>OZ023296.1:4666487-7661877 GCA_964007245.1 Hypomecis atomaria | reverse complement strand
TATGTATCTATGCTAAAGGGCATACTTTTAGCATAGGCGTAGATTGTAAAATTCAGATCCTTTTTCCTTTCAATGCTATAAATCTAGAATATACGATACCTACACCTGTAAGTACGAGTATAACATAACAACACTATAAAACTGGCGGCGGGTCCCTGCCGCCCTGCCGTCCTGGTGCCCTGGTAAGCGGTCGGATTATAGACGTACATATTGCTCTAGGTACAATATTGTTCAGAATATTGAGTCAGATTCGCCTTGGCACGGCTTCTTCACGGTTTGACCCGACAAATGGGTGTTTTCTCAAGCGTAAACGGAGAGTTTTCCCACAAAAATAAACCACTTGATCTTGCTGCTCGACGCAGCTGTACCTTATTAGCGTCTAGCCAAACATATAGTTCATAGGCAGGTACTTTCGTATATCTCTAGTTTACCCTAAAAAGCTCATTGGATTAATGGGTATATTTAACCAACTATCAACAATTATGACATGTAATGAACAATTATGAAATAAATGATTATGATTATCAAGATGAAGGATGTTCTCGATTGGTCTATACAAGATTATCTGCTAACCCTATACTAAGCCGAAAGGGGATGATCAACAATTTAAGAACATCATTATGAGATACGCACAAACGACTTTCATGCTGTTATCCGCAAGAAAGTCGCCTCATTACGACAGCGAGTGCGAGCCAACCCCAACAGTATCCTGACGATGATCGTTAATAACAAGTTTATTAACGATCATCGTCCCATACAAAATAAATGGATGAACGTTGTTATGGGAGCAAAATTGTGAGTTCTCTGTATCTGTCTGTCTGTGTTGTCTTATTTTAATTATGTGTTTTTATTTTATTTATAATGAATTTTTGAATTGAATTTAATTACAACTTTTATAATATTCTGGATGGTTTTTATAACTGAAATAAACTAATTAATAATTACAACATACAAATCTCGGAATCGATAAAATGTATGAAACAGCTGATTTTTTTTCACGGATTCCGGGTTGCCCCCCATATAAAAGTTGTTAGTAATGGTGGTCTGAATCACCTTTTGAGTTCTGGACAACCCTGTATATTTTTTGTTCCAAAGTTGCCTCTCTCTCCATTATTGATTTGCGAGTTTCTTTTGACCATCTGCAGAAAAACATGGCAAGGATGAATTTCACTATATTTTTTTTTTACTTTGGTTTCTTAGTTTTGAACCAATTATAGAAATGAAAATTGCAGGCGCCTAGAAATCGAATAGCTACTTTAACTCGCTTCTTCTGGCTTAATGACTATTATATGATGTCGGTTAGACATTTTTGTCCAAAATTATTATGGTTTGATTATGGAAGCTAACGCGGTCTTCACACATTCTAATTTAAATATGTATAGGTATTACCTACCCGACCGCGTGATAGTAGGTACTCCGAATTTGAAAAAGGTCGCCAAATGCGATCGAAACTCTGCTATTAACTCAAGAGTACGAGTACGTGAGTAATATCTGTACAGTGTAGGTACATATTTTAATTAGAATAATTATGTTTTTCTAGGAAGTGGATTACAGCGACAAATCCGAAGACTGTCCGAACCCAAAGTTCAAGCGTATCCTGAAAGTGTTGGGGCACCTCGACCGAGAAGCCAAGATCTTCGAGAAGCTTCCCGAAGACTGCCACACCGTGCTGGAAGTCAGAATCGCGTCAACTCACACCGGCTGGAGAGGCAGGGGATTGATGAGGGTGCTTTGTGAGGAATCCGAGTGAGTACACATCCATATATTTTAACTTGGAAAGACTTGGTGAAGCTATGGCCTGTTTTTAGAGTTCCGTACCCAAAGGGTAAAAACGGGACCTTATTACTAAGACTACGATGTCCGTCTGTCTGTCACCAGGCTGTATCTCATGAACCGTAATAGCTAGAGTTGAAATTTTCACAGATGATGTTTTTCGATTGCCGCGATAACAACAAATACTAAAAACAAGACAATACAAATATTTAATATGAGGCTCCCATAGAACAAACGTGTGTTTTTTTGCCTAGGGGCTCCCATACGGTACGGAACCCTTCAAGCGCGAGTCCAAATCGTAATTGGCCAATTTTATTTTTATTTATTTGGCACGAAATATCCCTGACAAGATTAGGGGTTTTGGATACGACAAGTTATGATCTGTAGAGTTACGGTATGTAGAGTTAGAAGCTTGGCTTTACATGTGATCTGATAACTTTATGACAGTGTAAGGTAAATTCTTGTCGTGGCAATATTTTATTTGAAAATATTTTGGGTGCAATTTCATTTTAATTAATTAATTTCTCTGATGCGTTCTAATTCATTAGGAACGATTCCAATTTCGGGTCTATTAAGTTGATAATTTTGATGAGATTTTATGGATTAAAAAGGACTGGATTTATGGATTAATATAAAAATTGAAAGAGCTTCTTAGGTAAGTAACTATTTCTTATCCAATATTAGAAATGTGTTCAGCCTTTGACAGATGGCAGGTAGGTACTAGACTACCCGAAAAATGCTTCAAATATAACGCCTTGAGAACAATGTCAAAGAGGTTATTTTAAAGTGACATTAAAATCTAGAATAGTTGTAACAAAAACTCAGGTTTTTGCAAGTACTTAGAAGTTAATTTAAACAGTTAGTATAACTACCCGGAAGCTTCCACGTGTATTTAATTTTAATGTAGGTTTAAGCGTCATGCTAATATGGGTTACGCGGTTGAATTCCTGGTTAGGATGACAAAAAATAATGATCATATGCCGTATATTAATAATTAGAAGGTTGATTGGAGCATGTTTTTATTGATATCAATTACTGGTACAACTTTTTGTTTAGTGAAGTAAAAACGGAACAAAGGCTAGGCGTGCCTACTAGGACAGGACGCAGACGACTTCAAAGCAAATCAAATACTACACAATATTATTCCCTATAGTAAACGTAAACATTTTTTCATAAATAAATCTATGTTGTTTAAGGTTTAATTGTGGTATCGGCAAAAAAAATATGAAAGTTTAAAAAAGCATAGAAATTGGGCGAATCACGAAATAACACAGCATATAATATATTGGAAAAGTCATAGATTTAAAAAAAAAGCATAAGTGAGCTGGACAGCTTGCAGTGCCACCATCAAAATGAAAATCTGTAAAAATCATGTCGCTGAATTTTAGTAGGTAAGTAGCACTATAGCGACATCAAACCTAAGTGTTTTCGAAAATCCATTTATTTAGCCAGAGATGTTTGGTATTTTTAAGTAGATAGTAGGACTACCAACGAGAAGAACAGACTGACCTGATTGAGACTGCATGAACGCGCTGGATGCAAGGCGTTTCCAACCGGTGTTAAAAATGCCTATATTCCGCAGTTACCGACATAGCCCAGCGGATTAGCAAGTTGGAATGACAATTAGCCAGGCACATAGTTCGAAGAACAGATGAGCGATGGGGCTCGGCTGTCAACTTCTCAAAAGGAGACCACGTACCTACCGGCAACCGCAGCGTACCTAGGCTGTATGATAAGTACCCGTGTTTGCCGATTGATGGCACCACTGCCGCTACATTTACGAGTATATGCCATCATGTAGTCCTCAATGTAGCCTCATCTTTACAACGATAACTGTCAAACTTTTTGACAGACTTATCGAGCCTTTTGGTTTTGACAGATGCTGAAAGTCATCAAGTCATAGGTAATTATTTGCAATTATGGAGAAAGAACAATATCGAGCACGCATCAACGTACCCGCTCACACGTCCGTAATCACTGTGCGTAATCACCACATCAAAACTGGCCGGATTACGATACGAATTGCTACCCCACCCACCTTATACTCCAGATTGGCTCCATGCGATTCCTTTTTGTTTCCAAACTTAAAAAAATGGCTTGGTGGAAGGCGATTCTCGTCAAACGAAGAAATCATCGCCGAAACAGAGTCCTATTTTGCGGAGTTCCAGAAATCTTATTTTTTGGGTGGCTTGAAGAAGTTAGAATATCGCTGGGCCAAGTTCATCCAGCTGAAAGGAGACTATATTGAAAAATAATAATAATAATATATTTTCTTGGCTAACACGGGTATTTATCGTCCACCGACCGGATGTACTGACGATATAAGTAAGACCGCAGGAACGCGCTAGAGACGCGCCGCTTTTAGCTGGGCTTATTTAAAATTCATAGAGGACGCCTATAGGTATCTTGCAGTGGATAGCCTACGGCTGATAATGATAATGACGATATACCGCATTGAACATGCTAAGACTGATTTATGAAAATGATGACAGATTACTTACTAAGAAAACGATACTCTCCAAACGAGAACAAGGCGACATCTAAATGAACAGTGACATACGTAAACGCATTGCAGTACAACACAATCAAATTCTACAACACAATTGGTGCATCTAGAACGAAATGCGTTTTGTTACGATACGAACATGTTACGCAGTTATCTTGTTAGTGTGACATAATGCTTGTAACAATTGAGTGAAGGACAATAGATCTATCGAATATCTAGAGTAGGAAAAGTGAATTAATAATACGTTACGGAGTCTTTATTATAGTCTTGAAATATAATAAATATAGGTCCGAGTATACCCTCGAAGAGCAATGGCCGACCCAGCCCGGGTAGCACGGCAAGCGGAGAAAACCATTTTATCCACTTTTAATGTCAGATAATCCATACTTTATTTTCTCTTCGAGGGGATATTATGGTGGAATGACTATTAGTCCCTTTGCCATGCTTCCCGTGCTGCAGGGTCTAATTATCTATGAAAACAGCGCGTTAAGTATCCCAAGTAAAATTTAAGTTTTCAAGAATTGCGCGGGGGAAAAATATGATTCTACTTCCAATATTAGGTTTGAGTGTATGACTTAAACTCGGATTGATTTTCGCATACGACTAGGCAAATTACGTTACGTTACGTCGAAAAGGAATCCGGGCCCAGGTACGTTTGGTGGTACGATGGTTTTCGATGGTACGACATCGAATTTCTTCTCCGTAGCCAAAGTTACTGTACATAAATTCTAAATAACTCGATAGTAGGTATACGGGACCGGAATAAGATTATGAAGATAAACCGCTGCTAGGCTTTAAGTAAAACTAGTTTTAACTTTCCTAAAAGCTTGATAGCCTATTTTACGACGATTTTTTTGGCACGATTTCGTAACCCAAATGCCATGTAGGTAATGCAGCATGTTGCTGTAGATTTCTTTTGTGCCCTTTATCATGGTCACGTGATAGGTAAAACGGGTAAAACGGATACGGATCTATGTAGCACTGTCATACTACTACGTACTTAGACAGCGAACACAAATGCATGTATTCTAAACAATTTTTTATTATTTTATTATTATTAGCCTGTTCCGTCCCACTGCAAGGAGAATAGGGAATAGGAATAGGAGAATAGGGAGGCCTTTGCCCAGCAGTGGGACGGAACAGGCTAATTCTAAACAATAACAAATTAATTTACGTACCTATCATTTAACGATCATCTTAAGACTACACAATGGCGCAGTTGCCTACCTAATGCACCAAAGGTACTCATCTATTGTTATATTAGCATGACACCATAGACAATAAATCTCTGTGGATTCCGTATGCAAAGAAAAATGCTTTTGTTGGTCAATGCAGGATGCAGAATGAGAAACATGTTTCCGCAATTTAACGGCTTTTCTACCGGCCTCTACATTTGGAATTTTGAAGTGGATTCCTATATAGGGTATTTAGCATTTTTATCTATCAAAATGTATTGAGAATTCGATTTTGATATCGTTTGATTTAGGTAACACAGAAGATCGAAAGTATCTCTCTTTTTAATATTTTTGGAAGCTTCATATCGCTGCCCTAGTTAAAACTATCTTCATATATTATAGGTAGATAGTTTTTGTAAATTCACATATGATTTTTTTAACTTTAATGTGCCAATACAAGCGGGTTGGAAAATTGGCATAAAAATCGACTTGGCATTTTTTTTAAATCAGACCCCGAAGTACAGGTATGAACAGTAGGAATCTGTGTATGTTGAAAAAGTACAAAATTCCAACCTGACAGCTTTTATGTAGAGCTGTAGAGTTCCAAACAATGGCAATTTTGAGCGCAATATTTTCTCAAAGAGGAGATACGCACTGTCTAGCGACTATAAGACCTGTGCATGCAATACGCAAATAACTTCTCTACTATGCATAGACAGAACAATGCGTTGCACCGAGCGTATTTTATCCTTTAGGTATCCATTCATCTTGATAGAATAATTATATACCTACTTAGGAATTCCGGATATTTTACTGAAATTTATTACCTAAACCAAACGTGAAAAAACTTGGCTATTTATCCGAATCTTTTCAAGGTTAAGCGTTAATACTTATACAATTTCTAAGTTTGCAAGCTTCATCTTCGATCACAACATCGCTTACCATCAGCCGAGCTAGTGGTCAAACTTAGACTTCTTTACAAAAAGGACTATTTTGTCTACTACCTACCTACTACACTGAGTACCGCCGTTTATTTTAACTAGTTAAGTGTAAATTGAATTGTACATATTTGTATTTCTATCTTTGGTGTAAAGCAATAAAGAATTATTCATATTTATTTTATATTCTTCGCTATAAGTTGGTAGTAATGATAAGCACTTCAAAAATTTGGCACTTGCTTTTGCACTTAGGAGGCAGGCTAGCTGAGTTGGGAGAGCGTCGGGCAAGTGATCCGAAGGGGCAGGTTCAAATCCTGCGTTCGCTTCAGATTTTTTAAATGCTTATCACAAAGACAACTCTTTGAGATAAAAACCTAGTGTACAAAGCACTCTAAATAAAAAATCATGGTATATTATTTTTTACGAAAGTTGAGAAAAAAAAATTAGATGAGTAACAAACTAAAATAACATAGGTACTTAAATTGTTACCATTTTCGACTCGACCTTTAAAAAGGTTTAAAAATTGTCTTTTACAGATTCTAAAAACTTTATTTTCAAATAAATAGTCAGGCATGGCATCCAATATTTAGATTAGACCCCGCTAAAAACCCTGATATCCCGGGCTTCCGATAGTCCACTGCTGAACAAAGGCTACCCAAAAAGGAGGCTTTGGGCCATAAGTATCTACTATAATGATCCAGTATAGGCTGGTGGATTCACATACGCCCTCGATTTTCTTCTACTTTGAATTATTTTATTTTGCTGTTTTCAGACGTATCGCCCGCTCGATCGGCGCTCGCGCAATGCGCATGGACACCACATCTGCGTTCTCCGCCGCGGCCGCCGAGCGACTGAAATACAAATCTGTCTACGCTACGCTCTACAAAGACATCCCCTTCGCGCCGCAACCCCCACCACCGCATCTAGAGGCTCGGGTCTATATCAAGGAGCTCGTCTGAGGTAGTAATGTTGTCCGACCCGACAGCTCCCTGCAACAGGAAGTATTCCGTCTTTGGTATAGGCGCCGGTTACCATAGGCACACAGTCACACACCGACCTCGCCGGCGAGGTCGAGGACCCTCCGGATCTGTCAGAAGATCGGTTAGATTCTCTCCAAATAGTCAACCAGCTCAACCCATTAGGGCCACAGGGCACACCCCTTCTGGGGTGCCCGGGCAAGTCTGATCTCCCCCGCCGGGTGACGGCCCAAGCCGAGGTCCGTACCTTCTCAGGTGCCCTTGCGCTAGTCACCCTATAACCTAATCTTAGGGCTCAGCCGCCATCCGCGCTCGCCCATGTCCGGTAAGCTGTAGAGGCCTCAGTGGCCAACAGCTATAAGTCATTCAAAAAAAAACAAAAAAAAAAAAAAAAAAAAGTAGTAATGTTGTCCTCGAAATTGTTCGTGGTTGCCTTTAGGGGCCTAATAGAACAAGTTCATTACAAACAAGTCTACTTACGCGAAACTCGTCGACGCGTCTACGCTCTACAAAGACATCCCCATCGCACCACAACCCCCACCCACCACCACAAAGCATCTAGAGGCTCGGGTCTACTTCTAGTATATGAGGTAGTAATATAATTGTCAACATTTTTGGTAAAATTATAATTGCGATTGCGACAACTGCGTCGAGATTGCAATTAGCCTACTATATAGCGCCTGAAATACAAGCAAGCCTACGCGACGCTGTAGAAATACATCGCGTTTGCGCCGCAACCGCCATCACCGCATCTAGAGGGGGTCTACGTAAAAGAGCTGGTCTGAGGTAGTAGGTAATACAGTTGTCAACATTTTTCCTAAAGTTATAGTAGCGAAAACTGTTTCTTGGTTGTGTTTAATAGAGCTATAGAAATACATACAAGTCATTCCAAACTACGCTGCGCGCTGTACAAATACAAAGACATTACCCTTCGCGCCGCAATCCCCTACGACATTTGCGACAATTTCGTCGAAATTGCGATTAAGCATCTAATAGAGCAACTGAAATAGAAACAAATCTACGTTTCGCTGTACATTTCCTTCGCGCCACAACCACCATTATCATAATTATATCTAGAGTCTCATGTCGTATAGATGTCAAAATTGGTACTCAAATTATAGTTACCTATAAAAACTGCTACGAGGTTGCGATTGAGCACCTCAGCGAGCAACTGATATAATAATAATTATCTTTCGTAAAAATGGCAAAACCATTTCACACATTTTGTCGCGGGTGAACGATATTTTTATATGGAAAAAAAAAATTAAGATTTGACAAAAGTCGCAGAACAAAAGTTGTTAGTTTTGATGTATAGAATAAGCCCCTAAAAGGATGCTAATTGATTAGAAATAACCCCGTATAGTCAATACATTCTATTTTAGTGGGTAAAGCAGCTAAAGTAGGCAGCTCCTAGAGTAAATCTCTTGATAAGCCAGTTGTTCTAAAATCTTGTCGTCTAAGGCACTTTAGAGGAGATAGTCTATACCACACCTCAACCATATAAGACAAAATATATAATCGTTCGTCATATTAACCGATACAACTTATACAGGGTTATTTATAATCAGTTAGCATCCTTTTAAGGGCTTATTCTGTACATCAAAACTAACAACTATTGTTCTGCGACTTTTGTCAAAACTCAAAAGAAACGTTTTCGTGTTCCATAGAAAAATATCGTTTACCCTCGACAAAATGTATGGAACAGCTGATTTTTTTTGAGTTCTGACTAAAGTCGCTGAACAAAAGTTGTTAGTTTTGATGTACAGAATAAGCCCCTAAAAGGATGCTAATTGATTACAAATAACCCGGTATTGTTTTATTGTTTGAATTCGTATATTTTTGTATGGGCCCCGTATCCCGAAATAAAACAGTTTTATTTATTAAATTTTATTTATAAGTAACTAATTCTCTTTTGAAAGCGTTATTTTTGTGATAAACATTTCAAAAGTTCGTCGCGAATGCAGGACTCGAACCCGCCTCTCTCGGATCACTAGCCCGACGCTCTCCCAACTGAGCTACGAGTAATTCGCAGTCCTGACATTGCGCCGAATTTGTGAAGTGTTTATCATTTTAACCAACTTATAGCGTTGGCTAATTTTCTTTTGTCTGTTTACAGCGCTGCCAAGAAAACTTGAAGCACACACACGGATCGTGATGTTTACCTCAGCTACCAACATTTACTCTACTAAGACACTAGAGCAAATTTATAGAACTTTCACGGCTATCCATTGCACAAGTACCAGTAGAAATTAACATTTTGAAATATAGAGTAAAAACTGTATTTTTTAATATTAGGAAACTGCTCTGCTAGCTAGTTTATCAGTTCTATAACAGTTTTTGGTCAATGATTAGTAGAGTAGAGAAGAATTTAAAATCTTATAACTCATGTAGAATTATCTAATTAATCTATGGGTTTAGTTGATCGCAAAGTGTGAAAACGTCTTTCCATTAATCTGTAAAATGTACCAGTTTTGCACCTATTTTAAAAGATAGTTTTTTTGTGTCAACATGAGAATAAAATCTTACTAACTAATAATGTAATTATGTAGTACCTGATTGTAATAGATTTCATTCGAATTCGGCTAAGATAAACCAAACATTAAAAACATTAGGTGTAAAGCAGATGTTAGATTTTCTCGTAAAAAGTTATTGGATTCGTATTAAAGTTAGTTTGTTCTCAATGTTTTAGCGTCGACTTATTTTGTCCAATCAGGAAAAAAAACTTTGTCGATTGATTGATTTAAAATCCTGTGAAAATTGCAATGGCAATGAGTATCCTAACATTGCTATTACTGTAAAGTAGGCTCCTTCTCGTTTCGCTATAAAAAAATTAGTTCCTTTTAGCATAGTGTTGTAGTGATAGAATTTATTTAAACTGCTGAAGAATTCAAATCAATTATCTAATGAATGATCTGAGTAGCGATATTCGATCCAAAACTAAAAAATTATGTTAGATTACATGGTATCTTCCTATTTATGTCAATGGTTTTATAAAAATCAATTGGTAGAAATTATACGATGTATTTATCATTTTTATATAGCATGATTGTATTGTACAAATAAAATACAGGTAGTATTGTTTACCTTAATAAATGTTATCAATAAATTAACCTGTGGTTTCATTAAATATATCATCGATTAAACGTAAACTAAGTATAAGAATATAATGCCTAGTTGCATAAGCATAGCCAGGGGAGGCAGGGGCGGTCCTTGCCCACCCCGAAAATTCCTTTGAACTCCAAAAAAGTTGCAAAAGTAGGCAGCTGCCCTCATAGAGCAAATCTCTTAACGCCTTGTACGAGTATTCGGAAGAAGGAGGAAGCTTATGTCCTGCAATGGTATGAATAAGCCCAAGTTAAATAGAAGACGCTGGTTCTCTTAGCATAGCCTCTAGCTAGTTCGAAAACCAGAGAGACATCACTTCTTTTAATTGTACCTTATTTTATGTCAATAAAACTTTAATTATTAGAAAGAAAGAAAGAACGTTTATTATATTAATGATGTAAATCATCAATATCGAATAAAAGCCAAGTAAACTAAGACATAAGTCGTACTCATTAAAAAATTCTAGGAATAACTAGAAGTGTTGTAACTAGCGTTTTATGCGCCCGACACGAGTTTCTAATCTAAGTTTATACTTAGATTGTGCGAAGTCCTAACTGCACCCTTTGTAACTACCAAGCCTCAAATTTAGTCTTGGTTATTTTTGGGTCTTTCCGAAATCTGCCCACATTTTTGTGCACCGCTGTCACAGCCCACGTGACACACAGACACAGACAGCACGGTAATTAGATATCGTTACCGTGCAAACAGTGCATGTCAAAATGTACCTATAAAGTAGGTACCGCTTTATGTGTTATTTTAAAATTACAGATCAACGCGTTTTGTTTAATTATAGTCTTCAAAGTTCACTCTCACTTGGGCGTGAATTGACTTTAGCAAGCGTGTTACTCTTCCAGATGCCTTGTAAAATTATAACTACACAAGTGGGCAGGTACACAAGCTTTTTATTAATAGACAAAGCATACCTACCTAATATAATTTTAATTATATGGGACATTTGTTAGGGTAAAAATCTACAAAGGTCTTTAATAAACGCAATTTTTCACATAAACAGTGGCAATAAGGGGCAGTACCTAGATTACCTACAATCCTGTGCCTAATGATGATGATGATTTTTAATGACAGATAAGTTTGCATTTGACTGAGGAGGTGCGAGATTTTAACTGCTTAGCAAAAACTCGGAAAGAAATAAAATGATTTGTCTATTGGCGTTCAAACTGAGATAAAAATTAAATCTAAACCGGAACCCTTCAATTAAAAATGAATCAAAGATTAGATCACCATAAAATCCCATCATCATCAGTTCTCATAAGCGTTTGGCCAAACATTTCCATCAAATATTTGTCCAAAGATTTGGCTAAGCGCTAGGTATTTTTATCTTTCCCGTTATTATGCTAATGCGCAGTGAGCGCCACTCAAAACTGTGTACGAGTACCTACTATCAGTTGTACTGCGCACGCGCCGGACGCATCGATTCCTATTGATTTTCCTTCTACAATAATTATATTTTACTAACTTATTTCAATATTTGACAAACATTTGTTGTGAAGTGCTTGGACTGACCTTCAGTTTAGTACTATATGAAGATTAGATTAAGGTACGTACTCGTACATACTTAGCTCTAAATCGGACAGTATCGGCATTTTGTTATTGCATCAATGTTACTCGTATTGTCTCACCGTGATTTTTAATACCTAGTTGATAATTGGATTCTATAGTAAGTAAATGAAGTTTTATTTGTTTTTCAACAGACCGCGTAGTGGTTTGGAGATGTATTGTGTTTCATCATCCACCTTATGAGTGGATGTCCACAAAATTTATGTAGATAAGAGTATACCTAGGTAATAATAATATCTAAACTGTTTCCAACATAATAAGGTATGAGTTAAGATCTAAATTCTTATACCTAATTGGAAACATTGATAAATAAGTACAGAAATACATAATGATTATATTTCAATGCTAATCTTATTTTACTCGCACAGAATATAGCCTATTGTTTATTCCATTTAATAGAATGAGAAAATACTTTTACTCTCCCAAGGCGATAAAAAAGTTGCAAGTCGATGTTTTCCCCCTTTTGTATGAATAGGTATAAACGCTATTTACAAACTTCAGGTTGCTCTAATATTCTAAACGTTTCAAAGTAAATATCCTGATCTATCAAAATGTGTTACGTCGAACAATAAAATAAGCAATACGCGTTCTAATCTAACTATACACATGCTTTACAAAATGCAGGAACTTGTAGAAGAGCATGTACCTGGCGTGCATAAGGCGGTATCCACATTCTTAGTGCGGTACATTATTTCCCTTACGCTTTGCACTGATAACACACATCTACCACACCGCATGTTGCGTAGTAAATTTCGACACTCAAACTTGGTCATTATCAATCGACATAAAATGATAATGACCAATTCAATTAATGTCGAAAATTGCGTACGATAAGCGTAGTACGAGCTCCAAAACAAAAATACCGCAAACAGATACGGTACCGCATCCGTACCGACAAATGTGGGAATGTCCATAGCTACGAGCTCGTAGGTATAAATACGCTTGTCTATTCTTCGGCCAAATCTGTTTAATTGTTTTGTTGTGGTAGTAAACAAGTAAGCCTTTATTAATAAACACAGACTTACTTTGGAGTAGTTAGTCCGTGTTTTGTCTTTTACTTTCCTTGACAGTTTTAATTCAATTCGTCTTCGTCGTCGTTTCAGACGTAGGACGTCCACTGCTAGACATAGGTATCCCCTATAGATCTCGGAATCGGATGGAAGCGGCTGGCCTCCGCATCCCTGCGGTCTTAATGAGATCATCAGTCTACATTGTGGGTGGACATCCAACGCTGCGCTTGCCGGTAAGTTACCGTCATAGCCCAGCGGATTGTCAAGTTGAAACGGCAGTGGGCAGGGCACATCATATCACGGAGGAAAGTTCTCGATTGGAGACCACGTAATTCAATTGTAGACAACAAAACACGGACTAAACAACTCCATAGTATAACTTAGTAAAAAGGTTGATAATATTATAACCGGTATTGTTTTTAGATCGGTACAATGACAGAGTTTGAGGTGCTGCCGGTGAGGCCAGAGGACGCCGATGAGATCATGAGTCTCCTTCGAAGGTAACGAGGTTATAACCAGTTTGTGTTGATTATTGTGTAATTAGGCGTGTATAGATATAATAAAATTATTGACAGAATTAAGGCTTAAAGGTCTGAGATTAGTTTTATAGCTATAGATTGTTATAGATAATAATTATGATAGGCTCTACGCAAAGATGGTTATCTCAAGTGGTTTGTTGTGAGTGTTGTGACGGTGATAGTGCAAAAAATAAACAGTCATTGTGGTGCAGAAGTTCTAGATTTACCGAAGAGTGATGACCTGCGATAGGCGACCGGATGCACAGAGGTAACGGCAGAAGAAGGATAGATAACAAACATCATGACTAAGCACAGTGTCTAAGTGATATTGAGGTTCAGAAGGTTTTCCGTGTCTACGTTTTTTAGGGTGGAACATTGAATATTTGCATTATCATCTTAATAGCATCATCGAAAGTATACCGAAATAACAAAACTACTTATTTTCAATGGGGGATCGTTACCATGCACACGTAAATATTACATATTACCTCAGTGAAAATAGAATTTAACTTTGCACTAAATTTCCGATCCAATTAATTTTTTTATGAGGTTTATCACTTACAGATCATAAAATCACAAAATGCTGACAGATCTAGGGTAGTGATTAATTCCTCTATGAATCCAGGTGGTTTTGCTTCAAGCGCCATCTTGAAAAAACATTTTTGGCCGATATCTCAGAAACTATGCACTTTAGGTCAAAAGTCATGAAGACCATTATTGTAGCGAATAAAATTTCGCATCTTTTGTTCCCAGTAAACTTTTTTGTAAAACTTGCATAAAAAATACATACCATACGAAAATAAACCTCCTCCTTTTTGGGAAAATACCACTATCGTCACGTCTTATGACTCAATTATACCAATAAGGATCGATGGAAACAAACCTTTATGGTTTGTTTACATCGATCCTTATGCTAATATAAAAATGGCACATTTTTCCAGGACGTTCTTCAGAGATGAGCCAATGAACCAGGCCATAGGGCTCTGCGAGGACGACAAATGCAAGGAGCTGGAGGAGTACTGTTCACACTCCCTGCTGGAAGGGTTGTCGTTCAAAGCAGTTGGCAAAGAAGGGAATATCGCTGGCGTTATCATTAGCGGAGTCTGCCCTTTGAAAGAGGTGAGATAATTAGAAATAGTAGATTGTATCATATGGGAGCAAAACAATATTTTTACGGCGAGGGCGCTTTTTTTAATCCAGAGCGAAGTGAGGGATTCTAGACATGATAGATGATTGCGGCGCACTTATAAAGAGGAATAAAAACTCATTACTGCCTGCTAAATGTTTTTTATGAACACTAACAAGTTCCAAATTCAAAAAGTGCGCGGCGAAGAAAATTCGGCTCACTTACGAGTACAAAGAGGATTAAAAACTCATTACTGCCCGCTAAAAGTTTCTTATAGAAAACACCACCTTTGGGTGCACTTAAAGGCGAACCAAGTCGTCCTTTTCAAATGGATGGGATGAAAAATATGATCTAACAAAGGAAAGCACATTTCAGTTCGGTAATAAATAATTTGGGTGAGGCAGAGGAAAACCACCAGCCCGATGGTCAGATGATGTCGTCAAACTTGCCGGCAGGCAATGTATGAGGATAGCACAGGACCGAAAAGAATGGCGAGAAAGAGAGGAGCGCTAGATATACTCAGCAGTGGGTGGAACAGGCTAAATAGACAGATAGAAGGCATTTACAGTTGACAACTTTATGCTACCGTGGCTCGTACAACGCGTTAAATTGTAGACTCAGTTATTTTAACCGTTTGCCAAAGGCAAAAGTCTTTAACCACCTGGCAACCTACCAGATCTATAGAAACTTCTTTACTTAGTAAAAACATAAACCAACCCAGTACAAAATAACCTAAATTGTTAATGGTTTGGCTAGCTTGTAACGTAAAATGCTTAATACGCCTGTCATTTTAACAAAAATACCGGAAAAAGTAATTGACACTATTGTAGAGAACGAAACCGACCTTGGTTATTAGGGTTCCGTACCCAAAGGGTAAAAACGGGACCCTATTACTAAGACTTCGATGTCCGTCTGTCTGTCTGTCATTCACCAGGCTGTATCTCATGAACCGTGATAGCTAGGAAGCTGAAATTTTCCCAGATGGTGTATTTCTGTTGCCACTATAACAACAATTATAACAAGTAACTAAAAATAGAACAAAATAAATATTTAAGGAGGGCGGGCTCCCATACAACAAACGTGATTTTTAGGAGTTTTTTGCTCACTATTAATAACGGCAAGAGCAATGGGGTCCCATACGGTACGGAACCCTTTGTGCGCGAGTCTGACTCGCACTTGGCCGATTATTGTAAATTATATCACGTTTAAACATCGACTTGTAATTTTTTTCTTTAATTTAATATTGATGCATTTAAACAATAATTTTAAAGACTACTTACTCTACATCCTATAGTCTTTTAGACGACACTTATTTATCTAATAGATATTAAGTCGAAAACAAATCAAATCAAAGATAAAATATATTTAGCGCAGATTACGCTCTATAAATACCTAAACCTACTATAGATATTTACCAGCAAGGTAATTTCCTTACGATGCCCAAAAATTGCATTATTTTAGAGTAAAATACCTGTCATGATTTTTTTACCGAACCTGCAGCGCGAGTACCGTTCTTAGCGATCGCTTAAATGTCGTGTCGATATAGCTGATTTATTTATCGAATCGCTATAGCTTTTGCAAGTACGGAACTGGCATCGATATAGTTTATCGACGGCTAGCGATCGCTACTACAGACTAAACATATCGATTATTCGTTCGTTCGTTTTGAGCGTCTTTTTTATGATTTGTAAACGATATTAGATACAAAATGCAAGCCTTACCACAAAAGATTTAAACACGCTTTGAACATTGTTTAACAGTGCATTTTGTACTGCTAAACAATGTCTAAAGCGTGCGTAAAACTATTGGGGTAAGGCGGAAGTTGTGTAGTCAGTAACTTATACCGCCTTCCCACAAAATATTTAAACAATGTTTTACCGTGCAATTTGTACTGTTAAACATTGTCTAAACCGTGCTTAAAACTTTTGTGGTAAGGCGGAAGTTATTTAGTCAGAAACGTATACTGTCTTGCCACAAAAGATTTAAACACGCTTTAAACACTGTGTAACCGTGCAATTTGTACTGTTACACATTGTCTGAAGTGTGCTTAAAACTTTTGTGGTAAGGCGGAAGTTATTAAGTCAGAAACGTATACCGCCTTACCTCAAAATATTTAAACACGGTTTAACCGTGCAATTTGTACTGTTAAATATTGTCTAAAGCGTGCTTAAAACTTGAAAAACATCAATAAAGCGCGTATTGCTAAATCCTCTCATAGTCCTAAATTATCATCTAACCGATATATTCGATTAAGCGTTCTGAAGCGCTCTTCTGCTAGTTCTATAAGATTACTAGCAGCGCCCCGCGGTTTTACCCGCGTTGTGCCCGTTCCCGTGGGAATTTCGGGAATTTTTATACATATAAACCTTCCTCTTGAATCACTCTATCCATTAAAAAAAACCGCATCAAAATCCGTTGCGTAGTTTTAAAGATTTAAGCATACAGACAAACAAACGAAAATAGCGACTTTATTTTATACTATGTAAGGATTGGCGTCCCTCATGTTACGACGAAGCAGCAAAAGGTCATGTCTATTTGCTCTTCGCTCTTCTTCGACTTCTTTGAGCAACAAAACAATGCCAAAATCCATTTTTGCCACTTTTTATTTCGCCAGCGAGTTATATCGAGCTCGTTTTAAAACCCGATAAAGCAATCGTTATAATGACACCCCTTGCCAATTTCAAATGTCGCTTTAGCGATTTCATACTTGCATATTCGTGATAATTCGTTAAATTTTACGATCCTTAGCGAAATTTGACAACCGATCGATATAGATAGTTCCGTACTTGCAGTGATAGAAAATACCGATTTTTAGCGATTTCAATTTCAAATTAACGATCGTATAAGAAAGGTATTCGCGCTGCTGAGGAGGTACTCAATTCGACGCGTATTTTTTTTATGTATAACTTTTTCATTGTAGTCCGATTTCAATAATTCTTTTTTTATTGGAAAGAGCATACTTCGAAATTGGTCCCATTAAAATTTTATTGAAATCGGCTGAGCCATTTTTGATAAATCATCAATAGTGTGAAAAATGCTACATGGATTCGTGCGAAATATTCGCGTTTTCTATACACGGGTGAAGTCGGTCATGCTATTTTTTGCAAAAAGTAATATAATCTACACTGTGTTTGCATTTGCAACACATAACCTCACTAGTTTACATAGCATTAGCGGCACCTGGAAAAAAAATATTAGTTCTATGAAACTCCGACATTCCTAAGTATCACATACATATCTATGCAGATATCAAATCGATCTACCGCTTCATTGCTGTGTGAGAAATAAACTAATCACAAACTAACAAAGAAATACTTTCGAGTTATTATAATAAGGATTAGTATCAAGTCCACTATGGCCACACTTAGATATTGCTACTTAGGTACTTCACAGTAAAATATTTAACTGAAAATGATATTACAATATTATACCTTATAGACACCACAAATAGGAACAAAGTAACAGAAGAAACAAATTCAGAAAAAAGACACAAACGCTGATCTTATCGCGAAGGGCAATATCATCCAGACAACCACACAGATAAATTAATCAGGAAGGCTTCAAGAACAATCCATTCACATTTTCAGGATGAGAACAACACCACCCTCATCCAAGCGCAACGCTGCCAAAACCCAAAGTTCCAGAAGATTCTCTACGTCCTAGCACGAAGGGAGGAAGGTGCCAGGTTGTGGGAGAAGTATCCAGATGAAAAGCTGGTGGACGTGAAGGTGGCTGCAACAGACCCCGCCTGGAGGCGGAAAGGGATCATGAATGCTTTGGTTGCGAGGACTGAGTAAGTAGCTATAAACTGTTTTTTAACGATAGAATCTTTTTAATAATACCAATCGACAGAGCGGAAAATTTTGATTTAAATCACAGATTTAAATGATGTTAATTGATACTCTAGTCACCCTTCGTGGGTAGGCCTATACGTCCTGCAGTGGACTATTAAAAAGGCTGGTACCTACAGTACAATTGATATTAATATACCAATATGGGGTATGTAGGTATGTCAGGTATATGGTAAGTAGGTACCTACCTACGTATGTAAAGAGAGAGTTCACGAAGTATGGGTCTGACCGAAGTAAAAAAAAAAGACAAACATGCGGGGTGTGTATCTGGACGACCGACGTACTCGTAGTTATTCTAGGATACCATTGTCTCACCATAAGAAAGAACTTCCATTTTGGGATCAAGCACCAATACAAAATGCAAACATATCGGCGTTTAAACGGGATCCACAGGGTGTAGGATTCCATAAACATTTTATGGAAGAGCAAGAAACTCGAACGCCAGAACTTACAGGCAGGCTTACAGTTTTTGTTAATGAAGCTAGTCAACTGCTAACTTGTCATTGAATTTCTAAACCTGTTAAAGGACACGTCCACTAAATGTATGGAGGCTGGTATAATAATAATCAAAAAATCTAACCACAGCATACGTTATATCTCGAGAAAGTACATCTTATTCTGAGTCTATTACATCAGTTAAAATAAAAAAGAGCCCTCCGATTTTTTTAAAATTAGTTTCGAATTTATTAATGGATAATTATATATATTTGACCGGAGAGGTTGATTATTTCTGGCAACTTTGATTAAGCAACCTTGAAATAGCTAAAATCAAAGCATTTTTATCAATGAGACCCAATTCCTAATGATTTTCTTGAAATATTGCTCTAACTGGAATACTGGATGCACCAACTTTTATGAATTCCATAATTTTAGCAAAATATGACATAAATATTTATGGAAAAATCAGGTAATAATGCAAGTAACAAGGACATATTTTTTACTGAATAATATACCATTTGTGGACATCTCTTTTCAGAACAGCAGTAAAAGACCGTGGCATCAGGCTGATTCGAATGGACTGCTCCAGTGCCTATTCCGCCAAGTCGGCAGAGCATCTTGGCTTCACCTGCATATACTCCGCAAAGTATACCGATATCACAATGGACGGAAAACCACTCGTGGTGCCTGAACCACCCCATACTGATGACAAGGTTTTCATCAAAGAGTTGTACAAGAGATAGTCCTTATAGAGTAGCAAAGTAAAGCTAAAAGCGAGGCCAAACGAGAGTAATTTTTTGATTTGTGATTCGTGTAAAATGAGTCGTTTAATTTACGTTGCATTCGGTTTCATACTAAAGTAGGTACAACCTATTTGTGCCACACAGCGACCGAAAATAAATCGACTCATTCTGTGACTTTTGTACGAAACCGAAATTACACGACTCATTTTAGGCGACTCACGTTTCTCAAAATCGTTAACACAATTCCCATAAATCAAGTGTGACTACAAAATGCTTTTACAATTGCCTCATATTATAATTTATCACTGAATGTATTTATGTAATTTTGTCTGTGTCATCCATAGACCATATTGCTTAATTTTGTTTAAGTAGGTACATGAGTTACATATCTTAAGTTGAAATTGAAGACTGGAAATAGTATTTCTACAATTAGCGGGTATAATCATTCAATTGTCAGATTAGTTAAGATTCATTAGCTACGGCCTCCTAAATGGCTCATCATATTCTAAATACTATTTAATTAAAGTTTGGACAATAAGCAAAATATTGCAAACATGTAGGTATGACTATGTTCTTCAAAGTCCTTCAGAATTAAGAAGAGTATACGATCGAACTATCTATTAAATAAATCCACGTTTACACTGTTACATTTTATATTTATATTTATTGTATCTGGTTTAGATACAGGACATTATATTACAAAAAAGTTCCAATAAACTTTTCAAATTTCCCCTCAATATTTCGTTTCTCCTTCACTCCAAGTTTCGTATACAAACTTCAGATCGTACTCCTAAAAATTTATCGTTTTCTAAGAAACAATATAACCAACAGCAGGATACTTGTAGATACAGTCATAAAGCTTTAACCAAAGCTTTTGGTTAAAGCTTTATGGATACAGTTTAACATTTTCTTATTGCAAAAAATGCATTGTGCAGGGTTAATTCTAGACAACGACGGTGACGGACATATTCTAGTTAGGATGCAATAGGCATGATGAATAAAAATATATATATTTAGTCCATCAGATAGACTATCAAAAAATATTAGACACGTATTTTTTCTTAAGTCAATTAATCAAAAATTGATGAAGATACAGCGTGTCAAAGTTCCGCGTGACGTCACAAGTTCCAAACAAACGTATAGACTTCTGTTAAACAGATGATATCACGACCCCCACTCCCAAACTTTGACAAGGTTTAACTTTGTCATTGTTGTTTGATTGACAATAGAAAAAATACGTATCCAATTTTTTTGGATAATCTAACTCACTGTCTTATTATAGTAATGATTTTTACCCAGTTATCATACCTATTCTAGAGGACGACGGTGACGGCTAAATTCTAGCAAGGATGTCATTAAGACTCTACATGATTATGGCCCACTTTTACTATGATGCTAACTCTCAAATCGCGAATATCTGTTCCATACAAAAAGTTTATTGACTTTCGACTAATCGTATGGAACAACTGATTAATTCGCGACTTCAAAGCGCTTGTTCACGGCAATTTGTTTGACCGGACAACGGACAGTTATTTCACCGGATTCGCGGTGGTGTATGGTTTATAATGAACGTGTGTTGACGCGCCGGACATCCATCCGACGAAAAATGTAGGCATTTGTTTATCGACGGTCCGTTCTCCGGTGAAAAAAACAGCCGTGAACAAGCGCTCTCAGGGTTGATCCCCTAGTAAAGAATTGGTTATGATAATGAGTACAATGATAAGAATATTTTATCCTTTCATCTAGATTATTCTAGAAATACAACCCGTCCCGTATAGTCAATACCACCAATCGGCTGTTCAAAATCATAACCCAGCAAGTGTACTGCCCTTCATAATATGATAAACAGCGTATGTGTTTTGCGATATAATCTAAAATCTGAACCTTCTGACTGGAGTCAGAAAGAAGTTTATTCAGACTAATACAATAAGTATGGTTACTGGACTAGGTACTCAGTCCTTTGGAAGTTGCCGATATTACATAATTGCAAGATTATCTATATACAGGGTTATATCTAATCAATTAACATCTTTTTAGGGGTTTATTCTGTACATCAAAACTAATAACTTTTGTTCTGCGACTTTAGTCAAAACTCAAAAAAAAATTTTTGTTATTCCATAGAAAAATATAGTTCACCCTCGACAAAATGTATGGAACAGCTGTTTTTTTTTTTTTTTGAGTTCTGACAAAAGTAGCAGAACCAAAGTTATTAGTTTTGATGTACAGAATAAGCCCCTAAAAGGATGCTATATAAAATTGAAAGTTTGTCTGTATGTCCTTTATAGAATCGTAAACTATGCTTTTTATCATGTGATGAGCTTTAGGGAAGTTGTTGTGCATGAGCCGAAGAAGGATTTCCGTGTTGTAACTTAAAAAAGATATTCGGGTCAGCTAGTCTCTAATACAAAAAAGATTCATAAAAATATACGCACAAAATTCATTCTGTAGCACGGTCATTTCAAATCAAGTCGTTAGGTCCAAGTCAAAATAAGACATCACTACACCGTTCCCGAAACTTAACGATTGCGAGACAGAAACAAACGATTTCCAAAAACCCAAAAACTTAGTTTGAAATTAACTCAGATCTAATATATATAATCCGTATTTACCAGTATCCTCTGTTCGCTACTCGTCTCACTTGGGCAATTCTATGAAAGTCATGATTTTTCTTAGTATTTTATAGAGATTCACCTTCTTATGTTCGTGACCGTCGTGCCAGCCGTCCGCCGCCGGCTCCCCGAATCCACACTCTTTTAGTAAAGTATCAGCGTGGTCGCTAAAATGCAAAAATAATGAGTAGATTATATAAATGAAGAGTAAATACGAATATGTAATACACAAGTTAGTAACAAAGTTGACACTATAAGTGTAGGTCCAATTACTCACTTACTTCAAACCCTCAGACCAAATAAAAAAATCAAGTGAAGCCGCCAAAACTATGCCTCGCTGTGTACAGACATAAAACATTGCTACGCCTTGGCTCATCAGTCAAACTATGGCGGCGCAACTCCGACGCACTCACCACATGCATAGAAAACTGGCCGCATTTGTCTGTTCACGACGTTGTCTTGATTTTTTTTATTTGGTCTGAGGTCTCAAACCCAAAACAATGATTCAAAATACGCATCACTGTCGAAGTTGGTACCCTGGACCAAGGATGTCTATTGGTAACTTATAAATGGATTCTCATACGCCATCGAATTCCTCCTACGGACGTATGCTGGTAGTATATTTTATTACAATTACTATGAATTATGTTGACAAGTTAATTAGTTTTATGAAATAAATAAATATGTCTCAAGATGTTTTCCTTAACTGAAAAGCCAGTAGTGTGAAATCCCGTATATAAATCCCAAGAACTGGGATTTGAACCCGCGATCTCACGATTGTAAGGCAAGTGTTACTACCACTAGACAGCTACGACTACGTCAGCACATAATCCCCCATTCCCCCCGTTCTGCTTAGTACAGGGCAATCAGTTAACCCTGTATACCTATTAGGGTATTATAGTCATTTTTTAAAAGTATCTCAATTAGATTCTGTAGGGCTAATAAACCACTAAAAATAAAACAAAAAAAAGGATTCAGACTTTAAGTGCTTTAAAACTACATTTTAATTTTACAGTTTAAAAATTTCGCGCGTAATTTACGAAAACGATTGATGTCAATATTTTACTCTGTGGTTACGAATGACGTCACGATGCTATGTAAACAATGCGCGTAAATATTTCTCACGAGTGTCTTTGACAGCTGACATTGACACTGCCATTCTATAGTTTTCAATGTTTACATAGCATCATGACGTCATCACATAGCTGCGCCTATTTTATGTACAGATTAAAAAAACGGAATATTTTGTATTGATTTTTAAAATTTATTTTATGTTTTGTGATCTAAAACTAACATTTTCCGATTGCTTTTTGGCTAAGCTATCTCAAAAATACATTTACAGTTTTTTTATCGTCCTTAGTAAAATACCCTATTCTGACGAGAGCTCCAAACATACCGATTAAAAAGCACCTTGTACATTATATGAAGTTCAAAATCGAAAAGAAAAACATCCCTAGCATATACTTATACATACAATAAAAATACTATACGATATACTTATATACTTTATGGTTACAATATACTTTAAATATTAAAAACGCATAATAGACCTTGTACAAAAATATATTTTCAATCAATAAATACATCTCGAATTCTATTTACATAAAATACAATCATACAAAAAATCAACATTTGAGGTGAACTAGGTTCTATCACAAAGATACAAGAGTCAAAATTGTATATAAAATTCTACCTAAAACGATGAGGTAGTTCTAAATAAATAGCTTACAGACTCCATTGTAAGAGTGAAAAGATTTACAAAACATATAACAACTTTTACCCTAAAATTACAATAGATTACTGTAAGCAAATATTTACAATTGCATTGTACTTAAAATTTTATTACAACTTTAATAAGCGTGTGAAATTCGATTAATATCTTATGAAAATTAATCTATTTAGGTACTGTACTTGTAATATTTTGTAAATTATAATCTATTTAGGTACTGTTCTTGTAATATTTTGTAAATTCTATGTATACATACATATTCATTGATGTATCAATAAGGTATTTTATTTCAGCTCAAACACTGAAGTAATCTTCAGGCAAACAATAAATGTAAAAACAAATACGAAAACAGATAAAAATGTCATTATTTATTGTATAATATATAGACAAATCTATAAACTTGTACACTCGGTGTTTCTCAACATATCGAACCTATTCTAAAATACCATAATAATTATAATCTTCAGATATTTATAATTAAGCCATGTATTCACAGAGCAACAATCCTACTAATATTATAAAAGCGAAAGTTTGTCAGTATGTATGGATGTTTATTACTCTTTCACGCAAAAAATACTGAACGGATTGAGATAAAACTTTGCAATAATAACGCTTATACATCAGAATAGCACATAGGCTATCATTTATAAAGATATCGCGTGAAACGAAGTTCGCCGGGTCAGCTAGTTGTTTAGAAACTCTGTATCAGAAACAAAGTCCACATGTTTCTGAAACAAAAAATAATGTTACAGAGACAATTATTTTGTTTCTGTAAACACTACGTGTTTATTTGTATGTTTCGGTTAACATTTACGTGATGAATCAGAAACTGTGTATTCGAAACACTGTTGCTCAGTGAATACATGGCTTTATGATTCACTTTTACTATGGATCCAAACCCAGAATCGCGAAAGAAATCGGCTGTTCCATACTTTAATTTGTATTTACATACGTTACTTTATATGGTCCAAAGGATTTTATACTCGTGATTCGCGATGGGGTTGATCCCACAGTAAGACTAAGTTTTTAAATATGAGTAAAATGGTATCCCACAATATGTCATTCTCTTAAGTATATTGAGAACAAAGTAGAAATTAGCTAAAGTATAAAATAATGTTCCTAGAATTTCACCAAAAGATTTCAACTTCGCTTCCAAGAACCAAATTTCACACAATCAATTCTACTAATAACTAATTACAAATCAAATAAAGAACTACACTAGGTACTATTACTATTACTACAGGCCGATCCAAACTTAATGACGTCTGTGCGCAGCTCGTAGCTAACTTTACAGACGGCATTAGATTTGATTCGGGCTAAATAAGATGGTATAAATGAAAGAGAATCACTTCTTTTCGTCCGCCAGCGCTTGTCCGAGGGACGCGGTGGCTACGGTCGGGTTGGCGTTGGCCACTATTTTATCCAGGAGTAGACGAGTTTGCATCTGGAATATTAGAAAAAAACATCTTAGTGACATCGCACACGATCGTGTCGCCACAGTCACAAACGCCGCCAATAGAAGCTAGAGTGCGCTAAAGCTAGAAGCCAGCCTAAAGCCAGCATAAAGATCTATGAAGGCAGCGGTCGACACAAATAGTGAAACAGTGTATGCGGGGGATTTTTTGATGGATTCTTTGGTTGTGAGTCCACTGCATTTATTATCCCAATGCTGGATAGATCATAGACCTCTCTTTTATAGTGCCATCTGCCTCGGTCCTTTGCCAATCGTGTCCAGGTTCGACCCGCGATATTGATATCTACTGCATATAGCATGAAATCCCTAGATTCGTAGCAGAACTTTCTGGCCGTGGCCATACGTTCATTAGCGATGGCACTTAGTTTTTTATAAAAGAAACAAGCACCACACTTACTACTATTGCAATGAATCTGCTACTTTTTGAAAAGGCAAAGACGGGTACACATTAGTTAGGTGAACTTATGCGTCTTTTCTTTTAGCAAGAGCTGTCACGACGCGTCCATGCTTTATTAGAACAGCACGACGCAAAAAAAAAGTTTCACGTTTGTTCCAGTAGACTTATCTTTGATTAGCCAAATCGAATCGCCTCTGCGCAGTAAAACAATCTACCCTACCATACAAGGAGACTTAACTTAGTAAAACTTAATAGTTTTACCTATATGGCGCGAGCTTAATAGTTTTATGAGGAATAAATTTGTCGAATCTCCAAAATAAAACTAAAAATCATTGACATTTATAGTTAAGAGATTTTTTTAGGGCTCGCAGGCAGATACTTTTACCTACCCCAGAGAAATGGGTTATATTCATTTTAGGGTTTTCTGAGGTGAGCAATGAAGATTCCAGGGTGGACTCTGAACCCATGCAAAAAACCGAATGAACACTCAATTATGTTTCTATGGCGGGGACTGAACTCATGCAAAAAACTAACTTAAAGCCCATGACAAAAAGAATACCCACCTCATTTCTATTATCCCGGGCAGCAGTCCTGACTCGCTCGAGCTCCTCGGCCAGCAGTTTGGACCGCTCCAGGGCCTCTTTCCGTTGGCTATTGTACATGTTTCTGAAACGTTGAACCTCAATGCTAGATCTGAACAGAACGCTGCAGTGGACAAATAGAACAAACACACTTAGGACATAGCAGTTAGTATTTTAACCTACTTCGATATTTTGCCTATTTTATTGATATCACATATTTCAAATGTATATGTTTCTGAAACATTGAGCTTCAATAGTAGATCTGAACAGAATGCTGCACTGGACAAATAGAACAAACACACTTAGGACAGAGCAGAGTTAGTATTTTATTATACTTTGACATTTTGCCTTTTTTGTTGATATCAATCAATCAATCAAAGTTTATTTATTGATACCAGACATATGACAACAACTTAATGAATCCACTGGCTCAGAACTAGTCTTTCAACTGTATTTCTAAAGCCAGTGGCTTCTCCCAATTTTAACATATCAATATATTATAATCAAAAGGAAAAATAAAAGAAAAATAACAATTTTGAATTTACAGCACAATAAAGAAAAATAAAAATTAACAATAATAATTGTAATAGTGAGTTTAAAATGCACAATTAATTAATTAAGTTTATAATTGAAATTAACATTTTAAATAGGTTTTTATATAGTTAATTGTTTATAAATAGCCGTAATAAATAACACAAACTTACTTTTAATATACAATTAAAGGTGATTGCGTAGCGAAATAATTTAGTTATACCTATTCGAGTAGGTATTTTATTGAAAGAATTTATACATTATTTAAAATAAGAGATTCAGTGTAGTCGTAGTCCTTACTCTTAAGGAATAAGGTAACATTTTGTTTACATTTAAAATAATTCAAAGAATTAAACGCCAAGATTGAATTTAATCTATTATATAAAAGGCTTCGCTGAGTGACTGACTGACAGACAGCCTACAGCCCAAACCGCTAAAGATACGAACATGAAATTTGGAACAAAGATACATTGGACCACGTAATGGAGCACTAAGAACGGAATTTTGAAAAATCGACCTCTAAAGGGGTAAAACGGGCCCTTTTCGTTTGTATGTAACTTTTTATTCCCTTTACCGATTGACTTGAAACTTTGTATACATGCTACTCAAACAAAATAAAAGTTACGTTTGTTCCTGTTTTTCCGAATATTCCTTATCTAAGGGGTCAAATTGGGTCCCAAAGTTGGTGAAAAAAGCGTCTATTACATCCAACGAGCTGAACGGTTATGTATGAAATCTGGTATGGAGGAAGCACACAACATGTTTCAACACATGAACTATTATTATCCCGGAAATTCTATGGGGATCCTTAGGGATAGCCAAAATTAATTAGTTTAGGCTACAACCCAATCCATTAAAGATAGAGACTTGAAATTTCGAACATAGGTACAATGTACAACGTAATGAAGCACAAAGGACGAAAATTTCGAAAAATCGACCTCCAATGGGGTAAAACGGGCCCTTTTTGTTTTGCATTTAATTTTTTTTTACCTTTACCGATTGACTTAAAACTTTGTATTTATGCTTTACAAATAAAATAAAAGTTACGTTTCTTCCTGTTTTTCCGAATTTTCCTTATCTAACGGGTCTGATAAGTTCCCAAAGTTGGTGAAAAAAGCATCAATAATTACATCAGACGAGCTGAACGGTTATAAATGAAATCTGGTAGGTATGTAGAAAGCACACAACATGTTTCAATACAGTAACTATTTTATCCCGGAAAATCTATTGGGTTTCTTAGCAATAGCCAAAATAATCAATTATAAAGCTAAGATAAAAGGGGTAAATGAATTCTAACGAAATTTGGTACGACGCTAGACAATAACACAAATTACCACTTGGGGTACTGCTATCACGGAAAATTTCAGTGGGTCCTTCAGGATATCAATTTCCTAAAAAAGTACTAAATGACTGTTTGAAAACCGATGCAATATTGTTTGAAAATAGCCCACCCTTTTAACTAATATATGACTATTAACGTCCTGGGAAAAGTCCCGGATTCCTTGCCTAACGCTAGACCAAACATCCTATATAAGCGTGAAAAATAACTTGATCGCGTTTTTTTTAAACGTTGTGAAATATCTAGAATTAAGTTGAGATAATTTAGATCCTTCAATGGGGGCAAAATGGGCCCCTAATAGTTTATGAACGATTTTATTTTGTGAGCCAATAGACTTGAACTTAGGGTACATACGGATCAATAACTACTTACTTTACTATGGGAACTACCCTGATAAAGCGAAAATTACCTATTCTTTACATTTTGTCGCGGGTCGATGAATTTTTTGTGTTGAACAGCTAATTTTATTTCCGTGATTTCTGGGTTGGTACCATAGTAAAAGTTAGTCAAATGATGAGTATAATGGAATCCTAGAACATGCCTGTCGTCTAGATGTAGGTGCGCTATGTATTTTTCAAATAAAATGTACCTTCTTGTGTGCTACTTTTTCGTCTGTACTTAGTCAGAGAATGTCTGAAAGTCCTACAAATGTCTCGATCACTTTTGACCGCGTAAACGGTTATGGGCGAGATTGTCATTGGGTTCAGAATAATCGAAATTAAATTTCTAATGACTTAATGAAACATGATGAATACCTGTACTGGCCTTTTTTAGGGTTCCGTACCCAAAGGGTAAAACGGGACCCTATTACTAAGACTTCGATGTCCGTCTGTCTGTCTGTCACCGTAGGTACCGTAATAGTTGGGCAGCTGAAATATTCACAAATGATGTATTTCTGTGGTCGCTATAACAAAAAATACTAAAAATAGAATAAAATAAATATATAAGGGACATACAACAAACGTGATTTTTAGGAGTTTTTTGCTCGCTATTAATAACGGCAAGAGGAATAGGCTCCCATACGGTACGGAACCCTGCGTGCGTGAGTCCGACTCGCACTTGGCCGACCATGACGTGCGAATGGAGTTGGATAAAATTTGGTATACGAGTGGGAAACTACATTGCTCAACTCATGATCGTCATATATCTCATCATAAATCGAAAAATATTCTTTTCTCGCTATAAAAAAAATCAGTAGGTATACTCGTATTAAAATATATCTTTATTAAGTATTTATTTTATGACAAGTTATAAAATAACGCGGTCCAAACCGTGGGCTATTAAAGTCAAAGAACATTTATTGTTGAACTGTGTTACATTGAGATCTTACTACTAATCACAAAAATATTGAATTATCAGTTAAGTCCAATATGGCCATAAAATAATCATTAGAACGTGAAAAAATTATACAATCATTATTATTAAATTTAATTCGAATATTTTGCAATTTATCATCTAAAAATTGTCGTACTCCATAATAAGCTTTAGATACAAGTAAATTTAAGCAAATACAAAGCAGGCCAATCCGTGGGCTAATTATTATCCTTGCAAGTAATACGACAACGTGGGCTAAACCAAGAGCTATTATTTTAAGCAAAAAAAGTACTAAGACAACGCGGGCCAAACTGTGGGAAATTACCATTTAAAGTAAGTACTAAGAAAATGCGGACCAAACCGCGCGCCATTATCATTTTAAGCAAATACTATAACGACGCGGGCCAGACCATGGGCTATTATCATTGCAAGCAATACGACAACGCAAGCCATACGGCAGGCTATTGTAATTTTAAGCAAGTACTTAGACAACGCGAGCCAAGCTACGTACTATAAATTACCATATTAAGCAAGTACTAAGAATGTGCAGGCCAAACCGCGACCCATTATCATTCTAGCTAAACACTGGGACAATTAAGGCCAAACCGTAGGCAATGCCTATTACTTGAAAAGACAATGCCTAATAAGCATCATCTTTTCAAGTAATACGTTATACGACAATGCAGGCGAAACCACGAAGTATTATTATTTTAAGCAAGTGCCAAGACAACGCGGGTCAAACCGTGGCTTATTTTCATTTTAAGCAGTTACTCGAACAAAGCGGCCAGACCGTGGGCTATTATCAATGCAAGTAATACGACAACGCGTGCCAAACGGTAGGCTATTACAATTTTGAGGAAGTATTAAGACAACGCAGGCTAAGCTGCGTGCTATAAATTACCATCTTAAGCGAGTACTAAAAATACGCAGGCCAAACCGCGACCTATTATTATCATTTTAGCCAAATACTAAGACAATTCAGGCCAAACCATAGGCATTATCCTTGCAAGTAATACGTTATACGATAATGCTTTGCTAAACCACGACCTATTATTATTTTAAGGAAGTGCCACAAACAAAGAAGTGTGAAGTGAAGACAACGCAAGCCAACCGGCAGCCTTTTATAATTTTAAGCAAGTAATAAGACAAACGCGGGTCAAACCACGGGCTATTTTCATAAGCCAGTACCTGTCTACTAAGAAAACGCGGGCGAAGCCGCGGGTTTTAAGCTAGTTTGTTATAAAGGTGTGGACCTGAGAAGAAAGCATAGTGTGATGCAAATACAGTATTTGTTTGAGTAACGTCGCACACTTTAGGTGTAAGGCTGTTTTTCCGCCTTTTATTTGTGGTATCAACCGACCGAATGGGAGTCTTAATATGCTGCTGAACAGAACAGAGTAAGTATTATTCCTACTTTAGTATCATTTTGCGAATCTGCTGAACTGTATTTATATTATACATTTTGTATGAACCAATTAGATATGTTTCTGAAACATTGAACCTATGCTAGATCTGAACAAAATGCTGCAGTGGACAAATAAAACAAACTTAGGACATAGCATAGTGTTTTTCTACTTTGATTTTGACTAGCTCTGCTGGGCTATACATTGCTTTAAAAGATGCTAGGTATATTTGGAATTGAAATCTTAGAATAAAGGGTGCATTCATGAGTCATATATGAATAAATTAATTTTAGCATTTTTTTCTTTTCATCAATGGTTACCAGTTTAGTTACTTACTTAACAGGAACATGCTGATAATACAGTTAAAATGTTCTGTGTTGAAATGACAGTGAGCAGGGCACATCACTTGAAGAGTGTATAGCCAATGGGGCCGTAATGTTCTCGAATGGAGACTACGTAGCAGCAGGCGGAAGATAAGACGTCCGCCGACAAGGTGTAGACTCTAATCAAGACCGCCGGATCAGGCTGGATGCAAGCCGCTTCTAACCGGCCTTATTGAAAATCCATAGGGTAAGCCAGCATCCTAGCAGTGGCCTTATAGCTAAAATGACGATAATTATGTATATGAATTAGTACAGGTTCCAGTGTGGACTGCTTGGTCATACTAGATCTAAGCTGTGTTTAACTGAGCTTTTGTCATTCATCATGGTTTCAACCACAAGTTAAATAATTGAGAAATAGCCCATAGACTAGCTATTTGACTAGTTGGTTGGTTTTATCATTCTATTCATCATTCCAGATTTTATGACAAATTGACTGGGGATTGGGCTCTGCATATTGTGAGTCATCCATCCATAAGCCGTAGGACGTCCACTGCTGGACATAGGCCTCCCCCATGGATCTAATAAGGCCGGTTGGAAGCGGCCTGCATCCAGCGCGTTCCTGCGATCTTTATTATATCGTCAGTCCACCAAGTCGGTGGACATCCAACGCTGCGCTTGCTGGTCCGTGGTCTCCATTCGAGAACTTTACGGCCCCATGGGCCATCCGTTCTTCGATCTCCGATATTGTGAGTGTAGTAAGGTTACTAATGAAGCCCATAATATGAAACCATGCTTTGATCTCCGATATTGTGAGTATAGTAAGATTACTAATTGCCCATAATATGAAACCATGAAACCAAGTTTTAAGTCTAAGCTAGTGGTTTACAGAAATACATAAAATACATAACAGTAAAATGTACTTATTTACCTGATAACATAAACTTGCAGGACAACACCAATGAATGCAATGCCAAAGCAAATAGCAATGATGTAGTAATTTGGTACTTTCTTTATTCCTGCAAAGCCGTAATAGTGATTAGAGGTATCTTGTTGTTCACTGGTCGACTTTTTTGATGATTGGTTGTTGTATGACTTTCTTTTTACACTTTCATAGTAATAATTGTAGTCTCCATTACGACATCTGGAATTTAGAATAGGAAAATTATCTTTCAATGATTATTTATTTTACTAAATTAGTATTTAGTCAGCTAGTTAGTTGTGGGTCAGCTAGTGCTGACCCAGCGAACTTCGTTTATTTATTTTTATTATATATATTTTTATAAATTATAGCCTATATGTTATCCTGATGTATAAGCATTACTATTGCATAGTTTCATCTCAATCCGTTCAGTTGTTTTTGCGTAAAAGAATAAACATCCATACATACAAACTTTCACATTTATAATATTAGTAGGATAGTAGGATTTGAAAGTGTTGTACTTTCAAATATTTAGTAAAACAAAACAGAAAATTGAAAAAAATATTGCTCTACCATGAATCCCCCATTTTAGTTAATTAAATAAATCAAGAACTTCATCATTCGGTTCGCTTTTTTGATTCTTGGTTTGTTATAAGCTATGCACCAATTTTTGAGTTTTCACATTTAAGGCTTCCATAAAGCTTAAGGTATACATAAATTGTTCTGTTGTCTGTAATTTCAACTTACTCCGTTACCTGGTTCTACTGTACTGTACTGTACCAGCCTTTTTAATTGTCCACTGCAAGACGTAGGCCTACCCACGAAGGGTGATTGGGCCATTTCCACCACGCTGGCCCAGTGCGGGTTGGTGGATTCACATATGCCATCGAATTCATTCTACGGACGTATGCAGGTTGTCTCACAATGTTTTTCCTGACCGAAAAGCCTTTGGTGTGAAATTCCATACATAAATTCCAAGGAACTCATTGGCACGGGACTGGGATTTGAACTCACAACCTCGCGATTATAAGGCGGGTGTCATTACCACTAGACCACCACAACCCATCCTGCCTGGTTCTACATCAACCTTTTTACACATCTATGACATTTATTAATAAAGTGAAATGGTCCACAGATACAATGAAGGCATGGTTTAGGATAGTAGAAAAATATTTCAAAACTTACGTGTACGCAGGTGGCCTATAGACATGTGAGTATGATGGCCCATGTGAAGATATTTCAGTTAAGTTGTCATATTGCGCCCTGCTGCTTGGCTTGCCCAATACATTATATGCTTCCACTATTCGGACAAACGTCTCTTGCGCTTTAGCATCTTTATTTTTGTCTGGATGATACTGAAACATGATTTAAATATAATAAATAATTTGGGATAAGTTAGATAATTTATATAGAGCTTATAACTATCCCTGGTGTTTTTAAGCTGCCTGAAGGCATCTGATATGCCGCCTTATTGGTTAACAATAACATTTTTATTTTTTGCTAAAAATAGCATCACCCGTGTACAGAATTCGCGAATATTTCGCACAGATTGATGTAGCATTTTTCACATTGTTGTTGATTTATCAAAAATGGCTCAGCCGATTTCGATAACGTTTAAATAGGACCAATTTCAAAGTATACTCTTTCCAATAAGAAAACAATTATTGAAATCGGACTACTGAGAAAAAAGTTATGCGTGGCTACAAAAAAAAATATATATACAAGCGTCGAATTGAGTACCTCCTCCGGTTCATCAGTCAAGTTAGAATTATTTATTGACACATCAAGCTTTTTACTATGTTAAAAAGTTAAAAACACAAAATATGCATAATACATATACTGCTATTGGTTACAGATCGCGGCATATAAGTGTAGCGCTGAGTGAAGTGTGGGGGAGATAGCTGCACATTGGCTTAGTATGGCCGTCACCATGCACAGCCATCCCCTGCACAGTACCCTCAGTGCTAGACTTACGTGCCCCTACCTGTAATATCTACTCTTTTGAAGCTCTATAATCTCGATATTTATACCTACTTCTTATAGTTGTTTCAATTCTTAGCCATGGCAACATGTCTATTATTTATCTATTGAAGAATCATCATGACTATAAGATTTTAGTCACACTGTATGGAATGAGGTCTATGAAATAGGGCTTAGAAAGCCTCAGCGAAAAGCTACGCTAGCTAAGGCCTTCGAGGTCATGGTCCGTCCCGAAAGGTCATAACTGCCCCAAGTTTTAGAAAGTATTTACTACCTTACCTCCTTGCTCATTTGAATAAATGCTTGTTTGATTTCTTTGTCAGTGCAATTCTTTCGTAGTCTGAGCACGTCATAGTGATTTTTACGGGCGACACTGTAAGAAATTACGCGTAAATTATTACTCTAAATTGAACCAGAAACAAATAGGTTAGGTACGTTTTATACTTGGGACTTACTTGTACAATCTAACATATCTTAAAATTGACCTACAATCAGAACATTTTCCTAGGGCATACATAACGATTTAGACAAAACAATAATGAATATATTTTAATTATCATTTCATGATTTCATTTAAAATTTTTCATCGTCGAAAAAACTTGACAGATGTTTTTATTTTGGATTTTGGCAACAGCTGTGATGTGACGTTTCATCAACAAGTTTATGTCAATTGTCAATGTCACAGTACAGAATAAAATTGCCATTATTTAAATTATTTTAATAATCAGCCATGTGCGAATCAGATTTGCGGATGAGTGTTCCGTGAGATTATTTTACACAGGCATGCAGCGTGCGTAGCACAATAAAGAACACAATATTTTTTTTTCTAAAATCAGTTTAAAGACGATAATTTTAAGTGATACAGTTTTGAATCATTGTTGAATCAACAACTGAAACAAATTGAACACTTGGGCTGATGTGGCCGATTGTATCTCTCTATCGCTTGTTCTGCGCTTTCGCATTCACGCTCAGCTCAGGTGGAACGTGACACTTTATCGTGCGTGCAGCCGGCGTTCATTGATTTACTTTTAAGACGTTATCAGCTCAGGTGGAACGTGACACTTTATCGTGCGTGCAGCCGGCGTTCATTGATTACTTTTAAGACGTTATCGCGTCAAAATAGGCTTAAATGGTTTTACCTTTGTTCCAACTTGTAAATTACACGATAGTAAGTATACCTAATTAAATTGAATTATTAAAGAATAATTCTTGACAGTCCATGTTGGGTGACCTTGTAGGTACAATTCCTGAGTCCTTCTAAGACGTATAAAACCAACTGCTTTGATATTTTTTGTAAAACTAACAAATTAATGCTGAAAACAGACTATCGGATGTGGCTGACGGACGCGGCTGACGGTCGCGACTTAGCAGTATGCACACTGCACAGTCTTAAAACATCCGGTGCGCCAGATCTCTCTCGGACGTCCGAACGCTCAAGGTCAGCCCAAGGTGACGTCCGCGACTGATGTTTTGCACGCCTCAGTTTACATTCATTATCTAGATACCTATCAATCGCGACTGTCAGTCGCGTCCGTCAGCCGCGTCCGATAGTATTGTTTCCAACTTTGAGCGCGTGACAGTGGTTATAGACCGAATCATACAAGTCGGCGGATATGAAGTTAGAAGCTGCGCAATCCAATTAACGCGCAGCCTTACGGGAGCTTCAGTCAGGATTGGATATAGCGCAGCTTGTAGCTAACTTCACACCCACCGACTCGCATGATTCGGCCTACACAGACGGACAAGAACAATAAAAATAGTCCTCCGATTTCCTATCGGTTACGGAACCCAAGGTTAATTTTTTCACAATGGCAATAATAAACGAAAAAAAAACATTCTGGCGTGAGCCGGGAACGCTTAAACTCGTAGCGTCGTAGTAACAAAACCGCACTTTAAAAATAAAGGAAAAGATTTCGAATTTCGAAAACTGATTTACATACCGTCCGTCAGTCATTTACCTCCTAAGTTTACCTCCTACGATTTAGATTCAAAATTTCAAATAAGTAGATAAATGATATTATTTTATCATTGTCATAGCTGTATGCGTCACCAAAAAAGCGCATTTTACTGTAGTTTTAACATGGTTTTAAACATGTTTTAACTGTTTCGTTTCTTCAATGTTTGTCAAACAAACAGACTACACGATAAGTTTTACGTTCATACTCAAACCAATGTATGTACAATATACCTACCTATCGTAAGTTCGTAAGTATCCTACCTATCTATTTAACTCTAACTAAACCAATTTCTTTTGAAGGATACTAATATGGATGAAGGAATGAAGAATAGGATTAATAATCATACATAACTTACATAATATCTACCTATGTAGAAATCCTAGATAGAAGTCAAAAAAGTACCTACCTACCTAGGAATATAGGTATTGTACCAAAATTGAAATAAGTTATTACCTAATGGTTTTAATGATTTCATCTTGTTTTATAACTCAGTTTCATCATCATCACGATGTTAGCCATGTGATGCCGTGAGCCGTGATGGCCTAGTGGTAAGTAGTAAAACCTACCGTACAATCCTGAGTAAAGCGGTCCCCAAACAGAGGCGATACGAGCGGTAAAGCGGGCGAGCGGTCATCTGTCTGGTTGTCTAGGAAGGGCTCACACAGAAGGGCTCGCGCTATATAAGTACCTTTCCGCAGTAACGAATATCAACCAGTACCTACATACCTATTTTTAGGAATATGAGAAAATGCCTTGTAATATACAGACATTGTACATATGTTTAGGAATATAAGACGTCATTCAATACTTTATACTCAGAAACCTAAGTAACTATAATTTGCGAGTTAGGTGTGTTACTTTTTCACGTCTAATACAAGTTTGTATGGAAGTTAGAATGCAGACACAGACCTGTGTGAGCCTTTCTTATACAACCAGTACAATACAGATGACCGCTCGCCCGCTTTACCGCTCGTACCGCCTCTGTTTGGGGACCGCAGCCCTTAGTCCTGAGGGGTTAGTCCAGGTTTGCACGTAAAATGAAACTACAGCTGTTTCCGTATGGCTCCATACATTTCTGTACAGCGCCCCTGGCGGAAACGAGCAAGAACTAACCAAAATGTATGGAGCCACACGTGAACGCGAAAGTTTGAGTAAACTACGCAAAACCTGGACTAAGGGCTCAGGTTTTGCGTAGTTTACTTAAACTTTCGCGTTCGCGTCTGGCTTCTTCCCCGTTTCCGCCAGGGGCGCTGTACATAAATGTATTGAGCCAAACGAAAACAGATGTACTTACTTAAGTTTCAATTTACGTGTAAACCTGTACTAACCCCTCTGTAGTTGTAGATTCAAATCCTGGACCCGTACCAATTAATTAGATAGTTCTTTGGGACTCAATTTCACACTTTTGGAATAAATATCGCGAGGCATCTTACACTACGAAATTACCTAAAAAATTCGATAGCACATGGTGAATTCACCAACCGGCACTGGGCCAGCGTACGTGGTGGATATGGTCCAATCACTTTTCGTGGCCTGTATTCAGTGTAGGTACTGCAGTAGCAGTTTCAGCAGTAACTGAAAAAGATGGGGTACAGTAGGTACCTACTTATTTTTCTACCTAGGTAGGTACTTAAAATAAAATTACTACATAGGTACTTAATAGATAATTTGTGAAATATTCGAAATACAAATCTAGGTACTACTTAATAGGTAATTTGTAAAATATTCGAAATAAAAAGTGACACTTTTACATATGTAAACTTTACTTTAATATTATTTCACTGTACCCACCTATACTCGTAACTAACAGAAGCTCGGTGTATCGGAACACTAGTACATATTTATTGCGCGGCGCACGCATCGACAGCAACGAACTCCCGAGCGACGCGACGCGCTGATTTCATTCCGGCATTGACGGTCGCGACCCGCCCGAGCCCGATACACATCGCCTTCGGACGCACGACCCGCCGCCGCCGCCGCCGCCGGTCCGCGGTCCGCCAGACCCACCAGTCAGCCAGTCACAGCCAGTGTTCCCGCGTCACGCAACGCGCCAAGACGTACGGTCATGCGAGAAGCCACTGGCAGGATGGCCGAGCTCGAGTTCGAAGCGCCGCTCGCGCAAATCGAAGAGGCCGACGACTGCCTCTCCACTGCCGACTATCCGCAAAAAACAATCAACGGCAACGATATCCTAATCAACAAGATAAACAATTTCAAAAGTGAAATGGTCAAAATACAAACCGATTCCAACAAAATAAACGACAATGAGGAACCTAAACCGGTGAAGTGCAAACAGGACAATATGCAAAATGGGGAAGGAGATAATTTCACGGAGACTTTCTCTGGATCGCTCGAGGATTTGGTGAACACCTTCGATGAGAAGATTACGAAATGCTTTGGGAATTACGAAGAAAGTGTCGAGAAGCTGGCTCCGGTGCAGGTTCGCACACAGGAGGAGATAATGAACGAATGCCAGTGAGTATTTTAACACTCTAAACTGTTAAATTAATTGGAGCATGTAAATGATATCATCGTTGCAGTATTTTTAGGAATTGCGGATGAGTGTACAGACAATGTTTGTTTGCCCGTTTACTCATGTTTTTTGCAAATCCTATTACCTTTACGTTAAAAAAAATAATGAGATAAGGATCTGTATGAAATACAAAATTGAACATAGCTAGTAAGACATAAACAAAATGGGAGGGTATGGCGCATGCGCTCAGCGCTGAGCATCGATCAATAGGTTTGAGGGTGTGAGGGGGTGCGTGACAAGGGTGCCGGTGACGCATCAGATCACTACCGCCGCGACCCACCCTTTGCTTTTGTTTCCAACCCAAATGGAGACATTGAACGAGTATGGCACGTACATTTTTATATGTGACGCTAATATGCGATTCCCAAATATCCAATCTAGATGTTCACTATTCAGTCCATCTGTTGTAACTAAACATGCAATAAATAGATCTACTCGTTAAGATACGGGTCAAAGGGAATTTATTTTAGACCTTTCTGTTAATGGTTCTCAAGATACCCATTCTTCATAAGTTTTCATAAACCTTACAAAGCAATTAATAGCATCCAGATGATTAATTACGTACCTATTCCCATGTCTTGTTTTCAAATTCTAAACAATGATGTTAAAAACTCTCTCGCTATTGTATTGTAATGTAAGAAGAGAAAAGCTTTATTGTCAACAAGAAAACATAGTTTGAGAAAAAGCGTCGTCTAATTAATCATCACATTGTTCTCGAGGATTCTTACAATAGCTAACTGGTAATTTGGTGTCAAGAAAGTTATCAGCACCATTAATCATTTTCTGATCGAAGAAACATTCGATTACGTTAACGACGCTCAGTTTGTAAACACAACATTTCTAGCCACTTGTCAAATTTTTGGACCCATTCCAGCTGATCTAAATGCTTCCACCTCGTGCAAACACATCAAAATAAAAGGGTAATAATTTGCAAACAGTTCAAGGGGTGAGCCCGATTTGTAATTGATAGCTTTACAAAACTGGGGCAATTAACCTGGATTCATACAGATGAATGTATAAATCACGAATGTAAACAGTAAGAAGAAATTACCTTTTTAAAATTGTAGCTGCATCAATTTGCGTTTAAAATGTCCGTCAAAATTACAGCAATCGAGGCTAGTAACGCAAAATAATAAACGACTTCCAAACCATACAATGCATAAAGCCGGAATGTCATCCAAAAAAATATTGCACAGGATGTCTGCAGAAAAAGATGAATAATTAATAAATTATTCAAAAAAATTAATAAATTATTCAAAAAAAAGTTCCGGCTAAACAATAGTTTAGCCGGAAATATTTTTACTACGCTTGGTTCTTATTCTCAGAGATTTTTATTTTTATTGCTGGTAGTAAAAATTCAGCAAACTTTTCCATTGATCTGTGTCACAGGTGCATGCATTGATTCTCCGTGATTGACCACAACAGATGTTCCGACCACCTTGCATTAAACACCTTGCCGAATATCCAATAACCGGCATATGGCGCCCACACCCGCTTGTTTAAATCAAGACTGATGTTTTCCTGCAAAAAGACACTTATCTTTGCAATTTCCGATCGATGCAGTTGACTTCGTTATTATTCAACGAGGCTCTGGTTTGTTCCGTCCGAAAGTGGCTACCTCCAAAAATTAAACATCAACCATTTGGTTCTAATGATTCATTTGTTGCATAGATGTCCAGACTTCCAGAGCTGAAATACTATTGTTCTTTGCTTGGTCTAGACATGTACTTATTCAAAACTGTAAAATAATTTATTCAGAACGCCAAGTTCTTTTGTGATTTTTATCTCAATAGGTCTTGTAAGCGAACTAGTGTCATTTAGATTAGCTTGGGTTGCTTCACACTTGCTCATTATTCTTTTTGCAACCCTTTCACTTTTTTTATCCTATAAAGCTCTCACGACCGACATTGTATTGGCGCCGATATAATTGAAAGCGTTTACAATTCTGCAAAGAACGCTTTGTATTCACAAGGAATCTTTCCTACATTTGCATCGAGCACGGCACACGACGCACGTCCGTCTTTATGACACTCATTTTGAATTTGAATAAGCTATTATCTAAACTCCCTTGTGAAGAGCTCTTTTATTGTCTTTTTAACAATACGGCTTGGAAAGCCTAGAGCCATTTGTGCAAATATTTTTTCATCATCTTATCTAGGTTGAACGGTTACGTCTTTTTGTTGTTGCTACACTTATACCTAACGGTATCTCCTAACTACAACAGCATTGCATGTACAAAATGACCTGCGACCTTATGTAGTGTATGTAGTGCCAACACGAAACAGATTTCATAACGGCGACTGCCAGTATCTCCAGTTTCCACAGCTGGCGTGTTCATGTTCGTGCCTCATAATAGCTTAAACATTTAATTGTTCTAACCTTCTCTGAGGCAGCTTTCTAGTCGATAATCATTTCCATGCACATAAACTACTAAGAACTCAAAAGCTGACGCTGGAATGTATCAGAAACCACATAATAAATAAATATTTACTCTACACAGGCTTTAATACAGCAATAATTTGACACAAACAACAATGCTAAACCTATATCAGTCCCGAGTTTCAGACTAGACGAACGATATTGAATAATTGCATCTATAGGAGGACAAAATATACAAACTGTTATAATGTGTAATGACATAAATATTTAATAGGTAGATACTTGCTAAAATTTGGATATTTTAGAGAGAGTTTTAGTTGTACGATAAATTTCGTTCATTTTCATAGTGGTGTCACAACAAAAAGCTACCTATAGAATGTAACTTGTTGCTTACGCGTAATCTACTATGTGTTTTATAATAAAACCGCGTCAATTTGCCACTTCTTATCAGCTCTTCCTGCGGCTGCGAGGAAACATGCCCTAGATCTAGAGATACATTAAAATTAGCATGTCTGCTACTACAGACGGCAGACCGCTCGCAATTTGCATATATGTAATATTACGGAGACACTTTGACACTCCAGTTAATATGTTATTACCACAATTGAACTACTTGTGTATTCTATGAGGACTCTCTTTGTTCTGATGTAATACTGCTCTCAGATCATATACGTGACTCTACTTTCATATTACAACAAGACAAATGACAGTACTTTATCTTGAGAGAAAGCTTCTTAGCTAAATCCTTAGAGTACGACGTAATGGATCTAAAAACGTGAACATCAAGAAAGCAAATTGAGACCTGGATGATGTCACCTTGCCTATAAGAATTAACTGCATCTACTTATCTCCATAACAACATCGTGAATAATGTTACCTTAAACAATCGAGACAGTAGTTTTTATAATGAAGGCTCACATCCTCAAAGTCCCCCACGCATACGGGCTCGGGCAAACGACCGGTAATTTGCAACTACCCACATCGATAATAACCTTTTTTGTTTCCATCTAGTTTCGAACTTATCGAAGATATTGTCGATTTCTTCACATGGACAAGTAGTAGGTAGACGTTCTGTTTACAATAGTTATTGCAAATCCATTAGAAAGTCAGTGTGAATTATTGAGACATTAGGTTTGGAGTTTCCCATGTGAAGCTCATGAGCAGTTTTTGATCACTTGATTTACAAGTAAGCTTTCGTTAATGCTGGCTGCTCTGAATGATGTACGTATTCAAATAAAGGTCAGGTTCATTATTCATCTAGATTTGTTGCTATGCAAGTGACTATCAATCAAAGTGTGGCAAGGCAAGTTAGAGCATTGTCTGTCGATGAATATATTATTTAGACAAATTGCCTATTTCTTCAAAGGCGTATTAGATACATACGTTATAATGTTATAAAGTATGTAAGTAGAGCTTTAACTTTAGTCTTTTTATGCGAATACAGAGAAAAGAAATTGAGTTAAATAAAAAATAAATAGAGCCTAAAACTATAAAAAAAATAGTAAAAGTAATAGTTTGCTAAAACCGTGAAAAAGCTCCATTCGAACCTTTTCCAATGTTAACAAATTGAAAAACTTCCAAGTGGAACGCGTTACAAGTCTCTAACCTACACAAAATGAGCACTCACACACCTTTTACCAGAACACCGATAAAGCTATTTGATTACAAAAAGCTACTTTCCTAACATTAAGTTTAAATGCAGACAATCACGTGAGACTCTAATTTTATGGCTTTAGAAAACTTTTATGCTAAGAACTTTATTGGATTACAAGACGCTGCTATGATGTTTATCTACGTGAATAAAATGCTTTAGGTGCACGATCTTACGTGGGTTGGACAAGCTTTTCGCTTACTAGGAAAGCTTCTAACTACAAATTTCAGCAGACTAAATTATTTATTTATTCAAGATTCGACTCATAGAATTAGGTACAATGTATGAAGGAAGAAAAATATAGATAGATTACTACACTAGTTTATCCTACAAGTTAAACAATTACCTACATTATACAGAAATGTTCTTAAAAGTATAACGAGGATAATTAAGTACTGCGGTGAACAACATTGTTTTCATTGTCTTGACGTATGACCATTTCAGAGGTCACAGAACAGCCCAGCTGACTCATCACTGGATTGTTTAACAATATAGCAATATAAAAGCAATTACCAATAATATAAGTACATGTCTATTACGTAGTCTAAAATGATCCTTGTAACACCATTCTCAGTTACCTTTTACGTCACATCACAAATGTTCAGAGTTGACGTCAAGAGTCTGCAATGATGGGCACCATATGCGCAAACTTGAGCACTGACGACATTATAACAAGTGTGAGTCGGACTCGCGCACGAAGGGTTCCGTACCGTATGGAGCCCCATTCCTCTTGCCGTTATTAATAGCATGCAAAAAATCACGTTTGTTGTATGGGAGCCCCCCTTAAACATTTATTTTATTCAGTTTTAGTATTTGTTGTTATAGCGGCAACAGAAATACATCATCTGTAAAAGTTTCAGCTGCCTAGCTATCACGGTTCATGAGATACAACCCGGTGACAGACAGACAGACGGACATTGAAGTCTTAGTAATAGGGGTCCCGTTTTTACCCTTTGGGTACGGAACCCTAAAAACGGATGACATGTGTATAAATGTAGAAACTACACGTTGAAATTCTTCCCAACATTAGAATTTATCCTACTTATATGTACCTATATGAGTTATCAAACTTGTCAAGGATCATCCAAATTATTTTATTGCATAAACTTATAGTCGTGTGGGTTACAACTTGCTTTATCTGCTTTTATCTTCACACCTAGATTCGCGCAAACAAAACTCCTACTCCATCTATCTTCGTCAATTGTTCTACTTCCATAGCCCAATACCGACAGGTAAACAGATGCAATGCGCAAACGCAGCTTAGAACAATTACACGGTTGAGTAGATCAAGTGCGTTGACCGAATTACATTGAATCTCAATACAATCCTCCGTTAACCACTTGTTAATAGGACAATACGAGTACGTCCCGTCATTGATGGCTCTATTACTCTGATCAGTACTTACGCTTGTTTATAACGCGTAAAGATTAACATCAGCAGTGGTTCATTGGTTGTTGGCACTACATTCAATTTTTATGACGCATTAGGTTCCAATAGCAAAATTAATGTTCAGCTTTCATGAAATAATTGTAGGACGCTGAAATTCAAAATAAACTCATTACAGAAAAGTCAACGAACCAATTCAAATTGATTATTTCATCGCTTTGAATTAATCTTTGACGTCCTTATCCCGTTTCCTTTATAAGTTAAATTTGAAAAAAATATGGTTTTACACAAAACTCATACAGCAATATAAGATTCCTACCGCAGTTAACAAAATATAGCTGGAAACTTTGGAATGGCTTAACTGATTTTGATAAAACATAGCCAAGAACACTCCCGACTAATTCACCTTTCAAGCAAAAAAAAAAAAAAAAACAAAATCATCCGTCACATTCATCCGTCCGGGAGCTACGATGCCACAGACAGAGACACACACGCGCCACACACTCATTAAACTTATAACACCCCGTTGTTTTTGGGTCGGGAGTTAAAAAAATCGGCCAAGTGCGAGTCGCACTTGCGCACGAAGGGTTCCATACCGTATAGGATCCCCTTTATTCATCTTGCCTTTATTAATAGCGAGCAAAAAACTACTAAAAATCACGTTTGTTGTATGGGAGCCCCCTTTAACAGTTATTTTATTCAGTTTTAGTATTTGTTGTTATAGCGGCAACAGAAATACATTATCTGTGAAAATTTCAGCTTCCTAGCTATCACGGTTCATGAGATACAGCCCGGTGACAGACAGACTGATATCGAAATCTTAGTAATAGGGTCCCGTTTTTACCCTTTGGGTACGGAACCCTAAAAAGTATTATTTGGTGAAAATGAATTTGAAATGTACAAAATACTGCATAATATTCAACCTTATTGCCGAAGCAGCAGGCAGTAGGCACCGCATCGCCTGTTCGTAACGTATCTCCGCCAAACCATATGTCGCGGTTTCCTTGAATTCGCCAACGCGATATTCTACACCCATAATGTTAACTATTATGTTGGGAAACACCACCGACTACAGTGATTTAGGTTTGACTCTGTTTATTAATAGCTGTCCATAGTAAACACATTAACCTTGCTATTATTTCTAATAATTATTTATCCTTAAACATGAAACGGACGTCCTTAGTCCTTAGGCTAGGCATTGCAGTTTGCAGGCATCATTTATTCATCATAAGTACGACAACGTTACGGCTTGTATTTTGTCTTGAAAAGAAGAATTATTTTGACATTACCTGATCTTTTTAAAAGTTTTAATGTTGTTTTGGTCTTTACTCATTATTACCTGTATTCTTATTGCTATAGACATGTATTTTAGTAATTATTTTTCGCCAGTAATCAAATCGACTTCAATCGCTACTATATATGTACAGAATTATAATAGTTCGCTCTAATTTATGTCATTTTAAGATTTTTATCAATTTTTCAAAACTAACTAACCAATAATAATTCAAACATATTTTTGTCTAATGAAAAAGTATCTGCAAAAAGTTTTGCGTGATCTTACAACAAATACTTATACTCGTTGACTTGTGAACTTCATCCGTTCTTTCGTCGGTCAAAAGAATGTAAATACCCTATAAATAAGTACACAGCCAGTCACTCAAAGCGGCATCAAAAAACATCACTCTCATATCCAGTACCTACTCACCAAGTCATTCTCCCAAACAGTTCGAATTACCACGCATTCGTACATTGCTGACCTTCCATCAATTTAAAATAGAATCTGCTCCCGCGCCGACCCACGAGTTGAGCTCATTACTGCTCCATTGCTCGTTTGTTCCATATCTCACTGATCTACCTTCACCTACCTTCATCTACGTTTGGGTTAACTGTTCCTAGCACCGTCTATTTACCTTACTTGTCAGCCCACCCTTCGTAACTGTTAAAAAATCCTGTAAATATTTTCATTGGCTCAATGATTTACGGGTTCATGAGACACGAGCCAAATGTTATTTTTGATAACGTAATATTTCTCATAATGTTTTTGTACGTTTGAAAGTTCATACCGTTGATGAGGCAAGAAAACATGATGATCGTAACAGATGTCTTCAAGCTTTCATCTCTGTGATGTCATCGCGATGGTTCTATTAGCGAATTTCACAGTGTTTCTTCCATAATGATTGATGATGATGGTGGCAGAGATTGCCATACTCGTAATGGGGTTTCTTCTCATTGTCGCTTACCACCGTTACCTTGATACTGTTATGAAAGCCATCGGTTATTCAGCTCACCACTTAAAACACATTCATAAAACTAGATAGATAGGTATGACTATATGTATACTAATAATTTTACTATCGTCGACCTCATTTTAAATAAAATAACAACAGGATTGTTATGCATATAAGACATAATTTATTCGCGTTTATCTCAAATCTTGCACCATGCTAATGTCCTATTTTAAAAATTAGTGTTCGGTAAAATCAGTTAAAATGATGCAAACAAAACAACGTTTTCAAATTCAATTGGAGGTAATATTACAGGTATGACTGCACTAAGAAATTCGACTTACATCGTAATTCTTCCGATTGTAGTTAAAACATCCGGTAGGTATATTTTAAAAATCCAGTAAGTGTATTTATCTACACTAATGTTGTAACATTTTACTTATGTTTCCAACACTTGACTTATAATGACTACTGTTATAGCGCAGACAACAAAACACTCAATTTAAGCAATTTCACATGATGTTATAATATCCACATCGATATCGTAAAATCTCATTATAACATCGCGCGCTCGCTCCTGATTGGCCCTGCGCGCGCATTTGCGCTCTCATTGGTTAGATTTTAATGGCGCCAAGTTCACTGTGACAATACACGTACGCGTGAATTTAATGTTTCGCAATATGTTTTTTTTTTTTTTTTTATTAGTGAAGATAAAGTAGTGTATGCAACTGCATATAACACGGGTATTAAAACACTCGTTACTATTATGAAACTCACACTCGTGTTTTTATACCCTTCATTATATGACAGTTGCATAAACTACTATTATTTATACCATAATATTGTTGTTACATTTGGGTACTGATACATGCGTTTTTATTTATTCTCCATAGCACTCTGGAGAATTCCTCTTCCCTTGCCGTCGATTACTTCACTGTTGAATGTTGTTTATAAATACAAACCACGCCTCGTGATTATTTTTGCGAGATTCACGTCATCAGTGGGGTTTGTTTGTATGACTATGTGTATGACTAAAACTGTAACTCATTACTCGGCGTTTGAATGAGTAACCGCTTTACAGAATTTAGCTTCGTCTACATTGTTCATTACGGTTATATTCCATTGTTTGGCATCAAAAAGTTCTACATGATTTGCACTTAACTAAATTGAAGTAACTGAAATCATACTAGAAGAATAAGGATTTGGCTGAGTCTTAGATCATATACAGGGTTATTTCTAATCAATTAGCATCCTATTAGGGGCTTATTCTGTACATCAAAACTAACAACTTTAGTTATGCGACTTTTGTCAGAACTCAAAAAAAATATCAGCTTCATACATTTCCATACATTCTGTCGCGGGTGAACGATATTTATCCGTGGAACAACAAAATTATTTTTTTTTGAGTTTTGACAAAAGTCGCAGAACAAAAGTTGTTAGTTTTAATGTACAAAATAAGCCCCCTGACATAATGCTACTTGATTAGAAATAACCCTGTATACTACATATATAATGTAAGAAGTGGCTATGCCTACTTACCTATTATACTGCGTATGTATTATAGGTAAAATGAGTACTTAGTCGTAATCGGGGTCACAAACATACATTTGGGAATTAGGACCATCAAAGAAGCTAGATAATATAGAATAGGAAGTAATGTTTAGTACTACAGATAAACACAACCTTGCTTACCAAAACATTATTTCAAGGACGGTCGGAGCCCCTTCCTTAAGAGACACCAGGACCCCCTTTTGCGCCTCCCTATTTCCCTTCCCTCATCCGCTCCGTCCTCCGCGCATGCCTCAAACTCCTATAGGTCAATGACAAAAGCTTCAAATTCTTCAAAGACCGATGATTAACGACCGTATCGTAAACGCGTAGTTTACTAACCATGCAAGTTAATCTGTAATTTGTATTGCTTTGTACTAAAATAACAGTTTCTTATCCTCAGAATATGAGCGTGGTCACGCTTTACCTTTACTACTCACAATGTAGAGTTCATCTCTGTCTTGCTATTCAGAGGTTTATTGCTTTTCTGTAGTGTCGTTTCTTTCGCACTCGCAGCTTTTTATATGGTCTTTGAATGCACGATACTTTTATCTTAGCCATATAAACCCGAACAAATAACTGTTTATAATATGTTTGAAGAAATGTTACCAAGAGAACCGAGTGGCTTTGCTAATCGTGTCTTTCCTGAAATAGTCTGGAATTTCCCTGTGGGGTGATCGATACTAATGTCAGCGCAGAGACTGGAATTTTAATTGAAGAAATTCCTGTAAACTCCTACAGAAGTTAAGTACCTAGTAATTAAATCTGTGCACTCGGAATGTGTCCGAGAATTTGGTGTGAAATCTTAACATGGGAACTGTGAATAAATCAGCTAGACAAATTTTGCATTTTAAGTGGGGCTTTAGATGAATTCCAAAAAGAGGAAACGCGTATATATTTACACTTCAGACAGTTATTAAAAAAATACAAAAAGAAAATCTTAGGGAAAATGAAAATGTAATGAATATCAGATAAGCTTATTTACAAAACCAGTTTGAAACTTGTAATATGATCAAAGCGATAGAAACGCGTTATTAGAAACTACAGATCTGACTATACAACGGTGAAAACGCACTCAATGGAAAAGCGTTATTAAACGAACCGTATTGGGCAGAAGAAGGCAAAGAAAGTCAGGTCAAAGCGGTCGCTCAAACTGGATCTTACATTCTCCAGCCGACCGGTTAGACCGGCGCGAATCCTGGCGCTATTGCTCTGGCCATAAACAGCATCCCGTATCGAGATCACGAGATTCAACCTTTACATAATAATCGTGCAGAAATTATTCGCGAATAGCAGCCAAATATGTAATGCCAAATCCATAGGTAGGTCTCAAATTCAATGCGTTATTATTCTACCTTCAAGTTCATGATATGCCACCTTATCTATAGCCAAATCTTAGAATATCAAAGAACTAAAATAGAGTATAGTATGTACTTACATTAAATATTTTAGATGTTAGTTTTTATCCAGATCCATAAAATATAAAAATGTGTAATTTAAAAGAAGATGCAGCTCATTCTTATCTAATAAAATGCTAGATGAATGCAACATCGCGCAAAAACAAATACATGAAATCTGAGTGTAATAATTATATAACTGAAGCGATAAGGTCAGGTACAGTTAATAATACAACATGCGCTTTACGCAATGTGTTTAAAATAAAAGAAATGGCACACGTTACATTTCTTGAGTCACCTGAGTAAAAAAAGATGGAAGCAAGCGATTGCATTGTGTTACATTACAATTCGCAATGAAGAGGAAATTGTGTGGTTTGAAAAAGGTGTTATGTAAAAATGTCTTGTTCCAAATGAAGCAGCGTTACGCGCTAGTGAAATGGCGCCGCTCTTGAAGATGATCGCTTAACTGAGCCATAACTTTTATAACAGTTCTCTAATTGCTTGTAATCCCTTTCGTAATCTTAGATAATCTTTTACTCGTACCACTTTGTTTTTATTAGCTTTTTTGCTCAGATTTGAGTGGGAACTTGAGTCGTGATCTTCGTGATCGACTGAGGAGAGATCATTGTGTAATGATTCGCATCAATTTCGAGTGCCAGAAAGTATGCACCGTTATCACAAAAAAAATACCAGAGTACAGCACAGCCGCAACTATAGTCATAATATAATAAATCTAGTACTATCATTGCGGTACTCTCTTCATCACGTGCGGCGCTGAAGCCATTGAAGTGTATGCCGTCATAGGCAGTGATTATTACGTCTATAGAGCTAGTGGTAGTATTTATAACTAGATTTAACCTAGAAACTTGGACTTTTTCCAGAACATTTCCATTCACAATCAAACTCGTGGAATGGGAGCGATCGTTGCACAAAAAGCTAAAAAAACTGTAAGTGAACAAAACCATCTTTAATTGGATTTAATGGAAACGGATAGTCATGATTGCTTTACAAAAGAACATTGTAATGATATCAAGAGCTTTATCAGCTTTGGGACTTAATTTAAGTCCTATAGAATACAAACCTATAACTTGAGAGCTGAATAGAGCTCTCATCAAGAGCTAAGATAATTTTTTAGTAGCATCTTTAACAGGTCATTATTTTTTGTTTCGCGTTTCATTTTACCTTTTCAAGGAATATGCTTTTGATCTGTCTACATTGTATTTAAATGTCATGTTTAATTTCCATTTATAAGTGGCATGCAGTCATATAGATTATAGCGATATATGTAGGTACTTTAAAGTCAGCTACTGTGCTGGTTGAAGTGCTTTTGAGAGAAAAGGCCTTAGAGGCTTTGCAAGTTTTGCAACACATGCTCTCAGTAACATTACGACACTTTTGAAGAGAAAGCTACTCACAACCGCTTCGATTATAAATTGACATAATAAACATGCGACAACTTTGGCTATGGTTGTAAAAACTTATGTCGGTTACGACATAGGTACATCGTGTGGTATCAGTTTACTAGCCTCTGCATTCGTGACAAAAAAACTGCTTTGACGTAGCGTGAATGCTTGACGAACGATCAACAACAACACAGTAATTAACAGACAGTAGATATGCAAGTAGAGAAAGTAAAATACATCATGGAGCAACAGCACTCAGAACTGCAACGTGCAACAAATCAACTATTGTCTAAATTGCTGCTTATTTTGCATTTATCTTTTGTTGCTATTATAGATTCGACGTGATGCAAAAATAATCCAATAATCGGCCTAATACGAGTAGGACTCGCGTACGAAGGTTTCCGTACTGTATAGGAGCCCCCCTTAAATATTTAATTTATTTTAACTTAAATATTTATTATTGAATTGAATTTAAAACTAAATATTCTGTGACTATTTCAAGCATCTACCTGTTACCATTATTAATATCGAGCGAAAAACGATTGAAAATTCAGGTTTGCTGTATGGGAGCCCCTCTATTAAATCTATTCTGTTTTTAGTATTTATTGTTATAGCGGCAACAGAAAGACATACTTACTTAATCTGTGATTTCAGCTTTCTAGCTATAACGGCTCATTAGATACGAGTACAGCCTGGTGACCAACAGACAGACAGCGGAGCATTAGTAATAGGGTCCCATTTTTACCCTTAGGTACGGAACCCTTAAAAGGATTACCATATATTTTAGTCAGTCATCAATACTGCCATTTTGATCGGTACCTACTAGCTCTTTAGCATAGCATAAAGTTAAAAAAAAACTTTGGTATTGTAGAATGGGTAGTGGAATAAATAATATTTACCTAATATATTTTATTTATTTCACTATTAGAAAACTGAAAAAGAAAATTAAAATATTCTTAATTAATTTAATACCAAACAGGGATACGCCAGGTAGTATAGGACAGAATCGAACTTCGTAATTAGGCTCTAGTTTATGCCCTAGCAGTAAATACAGGTGGAGCCTTTATGAGGGTGTAGGTACAAAAAATAGGCGTGGAAACAAATGGGGTCGACGCCTCCATATCAAACAACGATAAAACAATTCTACTTACATTTCCTTTGTTCGCCAAAGATAAAGTTATCTGCTCCAAAAACGACATGTTAATAGCTCTGCAGTTATTAGCGCTGAAATTGTAGAAAAATAAACCATGTTTTACATATTCATGTGCCGTGGCTGCATGAATAATACATGAGATGGTTTTATAAATTGTAGTAATTGGAGTAGCTGGTGGCTATGTAGATAAGAATATAGCACCTATGTATACTGTAGGTGCTATATTCATCCATCTTTATCTATATCCTATATTTTTATTCTATTGATAGTTTTTAACCGTTATTTTTTTATTTTATTCTTTTTGACTTGTAAATTATTTTTTACCAAATACCTACATATATTATGAGTACGAGTATCTATAGATCCTATATAGGATATAGATGCATAGATATTTTGACAAAAAATAAATTGAGAATAAATAAAATACAATTAGTTTTTGTTAATAGAAATCGAAGATTTAGTAGAAATCCAGGGACTTCTTGAGAAGAACATTACATAAAAATAACACTGTTGTTGAAGTTCGTATGGATGGTATTAAAAATAAATAGGACAAAAGTTTATAAGTACCATAAAGGCTGAATCACACAAGTAGGCGGATGTGAAGATCGCCACAAGCTGCGAAATATCTAATCCTGACTCAAGAAGCTCACACAAAGTTGAGCGTTCATTGGGCGCAGCTTGTAAACAAGTTGTAACTAACTTCACATTCGCAAACTTGTATGATTCGGCCTATACTTTATGGTTTATCTGTACAAAAATCTTGTGAGGTCCAGATGCCAATTAAAATTCTTAATACAACGATGTTCAAAGATAAGTAAACCGATATTTCTAATGAATAACTAATAGATGCACCAAGGGCGGTACTCCCACACACGTCAATTCCGTGTCAGTGTCGAAGATAAAAGCAAATAACTATTGCCTAATCTACTCTGCGCACACGCATACATAATTTATAGACGATCGACGTTGAATCCAATTGACGCGCCTATGAATGTCAATAGAATGCATGTTGCAGACGTAAACAAAGCAATTGGTGGAATTGAAGAAACAATATTTCGAGGCTTTATTGTCGGTCACAAGATATCAATCGACGTCACACTATGTCCTAGAACAGTGTCTATGAACTCTATAAGTGTATGCATATTTTATATTAAACTAATTGTTTAAATCATCCATAGACAAGAATATTGTAATTGGTGTTGTTTAGATATTTGATCATTCTTCTGCAGGTTCGATTTCTATGCTTGCCTATATTTGTTACGAAGATCTTTATCTTTATAGCTATTGCATTTATAGCGCCGCAGTAGTAGGTTCAAAAGGTTCGGTTACCAACCATTTACAAAGTTAAATGGGCAGTAAAATGTTTGTTGCCAGGCATTAACCGAAGGCTTTACGACAACTTGTGGGCGTCGATACGTCCTTGAGACGAATCGATCGCTGGCTGTGGTTGCACACCCTCGTTGTGACAATTTTTTCAAGGACTTCACTTTGGTCAATGGAATCTTATTTTAAACTTATTGTTTCTAGCAAAATTGCAACGCGATCGGCAAATGGTATTCTGGATTAACCAGATCGCGTTCTTATGTAGATATAGGAAATGATAAATGTACTGTGCAGGTCGAACAGACAGGATCGAATCAGGAATGAGGAGATACGCAGACGAACCAAAGTAACCGACATAGCCCAGCGAATCAGTAGGTTGAAACGGCAGTGGGCAGGGCACACAATCCGAAGAACAGATAGTCGATGGAGCCGTAAAGTTCTCGAATGGAGACCACAGACCAGCAAGCTCAGCGTAGGACGACCACCCATCAGGTGGACTGACGATATAATTAAGATCGCAGGAACTCGCTGGATGCAGGCCGCTTCCAACCGTCCTTATTGGAAATCCATAGAGGAGGACATATAGCAGTGGACGTCCTAAGGCTGATAAAAAGATCTAATCAGAACTATAGTTCTCTTTACCACATGCAACAGCCGATATTTTGTTCATTGATATGACATTCGCTATCAACATCATCTGTAACAATCACTCGCCCACTGTTCCAAACATCGCGTCCAATCGATTCTAATTGGAAATTATGAAGATGATGCAGCAGGTTCCTTTGAGTTACTAGTAAAACTAGAGCATTATACTTTGCTATGACAATAAAGAGAACAATATTACTAGCAATGGCTTCGTAACATCGTCCTACATTATTTAATCAAAGCACTTACGTAACTAGTTCGTCCTTATCCAGAACAATAACTGCAGCGGAGCACGAAATGGAAAATAATTTGCGTTTCTCCTCCGAATAGCGTCGTTTGCATAAACCTGCTATTTTGAAGGTTTGCACGTATAAGAATTATTGGTTTTCTGCTAGGTACTTTTGTGATGAGGATTTTGGATGTTTCTGTTAACAGGATGGCCAGATGTTATTACTGTGAGGTTTATAATTTCACGCATACCTATGTAAATACAGTTTGTTCACAGTCATCATCCTCCTGACTTTGATGACATCAGCAGACTGATTTCTTACTTTTCTTAGGTTCACAGATACAACTTAAATTCTAATTCTATTTTATAGCGATGCATTAAAGTTCTACCGCGTACCTAATAATACATCACTTTCATCGAATTGGCATTTTTTGACGATCACTTTCTTTCTTTTTTTATTTAAGTCATGTAATTTTAATTCTTATTATAATTAAATTGGTCATTTTTAGGGTTCCGTACCCAAAGGGTAAAAACAGGACTCTATTACTGAGACTCCGCCGTCCGTCTGTCTGTCACCAGGCTGTATCTCATGAACGGTGATAGCTAGAACATTGAATTTTTTTTTGCTTAATAAGAAAGAAAATACGTGAGTAGTATTTATCAAAATAAGACCTAATTAAAAAAATATAAAATTAACTGATCATATCCTATTCAGTAAACTTTTTAATTTGACCATTATCTCACCACAAACAGAAACATAAATTAGTCAAACTCTAAATCATTAAATGACATCGTTAAACGCGTACGGTTTTATGAAGTTTAAATATTTATCTGTGTGCAATCAAATCGTTCAAATAGCCATTTGACCTACAGTAGAGTTGTTAAAATTTAATCGAATATACACAGTGATTTGAAGATGACCTTGCGTAGGAGTAAATATGTAGTGTATGCTCACAACATGTAGGCTGGAAGCCTGGGACCTTGAAATTGTGGCACAAAAAGTAAGCATACTCACACCGATTTTTTTAAATAGCTACAAGAGATAGAAACTTTTAAAAAGAGTCAAGAAATAAAGAAAGAGATGACTAAAAGGAACCGGCACAAATTGTAAACATGAATTCTATGATGGCAAGTCTGAAGTTGCAAATGACAACACGATGTGATACGATGCAGTGAGGTATGATTTCTACCAATAGCGCTGCAGCCGCGCTGCACATTGCGGCAGATTTGAAGGCACCCTAAAATGAATGTTTGATTTGACACTTGCATATTGAATCATAGGTATGTTTAGAAGTGTGTATTGGTAAAACTGCACTTCTATAATGTCGAAATCTTCTCAAAATATGAACACGCTACTTTGCTAGCATGAGTCTGTGTAACGTTGCTTAGCTGAGTAAACTTGCTAGTTAGCAGGCGGCTTGAGTAAAGGCCGTATGTTAATGCGTTACCCTTGTCTCGTCTGGCTTGAGCCTACGCTTATGGCTACCTGCTGACACTTTTACTTTCTCTGCTGTTGTTTTGTTACTCATTTTGCGGTTATGAAGTGTAAGTTTCAAAACAAAACTTTGAAGGCTTTGAGCGTTTCTCCTTTAAATTCTTTAAGTATCTTCTTTTAGGCTAGAAAAGCTTGTTTACTTGTCCATCCTATCCCAGTCCCTTATCGTATTCACGCACAGTAAAATTAGTTGAAGCCAAAGTCTCACGATCATCAACAAAGTAATTAATAGCTGTAGTGTAGGTATATTTGGCGTATCCAATCAACCTGTATAATCTACTAATCACATCAACTCTTTAACACGGTAAAGCTAACCTTTCTAATAAAAGGTCAGCATTTTTCTGATGCATCATCCAATTAAATTTGATCTAAGGTATCTTTCGTCGCAGGTTTATAAAAATAACATCCGAAGAATTTCTATTCATTAATCAGACGTAAAGTGCCTATTCAAACGCCCAAGTTACCGCTTCCTTATAAATTAATGTTTCTAACACAAACAAAACGAAGAAAAAATAGGAAGAAACTCCATTATGGTTCCTCGAATGTATACATTGAGTGCTCGTATAAAATTTTTGTTTATTTTGTAGTTTACATGGCCTGGCGTTTTCATCGAGGTTCTTATTTCTAATATTAAAATTCCCAAAATCGTGCCTTTCGTCCATGACTTTAACACCTATCCATTAGGGTTACGCCTCCGATTTTATTTTTAACCTTTTTTCATTAAGGAAGTGGGCAATAAGGTTAGTCCGGCCACTACCTGCCGGATCCATGGTGCCTTGCACCTGCTTTATAAAAAATATACAAACACTGGCCCTCTATTTTGGGTACCAATACCCTGAAGCCAGTGAACCGTATATTATTACTTTGACATTTCTATCTGAACTACATATATCATCGACTTGTGTCATGTAATTGGCTGTCGCGCTTTGATTTTGTAATACCAATGTGTCATTTAGATAAGCGAGCTTTTAAATTATCGTAAAGATTTCTTGGCACGTCTTCTAAGTTTCAATAAAATGGGGCGCCAAAAAATATCGTCTTCCAGCGTTGTAGATTACGTATAGAGAGCTATTCGCGTCGGCCCCATTCACACTCCCCGGTTAGTGACATCGCCGGCGAAATTAAAAAAATAACAAGTCCACTCGAAGAGGACTGATATAAAATTCTAAATTTGAATCCAACACGAGACACGACCGCGCCATTATATCATGCAGTTTTTTCTCCGAGCGAGCTATGTTTGCCTTCCAACTAATATAGTACCGTTAGTTTCACTAAATAAAATTTTAAGAGTCATGAGGCACGATAACGGCGTTGATTAGATAAGTATCATTAGATGTTGAATGTCGATGGTGTAAGCTATTACGATTATCTCGGGCGAATCTTGTCGGCTCTGTGCACGACTGCAGTGATTTTATTTTAATGAGTTAGCTTCGATGCATTGGCTTTAACTTCTTTATTTATGGCTTGGTTATTGTCAGTCTGACTGGAGTTCTGCACTTGACCTAAAATGTTCTGTGATGTAAAATGTTCTTCTTTTGGTCTGTATCTTTTTCTTGTGTCAACATTATTTTGTCTCTTCTTCAAATTTGCACTTTTTTCATTTGCTAATAATCTTTTCTCCTCCATCCAACTTTATTTAGTTTTGTTTATTATTTATTAGATACACCAATAAGTACATGTTTCTACTCAACTACTGGGTATTATCTTTTATGCTGGGTTTCGACTTTTTACTAACTAAATAATTTCAAGTTAAAGTTGTTGTTTTTTTTTTTAAACTACTGTTACAAATCTATCAAGATTTATTGTGCCAGACCATTTGTTTCTCTTTCCACTCTGTATTCTTACTTACACGTGGTCAACCAAATTCTTGGTTATCATTATCTCCATTCGCCAAAGGAATTTCAGGCTACAAGGGGATATTTCTTTTATTGAAAACAATGACCTATATTTAGTGGAAACATGATAATTTTAAGCGTACCCTCGGCGCCAAGCTGCCGGGGTCAGTAGCACACTGGCTTAGTCAGAAGGGGTAGCGGGTGCGGTTGGATCAATAGCGCATTCGATACCTACCGCCGCTCTTACAACCACTGGTACGAGTACTACTATACTATTTACAGCTAGGTACTCTACAAATACGGAAAAATTTAGTTAAACATCATAAACTTCAATTGCACTAGTAAAGAAAAGATTATTGCTATACTTTTGCAGACACGGCTTTGGTCTATTAAATGTATGTAAGTATATAATTTACTCGTATTTGGCAAGCCTGTATTTGCCATTGTCAAATAGACAAAGTAATTTGCTTTCTTTTCATTTGCTTTGGAATTTAAAAAATTTAAATTACAACATGACGAAAAATCTTAGTTAAAATATATATTTTGCCTTTTTTAATTTCATAGGTAGATGTGGGTACGACACTTAACAAAAATCCAACGACCATTGATTAACAAACATACAAACACACAGAGTTAAAAACACAAAACAGCCCAACAGCATTTTTAAGACAAATCATTTTCTTAATACCTTCCGTAATGTTATAGATAACGAGAAACCTGAAACTAAATGAAAATCTCATGAAATTTCACAAAGATAGCCCATTAATCAAACCTCGCAATCCACTCAATAACAAAGCAAGACGAGGAAATAGAAACTAAATGAGAAAATTAAAACCCTTTAACTTTCAGTCTTAGAAAATTTTAAAAAGTTCATCAATTCAACCTCTCAATTGAGTCAATAACAAAGCAAGATTAACGCTTCACGTAGACAGCTAATAGTGTAATTAAAGACCCTCGACGGTGAACTGTCGGTGTCGGCTCAAACTCGAACAAATTACAGCTATTTGTGGCAACTGACAGACTATTTGGGATAGATACGTTTATTTATGAAACTTGGATAGCAGGCAGGGAGATAGTTGCGGTAAATGTAGAGTAATTATATTTAAAATTATGTTTTAACTAGAAACATCCGTGGTTTTGGCTGCTGAAAATAGAACGTAAATATTCGTAATGAAAAAGGATATAAACATTACGAATATTTACGTTCTATTTTTCTACCTTTAGATTGATAGACGTCAATAAATACTTCAGTGAAAAATTATAATCAAGAGCATGTCAAATTAAATCTTTGTTTTATGTCAAAAGTACCAAATCGTATAAAACGCTAAAAGAACAAGAAATTTTATGGGTGAGATACCTAAAGGTCACTTCACTAAATCAGTAACAATTTATTCGCAGAGAGATTTATAATATTGATCACATTTGTTTAATTCGTTGTTTTCTTTTTTCTTTTATATTCCAAATTTGGCTACAATTGGTCTCCAACTCGCCTGATAGAAAGCGAAGTTGTAGCCGAAGATGGAGTATGTATACGAAAGAAGATATCTATTCACCATTGTCTTAAAGCAATCCAGATTGTAATTGTTAGGAAACAATGACGGGATAGGGCATTCAAATCTCAGGCGGTCCGCATTATGAAGGAAAAAGCGCTTAGTATAAGCAGTTTAAAGTCTTTAATTTAACTATAATAACCTGAATATTTCGGACTTCCATTTGTAAAGGTAGCTTGTGTAGCTCTTTATGACCGTCTAAAGATGCTATAGCTACAGCATTTTATGATAGATGGGATCCCTTGGCATTCATGTCATAATGCTAATAGCCAAGATTTGTAAAGAAAAACTGGTTCTGGGTTATGGCCCTAATAAAGGGCAGACGCTACAAAGAAATATTGCTTTAATGCCCTGAGGGTCTACTGTTGACAATAGCTAATTTATAACAACAAAATGTCAACACATGCTTATAGAAAATCAACCAAGCAGATTATAACTTCGTTGTGCTTGAACTTTATGACGCTTGGAATAAAAGTTCATGGATCTAAAGTTCAATACGTGGGTGCTTGGTGTTTGATACAAGTTCAATTAAATGACTTTGCCATTAGAATTCGATAAAGCAAAAGTTACCCATTGAATTTTGATAATTAGGTAAATAGCAGCTACTTAACACAATTAAAGTAGCAGTAAAAATAAAGGTAAACGTATTAAAAGTATTGCATCTAGATTGTAAGACTTGTCTTATTATAACGTGTTCGACTTGCACAAGATAACTTATAATTGGGTGTCATGTCAACAAGAACCTGATAGGAGATGAACTTAACCTCATTTTTGTTCTTATCAACGTTGCGGATGGCTGGAAATATTTCTTAGTATTATTCATACAGTATCCTTACAAAGTACTCCTTTTATATTCTCAACAACTTTGAGTAATCAAGATAACCTTAACCTAGCTAGCTACTTAGGACTCCCTAAGTATATTTCCATCTTTATTGTTTCAAGTCTGTTAAATGTTATAACCTGAATCCTTTCCATCTTCGTCATCCTTTTCTCATCATGATGTCATGTCATCCTTTTCTCACACATAAAATATGTAAATGAATGTATCTATATCTAGATTACTTCTATCAGATTAGAAAGTAATATTATGATTCTTATTTTTTACTTAATACAGAATTTTAACATATTGAGTATTTTACTTTCTAGTCATAAAAATGTCGAAGTCTTTTATGGGCACTCACTCTCACTTATTTTACTTTCCTGAATTTACTTACTATTCAATAATTCGCAGCTGTACATAGGTCCACCGGCCAAGGATGGTAGAGCTATATGCGCCACATTCTCCCAGTGCTGATGAAATCACAAACTCCATTGAATTTCTTGCACTGTTGTGTATAAATTATTATTTACCCTGTTATTTGTGACAAAAATTGATGATCAATATAATCACTGCTAGTTCCCAGTATAGCATCGTATAATATGTCTCTGGTATCTTCAGTAAATATCGATTCGGGTTTTAAACTCGTTGCGTTTGTTTGTTCCTGCACTCTAGCCGCCGCTACAGGTTCTTTTATGGTCAGTAAAGGAATGTGAACACCAAAATCCAGTGTGGAGCAATTCTCAGAATTAACTTTATCCTCGTTTCTTGGTCCCGTTTGTAAGGTTTTAGGAATACTGTATTCTGTTGTTATTATTATATGATTTTAAGAGCTTGTATTAGCAACAACAATATGAATTTACAATAACTTAAGTAACTACTATAAAATCAATTGGGTATTATAACATTGCATCAATATATGCATCGGCATTGTTTGAGTTCAATGATAATATTTTATTTTACTTATAAATCTTATATAGCTTGATAATCTTGATATTTTAATCATTAATACGAGTAGATGTTTCGTTTATTTGTTTTATTTCGCAATTGATATAAATCTTAAGTAAATATAAATCTTAAGTAAAGGGTGCAATCTTATCTAGCTTTAACTCTAAAAGCTTCATTATTATGCACCTACTACGGGACTAATCGTGCACCAACATTATGAGATAAATAAAATTAATCTATTAAATAAATTCAATTAAAAAAATAAAGATTAGTCCCGTAGTACATAATAATAATGTGTTCAAATCGCGAAAGTTTAATAACAACATCTAGAAGCTTCGTTAAAAAAGGCCTAGAAAACGTTATTTAAATTACTTATATTATACTTAAAAGTACGTATCCCTATCATCGTGTCTGTCCCTCCATCCTCCTCTCCATCGTGTCCCTGTAAATCATTATCAATTGTACTGTCGTCATTCATCATATCATTTCCCTGTGTTTCCCATGCTTCAATGCTCAAATGAGAAAGCATGTATTTCTCTTCGCCAACGTTTTGTAGGTATCGTATATTGATTACCTTTTGTGTTGTTCGTGGTTACATAATTAAAGGTCACAGCGAAATGCTTAACGAAAGTTAACTGGCATTTAATAAGATAAGTAGCGTAATTATTGCGTAACTACATAAGTTAATTAAGTTTTGCTTTTTGATTTACGTTTGTGTCTAAATTGTTCTTCCAAAACAAAAAGTAAATGCGACAAAACTATTTCTATGTAGGGCATCTAACTACTTACCTATAAAAGCTCAGTCCTAAAATGTATGTTACTAGTTTTGTAGCCTTTTTACAACATTGTTATACTAGAAAATAAAACAGTCATAAACATAAAAACGCATTTAATCGTCCATTGTGTTAGTTTTGCAAAATATCTAGATTGAGCATTAGACTTTTTTGTTGACGTACTCTTTTGCCTACTCGCCATTTATGGAACCTAGTAGTTGAAGGCACGTAGGTAGGTCCAATATGTAATGTAGGTAGGTATGTACGAGTATTTACCTGCATTTACCGCATACCTACTCCCACTCATTAGCGAAATGCAAACATAATCAACATAGTAATGACATTGATAAACGCTTGCAATTAAAAACATTAACTATCTCGAAATAATAAATAATACCTAAGTGAAAAAAAATTGGTTGCCTGTAAAGTCGGTATACGGGCGAAAGTTTTACGTGACAGACAACGACTTTGAGACGAATGAGAGCGAGTGAGAGGCACTTACGTGCCTCTCACTCGCTCTCATTGTGAGCGCATAACGTGAGCGGAGCGTAACGCAGTTTCTTGAAGTGTCACCCGGCAAACCGATTTATAAGACGTTGTCACGTCATAAAAAAAGAAATGTTGTGTTAGGAAAATCGTAGAATAATTATTAGTATGCTAAACCTCGATACTATGTTTTAAAGCTAAACAGAGCATATATTATTATACTGTGTAACACAAAAGGAATTACTTTCGTTACTTCCTCTAGATATTTCGAAGTATAAAAGTACTAAGGTCCTAGGAAAGTTCCTGTCCCACATACCTAATTACCTACTTAATCTAGCTGTAATACCTACCTCTATATCCACTTTTCTTAGTAGGTATTTTGGGGAGATTTCTACATTCTCTAGAGAAAGAAGAGGTACAAAAAGATAAGTAGAAATAGATGAATAAATAAAGTAAAAGTAGCCATCACATAAATGCATTAAGAACATGATGTAATAATAACAACCTTCAATGGTCATGCCTACTTGTTAAACAAGATATAAAAATAAACACGCACATAAAACATGATGTCACAATCGCGGCATCCAAACAAACCGTATTCAAAGCCACTAACAGTAATGGCAAAAGTAAGCAAAGGCATAAGTAAGGTAACGGTGCATACCATAACCGAGGTAGGTGAAACTTCGGCCTTTGGGGCCAGTGGACCGACCATTTTCGTCAACTTGTGGGCAGAAATTGGCATGACATGCAGAGAATTAGGAGGTGATTGACAACTGTGAACAATCAAGAATTTATTAGTAGACAATATTTTATTCGACATAGAATAAAGAGAAATAATAATCGTTAGTAACTAAGGTAAAAATACATAGACACGACTAAAAGAGCTGCTACAATAATTTTGCTACGTATATCTCTTAATATTAGGTACCTACCACAAAATGATTCGAATCTACTAAACAAGGTTGTAAGCAAGTTGTAAGTAAAGAAGTATCAAATATTGAAGGCTTAATCATAATAAAAATGAACATAACCAAAGTTTATGGAGCCGGTCACCTTGTAGGTCTGTTGCTTTCCCCGCTTGATGGGGCAATTTCATCGGATTAGATATTAGTTGTCGAGGAGTGTTCAGACTGTGGTATAATATCGTGTGTCAACGTTCTTTCTTCGCACCTAAGCATGTTAAATATCATTGCTTTGTTTTTATATCGCGATCGTAGACAATAATAAAGTGATTATATAGACACGGAGGCAATATACTTAGGCTTTATATCAATATATTATGTACCAGACAACACCTAGCTTGACCAATGTGACTCCGATTCCCCGACTTCCATATTGTGAAGCAGAAGATAAGCAAGTTACGATACGATTAGGTATTAGTTCTGTTAGAAGTTATGGTGCTAAAGCATGATCCAAAGTATAACATTACAAATAGGTAAATGTTGTCGTCTGAATGCTACTTCCATATGTAAGTCAATCACAACTAGTTATGTCTACTATGAGTGAAATGAGGAAAACAAACTAACTAGGGATTTCCTTTATGTGGTGACACTTAACGAAATTGATGAGGAAGATGACGTATGCCTACCTATTTTATGACACACACTACTATGCATGGGTTCTGTTAGAATCAACTTCTAAATAGGACAAAATCATACAAAGTAATAATACAAAATTGTCGTCAAATTATCTCATTTATTTTAGTCGTTATAATTGCAGGTTCTAACTACTCAAAAAGAATTCAACGACACGCAAAAAATACAGTACCTTCATACCTACCTAGATTAGTTGGGTTGGGTATAATTAGCAGTAAGTTATTACATAAACTTTGGTTATTTGGCTTCGGTATGGCCGATGAAAATGGTAAAATACGAGCTAAACTTTATACTCTAATGTATCTATAAGCTACTGGTCGAATTAAGTACTTAAAAGAAGCGATGATGTTTTTCACCAAATATATTCTTGTGACTTTACCTAAGTTTTGCGTTATCTCTTATTTATAGATAACTTTTAGACAAGAATTCTTCTAGCTATTTCAGTAACCCAAAACGAGCCCAAAATACTCACAACGAGGCATGCAAAATGTCATCAACACAAGTGGTATCAGTTCAGGCCATATGGCTGATTGCGTGACGCACCGCCCACTGATGGGATCACCAGGCCACCAGACCTCGTGTTATTGAGATTATTGATGTCATATCGCCTTGGAAACTCAAAAAAGGCATTCAATGAATGTACAATTGTTTCAGCAGGTTTTTTAGTCATTCAAGACGAACAGTGAGTTAACATATAAGATAAAAAACCGTTGAAACTTTTAAGATTCCACAAAAAAGAATGAAAACCCTGCATGATAAATAGTGGGGATAATTCGCGGGCCCAGCCTTAGCGCCGGGTCAAAAAAAATAGAAGATTATTTAATGCCCCAACTGTTTTATTAGGTAAAGCTTAAGTTGCGTGGCGTACAGATAGTCACAAGATTATCATCTACGCTGCAACTATTCTTAATGCTCTTATTTTAATGTAAAATCAAATAAACATACTCGGAACCTAAAATATATTAGCTCCTCCTCTGACACGCTAAGCCGTGCATAGTAAACATCAAGTTGGCAAAGGAATTCCAGATCTAGAAATAGCCTCATCTAAACTAGGCACTAAAATAAAACCTAACACACGCAGCTTGCCTCATACGAAGATCACAGAAAGTTTGGTAGGTAAAGATACAAGGCAACCCACGACAGATGTCGATCTAGGTCGAAGTCCGAATAAGTCAACGTGGGATTCTAAGAAAAACAATAGAATGATAACTATTTTGCTACGACCTTTTTTGGAGATGGAGTTACAAACAGCGATAAATAACTATGTATACTTTAACGAACTTTAAGAAAAATCTATTACCATAATCAAAATGATGGATTATTATTAACCATTAGCAGGTACTAATTAGTTTAAAATAATTGGCCAAGCGCGAGTCGGACTCGCGCACGCAGGGTCCCGCTCCGTGTGGAAAATTGAAATAAAATATATTTAGGGGGCCCTAAATATATTTTATTTTAATTTATTAATTATTTTGGAAAGGAATAAATCACTTTATATTTGATGCATCTTCCTTTTGCCGTTAATAATATTGAACAAAAAAATAATTTTACTTTTACTCCCCTTAAATATTTATTTTAGTTAAATATATTTATTTATTTAAAGTGTATATTTAACCAAGTATTCTGTGAATATTTCAAGCATTTACCTGTCACCGTTATTAATATCGAGTGATAAACGTCTAAAAATTCAGGTTTGTTGTATGGGAGCCCCCCTGAAATATCAATTTTATTCTGTTTTTAGTTTTTGTTGTTATAGCGGCAATACATCATCTTTGAAAATTTCAGCTTTCTGGCTGTAACGGTTCATGAGATACAGCCTGGTGACAGACAGACGGACAGCAGAGTCTTAGTAATAGGGTTCCGTTTTTTCCCTTCGTGCACGGAACCCTAAAAATATAACAGCAAATAAAATTATATTTGACAACATTTGACAGTATTTGCTGAAAACGTATAATCAGTTATTGGTAAACTATTTGATATTTGATGTAATAAATAAATAATAAATAAATATTTGAGGACATCTTACACACGGCCTCTGACCCCAAACTAAGCAAAGCTTGTGATATTGCTGCCAGAGACTGATATACTACTTATACATATTTTTAAATACATACTATACTTATAAAGATAGTAACTAAATAACATATACATTTGAAAATGAAAATAAACTACTTGAGTAATATATAAATGTAGACTTACTACTTATACTAGACTAATCAACGTTTTTGCATTGATAAACGTCGAGACAGAAATAAAATTGATGTTGAAATTTTTTCTGCAACCGTGTGACGAATGGCCGTGAGAAAGCTATGAAAATATTTTCAGAGTCGCGTTAACATTGTTCTAGATACTAAAATGCATGAGAAGCTTATTATAATCGTGCCTGTTTACAATGGAATAGATAAATAAATTGAAAAACCAGACGAATAAAAAGTTCAGTTTAGGTGTAAATCAGTATTTCATTTATGTTTGTATGTATGAATTGAGTATGATAAATAATAAAAATATTCAAGGGTCACTTGCGTTCGTTAACCTGATCATGATCTATTTGGATATGTACTATGATAATGCAATTTATGAGTTAGGATCTGGAAAAAGTGGGAAATATTGGTCAAAATAAAAATCTAAGGCGTACATGTAGTTATAACATAAACAATGACGTCAATTACCTACTTAATTGCAAACTCTACAATATGAGCAGGCTCATGTTGTTCTTGGTCTAAACCATAACCAAATATGGCGACATGCAGTATACTCGCCATTAGTGACACATTCCTCAATTGACGGTGACGCGGAGAGTTTAAATTAGCGCCAATTTGTGCCTCCGGACTGGAGTGACTCACAGGACGGCTAGGTGTACTTACGGGAGTTCCTACAGGCTAGAACAACCAAGGCATCAGAATTACTGAAAGGGGGAAATGGTATTCTGTTTTAACCTATAACTTATTGTAAGCTAGAATTTTTAGTTCTTTTTCAGTATTTGTTTTACTTTAAATCATATAAAATGATATTGTCGATACTCGTAATCTCATATCTATTGTTGTTGTTAACAATGTCTTCTGATTAACCTTTATTTTTAAGACGATCTCGACTAGCATTATCCATACAAACTTCCCTCGGAAAGTTCTAGGTTCGTTGCATTATACCTATATATACCTAGACCTACATTTTACAGTTCCGGTACGTATAATAAAACGCACATAAATCTATAGATTGTACTTGTACTTCCTGGCCACCCAAAACATCGAAACAATAAAATATTCAGATATTCCGATCACATATCATTTATTCAGCTCTATAATCAAGATACCCTGTAATAAACGGCCTATAACCCGCTTACGTTTGAAATAAAACCAAACGTTTGATCTCCGGTGCACTCTAACATTTCCATCGAGCTTTGAATCACCTTCAAAGAAGTCAAGATCACAGCGATTGCAAAGCTATTCGGCGGAACGAGAATCAAACAATTAAGGATGGTCTGCAATGCTAATTATTCTAGTTGGGATATCTAGTTTCAAAGACAAAATTATCAAAACACCTGTGTGGAATATAATATCACCCCAAGAACCTGTTCAGTTAGATATATTAGGTACTAGCGTGTAAATAGTCGTGTCTAAAAAGACAAAACGAGCGAGATGGACCTTTACGCAGTCGTTACTGCGACCTTACCTTGCATCAATTGGAAGCCACGCAATTGAGCTCTTCCAGTTCCCAGTGCAAATGACAGCAAATCAACTGGAATTCAAGTTTGGGGTTATCATGGCCTAAAGTGAGGTCATATACATTGAAACAGTCGTATAATAATTCACCTGTCTGGAGTTTAATGTGGCTTAAATGGTAAAATATCTTCCCGGCGTAAGAACCATAACTAAAGTACATGGATCCACGTGTTCTTATCTGTTTCGAAGGGACTTGAGACCCATTTAAATAAATCACGTCAGCTTAGATAATATCGATAAATAAGTAGAGCTTTCCTGAGTAATCCTCTAAAAGTTAATCGACTGGGAGTCATGCATCACTTTGTAGACTACGAAGTCTTTTTGGGTATCTTAGATAATAAAGATGAATTATAAAGGATTACAAGACTCTGCCAACGGATATCTCATATTCTTTAGGGAAGCTCTAATGAATTTAAATTTATGGAAATGAAATGACTGCTTAGCGATTGTTTGATTACGTTAAAAATCTTAAATTTTATTTAATGTCTTTTTCTTTCTTTACAGAATGTGGTGGACGATCACCGGCAACTTCGGTAACATTCTGCCTATCGACTGGACAAAGTCATTCTCTAGAAAGATGCATATCCCGACACTCAATCTTAGTGACAAAAAGGTATAGTTTTTAATTCTAAAGAATTAGAATTGTAAAGTCAGTAACTCCAAACATAATAATAACCAACGCTCATTGGTTCAAATTATCTTCAGCTATTGAGACCTACTTAAACATAAGATAAATCGTGATTTCAAATAATCAGCTTACTCTGTAATGCCTAGTTGATTCTTGTCTTGAGCGTCGATTGGCAATTCCCGCACATGACCTTTATTGACTTCGGTATCAGAGTTTATTCCTTTATCTTTCGCCTCAATAACATGTACAGCGATAAAGTTTCTTGCGACAACAGCCAAAACATAAAAATCAATTTAAAAATTGACAAGGTCACACAGTCGTCTTTAGTAATTAATCTGAATTTGAGCTTCAATTATCAAATTACTTCTCAAGCCATCTTTGTTCTTTACTTTTTTGTTTTATTCTGTAACTCTGTACCCGTGGATCCGTCTTGTGACAAAAAAGTGAGAACTTACATTTAAGTATCTTATGACTCCCATTGTTTTGTGGGAAAGCATTTTTGTACGGTCATTAAAATTTAATACATGGCTTCGCGTTCCGGATGTTTTCTGTGCAAAACTAATATACTAGTAGTTCATTCTATGATGCTAAATAAAAATGCGAAAAACTGTGAATAGGTGGGAAAATAACTAAGTTATTTCATTATCTCGAAATAGTGATAGTTACAATAAAGTTTAGATCTTGCTATTACAGTGATTATGTCATCATTAGGTATAACGAAATATTCTAAAATTCTGTTTGTAAAATAATATAGGTACAACTTTTACTATTTGCAAGATTTTTTATAGGCGTAGATAGTAGGTAATAAACTATCTATCAACGTACTGTACTGTACTGTACCAGCCTTTTTGATAGTCCACTGCAGGACGTAGGCCTACCCACGAAGAGTGATTGGGCCATATCCACCACGCTGGCCCAGTGCGGGTTGGTGGATTCACATACGCCATCGAATTTCTTCTACGGACGTATGCAGGTTGCCTCACGATGTTTTCCTTCACCGAAAAGCCAGTGGTGTGAAATTCCGCACATAAATTCCAAGGAACTCATTGGTACGGGACCGGGATTTGAACCCACGACCTCACGATTGTAAGGCCGGTGTCATTACCACTAGACCACCACGGCTTTCTATCAACGTACTACTATTTTAATAATAATAGCATCAATAGCAATCTTTACCTATGTCTCTCTGTTAATATTAGCGACAAATTATTTATTGTTTTATTACAAGCACTTACCTACTTAATTCTGATTATCTCTTCTCTATCTATACTCATCTACGTATCACACCAGCTGCACATGTGTCGACGAAATTCATCAGAACTCTTCTTCCCACCTTCCAGAGTTCCCTAAGCCCCGACGACGAGATCCACAGCTCGGAGGACGAGGCCGTGGCTTCGGACCTGGACATGCACGCGCTTATACTGGGCGGCTTGCACCAGGACCACGAGTGTCCGGTCAAGACTGCTGATGAGGTAAGACCTAAAGAACGTATTTCTTGCGTTATCGACTTGATAGACGAAGCCGTGGCTTCGGATCTGGACATGCACGCGCTTATACTGGGCGGTTTTATGATCGCGAATGCGAGTAATAGCAAGCGTTGTAAATTTAAATTAGTGTGAATGCTATAGCATTATACTGAGCGCATTACAAGACCTATGGACTACGAGTGCAAGACTGCTGATAGAGATCAGAACGGATTTTTGAGAATTTTATTTATTATTACTAGGTATTTTTTTTTTCTAAATCTAAGGATCAGCGGCATACATCAATGATTTAGTGGCCAAGACCAAAATTTATTTTGAAAAGAAAAACCAAATCTTAACAGTACCTACTAAATAAATACATAATTATATGATACAACGAATTGACCCATCGGACAGTAAGTGCCTCACCATAAAATCTTATCAACAAAAGTTAGTCACATAAGAATACCTAATTTTTGTATGCCGTATAAGTTCCTTATATTCGTCCTTTTATAATAAGATTTACTAACAAGTGTACTTAAACATAAATCTTTTCCCAGAACCGTATCAGACTCTAATTAAAGAGATGAATGAGTTGAATCAGCAGCACTAATGTAAATAAACATCGCTTATTCATAATAATGATACAGACCAAACAATGGGCGTTATCTGAACATTCCTGGCATTTCAGGTGATACAAGAAATAGATGACATGATGCAGGACACACCGTCATCGGAAGGAGACATCATCGAGTACAACGAGGCTCTTGAAAAGGGAAAAGAAGTGCTCAACTCTCCACTTTATGAAGACAGTAAGTGTCAGAATATGTTAACAAATATGGACTCGTACCTGAATGTGTATGATACATTTTTGTTATTGCATGCTATTTTTTCTAGTTGGGGGATGAGTTAGATCATCTTTCTAAAACTATTTTACTAAGTATGTGACGCACCCGGAATTCAAAATAAAATGAATATTTTTTTACAAAATTGCTCAGCTGATTTGTGTAAAATTTAAAAGGGACCACTTCTGGAGTACGAACTAATTTTTTTTGATTCGGTTTACAATTGGAGAAATTATCGATGAACATACACAAAAAAAATACATACAGACGAACATAGAACCTCCTCCTTTTTGGAAGTCGGTTAAAAATATGAGAAACAGATTTTCTTCTCTAAATCCGGCTTGAAAAGAAAATGCCCATTTGCTAAGCAGTGTCCAAATAACAAGAAGAAACAAAGTGTGAACTCAGAAGTTAAATTCATATTAATATTATTAAATGATACTGACTGATAGTGATAGTCATAAAAATAAACGTCAGGATATCAAAGACGATACGATAAATAAACCTGCAACATTATCTGAAGTTACCCTCTGCGTGGATAAAACAAAATTCACGATCCTGAGAAAGGCAACTGACTTTTATCGCTAATGGTCGTAAACCTCGTCGTCTTAAAATAGTCTAGCAAATTCTACTAGCACCTATATTTAGTTTTTGCGTCTTCATGTAAACCTGCCCAAAGAACTCCGTCTCATTAAATAACTCTGCGCAGCAATTGGCTAGTTTTTGTCATAGTAATTGAGATACATTACGTAAAATTATGACCAGACTGTGAGAACTCCGGTTACATCATGGGATGAGAATAGCCTTTTTATCTTGTTTAAGGCCATCTTCATTGACTTTTAGGGCCCACAGTTGAATGATTCAACAAACTAAAGACAATACACCATTGATTCAAATTAAGACAAACAACTAATTTAGCAAAGGCAGAATCCTTGAGATTCTCTTCAATAATTACCAGCTTACAATTGTAAAATCGTGACTATTCTAAGTTCTAATAACAAAATTCAGTATCGAATAATTCACCTTTAAGTATTGTATCTAATTAGTAAAGTTGAAGCAAGAATTCAATTAAATAGATACATCTATTCTTTGACCGACGAAACGGAGAGGGTACTCAATTCGACGCATATATACTTTTTTTTTTTTTTTTTTTTTTAATGTATTACCACGCATAACTTTTTGCATAGTGGTCCGATTTTGATAATTCTTTTTTTATTGGATAGTGTATACTTCGAAATTGGTCGCCATTGGTCATGCTATTTTTTGCAAAAAATAATTATCATTTAATAAAGTTGAACTCCACAGTCTCAGAATTCCGTACCCTAGACAAAGGGCAAAGAATAAAATCTATTCAATTCTTGCTTCGACTCTTTGCTACACTGTTTACATAAAAGAAAAGTTCGTATCCTAGAGTTTAGCATAATTCAAAATAAATTCCTACACATTTTGCATACTCGGGTACTTCATTGCCATTTACGGACATATCTAACACAAATGCTCAGAGCCTACTCATATTGTTGACTACTGCAGACGTGACTTTGCAATTTTTCTTACAACGCGCGCTTTGACATAACTTTTTTGACCCCTAAAATCCTTTTTTATGTTAGTTCCTGGTGCCAATAGATTATGAAGTAAACTAGGCTTGATCTTTATGTTTTCTTCATTGTATTCTTTAACAATAATCCAATGAGATGTTTTATCAAATTACACTCGCAAACATTCGCCTGTATATCGTTATGATTAGCATTGCTTCCTTTTTCTATGCATATCATATAATATTTCTTAGAAGTAACAGCTTGCATCGTACTTACATTCGGTAACTTTGTTATTACGAATCAAATTGCTCATCAGCTTTCCGAGAAGTCATTCGATATCGTCCACACTCGATTAGCCACACTTTTAATATCGCAGTGCATTCACCTCCGGCGCGAATATTTCGCTTGCTTTGTTTTCTTAACCCTGTATTAGTCGACCAACTTATAGCCATAGTCAAATGAGGGCACCACCGCTGTAGTATCTGAACAAGATGGATTTCTTCTTTTGGGAAAATTATAGTTATCCAACTTCACCAAGTCTAAGCATATTTTAGTCACTATTTACTTTACTATTTATGTTTGAAAGAAAGTTCCTTGAGTTCATCATTCATTTGAACAGATTGGCACATATTTAGGTGATTGAACTGTTAATAGGTTTACCTATAGGCTTGATTAGGTACATGATAAACAGGCTCGTCTGGTTTGAAATTGCTTTTGCAATATGAGTTTTATGATTATGAGATAACTACCTACCTACTTCGGTAGTACCAGACAATATATTATGCAGATTTAACAAATTGCTCGTAACCGGTTCAACGGTCAACTATATCGATATTTTAAGTAGCTACGCTTTGATTCCACTTTCATTATGAAATAAACTGCGATGTGATCTACCTGAGTGGGCGTTTTCCGGTAGTTTCCATGAAAGTGAAAACGGGACTTTATGGGACTATACTGTACTAGTGGGTATAATCTATCCTTTAAGTCCTGTCTGTTGTTTGTACTAGGTGCCGCAAAAGTTATCATCCTATTAACCCTTCACAGTCGAGGACCATTGGGTAGCAACTTTTACAAGCGTGTTACGATTACGGTTTTGCTTATACCGGTATGTATGAACGCCATATCAGGCATAACTCCAATCCCTTTATTTGGAGCCAAATTCATGTCAAAACTGCTTCTATCTTAATCACCAGGAAACTAAATGACAGAGATGGACAATAGATATAGATTTTAATGGAATCTAAATGAGCCCTGAAAACGTAATCTGGTCCCATCAAAATGAAAGCCACAAGCCATTCTTTTGCCACCAACCCGCAATGGGCCAGCGGAAGCGTGGTGAATACGGCCCAATCATCCTTCGTGGGCAGGCATACGTCTTGCAGTGGACTATTAATATTTGGCCAAGTGCGAGTCGGACTCGCGTACGAAGGGTTCCGCACCGTATGGAAGCCCCCTTTAATATATTTTATTTTTATTTATTAATTATTTTTTTAAGCATCTTCCTGTTACCGTTATTAATATCGAGCAAAAAAAATCACGTTACTTGTATGGGAGGCTCCCTTAAATATTTATTTTATTTTAATTTATTTATTTATTTTTAAAGTGAATATTTTACCAAACATTATGTGAATATATCAAGAATCTATCACCATTATTAATATCGAGCGAAAAATGTCTAAAAATTCAGGTTGGTTCTATGGGAGCCCCCCTTAAATATTTTTTTCTACTTTTAGTATTTGTTGTTATAGCAGCAATAGAAATACGACATCACTGAATTTCAACGTTCTAGCTATTACGGTTCATGAGATACAGCCTGGTGACAGACAGACGGACAGCGGAGTCTTAATAATAGGGTCCCATTTTTACCCTCTGGGTACGGAACCCTAAAAAGGCTGGTACAGGTGCCGGTCTTTATGGTAGTCCACTACTTACCAGGTCTACCTGGACCTAAGGGTGATTGGGCCATGTTGGCTGTTCCAAATATCCACCACGCTGGCCCAATTCGGATTGGTACTGTTGGTATGAATTGCTTCTACGGACGACGACAGGTTGCTTCACGATGTTTTTTTTTCACCTAAAAACCAGTAGTGTGATAATCCGTACATGTTCTAAAGAACTCACTGATACAGGTCTAGGATTTGATCCCAACTACCTCGAGAATGTAAGGCGAGTTTGTTGCCGCTAGACCAGCACGGCTATCACTACATGTTATTAGCAGCATCTATGAAGCCGATGAAAGCTTTGGCGTTATATTCGACTATGTAATAATTCCAATAAATCGAAAGCAACGTCTCTCTTTTTTTTAAACTCCGGCAGCTATCTCTAGCTTAACATAACGAGATTTTCAAAGAGTAAGAAGTCCTGATCAATCAATAACACTTTATTAGACAACCGCAAATTCGCATCTTAAAGCAATTTATCTCTTCTTTCAAGAACTCCGGCAGCTATCCCTGGCCCAACTGAACGAGATCTTCATGGAGCTGGAAGTCCTGATCCGCGAGTTCTCCGAGACGCTGATCGCGGAGCTGGCGCTGCGGGACGAGTTGGAGTACGAGAAGGAGCTGAAGAACACCTTCATTTCCCTACTGCTGGCCGTCCAGAACAAGCGCAGGCAGTACCACTGTGAGAAGAAGAAGCGGCCCCCCAACCCCAGCAACGGCAGCTCGGAACCTAAGGTTATTCTTTTTTACTTCACTGTTTCGTTTATTTAAGGGTAGTTGAAGAATATTTTCACCTGCCCCCGTGTCTTACAAAGCGTTTTAAAAAAACGCTAGGAATATTGGCCTTTAAAACAAGTTTTATTTAAAAAAACACCTTTTTTTTTAAAGAAACTTTTACTGAACAAGTACTCGCCAACTTGGCGACGCCAAGACGAATCAAAGGAGCCGAAACTCGATAGGGTTGCATTGCGTCGTTTGTTTCATTACAGAGTTTTTATGACCACCTTCCAACTCTATCATCAGACCATTGAAAGACAAACTACTCGCCAAGACCATTCAAATGAACCCAAACTCGATGAGGTTGTCTCGTTTAATTGCTAAGTTCCTTTGGCCACCTTCCAACTCCATCATCAGATCAGCACCATGTCATCATAATATTGCATTGTCACGAGATTTACACATGTATGCACAGCTCAATCGGTAACCGGGAAGTGGATCAAAAACTTGCAAGATTGATTACAGACAACGGGACTTGTGAAACTAAATAAAAGCTTGTAAAATTGATGAACTTTGTCACAATAACAAAGGGTGCACCCCTTACTTACCTAACAGGACATTTCATTTTGCACATTAATCTGTCTAAGATAGCAGCATCCTAAAGTAAATTAGTCCTAAAAGAGTTACTTAGCTCAATCTTGGGAATTTATTACAGTTCACAACAATTAGGTACAAGACTTATTAAATAGATTTTATTGTTGTTTCAGTATTTGACGACGGTAATACCATTCCACCTCGAGGCCGGCCCGCCAGACAACCAGTCGCTGCAAGTGCTCATCAAGAGTGAGTATATTCCTTTCTATTATTTTATTATTATACACCAGCTGCGCCCCGCGGTGTAACCCGCGTTAGCCCGAGATAAAAAGTAGCCTATGTTTTAATCCAAGGTCTAAGCTACATCCATACCAAATTTCGTCTAAATCGGTTCAGCCGTTTGTTCGTAAAATAGTAACAAACAAACAAACTATGAGTATGTAACTCACAAACTTTCGCGTTTATAATATTAGTTCCACAACTGTCACAAGTCGATCCCCAAATAGTGAATGTGTCACATCCCCCACGCTGACACTGTACAAGTTGGTAGATTCATAAACGCCCACTGATTAATGCAGTCACGATAATTATTTTTGTTTTTTTTTTACCTTGTTCTTAAAAATCTCTTATAACAGCTTTAAATCAGCTAAAGCTTTTCTCACGCAAAGTTATAATTCGTTAATTTATATACTTTCCTTATTTTCAGTTCTTAAGGCGATAAACGAAGACAGTCCGACCGTGCCGACCCTATTAACAGACTACATCCTGAAGGTTTTGTGTCCAACTTAAACTAGAGCAGACTTTAGCTAATTCCACGTTTACTCGACACATTCAACATTTCAACATTTGCACATTATACTTAGGGACATCATTTAAATAGAGTAAAGTATTGTCTTTAGATCATATCATGGATTGGGCTCGTTTAACTGGTCAGTTATGAAGTATATATTGATATAAATGGTAGAAAATCTTCGAATATGGTTTCTTCCATGAGTGATGTAAAAAAGCTATGCTTGGTAGAAAAATAATGTATGGATAGGTCATTAAATGACTAAAAAACTTTGATTAGATTTTTAGAAGAAAATAAATGGAATTTTCAGCGCAATGGTGTATACACAAATTCGTCGTCAATTTGATTTTAATCCTAAACTAGTCTGGTATATAAACACTGTAACACCTTTATAAGACTATGGTCTAATTAAAGAGTAAAGCATTATGGAATAGGATCGATGGCTATTTTTTATGACATGTGCCTAGTGTATAACATACAGGTGGACTAAGACCCTAAAATTAATCGGAAATATATTGTTTCTCATAAACTCGTATAAAAAGCACATCTGAGACATTTATATGACAAGTACTAACTAATGATAGACTTGTTAAATAATGGTATTTTTTCTATCATTACATAATATTTATGACTTTTTATGACATATGACTAGATTATCGTAAATGAGCCCAGAAATCCTGCATTTCAGCACATACCTAGATACATTCAGCGGAAAGCCGCAAAAGGCGTATTCAAATAAAAAGTAAATAAAAATAGATAAGTATTCAATAGTTAAGTATATTAAATTAATATTCGATGTTTATATACTCACACTCGACGTAGATAACCAAATATTCATATTGAAATAACAATATTTGAATAATGGAACAATGTTGATTATGTTGAATTAATTGTTTATATTGTTTTAAATGCCATAACTACAATTTATATTCAGTGGTGAATTGTATAAACATATTGCATTTGTATTAAATGCATATTTTTAGTATAATTTGAAATCTCTTTACTTTATTTGCATAAATGAACTGTGATATCGCTATGGTAGTCGGTTAAATTATTGACCGTAAGAATTGTTTACTTACATGAAACCGTTGTTTTATAATTATTTCCCTAAGGTGGTAACGAAGGACCATTTATTTTTACAAAACTTTTAAATTCGCTTAAGAAGAAAATCATCATAAAAACAACTGTTTCATACTAAAACTTACTATAAATTTATAAATTAATTTATAAATTAACTTTATATAAATTTTAACGAAATGTAAGAAATGTTTTATTTTTGTTGTTTCCGGGCTGGTCTCGTAACAGTTGGTCATAAAGATGAATACTATATTCTAGAATAATTATGTCAATTTTCTAGAGAAATGCCCAACACAAAAATAATTTTGAAGTCTAATAAGTAGGTACAAAGTTTGGTGAAAGTTGGTCATTCGTTGCCATCTAAATGTGTTGTTACTTTGACGTCACTCGAGTTCTCTTACTTTAAGCTTGATATTGATTCTCATTGTAAATATTTAAATTTATTGAAAATGGAATTGTCCTTTTAAATTATATGAAGATATAGTGGCTAGTTCTCATATTTTCAGCCTAATCGGTTAGGGTTAAATAACAAAATTGCATGTTTAATTATTACTATCAATTGTTTAATCATCTGACGTCTCAGATGATTAAACAATTGATACACACACACACAATAAATTCTCACATGATCGACGATCATGTGAGAATTTATTGTGTGAGATGAGTGTTGTAAGTAAATAATTTTGAAATTATCGGGAATGAAACACTAGCTAGTCGTTTTTCTTTTCACAAAGGCAAAGCTTTCAATTTTGAATCGATATCTTTCCGAATAGGCTTAGAATATGGGTGCGGGGTTGCGGAAGCTTGTAAATAATTTTAAATATTAACTCCTAGTTATGTAATGGCTTTATAGCTTACCTTTTAATTTTATAAATTGACTTATTGCCGTACAGATCATCGAATTATTATTATTTAATTTTTAGTAATCTAGCTTTTAATATAGTGACGCCCGAATATAACTCAGCTACCTAATTGTTATTTTTTAAATATTCCAATAATCATGAAATAGTTTTAGCATTAACGAGTTTAGATTTAAGTTGTATCTCTAGTCTGAACATTTCGTAGTCATAATTTGTTTTTATAAAATTAAGGCGAAAAAATGTTAAAATATAAAAAATAAGTGAAAGTAATACGAATAAAATAATGAAATTGCATGAATCTTGCAAAAGTTTGATGTTGTGAAGAGTATTGTATTTAAAAATCGGTAAATTTATGGATGCTTACTTCGCACATTTACATTTTAACTTAGCAAAACACTTATTTATGTTGAAAAATATGATCGTAAAAAAAACTGTAAAATGTAAAAAAACCGCTGTTGTCATTGTGATTATTTTAAGTGTTCATATGTGTGAATTTTTAAATGAATCATTTTACAGGAGTAATAGCTCATTCATTACCAGTTGTTCACTTAGAATTTAGAATTCAGAATATTGAAAATAATGTCTTCAAAACACGGCTCGACAGTAATGGGTACACTACGCACATCTCTAAAACTTGAAATCTAGTAATTTCTTTAGTAACATTGACTTTCATGCCGGAACGTAATAATAAGAAGGTATGCTACTTAGCGGTTGAATAACTAGCAAAAGTGATAAGTACATTCTACCTTACCCAGGCGGATTCAACTTGGACTAGATTCAGTTAGCCGTGTCACAGAATAATTGCCACTGTTATTTTAAATTGCACTCCAATTTATTCTTTCTTTCTATTCAGATATTAATCGAAATTTTATTCAACGTCAAATGCAGTGGATATAAGCAACTTTAATGTATTCAAATTTTTGGCTTATTGGTCTTCTGTAAAATGGTTCATTTCTAAATATTGCTGTGTAAGGCGTGCTATAAAATCATGTATATTGGGTATCAGCGGTGATCAATGTGAAATAATCGTACCTGTATGTTTGAACGTACTTCTAGGTACTTGGAAATAAAGGAGCTTGAACGAGAATGTTTGTCTAATTTCTATCTTATCAGATATATTTGTCCTTGATTGATAAGTTTTATCGGCACGTCTAGGATAATCCTTTTATGAATATTTTAATCTTATCAAATTATGTGGTGATTTCAAGACACATGTAAGATAAATTATGATTTATGTATGAATTGATATTAATTATTATTAGCGACTAGACAGATAAAAAACGTTAAAATCTATACTTACTCAAGTCATTAATTCCTACGGCGATGAGCAAGGCATTGTAATTCTTTCGATTTCTTGTCGGAGCATAAAACATTTCAACTAATAATTTGATAATATAAATTTTGGCCTATGATTATATTGGAACATTAGTTCTAGTCTGTCTGTTCAATACTTCATAAATGTAGAGTATGTAGAGTCAGCACGTTTCTTTTCTCAAATTCTATCTACATAGTAACTTTACAGTTTCTACTACCTAATTAGAGATTTACTTCCTTCGTAATTATTTCAGTAGTTAAATAAAATTCCACATAAATAAATGCACTTAAAACGGTACACAACTATAGGCGGACCGTTTATCTGAGACGTCGCCTGCGCGGTACAGGGGCGCCGGGGGAGACGACACAGGGGACTGAGACCGGTGCGGGCGGCGGGTCCCTGCCGCCCGCACCGGTCTCAGTCCCCCTTTGTCGTCTACCCGCGCGCCCCTGTACCCGCGCAGGCGACGTCTCAGATAAACGGTCCGCCTATAGTACCTATGTACCTACCTAAACTAAAGCGTGCAATTGGTAAAAAATGTCCATGACATCAACTATGAAGCTTCTCATATAAAGGTTTTATAGCTTGCGACCCAAACTATAAAAATTACAACAGCGTAGAAATATCACCTTATATTTATTAACCAAAGCGTCCATAGGCACTGCACAAAAACACCAATTCAATCACAAAATCTCTTGAGAAAATTTAATCGAAGTGAAACGGTTGCTCTTATATTACTTTTATACGACCTAAAGGTACATAAATGCGCTAAAAGTAAACTCCGAAGTGGTATAAAAATGAGAAGATTTATTATAAGGTCGTGTAAAAATAATACTAAGTAGGTAGTAACTAAAGAGGGAGAGCTTAGAACAGATGTTGCTGGATGAAGTTGTTGAAGCTGGTGACCCTGGCGAAAGCTGAGGGGTGTCCGAGTTGGCAGCCGATAGCCGCAACAAATGAGCTGATACCGATCTGAAAACAAAGAAAAATGTTACGCAAATGCCATGCAAAAGGTACCTAAAATTTATCGGGACAATACAGAACAATGCCATCGGATGACACGTAGATAGGCGCTGGCTGGAGCAGACTACGCGTACTCGTAGGCCGTAGCTAAGGAATGCAATTTCATAAAAATATGTATAAAACCAGGAAAATTTTGTCGGCAGCTGTTGCGTGCGGTCGACTACGGAATCGTACATCAAATAGCTAATAATCAGCCAAGTGTGAGTTAGACTCGCGCACGAAGGGTTCCGTACCGTATGGGAGCCCCCTTAATACATTTTATTTTCACATAATTATTTATTTTTGAACTGAATATACATCTAAATATTCTGTGAACATTTGAAGCGTCTACTTGTTACCGTTATTAATAATATTGAGCGAGAAACGGTTCAAAAATCAGTTTTATTGTATGGGAGGGCTCCCATACAATAAACTTGATTTATGAACCGTTTCTCGCTCAATTTTAATATTTTTGTACCTTAAATGCTTATTTAATTCTATTATTAGTATTTTTTGTAATTGCGGCAACAGAAATACATCATCTGTGAAAATTTCAACTGTCTAGCTATCACGGTTCATGAGATACAGCCCGGTGATAGACGGATACCGGAGTCTAAGTAATAGGGTCCCGTTTTTACCCTTTGGGTACGGAACCCTAAAAAGGGACTTTTGGGATCGCGAATGGTTGAAATCGGTGCTAAATCTACAAATTACCTATTTTGTGGCGATCTCATTTTTGTGTTTTTGTGCAGTAGTAGCTTATTACAGATTTATTGTATTCTGTATAGACAATTAGACACTTTCCCGAAGAAAAAATAATTGCTATTTATTCGGACACTAGTTTATTGGTAGTCCTATTAGGAACTATGCTAGTATGTGGAAGGTTCCGATGCAATTATCCTGAGATCCTGAGACACAGCATAGAGCAAAATCACCTTTGAAATTCAATTTCGATCACCACAAATTAGCTTTTAATATGGCATACCTACCATAACTTATTTGTTTATTTCGTATTACGTATTTATGTGATGACAATAAAATAATGGACATGGTTGTACTCTTCTTGTAATCAATATTTCCAGCAAGTCCTATATCATCATTCTAGATGTTGAACGTTCGCTCCTGGACATGGGCCTCCTCATTACTTTATTTCTAATGATACCGCTTTGAGACGGTTTGAGTTTTCTTGCACTCTTGATCAGATCCTCGGCGTAGTATTATTATATATTCTTTGTCGTCGGGCTACTCTGTCGGTGGAAATCCTACGCTGCGCTTGCCGACACGCAGCGCAGTCCCCATTCGAGACTTTACGGCTCCATGCGATCTCATCCGTTCTGCTATGCTCATACTCATACCTACTTATTTATTTGTACAAACGTGTAAATGTCAATTATAACAATCAAAAATATACAGTCGAAATTTTGTTACTAATTGCAAGCAATTAAAATTGTGCCCTGTCCATTGCCACTTCAACTTGCTCATCCGAATTAAGCTAGTTAATGCAACATAATTTAACAAAAGACAAACACAGAACTTGGTTGATTGATTATTATTAAGTGTTATTGATATTTTAGATAGGTATCAAGGTGTGCAAATGCACATTTTTTTTTTTTATCACACTGAATTTCGATATCAATGCGTTATCAAACGATAATCCTGTTTCGCATTAAACTTAGTTAATTGATTTACCTAGTTAGGATTAAACTAAATCCAACAATCTTTTAGTTTGTCATGGCGGAAATACCTGATTTAAGGATCATGTGAGCAAAGCGAGCATGATTAATTGGTACCTACTTACATAACAAATAAATTTTAAAAAATTGTTTAATAATACTTGAGCGATAGCGAACAAAAATGAAGTGTTCCATACATAAAATGATGTACCCTCGATGATGATGATGATGAGATGTTTGAAGCAAATGTCTATGTATATCTGTCTACTCTGATTCTAAATCATCCTCACATCCTCCATTTTACACTTTTACCATTTTACAGCAACCCTTTTTAATAAGCGAAGCTAATAGTTGTGTATAGTAGAGTATACCTAGTAATATACCCCGACTTACGCTATCCCGTTTTTTTACAGGTACGATGAATTTTATAAATGTTTGACATGATTATTAATTGAAGTTTTATTCGCATTTATTTTGACGTTCGTATTTTGATTATTAATTTTATTTACTTGAATTTTTTATGACATTGTGTGCATTATTATTATTTAATTTTCCATTATTATTGTTGTATAGTTATAACTAATGATTGTAATTCCAAATTCATTACATCATTGTATTCAATGTTTATGTATACATAAGTATTTAATTTGACGTGTAAATTGCCATTTTATCAATAAATAACTTATGACTTTTACGCGAATTCGGAGAAACGCGTTTTTATCACCGCGCGTCAAATTCGAACGTATTCCCCGTGAGACGTATTGTTTTACGTACGCAGTGTAGATTCGTTTTACAACAAGTGCGAATGTATTTGTAAACGTTCTTTATACGTTTTTGTATACAAAGTTGAACCCCGACTTACGCGAATTCGACTTACGCAGCTATCGCTTCGTCCTACCTATCGCGTAAGTAAAGGGTATTGCTTAACTGTACACTTACCAAAGTAGGGACGCCGTTCCTATTGACGACCAAGGGTCCACCAGAGTCACCGCCGCAGATGCCGACGCCTCCAAAGCCGCTCGTGCAGAGAGTCGAAGACTGCACGAAAGTTGAGCCGAAGGTGCCTTGGCACAGTGCTACGGTGATCACTTGGAGGTTCACGTGGCTCACAACCGTGTTCACGGTCACACCGGCTTGCGCTGTAATCCGATATTCAGGTTTTAGAACACAAAAGCTAGAAAAAATTAAATTAAATCTAATAACCGATGAGGTCGAAACGTCACAGCTGTGTACCTACAGTAGGCGCGCGAGTTGAATGCAGAGCTTAGGAATGCGAATGTCTCCCCCCGCTATCCGCACGCCCAACCCGCCCAGGCGCGTGAGGTGGGGCGTGCGGGTAGTGGAGGGAGATGCTCCCGCTCTTTACCTCAGACCCCGACTGCATTCAACTCGCGCGCTATCTGTATGTCCTTTAGCCTGAGACCAAATAAAAAATAAAGACACAATTTTGTGAACAAACAAGTGAGGCCAGCAAAACTACGCCTCGCCGTGTACCTACTCGTACAACGAAACTACGCCTTGGTTTGTGAGTCGAACTATGGCGGCGCAACACTCACCACATGTATAAAATACCTTGTCTGTTCACAACTTTCTGTCTTGATTTTTTTATTTGGTCTGAGCCTATAGCTGAAACGACTGACAACGAAACAGGTTGATTAACTCTGACACGGCTTAGACCCAAGTTCACCAACGCTTGATTAAGTTAAACGTGTGATTACTGTATTTAAACAACGATTAAACTCGGGTTTTAGACCCTAGTTCACCAACTGATGTTTAATTTATCAACCGTTGGTTAAATCATAAACAGCTTTTTACAGAATTTTTGCAGTTCAGCAAGCAAAAACCGTTGGTTAAATACAGTAATCGCACGAACTCGGGGCTTAAAGTCGATCGAGTCAAAGAGCATGAGAATTTCTGCACGATTTTTAATATGGTTCAATTTAAATGTAAACTAAAATAATATTATTGTATATTCTACTGTTCAACACTTTTTCACCAAAAAATTAAAAACATTACCAAATTGAGGTAAAAGTCCCCAAAAAAAACATTCTACAGTTCAGTTAATTCATTTCGGTGTTCCAATCTGAATCTGAAATCTTTTTAGGAGTGATTTGAAGGATTTTATTGTAATGATTCAATCTTGACTTTTTGTTTTTAACGATTAGATTTTGTTGTGTTTAGAGTTATTACTCGATACATTATTTGCCTCTTAAAATAAATAAAAAACATTAACGTAAGTAGTCTTTCACACCGTTGTTCCAGTGTCATAGCAGAGTTACTTGTTTTTCTTACAACTTATAATAATGTGTAGTGAATATTAATTATAAGTTGTGAGTATACAAATTAAAAACAATTACTCACCATCACTGGTCTTCCCATATCCGGCAGCAATAGCCCAATTTCCCGCGAAGGTGTCCCACAAGTCTGAGCCACTCGGCAGAGCAACTGGCTGGATGCTGTCTGGAAAGAAAAGAAACAAAACCTAAAATATGCTGCTATATCTAACTCGGTCCTTTATGATTAATTCGAAATTTCGAATCAGTCAAATTACAGACAATCCCGAGAAAAGGGTAAAGTCGTATCCTTGCATGTTTTAACGTAGCTGCAAAAAAATAGGGCAAATGTCAGTTTTATGAAAATTGTATACGCTCTCTGTTATTCCGTGCTTTATTTTTACCGACTAAACGGAGGAGGTACTCAATTCGACGCGTATATATTTTTTTATGTATAACCACGCATAACTTTTTACATAGTGGTCCGATTTCGATAATTCCTTTTTTATTGGAAAGAGTAGGTACCTATACTTCGAAGTTGGTGCCATTTTAATTTTATCGAAATCACCTGAGCCATTTTTAATAAATTAACAATAATGTGAAATACATCGATCCGTGCGCAAAACTATTCGCTAATTCTGTACACGGTTGAAGTCGGTCATGCCATTTTTTGCCAAAAATAATTATTGATCGTAGATTTACGAGTATAAAAGCTTGTAGTATGTACGAATTTAGATTTAGTTATAATTATGTTATTTATCATCACTCGCCTTTACAATCTGTACCTAATAATGCGTTATTTACCTACGCATGACATTTTATAATCTTGATCACAATCTACCTATTTACGATTTAATATTCCTTGATAATTACTATAACGAGTTATAATAAATTGTCATTAAATAAATTAAGTATAATTAATAAATTCTAATAAATTTTTCTTTGTATTGTGTATTTTATGTTTGTAAATATAGTTTTAAGTTCCTATTGCAAGTCTATAAAACCGGTACTTACTGGAGAAGAAGACATTGGTCGGCAAGTAAATCATGGCTACATCGTTGGTCAAAGTGCTGGGGGTCCACTGCTGGTGCATAACGACGCTGGTGGTGGAGATCCTGGTGCCTCCACTGAAGAGGAACTGAGATCCGAGGACCACTTGGAACTGCCAGGCCTGGTTGCGGCCGTCGAACCAGCAGTGGGCAGCCGTCACCAGGCGGTTGCTAGTGAGGAGGGACGACCCGCATACTGAGTTTCCGGAGACGCCGACCAAACTGATGATTAGACCGGCCTGGAAGAAAATTCACACCTGTGTTGTTACTGCTAAAAATTCAGTCCCTCCGCCGAAGCAGAATTTAGTGACTAAAGGTTGTTTGGCAATAAATTCAATTCGTACAATTATTCAGTCAATTTGCCATTCATCAAAAACATGACTCTCAAAACTACGTTACGGACTCACTTATCACATACTGTTAATTGTTTATATTAGTTTGGTTGTCCATTTTCATATCGATTTGTATTACACTGTAATCTTGCATGATTCTAAGTGTTTTTAGGATTTGGGAGAAATCCCACATTGTGCTTACCGATAGGCTATGATTATTTAAAATGTTTTTGTAATGAGCTGATTTAGGTAGGTAATCTGCCCATCTTGTAAGTTTTGCTTACTTTTTGTTGTTTTACTGAAGTATTAAAGTATACTTGCCGAAATAATACATCTGCAAACATTGTGTAAAATAAAATAAATATAATAAAAGTAGAGCAAATGTATAATCGTAATATATTATATAACTTACTAGCGACCCGCCCCGGTTTCGCAAAGGTGTGTTATACATACAAACCTTCCTCTTAGATATCTCTATCTACCTATTAAAAATAACCGCTTTAAATCCGTTGCGCAGCGTTTAAAGATATAAGCATACATAGGGACAGACAGAGTATTTCATGAGTTTTAGAGTTTGATAGATCAGATATCTAAACAGGTGTATTCATATTTTCTCCATACTCTGTAGGTACGAGCTGCGGGTTTCTTTATAAAACTTACCAAATAAGGATAAGCGTTGACGGGAGCGACGGCACCGCCTACGATCCTGTCTTCAGACTGGACCGACCTTGCAATGATCTCATCCTCCACAGCCTTGATCCTGGCGGCTTCAGGGATGCCCACAGCCTCATGGTAGCCTATCTGAACATCCTGGAACGCTACCGCAGCCGCAACCAACAGTAGTCCAACAAAAATCACACGCATTTTTTTCACAATGAAGAGCAACGAATTAAATCAACTTTCGATTTATATACCTTCAGCCAATGTTATCAAATAAATCTTGCCAGGGCACTTCATTTCTGATTTAATCCAGAGATGATTAGCCGCTGGTATTAGATAAAATTAATCTTCGTAAATACCTCGTATGTAAACTACGTAATCGTTACGATAAGACAATGAAAATCGGCAAATAGAGCGTGTGGGTGCTGGCTGAGGATTCCGTATCGGAATTATACTTTCAGCATTTCTTAGATCTAGTAGTACAGATAAGTACATAAAAATGACAAAAAAGTCTCCCGGTTTTTAGACAGTGTTGCTGCCAATCGCACGTCTTTGTAATCAACGTAAGTAAATAATCGGCCAAGTACGAGTCGGACTCGCGCACGAAGGATTCCGTACTGTATGTGAGACCCCCTTGAATATTCATTTTATTTTAATTTAATAATTTATTACTGAAGTGAATATACAACTAAATATTCTGTGAATATTTTAAGCATCAACCTGTTACGAGTACCATTATTAATGTCGAGCGAAAAACGGCTAAAACTGCAGGTTTGTTGGCCTTACTATTTATAAAAAAAATATTTATCCCTCCCCTTAAATATTTATTTTGTTCTGTTTTTAGTATTTATTTGTTGTTAAAACGGCAACAGTAACCTCATCTGTGAAAATTTAAGCTTTGTAGCTATAACGGTTCATGATATACAGCCTTGAGACAGACAGACGGACAGACAGACAGACAGACCGACAGCGGAGTCTTAGTAATAGGGTCCCGTTTTTACCCTTTGGGTACGGAACCCTAAAAAGGAAGGAAACACGTTTGTAAAATAATTTATAAACTACCAGTAAAGTTTGTTATTATCGTCGTTATTATTAGGTTTCTTTTATCAATTTATATAATGGTTTTATTGGTATTGTTTGTTGGTTCCGAACCCTAAAAATAACTTTTACGCGTAGTCGTCATTTAGTGGTGTTTTTTGTTTTAATCTATGTATGTATATGATTAGATACGGAAATGGTACGTTATGTCTGCAAATGAGGAATTAGGATTAAGCAAAATAATTTGGATTTATTTATCTGCACATTCCTTAAGTTGGCTTTTCACATTTTGTCTATATAAATACATGCAATAACACATTTAGCGGTTAACATATTGTTGTATAACGTAATTAAAAAAATATGTTTCATTAAATTCAAACGATGTTATTTAATTTAATTTAATTTTTTATTTTTAAGTTCCGTTTCCAAATCGGTGAGATTTTTTCTTATTCGTAATTAATAAAATACATGTATACCTACCTACCTGCTGATAAGAATTAAACATTTGGGCATTTTTTGAAGAATGTTCACTTATAGATTTAGTGACATCATTTGTAGTCTTAAAATATAATTATATAGACTTTTGACCCTGGAACCACTATGATACCATCTCTGTCAGAAAATAAACATGACTGAGAAAGACATCAACACCCTTCTTGTATCATTAGCGTCATCGTTGGCAGTTTGTCTCAGCCTACTACCGGGCATAAGCTGTTTTCATCTTGCGCTAACTATTATTCCTATTTCAGCCAATCCAGATTTATCCAAAGATGTATTGCCGCAAAATGTCTTGAAGATCACACCAACGCTGTGTTGTTTATTGAGTTTTCCAGGACTACGTCCCTCTGTCCAGTAATGGCATTCTAAACACCTCTTTTGTAGCGCTCGTAGCGTAGTTAGACTAGGTGGTTGTCAGCAATCACCAAAGTTAAGCATAGTTCCGCATGGTCAGTACTTGGATGGGTGACCGCGGGTGGCATTTTCCAACTGAGCGCTACCGAGGCTCGGATGACACCTTAAATTGTAGGCCCCGGTTGTTTTAACCGTTTAGCCATGTCAGAGGCCTTCAGGCGGCCTAAAAACTCTGACACCAGGGCCAGCCACCCGGCCTATACGAACTTACTTACTTTAACACCTCTTTTGTAGATTGAAACTCTGGATATTTAGTACAACTGTAAAAAAGCGTGCTGCTTTATAGAAATTATAGATGAGACGCGGAAAGTTACAAAAGTACCGAATAATACAACAGCAGCAAGTCTTAAGTCTTCATTAACCGATGTGTACAGCAAACCCTGAAGATCTCCTGGCCAGACTCTAATGCCAATTTAGACCTCTGAAGGAAGAGGCATGAAGATCCTGGACATTTGCAAATACTAAGCCATAAGCGGAGCTGGATTGGCCACACGCTGCGTAGTGAGTTGAACCACATTCCCTATTATACTCGTACACGTATCAAATTCAAATTCTATTTCAAAACCAAGGAAATTCTTGGACTGCAACCCAGGATAGACCCAGACTTTGCCGCCCAAAGAAACATGGCGGCGCTTGATTACTTGCCGAGACTGTTAGAAAAACTACTCTTAGTTATCTAAGTCATCTAAGTGGCAACATTGCCGTGGACTTAGCCCCCAAAACCAGACCCCACGGGCGTTATACCTAGGTACCTACTTCAGTTATTGTTTATCATTTTACTAAATAGGTACCTACGCTCCGCTAGCGGAGCGAAGACCTATCCTTCATCTATGACTATGAGGTACGTTATTGAAGTAATTTTAGCAGAAGATGAAAATTTAAGTATGCACCTACTGTGCTGTGTATTGTATTGAAACCATGTTTTGTAAAGTTCATGACTAGAGCTAAGGTCAACGTTTTGAATTTGGACCTAGTCACGATTGTTTTCTTGCAAAATATAATACTGAAACTGAACATAAACGTTTAAATTAAATTTATTTTAATAGTAGTGTCGAAGCTAATACGTGGTTACCACTCCAGGCATTTACTTCTACATGCTACCCCAAACCTGGCAAGTGTTTTGCTTGCTCAACGCACCTTGGATTTGATCATCATCAGCCGTAGAACGTCCACTGTTGGACATAAGCTTACCCTATAAATTTCCCATAAGACCCGTCGGAAGCGGCCTGCATCCACCACACATCGCGCTCCTGTGGTCTTAATAAAAAGTCGCCTGTTCACCTATTCGGTGAGACACTGTGCTTGCCAAGGTGGTCTCCATTTAAAAAAAAGCGGTTCCAGGGGCTCTTAGCTCGTCGCGCTAAGTGTTCTGCCCACTGCCACTATAACTTGCGAATCCGTTAGCCTTAATGTACTTTATTGAACTTTAGTTCGCCTGCGGATCTTGTCATTTCTGATAGAGATTTCGCATAGAGTATGCTCCTCTCCATAGCTCGTTGGGCTATTAGGTTAAGGGCACAAAGTAATGTATTTTTTATCTCCGTAATTTTGAAAAGTATATGTACATATTTGACCGAAGCGAAATGGCGTTTGTTTCCGTTTTAAACACGACAATTTTGCTTTCGTATGTCCAGATGTTGGTTTTCTTCTCGTGTTATTTTATTTGTCGTCGGCGATTTTTGATGGGATAATATGTTTCCCTCATATTTGCAGTCGCGCTATTTATCAGCCGATTTTGATATTATTTGGCAGGATTGTTTAGTATCTAAACGCTAACAAGATTTGTGAGTATGAACCAAATCGGTCAATATCGAGTCGAGATATAGGCTTATGAAGATTCAGTTAATGTTTCGCGAGGTCTACGGTTTGGAGAGCTACTAGTTAAGTGAGTCTAACAATAAATTCAATTAACTACAAAAACAATGTTAGAAATGAAAAAAAATGTTTATTACAGTTTTATGTAACATTTTAAAAACAAGCAAGAAGTTAGAACAGGTGCTGCTGAATGAAGTTGACGAAGCTGGTGACCCGGGCGAAGGCCGAGGGGTGTCCGAGCTGGCAGCCGATACTGGCCACAAACGAGCTGATACCAATCTGCGGATAAGAAAGTACACTAAAGTTATTATACATGGTTATTGGTAATCAATTCATCAAATCAATCTGTACATCAAAACAAACAACTTTTATTCTACAACTTTTCCCACATGAGATAGATTATCAAAAAATATTGGACACGTACGAGTATTTTTTCTTTTGTCAATCTAACAACAAACGACAAAGAGACAATGACAATAATGACCAAAATGCTGGTGTTTATTTGGCTCAACGCATAAGCATTACCATTCAGCGTGGCAATGCAGTCAGAAATAGAAATAGAAATAGAAATAAACTTTATTGCGTTGCTGTGTACATACAATAAGATGTTATAAGACATATAAAAGTTCCAACAGCCTGCCCATTTCGAGCGTACAATAATGCACTTATAAAAATAAAAGTTAATTGCCTAATGCATCAAATTATCTTAAGCAAAATGGCAAATAAGAGTAGGTATTATTAATTTATAAATTAGGTAAGCCAAAGGTAATTACTTTGTGATTTTCAAAGTATTCTTTGGTTGAGTAAAATACCTTTGAGATTAGCCAAGACTTCAGAGTCTTTTTAAAGCTATTGCCTTCTAATATCTTTATCAGCATGCTGGGCACGCTGCCAACTGGCAGTGGGCTTGAGCATTTGGATTATCTTTAGACCTTCAAAGGTCTGAGGATGATCCAATGCTTTTTGTGTAGTGTAGTTTTGTTGTAGTTAATAAAGGCACTTTTGCCAGTTAAAAAAAAACGACAAAGATAAACCTTGTCAAAGTTTGGGAGTGGAGGTCGTAACGTCACCTCTCTTACTGAAGTCTATATGTACATTTGTGACGTCACATATCTTCATCAATTTTTGTTACAAAATGAAAAATACTTGTCTAATATTTTTTGATACTCTATCTGACGGCCTAATTATATGTTTTTAGTCATCATTCCTATTGTATAAATAACGCAGAGGAGAAACTATCTATGCTTTTCACTTACCAAAGTAGGGGCACCATTCCTGATGACGACCAAGGGTCCACCGGAGTCTCCCCCGCAGATACCGACCCCGCCAAAGCCGTTGGTACAGAGTGTCGAGTCCCGAACAAACACAGTGCCGAAGGATAAAGCGCACTGGTTCACGGTGATCACTTGCAGGTTCACCTGGCTCACTGTGTTCATGGTCACACTGGCTTGCGCTGCAAAAGAAACCCGGCTTTTCATCTCTAGTAACTTTCTTTACTGACGGCCTACTTAAACAAATTCTAGCTGCACGACCTTGTCCTACCACCCCTTTTTTGGGTTCCGTACCCAAAGGGAAAAACGGGACCCTATTACTAAGACTTCGATGTCCGTCTGTCTGTCTGTCTGTCTGTCTGTCTGTCACCGGGCTGTATCTCATGAACCATGATAGCTAGGCAGCTGACATTTTGACAGATGATTTATTTCTGTTGCCGCTATAACAACAAATACTAAAAAGAAAATAAAATAAATATTTAAGGGGGGCTCCCATACAGTAAGGAACCCTCCGTGCGCGAGTCCGACTCGTACTTGGCCGATTATTTACTCCTACTGGAGGACGCGACATTACCACCCCTACACTGTCTATTTTCCTTCGATACGTACGAAACTGTTTGACTCAACATTTCTAATTCGCACCGCCAGTGAATGGACAGTCTTCCTGCTTTCCTGTTTCCTAAGATATATAATCTAAAGCTTTTCAAGGTCAGAGTGAATAGGTATCTTCTAGGTCTGCGTGCTTTATCTAAAACGTCGCTTACCATCAGACGAATTGGTGGTCAAGCGAGGACTTATTAGCGATAAAAAAAACACTTTCAATTAAAACATCCGCTTTGTGTGATTAATAGATTGTTAGTAATGGCCATTAGCTATGGATATGTCACGTGGTTGATGCGTTAATGAATACTACAAATGGATAAGGGAGCGAAAAAGATTATCAAAAGAGGCATTTATTCGTATATAGGCGTTTACTTATAAATTTGCGAACCATACAAGACGATTCCATTAACGAAATCGTAGTCATGACCTCAATGCATTAACATTAGACGATGGAAACTTTCGATGTAATGGACATGTTCAATTCTTTTTCATTTGGTTATTCTTAGTGAAAACAACTAATCTCTTCTTCATAGCTGTCCTATAATAATTCAATTTTCTCATTTTAGAACTAAACATGCTACTCACCATCGCTAGTTCTTCCATATCCAACAGCGGTAGCCCACTGTCCAGCGAAAGTGTCAAACAGATCCCAACCACTGGGCAAACCAATGGGTTGAATGATGCCTGCAAAAACAGAAGAGAAGAAATTGTATAGCTTTAATAGCGCCTTAAAATTATGTAATTCATCCGCACATTAGCAGTGCTGCAACTGCAAAATTCCTGCGGTTTCGTATAACCATTATTATATTAAACAGATACTTACTTGAGAAGAAGACGTGGGTGGGTAAATAGATCATAGCTACATCGTTTGTTAAAGTGCTGGGGATGTACTGCGGGTGCATAATCACACTGGAAGTGGGGATCCTGGTGCCTCCGAAGAAGACAAACTGAGAGCCGAGGACCACTTCGAACTGCCACGCTTGTCTGTTGCCGTCGAACCAGCAGTGGGCTGCTGTCACCAGACGGTTGCTCGTAAGGAGAGAAGATCCACATACTGAGTTTCCGGCAACGCCGATCAAACTGATGACTAGACCACCCTAAAAGCACACATTTTGTAACAACTACAAAATCTTGAAGGTTTGTATTTCTTACGACTAACAAACATTTTATTGAATGTATTTAAATATATAAATAGACATTAATGTTTAATGTTGATTCGATTACGTAATGACTTTATATATTTATCCGTATTTTTAAGAAAAACTTACCAGATAAGGGTGAGTGTTAGCCGGAGCGACAGCACCGCCTACGATCCTGTCGTCAAATTCATCCATGGATCGGGCTACGGTAATGTCTTCCAAAGCCTTGATCCTGGCGGCTTCAGGGATGCCCACATCATCATGATAGCCTTTCTTGACATCCTGGTAAGCTGCCGCTACCGCCACCAACACAAGTCCTACTAAAACCACGCGCATTGTGTTAACGATGAATAGCATCGAATGAAACTAATATTATTTATATACAGTAAGTGTTATCAAATTTTTCACATCTGGGGACTTCTACTTACATTTCTAGGATCGATTAGGATCAGGTGTTAGATAAACTCAATCTACTTACGAATGAAACTACGTAATATTGATTAAAATAGATTACAAACGGCCAATTCTGAGTTAAAGGTATAAACCGAGAGTTCCGTAGGTATACAATACAAATTAATCATAAAATAAAAAAAAAACAGCAATTTATGCTGGTATTAATTGATACTTGTTAAGTATTTAGCGAGTAGAATAGTTGAATATTTTTTCATAGTTAGTCTCTGTCGTGTACCTTTAAGTAGCCATAGATCAATTAATTTATTAATTTAGAAAAAATGTAATTTAATAAGAGTATAACAATAAAGTATACAGTAACTACAAAAACAATGTCAGAAATGAGAAGATGTTTGTTTCAGACTAGCTGCGACCCGCAGTGTTACCCGCGTTAGCCCGAGATGAAAGATTTTTTCTAAAATAAACGTAGCCTAAGAAGTAACTTAGGCTTACATCAGCTACCTACCAATAAAACTTCCGTTAAAACCGGTCCAGCCATTTCAGAGATTAGCCGGAACAAACAGACAGACACAAAGACATACAAAAATTGTACAAAATGTTATTTTGGTGTGTACATACACCAATTTTTTTTTTTTTTATAAATTCATATATTCGTATAAATATTCATATACATGTAGTAAAAAAACGGTTCTTTCAATATTACAAACAGACACTCCAATTTTATTTATATTTATAGATTTATGTAACATTTTAATAACTAGAACAGGTGCTGCTGAATGAAGTGGACGAAGCTGGTGACCCGCGCGAAGGCCGAGGGGTGTCCGAGCTGGCAGCCGATCCGAGCCACAAACGAGCTGATGCCGATCTGTGAAAAAAAAAGTAAGTTACAACTAGTGCAAAGCAATATATTTCATTTATAATATTAATATAGTACAGAAAAGACGTCTGAGCCGAGAGGGGGTGATTAAGACCATCAATATGAACATCTTTTACAATGATGTTAACCCGGAATTCGAGAAAAAAAATTCAGCTATTACAGGGCAAGCAGATAATCCCGTATATAAATGTTTCTGTCTAGACTGAAATGTCTATAATTTACTCACATTTGCCAATACGATTCTAATAAACCCATTTTACGTAACTGATTTTTTACAGGCTTTAAGTGTTATCATAGATCTGTAACCGGAATTTATACATCATGCTGCATTTATTACTCGTGACCTTACAAAAAATGATTTTTATTTGCAGTCTTCGATAATGCTTAGCATGAAACTTTGTTTATCTGTGTTGTCACTTACCAAAGTAGGGACACCATTCCTGATGACGACCAAGGGTCCACCGGAGTCGCCGCCGCAGATACCGACTCCGCCAAAGCCGTTGGTGCAGAGCGTCGACTCTCGTACCCAGTCAGTGCCGTAAGAACGCTGGCACACGGCTACTGTGATCACTTGCAGGTTCACTTGGCTGATCACCGTGTTTATGGTCACGCCGGTTTGCACTGTAAAAAACCTCGTATTTTCACCTAATAACTTACTTTTATTTGCCTCTCGTCAACTTTGAGGAGAAGCGTCTCCAAGATCAGGACACGAAGCGCCTTATCAATAAGACCTGCCAAAAGCCTTCCTATACCTACGCATTTAACGCCAGCGCCCCTTTGCACTGGGCAACAAGAGCTCATATAACCCTTTAGTCCTTATTCTGAGTCATAACCGCTTACATGCTAGCCAGGCGTCGCCTTTGACGGGCACGTCAAGAAGGACGACATTTATAACGGCGAAAACAAAGACTCACGGTTCTGAAACCCAATCCGCTAAACAATATCTAAAAATACACGTGACTGACATTAAGCATGAATGCATATTGATGTGGTGGCGATCATTATACTCGTACCGTTGCGTCAATTGAACTCTAAAATCATAATCGTGTTTTTGTTTATGTTAAAACGAATTCCAAGGTTTTTTCTAATACGAGTATAAGATAATTATTCGAGTTACTCACCATCGTTAGTTTTTCCATATCCAACAGCAGTAGCCCACTGTCCAGCGAAGGTATCAAACAGATCCCAACCACTGGGTAAGGCAATGGGTTGAACGATGCCTGAAAAGAACAATAGATTTTAAGGAGCTAGCTTTGAAAGATCATCCGTGTCGCATCATGCTACAATGGCAAAATGCTTCCAGTTGCTACTTCATCACTTGCGACTAAGCACATCTCCACATAAATGGGTAATCATATGTTAAAGAGCTACTTACTGGAGAAGAATACGTTGGTGGGTAAATAGATCATAAGAACATCGTTTGTTAAAGTGCTGGGGATGTATTGCGGATGCATAACCACGCTGGAAGTGCGGATCCTTGTTCCTCCATAGAAGAGAAACTGAGAGCCGAGGACCACTTCGAACTGCCACGCTTGTCTGCTGCCATCGAACCAGCAGTGAGCTGCTGTCACCAGTCGATTGCTTGTCAGGAGAGAAGATCCGCATGCGGAGTTTCCGATGATACCAATGAGGCTGATGACTAGACCGCCCTGAAAGTGTATACACATTTTCCATTGAAATTAAAAGAAATGAAATGAAAAAAGTTTATTCGACATTGCACAAAATTAAAATAGACAGAAGAATACTCGAAGTAAAAACAGAAATGTCGAAAAGGGCTTACTTCAACATTAATGCTGAGTGCTGGTAGATACTGAGCACCCATCGCTGGTTTTCATTGACGTTTCACTTGCAAAAGCTCGGGTTTGTACTTCTTACGACTAACAAACACATTATTTCGATTGAATATAGAAACTCGTATAATATATAGAGACATCAATAATTAACGTGAATTCAGTGACCTAATGGTCATATAATATGTTCGTATTGTTTAACTGTACGAAAACTTACCAGATAAGGATGAGCGTTAACCGGAGCGACAGCACCGCCTACAATCCTGTCGTTAAAAACCATCGATCGAGCTACGATATCGTCTTCCAAAGCCTTAATCCTGGCGGCTTCAGGGATGCCCACATCATCATGGTAGGTGGTATCATATGGAACATTCTGGAATCCGGCCGCCACCGCCACCAACACAAGACCTACTATAACCACACGCATTTTTTTAACGATGAATTGCATCGAATGAAACCAATATTCAATATATATACAGTAATTTTTATCACATTTATCATACCTGGGGACTTCCACTGTTATTTCCAGGATCAATTAGGATTAGGTGTTAGATAAACATAATCTACATAAGTAAAAATCTGCGTTATTTTGATTAAAAGTGGATTAACAATCGTCAAACTCGAGTTGAAGCGATAAACCGAGAGTTCAGTAGCCTGTAAACTACGAGTACTTACATATATGTAACCCACAAAATCAACTCATACATTGCACAAATAGTTGGTACTTTTTCAAAGTTTTGCTAGTATAGGTGTTTAAGCCTTTTTCATTTAAGGACTTCGCCAGACAAGATAATTACTTTGTAGATATAAAATATTCGTAATTCGTTTCGAGTTGTCTCTAGCAAATATTTGTTAAAATTTAGGAAACTATTCGGGTATTCTGTGAAATAGGCCTGAATTTCAATACATAAATATGAAGAGAAAAAAATCCGAATGATGACTTAATGCGTGTTGACGTAAAAATAAGTAAATTAGAACTGTGAATACTGAACTGCTAGGACCTTATATCGGGGCTATAGAATACGGCATTGGTATATCCTACCTGTATGTACTCGTAATAGAGCCTACTAGACCTCAAGGCTTGTGGAGAAAGGGTCCTGTCAATGGGGCCCAGACCCAAGAAGGACGACAACGCTGTGTGGCCGCGGTGTCGTAGGAGGTCGTATGCAAAATTTTGAGAGCTTTTTCAATATTTTGTATGTTCTAGGGAATATAGTAGTTCCCAAGAACGTACAAAGGCAGACCACCGACTGGGTTTTAGTGGGTACAATTCTACAAGACCCGGCTAAACCCGCAGCAGCCGAGAGTTTTGTGAATATTTCCCCCTAGTAATAATGGGATTCTGGTACGTTTCTCCTTTGTGTATTTATATATGTGCTGTTACATAACACAGAATAGCACACATAAGTATAAATAGTAATGAATGGCTGCTCTCTATCAGGATTTTCACAACCAGACTGCACCTCAAAAATCAGTGCCCTGAATCTTTTAATAATGCTCAATCTGTCAACAAAAAATAAGTTTTGGTTTCGTTTTCAACATCTCGTTGAGAACTCTATCAATAATATTTTCATCATAATTTTCTTGTAAATCATTGCGTCATCATTTCAGGTTTTTTCTTTTAATCCTTGAACTGATTATAATAACTATACTGACAGCTATATATTGAACTGATTATAATAACTAGTAAGTAAATAAATCAGGATTAATCAAAATTATGCTTCGTCAGTTCCATTATAGTTCTAAGATTAGGTATTACTCGTATTGATTTAGTTTTAGCGATTATTTGTAATGGATAAGAAATTTAAATACTTTACTTGACAATCACTTTCATCAGGCTGTATCTCATTAATCGTTATAGCTAGACAACTAAAAGTTCACAAATGATAAATTTCTATTGCCGCTATAACAACAAATACCAAAAACAGAATAAAATTAATATTCAAGTGGGGCTCCCATACAACATAACAAGAGAAATGGGCCTAAGAGGGTTCCAACACGGTATGGAACCCTTCGTGCGCAAGTCCAACTCGCACTTGGCCATTTTTTTTTAAATCCATTTTTTTTTGTTACTAAGATTTAAAAAATTCTGCTTGTATAACTTTTTACTTTGTTTGTTTGTATTTTTACAGGTGATTACCATACTTTGCAGGTCGTCATTACCATTATCTTCATCGTTGAACCCCATAACACTTCTTGGCCATGTCCGAGGCATAAGGGAACCTCCCATTGGGGCAGCTATACAATAGTGGAGCTTCTAAAGATAGGTGCGAAATAAATAAACTCACATTCATAACTTTTTATGTTACTATGGCCCGTGGCTTCGCCCGCGTAACTAATATTTTAACCGACTTCCAAAAAGGAGGAGGTTCAATGTTCGTCTGTTTGTATTTTTTTTGTGTATGTTCATCGATAATTTCGCCATTTGTGAATCGAATCGAAAAATTATTTTTTAGTCCGAAAGGGTATATACTCCCAGGTGGTTCCATTTAAGTTTTACAGAAATCGGCTGAGCCGTTTTTGAAAAATCTACAATGTAAACAAATCGAGCGAAATATTCGAATTTTGTACACTATGGAAGGCGGTTTTACCATTTTTTGCAAAAAATATTTATGGTTTATGTGCTAAGTATCCATAATAGGGACCTTATAAAAGTATAGTCTATGACACTCATTTTTAAACTTATCTTGGCTGTTCAGAATCAAAACTTAGCAAGTTTACGAGCATTGCCCCTCCTATGATAAGTAAGCTGCGAATGTGCTTCTGGATACACTTACTAGGTTTTGATTCTGGATGGCCGCTCTGTTGCTGCGTGAAAGAGTAACAAACCAATAAACAAATACACTTTCAGGTTGCTCGTGATGTTTTATTTGTTACATGTTAAGTTTTTGGCAGATATGTGTGTATCCTAGAGCTTCAAAACTACATGACAGATTGTAATACCTACTGTTTTCACAATTTTTTTTATAATATTTCTCCCGGAAGCTTTATACCTTTAATATATTTGTAGGGGCGAAGCTCGAACGGGCAGCAAGTAAGGTCTTTCCCAAGGTAACATAGAAGAGGTTACCAAATGTAATAAGTGTGATTTTAGTCTCACGCCGACGGCACGCGCACCGTCGGCGCTGATGGTCGAGATATTATATTATATGAACTTCGCTCTCGGCGCCGACCATCGTGCGCGCTGATAGCTACGCGTCATTAAAAAACGCTTCCTATAAGTTCATATATCTCGGCCATCAGCGCCGACGGTGCGTGTGCCGTCGGCGTGAGGCTAAATCAGCCTAATGGTACAGAGCCGTAGCTTGCAGGAGGCGGCAACAAACAGTATGTAACATTTGCATTGCAAGTTCTAAACGATGTAACATAGGTACTCATATTAATAGATACATGGTGTATTGCTTCTGTGACCCTAGTATCTAACATAACCTAACCTAACAAGATTTGTGAGTATGCACTAAATCGGTCTAGATCGAATCTAGATATAGCCTTATGAAGATTCAGCGTAATTATGAAGATTTAGTTAAATAGATATATGCCACGGGGACTATATACCTAGGTACCTACTGCTCGGAGAACTACTAGCTAGTTTTACAAATCAAATGAAGCAAATTCATCTCAGCTCCTTACCAAATACATTCATTTGCAGCCTGCTTCTGTTGATATCATCGACCCAGTACATTCTTGGTCAGCCTGGATTTTGCCGTCCTAGCTTGGGTCACCCCCCAGTTGTGAAAATGCACCACACCACGCTACATGTCTATACGAACTCTATTTCTAAGCCAGCACTCGAACCAAGATATAGCACCACTGCGTTGCGATGTCGTATTTCGATATTCCTCATACGATCTTGTAATTTGGTGCTGAGCATGACTCGCTCAATTGCTCCTTGTGCGACCACAATTTTAAGCCCAATCTTCTCCCTGAGCGTCCATGATTTGGCACCATAATTCATAGCGGCAGGTCACATTACTATCCTACAACACAAGTCAATTGTAACAATAAAAGTAAACTACAAAGATAATTAAAAAATGAGATACATTTATTTCTTTCTCGTGCAAAAATATAAAGCTTAACAACAAGCAAGAAGTTAGAACAGGTGCTGATGAATGAAGTTGACGAAGCTGGTGACCCGGGCGAAGGCCGAGGGATGTCCGAGCTGGCAGCCGATACTGGCCACAAACGAGCTGATACCAATCTGTGAACAAAAAATATCATGAAAAAACACACCGCTATGACAAATCGTTAATCGGAGCTAGTATATCAGATTGTATTATACTCAGTTGAATTTATTCGTCGTTGTTTCAACCTTTGGATGTCTACTGCTGGACCTAGGCCTCCCTATAGATCCAATAAGACCAGTTGGAAGCGGCTCGAATTCAGCACGAGCTTGCGGTCTTGATACCGCTATCCGCTTTGTATGTGGACGTCCTATGCTGCACTTGCCGGTCCGTGGAACGTTTCAACCCCATCCTTCGTGCTGTAGCTGTATGTATCTCTAATATCTACCCTTGTAACTTACCAAAGTAGGGACGCCGTTCCTGATCACGACCAAGGGTCCACCGGAGTCGCCCCCGCAAACACCAACCCCACCAGTGCCCTCCGTGCAAAGCGTTGAGTCCCGAACGAACACGGTTCCGTAGGACTGCGCGCAAACCGCCACGGTGATCACTCGCAGGTTCACTTGGCTCACTACTGTGTTCACAGTCACACCAGCTTGCGCTGCAATGAAATGAAGCGAATATTAAATTAAGCCTGAGTGTACTGTACTGTAACGGCATTTTGATGAGTCCACTGCTGAAGTACGATTACCCAGGACTACCTAGGACGATTGCGACATATCCAACAGGTTGGCCCAGTACAAGCTGATGGATTCACAATTCACATACCTACGTCATCTTATTTCTGCCAAGAAAGCAGGTTACTTTATGATGTTTTCTTTCACCAAAAACCTAGTGATGAGTAATTCCGTGAATATTTATGACGACTGTGCTTGAAATAACGACTCGCACATATAATGTTAGTCCTGTATAGTCCTCCTTTTAAGTAACAACGTATTGAAGTCGGAGTATACTCTTATTCGATAGGCCTACTCGTATGTACCTAGCTAAACCAATTGAGATCGATGGAGTCACATACGAGTACGACGATACGACATTTTTCCTAGAGTGGTATTTCTTTTTACTCTGTACAGATGCTTGTAAATACTGTCCAAGGTTTCCTTTCATTCATTTCATCAACATCATCAGTCTTCGTGACACGTTGCTGGATATAATGCATTACTTACCATCACTGGTCCTTCCATATCCAGCAGCAGTAGCCCACTGTCCAGCGAAGGTGTCGAACAGATCCCAACCGTTGGGCAGAGAAACGGGTTGGATGCTGCCTGGAAAGGACATAAGACGGGTTTTAAAGGCGATGTTATTATTCATGAGTCATGGTTGCTATGAAATGCACACATATATGTAGATTCAAATTCAGAATAGTTGTCCATCGTGGTTTATAGACTATGCCATTTATAGATCATTGAATACTCTGACATATCAGAGGTTATTCTAATATGGATTATTCCCGATATGAATCTGTAGCCAAGTAAAAATTTAAAGTGACACCGTACCAAAAAAATCCAAGAAATTAAATTATGTGTTCAAAAGGATAAAGACAAAAAGAGTCTTGGCACGAACGCTCGATTAACGTAAAAACTCCCTCTTATCAGGCGGACTTCTGAGCTGTAGCTATTCGACTGCTGCAAAGGCTTTTAGAATATTGCAGTTGCAACGCTAAGCTTATATAACCACAGGTTATTAGACAAACCTCTATTCTATGTACTTACTAGAGAAGAAGACACTTGTTGGAAGGTAGATCATGGCTACATCGTTAGTCAAAGTGCTGGGGGTCCATTGTTGGTGCATGACCACGCTAGAGGAGGCGATCCTGGTTCCTCCGAAAAACAGGAAATGAGAGCCGAGGACCACCTCGAACTGCCACGCCTGGTTGCGGCCGTCGAACCAACAGTGAGCCGCAGTCACGAGGCGGTTGGATGTCAGGAGAGAAGACCCGCATACTGAATTCCCGGCGATGCCAACCAAGCTGATGACCAGACCAGCCTGGAAATACCACACTATAGTTAGAGGCTGAGACCTTAGCTGATTCTGTGGGGGCTACTACGACTAATAGTTAAAACGCATTTAATACAAAAATGATTTCTTTTGATTACTTTTGTCCGTTTTTTTATTTAAAAAAAAGTTTCGCGCTCGCTGCACTCACGCAATTCATATTTCGTTGTTAGGAGTATTTGTGTTTGCTTATTGTTTTGTTTGTATCGATAGCCTTTTCAGGTCGGGGTTAAATTTGTTTTCTTAAATAATCACATAAGGGTTACGATATTGAAAAGGTTAGGAACAACTAAATTTTAGTAATGTTATAAGTAAAAGTGTTGAAGGTTTACACATGTTACCTACAACTTCAACAGACTTACAAACTTTTGTTAGATGATACTTATAATTATTATCAAATTAAAATATTTAAACACCTACATAGTGTCTCGATTGTGTGTTCTCATATAATTTATTAATGATGTGTATAGAAAACTTACCAGATAAGGATGGGCGTTAACCGGGGCGACGGCACCGCCTACGATCCTGTTGTCGAAAGCAATCGACTCAGCAACGATCTTCTCTTCCGCTGCCTTTATCCTGGCGGCTTCAGGGATGCCCACAGCTTCATGGTAGCCTATCTGAACATCCTGGAAAGCTGTCGCCACCGCCACCAACACAAGTCCTACTAAAACCACGCGCATTTTGTAAACGATGAATAGCATCGAATAAAACCATTATTCAATTTATATACATCGCGTGTTATCACATAAATCTTTTCTGCGGAGTTTTTTTCTAGGATCGATTAAGATTAGATTAAGATAACGTTAATCTTTGTATAAATACTACGTATTCTTGATATAAGTTGATTAACAATCGGTCAATTACGAGTTGAAGTGACAAACGGAGGGTTCAGTAAATAATAAGACAGGTAAAACAAATTGAATTCATTCGTAAATTGTAATGTTTAGCCAGGAATTATGGATATCCTATACCTACCTAGAAGCAACCTTTGCTATATCAAACACGCAAAACATATTTCAGTTTCTTTTTTAATTTCACAGTTATAGGTAATGATGCAATAATGTCGAAAGCATCAGAGATTTTCTGCATTAAAAATCCCAACACGGTACATGTCATAAAATATTCTAAATACTTAGACGTGACTTGACTTACCCCTTTAGAGCGAAAGATGCTCTGTTATGATTCCATGTTTTAACTTTTTTTCTGACGAAGTAGGAAAAGATCTTTGCGAGCTAGGGAGTGATGCCTGCCAGGAACTTGCCCTAGTCAGTAAGGGTAGCGATAAATACTCGCAGTATCGCAGGTCAAGAAACAATTTGAGTCGCTGCGCCAACATAAGTAGGTAGTCCGTTTTATTAGAACGTAGAGTTCTTCGTCGGAACAAACACACCTGCACACACCTCAAACATTAAGTAAGCCTTGCGAATATTTGCCCTTACCCTCATTCCAAACTGAGATGGTCTCGTTTTCAATATTTTGTTGCGGACTCCACAAATAATTTCCATCATCATCAGTTTTTGGGGTTATAATAATTATTAATCTATTTAATTGATTGTAAAGCAATTGATAAATCAGGAGTTATCAAAACGAATTTCTTTGTTTAATAATACCTATATTATATTAGGTATACTTTTTAGAGTAATTTTATTTATAACTAGCTTTTACCCGCGGCTTCGTCCGCGTTATATTTTGATTTTGGCTTATTTTTATGTCGGTATCTACTAATTTTAGTAAGATATGGTCTTAAAAAATGGTAACAAAAATAGTAAGTGCGCCCAAAAATATGAGCTCGAATTTAAATAGTAAATTTCAACCAATTTGTTTCATCATCGTTATCATCCGCAGGTTTATTTATCCCACTGCTAACAATGGAGCAGATGTTGACATGACCATAGATTAAGCATAACTTAATCTATACTGTACTATATCAGCATTTTAATAGTCGTTTACTGCGTAGTAGTAAGGTCATATCGACGTCGCTGGCCCAGTGCGGGCTAGTGAATGCATATACATCACCGAATTTCTTCTACGGACATATTCAGGTTGCCTCACAAAGTTTTCCTTCACCGAAAAGCCAGTGGTGTTAAATTCCGTACATAAATTCCTAAGAACTCATTGGTCCAGGACCGAAATTTGAACTCACAACCTCGTGAATATAAGGCGGGTGTCACTACAACTAGTGTACCACGCTGTACTTAATCTAGGACATGACGTATATAATATAGTCTTCCCAGTGCAGAAAATACAAAGAAAAGGCGAACAACTTTTACTATGGGCCCGATCCGAAATTCTAGGATAAAAATCACCTGTTCCATACTTTTAGTCGATTTGTTTTTTTCGAATTCCGGATTGGTTCCATGGTTAAAAATGAAATTAATTATCGTCTGAATGACCCCTTTTTGGTTTCGCCACTTTTTCTAAATATCGCTGTGTTCTGCTAGGTACTTCATTTTTTTCAACATCATCGAATTTGCTGCGTATGGATACCTACACATTCGAGTAACCGACAAACTAACAAATACACTTTCGGATTTAAGTATAATAATTATTAGTAGTTAAAGATAAGGATATCATAATTCTATATCTCTCTACTCCAGCCTACAGTTGTCTGGAAGAGATCGCTGTAAGTACCTACTGTATTATAGCATAATATACTATACATACACTATATACAATATACTATACATACATAATATATTATAGCATAATATAACTACCGATAGGATACACTCATTTTATGTTTTTTTTCACCGAGTCCGCTGAATTAATCGTTGAGCACATCACATTTTATCTTATCATTAAGTACCTGTGATACGTATACCTACCATACATAATTGTTATGCAACCAAAACTTTAAAAAGACATCGATTCTTAATTCTTGACTAATTTACATAAACTAACATACACCAAATATAATACATTATAATACATATATACAAAAGACTGCTAAAAATCGAAACGTGGCCTGTGTCCGTGTACCTACTACCTACCTATTATACCTACTTATAATTAGGTACATACTTTAAATAATTTATATCACTAAGACCTAAGTCGTCAAGAAAAAAGCTTGAGAAATATTTAGTGTTTTATTTATTTATTTATCATTAGTAAAAGATTAAATTTAAGATACTAGTGGCTAAAGATGCTGTTGAATAAAGTTTACAAAACTTGTAACCCTGGCGAAGGCGGATGGTTCGCCGCCTTGGCAACCGCTCCACCCGATGAAAGAACTAATACCGATCTGTAAGGCAAACAAATCAAGTGAAAGATTACATTTGTTCCTTGATAGACTGCATCTTGTGCATTTTTTTTTTCATTATTTGAAAACTACGTTTGAGCAATATTTTACACTCTTGGTGGTAGATATTAGCCTGCCGTTCAATTTTTATTAGGATAAAAAGAAGATGGAGCTTATGAATACCATTAACACCGGAAGATGTCGTACTTTGGTCACATCATGAGAAATGATAAGTACAGACTACTTCAGCTCATCATTCAGGGAAAGATTGCCGGAAAGAGAAGTGCTGGCAGAAGACGGCACTCATGGTTAAAGAACCTGCGGGACTGGTTCGGCTGCAGTACCACCTCATTATTTAGAGCAGCAGCTTCAAAAATAGGAATTGCCCTGATGTTGTCCAACCTCCGATAGGAGTGGAACTACAAGAAGAAGAAGGTGGTAGATATATTCTCAAAAAGTATATAGAGCCTGTGCACCAAGTTTCGTTGAAAAATGCAACCTCTAGAGTACCTACAGCCAAAACAAAGAAATTATCATTATTTGGATTATCTTTAGACCTTCAAAGGTCTGAGGGTGATCCAATGCTTTTTGTGTAATAGTAGTGTAGTTTTGTTGTAGTTAATAAAGGCACTTTTGCCAGTAAAAAAAAAAAAAAAAAACAAAGAAAAAGAAAAGAAAATTTCGAAATTCGAAGCATAGTTGCTACACTCTATCCGCCACAAACGTCTACACTTGTGGTGGTGGTGTATATTTTGTCAGCTATTTCTCTGGCGCATTATTACATTGTCGGGGTAACAAGTGATAATATTATAAAGTAACATTGTTATTTTTTTAAAAGGAATTTACCAAACCGCACAGAGCCAGCGTGGCGGATGGCGGCCTAATGTCCCTTTGTGGGTAGGCCTATATTCAAAAGTTAAAAAATACAGTAAAGTCAAATAATTGTAATTTTTAGTTAACAAAGGGCATAGACCCTGGATTCAGTGGTTAGTAATTTTCCAATAACAAAAAAGTTTAAAAAAGACCGGTACAGAAGCAAACTTACCAAAGTAACCCTGCCGTTCCTGGTGGTCACTAAAGGACCGCCAGAGTCGCCGCCGCAGAGACCGACGCCGCCAGCGCCGTTCGTGCACAGAGTGGAGGGTTGTACGAACTGCCCGAAGTTCGCCGTACACTGGGCCGCCGTGATCACCTGCAGTGTCACGTGGCTGACCATGGTGTTTGCACTCACGCCCGCTTGCGCTGAAATTCATTACCTAGTTTAGGTAGGTAATCGTGATAGATTTATGAACATGGATTTCCCGACCCGATGGTATCCATTTCTGGTCCTCCTCTGTCTTTTACAAGTCATTTCATAATGTAACAAATCACTAGTTGATAGATATCTAGTTTCATCATGATATGTTAGATTATGAGCATGAAATTTCTTATCCGATAGTATCCCTTCCTTCTAGCTTAGCACACAATCACGAAAAAACTATTTTCAGCGTGTGAAAAAGAGACAGATAGGTATATACTTCACTATAACTCTGTCTCGTTTTGACATGTAGAAAAAATTATTTCGTGGTGAGCCCGACTGGTCTTTCTCCGTCTTTTAAAAGTCATTTTCTATTGTACGACATCCATTGGCATATAGGTCCTCAGACAAATCTCTATGGCTACTGGTCTCTTCTTCTTAGTCGTTACGCTCTTGACAGAGCGGTCGTGGTCATCACGTAGTATTTGTGGTGGTAGAGGCAGATGTAATACGCCTCACGATGTCTCGCCATCTCTCTCTATTAGAGGTCAATCGGGTACACTCATGCACCGGCCCGCCCACAGCAGATTTGATTTGGTCGGTCCATCGCATGGGCGACCTTCCGCGCGGTCTTGTGCCTTCCACTTTGCCCTGGACGACTAGACGCTCTAAGGACTGGCTACCTCGTCTCGAAACGTGTCCGAAGAAAGCAAGTATACGAGATTGTACTGTGGCCGACAGAATCTGCTTTATGCCGAGTTCTTGAAGTATCGAGACATTGGTGCGAAATTCAGTCCACGATACCCCAAGCATTCGTCTCCAGCACCACATCTCGAGAGCATCTATCTTCTTCCTCTCAATATCTCGCAAAGTCCATGTTTCCGAGGCATACAAAAATATGGGTAGAATTAGCGTACGCACGAGTCTTGTCTTCGTGGTTATAGTTATGTTTCGGTTTCTCCATATTTTCGTCATTTTGTCCATCGCGGTTCTAGTAATCGCCATACGCCTCTTAATTTCATCGATGCATCCGCCTTGACTCGAGATTAAAGCTCCAAGATATATGTAAGATTGGACTACTTCGCAATTTGCAATCTGAATGACTTCCGGCAAGTTATCGTTCGTGCGGTTCACAATCATCATCTTGGTCTTGTTGCGATGAATCTTTAATCCGAACGCAAGGCTCACTTGTTCCATCTTCCGAAGCAGTTCCTCCATATGACGAGCACTAGTTGCAAAAAGCGTGGTATCATCTGCATAACGCAAGTTCGCAATCCTATAGCCGCCAACCGTAACCCCATCTGTCCAATCTTCCAAAGTGATACGCATTATAATTTCGGTGTATATGTTGAACAGAAGGGGCGATATTATGCACCCTTGACGAACTCCAGCACTTGGGTGGAAATTACTGGAGAGGACGTCCTCCGTACGCACTGAGGCTGTGCCTTCTTCATACAGACGCCTTAGAAGGTGCACAAGATGTTTTGGCGCTCCCATTTCGAGAAGGGTCTTCCATAAAATTGGCCATTTTACCGAGTCAAACGCCTTAGAGAAATCAACAAAGCAGATGTATGTTGGCTTGTTAAATTCTCTAGCCTTCTCAATAATTTGGCGGACAATTAGGATCTGCTCTCGTGTCCCCTTTCCTTTAACGAAACCCGCTTGTTCTGGCGCAATCTCCTTGGACAGATACGCTTTCAGTCGTTCGTTGAGAATATGTAACAAAATTTTGCTAGCGTGTGATATTAGGGCAATAAGGCGATAGTTGTTACATTTCTTCGTTGAACCCTTCTTATGTAAAGGAGTAAAGACTGTATGCGTCCAGTCAGACGGCCATTCTCCTGTACGCCACACTTTATTACAGATGACGATTATGTTTTCACCACGCTCTCCTAAAGCCTTAATGGTCTCAATGGGGATACGATCTCTACCCGTGGCTTTTTTAGTTTTGAGGTGTTTTATGGCAGCTCTCACTTCCGACAGAAGAATATCCGGTTCCAGATCTTCGTCATTTGGTTCCGTGTTTGAGAAGCAACGTGACTGTGGGTCTTGGAATAGTGACTGACAGTAGCACTTCCACGTTTCTGAGATTTTATCCAGTCCTGTGACTACTTCAGCACTCTCGTTCTCGATTGCCCAGGTTTTGGATGAAAGAGTTTTTGTGATAAGACGGATTTTACGGTACAGATCTCTGGATTCATGTTTCCCTGCATGTGTTTCGACTTCCTCGCAATGGTAAAGCAGAGATAATAATAAACCGTAGCAAAAACAGTAAACAGCTGTTTCCAATCTAACTTGTTAGCAGATATTTAGGTAAAGAAGTCCGTAGAAGTAATTTGAGCAATTTACGCGTAACTGGCGTACTTAGATTGGTGCACACCCATTCACGTTGTGGTGTTACGCCTATGCTCAACAATGGACTATTAGGTATATTAGTAAAGGCATATACGATACATTTCAGAACTTATTTACAAAGAAATAATATTCAACTTACCGTCGCTGGTCATGCCATACCCGGCAGCTATAGCCCAATGTCCAGCAAAGGTTTCAAACAGATCCCAGCCACTGGGCAGAGCGGCCGGCTGTATGCTATCTAAAAGCAAAAAGAAAAATAGAATAAATAAAAAACTTTCAACTAAATTAATAAAAATTCTTTAACTATCATTTAATAACATCGTCATTTTCCCGCTATTGAAGAGCTAAATGAGCTCTTGTCGATGGAGCTAATTCCTAAGTTACATGGTTATCTGCTAGTGATTTCGCATAATTATTTACCACAAACACGGGACTATCATCACAATGATCACTGGGAATAAATATTTTAGGTAAATTCATTTTTTTAAGTGAGCTCTTGGCGACGGAGATAATTTTTTAGGTTTTCTGGTTATCTCCTAGCAATTCCATCTGTTTACCACAAGACGGAACTATTGTAATTTACTTATGGGTCGCTATGGGAATCATTATTTCATGGGCATCATAGTTAAATGTAGAAGTTCAATAGTCTTTTAAAGATTACTTGACGGGGCTGTATCATAAATAAATAGATCCGTAAAAATATACAAACACAACACCGTTTAACTTTTTTGGCAAGTAGTATTTTTATGTAACAAAAATCGGCCAAGTGCAAATCGGACTCGCCCACGAAGGGTTTCGTGCCGTATGGGAACCCCATTCCTCTTGCCGTCATTAATAGCGAGCAAAAAACTCCTAAAAACATTTTTGTTGTATGGGAGCCCCCCTTTAATATTTATTTAATTCTGTTTTTAGTATTTGTTGTTATAGCGGCAACAGAAATACATCATCTGTGAAAATTTCAGCTGCCTAGCTATAATGGTTCATGAGATACAGCCCGGTGACAGACAGACAGACGGACATCGAAGTCTTAGTAATAGGGACCCTATTTTTATCCCTTTGGGTACGGAACCCTAAAAATGAAGTGACGAGAAATACCTACTCACTGGAGAAGGGCACTCTGGTCGGTAAATAAATCACTGCCACATCGTTGGCCAAATTCCTGGGATTCCATTGGGGGTGCATGACGACGTTGGACGTGGCGATCCTCGTGCCTCCGCTGAAGAGGAACTGGGAACCCAGCACCACTATAAACTGCGTCGACTGCCAGAATCCATCGAACCAGCAGTGCGCAGCGGTGGACAGCCGGTTGGCTGTCAGGAGTGTGGAGCCACATACTGAAGTTCCGGGGGTGCCCACGAAAGAAATGACTAGGCCAGCCTGAAAAAGGAATCGTGCAGATTATCCTTCGTTTGTTATTTTATGATCATGTGCCTATGTGGTTACTAATCCTACTTACTACTAATATTATAAACGCGAAAGTTTGCTAGTAGGTATGTATGGACGTTTGTTACTCTTTGGATGAAATTCAGTATGAAGGTAGCTTAGACCTTGGATTAACACATCTATTTTTTAATTCGGGCTAACGCGGGTAACACCGCGGGGCGCAGCTAGTGAGATCATATAGGCCGAACCAAGAGCCATAAGTCTCGACGCCTAATAAAAGAAGCGAGCATTAAAAATCTTATATCTTAGAGTTTGTGCGAAAAGAGAAACGTCGCCGCGTCGCGACGTGGCGTTACGGTGAACTAACAATAACATTTTAATCAGCAGCCAAGGTACTGACTACTTTGTAAACGCGAGTATACTGATGAAAACCGAATTGGTGTCAACCAAGTATCACATACTTATAGTTATACTAGCAATGACAGAGCAGTGTTGTCAACGTAACAAAATTAGTAAAATGGCACATGGGCGACCTCACCTACGACGCCTGTCTTCTCTTTGCACTGTGCACTGTGAAAGTCAGTGAAGTTATAAACCTCATTTTACTCATTCTACCTTATCTACATTGTGAAACACCCTTACATAATGCATTAAATGATCTCCTGGTGCTGATATGATGATAAACTTACCAAATAAGGATGAGCATTAGCCGGAGCAACGGAACCACCGACAATCCTCTCGTCATTTATAGCCGATTGACCTGCAATCTTCTCCTCTGCAGTCTTGATCCTAGCAGCTTCCGGGAACCCAATGGCTTCATGATACCCTTTCTGAATATCCTGGAACCCACTCACAAATGTCACTAATAAGAATCCCACTAACACTACTCGCATTTTAAGTTTTTAACCACAAGGGCACCAAGTATAATCGATTTTTATTCCTTTTTTGTTACTCTAAGATTGCTTTTTCGCAATGTGAAAAGACCGCACATTTTATACCATATGTAATCGTTATCAAATAATATGTACAATATCTAACGTTAACATCTCAATCTGGATATAATCTGGGAATGATTATGATTTACAATTATTGATAAGTTTTTGTATGCATTAAAAATGTAGCGACAAATCAATCAGCAGAAGAAATAAACAATTTAAAAATCGCTTAATCATGATTCTTATTGATCATAATCACGCAATCTCTGTATAAATTTCTTGGGATTGAACCTAATTGGTGGCGTAATTGACCAAGCGAATACAGACTAATAGTGGTGTAATAAAGAGTGAGGTTGATGGAGCCTGCACATTATTTGCTCCAAATATCAGTCAATACATGTAGGTACCTACCTATTTTAATATCGTCATAAGTTTCCGAATGGCGGTAAACGCATTGTAGCATGATCGACAAGGTGTTCAAAGACCGCGAAAGGAAATGCCTACGGCTCTTATGACTGATACAATAAGCCCGATTACAGAGGCGCCAGCGTAATTATATTAGCTAAATAGCATAGTTCTGTTTCTTTTTCACTTTAGGCATTCGATAGAGAGAACGCTTTTTACGTTGCTATTTAATTTACGCTGGCGCCTCTGTAATCGGGCCTAAAGACGGTGAAAATCAGATCGTGTAGGCGTCGTTACGTTATGCGTAGCCTACGCCTACGTCGTAGCACTGTACTTGAACCGCTATTTCTAAGCACGTAGCTAAACGCTACCGTCAAGGACACGGGGACAATAATAATAAATTAGCACAACATATTATTATGGTTTTATGGTAGAGTATAGGTAACATAGTATGTGAAGCTTTGTGTGCATAGTTAGTACCTATTGATATCACATAATATCTCCTGAGATTAAACATGTCGCCTTGATCCAGGGCCTAGGGGGGTCTAATTTCGCACGAAACTGTCACTTTGTTTAATAAAGTAGATTTGTGATTAGGCACTACTAAGCGTAACGCAAACGTTTTTCAGTGATTATAAATATTTGTTATTGTGGACTCAAATTATTGGATCACCTGGACTTGACCGATACATTAGTCAATGAGGATTATTTATTTATCAGGGTTGTATTGCGTAAGTCTCAATGATAGAAATCACTTGTACTATACTGTACCAGCCTTTTTAGTAGTCCCTTGCAGGACGTAGGCCTACCTACGAAGGGTCATTGGGCCATATCCAACACGCTGGCCCAGTGCGGGTTGGTCTCAATCTCAATCAAATCACTTATTTCGCGCTAATACAGAGTAGATGTGTGACTCTTTTACAGCCTTCCTGGAATATTCAACGGCTAAACCGTAACGTACTAGGTATAATTACTGTGTATGAGAGACAAAGAGGATTCTCCCAGGAAATACTAGGTACAGATCTCGGCATTACAAGGTACTAGCTAGTCCATAATCGTGAAAAAAACTGATGTTTTTCATACATTTTATCGAGAGTCAATGATATTTTTTATATAGATTAGTTATTTTTTCGATTCCCTTACTAAAATTTGTTCATAAATATGTATAGGTACTACTCTGAAGGCCCCTGCGCGTTGTAATATTTGAGTATACATGTACTACTAATCCTATACATATTAAGTCTATGGCTGTGACGATAAGCGATAAATACAAAAATATCACTCGTTAATTGAAAAGGATTAATGCTTCATTATCAGAGGCAGATTAGATTTGATTTTATGAGTTGTAAGTACTATGATATTATTGAGTATAAATAATACAACATTTAATAGGTACAACAATAAAGTAAAATAACCTAACTAACCAAATAAATAATTATTTGTTGCAAAAAATCGCAACACCAACTTCCACAGTGTACCAGTGTTCCAATTCCAATTTTAATGGTGGACCCATTTAAATTTCATTGAAATCGGCTGAGCCGTTTTTGATAAATCATTAATAATGTACACGGATGTCACATCGAATCGTAACTGGCGAATATATCGATGAACATACACAAAAAAAAATACGTACAGACGAACATAGTACCTCCTCCTTATTCGAAGTCGGTAAAAAATTGAGCCTGTTTAAATCTACAAAAGTCACGCACTTCCTAAGTATGATTATTCTATGATAATGTATGAGTATGCGATAAAGGATAAGTCGTAAAAAAATCCATATTTTTAATTTAGTAGGTTATACAATCAAGAAAGTAATTACAATAATTATTTATTAATCAATTTTGATTACATTAGATTCTAAGCTATCTAAAAAGAGAAAGTTATCGACCTAATGTAAAAATATTACCTATTTGTAATATTTCCGGTGGATTAACCTTACGTTTCGGTTTCTGTACGTTTTCTTCCCAAATTTTACTCGAAATCTCTTTATAATTCAGGTTCTAAAGAAAAATACCCAAAGACAATTCTCCAGAGTTATGTACCTTCACAGTGATTAACAAAAAAAATCACATAACCTGATATCAAGAACCCCCTAAGGAGATGTTGCAAACATATATGGACCTTGGGCCATAAGATCATAGGTATATTTTTGGCCTTGGACCTTGACCTCGACTGCTGACTATGTTGATAGGATCATAAATTTTGATTTGAATTGGCAAATGCATAAACCACGTGACGTTAAATATAAAAAAAACGGTAGATTAGTCTAAGACGATGTCAGTGACGCTGCTGATCCAGTCGAGGTACCGCTGGGTCCTGGTGAACACAGAAGGAAGCTCGTCATTGCAGCCACTGGTGCTCACGAATGATGCCACTCCGATCTGAAATGGTTTTGTTTTAATTCTATAGTGGAATACCAATTGGTACCTACTACGTGTCGCAGTGCCGATGGTACACGCTATAAGCTGATCGTAAGTAGGCCTTTGTTCACCAGTAGACTATTAAAGTTCTGGTACAGTAAGTACTACGTACCCAGTGTACAAAAGAGGACTTTTGCTATAGGTACGTGCAAAGGTACCTATTTCTTAAGTCTGCTTGGAGATCGGTTGCGATACGAGTACATAGGTATGCCATCAATTTCTTTTCCTGATTTACACAGGTTTCATCACGATGTTTTCCTTCAACGAAAAAGCAATGAAATGAAAACTCCTACCTATAAAAAAACTTACTCGTGTGGCACCGAGATTTGAACAATCCAGGATACGGTTCTAAGATGATCGTGCAACGTTCAGTATTTGGATGGGTGACCGCGGGTGGCATTTTCTAACTGATCGCTACGGTGGCTCGGATGACACGTTAAATTGTAGGTCCCGGTTATTTTAACCGTTTAACCAAGTCAGAGGCCTTCAGGCGGCCTAAAAACTCTGACACCAAGACTAGCCACCCGGCCTATACGAACTTACTTATAAAATACTTACTAAAATCGTCTCTTCGGTAGAGTTGTTCCAAATAGTCATCGGTCCTCCGTTATCACCCTGAAAATATGACAAGAAGAGATATTGTTTATCACACGAAACTGTGATTAATTAAACATTTTATAAATAAATATTCATAATTATCGCATTGTACTGATTGCATTCTGATTAGAGCACTAAACGATATGTAGGTACACGATTTAGGTACAAACAAATAAAATTTAGAGCGGCGCGGCGCTTTGCAGCATTGCACCGAGCGGCAAAAGTGGCAAACTAATCAATTAGGCATTTTAGTAATTTTGAGTTGTGTATGATACATGGGAAAGCACGGGTGCCGCAGAAAGCGTCACTGGATAATTATATCACAGCAGTTTCGACCTCAGTTGGAGATACTTTAAGACCATCGTATAACGTTTCAGAACTTACATTCCAGAATTACTTCACAACAGTGACAGGAATCGTAACGTGACGACGACGGTCAGTCGACATCATTACGAAGTGATTGAGAAGTTTTACGTCAATACTTATCAATGTTTTTCATTGCCTTTCAGTCACAGGCCTTGTTTTAGTTCAGTTTAGCCATTCACGTCGGGCCATCAGCCATCTACGTTCTGTTCACATTCACATAAGTTCTGTTCACTCTTTTCACTATGTACAGGTAGCGGCACGTAAGTCTAGCGCTGAGAGTTGATCCAGTTGTTTTTGGGGAAAGGGAATTTGATTGAAATTCACAACGTCACTTACCATCAAGTTGGTGGCAAGTTGGTGGTCAAGCGCGGACTTATTCGCGATAAAAAAATGTTCTTTCTTTTATCAGTTATGGTTTTTTAATTTTAAAATTGCCTCAGTGCGTTTCGCTCCCTAACTTGGATTCCCTGGGAATTCACTTGGATATCTACTCACGCACATACTCTCCAGATGGACGTGTTTTTTTAGTCTGTATGTTGGCATATAAAGTAGCCAGATTAATGATCGATTAATGTAGGTATATTGTTTATCTATCTATGGGAATCAGATGGATTTCTTCCAAACATTTCAAATTATTTTTCATTCAGACATTCTTCGCGATTTGTATACAGGTTCCAGGTTTCCTATACATTAGTACCTTGCAAGTGCCAGCTCCAATAGCGAACCCACAGACTGTGTTGGCGGGCAGCTGGTTAAAGTACGAACTGTTGCAGAGCGGGTCCGTCATCACCGTCATCAGCTTCTCGCGAAGAGTCGGAGACACGAAGGTCACACCTACACAGAGTCAGATAAGCAAGCTAAATTGAGGCGTATGGAAGTAGAGCACTGCCGTCATAAGCCCAAGAGCAGTATCTGAACCAAAACGAAAAGAGAAAATGATACTGATGAGTACTAATTTGCAAGCAATGAGGTGCGGGAATTAAAATTTAGTTTTTTGAGATACTGCTCGTGGGGTTATGTGGGTAGGACAAGGCATAGCAGTTTCTTGAAGATGTTCCTGTCTAGCTTTCGAATAGCTGTTTAAAAAGTACTAATTTAAAAATTAGTAAGGCGTTTGTTTTATGCTTTTTATTGAACTATCAGGCTGTTAGCCAAGCACCTCTTTTTATTACTAGAAAGATTAAGGTATAGAACACTTCTTTGGCCTGATATAGGTTGGCAGACTCTAACCCATGTAATATATTCGAAAACAAGAACTCTATCGTGTACAGTAGGTTTCCTCATAATTTTCTTTTACCGTTTGAAGTTAGAGGCAATTAAGAATATGCAATTATAAGGACAGATCGGATGTCCTTGGCATTTTGAGTCAGGATCTCCAGTTTTTAAACCGATGTTTGATTTAGGCTGTCGCAACTTTACATAAAGGCTCTCAGACCAAATAAAAAATCAAGACAGAATGTTGAAAAACAAACAAGTAAGGCCGTTAAAACTACGCCTCGCCGTGTACAAACACAATTACTCACACAAAAACACGTACAACGAAACTACACCTTAGCTCGTCACTCGTCAGTCGAACTATGGCGGCGCTACACCGACGCACTCACCAAAATTATAAAAAACCGGCTTCACTTGTCTGTTTACGACGTTCTGTCTTGATTTTTTTATTTGGTATGAGATGCACTGTAGATAACTTAGATAAGGAGTATTCCTATCGCATAATGACAGGTGTAGGTCGAATCATACAGCTTGACGACTGTTTTCCTAGTTTATTTATGTTTTGGTGTAATAATAAAAGAATTGATATATCTATAATGTTAGCTACAAGCTGCGGATAACCCAAATCCTCGCGCAGTTGTTAAGTGAGGCTCAGTCAGGATCGGGCTCCACATTGGGCCCACAGCCGCCAAGTTGCATGATTCGGCCTATAAGTACCGTTGGCAGCTATTCCCCATCCAGAAACGGTGCCGCCCTGGCCGGCGAAATTGAATGACACCGTGCTGAGGTACGGGAGTCGGACCACGTCTATGGTTTCTGTAACACAATGTTATTATAACGTCTATGGTTTCTGTAACACAATGATGTTAAATAATACTAAGAATGTTACTTCATCCGCAGGTGTACACACAATCACACAAGCCCTATAAGCTATGATTTCCTAACTTGTGGTTTTGTCATATAGCAGTCGTAATATATTTACCTCCTGAGATTATAAGTTCTTTACGGTGTCAATTACTTACCGCTCTCTAGAAAACCACGCCAAATTTTATATAAACAACGTTCTAGTGACGACATACACCGCTGTATTACGGCTGCCATATGACGGACACCGCTAACCACGAAAAACAGAGTTTAAATTTACAGGGTTATTTCTAATCAATTAGCATCCTGTTAGGGGCTTATTCTGTACATCAAAACTTACAACTTTTGTCAATACTCAAAAAAAAAAATGGTGTTCCATAGAAAAATGTCGTTCATCCTCGACAAAATGTATGGAACAGCTGCTTTTTTTTAGTTTTGACAAAAGTCGCTTAAGTCGCCGAAAAACAGTTGTTAGTTTTGATGTACAAAAAAAGCTGCTAAAAGGATGCTAACTGAATAGGAATAACCCTGTATAGTTGCAAACTAGCGACACGGCTACAATCGCCAGTGCCACCAACGACATAGGCTATGAATGCACTGCACCCAGTATTTGTCCATGACCGCTTCTTCTGTCATGTCGTCAGTGTAGAAATATATTATGCTCTCATGGCAAATACGGCATGAATGTCACGCCAAATTGTGACAGCTGTGATAGATGATTGGCAACACTGTTACTTTCCTTTTCCTGCCGACATCTTATCACAGTACTTTTTTTAGATTCTTTGTTTTATCTTGTGCCTACAATGTTTTCTACAGCGTCCAGTCTCTATGTATTTTTGTTAGTGCAATAAGGCTGATTAATTGTGTTAGATTACAGACCCTTGTCGTTCTTTAATGCTGATCTCATTAAACAACACCAAGCGGATTCATTGTGTTTAATTTACACGTGTGTGAGGTGAGGAATCCCGGCGTGCCAAACCTTCCGCCTTCCTCAGACTTTCGGCCCGCTGCCTGCTCTGCTGTGACGACATTTCAACAGGTTATGGGCCCAGAGACTTTTGTCGAAATTGTCTGACAGGCGAAGGTTAAAAATGGAAGACCGTCAAAGTGAGCACGTGCCGGCGAATGCTACCACCGTTCACATGGAGAAGCTAGAAGGTGTGGTTAATTATTTATCATGGAAGTTCACCATGAAGATGGCACTAATTCTGGACGCATTGTGGGGATGCGTAGAAGGAACGGATACAGACCCAATTCGAGATCAACGAGCACTTGCTCGAATTTGCTTGAGCCTGCAACCTCAGTTATTCCAATACGTTCGAAACGCGAAGTCCTCCAAGGAAGCGTGGCAAAATCTTTCTCAAGTGTTTGAAGACAGAGGATTGTATCGACGTGTACTATTATCTCGACAACTGCACCAAACCCAGTTTAGTCAATTTTCGTCGATGAATGACTACATTAATGGGGTGATGATGATAGTACAACAATTGGCTGACATTGGAAAGGTTATTGAGGACCCCGAGGTTGCAGAGATTCTCTTAAGCGGCTTGCCAGCTGATTACGATGTTCTGGTGTCAAATTTGGAAACGGCCTGCATAAGTGGAAACCTGACTACCGAATTTGTTCGCAGTAGATTATTACAAGAAGAACACAGGAAAGTGAATAGTTCAGAGTGTAATACGGCATATGTTGCTGCAAATAAGCAGAAAATAATCTGCCACTATTGTAAGAAGGCAGGCCATATAAAATCAAAGTGTTATAAGCTTAAACGTGATAAAAAAGGTGCAAATATTAGTGAAAAAACTTTTATTTCTACAGAAGCCGCCTTAGTGTCGTCAAATGACTGGATAGTGGACAGTGGTTGTACAGCAAATATGACCAATAACAAATTGAATTTAAAAGACTTTAAGCCATTGAAAACTGATGTGTGTATAGCGAACAATGAAAAATTATCTAGTGTCGGTGTAGGTAAAGTTAAAATTCCCTTGTCGAATGATGTTATGATGGCTGAATCTATGCTCGTACCAGATTTGACTACAAATCTACTTTCAGTCAGTAAACTAACTCAGTTAGGTTTTACTGTGGTGTTCGACAAAAATGGGTGTCACTTGTACAAAAAATGTAGTGTTTTGGGAGATAGCGTGGGACACGCTAACTATAATGGTATCTATAAGCTTGATGTCAACAGGGTCATGCAGGTGGAGCACTCTACACCTGTCCTACCGACAGTGCAGGAAGGAGAGAGTGCAATGGTCGCAGCTGTGCCAGCGTCTACCTGGCACAAGAGGCTTGGGCACTTAGGTTATAATGGTATGTGCGCTTTGCAGAAAGCTAACAATTTTGGTTTACAGGATACTGAGGAATTTAAAAACCAGTTGAAAAATTGTGTGGCATGTCTTGAGGGGAAGCAGGTGGCCAAACCATTCCCTGATAATGCAAAGCGGGCCACGCAACCACTGGAGTTGGTGCACTCAGACCTATGTGGGCCCATGAGAAGCTGCAGTTGGGGCGGTGCACGATACCTTTTGACATTTACCGATGACTTCAGTAGGAAGAGCTGGGGATACCTTCTGCGGAATAAATCTGAGGTACTGTCAGTTTTTGTTCAATTTAAGACGTTAGTAGAGAAACAGTCCGGCTACTCTTTGAAGTGTCTCAGGTCTGATGGCGGGGGTGAGTATTGCAATAGTAAGTTTGCGACATACTTGTCTCGTGAGGGGATAGTTCATCAAGTAACAATCCCATATACCCCGCAACAGAATGGTGTTGCAGAGAGGCTTAATAGAACTCTGATTGAGAAGGCGCGCTGCATGTTGCAGGAATCTGGTCTCTGCCAGCGCTATTGGGGAGAGGCGGTCATGACCGCTATTTATTTAAAGAATAGGTGCCCCTCTGTCGCTGTGGCAGGATCTTTACCTGAGGAGGTCTGGACCCGTTCTAAAATTGAATTAGGTCACCTTCGTGTATTTGGATGCATAGCCTATTCTCTAATACCTGAGCAGAAGAGACAGAAACTTGATGCTAAATCTAAGAGATGCATCTTCGTTGGTTACAGTGACACTACCAAAGGTTATAGACTTGTCGACCCTTTAGTTCCCCACAAGGTGTTTTTTAGTAGAAATGTGGCATTTTTAGAGAACGAATTTTTAAGTAATAATGAATCTAAGTCAACTTATTATAAGTTTTATCAATATGACTGTAATCCTAATTTTTATGACCAGTCAAATAATAATTTATTGAATAATAATGATATTGATAATAATAATGTGGAAAATATGAATATTTTAAGGGAAACTGACGTTATTGATACTATCAGCTGTGATATAGGCAATAGTAATAATTTATCTATGAATGAGAATATAGATGACAGTTTTTCTAATAAAAATATTACTGTGGTTTCAGCTCCTGAGTCGGAGTATGGTACTGGTGATGAAGCGCCTAGTCCAGAGAGTCCGGTGTTTGTTGATGTAGCCGGTGACATATCTTCGGGATCCGAGGGGTGGCGACCTGCAGGGGAAGAAGCCGTGACTAGTCCTGAGGGTTTAGTGACCGTCATTTCGCGACCTGCTAGGAGCACCCGTGGTAAACAGCCCGTCAGGTACGATGATTATGATATGTCTTTATTGGTCCAGGGTCATTCTGACCCTATGAGCTACGGGGAAGCTATCTCATCGTCCGCGAGCGTGGAATGGAAAGCTGCTATGCAAAAAGAGTATGATGCACTCATCAAGAATGGGGTATGGAAGCTAGTAGACCGGCCTGAAGGCCAAAATGTTGTAAAATGTAAGTGGGTCTACAAAACTAAGCAAGATAATGCAGGTAAGGATAAATATAGAGCTCGCTTAGTAGCGCGCGGTTTTTCTCAAAAACGCGGTGTAGATTACAATGAGACTTTCTCACCAGTCGTCCGCCACAGTACTATGAGAATTTTATTTGCTCTAGCAAATGACTTAAATATGAGTATAGATCATTTAGATGTAGAGACAGCATTTTTAAATAGTGACCTGGTAGAGCATATTTTTATGGAGCAGCCTGTAGGTTATTGTACCGATAGTAGTAAAGTATGTTTATTGCTAAAAAGTATATATGGTTTAAAACAGGCCAGTAGAATGTGGAATCTAAAAGTTCATCAATTATTGTCTAATAATGGTTTTATACAAAGTAAATGTGAACCATGTGTATACATTAAGAAACGTAATGAATGTATAACTATAATAGCCCTCTACGTTGATGACTTTTATTGTTTTAGTAATGATCCCACAACTAAAAATGAGCTCATTGGTTTGTTAGAACGTGAATTTCATGTAAAAAATTTAGGTACTTTAAAAACTTGTCTTGGAATGAACGTAACTCATGATAAACGCAATGGCATACTTGCTTTGGATCAGTCTGATTATATCAAAAAATTATTATCTCGGTTTGGTATGGAAAACTGTAAGGCAGTGGCTACTCCCATGATTGTAGGTAACAAATTATGTAAACCTCAAGGTAATTGCCTAGATGAGAATGTACATAGGTATAGAGAGTTACTGGGTTGCTTAATGTACCTATGTGTTTGTACAAGACCAGATTTGAGTTTTGTTTGTAGTCAACTAAGTCAGTTTAATAATGGCTTTGATCATTCTCATTGGCTCGCAGCTAAACGTGTATTGCGGTATTTAGCAGGGACGATAAATTATAGACTATGTTTTTATAGGAACTGTAATTTAAACCTAACTGCTTTTGCAGACGCTGATTGGGCCAACGATATTGTGGATAGGAAATCTTACATTGGCTACGTAATTAAACTAGGCAAAAATGTTATAAATTGGGAGTCTCGTAAGCAAAAATGTATAGCACTTTCTAGTACTGAAAGTGAGTACTTAGGTATTACAGAAGCATTAAAAGATTTATGTTTCATTAAAAACTTTTTGTCAGAAATATTAGACAAACAATTAGAAGTTATTTTGTATAATGATAACCAAAGTGCTCACAAATTACTGGAAGCTAAAGAATACTGCCATAAACGAACCAAACATATAGATTTAAGATACCATTTTGTAAAAGATCTGATTCAGAATGGTTTTGCTAAAGTAAAATATTTGTCAACGGACCAAATGTTTGCCGATGTACTTACAAAACCATTGAGCTCTGTAAAACATAACAAGTTTGTGAAAGAATTAAATATTAAGTAAAAGGCTGCTATGTAAAATATTTAATTTGATTATTGTCTTAATACAATATTAGCATGGAAAGCATGTAGGTACCTAAATTAGAAATGTTTTGTTATTGTAATAAGTGTTAGCATGTTTTCTGTGTTATTTGTACTTGTATATGTGTCCATTTTGAGTGGCTATGAGAACATAATAAGGGGAAGTGTAGAAATATATTATGCTCTCATGGCAAATACGGCATGAATGTCACGCCAAATTGTGACAGCTGTGATAGATGATTGGCAACACTGTTACTTTCCTTTTCCTGCCGACATCTTATCACAGTTTTTTTTTTAGATTCTTTGTTTTATCTTGTGCCTACAATGTTTTCTACAGCGTCCAGTCTCTATGTATTTTTGTTAGTGCAATAAGGCTGATTAATTGTGTTAGATTACAGCCCTTGTCGTTCTTTAATGCTGATCTCATTAAACAACACCAAGCGGATTCATTGTGTTTAATTTACACGTGTGTGAGGTGAGGAATCCCGGCGTGCCAAACCTTCCGCCTTCCTCAGACTTTCGGCCCGCTGCCTGCTCTGCTGTGATGACATTTCAACAGTCAGCGTTTGAACCTGTGTCGCTCAACCTTGTTGTAGGTACCTAACGTTGTAGCGTCATCAATTTTCAGAAGTTATTTGTTTATTCCGGACACAAAGCAGTGCAAAAATGCAATTAATCAACTATGATAAGCATTTACGTCTTTGGGAATCATGTCTGAGCCATTATCATAATATTTTAATCCTCATGTCTCTTGATTTTATTGATTTGCGAGGAGGACAGCGCATGATAGATTGGTCTTAAATCCTCTATTTCTGATTTGTTTTTTGTGTATATTGTGCATAGCGATAAGGATGCAGTGTTATCGCGTTAAAATAATGATCTTTGAGTTCTGCATTTAAAACCTGTATTTGTGATTCACGTGTTTATATAGAACCGGATAGCACGTGAAAGTCATTTTGTCCTCCCGAATGTAAGATAAGTAAAGAGCGTATCCCTAAGCACTATAGTCTGACCGCTTAACTTAGTCCTCGCCTGCGCGGCTACAGGAGCGCGGGGGTAGACGACAAAGGGGACTGAGACAGGAGTGGGCGGCGGGTCCCTGCCGCCGCGCCTCTGTACCGCGCAGTAAGGACTCAGTTAAACGGTCATACTATAGACAGAATGACTAACTCGACGCTCAGAGATTATGGTGTTTACAGTTATAATAATAGGCCTATGTCCTATGTCCAGCAGTGGACGTCCTATGGCTGAAACGACGAGTTATAATTTCACTGAAACCCTGGCATTCCATTTTATTCTTCCGAAATATTTTTCCAGCAACATTTATCCCAAAATCCCGCCCATTCTTTCTTAAATTTTAAATATATGGGATACCAGTAGAAATAGCATAGTTTACCAGTAAGTTGTATGATGTTAGCCAGCCTCAGCAGCGCCAGATCGTTGGCGAAGCTGTCGGGATCGTAGTCCGGATGGACCACGACTTCGCCCACGTTGACGATGCGTCGCCCGTTCTCGTAGCGGTCGTACAGGGAGTGTGCTCCGAGGATGGCCTGTGGACCATTCAGGATAGCATAGTGAATGAGACTCTCCATTTCAGTGAGTTGTGGAAGCCAAATGGTTAGATATAGCTTTCTAACCAAAGTCTAGATATTTAACTAGCTGTAATTGCTAAAGTTTTTTTTTTAATGCGAATACGTCTTCGCTTGACCACCAACCCTCCTAATGGTAAGCGACATTGTGGTCGAAGATGAAGCACGCAGACTTAGAAGATACCTATTTACTCTGATGTTTTAGGAAACAGGAAAGCAGGAAGACTGATTCCCTGGCGGTACGAATCAGATATGTTGAGTTTGTAGATGTTATTCAGTGTCTCGTGCTGGTTATGGTTTTCATTATGGTCAATGTGTTCTTTTTTATTGCTTGAATTTTGTCTTGAGAACACAAATAAGGTAACTAAGTTTTTATTTTATTTTATCTAATTGCCTAAGTCATAATTACTTTCTAATAAAACCGAAACACAGCTTTCAACAAATCAAGATCACTTTATGTCGTATTAAGTTATAAATGTACATAAAGTGATACCGAACTAAATTGCTTTTTGAGAACACTACATTTTTTTGCCAACGGTACCTATACGTTAAATAGGTACGTGAGGAATGTTAACCTCCGGCCATCGTAGAGTTGGTGGAAGCAACGCTCCTGCTGCACCAGCGAGCCGACACAGACGCCTAGAGCGCCTACTCGCATGTAAAGTGAAGTAGGAATGGTAACCTGCACATGGTCGACTTCCCGTCCGTCGTGGAAGCAGCAGTGCGCGGCCGTGAGCACCCACTCCTGCTGCACCAGCGAGCCTCCGCAGTAGCCCGGAGCGCCCGTCGTCTACTCGCATGTAAAGTGAAGTAGGAATGGTAACCTGCACATGGTCGACTTCCCGTCCGTCGTGGAAGCAGCAGTGCGCGGCCGTGAGCACCCACTCCTGCTGCACCAGCGAGCCGCCGCAGTAGCCCGGAGCGCCCGTCGTCTACTCGCATGTAAAGTGAAGTAGGAATGGTAACCTGCACATGGTCGACTTCCCGTCCGTCGTGGAAGCAGCAGTGCGCGGCCGTGAGCACCCACTCCTGCTGCACCAGCGAGCCTCCGCAGTAGCCCGGAGCGCCCGTCGTCTACTCGCATGTAAAGTGAAGTAGGAATGGTAACCTGCACATGGTCGACTTCCCGTCCGTCGTGGAAGCAGCAGTGCGCGGCTGTGAGCACCCACTCCTGCTGCACCAGCGAGCCGCCGCAGTAGCCCGGAGCGCCCGTCGTCTACTCGCATGTAAAGTGAAGTAGGAATGGTAACCTGCACATGGTCGACTTCCCGTCCGTCGTGGAAGCAGCAGTGCGCGGCCGTGAGCACCCACTCCTGCTGCACCAGCGAGCCTCCGCAGTAGCCCGGAGCGCCCGTCGTCTACTCGCATGTAAAGTGAAGTAGGAATGGTAACCTGCACATGGTCGACTTCCCGTCCGTCGTGGAAGCAGCAGTGCGCGGCTGTGAGCACCCACTCCTGCTGCACCAGCGAGCCGCCGCAGAAGCCCAGAGCGCCTGTCGTGCCTACTCGCATGTATAGGGCCACCTGATGACAGTAGTAATATTATGCTACAAATCGGGATATGAGAATTTTATTATAACTATGTCTAACCAAGAATACGATAATTGACTATAGTCGCAGTGAGCTGTGTCAGTAGCATGCGCTAGCTCGGAGTTAAGGCGAACCAAAGTTAGCACGACAGGTCAACAGATTAGCAACTATTAATAACGGGCACAGCCATGTTCAAGGCGTATCTGACGGTACAGTGCCATAACTTTGCCAAATTGAGACTACAGACTACTAATCGCAGCGTGTGATTTTGACTCATTACAGGATGTACAGACGATTTAGTAAAAGACCCAAGAATACACTGTAGTACGAGTATGCATGCCACTGATCTTTTTAGATCTCAAGCAGTGGGCGTTCTACTGAGGCCTCTGCAACCCTCTAAAAACTATTGGTTTCGAACAGGACCCTGATTATAAAGCAAACCTACTTTTAGTATTAGGAAAAAGGTTTTCTTACCTGAAAAGGTCGCTCATTAGTTTCCGAAATGTCTCCAGCAACGATCCTGGCGTACCGAGCGTCGCACTCATCGCCCTCACACAACCGAGTGGCACTTAGCACTACTGGCAGTAGGACGAACACTAGGCACTTCAACATTGTTCCTTTGGTACTATTACTATATGAGTGAAGTCACTGAAAGATCTCTTACGGTTTCGATCACTGATGACGTCAAGTATATACTGAATCCAGTAAAGCAACAAATAAATTAGTTATCTTAGATTTATTTCACATCACACAATTTATTCTTTTGACTTATTTTTTTGTTTGGTCGCAACGAAACCGTTTTCTGATCACTATTCACCTAAGCAATAGGTACACTTTCTTTACATTACAATTACTATACTGTTTCATCTTATGTCGAGGCGTGTACCTAACGACTGAGAGAAAGTTTATCTGGCTATCAGAGAATCTCAAGTATGTGACGAATGTATCTGGTATCTCCAGTGTTCCTGACTTGATAAGGTAGATAGGGACGTTTCGATGACCTATTCTACTTATTTGATAGTGACGTCAAATTCTACAGTTCCTCAAAAACTAAAGGTGTCTGCCCACTGTCGTGCCATACCATTAGCGTTTTAGGATCACATCAGGCACGGTATAACCACACGATACTCTCTACTGTGCCCACTACACAACGTACCATTAACAATATAGGTAGTTGTGAATATTTTGCCGGTGGTGAAACGCTCCGTTCCTAATTTATAAATTAATAATACCTACCCTAATTTGCCATTTTGCTTAAGATAATTTGATGCATTAGGTAATTAACTTTTATTTTTATAAGTGCATTATTGTACGCTCGAAATGGGCAGGCTGTTGGAACTTTTATATCTCTTATAACATCTTATTGTATGTAGGTACACAGCAACGCAATAAAGTTTATTTCTATTTCTATGGCACGCGACGGTATAATCCGCGCCACACAAGTCGACTGATGGGAAGTTAGCCGCAGATGACACTTCGCCGTGCTTCACTAATTATTGCGCATGTGTGCACAATGCCGACCCAAGGGACAGTGGTGAGCACGAGTGTAGGGTGCGCGCGGGAGACATGAGGTAGGCGCATACCTATATTTTGCCTTTTGCGCAGCGTTTTGCGCATAACTTCCCATCAGCCGACTTGTGGCGCGGACTATACTGGTTGGTGACGGAACGGTCTAGTAGCCAGTCTCATACCTTTCAACTTTCAACGCAAAGTTTTTTTTCCTGACAAGTTAGTAGCACGGTTATGGTATAGTACTTTATGGCAAACACGAACTTTATCTTGTATTTATTTTCATTTCGATCCGTAATAAATAATAGCACCACTTTTAGAGCGGTCTTTTTACCTAGTTATCTTTAGATAAGGTTGGATTAGATTAATATCAATATAATAAATAAATCTGTCATAGTGAGGGAGATCTCAGGAATTATGTAACTGTGATGTTTTTGCCCTTTAGATAGAAAAAATTGATATTTTACAAGTAGGTAAAGACCAAATCAAGCTTAATGGCGTCAGTGAACAGGAGGTAAGTTAAACAGTAGCAGTTTATTTATGTTAGCGACGCAAGGAGTGGGGATTTGTGCAGCTTAATAGCTAACTTCACATATGCCATTAAGTTTGATACCTGTTAGTGCGTACAGCACCAGGTATTTTTCCAGAGTTTCTCAGTGTAGCGTGCGCTTTATGCGCTTTGTAATGTCATGCGACCACACATAGACAAACTTACTTTCTGAGTATGGTATCGGTAGTATGTCCACAAACCTAGAGGATTTCGTTGTGTTGACAACATTTCAACGTCCACACACGACACCACGAAGGACAGACTCGTCCCTGGTGTGAGCTGAGTATATATCTACTAGTGCAGATGCTTCTTCCCGCATCCGCGCAAGCGCTGGTTTAGTGTATTTGAAGAGTTCAATTGGTTACTGGAGAAAAGGCAACCACCCACGACCTATGGAATCTTCGACGCGAGCGACAAAATAAACCACCACACAGACCAGAGAACCTGGAAATGCTACCTCAGCACGAGCAGCCTCAAGGTGAGTGGCTGTCTCCACACCACCTATAGTAATTTTGATAGATGAATAAAAATACATCGTTATTTAAAACATCATTTATTATATTTTCGTCAAAAAAGTAAAATTTTAAAATAAAATATTTTAAACATAGGTTTTACATGCAACGTGTGCCGAGAGAGCGCGAGCCACGCAGCCCGCGCCTCCGCACACCCACAAATATACAATAATCATAAGACGTAAACAAGAACTAAAATGTGTACCATAATATTAAGAATGTGTAATTTAGATATACGTATTGCTTACAAAATATAACAATTTGTGAAACGTTGGCAGTAAAATTAACGTTAGAAAATATTGTTTTAAATAGACACGACACTTTGTAGAAGCACTTATGAGGCATCGAAGCGTACTTACAAGTTGGGATACTTATACTATAGCTCGGCGGTTTCGCTGCGCGCGGCCACCGCCGACGCTAATATTCTACGATTCTTAATTACGAAGGTCTAAAGAGATAAATCTGATATCATTTAAATGCGAAATCGCGCAGCGAAACCGACGACTCGGAAGAAGACACTTTATTATCCAAATTAATTCTAATACAATTACGTAGCGTACGTTATATGTGTCTCGTATTGCTCCGTAGCAAAGCAGTCAATAGTAAAACATCGATCCACCGGCCACTTCCATCGCTATGTAAATGCTGTACGTCTCTAGCTAAGGATACCGAATGCGATTATCAAATTCCATCGAATGATAAGATTGGTCGATAATTTAAAAATCTTTTTTTTATAATTTTAGTAATAATGAATCGAACGACTTTATGTACTCTAGTTTAACCGACTTTACATTACACTATCCTCATTTTATATAATTAAAATATATAATTCTCAATCTGAATTCAAACACTTAAAATCATCTATTTATAAATAGCGTCGCATTTAATATAATAATAATGTATTTTTTTTATTAGAATCGATTCTATGCTATAACAATTACACTCAGGGTGGGATCCATACATAACTGTCACCGGACCAATAAATAGGCGAAATTCAAACACTCAAAATACCGAACAGTCTCAATTTGTACGCAACAAAAGGGTGTATAAATGTAGTTAACGTTTTCTCGTGCCACAGAATATACAGAGAAACATCTGATAACACAAAACTATGGGCAACCGCCCCCACTGCAAATTTAAAGTACTCCAAGTACATTATACTTCCGAGTGCCTCTAACCTATAAAAACGTCTAATGAGACTCGTATTAGCTAAAAACGCTCTTACTCGTTTTCGTGTGTGATAACCTTCTCATTATGAGAAGTTCACAGAGCATTCTGCTACATACGTCGAAATATTTAAAGAGGTTGCATAAAGTTACTGCAGTAACTATATTACTATTCACCTCACTTCGTCTCTTTTCAACATTAAAGCATTCGTCAATCAGTGAAAACTTTTACCGCGATTTTAAAGAAACTAGCTTTGTCGTCGGGAAAGGGACGTTAAGTGACACAGGGTGGTATTTGGCGGGGGTTACCCAGAGTGTTGTGTTGTCAGATGTGTGCCTGAGTCCGCGGACGTTGGTCAGTAGCGAAGCGGACGGTAAGCAAGCGGTGCGTGCTCGTCCGTCGGAGCGCTGCAGGACGCCGGCCCGCTGCCCCGCTTAGCTGTCGGACAAAACGGGCAACATTATACTCTCAGTTTTTTGTTATAGTATGTTATAGTTAGTCAGTTTTGAACAAAAAGGGGCAATAATATCAATGTGTTCATTTTAATCAATGTTCAGTCTGTCTTGGTATGTTAGGGTTACTCAATGTCAGATAAAACGGGACAATAATTTAAGTTAGTCTAATTTGAACAACAAGAGACAATATTATCAATACTCTGAATAGGTATGTTACCGTTAGTCAATGTCAGACAAAAAAGGAGCAATATTATCAATGTGTTTGTATTGGTATGTTACGGCTACTCAATGTAAGAAGAAAAGGTGCAATCAATGTGTCTGATTGGTTTGTTCAGGTTAGTATTTCATGAACAAAAAGTCTCAATATTATCTTAGTTTTTGATTTATTTTTAGTAGCGAATAGTGGGGGTAAGATAGTACTCTGCCTGTGTCTGTATTGGTATGTTACGGTGAATCATTATCAGATAGAAAGGGATAATATTTTATCTAAACTCTTTGTAATAACAAGGCTACAATGTTGAAAACCTTAGTCGATAGCTCTAAGCTTTACAGAAATATCTATTATTTATATGGAGTTATTTATGACTAGAAAAGCATTGCTATAGTAAAGTTTAGAGTTGTCAAATAAAGTGTTCAAAATTAAGCCCAACTAAATGTTGAGTGTGTATATGTGTTATGATACGTTTAGTCGTTTTGGGATAAGAGAAACATCAATCCGTGTCTATTAATTTAGTGTTAATTGTTATTTTATTTTAACATGCATATGAATAAAGCTTAGTTTAAAGACGAGCCGATAATATAATCATTATTTAGTTAACGTTAACCAAGCGTATTTGTCGATTGTTAGGTATATGAGCGTACTTAATATTAAAAGCCATGCAGTTAGATATTTAACGTTCTGAAAAATGTGTTCCTATCAGCTGGTACCAATTTTCTTTTAAACGTTTTAAAGTAAGTTTATTCGTATATTTTATATACGAAGACTAACAAAACGTAATATCGGTACGATTCAATAGATTTAATAGGTAGTTGTTAAAGCGTCTATTACAATAACTGAGGGCATACAACTACATATTAGACTCTTAGATCTTAGTAATAAAGGTTACTATGTCAAAGCTTTCTATCAGCAAAGACTATCTATTTCTAAAATTGGTCCGTGAACTGAACGCTAAACTATCGAGCCTTTTTTTTTCTTATTCCAAAACACAAGTTAATTTAGAAGATCTATCCAATATTCGATTATAATTTAGTATTCGACTTGTGATTGAAAGCATGTGATCGAGTTGCTGTTTGATAAGTGCCTTATCCAGTTATAAGACATTCATTTAACTAGTATTTTAAGCTGCAATCCATTCTAATACTGACACAAACAACATTTGCAACAAATGCTTAGTTTTATGAAAATGATTGCGATATAATTCCGCTAATATGAGACGAATCTAAGGAAACTCTCCCGTTTCTATTTAAAATATAAAACTACACGATTTTGCGTCATTGAACGTAGCATCCTACATTTTGATGACGTTTGTTCACATTCGATTCATGTCATATTAGCTGAATCTGGATATTGTAACTGTTAGCTGAATCTGGACGTAGTAACTGGTACAAATTACCGCAAAAGTATTCCAATGATCGTGCGACGACTTCTAAAACCTAACAAATACAAAAATATTGCTTACGTCTAGTTAGCTGCCATAGGAAGTGCAGGAAATATTATTTACGATTGTCTAGTAATGACGTACGGAATCCTTATTACTCAATATTTGAAATTAGCCACAAGCTGCGCAATATCGCGCAGCTAGTAGCTAACTTCACATCCGCTGACTTGTAAGATTCGGCTTACACAAACTTGCAAAATATGGTGGTTTGCGAATATTTGCGTGTAAAGTAACAGATTAAAACCCTTTTTGAAATTTGGTTAAAATCGACAATTAGACTTCGAAATAAATATTGAACAAAAAACACTTCACGCTTAAAAGAAGCGCGAGCGTAGCGAGCTCGCTCTTTTTAAATGTTTTTTTTTTAAAGTGAAATTGGAGATTAGAAGTTCAAGTGCGCAAAGTTCTGAAAGCTCAAAGTGTAATGATTTTTACGACAGTAACTACTAGAATGATAAAATCAAAAATAATTGAGCAGTACAATATTGAATATATTTTAAAAGGTTAAGGTGGCTCACAATTGCAATTTTAAATCGATTATATTGTTCTCGTCCGTACATTACTCGCAAATATTCTCGGTGATTTAAGTTTCAAGGTCGTTAAAGATGTCTAATACAAGATGAGAATGACATGCTATAGCGCGAACATAAAGAACTGCCGTTGACGCAGCACTTTCATCCAAAGTGAACAAGGGGTGACCAAGCTATATGTTAAGGTGCAAACATGAAAGTGAAAGTGCGGACTGACTTCTTCTTGAGCGTGAAGAAGGAGCGCCACTTAGGCTCAGTGTTTTCAAACTCGTGCTAGTTCAGAACGAGCGTAGAGCAGGTGCTCCGGTTGTGGCTATCTTAGTATCATTTGTGGCTACTTTGAATTTTAACGATGAATAAGACTATTAAATGTTCAATAAAAAAAATTGAGGCTCGCACAAACCATATTTTATGTTGTTACATTGTTTATAATTACCATTTATGCAATAATTTTGACACCAAAATGGCCACAACCGGGGCACCTGCTATACCTTAAGTTAGGGTGCGAACATAAAAATGTATGTTGAGATGGATTTCTAATTCTAAACATGCGAAACTTAGCAACGACGAGTCAATCGTTTTTCAATCGCCGATCTGGTAAATAGCCAGTCATGGTCACGGACTCCATATTGTTATTGACAAACATGCTATCTTGAGTTAGGAAACGTTCCCATACTACGTAACCCATACAAGAGGTGGAGGGGTTGTCACTTCAAAATACCACGCCCAGTGTTTTTTGCGCTTTGGTTATACCACCGGTGAAGTGTCAAAAGTTGCAAAAAATGGATTCCATAGTATAGAAAAGTTCGTTTAGGGTGCGAACATAAAGGTGAATGTGCGGACTGACTTCTTCTTGAGCGTGAAGAAGGAGCGGCGCTTGGGCTCGGTGTTGGCGGGCGCGGGCAGCGTGTGCGAGCGCGGCGCGGGCGCGGCCGTGCGCGCGCGGAGCGTCTCCAGCCACCACGACATCTCCGCCTCGTCGTGCGCCTGCAGCAGGAACTCCGCGCCGCTCGACTGCCTGCGAAACGTTACACTTTTGCTTGAGCTTTTTGGTTCATACTAGCAAATCTTGTTAGTATTTAGAAACAATCTTGCCCAATATTATCAAAATCGGCTGATAAATAGCGCAACAGCAAATTTCCCCCCTTTTTGAGGGAAACTAAACATGGCTATCACCAAAAATTAATGAATATAAAAAACCTGTGTACCATGTTTCGTCAAGATTAGTTGAAAAATGCGACCTGTAGAGGATAATCAACATCCGGACAGGCGAAAGAAAAGTCGTCGAACTAAAAGAAAAACCTCTCTCACTTCGTTAACTTTGGTCAAAGACACAAAAAACTCACAAATGAATAACTTTTCGGCAAAAACTTCTACCGTAGACAGAATTTGAAGAGTCCGCAAGAATACTATTTTTACACAATTGTTTTTTTTTTCAAAACCGACTCAGTCAAATTTCAGTACGCTGTGCCACGGATTTCAACAGTCGTCGAGTAAACAAATAGACTACTTTTGACGACGTATTAGGCTGTACTATCCGAAAGAGTTTGTATGGGGACCGTTCCCATAAAAATGTACACCGAAGTTTCAGCATAGTAGGCAGGTGCTTAGTAGGAGTAAAATCTAATCGGGAGTCGCCTTGTAACTCTCTTGTTCTTGCTGCCACGGTAGTGAGCTCACCTGAGTCTGAACACGTGCTTCTTCTTGGTGTAGTTGGCGGCGACCTCGACGACGGCGCCGTTGAGGTCGAGCGGCGCCTCCCCGCGCCAGTACTGGTCGGGAGTCGCCTTGTAGGTCTTCTGGTCCTTGTAGAACGCCATGCGCCCGTCTTTGGCCACCACGTACACTTTGTCCCACGATCTGGAAACGTAGACGGGAAAGATAGTAGCCTGATCTTTTCTTTTAGAGTTAATGTTGCGCGCTTTAAAATTATATTCCGGCTTTTGACCGAAAATTTGCCACCCCAATTTTATTAGCTTGATTATAATAACGACTTTAATTGCAGGGTCTAAGAAGATATATAGCGATTACGCTGTCGGCAGACAGCGAAAATAACATTTCCGAGATTGTGAGTGGTTGACCACCAACTACCTCGTTTAAGCTGAAGTCAGCACTATCAACTCAAACGAGCTATGAAAGCACAATGTTAAACGGCCACGTCATCATAAACACAGCCTTAAAGGAAAGGCCGCTATATCAGGGGAAACTACACCAAAGAATATTATCATTGTGAGAAACGTTCCAAAGCCCTCCTCTATGCACTAAACAAGTCACATACCACCCTTATAACTCCACATGAGACGACTACTACTTTCCATCGCAATAAGATATGAAAGATTTTCCTCTCAAGAAAACAAGGTAGTCTTTTTGCTCCTGCAGCGTAAGATGTCAACTAAGTTATTTATTTACTAAGTTCATCAAAGTTATTATTTTCAAATTTTGCTTTTATTGTTTTCTTTAACGTGTAACCATGCTTTTTTACGCTACGATGGGCAAGAACATGCATTCTTTACTCTCTGAAAATCTGTATGCTACTTTTTATGTTGTAAGTTTCTGACAAATAAACTATCTTGAATTTTGAATGCCTGGAACTGGGTTTGACTACAAAGTTGGTTTCAGGACCGATTTGTGGTACAATTGGATTCAACCTTCAACGTAATGTTGAATCCTATAACTGGCCACAGTATAAGGCAAATTTTATCGAAAGTAAAGCACAGATCAGCTCACCTGTTGGAAGCGCGCTTGGCAGCCGACTCCCACTCGTGCTTGCGTACCAGCGTACCCTCCACTCCCTCGTCCTCGCTCGCGGGGCTGGCGCCCTCTGTACGTCCACACACACATTATTACACTTCGTATTACTTTAGCAGAACGTTTAGAGCCAGGCCCAACGACCGCTATTTTGTGAAACGTGAGTCGCGTAAAATGAGCCGCGTATTTTCGGTTACATGCTAAAATCACAAAATGAATCGACTCATTTTCAGTGTTCACAGGAGCCGACATTTTGAATCGTTAGAATCATTCCTAACCCTCCCGCTCGCACAAGGATATATTTTCAATGCTCGCTCCCGCTCCCACGTCCTCATGAGCGTTTATGCATACGTTCAGCCGTTCTAAGGATTCAATTATAAATCCCCAAGGACTTTAGTATGAAACCGAATGCAGCGTAAATTCCGCAACTCATTTTAAGCGACTCAGCTCAAAAAAATTACGCTCGTTCGGCCTCGCCTTCAGTATCACATGAGTCCAACCTTCCAGTTTAAATGAGACAGGAACCATACAGACATAGATGGATAAAAAAACATTGTGTACACAAAAATATTAAAATAAGCAAATGAGTTAATATAGTAAAGCGATGCCAAAATCACAGTAAAAACTGCAATGTTATTATTCTTTTAATTCCTCGTTTTGAAAATAAGCAAAAGTATTTGAAGAAGTTATTTCTTTGAAATTGAGTTTTTTTTTGTGTAAAATTGTAATAGGTTCAAAAGCCTGTATGGATTCCTTTCTGCATTTATTAGTAGACTGGCGAAGTAAATATAGCCTAGAAAAAAAGTACATAAATCTACGCTTCGCAAAATCACTGACACAAAAATATGATCATTTTAATATTGGATAAAAGTACCCATTACTAAAATGACCCGTTATAGTTCAGTGATGAATTTATCATCACAAAATTGAGTACCTAGAATAATAGAATAGCAAAAACATTACTCTATAACCTAATAAAATATATCTAAAATACATTAATAACTAGTGATCGGTTTGATACCTACATAATTACCCTGAACAACAATCAGTCTAAAATCTCAATAAAAGCCGCGCTAGAATATGTGGAATTTATTTTTAAAAAATACACACGTTCAAAATATCGAGATAATTAAGTACATAATATTATAGAACGGCAGTCTGACATAAACAATTACAAAAAAGTTAAAAAATCTATTTCAATTTCATTCCTTCACACCACATTTCACAGCGGTAAAATAAGACTTTTACGGCTTTTTGGCGTATTTTTTTAGACATTTTTACTAAAAAAACATTACCTTAATTATCTCGAACATAAAACTTCATGCGCGCAACAAAAACAGCAGCACACACAAAGCTGTCATTGCAACAAAACATTTCGCTTCAAATGCTCGGGAATCAAATTTAATAGCGTTGGTGTAGTTAACTAGAAGCTGCGCAAATCCCCACTAATCACCCCCGCTGACATACGAATTCATCTTCACAAACGCCATTAAGTTTGATTCGACACAAAAAAAGTAATTGTGGATGGATTTATCTTCTCATTCAAAATTTTCCTTTCTCCTTATACTATCACCACCACAAAGTTAAAATTCCTCTGAACCAAATGAATGAAGAAAAGATGACCAGTCACTTGCTTTAAGAAGTGTTTTAGATAAGAAATTCATTAATTTATGATACCCCTTGTGCCTATGATGATGTTCAGTATTCTAGGGTCATATAGACTGTACGACTCAACACCGCATCAACCAAAAAGAAAACTTTGAAATGTGTGCTTTATATCGTACCACGTAATGCAGAATTTCAAGTAAAAACCTATCAATAAGATATTGTTTCCTAATAGATATAATCTAAAGCTTGGTATAGGTATCTTATAGTTATGCGTGCTTCATCTTCGACCACAACGTCGCTTACCGTCAGGCGAGTTAGTTGTCAAGCGCGGACTTATTCGCGACAAAAAATATAGAAAGAATATCATTCCCCATTTATTTTAGGTAAGACTGTCCTATCAATTGAGCTTCTTGAATTTTTGCTTATTTATTTTCCTTGTACGTTGCACGCTTTCCCTTATTTGATTATTCTAGTTAGGACTATAAGGGGAATGTGTATTGATGTATTTTTTTTTTTGTTTTAGACCTATTACAGTTTTGTACTATCTGTTTTTGAATCTAAATCTTCTATCAATTCCATGCAGTGTTGCCATCTTAAACTGTGCACGTTTCGTGTTGATCAACATTCCAATTTGTGCAATACATAACACAATAATTATAAAGTTCTAATTTCATTGCTATTTCAACCAATTCAGTGTCGAGTCTGTACTAGCTATGACCGCAAATCCATCCACAACCCCTACCACGGGTACCTTCGTCGTCGCTGTGGTGAGCTCCAGCGATCAGTTTCTTGGCAGTCTTCCAGCGGAAGCTTCTGAAGGGCGACTTGCTTCGAGACCGCGACTTCACCTTACCGGAACTCGACGGAGTTGCGGGAGTCGAGCTCGAGCCGGCCGCTGCTCGATCAAGGGACCGTGGTACGGGACAAGGGACAAAGGAACGTGCAAAGGATTTATAGAGGTGATGGTGTTTGATGATTGTGACAAGGTGATATGTGATTTATGTGTCGGTTTGGGGAGTGATGTCGAAGAGGAGGATGATATTGTCATATACAAAGACGATATTGTCATATATGAAGATGATATTGTCATATACGAAGACGATATTGTCATATACGAAGATGATATTGTCATATACGAAGACGATATTGTCATATACGAAGATGACATTGTCATATACGAAAATAATATTGCCATAATAAATTGTCGTATAGAAAGGTCATATAGTCGTTTCATTGTTTTAAACGATGATTTTTGTAAATAGTGATATAATAGGTGGAACAATATTTATGATTAATGATCAGGGAAAGGGATAGATGACCATAAAGGAATAAAGATTTGATATGGACGTAAAGTCAAGTGACAAGGAATATAGAACAATACAATGTAACATACATTGAAATGAAATGACGATTATATCATGAATACACGCGAAGTTTCAGTTATGTGGGCCAGAAGGACGATGTATAACGTTTTAGAAATAGTTATACAAGTGTGTATGTATCGGAAATGGACAAAATATAGGTAAATAGGTACAATTAGGTACGTAAACATAATAAGAAATAAATTGTGTTCAGGGTAAGGGAAGGAGCGACGGAGGAAGAGAAACAAAAGAACAAAAATAATTCAAAGCGAACATAAAAACAAAATGGCGTCGCAGCAAAAAACATAAGCGGTCTTTCATGCTCAGTAAAATGGGTCTATAAAATCTAAAATGACATGTAAATAACAATTGAGGTAAATAACAAAAACACAGAGGTTAGGAGTGACATGCGCATTTAAAGATACATAGGAGTAATGAATTAATGTCAACATTTACCTGTTAAAATTTAATTCTACTCTACTGATTACCTCTACTAGGCAACCAAGTTTGCATTTAGAATCTTATTAATAGAGTAACTAAAAAAACTTGAATTGGTACATTATGTAGGTATCCTATTCCAAATAGCAATTTGATCTTATTGAGTGTTCAAATATGGCTTGTATTTTCGAATAGCTATCTTCTTGTATTTGACTGAAGAAGAAATGTATCATCCCTTTTCTCATCTAAAGACACATCAGTACACTATGCATGACTAAAGACACATCATGCATCCTGTTCTGTGCACCTTTATAATAATAAAATAAAATAAATAAAATCAGTACACTATGCCATACAAAGTTTTGCAAGAGCAAAACTTGAGTCGCTATAAGATAAATCAATTCTTCTTATTAACACGAATAAACAAAATGATAAAAAAAATACAATTTTTGTGCAATACTTATTGCAGGCAAATATCGCGATCTTTTCCTTTTTTCCAGGGTACAAGACAACTTTTAGAGATACTAAGACTTTAGTTAACAGACTAATCACTACGAACTCCTTCACAGCAAAGCTTCTAGATCAGGGTTTCTCAAAATATGAGTCGCGACCCACTGGTAAGTTGCGAGCTAATATTGAGCGGGCCCTGCATGGCCTGTAGACCGACACATCAACCAATACCGAAATAATTTGGACTTCATTGCAATTAAAAGTGACTCGAGTTGATGTCAGAACTGTAATAACTAAGCATGTGTATTATTTGATAAGTCCTTCATTCATACTGGTATAACATTAAAATTTTCTAGAGGTTTGTCCCCAGTTTTGTTAACTTGTATTAGATGGGTCGTAGCCCAGACAACTTTAGGAAACACTGTTCTAAATGTAGATCAGATCAAAGAAAAGGCTGATGTCATGTCGTACCCTGAAGACACTGGCGGAAGACCGCGAGACAGGGAAGTTGCTCCACCGACATGAGCCGCGCTCATAAATCCTGAATGTTCTAAATGCAAACTTGACCTCAAACCAACTACACAAGTCAATGTTAATTCTACGATACTCACTGGAGAGGCGTGCCGGCTTCACCGGCGTCTGTTTGGACGTGGAGGGGGGTGAGGCGGCCTGCGGGGCGGGCGCGGAGGCGGGGCTGGCGGGGGCAGCGGGAGCGAGGCCAGCGGGGGCGGGGGCGGGGCTACTCGCCTCTGCATGCGTACAGCTACGTGCTAGTTACGTCTACACTACGTGCATACATGCTACGTACGGTACATGCTACTCACTATGTAGGCGTATTTTATACTCTCGTTTTTACTAAGTATTTTAATAAAGAAAAATGCATCTGTAACGTAAAGCCATAAAAATAAATGGACATAAGCAAAGGACAATTAATCTATTCATCTCACGATAAAAAATTAGCTGAGCGCTTTACTTACAAATACAAAAAAAAATGTGCGTACGTTTTTTTTTGGAAGAGAACAGCACAGTGAAAGAAAATTCAGCTTAAAATTATACAGTGTAAATAGACTGTATACGTCAGTTCACTGTATATTTTATTATTTTTATGGCTACATCGAAATAGATACATATTTCTTAAATTTAAAAACTGAAAACTACGAACAATGTCACATTTTTTTTAATATGAAATTATCAAATGATACTTACTTCGTATTTTACTTTTTATGCAGAGTTCAATACGCATACATGGTCAGGTAATTCAATTAAATCATTACAGTTACATGCTACTGATACACAGAAAATAGCTATTAAAGTTTCAAATTTTCAGCTTCTACAAGCTAAATAAACATCCGTCATTCCCATTAATTTCATTAAACCCTACCTATTACGGATTATATTTTTGTTTGAATTTTTATCATGTACAATTCGGGTAATTAAAAATATTTAGTTGTAACCCAAAACCCGTACAAAAATTATATTGTGTTCTAGATATTTTTAATGATTGAAATAAATGAATATAGCTGTAGTAATAAAGCGGTGCATGATAACATAGAAAGCAATAGACAGCAAAGTAAGTAGGCGATACCTACCTTATTGAAGACAGCTTCTCGAAAAATGATCACTCATTGGAAATCTTCTAGCGATTGATATAAACGAAGACGTAAAGAAAAGACAGACAAGATAATGGCCTCTATACACGATCAGTTTTACAATCAGTTGCATTTCATCGACTCAAAATATTTCATAGAAACGCTTCTGCTTTAATATTGTAATGTAATTATCGAACGTCGCGTTTAATATGCTCATTTCTATTTCAGACCAAATAAAAAAATAAAGACAGAATGTTATGACTTGTGAACAAACAAGTGAGGCCGGCAAAACTAAGCCTCGCCGTGTACAGACACAATTACACACACATAAACGTACAGGGAAAATACGCATTGGTTTGTCAGTCGAACTATGGCGTCGCGACACCGACGCACTCACCACGTGTATAAAAACCGGCCTCACTTGTCTGTTCACGACTTTCTGTCTTGATTTTGTTATTTGGTCTGAGATTTCTACAAACTAAACGTTAACTGGTGACTTTTGCGAGATATTTTCGTTACACTTTCGTTTAACTAACGCACGCAATATCTATCACACAATCGAGAGTGGCAAAAGACAAGCCAACGCTTTACTATTGTCTCTACTATTTTAATAGCGACGATTGAAAATTGCATAATTATGCAACACGTTGTAAATTGATCATGTTCAGAAATTGACTGTTCAGTTTGGTATACGACAGCCTTAATGGAAGTATCAAACCATCACCATGATTAGAAAATGATGAACATAGACGTAATACGTATAATTAAAATATTCTGTAAACTATAAATAATATCAATGAATAAAAAAAAAACAGTTTGATGAAATATGAATAGTCGCAAAATATGATGTAAATTAAAATCGATGACAATTTAAAATGAATTAATCTTGTACCATCACCTTGATGAACTAACTAATAGTGATAAGTGTGTGAAGAAAAAAGTAGAAATCGTGCAAAGTGCTACTTCGTCCCAACTACATTTTACCTAAAGCCTATTAAATTTGTTTACATTGAAAGCTTGTAAGGCGTAAAATTAATAACAGTTGATTAAAATCTATCTACCCCGGTGACTACTCGAGCGCAGTGTAACCCGACTAAATATAAAATACTCCGATATGCGTCTACCGTCAAAGCTCATGCCTCTAGCCGGGTAAGTTTTTACATCGGTAGGTTGATAGTAAGCGCTCTGTTTACCTGGCTGGGAGTGCGGTCGCTCTTGGGCCTTCTCAGCCGCTTTAGTGGATGTTCTCCTTACGACTACGCGTGTGCATGTGTGGACAACACATCGGTAAGTATCGGCCCTTTATGTAGGCCGCGGTGTTAGATAGGCCGACGGATTAATAGCGTCTCGATACCCCCTTACACTATTATAATAAACAATGTGTCTTGCGACGTGATCAATCAATCTGAACCTTCTGTCTGGAACCAGAAGGTTGAATTTTTAGATAACGTCGCGAAACAAACGCCGCCTTACCACAAAAGATTTAAACACGCTTTAAACACTGTTCAGCCGTGCAATTTGTACTGTTAAACATTGTCCAAAGCGTGCGTAAAACTTTTGTGGTGAGACGGAAGATGTTTATCATAAAAAGGGCAGTACAGCCTCTAGCGACAAATGTTGTCTTGGTTTGAAAATTCTTGCAAGTGCATTCCGGAAACACATTGATGGTAGAGATATAAATAGTGTTTCAAGAAAGTTAACATCTTTAAATTGAAAACATGAAAACAAAGGATTTCAATATATTCGAACAATTAGTAGATTACTACTGCCAAAACTTAATATCGATTAATAAGATATAAAAAACACGCCACTGAGACTTCAATATAAACCAACACGACTGAATCATGACAAATTATAACTAAATATGGGGTTTAAATGTTTCTATAGCATTTCTTGCTAGAGTCTGGAGAGGCGGCGACACTATCGTAATTTCCGTGGCCGATCAAACAGGCGACGTCAAAAGGTTTATCGTATAAATAGACACGTAAAGCGGCAAGCGATGCCGAAATCTCTCTGGCTGTATCGCTGTGCGAAATGTGCTTTATCTCTTTCACAATAAAGTTTATATTCCTCAAACCTAAATAGAAAATTTAGTGTTATTGCCAGTTGCAAGCAGCATTCACCAGTTTCGGTGGTAGTTAGTGGAAATTTCTCGTCCGTTCAAAGAGTATCATTCTTGTGCTGAAAGGTTTACACATGCGTGCTTACATTGCAATCCGTGAGTCGAAGTGATTGTTAATTTGGAATATAATTTAGAGAACTTTTTCTGTGTTTTTGATAAACTTTACTAAATATCTCATTGTACGATTCCTACGTAAGTTCAGTAAATTGTTGTAATAGATAGTTCATTTTGATGAGATCTATACCTCTTTCTATAGCGAAAATGATTATTCGTTACAACATTAATTAATAATATTTTGATATTTTTATGGAACACCATACAAAGAAGTACTTCCCCATAACTTAAATTACTAAGATAACGCGGGGCAATCAAGTCATTGCGATTTTTCTGCCTACTCGACTGCATAGTATTCAATTTAATAACTCTACAATATGGTATCATCCTAATTTATAGATTAAAAGATTAGAATCATAAAAGCATAAGAATGTAGGATATTCGCATACGAGCGGGCAGACAATCGCAATAAGCCCAATATTAGATTGTCATTTGTCACCCTCAGATATGCAGATTACGCATTCATTTCTAGTCTCAAACTTTTCTTTCATACAAACTCGGTTAGTGCACGTGGCACGATACTTGATTCGAGTATTAATACGACATAAAAGATCTATCTTTATTTCGAACAGAATCACTAACCGCTGCCGCAAGCTGCGGCAATGAAAACTATACTCGAGTCTAATCAGTGCGCAACCCTCGCACTTATATCCACCTCATTCAGCCACTAGTCATTTCCCAATAGTAAAGTATCGTTGTCTCACCCTGCGGCTGCGGTTGTTCCTGCGGCGTGTCGGCGCGGTCGACCGCGTCCTGCGCGGCCGCGGCCGCGGCCTCGGCCGCTTCGCGTTCGCGCTTTTCACGCTCCGCGGCCTCGGCGGCCTCCTGACGACGCTTCATCTCTTTCACTTCGAACTGGAACGAGAGAGACAGAATGTAGCAGTTGGAGTAGTGAGGTCAGTCTTGTGAAAGCAGAGCAGCGCTGTTGAGCTATTTTTGTAGGGTATTAGTTTGAGATCGAAGGCGATTAGTGACAATCTGGTCTAGTAAAACCTTTTTATTTATTTACCAAAAATAGATGACGTGCAAACAATATTGCGGAATCTTTTCAGGATCACGAAAGTCGTAAAATGGTCACGCCACACAGTATTGGGGAAAGAAAATGAATCCAATACATTATGAGTCTACAGGACGACTTTTGATTGAAATCGTTTTGTTTTTGATCTTATTTTCTGTTTCAGCAATATCATCCTACTCGATAACCATGACATGTATTTAAGACGAAAACTTAAAACTAAAATAAAGCACACGGTTATAAAAATAGCCATGTTGACACAAATATCGGACATGCCATGCCATGCAAAAACAAACAGACTGCCAACTAAGCACCAGCAAAGGTAATCCCAATGCTAACTTACACGATTCAAATAGTCATAGTACCATGCAGCTTCGGGCGCTAGGAGGCTACAGGTTTGGGACAGGAGTAGAAGGGCGGGATTCAAGGGGATACTCTTCACTTCCTTGCCCAAATCGTTCACAGCTCTATTGCTACTCGTCAAACCGGGCAAAGACAGCACTCCAACTTCGCCCGCAATCTCACTATCGGAAGACTTACTACTTCTCATTGACAGCTTACGAACGATCTTCTTAAAGCTACTTACAGACTTATCATGTTTGTGCGTCAGTAGCGAAACGTTAGGATACACGTTTAGGTACGACAATCTTTCCCAGAGAATCAAATCGATACAGGATAAACAAGTGTGCGGTTGTTCCGTATTAGTATCGGGGAATTCGAAGAAAACTGATGTGTAAATGTCTGGGGATAAAGACTGTTTTGATGGAGATAATAGAGGGCTGCTAGTTTCGGATATGGTTGAAAGGCTGTTGTTTGTGACTTGCGTCCAAAGGAACGAGTCGTTTTTGCTGGGGTTGCGTTTGGTATAGTCGAGATTGAGGGTTCTTGCCTTGATTTTATCTGGCACTTGATATTTTTCGGTGCTGACTATGATTTGTTCGACGACCTGTCCGACCGGGCGTTCGTTAGTTTTGGCGGAGGAGGGCTGTTGCAGGGTTAAGTGAGAAGTGGGAGGGGGTTGGTACGTGAACATGGATTCGTCGCATTGTTCCCAATGCGGCGCCTTAGGCCATAGTTTCGCTTCGCGGAGTTCAAGCTAGTAATGAATAGAAAAGAAACATTAGAACCAAAACCAACAAGCGGCAGTATAATGTGCAAGTTATAAAGTATGTACATTCGGTGACTAAATTAATATGATTAATGCAAGCATAGAAATCTAGACACCATTTAATGGCCATAACCAAAATGTGATTTAAAATTAAAATAAACAAGCGCCCATACACCCCTTTTCCGGTATAAATCCGGCCACACATTGGACGGTGACTTGCGTCCAAGCTTGACTACGAATTGAATAGCCAATCAGAGTCAATTACCGTCTTACCACAATAGTTTTACGCACGCTTTAGACTATGTTTAACAGTACAAATTGCACAGTTAAACAGTGTTTAAAGCGTGTTTAAATCTGTTGTGGTAAGGCGGTTATTGTTCAGTTTGCGTGCAATATCAGTCCAAGATCGATCCACACATTGGAGAGTTGCTTTTTGGCAAGCGGGTAAAATGCATTAGAAAAAAAAAGAAAACATCCAGAAAAACCAATTAAAATATAGTCAATTAGTCATTCAGCTACTATGAAATCCACTCCAATATAAATGTAAGTATAGCATTTATTGATGCAAGTTTTATAAAAATAATCCGACAGACTACCTGTTAATACTACCAGTATCAAACAAACCAAGCAGTGCAAGCCGCGGTGGTCTAGTAGTTGTAACAATGGCCTGTCATTCTTGAGGTTGTGGGTTCAATCCCGGTCCCGTACCAATGAGTTTCTTTGGAACTTATGTACTGGCTTTTCGGTGAAGGAAAACATCGTGAGGCAACCTGCATACGTCCGTAGAAGAAATTCGATGGCGTGTGTGAATACACCAACCCGCACTAGGCCAGCGTGGTGGATATGGCCCAATCACCCTTCGTGGGTAGGCCTAAGTCCTGCAGTGGGCTATTAAAAAGGCTGGTACAGTACAGTAAGCAATGCAAAGATATAGTCACTGAAATATAAAAATTGTACATAGCAGATGCATAACTGTGTCCTTACCGTGGTGAGCCTCTGTAGCGCGCTGAACCTATCCTCCTGCGCTGCGGCGGACTTCTCGAAGGCCTCGTGTTTCTTGATGAGCGACTCCACCTCGTCGATGGTGTGCCCCAGTTCTTGCGACATGAGGTACGGCTCCTGCGCGATGAGCCACGCTTCCGCCACGGCCGCGTCGCGCGCGAATTGGTATACTTCCAAGACTAGGGAAGAAGTAATACTGGTCACGTTTTGGACACAAATACACAAGCGAAATCAGCCTTTTAACCGCGACGCGGCATATTCTATTTTTTTCTTCATAATTATGAAGTCCGGTTTTTTGTCCACTATTGACATCTTTTACGCCCGGTAGTGCTGGTCAAGTAAAGGTGACTATGGCGATTAAAAAGTTAGTCGTAAGTACTGAAGATTAGCCTAACTCAAGAGAAATATTAATGTATGAAATGTTTCTACTGCTACACAAAATTGAAACGTGCAACAAACGCAAATACGTACAGCAAGATTTACGATTCGCTGCGCATCGATACCTGAAGTGATTGGCACAGCAACCCTGAGTTCACGCGCCCTAAGATGGCACATCGCGATATCACAACGATATCACCAGTAGGTACTATAGATCCATCAACTGATGATACTATCGGGTTTAGCAGTTACTTATTATTAGAGATTCTCAGCGAGAATCACAATAACGCGTTCCCTTCATTTAAGTATAGCCAGTTTTATTAGATTAAGTTACCTTTCTCTTTCAGGAGCATAGACCATATTGTATCAGCCTTTAATAGTTCACTTTAAAAGCCAATAAATCGTCAAGTAGATTAATCGTTAACTAGATACAAAATTAGCCCAATATATTAGTATAATGTAGTTCTATCTAAGGCCCCTTTCTCACTGGGCGGTGCGCTATCGGTGCGGCATCTGTATGCTGTATACCGTCAGTATACTGTGTTGGCCATATCTCCCCACTTATCAATTGAATGTCGGAAAAGTTGTGTCGGTAAGTGCCAGTATTCAGACGCGTTTGTGCCGTCACCGTGAAATAATGTCTTCGTCAGATGAAGATATCGTTGCGTGTTACATGTTCTTACGATTGCGTAGAAAAAAAGAAGTATTGGGTACACCCGTATATGCAAAAATGTTTCTGGTAGACTTTTTCCGTCAGGTCCTTCCTCGAATATTCCGGTAACTTGTAGTTATATGAAAGTTCATATTTTTCTACCTCAGCTACCAAAATAATACACAGGCTTTTTCTTTTGCCATTTTCAATGACGTGTTGCGCGCTCGGTAATTCGGATTCTACTGGATGGCCGTACCGCAACGCAGTATGCCGCATGTATACTGTCCCGCTCTCGTACAGCCCGCGCCAATCAGGATGCGTGTGAGCATATGTAGGCGCTCGGTAACGAAGCCGTAAATTTTTTACATGTCATTTACTGCGCCGATACCGCACCGCCCAGTCAGGAAGGGGTCTTAGGCCGTTTTCTGACTTGTCGGTGTGGGAGCGGTGCGGGATCTGTAAGGTCTGTACCTAAACGATACCGCGTTGCCTTCACCTACTCACCTATCGGTATATTCTCGGTATAAAATTCTGCATTACCGAAGATGTCGTCTTCTATAGTCTGACCGTTTAACTGAGTCCTCGCCTGGACTCAGTTAAACGGTCAGACTATAGTGATGACGATATTTTGGCAAAATCCTCCAAATCCTCTCTGTAACGTCCTTTCTCGAATATTCCGCCAATTTATAATTATACAATGCAGGATACTTTTCAATTTCTAGTACTAAAACGACGTGAATATCTCGCTCCGCCATCTTGTTTGCACGACCTCGCGCGGTAAATGTCGAGCGGCGGCGGCGCCTGGACACGCATCCCGAGACGCGGTAAAACGAAACGATCCCTCCCCGCTCCCGCACACACCGCGCCAATCAGAAGACGCGCATTAAAACATAGGCGCTCGGCAAGCTTTCGGTACCGTGTATACCGAGCGAAACGAATCCGCACCGCTCCCGCACCGACAAGTCAGAAAACGGCCTTAGTCTGCCGTTTACTTACTGAGCTGCAAGTTCTCCCAGCGCTCCTCCCAGCGTCGCAACAGAGCGTTTCTTTGATTCGTGAGTTGTAGAAGTTTTTCCTTGATATCAGCGGTGGCGTAATGTTGTCTGGCTAACAGTTCCTTTCCGAGGGAGATGCAAGCTGAGAAGTTGTCCTCGCGGGTATCGATCTCTGCTTTCAGGGATTGGTGGTTGTTCATTAGGAGCTCCACGCCGCTTACGTCTCTGTAAAACAATTGAGAGTTTTAGTACTTTGATAAAGTATGTTTTGCCCGTTCTGACCTACGGTGCTAAAACTTGGTCATTGACTGAGGCTCAGAGGTTCAAGCTTGGGGTTTGCCACGCACAGTATAATAGGCATGAAGAGGACGGACAGAGTTCGAAACACAACACTGCATTCAATCACAGGTGTAGTTGACGTAGGCCAAAAAGCTACTAAACTAAGTGGGTCATGTGATTCGTATGCACCCCGAGAGATGGGCCAGAATCGTCACACAGCGGGTACCAGAGGGCAGATGAAGGCTAGGAAGGCCTAAAAAAGGCTGGTGTGATGATCTTGACATTTTCCGGAAAGGTTGGCGGGATTTGGCTACAGAACGCGATTAATTCAAGGGAGACTTCTGAGCAAAGGTCTCCCCCGCTACCTTGAATTTATCGCGTTCTAACTTCGTATAGGCTGGGTGGCTAGCCCTGGTGCTGCAGAGTTCTTAAGCCGCCTGAAGGCCTCTGGCACGGCTAAAATTGCTACTCAATTACTTAGTACTTTGACTGAAATGTTTAGTGTTTTATGAAATTAATTTTTATTTGTAAGTGCTTTCAAAATCGGCAGGTTTGCAATTTTAGTTAAAAGAATCGGTGGAATACTTTAGAATTTTAACCAAGTTTCATGTTTTGTACACACAACGTACAATATAAGCTATCCGCATTCTATATACGAATGAGAGCTAGGAACTGTATAGGCCGAATGATACAACTTGGCGGTCGTGATGATAGCTACAAGCTGCGTATAACCCAATCTTTGCGCGGCTGTTAAGTGAGCTTCAGTCAGGATTGGGCTGTCCGCAGATTAACATCACAGCTGCTAAGTTGTGCGTTTCGGTCTATATCGGAACTTTATTTAAACATCCACCTAAAATCAGACCAGACGGTAGTCTGGCCAGCGCTGGCTAGACCAGATAGTTCCCTTAAGAAAGTATTTAAGAGAACAGCAACCGTGGCTTCTCTCCCGTGTTCATCTGCCATACAACTTCGTCTATCCACAAGGTTAGCACCCGCACTTCGTTGAGGAATGTATGCGAATCGACAGCGTCTTCCAGCTGGGCCTTCCTAGCGTCACAGCCTGCTATACCCTAGTTACTTCGTCAAAGACTCATCGTGGTTTCTCTCCAGTGTTCATCTGCCGTACTACATCATTCATCCACAACATAAGTGTCCGCACTTGGTTAAGGAATCTGTACAGGTCGTCAGCGTCTTCCAGCTTGGCCTTCCTAGCGGCACAACCCGCTATACCCTAATTACTTTGTTCAAGACTCACCGTGGCTTCTCTCCCGTGTTCATCTGCCGTACAACGTCGTCCATCCACAAGGTAAGTGTCCGCACTTGGTTGAGGAATCTGTACAGGTCGTCGGCATCTTCCAGCTTGGCCTTCCTGGCGGCGCAGGCGGCTCGCAGCGCGGCCCACGCCTCAGCCACGTCGGCGGCGCGCCGCGTGATCTCGGCCGCCTTGTCGCCCGCGTACGACGCGCCCAGCCGGGAGCATTCCGATCCTATCGCTTCCACCTAGAAAGGGGACACAATAACTTATGGATCTCATTGAAAAAATGGGAGCAGTGTTGACGCCATGGATGTAACAAAGATTATGAATATGTTATACTATATTCTTGAACTAGCGGCGTTGTGCACTTTTTGGGATGGGTAAAAAATGTTAACCTCGCGTCAGGACACGTGACCTGATCGAAAATTCGTAAGACGGAGGGAGCAAGTTTTCACTTCTGCCGACACTCCCGGAGTACAACCCGTTGTTTTTTTTCCTAAAACGACGTTGGGTCTGAAATAGCTATTTTAACATAAGAGCTATTCTACAAACCAAAATTTCCAAACTCACAATAGTCTTGTCAGAGTTTTTAATCAAGATCTTTCTGTTACATCCATGATGGGAGCCCAATAAATCATACACATGACATACCAGACCCGAGCGTATATCTAAGCAATATGGACTATGGAAAAAGAGGAAAACAAAAAGTGGATAATAATAGATAATAAATGGTATAAAAGTTGCGAGAAAAGAAACGGGCGCCCCTAACTTGCTCCAGATAGAGAAACATTGCCACGGCCAAATTCATAATGGCGGACAGTTGTTTTATATTACCTGCTGCTGCAGCGTGCTGAGGTCCTGCATAAAGTTGTGGTGCTTCCTCTGGAGCGCGCCGACGCTGATGGCGTCCCGCCCCAACTCGTCGCTGACGCCTCGCGCCTTCTCGTTCACGCGCTGCAACGTGTCCTTGCAGTCGTGGAAGTATTTGTGGAGCTCGCGGGATGCTGCAAGCATCTACAAAAAAAGGTTATGTTTTAAATATTTGTGATTTTTACATAAATTATAGATGTTAAGCGGCAGATAATTATGTCAATAAAAAGATCAGTGTTATCCAAAATACTGCACTTTACCAGTTCAAAATCCTACACAGCACATCACTGAGATATAGATATGATATCTCCTACTCCTTCGGAAAGAAAATCTTGCAAAGTGGGAGCAGACTGTGTACACTTGTACAGTAGCTCAAAAAACCCATTAAAATATAGTAAATAAATGCGCAGAGTAAAACCACCGCATTAAACGCTTGATTTGAATGGAATTTCATATTTTCTAATTTGGTTTTTGTTCAAGGCCGCGATCACGCCACCATATTTTACAAGCAATGTCAAAAGATGATAATATCCGAAAATATGAAATTCCTTTAAATGAAGATTGTTATGAAAGAAAATAATAGGAAAATCAGTTTTCAAATCAAATAACGCACATATTTGAATACTGTACAAGGTAATGGCCTAAGCTCGATATATCTTTGCATTATCTCTTTTACTGCAAACATTGTCTCTACGGCACCTTATTTAACATCACCATCGCCATTACTGTGTTTATCAAACTTAACCATACACGTCCACGCCTCTGGGTCTCTCAAGCGAACTCCTCGAAACGACGATAAAAGACATTGATACCTGCGTGCGAGTCTCGATGAGTTCGAATAGGCCCTGCCGGGTTTCTTTGAGCACGTCCTTCCACCGCACGCCCGTTATCAGAATGTCCCATTGCTATCATTTGGTCCGGAGCCGTCGCCACACGCTGCGAGCCCACGCTCTCGGACTTTGGTAACTCCATGAAACAACAATATTATAAGACATTCATACCTGCGTGCGGGTCTCGATGAGCTCGAGCAGGTCCTGCCAGGTCTCCTTGAGCCCCTCCTTCCACTGCGCGATGGTGGCGTTGTCCGAATGTCCCATCGCGATCATCTGGTCGGCGATACGTTCAGCCGTCGCCACACGCTCTGAGCCCACGCTCTGGGTCTCGCGGGCAAACTCCTTGAAACGCTCCCACAGTAGCTGGAAACAAATAATCATAAGTATGGTGCTGATATCACGAAAGTTTAGATCAGGAGAGTTTCCAAGCTACAAATCTGGAGCTCAATGTTTGAATAGAAATTAGAAAGGAATTGCATAATCGCTATCCCGTTCATAATAACCCAGATCTTGAATGTTTACTCTTGCTTTTACTCGGACTCGTAACCATTTACGGATACATATAGATTCAAAAATAGAACTCCAGTACACGAACAGATCATTTCTGAACGTTCAGTGATCGATTGCTCCAAATCGTCGACTTTGCGGAAAAGCTGGAAGAGCCTCGTCTAACATTGTAAGCTAGGGTATAGCTTGTCCACTGAGGTTAACTACACACCGTGACATGATCGTAGTCTTGGTCAAGTTCCTGTGAACTAGCGACAAGCTCTCGCTCGGTGATCTATCGCTCCAAGTCGTCAACTTCGCGAGAAAGCTGGAAAATCTCGTCTAACTTGGTAGGCCAGCGTATAGCTTGCCCACTAGAGGTTAACCACTCACCGTGACATGGTCGTAGTCTTGGCCAAGCTCCTGTGAACTGGCGACGAGCTCTCGCTCGGTGATCCATTGCTCCAAGTCGTCAACTTCGCGGGAAAGCTGGAAGAGCCGTAGAGCTTCATCTAGCTTGGCGCGCCGTTCTCCTGCCAAGTCCTTTAGACCAGCGTATAGCTTGTCCACTTGCGATTGTTTCACTGAGATCTGTTCGCTGTTGGATCGGAAATGTGGGAGTTAAAATATTGAGCGAATTTGTAGTAAGTGGAACAATGGAGTTTATGAAATGGTAGGTAATAATATAGTACATTTATCTGAGCAAGAGGGCGTGGCCTGAAGCCGTGACGTCACGTCAGCTGTGGTGGTGCGATGGTGGATGGAGGGGCCTGAAGCCTGCGATCATCGAAGCGTCGAGCGGCGGGTTTTTCGCCTGCAACTCTCGGACCTGACGAACGTAGTGCCTCGCTTGTCGTTGTGAAATAATTGGTCTTTTGAATCAATTTTTTTTTTGTGATAAATGAAAAGATTTATATAAATTGCCATAGAAAACTACTTTTGTTTTAATTTTTCGATTTTTTTTTAACTCAATAAGTACCTATATAATATATAGTTCCATATATTACTTATATAATATATAGGTACCTATGGTCTTGACATTACAAAATAAACGTAGCTCCGTTTTGTAATTTGATTTTTGCCATTATACTCGTATTTAGTTAACGTTTTTGTACATTTTTTATTATTTTATTCATTTCTGAGTTTTCTATTACTTTTAAAATAGAATAAGATTAAAAACAAAAAAATTATATAGAATTGGAGAGCAATATAAGAGATTGGTAAAGTTAGGTTATGCAATTCTAGAATAGGCATGATGATTTAATTAGTCCGTCAGACAGATTATTAAAAAATATAAGACACACATTTTTTTAATCAACGTGCGGCTTTATGTGAGCTTCAGTCAGGATTGGATATTACGCAGCTTGTAGCCTAACTTCATTTCCGCCAACTTGTGTGGCGCGGCCTATAAAAGGGAGTAGCGTATGCTAGGCTATGCTTGGAATCGAATCAGGAATAAGGAGATTCGCAGACGAACCAAAGTTACCGACATAGCCCGGCGGATTAGTAAGTTGAAATGGCAGTGGGCAGGGCACATAGTTCGAACTGATGGCCGATGGGGCAGTAAAGTTCTCGAATGGACGCCACGCACAGGCAAGCGCAGCGTAGGACTTCCACCGACGAGGTGGACCGACGATATAATAAAGACCGCAGGAACGCGGTGGATGCAGGACGCTTCCAAGCGGGCTTATTGGAAATCCATAGGGGAGGCTTATGTCCAGCAGTGGACATCCCACGGTTGATAATGACGATGATGACTGACCTGAGAGGATGGTCTTCGCTAGTGAGCTGGCGCACGGTCTCACCCAGCTGACGGATGGTCTGCGCGTAGTCATCCACCGCCTGTTCTAGGATCTCGTGCTTCTTCATCAGGTTCTGGGCCGAGATCTCGTCCTGACATAACAATACCACTTATTAGCTACAAAGAACATAATACATCAGTTACACTAGAACAATTTGATACCACAAAATAGATATAGGCCGTACTTCGAGCAAATATCTATAGAGTCACAATCGTGCAAAAAAATTGTCCGAGCCGAAACCCTGCCCAAACTACGTAGTGGGCACTGGGCAGGTTTTTTAGTTAGTTGTGAGGAGATTGCAAGTCGACTACAACTCCGCGCGATGCCTAAGTGCTCGGTTACAATCACTAATTAGGTGACATAACGTCGAGATTCGAGAAAACGGGTCATTGTGAATTATTTAATGTAAATATCTAAGACGGTATGTATGACGGCCGGGAAGCCGTGGTGGTCTAGTGGTAATGACACCCGCCTTACAATCGTGAGGACGTGGGTTCAAACCCGGTCCCGTACCAATGAATTCCTTTGAATTTATGTACGGCATTTCACACCACTGGCTTTTCGGTGAAGAAAAACATCGTGAGGCAATCTGCATATGTCCAAGGCAGAAATTCCATGGCATGTGAATTCACCAACCCGCACTGGGCCAGCGCGGTGAATATGGCACAATCACCCTTCGTGGGTAGGCCTACGTCCTGCAGTGGACTATTAAAAAGGCTGGTACAGATGTATGACGGCGTTCGTACATTTTTTACTACGTTCACTTATGGATTGTGGCTCTGTAGATATTTGCTCGAAGAGGCCGTATCAATTTCTTAGCGGCTTATGTTAGCTTCAAACTGCGCGAAATCCAATCCTGACTGAAGCTTATTTAACAGCAGCGCGATGGTTGGGTTTAACGCAGCTTGTAGCTACCAATTTGATACAAGTTCTGACAATTGTTAAGCCTAAGGGAGATACATTAAGAAGTGCACGATATAACGAACCGAACTACATTCCTGATGTTGCAATGATTTGGTTCGTCTGAGTGGCTCGAGATTCGCAAAACATTCAGTCTTTGTTCTATGATGTAAATCAACCGAAAAGTAAATCCTGATGTCACGTACAGCATTATTGAGGCTTAGTAAATTCACAACCTCTTTAGAATTAGGACCTGTGATTAACGTTTGTTGACTTCACAGCCAACAAGAAGTTTTATTTGGCTTGTATGTTACCTTGCCGCGATCCTCGACCATCATGTATAGTTCCTGTTCGCTCATCCAGGCCTCGGCCTCGTTCGCGTCGAACAGGTATTGTTGCGCCTTCTCCCATTGAGACAGGTTGTCCTTGCGTTGCTCGATGGCATCTGTACCACAAAAGAACCTTATTACATTATATTTTAGGATATTTTGACGTGATCATGACGCTATTCAAACGAGTAAAAACCTATGGTAAGAGTATAAATTTAAAATACATGGATGAGTTTAATGATGGACATTTTCGGGCAGTAAAATGCGATAGATAGGTAAAAGAAAGTGAACTCGTCGAAGTTGATCACAAAATTCTCCGAATCATATAAGTTACGCTAAGTAGTCTGTAATCGCGAATTAGCGACATAGTAAGCCCGATTACAGAGGCGCCAGCGTAAATTTATTAGCAGCGTAAAAAGCGTTCTCTCTATCGAATGCCTAAAGTAAAAGAGAAACAGAACTATGCTATTTAGCTAATATAATTACGCTGGCGCCTCTGTAATCGGGCTTACTGAAACCATAAAATTAAACAATTAACTTTCATATAATAGATGGCGCAACTCAAAAACTGTCAACTACAAAAACGTATTGTTTCACGACATGTCTTAGCGAATAAAAAATTGGCTAACAATATAACACAATCCAAAAATTTTCAGTGAAGAGAAAAACATATAGGCAATTACAGACTGCCTCGGTGGCTCAGTGGTTAGTTAGTAACTACTAGGTCAAACTGTCAAAGTGGCGTGGGTCCGATCCCCACCCAAAGCAAGTATTTGTGTGACGAACATAGGTGTTCACTCTATGTTTGGGTGTTATTTAGTTACTATCTATTTAAGTATGTATTTAAAAACATGTATAAGTAGTTTATCAGTCTCTGGCGGCCATGTCACAAGCTTTGCTTAGTTTAGAGTCAGAAGCCGTGTGTAAGATGCCCCCTAATATTTACTATTATTATTATTAATTGAACCCACCCTTCAGTTCTCGCCACCTCGCTGTAAGTTCTTCAATGAGCCTCTTGAACTCGGGCGAATCCTCGTGTCCCTCGTCAATCAGCTTCTGTCCGTTGGAGATCACCGTCAGAATCCTCGGCTCGTGGTTATCCGTCTCCGTTTTCAGAGATTGGTTCTTCTTTTGCAACATTTGCACGTTGAATAGGGTATTGCCGAACTCCGTGCTGTTAGCGACGGGCATTTTCTCATGGATCCATAGTTTTTCATCCTCGATATCGCGACGGAACTGGAAGGCTTCCTTCTTCTTCGCGAGGTGACGTTGCCTGTCCAGCAACGGAGCTTTGAGCTGCTCGAAACGTTGCTCCACCAAAGACTTCTTCTGTTTGATCTCGTCCATTTTGTCGGGAACGGTTTTCTGGAGGTATTCCGCTTGCGTCTCGAGTTCGGTGACCTGCCGCGCTTTGACCGCCATCTGAGTCTCAATCATCTGTTGCTTCTGCATGAGAATGTTCACAGATGCTAGATCAGTGCCGGTGTCGGTGTTTTCAATTTGCTTCTCGAGCTCGTTCATCCAGGAGTCGATGTCGTCGCATGTCTGGTGGAGGAGCACTTCGCGGTTGGCGTCGAACAGCCTCTCTCCCTTGTCCTTCGTCGTCGTTTGGAGGTTTTCGAATTGGTCTTGCAGTTCAGTCATCTTCGGTGAGATGACTTCGACGAATTCGGGTTTCTGCTTCATGAGTTCCTCAGCCGCGTTTTGGACGGCGAACAGGCGTTCTTTGTTGGCGGCGATTTCCGCTTCGAACGCTTGATGGCGCGTCCATTTCGAGTGGATGGTCTTGGCCGAACGGTAAGTGTCGTCTTGGGCGGTGACGTTCTTCTCTTGGACCCATTCGCCGAGCTCGTCGCAGTCCTGCAAGAACTGGTGTAGCTGGAGCTGGTCCTGGAGTTTCTCCATCTGTTGGAGCGCCTTCTCGCGGTTGGCGTTGCGTCTCGCCTCGATGTTTTCAGCCTTGCGTTGGATCTTGTCCGAGTCGAAGTGGCGTTCTTCGACCAGCCTGTTGGCGAATTGGACGACGGAGTTGATCTTGTCGTCGTTGGCTTCCATCGTGGTGAGGAAGGCCTCGTGCTCTTTGATGGCGTTCTCGGCTTGTTCCAAGTTTGTCGGTGGCTCGGTCTTGGCCAACCTGTTAAACGGTAAGGATATGTTAAATTTCTTAAAGCACCAAAACGGAATGAATGACAAGTTAATTTTCAGTAATTATAATTTAAACACTTATTGTTTCGGCCACTTCCGATTCTCTTACACGTGTCGCATGATCAGTAGTAGCTAACTGATCTTCACCTGCAAAACTCGAAAGCCAGCAAAAAAGCGGCTTTCTAAAGCGTCACCTCTACACAGTACCTGTGCTCCTGGTGCGAGAGCAGCACCTCCGCCTGGCGCGCGTCGCGCTGCAGCAGCTGCAGCTCCAGCGACTGCGTGAGCAGCTGCTGCCGGTTCTCCCACATCTGCTGGAGTTCAGCCCAGCCCTCGCGGAGCGCCTTCAGACGCTCGCGCAGGAACATATACTGAGGATCATCTTGAGTGGACGGCTCCTGCGAAAAAAGATCTCATTATATCCCGTGATTCTGCATTCCAAAATAGATAAACCCTTTGAATACACATAAACGAAGACAAAGAAAACAAACTGCTGTTCCGATCACATTGACAACATTGAAAATATACTATTGATTGTGGTAATCCTTAAAGATAATAGCCTGAAAAAGACATATTTCGCTTTATTTAAACAAAAATATGTCTAATTTTCGCAAATCGCACGAAATAAAAAACGTTTTTTTTTTGATATTTTATCTGTGACGTGAACGCTCTAAGTAGGGCAGCAACTCTGGTGACGTCACATGATAGTAAAAAAGAATTTCTAGATTGACTTTTGTTTGTGCAATTTGTGTTTTGTGATTTCGGAGTAATATTATTGGATCTGTAAGTTACTTTTAAAGTATTTTTGTCAATTTTTAGATGTGGACTAGCGTATTTACTAGTATTAACTAACGTTATTTACTAGTGTGTGGCGTCAAACACCAACGCCATTACAGAATATCGTTTTTGGCGGGATCTTGAATATCTATTCTTTAACACTGATTTTCATTGTTAATACAGTAGATCTCTCGGAAATATAAATGTAGTGTGCTTATTATGTACTAACGAATAATTTAAAACGATTTCCTAAAACTAGTCAAATAGCCTATTAACTCAATTTTTTTTTCACTTCACACTTCATAAAATAAACATCGCAGTTTTCAAAACCCATTTCGACTATCGCGTAGAATCTCAACCAAAGCAAATGAGTACTCACGGCTGTGATCTTCTCGCCGTACTCCATCATCTTGGCGTACTCGTCCCTGTAGTTGTCGATCTCCTCCTTGATGGTCTGGTGCTGGGACAACAGCTTCTCAGCCTCGGCGAGACTCGACGGCGTGTCTGAACAAACACCACATTTTAAAGTCTGCCCTGGACAATAGCACAACAAAGAAAGAAAACCATTTTATCCACGTTTAATATAAGCTGTCATTGTCAATCCATACTTTATTCATACTTTATTTGGGATATAATGGTGAAAAGACAATTTGTCCCATTGCCGTGCTACTCGTTTAGTTTGGGAAATTATATAATGTATTATGGTTTCCTGCAGTTATCGGTTATAGCAACGTTTAATTCTGCACTGATCAGTTAGGCTACACGTTATAACACCATCATTAAAATAATTATAAATATCACTGGGCAGTCGATTTCTAAGTTCGTCTCGCCTGGCGTTAAGATCGCACCTTTTGTCATCAATAAATAATTACCCAGTACGTCACGATTTTTTGTACCGCGTTGTTTCCTTTGATACTAATTGGATGGGAAAATAAATCCCAACAATTCTAATATTGAGATGAGGCCCGCACTCTACAGTGGCAGTTACTTGGTAGTTCAATACAAAGTCATGTAGTGAAGATACGTACTCTAGTCAGCACGTATGCCTGGCGCATTGTTTTACGTAGTTATTTACCTTCGGAAGCAACATCGGTCTGCGTCTTGGTGAGCCAGGCCTGGAAGTGGTCCACAGAGCGCAGGAAGCGATGCAAATCACCGGCTTCTTCCAACTTGGAGTCGCGCTCTTTGAGCTGGGAAACAAGGGATATTGTTAACACGCTGCATGAATAGAAAAGAGAATCTCGTCAGCACCTATGACTTGGCAAAGGGACAAAGCCATTTTATCCACTTTTAATGTCAGTTGCCAATGTCAATTCATACATTGTTTACAATCCGGGGAGATTAAATTGGCGAAAAGACAAGACGATTCGATTTCAGATCGGGTAGCACGGCAAAGGGAGAAAACCATTTTATCCACTTTTAATGTCAGTTGTCATTGTCAATCCATACTTTATTTCCACTTTGGGGGGATATAACGGTGGTAAGACAATTTGTCCCTTTGCCATGCTTCCCGTGCTGGATGACTTCTAAGTTTGATTTTTAACTTCGGACAAAAAATAAGGGTATCATAAGTTTGACTTATGGATATGTATGTATGTGGCATATGTGGTATTGTAATCGGTGAGCTCACCATCTGCGTGAGCTGGTCCCAGTTGAGCGTGATGCTCTGAACAGTGTCGCGGATCTTCTGCGCCTCGGCCGGGTGCTCGTCCTCGATGGCGCTCGCTTCGCTCTCCAGAGAAGAAATCCTGGCCTGAATGGCAGCCAAGTCGCGCTCCATGCCCGATAGACGACGCTGGAGGGTCATCACACCTGGTAGTAATAAAGAAGGTTAGAATGCGGATCGATGGATAGATGAAATACAAAAAATAGCCGGTAAAGCCTGGATGCAGACGGTGCAAGACCGAAAGAAATGGAAACGGCTGGAGGAGGCCTATACCCAGAGCGGGGCTATGCCTAATTAAAATCAATATTAAAATGTTTTCTTTAGTACATATATATGTAAATAGCATGGAAATAAAGAGGCTTTATTATTATCATAGAACGCAGACCAAGGCCAACATCATCGAACTTAAGGTGGTTCGATTTTCATACTAATCTATTTGACTATTCATGGGCGATGAGAGTATAATTTTACACTGAAATGACTATAGTTGGCTTTTAAATTGGTCTTTATTTGCGGCATTTCATCTTTAGTTGATGAAAACAGTAGATTAATAGTAGAAATAACATCGAATTTTAGTTCAATTTTGTCAATGTGTGAGTGAACACAGATAGTGTCGTACGGTGCCTACATTACAATTTATAGTTGTTTAGTAGCGGCACAGAATACATAATAGTAATTGTACGGCGACGACGCGCGACGTTGCCAGCTCGTGGCATAGGCGCAAGGAGCATGATAGCGGGTCACGCGCTGTTGCCGCTCTTCTGTCTTCGGTCTTCTCATAATTCGCTCAGCTCAAAACTCAATTATTGAAAAATATTAGACAATGTATTGCCAGTATTATAATTTGGATAAATTATAGGGAAAATAAATTACAAACAATAAATAATTATAATACTATTATGTAAATATTATTAAATTATACCTACAACATACAATTTATCATTTTTTTTACAAACGTCAATCGTCAAGTAATGTTCGTTGGTAAGCGCATCATTTGGGAACATCTGGACTGATTTGGTATTTTTTTAATGGTAATATACTCCTACTTAGATTTTATGGAATGAAAGCTTGGAAGATAGAAGGAAAACATTATTTGAAAATACGATAATTTTCATGGATAATTTCAACTCATGGCATTGGCAACACTGATTGCGTATTCGGTTTTTCTTGAATTCTTGTTTTCAGTGTTTTGTTTGTATGATACCTATATCAGAGTGCCATTCTATAAAGATTTTATCGGTGTTTTATACATGCAATCAGTCGCCCAAAATAAACCATGGCACCACGTACTTCGCAAAAAAAAAAACAATAATCGGCCAAGTACGAGTCGGACTCTCGCACGGAGGGTTCCGTACTGTATGGGAGCCCCCCTTAAATATTTATTTTATTTTAATTTGATTATTTATTATTGAAGTGAATATAAAACTAAATATTCTGTGAAAATTTCAAGCATGTACCTGTTACCATTGTTAATATAGATCGAAAAACGTCTAAAAAATCAGGTTTGTTGTATGGGAGCCTGGGAAAATATTTATTTTATTTTGTTTTTAGTATTTGTTGTTATAGCGGCAACAGAAATAGGTACATCATCTGTAAAAAATTCAGCTGCCTAGCTATCATGGTTTATGAGATACAGCCCGGTGACAGACGGACAGACAGACAGACAGACAGACATCGAAGTCTTAGTAATAGGGTCCCGTTTTTCACTTTGGGTACGGAACCCTAAAAACCACCAATACTCTGGTCCCAAGAAAAATCGCAAACGAATTCGTGCGCAAATGAAACGATATCATGGAGAAAAAAATTACAAGTCGGTCCTGTCGTTATCAAATTATGCGCTTACTACGTAACAGTATTTGATTTTTATTTAGAAGACAAAAAACATCGCAAAAAGAAACATGCCCAACAAGATTTGAACTCGGTATCGCGGTTTCAAATACCGGGAATCCTAACCACTGGTCCAAACTATGCAATGGAAAGTGCGTCGAAATTAGCGCATAGTTGGAACCACGTTCGAACACAACAAGAGCCTTGTCTTTGTGTGAGTGAGTAGTCTACCGCGGCCCTCAATATTGCCCGGTACAAATTCAGTACTTTAAAAAACGAAAACACAACTGAAATATAGCTGAGAAAATAGCAAATAATTCATTATTACCGGCAAATATATTACCATGAAATAATATGTACATTTTCATTTATAAAAAATAAAATACGTCAAATTAGACCATCAGCGCCATCTATTGGCACTGATGTGCCTAGCTAACCGCAAGCAACCACCTTAATATACTTATACGAACAAGGTAAGAATGGTAATAAACATTCAGTCACATTTTGAAGTGTAAGATTCTATATGAACAAGTAAGGAAGGAAGGAGAGTAAACTCAATCACATGTTGGAGTAATCTTTGGAAGAGTAAGATTCCAAAGTATAACCCTTGTTATCACCACCAATATAACTTGCTACCGTGGTTGTCAGGAACACATAGCATTATCTTTAATTATGCTCAAGTAACACAGTAAAAACGCTGTAATTTAAAAATCAAGTCCAGGATACTACATTTTCTAGGAAGCATAAAAACATAGGAGACTTGCCCTGCTTATGAAATTATAGGGCGTAGAAAAAAACGGAAAGATAAGTGATGCAATAATCGCACGGCTCTTTAGTACCTTGCAAATGCAATCAATCAGTCCCGATATACGTTTAGCGTAATCTCCGTTCTATTAGGACGAAGCCTAAAATGATTGTCTCACCATTGAGATCCATCTCGAGGTTGTCGGTTTGCTGCAGGATGCGCTTCTTGTCCTCGATCCAGGACACGGTCTCGCGGCACTCGATGTGGAACGTCTGCACGCCCTGCGCAGACTTCAGCTCGTCCTTCTTCGCCTCCGCCTGTACGATAACACACCTTGTTAGTAACAGTTTAAGGTACAAAAGAGATCGATCTCAACGGTACAACGGCGAGGTTTCCCAAGGGTGCTCCACGTGGATGAGTGTGATATGGACCTTATAGCTAAGGACACAAGGTGCAAGTTACCTTCTCCCGCAGGCCGCTCCAGGCCTGGTTGAGCGCGGTCTGCCGCTCCCGAGTGATATGGACCTTATTGCTAGAGGCACAAGGTGCAAGTTACCGTCTCCCGCAGGCCGCTCCAAGCCTAGTTGAGCGCCGTCTACCGCTCCTGAATGTTATGGACCTTATTTCTAGGGCCACAAGGTGCAAGTTACCTTCTCCCGCAGGCCGCTCCAGGCCTGGTTGAGCGCCGTCTGCCGCTCCTGGATGCGAGGCGCCTGAGGGTGCTCCACATGGATGAGCTGACGAGCCAGTTGGTTCACGACGGCCACGCGGGACGCGTTCGCGTTCATTTCCTTGTCGAAACCGTCGTAACTGCAAACAAACATTACCATTAGTATAACAAACTTTAGAACTGGACACTCTTTAACCAAATATACTTGTTATGATCTCGATCTCTGACGTAACGAGCATAGGTATAGGCCAAATCATACTTCTTGGCGGCTGTGATGTTAGCTACAAGCTGCGGAAAACCCAATCCTGGTTAAAGCTTATTTAACAGCTGCGCGAGGATTGGGTATCGCTTAACTCGTAGCTAACTCCATAACCGAAAAGTTTATAACGAATTCAAGCATGTAATCTTCAAAGACAGTGATGACAGAGATTGCGTGTGGAACGCAATCTCTGTCAACCCCAATCATGTGAACAAAATCCTCACCGATATTTCATGACCTAGACATGAACAGGTAATGATCTCTAACAACAGTATTCCGTCTTCATACAAACGGTCCGAACGCGAATCATACCTACGCGCCTCGGAGTTTGGCATGCTCTTGGTATGCTAGTCAGTCGCGGCGTGCCATAGTGACGAACGAAAGTGTGGATTTGTAACTAGTAAGCGTTCGATTTATGTTTATAGGGCTCCTTGTTTTACTATGGAACCTTAAAACATCAAAAAAACCTATTATGTATTTTTATTGAACATTTCCTTTTTCATTCACAACGAATTTCTTTTTTGTAACAAATAACATCATTATAGATAAAAACTAGAAAGAAACTCGAATAGGTAATAAGTAAGTAGGTGGAATTAAAATTCTAAAGGCGGGCAGCCCTAGCTCGGGATACGTTCTGCGTGGCTACGTGGCGCTATAGGTATATATTCCAAGGACAGGGCCGATTCACAATACTGTTAGATACCATTACCGTGACCTAGATTTCGTGATTACAACGTTGTCTATGACTTTAATGCCAAACATTATGGCATGAGTTAGAAAGAGACATGACAAATATCTCGATTCGAGGCAAGCTGGAACAAACTTAACTACTTATCAGAAACCTCACCGATGTTTCATGATCTCGACATCGTCGATATCCTTAGGCGGCAGCATGGTGTCCAGCATGCGGTCCTTCTCCGAGATCCATTGATCAGCAGCGTCGGCCTCGGCCAGCAGTTTGAACAGCGACAGCGCGTCCAGCAGACGTTGTTTGCGCAGACGGGCCAGCTCGGCCAGTTCTCCGTGACGCGCGTCGATGGCAGCGAGACGCTCGCGGACTTCGGTGCTGCTCGCGTCTTCGGGACTCAGCTCTTGGGCCTGAGTGGTAAAAATAGGTCTTATAGGATTTTTGTTAGAGTACTACAATCGTTATAATTTTATGACTGGCTGTTTTGAATCGTAAATATGGTTCAGTCATTCGTTCTATAAATTCTGATTCGTCTTTTAAATATGGAACAGTATAATTTTTGATGATTTCGATGATTTCTATTGTTTAAAATACTCTCATTTGAGATCATCTTATGAAAATGAAAACAGAACATGGACATCAAATTGCTAGAAAAAGAGTAGACATGTGTAACATAATAATGGGCTAAGTGCAAGTCGGACGCGCACGAAGGATTCAGTACCCTATTGGAACCCCCTTAGCCCCAATTCAAGCGTCTGCCTGTTGCCGTTATTAATATGGAGCAAAAAATAGCAAAAAAAAGTACGTTTGTTTTATGGCAGCCCCCCTTAAATATTTATTTTATTCTGTTTTTAGTATTTGTTGTTATAGCGGCAACAGAAATACATCATCTGTGAAAATTTCGGCTTTCTCACGGTTCTTATTTATCACGGTTCTTGGGATACAGCCTGGTGACAGACAGACAGACAGACGGACGGACAGCGGAGTCTTAGTAATAGGGTCCCGTTTTTACCCTTAGTAATAGACTCTTTAGTCTTAGCAAAGAATATATAATAATACTACGTATAGAACGGCCACTCGTTACCCCCCACCCGTTTGAGTCTTCCTCACTTCCACCCCGCGTCTACGTACCGCATCGTGCACTCAGCGCGCGGGCTGCACTGGTCGGTGGATTTTCTAATAAAAACTACCTAGACTGTGACAATAGGGAACACTTGTACTGTGTATGGTTGAATATCAATGATACGTAACAAAACAAGAAATTTTAATGTTTCCCTAAGGATAAATAATAGGAACTTATTTTACATTATTTGGTAACTTCCTCTTGATATTATGTTACAAAAGAAGTAGATCGGTTACTTTTTGTTAATATGCTTCCAAATTAAGTAATTGTTATACTATTTTAAGCACTAGATTAATATTCATTTTTGCAAATTATGTACGCAACTGTCTCACTCACGCGGCATGACGTCACGATGTGGTGATCGCTGACAGCCATAGACGTTCCGCACACAAATGCGCGTGTAGCGACCGTGCGTATGTGTGTTGTCTGTGAGTAAGTACTGTGTAGGTGTGCGTAAGACAGCAGATTTTGTATGAAAAATCGCGGAGTGTCCGGGCTGTGGTCTTAGACTCTTTAGTCCCTCCGCGCGGAAGAAGTGAAACTTCGACGCAACAGTGCTTTCATACCCCCTCCATGGTTGCGTTAAACGTTCAACGCATCCTTGTTGGAAGTCGCATTACAAGTTTCATTTCAAAAGTAAGAAACGTTAGTGAAAATACTCTCTGAAGTGCAATGGTGCACCCATTACACTTCATCTATCTATTCTATACCAATATTATAAAGAGGAAAGACTTAATTGTTTGTTTGCATTGAATAGGCTCCGAAAGTATTGAACCGATTTGAAAAAATATTTTACTATTGAAAAGCCACACTATCTCCGGATGACATAGGCTATATTTAAAACAAAATGGGTTTTTACTAAAACTCCCATACCTACATTACGTGGTACGTATATAATAGGCACAATACTTATAAAATCAGTCTTCTTTAGCTATGCCCGGGCAAAGCCGGGGCGGGCAGCTAGTAGAATAATATCTAATAATATGCACGAGTAATAATATCGTCATCATATAAACACGCGATTTACACAGCAAAATCAACAAAGAAATGAGTGTGTATGCTATCACTGACCTGTTGTTTGAGTTGCTGGATGACGTTGGCGTAGTTCTTGAGCTCGTCGGTAACATCCTTGTGCTTCTTCAGCAGGCTTTGAACCTGCGCCTCGTCCACGCCCGTGTCTTCCGATGACACCAGCCTGTGAATAACGATACTTTGCTGTATTACATGTTATTAAAGCTGGCCACACACGATTCGATCATCGCATCAGTTCATCGAATCATCGCATCAGAGGGCTAAGTTGGAGTTTTGCGAATCAAATCGAATTACTTTTACGTCGCGTAGAGCACACACGCGAGCACATTGACACACACGCTTGAGTTAGCCAATCACTGACGTTGCCGCGCTTGTGTTGGATCGGTTTGGCGCTCGTTACATTACCGTAAAAAATACTCACACTTAGCTAGTCAGTTTTCCATAGAAATCACATGAAATGTTAACGCGATCGAGTTCGAGCAAGAAACTCCAACTTAGCCCTCTGTTCATCGAATTATCGCATCAGTTCATCGAATCACCCCATCAGTACATCGAATCAGTCCACCGGGGGTCTAATTCAATTAACCATTAACGGTAAATACAGAGATTGTTAAGAAAAAATGAAATTACACGAGTTATTGAAGAAACAAAATTGCAATCCTACTTTCTATCGTCTTATTCAAAAAATGTTGATATAGGAAACCTAATTTTGAACGACTTTGGTTACTATAATTTCTCGTGTAAAATTAAAATTATACGAGTTAGGTATAGAAGATGCGATTAATAATCGAGGTGGTCCAAATAAAAAATTATGACCACTATCCAAAATCGAAACACCATATTTTGCGTACTTTTTGCACTGTGTTCTTTTCTTAGCAATCTTCCTTATCATAGTGATAAATATTCTAATGTAGCACTACTTGTTAGCGATTTGGTTATGTTTGTTGAGCAATATTGGCTGTATTTTTTAAATCAAGGCTACAAGGACTTGCTGAAAGCGTGGCTACACGCAGTGTTAATAAATCATATTGCAAACATCACTTAAATCTCTATATGTAAGATCTTTCTAACAAGAAGATAACCACGAAACTGTTATTTTTTTGAAAATGTTATTTACTTCTATACTACGAGTACACTATTCCTAAAAAGTATTTCCTAAAGCAGCTTTTCAAAATAATGACACAAAGTCACTAAAAAAAATTGGTTTTCTGTAAAATCGATACGGACGATAATTTTACGTTATAAGAAAACATAGTTGAATCAACTGAAACAAGCCGAACACTGAGAAAGATCGTGTCTCTCTATCGCTTGTTCCGTGCTCACGCTTGCACGCTCGGTTTGGGCGGTATGTGACACTTTTTCGTGCATGCGACAGTTATGAACTCACCTGAGAGTGTCGAGCATCCAGTTGTCGATGTCGTCTGCGTCGGCGAACAGTTGGTGGTAGCGCACGGCCGCGTCCAGACGGTTCTTGCGAAGGGACACCACGTCCAGAAGGTGGTTCCACTGGGTCAGGATATCGCGAAGACGATCCTGGGGAAACAATTTATAGATTAGCATATTTTAAAGTTTTCAACTTTTTAAAGCTACCCCGTCACCTCCAGATTATGGTCATGGGCACTGAAGTTGCCCATATCCATAATCCAGCTAGAAATCGCTTGGATTGACAAGTATTGATATATCCGTTTTATCTACTGTGATCGGTGAATCGGCGGAACCGTCGACGCAGGCAGCTCTAGTCCTTACATAGTATAAAATAAAGTCGCTATTTTCGTTTGTTTATTTGTCTGTATGCTTAAATCTTTAAAACTACGCAACGGATTTTGATGCGGTTTTTTTTAATGGATAGAGTGATTCAAGAGGAAGGTTTATATGTATAATACACCTGTGCGAAGCCGGGGCGGGTCGTCTAGTGGTAACATAATTTATGAATGTCGTACAGGAAAAACATTTTTGAAACAATATACGATTGAACGTTACCTGTTGCTGTCGGCTCCAAAGTGGCCTTGGGAAATACCTAAGTTCATCCCCGATGACCGCGACGCTCTAGAGCTGAGGAGGCTCGAGCACCAAACGTCTCTAAGCCCTCATAAACGTTACACAACACTAAACCGTATGCGAGCGTCCTAGAGTATGTATTTACCTGTATCCTATCAGCTCCGAAGTGTCCTTGTGAGATGAGCTCATCCCCGACGGCCGCGACGCTCATGAGCTGAGGCTCGTGCGCCATCACGTCGCCCTCCAGAGCCTTGTGCTTCGATATCAGCAGGTACACTGCAATATACATTATTTATAAATATATTGCAACATTAGACTAAAGCGCTTAGTAAGTCACCTCGCGACGCAAGTTTCTATACTGCTATTGTCTCAACCGACAAATACAAAAGTTCTCTTTTGACTGCTCTTTTAGTCAGTAAATGGTTGTAGACCAATTAATTAATAATCTCGCAGTGTTGTTTTTTTTTGTTATTTGTAGGTACACACTTGTACCTTGAGACTTACTGACTGAGACTTGTACTTAAGAGTTTCATGAGATGAAGATCATAAAATACTCAGTAATAAGACATTTACAAGTAAATATGGGCCTCTTATAGAGACCACCCAAAAAGCGAACAGATGACCTAATTTCTTCACCGTAGGATTGCACTGAATTCAAGCCACCATTAGGTAAACCTTTATGTTTACGGGTAGCCTTATCTCAAATTAAGCTTGGTATGGAATGAATAACAAGTATTATATTTAAAAAATAAACTTTTTTTAAACAAGCTTTTACTGAACAAGTACTCGCCAAGACGAATCAAACGAGCCGAAACCCGATAGGGTTGCGTCGTTTTAATACAGAGTTCCTATGACCACCTTCCAGTCCATCATCAGACCCTGGTCACCATTGAAAGACAATCTACTCGCCAAGACCATTCAAATGAACTCAAACTCGATGAGGTTGTGTCGTTTCATTGCTAAGTTCCTTTGGCCACCTTCCAACTCCATCATTAGAGCAGCACCATATCATCATAATATAGCATTGTCACGCGATTTACACATGTATGCAAAATTTCAGCTCAATCGGTAACCGGGAAGTGCATCAAATTTAACTTGCAAGATTTGATTACAGACCGACAACGGGACAGGTGAAACTAAATAAAAGCTTGTAAAAAGCAAAATGAAGGGGTCAACAAGTCGTACCCGTTGACATGGAAAATAGACAAGATATGAACATACCGGTGGTGAGATCGTGTCCTATGTCATCCACAGACACGATCTGCTCCTTCTCCTTGATCCAGTTCTCCTCATCCGCCATGTCCCAGTAGAACTGCCACAGCTTACGGCTGTCTTCCAAACGCTTCCTACAAACATACATTTAAACTTTCAGAAAAATATCCTAGTGAAATTGGGACGAACACATCTGCCGCATGCAAAAAGCACATAGCAACAAGACACCCGTCGAGTCGGTTCAATAAAAGATGGCGAAACGAGCTTGACTCCTACTGTACTACTACTACAGGTAAAACTCTCGACCGAGGAACATGGAAAGAAGAAAGAGAGGAAGGCCTTTGCCCCTGTAATAGTAAAAATATCCTGGCAAAACTGTTGCCGAAGTCGACTAAAGAAGATCCTGGCATCTAATATTGTGACACTTTTTTAATAACTTATTAAAAAAAGAGTTCGCATTGTCTTCGATATTTAAGTTACTTAAAAATAACGCATAAACAACAAGAGAAAATTATGAACATATTCAACATGAATTTAAATCGCTATTAAAACTTTCATAACGATACTAGATTCATAGCTTTTGATTGCGTTAATGCTGATGAGCCGACTTATTTCATATCTTACCAAAATCCCATTTTAGTTTCCGACTATTGAACTTTACATAGAATAGTGAAAACGATTATGGATTTTTTTCAATTGTAATTCATTAAAATTCACTCTTTCGCAATATATAACTTCTTCAGATGACATTACGTTATATTGTGGTCAGACTCATGACTACTGCGGAAAATATACAAGTTCATTGCAAGGAGGTAATCCAATATCGAAATATTATTATAGAAGATCAATGGTCGCAATTCGGCGACACGCATTTAAGTTAAGTTCTCTCTAAAATAGGTTTAGTCCTGTCAAACTAGGCTTTGGTATTCGGATGTCTACACGATTAAACTAGTTTTAGGTCGAGTCGACTAAATCGATTTTAGTTACTCAATTTGGTCGAAATGCATTCGGCGGCCCACATTTTAGAGTGATTTACGTCTAAAATTTAGTTGTCAAATGTCAAACTAGTCGTCAAGAAAAACATGGCGATTAAAACTAGTTTGGAGAATTTGATGTGTTATATCGAGGTTTTATTGTCGAATTAATCCTGAAATATGGAATATTTCATTGTGGCAGCAACTGTTGATCTATTGGAAGGGTAAGTAAAAAGCCAAAAACCTGTTTTTGCTTGATTCACTAAACAAGTGAGAGTTCATGTGTGGTTCATCTAGTTCCAAATTATTGCAGCGTTTGAATTCGAATTATAATATTAGGGACGTTTCAGACCCTTTTCAGATAGAAGAGGAAAAATTTAGAAATCTGTAGGTATCTATAGAGTTCCAAAGTCTGGAGCTCAACAGTTAATAAATGATCTTAGGTAATTTGAGAAAGCACATCACTATAAGATATCCCAAAACATATAGAGGTTGTATGCTATGGTCTTCCATTCAGCATGTGGCCAAAACAATTTCTTGGGCTTAAGCCAGCCAACCGTCAGCAGATGTCTTGACGCCACAGTCAAGTCTCACAACTGGGCCCTAAAATCATCAAATTCCCAATGACGCCAGCTGACAAACAAACCGCATTGACAGAGAACTTTAATTATTCAAAACAATTAAACTCCTTAATTAATTATCCAACAGTTAGATACTTACAATAAGAAACTCATAGATGAAGGATTGGTCTTCGCTCCGCTAGCAGAGCCATCCTTCATCTATGAGAAAAGATAAGAGACCTATAAAGATTGATATCTGTTTAATTATATTATTCTATATCACATTGCAGATAACAATGAGGTACTGAAGACAAACTGCAACAATTAATTCTTGGTGCGATAGAAGTGTGACTGATATGATGAAGATAAAGATTTCCGGTCAGAAGCGAGATTGATATGCCAAAATTGAAGTAAGTTCTAGATTTTTTTATTAATAAAAACATCAAAATAAAATAATCGGCCAAGTACGAGTTGGACTCACGCACAGAGGGTTCTGTACTGTATGGGAGCCCATATCCCCCTTATTAAGGGCCCCCCCTTAAATATTTATTTATTTTTAATTTATCATTTAATTGTATCTACAACTAAACATTCTGTGATTATTTAAGCATCTATCTGTTACCATTATTAATATCGAGCGAAAAAATAGCTAAATTATTAATTTAATTCAGTTTTTAGTATTTGTTGTTATAGCAGCGACAGAAATACATCATCTGTGAAAATTTTAGCTTTCTAGCATAATGGTTCATGAGATACAGCCTGGAGACAGACGGACAGCGGAGTCTTAGAAATAGGGTCCCGTTTTTACCCTTTGGGTACGAAACGCTAAAAATGTACTTATATGGTTTATTATTTGTTCCAACAAAAATTAATAAAATAAAATAAAAATAGCCTTTATTCTCTAGTATATTAAATCCTTATGAAACATTTTTCTTATTGCTACATATTTCACTAGGTTGTCCACCCTGAACATAGGCCTCTAGAAGTTGCCAGTGCTCCCTATCTCTGGCTTTCCTATGCGTTTTCCTACAATCAAACAGTAATTATTGTTTATATTATCATGTTGCAGATAACAATGTGGTACTGAAAACTGCAAGAAGCTGCAGCAAATTCAACCAAGTCTTGGTGCAACAGAAGAGACAGAATAGAATGAAGATCAAGATTTCCCATCGCAAGCGAGATATGCCCAAATTTAATTACTAGATTTTTTTAAAAATAAAATCATAAAAATATACATAAATCGTTTATTATTTGTGTCAACAAAAATTAATCAGTAATATTATTCTAAATAAAAATAATTTGGCGAATTCCACTCTGCTCAACAAGCCCTTTCATTTGATTGAGGCTGCATTTGTTCTTGGCCAACTGGATCTATGACGACGAGGCAGAGGCTGCCTTCCACTTGGTTGAGGCAGATCAGAATGCAGGCACGCTGTGGGCTGGCTTTGTGCAGGCTGGTACGCTGTGGGCTGGCTTTGTGTTGACTGACACGCTGTGGGCTGGCTATGTGCGGACTGGCATGCTATAGGCTGGCTTGTTGAATGCGGAAGTGCAGGTTGGCTTCCTGATGGAGGTTGTATGGGTACCTCGATATAATATATTTCTGGGAGATCATCCTAGAAAGATCCCACAATCCCTGCTTTGTCTGCTCAGATGGTAATGGCAGTATACCCTGTAAAACAAAATATTTTATTACAAAATTAAATTTAAATAGTAGTACCTATACCTACATAGTACATAAGTATAATAGTAGTTAACATATTTCTTTTATTAATAAGGATTATTCAAGTTACTTGCTTTATTTATTGACTGTAAAATAAGGTAAAAATAAATAAATTACCAGTTCTATGCTGTTGTGGCCAAAGACCAATGAAGACCCGATTTCTTCCAAAATCTTTATTTCTGTATCGTCTAGGTCTGCGTCTCTTCCAGTAGTATGTATAGACCGTCTGATCTTTCTCGCTTTCATTTTTGTCTAGGTCCATACATTCCAAACCTATTGGACAATTTTTATCAAATTAAAACCTTATCATGATAGGTATTCATTTAGTTGGTACCTACACAAGAGTTACAAGAATTGTTTTTGAAGATATCACAAGACAAGCAAAAGAGGTACAAGTAGCGGCCAGGACATTGAGTTCACTGGCCAGATTTTCGGAACACGACAGCTTGAGTAGTTGCTTGATTTACCAAAAAGAGATCTACTTAAAAGACAATTAGAATTGCTTACCTACCTTTCACATAATGTACTCCTATGTCTCTCAGTATCGTGATGTTGGCGTGGAGAGGACATCTCCCTTTGCTTTTTATTGGCATTATTCATTGTAAAAGTCTTAGTGATAGTCGTAGTGATATTGCAATTCAATTCAATTCTTGTTTATGGCTTCTGTGAAGGTGTTTCACAATTTTGCCAATGTCTTGTATTTCACTGCCACCAAACGTAGAGAATTTGAACGATTCCAATATGATGTACTGTATTCATTACTCTAGTTTTTGGATTTTACACCTTTTACCTCTGAATATTGCAAAGATTTACGAAGTTTTTGTGAAATGTGAACTGACTGAAAACAAATGTAAACAAAAGTGTTGCCAAAGTAATTTAGCTAAAGTTACGATAAAAGCCAACGAGTTGTATTTTACTTCCAACCTTTTAATCAAATCATAGATATAAAACCTAGTGCATTCCACGGAAATAAAATAATGTAAAAGTCTTTCCAAAATAAAGCGTGTTGCACCGTTTTTGGAGTAAAATCGATTGTGATAATCCGTAACAGATATAGTAAGTATTTCTTGAGACTTAAAATAGAAAAGAACATAATTGTAACTTTGTTATTGATATGGTAACAAATTGGGAACAGCCCGAGGATTTTCTATGTTTACGTAATATATCCATGGATCAGCCACAGATAAAATAACAACCATAATTAATATTTGTGCCATCTAGTGGGCTTTTTCGAACTAATTTGCTACTCACCACTAGATGGCGTAAGTGGCGTTACTCAATTTAATTCTTCATGGCGGACGACTAAAATCACTTTAAATTTAGTTCGAAGAAAACACCGAATAGCCTTTCGCTAGTTTTGCACTAAACTAAAATTTTTAGTGCGACTAGTTATAGTTTAATGCGAATGTCGCCGAATCGCTACCAATGTCTCGGCAGTAAGGTTGCTCTTGCAATTACTTGTACCTATTTAGTTTCAATTAAGCTCTTGGATAAACTTTATTCGGTATCAAATAACTGTATTGAACTGCATCTTTTTAATAGTCCATTGCTGACCATAAGTCTACCTGCGAAGGACGATCAGATCAGAGTGAATAGAATCTTCTAGGTCTGCGTGCTTCATCTCCGACCACAACGTCGCTTACCATCAGGCGAGATAACATGGACGTATTCGCGTTAAAAAAACGAGGGACAAAACTGCCGCAAAAGAATCATCTCAGCATTGACACTTGAGTGAAGATAGTTTTACACACCACTGCGTTTTCGATAACGGAAAAAAATCATGAACCAATCTGCATCTGAATTCACATACGTATATATGTGGATTCACCAACGCGCTCTTCGCCAGCGTGGTGAATATGTCACATACACCCTTCATAAGCAATCAGGTATCAGCCCGGTACAATAGGCTCAAACTGCTATAGCGATAGTTACCTGCGCTCGACGGCGAGATGCACGAGCTCTGCGTACGCGTTCTCAAGCTGTTGGATACGTTCCACCGTGATGGCGGGGTCGCACGGCCGGTACCCGCCTTCCTCTTGCTCCAGGAAGCGCTGGGACTGGCCCACTACCACCTAAGAAGCAAAAAATTAAATTAAATCATCAAATAAAAATTGTTTTTTTGTCATATAAAATTAGTAGCATGAGACTGACGGTTTTTAGATCGCAACAAAGGGTTTGAACGTGAACGCATCTGTAGCTTTGCGAGTGTAGAGGACAGTTCACGCGTGGATCGCGGCATTAATTCACGGCGCGGCTTCAAACGCGAGTGAACAGCCGACTTAAGACGTATTTTGCACTCTTCCTGAATAGTGGACGAAACTAAACCATCACTCTTAAATCGGTGACGCAGAATCGGCTATACTCAGCTGTAATCGTCATCAGATGAGCCATTTCTTTGAGATAAATCCTAGTGTGTGAAGCAATACAAAATTAAATCATTTCCATGAGCCTTGCGTTTTGTCTAACCAGGAGTTTAAGGTTGTAAATAAAAATAATATTTCAGGGGGCTCCCGTATTTCCTCGTATTGATCTAATATTAAAGCAATTGCTGGTAATTGCGATCTTATCGAGGCATTTTTACGTGAAACTGCTGGAAACTCACTGTACGGGTACTGACATGTATGAATAGCACTTCACGGAACTGTACGGTACGGAACTGTCGGTCACGTGCCGACACTGTTGTGTGCGGATCGGCCTTAAAGGATCTTCCATACGATACGGAACCCTTCGTGCGTGAGTTCGACTCGCACTAGGCTGATTTTGGGTAGTATTGTCCAACATACCTTGACTCGTTCTCCGAGTACATTGATATCAGCCTCTACAAGCGCGTGCTTCTGCAGTAAATCTTCGACTCCCATCAGATGCTTGCCGTAGTCGTCCGTCAGAAGACGCATCTTGATCTCTTCCATAGAATCCAAGATGTACAGCATTTCCTGTTAAAACATAATATTCGTTATTATACATAATATATATGACATACAATGATATACCTACCCCTTGGGTTGGGATTTTTGTACTTTCTTTACGAACACTAAGAAATTCTGATATTAAGTCGCGTGCTTCGTGCAAATATCTACAGAGCCACAGTTCTTATGTGAAAGAAGTAAAATAATGTCCAAGCGCCACACATACCGACTTTACGACTTACGACTAAATAAAAAGTCTGCCCACTTCGTAGCTTGGGCAGAGATTTGCCTTGGACAATTTTTTTGCACGATTGTGACTCCATATTTCTCGAAGATCGCGTGTACTCGTAATATAACATACAACAGATATTTATATCACAGTTGCACTCATAGTTTGTAGCAGCCGGTGCACGTGCAATCGGCAGTTGCAGTTGGCGGTTCGGATCCAAATGACACCTTTGAGACGCAGGTGGAGCAACAGCATTACAAGTTTCAAACTGTACATATAGCCCCACCCATCGAGGACAGGCCTATGATTGAAGGCGACTGACCTGGAAGTTTTGCTGGAGCTGGAGAGACAGCTCGAGGCGGGCGCGACGAGCGCGCAATAGCTCGAGGAGATAGGCCCACAAGCGCAGGACGTTGTCGCGACGGGCGGCGACACGCTCCATGTCGTGGTATCTACAAATAAAACATACTATATTGCCTAATACTATATTGCCTATCCTTTCATTCCAATGTTTCGGGTTTAAAAAGAATGGTGGTCAAATGCTGGAGTTCGATGTCGGGAATTTGCCGGCGATTACAGAAGATACAGCTCGAACACGGGCACAAATGAGCGAGCGACATTATATCGCGTCACACAAGTTGGCGGAAATGAAGTTAGCTACAAGCTGCGTAATATCCAATCAACGCGCGGCTTTGAGCTTCAGTCAGGATTGGATACCATCCGCACGCTTCATGCCGGGCTAGCATACGCACCACGACATAATTTTAAACTTAACTACCTACTTGTATTAATGAAAAATAAAGTCATAAATAAATCGAACCGAATCCGGGATAGTTGTTTTGAGGTACAAGACGCTAAAACCCGTAATTTACACCCTTACAAAATCCCAAAATGGTTTTAACCCAAAATAGACCTTATAACGCCTACAAGTAAAGTTCACATTACCTCTCAGCCTGCAACTCTGAGCACACGGCGACGACCGCCTGCACTCTTTCTTCATACGCGAAGATGTCGGTCTCAATGGCCTCATGTTTCTTAGCGGCTGCTTCCACGGCGGCCAAGTCGAAGCCGAAGTTGTCTTGAGACACGAGACGCTGGTTTTCGGAGAGCCAAGTCTCTCGCATCTGAGCTTTACGGTTGAATCTGAAGAAGAAATAGGATATTAGATAGTGGTTTTGCTATATTTTTAAAACAATTTGACTTGTAGGAAAAAGAGACTAAATAAAAATGCCTGTAATACTATCAGAGACAGGTGTCTCTTAGGCACCTTTTTTTTTTTTTTTTTACTTAAAATTACGTTAAAAAGATTGGTACTACTAATAAAATATATCGTAAACATTTGCCGATGTTGCGCAGTGCCGGTGGGCCCCAAACTAGGCGATGCCTGTATCTTGGTGGCCCGGTGAAATACAATTACTATGGAAGAATTTGCGCGGCTTCGTCATTGAGATAATTTAAATTGCTAAACGTTTAAAAAGTTAAACGGTCAGACTATAGATCTCGGAACCAGTATACAAAAGCTAAAGACAGGATATTCAAGATTTTTTACAACAACTAAATAATGATAAGATAATTAAAAACAAATCACTCATTTTGTTATATTTTTAAAACAATTAGAATTGTAGAAAGTTACACTAAATAAAAATGCCCGCAATATTACCTAATAGGTCTCGGAACCAGTATACAAAAGCTCAGGACAGGATATTCTAGATTTTTTACAACTAAATAATTACAAGATTATTAAAAACAAATCGCCTATTCTTTACTAATTTACGAATAAACACAATTTACCAAGTTACGATATATTATAGTCTACGGTTCAGAAATATTGTTATTTGTTTAGGAAAAATTAATGACCTCGATACTGTCTTTTTCTGACTCGGTATAAATTTAATTAGCCGTCAAATATACCTACAATGTACGTTATCAAATTAAAGAGCCCAAAGGCAACAAACCTCCCTAACAAGGTCAAGGTAATAGATTATAACTTGATAATACAGGGCTCGCATTTCCAGACTTGGTTTCGTAACAATAACAGGGCTATTCTCGAGAATTCTCAGACATGGTTTATGTAACAATAAAGTTTATGTTACGAACATAACTTTGCGTGTTGCGTCGGGGGCGTGATTTGTGTAAATACTTAATTAAAAGCTACAGTACAGCCAAGATATCTTGGTACATGGTATAAGTAAACCTTCTAATTTTGTTTATTTTTTGTGGCTTATATGTAAGGGAAGTCATTACGAACATAGAGGTACATTCGTTAAAAGCGTGTTACTTTTGCAATGAACGCTGCATCTCAAAGTAAAGTTTGCTGTTCATGTTCAAGTAAAATGAGCTCCGTACTCCATTACAACTAAACGCGGTATTCCGCACGTAGCGCAGTTTTCAACGCCTACAGTGTGGACATCCTAATACAGGTCGTTAGAGAATTAGTTATAACCAATTGGATCCAAGTGGTTTTAGATATAGTCCAGTCCAATACACTAAGTTGTGCTTTGCGCCGAGGGCATGATTTGTGTAAATACTTAATTAAAGCTACGACCAAGATATCTTGGTACATAAAACATTTAATTATGTTTATTTATAGTCGCTTTTCATGTACTTAAGTAATTGTCATTAACAAACATTTACAAATCATAAAGAGATTTTGCGACTTCAGGCTTGATCCGATAGTAAGATCCATTAATACCGCTCGTAGTTTTATACATTTATTTCAACTTTAGCTAGGAATAAATCGCATTGAATTGCTTTTGGAAACTAATATCTTATTCCAGTTTTGTATTCATAGCATAGCAAGTAAACAAAACCAACGGTTTTGTCTTTGTAAGGGATTTATTGACACTGACAAATTGCTGTTTTTCGTACACTATCTTATCTTATTATTGAATAACGAGTTGAGCAATACGCTTACTTTTTGCCTATGACAGGTCAAGGCCATCAAAATATACAAGCACAAGGACAAAACGACGGGATTTATCAACATTTCGTAAAAATGTATAAGTGAAGAGAGCGTCTTATGGGCTGAGACGTACACGGTGATGATTTTATCTGGAAAACTCTTACCTAGCAGATAGTAGCTTTATTTTCCCCACTTATTTTCAACCTTCTCCACATTCCCAGGCCCGGTTCATATCATGCGACCTTATAACCTTATTACGGCTTCAGGTTAGCGACATGATTGTAGAGTGGACCGAAGGCTCTCTATGTTAGGTATACTAAGCGCCACACAAATCGGCGGATGGGAAGTTATGCGTAGAACGCTGCGCAAAAGCCAAAATATAGGTATACGCAGGAGCTAGAGAGACGAGAAGGCGGGGCACACCCGCCCGCCAACCTCCCGCGCGCTCCCTACGCATTGTGCACACATGCGCAATAATTAGCGAATCACGGCGAAGTGTCATCTGCGGCTAACTTCTCATCCGTCGATTTGTGTGGCGCTCAGTATACCCTTTGTCCGTGCCAGCTCGCGCAAAAATTTAACGTTTTCGAAACGCTCCCAGGCGCAGTAGATATCGTATTTCATGCGTCTTTTCTCGGAGTCTATGGCTTTTAGTTGGTCACACGACTGAAGCGTAAACAGTAGAACTTCTCCTGTCTAATAAGTTCTTCTCTCAGCGCCAACTCTCTTTAGTGTTCAGATTTTCCCAAGCGTTCCCAAGCACGGTTGATGTCATGAATCATGCGGCCTTCCTTAGAAGTGTACGGCTTCTGATTATCCGCACACAATCGCGACTGAAGAATGAACAGTTAGCCCTCTAAGCTATATTTATCCTATATCCAAAGACACTCACCTGGCAGCCAGTTGCTCGAGCTTCTCCTGCCTAATAAGCTCCTCTCTCAGCGCCAGCTCCCTCTCGTGTTCAGATTTTTCCAAGCGCTCCCAGGCGCGGTTGATGTCATGGATCATGCGGCCTTCCTTAGGAGTGTACGGCTTCTGGTTGGCCGCGCGCATTCGGGATTGGAGGGTGAACAGTAGAACTTCCAAGTTGCCCTTTTCGACGAACCTGATGAAATAGAGATGGTTTAGATAAAATAGTAAATAATAGTGGGCAATACAGTACCTACCGAATTTTCATGAAACTTTTCAGGACCAAACAAAGGCAATTCAGTAACAATTTTCATGAAACTTTTCATGACCAAACAAAGGCAATTCAGTAACGAATTTTCATTGAAACTTTTCAGGACCAAACAAAGGCAATTCAGTAACAATTTTCATGAAACTTTTCATGACCAAACAAAGGCAATTCAGTAACGAATTTTCATTTGATGGTCAAAGTTGTATAAAATGGAGTCACAATTTGTCCTTTCGAGATTTTTTTAATCAATGGCTTCATTGATGGTCAACACTAAAATTGATTTCCTTGTATCAAAATAGATTTAATATAATACCTATTTATAATTTCTTGCAGCAGCCATAGGACGTGCACTGCTGGACATAGGTCTCAAGTTTGGATCTTCAATAAGATCGGTTGGAAGCGTCTTGCATCCAGCGTTAGCCGCAAACAATCGGTCCTGTTGGAAATCTATTGGGGACATGTATGTCTTAAGTAAACGTCTTACGGCTGATCATGGAGATGATGATACTCACTTGGGCGGTTTCTCAACGGTGCGGTAGTTGGCGAACTGTATGAGCTGTTGACGGACTCCCTCCAGCGAGTTTGCGAACGTTCGGTCGCCGAGTGCCTCGATGGTACGCTCGATCCACTGCAGCAGATCGCTGGGAACAAAACAATGTGCGTTAGGAAACTAACATTTCAGTACCTTCAGTAAAATAATAGTAAACATCAAAATTTTAAAAACTCTCGGTACAAAATAAACTTTGTCTTTTCAATATCATTGAAGTAACACGGTACCAAATTTCGAATCGATAGGACATATGGAAAGCAGTCAGATCCAATCATCAACTATTAAAGAGCTGATGATCTTCAAACGGCAGATCAGGTCATGGTTACCTTACTTTAAAAAATGCATATCATTGAAGTAACACGGTACCTAATTTCTAATCGATAGGACATATGGAAGGTAGTCAGATCGCCTCATCAACTAGAAAAGAGCTGATGATCTTCAAACGGCTGAACAGATTTACATGAAAAATGGCTACACTCGATAACCGTTAAATAAAATAAGAAGCCTCCAAAATAAGAATGTTCAGAAAACACACTGACAAATACAACTCTATAGGTGTTATCTAATTGAAGATTCTGTTCCTTCCCAAACCATAGCATCGTCTGCCTCGGTGGCTCAGTGGTTAGTGACCCTAGTTTCTGGGTCAATCGTGGGTTCGATCCCCACCCAGGGCAAGTATTTATGTGATGAACATAAGTGTTTGCTCTGTCTGGGTGCTATTTAGGTATTATATATAAGTATGTATTTTAAGGGCTTATTCTGTACATCAAAACTAACAACTTTTGTTCTACGACATTTGTCAAAACTCGAAAAAAAAACAGCTGTTCTATACTTGTCAAAGGTGAATGATTTTTTTCTATAGAACTACAACTTTATTTGAGAATAAGTCGTAGATCAAAAGTTTTTAGTTGTCATGTACAGAATAAGTCCCTAAAAGGATGCTAATTGATTAGAAATAACCCTGTATAGCCGTAATTTATAAAAAAAAAATGTAGTATATCAGTCTCTGGCAGCCATATCACAAGCTTTGCTTAGTATGGTGTCAGAGACCGTCTGTAAGATGTCCCCTAATATGTATTTATTTATTTATAGCTTTGCCGAATAGTCTCTTGTGGAAAAGCATTCCACATCTCGCAGAGAGTGGCAAAAACGAACGGGTTGAGTTAACGCGGCGTAGAGACGCGGGCTCACAATCGGCAATCAGTTTCTAGGTTTTCTTTATATTCGCCCGCACTGTGACTTTATTACACACGAGCGCAGTACCACAGTAGTGTTATGCCTATTTCGGAGAATTCAATAAAACTGCTTCAGTTAAGGGTTGGTCCGTTACCTGGTGAGCGACTCGTACTCCTGCTGCATCTTGTCGTTCTCCATGGCGATGCCGACCACTTTCCCTATACGCTTGCCCTGCACCGTCTCTTGCTTCAGCTTGCTGAAGTAGTGGTAGTATGTAACCACGTATGTTATTATGGATTTCTCGTCGGGGTGGTCCACGGCGATGTCTGCAACGTTACACGGGTGTTAGTTTCAAACAAGACTTGTCAAGAGATCGGAAGGAGAATTTATAAATTTAGAACTATTCAAGTTCAATAATTTATAAATTTATAATTATATCTGCCTTTGAATAGGATCGATGGTATGCATAATGCCTTTAGCGCGATTTTGCACTTCCTTCATGCGTGAATAGGTGTTTAAAACCAGAACAAAGCATTCGGAAAATCCAATAAATCTCCGCGCGTGCAAATTGCCGTTAGCATCAAACAGTGTAGGATAGGCAAACATCGTGAAGAAACTTATTTGTCTGAAGATATTTTTATTTGAAGTTTGACAGTCCATTTGACCAACGCGGTGGACTATGATCGACCCTTCTCGCAATATAAGTGACTCGTACTCAGCAATAGCACACAGTTTATAACACAAGTAATAGTAATAGTGACAAGTAATAGAAGTATTGCTAAATTTTACTCTAATAAAAACTATGTTACAGCTGTCTTATTCATATCTGGTTAAGTATATAGCATACCCGAGAGTCAGTGGAATAAAAAAAACGCAATGTCTGTCGCATACGTCAATCACCAGTTGGAATGTCAAAATAGTTAAAATTTGGTTCCACTTGGTCTTTTGTCTTTTTGAGAAATTTGAACCCTCTAGTTCCAGTAAGAAAGTTCAAATCTCTGATCATTTTACCTTCCTACTTTTTACCTTTTTGAATTTGGACAGCCGAGATAGCTCAATGTAGTTTATGAAACCCTTCGAAATTACGTAAGTTCGGGTGTACGTGCATCTTTTTCTAACACCTTTTAAATTTCATATTTAAAATGAGACAAAGTGATATATATCTCTTGCTATTTTAGTACTGTTTCTATTACTTTAGTTCTTGTTCTATAGTTATAACAATGACTTAATAAAATCAAAGAATACAAGGTCATCTCATCTCACCTTCAGCATCCAACAACTTGGTGAGTCCGAGCTTCTCCTCGGCGACATTGAACGCATTGTTCAAGTTGTGTATCGGATTGCTCCTGTGCAGTTTCTCAAACTGTATCAGGTCTGGTCTGTGCTTGTGTATGATAGCATTGAACGCCAGCCCGTCTCGCCAGGAAGTGGTGAAATTGCGGACATTGACATTGTTGTAGCCAGCGGTCTTCATTTGACACCAGAGGAGGAGAGCGTCCTTGGCGGATTTTGTTTCCTTGTTGTCAGTTTCTTCGATTGTTATGTCTTGGATCTGGAATGGCAAAGATTGTAGTAAGTATTTAAGTTCGTATAGGACGGGTAGCAAACCTTGGTGCCAGAGTTTCACAGCCGCCTGATTGCCTCTGACATGGCCAAACGGTAAAAACAACCGGGACTTTCAATTGAACGTGTCATCCGAGCCACGGTAGCGCTCAGTGACATTGTGGTGAGAACATATTCTAAACTAGTCTAGAAATAAAGCGAATGTAAATATAATATTTCTTGTAAGCTAGTTTTATGCGTTAAGGTTTTTGAATAAAGGAGTTATCTAGCAGGTACATAAGTTTGCAAAAAAAAATATTAAATATTGATTCAATTTTAACAACATTTTCTACTTATTGAAATTTTGCATTTAAACGACATGTAAAACTGGAGACTAAGCTTGACTAACTAAACTTTTTTCGACGAAATACTCAAAATAAACAGATCACTACAACTACATTCGAACAATCTCCTTATGTATAGAGGTGGAGCACATTGTGTATTCTGGCTTGCTTTCCATTCCTTTATTCTTACAAGGATCCCAAACCAGGCCACCCACAAGGTTTCAGATTTTATTACAGTTTGATCTCACTAGAAACCTACTTTCTAAAGCTATGAATTCATGGATGGTTGAACCGTGGCTCCCGTAAAATAAGCGAGTGAAAAGCGAGTCATGAAATGTGCTTGTATTGTATAGTAGTATAGAGACCACAGGGCCGGAACCATAGTGGTACAAGTTAACAATATCTGATCTTCGTCAATCATCCGCAACCTTCCTTATCCTTTGAATAGGCTTCTCTCCACCTGTGCTGTATTCATATTCGATCCCCGTTTCATACGTTAGATCTTTACCCTAAACAATTTACAGCATTCAACTCTTGCGCGTAAAAATTCGCGGAATGCCCCATCTGAACAGGGTCTAAATTTAATATCACCGTAGACGAGCCAAAAACGAAGCAACGGGCCACTAACGTGGTCGGAATTTTAAGAAAAATTTCGATAGCCGCGTTTGTGGCTGTAGTAGACCGCTCGCAAGTGATTAGCTCATAAAGTCTTTGAGAGATCTTAGCCTCAGACAACATTCTGACAATATTGCTGTACGTACCTGGAAGCGCAGAATGATAGTCCAAATGAGACCGAGGTTGAGCCTCGGGTTTCCGTCCACGATGTCATGGGATCCCATGTTCTCTAAGTGCACTCGCTGTTCGCGCAGGAACTGCAGAGCTTTGTCAACGTTCTCCAGGCAGTGGATACGCATCTTGCCTTTCGTCGGCCGAGGCTGGAACAAATTACACGCATTGTGTTAATAAATCTTAACATTCGATCTTACGTAGAATAGCATGGAATCTTCAGATGGGTATCCGCGGGTGGCGTTTACAATTGAGCGCTACCGTGACTCGGATGACACGTTAAGTGGCTCCGGCTGCTTTTAATTTTAGACATTTCAGAGCCGTTCAGGCGGCTTAAAAACTCTGACACTAGGGCTAGCCACCCGGCCTATGCAAACTTACGTAGAATAGCTGCTCTAATTGTTTACAAACAATAGGTAACCTCTGTAAATTTCGTAAGGATACGAATAACGTTTAACGAACAATAATACCTCATCAGTATCAGTTAAAATAGCCTATAATCTCCATTCCAATCATATCCACTATGGCACCAAAAACGATCTTATCATTGCTATCGTGAAACTGCATAAATCATGTTCCACCAGAAAACGCCTGGTACTAGATCATATCCAAATCTTTTTGAAAATATGTGAAATCTTTAATTTCGTAACCTACAATTCACTATCAATTAAAAGCAATGACATTCTCGTTTTCAACCAGTTAGCAACCATCAATTTTCATAATAGTTGCAAAAGTGTGAGTTTCACTCGTAATTTCTACCATGTATTTGCATATCAACCGACATTATTGTTTCAATTATTCTGCCCTTGAGTAAATCTAGGTCATATACCTAGCAACTGTTACTCGCTATGTGGAAAACTAGTGAACAGTAAAGGCGATTAATGAATATAATACATCGTAGCGCTCGTAGCATAGTTTGATTAGGTGTTTGTCAGCAATCACCGAAATTAAGCAACGTTCCGCACGATCAGTATTTGGATGGGTGACCGCGGGTGCCATTTTCCAACTGAGCGCTACCGTGGCTCGGACGACACGTTAAATTGTAGGTCCCAGTTGTTTTAACCGTTTAGCCAAATCAGAGGCCCTCAGGCGGCCTAAAAACTCTGACACCAGGGCTAAAACTTACTTACATCGACTTTTGGACAGAGGTAATCGGCTGATGATACTATACTCGCTTTTTGTAGACCATCTCTGTCTCACGAATAGTCACGAACTCACGAACCACCCACCATTCATAAAGTGGTGACGTTAGTCGCCGATTTGTCCAGGCGGGCAAGCATACGCACCACAACATAATTATTTCGACGTCTCAAAACGAGACAGATTTATAGTGAAGTATATATCTGTCACTTTTTCACACGTCGCCATACATTTTGTCGTAGTGCGTATGCTAGGTTAGCAGGTGTGTCCAGTAGTAGTTCGTGAGACGGCAATAAAACTCTACGAAACCTAAGTTGACTATTATTTCTTTCCAAATGTCCAATGTTCATTATTTATTTACGCGAGCTGTAACAATTTTATTGTTTTGAATAGTTACTAATCTAGTAATCTAGCGGTGAAAAGTAACAATAGATTTTAAACTGAACGGTATTTGGAATAGATTCGTTTGAAAAAGTTGTAATGTTATCAGATAATCAGATGCTTTGCAAGGTAACATACACACAGACAAGCTAAATTGAATAGGCTAATCTGTGCTGAATTGGCCTGACCGGATGTATGCACATTTGCACGTGCGAGTATGTATAGGACAAAATATTTGCGCATAGGACGAATTTATGATCACGTAGGGATCAGATAAAATAATATTGTAACGCGAGCTCGAATGCGTCATTAAAATCACGCGGGAATCGTACGACCCTTATACCTGAGGTCCAGCGTCGCCTGCCGGCGACCGCTAAGATGCCTCAAGGAAGGGACGCCACTCGACAAACAACCGTTGACGCCGCCGGCTCGCGAGGCGCTCGCGCTGATTCAGTTATCTTATTTTGTTTACGTTGTTAATTGTGTACCTGTAGAGTTAAGCAATACAGTGATTTCACCCTTTGAGCGTGTTTCGAACTTTTACCACCCCTTAGAGATAAAAATAGAGGATATTGCCTTAAAGTGTCGCCCAACTCGCGGGCACGCTCAAAGTGAAAACAGTAAATACGTAAAAAGTGACTGAAAGTGACACATTCCTATCGTGATCCGAACGTTGTGAACAATAATATTTCCGATAGTGCTTTATGTGAAAAACCACTAAAAACAGTGCAAAACGTAATTCGCAAATCACTCGGGCAAGTTCATCTTCGGCGAACCCAAGCCAAGCCATACCCGAGTGAGCGAGAACGCGAACGGCGAGAGTGAGACGCGCGACATACGACGCGTCACACTAAAAAAACCGGTATACCTGCTCCGGGCGGACGAGCGAATCTACCGTTGGGATTTCGCGCCACCGGAACGAGACAAAATACCCGATCGAGTCGGCGATTCTCGCCTGGGAACGCTACGCGATCGAAGAGTCATTGCTGACGACCAGATAAACACCACCTTCGTCACCCGTATTCGTCGAGCGAGAAACAGTGCGCATTACTACCACTGTTACGATGCCGCAGACACGAAGTGCCGGAAGAGACGTAGGATCGGAACCTGGCGATCGCGAGGAAAACACGACAACGACGCCTTCAGCTAACGCCATCACCATGACCAACGACATGCTCCAAGCCCTGGTATCTAGCATCGCGAGGAGTCAAGCTGAAGCCAATAGAGCCTTAATAGAGAGCCTGACTAGATCAAGCCAATCTAGGACACCGACGCCGTGTAATGAGCCGCCGCCTCTCGAACCACAGGCCCGTCCGTTGCAACCGGGTAATTTCGCGAAGTGCACGGCAAGCTTTGATGGAAAATCCAGGGATGCAGACCAGCTCGAGGCTTTCATAGACGCCATCGAAATTTACAGGGACTGCACAAACGTTAGCGAAGACAATGCTCTACGCGGGCTACCTATGCTTCTGGTCGGCGACGCCGCCGTCTGGTGGAAAGGCGTGAAGAAAACGGTCACGTCGTGGTCCGACGCGCTCAACCGCCTGCGTGGGATGTACGGAGTGCCACGTCCTGCATACAAAATTTTAAAGGACATTTTCACGAGTGAACAACATAGTGACGGTGCGGACGTGTATATTAGCAAGCTTCGGGCATCGATATCTAAACTTCCTTATGAAGTACCCGAAGCTATGAAAATTGATATCGTGTATAGTTTGCTTCACCGTAAGATAAGGAAGCGAGTGCCTCGCGACGCGGCGGACAGTCTGGATCAGCTGATTCAGAAAGTCAGGTTAGTCGAGGAGTCCCTGGCGGAGGTAAGTGCACACGATAATACCGCGATCCCCACTGTAAACCATTCGAGCTCGGCTTATCCCACCGATAACGTAGGCAATACGTCGGGTTTACCCAAGTCCGCTGTGAAAACGATACCTAATTCTCGCGACGACCGCGACGCGCCCGACGCGCATAACTCGCGCGCGTCGAGTACGAAACGCAGCGAAATTAGTGAGGGCGAAGGGAAAAAACGGGTCCGACCGAAATGTACGTACTGTAAAATCTTTGGTCATTCGGTAGACGAGTGCAGAAACGTCAAAAAAAAAAGTGACAGTAATCCAATAAGATCGAGTGACAGTACCCAGCTGCGCTGTTATGGGTGCGGCCAGTTAGGAGTGCCACGTTCGCGATGCGAGAACTGTAAGAACACTCCCAACATCAAGCGATCTGATTTTTATAGCGCACGTGAGACCGACAGTGACGACGCGCGACCGTTGATAGAGATTCAAGTTGCGAACGGTATGGGCGTGGCCATCGTGGACACGGGAGCCACCCACTCTATTGCGGGCTCCTCTTTGTATAAACTTCTTGTCGACGCGGGCATACAGTTCAGGGAGACGTCGCGAACATTAGCGCTAGCCAACGGCTCGCAGCAATTGTGCGCCACACGCGAATGCGACGTCGATGTCCAATTGGAAAATCGTATTGTACCCACCACCTTCATGGTGTTACCAGACGCACAAACGCGCACACTGTTAGGTAGGGATTTTATTATGAAAGCGGCTGTAGTACTGGATTTGCCTCAAAACAGCTGGTACTTCAGCGATGAGCCTAAGCGTTGGCATCCATTTGTTACCGGTTTCTACCCGTCTGCTTGCGCTTCAGAGCTGATGAAAGTAGATGTCACGACGCTGAAGTTGAGGAACGACGAGGGCACGAAGCTGACGACCGACCAGCGGGCCCAGCTGAACGCGTTCCTAGTAAGAAGGGCCGACCGCTTCGCGAAGGAAGGGCCCCCTACAGACTTCGCTTCGCATCGATTAAAGATCGACGAGCACCAGGAACCCATCGCCTCACCACCCTACCGGATGTCTCCAGGCAAGAAGGCGATGTTGGAACAGGAGCTGCAAAAGCTCCTGGAAGCTGACGTAATAGAGGAATGTGAGTCCCCATGGGCCGCCAATGTTGTCCTCGTCACGAAGAAGGATGGCGGTATTCGGCTTTGCGTAGACTATAGAAAACTGAATGCCGTGACTGAACCGGACCGCTACCCACTCCCACGGGTCGAAGACGTCCTTCATGCAGCGAAAAACACTAGTTTCATGACCACCTGCGACCTTCGTTCAGGCTACTTTCAAATTTGCGTAGAGGAAGACGATCGCGACAAGACAGCCTTCGTGAGCCCGCTTGGCTGCTACCGATTTAAAAGAATGCCAATGGGATTACGAAACTCTGGAGCGACTTTTCAGCGACTTATGGACCGTTTCAAGTCTGGCAAAGAACTGGCAGGTGTTTGCTTGCTGGCGTACCTTGATGACCTGGTCATTTTGTCCGAATCGTTCCCCAAACACCTGGAAGACCTGGAGAAGGTTTTCGACAGGCTTGAAATGTACAAGTTGCGTGTGAACCGGGAGAAGAGTTGCTTCGCCCGTGACTCGGTTAAGTTTCTCGGACACGTGATTATGCCGGGAGGTATAAAGGCAGACCCCGACAAGATCGCAGCCATAGCCGATATGCCACCACCAACGAACATCAAGCACTTGAAAACCTTTTTACAGACGTCCAGCTGGTTCCGGCGCTTTATACCCAATTACGCTGACGTTGCCAGGCCTCTGACGGATCTGCTTAAGAAAGACAGCAAATGGGTATGGGCAGCGAAGCAACAAGATGCTTTCGACCATATTAAGGACCTACTCGTGTCAGCTCCAATACTCCGACAGGCCGACGAGTCACTGCCGTATTCGCTCAGGACCGATAGCAGCGGGTACTGCCTCGGAGCGGTTTTGATGCAGGGGGAGGGTCCCGACGAGCGACCGGTAGAGTACGCGTCTCGTCTATTGAACGGCGCGGAAAGAAATTATAATACGACGGAGAGAGAAGCATTGGCGGTGGTTTGGGCCGTTTCTAAATTCCGCGGTTACATCGAGGGATCGGAGGTGGTGATTAAGAGCGACCATCAACCTCTGCGATGGCTTATGACCGTGAAGTCACCTAGCGGCCGCCTGGCCAGGTGGGCCCTTACGCTTCAGGAATATAACCTCCGAATCGAATATACACCGGGAAGATCGAATGCCATCGCTGATACCCTCTCGCGCCCACCGTGCACTGAAGAGGCAGATTGCGACCTCTGCTACGCCGAGATCGACGTGCCATCGAGGAGCCCCAAGGATGTTCGCGACAACCAACTCAAAGACCCTGAAATACGGAAGATCCTCGAAGATCTCGAGTCAGACGACGATCCATTTAGGGGGAGGAGTTGGTCTGATCGGGGTTACGTGATATCCGATGGCGTTCTTTATAGATACGGACTGGAGGAGGTCGATGAAGAGACGGCGTGTCTAGTCGTGCCTGACCACGAGCGCGAAAGAATTTTAAAAGAATATCACGACGCACCAACGGCTGGACACTACGGGGTCGAACGCACCCTGGATCGGGTGAGGTCGATGTATTATTGGCCAGGGATGAGACAGTCCATCGTCACTCACCTGAGAAAATGCGTCGACTGCCAAAGATATAAGGCCGATAACAGGAAACCGGCCGGCCTACTACAGACTCCAGCAACCAGCCGCCGATTTGAGGTTGTTGCAGTGGATTTATTTGGTCCACTCCCGGAGACGGCCGACGGAAACAAGTGGATTTTGATCCTGGAGGATACGTGCTCCAGATGGGTAGAGTTGTTCGCCCTCAAGAACGCTACCAGCTCGGACTGTACCAAGGTTCTAGTCTCAGAGGTCTTCCTGAGGTACGGAGTACCTAGGCGCATCTTGAGCGACAACGGAGTTCAGTTCATTAGCGAAATAATGCAGCAGATGTGCCACACCTTCGGCATTACCCAGTGTCTCTCGCCAGTATACCATCCTCAGGCCAATCCGGTGGAAAGGAAAAACAGGGACTTGAAACCACGTCTTGCAATACTGGTTGGAAAAGACCATAACACATGGGACTCTCACTTGCCTGCCGTTCGCTTCGCCATGAACTCCGCGGTCACGAGCAGCACAGGGTACTCTCCAGCTTACCTGACGTTTGGGAGGGAAATGCGCGCGCCGGCTGACGCGTTCGCAGATATGCGTGCTATCGTAGAGAGCGATAACGTAGTAACGAGCCTTACTCCCTACCTGACGAAGTTATCAAACGTACTTCTCGATGCGAGGGAAGTGCACGAGAAGGCTCAAGCTGAGCAGAAACGACACGCCGACGACGCGCGCCGCCCGGCGCCTATATATTCCGCCGGTGACCTCGTTCTTTTAAAAACCCAGGGCGGAAACGATACTGCGCGCGGACAAACGCCTAAGTTTATACCCCGTAGGGACGGACCTTATCGCGTTAAAGAAGCTGTGAGCTCGACCACGTACACTCTGGAAAGAATATCCACGAGCGAGGTGTTGGGTCGGTACCATGTTTCTCAGTTGACCCCGTTCGTAGGAGAGGAACCACCCGCGCCAGTCAACGAGAAACGTAGGCGCGGAAGACCCAAACGCTCTAGGAACTAACCCAGTCGCGAGGGCGCTTTGCCTAGGTTAGAGGGGGAGGATGTAACGCGAGCTCGAATGCGTCATTAAAATCACGCGGGAATCGTACGACCCTTATACCTGAGGTCCAGCGTCGCCTGCCGGCGACCGCTAAGATGCCTCAAGGAAGGGACGCCACTCGACAAACAACCGTTGACGCCGCCGGCTCGCGAGGCGCTCGCGCTGATTCAGTTATCTTATTTTGTTTACGTTGTTAATTGTATACCTGTAGAGTTAAGCAATACAGTGATTTCACCCTTTGAGCGTGTTTCGAACTTTTACCACCCCTTAGAGATAAAAATAGAGGATATTGCCTTAAAATATTAATTATTTTATCAAATTTCTACGTTTATTAATAAAATCGTAATTAAATTGATGAAGTTAAAATCTTCATTGTTTATTTATCATTTTCAGTGGTTCAAGAGCTTCGACTCTCCTTTTCTAGTCAATTCAAATATCCTGGATATCTTGGGCTTCTAAACTGAACTACTAAGATGGTCTAACTATTCATCATATTCGCAATGTAAATAAAAAACATCGATTTTATACTGCATCATCACCTGGAATGTGCAGCAAACCACTAAACATTAAATTAGCCCATTTACAGTATACATATCGTATTATGGCTCAATGAATGGGTTAAAGATAGACTATGATCATAGCCTGATGTCATAATATGTTGACTCAGGTCAGTTTTTTGAATTTGTAATACATACTCGTATAACGAGTAAGTAAATGTACCAGATATGAAAAACAAAACTGCATTCTATAAAATTCAGAGCAGTTAGCTGGACCAACTAAATAATAGTACATTGTTCACCGAGAGGAGAAAGTGACCGATTACCGTCGAGGGTGTCGTTTGAAGCCCGAGCCGTAGGCGAGGGCTTTAAAACACCCGAGATCGGGAATCGCACTTTCTCTCGAGTGATACATAGTGCTTTATACTACAAAAAAACAGGAAAATAAAAAACTAAATCTTTACTAATTGAAATTTATATTGAAATTGTTGCAGTTAGTGAAGCTTAATGTAACACTTGAAAATGGCGCCAATGGCGTCTGCAATTTTCACATGTTCTTTTTTCAAATTGTTTGACACCATCCAACACACAGCTAGTGGCCAATGTCATTTTGCGAACTTGGAGATAAAAACTCACTGTAAAAACTTTTTGGCTTTTGATATTTAGGTTACCAGCGCATAGTCTTACCCAAAATTAAAAAGAAAAACCACGTAAGAAATGGATTTTCATACACTTTTCTCTCCCGCTCAGATGCGTTTTCTCCCCGCATATTTGTTCGATATGCAATGACGTACTTTCTACCGTAAATTTGACAAAGTATCAAGGTACTTTCCGAGCAGGTGTAGTATAAATGCTCTTATTTCTCTCGGCCAACACACCAGCTTGAATATTACTCATGCACGGTTTTAATCAACCTCCATAGCCATTATTTCAGACTTTTGTTGCCACAGGCGTGCACCTACATAGGTGTTGCAGATTTTGTTATTGTTTTGCTAATTATAACGCTGCCCTCACACGAACTGAAGGCTGAGCCAACAATTCTCAGACTATGGTTTACTGAGCTATACTTGATGCAAGCCATGAGCGCACCGCGGCGTTTACTTGTAGTATTTGTGCATTTGCACGTTGCGTTAGTGTCTGCCTGGAAGAACGATCATTCGCACACATGCGTGTATACAAACACGGTTTACACACATGAAAAGGCCGTGTGCGCTCGTAATTTGTAACAAGTATACAGGCTTTTACCCGCGGTTTCGCCCTACACAAACACTTCGTTCTTTAAACTACATCAATGCAAAAAATCAAGTCGAACCGTCGCGTCGCTCCGTTACTATGTGAAAGAATTACAAACAAACCAATAAATACACTTTCCGAATTATAATATTGGTAAAGATTGAACCAATGTGGTCCTTTGGGGACAATAATAATACAAATGATTAATACAGAAGCGAAAATGATTAATCATAAATAATAACGGTATAATATTGCGAGCACTCCTGTTAGTTAATAACTATTTACATTCAGGAAAAACTGAATGGATACTATTTAAAGTGTAGAGCATGGCATAGTAATAGTATTGAACAATAATAATAATAGTAAACGGACGTAAAATAATGGAATATTGTTAATGGACGGAGTACTTATAACAATTGAATCCAAACTGTTATATACGTTTTAGCTTGTAGGTTTATCGAAATTCAAAACTCTGCAAGGTACAGCCCTTCCAACTTGAATTGATCCAACGCCAAGGAGAAAACCCCATGTGAGACTCTGCGATATGTAAAGTAAAAAAACGCTTTTCATCAGGGTCTATACTCTTTTTACATGCACTTTTAGTGAAAGAATCCCTGCTTATCCTTAGTGCAACAAAGCGAGTCTCTGAACTTTACTTACAGAACAAATAGTCTCATAGTTTATATCAACTTAAAAATTCAAGTGTCTGTGAATGATCCAATTGGTTTTCTTGTAGAATGACAATAAGCCCGATTACAGAGGCGCCAGCGTAAATTTAATAGCAACGTAAAAAGCGTTCTCTCTATCGAATGCCTAAAGTGAAAAAGAATCAGAACTATGCTATTTAGCTAATATGATTACGCTGGCGCCTCTGTAATCGGGCTTTATAACCTGAGAACCACACAACACGGTTCCTTTCGTCACTTCACTCTATCATACGTCATTAATCATCTAATCCTTTCTCCCACATAATAATGTCTCTTTCACACAATTCATCCATTCTTCATTCATTCATTTCATTCATTATTTTGGTTTTCCCCTCCTAATTTTGCCTTCATGTACTTTTTATATTTTGTAGTAAAAAAGTAAGTTCATATAGGCCGGGTGGCTGGCCCTGGTCTCAAAGATTTTATGCCGCCTGACATGGCAATACGTTTTTTTTTAACGCAAATCGCGCAAAATAAGTCCGCGTTTGACTACCAACTCGCCTGATGGTAAGCGACGTTGTGGTCGAAGATGAAGCACACAGACCTAGAAGATACCTATTCACTCTGACCGGGACCTACAATTTAATCCGAGCGAGATCCGAGACAAGAATAGTGTTATTCGAGTCACGGTAGCGCTCAGTATATCTTTCAATATTTTGTTGTAGATCCTGTAACAGGCACTTCAACTTAGTAAAAAAACTTGAAAAGAAACGTCCACTCACCAGTCTCTCTCCGGAGAGCACCTCGAGCAGTTTGATCAGCATTTTGCCGTCTCGCATGTCCACGTATAGGTCGCCGATACGGCACCCGACGCGGACCAGATGGGAATTCACCCATTTTTGGAAGGTCTTCTTCTGTACGCTTTCTCGTTCGTCTGTGATGAGATAAGAAAAGTGTTTTTAGTTTGTTTTGTGTTAGCAGGCGGATTTCATAGCAGATGAAATGGCTTTTGCACTTTGCCTAGTAATAGAACAGAACGGGAACTGATTGGAACATCGTATTATGATTTTTCTAGATTCACACAGAATTAGCAGTTTCTCTCGAAAACTTGTAAAAGTTTGGACGTGATTTACCGAAAGGATTTGAAACCTTTACTATAAAATACTTTAATAAATAGGCAATAATAATAGGCATGATATGAAAAATTAGATGTATTAACACATCAATATTAAGGAAAATAGAAAAACATAGTCAATGGTCTAAGATTGGAACCTTGTGACACTCCCATCAAGAGAATCAACCAAAAACAGACTAGAACAGACCTTCCAAACCCAAAAAATAGTGCACATAATAAACATTCATCATGAATACTAAAACAAAATAAATCAATAGGGAATGTTAACACATTAACCGCCAGTGGGGGCGACCACGACGGGGCGACCAAACGGCCGGCCTTTTGGCTGCAGTCTTCAGCGGAGATCCTTTGAAACCGTCCGGAGCCTCCAGCGGCATTGTAATAACTCCAGGACAATACTGGCTCGAGGTGTTCAGTTCGGTAAATAATATGCCAGTAATACGAGACGGGGATCGGATTGCTTTTCGCACGCTTTAGACCGGAAAGCTCAGTCCTACATGTGCAGGGTGATGCCGATTTTAATATTTTATTACAAAGGATAGAACTATTAATAATTACATAGAGACGGAATTTGAACAACAGGAAAGGGGAAATAATGGCATAGCAACGTGTCATTATTTTGGCCAATAAATAATAATCAAAACTACAAAGAAAATACCATAAATCTACATACTGTACAGATTAGTCACTCAGAAAACCGTTAACTTTTGCAAAGTTTAAGACACGTCGAACAGGAAAACACTGCACTTTTATAGAGCACCGGCACCGGCGCGAATCACAGTACGTGCCAGTGCGTTATCACAACACTAACCTCTGAGTTCTATCACGACCTTGTCATAATACACATCCAAACCGGGCACTTCTATGTCGATTCCCTTTTTTATCAGATCGTAGCAATCGGTGGTGGTCATGTCGCCAGCAGCCGGCGGCGACTGAGCCCGCTCTCGAACGAAAGAAGAATTAGAGCGACAAAATTCAACTAAGCCGGTGGACAAGGATATTCGATACCACCGCTCCAGATGTCGACAACACTGCGACCGGTTATTAATTAACACATTTTGTTGCACCACTCTTCAAGAATAGCAAACTGATTGGAAAGCTAGTCAAAGTAAAAGGTGGAGAATCTTTAAAACACGCTACAAACTAAGAGGTTAGACGTGGAGTATATTTGGATAAACGAGAAAATTCGTACCCGAGTTTAGATAGCAATGGTTTACATCACTGATAAAGAACGCTATATCAAGAAGCCAACGATAGTTCATTTAGGCATAAAAATGAACGAATTCGTAATATTATTTTGGTAAAGGAATTAAGACCAAATGTTGAGCGCTCCTGCAGGAAAAACGGAAACGTTGTGTACCTAATAATAAATTGATAAGCGTATGTCACAATAAACGCTTTATTTACATTGGTCATTGTCAGGCTATTAACACAGAAATGTTTAAGTTGTATTTAACATTTTATTTGTAGCTTAGAAGTCATTCATCCAATGAGTATACTTAATAAATTATCTGCTACTAAAGTATGCAGTTTTAACCTAGATACAAAAATATCGTACCGTAAATGACTCAAATACCACACAATCTTTACAGTGCATTCGATATGCTCTTTAGCTTTATCTGAAGACTATCGACTGTTATCACTTATGCCCGATAAAAATACTGACATACATCGTACACCCAAAGAACGAATCAACTGTGAAGTATTCAACAAAAAATTACTGAAGGGAATAGGTCCGAACCCAACATGTCACCCTGAGGTAATTCAAATTCACAAAGCATCAAAGAAGCCAAGAGACGTGTAGATAGAGATGAAGGATCATGAAGTGATGATTTTCCAGTAATTATAAGACAGTTATTAGTTTTATATCATCCTATTATGCTACTTTTGAAGTAGTTTTTGAATGAAGACAGAGTCAAAAGCTTACCTGCTAACGCTTTGATGCGCGATCGTTCGAATAGCCTCGACGACGAATTGCCACCGTCGTACTCGAAATCGTCGATGATCTCTTGGCCGTGGCCGATGGAAGGGTCCCAGCGGGACACCGATATGTCGGTCGTCATAGCGACCAACTGTTCCTCACCACGCCACGCTCAACTAATCTGGAAAGACACAAATATCAAATTAAAGAAAATCCTTACTAATATTATAAATCCGTAAGTATGGTTGTTGGTTTGTTACTCGACAGACATGATATTTGGCGTTTTATGGCCCATTTAATGATTTAAGGCCCATTTAATGACTTATAGCCCATTTAATAAAATTTCATTGAATTAAAAATAAATCGTGAACGGTAAGTTTTACAAAAAAGTTAAGTGGGAACATAAGATGCTAAATTTTATTCTCAACAGTAATAGCCTCCGTGACTTTTGCCCAAAAGTGCATAGTTTCCAAGATATCGGCCAAAAACATTTTTCAAGATGGCACTTGAAGCTACACCTGGATCTGTCAGCATTTTGTGATTTTATGCTCAGTAAGTGATCCTAAACCTTTTAAAAAACAAATTGGATCGGTAGTGCAGTTTAGGTCATTTTTTCCAGTACTAATGTACGCGGGCGAAGCTGCGGTAAAGGCTAGAACTCGTATTCTATTAATAGCGACAATGTATTTAACGAGATCGACTATTTTCCACATTACATAATAACTTGTAAAGGTCAGCGAATGAAACCATGTTCCACTTAAAGTCTTGAAAATATTTCATTTAAGGCAAGCAATATGAATAGCGGTAATGTCGATAAAAGATTGCACAAAAAATTTACCTGATATGATATAGAATTCGAGAAAGTTTCTTTTGAGAATCAAGATTAACTGACATGAACATTGAAAAGTTTTATCACTGAAATGAAGCTTTGACTAGTTAAACACGAGCACTTTCTAAAATATTACACAGCACATTATAAAATTCGCAAGATCCCACACCGTATACAAAGACAACAAATTGCATTAACGCATGAGCGCCATATTTTTGTTATACTCTATGATGTCATGCCGGTGATAAGATTAGATAATAATATTTCAAGTCTCGCGGCCACGCCTGAACCAAGACCAATTCGATAATGAAAAAAATAAGACCGTTGTAGATAGAAATTAATAGTATATTCAGGGTCATAGGTATTAAACGCAAAACCTTTTAAGTGCGGGTCTAGTATATGTAGACAAAAAACTTTTGTACTACGACTTTCGAAAAGTGGCTAAGAAAAATTCGATTCTCCGTACATTTTGCCGCGTGTTGACGAAGTTTTTGTGTGAAAAAGTCGATTTTTTCTTCGTGATTTTTTTGTCTAGATGTACTAGACCCGCCCTTAAAAGGTTTTGCGTTTAATACCTATGACCCTGTATATATAGAGTTCTTTATAATAGTCTCGCTAAAATATTAAATTGATAAAACTAAGACACACACAAGATGCAAATACAGCGAGTTACGTTTGCGGAAGACGGCACACATCCAGTGCACTACTCATTATGAGCAATGTCTTAATTTACTCTACATACTTCGCTAACAAATCCACAAGTACAATACTTATAATTAACGTTCAATACGTAAGAAGCAAGAGAATTACGAAATAAAACTGCTAAGTATGGTTAATACATTCCCGATGGATTTAGCGTTAGGTTACGTTGTATGACTCATACATTCACTTGAGTATTGTACCTATATAAGTAGAAAAGAAATCGGCTTTATTGTGAACCTTCTTCAAAGAATCGTTTCATAATAATCCAGATTAATATGGTACAAGGTTTAAACTGTTTGTTTTTGACGATACGAAAGATAATTATCATTATAAGAGTTTTAGGCGCGTGGGAGTGATATAGCGTAAAATATTACTCTCAGCTACAGGTTGAATACACATCGCAAAAAAATCCCGTCGAAACTCATCGACCGGCCTAAGTATAGTTATTAGACAAACCATAAAAATCATGATCGATGGTTAATAAAATGCTATGAGTAATTCGCTTGTAAATCTGTTGTAATAGTCGTACTTGTTCGGCCGAAACGAGTCTACAATCATAATTGATCCGTCGATGACTGTGACCTTCGTACACAATAGCCCAACTTCATTGGCGAAGGTCCTATCGTAGCATCACATAATGTTGCCGTTGCTAAGTAAACAGGTAGTAGGCGTTTGTAGCATTGGAAGATGCGCGAGTAAATACAGACAACTCCATGTATCTAATGTACTTGTATAATAAATAAAATAAAATAGCCTTTTATTCAGATCAACTTAATCTGGTTACAATATTAATAGTATACAGGGTTATTTCTAATCCATTAACATCCCCTTAGGGGCTTATTCTGTACATCAAAACTAACGACTTTTGTTATACGACTTTTGTTAAAACCCAAAAAAAATCAGCTGTTCCATACATTTTGTCGAGGGTGAACGACATTTTTCTATGGAACATCAACTTTTTTTTGAGACTTAATAAAAGTCGTAGAACAAAAGTTGTTAGTTTTGATGTACAGAATAAGCCCCTGAAAGGATGGTAATTGATTAGAAATAACCCTGTATATTACAATATAAACACAAAATAAATACACTGAAATAACAAAATTTAATCTAGTAGTTATTGTTTGCTTGTTCTCTACATCTGTTTGCCAATCGGCAAAGGCAAATGTGCTTGTATAGGCCGAATCAAACTTTCTGGCGGGTGTGATGTTAGCTACAAGCTAATCCACTTACACTAATCTCATCAAAAACATAAATGTGAAATGGGCGCCAAAGTGTCGCCACCAAAAGAATTGAGATCTAACACGGGGGCCAAGTGTTCTGTAGAAAATCCTAAAGTTTAAGCTACAAGATCATACCTACAACATTCTAAAGGGATTTACTTATGTAATTCAAGCTCGTGATTTGACTTGGAAATTTCATGTATGTAGGCTAAATAGTTTTTGAGTTGTGAGGGGGTCAAAAGTAGCTCCAAATGGTTCGTGTAATATTACACACGGCCGCTGCGTCGCCAGTTTTCTTTGAACACTTTGGCTGGACACCTTGTTGCTAACTTCACAGCCACTAAGAAGCTTGATTCGGCCTATACCTATACCTTTATTGATGCGGATGTAGGTAAAGATACATTTTCGGGCGAGAACCTTTAAACCTTCAGTAATGAAGTCATCTTTCTCAACATTGTTGCTGACGTTCCCAAACACTTGCGTAAACAGAATAAAAACCTCGAATCTCAGTCTTGCACCAATGAACACCATGACGATTTAGATCGACGAACAATACCAGTTCTCAAGAGACTCGAGCATTGTGAGACGAAAAATGCTATGGGACAGTTTGTTTTCTTCAGAATAGCATTTCTAAACTGTGTCACTGATGGTAACATTTCTAATTCATTAACCGACTTCCAGAAAAGAGGAGGTTCTATGTACGTCTGTATGTTTTTTTTGTGTTTATTCATCGATATTTTCGCCAATTGTGAAACGAATCAAAAATATTTTTTTAGTTCGGATGTTATTCTCCTCTATAGGTCGTATTTTTCAACGAGTTCTGACGAAACTTGGTACACAGATTCTATAATTATATTATTAATGTTTTTTTTTTGTTTGGGTGATTTTTGATACGGTGGTGTTTCCCTCAAAAAAGGAGACGCTGCCACGCTATTTTGCAGCCGATTTCGATAAAATATTAAGTATATTATGTATGTAATATCGTACATTCTATGATTTTAACAAGATTTGCGAGTATGAATCAAATTGGTCAAGAGCGAGTCTATATTAGACATTTCAAAATTCAGTTTTAAGCAGATGCGAGGTCTACTGTTCGGAGAACTACTAGTTTATGTATGAACAAATGATTTAAGAATAATGAGTAGGTACAGGCTCGCACTTTCCATCACGTAGCGGATCAGTCACGCGCAGCATAGTTCTATTTACATAATTTGTAATGGGGCAATTCGGAATTCAAGGAAAAAATAATCGGCTGTTTCATAGGTATATTTTGTAGATTCTGAGTTGCAATTTTCATGGAACAGCTTTAAGTTTTGTTCAAAATATATATATAATATTTTCACAGCCTACCAAAACACCAAAGCAATAAAAAAATACATGGTAGCAAGTGACGCTTACGGAGTCTTTACTCAAGGTGAACACATTTATGCTATACACAGTAAGTTTTTTAACCAAATTCTAAAGAGTAGATTAACAGCCGCTGATAGCGCAGGAAGCTTGCCTCGACAATCGTGTCCAAAACCAGTTTCGAGTAAAACCAGAGCAAAAAACTGGCATCAAAAGGAAGACTAACAACGAAGAGAGCCAATAAAAAAGATGAAACATTTTTGGACCTAGAATTCAAGTTCGAAAACTCCAAAACGATTTCTTACAAATACTCACGCAACGCTTACTTATTTATCATTATCAACCTTTTGTTATTCAAATCGTATAGTACGAGTATGTCGTAACTTAAACACACAGAAATCTATTCGTTTTGTGTAAAGAGAAAAGCTTCCAAACGCACTCTCCCAAGCAAGCCCAAGATTTCTCTATCCTAGCGGCGCGTTTTCCAATCAGACCAACAATGCCAGTATTGTAACAACTCTCAGCATTACATAAACCTAGATAGAGGCCTTATAGAGGCAAGCACGAATCAAGGAGCAACAAAAGTCGAACAAAGCAAGTGTATCAAATAGGCAAGCCGGCGGCGAGGCCGTCGACCTCTGGAGGCAGACATGGCGTCGTCGATACTCCATAGCCTGCTATTAAACAGCCATGGTTGAACGGAGCGGTACCACGAGTGCACGAAGCAATTACCGCTTCTGAGTAATCATACGTATCAAATTCATATTATATTTCTATATCCATGTGACCAATCAGAATCAAATATGCTTTCTAAGGTGTCAGAATACTGACGATAGCAAATCAGCAAATACATATTATGATATCTTTAACCTTCCTATACTCGCGCCCTTGGTCTGTGAGACCGACGAAACACATTTACGTCATTATTTTTATGCTGGTAAATCCCGCGAAGTTGCATTTCTTACTAGCTGCCGGATTTGTAGCTAGCTTCAATTTAGTGCACGCCGCGCGTTCGAGCGGAACGTACGTGTTGTAGCATTTGGCGCCAAACGGTCCATGAGATCGACGCGAGTATAGGTGCAACTTTTTGTGTAAGTATTAGTATTAAATGAATGAAAATCAAAATTAAATGAAACTTAGATATATATGTCCTGTTATAAGTTTTTTATTATTATTTAGAAGATTATTTTGTTTTTAAAAAGAAGTTCTCATTTTATGTTTGTTTTCCATGTACATAAGAAAAAACTCTCAAATACAAAGACTGGTTTGTGATAGACTATAAGTCAGTAAAGTAATTAATAAATTAAGTATTATTCATACTATTTTGTTTCACTACATCCTAAACTTTAAAATAATAGCAATAGTTTTTGGTCAACTTAATTAAAAAAAAATATATAGGGGTACAAAATATCGGTCTGTGACACCGTGCGCGAGTATAGGTGTTACAAAAATTGGCGCGAGTATAGGAAGGTTAAAAGTCGTAACTCTGATTGAAACACCTATCGTGAAAAGCCCTTCATGAATAAAACAAGATACACAATCGCCATAAAGAAGACAAGGAACATAAACGCTCGAGTAGCTGTATATAAACGAAGCAGTAGGGGAGGGCCGGCTTCCCTTGAACCCGTGAAACGAACAACATCGGAGCCAGGCAACTACTTAGGGCTGGAAGTTAGGCAATGGCGTCGATAAAATCTCTCGATATCAGCGAATCTCGCGTCGTCGAGCAAAGAGGTCTCGAGATATTGGCAACGCTTTCTTTGATAAAGAAAAAAATTAGGTCATCTGTAGCAAAATGTAAAAAAAAATATGGAATTGCTAAACGATAGGTACCAAATGAATGTGGACAGTGATGTCGATTTGAAATAAAGAAAAACTTTTGATTTTGAAAACAATTAGTTTCCCAACTAAGATACTGCAAGGTCTATCACCATGCAAGTCTTCGACAAGCACACAAAGTACAGACATTATTACGGCATCCCCCATGTTTACCGCAACTACTAAATAACTTGACGACACGCCACCTGCAATAGGGAACAAGGACCGGCGTCAGCAGTTTATAATGAGGCATACATACACCTTTGGCCAACGGATATACCGATTCCTGATGACCTTATACATATGTATGTATTAAAAGTTTGCTAACGATTGACGAAATTACATCAACAGTATCTATTGTAAACTTTACTCCACTTGTAACTAACGTAGGTAATAGATAAGTAATCACAAGTATGATCTAAATTAACATATTACATAAAAGAAATGGTAGTAAACAAACTTAGACGATAATGTTATGTTATGTAAAACGACAGCATAATCACCGCATTTCCGTTATTTGACCGAGAGCGAGTCACAGTGCTACGATTCATTCTACAGACACGAGAAAATAAATCACGACGAACTAGAATAACAGTAACATTGAACTTTTAAAATGAGGAAAGTAAAACTCTGAAAAATTAGAACAATGAACAATGCAAAGAATTCGATGACGTCAACCCTGAAACTACCAAGCAATCTAGAAATATATTCATTTGTATAGAAAGTGTGAACCCGATTCAGATGTTAAATATATTCATTAATATTAAGCATATACGTCACGTCCGTGTCTGTGGTAACTAGGTAACTGTGCTAAACGCAATTCATTCATAAATTCATGCACTTATGTTTCAATTCCCATCGGACACAGGAAACCACGATTTCTATCAACGCTATTCCGTTAAAATTGCCAATTGACAGTGCTCTTACAAGTTGAATAATAAAGTCCATTACAGGTCAGCAGTTGGTAGCTGATCATTACGTGCGGATAAATGTAGTATTTACGGTCCGTAACAGTCACAGTACAGCGAGTGCTTAGTAACATTGAGTACCGCATTGCTTGCCGCAGTGGCTTTTGTTTGTTTATTTAATTAACCTTCAGCAGTTCATTCATGATCATCATATTGAGTTTTTTTTTCTCGGTAACCCCCGCCTTAATCGAAACCTTACCAAATCGATAGCTCTAAAATTTTTAAGGGCCCAGACGCCAGTCTTGACAGGCACGCGGCGGAATCCGTACCAAAAACATCTAAAGGTGAAAAAAATATAAATCGGTCTTAAGTAAACTGTACGTACGTTCCATATCTTAAGTGTTCTTACAAATATTATTTAAGTAAACAGGTATTTTTGGTTGACGCAATAAAATCTGCAGTGGCACGATTTCCAGTTTCCGATGTGTGAAATTCTGACATCACTAGGGTTAAATTTAGAGCCATTAACTCAGCAAAAGTCGTCTCTAGTCTCGGCTACGAACTCTACAATTAGCTGATGAATGATTTTCTTTTGAAACTGGTGTTATACGTCCGATTACGTCTATTGATGGCTGAGGGCAAAGAAAATCTTATTTTAGTGACCGAGTTCAATGAATATAAGAAAAGATAACGATAGTGATGTCATCCTTTCTCTACCTAGCGTTGTTTAAGTTTATGATTTCTGTTATTGTTTCATAATTTTCTGGTCTGCAGAAAGACTTCTTATCTCTACCCTATATCAGCAACCACATCGATAAATGTAAAAGATAACATTGTAGATGATTGAGTCTTCGCGATTATTCTTTTAAAAATAGACCAATAGGTTGGTTCACTTGTTCGTTCCTAATACCCAAATAGATGATTCATTTCGTGAAAAGTTATGGGAAGTTTGCTCATTCTCTTGAATTCTTCGTAGACTTAAAATGTTTTCTTTTCGAGGATTACATCCTTTGAGCCCTTTTATTGGCCGAAGCGAAAGAAAGTCTATGCTTCCACACGATTTTGCTTTCATCTGCCCGGTTCTTGATTTTTGTCTACAGGTCGCATTTTTTAACGAATCTCGACGAAACTTAGTACACAAGTTTTATAGTTTTTTTTTTTCTCATCGGCGATTTTTGATTAGGGGAAATTCCGTTGAAAAGGGGCGAAATTTGCTGTCCTAACAAGATTTGCGAGTATGAACCAAATGCCTGCCAGAATGTGGAACGCTTTGCCTGAGTCTGTCTTCCCGCTCAATCTTACAATGGAGGTGTCTTCAAATCCCGAGTAAATAGGTATCTTCTAGGTAAGCGTGTTACATCCTAGACCGCATATCTGCTTAACATCAGGCAGTGTGTAGTCAACGCAAACCTCTATAAAATTTTAGAAAAAACGGTCGATAGAGATTCGAAATATAGGCTTATGAATGTTTAAACAGAAGAGTCGCGAGGTTGACTGTTCGGAGCAGTACTAGTTATAAAGTATGTCACCCCCGTAATGTCATATTCATCAAATGTAGCGAGTTATAAACAACAAACTACAACCCGGGATATAATTGATGGATTTATAGATCCCTGAAACTGTAAGCGGGACGAAACAGGTAACACTAACAGGCACTTCCCATCATGGCGGTGCGCGGACGACTCCATTAACCCAAATATAGAACCGCGCCCGGACTATTTACTCTCGTATACTGTGACTTGCGTGACTTGTAAACACAGAACTACTGAGAAAAAGTAATGTTGATAATAATTATGTAATAACTAATAGAGCAGATATTGCCGATAACTTCTCTAAAACGGGATTTCTGCGCCCCAACTATTTACTCTCGTATACTCTCGTTACATTGTGACATGCATAACTTATAAATATAGAACTGTTTAGAAAACGTAATAATAGTTATGATAAATTATGATAACTAATAGCAGATATTGCCGATATGGTCTCTAGAACGGGGTTGAATCAGAATCGATTGATTTAGTCATTACATTTAGTAATTAATAAGGTCAAATTATTTAATCATCTTTAATGTAAATAGTCATTATACTGAAATATTCAGTGAATCATGCTCAAGATTGTAGAATATAGTAACACTATTGCTACGAGTATATCAAAACACAATAACAGAGCAACACTAAACTAAACCATAAAATGTTTAAAAAAAATCGAATGCCGCCTGAATTAGATTCAATACAAGCACAATACTAATTATAATTATTTTTCGCAAAAAATGGCAAAACCGCCTTCCATCGTGTACAAAATTAGAATATGTATTTCGCGCGAATTGTTTACATTATTGTTGATTTACCAAAAACAGCTCAGCCGATTTCTGTAAAATTTAAATGGGACCACCTCGGGAGCATACCCATTCGAACTAAAAATAATTTTTCGATTCGGTTCACAATTGGCGAAATTATCGATGAAGATACACAAAAAAAAATACATACACACGAACACACCTAGATCCCTCCTTTTTGGAAGTCGGTTAAAAATGAAATATATCGAGGTTATTACTCAACGTAGAACAGGTAGAAAGAGGTTACGTTACGCCCGTGGGCGTCGAACTACTCACGGTTAATTAGCCGGTATAATCAAAAGGCTCCCTCACGTGGAAACTCTCCCCTCGCCTGCAGCCGTTACAAATAATAAACAAAACTATCACTGACACGAAACATGATGCCGCAACAGAAACAAAGGGATATCCGGTCCAAATACCATCCCACGTGGAAATTTTAGAAAATCGCATCGGTCAGTCGTCAGGTTTGGACTTCGTAACAGAAGCTAATGGGTTTGATCGTTTAGAGTTAGAGGCTAAAACAACGCTAATGACCAACTTCTTCAACTGCTGGAATAGTCATGATGGCTGGGTAAAAAATCATTATTATAATTAGTACGTTACATAGATTTAAAAAAAATATTGGACACGTATTTTTTCTTTTGTCAATCATACGATAACCGCAAAAGTTTTACGCACGCTTTAGACAATGTTTAACAGTACAAATTGCACGGTTAAACAGTATTTAATTAAAGCGTGTTTAAATCTTATGTGGTAAGGCGGTACATATCAAATATAAACGTTGTCAAAGTTCGGGAGTGGAGGCTCGTGACGTCACTTCTACGTGAAAAGTTCTATATTTTTCATGTTGAAATGACGTTACAACTGTTCCAAGGAATTTTAACGGGCTATATGTTTATCAATTTTTATTTAATTAACAAACAAAAAATGCCTGTCTAATATTTTTTGATAATCCGACGGACTAATTATATTTTTTTAGTCATCTAGCCTAGTCTATTTCGGAAAGAATACATAAAAACAACTTAACGAAACCAAGTATAACAAGGAACTCTACTTCTCTATGAAAACCTATATCACAAACGAATGAATCGTTACATTGTGTATTGTATAGGAATATAGGAAGGTCGGCGCAAATGTGACACGAAAGTGACATTAAATAGATGGGTAGAACTCGGCCCACCCACACATGGTTGCCAACCACCCCAACACTAAAGGGGCAGAGGCGAATGTCAGTCACTGACCGGACATAAAGTATAGACCTAATTCGCGTGTGTTCGTTTCTTTTTTTATACGAAATTCGATAACTATTAATAGATCCAACGCATGAACTCAAACTTCAGGATTCTCAGAATTGGGGCCAATGATTTCAGATTCGTAGGTACGTTTCGGTCATCGTGTTTACGTCTGATTTTATGAATGCATTGTCTGGTGTCCAAAAATCTGAATCACTGAGTATTTTTTGTAGTCGGAATTCTATATCGTCGTTCGGCATCCAAAGCCACGAAAGCGACATTCGTTTAATTATGCAGGAGATAATAAAAACTTTGGAGAAGACATTGTACATAATATGGGTACATGTTATTCACTGTGTTAGACACTGTACTGTATGTTAATTTTAAAATAATGTGTTTTAAACAAAAAAAAAAACGAAACGTGTAAGTTTCGGTCAAAATTTGAGTAGGATTGCGTAGCTGAACGCTTAGATTCATGTAAAATATTGTTTTTTAAAAAAACGTCGCGGTCGCGATTTTAGATGCCAAACAACGATAATCGACTCAATGACTAAGCAAGTGGTAATCATGTAAAATCCCACCAGGAATAAAAAATTATATGTTTACAAGTATAACATAATTTTGGACTGTTCTAAGCTCAGAGAATTAGATGTAATTTACCCCAAACAATCCATTACTACTATTTCAAAATTGAAAATTCAATTTTCAGAGAGCGGGTATTTCCCAGGCTTTTCACCACAAACTACAGTCTCTGTCATCTATAAAAATAGAACATATAGTATGGTTGCACCACTCCGGTGCTCCGGTGGGACAGAAGTCAATGAGTGTCGCGTGTGGGAGTCGGCACTGAACTTTGTAGGCCGGAGAGAGGATGCGGCTAATTTGCTGCCAACCTCTCTCGCCGGTCTTCATCGTGCGAATACTGTTTTTAACTAAGTACTGTGCCAACATACTGTTATTTCTTTTTTTTTTTGTGTCATTGTTATAGTCATTGCTGCGTGGATTCATAATTATCTAAACACGAAATTTATCAGACTCAGTACATCATTTCAGTCCAACGATCGAATTCAGTGCTGGATTCGTTCGCTGGACAGGAATAACTCCTTAAATATTCAACGAAAAACGTTTATAATACCATTCAATAGACTAGCCCACTACCAATGACTGAGGTTTCCTCACCAAGCACCATATTAAGGTCCTGGGACTAATTCGGACCTTAGATCTTTTGATTAGATAAAATAACATAATATTATGCAGGCACTTTTAAACAATACATGCAGTTATTAGTATTAATTTTATTCTATAAAGAAGCGCGTCTCTCTATAACGTACTATTTTAAAATACGAGCTCGATCTAAAATACATTTTATCATCGTTATAGCTGTATTAATACTAATGGTATGTCCGAGTCTAATAAAGTGGTCGTGACGCAAAACGAATCGGTAGGACCGGAGCGTATTGGTTCGCCTAACTGATTGCTCGAGCCATTGTTCTTAAAAAAATCTGGCGTCAGTTCCAGCATGTAAAGCATGCAGACTAACTTCTCCTTATAGTGATCTTTTATCGAAGATCATGATAAATGATTTTGTATTCATTATAATCAGCAGAAGACGAGCGGACAAATAGGTTTCAAATATATCAAACATATTTTAAGTTCGTATCGGCCGAGTGGCTAGCCCTGGTGTCACTGTCAGAGTTATTAAGCCACCTGAAGGCCTTTGGCATGTTAATACAACCGGGGCCTAAAATCTAACGTATAATCCGAGCCACGGTAGCGCTCAGTTGTAAATACCATCTGCAGTCACCTAATCGAAGACTGACCGTGCCTTGGAGATCTCTGACAGCGCTGCATATTGTTAAAATCGGGGGATTTACCTTGACAGAATTGGCACAGGATGGAGTACCCCGTTGTGGGTAAAATAAGTCTGTAGACTTGTAGAGTGTAGAATTGTAGATGCTTACTATGATGTATCAAAGATTTTATTATTATTTTATTTATTCATCAAAGATTACGGCACCATTACAGTTAAAACCAAGTTGATGCTGCCCTTACCAAACATGTGAAACATAGAACATATTTTCAATAAGCAACTGTTTAAGAAAGATAAAGACAGATTTGGAACATCTAACTAATCAAACAAAACCTACTAACACAGTAAATCAGCAGCAAATTATTAGCGATGAGGTGGATAAGTGTAAAAGCACGGGTCAAATCGGTGTAGAGTAGGATCATCGGTGATGGAATGACATAAGCAAGGTGACGTCACCGGGCGTCGGCAACTGCGGCGAAGGCCGGGCGACGCCGTTGTTTGTGCCGCGAGCCGGTTTTACAGCACACATGCACCGCACGTTACACCAACTTGATCACGCGACCTCTGTAAGCCTGGTACTACAAACAAAATCTGACAAAAACATTCCTTGTTTTCTTCTAGGCCTATGTCTACAAATCAATATTGGTCGTACTGGTAACCACTGGGATTTATTTGTTCGTTTCTCTTTTATATTTCATCAGCCACGCCCAGATGCAACAGCTCGTTTGGCCGCTCGCCTCGATGCGTTGGAGCGGTGACGTCGCCAGATTATTTAGGTCAATAAGTATAAGTCACTCACTGCGGCTATTATAGCCATAAACTCACTCTTTACAACCGACTCGGTTATTGTTCCTAATGAATGCGCTCGAGATAACATCAACGACACACTTCACATGGCGATAGCAGTTCTATTATTCCACAAATTTGAGTGTTTGCAAGGTTTCGAAGCAAATATGACGGTTGTAATGGCTAAAATGAGCCGTCGGTCATTGAATTCCGCTGGAGAGCATTTGAATGCGTGCCAAAAGTTATAGAGAATTACTTATCGTTAGTACTTTTTGTACTGAGTAGGCAACTGAGAAAAAATACTCTATATTTGTTGGAAGCAGTCTCGCGCAAAGGCTCGAGTGAAATCAGAAACGTAAAAGAATGTAGTCAATCAATATTCATTTCACTAATGGATTCTCCAACCACAAGGCAAACAATCAAAAGAGTATTGAGTTACTATCATAGCTGCCACACTGAGTAGATTAGTAATTTTGCTCAAGCTATCCTTTGCAATTACATAGTAATGTCTTTTGATAAGCAGCTGTGTTTACAACAATAACAAAGGGCAATAAATAATAAATTGTGAACCTATGAAAACGGGCTTAATTTTTCAGGGATGTCAACATACTAATACTTTACTATAGCTATAAATTATAGGTACTTCGAGTAACATAGGAGCTATCAATTGAAGCATCACTACATAGTATAAACAAAGTTGTTGTTTTATACTATGTAGTGATGCTTCTGTTGATAGTTGTTGCAATTGCAATTTTCTGTAAACACAGGATGATGCGCGGATTATTTTGGTACAAATGTTTACTACTAACAGACAGATTTATGCAAATTGTGCACGTATCAATAAATATAGGCAGGTAACAACGAAATAGTGTTTGTGCAAGGCGAAATGATATAATATACAAATATGAAATTAAGGGACAATCAATTTAGTTAGAGAAAAACAACACTTTAATCAATTAACTTGCATAATAATAAAAATATTTGACAAGCTTGTACCTACGGCAGTTTTAAAATTACTGTTTATATTCAACGGACCATACCACTAGCACTTATACATTTAATATCGAAGTGGTACATGCCGTAGCTCGGATGACACGTCAAAATTGGCCCCGGTTGTTTTAACTGTTTTTCCACGTATCCTTCAGGCGACTTAAAAACTCTGATATCAAGATTAACAAAGCTAGCCATCTGGCCTATACAAACTTACGTACTTGCACATTTAGTGTTGACTGTTTAACGTAAGCAATACGAATAAAAACATAGGTACACCCGTAGTAAAAATACATTTTATAATATGTACATAACATCTACATTCTACTCATACATGTGTCCACGCAACAGTAATGCATAATACTAGGAAAAGAAAATAGGTGAGCTGATGCAGGCAAAGCAAGCATTCGTGTTCATATCGTAATTCATGAATTATTCACCAGGCACGGTTGTACTTTGGGATCCTTTGTACAATTATATTTACCTACTGCCAAAGAAAATAATAATTGCTACTGCACGTCGTGCTTTCATGTTAGTTATTTTTTTAGTTAAAATTGCATGAAAGTAGATATTAAAAAGCCTTCGTGGTCTAGTAGTAGCAAGAGCCGTCTTACAATCGTGAATTCGTGGGTTCAAATATCGATCCCGCATTATTCGGTGGGTTCAATTCGGCACATTAAATGTACCAATGAGTTCTTTGGAATTAATGTTCGGAAATTCACACCACTGGCTTTTCGTTGAAGGAAAATATCGTGAGGCAACCGGCGTGAAATTTTGAAATGGGGCATATACAGCGGGTGCCGAACATCATCCCATAGTCCAATTTTACATAACATTTAATATTTCACCACAATAGCCCAGTTTCAATATTTCAAGTCTTTTTATATGCCATAGTTTGTCTAAAACGCTATACTTTTTATACCTACTGCTGTTTTTATATTTCAAATTGTAAAAAGGGCCTCTCAATGTTGGCGTAAGCTCCATAACGTCCATAGAAAAAAATGGATAGCGTTTGTGAATCCACCGACCCGCACTTGGCCTGCGTGGCGGATATGGCCCAATTCCTCCATACCTTTCGTTGGCCTGCTTATGTTCAGTAGTGGACAATTAAAAAGGCTGATATAGTACAGCACAAAGATTAAAATACTTCTTAGGCATGTTCAAAGCTTTCACCGGTATGATTTCAAATCAAACTCATCATCCTTAGAATCTAAGTTATGATAACGATACCATCTATTAATATTGACTGTATCGACGCTTATACCTCTGCATGAAAAATTGCCACGTCATCGAAATGACGCAAGTATGCCGAATTCTGAAGTCAGGTCAAGGTTGAAATTAAATTGCACTTAGCTACCTACTTGCCGATTCCACATTTTCAAACCCAAGACTCGTATAAGCAATCTAAACGCTTATAAAAGCAAAGTCAAATGATAAGAGTACATAATCTTATTCAGTTTGAGTAGGAACCGTGCCAAAAATAAATATTTCGTCACAGTTAAAATGGTTTCGATCGTATCGGACGTGGGTGATACACGAGAGATATAAAACAATATACCACGTCAATAACGCCAAAAAGCAGAATAAATACATCTAGATGTAGAAATGAAATAGTTTATTCAACAGATTCAATACATATACATACATAGATAGATTAAATTGCTTTAAATTACATTAGGGAACAAAGCACGGAGGACTGATGACCGATGGGTCGAAAAGTTCTCAGTGAAGACCAGCGAGCGTTCCTACGCTGCGCCTCCTGCTGCGATTCTGCGGTCTTAATGAGATATGTCCCAGGAGCACAAGGACGAAGGAATCGAAGAAGGATCGCGATGGATGCAAGAGGCTTGCAAACGATCTTATTGGAGATCTATAGGGAAGCATATGTCTAGAAGTGAACATCCTATGGCAACATTACAGTATGACGACGACAACACAATAAAACGAAATAAAATAGAAGAATAAGAACGCAGAAAGGTTGCGAATTGAATTGAAAAAGGTTAGGTCTACCTACCTCTCTACATGGTTACATTAGACGAAAGTAGGCTACATGTTTGTAGGTCACTCCGCTCGAGCGGTCCCTCAGCATTTCAGAAAAGGCAGTTGGGAACTAGGAATTACGAACACACCCATTGTTTCCAGACAAATAAACCTCCATCGTTTTCCGTGACCTCGATGCTGCTTTCCAACAAAATGAAAATATTCCTCGTGCCGAAAAACAATGGTTCACAAAGTACCTTGAAAGATTACTAAGGCTAAGTAAGTTTGATTAAAGACCTGCTTTCAAAAATCAGCAAACCAATCAACCTTGACATTAGAATTCGATGCTTACCTCTCGCTATAATGTAAAAGGTTTGAGATTGAGCCAATGTAAAACTGAATTGGTTTAACTTAATGGGAATTTTATTGTTACGTGGATTGCAGGAGCGCATATTTTCAAATGTATGTCAATACATGTACGAGTACATCTATGACTAATTCGAAAACTACGTAAATGATGTACCTACTGGTTATTAACACAATTTCAACCATTTAATTAACAAGTTTAGACTCACCTCACCGTTACTTAAAATTAGGGGAGAAATTGTGAAACACTAAACTTTAGAAATTTCTGATCCACGTAGAGATGCTAATAATGCACAGTAGCACAACTAGCGGTTCAAAAAAGAAGGAAAACAAAAAATGGCAAAAAATTGTCAATACTGAATTGAAGATGCTGAAGATAGTCTGTTAGTAGTAGTTGGTAGTTTATACCATTGAATGTCTGATAGATTAAAACTGACAAAGTTGAAAATTGAATAACTGCAATGCAAGAGAGGCCCTCACAAACACTCTCTAGCAACTTGCTAGTCTCGTCACTTCATTATACATACTCGAAATATAATACGGTACTTACACTGATGATGCTATAACAGAACTATCACAGAACCTACTAAGGTTCGTAACAAGTAAGCCTTGATTGCTTCAAATTGACATACAGCTACCGACATACTCTACAGTCTACAGCGAATCAGACTCTATTCAACTCTCGTCGCGTGATTACTAAGCACTTCGATGCGTGTAAACGTTTGTTTGAATTGCAGCCATCATTCTTTCTCCACAACCGTTAAGCTTTAAAGACGTGATACTTGTGATGACTGACAACCATGAAGAATCCGTTAAAAATATCAAGTCCCGAGAATTCGAAGTAGTAAAAACTATTGCAAATAAAGAATCCAGTTGGGCCAACCGCGCCATAGCTGGTATTGGTCAAATCGGGTCTTAAATATCTACAGAGTATAGACGGGACGTTGAGTGGTCATGCGAGTAAGTGGCACATTTCCAACCGGTTCCTCGCCGATACCACATCAACATCCGATACGAGCCATAAAACTTCCAACTGTCAGCGCTTCCGTAGCGCCCGTTTGATTCTACTTTTCAAATTAGGAGTGTTAGATGATAACACGTGAAATGTTTCAAACTGACATCAAGATTTAGCTAAACTCAATCATCCTAAACGACTGTGTGTACATTTCTGAAATCAGACAAGCAATCGACCTGAACAAATGCGCGAACGAGGTAAATTGATTTTCAAAGGCATGTTGCAACGTACATATAAATTATTGAAATCTCTGCAAGCCAGCAACTTTTACATCTAAGTTGCGAGCCACATGAAAGTAGTGAGTTTGTACGGAAAGCGGTAGTTCCGTGAGACGGCGAATGCAAGACATGGACTGGATTTGAGGTCGACGAACCCGATACGGACAGCGGGACTCAGGACTCACTGCCGGAATATTAAAGCCACTGCTACGAAATGTTAATGAAACTACTTTTATGTAACTTTATTGGCGAGGCTGTGAATCACCGCTATCATTCATGGCTAGACGACATCATACGGATGTTATGTGTGGAATTTACATAAGTAAGTCTAATTTTTGATTAAAGCAAATATGCAGTATAAAGTTTGGAATGCGACCTTGGGCTACAGTTTTGACGGTTCAAAAATATTTTCCCTGTGAAAGCCGTTATGGTAGAGTTGGTAAAACAGAGAAACAAACTGCAGTCTACAATAGCATTGTTGATAATCTTCATTAGAAAGCACTGCTATTGCATGGCCCCATTGTTAGCATGATTAACGCCCCAGTACATGACCGTGAAAAGGGTGCAGGGTTGCCGGTTTACATTCTTTTTGATCCATTACCATTGGCATTTTAACCTAATTGTATTTTTAGTCATTCGTTATAAGTCCGCATACATGGTGTAAAACCGGTAAAGGTTGGATCCCTATTTGTTGCTGTAAATTTTTTAGTTTGGTCCACTAAAGAAATTTTGATCTTAATTTACCAAAACTCTATTACATGTAAGATAACAGCTAACCATAAAACACCTTTGTCCAGTAGCTGCCGGCGTTAGTTCCGTACGTACTCGCCATATGTCTAAATATAGGTGTCTATAAAAAGTACCAGTTGAATTCCTGGGAATCCGTTTGAGTCGGTAAACCAACCATGCCCAGCCATTGTGTAATATCTGATGTGCTCGAGATTTCAATCTTCCGATCAATTTGGATTGCAATTTACGATGCATTAAGTTCAAGCGACATGATTACAGACAATAGTGAGTCATTGTAATATTGCTGTCACGTTGAAGGTTCCACTACATTACACATTACTAACCTGTAAAACGGCGAGTTGCTTGGATCTCAAGGCAAAAACTTTACCAAATAGAAAAGCCGGCAAAATCGTGTCTTCTATTAGAATCACAGCCACTTTTATCAAAAGGTTGATACAATTTATCAGTTAGTGGATTGGAATCCATTTTCGGCTATTGTGTCACAGCTGAAATGTTTAAGGTCAATTGTGAGGTCACCCGTCCAACTGGGGAAGATAAAATTACATTCAAACTTAGTAATTGCTTGAACACATACGAGCATTACGAGCGCATATGGAGACGAAAATATTCAACGGGATATCCTTGAAAACCAGTTTGGAAACAAAATACATTACGTAATGTGTGCAATACGGTGAATAAAATGCAATTAATGTGACAAATATAACTACAAAGTGCAGAAGTCACCTGAATTGTGTACAATTTTTGTAATAACTCTTGAGTTACGAATTAAAATAGATAAAGTGAGATAAGCAGCGTCGTAATCGGAGATATCTTCATTGCTTACCTTTATGTCAATCGGTTACAAAATTAATTCATTTTAGTTTTGTATTCATTAGATCACTATTATATACATCCTGCGTCCACAAATTGGTTAGCACATTAACATTTTTAAACAGATTGCTCCCAAAGCGAATACAGATAAAAGTGTAAACATAAGCGAATGGCCATTCGATGTGAACAGGTCTCGCCGATGAGCTCATCTATTATTTTTGTCATTAGCAGACAGACCTGCCGTATTATCATGGCGAGCATGCCTTGCTTGACTCACAGCAACAGAGTACATAAACGCATTATTTATTCTTTGCAAAGGGTGTGGTTTTAGTTCAGAAACAATATTTCCTTTCTACGTACAAGGTTGGACTGCATAAAAAAATAGCAAAAGAACAACTGAGATAAGAAATGACATCATAGGATCCTGAGAGCAATAAAAATGATGAGTTGTATGATATCATACAGAGATGAAACAGTGCGGTAGAGGCCCCCACTTTATTTAATCTTTTGAGCCTTGGGGCTTGCTGCGTCGGGAACGCCGCAAAAGGACGCAGTCTGCCTCTTTGATAAAAATGTAGGTACATTAAGTTAAATCACCCAAAGAAAATAGCATTACAATAGAATGATACTTTCAATGTATCGGAAGAGTTTTTAAATTAATGGTTTACTAGGCATGATTTTAAAGGCTTTTTGACAGCTGTAAATATAATTTTAAAGTGTTCCTCTCCTTGTCTAATAGACCGCAATAAAAAATACAGCTTTATTAGTTAGTATAAATCTGTCAAGTTATGCCTTCAAAATTGAGCGCAATAGCTTTCTTAATTTGGAACTTTTTTTTGGAGTTAGAAGGTTCACATGACAGTTAAGTGAATATTAGCCACTCCTCCATGACCCTAAATACCAACTATCGACCCCGTCTGGCACTACTGATATCTAGCGATAAACTCGCAATAAAAACTGGATCGTGGCACGGCACTGATTTTGACATAAAACTGGATCTAATTGGGTTAAAGCCGGGCCCAAGCCATACTTTGCTGTCATAATCCCAGCTCTGTCCAGTATCAGACAGCACATCAATACTGCGCATGACCTAGATGACGGCAGGGGGCGGGGCGCCGGCGAACCTGCAAATAGCGAACGTCCCCCAACCGGCAAGTTTAGTCTGGAAGAACTGTCTAGTGAACTACGGGAAGCACAGGTCAATAGGTTGAATTGGACAGGCAAATTACATGGCGTAGGAAGAGCGCATGAATCATGTAGCAGGGCTTGGGAAACAGGGGTCTAAAGCAATTGTAAGTCGGAACTGAAACAGGCGAACTTGATGTTGAAATGTTTACGACTTTGATGAAGTAGAGCACTGTTGGCAAACTTTTATATGACGAAAAAAATAGTCCAAATACAACTATCGTATTGAGTGTACGAATAATAGGATACTGTATTTTGTCTCAAACATCTAGGAATACCATTTAGTTTTGCAAGTAAAACTGCGATAATTTCACCTGTTCTACATTACATGGTAAGAATAAGCATTTATAAAGATATTGCTTCATAGGATTTCTTAACCTTAGCTACTTTCTCTTTACCAGATTTAATCTTCAGGTTCACGACCCACTTACCACCCGAGAAAATCTGACAAGCTGTGACATCACCAGTCAAACGTAACTATTGATCTTCAGCAAGTGGCACACTAACGTCGAAACGTACAACCTGAAGCCGTCTATAAGAGAACTCACCTATATTAGGGACTATCTCATCTCAAGAGCACATCCAATGTGAATATTCACGTCACTTTTGAAATGTACCGGTGGAACACCAAAATACGGAACGTTTGACGCAGCGCAGAAGCGCGTCGCGAGAACGACTAAACGGAACGGACTGAGGCAAGTCGCGGGCTGGAATATCGATCGCTTCCCTGGCGCCGGCGAGCCGCATATCCCTGGTGCACGCACGCCCCGCCCCGCTGGCTTGCCACCCCTGTGCTTCCTACCCCTATACCAGGAGAGTGATAACGGGACGTGCCGGTGAAACAACTCGCTGAGCACGATTGTTGACGTTCAATGGGTACTCGGAATGAGAAAGATCGGCAAGTATTTTTTGGCGTTTAAATTCACCGTTAATAGAGACCATGAAATTGACTGTCTATTGGCAGTTGACTGTCAATTAGCAGCATTTTATATTTTGTAAAATATTTGATGAACATTGATTGGATCACCCAGGTAACAATCTTTTCCAGAATTACGTGAATAAATTATATATAGATATTGATTGCATTTCTTATCCAAACATTAATTACCAGCTTGATGCCTATTAAATTCAGATTAAAATATACTTTAAGTCTAATTTTCACGACAAACAGAATTTGGCGAAACGCCTCGGGTAAATCAAGTCTCATCAAACGTTATCCCTGGATTTCCCGTTTCACCGCGACTCTGTAACCGACAAAACAGGCCTTGTGGCCGCGCCACGCAAACCCGTTACCCCCTAGACGGCGGGAGGAAATTTCTTTAGGGAATTATGTGAGAACATTCCCGATACAGGATAAGGAAAAGCGGGGATAATGGAATACCTAAGGTTATTCTCTTTATTTGGAATTCAATTGGCTTTCGCTTTGATCAGATATTAGTGGTATCTTAACGCTTACGCAAATGATTGAAATGAGCAAGTCGAGACCGAATCAGGACTAAAGAGATTCGCAGGTGAACGAAAGTTACCGACATATAGTCCAACGGATTAGCAAGTTGAAATAGCAGTGGGCAGGGCACATAGTTGGTAGAACGGATGGCCGTTGGAACCGTGAAGTTCTCGAATCGAGATCACATACCGACAAGCGCAGTGTAGGACGTCCACCGACAAGGTAGACTGATGATCTAATCAAGACCGCAGGAATACGCGAATAAGCTAGCTGCAAGCCGCTTCCAATCGGTCTTATTGAAAACACATTAGGGAGGCCTATGTTCAGCAGTGAACGTCCTACGACCGATAATGATGATGAGACGAGTCATTTGATGGGAAGCATTTAATTTACTTATGATATTTTAGGGCAACAAATCATTTCGAATTCTACCAGATGGAACACGTGTGCAGTGATGCATGCTATAATAAAATGTGAATAATATATTTTCGAATCGTATCTTTCAGTAATAATTTCAATGCAAAAAAAAACATTATGTTTGCTCTAGCTAGATGATGGCGATTGAAAATCTGCAAATAATGGAGTCTGGATGGACTTTTTAACTTTAGAAAGCAGTTCTAATTCTTGACCAGTCATAAACATTTGATTACCTACACAACTAGATATTATGTTGTTTATAAACGCCAAAGCAAAGCCTTTACCACTAAGTAAAGACCGTTCCGATGATACTATGTGTTTTAGACACGCCATCACAGGCATTCCATTCTCTTCGAGATGAAGAGATCAGAGCGCACGCAGCCGACGCGCCTAGCCTCGGGCATATTAGTGGTTCCCATACAAGTATTGTTCTCAAATGCCAGAGCATTAGGGTGTCATTAAAATGCTCTTAGATCTGAAGATACTTTAGAAATGCCGTTTGAGCCAGAGTGCAGTAGGAATTGTCAATGGTAGTAGACAGCAGGAAGTTTTTGCAAAATGCTGGATTTAAGCCTCTTTCAACTGGATTAGGCGAGATGACTTAAATTCGTAAGGCAGCGCAGGAGCGCTTGCGCGAGTGTGCATATGTGAGATATTGATGTCAAAGTTTTCACTTCTGTCGGCACTCCCGGAGTGCAACTCGTTGTTTATGTGTGAATATGTATGATCAATGATTTATTTCAGTGTGCAGGATGGCTTCGAAAAATTATTATAAGGACTTCCATACTAAGTATATAATTTTGCTGAAACCTGTACACATTTTTTTGTACAATTCGATACCAATGTTTTTGTTTTTGATAAATATTATACATATTTCCCAGTTTATTACTATTTTAGCCAGTACATCAACGTAAATTTCCTTTTATTCTAATTCTGTGAGAATTTTTATGGTAAATAAAGCATAAAAATAATAATTCACATAAGTAAGGTTGTAGGTAATATAATTACAACATGTGGAATATTACTTAGGCCTTTAAAAATAAATTAAAACTGGCAAGTTTTTTTGCAATCTATTAATAAACTACAAATTACATCACTGTTCCTATTTAAGTTACATTTTAAGATAAGACTTCATACAATACTATAGTACAAAAGAACTTTGGCAAATAGTATGTTTAGAAAACCTAGAATGTACAATATAATTACTTACCAAAAAAACTGAATTCAAAAAAAAAAGAGTTGTTTAAATAATCATATTTTGCAAAAAATGGCATGACCGCGAGGGGTGTACAGAATTCGCGAATATTTCGAATGGATCGATGTAGAATTTTTCACATTATTGTTGATTTATCAAGATTTCGATAAAATTAAAATGGGACCAATTTCGAAGTAAGTATACTCTTCCCAATAAAAAAAAGAATTATCGAAATCGGACCACTACATAAAAAGTTATGCATGATACATAAAAAATATATACGCGTCGAATTGAATACCTCCTCCAAAAAGAACTCAATGGAATAGAGAACATTTTTTGTTTGACCACACAACCAGCAACTTCAAGTAGCATTCAGTCACGCCCCAGTTAGAACATCAGTCCATTGATACTGTATTACACTACAAGACATGTAACTTTAAATCACCTTGTCACATTTAGAAAACTTGGTATTTTCTAAACATTAACAAGATTTAACAGGTGAGTTATTGTGAAATGGTTCTAAAATGATAGTCGTCAATAGTAACTCAGGTAAAATGAGATAAGCATAGTTATTTAACTTGTGTTGTGAGCATGGTTGTACTTGTTTACTCATTAGATAATTTAATTTCAATGTTATATAAGCTAAAGAAAGTTATCAGAAAATAAAATTAGGCTCTGTGTAAACAGCTACGAGGTATGGATTTTTTCATTTCCATAGATAATGATAATCAATCCGTGCTATATCATGTGAATTTAAATGGGGGAAAACCACAAAGCTACCTCACTGGCTTATTATAACCTAATATATATCATCCAAGCCACCGGAGCAGTTATACCAGCAGTCCAGAGCCACGCTCCATTATTCTGCTAAGGAGGTGGGCTGGCTCGGGTTGATGCTGGAGGGGGAAATGCACAAACATCTCCATGCATTAGAACCAAGCATTTCGAGTCCACATTCCTCATATGAACTGCCAGAATGTGAAACGCTTTGCCTGAGTCTGTCTTCCCGCTAAAGTAGTCTTCAAATCCCGAGTAAATAGGTATCTTCTAGGTAATCGTGTTACATCCCAGAACGCATATCTGCTTAACATCAGGCAATGTGTAGTCAAACGCAAACCTATACGAAATAAAAAAAAAGTAGAATATCAATGCAGGAGTTACAGCGCAACCCTCTATTTCACAGATCTATCCATCCATCAGCTATAATTGACGTCCGCTGATGGACATAGGCCTCCCCTAAGACCAGTTCGAGCCAGTCATAGGCCTGACAACTGGTGGGGTTTATAAAGATCTCGACATATGATTGTACGGAACCCTAAAAACTTAGGCTTTGACTATTTATTAAAGTTAATGTTTTTCCCAGATAAAAGTTGTTTAGAAAATTGTACTTACTAACAGGTAAATTACACAGAATACATAGTATGTACAACCACAGGATTGTATTGAATGCAGGATGTTTTCGTCCAGTATCATTGGAGATCAAATATGAAAGAAATGCTTATGACGAATTCAAAGCAGGAAAGCAAAGTTGTTTAGAAGGAACAAATAGGATTTTATAAAGGGAGAAAAGGATATGATACATGTTATATTTTTTGAGACAAATATTGGAGACAATAGTATTTCTACTTTGCTAATAGTAAATAGAATAGTGGACATCCAGTTATGTAGAGTTCTGAGTGAAGTAAGGGGTTCAAGCCGCCCAACACAATGACAGACTTTGTCCTAGTGGTGCATACTCTACTTTTCATACCTTCTGGGAAACAATACAAATCCAGGACTTATAGTACTACCAAACACCATTAAAACTTCACTAAGATTAAGTTGGGTTAAGTAATGGACAGGTAAATTAAGTATTTTTGTGTACTTAAATGCAACTTTAAAAAATTACTATCTCACTCTCATGAGGAAAAAGTACAAAATAGATTACAACTTGCATGCGAAGAAATTAAACTAATAAGTAGTGTAAAAGCATGAGTAATATTTATAATCCTATCGGTTTAAATTCAGACTGGAGAATCTTAATAACATCAGTAGAATAATTAAAATATTCCTTTCATCATGATGATTGCCTTTTATAGTGATGTCATGCATTAAGTTTACTTTTAAGCAGTAGGTACCTAATCTAAAAGATAGAAGCATAAAAATAATGCATTGTGTAATAAAGCATCAACCGCAGTAAGTACACCATGTTGAGAAGAATAGCTACTTGCTAGACAATTGGTAGAGTAATTTATACCAATTGAAATTAATTAGGGAAAGCAGCTACATATAGGGAGTGGCTCAAGAAGATACAGGTATATAACTGGTTACATATACTGGTTCTGATGATAAACATTTAAATGAGTCAGGCCAATGAGCAAATAACTAGATTTAGAGGTTTTTTTTTTAGAGTTTAGTAAGACTTTTCGACTTGGTAAAGGAGCAAAGGCCGAAGCCATAGGAATTTGGGATGCAGATCGGTCGCCCACTCGAAAAAAACATGACTGATTCACGAATATTTCAGTACGTTATTAAGACAAAAAAATAGCATACCTTCTGTTCTATATCCAGTAATGCTATTTCAGCACCGTTATCCACACAAAATTGTCGGCACACACAATATTTTACACTTTGGTCACGGGAGCCGCGGCCAAACGCTCAAGCTCACAACTCTGTCTCACGGCACAAACACACAAGTTTTCAAGTCTACGTCTGGAATTTTACACATAACACGGTCACTTTTGTTGTTGAGTTTATAAATAATCGCTGTTTATGTAGATTTATTTAGGATCATCCGTGAATAGGAGCAAAGAGAATGTAATAGTACGACACGGCATGAATAGGAGTACGACACGGCATCGAAGGCGAAGCGAAAGACAGACAGCAAAAGCATCAGTTCGTTCCGCCCTTGTCAAAGATTAAACCGTATAGAGCTGTCAAGTCAAACTAGCAATGATTTGAGGTTGTAAACATAAATGCCTATTGCCACCACAATGAGTTCTACTGAGTACAGAGTGGTAGCGCTATTGTCACGTGAAGCAATTCTCAACCACAAAAATATATGGAAAATCCAAGGAAGTTACATAGTTCTGGTATGTAACTTTCTTGGGAATATTTTGCTTAAAGCTGTCAAAACTGTCACGTAAATTCACGTAACTATGTGAAATCCGACATAAGTCGCGGAATTGAGATATTTTTCATGTCTCTTACTAACGCGTGTCACATTAAACCGATGCATCTCTTTCAGATTTTCCACAGATCGACTACAATAGCTATGCTATCGCATTAGGTGGATTCTGTAAACATATGTGCATTGTGGAAATAAATGAAGTGAAATGAAATATTATCCCTCTGGCATCTCTGTGCTGAACCGTCAAATATTTTACATGGAAATAAAATGAAGGGATCTGTACGATGAATCTGTATTAATAATACCTCTGGTAATTTTGTAAAATGCTTTTTTTAGTTTCGTAATTGCTAAGTATATGTCATAGCATAGACAGCAAAGTAAAACGGGGTACCTACACTTCTTGCACCTCTCCATACCGTCTTGTATTATGAAATTCTAGATTAAAAAATAAAAAACCTTAATCTTTCTTTTTTTTACATGGACACAACACAACAAATACAGTTATACTTAGACAAAATGTACTTGAAATGCCGTCCCACATGTATTTAGCTATGTTTCAGCTTAAAAAGATATGATGAAGATAGCGGTATGGTCGATAGGTGATCAAGTGTCAAGGAGTACCGATATAATGAGCGGTAGTGTCAAACACCAGATATGCTATAATTGATTCAACTGAAAAGCTACTAGCCGCCCTCTCGCTTGCACGGTCATAGATATTCAATGCTCACTCCCACTCCCACGTGACGGTTCGGTTATTTGAACGTATACGTTCAGTTCAGCCGTTCGAATGGGTTTCACCGTTCAATTAGGTACAGGTTTTCTGTACATATGTACTGCTTTTTAAAAGTGGTGCGCTCCGCTTCTCGCTGCTCTCGTATAGGATTTTCTTTTAAAACCATTACATATTTATGAAATGATTACATATTTATAAAACCATTACATATTTATAGAACATTACATGATTTCAGTTCTGAGTTTGGGTTTACAGTGGCGAGTTTTATACGATAGGTAATTTATAGTCGTCATATCTGATTTTTTATTTATCTTTGACTGAGCCAATGAAAAATAAATGATGTCATCGCTCTGTCAGTTTGCAGAACATAGTGCTGCCATGTAAACGTTGATTTCTTCAGATTTAGCAAATGGCGTAAAACCTTGGAAGAGAAACCGTCCCAACGTAAAACATTGTCGCTTGGATGCTTTAATATCACTACCCGATATTTTTTTAATGGCAGCAGCCCTGTTGAACCAATGAAAAGGAAAACATATTTTGGGACCGGGGATGTGTCTTGAGATCTCCCGAGGTCCCTTTTCTCGAATAACCTAAGTCTTAAGCGGGCTGTCTGAAGAAAACGACGTTCTGTACAATGAAAGGTATATTTTTCACCAAGTCGGGCTGATTTACATTGGCACTGACGAATATTGTTATAATTAGTGGCGGTTAATAGCCTAATTACACATACGAGGGTCAAACTGAAAGTTCTTAGAAAATCAAAAACTGATTACATTAGCCAGTTATTAGTTTTATTATATCTTTTCAAAATATTGTCCATTCACGTCAATACACCGCTGCATGCGATGGAACCACTGGGAAAAGCACTTTGCCCACTCGTCCTTAGGGGTCTCTTCAATGGCATCGCGATACGCAGCCACCGCTTCTTCAGCATTCATAAACCGCTTTCCTTTAAGTTTTTCTTTAATTTTTGAAAATAAATAAAAATCACAAGGCGCGAGGTCGGGGCTATACGGCGGGTGACCCAGTAATTCAACGTTTGATGTCGCCAAATAGTCGATCGTTCGCTTGGCGGTGTGCGATGAGGCGTTGTCGTGGTGAAGGAGGATCCTACTGCGAGGTCGTTTCTCTCGAACTTTTTCCAAGACAAGTGGCAAACAATTGGTAGTGTACCATTCTGCAGAAACTGTTTTTTGATCCTCTAACACAATTGTCGCGAAATGACCTATCCTTCCAAAGAACGAGGCCACCATTTTTTTCCCCGCACTTCGATCTCTCTTCACTTTAGTTGGCAACTCCTCGAAAGGAAACACCCACTGAGCAGATTGTCTTTTGGTTTCAGGATCATAACAGTAAATCCAGCTTTCGTCACCTGTTAGTATGTCGAACACAGCATTTGAGTCACCTCCGTTAAATCTTTCAATCATTTTACGGCACCAATCCACACGATGGAGTTTTTGAGCCTCAGTCAAATTATGAGGTATCCACCGGGCGCAAAGCTTCCTGACCGCTAAATGTTCGTGTAGGATTTTGTGCACTTGACTCATACCGATGCCTAAGCTTGTCCGAATCTGCTGATAGGTCACTCTTTTGTCAGTCTCTATCATACGCCACACAACACAGATGTTATCTTCAGTCGTCGCCGTAGAAGGCCGTCCCTCACGTAAATCATCAGTGAGATTAGTGCGACCACGTTTAAACTCATTAAACCAGTTGTAAACAGTCGCACGAGATGGGGCTTCATCGTGAAAGGCCAATCGTAGTCTATCATAACTTTCTTGTTGACTTAAATGACATCGAAAGTCATAAAAAATCATTGCACGAAAATTTTCTCGTGTTAAATTCATGTTGACGTGACACAGACAATTTTCAATTTGCCGCCAAATCGTAAAACAAATGACAAATGAATGAAGTATATACTCAGTAATATTGGCAAAGAGTTCTATTTTCAAATTATAGAATTATTTTTTTATTATATTGTTTATAAGTGGCCAGTTCTAAGAACTTTCAGTTTGACCCTCGTAATAGCCGAGTACAGAAAATGTTAGGACTATCCGTTGGCGAAGAACATAAAAAACTCTCGTTCTTGTCTAGTGATGGGACATGGGTTGGTTTTCGTTCGACTAAAATAGTGTTGTACCCATGTCCCGTCACAGACTATGAAATAGTTAAATTAAAGGTGTGTTTGCAAGACACCACAATATTTTCTAAAATTACATAACTTCTTAAATACATAAATTCTAAAATTTAATTGTAAACAGTTATAAAGAACTTCATAACATACTGACCAAACGAGGTGAAAACGAAAAGTCTCAGTATCGAGAACACATAAAAAATATTGCTTAATATTTTTATTTACATTACCGTGTTTCAAGCTAAAAATACCTACGGTATAAATTAAAAAATTACAAACACAAATGAAACTTAATAATTCAATATGCCACGAACGGTTTTTCATTTTTGCCATAAAAAAAACATTCGTACCGTCCCCTTTCAAAAAGTGATAATTGGGGATTTCCACAGAGATTTAATGGTGCCGCCACACTCTCCACCGCAGCTGTAGCTAACTTCACATCCTATACAAGTCGGCGACTTGTATAGGTAGGTACTTGTTTACTAGCAATGACAGAGCAGTTTTGTCAACAACGTAATAAAATTAGTAAAATGGCACACGGGCGACCTCACCTATCTATCTTATGGTGTCGCCATACTCTCCACGAGCCGACACGAGCACCGCAGCTGTAGCTGTGAAGTTAGCTGCAGAAGCTTCTCAAGAAAGGTAGGTGAGGTCGCCCGTGTGCAATGTGTCATTTTACCAAGGATATCATGCTCCTTGCATTTTACTAACTTTGTTACGTTGATAACACTGCTCTGTCATTCCTAGTAGGTACAACTAAAAGTGGTTGATACTTGGTAGACACCAATTCGGTTTTCATTAAATAGACTCGCGTTTATTAAGTAGTCGGTACCTGGGCTGCTGATTAAAATCTTATTGTTTGTTCACCGTAACGCCACCACGGTTCTCTTTTTGCACAAACTCTACCTGCGGGGATTTCCCTAGGGTACGAAAACAGGAAAGATTGTGATACCACATTTAAAAAAAATGATTGTGCGTAAGCTTGATTTACACTTATAATTTCATATTTTATTTTTATCAAAATTATTACAAAGTTATTAGACCCTGATTTAAAAATAAAATAATGTCGTGGAAACTAACACGGTAGTGACTCGTTAGTTATTACTATTAGTACTTATAGTCAAACCGCTAAACTCAGACTTCGCCTGCGCGGGTACGGGGGCGCGGGGGTAGACGACAAAGAGGACTGAGACAGGTGCGGGCGCCGGGGACCCGCTGCCCGCGCCTGTCTCAGTCCCCTGTGTCGTCTCCCCCGGCGCCCCTGTACCGCGCAGGCGAAGTCTGAGTTTAGCGGTTTGACTATAGTAGACCGTGTTTTAGCAATAAAATATACTGTATATTTGGTAACACTGACTACATTTTAGTGATGTCCTAGACGGGTAATATTAGTCGATCATACAATTTATTAGTCAATCGTTTCTTTAATCGTCTCTAATTTTTGTTACATTTAGCGCCATCTTTGTAAATAAATTGTATTTTTTTCTCTGTTTTTGATTTTGATTGCTATTAAATAGTACACAGTAAACTCGATAGATGGCAACTACAATGTAAGAGTGCGTAGAGTGCCCAGAAATCTCAATAGATGGCAGAATGCATCTCAGTAGACTTAGTATAGTAAGCGCCAAACAAATCGGCGGATGGGAAGTTATGCGCAGGGCGCTGCGCAAAAGCCGAAATATACTCTGCGGGAGCCAGAGAGACGAAACGCCGGGGCACACCCGTTGCCAACCTCATGCCTCCCGCACGCTCCCTACACTCGTGCACACATGCACAATAATTAGCGAATCACAGCAGCGAAGTGTCATCTCTGCGGCTAACTTTTCATGTCTCGGTAGAGAGTATTATATTCCTTGCTTTTCATCCGCCGATTTGTGTGGCGCTTAGTACACTTTTATTTTGCCCTATACAGGCCCCATTCACCATCAGTCCAAATGGATGACATCCAATTGAATGTGGCTAACGTTGCCAATAAGGAAGTTTCCCATTTTCTAGTTTTATTTTTATTAAATTACTCTAAGTCTGCAATAAATTATGGTGTTTTTATTTTTCAATTATCATCAAAAATGACGAAGTTATGAATTTTTAAACATAACCGCACGGAATCATAAAACCGCGCGACGGATTTACGCGTGTGACGTCACAAGACTGAAAAGCCGCGCCGTGGGTTAGGCGGGAGTAAGGAAATAAGGAAATAAAGTGCTTCATTCTGTAACGGGTATTTTTCTAAGCCACGGATACGTTCCAGGATTTTTACCGATAATCTAGAAAACGTAATAATAAAACGTTCCAATACAAATAATAAAATTGACATACCCTTATCCTTATAGGGTCATATGTATAACTATACAAAACGTGTTATCTAAGAACCGCATGTAAATTTCATATGTTGCAATAAATGAATTGAGATTGAGGATATCATTGTACTCATCTTTATGTTATAATCAACATCTACTATGGGACTAACCCCGTAATATTACTATTAAAGTCAGCAATTCCATAAATCCATTTTTTAAGTAAATGAATTTTATATCTAAATGAAACAAGACTTGGTGTATATATCTAGTGTACTGCGGTTTTTACATCCGTAAGTAACTATTAACTAGTAACTCTCCAAACAGTACACCTCGCATGTACCTATACATTTTCTAGAAAATGTTCTAGTAATAAGTTCTCAAAAATGCACAATTTTCACAGGTAAATACTCGTTTATTCTTTACTAGCTTTTACCCGCGGCTTCGCCCGCGTTGTATTTTGATTTTGGCTTATGTTTATGTCGGCTGCGAAACCTAACCTAACTGACAAATATCAAAATACATTAGAGGAATGCTTTTGTTGGTTAAGTTACGGTTGGAGTGTATATACAACCCCCCCGTGTATTCCCGCCTTGTCGTGGGGGAGGTCTGAGGCAGCTGAAAAGGCGGCGCTCCAAACCTCCCTCTTCTTTGGGTCTTTTCCCCCAAGGAAGCTTAGAGGCTGGCACTCGAGTTTCAGCCGCTTTTAACTAAAGCAGCTGAGAGGATGGCCGGTAGGTTGCATGCCTTATGAGGAGTGTCGCAACTTAGGCGGGCTGCAGTGCCGCTCTTGCGACGCTGCATCCGAGGATTTTTTTTTATTATATCGCGAAATATCCCTGACATGATCAGGGGTCTTAATAATCTAACAAATCTTACAAATGAATAAAAACTAAGTATACCTATATTTCAATGTTTTTGGCTGTTTGCAGTTATAATAAACATTACAATGGTACAGCAAAGTTTATACCTACTTGTTCCTAATTGAGTATTGCTTTTTTACAAATATTTGTGCAAAAATTCGATAAAATTGTTTCTAAGGTTTTTTCGTGTTAGATTAATTCCAATTTTTTGTTCTAAATCAAATCTCTGCTTTCCATAAACTGGGCATTCCAAGATTATGTGCAGTGGAGTCTCCTCTTTTGTGGGTTCACAGATGCACGATGGGCTTTCCCTCAACTTAAATCGATGTAAGTATTGGGAAAACTCACCATGCCCCGTCAGCACTTGAGTTATGATTCCCACTGGTGCTATTTCTCTTACGATCTTGTATGCCGCCCTTGCATCCGGAAAATATGTTTTGGTTACCGCCGTTGTGTGTCCATCCTGATACCGCCGGTTCCACTCGTCAAGAGAGTCCTTTCGGATTTCTCGCTTGACGAATGAAACGGGGCAGTTATCCTAACTAGGTCTGCACTTCGAGTGCAGTGCTGCTTCCTTTGCTAGTTGGTCCGCTCTCTCATTTCCCTCCATCCCCGCGTGCGCTTTAATCCAATAAAGTTTCACTATTTTATTTTGTGCGTGTAGTAACTTTATGTTAGCTTTGAATTTACTGCTAAGGGATGGAGGGAAGATACGCCAACTACCGTTTCCAGTGCAGACCTGGAGTCACAAAAGATTTTTGCTTTTTCGGTAGCCTCAAGAAGTGCCAATAACTCGACCTGTTACACAGAGCACTAATCGGCCAATTTCAGCTTGCGGGTACTGATCTCAGCGGCATCATCCCAAATGGATAATGCCGCCCCAACTTTCCCTTTAATTTTACTGCCGTCTGTAAATATGTTAATTTCTCGGTTAAGATTTTGCTCTAGTGCTGCTCCGTCTGCCAGGCATATGAACTCCAGCTCCTCCTGCTGCGCTGGGTGTGGCTTCTTTTCTGTCTCTCTATCTCCAGTTACTTGCTGGGAATAACCTTTCTTAGTTTCATAAAGCAAGGCTGCTTCTTGGACTCTGATATGACAGCCAAGGATAAGGGGCCGCGGTGGGATATATGGAACTGGTGGTGTGGGTGCCGCCACCTACCCTACCTTCCGCTAGGCCGTCAACGTGTTGGCAGGCGCAGTGGGGCTGAAGGGGAAGAGAGGTGTCGGTATCGCGATTGCCGTTCTCACTGCCCTCTGCAGTTGAAGAGGCAGGCGCTGGGCTACTATGACTGACCCACTGCACTGGGACCAGGGCGTTGGAATGCTGTCTGACGTTCAGTACTGGTTAGTCCCGAGTGGTGGATGACGATGTGTCTTGTGCTCCGAAACACTCCGTCACTATGGCGAGAGCGCAAGCTCCGTTATGGAGCCCGAGTCTGGGCTAGTGCTGTTGAGTGCCGCGAAGGAGTGCGAAATATGTGGGAACGTCCTAAACTTGCCATGACAGGTTATTTCTGGCGCTTAAACGGATGCTACCGCAGCCCACTCACTTAGTTTTTATCCTATCCTACGGGAACTGTTAAAGTTTTTGCGATAAAAAGTGGCCTATGTCACTTTTCGTCTTTCAAACTATATTCATGCAATATGCCAAGGCAAGTTGCTCCGTTGCTGAGAAAAATTTATCGTTAAGTCCTACGGGAACCACAATTTTTTCGGGATGGAAAGTATCCCATGTCACTTTCCGTCTTCCAAACTATGCCCACCCCAAATATCAAGTCGATCCGTTGCTCCATTGCTGAGAAACAGTTATTGTCCTATCCCATGGGAATCACGAATTTTCTCGAGATATAAAAAGTATCCTATTATCACTTTCTGTCTATTAAACCATAGGTATCCATACCAAAAATCAGGTCAATCTTTTGCTCCGTTGCTGCATCAAAGAGGAACAAACCAACAAACTTTTCGGATTGATAATATTAAAGTATGATGATTCTGTACCATAAAGGTAGAATAAAAAAACATGTTGAACCTCTAATGATAGAATATTTAAAAATATTTTTAATGTCAGACAAAATGACGGCCTGGTATTAAACGTCATAGTAACATGTAGCATGCAGAGGGAAAATAACATTTTATCCAATTTTAATGTCAGTTGTCATTTTCAATCCATACTTTATTTCCTCTTCAAGGGGATATAATGGTAGAAAAACAATTTGTCGCCATGCCACGCTACTTGTGATTTATAAAAGTCTGCAGACAATGTCACCTGTCATCTAATAACGTTTGGCTGTGACGTTTCGTTAGTCCATATCTGAGGTCCATATTAGCGTCATAGAGGAATTAATCACTTAGCGTCTTTGTGATAGTGGCGACAGTTTCGCTTTCGAGGGTTTTTGTCCTGTCCTACAGGAACTATGAAATTTTTCGGGATAAAAAGTATCCTAAAGCTCCTTCCGCCTTTTATACTATATCCATGCCAAAAATCAAGTCAATCCGTTGCTCCGTTGGCGCGTGATAGAGTAACAAACCAACAAACCAACAAACTTTTCGGATTTATAATATTAGTAAGGATCACAAAAATAGTAAGGTTCTGTCCTAAAGTATCATTGTATATTATGACCAACTTTTACTATGGGACAAAGTAAAAGTAAGTAAGTAATTTAAGTAAGTATTCTAATCATGGACCATGTGTGGCGAAATAAACGAAAAACCAAGATAAACATTGGTTTTATTTAACTGAAAGATTTCCACTATTCAATAATAACAAAGTATGACAGTTGGTATTGACAGCACTATGGAGATCGTAAACAGTGCGGAGGTTGCATCTTACCTCATTCTCCCCCGGTTCAGTTTTCACTCTCACTCCCATCAACCACAAAGTCCGCCAGGTAGGAGGGTAATTTTCGCGTTCTATTAGATCTCCTGGGGAGTCCAATCCGAGGAACTGGCGAGGACGTCGACAGTTCTTGTAAACGAGGCGGTGACGAAGGAGCGATGTTTTCAGGTGGAGGTGTGGAGCTATTTTCTGACGGAAACGTGAGGTTATCATCTTCGGAGGCCGTTTCAAAGCTATCGTCTCTGCTATCATCAGTAGTACTGGGGAAGGGAGCCAATTGACGGTTTGATACCGTTGAGGTTTCTCCATTATCCCGTCTTATGAGAGAGTAGTAGGGATTGGTCTCTAGGAGCTCGGCTTCCTCGACAAGAGGTTCCGTTTTTGAAGAGCGGACGTTCTTCTTAACAAGTATCGGTCCCGGCGTGAGCCAAGATGGCAGTGAATCTCCGTTCGGGGATCTTCTAGGGTATGTGAAAAGTTTTTCGTGCGGAGTGGCGTTTGTTGCGGTACACAGGAGGGAGCGAACACAATGCAATGCGTCCTTCAGTACTACTTCCCAATTTTCCACCGATAATACCTTTGACCGAAGGCTGAGTTGAATAGTTCGCCAGAGCGTTCCGTTTAATCGCTCCACTTGGCCATTACCCTGGGGGTTATAGGGCGTTGTTCTGGACGAGGCTATGTTTGACTGTCTTAGGAATGATTTGAACTCTTCGGACATAAATGATGACCCTCTATCACTATGGATGTAGAGAGGTTGGCCAAATGTCAGAAAAAGATCTTTCAGGCAAGTAATGACGGTGGCTGAGGTCATATCCTTACACGGATAAGCAAAAGGAAACCGACTGTACTCATCAATAATCGTAAGTATGTACTTGTTGGCTGTTTTAGAAGGCAGTGGGCCTTTAAAATCTATATTGATCCGTTCAAACGGCGACGTAGCTTTTATCAATTTACCCTTGGCCTTAAGAAACCTCGGTTTTATTTCGGCGCAGGTAGGGCACGAGGCGGTCATCTCCTTGACATCATTAGCTGAGTAGGGCAAGTTTTTAGATCTTACCCAGTGATACATTCTAGTTACTCCCGGGTGGCAGAGTGCGTTATGTAGTTCTTTCAACTTGTTTATATTCTTGTAGGCGCATACGCGGGATAGAGCGTCCGCAGCAGCGTTTTCAGTGCCTGGTCTATAAACTATATCGATACCCTAATTTGCAAACCTAATAACTCCACTTTTTCACGAAAATGACATTTTGATACTGGCAGAAACTAGATTTTTTGCTCTATTTTTTAAAATACTAATAACTCCATGATTCCCAACTGTATTGGTGTAAAACGCCATTTGAAAATCAAACAACTCCGCGCAAAACAAGACGCATCGATTTTGACAAAAAAATCGAATATCTCCCGCGCTGTTCGCCATTTTGTATGGCGTAACAGAAGCGTACGCATGCTCCGGAAGATTTATTTTCAAAAAATATAGTTAAAGTGTGTTTTTAAACCGTTTGAAGCTTAAAAACAGTATAAGATATATTAAGGGAAGTGTATTTATGACTTAAACAACCTTGTAACATTATTTTAACATCTTTTTTGGAAAATTTGCATGGGAAGTGATATGTGAGTTGATATGTTTGTCGCAAGGTTTTTGTAATACTGTGGGCCTAATAATTGAATTTTTACTATGTACATTGTACAATCATGTGGAGAAGTGTCAATTTTATGAATGTGAAATGTGTGTGTGTGTGTGTGTGTATAGAGACTTAAATGTTACTAGTACCTACTACATGACGATGATAGGAAATTAAATGTGTAATTTTTGGTGCAGTGTTTTTCTAACTATGTGTTTCCACCAACCAAACATGCACAACAACATGTAGCTTACTTTGATCGTTGAATAGGAACTCCTACAGTCCGTCTAATACCACCCTTCGTGGGGAGTAATCACACATATCTTAGGCCTACGTCCTGCAGTGGCCTATTAAAAAGTTGTACAGTACACTCTGTCTTATATAGGCTGATACTTTTAACAGTTGACACCTATGTAGAGGGTATAAAGTTGCTATTGCAATGTCAAGTCAAATATAAGGAAACAAACACAACCTTAATTTGTTGCAATAAGGAAGTGACATCAGTCAAAAGTATCATCCTACATTAGACAAAGTGTAGACAACAAATACCAACAAAAAATACCAATGTGAAAATTTGACTTTTCCCTACTTCAAGGATTTGAAACAAATGGCTTTTTATAAATCCATTCGCCCAGGAAAAATGCAAGAGGATCCAAAGGTGTCCAATTTATTTTCTTTCCATTTGCATGCTTTGTTTCCTCTTATAATGACCTAAGATGTTTTTTCTACATGTTTGGTATGTGATTATTTACAGGGAGGCTTTCTAAAACCCATCTTAGATAATCAAGTGGCTTTTATACAGGTTACTGATCTGAGAGCGAGTTGGCGAGGAGTGGAGGATCCTCAATCAAAAAAAACCCAAGTTGTCCCCATGATGGTAGAGGATCTAAAAAACTTATGAAGAAAGAAGAAAAAACACGAATTTTTTTTTCTGATCTACACCAACTTAAGTCATCCATGCCCCGTGATTATTACGCCTATTACGATGCATTGCCACAAGAAAATTCATTATTTTCATTTATAAAATACAATTTGTTTTTACTATTGTACTTTGCTTAAAGTTTAAGATAAAAACAAACAACTCCACGTTTAGTTTCAATTATTGCTTAAACCAAATCTAACAACTCCTTTTTTTAACTATAAAACCTAATGCTTATGAAAAAAAACAGATTTTTAAGTGTTTTTAGATAAACAAAAAGCGTAATTTCCAAAGGGATTTTTGTTTTTTCTTTATTGTGTTAAATAAAATTTATTATGACGTTTTAAGTCTCTCCTGTGAAATTTGCTCCACAGGAGTTAGTAGGTTTGCAAATTAGGGTATCGATATCGTATTTGAAGCAAGACAGTTCTAATCGCCAACGTTGGATCTTCTCATTTTTTATTTTACTGTTATGATTTTGATTGAATATGAAGGCTACCGATTGTTGGTCTGTTATAAGAAGAAAATGTCTACCAATCAGGTAGTGTCTCCATTTCTTTAGGCTTTCTACTATCGCGCAAGCCTCTTTTTCAATTGAGGATTGTTTGCATTCCGAGTTATTCAATGTCCGAGAGAAAAAGGCAACTGGTCTTCCATGTTGGGTAAGCGTAGCCCCTAGCGCGAATTCCGATGCGTCTGTTTCGACTGTAAACATTTCATTGTCGTTAATGGCTACTAGAGCGGCTGCCTTGATGTCTTGCTTGAGTTCTTCAAAACACTTGAGCGCATCAGGTGAAAATGGGAAAGTTTTCACGCATGTAAGCGGCTTTATTTTTTCGGAGAAACGCGCAATCCATTTAGCATAGTGAGCAAGCATTCCTAGGACTCGTTTTAGTTCACTAGTTTTAGTTGGAGCGGGAAGCTCTAGAAGAGGTTTAAGTCTTTCCGGGTCAGGACTGATTGTATTGTTTTCAACAGTATACCCAAGCAAGTTGATTTTAATCTTATTGAAAACACTCTTCTGTTCGTTTAGAGTTAAATGAAATTTATTAGCGGCGTCCAAAAAGCGTTTTAGATTGTGGTCATGATCCCTTTGATCTTTGCCGCAGACGGTTACATCGTCTAAATAGGCGAACGTTCCTTCTAGTTTCTCTTCTGTTATGATGAAGTCAAGGGTACGTTGAAAAGCTGCAACACCATTAGTCACGCCAAATGGGATACGTGTAAACTGGTACAATTTGCCGCATGCTTCGAAAGCTGTATATATCTTTTCATTTTCTAAGATAGGCACTTGATGGTATGCGCTCTTTAGGTCGATTTGACTGAAAACTTTGAATCTTGATACGTTGTTCACGACTGATTCTATGTTTGGTAAGGGGAAGGCATCCAGATCGGTGAATTTGTTTATGGTCATGGAGTAATCAATGACAAGTCGTTTTCGATGAACCCCTCCTCCCGCTACGAGGACTTGGGCTCTCCAGGGGGAAATACTTGCTTCAACGACCCCGTCTTCAAGTAATTTGGATACTTCTTCTTTTATGAAGTCCTCATCTTCCTTACTGTAGCGCCGGCTTCTCACGGCGATCGGTTGAATGTTCGGCGACAGATTTGTAAATACGGAGGCTGGCGGCACCGAAGCTCGTAACACGTTGCATATCTCTAAAGGTTCGCCAGGCCCACCAAGATTGAAGTGAATGCTCGAGTGATGTTTGAGCAAGTCATGGCCGACAATTACGTCGGCACAGAGGTTATCGATAACTAGAAGAGGTGTTTGTTTGTAAGTATGTTTATTCATCGTAATGGTAGCAAAACATACTCCTTCGACAAAAGAAACTTGATTGAGAGAAGCGAGATTGACTGCGTGTTTGCAGGGTTTTTTGCGTAGTTTCATTATGCGAGCAACTTTACCATTAATAAAGCTGACCGAACTTCCTGTGTCAACGAGAGCTTCAGCCTTATATTCATTTACCATTATTGGAATTGTCGCACTCCTGAGGCTCGAAGGAGAGGCAGCAGAAATAGCTCCACTGTAGAACTGGTCGTTGTTAGGGGTCGTAGGATCTTCAACTGTCGTGGAATTCAAGTTAATATTGCCCGATCTACAGACGCTTGCGAAGTGTCATTTTTTTGAGCACTTTTTGCAAGTGGTGTTGTTAGCTGGACATTTGAACCTTGGATGAAGACTCCCGCCGCAAAAAAAACAGGATTTGGCCGGAGGTGGCGTGGTCGGGGTGGCTTGAAAAGTTCGTGACGATAAAGCTGCCGCTTGATTTTCGGATTCCTTGTCCCGTGAGCTACCCTGCGATATGGCGGTAAGTTGCGGAGGGTTGATACCGATAGCAACTGCATCCTTCTCTGCTGTTTCCAGAGCTACGGCTTGATTAAGTGCTTCTGAGAGAGTGAATTTAGAGTTTTCTAGTAACCGTTCGCGAATCCTTCGTGATAGTAAGCCGGATATGAGAGCACTATGAACTGCTTGGTCTTCATGCTCTTGGGCTATGACGTCTTCGAATTTACAATCTTTCGCGGCAAGTCGGAGAGCTCTAACATAATCAGAGACCGTTTCGTCGGCTCGTTGCTTGCGATTGAAGAGAATGTGTCGAGCTAGAATCGTATTTTTCGGTTTGACATAGATATCTTCTAGAACTTTCATCGAATCTTTATAAGTGGAGCATGTTTTGATATGCTTGTAAATCGATGCCGATAAATGGTTAACTAGCAGCTTACACTTAAGTGAGTCTGGTACATCTTCGGTAATCTCTTCTGCTAAGAAGCTTTCGAATGTCGATTTCCAATGTAGCCATTTTGCATCGGCGTCCGCGACATCAGGCTCGATGTCAAACTTATCGGGTCGCAGATATCTTGATAGCGAAGGCCTGCTTAATTTTTCGTCAGGCATTTTCAGTTAAATAAATTGTGGCGAAATAAACGAAAAACCAAGATAAACATTGGTTTTATTTAACTGAAAGATTTCCACTATTCAATAATAACAAAGTATGACAGTTGGTATTGACAGCACTATGGAGATCGTAAACAGTGCGGAGGTTGCATCTTACCTCACCATGATATCTGTGATAGCGGCATTCCAACTTTTTGATAATTTATTTGCTGCAAATAGCAATATCACGACGACCTAGCACGAAACACCAAAATTGAATTGAATTGAAGTGGACAGGTGAAAGCAAAAAAATTGAAGCATTTTCTAAAAGAAGTCGCAAAATTGTTTAATAGGAATAATTTGCATATGTTTCAAACCATGACATCAAAAAGTAATTAATCATAAGAAAATTTGTAAGGCACCTCACAGTACTGCATTATTTAACAAAAGTTTTTTAGGGTCCAGTAATTTATAATCATTTGCCCAAATCAGTGCTGGAATCGGAGTACGTAGCTACATTTAAAGGGAAAGTTTTTGAATTGTTAATACAAAAAAGTTACTACAGGGTAGATGAGTTTCTTAAGGATAAGCTACCTAAATAAGACATACCTACTCATATTTTATGAACGGTTTTAGTTTTTGTTTTTTCTGCGCTTTTATTTTACTTTTTATGTTATTATATTAAATTGAAATGTGAATTAAATTAAAATTGAGCGTGTATTAAATTGAAATGTAAATGTATAATTTTTTGACATGTTTTGTGACTACTAGACATATTGTATGTCCATTATGGGCGAAACTGTTGGTACTATAGACCTTTATTAAATTGTAACACAGTTTAACAATAAACATATCTGAATCTGAATGTTTGATATTACGTCACCATGGCGACGCTCACCAATTGGTCGTTAGAATTTTTTTTTTACCTATTTTTATATTTCCTTAAAATCACAAAGTTATAATTTTATTATACTACAAAATTGACTCGAAAGAGCGTGTGACGTTACAATGTTAGTTACATTTTACTACTTGTACCAAACAGGAAAAATAAAATTCGTTTTGTATAGAAACTTACTTGGTAAGATATATTATGTGTATTTCTGGAGGTTAGTATTTTAAATAACCTTCATGCAAGCAGAGCACGTTCAGTGCTAGTTTAGCGTCTTGAAAAAGGAGTCGATGCTTGAAGATTACTTTATATTAAAACAGCAACAATATGTTCCACTGATATATTATTAATTGGCTTCAGGAAGTTATAAATAGTTTTTACAATTTAAATTTACAGAGAAGATGCGATAATTAACTTGCCAACTTGGCGGCCATCACAGAGAGAGAGAGCATACATCAAGGGGGACAGAGATAGTCGATTATTATAGAACTATCTACAGACTATACTATATTGGGGATACCATTACTAAATTAATAATATTCCCAATAAACCATTATTTTAACACTTCCCCTCATGCGTAACATGAATGAAAACTTTCAACAATGTAGAACAACATACACAAATCATATGTGTAAACAATTAACAATTCAAGTTAACTTAACAAAACTACATTGTTTCTACTTCATGTCTAGCATGCCTCCATTATGACAATAAGTTACATATTATTCATTAAAGTAACACAACACTATCTCTGTCACAGAAATACATTAATGACTCTACATTACAAATATTGATGGCTCATAATATATGCAACATCTTAATAAGAATTTGGAACGTCTATTTATTACACATTTCTTAAACCTAAGTCAGTTATAAAAACATTATGCTTACAGCTAGATAAAGGTTTCGTAAAAATATCAGCCACCATTCTTTCGGTAGGTAAATAATCAATTACTACATTCTTTTCCTTAACAATATCTTTTACAAAATGGTAGCGTAAGTCAATATGCTTTGTCTTTTTATGGCAATATTCTTTTGTCTCAAGCAACCTAAGAGCACTTTGATTATCGCTATAGATTCTACAATTTAATTGTTTCTTAAAAATTTAATACACCAACAAAACATATTTCCTTACAAGAATCTGCTAAGGCCAAGTACTCACTTTCAGTCGTTGAAAGACTGACACAGCGTTGCTTACGTGACTCCCAACATACAGTAGAGTCACCAATTTTTACAACAAAGCCACTATACGACCTTCTATCAACGACATTATTGGCAAAATCTGCATCAGCATAAACAGTTATATCAAAATTGCCGGATTTTTCAAAAACAAGTTTCTTATTAATTGTACCACTCAAGTACCTCAAAATCCGTTTTGCAGCCAACCAATGATGTCGCTTGAAAGCTGTGTTAAACTGACTTAAATGACTAAGAGCATACATAATGTCAGGTCTGGAACATACGGCCAAATACATTAAGCACCCTATCAATTCCCTATATGGATAAGTACTGTCTGACAGAGTGTCATCATCTGTGGCCTCGTCCAATTTGTTTACAACCATAGGTGTAGAAACACCTTTGCAATTAGTCATACCAAAACGTTCCAATAACTTCCTTATATATTCAGATTGGTCAAACATTAAGGTACCACGGGTCTTATCTCTATGTATTCTAATACCCAAACAATTCTTAAGAGTACCTAAACTTTTACAACTGAATTCCGATTGTAACAATTTATACAATTTAACCTTTTCATCATTACAACACGTTACAATGTAGAAGTCATCGACATAAATAGCCACTAAAGTTAACTTATTGTCATTATTTTTAAAATAAACACATGGTTCACACTTGCTTTGAGTGTAACCGTTGTTAGTCAATAGAACATGAACATTATTATTCCACAGCCTGCTTGCTTGTTTAAGACCATACAGACTTTTATTTAACAAACAAACTTTTGTCTTATCATTTGAAAATCCTAAAGGCTGTTCCATATAAATACATTCATCAAGTTTGGAATTTAAAAAAGCTGTATTTATATCTATATGTTCTATATCCATGTCAAGCTCATTAGCTATACAAAATAAAATTCTAAGTGAAGAGTGTCGTACAACAGGTGAGAAGGTATCCATATAATCTACCCCAGGTTTTTGACTGAACCCCCTTGCCACTAAACGAGCTTTATATATTGGGCAATCACCTGAATCATCAGACTTTAGTTTATAAACCCATTTGCAACTTACTACGTTACAACCACTCGGTCTGTCCACTAATTGCCAAACATTATTTTTCATAAGTGAATTAAATTCATCCTGCATAGCAGTTAGCCATTTTTCTTTATCAGGGCTTGCTAATGCTTCCTCATAGGTTTGTGGTTCATTATGAAAATTGACCAAGAGAGAAATGTCTGATGAATCAGATAGATCATAGTCTACATACCTTACTGGTTTATTGTTTCTAGTAGAACGAACAGGTCGCTCGCTAACACTACTAGGAACCTGTTGTGTAGAACCTTCCCCTCGAACGACTGTTTCGTTCATGGAAGTATCACATGGCACTCCGCCATCTCCACTGTCGCTACTGTCGAGCCACTCAGCGCTTTGGAACGAGGACTCTCCTGAAACGGGAGATAAATATAAATTATCATTTGAATTATCATTATCATTCATCATATTCACATTATTACTATTATTAATATCACAGTTATTTTCCTCAATATTATTGTCAGAATTCCTTAAAACTTCATTGTGCATTTGCACCTGACAAACATCATCATTATTATCAACATTCTGAATGTTACTAGGCATTTTATGCATATCACTAGTACCTTGAAATTGGTGGCTTTGCATGCCAATTTCAGAAATAGTATCATTACATACTTTCTGTGTCTTAGTATTGCTCTCTCTGCAGTGGTCAACAAACTGATTCTCAAAGAATGACACAGTTCTAGAATAAATGATCTGCCTTGGATTAGAAGGATCAATTAACCTATATCCTTTTGTATGTTCACCATACCCCACAAAAATACAACGCTTTGATTTCGAATCAAGCTTGTCACGCCTCATACTTGGAATTAATGTCATAGCCATACAACCAAAAACACGGAGATGACTAACATCTACTTTACGGCCTGTCCAAACTTCTTCAGGTACCTTACCTTCTAAAGCAGCTGTAGGGCTTCGGTTCTTCAGATATATAGCGGTAGATATCGCCTCACCCCAATATTCCTTAGGAAGTCGAGCTTCACTAAGCATGCAGCGAGCTTTCTCAAAAAGAGTTCGGTTCAGCCTTTCTGAGACACCATTCTGGGAAGGACTGTATGGGCAGGTGGTCTGATGAACAATACCCTCACCTTCTAAATACTTGGAGAACTCAGCATTACAATATTCTCCACCTCTATCGGTTCGCAGACATTTAACAAAACAACCAGTTTGTTTCTCGACAGTTGCCTTAAAGCACTTAAACTTGGACAAAACTTCAGACTTACGTGTGATTAAATAACCAAATGTTTTCCTCGAAAAATCATCGGTGAACGTGACTAAGTACCTGGAACCACCCAGACTACTCACCGGCATGGGACCCGCAACATCGGAATGGATAAGCTCCAACAGCTGTTCAGCACGCTTGGCTTCACCCCTAGGAAACTTCTTAACAGCCTGCTTCCCCTCAACGCATGACACACATTTAGGAATGGTTGCATCATACTGAGTCAAGTGATCCATACCTGAAACTAGCTTACGGAGAACACTTACCCCTTTATAACTCAAATGTCCCAGCCTTCTGTGCCAACGCTCCGATGAACACATGGTCGCCTCAGTGTCTGGCAAACTCTGTAGCTTCAACACAGCTTCCATGTCAACATTCATGGCTACATCTGAATTCACCTGTGAATCAGAAACAAAAACACCACACACCTTGTCCAATACATAAATTCCGCCCTGTCTAGTAGCAGTAACTAACAATGAACTTCCCTTGGAAACATAACACTTATTTTCTTTAAAGTTTATCGATAAACCCTTCTCACTTAATTTACTGACACTGATTAAATTGGTTGAGAGAGTTGGTACAAACATAACATCTTTGATAAGTTGTGTTTTATTTCCTATACAAATGTTCACATCGCCAATACCTAGACTTAACATGGAATTCCCATCTGCGGTGCAAACTGTCTTCGTGAAACTTTTGAAATTATAATACCACTGCATATTATTGCACATGTGTGCGCTCGCCCCACTATCAAGCAGCCAGGTCGTGTCTTCAAAATTTCTGCTTGTCGCTCCAGTCAGTAAAGCCATATCTTGCTTATTCTTTGACTCTAAGTGTCTTTTATACATGTAACATTTGGATTTGATGTGTCCTGTCTTCTTACAAAAATGACATGATATCTTCTTCTTATATTTTGACAAGAGAGCTAATTCACCAACTGGTTCACGTTCACGTTTTCTTCTGTGCTCTTCTTGAAGAAGTCTCATCCTTACTATTTCACTACTGACACTCCCGGATATCGCAACAGCTTCAAGACTGGATACTACCACATCGTAATCTTGTGGTAAGCCCGATAGTATCAACTCGGCAACTTCGGCATCTTCCAGTAATCTTCCTATGTCGGTCAGTTGCTGAACTAATGTCATTATGTGTTCTATATACGCCTCCATGTTGTTGAAATCGGTGTAAGAAGCACGATGTAATTGTCGTAAAAGTGTAACTCGACGACAAAAACCTTTATCTTCAAATGTTGAGATTAATTTTGTCCACGCTTCATGAGCGGTCGCGGCATTTCTCACGTACTGAATACATGACGGTTTAACTGATAAACACAAATTCGTGCGAGCGCTCGCCTGTCCCGGGATGGATCAACCGAATCCGTAGTATCAACAGACTGCCACAAATCTTCCAAGATCAGGGCATTCTTCATCTGAAATTTCCATAAATGGAAATTAGCCACGCCGTCTAATTTCTCGAACATGTAATGGCGGCTGTCTCCGCCGGTATTTGAGGTTAGAACATTTTGTACAGCATCGCCACCACCAGTACTCATGTTGCCTTCTTTTCTGTCTGTCTTTCACTTCGACTTCGACCCTTTTTCAGAATCTGGGCCTGAATAACCTCTGGAGGTTAGTATTTTAAATAACCTTCATGCAAGCAGAGCACGTTCAGTGCTAGTTTAGCGTCTTGAAAAAGGAGTCGATGCTTGAAGATTACTTTATATTAAAACAGCAACAATATGTTCCACTGATATATTATTAATTGGCTTCAGGAAGTTATAAATAGTTTTTACAATTTAAATTTACAGAGAAGATGCGATAATTAACTTGCCAACTTGGCGGCCATCACAGAGAGAGAGAGCATACATCAAGGGGGACAGAGATAGTCGATTATTATAGAACTATCTACAGACTATACTATATTGGGGATACCATTACTAAATTAATAATATTCCCAATAAACCATTATTTTAACAGTATTGTGGGAATATATGAATGATCTTTTCATTTATCACAAAAAACAAAAGTATTCAAAAGACCAATTGCGTAAATTGTAACTGAGCGCTTTATCTAAGCCGGGCTCATTGGATGGCGGAAGTTTAGAAATTAATCTAAAAAACAATCTATGAATTTGTAGACGTCGGGATTTTCTAAATTACGAGTATATCATAAAATACAAAAACGGTGTTAAGTATAATGTGTGGTAGATTGAATTGGGAAAATAAAATAACAGGTTTCGTGTGTTTCTAACTTTAATAAAAGTGTATAAGTAAAATAAGTAAATGACAAATTAGGTAGGTACGAGGGTCAAACTGAAAGTTCTTAGAACTGGCCACTTATAAACAATATAATAAAAAAATAATTCTATAATTTGAAAATAGAACTCTTTGCCAATATTACTGAGTATATACTTCATTCATTTGTCATTTGTTTTACGATTTGGCGGCAAATTGAAAATTGTCTGTGTCACGTCAACATGAATTTAACACGAGAAAATTTTCGTGCAATGATTTTTTATGACTTTCGATGTCATTTAAGTCAACAAGAAAGTTATGATAGACTACGATTGGCCTTTCACGATGAAGCCCCATCTCGTGCGACTGTTTACAACTGGTTTAATGAGTTTAAACGTGGTCGCACTAATCTCACTGATGATTTACGTGAGGGACGGCCTTCTACGGCGACGACTGAAGATAACATCTGTGTTGTGCGGCGTATGATAGAGACTGACAAAAGAGTGACCTATCAGCAGATTCGGACAAGCTTAGGCATCGGTATGAGTCAAGTGCACAAAATCCTACACGAACATTTAGCGGTCAGGAAGCTTTGCGCCCGGTGGATACCTCATAATTTGACTGAGGCTCAAAAACTCCATCGTGTGGATTGGTGCCGTAAAATGATTGAAAGATTTAACGGAGGTGACTCAAATGCTGTGTTCGACATACTAACAGGTGACGAAAGCTGGATTTACTGTTATGATCCTGAAACCAAAAGACAATCTGCTCAGTGGGTGTTTCCTTTCGAGGAGTTGCCAACTAAAGTGAAGAGAGATCGAAGTGCGGGGAAAAAAATGGTGGCCTCGTTCTTTGGAAGGATAGGTCATTTCGCGACAATTGTGTTAGAGGATCAAAAAACAGTTTCTGCAGAATGGTACACTACCAATTGTTTGCCACTTGTCTTGGAAAAAGTTCGAGAGAAACGACCTCGCAGTAGGATCCTCCTTCACCACGACAACGCCTCATCGCACACCGCCAAGCGAACGATCGACTATTTGGCGACATCAAACGTTGAATTACTGGGTCACCCGCCGTATAGCCCCGACCTCGCGCCTTGTGATTTTTATTTATTTTCAAAAATTAAAGAAAAACTTAAAGGAAAGCGGTTTATGAATGCTGAAGAAGCGGTGGCTGCGTATCGCGATGCCATTGAAGAGACCCCTAAGGACGAGTGGGCAAAGTGCTTTTCCCAGTGGTTCCATCGCATGCAGCGGTGTATTGACGTGAATGGACAATATTTTGAAAAGATATAATAAAACTAATAACTGGCTAATGTAATCAGTTTTTGATTTTCTAAGAACTTTCAGTTTGACCCTCGTATGATCAGTACAAATAAGTATTCCGAAAATAAATGTTGTATGATATATTATCACAATAAATATATTCCAGTTGCAAGGATGTTGCAGTTTAATAATAATTATTATAATAGGTAAGTCATTAATTACATTAGGAATCTTAATACTAATTTCGAGGAAGTGCTAATGAAAACTTTAAATATACTAAATGATTTATTGCACTTTTTGTGCACTTCTTAATCTATTGACCAACATAGCTATTTCTATATATTAATTTATTGTACCTAAAGTACCCACTACCTTGATATGTTTAGTAAAATTGACCCCGTAATCCTATCTATTCTCTTTCTTATGGGGTTTCACAAAACGGCAGTACTAAGTTATAAGGAGCTCGTTGTACTTGTCACTATAATCAACTTTCACTATGGAATTAGCATTGAAATGCCGAAAAAATTATTTTTATACACATAATTTTATTTATTTTTTCATAGAAAAAAGAAACAGAGAAATGCCCTGAAGTTGAAAATTGTGCGTACAAAGACCTCCTTTAAGCTTAGCAGTTTCGTGTATCTGCCCCTAAAATTTAAAGTAGGGTAACTTCCCCCTTTCCAATAGCACCTCCTCAAAGCGACTCTGTAGTCGCAAACTTATATAAATTAACCTAAAAATAAATAGCACATAACTTACAAGGAATCGGGACAGCTTTAAAAATCCTTTGAAGTAAGTTTGTAGTCTTGAAGAAAGAATATAAATAGAACCTATTCTAAATCATTACAATTTATTGAGAACTTTTCTTACTACACCAATTTAACACGGAAACATTTCAATATGTACCTTGTCGGTATTCGATAAGACTGACTTCGTACTTAAGGCCTAGAGTCTGGGGACTGTTAACCTTTCTCGTTGCTGAGGTGACGCGTTCTTGAGATTCTCTCGTTTTTTTGACAGCTTTGAGCTATCAAAACTGTCAGAAAAGCGAGAGGGGTTCAGGAGCGGATCACTTCGGTGACGAGATCGGTTGACAGAATTGCCGCTCAGATCGAAGTAAATTGAGTCAGAAATATTCTTCGCTCACGAATACGATCTATAAGCGTGTGTTCCACGGACTAATGTAGAAACCCTAAATATTGCTACGGATTCGCCTCAATTTATTTTCGATTAAAGTATACTTAGTTTGACCAAATCGGACTGAACGACGAAAATCTGCACCTATGCCTACATATGGCAGGTGCAGATTGCTTCTATAAATTTTGAAATCAAGATCAGCCACTCTGCTTTCATTAAATTGCTTTTTTAATGCAACATTTAATGTAATAATTTATATCACCGAATTTCAGAAGGTACAGGTAGCAAGGTGTGTAGCGCATTGCTAATTTATTGTGATAGATGACCATCAAAATCAAATTCTAGCAATAGGGAAGTAGGTACCTCATACCATTTACCTCTATTTTAATTTAGGTACCGACATTCTTCATTTCGTGTAACCTCTAACAGTTCTTTCTTCAGAAAGCTCTCGAATACGGCCAGTTATTGCTCGAAGAGGAGTGATGATCGAAATAAGGGCTATCAGTCAAAAGCAACTTACTACCGCTAAGTCCTGAACTAGAACTCTCACTTGACGAAAACATACTCTTGCTCCCCGTGTAGAATGACAGAGAAGTGTTCAGTGGCTCCCGGCCTATACGTCTTCTAGCTCGGACTAAAGAGACGAAAGCGACTGCGATGGCGCATAGGAAAATGATTCCTAGCACACAGAACGCAAGAGCCATTTTCCCCGGTGACATGCAGATCGTTTTGTCGCCCGGGGAAAAACCGCGCACGAATTCTTCTTCATCTTCTATTCTTCTCGAACCTGGAAATAAAATTAGTTATCTTAAATTCAAATATTTTTTTCAGATTTATTCATAAACGGACAAATAAGAACAATTCAAATTCTAACAAATTACACAACACTGAACAGTGAACATCGATAGTAGATAGGGCACAGAACACGCAGGACTGATAGTCAATACGTAGATACGTAGTATCCCTTAGTTTGTGGTCAATAGTGCATCAAATTTCTCGAATTGAGACTACGCGGCAAGCGTAGCTCATCCACAAATGACCCGATATCGCAGTGGATGTAACGAAACCGCTTATAAGCCGAATGTACAAGTCGGCGGATGTGAAGTTACCTACAAGCTACAAGCTGGCTGCGCAATATTCAATCTGAAGTTCAAATAAAGCTGCGCGTTGATTCGATATTGCGCAGTTTGTAGCTAACTTCATATCCGCTGATTCGTATGATTCGACCTATACAAACGGTATAAGGGAGGCTTGAGGAATGAGGAGATCCGCAGACGAACCAAAGTTACCGACATAGCCCAGCAGATTAGCAAATTAAAGTGGCAATGGGCAGGGCACATAGTTCGAAGAACGGATGGCCGATGGGGCCGTAAAGTTCTCGAATGGAGACCACGGACCAACCAAAGATCGCAGGAACGCGCTGGATGCAGACCGCTTCCAATCGGCCTTATTGGAAATCTATCGGGAAGGCCTATGTCCGGCAGTGGTCTTCCTATGGCTGATGGATGGATGGAGGGAGGCTATGCCCCTAAATATATCATCGGACGTCCTACTGCTGAAATGATGATGAATGGTAGTTTGGCAGCATTTTAAAACATTTTATTCCTACTTCCTCTTAAAAACGTCTTACCTCTAATAGAAGCTTCATCTTCCAACTCAATATTAGGAGCATGCACCTCAATGCTGTTATACACCTCCAGCCTGTCAATCACCACTCCTTTAGCATCTTTATCCAATCGGGCCTTTCGGAGTAACCCATCTCTAGTTTGCTGAGGCTTCTGCAGCGCCTTACAGTCAACCAACGGACACTGCCCTTTACAAAGCTCAATCCCACAAGTCAAATGAAGCTTAGCTCGGTCAGGGAACTTAAAGGCCGAAAACGTCGTTACAGCATGCTGATACGTCATAATATTCTTTAGCACGTAATCTGGGTCTGATCTAGACAGCTTTATGTCGAGGTTTTTCTGAGGATCGATGGGTTCTAAGTCGGATAAGTCGATTTCGGAGCTCTTGATGCGGTGCTGGTGGATGGAGGGCTTGGTGAAGATGGACTCGTCCACGGGGCAGCCGGCTTCGTCGAGGAGTTTTTGTGAGGCTTCGCCGAGGCCGTCGTGCGCTATGCAGTTGGTTACGCGGAGGCCTACGCCGACTGGAAAAGGTTAAACAATAATTATTAATAATTATTTTTTTTGCAAAAAATGGCATGACCGTCTTTAACCGTGTACAGAAATAGCAAATAAGTATTTTGCACGGGTCGATGTTGCATTTTTCATATTGTTGTTGATTTATCAATAATGGCTTAGCCGATTATGATAAAATTTTAATGGGACCATTTCGAAGTATACTCTGTCCAAAGAAAATATCTCCCATACAAGTTACATGATTTTTGCTTGATATTATTAACGGCAACATGAACATGTTTGAATTATTCACAAAATATTAAGATGTAGGTATATACCTACCCTTCAAAAATAAATAATTAAATTATAATAATGAATAGATATATAGATATAACTCTTTATTGTGTGCAACTATTAACTACAACAGAAGGTACAAAGTAGATATTTGTCTTAAATTAGTGCCACAAATGGCGGCCTTATCGCTGACAGCGATCTCTACCAGGCAACCACTGAACGGAAAAGATCACAAACAAGAGTATAAATTAAGGGGGCCCCTATGCAGTACGGAACCCTTCGTGCGCGAGTTTGACTTGCACTTGGCCGATTATTAATCTTTATAGCACCTCTGTCCTGTCAGAATGAAGGAGTTGTTACCTGGTAGGGTGCACTGGATGAGTAGCCGCATCTGTTGCCCCACCTCGACGGTAGCGGGCTCGGTGGCGGCCACGGCAGGCGACAGCTCCATCCAAGCTCGCGCCGCTTCCATCAGCACCTCACGCTGTTCCGTGTCTACGGGACTCGCGAACCCTTGCCGGTTGCGACCCGTCCTGGAAATCATCATGACAATCTTCAGATTTAGCGAAAAAGGACAGATTAAGATTTTCAATTAAATTAACGGAAAATATGGATACGGGGAAAGAGGTGTATGAAAGAGGTACTGTCAATTGTATTATGACTTGCATGTGATTTTTCGATTATCATTTAATTTCAATTATTTTTGATGATTTATCATAAGTACATTATTGTATTTTATGTTTGCTCATTTATAACTTGACGTGTAAATTGCTATTTTACCAATAAATGACTTATGAGGTTGAATTTGAAGAAATAGCTTCTTTTCCATGGTTTGCCTGGGTCTAGAATGTTATTTCCAAAAACCTAGTTGACCTAGTTACCCATAAACTCAAAAGAGATTTAAATAGGTATCTAGATACAAGGTATTTCAATCGTTTTTATCATTGAGACCGCTCCTGATTTTTGAGCCTATTGAGCCTAACAGTAGGTACCTTATTTAAAGTAGTACAGTCAGATTCAAAGGCAACGAAAGGTGTGGGTGACTTAGGCCACTTCCTTTGGCTTCGTGGCTACTGGCTTTTCTTACACTTCGAAGACAGGAAGAATAAACATTGTCGTTTATTAAAAAGAAGAATAACAATCGGGATTACTCTGCTACTAATTAGATTGGTTCGAGTTCAAAGCTACTATGGCCGGAAATGCCGGAATAGCCTCTTGGCCTTCACATTTCTCGGTCCGTTTCTCGGATACCCGCTTCCGTTCAATTTGTATGCATAAAATTCAACTTAGATTTAAGTCTGGGGTTATGTAGACAGCTGTAGATCTTTCTCTTTGCTTAGAAAATAATACCTACAGTGTTACATTCATTCATAGGTAAGTAGTAGGTAGGTACAAAGTGTGTATGAAGTGGAATAAGGTATCAGTTTCACTATTTACTAGGTATTTATAGTTCCCACGCCAAAAACAAAATGTAGAGTAAGAAAATATCAATGAAGGTACTTGATAAAATATCAAATCATGCGAGAGATGTGAGACTAGATACTAACCACAAGTAAAACAAAACCGCGTAGTTTGAACCAAATCGCTGAAGGACTTAGCAACGAACACTTCGCTGATGTTTTATGATATTGGTAGCAAAGGAAATTAAGACTTACCTCGTTTTCTTCACCTCTTGGCCAGCTATTTCTCGCAGCTTCGTATTGATGACAGTTTCTAATGCTGAACTGGTGATACGGACTGCCTTGGGTTTCAGTTTGCATCTGAAATGATAACAAAAACAAAACGATAAGAAAAAGAAAACTGTATTTGGAGTTTATCAACAGATCATGGTTTCCGCCGTGATCTGTGAGTCTGTTGTAGGTCGATTCGCTTTTTATTAATTATTTATTTAATATTTGGCCAAAAATAAACGTGATCGTCTAGTAAATATAAATATATCTAGTACTAACTCAAATGGACCCTTCATCGTTGTGTAAGATTTACGTTGTGTTTTTAAAAATAAATTATGAAATAAATAGTGAACCTAAAGTAGTAAAGTAGTTTCGACACTAGTTTATATAACTTTATAAATCAATAGAAAACCATAGGTGTTGCCAGTTCATTGTATAATCAGAAATAAATAGGTATTGCCAGTTCATTGTATCAAAATAAATAAACGAAAAGTCAATAAACGCCAGCACAAAACAATAAAACATTCGCTTAGCACATAAACACATTATGAAATGAAATTAATGGGATTTAAATCTGGTAAGATGACAAAAGTCAATTGGACTTTTATGTTATCTTACAATACGTCATGAAAGATATAAACGAAAATATAAAATCAGTCGTGAAGTTAAATAAAAGCATGCAACTTAGCTTGTTTTCCGGCTATCTGCTACACCTTACAGTTACAGCGATCGGTGGTCCGCAGTCTGTCCTTCTTCTCTCTTCGTGGCCAACATTATGCTAAAAGAAATAGTGATTAGTGACATTAGTACAATGAGAATAATATTATCTGCCCCTCTGAGCTGCGCCAGACTGCATCGCTGCTATCACCATCCTCTGAAAGGAAAACAGGTATAGGATTTGGAGTTTAGATCTTTAAGATCTATAAAGGGAAAACCTAAGCGAAATAGAATGCAAGGCTCCCTGCCAACTCTACACCTTGCTCCAAAGTTGACCAACAAATCCGTCAAGTTTAACCCTAACCACGCCACTAAAGACACTAATTCTTCAAACCTTCTTATCTCTTACCGATCATCATTCATTTATCTCTTAATCCAGTCATACATCCAAACACTCTTTTATTAAAGTTAGAACCTAAGGTTCTCAAATTTTGTTATTATTTAAGATTCCCTAGGCTAATTAGTTCGTGACCAAGAGATTTCCTCATGACTCGAAATGATCCCTACAGGAATATCATGGTCGTGTGGTGTGTGTACCTAGTGCATGTTCGGATATCCAGTTGCGAGATAGCAACCGCTAGCAGATCACTATTTCGGCCGGATATCCTGTGTATCCCTCCCTGCTGCTGCTCCTGGCGGCCGGCTTTCCCTGCTGGAAGGGTGGGGTTCGAAGGGCCCGACTCTCACATCTGACCAGCTTTAAACCTTCGCCCGACTCTTATTCGAGTTATCTAGTGTGCACGTGTGTAAGAAAGTGATTCTTCATGTACATTTTTATTTGGGGAAATGAGACCTAATTCCAATAAGATTATTTTCCGTTTTGTGTTAGTTTATGATGAAAACCTTCAATAACCAAATACTTTTGTAAAATTATCCATTATGAAATCATGTAAGGATTAATATCCCAAATCTCGTACAGCATTCATGAAACGTGAACTTGCAGCGAGAACGTATAAGTATTTTGAATCTCGTTCAATATACGCGAACTCTGATCTCCTTACGTAGGTCTGATCTCCTTACATAGATGTTTGATCTTCTTATGTAGATCTTTGATCTTCTTATCCCCGGAATGAGGTAAATACTGTTATATTTTATAACAGCATAATAATATATGTACAGCTTAATGTGTTCATATATCCAAATATCATGAGAATAAATCAGCAGATGTGCAATATGAGGTTATCAAAAGTTTTCATTCAAATATGTTATTGTTTTGTTTGTACCGGAACTATAAAACAGCCTAGCTATATGTTGCTGAATTTAAATGTTTAGTAGCACTCATCCACTCAGTCTTTCTAAACATACATCTTATGAGTCCTAACGTAAGGAAAACTAATAAATAGTCTACCCTTAGATGGCCCAAAACAATGTAGTGGCGCGCTACTTCTGAAAGAAAAGGACTTTACGCTACCACTATTGTAATTTGCCTATCAAGTAATATGATAAGATGATGGGAGAGAAACGGAGTCTAAGGCAGAACCGTACTTAAAGTACCGCCACCTGAAAGTTAAATACTTTGAAAATTAGGCCTGAAAATAAATACCTTGAAAAAAATATGTATTAGTTAGAAATCTTTCTGAGACCTGAGGCAACACAAAACTTTATCCTTGATACTGGAGAACAGCAGGAAGTAGCTATAAATTGATTAAATTACTTAGATGAAAGATAACATCATCAAATATCTGATTTGATCAAAGCTATCAGGTACTACAAAGACGAATCCTTGAAAGGCATCGCCAAAGGTCTCAAAGAGATTTATGATGTATCACTTTCACAACACAAACACTATAATAAGCCTTAATCGACGAAGGCTTTTGTTTCACTTATACACTTGGGAAATGAGCAAAGCGAGCGAGCTCCAATTTCAAAATTTTCACACGCGTTATAATTAATTTAACACCTGAACTATTTTCAAAAGCGAGTATTCTTTACCGCGACCAAACCCGAACTGCACTCTAAAAGCCCTAGTTAATTTTCAGTAAAATCATTCTAATCTCAACGAATCCCATTCCTGTCAAACACTTCAAAAAAATAATTATAGAAATATTTATTTGTTTTGGCAAAATGAACGAAAAAATGGAACCTCTTGAAATCACTTTAGTTTTTGTCAAAATTTCTGGGGCTATTTATCATTCCCTTCACCAGTAAGCCAACTAGCCACAAATATAGAGTCTTCGAAAGAAACAAACCTATATATGTGATTACTATCTAAACATAGTACTATATTTGTATTTCAGTACCTATATTATTAAGTGATTTGATCTTATATTGCTATAAGGTTTATATTTACATTACAGTCTGCCGTCATTCCTGTAATACTTCATTTATTTCGTAAAATTGTTTGAAACTACTTTCAATCAGCACGTAATTAACCATAACTTACCATTATTTACTTAATTTAAAGTTATTTTCGCCATGAAATTAAATGTCCTAATACCGTACCAAGTTGTCTTACTGTCTAAGTTTATACTGTATCTACACGACAGTTACCACTTGAAGCTATATTATCGAAGCAATGTAGACTGCATAAGGGACAACTAGGGTTAACACATTTATATTTTTGACCAACTACCAAAAGTAGAGAGGTTCTCAAATTGTACATACTTTCGCTTTCTTATAAATTTTCAAAATATTACCAGAAAATAGTATAATTCATATACTCGTATTCAGAATAACACGTAAAATTATAATAATAATATTTAATCTGACATAAAATCGAAGTAAGCAAGATATTGACATGGAATGCATGAAGACTTCTATAATTAATGTTATCATAAAAATTCAGAAATCAAAATGAATATTCTAATTATTTTAATACAAAATAGCATGGTAATAAGTAAAACGACTAAAAGTTGAATGTATGTAAAATAACAGAAAAACAATGACTTTCGAATTTTTACTTTCTCATATTCAAATATTTACTTCTTTACTTATTTAATATAATAATATCTCATTCAAACTACATACAATTAAATATCTCTGAAACAGTGACAACCCTGTCTTCAGTGTTCGATTTATTTCAATACTATATTTCTGTCAACGCAGTAAATAAAAAGGGAAAAATATGACTTCCTAACATGTTCTACAGAATTTAGAGACCCCAGTACTTCAGACACTCGAAAGTTTAAAGCTTCTAATAATTTGCGGTTGACCTGTGTCAGAGAATAGCAATTTTGGACTTTATTCTTTAGTGCTTTAGACTCTCTAACAAACACTGACCAGTAAACTGTCGTGGTATTTTGTCTAGAACTTCTTACGACTCTAATCTTTTAAGAACAATAAACATTTAAAAATCAACATTAGCAAGAAAAGGATAGCAAACACAACAACTTTACTAAGTATGAGAGAGACAGAAAAAAGTAAATAGTCGACATATAGCATAAGTACATGGAACAGACGTTATGTGTATTTATAGATACATAACGGCAGTTACACTGTCTAGTTCTTATTGTTGGTAAGTTGAGTGGCATCATTATTCGCAAGGGTTCTTTGTGTATCACATTTGGAAGGAAAATCGATTCAATTTAAATCCTAGCTGAAGCGACGTATATCCACCAGAGTTGCTAATTGTGACCCACTGTGTTGCAAACTGTTGCGCACAAATATTTACGTTTTAAATTTACAACACAAATTCGTATGTTTTCGGAGTTTCTGAAGACCGTCAGATATGAAGACTTTGAAATCAAGTAGGTAGATAGTGTAGATACCTACAGGTTTGGAAGCAGCACTGTACTCAGCATTGAATGAATTACATAAAAAGGAGGAGAAAAAACGTCCTACCTGACTAGTATCTCTTGATCCGCTGACTGCTGCAAATGGCGGTCCATCTGCACGACCAGCTCGACACTGTAGTAAAGCTGGTCGTTTTCGCCAGGCTCTTCCACGGTCGAGTTCAGGGTGGACGTCCTCACGCCACACGCGTTTGATGGGAGGTGGAGTGATACTGTCTTTTGGACATTGCCTGGAATAGAAAGTGTTATATTTTTATAAGGTTTTAGAGCCTGATAGCGGACTGTTAAAAAGTTTGTTTGGAAAAAAATGTCAACAGTGTCTCGTAAGCTAATGAGTAAGACTTTAGCTTTTTCATCATATTAGCAGTAAAATCTTCGTTAATCTAAAGGGAATCTATGTGTAACATCCTGTCTTAAAATCGAGTCATCTATTCTCAAATGAAGACGGTGATAGCGGCCTTGTCGCAGGCGATGGTGACTCCGACCACGCGGTTGGGTTTGCTCTGCTGGCCCGGGCTGACATTGAATGTAAGGGCTTTTATAGGACAAGAACAAAATAAATAATAAATAACTAACCTTGCACCTAACACTCGCAAAGTCACTGCTAAATACGAGTCCCTTGAAAAGCATGTCCATCTCGACGATGATCCCCTTGAGAAAGTCACTATAACATACTAAATAAAGGTTCTAATGGGTCTTACTAACCTTGCACTTGACACTCTCTGGAAAAGTCCCTGCTAATGACGAGTCCCTTGAAGGGCATATCCATCTCGACGTTGACGGTGATGGCGGACTTGTCGCAGGAGGTAGTGACGCCGACCACACGGTTGGGTTTGCTCCGCTGGCCCGGGCTGACATTGAAAGTAAGGGCTTTTATAGGACAAGAATAAAATAAGGACTAACCTTGCACCTGACACTCGCAAAGTCACTGCTAAATACGAGTCCCTTGAAAGGCATGTCCATCTCGACGATGATCCCCTTGAGAAAGTTACTATAACATATTAAATAAAGGTTCTACTGGGTCTTACTAACCTTGCACTTGACACTCTCTGGAAAAGTCCCTGCTAAAGACGAGTCCCTTGAAGGGCATGTCCATCTCGATATTGACGGTGATGGCGGCCTTGTCGCAGGCGGTGGTGACGCCGACCACACGGTTGGGTTTGCTCTGCTGGCCCGGGCTGGGCGTGGCGAGGCTCAGCAGCAGCACCGCACGCCACATCCTGGCGCGCCCTGGAACAGGAGAATAACCGTTGAACTATAGGCCTTTGAGAGGTTTGAGAAACCTGACTGAAGCTCATTTAAAGCTGCACGTTGATTGGGTTTCACGCTGCTTGTAGCTAAATTCATATCCACTGACTTGTATGATTCGGCCTATAGAAATCATTACCTCCCTGATATTTTAAATTGTAGGAGGGGTGGCGAGGAATATCCCATAGTGGATCACAATTAAAAAATCCTTCAAAAATTAAAAACTAGCTAGAGATGAAATTAGATGCTGTTTTTCTTAAAAAACGTGATTGAATGTTGCTTATGCAAAATTAGATTCCTAATTAGATTCCTCATATTAGTGTGCATTGGAATAACAGAAACAATTATGCTTTCATTAAGCCCGATTACAGAGGCGCCAGCGTAATTATTTTAGCTAAACAGCATAGTTCTGTTTCTTTTTCACTTTAGGCATTCGATAGAGAGAACACTTTTTACGTTGCTATTTAATTTACGCTGGCGCCTCTGTAATCGGGCTTAATGTCTACTTAACTCGCTCGATATTTCTATGAATAATCATAATTGAGTCAATCAATCAATTAAACATGTGCCTTTCTTAACTTAAAAATAATAAAATACCTTTATCCTACATATTTATGTGGAGTATGTACAGTGGGTCGGTAGTCGGTAGGGTCGGTATTTCTTTCATTCATCTCTGATTTCCTTCCCAATTTACCTACTAATTTTCCATCTTTAACATACTTAATTCATCCATACTTTTTAGGGTTCCGTAACCAAAGGGTAAAAACGGGACCCTATTACTAAGACTCCGCTGTCCGTCCGTCTGTCTGTCTGTCACCAGGCTGTATCTCATGAACCGTAATACGAGTAGCTAGAACGTTGACATCTTCTTCACTGATGACGTACTTCTGTTACCACTATAACAACGAATACTAAAAATAGAAAAAAAAAATATTAAGGGGGACTCCCATAAATCAAACCTGAATTTATAGACGTTTTCGCTCGATATTAATAACGGTGACCGGTAGATGCTTGAAATATTTACAGAATATTCAGTTAAATTTTACCTTTACCTATAAAATAAGAATCTTTTGAGTGAGTTAATAAGTTACAGACTTGGGTATTATTAGACCGACGTCGGTCGTTCAGAACCTGCGGTGAATTTCGTGGTTTTGGCGGCGAACTTGAAAGCATATTGAGACGCAGTGCCTCTGGCTAAAGCGAAGTAGTTTGAATTCTTGCTTACAATTTTAGATTGGAATAAAATAAGAGACAAACAGCAATATAGGAATTAATATGATTTTAAGAAATTTATCTACATATTTAGTTATGCATATACCAACATATAAAAACAATATGCATATAACAACGGTATGATATTCGTGTTTTGTTGAACTGTTCGTAACGTACTGTCATTACGAAGTTACGAGTATGTTTTTCTATTCCAAACTACTTAGGTTCATCCAGAATAATATTAGATTTTGGCAGAGTTCTTCACTACCTAAACATTCCTTTCCAAATGTTTAGAAATCTAAAATTCGCGAGGAAGGCAAAAATGCTAGAAAATACGATTTCTATACAAATAGGTACCTAAATTGCACTTCAGTACGTTCCTCTCAATCAGTTCAAAACTCAACGTACGTACGTCGTACGTTAAACAGAAGGCACTTTTCCCCACATTGAAAAAATATTTAAAGCATATACATTTTTAATGCGCTGTCTATTGTCCAAGTACATTTTACTTAGGCAATAAGCCCGATTACAGAGGCGACAGCGTAAATTAAATAGCAACCTAAAAAGCGTTCTCTCTATCGAATACCTAAAGTAAAAAAGAAACAGAACTATGCTATTTAGCTAATATAATTACGATAGCGCCTCTGTAATCGGGCTAAATAGACATACATTCACACTAATAATAAAATTATAACTAAACACAAGAGACACAAAATATACTCGGAACAACGCTGTCAAACACCTACTGCGATACGTTATGAAAGCTATAGCCCATCGACTTGGCATTTTTTCTGTTTACATTTCATATTGATGCTTTAACCAGTAAGAAATATCCCATACTAGCTGCCCGTCCTGGCTTCGTCCGGTTATGGATGAGTTACGTAGCTATTTATAAACCTTCCGGGAGAAATATTCTAATAGATAGTGAAAACCGCATTGCAATCTGTTGTCTAGTTTGGAAGATATAAGCGGATACACAGACAGACACACAAAAATGTCGGTTTTGCTTTATACTATGTAGTGATTGTGATAATCTAATCCGGGTGTTTTTGTAGTAATGCCAAAATAATCAAAAAATGTAGGTAGGTAAACTTGAGTCTTACATTATCTCGAACTTAATGATAATCTATTTACTCAGGGTCAGTACAGTACCCAATATTGTTAGAGTAAGTACTATTAGATAAACCGTTGTCTTCCTCGCTCCAGTGAGCTGTGATACTCCAGTTAGATAGGAACACAATGTATCGCTGTTTAGCCGAAATTAAGCTATCGTTAAGCTAGATATTGGAGCTTACTACAACATTTAGTTCGCTCATTGTAATTAAGATTTTCCATTTAATTTTAAACTTTTCTTTAACTCGTGTAGAGAAATTTTAAGTTTTAACTACTGTTAACACGTAAGCATAGATCATGATATTTTTTTTCATTTATTTTTCTCTCTCATTACAATTGTTAGCTAATATTACTCAGTAATGGATCAAGATGGACCTTTTTTGATAGGACTTAAGCTGTGGAAATTAATTTTCAGCCGCCTATTTAATAGATAAAGTGTCTTTATTGGTCTTCATTTTCAACTCTACAATGACTTTTCCATGGTGCTGCAGGTACTCAAAATGTCTCTTATTTATTACCCCTACGAGAAAATCTAAAAATGAATAGTCCTTTCGTGTCTGTCTCCCTATGACTCTACAGTTAAGGAAAGTGAAGCAAAACCAATATATTTTTTAGAAAAATATGGCTAGAGTAGCTTGGTACCTAGAGCAATCTCTAAGAGATTGTGGTAGGCCCCCAAATCGCTGAAAAGATACCATCAAAAACGACTTTAGTATGGTACTTGCGTTTTTGCAGGTCAAGAGTCAGCAATGAGAGTGATTGATCATTTGGTGCCTAGACGAATCCTTTCTCTTATTTCACTTATTTAGAAGGTACCTACAATACTGAAGTTGTGTGGTACACTTACATGTGGTAAGTACCATACTTTAAGACTACGTTCATAATGAATTACATAACTTAGATCTCAAAATGCTTGGATTTTTTTGTAAGCAGCTTAAATGGTTAACTTCAATTTTAAGTTTATGACTTCCTGTTACCTTTCTACTACTTTTTGTCTCAAAAAGAGATGTAGTTGTGATGTAGTTATAGTGCTACTTTGCAAAACCCGCCTGAAAAATGACAACATCTTTGTCAGTAGCGCGCTTACTGTACCGTACTTTGAGTTTTCGTATTGAAACACCATTTTTCCATGAAAATCTAAGAGGAAAATCAGGTTAGATCTAGTGCGTATCGCAATGGAGAATTAGATTTTTAAGTTGTTAGATTTTATCATTCTGGTGGCGCTTGAGACCAGCGTGACTCTCAACACCATAGGAGCGGCCCGTGTTCAATGACTGCCTCAAATTTTAACTGCCTCTGTGGCTCAGTGGTTAGTGACCCTGACTTCTGGATCAAAGATGCACGAGTTCGATTCCCACCCAGGGCAAGCATTTATGTGATGAATATAGGTGTTTGCGCTGTGTCTGGGTGTTATTTAGGTACCATTTTTATGTTAAGTATCTATTTAAAAATATGTATGTGTAGTATATCAGTCTCTGGCAGCCATAACACAAGCTTTGGGGCCAGAGACCGTATGTAAGATGATTCCCTCATACCTATTTATACAAAAAAAACATGTCATCAATCTAAGTAAATAAAATAAGAAATTTTTGATCCAGAAGTTTGTCCTATAACACCGAATCAAAGGTGACACCCCTATTACTCTAGGTTTTCTGCAACGACTTGAATTTTTTCGGTTTCTGAGACTATCTCTTGCCAAGATTGGTGTTAAACGGAACCATTTCACGATTCCACAAAGAGGCTCCCAAGCGAATTCGACAATTACATAAAGCCTTACGGTAAGTATTGCGTAATTTAATTAATGAACAATTAGAAATGTAAATGTGTGTGTGACCCCTCCGCGATTCTAGAGAACTCGACATTGTTTCTGTCCTCTACATTCCCGTAGATGATTCAATAAGAGTGACACGTGGGATAAATTATATCTATTCCCTGAGAATATCAGCCAACTATGAGTATTTAGGTACCCGTTGGAGACGTGTATAGCGGTTTTAACCAAGTGCGTGTGAAACTCTAGGTTTTTTCGTCATCGTCGTCAAAATCATCACAATTATTACTGGAGGTTTATTCAACCTTCTATAGAACACAATGGTCTTTTTAACCAAGACTTCAAAAAAAGGAGGTTCTCAATTCGTTAGGTATGGACTATGGTATGTCAGTTTGCTCCGATGTTACCTGATTTTTTTTCATTGTTTGAGGGCCACGTTAGTCTCCAACAATGTAGGTAAGAAGTTAGGTACTTTTATACGTAGGTTTTATATGTAGGTAGGATTAAAAAAAAATTCGATGCACAGAAATCTTGAGATCGATTGTATGAAGTCGGTTATATTTTTGTCAAAAAATATTTTTTATAATTTTACTTACTATATACCTCCTGTTATAGGTGTTTCCATTGAATTTATTAAAGTGATTGCCATTAAAATTAAAGATCTAACAAAATATCGTATGTCGAAAAACATTTGTAAATAAAATAGTACCGTTTAGACGGCAAACAGCAAAAAAAAATGTGTAACGAAATTCTCAAATTAAGTAAACTGTAATAATGCACCTACTTAATCGGCCCCAAATCGAATCTACAGTTATCAAGCCAAAAGCAGTTTCATCGAAAATGAGGTTCAATTACTGACAATTAATGGAAATGGCGAAGTATGTAGGTGCATTCTGAGAGAAATGGAACAATAAGGTGAAACTCATCGATGCCCGTGTAGGAAACAACAATGCCGGTGGGAAAACAGTAATAAAGATTTTGCTAGCATACCTATGTGAGTACGTTCAGTACCTACTTTGATTATGTACCTGTAGGTACTTAATCAAAAGTTCAGTAACAAGTACCTCCGTGATTCGTATTCACAAGGTGGACAGACGATCTGATACTGTGGGGATGTCATAGATATTAGAGCTTTAAACCGGTCTCATGGGAAATCAATTGGGGAGGCCTATGTTCAACCGTAGACTTTCTACGGCTGACATGATAATGTTGTTAATACGAATACGTTACAAATAAACGAATTTTAGGTCGACACACAGGCATATTGACTAGAGAATACAATCTCGTTTTCGCTAAATCTCGGCGTTTTTAACGAGACTTATCTCGGCCGAAAAAAATCGTGAGATCTCGCAATTTATTGGACATTTTAGAGCTACTTTTAAATTAATTCGTAAGAAATAATGACAGATACTCAGTATGTCAACCTACGATGTTACTGCATTATGTACCTACTTTTAAAAGTTAAATATCCCGTTGCTCTGAATTATTGCTAGAGTCAGAACTGCAAGAAACAAGTCTAAATGACCTCTTTGTCTAGTTACTTAGTTCAAAACACATATATCCATAAATCAAAGGGGGTAAAATGCAAAACCGCTTTCGCATTAAAACGCAACATAACCATTAAGACAAGTACACACGGTCTACAAACCACTCACGGCTGTAAAGTGTCAAATTTATTAGGCCGACCGCACACTCGACACTATCGCGTGCGTGGCCAGTTACTTATTAACAACAACCTTGATTTTCTGCTGACTCAGTGCCAAACAAGATTACCTACATTTATAGCGGTCCAGTGTTGTTCTCCTACCATATTTTTATACCATATCTTGTTGTAGGTACCGGCCTTTTGATAGCTTACTGAACATAGGCGTACCCAACTACCCACAAAGGCCTTTACTTAGTATTATTTTAATTCTACTTAGGTTTATTTAAAGATCATCATTATAAAATTTTATACTAATTCGTAAACCGAATTGAAGTATAATGTACAGTCAGGTTCATGCTATATATCGTCAAGTGGTGCACTGCACAATAATATGCAACTTGTTGCCGTATTCTTTCTACACCTAGAACTATCGATGACCCAGCTCGCTCGCAAAATTGTCACAAGTCAGCGCCATAAATAAATGTTTAATCCAGAATTTACGCAAAGGCGTTAAAGCACATTTTACGCATCGTGTTAAATTAGTCTGTGAAATGAAGTATCAATAATAGCGGCAATTAAATCGTCCCCGACACGATAGTTGCCAATACGCGCTAAAGTAACAACAAGAACATTTTCATAACGGAACAAGAAATTACGAGCGTTCAGCTAATGGCAGTGGTAGTAAACGTTTTATTGTATTTGCGCCGCAATTCGGTTTATTGCCGGATGATTTGGATCTTGGACTGCGACATGCATGTGGGTCGCCGAGTGGTCAACTAAGTTGGCCAGTCGGACGACTAACCTACATGAGTGCGTCACTGGACTTCTGTCCTGAATATTTAACTTTTACGTACTCAAAATGCAACTGGGGCCTGATTGTCTATCGACAAAACGTAACGTAATGTGTTAAGTTATTTTATATTTCTGCGAATTTCGTTTGGAGAAATGGTTTCACACGTAAAATTACGTAATAAACCAAATATAAGTAATTTTATATGAACATTATATATTTTTCACACGAATTCATTGAAAATTCAAAACAGAACTCAGATCACGTTACACGAACTTTTTCATACAAAATCACCTCTCTGAACGTAGGTACTAAAGCACTGTTTTAAAGCTTTCACAGTCCTTAAAACAGTGCTTGCAAATTCACATAGTGCTTAAAACTTAGTAATGAGGCTATTACGAAATATGTTTCTCAGAAGTTAATCGAACTCTGAATTTTCACAATAAATGACATTCATTTCATAAGGTGACTTACGAGCTATTTTTAGGGTTCCGTACCCAAAGACTCCGCTGTCCGTCTGTTCGTCTGTCTGTCACTCATGAACCGTTATAGGTAGAAAGCTGTTTTTTTTACAGATGATGTATTTCTGTTGCCGCTATAACAACAGATACTAAAAACAAAACAAAATTAATATTTACGGAGGGCTCCCACACAACAAACCTGAATTTTTGGCCGTTTCTCGCTCGATATTAATATTGGTAACAGGTAGATGCTTGAAATATTCACAGAATATTTAGTTATATATTCAATAAAGAATAATTAAATTAAAATAAAATAATTATTTAAGGGGCTCCCATACAGTACGGAACCCTTCGTGCGCGAGTCCGACGCGTACTTGGTCGATTATTATTTCAGTCGGCTATTATAGCTTTTAAATGACTTTAATTGTAAAATGACACTCTTAATTACACTCAACTTTAAAGATAACTGAACTCAGTAATAGTACTGTACAGTAGTACTTGCACTCAGTAGACTGCCGACGGAAAATAAGTTTATCTTTTATTTTCGATTGATTAAAAAAACCACGAAAGAAACTGCTCCCAGATTAATTTCCTCAGGAATTCCAAAACGAAATCTGTCAATTTCTCCGAAATGATTCCGAACTTTTTGCCCATCTCATAATACCATGCAATACAAACTCTGAATCGATTATCCCGCGGTCACACCTTACAAAATTGGCCATTACTGCGCCACAGAACAGAACTAGATGGCAATGAACTTGTAATCACAATCCGAGGAAATTATAAACGCTATCCGGCAGGTTATTACGAATGGTGGAGGCAATTTCGGACCTCACTTTGGACAGTCCACTTGCTATTAGTGTGTTCTTTGGAGCTCTACCGAGACTCTACGTACAATGATGTTGCGGTGATGTATATTTTTGTGCAATAGATATAATAGGGGGAGAGACGTGGAAAAACAACCTTCACCCATCTGATAACCAGATGAGAGATACTTTTTATGAAATGATATTGACATACAATAGGCCTATGATAGCTTGCCTATCGAAAAGTGTTCATGACTATATTTAATTCGATATTTTCTTTTTGGAATTGGTTTTTTTTACCTTCACTCTTTTGATAGCTGGTATTTGTTTATTCCAACTAATAGTTTTTAATGTAGAGAATCACCTTGGTAGGTTTTCCAACTTAATTTTGTTCATACTACATATATGGCCAGCAACTATGGACAAACATGTCAATATAAGTACGAAACTGATCTTATAACCAGTCAAAATTGGTATCATAAGAAAGATAAATAATTTAATTACAAAATTAATCATTAAGGCAAGCCTGCCTTCAAAAACTTGTTCATAACATATTTTAAATATAGAGGTAGTAAATAATAGCCATGTATACTTTTCGATAGGCAAGCTTTCATAGACGTGTATAAATAAATAATAATTTATGAAAGATACGTCTCATCTGGTAATCACGTGGGTGAAGGTCGATCTTCAGCGGCTCTTAGGCCATAGGTTAGTACAAGATAAGTAATGATTTTGAAGAGACTTTTAAGTCTAAGTTAGCTACCAACCAGATGTTTCAGATTAATTTATTGTAAATTGCTGCTAGATTCAAACAGTAAAGAATAACATCGTGAGGAAATCCGCAATACGTCCCTGCCTGTTGCTAAACAGGCAGTTATTCATAAATAATTGTTCTACCAACCCACAGCTGACCAGCACGAACTACGGTCTAACTTTTAGATTAGATTTGGTATGTCACGACATGACATTTGTATAACCTAAGGACCTAACCCTTTCCCAAATAAGGTTTGACCCGTTGTCGGTCCCGGAACAGTTTTCTACATTCATTGGTCTAAAAACTTTGATACTAGCAAGCAATTAAAATATCGAAAAAAAGAGGTACGGTAATTACAATCAACATAATTTTACCAACATGTTTTCATGCGAGTTCGTTATATTTGTATTACAGGTATGATTGAGATCATTCTCAGTCATACTTTTAAAAACGCATGCAAGACAAAATTATAGGTCAGTATTGATTTCAATCATCTCGTGGCCAATAGCCGAATTCCAAGACGATATTATCAGAAACACAGACACGAAAGATAACATGGATGTTAGATAGAGGCGATCGAGCCTGAGATTCGAGAACTGCAGCATTTTTTTTTACCTAAAAAGGTGTTGATTCCACTCACATCACGCATCACGAATAAAAACAAACGATAAAAGACGCTACCTTTTTAACGCGAATAAGTACGCGCTTCATCTTCAACGCGCCAGATGATAAGCGACGTTGTGGTCAAGGATGTAGCACGCAGGCTTAGAAGATACCTATTCACTCTGATCTTGACAAGCTTTAGATCTATTAGGAAACAGGAAAGCTGGTAGACTGTTCCATTCCATTGTGAAATTTTCACTACTCTACCACACCCTGCAATGAACGTGGATCACTATCGAAGACAGGCTCTAGACTGTAATCCAGAGAGCCAGTGCTGGTTTGGTCACCCCAAGGAGACCTAGCGGCGCTCTGCCATGGTAGAGAACACAGATCAGGGAACAAGGTATGTGTCTTGATCTGTGGTAGAGAAGAACATTGGCAAGACGTAGAGCTATTAAAGTGGACTGCCCAAATAGCACCGAGTGGCAAAGCAAAGACCTACTGTATTTTACTTTCTGGCCTGAAGGCGGCGGGGGCCCTCAGCCTTAGCAATAAAATAAACAAATAAAACCATTTAATACAGGCACAGTGACCCAGAGTTACGCAATACAAGAACACTTTAAAAGTCAGGTAAATCCTTTTCTTAAAACGTCTGACAGTTTCAAAGAGTGTTCCAAGTAACCTTACGCCCGACCTTTCTTCTTACATCCATGATATTATCAGATACATCGACACGAGTAGATGTTCAGATAACACGCGCCAAAAGTGGGTTCATTCATTGAAATGCTTTCACTCAGAATTGATGGTTTAATTCAATAATCAGAACATCGCGTGTGGCTTTCTTGCTCGATTTATGGAGCTTGAAAGATTGGCAAAAGAAATTTTGATTAAAATACAAATAGACAGCAAAAAATAACACGTTAGTACGAAGAGTTTTATTACAGCTAAGAACCCTCTCGATTTTAAATTCTTTAAAACAGACAAAATTAAGCTGTATTCTGAATTGATATAACTTTGTAACAGGCAACGTCAAAAATTTTCATTTTTAGGTAATTAGGCACAGATAATAAAACGTTACACAAAAATACACTATTAGTACATATCATACAAACTTATAACCGTTTTTTGGATCCGGACCTATAAATACGTTGACCCACAAAATAATAATTCTTTATTTTAAGGTATCACAGAGCAAAATTTTCGCCAAAGAATCATGTCCATGATGTCATCATTGTCATCGGTCTGCTCCAGTCCACTGCTGGAGATAGGCCTCCTCACAAGTCAGCAGCAAAGGGTATCCTCGTCCTAGTGTCATTGTTTCGCTCTAATTTCATCCAGATGATCCAGAAATGATCCGCTGATTTTTCGGCACCCATTGGGTAGAAGGTTGGCCTACGGTACGTTGACCGTCCATTACTCGGAAAATTTGACCTAGATTACAAAGCAGGTATTCCAACAGAGCTTCGCTTAACGCCACAGTGATCCTATTTTCGGAGACAGTGGTTAGAAGTAACGCGACAGTGCTATTAACTTTACAACTAGTACGCAAAGATACAACAGTTACGTTCCGTTACACGTAGCGCTACACATACTTTGTAAGACCACATCAGGGAATGCGGATGGTGGAACGGAACGCTAGATCTAGGCTTAGCTGGCTATGATTACTGGTAGTATCGATCGAATCGCTAATCTTCTCCGTTAGCTAGCAAGTGCACGTTGCAAATTTGCCGTACGACATGATTTTGTCTTGGATCGTGTCTCGTTATGGAAACATTAATGGTTGTAATTGAAATTAAAAAGTACTCTGAAATTAAACATTACACAATTTATAAGTAACTAGCGACCCGCCCCGGCTTCGCACAGGTGTTTTATACATTTGAACCCTCCTCTTGAATCACTCCATCTATTTAAAAATACCGCATCAAAATCCGTTGTTCAGTTTTAAGGATATAAGCATACACGGGGAGAGACAGCGGGAAGCGACTTTGTTTTATACTATGTAGTGAAGTTCTTAAAAAAAACTCGTTAATGTACCTAGTCTTTATGTGAGTGGGAGATTTCCCAGGTAATTTAAAAACACTAAGAACCTACCGATATGTTACTGTTAGAGGCCGAATCATATAAGTCGGCGGATGTGAAGTAAGCTACAAGCTGCGCGAAACCCAAACTATATGTGAGCATCAGCCAGGATTGGATATTCGGGCTATACTGTGAAACAATATTTGGTGAGCATTCATTCATTTCGGCAGCATTAGGTATGTTTTGTTTGGTACTTGTTCTTAGGATTGGGAAAAGTATTATGGTCAGCATTTGAATTGTTCCCCTTTTTAAAATTTAAAGGAAAATTTAAAAGTGGAGACTTTGTCTACAATTCTAAAAGTAACCTACCTTACGTACCTTTGTTGCTTTAAAAGCCCATAAAGCGAGAGTTCCCATGGGACGTCAAGAAACCGCAAGATGTTGAGTTAGGCCAATCTCACACGAGCCAACGGCAATGGTCACTACATTTGGACAATCTGTGTCTTGCGATGATTTATAGATAGGTATTTATTATTATATGTATAATCTCAATACCTAACTCAAACCCAGAAACTTAAAAAAAGTCAGAAAAATAATGAGAGTGTAAAGTACTCTACCTTGGGAGCCCAAATTGTCTTTAACGAATGAAACGACTAATTTGGAACTCAGTAACTTGAATTTTTGATATTCAATGACTAATTTAATATTGACAAAAGATGACGAGTATGTGTTTATTCCGATGACTATTGGACTTGATTTTATATCGCTCATTCGGTAGAATATTAAAGAATGACAGGTTTTGACATAATTGAGTTACGTACTTATGTCAAAAGTTTGCTTTTATTTGGTTACGTTCGGTATAAAAACGACGAGCCTGTAGTTCAAAGAATTTAGGGCATATGGCGTTTACGTCAATATTGTCTTATCTGCGTTATGGATTTATACGTAACGTAGATTAGTAAAATATTAAATAAGTATAAATAAATAATAATAAATAACTGACAAAATGGCGTTCCAGAATACCTCCAATTACCCGAAATACAATATTGACGTAAACGCCATACGTATATTATACGTAACGTAGAATAGTAAAATCCTTACTTAATATTATAAATGCGAAAGTAACTCTGTCTGTCTGTCTGTCGCGCTTTCACGCTAAAACTACTGAACCGATTTGAATGAAATTTGGTACACAGATAGTCTAGAGCCTGAGAAAGGACATAGGCTACTTTTTGATTTGAAAAAATAGTTTTAAAGGGTTGAAAAGGGGGGATGAAACCGCATTGGCTAGAATCTTAGAAGAAAAAACTTATATTCTACCATGACAAATGGTAATTTGCATCTTGACTTTCCAAATTACATTCTCTATGCCCAATGCCCATTCAAGGCTGCTCAAGTTTCAAATGTCAAAGTCATTCAACCTTTTCCTGTAAACTTTAGAGAAGGTTACATGTATTTTTTCAGTTTAATTACGTAGTTTTCATTCTAATCGGTATGCCTACAAAACGCAAATCGAATCTAGCGCGTAGTTCTAGCGGAGCTCGCGTAAAGAAAATTGCTAAAAGCCAAGAGTCTGAAGAGCACACTTCAACGCGTTTGACATTACATGCCGAGCGCCACGCATCTCAAAGAGCTGCTGAGACTCAAGAGCAAAACCAAGAGCGTCGAATTTTAGATGCTGAGCGTCACGCAGCTCAGAGAGCTGCTGAGACTGAAGTTGAAAGTCAAGCGCGGTGACTTTTAGATGCTGAGCATCACGCAGCGCAAAGAACTGCTGAGACTCAAGAGCAAAAAACCAAGCGCGTCGAATTTTAGATGCTGAGCGTCACGCAGCTCAGAGAGATGCTGAGACAAGGAGAAAGTCAAGCGCGGCGACTTTTAGATGCCGAGCATCACGCAGCGCAAAGAACTGCTGAGACTCAAGAGCAAAACCTAGCGCGTCGAATTTTAGATACTAAGCGTTAGACGTTAAGCAAAAAATTGCATGGTTCCTGTAAGACAGGACAAAAACTCTCGAAAACAAAACTGTCGCCACTATCACAAAGACGCTAAGTGATTAATTCCTCTATGACGCTAATATGGATTAATAAAACGTCACAGCGAAACGTAATTAGATGACAGGTGACATTGTCTGCAGACTTTTATAAATCACAGGTAGCATGTCAAGGGGACAAATTGTTTTTCCACCATTATATCCCCTTGAAGAGGAAATAAAGTATGGATTGAAAATGACAACTGACATTAAAATTAGATAAAATGTTTTTTTCCCTCCGCATCATTGGGACGGTGTTTGAAATGACGTGGCATTATTGCTATGACTATAAGGTTCAAAATAAAAGCCCTACCTAGGAGACGTTTGAAGTTTGTCCACCATATTTGTGAAATCAAATTTGACATTTGATCAGCAGTTCAAGTGTCATTTGTGTCTAGATTACATAGCAGTTTCTAAAGATTTTCGACGCCATGTTTGTGGAATCATGCATCACAACTTTTTTACTTTATGTCACTTCTACTGTTTTTCCTTATTCTGAGCTCCGCATGCCACATGTTACTATGACGTTTAATACCAGGCCGTCATTTTGTCTGACATTAAAAATATTTTTAAATCTACTATCATTAGAGGTTTAACATGTTTCTTTATTCTACCTTTATGGTGCAGAATCATCTTACCTACTTTAATATTATCAATCCGAAAAGTTTGTTGGTTTGTTCCTCTTTGACGCGGCAACGGAGCAAAAGATTGACTTGATTTTTGGTATGGATACCTATGGTTTAAAAGACAGAAAGTGATAATAGGATACTTTTTTATCCCGAGAAAATTCGTGATTCCCATGGGATAGGACAATAACTGTTTCTCAGCAATGGAGCAACGGATTGACTTCATTTTTGGGGTGGGCATAGTTTGGAAGACGGAAAGTGACATAGGATACTTTCCATTCCGAAAAAATTGCGGTTCCCGTAAGATAAGACAATAACTTTTTCTCAGTAATGGAGCAACGCATTGCCTTGGCTTATTGCGTGAATATAGTTTGAAAGACGAAAAGTGACATAGGCCACTTTTTATCCCAAAAACTTTAAGAGTACCCGTAGGATAGGATAAAAACTAAGCGAGCGGGCCGCGGTAGCAGCCGTCTAAGCGCCAGAAATAACCTGTCATTTCAAGTTTAGGACGTTCCTACATTTTTCGCACTCCTTCGCGGCACTCAACAGCGCTAGCCCAGACTCGGGCTCCATAACGGAGCTTGCGGTCCCGCAATAATGACGGAGTGTTTCGGAGCACAAAACACATCGTCATCCACCACTCGGGACTAACCAGCACTGAGCGTCGGACAGCATTCCAACGCCCTGGTCCCAGTGCAACGAGTCAGTCATAGTAGCCCAGCGCCTGCCTTTTCAACTGCAGAGGGCAGTGAGAACGGCCATCGCGATACCGACACTTCTCTTCCCCTGCAGCCCCACTGCGTCTGCCAACAGGTTGACGGCCTAGCGGAAGGTAGGGTAGGTGGCGGCACCCACACAACCAGTTCCATCCCACCGCAGCGCCTAATCCTCGGCTGCAGCGTCGCAAGAGCGGCACTGCAGCCCGCCTCAGAAGCAACACTCTTCATAAGGCAGGCAACCTACCGGCCATCCTCTCAGCTGCTTTAGTTAAAAGCGGCTGAACAACGAGTGCCGGCCTCTAAGCTGCCTTGGGGGAAAGACCCAAAGAAGAGGGAGACTTCGAGCGCCGCCGTTTCAGCTGCCTTAGACTTCCCCCGCCACGACAAGGCGGGAATACACAGGGGGGTTGTATATACACTCCAACCGTAACTTAACCAACAAAAGCATAATTCTAAGGTATTCTGATGTTTGTCGCTTAGGTTAGGTTTCGCAGCCGACATGAACATTAACCAAAATCAAAATATAACGCGGGCGAAGCCGCGGGTAAAAGCTAGTATTAAATAAGTATTGTCTTAGAAAAGAAAAGTCGAAACACTGTTAGTAAAAGGTACAGGCCCCGGAGTCTATAGAGTGTAAAACACAAAGTAAAAAAAAAACTAGTTGTTTCTACGATGAAAAATGTATTTCGGTTGCCTCGTGTGAGGTAAGCCTTAGAACCGTTCGACGGGATTCCACCGCAGCAGTTCCGTATTTGTGGAAACAATATTTACATCATATTATGCTCTTGCGCGTAACGTTAGACGTAAGTGCGTCTGTTATATCAACGGTTAGCATCGTCTGATGGATGTCTGAAACCTGATTTTTGATGGATGGATATTCATATTATACACAATACAAGATATTGCTTTAATAAGTACAGGGACTTTCAAAGGTACAAATTTTACAAAAAACTTTTTATGGTAATGTAACGCTTGCCAAACTAAGGATTTGACGAATTGAGTATTTGACAAACATAGGATTTGATCAGTGTCTTTTTGACAAATTGAGAATTTGACGAATTGAGTATTTGACAAACATAGGTTTTGATCAGTCTCTTAATTGACAAATTAAGGATTTGATGTGTCGCGAATGTGGCAAAAACATTTTGACGAGTATAGAAATTGACGAATTATTTGACGACCGTCTGCGTAATCAGCTCAGCTAGTAATAAATTATTATAAAAATGTAGCTTTTAAAAATACAAGCTTTTGAGATCCTGGATATAATGTAGCAGAAGAGTGCTAGCCAAGACAAGTAAAGCAACCCCAAACACGAAGGGTCTATTTTGTTTAGTACAGGAGTTCCTATGGCCACCTTCTGACTCCATCATCAGATCAGCTCCATGGTACCATATTATTGCATTGTGACGGGATATACATGTGCGTGTAAAATTTTAGCTCAATCGGAAACCGAAAAGTTGGTTAAATTTAACTTGCAAGATTCCACCCGAAGATTCATACATACATAGGTACATCCATGGCAATTTAAATAAAATCTTGTAAAAACATACTTTTCTGAGTGTACCTGACGGCCACTAATAGGTGAACCGAGTATTCACCCAGACTGAAATTTATCAGACTGCCCGAAAGCGTTAATCACCTGTCTAACGTATCAAGTCCTAAAAAATTATTAGTAAGTTCGTATAAGCCAGGTCCCTACACCTGATGCCTGAGTTTTTTGGCCTCTGTCATGGCTAAATGGTTAAAACAACCGGTACCCCCAATAATAATATGTTATTCCAAATCAATTTCAGAGTGGCTGTATACCAACCTCAAAAAAGCCGTATTTTAGTGAAAATATGGGGAAAAATTAGATACGTACTGTACGAGACCTTGACAAGCACCGGCAGGCGGCGCCTGCGCATCCTCGCGACAGTTACGAAAGACAGCTCACATGTGATGTGAATCCGGCGGAACGCTTTCACTCTCGCCGCCGCTTGAGTGATTGTTATCTCACTGTTGTGCTGAGGGCGGGGAAGGTAACTAATGATAATGAATTACCTGTGACTATTTCGCGTACTTGCTAACTGTGTTTGTACTAGTCAAGCTTACAAGGTTTCTTGTTATTTATATGTTTGTCTTCAAATAAAATATATTTGACTACCTCGGTGGCTCAGCGGTTAGTGACCCTGACTTCTGGGTCAAAGAGGAGTGGGATTGATTCCCACCTAGGGCAAGCATTTATGTGATGAACATAGGTGTTTTTTCTGTGTCTGGATGTTATTTAGGTACTATTTATCTATAAAAGTATGTGTATACAAAATATGTATATGTAATATATCAGTCTCTGGCAGCCTTCACATCACAAGCTCTGATTAGTTATGTGTGTAAGATGTCCCCTTAAATATTAAAAAAAATAATATGTATAATTTAAATTCCAACTGCGCCAGGAGGTCAAAATTCAACAAGTTGTAGAGTAGGTGTTCACACCTAAAAGTGCTTCAGCACTTCTTGATAAGTTCATAGGAGAATGCTTTATAAAGTCCAGCACTGAACTTCCTAAACTTGAGACTTACGGCGATTCCCCCATCATCGTAGGTAATATAACGACAGAGGTGATGAATAATACAGGGTTCTGAAACGCCGATTTGATTTCTATGTCAACGCCCGCGCCGTCCGAAGAGTCTGCGCAGACTTAAGTTTATTTTTATATCTATATTTCTATATTATTATTATATAAAAGGCTTCGCTGAGTGACTGACTGACAGACAGCCTACAGCCCAAACCGCTAAAGATACGAACATGAAATTTGGAACAAAGATACATTGGACCACGTAATGGAGCACTAAGAACGGAATTTTGAAAAATCGACCTCTAAAGGGGTAAAACGGGCCCTTTTCGTTTGTATGTAACTTTTTATTCCCTTTACCGATTGACTTGAAACTTTGTATACATGCTACTCAAACAAAATAAAAGTTACGTTTGTTCCTGTTTTTCCGAATATTCCTTATCTAAGGGGTCAAATTGGGTCCCAAAGTTGGTGAAAAAAGCGTCTATTACATCCAACGAGCTGAACGGTTATGGATGAAATCTGGTATGGAGGAAGCACACAACATGTTTCAACACATGAACTATTATTATTTCGGAAATTCTATGGGGATCCTTAGGGATAGCCAAAATTAATCAGTTTCGGCTGCCGCCCAAACCGCTAAAGATATAAACTTGAAATATGGAATATAGGTACATTGTATGACGTAATGGAGCACTAAAGACGAAAACTTTGAACTTTTGACCTTTGACGGGGTAAAACGGGCTCTTTTCGTTTGTAAGTATATTTTGTATTCCTGTACTGATTGACTTAAAACTTTGTTAATATGCTACTCAGACAAAATGAAAAATACGTTTGTTCCTGTCTTTCTGAATTTTCTTTATCTAAGAGGTCAAATAGGGTCCCAAAGTTGGTGAAAAAAACATAAATTACATCCAACGAGCGGAACGGTTATGAATGAAATCTGGTATGTAGGAAGCACATAACATGTTTCAATACAGTAACTATTTTTATCCCGGAAAATCTATAGGGTCTCTTAGGGATAGCCAAAATTATCAGATAAAGCTAAGATAAAACGGGTAAATGAATTCTAACAAAATTTGGTACGATGCTAGACAATAACACAAATTACCACTTGGGGTACCTACTGCTATCCAGGAAAATTTCAGTGGGTCACGATAACAATTTCTTAAAAAAATGCTAAAAATCTATTCGTAAATCGATGCAATATTGTTTAAAAATAGCCCACCCTTTTAACTAATAGATGACTATATTAACGTTTTGGGAAAAGTCCCGGATTCCTTGTCGAAATCTAGACCAAACGTCCTATAAAAGCATGAAAAATAACTTGAACGCATTTTTTTAGTAATATAGTGAAGTATCTAGAATAAAATTTAGATATTGACTCATCCGTCAATGGGGCAAAATGGGCCCCTAATAGTTTACGAAAGATTTTATTTTGTGAGCCAATAGATTTGAACTTAGGGTACATACGGATAAATAAACTTACTTTACTATGGGTTCTACCTGAAAAAGCGAAAATTACCTATTCTTTACATTTTGCCGCGGGTCGATGAACTTTTTATGTTGAACAGCAGATTTTATTTACGTGATTTCGGGGTTGGTACCATAGTAAAAGTAAGTCAAATGATGAGTATAATAGAATCCTAGAACATGCCTGTCGTCTAGATATAGGTACAATATGTATTTCTCAAATAAAATATACCTACTTGTGTGCTACTTTTTCATCTGTACAGGGTCAGAGAATGCCTGAAAGTCCTACAAGTGTCTCGGCCACTTTTGACTGGGTGAACGGTTTTGGGCAAGATTGTCATTGAGTTCAGGATAATCAAAATTAAATTTCTAATAATTTAATGAAACATGTTGAATACCTGTACTGAGCTTTTTTAATAGTCCACTACTGAACGTAGGCCTACCCACGAAGGGTGATTGAGCCATATCCATCACGCTGGCCGAGCGCGGGTTGCTAAATTCATATACATCGATTTTTCTCTATGGACGTGCCTTTGCAGGTTGCTTCAATGTTTTCCATCAATAAAAAGCCATTAGTGTAAATTTCGTACATAAGTTTCAAAGCTCAGTGGTCAGACCAGGATTAGGACCTTACGATTGTGATGTGGACCATGACATGCGAATGGAGTTGGATATAATTTGGTATGCGAGTGGGAAACTACATGGTTCATGAGTGAGCAATGTACCGAAAAATATTCTTTTTACCACATAAAGAATGAGTAGATATTTTAACATATAACTTTATTAAGTATTTATCTTCTGACAAGTTATAAGGCAACGCGGGCCAAACCGTAGGCTATTAAAGTCAAAGAACATATTTACTGTTGAACTGTGTTACATTGAGATCTTAATACTAAGAACAAAAATATTGAATTAACCGTTAAATCCAATGCGGCCATAAAATAATTATTTGAACATGAATAAATCATACAATTATTATTTAATTAATTTCAAATATTTTGCAACTCAATTTCTTTAGGGTTTCTTTAGGGTAAATTAGTGAAGAAATTAGATTAGGTGTGATACAAAAAATAGGTTAGGTTATGTTAGAACATGACAAAACAACGGTGCCAGAAGCGAATCGCCTTTATAGATTAGGTGTGAAACAAAAAATAGGTTAGGTTAGTTTAGGTTAGGTTAGTTTAGGTTAAATATTAAGACGACTGTGATTAATAAAATGCTGTTTTATTTAGAAAAACTGCTGTAAATAATATAAAAATAGAAGCTATATTTAAAAGAAAAAGAGTTAACAGGTATAATGTGCATTAAGATTATTAGCTGTGCATTGATGAAAAAGCTTTTGCTTTAGGAAAAATCGCTGTACGCTGCGAAAATAAATTGTAGTGTGTTTAGTGATATTTTGAGTTGAATATTATGCTGTGCAATAGTAATTTTGATGGGAATTTGGAATCTTATTGCATAGAATAAGGATATTTTTTGATTTGCGTTTAAATACTACCCTTATAATTTTAAGCAAGTACTACGACAACGCGGGCCAAGCTACGTGCTATAAATTACCATTATAAGCAAGTACTGAAAATGTGCAGGCCAAACCACGACCTGTTATTATTCTAGCCAAATACTGGGATAATTTAGGCCAAACCGTAGACATTATCCCTTCAAGTAATACGTTATACGATAATGCGGACGAAACCACAAACTATTATTATTTTAAGCAAGTGCCAAGACGACGTGGGCCAAACTGTGGTTTATTATCATTTTAAGCAATTACTAAAACAACGCGGGCCAGCCCGTGGGCTATTATCATTACAAATAATACGACAACACAGGCCAAACCGTAACCTATTATCATCATCATCCTGCCCTTAGATTTACTTGATGACAATAAATATTATCTTATCTTATCCCACTAGGTGGGGTCGGCACAGCACGTTTCTTTTCGCCACTTCACTCTATCATACGCCATCTCATCATCAACTCATTTCTCTCGCATATTATCTTGCACACAATTCATCCACACTTTTTTTGGTCGTCACCTCCTATTTCTGCCGCTTACCATCATATTTAGGGTTCTTTTCGTGACATTACTCTCTTCCCGTCTCATGCCCTTACCAAGATAGCCTGCCACTCTTTAATTTCTCAGTCACTGGCGCTACTTTCAGACTTCTTCTAACATACTCATTTTTAATCTTATCCATTCTTGTCTCTCCGCACATCCATCTCAGCATTCGTATCTCCGCTGCATGCAATTTCCTTTCATTCTCCCTATGGTGGCCGAACACTCTGACCCAACGTACAAATACGTTTTTTATCCAGCCAAATACTAAGACGATTCAGGCCAAACCGTAGGCATTATCCTTGCAAGTAATACGTTATACGACAATGCTGGGCTACACAAGCTATTATTATTTTAAGCAAGTGCCAAGACAACGCGGGCCATACTGTGGGTTTTTATTATTTTGAGCAATTACTAAAACAACGCGAGCCAGACCGTGGGCCATTATCATTGCAAGTAATATGACAACGCAGGCCATCAGACAGCCTTTTTTAATTTTAAGCAAGTACCAATACAACGCGGGTCTAACCGCGGGCTATTTTCATTTTAAGCAAGTACCTATGTACTAAGACCACGCGGGCGAAGCCGCGGGTTTTAAGCTAGTATATGTATAATATGTAGTTTAATTCATGGCATTTTGCGCCCCGGCCGGGCCAAATGCAGTTTTCAATTTCGTTAATGTGTCGCAGGGGGACATGATTCAGTGCCCAGAGTGTTCCCAAGTGCGATTTTTTAAAGGCCAGAAAGGTCACAACATTTAACGTGCGGGGGGCCATAAAAATAACCAAATTACACTTTCGGCCCCTATTTCAGGTTCAGATGTAATAAACCAGCAGCAGTTCCGTGAGCGCTGCTGCTCCTTCCAAACTGCTTTAGCTGGTTCTTAGCTCATTAAAATTTGATTTTCTACAACTTTGATGCCAATTTTTTTTTTGTTAAATCAATATTTTTCAATTAAAATAGGGGTGTCATTTTGATTCCTCAATAACTACCTACTGGCAATGCAACTATATTAGGACCTCGCTGGACTGATCTGATGAATAGATGCGATCATCGCAGCGTGTGTGCCCAGCTTCAGGTAGTAGTTCAAATCGTGAACAACCAATTACTACCGTTTGAATTAGATGAATGAGCCCCCAGTGACGAAAACTTCGCCGTAGGGCGATAATGTGGCCACGCCATGACACAGCAAATAAATTATGTACATCAAACATAAATTACAATAAAGTGTAATACATATTTTGCTAAAATAATAGTTTGTCCTTATATATTTTATCGACTTCAAACTCAAATGATGTGGCAATATAGAATAGCACAACTGTACATTCACAGTGGATTAGCTGACCCAAAACATACAAGTTACCTACATTATTCTTATATAAACTGAATTATGGTGAATTGTATTGAATGTTGAACTCTACTTATAAGGATTTTGGGGGTATCTACCTACCTTACATTTTTACTGACTTTAACAAAATACTTATAAACAGCTTTAGAAAATTAGTAACTTTACTGCCTGAAATATTGGTGTTGAATTAGAACAACAAATCAGTACGAGCTTGAAAGCATACTTGTGACACTGGCGATATATTTCTCTATGCTTCTAGGTTATAGGAATCATTGACCTATGAGTATTTCATTAATCACTCCCCTGACACGCGACAAGTCCCGCCGGCGCCCATCGGTAGTCTTCTCACGTTCTAATGCGGTACAGTACTCTAAATAACACCAAATCAATTTAATCAAACCACCTCTATCACAACTACAGTAAGACTCAGAGTCCCGTGCGGTGTCCCATCGATTGGTATGGGTACCGCGTACCGACCCCATATACTTATGACCTACAGAACCTTGACTTTAGATCGGTGAAAGTCGGAAAAGGCTCCGAGTCAGATCGACGGAATTATATTAAAGTAAATGGGTCGTTTCTAGTCAGGAGGTGGAGTTCTTTGATTTATTTTCTTATCGTCTCAAGTGAAGCGAGTCAGGAAAAAAACGAATAACAGGATTAGTGATTCGAAACAGAAGCTCAAAAAATGTTTTGTCACGACAGGAGACTTTTTTTCGTTGATTCAGAATCATTCTGGACTCTAGTCTAGAGTAAGTAAACAATACGAGTAAAGTCAGGATGATTACAACCGCCTATGACGGCCTAACTGCAACACTATCATCACTGTTTGCGGAAAAACCCTAAGAACAAACTCATCCAATATTTCGAAATGATCTTGTATTTTCAAAACCTTTAGCCATCACTTAGTTGACTGTTGTAGATTTTTGCAATCCCATCTAAGTACTTGAATATTTTAGTATCAGATTTTCAGGTTGTATTTATTAGTATTTTAGAAGTCTTTAAGTTTGAGTAGCTCTATCGTCTCTATAGTCCATGATGACTGCCTCGGTGGCTCAGTGGTTAGTAACCCTGACTGCTGGGTCAAAGAGGCGTGGGTGCGATCCCCAACCAGGGCAAGCATTTATGTGATGAAAATAGGTGTTTGCTCTGTGTCTGGGTGTTATTTAGTTACTATCTATATAAGTATGTATTTAAAAATAAATGTATGTAGTATATCAGTCTCTGGCAGCCATATCACAAGCTTTGCTTAGTTTGGGGTCAGAGGCCGTGTGTAAGATGTCCCCTAATATTTATTTATTTATTTTATTTTTATTTATTTATATCAGTATCTGGCAGCAATATCATAAGCTTTGCTTAGTTTGGGGTGAAAAACCGTGTGTAAGATGTCCCCAAATATTTATTTAAGTATTTATTTTATAGTCCGTAATGCACTAATGCAACAAATCGTAAATTAAATTACTAAACAATCGTGAAGAATCGTGGTAAGTACAATATGTATTGATCTCGATAATCTCGAATTTCTATACTAATACGAGTACTTGTACATACCAATTAGCAATTAGGAACTTACCGACATAAATTACTCACAGTTTATGTCACTTTCAAACCCAACTAAACCAAAACTGTCAATCAATTCACAACACACATCAATTCAATTAATTCATTCAATGAAGTAATAATTAACATTACATCACTGCTCATAACTTAGAATCAGGAAACGAAATAAATTAACGAGATAGAAACCAGTAGAAAGAAGTTTATAGAGTTGAATCGTTTGACGTAAGTATTAAGTTTGACATACACGATGCGATGATTTGATCAAATTTTCGCTTCATGCCAACTGGGCACTCATTCAGTTAAAGAAAAGGCAGGAATTGGTGGTTCACGATTTGAACCACTTCCTGAATGTTGATTAACTCTTGTAATTTTAATTTTACGCGAGAAATGGTCAGAACTAAAGTTGCTTATAATTTGATTTCCTACATTTTTGTTTCCCATTAACTTTTTCTATGATTGATATTTTTCAAATAGAACGAAAAAGGTATCTAGATGTGCAATTTTCTAGCTTCTATACCTATAACGCCCCGTCGTTTTTGCGTAGGCGGCAAACAGGGTTATCGGGAGAAAAATACGGCAACAGTCACTGAAATGAGATAGGTATTTTTCATGACAACCACATTATCCCTCTGGTTGTAATTGTAATAGCTCTATGATCAGATATAGGTACGCCAACCTATAATGGTCCGGCTACATCTACGCCCAACGGCGAAGTTATCGTCACTGGGGGCTCACTCAACTAATTCAAACGGTAGTAATTGGTTGTTCACGATTTGAACTACTACCTGAAGCTGGGACACACGATGCGATGATCGCATCAATTCATCAGATCAGTCCAGCGAGGTCCTAATATAGTTGCATTGTCGGTAGGTAGATACTCGTATTGAGGAATCAAAATGACACCCCTATTTTATTCGAAAAATATTGATTTAACAAAAAAAATGATGGGTATCAAAGTTGCAGAAAATCAAATTTCAAACAACTTTGATTTTGATGATTTCTCATGAAAAATTGAAATAACACAAGTTATTGAAGAAATGAAATGAACAACCAACCATATAAAAAAATATCGATCCTACAAAAAGTTGATGGGAATCAAAGTTGTAGAAAATCAAATTTTAAACAACTTTTGTACCGATAACATCTATCGTAAAATTGAAATAACACAAGTTTTTGAAGAAACGAAATGGTACTACCAACTATTTAAAAAAATATCGATCCTACAAAAAGTTGATAGGAATCAAAAATGTAGAGAATCTAATTTCAAACAACTTTTTTTCTTATAACTTCTGCTGTAAAATTGAAATAACACAAGTTATTGTAGAAATGAAATGGTACCACCAAATATTAAAAAAATATCGATCCCACAAAAAGATGATGGGAATCAAAGTTATAGAAAATCTAATTATAAACAACTTTTGTTCCCATAACTTCTGCTGTAAAATTGAAATAACACAAGTTATTGAAGAAATGAAATGGTACCACCAACTGTTTAAAAAAAATAGCGATCCTACAAAAAGTTGATGGGAATCAAAGTTGTAGAAAATCAAACTTTAAACAACTTTTGTTCCCTTAATTTCTGCTGTAAAATTGAAACAACACAAGTTATTGAAGAAATGAAATGGTACCACCAACTATTTAAAAAAATATCGATCCTACAAAAAGTTGATAAGAATCAAAGTTATAGAAAATCTAATTTCAAACAACTTTTGTTCCAATAACTTTTGCTTCAAAATTGAAATAGCACAAGTTATTGTAGAAATGAAATGGTACCACCAACTATTTAAAAAAAAAATCGATCCCACAAAAAGTTGATGGGAATGAAAGTTATAGAAAATCTAATTTTAAACAACTTTTGTTCCCATATTTTCTGCTGTAAAATTGAAATAACACAAGTTATTGAAGAAATGAAATGGTACCACCAACGGTTTTAAAAAAATAGCGATCCTAAAAAAAGTTGATGGGAATCAAAGTTGTAGAAAATCAAATTTTAAACAACTTTTGTTCTTATAACTTCTATCGTAAAATTGAAATAACACAAGTTATTGAAGAAACAAAATGGTACATTTTTCTAATTCAAAAATTATCTATCCTACAAAATTATGATGAGAATCAAAGTTGTAGAAAATCCAATTTTAAACAACTTTTGTTCCGACAACTTCTGATGACAATTTGTGTAACACAAGTTATTGAAGAAACAAAATGGTACAACTATATATTTAAAAAAATATCGATCCTACAAAAAGTTGTTGGAATCAAAATTGTAGAAAATCAAATCTCTTGATTTCCTACAACTTTGATTCCCATCAACTTTTAGCATGATCTATATTTTTCGAATAAGACGGTGATGTCATTTTGTTTCTTCAATAAATACCTACCAGCAATGTTTAAGTACATGATGATACTACATGGCCCTTACTGCACTGATCTGACGAACAGATGCGATCATAGTTTCGTGTGGGCCCAGCTTCAGGTAGTGGTTCAAATCGTGAACCACCAATTCCTATCTTTTCATTAACTGAATGAGTTCCCAGTTGGCATGAAGCGAAAATTTGATCAAATCATCGCATCGTGTATGGCCACCTTTATGGTAGTAAGTTACGGTAACAGGTAAGTCTGGCCCTTTTGTAGGCCACGGGGTTCCGTTAGACGCCCGTGACCGTGTCTGTCGACTCTGTCAAGATCTAGCTAGAGGACGGGAACCGGAGACCATGACTTGTGTTTTGACGGCTACGACTCAATCTGTATAATTCAATCACTTCAATCATTTCTCTGGAGAAATTCGTGGCCTTTGTGACGCGGAGGAATGTACTAAATTACTTTTGATCGACGTTTTTGATTCGGGAACGCCTGCCGCCTCTTTCTTAGATTCTATTAGGATGTTTCACTTCGATTTTTTATCGATGTAGAAAAGGTTTGTTTACAATTTGACGTTCCTGAGAGCTTCATTTCGATTCGAGTTGCGATCTTTAGAACGAAAGTTCGACGTTGTTTTATGTTGACATCATAATCTTTATCATGTATGTCAGCCGTAAAACAATCAATTGCAATAGGTTTTCCCAATAGAATAAAAAAAATACAGAAGTTAGGAGCGGCTTGTATCCAGCTTGATCCGCGGTCTTTATCAACTCACCTGTCTACCTTGTCGGTGAACAATGTTACATATAGGTACATATAACTTATATGTACAACTGGCGTTTTAACTGAATTAGTTTCCAAAGCAAACGTTTTTCAAACTAGTCTTGTATTGTCGTCTCTACATGCCATCTTCATGACGTAACTCTCCAAACCCTAATGTGGGTCACGTATGCCGTTAGATGCGCTTTAAGTGCATATGGATGTAATGATGCGAGCTCATAGATAAAGCTACAGAAAGGCCTTTGCACGGCGTGCGTTGCACGTAGGGATATGTAGTAAATACTCATGCACCGTAAAACGCATGTTTACGAAACTAACTTACATTGTAGAATGCACTGTTGTGTGAATGCATTATGCACTCATAGATATTATATTATGTGTGCTTTGTGAGTAATAATTGTCTAATTATTTATTTGCGGTACGCGTAGTTGTGGTATTAAGTAGAGTTTCATGTGAAATTAGGTTTTCACTATAGATAAAGATATGTGCCATCTCCGTAAATCTGTGTGAGGTATCAGAATGACTGACACTTTGGCCCTAACGGCAATTGTAGGTATAAGAATTTCTTATTATAGTAATTTATGAACCTATGACTAAATTTTGTGTTGCTATCGAAATTACAGAGCTATTGCTATGTAGTTATTTACTATTACTTACTTATTAAGGCATTGTTTACTAGGCTATAATCAGGAAATTCGTCGTATGAAAATTACTGATTTTACGGCAGCTCTAGCAACGCCGCGCCGTTTCACTTCTGGTTTTATTGTTTTCTGATTTCGGACGGAAAAGTATTATTTCTATCATTATATTATACATATTTATTCTTGCATTCCGAGAATTATACTCTGGCATTATTTGTCATATTAAATCATAACAATTTTTTGGCTCTATTTTATTATGCTAAAAATTAATCTTCAGCGACATCTTTCTAGAGATGCGCGTTGATATAACGAACTACTTTATCACTTTTATTTAAGAAAATCAACAGTGAACTTCACTCTCTGTACCCGTGTGTGTACGTCACTTTCAAAGCTATATAATTAAACTGCAATAAGTAATTACGTATAAAATAACGGCACGCGTGACAATACCGAAGTTTTTAGGAACTGTGAAAACAGGAAGCTACTTTAGTAGTTAAACTGTTACGCGATAAATAACTATGAGGCAGAATGCATGTCGGACCTGCTTCCTACTCGCCTGCCGAAAATAAACGCTTATGTTAATTCGCCAACAAGCCTGCCTTTCATTTATGGTACCCTAGTACTTGAAATAAACCGCGGTACAGCCCACGCCGAGATTCGTGATCGCTCCGATAACTCCCATTAGAGTCCATCGATACTATCCAAGATAGTAGGTAAGTGATGGTGTTTATTTGGCTCAACGTATAAGCATTGCCATTCAGCGTGGCAATGCTGCCAGCATGCTAGGCACGCTGCCAACTAGCAGTGGGCTTGAGCATTTAGATTATCTTTAAACCTTCAAGGATCTATGGATGATCCAATTAATTAGTTTATGTAGTTCTTGTATTTAGTGGTGCCCTATAAAAAAAAGGTAAGTGATACATTGTAACATGATCACTATCTACGCATTTACATTGTAGTGTACTAGTGTTTGTACATTACACTAGAACCTCTTCTTTTTTTTCCAGAGAGTTAAATCTAGTCATCGTTAGTTGGGAATATAATTTTTGGGTGTACCTCGAATTACGGATTAAAGAAGATAATGCAAAAATATATAGATCTTAGACTTAGGCCATCACTATGTAAAGTAAAGTATTTAATTTTTGCTTTAAGTATGTGATTTAGAACATGATTTTCCTATTATTTTCTTTGATAACAATCTCCATTTAAAGTCATTTTATATTTTCATGATCTTATTATCATAATATTGCATTTAAAAATAAAATGGCGGCGTGATGGTGGCCTTGAACAAAACTCAAATTGGAAAATAAGGAAAATGAACGACATCAGACGCAATCAAAATTTTTGCAATTTAAAACGTTCTTGTTTTTTTTTCACTATATGCATTTGAAAGAGAGAACAATAGTTTAAATTGCGTGCAGTATAAAACTCACATACCTATAATACTTTTTATAATTAAGGTGATGAGTCGGTCTAAATAATGAGTAATATTATAGTATTCACACGTCACAGCACATAACGTTTCGCTAGCTCCTAAAATTTATTATCGCAATAATGCGTTCTTTGACTACTTTTAGACCGTCTATAAATTTCGGCGCAAACTCTACTTAACCGTTAGACCAGCTTGCAGTAAACTGGCAAAGTCGGGCAAAATGATGTAGATGGGTAATGAACGGAATAAACAGAGATACTAGTGCTCAAGAGTCGTGGGAACTGAGGATTACGTAGAGTTTGAGAGATTTTTAACTTTGTCTTGATGGAGTCGTGAAAAATCTAGCATAAAAATTAAAGTACCCAATTATGTCATCACTGTTGTTATCAAACACTTCTAAAGCTTTTGTTTAGCAATATTAGCATGCTTTTCATACACAATTTTTTTCTAAGCTTGAAGTTTTAATATTTTACGCTTTTATGTTTGATTTTGAACAATCACATAAAGCCCGATTACAGAGGCTCCATCATCCTCCATCATAATCTAAATAGCATAAGTAGTTCTGTTTCTTTTTCACTTTATGCTTTTGATAAAGCTTTATAGGTGGCTATTAAATTTATGCTGGCGCCTCTGTAATCGGGCTTATTGTAGGTATAGCTTATTTATTACACGCTCCTTGCATACATTACATGATACTCGTATGGTTGAAAGAAAAAAAAGGTATCTCCTTAAGACCAACCCAGGGTTTCATATGAAACCTTAAATTTCAGATACTTTCAAGATTATCAAAAGATTTTACACTAGTATTAATGTATTTGTGAAAATCTTTTTAAAGAAGGCATTGGCTTGGAATAATAAGAGTAAGTTTCGTACCTATGTAGATATTCATTGTATAAATTCGAGAAAACACACAAACTGCGTTTCTAGTTTTCTACACCGAAAATTACCTAGGACCAACCCATCTAATGCTACGTAATACATTACTGCAATAGGCATTACATAGTACAGTAAAAACACAAAGCAAATGGTACGTAGAATTACAAAAACGCATAAACTTACATGGAAAAGTTCAATTACTAAATTGAAATAATACTCTAAAATTTGGAATTAAAACAGTGTAGCAGCTAGATTCTAAACTTTAAGTATGAAATTATAAAAGTCTCACACAACAAAGCAGTCTGCTAATCACTACGTTTACATACCGTAGTATCTGTTCCGCCATATTTTTGCCGCATTAGCATAAAACTCAAGAGTGTTGCATTCGTTAGCTTCATTATAATAACTCAATTTAAATAATGGAAAGATTACAAGATACTACAAAGTAGCAAAACAATGGAACTCCCACTAGAACGGAATTGAGATTCTTTAGTGCATCCCTAAATCATGGTTAGTTTACTTTAGTCCAGTGCTGTCACCATGTCCGCCCGACCGACCCTTGCTAAAAGGCCAATCAAATAACTTTTCGATCATTTATCGATATTTTATTAGTAAACAAAATTCAATTACAAGTCTGTGGACGTGGTAAGTACTAGTAATTACACTTTAAGATTAGTACATACTTATGTCGTTGTACTACGTTATAGGAATAGCGATAAACTGTTAAAGAAAATATTTTGGATTTAAAATCTTATGTTACTTTTCGTTTATGACGATTATGTCCGCTTTTGACACTAGCTCGTTTTATTTACACGTTACGTTTAGTACGGTGTGCCTGTGTTTACGTAGGTCAAGTGTTTACGCAGGTCAATATAGTCGACGAAGCGCCACTGTTTCCAGCCCAAGTTTAAACTACTGGATCAATATAAACGCACTTCAAAACATTTCTACGCTTCTTATTGTTATAGACTTAAGTCTTGTAGCTCTTATAGGCTCTAGAGTTCATTAATTTAAGCTATCTAGACGTGATCGGGAAAGCCGGGACGTTGACTGAGAGTGGGTAGATGTTATAAACGTAATTTATAGGGACCAAAGCCTCTGAAGATTTATCATGTTGTTATAAAACGACCACAGGGATCGAAGATGGATAGAAGATGTTTGAAACCATTTGACGCTTCATTTGCAAGACTTATGAAGGACATCGACACATAATAATAATTATGTCACAAATGAAAAATCGGATTTAGTTATTTTTCGTGACCATGACAGCGGCATTGATTTATTTTACCAACCAAAATCTATGATAGTTGACAGATCTTTACTGTAAACTCTACGCAGTAAGTACTGCTGCTACATTACGCTCTGACATGCTTAATTGTCCTGAAATTTCTCTTAAAACTAAGGCAACAAAATGTTTATAAATTAGTGCAACTTCAAGCTGACTTGTTATAAAGAATCTTTTTACTTCCCTCTACTTAATACATCTACAGATGACCATGAATAGCGTTTACAACTGAGCGCTACCGTGGCTCGGATGACACGTTAAATTGTAGGTCCCGGTTGTTTCGACCGTTTAGCCATGTCAGAGGCTTTCAGGCGACTTAAAAACTCTGACGCCAGGGATACACACGGGGGTGGCTAGCCCTGGTGTCAGAGTTTTTAGGCCGCCTGAAGGCCTCTGACTTGGCTAAACGGTTAAAACAACCTGGACCTACAATTTAACGTGTCATCCGAGCCACGGTAGTGCTCAGTTGGAAAATGCCACCCGCGGTCACCCATCCAAACACTGACCGTGCGGAACGCTGACAAACACCTAATCAAACTACACTACGAGGCCTACGAGCGCTACTTACTTACCTAATACATATGTATGCTTGATTAGATACAGATTATTCCGGAACCCTTCGACTGCATTAACCTATATCTTGCTATATAATTCCATGCTCAGGGCGGTCTGTGCCGTTACTCCGAGGCGGAAGATCACGATACCAGTCCGCAGACCGGTACAGGCACAGGGCAAGCGGTTATCGTTCTGTTATCATAGCTATGCTAATACTGAAATTAAATCAGAAGAGAGTTGGGGAAGGAAGCTTTGTCTCTTAGAAAACTCTGTAGCTTTTTGTTTTTAATAAAGTAATAGTGCGCGACACTCATGAAGAATGAAAAGCTTTTTGAAAATTTTCGTTAGGTATACTCGTACGTAGTTACGTTCCATATCACAGTTTTGTACTAAACTGGGTCCTACACAGTAGGTACTCTTCTTAATAGAAGAAGAGCAAGTCGGCGGTGACGCCGGTGACCGCGACCGGTGACTGACTTCACATAATTTGTAAATTATAAAGATATTTTAGCGGTGAAGCTGTCTTCACATTTTCTTTATCATTTGAAGCTTGCAGCGACTAATAAGAAAACTGATCTTTCGAAAGACCGGGGTATCTGTTTGACTATAAAACAGAGTTCTCTATAATTATTTTTCGCAAAAAATGGCAAACCCGCCTTCCATCGTGTACAAAGTTTGAATATTTCGCTCGAATTGTTTACATTATTGTTGATTTTTCAAAAACGGCTTAGCCGATTTCTGTGAAATTTAAATGGGACTACCTCCCCTTTCGAATTAAGTAAGAATTTTTCGATTCGGTTCACAATTGGCGGAATTATAGATGAACATACACAAAAAAAACACACAGACGAACATTGAACCTCCTCCTTTTTGAAAGTCGGTTAAAAATATAAATTATCTCTACTTTTTGGTAGTTACTAAACTAGATTTCGCTATGGTAAGCACGCTTTTTTTAAAGCTCAAATTTAATTGGCAGTTTTGTTTGGAACCGATTGAAAAAGCAATAAGTATCAAATTGCAGGTTTCTAAAGCAACTTATACTCCTGCGTAAGTCCAGACCTACCAGAGTACGTGACTCATTAACTTTGCGCATCATCTCTCGACTCTTGTGTATTTTGTCACGTACAACACGCTTGAAGCAATTAGCCTAGAAACAAGTAACGTTTTGAGCAGTCGCGTCGGGTGATGGATTTTTTAAAGTTTTTAAACGGTTAATATCAACGATAATCGCGAAGTACTCGAATAGAGACTACGCGCCTGGAGATACGATTTGACTAGAACTATAAACAGAGAAGAAGCGGGGGTACAAGCTGCCTAACTTAGGTCCTATTGAAATTCCAATGCGGCGAATTATGCCCTCAGAAAAATTACTTATAACTCTTCTAAGACTATGCCTAACAGCGGAAACCTACGTCTGATAATGATGATAAATACATCATTATAAATAAAAAACGACAGCTTAATATTACTGACTAGATTTAATAAGCAAGAGTAAATAGAGATACTTTTCAACGTTTGCCAAAGTACTATAATGATTATTATCATACTTAAACAGAATGTGCAAAGAATATATAAAGTGTGAAGTTTGCTAGCAGTGGTTTATATTTACATGCTCTCTCCTAATCGCACTTATAACACTATCACACTTGTATTATAGATGTGAAAGTTTCGGTCCGTTACAGTTACATAGATCAGCCAATAAGAGTATCTAGTGTCTACAAACTAGCTGCATACCTAGTACTGATTGACTTTTATCCCGAAAGACACTAACAATTCCTGTAGGATGCTAAATCAACCAGCGGTATATTAATAGCAGGCAGTAATCATTACAATGAACCCGTCCATTTTATAGCCTTGCTTTAATAGTTTAAAAAAAGCTGTGGTTATTTTAGATCTGCATGGCTACCCCCAGTTATCATGTTTTTCCCCTTCATTTCCTGTAGAAGATTATACGGGATGTTTTTTTAACCGACAGACATGTTGTAGGATAACTTTTACCATGGAATCAACCCTGAAAGCGCAGAATAGAAAACAGCCAATCCATACAACACGTTCACTCTCCTTTGGTAATATGTATAAAACCACTGATATTTCACGATTGCAGTGTTACTCCTTTAATATGGTATTCATGATGATAGCGATCGTATTAGTTAAGTATAGGGGAGGCCTAGGTCCAGCAGTGGACTTCCTACAGCTGATATGATGACAAACAAATAAGCCTAGGCCGTCCGAGGACGTAGGATTTAGTTGTGGAGTGTGTTGATGAGCAAAATGATAATATCTTAGAATATGTCCGAGGTTTGAAGAATCATCCTGTACACTTGTTCCTATATTTGCTTCTAGAATGTGTCTAATGTTTAATGATGCAACCTGTATACGCTCACAATCCCTAAGGCCGTTAAACTTTCCTGTGAGATCGCGATACGCACGCGGAAGACAAGATTCGCGGCGAACTTGCTCTATCTACCGCGCCAAGTGCAATCAACCAGAACTAACGTAATATCGGAGATTACCCCGAATAGACAACAAAATGTTGTCCATTATGAGCATAATTTTTGAAGGAGCGAGGAATCATCATCATCATCAGCCTGTATCGACCCACTGCTGGGTATAGGCCTCCTCTCCCTTGTGCCAGTTTTCCCTGTCTCGGGCTGATCTTATCCACGCGTGTCCCGCGATGGATCTGATGTCGTCGATCCATCGGGCTGGTGGTCTGCCTACGGAACGCCTGTCTGCTATTGGAAGCCACTCAGTCAAAGATGTACTCCACCTTCCATCATCACGTCTGGCCACGTGTCCTGCCCAGCGCCACTTGAGAATGCGAGGAGCGAGGAATGCGTCAGCAAAATGATGCGCCCGCTTCCTACCTCCCCAGTCATCTCCTCGCCACCAGATATTGTTTACGTATGTGGCTTTGTGTATTCGCAATATAAATAATTTCATTTATTCATTTAAATGATAGCATCAAACTGTACAACATGACGTTTTTTTCTGTTCTTAAGCCACCAGAGTGAGAGATTCACTGTTTATTTTATGACGTAAACCAAAATTTGATGTATTATTTTAACCCACGGAGGATGAAGAGGGGTCAATATGACCCAGTTCATCTTATTTCGTGCACAGATTTTTATTCTGCGGTCATATGTTGCTGAAAAGCATAGTAGCTGTGAATAACTTCCAACATAATAATAGTGTAATAGCTTCCAAAATAATAGTGTAATACGAGTAGCTTCCAACATAAGGACAGTAAACCTATCCTTATGTTGGAAAACATAATAACATATTTTTTTTTTAAAACACAGAGTCATTATGACACTCCTCATCCTCAACGTTTACTTTTCGTAAAACATCCTCGCCGGGTTAATACATCGATTTATACATGATTGAAATCGTAGAAAATAAAGACATTAGAACTTCTATGGCATATAGATCTGCGCCTTTGTTTATCGCTTAGAACGTTGATTTTCTCTGCTACGGATTCTACATCAGCATAGTGGTAATCTATGACTACAGCCAAGTTAGAGCCCATTGTTCTAACCACCCGACCAGAATCAGCAGAGCTGCCACACCCCTCTACAACGCAACAATAGACAGGGCTGTCCAGAAGAAATGATTTACACTGCCAAAATGAAAATACAGGCATCTACTCGTAGATGATAGCGTAACAATGAAATAGTCTTGGTGGTCTAAATATTATTTTCTAAACAGAAATGAATGAAAACATGTAGCTTTTTATTTCAGTTTGTTTTCGGCATTCAGATTGTTATGATGTTATTCTGTGGGTTTTTTATTTTTTACCTTTCTATTGTTTGCGGACGTGCCCATTGTAGGCGACGCATCGGCTCATACAAAAGACATCAACGCGCGCGGCGCACGTTCTTTATACTATGAGATTGATACCTACTCGTGCTATTGGTATGATTGATTTTAATAATGACTACAGGCAATAGGCATAATAAACATCAAACTTGTGTGCAACATTCTAATAATTAAATACCTAAATCGATGAAGGCAAGGTAAAAAAAATTTTTTTCACTTTTATTATAAATTTGACGGTGTTATGTTCACGTAAACGGTGTACAGATTGGTCGAAATTGTTTTGAAACATATGTCATCGAAATTGTCTTCAATTATCATCATCATTATCATATCAGCTTTGAAGGGTTTGCTTGGTTTGACAAATGATAAAATCGATTAGGCTTGTGTCTTAAATCCAGCTTACTATTGCGGCCGAAATTGTTTGATCCTGCAACAACCTAAAGGTTCCCAATACTAAATAACCATAAATAAAAAAAAAATTATGTAATATGACTATACAGGGTTGTTTCTAATCAATTTGCATCCTTTTATGGGCTTATTCTGTACATCAAAACTAACCACTTTTGTTCTGCGACTTTTATTAATTCTCAAAAAAAAGAGTTGTTGTTCCATGGAAAAATATCGTTCACCGGGTGAACGTCACCATAAATAATGTTTGTACCCTAAATGTTTGAAACAGCTGATTTTTTTTTTTGAGTTTTGACAAAAGTCACAGAACAAAGGTTTTAAAGACTTTTGATGTACAGAATAAGCCCCTAAAAGGATGCTAATTGATTAGAAATAACATTGTATAAACAGTGCAAGTTAAGTGTTATTAGTTTAGTTTTGAGTCTAAGCCATAAAAGTGGAGATTGATTGGGATTAGATATATATATTATAACTCTCTATTAAACAAAAACACAAACTTATATTAGTGTAACAAACGGCGGCCTTGTCGCTGGAAGCGATACCTCCCTGAGAGATTCTCATTAAGATCTTGTCATGGCTTCCAGGTTTAAATTTACCAAACATAGAAGGTTTTCAAGCCATTACTATATCACATAACCCTGTACTTAAAGTATATTCTCTAGGTATAGTTACCACACCACATGGATGCACGACTAGAGATAGTAAATAAATATTGGAAGGAAAGCTTTACGAACTATTCAACATAATAGGACCATAGAAAACACTGTGAATAGAGCATTAAAAGCTTTTCTAATCGTAGTTTAGATATTATGCAGGTTGTTACTAATAAAAAAAGATATATGTATGTGACATTAAGCCCGATCACAGAGGCGCCATCGTAATAAAATTAGCTAAATAACATAGTTCTTTTTCACTTTAGGCATTCGATAGAGAGAACGTTTTTTACGTTGCAGATTCAGATTCAGATCATTTATTGGCCATTTATAACATGTCAGTCATACAAAGCAAGTCAGTTTACAAAATTAAAAACATAGTAACTATTTAATTTACAAATTCTTAATCATAAACAATATTAAATTTACGCTTGCGCCTCTGTAATCAGGCTTATTGTCGTTATTAATAGATGCTTGTGTTCTGCTGTGCGCTAGTATACGCCAAAGCTTCTTGCTCGCGCAATCTCACATAAAAAAGATAAAAAATCACAACATGCTATATTCCAATAAAAATCGGCCAAGTGCGAGTCGGACTAGCGCACAAAGGGTTCCGTAGCATTGCGTGTTGGAGCCCCATTCCTCTTGCCGTTATTAATAGCGAGCAAAAAACTCCAAAAATCGCGTTTATTGTATGGGAGTCCCCCTTAAATGTTTATTTTATTCTGTTTTTAGTATTTGTAGCTATATATGCAACAGAAATACATCATCTGTGAAAATTCTAGTTGTCTAGCTATCACGGTTCATGAGATACAGCCTGGTGACAGACAGCCAGACGGGCATCGAATCTTAGTAATAGGGTCCCGTTTTTACCTTTTCTTTGGCTACGGAACCCTAAAATCTATATGAAGAATTTTTAATTGTTAAATCACTCGTGTTTTGTAATATTTTTCACTTTTTAAGATATTATATGAGTAGACTTAAAAAAAGTTTGTATTTATATCTTTCTTCTGTTAAAATATTTAAAAAAAAACATATTTTTTAAACATTTATTTTGTAAGATAACAAGAAACTCACGGGTGCTTTCTACTGCGACATTTTTTTTCCTTTCAGATTTTTTTCGAATTTTTAATCGTTAAATCACTCGTGTTTTGTAATATTTTTCATTTTTTAAGATGTTATAAGAGTATGCTCAAAAAAAGTTTGTATTTATATCCTTCTTCTGTTGAAATATTTAAAAAAAAAAAAAATATTTATTCATTTTGTAAGATAACAAGAAACTCACGGGTGCTTTCTACTGCGTCATTTTTTTCCTTTCATTTTTTTTTTCTTTATTTTGACAATAAAGTGGTATATATTTTAGTAAGTAATGGTATATGTTGTTCATGAGGTAATTGGTCGGTCCCTTCGAACAAAGCTAAGTACACAGAAGAGGTCAACTCGTAATATGTTACGCCTGTCATTAGGCAATCATACTTTTCTTAATACATACAATACGTACATATAAGCTAGCATAACGACGTTTACTCATATAACATTTTTATGCTAATTCAAAAACATGACTTCTGCTCTATTGCACACTTGGCAGAGCCAAAACCCCGTGCAAAATAGATAATTTAATAAAATTACGACTTTCCTGGCGCCGCCATTACTTAGAATGGAGTTCTCCACTACAGAACTTTTCGACCCAATCAGTATTGGGTTGAAAAGTTTTCGGGTAGAGACTACGTATCGGCAAGCGCAGCGTAGGACATCCACCTACGAGGTAAACAGATGATCTCATCAAAACCGCAGGATCACGCTAGAAGACGCAGTGGCGGATTTACCAGCAGGCTGAGTAGGCTGGAGCCTAGGGCGGCAGATTTTAGGGGGCGGCAAATTTCGGACCATTAAGGATTAGTGCATTAAATACGCGGTTCTACTAGTAAACATCAAAGTTAATCAATACGGATGAACTTCGTTTAATTTATTGATTAAAGGAAGTTTAATTTTATAATTGACTAAAACACAAGTTTAATTTGTATACCTAAACAATACTCTGGGCCGATATAAACTTTACAGAGAAAAAACAACATATTTGATTAGTTTTACAGCTTAGTATCACAGTCGGCTTGGGGGGCGGCAACAGCCTACTGGCGGCAAATACTTACGTAAATCCGCCACTGAGAAGACGCTTCCAACCGGTCTTATTGGAGATCTATAGGTGATGCCTATGTCCAGCAGTAGACGTCATATGGCTGATGGATAATATAAATACACGAGTAAGTACAAGAGCACATAAAAAAACTAGCAAGCAGAAAATTTTTATAGACAATATACCTAAGCCAAATCGAGTTAAAGTTTTATGTAGTTGTAGCTTCGTGTACGAGCTACTTTACGTTTATGTAAATTTGGAAGCAATCCGCATTTACTCCCAGAAGCGCATCGAATGTACCGAGTCAGAGTAGGACTCTACTAAACCTGAGTGAAGAGGAGTACGGCCCTATTTTTCAAATTCGAACACCTAGGAACGTATACTTATTTTAAAGATGTCTTTGTTTTCTCGAAATTTATTTAAAATTATTTATTTCACGCAAAACTTCAGTACTCGACATGGCAATTTTAAAAGGAACCATAGACTGTAAATGGGGAAACCGTAAAATGGGACGTAAATTGAAAAAAAAAACTCGAGAAAAAATTAAAGAAAAGTTTTTAAAGATAAGTGTACGTTATTAGGTGTTCGAATTTGAAAAATAGAGCCCCAGAGCGTTTCAGAGCTCACGGCTCGGACTGTAGTCGGCGATTCCAAAATCTGTTTATGAAGAAATAACACAATCTGGCAGAGCGGTTTTTTTTTCATTTCTTCGTCAAGAAAATATTTGGCGTGTTTTCGGGACGATGGATATATCCTAGGATGTCATCGTATCATTATGACAAACTTTTACTCTGGGACCAAATTTAAAATCGAGAAAAATGTTATTAGCTGTCAGTCAGTGACCTTTTTTTAAGAAACAGCTGATTTCTATTTCGCTGTTTCAAGGTCATTTTTATTAAAGGCAATTGCAACGCTCGGCCCAGAGGCTCTGCCTATACATATGCGTAAATGAGTTAAAGCAGGAGCGAGCATTGAAGATATGTGTTAGTGCTAAAGGGATAGCGAAGTATGAAATTCAAAAAGTCAATTTCTGTAGGTTAAAAAATGAGCTCTAGCTCCACAGATCACTGCTCTGCTTCGTTTAGGTGGAGTCTGGGGCTCAGGGTCGCAGTAGCGTATTAGGTGCTTTTCACGGATTAGACATACTAATCAGTGGATTATGTAAGGTTTGTTAACCTGAATACAGAAATATGTTAATATTTTTGTGCAATATTCATTCGTTGTGGTTTCTCTGTCATATTTGTAACTGAAACGTATCTAATAAGCTAATACGGTTTATTTTTATTTACTACAGGCTTAGGAAGAAGTTGGTTATTGTAGACTATTTAATTATTTTTGTTGATAAACTGTATAGAAATTTTTAAAAACATCGTTGGGCGCGGCCAGTAGTAGATATTACCTAATATTGCCAAAATTAAACTAATTTCTAGACAAACGCCTTGATATTTTAAAGATTACAAAATCTTGGAGTATTTGACATTTTCTGTTTTAATTAAGTGTCCCCTTCTCTGAAATTGGTCTAGTGATATTTAACTATTGATTTAAGTTATACTACATCCTACTACTATAAAATATTTTCTGAACAATATACATAGAAATAATTATTTTTCGCAAAAAATGGCAAAACCGCCTTCCATCGTGTACAAAATTCGAATATTTCGCTCGAATCGTTTACATTATTGTTGATTTATCAAAATAGGCTCAGCCGATTTCTGTAAAATTTTCATGAAACCACCTTGAGAGAACCACCCTTTCGAACTAAAAAAGAATTTTTCGATTCGGTTCACAATTGGCGAAATGATCGATGACCATACACAAAAAAAAATACATTTACGCGAACGTAGAACCTCCTCCTTTTTGGAAGTCGGTTAAAAACACAAAAAAGAGTTAAATTTGGAAACAAAATAAGAATACAAAATTTTATAGAAATCGGCTCAGTCGTTTTAGAAAAATCAACAATAGTATAAAAATTACGACATCGATGATAGGTAAATTGATTCGTGCGAACTATTCAAATTCTGTACTTAACCGTGAACAGAATCGAAGTCGGTTATGCCTTATGCCTTTTCGAGAAAAATACGTAGTTTTGGTGAATATCCTTTTCTAAAGTTAATGTTTGTATCAGTTATAGAGCCTTTAGAGTAGTAGAGCCAGTAGTGGGATAGCACCAATGATAATGATGAAGGTATGGGTAGAATAAGTAGATAAGTTACTTCTGCTTGCTGCATAGGTAAAACCACGGCCGAGCAAAATATATGCCATTCTTTGTTACTTAGTTTCATTTTGAAACCGCGCGCTCGCCATTGGTTAACAAATATGTTAATATCCAAGCCACTTGCATTGTCTGAATTATACCGATGCACATTTTAAGCCAGACCGTATTCTCTTACGTTACGTAAAAACATTATTTGTTCTCTTCGATTCCACTTTCTAGACCACATCTTGAATTTAAAAACCACGTTACGTGTAAATCGTGTAATGATTGTCGTTTTGAGAAATACCTAAGTGCATAAACAGTTATCGTAACACTTCTAAATATTCGGCGAGACATACATTTCCTTTTACCAAAATACCGCAGTAAGAGCGCGAATTACATAATTATGTATGCCAAATCAAAAGGACATAAGGAAGTGAGTTTATGTTCAGCATTACTTGGCTGATTGTAAACAACGAGTCGACGACGAGTGTCTACGTTACTGTGGGCCTTTTAAGTAGGCTAATAATTATTTTTTGCAAAAAATGGAAAAACCGACTTCCACCTTGTATAGGATTCAAATAGTTTGCACGAATGGATGTGACATCCACGTACATTATTGGTGATTTATCAAAAATGTCTCAGCCAATTTCGGAAATTTGAATAGGACCACCTCGGAAGTATACTCTTTCGAACTAAACAATATTTTTTTAAATCGGTTCACAATTAGCGTTAAAATATCGATAGTATTAAAGTATCGCAACGTAGTCCTACGTTGCGATTGTCGATTCCCGCCGATTAAAGTCCGCCGATTAAATGAAGCTTGGATTCAAGCCGCATCCAACCGACCTTATTGGAAATCAATAGAAGAATAGGAGAGGCCTGTGTTCAGCAGTGGGCGCTCGACGGCTGACGGATATGTTGGAGTGTCCATAAACTCCAATGAAAGAAGCAGCGAATAGCCTCTACCGTGTGTGGTGGATCCTTTTGAAATACGGCTTCCGTTTACGATGGTATTTAGTTATTGAGGCAGTTTTATCGGGCTTTCTTTACCTTGTCATCGCGATTTTATGAAGCTAGCAAAGTTTTTATGTCAGCTAGACTTTTATAGCATTATTTACACAGATTATTTAGTACCTACTAAACGCGATGCTCATCTGATAGTATCCGCAATTGCGCAAGCTTACTATGCGTTATTGCCCATACTGACGTAGGATGTATTAATATTGCCATTGCCATGACAAAAAATTATAAAAACATTAAAGTAGGTAATGGATCCGCGCCACATTTCACTCAACATTTAAATTCAAAACTGTTAACAGCAAAGCACTACGCAATAAATAAGTCAAAACAATCTAAAATAGATGCAATCTCTTTATGCCTCGCAATTTGACTTTTAAGAACTTCGCTCTTTATATCCGAATCATCCGAAACAAAGTAACTCCATTGCTTTGCTATTACAATACTAGTAGACTCACCAAAAAATACTACTAGTAGTAGTATTCTTTCGGTCGGCAGTAACGGGTCCAGGGAGGAATTAAATAGGGTCACAAACACATAGCATTTAATTCCACTTATTGACCTTGCTTACCAAGGTCAACATGGAATGGTTGGGTGGATTCCAGAGCTTGACAGTAGTAGCCAGACAGACCCTGGGTCAAAGTAAACCCAAGCAATTTTCAAACTAAAATACTGAATCCGCTACTGGTGTTAATGATATACATGTTAAGCATTTCTCCAAATGAATTAAGTACAACTAAGTGCATGTTCTACACGTCATTACCTTATCTTTACGAAGCAGTAGAGTAATAAATTCTGTGGTTGATTACATCTGAACAGGATCCGTAAAAACTATAAAGTTTAATAGATAAAAAAGTAGTCAAAAAACGACAATTGTCTTTGTAGGCAGCTCTAGAACTCTAGCATTTCAGTGCGTCCAAGTAATTTTAACCGCGCATCGGTAACTAGACCTACAGTTTAATTACCGCAAAAAATAGCATCTCCCTATCCATTTGAGGCAGACAAATTAGCCCATAAAATAACTCTCGGCTCTCCGGCAATTAGCAGAGATGTTATCTGTAGTAAAATCTACTGCGGGCCTCGGACCTTTTATAGGGGCCGTATAGCGTGGTGAATGAACTGCCACCTGTTGGCCCATCTGCATAATATCTGACGAGATTGCCTAGGGCAAGGGCGCCCAACCCTGTACTTGGGCCGTACGAGATAAATGTTGTATTGTAATGACGTGTAAATTGTAATTTCCCAATAAATGAGTATGAGTATTGAAAATTACTCGCTTTTGGAATTAAATAAAATCCCACGCATTTCTTGGTGCATTTATGCATGTTGTTTCGATCGATATTTTTATTTCTTCTAAAAACTATATTGATGACTGTTTGTTACATTTTTGTAGTTGCGATACAGCACAATTAACTGTCAGAGAGTACCTAATACAATTTATTGTTGTTGTTACTACTACTACCTACTGAGTCGCACTGCTGGAGAAAGCTGTTGCTGAGCTGGCCTCTCCCGACTTTTCTAGTTTTAACGGTTTTCTGCTGTGGTTTGTTTTTTATCAAAGGTAACAACTCGCGCCATCTCTTTCGGGGCTTGCCTTGTAGCTGTAACGAGCTAGGACTCCACTTATAACATGTTACTTGGACTAAATTATTGGACACTCCCATTTCTGACTAGGGCTAGATCACCTGCAGCCAGTCACTGACACCAAATTGAAATTATGACCCAACACGAACATCCGTTGGCCAGCTTTGGTCTAGGTCTAGGTAGAGAATGGGAATGGCAATATAGAGTACATACAGACAGTAAGGACAGTAAAAACTGAACTTAATTGGACAAATATCAATCGTACATAATTTACAATTTAAATTAGGAAAATAATTTTGAGCGACTTACAATGTTTTAAGCAATCAAAGAATAGAACGATCTTTAAAAAACCAAAAAAAGAATAAATAAATATAACATAGGTACAACACGAAATTCAGTTACGAGTATAAGCTACAAAGCATAAAATTCTAATTGACACAATTCTCGAATATCAAGTACTTAACTAATTAATAAGATTATTGATAGACAAAAATAATTATGATTAGGGTTTCTTCAAATATCTGTTGAGTCTGGATTTATTTTTCAGCAAAACGTCGCTTACTGAAGAAAAGGCACGTTTGAGATTGTTTACAATTGTTTATTTAAATAGTAATGTTACGCAGAGTTAAGTAAGTAAAATAATTATGCACAATGTAGGGTTCACTGAACTGACATGAGACAAGTAAAAAAGGGAGGCGGAAGTGGCGCCACCATGACAGCCGGATGACAGTGCCAGTGTGACCAGGAGAAATGCTTAGCTTGCGTTCACAATTTATTCAACACCCTCCTCTGAACGCAAACCCATTGCCTTCGCTAGAGCTTCATGCTTAGGCCGGTGTAGTCCCTTCGTTAGAACATCAGCAACCATGTCTCGAGTGCTTATGTACTGGACTGCGACTTGTTTGAGTGCGATGCGCTCCCTCACAAAATGGTATCGTACATCAATATGTTTGCTGCGGGCGTGGTATACATCGTTACCTGAAATCTTAAGTGCGCTTTGATTATCGCAGAACATCATAATAGGGAAACCTGAGAGAGATGGCCAAAAATCTTCTTCTAATTGCTTTAGCCAAATAGCCTCTTGAATGGCGGTGGCTAGAGACATAAACTCAGCCTCTGTGCTGGATAAGGCTATGGTGAGTTGCCTTTTTGAGCACCAGCTGATAGCAGCACCCTGAAACATAAATATATATCCCGAACAAGATCGCCGGTCTTCTGTATCCGTTGCCCAATCTGCATCACAGTAGCCAATTATATTAGCACAATTTTTCTTAAAAATTAATTTGTAATACTTTGTGCCCTTTAAATATCTTAAAACTCTCTTTGCTGCTGTCCAGTGCTGTGCTGTTGGTTTGGTGTTAAATCGGCTTAACTGGTTCACTATATATGAAATATCTGGCCTGGTTCCTTGTGACAGATATAGCAAACATCCTATAATTTCTTGATATGGTATGTTTTGAAGTACTTCAGCTTCATTTTCTGCCTTTTTCAGTATTAAATTTGCCTCTGCTGGTGAGTACACAGGATTGCAGTCAGACATATTGAAGCGATTGAGTATTTTCTCTATGTATAGTGACTGGTCCAGTGAAATTTCATTTTTTTTGTTTTGGTTTATTCTGAAACCTATGCATTGTCTTGCTTCACCCAAGTCCTTCATGTGAAATTTTTCATTTAATTTTTTCTTAATAATTGCAGCGGTTTCTTCATTGTTGAAAAAATACATTATGTCGTCCACATAGACAGTTATAAAAATAATATCTTGTTCATTTATAATCCGGTAGTATATGCATGGATCTATTTTTGATCTTGACATTCCTATATCCAATAGAATGGAGTTTAGTTTCTTGTTCCACTGTCTACTTGCCTGTTTGAGGCCATATATGGACTTATTGAGTTTACATACTTGTTCACTTTCTTCAAAATGCGGAGGTTGTGTTATATATATGTCTTCCTCAATGACCCCCTGTAAAAATGCTGATACAGCGTCCATTTGATGTATTTTCAAGCTGTATTTTGCAGCTAAACCAATAACATATCTGAGAGAAGAGTACCTTATCACAGGAGCATAAATTTCGTGATAGTCTATCCCTTTTTTCTGTTGGTAGCCTTTGACAACAAGTCGAGCTTTGTATCTTGCGATATTGCCATTCTCATCCAATTTAGTCTTGAAAACCCATTTACAAGGGATAACCTTCTTATTTTTTGGTACATCTACCAGTGTCCATGTATTGTTCAGAAGTAGAGATTGGTATTCCTCATTCATTGCTTCTTTCCATTTTTCAGCATTATCACTTTCAAGTGCTTCAGAAAGACTCAAAGATGTATTTTCGCTGGATGATTCATTCAAATATATTTCTTTTCTTCTTTGCTGAAAATTGTGCTCACGTTGTGAAGAATCCAAACTGTCGCTGGGTGTGTATGTTTCATCATTCGGATCAATATAACATGATGATGTTGATGATGCAGTACTATACTTCCTTGTTGTGTCTGAGTCTTCATTTTCAGGAGCTTGAATTTGTTCGTTTACAATATCTTCAGAAAATAACGGTAAGTTGAACATTTTTGGTTCATTTTTTGTTATTTGTTTTTCACTTACTTGTAATTTTTCTTCTACATTTTTCTTTATTATTTCTTTCTCTTTTTCAGGAACGGAGAGATTTTTCATAAAATTTCTATTAACAGTGGCCTCGAGGAATACAACATCTCTGCTAGTGATAGCTAGCTTGCTCTGAGGGTCTATAAATCGGTAGCCCTTTACGCCTTCACTGTAGCCGACAAAAATCAACTCACGTGATTTAGAATCCAGTTTTCGGCGACACTCTTTAGGTATATGCACCATAGCTCGGCATCCAAATATTTTCAAGTGACTCATGTCAGGCTTTTCGCCAGTCCATACCTCCTCTGGGGTGATGTATGAGAGCGTTCCTGTGGGCGATCGATTGATGATGTGCGCCGCCGTCACGACTGCTTCTCCCCAGAAAACATTCTGTAAACCAGCATTTAAAATCATGCATTTTGACCGTTCAATGAGAGTTCGATTCATGCGTTCACTTAAGCCATTTTGCTCCGGAGTGTGATTTGAATGTTGGTGCAATATGCCAAATCGTTTCAAAAATTTATCAAAATTATTATTCATGTATTCCTTGCCATTATCAGTTCGTAGTTTTTTAATTTTCTTATCCAATTCATTTTCAACTCTATTTTTAAATTCAACAAATTTTTCAAAGACATCTGATTTGTTTTTTATTGGATAAACAAACACTTTACGTGAGAAATCGTCTATGAAGGTTACAAAGTACCTAGCGCCTCCAAGAGATACATTCTGGAACGGACCACATACATCGGAGTGGATGACTTCTAGCAATTCTGTTGCTCGGGAGCCTTCACTTGGAAATGGCTGTCTAGTTTGTTTTCCTTCTATACAACTTATGCAAGTTATGTTTTCTTTCAACGGAGACAATTTAACACCGGTAGTGCAATTTGGGATTTTCATTACATCAGTGAAGTTCAGGTGACCCATACGTTGGTGCCATAAATAGGTATCATTTTCAGTCATAGCGGGCATAGCATGAACTATTTCATTTGTGGCATTTAATCTGTACATACTATTCAATAAGTTAGCGCTGGCAATTTTCTGGCCATTTTGATTTAATATTTTGCATCCATTATCATTAAATTCAACTTTACAGCCATTTTTTATCATTTTACTTACTGATAATAAGTTTGTTGATAAGTCTGGTACATAGAGAACGTCTCTCACCTGTATTTTGTTGATTTTGCCTTGTGTGTCCGGTACCGAGATTGTTACATTACCAGAGCACTCAACTCGCAGCATTTTGTCGTTTGCAATTCTAATACTTGTAACAGGTGGAGCAGTTTCTTCCTCTATCCATTCTCTGTGAGATCGTCGCCTCAGTCTTTGTTTAGCCTAACGACCACGCATCAAATTTTTCAGGAGACGTTATTTTTAGTTTAAAAATCAAATAATCATGAAATCATAACAAAAATTAGCGACATAGGAAGAAAATTGTAAGTATTTATGTAACGTCAAAATCGCATTTTAATAAAACAAGTTCAAGTGTGTTATTTATGGGTTTTTTGTGGAGATAGGCCAAATCTGTTCCGAAAAATTTTTGAGACAGGGATATTGGCACAAACACATGATGATAGGGCTCGAACGTGAAGAGAGAATTTAGTTCTTGAGTGGTCAAGTGACCATCGTGACGCGCATACAGCGTGTTCAATATTTTATCATTGAATTTAAATAGTTTGATGTCTAGAAAATGAGGTAGGTATTTAAGTAATTTTACAATTAATGTAGTGAAATATAATTGGTGTAAATTTTTATTGTAACATTTTATTTAATATATTATTAGTTAATAATATATTAAATAACTGCAGAATATTCTACTATCTTATTTGTGATTTGTGAAGTAGGTACTCTCATAATTATTTCAACGGCGGAGATGATGATGATTATCATGAATTGTTTTTAGTAGTTTACTTCGCGCTCATTGATACCAAACTGTAAATAAAATCATTTGAGGTACTTATTTAAACCTGTATAATATGACAATAAAATCATTACCTAATAAAAGACTAAACACAAAAAGTCTATACACTATTTTATGGTGTAAAAACTAACTACCATAAAACCAGCCAAGTGTGAATTGGACTAACGCACGATGGGTTCCGTACCGTAGATAATATCATAATTTAAATTACATACTTTAATAACTTATTTTTGAATTGAATAAGTAAACAATTAAATATTCTGTAATATCATGTAACGTCACCTTTATACATAAATATGGAGCGAAAAACGGCAAAAAATGGGTATGTTGGATAGAGCCCCCTTTTAATGTTTTATTCCGTTGTAAAGGAATATTGAAAATCTTAAGCTTATACTATACTATACACAGCTTAGATATCATTGACCTCACGAACATATTTTTTTCCCACAAGCTATAATATTTAGTAGTTTTTTTTACTCATAATCATTGTCACACTCTACGGAAGCCTAATACGCGTATCTCAACACGCATTTTTGTCAACTTATTATCCTTTGGTTACGAAACCATAAAAAGTATCACATACAAAAAATTACAACAAGCAGACCACGACCTTAAAGGGTTACAAACATTTTGAAAACAATAGAAATTGAGTTTCTTTGTTCAGTTGTGCGATTAGACCATAAAAATAATAGACAAAGGAGATAATGCAAAATGGGCTCAGACTAGGTACAGTAGCTCAAAAAATCCGTTAAACTATGATAAATAAATGCGCAGAGTAAAACAACCGCATCTAATGCTTAATTTATGAGTAATTTCACACTTTCCAATTTGATTTTTGTTCAGTCATTGAATTACTGTCATTTTGGTCACATGTAACCTTAATACCCGAATACACGAAATTACTTTTAATGGACACTGTTATTGTAAAAAATAACGGGAAAATCATTTTCCGAAAGAAACAAAGCAAATTATGAAATACTGTACCCTTTAGTGGCCCAATTTCTATGCATATTTGCAATAACTCCTTTCTTTCTATTATCAACAGCTCTCTGGGCGCTATGCAATGTGGTCATAAAAGTTTTTCGCCACTTCCCCGAACGTCTTTTTTATAAAGATAGGTGTGTTTGTAGTTTTGGCCACGTGCGAAAAATAGTAATGCTTTTTAACTTTTAAATAGTGATTAAGAAATCAGTTCGTTTCTGAACTTTTTGGATTTCCTCTTGTATTTATTTTAGTAGTCTCCATATTAGTCCCAATATTTGAATTATTTCACTTTATTACTATTTATTCTTTCTTCATCGTTTGTTTATCCAACTGCCAAAAAAATATGCTTATATATTTATAATATTTTGCAAGATACGAGTACATGTCGCATTTCAAAGCTTTAGAAAAAAAGTGAAACCTACAGAAATAGGCTGGTTTTTGCTTCATTCAAATAAAGATACTGTTATAAACCCAAGCGCGAGAAAACAAGTCATTATTTTCAAGCAAGCAGTTGCAAGAATTAATAAAAAGAAAAATCGTAAAAATGATCGTTTTGTTTAAAATTTTAAAAACAATATTACTGCCGATATCACATCATCCTATATGTTGTGAGACGTTGATCAAATTTTAGAAATATAGAAAAATAAATTATTCTAATGCCTTGCCTTTCTAAATTCAATTTAACTTGATCACAACTTTGCTTTTTATCGTCACAGACATTGTACTTTTTTTTTTAAATATAAATACAGTAAAACAACGAAATTCACTACAGAAACACACACGCGCGGCAAGTTTTTACACAAAATGAACTTCACAAAAAAAGGTCGGGGTGGCGTCATGGAGTGCGACCTTCGCTGTGATTGGTAGATCAGAGGAGTTGAGGCGAACAAAGACTGAATTTGAGTTTTCAATACGGTTGTTGGCGCCAGCTACGTACATTGGCTAAATAAGGACTCAAAATTGATTTCGATTTGGAGATAGAATATCTTAATTTTACAAATTGTGCAATTTCTATCAAAAAATTGAAAAAACCGATTACACCATTCGACGTGTAAATTTTTTCTCTCTATTATGATATCAAAAAGTCATTTTTGATAAAAGTGGTCGATAACCCATTCAAAGACTGAGGCGACGAGATGTCATGTGCATCGAAGCACCTGAATCGATGTACCAGCTGTTGCCATCGTTGTGCGCTGAAGCTGAAAAAGCAGCAATAAATCCATTATTTTTATTATCATTTTTATCCTTTTTATGCCAACAATTTTTGCTGAGGTGGCCATGTTTATTACAATTAAAACATCTAGGCCCCTTCGATTGTCCTTGATTTTTATGCCCGTTTTGATAACTACCTTTATTTTTTTGATTTTTCATGTTGGAATAGAAAGCATTTGTGTTATCTGTTTTTACTTCTTGGAGCAATTTACTTTTAATTGCGTCTGCAGAAATGCTAACACCCGAACTTTCCAATGCCATGATCATAGGCTTGTAATGATCCGGCAAACCGGCCAACATCAGAGTACCGAGCCATTCATCGTCTACTTTAAACCCAATATTTCTTAAACGATGAGCAGATGACATGATTTTACTTACATATTCTTCGACGGAATTGCTATTTTCAAGCGTAGTATTGATTAGGTTTCGTAACAGACCAACCTTACGACATAGACCGGAATCTTCAAAAGCACGTGCCAAACTGTCCCACATGTCTTTAGCAGTTGTTGCTTCTCTTATATGCACGTAGATCGTTGGATCCACGAGTAAAATAAGTTTGGATCGCGTCTTGGTGTCTTTGCGTTCATCCACCATTTTTCCTGCAGGAACGTCTATAGAATCCCAAAGGTCGTCCAATTGCAGGTATGCTTTGACAGCAAAGCACCAGGTTTGGTAATTTTCCCGGCCAATTAGCTTTTCTATTGCTATATTTTGATTTGCCATTGTATTTGCTGAAAAGAATAGCTGAAAAGAACACTCCCGCGCCGCGACCGCGTGGCTTTATACTTTAAACTTTTTTTTTTTTTGCAAAACTTTGATATTATTCACGATAGGTACGGGACGGCCCATAACCTGAAGAAAAGGCACGTTTGAGATTGTTTACAATTGTTTATTTAAATAGTAATGTTACGCAGAGTTAAGTAAGTAAAATAATTATGCACAATGTAGGGTTCACTGAACTGACATGAGACAAGTAAAAAAGGGAGGCGGAAGTGGCGCCACCATGACAGCCGGATGACAGTGCCAGTGTGACCAGGAGAAATGCTTAGCTTGCGTTCACAATTTATTCAACACTTACCATGCAAAAAACCTGTTTATAGCCAAGCACAGATTTATAGGCTATTAAAAATACACACTTATTAAGTACAAGTACCCATACTATTCTACTTCACCACGATCATTCGCAAGCATTTGATAGCATGCCATTGAAATGGAGAAGCGCAAGGCGCATGCGTTCAACATCGCGTAGGCTCCGCTCTGTCGCGCACTTTCGCATTACATAATCATTTTATTTACTGCCAACTTACCATATTACATATTCCTATTTTAAATTACTTATATAACCTAAGGTTAGACTATTCATAGAATAGTTGAGTTCACTGCTCGACACTTGTATCGAGATTTGTATGCAGCTGTTACAAGTTTTTTTTACTGGTGACGAGTATTTGAATTGAATTTATTTATATTGCACAGAGCGAATCTGATTTTCAAGCTAAACTAAGCTTACTTGACAGGCTTGCAATTTCCTACAGGGTAGAAAGTCAAGTCAAGTAATATGCTTAACATCATAGAGTGAAACGTTCTCTACACAAAAATCCACAACAAATCACTACCTATGTCGTCTCTGCGGGGAATCACACTCTCTACGGGGAAAATCATTTTGTTCAACAGGCTTATAAATCATAAAGCTGAAAACAAACTATCTGATGCGGCTGACGGACGCGGCTGACGGTCGCGACTTAGCAGTGTGCACAGTCTTAAAACATCATCGGTGCGCCAGCAGCCATATTCTCGTTTCCGAACTCACTTCCGAATCGAGATCTATATTTTCCGTCGGATACGGATTCGCTTCCGAAGGAGCCGTGAAACTGCATTCTAGAATCCGTTCGGAATGAACTTCGGCATTCTTCGGGTTTTTCCGATTGAAATACCATAGTCAAGGTAGATATTAAATCGAGGAAACATTTACAGAGAATGATTCGTATTGGTAGAAAAAAGAGACTATGGTAGAAATTTAAATGTATGGAATTGTAGTCAATTACGACCATCAATTATCAAAGTACATGATCTTTTAAATAAAGCAGACGTCTATGAATATATAAACTTATGAATATTCCACATAAGCGACGTTTAAGATTACTTGCGTCGACTGCATTTTGCAGGAACATACTTCGTAAACAAAAACATGGTGGTTTATAACTGTCATTGTCACTCTTGACTTTCTTCTTCTTTTAAGTTTTGGCGTCGCATAATTGTACATTTGCAAGTGTCAAGTATTTAGTTTTAACATTTTTTGATATTTCATCAAAATAGTCACTGTCGTAGTCACGTCATAGTCCAATAAAGTCGCGGTTAATTCCAAACATAGTTCAAGTCATACCTCGGTAAAGCAGTGGGAACTTTACTAGAGGCGTCTATGGAGTATTGGTAACAACACGGAACAACATGATACGTCACATTATATCACTTGCCTACACTCATGCACGTAAATGAGCTCATAATCAACGATATACCACAATTTTTTACTAATAATCGCTGATAAAAACACAAGTTTAACAAAATAATACAATGAGGCGACATGATTTTTCCGCGTTCCCGCCAAAACTCCACAGTTGCAGTCTTAGAATACCTATAAAAGGTTGCAGTTGACTTTTGTTTACGTTTCTTTAACTTTCTTTTGTTTACCTACTTGCGTGCGTTAAAGATATTGGCGAAATTGTGAAAACTTATATTGAAATTGTGTAACAACCTCGCAAAAGCCAAAAAACAAGAATTGAATTGAGTTAAAATAATAAAAATGAACACAGTACCTAAGTATAATTACTTAAAGTAGTTTTAGGTACCTGTTTAATTTATTTGGATTCATATTATTTTATTATCGTGACTGTAGCATCTAATAATATCATAGTTCCCTATGATTCCTAGAGGACAAGGGTGTCATTAGGTAGAACAGCGGAAGAGAATGCTGGAATAGGTAGGTACATGATGGGGCACGACGACTTGGCCCGTGGTCGAGTCGCCGGTGCCGACGCTTCCAGAAGGAAAGCATTATTGATAAAAAACCTGCAAAAAACCGCTGAAAAGGCCTCAAAAAGTACTTTTTATGTTGCACTCACAGTTATCGGAATGCTTTCCGAGAGCAATTAGCTGTCGGGAACTTTTCCGACAAAAATCAGCTGATGCAGTCTGAGTTCTCGAATTGAAATGTCAAACGATCTCGAATTCGGAAACGAGAATCGCTGAAATGAAATTCGTGTCGGGAACGTTCCCGTATTCGATTCCACTGCCTTGAGAATAACCCTGCTGATCTCTCTCGGACGTCCGAACGCTCAAGGTCAGCCCAAGGTGACGTACCCATAAGTCGCGGCTGTCAGCCGCGTCCATCAGCCGCATCCGATAGCTTTATAAGACTGCAGTATAAAGTTTTCCCCGCGATAGGAAAACTTCATATTATGTTCACAATGGAGATAATTAAAAATTACATTTTTATTATTTTGCATGATCTCTCATAATGATAGCGGTGGGTAAGTTATCGAGACGAGTCCGCGAGCTACTCTACGAATAAAGCCGACAAATAATGTGAGTGACTATAGTTTCAATCAGTCGAGAACGACACTAGTTCAAGACATTAACAAACTTTACGTGAGTAGGGGAGACCGGGGTCAATTGAAACAGGTCATGATTGCAACAAGACCAATTTCTCGAAAACTAAAATACCTATACACGTGTATCACGCGTCTTTCATGGGTTCGTTACCCATGTGCAGATATTTGTGCAAAAACACTCGTTTCACGGAGAGACTCAGTCGTGTACAGGGGAATTTAATATTTTCGCACCACAAAGTATGAAATCACGATGTGCTATTTTTATTACAAATTTAGATTTTATTTCTCGGCAGATTTATATGGCAAAAAAATTAAAATTTCAATTTTTTTTTTTGATAAAATCTAAGAACCACCTTCTTATTAAAGTTAATTAAATGCGCATTATTAGGTATAATATAACCTTCAGCAAAAATCTATTCACGTAAGTATTGAGGTAACACACAACAAAATACCAGTCGAACTGAGGACATCCTACTATTTTGCAGTCGGCCAAAAGTCTAAAACTCTTAACAAAACCCTAAAAAAAGTCGAAACTTAGTCTGAAACTCCATGCTACGTAGCGCGTATTGCGTGCGCGCAAGGTCGGAAGGAAAGAGGGCAACATCAAACACAAGTACAAATTTCTAGTTTTTGTCGCGTAATCGCGTTATTTACTCGGTAATTGATGCTGATTAGTGTGAACAAAATTACATACAAAATCATCAAAATGATACACATTGAAAAAAAATGTACTTACAACAAAATTAAAAACCTCTTCCGGGTACTTCTTCGAAATTTCATTCTTCGGCTGATTCATCTGGCCAAAATTTTGTTTCACTTTCAGCTCTGTCACACATGCTCATATGTAAAAAAGGTAACTAAAGAACATATATTTCAATGAGGGACTTGTTTTTATAAAGTAGTTTTCAAGATATCTACTTTCAAATATTTTGGGCCCAGATTAATCAGAATTGATAACAGATTAATCAGAATTACAAATGAAAAACTATGTAATTTGGCTGTGTAATATGGAAAAATATTTGTATATATGAAAACTTCAATCATAGCACGGAAAAAAATTGATGAATTAACAATATTTCTTGTAATACATTTTAGAAATCTAAAACAGTATTAAATTATAATACTTAGTTAAAGGTATTGTACTTGAGAGTCGGTATAGTAATTATTTGTACAATATATTATTTTCTGTTTATTTTTTTACATGTACAGCTCACGAATCCTGTTTATTTTACTTAACGACTTAGCTTATACATAATCTTCCATAATTAAAAAATTACAAGTGTAAGTATTTATTACACTATATTACACATAAATGGAATTTCTGACAGTAATCTTTCTTGGTAACTATCAAAGAAACATATTTTTCTAAGTACCGTTAACTATAATTAATAATGATGTCACAGTTAAGTACCACAAGAAAAAAATCTTTAGTTTATTGCAAGGGCCCGAGCTAAGTGCCTACGAGTACTTTCAATGTATTCCTCAAAACCTTTTTCTTGTTGACGAGATCTTGATGGTTTAAAAGAAGATGGAGTAATCATATCTTCACCAGTGGCGTGAGATTCTTTTGTAAGTTTATTTTATTACCCTCATCGTCAGAATCTGAGCAATCATCTACGGTTTTCTGATGAAGGGTCGATATGAAATCTCTGGTGAGTTTTGGAGTAGTAATTTTTTCATCGATTGACGAAGTCTCAATCCAAAAGCTGTCGTCATCGAGGTCTTGTTGGGCTGTATCCGAAGCTTTTCCAGTATACATTTTATGATTTATATGGTGTTTTGACCATATGAATCAGGCACAGATGATTCAGGATTTTGCCGTCATACATGCATAACTCATCATACATACTGATTTCAGTATTGTCTTTTTTCTACTTGAATCTATAACCCAAAAGCATTACACGAAATACAGATTGAAGTTGTAAAACATTAAACTGAATTTTATAAAGTAGGCATTGTAATCATAACGCCACCTGAACTAAGCACAGATGAATCAGATATTTATCTTTGTAACTCCGGGATCCAAGTGAACCAGCCGCATGTCCACCTTCTAGCTCGTCCGTTGCACGACTGGCTTCCCCCGCGCGGGAAGTCAGACTCTCATCATCATCACCCGACCAAGCACGGTCAAGCGCAACATACTCCATATTAATCAGTATTATGTGCCGGACACTTCTTATTTGCCTATTTATTAACATACTAAGGTAGTAATAACTGATACACATTTTTTTTATAAAAGAGCAATTCATTTCCTTTTGATATAATTATAATTCATAATGGTTTACCAAAGGGAAAATGCGATATCGATCATTTTCTTTCAAAAAATGGCAAGCGGACGCGGCATATGAATCAGAAGAACAAACTTCAAATATTTTTAATTTATACTTAGACTGCAATTATTTCTAAAATGTTACTTGTCCCAATTAGAGTTAAAGCTAAGTTGTATAGAAAAAAAATTACACGCCGTTTTGTTAGTCGGTTTCAGAAATAAATCCAAAGAAGTCCAAAATTTTGTCTACGAACAAGTACCCTTCCCCTCTTCTTTAAAATCGGTTAAAAGTCTAAACTTGGTTCAAAATTCAAAAAGTTAAGTCGTAAGTCAAAACTTACTCTGGAACTTCGAGCTCAACTTTTACGTAGCGTGTATTGCGTGCGAGCAAGGTCGGAAGGAAAGAGGGCGACATCAAACCCAAGTATTTCTAGTTTTTGTCGCGTAACCGGCGTTATTAACTCGGTAATTGATGCTGATTAGTGTGGTGTTCTTGCATTGAGCCGCAGAAATCTATAGAAAAGACTCTTACGTCCCTGATCGACGTACAAAATAAAACCGCGGTTTTAAAGTTTTTTTTTGTGATTAGGTATACTGTAACTGGTATGACGTTAATTGACGGTATAACAGTATAACTACAGAGAAAACTTTAAAACCGTGGTTTTATTTTGTACGTCAATCAGGGGCTTTACTCGGCACGCAATGCACTTAATTATATGATGGAAATCTTTATACTCCACAAAATAAATGCAGGGTGTTTCTGTAGCAGACGGAAATATGCTAGGAAATTATTATAGTATTGGCTCGCCCCGTAGTAAAAGTTTTAACTATAAAGTTTACTACGGGGTCAACCCAGAAACCTCAAGAAAACCCAAACCTCAGAAAGCCAAAAAATCTGCTGCTTCATAGAAAAAGTTGTGATTTTAAACAGAGTTATACGGGGAAATTAGAGTTTCATGCGTTGAGTGGACAATTAAAAAGGCCGGTTCAGTATAGCTATAGATGGAGAGGACGTACCATCTCGCGAGGTCTGTGGTTATTTTAAACCAGTCGGGAGGCGGTTGACTGACTCTTCGTTGGATGGATTTACGTCCGATGGCTTGGCGTTTCGCACGCACTTCTGATGTAATAGGTACTAATCAGGTGTCGGCATGGAGATCGTGCTTACGTTACTTAATGCAAAACTCGCGAAATATTGATCCTTCTAACGTAATTGGAAATGATGCGAAACTGAAATCAGCTAAACGAAAGCGTCCCTCAGATTTCTGCGGCCTAGCATTCGACACATCACAGTGGTTCAATATTTTAAGTTGAAATCTGTGATTGGTTCATGACTAGGCCGCAGCCACAGGCCGTAGCATGAAACCCATAATTCTTACACGAGACGAAACATTAGGATCTAGAGTACATTTTATGAGTAGATAATTATGATCTGAAATACTTTTTGATAACATCAAGGTAAATATGGGCATTGAGCATCTGGATAATGTTATAGTAAGCGCAGTCAATTTTCCCAAGAACAAAAAAGCAACGGCACGACTTCAAAATGTTTTAAAGGTACAAATTTTCTTTTTTTTTATAATGGTCTAATAAACAGATTTAATCTATACATCTAAAAACAGCCAAGGGTTTTCCCTATTAAAGTCACCGAAGCTCATCATTTCCCCTAGAACAAAAAAAACGAGATAAATGTCGTCTGCGCACGACTTCCCCTAAGCGCGGCGAAATGCACAATCACACAGCTTCTTTACTTCTAAAACTGCCTAAAGGTCATCAAAAAATATAAAGGGCATATTTAAGCCCAACATTTCCCCTAGAACAAAAAAGTGTTCACGACTCGCCCGAAGCGCGGCGAAATGCACAACAATCCCGCGGCCGGGTAACGGTGCTCCCATTAGCCCTGCTGCTGCCGGCGACATCTTACCGCTAGCATTCTTAGCTTTACTTACCTGATGGCTTTTAAATTGATATCGTATACGATATGGGACGGTAGCGGTACTGACTTCAACCGTGTACAGAATTCGAATAGTTCGCACAGATCGATATATCATCAATGTGGTAATTAAGTAGTGACACCCGCCTTACAATCGTAAGGTCCACCAATCCACCAATCCGCACTGGGACAAATTGTAGCTTCTAATTTTTGTCATCTCCTAACATTTTGATTTCCACATTTCGTTAGGCAGCCTTGTATAAATATATTTTAAGCTTCGTAATGTATCTAAAAAACAAGTCAATTAAATGTTTTGTCAAAAAATAATCAAACTTTTTTCAATAAAAAATACTGGCGGTCACATTTCCCAAGGTAACCTGGTTTAAATGTATTTTCCTATTCAATACATATACATAAAAAACAAATAAAGGAACTGTTAACCTATAAATTAATTAAACATTATTAAATTTCAAATACTTGCCGCTAAATTTCGCAAGGCAACCCTATTTAAATATGTTTTCCTATTCATATAATTACGTTAAAATGTGGTTTGAACCGTGTACGCTATGAGCGGGATGTTCTTGCGGTGGGATCTCGGGCTATTAAAAGTTCAAGTATCCCTTAATTGTATCAGTCAAGTTAAGTCGTTGATTGGGGATGTCATGGTCTTCATCGATCTTAGAGCACTTCCCATCTCTTGCTTTCTCCCATCCGATATCCTACTAATATTATAAACGTGAAAGTTTGTAAGGATGGATGGATGTATTGATGTTTGTTATTCTTTCACGCAAAAACTACTGAACGGATTGAGATGAAACTTTGCAATTATATAGCTTATACATCAGAATAACACATAGGCTATAAATTATAATGATATTGCGTAAATTTTCCATAATATAACGATATAAGTGTTAAGTAAGTAAGAACAATTCTGCTATCTGCGAGCTATTCTAGCGTGCGCTCCAAGAAATGTCAAATCGAACAAATGTCAAATCGTTTTTTTTTTTCCGCCTCCTTTATTAAGGGTGTAAGGTAGGGCCTCGAAATATCATGCGGGCGAAGCCGCGGGTAAAATCTAGTTAACTTATAAGTATACTAAATAGATTAGGTTCCCTTCTAGAGAACAAACTAATCGCCACAAAGTAAGACGGTTTACTTTGTATTTTATCTCGCACAAATCGTTCCTTCAAGTCGGATCCGGAGCATTGTTTTCCAGCCCATATATCACCATCAGCTTGCGCAAGTCAAACAATACAGCACAATGGAGCTGGAGCTCGTGGCCTGAGCCCTTAGTATTAGTTTGCGTAGTAAACGAAAGCTATTATCGTTTACGTATGCTGCCGTTATAAGCTAAGTAATAAGTACATGATTATAAACCGTCAAAAAGCAGTTCTTGATAACCCTGTATAGGTATATCTATTTGGTCCCAAAATTAAGCTATTACACTCAAGATAGGTTTAGCCATAGTGGTCTAGTGGTAATGACACCCGTTTTTAAATCGTGAGGTCGTGGGTTCAAAACCCAGTCCCGTAGACCCGTACCAATGAATTTCTTGGAATTTATGTACGGAATTCCACACCACTGGCTTTTCGGTGAAGGCCTGCATATGTCTGTGGAAGAAATTCGATGGCGTATGTGAATCCACCAACCCGCACTGGGCCAGCTTGGTGGATTTGGCCCAATCACCCTTCACGGGTAGTCCTACGTCCTGCAGGGGACTATTAAAAAGGCTGGTACAGTAGTATGACTACATACATTTTTGTTAGCTCTTCTTCGTATCCGCTTTACGAAAATACTTGGAGCTTGGGGCTTTACGAAAATATTTGGAGCTACACGGAAACTACTGTAGTTTCCGTTTACGAATAATCTCAAACTGAGGGTACTGAAGGTAGATCCAAGGTCCAGACGGATCTTTTGCAAGTATCGGATGGCGCCGATTGGATGATTTCTTCACTCGTACTCTGATTGTAGGCCAATTAAATTATTAGTTTGCTAATCTGAATAAATGCAAGGACTTGAAAATAATATTAGACACTTTCTGTTTGTGGTTATTATCTTTCTGTTGGTAGATTTATCGATGTAGGCTACAGAAGGTACATCAGTGAAAGTTAGACGGAGACTACAGGAATACGCTAGAAACGATGATAGTCTATCCACCACATGGAAGTTTACGCTTCCCGATATGTGGTCAGCAAGCAGCCTGTGTCCGGTAGTGGACGTCCTATGGCTGAAATGATGACGATGATGATTTGGTTGGAAAAGGCAATTATTACACACACTTGCACACCCCACTCTCGCACGCCTACACCCCGACACAGCCGTCACGGAATCCTAGTAGAAGGCAATGAGTGTGAATTAGAGTAGATGCACCGGTTTTGGCCATCTTTGTGTCATATTTGGTCATTTTGAATGTTAATGATCGTGTAGACAATTTTAATGATAGAATACTTTTTTAGACATATTCAAATCTTGTTACATTGTTTACAAATCTATTCATGACATAATTTTGACATCAAATGTCCAAAATCGGGGCGGTGGCCACAACCGGTGCATCTATTATATTATTTATTTATCTATAATAAATAGAAATACTTAGTTCTCCTTATTGAACCCAGCTCCCGCCTGGAGGTACCAATACGTCTACACGCCATTAGTAGAGCAATTTCCACCAAGTCACGACTTGCTGTGGCCAGTTGGGAAATCTCTCAATTGAATCAGAACTAGGCTTGGCCAGCTCGCTGCAGGCGCAATACAAACAACCTTAATCTTTAAGGTTTCTTGGATACCTACCTACTCCTTTAAGTATATTTAATATTGCTAATACTCGGAGAGGAAATATTTACAGAGGCAGCAGATGATACGTAGCGTCTACGTGGGTAAATTAGTAAGTACAATACCTATACATACAATAAATTGTAATGAAGTGTACCGGCCTTTTAATAGTCTATTGCTGAACATAGGCCTACCTACGAAAGGCTCTTGGGCCTTATCTACCATCTCCTGAATCAATGGGGATTAATGGATTCACAAACGCCATGGAATTTCTTCTACGGCATATGCGACGTGAGGCACATTGTTTTCTCCAAAATATAGTACTTAATGTGTAAATTAAATCCGTACATAAATTCCAAACTCATTAGTACGACATCCGGGTATGAATTTAACCCTCATCCCATACAAAAAGTAGTACAGATACAGATTCTTTATTAATAAATAAAAATTTACAAGTCAGATGATGGTAAATACATTTGTACCTACATTGTTCAATTCGATTATCAATTATAAAAAATATATATTTAAATATATTTAGCTATAACTTATCATTTATATATTCTTTAACCGAATAGTAAGCTTTGCCCAAGAGTAATAGTTTTAGCTTACGCTATGTTATCAGAAGCTGCACTTTTGACGCATTCTGGCAGATGGTTATATAATTGCGGACCGCACACATACACTGACTTGTCAGATTTTGCGATTTTTTTAGTATAAATAACTTTTGTGATTTATTATAATTTATCCAAACCAAAATCAACACAGCACCATAAATATAAGAGATAGATGACGTATGAATGTATGATTGATTAGTGAAGTGGCGAAAATAAATGTGCTGTGCCGACCATACCTAGTGGGATAAGGGCAGGTAGATGATGATTATAATTTATGCAAAAAGGTTGAATACGGATACAAGATATTTGTGCTGTACTGTAAAACTTTCCTCTTCTATTAGGAGTATCATCTTTCCTGCTTCCAGTCATCTGTATCGTGCAACATTTCTAAATAAACAAACAAAATATCTCGATGCCAGCATCCGGTGCTATGATTAAAATTTGGCCTCGGGCGTAATTCATGTAAGTCGAGGATAGTTCTCGAGCATTAGTATGTCGGCCGTGTTTCCTGTTCCTGCGCTGAAGACAGCTAGAATATTAAGTGTAGAGCTTTACGGAGACCGCAGAAACTGTACCAGTGTTGTTTCAAGTGAATTTTAAAGGGGTCGTATGTCAACCTTGAAAGTCGTAAGTCTTATTTTAGTGAAAATATTTGGGAAAATTTTATAAAAAAGGTTCCAATAATACACTTGTATGAAAATACGGCATTAAAAGGACAGCCGCAAGCCGTATTTTGCCTTATTTTGGGTTCCTGGGTCAGAGGGCCTAAAAGCCATATAATACAGCAAAAGCCGTGTCAAAACCATCACTGGACTGTACTCGTTTGTTGAGATGTAGTTAGTAAGTTCGTAAGTATAGGCCGAGTAGATAGTAGATACTGACGCGAGAGTTCGACGCTACCTAAATGCCTGTAACTAAAATTTAACGTGTCACCCGTATCACGGTAGCGCTCAGTGGTAAATACCACCCGCGGTCAACCAACTGAAAACTGACTGATCGTTCGAAACGTTGCTAACTTTGGTGATCGCTAAGGAACAACTACTAGTCTAGTTAAATTACGTCCACTATGGTGAATATTATAATAACATGGCTTTGATTTGCTCTTGAAATTTCGTTTTATATAGTAGGCTAGGCGATGTGTGTCACAGCACAGGCTAGGAGATGAGTTTTAGAGGTTATTTTGTTGTCCAGTCAACTGTAAGTACTCGTATCTATGCCACAAAATATTTTTAAGTTGACTGGATAAGAACTATATACATAAATTCTAACGACCTTACAGCAAAAACAGAAAAAAACGTGTGCCAACGAAAACCACTAAAACCATTAGACATGATTTTTTGTAAAATCTTTTTTCAGATATAATTTAAATCAGTGCCTGGATTACCATCAAGATAAAGATAAAAAACGCTGTTACTGGACTGGAAACAGAACGTTTCCGAAATCTTTAAATCAAATTACGGCGTGAAGGCAAGATAAAAGCGTGTCAAAAGTGTCGGAAACAAAAGCATGAGCTAACTTATACTATCAACAATGGAAAGATTCTATACTATTAGGAGATGTTAAATTTTTATCTATAGAGCAAAAAAAAGGATTTTAAAAATTCTACGCTAGAACGAGCTAACTTATCACTATCAACAATGGAAAGATTCTGTACTATTAGGAGATGTTTAATTTTTTATCTATAGAGCAAAAAAAGGATTTTAAAAATTCTATGCTAGAACGAAAACTTTACTTTCTGAAAACTTGAAAATCATGTTGGCGCAGCGGTGTTTTGGGCATTAGGATGGCCACATCTACCTGACACTAGAAATCGCGAAAATTGCAAACTAAAGGCTAGTTCTGATAAATTTAATATCAGTTGACCACTACCAGTAGCGTGTCTCGAAGTATCGAGAGACCTGTGCTAATTTTACAGCGCTAAAAATCAGAACTAATCGGTAGTTTGCGATTTTAATGTTTCATATGGGTTGTCATTATTATTTTCATAGCTAAGCCACATTTTACCACATGATTTTATTTGACATCAATCTAACTAAATCAAAGCTAAACAATATTGCTGTTAATAATATGCTTTCATGGCATTCATGCAGTGCATCGACTTAACTAACTTAGGCTAAGATTTCAAGTACCCACTAACTCTCTTTGAACAGTATAATTAAATAATTGTAAATATTAGTTAACAAAGGACACAGACCCTGGAGTCTGTGGTTAGTAATATTTCAATAAAAAAAGAAATATTATTGTATTTGACTCGGTTCTATAATTACCATTTTAATAGACAAGGAACCGGTGTACTGTCTAGTCAACGTTGCCATTACCCTATCTATCGGGATGGAACGGATTCACGGCGCCTATTTGAAACACTAGTGTTTTAAATCAAGAGATTGGTCCGTGATGTAGGTTTAAACTATTACCGCCTTACCACAAAATAGCTAAACACGCTATAAACACTGTTTAACCCAGGGGCGTAGATACCGCCGTATTTGCCGTATTAATTATACGGGGCCCCCGGGCCGCAGGCCCCCCCGACGTGCGTAAGCAAAAATCAATAAAATTAGAAAACTTAAGTCATCATCAGCTATAAATAATTTAATAAATCAATTTGCAAAAAAAAGGCAAGGAGAGATACTATTTAATTTTAATTGTTTGTAAACATTTTGGAAAAAGTGATAGATAGATAATTATGATGAAAAATATTTCTTTTTTAATTTTACGCAAACATTTTTTTTCTTTTGTGAGAAATAGAAAACCCTTCATAAGGGCTACCCAAACAAATTTTTATACGGGGCCCCGCCAAGGCACGCTTCGCCTTCGTACAAATTGTACAGTTAATCATTGTCTAAACTTTAGACTCTAAAGCGTGCGTAAAACTTTTGTGGAGAGACGGTGTCATCCTTCATAACCGCTAACCATAGAGAAACTAAACTCGTAGAGGCTAAGTTACTAGCCCTAGAGTCAGTTTCTAAGCCACACAAAGGCTTCTGACGTCTACCGTAGTATTATTATATATTCTTTGCTTCTACCGTTAACCATAAATAATATCCTATTATCATCACCTCGGAAGGGAGCCAATGTACTGTCTAATAAACTATAGTGCCGTATCTGTTGAAACTTACTTTTAATATTTTACTCGAGATATAAAGAAATATTTATTTTTAACCAATGGATTGCGACCGGACGTGATGCCAGCGATTAAACAACAACCTGTACGGCTAATATACGCACCATGAAATAATTTAATCGACGTGTCAAAAGGAGACAAAGTTGTGGTGAGGTGACTGACATAGGTATTCACATCTGTCACATTTTCACATGTCGATAAAATTATGTCGTGGTGCGTATGCTAACTGAACATGGTCTTAACTACTAATTAGATCGTCACATATCGATAGCCACGTAGCTGTTAAATACCTATCTGTTAATTATAGAAAGGTCATAAAGAGCTAATATACTGACTCGTCTAATACAGTGCCATTAGTCTGTTTGTCGGAACGCAACGGATTCATGGCGCCTATTAGGCACAGGAGACCACGTACCGGCAAGCGCAGCGTAGGATATCCACCGACTAGGTGGACAGACGTCATAATTAACACTGCAGGATCGCACTGGATGCAAGGCACTTTCAACCGGGTTTATTGGAAATACGTTGGGGAGGCCTTTGTCCAGCAGTGAACGTCCTTTGGCTGATGGATGGATGGATGATATCGTCAGTTACCATTAAATATCGGTTAAACATAACATAAAAAACACGTCAGATAGTCAGTACAGGTATTGCGTGCATCCAATTAAAAAATATTGTATTTATCAGTCTCTGGCAGCCATATCACAAGCTTTGCTTAGTTTGGGGTCAGAGGCCGTGTGTAAGATGTCCTCAAATATTTATGTCCTCAAATTTACAGAGATTAACTTCTATCTGTTTAAATAGAGTGAATTGACCACCCCCTATCAGGCACACACATGGTTGATTGAGAAATACCTTTAAATCATAGAAAAGTCCACAATTATCAAGATATCTATGTATAACTCAACAAGACTAAATTAAGAGTTAATATACTGACTAATCCAATACAGTACACTTACCCTGTCTGTCGGAACGGAATGAATTCACGGCGCCTATTAGGCACACGAGTGATAGAGAAATGTCTATTGCCTTCTAATGGGCCTAGGCTAGTACGCAGTGTTAGCTGATGGGCATAGTGCTCCAACAGCATCTCTAAGATTCTAGTAGGACACTCAGATGATACACCATTGGACAATAATACGGACCTCCAATTTCTCGGCAGTCATTATAAAACTCAAAGCACTTACAGGGCTTGCTCCAACTACGGGCTTATCAAAGCTGGTTCACACTCACCCTTACGCTACCAATCACTATCACAGACTGGCACTCCAGCCCGTCTCTCAAACCATCTCTCTGTCTACCCTCAATCCATATACTCCTCACCGTCGCAATACCGAAGTGTATTGCGACATTAAGCCCGATTACAGAGGCGCCAGCGTAAATTTAATAGCAACGTAAAAAGGGTTCTCTCTATCGAATGCCTAAAGTGAAAAAGAAACAGAACTATGCTATTTAGCTAATATAATTACGATAGCGCTTCTGTAATCGGGCTTTATGTGTAGGTACCCTCTTTAATAAGCGCAGCTAACAGTAGAGTATCTAGGAATAAACGACTACATCGTCTTACCACATTTATAAACCAATTTAGAAGCAAAACAAGGTTGAAATAGTATTTTCTTCCTTATAAAGTTAATATTAGTAGTGTGCTATTTTGAGCTTTATTAATATCAACTTTACACTTAAGCTTATTTAAACTATAGTTCGGCCGTTCAGAGAATGCGTTCCTGACACGTTTTACGCTTTATGGCCCATTTAATGAAATTTCATTAAATGGTCCACAAATCGTAAACGGTATGTTTTACAAAAAAGTTTAGATACTGGAAACAAAAGATGCGAAATTTTATTTTCTACAATAATGATCTCAATGTTTTTTGGACTTAAGTACATAGTTTCCGAGATATCGGCCAAGAAATTTTTTTCAAGATGACGTTTCAGGAACGCATTCTCTGAACGGCCGAACTTTAACATAATATTTAGCGATCATGTTCAGCACGGTTAGTCTTCGGTGACCTCGGGTGGCAGTTACAACTGAACGCTACCGTGGCTCGTATGACACTTTGAAATGTAGGCCCTGGTTGTTTTAACCGTTTAGCCATGTCTGAGGCCTTCAGGCGGCTTAAATACTCTGAGACCAGGGCTAGCCACTCGACCTATACAAACTTACTTTACTTTACGTTGCTCTACTAGCAATTGGTTATCTAAATGAAAAACAAAGCTTTGGCCTGAAGTGGTTACATTGTAAGAGTACGCCATCCTCTGACTACGAAAGATTACTAGCCGATTAAAAAGCGCCTCGTATAAAATATCTAGACACGCGGCAGCGTGTCCAGCTAAAGTGTTCAAAGAAAACTGGCGACGCAGCGGCCGTGTGTAATATTACACGAACCATTTGGAGCTACTTTTGACCCCCTCACAACTCAAAAACTATTTAGCCTACATACATGAAATTTGGCACATTTACTAAAGTCTTTTAGGTCAAGTGTTCTGTAGAAAATCCTAAAGTTTAAGCTACAAGAATATACCTACAACATTTAAAAGAAATTTACTTATGTAATTTAAGCTCAAGATTTGATTTGGCTAGTTTACACGTACAGACAAATGCTTTTTTGCACTGTACTTATTCTTAAACTAGCCAAGTCAAATCACGAGCTTGAATTACATAAGTAAATCCCTTTAGAATGTTGTAGGTATGATCTTGTAGCTGAAATTTTAGGATTTTCTACAGAACACTTGGCCCCCGTGTTAGATCTCAATTCTTTTGGTGGCGACACTTTGGCTCCCATTTCACATTTATGTTTTTGATGAGATAAATCTTACTAGGTACATTATAAATCGTGTTTGTTGGTTTATTTGTAACTCTGTCACGCAGAAATAGAAGAAGGGATAGACTTGATTTTTTGCAGGTCGGAGAGTGTCAAAGACAACTACTATCCCGGAAAAATGAAAGCTTCCTATTGGATAGCACAAAAACCAAAAGATCACGCGAGAGAAGCCACGGGCAAAAGTTGGTACATTATAAAAATGATTGCACAAAGATAACAAGTGCAAAAATACACCACATATTTTTTTAATAAATCATAATTTCTATTTCGACACGTAATGCAATCATCATAAGGATTTCATGAATATCCAGTGGCTACGCAATAAAAAAACGAAAGATTTGAATCGCTTTGACCGCAAGCGCCTCGGTGGTTGCCCGAGCCGAACGATTAGCTGGCTCTAGCTGGGGACGGACTTAGGACTTGCACAGGGGTAGGTCGATAAAATAAATGAATACAGTGATTTTAATTTTCCCATTTGAAAGAAGGTACTGGAAACAGGGAAGGTTACGACTACACTTAATGTAAATTGGATCTCTAAAAGAGAACATTTGCTATGTAGGTAAACATCGCAATAATTTAGGCAGTGCGGTAACTTAAAAAGCGAGTAAGTTAAGTATCTTATGATCTCAAGTTCATCAGAGTGCGGCCTACTGTGATAGGTACTTCACACTGGCCCTTGACCAAAAAAGTGTGACGATCACTGAATTTGAGTATTGTATCAAAAACGAAAAAAAAAGCGGGTAAAAGCAGGACCATTTTAATAGAAGTACCTACCTACATATGATTACTTAATTTGTTTTACAAAATACGAGTAACGTATTGTTTTGATAGATCTCAAGTAATAAAAATTTAACCAAATATGTGTCAATGTTAAAGTTACCAACTTAAGCTAAGTTTTAGGTTTTGGTACGGAATTCTCTTTGCACTTTGCAGTTTTTTGGGTTCCGCCTTTGCAACCGCAGTATAACTAGAAACTTTATAAAAGATTTTTAATTTCGTCCGTAAGCTCTATCAACGTATATACCTATCTACAAACACCCTTAATTTCTACATATATACAGGGCTATCCAGAACGGGTGTACTAAGACGGTCATTCAGACCATCATTATGAACAACTTTTTTCATGGGGCTAACCCGGACTCCGAGAAAACATTTCAGCTGTTTCATGTATTTTCTCGATTCCGAGTTGCAATTTTGTATGGAACAGCTGATTTTTTTTACTTGAATTTTGGGTTGAATCCTAAAGTAAAAGTAGTGCATAATGATGATCTTAATCATCCTCTTTCGACTTACTACAGGACAAGCAGATAGCCCTGTTTAGGGATCGGGGGCAAAAGCCCTAGCCCTGCCGCCGCTCACCCCGCACAGCTTTATGATTATTGTCTGCTATTTATTCTTTTTCTTCCTTCGTTAGGATGAAGAAATGGAATAGCATAACATAAAACATTTTAATGCTGACTGGCGGAGCGGACCGGTTGCTCGGTATGAACGTAAAACGACCAAGATCTTAGAATGTTTACGAATATGTGGTTAGATGTTACCGAACATGGCCGGGGAAATATAAGGACCTAAAGTAGAGTCATTTTAATAAGTAACATTTGACAGTTCATTTTTGTAAAGAAAAATATACCTTACACTAAAGGAATAAAACTCATGAAAACAATATTGACGACGACCGATAAGTGTTCTCAAAGACGGCTTGGAGTTTTATTCCTTTAGTGTAAGGTTTTTTTTTCTTTGCATAAATGAACTGTCAAATGTTACCTAGCTACTAAAATGACTCCACTTTAGGTACTGGGAGAGGATTGATACAGATTGACAAGTTTAATTTTTTCGGAAACTGTCTAAGTACCTACACTTGATTTTTCCTTGTTGGTAGTGAAGGTTTAGGTTTAAGTGTGAAATATAATTATAAGCTACGAGTAGTTTCGAATTTAAAAATTAAATCGTTACGAAGTAATACATTTTACGTCTGTAATTGGCTGTAAGCGAACAATTCTTGAATGTACATAAATATTTGTCTGTACAAAATTCGGATCTCTGAAACGGCTCTAGCTAATTTTTTAACCGACTTCCAAAAAGGAGGAGGTTCTATGTTCGTCTGTATGTTTTTTTGTGTATGTTCATCGATAATTCCGCCAATTGTGAACCAAATCCAAAAAACATTTTTAGTTCGAAAGGATATACTCCCGAGGTGGTCCCATTTAAATTTTACAGAAATCGGCTGAGCCGTTTTTTTTAAATCAACAATAATGTAAACAATTCGAGCGAAATATTCGAATTTTGTTCACGATGGAACAAAAAATTTTTCAATTTCAAAATAAAAAATTTGACTTATTAATTCTTGCTATGATCCAAGCTCGATAACCCTCTAGTATAGGTATTGTTATACTAGCTAATGTAAGTGTTAATTATGCCTACGTAAATTTTTGATGAAATTTTGGAGGCGAAATTTTTTTTATGTACCAAATCCTTTGGTTTTGGTTGCCAATCGCTGGAACATAACATAAGTTTATCGACATCATGATCGACCTAAGTTACATTTCTTTTGCCAATTACCTACAGTTCAATCAATCATTGCGGGTCCACTGAAAGTGATCAGACAATGATATGCATGCGATGCTACACAAAGCGCTATGCTGTAAAGTTGATTGATAGTAAAGAACTTTATTTTCTACACAAGAAGGAACATATTCGATACAAAATGAGTAAGAAGCAATTAAGCAAATAAAGTTCTTTTGTGCGAGTCGCGACGTCTGGCGTCCTAGCAATGCTACAGTCTAGCCTAGCGGGCGAGTATACGCACCACGAAATAATTCTTTCGACGTGTCAGAACGAGACAGAGTTATAGTGAAGTATATCTGTCACTTTTACACACGTCGAAAGAAATCTTTTCGTGGTCGTATGCTAAGCTCGCTGGCCTGGCCCAGCGTTTAGCGTCACGCCAAGGTATAACTGACGCATAGCCCGAAATATACAGGGTTATCTGCTTGCCCTGTACTAAGCCGATGGGGGTAATTAAGACCGTATTATGAACAACTTTTACTACGGGGACAACCCGGAATTCAAGAAAAAAAATAGTCTGTTCCATACAAAATTGCGACTCAGAATCAGCAAAATGTGTGAAACAACAGATTTTTTCTCGAATTTTGTGTTGGCTCCATAGTAATAGTTGTTTGTAATGATGGTCTGAATCACGTCTTTTTGGCTTAGTATAGATAACCCTTAGTTCTAGAAAACCCTTCATGTATAAATTATTTAATTAAAGAAATACAAAAATAAGTAACACACACAGTAGTCTAAAAGATTGGTAATTTCTGAGGCACAGACATTATATTACACATATTATATTAAACTCAGGTTGCCTGGAAGAAACCACTTACAGAGATAGGCCGCCAATAGTTTAACGCGTATTATTGTTTCCTTTCTGGTATGACTCTCACATTTATCTCAAAACTAGCGACCCGCCCTGGCTTCGCACAGGTGTATTATACATAATGATAAACCTTCCTCTTGAATCACTCTATTTAAAAAAACGCATCAAAATCCGTTGCGTAGCTTTAAAGATATAAACATACATGGGGACATGGTGACATGGGGACAGGGGAAGCGACTTTGTTTTATACTATATAGTGATGATGAAGATCAGTCTCTATGAGCGAACTATGTAGTTCATAACTTAACTTTTTTATTGCTAACATGAATAAATCCTTTATAGTTATAGTCTAGCATTATACTCGTACCTAATAATATAATAATAGATTCATGCGTGTCTAATAATGCGAGCTCGTTGAACTCTTTTGTACCACAAACGATCGCACCTTCATACATATTTACTAGGTTTTACTAGGAACTTCAGTGGTGTAGATTTTTATACAATTGTTCTTCCGCACTCTATGTTCGTGAACCGACTTCCAAAGAAATAAGGTGTTCTCAATATGGTTGAATTTTCTAATGTGTTTTGTTTTTCATTTTTCGTCAATTATAATTATTTATAAATAGTTAAGAAGATGGTTAATTCGTTAGTACAATAGCATTAAGTAGTAGGTATGTACCTAATAAGTTCGAAGTTATTAAGTTGAGACTGCCATGTTTTAGTATAAAAGTCCCTAAAACACAAATTGAAATAAAAGAAATCGCAATAAAACTTAGAATTTTCAGTTTTACAAAGATCAAAAGAAAAAAATAATTTCTATGTATAGTGAATTAGTGATATTTATTTCACTTATAAGTGGCTCTTAGAGTGTGTATGTAAAAATGTTGGTTCAAGTTACGTTTCTATTTCATCTCAACCCTAAATCGATCGATTTTATAAACAGAAGACATCATTAGAATAAATTCCGAATTTCGTATTCGCAACAAAGACAAAGTAGCCTTTGTGTGTGTGAATACGAAATTCGGTGGAAAAGCTGATGTTTTGTCAGATAGTTACCTACTTATCTGACAAAACATCAGCTTTTTGCATTCGCATTTAGTTTTTCTTTCAAAAGCTCTGAATCTTATAGATATTTATGCAACTTCCACTCACGCGATTCGCCAAGCTGAAGTACCAAATAAATTGTATTAGAATTGCCCAGCGAAAGTTTTCTTGTGTTGCATAGTTTTTTGGTATCGGTAGCACAATGAGCTTTTTCTTCCAATTTTTTGACCACTTTCGGTTACGCTACGCCGATTGTCCGAGTAGGCGCGGGCAATTTGGTTGCCAATAAAAAAAAAAAATATTATTGTCCGTGGTGAATAAATTGGCGGCAATACTTTTCCCGCCAAAAGAAAGTATGAATAAAATTGGATGGACGCATTCGGATTTTATTGTAAAAACAAGAGTGATTTATGTTAAAGCGTAGACAGTCTTCAGACGATTTATTATCTCAATAATAAATGATTAGTTCTTGAATGTTTTTGCCAGCCATCAACATCAGTACCTAAATTGTTTTTAAAAGCCCCCCATTCCTTTTACGATATTATGGATTTTGATGTTTTATTTGGTGATGATTTTAAATAGGTAACTTTAGATGATACATAAAACTACGGTCCTAATTTTGTTTTTGTATTTATAGCTCAAAGCTAAGCAAAACATTTTTAATCATTTATTTATGGCATGTCTCTATAGGTATACGTTTAATAACGCGCAGACAGCTCATGTAAAATGTTTAAAAGGATTAAAAGGATAAAAGACCGGTCTATTAGCCATATTCCAGTATTGTTAATTTGTTGATTATACGGTTTCCCAGAAAAATCTTCTGTTTTCTATACCATTCTTGCAAATAAAAAAATATTTCTTTGCCTGGTGCACGTGAAAAATCTGCGTCAAATCGAACATTAATTCAGAAATACCTCAGTGTATAAAATGTGCAATCAGAACCAGAACACCGCGGAAAGGGCAAAAACTAGCTGCCCGAGGAGGGACGGACCAGTCCCGGTAACAAGGTTTCGAGGGCATTGGCGTGGGATCCGCTCTAACTCTAAATTGATGCACTCGATCTTAGGAGACATGACCGAAACTAGCCTAACCACCCTATGCTAGCTCCTATTCATCATCATTATCATTTCAGACTTTGAATGGGGGACCTCGGGGGGCACTTACAACTGAGCGCCACCGTGGCTCGGATGACACGTTAAATTGTAGGTCCCAGTTGTTATAACCGTTTAGCTGTGTCAGCGGCCTTCAGGCGGCTTAAAAACTCTGACACCAAAGCTGTAACCCAGCCTGTACGAACTTACTTTATTTGTCATAGGATATCTACTGATGGACATAGGCTTAATGAGGGTAGTCTGTCCAGCATGTGAGCAGACGTCCTACTCTGTGTCCGCCGGTGTGCCATGGTGGCGACAGCATTTTGGGGTCAATCATTCTAGCACTAATCCTGAAATTTCGAAAAGAAACAGTTGTTCCATACATAAAGTTCATTGACTCCCGACAAAATGAACAGAACAGCTGATTTTTCCCTCGCGATTTAGGGATTGGCATTTGATGGCACCATGCCTAGTAAAGTTGTCTCTATGATGAGTGCATAATTTTATAGATTATGTACTGTCGTAGTTCGCCTAACTATTATACCCCGTGTAATATATCTTATTGCTTTTAATTTATTTATTTGATCTGATTAGAACTGACCTTTCATTACATATTATACCTACTTTATAGAGTTTATGAATGAAATCGAATTTTAAACAGCAAAAAATTTTACCACTGCCTTGTATATACATCTTAGAAGCAGCAATGTTTGTTAAAAAACACCTAAAACTTTTCACTTTTAACACAAATGCCCGAAGACAAACTTAGCTTAAAGCACCAGAACCAAAACTTGAAATTATAAAAAGAGGTCCAGAATACATGCTCATAAAAATATACAATGCTCTACCTACCCACTTAAAAGACGAACTTGATGAAAAATCTTTTTCTAAAAATCTCAAAAAAATGTTATTACAGTTTAGACTATTATCTCACTGATAAAACTAAATAATAATAACATTTTAAATTTTAAAGTAGCTCGTAGTATGCTCTAGAATTTATGTCAAACTAGTTCTGTCTATATTATGTTTTGTAACTGAAATTGTGTACTATGTAGAATTATAATATGTCTATGCATAGTCATTTAAAATAAGATTAGCTTAGTCAGTAATTTTTAAGATATTCACTTACCTAATATTATGATGTTTTGCTATGCCCTACTAGGCAGGGTGTATACTTAGCTTTTAATCTCTTAGCTCTGTATATTATGCAAATAAATATTCTATTCTATCGATGGTAGATAACATTGCGTAATTGTTACTGACATTTTGCTATGAGCGTTATGAGATAAGTCTATATAATTGGCATTAGCTGTGTCCAATAAATAAGTACCTAGTTTTGACTAGAGCTCTTTAGTCGGTTTAGTTGAGAAATAGCTTATTTTCAGTTTGGAATAAAAGTGCTTTATAATGTATACTCGTATTCCAATACAGATTTCACTTTTGCACCCTTGCTATATTAGGTATAGACCACGACAGCGACCACGTACCTAGCGGCAAGCGTAGTTTAGAACATTCTGCATTCACCATCTAAGCTCCAATCTAGGTGTACTTACCGACGATATAATGAAAATCGCAGCAACACTCCTACCCTTAAGCTATCTTATTGGAATAAGACCGATACTAGCTGTAACGGAAAAAGTACTAAAGACGTCCTTCGCGGTCATAGTTGGCAGTATAAAATATCATCTTTGAAGCTGGCGGGCCCAGGTTCGATTCTCAGCCTGACAGATGAATGAAAAACGGTTTAAATATCTAACCAGGGTTTTGGTTGTTCGTTGGTCTTGTCTTATCGAGGTTCGGTGGTATCTTCGACCTAAGGAATCGTACTGGGGAGCTATGATTGTAAAGCATTATGGCGGGCCCAGGTTCGATTCCCAGCCTGACAGATGAATGAAAAACGGTTTAAATATCTAACCAGGGTTTTGGTTGTTCGTTGGTCTTGTCTTATCGAGGTTCGGTGGTATCTTCGACCTAAGGAATCGTACTGGGGAGCTATGATTGTAAAGCATTATAATTATTTAACAAAAGTAAGAACAAGCGTAGAAATTCCAAGATACTGTTTATTTTCACATATTATCAGTACCTATCACTCAGCAGTTTAATTCTAAGTTAATTACCAAACCTATAAATTCTAGTTGAATAGCTTAGAAACTCCAATTAAAATATCTCGGATATTATCTAATACTTACATTCTAGATAGTATAAATTCAGGTTTAGAAAAACTATTCCCATAGTGTTAATTTCCATCCAGCAATTATGTTCGCTAAGGGTTAAAATAGGTACTAACTAAACATGTTCTGCATCTAACGCTATTAAACCAATCCTGTTTCACTTACCACTTATGTAATTAGAGAAAAATCTTCACTGCACCATTCACAACACAATTAACTAGAACTGGATTAATGTTGATTCCTTGCGCATTGCTTTTATTTTTTAAGTCATAGACATCGCGCGTATTTTTTTTAAAAGACGCGGGTAAGCGGCCGTGCGTTGCGTCGCGTGTTTCGTTTGCAACTGAATGTTTTCTTCCCACCGTCTTGGTCTTGGGGTTCGTGGAAGCGCAAGCGCATAGAACAGAGCATTAGAACGATGGCACCTGCCTCGAGATTCTAACGGGTTCCTGAATGCGAACTTTGCGAACTAAGTATTTTGTTTGTTTGCTTTTGAAGAGATTTCCTGTAGTTTTTTTGATGCCTTTGAGGCCTTTTATGGGCGCTTGTTTTCACAAACTTACCTTTGTACCTACTATTTTTCAAAGGGCTGTACACGTAGTATCTATAGTAGTCTGGCTGTACCTTTGAAAAATAGTAGGTACAATTATAACTACTTATAATTAGATGTAGATTTTATGAAACAGTAGATTTTTTTCGCTATTTCGGGGTTGGTATTTATTTATACGTTACTAGAGGACCCGCCCCGGCTTCGCACAGGTGTATTATACATATAAACCTTGCTCTTGAATCACTCTATCCATTAAAAAAAAACCGCATCAAAATCCGTTGCGTAGTTTTAAAGATTTAAGCATACAGACAAACAAACAAACGAAAATAGCGACTTTATTTTATACTATGTAAGGATGATGATAATCAATTATGATAAGTTCGTATAGGCCTGGGGTCAGTGGTTTTAAGCCGCCTGAGGCCTCGGACATCGAACCTGGCTAAACGGCTAAAACAAACGAGTCCTACAAATTAAGGTGTCATCCGAGCCACGGTAGCGTTCAATTGTAAATGCCATCCCCGATCACCCATCCGAAGACTGACCGCGTCGAACGTAGCTTAGCTTCGGTGATCGCTGACAAATTTCGTTGTACGTGTTTTGTGTGTAATTGTGTCTGTACAAGACGAGGCGTAGTTTCGCCGGCCTCACTTGTTTGTTTCTCAACATTCTGTCCTGATTTTTTAACTGACTTCCAAAAAGGAGGAGGTTCTATGTTCGTCTGTACGTATTTTTTTTTGTGTATATTCTTCGATAATTTCGCCAATTGTGAACCGAATCGAAAAATTATTTTTAGTTCGAAAGGGTATACTCCCGAGGTGGTCCCATTTAAATTTTACAGAAATCGGCTGAGCCGTTTTTGAAAAATCAACAATAATGTAAACAATTCGAGCGAAATATTTGAATTTTATACACGATGGAAGGCGGTTTTACCATTTTTTGCGAAAAATAATTATTTATTTGGTCTGAGGCTGTCCCATACATTTTATAGTTGTTTATCAATGCACTTTTTTTTTACATAAAATTCATTTTGCCATTTTGAGAATTAAGCATTCCTAGAATTAGCCATTATCAGAATTGGGCATTTTTAGAATTAGACATTTATAGAATTGGGCATTCCCGGACTACTTGGGCTTTATGAGAATTAGACATTCCTCACCTAAACCCTAAATTCCAATTCTTATTATAAGCTTTAGAAAAGTGTCTCAACTCGACTGCTCCATACATTTTCTCGAGTTAATTAACGTTTTGTATTTCCACTGATTTATTTTTCGCAATTTCACAGTTGGTCCCATAGTAAAAGTTGTTCTTAATAATGATCATGTCCGCCTCTAAAAGTCTCTAGGTACAATGTGCAAACTACCACCCTGTACTTTATATGAGAACGTGAACATCGTCAATGAAAAAATATTTTTAGAAACTCTGCTTTATTTACTATTTTTTAATAATTAGTATTTTACAGGCGTTAAAACTATATAAAACGTAGGTATAATAAAGAATTTGTTGTACGTAACATTTATACTATTAATTCTAGTTTCTGATATGATAAGTCTAAATGTACAGTCATACATATTATAATGAATAAGGCTATTACTCTCAAATCTAATAGTATTACATATTAGATTATATAATAACGTTACCTAATTAAAGTTACGTCGTTAATAAATATGTATATCTAGTTGAATTTTGAAGTAAGTAAATGTTTTGTCCACTATTTTGAGTTTAACATTTAACATTTTCAACTCTATGTCCCCTCTCTCATTACGATACGCACACAGGACTATAGTCTCGGAGACTCGTCTCCGCGGACTCACAAATTATATTTTCATACCACCTGCTCGAAAAAAAATGCTGCAAAATGACCCATTAAATGTCATAGAATCTCAACGTAAAACGAGTCATTATTATCTTAACACAATCTCGAGGGCTATGGCAGGTCAATTTGGAACATCTAATTCGTATGAAAATTTCTCAACTTGTACTTAAATGTAAGTACGTCGTAAAGAGGTTTCATTTTGCAAAATTAAATATAACCTCTTTACATTGTACGGCAACTGGCATTGTAAGGAGGTTCTACTCGACTTCACAGAATTAAACCTCTTTGGTGCCCGTATCAGTTCGATTTTATAGAATATAAGTAACCTCTTTGCAATGCACGGGTTAGGCTATGATAATCGAGCTGGCCATGGTCTTATTTTGTTCATGTAGTATTTCCAATCTCTTTTTATTATAAACTAGCAGCGCCCCGCGGTTTTACCCGCGTTGTGCCCATTCCCGTGGGAATTTCGGGAATTTTTATACATATAAACCTTCCTCTTGAATCACTCTATCCATTAAAAAAAACCGCATCAAAATCCGTTGCGTAGTTTTAAAGATTTAAGCATACAGACAAACAAACAAACGAAAATAGCGACTTAATTTTATACTATGTGAGGATTGTGTGCGATTCTATGAAAATTCATAGGTAGGTACATTCTAATTTGTTTTAATTTATTGTGAACAATACCGAGTTGCCTAAGGAGTACCTACCCTTAGTGAATTTATGACGTAATAGAACCAAGTTTGTCTTCGTCTTGGGCGACTTGAACCCCTCGCTTCACTCAGGACTCTAAATAATTCCCTTCGCTCGGGAATTATATAAAAAACCCTCGCTGCGCTCGGGAGTTAGGTAACTGTAGAGCCCCTCGCTACGCTCAGGGTTCAGTTGTCGCACGTGACATAAGACACCACTTGGTTCTCATGGTACATAATCTACAATTATATGGAAAGAGAACTCTACGATAGCGGTTAATGTATGTGAGTTACCTATTGACATATTATGTACTACACCGAGATGTGTAACTCCCGATTTTAGTTAGCGGTTTTATTTTACCTATGGCAGTTTTTCATTGGTTTATTGTATAACATACACATATTAAGTTTATGCATGAACTCACTAAATTTATTGTATTTTTATACTAGTAACGGTTTAAGATTGCATAAAACATGAAATTCACGTCTGTTTATTTTGTCCCTCTATTGCCCAATGTGACAGAATTACAAGAAAGTGATGTTTATAGTTTCAAATTCCAACCTCACTCGTGTGAGATCGACCGCGTTAACCCTCGGGTTACGCTGAGCTCTGCGGCAACTAGTCTCCGAGACTAGAGTCGTGTATGCTGGCCCTTCTTATGGAAACAACGTCCGCCTTACCACAAAAATTTAAACATGCCTTAAACACTGTTTAGCCGTACAATTTGTACTGTTAAACATTGTCTAAGTCGTGCGTAAAACTTTAAGTAAGACGAGGTATGTCTAGCGACGTGATCTCAAAACGTAACCAGAAGGTTCAGACTTCTGATATAGAAGGGCAGTGTGCGTATCGTAATCAGAGATGGGCCTGTGTGACTTACTTTTTTCTAAATAACAATTTTATTAATAAAATCTATCAATAAATACAAAAATATTAAAACTTAAAATGTACTACGGAATAATAAACTATTTAAATATCTCTTATCACATGCGTAAAAATAATTATCTTTAAACATATATTAGGTAGAAAAAACTGAGAAAATGATACTTTAATTACAAAATATAGCTTTTAAGAGTTTGCCAACTACAACGTACCCTCAGACCAAATAAAAAAACAAAGACAGAATTTTGTGAACAAACAAGTGAGGCCGGCAAAACTAAGCCTCGCCGTGTACAGACACAATTACACACACATACGCGTACAACGAAACTACGCCTTGGTTTGTAAGGCGAACTATGGCGGCGCAACACCGACGAACTCACCACATGTATAAAAAACCGGCCTCACTTGTCTGTTCACGACATTCTGTCTTGATTTTTTTTTGGTCTGAGAACGTACCATACCATGACAGTGCTAGAAAAGTATCAGGCAAAAACATTATTTGTGTTAAAAAGTATGAGACTATATGCACACTAGACCGTTCCGTCACCGACCAGCGCCATCGCGTGCCATTTCGAACAAAGCGTTTCTTCACCGGCAAAATATTCTCGACTATTATAGACGTACGTTGATGGTACGTTGTACTGAGTAGATACAGTAGAGCGTGTCAGATTGTTTTCCGTACCTGATACGTTCATAGCACGGTTATGGTATGGTACGATACAGTGGACAGTCACCTTTAAATATTATAAGGCAGAACAAACTGAGAAAATGCTACTTTAATAAAATATAACGTTTCAACACATACAATAGATGAATAATAATATACGTATTACAACTAAGATCTATTCTTCGTTATTATAACTTTAATTAAATTTAATTATATTAATAATAATAAAATTTAATTATTAAATTTAATTTAATTTAACATAGAACCCCTTTTATTCCTAATACAATACTAAAGCTGCAATAAAATCGTAACTTTTCTAAAATATAAAAATCATACATAACATACAACATTAATATAATCATGTAAGTATGATAAATGTAAATAAAGTATTTTTGTAACGAATAATTTTATCAGTCATTTTGGAATTTTTAAATTCGAAAACTTTTTTTTCAGTCAAAAATTCTTCAATATCAGGTATGTGTTTGAGAAAGAAAAAATATACAACAGAAGTTTAAGTAGAGTCGATACGTCTTGTAATCAGTTAAAAATATAAATTCATAAAATGGATAAATTTATAGTTATGTAATGTGGCTTTGATTAAAATCAGTACTTATACTCCTTATTTTCTAGGTTAGATATCTATTTCTATATTTTTTCTTCAAAATGTAGATACCTACTTTACGCTGTATAAAATTCGAAAATGAGTAAAATCAAATCAAAGTGTTGTCGAGATAAAAAGATGTGAGATCTGCATTAAAAAGGGGAAGATTACTACAAGGAACACAATAGGCTTTTTTACTAAAAATATAATTAGTCCGTGAAATAGATTATCAAAGATATATATATATCTTTGGTATATTAGACACGTATTTTTATTTTGTCAATTTAACAAAAAAATATGTAGATATAAGCTGTTAGAGTTCTGCGTGACGTCACTAACCTACTACAAATGTACCGGCTAGTGACGTCACGAGCCCCCACTATCAAACTTTGACAATGTTTATTATCTTTGGCAATAATTGTTAGATTGGCAAATGAAAAAATACGTGTCCGATATTTTTTAATAAATAATCTAACGGACAAATTATAGTGATGATTTTTATACCCAGTAAACATACCCACTGTTGCGAAAAACCAGTGCTCGCGATGATGTCTCCTTTTCGAATAACTATTAGCAATGCAGCGGTACGTTCGAAAATAAAAAATATTATCGAAAAGGTTTGGATAGATGTCAAAAAAAATTGGTTGTCTGTAAAGTCGGTTTACTGACGATATGTAGTTGAACGTGACGAACAACGTATGTCGAACGCTGCCGAACGCAAAGGCCGATTGTGCTTCTTTGTCTCGCTCGTTCCGCGCTCTCGCTTGCACTTCAAGCCTAGCGTTGTCACGTCAAAAACTTATTGACGACCACGCGACAATCTATCGTCAACTGAACGCAACCCAGTTAAATAAGTGAAGCAAACATTATTTGCTACCTAATTGGTTATTGTCAGTTAAATACTTTTTATAGAGATACTGATCAAAACAACAAGAAAATAAAGTTGCCATTACAAAAGATATTCCACAAAACTACACATCAGGGTGAACGTGCACCTGTCTGTGCCACAGGATCCGCACGAGCCGGTAACGTCAAATGCATTAGACATAATTATTTTTCGCAAAAAAATAGCATGACCGACTTCACCCGTGTACAGAATTCGCGAATATTTCGCACGGATCAATGTTACATTTTTCACATTATTGTTGATTTATCAAAAATGGCCATTACCATTAATTTTTTATTGAAATCGTCAGCCGATTTCATTGAGACCAATTTTGAAGTATATTCTTTCCAATTAAAAAAGAATTATTGAAATCGGACTACTACGAAAAAAGTTTAATGCGTGGTTATACATTAAAAAAAAATATACGCGTCGAATTGAGTACCTCCTCCGGTTTGGTTCGTCGGTCAAAAAATACGGCGCGGCGCGATCAGGTGGGCGATGTTGCATATGATTTCATATAAAGGATGATGACTGTGGCGTGAACAAATGAACAGGTGCGCGTTTACCCTAAAGCTAACCACCCACTTTCACGCACCAAGGATTCGAACGCGACCCAATCTCATCTTAGGATAATTTTATAGAATTTAAGAATTGGTCGTTTGATTAATTTTGTATTTGTCACAGTAAATTCTATTGTCAATTGACGTTTCCGACGCGGGTCGGCTCTTTCGGCGCGTACAGCGGGGGAACACACGGTGATTTGAACTGATCAGTTAAAGCCCTCATACACATTCCGATTTGGTTCTAAAGACACCTGCCAAATCGGATCGAGCAGGAATAAAAGCGAAGCCGAACGACAGAACGCGTACACAATACGACCGCTAGTTTGTTGGTTGGCTGTGATCAAAATAAAATGTGTATGAAGGCTTTAACTTACGAGTATCAGTTCAAATAACCGTGTTTTAGTTTACGGGTGCGCGTTCACCCTTACATAGAAAAAAGAATTATCCTACTTATGTCTCTTCAATGTTAGGGTTTTCGGAAAACAGCTGGTGGTCATTGTAGGTTCGGAGGTACTTTTTCGTCGTAAGGTAGAGGAGGATGCCCCATTTCGTCATCATGAAGGCCCACACCAGTCGAATGATGATGCTGCTCTGGATTGGAATCACTCCTGAAATTATAACAACCGAATAAAAATTTGCACACTCCACTATTTCAATTATATAAACCAATTATACTGGGTTATTCCTAATCAATTAGCATCTTTTAGGGGCTTATTTTGTTTATCAAAACTAACAACTTTTGTTATGCTACTTTTGTCAAAACTCAAAGAAATCGGCCAAGTGCGAGTTGGACTCGCGCACGAAGGATTCCGTACCGTATAGGAGCCCCATTCCTCTTGCCGTTATTAATAGCGAGCAAAAAACTCCTAAAAATCACGTTTGTTGTATTTTATTCTGTTTTTAGTATTTGTTGTTATAGCGGCAACAGAAATACATCATCTGGGAAAATTTCAGCTGCCTAGCTATCATGGTTTATGAGATACAGCCCGGTGACAGACAGACAGACAGACGGACATCGAAGTCTTAGTAATAGGGTTCCGTTTTTCCCTCTGGGTACGGAACCCTAAAAATAAGCTGTTTCATACAATTTGTCGCGGGTGAACGATATTTTTCTATGACTAATATAATTTTTCTAACCTTTTTTTGGATTTTGAGATTTGACAAAAGTCGTTGAACATAAGTTGTTAGTTTTGATGTACAGAATAAGCCCCTAAAAGGATGCTAATTGATTAGGAATAACCCTGGATATTTGGCCTATACAAATCAAATATCATCATCAATATCAATATCTTGGCGTCGTGTTCACAACGCGGCGGCAACCACTCACCGCAGTAGCAATATGTTCATAATGTTAACGGCGCAAGAAAGGGGGTATACGCAACTTGTATCTAGTTTCACGGAGATTAGATTTAGCTTCTTCCGCCACAAGAAGTTTGTTTCAGCCAATATAGACCGCACACACAAGTTGGCGGAAATGAAGTTAGCTCCAAGCTGCGCAATCCAATCCTGACTAAAGCTCACACAAAGCCGCGCTTTGATTGGATATTGTGCAGCTTGTAGCTAACTTCATTTCCGCCAACTTATGTGACGCGGCCTATACTACTTAATACTATAGTTCGGCCGTTCAGAGAATGCGTTCCTGACACGTCATCTTGAAAAAATGTTTTTGGCCGATATCTCGGAAACTATGTACGTAAGGGCGAAAATCATTAAGATCATTATTGTAGAAAATAAAATTTAGCATCTTTTGTTTCCAGTAAACTTTTTTGTAAAACTTACCGTTTACGATTTATGGCCCATTTAATGGAATTTCATTAAATGGATCTTAAAACATTAAATGGTCCATTGCCCTTAAGTACATAGTTTCCGAGATATCGTCCAAAAACATTTTTTCAAGATGACGTGTCAGGAAGTCAGGAACGCATTCTCTGAACGGCCGAACTATAAGAAATAGTTATCCGAACAGTATACCTCTCGACACATCTCTTTACCTAAATGTTCACACGCCTACATCGTATTTTATCGAGATTCGTTAAAAAATGAGACCGTTCAACATTCGGATAAACGAAATCAAAAACGTGTGTAAGAGACCTTCACTTAGGTCAAAAAAAAGTTCGCATAGACCGGGTGGCTATCCCTGAAGACAGTTTTTAAGCCTCCTTAAGGCCATTGAAACACGGGACTTACAATTTAACGTGTCATCCGAGCCACGGTAGAACTCAGTTGTAAATGCCATGTGCGGTCACACATCCGAAGCCTGGCCGTACCTAAAGTTGCTTAACTTCGATGATTATTACAATTTATTAACCTGCTTCGATTCTGACTGTGAATAGATAATACTAAAACACACTTTTACTACATATTCAAATACATTCAACAGAATATGTAGAGTCCATCAAACTAATTATGTACCTATACAATCTTAATGATATTGTCACAAAACTATTAAACTATACGAGTTTAATATCTTTAATAGGTACTTTCATTATCAACTGTCCACTGATAAATCTGTCTCCAAATATAAAGTTGACGTCACTATGTTTTGTCTCATTTCTCTGATAAGAAACTTTTCCAAACACAAATATTCATCATTATCATGTCTAGTGCTGGGACTTCACACGAGAAATACTCGTATAATTACATATACTTGTAGGTACACTGCAGGGTGCGGCAATACTACTTTATACGCCTCGGGATAAAAAGTAGACTATGTCACTTTCCGTCTTTCATACCCGAGGCCCTATATTACCACCCTTAATAAAGGAGGTGGAAAATAAAAAAATAATAAAAAAAACGACTTGACGGTTGTTCGATTCGACAGCTGTTGTTTTTTTTTTTACATTTCTTGAAATGCACTCTAGAATAGCTCGCAGCAGATTTTTTCCTACTTACCTACCACTTATCGTTATATTATGGAAAATTTACGCAACATCGCAACATTAGTAGGAAGGATTGTACGATCAAAACACAAAAAAAATATCACCAATCCCATAGAAAATGTTTGTTAACTATGCTATCAACACAATGTACGTAACAGGTGCCTTTTTTCATAATTTCAGGATAGTTTCAGGGTTTGTTGAACCTGATCAACTTCAAGTTGCCCTTAAGAGGTAATTCTATTAGTTTATAGTGAACCCTTTAAAGGTACATTAGGAAAAGACTGAACCCTTAGGATTATTATGGGCCGAATCAAACAACTTGGCGGCTATGATGTTAGCTACTAGCTGCGGATAACCAAATCCTGAATGAAACTCACAAAAGCTGTGCCAGGATAGCCAATCCATCCACAACTTGTAGCTAACATCACAGACACCAAGTTGTTTGATTTAGCCTATACATACTTGTTTTTCTTTTTTTTTAGACCATATCCTGCTGATCTTAGGTTGAGACATGGTTGCTTACCAGATTTATAATAGCATTCTAGGAATATATAGAAGATCATTAGTGCAGAGCCCGAGACGCAGCCGATGATCCCGATGTCTCCGATGTACTGGAGCGCCTTCCTCGAGAAGTTCACATGCAGCGACTCTTTCAAGTAGTGGCAGTGGAGCATCAAGGCCAGACCAGCATTTATACCTAGGAACAAGAAAAACTTTATTTATTATACTTTATATATTACTTTATAAGAATTTTATCTAAAAATCTATTTCTTCAAATATTAAAATTTTAGTCTATCTACTGTACGATCTCCTGGTCCCGCACGCCTCACCCGGGCTGCACTTGAGTAGAAGTCGGTGTAATAAAACGACCAGTTTACTACTGAACCAAAAGACAATTTTCTGTTGTTGCCGCGTGGAACTAATGTCCACTGATACTTATACTCTACAATTTCAAATTATTCAGATGTTTTAGATTTAGAATCTGTATTTAAGTCCTATTTTTTGACATAATAACTCTTAAAAATTGATAAATGCTGGCGCTCACGAAAAAGTATCACATATCAAGCAATAGAGAGGCATGATCGGCCTAAGCATTCGGCTTGTTTCAGTTGTTGATTCTTATGACGTTATCACGTAAAATTATCGTCTATAAACCAGCTTTGCAGACAACCAATTTTTTATTTCATATTATTAAGTGGCCCAGTATTTTGTTGACTTTAGATATTGTGGATGCTAGTGCCTGTCTAGTGTCTAGTTTATGTGACATTGGGGCTTCTATAAGTTAATTTATAGTGATTGTGATATGACTTGATGGAATTGTTTCATATAAGTATAATTTTTTTGTCACAAATCTCAAAGGACCGAAATATTTGTTTTAGTTCTAGTTTAAGTTATACCAAGTGTTATCAAAGCAAATTGATGACTATGGAATAGAATTTTAGAAGTATGTAATACTTATTTTGGGTTTATTTGTTATGAAGGTGAAGTCAAGGAGTAGTGGAACATTCTATGTTTTTCCTGACCATATCACTTTTTTACCAAGATTTTATGTTCTGGGTATACTGTGACTCATTTTGATTGAAATAGTATATCTCTTTCGATACTAACATAATTATGTTTACAGCGCTCTGGCTCACATTCAATTGCAGTCACTATCAGAAACGTGAATCACTCATAGTAGGTACGCAACAGGATATAGCTGTGTGCTGTACAAGTAATATAAAAACAACGTAACATAGGCATTTCATTAAAAAGCAGAATAACCTGGTGACCTCTAACATAAACTATAGGTACTATCTTTGCCTAGTTTAATAAACTACCTACCTACTCATAACTATTTATTGAAAGTTGCATGTTGATTACAGCATTGTTTACTATCACCAATGACTGGTTGAAAACAAGTTTGTAATTTCTGCCAACAGTCAAATCAAAAGTAGTCAAATTAAGGAACTTAGTGTCATAGCATAGGTTCAAGTAGCATTTGTGAAACAAGATCAAGCATCTTAAAGGTAGTGGTTCGGGAAGCGGCAAGCTTATAATAGAGACCAAATTGTAATCATTTTGTAGAAGTAGCAATTGGTATGGAATGGCGCAGTATACGTACTATTTACAGTTTACATTTTGCTGAACTTACCAGATAATAAGGCCCACACGCCAGCTTCTATGTTAGCGTAAACAATACAAAAACATATAAATGCCGAGACCCCTAGAAAAACACCGATTGCACTTAGTGCTATGTGAATTTTTGTACGTAACATTGTGATGCACTCAGACGAATAATAACTGGTTATTTTGTCTGTATCTTATTTGTAAACAATAAACTACGTAGGCAAATTATTAGTCTTTGTAGCAATCGAATTTATTATTCTCGAATCTCGATCGAGTTTCGATTTGTAGATTTTGTTTTGTGGCGTAAACAGATGTCAATGTTGCCAGCCAAGCCACAATGATATAGTAAATAATAATATACCTATCATTAGGTTCCACCTTATGGCTTTGAGTTGTAATTATAAAAGCAAAGTAAATATGTATTAGCTACAGTGTGGGCAGCATTCATGGACTTTGGGACTTTATAAGGCAACGATAAAAAATGATGATGAATTATTATAGTAAAGTCCCCGTCACGAGAAGCTATAAATTTTGTAAACAAGTGTTCAGGAGTTCACAACATTTGGACCAACAAAAAAAATGATTTTTTTAAAGATTTAATAAATTATTAAGTAACAAATATGAATTAACATATTATTATATTATTTGAGAATGATTATTCGCTATATAAGCTATATCTCCAGGTATACCAATTAACCTAACCAATTACTTCACAATTTAAAACCTACTTCTAATATTAACCTTAAGTTTCCAAAGATTAGCGCGTTTGAACAAACAACTCTTTCTTTTTACTTATTATATATTTTAGATAAATTGTATTACGCACCTTTTGACGTTTTTTTCGAGGCGATTTATTTTTTAGATGTACTGGCTACTGGCTCCATTATACGTAATAACAAATAAAATTAACGCAACAATTAAAGTAACAACAATAAAAAAGTGATACGAAACAATAACAAAATTAACAATAAAAACCAGATCCGCGATATATGCAAAGCAATGAAACAAACTCGTACGCATTCGAAACTCGAATGACGCGTTTATTTCAAAATGGCGTCCCGATAGTTTACTATCCCTGCGACGGACGCGTTCCGGTACCAAGAAACACAAACGATAGCGCTTTGCGTCGTTAAAATATGATCCGACTAAATTAAATAGGTTGTTACTTTCATATAACCCGTCTATATTTCGTGTCGATTGAATATGGTCAATTTATTATTATCTCGCAGTATAAAATGTTTACTTAGTAAAAGATGTTTGTTTACATAATTTATAGCTTCTCGTGACGGGGACTTTAGGTACATATATAGAACATATACATATATTATAGCCACACGGAGAATAGTTGTACATTGAAACTAGGTATAAAAATCATTATTAGTCCATCAGTTAGATTGAAAAAAAATATTGGATACATATTTTTTTCTTTTGTCAATAAAACAATCAGTCACAGAGATAAACCTTGTCAAAGTTTAAGAGTGGGGGCTCGTGACGGCACTTGTTGGCACATTTGATAGCGGTTAGTTACGTAACGCGGACGGAACTTTAACGGGCTATATCTTCATCAATTTTTGTTAAATTGACAAGAAAAAATACGTGTCTAATATTTTTTGACAATCTATTTGACGGACTAATTATATGTTTACAGTTAACAAGCATATTATTTGCATTTTCAAAATATAATACTTACTCATAGCTACTTAAAGCTCCGTTACGTTATTAAACATTGTAGCTTTCTGAGTTAGCCATAAAATCAGAATTGAAACGCTATAATAAAATGGAACCAGTGGAATGGCAAAACGTATACGTAAATGGTCACGTGGTCGAGTGGGAACGGGAGCGAGCATTGAAAATCCATGGTTGTTCAGGCGAGAGCGCGGATGGTAGTTCGTTTATTTTTTTCGGAAAAATCAATTTTCTGGAAAGATAGGGGGTGGCTTTTGCCTAGCAGTGGGACACGGCAGGCTAACAACAACATAACAATTATATCGCCCCTGGGATCTATCTATTGAAGATGAATCAATCCCATCAGGACTGTGATTTATTCGTAATGCCATGGCTACATCTGCGCCCTACGGCGAAGTTATCGTCACTGGGGGCTCATTCATCTAATTCAAACGGTACCTAGTAATTGGTTGTTCACGATTTGAACTACTACCTGAAGCTGGGCACACACGCTGCGATGATCGCATCTATTCATCAGATCAGTTCAGCGAGGTCCTAATATAATTGCATTGCCGGTAGGTAGTTATTGAGGAATCAAAATGACACCCCTATTTTAATAGAAAAACATTGATTTAACAAAAAAATTATTGGCATCAAAGTTGTAGAAAATCAAATTTTAAACAACTTTTGTTCCTATAACTTCTGCTGTAAAATTAAAATAACAGAAGTTATTGAAGAAACAAAATGGTACAACCAACTATTTAAAAAAAAAACGATCCTACAAAAAGTTGATGGGAATCAAAGTTGTAGAAAATCAATTTCTAAACAACTTTTGTTACCATAACTTCTGCTGAAAAATTGATATAACACAAGTTATAGAAGAAACAAAATGGTACAACCAACTATTTAAAAAAAACGATCCTACAAAAAGTTGATGGGAATCAAAGTTGTAGAAAATCCATTTCTAAACAACTTTTATTCCCATAACTTCTGCTAAAAAATTGAAATAGCACAAGTTATTGAAGAAATGAAATGGTACAACTATTTAAAAAAAAAACGATCCTACAAAAAGTTAATGGGAACCAAAGTTGTAGAAAATCAAATTTTAAACAACTTTTGTTTCTGAAACTTTGCTGTAAAATTGAAATAATACAAGTTATTGAAGAAATGAAATGGTACAACCAACTATTTAAAAAAATATCGATCCTGCAAAAAGTTGATGGGAATCAAAGTTGTAGAAAATCAAATTTTAAACAACTTTTGTTTCGATAACTTTGCTGAAAAATTTGAAATAACACAAGTTATTGAAGAAATGAAATGGTACAACTATTTAAAAAAATATCGACCCTACAAAAAGTTGATGGGAACAAAAGTTGTTTAAAATTTGATTTGCTACAACTTTGATTCCCATTAACTTTTTGTACTTTGATGCCAATAATTTTTTTGTTAAATCAATATTTTTCGATTAAAATAGGGGTGTCATTTTGATTCCTCAATAACTACCTACCGGCAATGCAACTATATTAGGACCTCGCTGGACTGATCTGATGAATAGATGCGATCATCGCAGCGTGTGTGCCCAGCTTCAGGTAGTAGTTCAAATCGTGAACAACCAATTACTACCGTTTGAATTAGATGAATGACCCCCAGTGACGAAAACTTCGCCGTAGGGCGCAGATGTAGCCATGGCATAACAGTCTGAAAAACTATCGTACCTACGCATTAATATTGTGTGAAACTGGTAATGCTATGGCTACATCTGCGCGCGAAGCTTCGCCGGAAGCTTCGCGCGATGTACATCGTCGTCGGGCGCAGACGAAGTTTCTGGCCACACCTGCAGCGAAGATTGGCGCGCTAAACATCGCGCGATGTTTTCTTGCCAGAGTGAAGTAGATTGACTACTATCATGGTAGATTTTCGATGTAAATTTGGTAGTGTGGTAGATTTATAGTACTTTTTGGAAAACCAGTAGAATTCATAAATATTATATTATAACCAACCCGCCTCTTCTCCCCTATCTAGGATTACGATTAGAAAGGTGGAATAGCAATAGGCAGGGCACATAGTACGGTGGACGTTGACCGACTTGGTGGACGTATGATATATTAGCAGTAGGATGTCCACTGCTGGACATGGGCCTCCCCTATGGATTTTCAAAAATCCTGGTTGGATACAGCTTGCATCCATCGGCTTTTATCAATGGTTCAACGAGCCGGTGGACGTCCTACGCTGCGTTTGCCGGTAGGTACGTGGTTTCCATTTGAGAACTTTACAAACATCAAAACATATAATCTAAAAAAAATATCATCATCATAAAAACTGATATAAGTACTTAATTCTTCTATTCAATATCTCGTTTGATATTCCATTATAAGTAGGTAACGTATAGTTTTTTAACCGACTTCCAAAAAGGAGGAGGTTCTATGTGAACTGTGAACTGAATCAAAAAATATCCTTTTTAGTTCGCAAGGGTATACTCCCGAGGTGGTCCCCCTCCCCCCCACTTCCCCCCTCACTCAAAATCACCGACGACAAAAACATTCATATAGGTATAGATTTAAGAACCTTTGTACAAGTTTCGTCACTGCGTCGAGATTCGTTAAAAAAATGCGACCTATATAGGTACCTAGAGGAAAATCAATATCCGTGCATACGAAAGCAAAATCATCGATTTAATATCCCTATTAATTCGACGATTTTGCTTTCGATTTGGTCTCCTGACTATTCTCACTTCGTTAGCTCGGTCAAGAGGATATCCTAGTGACGAAGAAATTGAGAAATAGGTATTTGGACTAAACAATTGCCGTCCCGAGATGCGCCCAAGCTGAGCTTCAATGTGTGTGTGATGCGCTCGAACTGTCCCCCCCACCCGCGCCTCACGGAACCAGCGCGAGCGTGGCCGACCGAAATTTGATTTTGAATTGTAGCAAAATATGATATCACGTAGAGTGCGCACAAGATAACTCTGCGCGCGAGTCGTGGCGCCACGTACGTTATTTCACTAGCATTCCGTATTCCCTGGCAGCATAAAATTTGTTCCTCATTTTGGCCGTACGTAGAGCTATCTTACGCGTATTCTACGTATAATCTGGTTTCCTAGTAAGTATGGCGGAAAGCAAACAAAAATAATCCTGCCAATGATTACTTATTTTTCTGCCATTAGGAAGCTACATTATTTGTGACATAGTATTTATTTTCTTTCAAATTATTTCATTATTGTTGTACAAAAACATAATATGTACCCAACTAACATCATAATTATACAATTGATCTTGAACCCAAAGCAGGGATTAAAAGTAGCAATTTCGCTATTTGATTTCTGTATGCGTTGCAGTTTACATTGTATATTTTGACTGAAATTACTTCTTTCTAATTTTAAGTTAATTATTTTTAATTTAAATGTCTAACATAGTTCTTCTACAAACTAAAATAAATATGGACTCGCGCTTGAAAGGGTTCGTACCGTATGGGAGCCAATTATGTATTTAAATTATTTGTTTTTTAAATTGAAATATGTATTATATTACTAAATACTCTGAGAATATGTCAAGCGTCTACCTGTTGTCATTATTAATAATTATCGTGCAAAAACTCACATCTGTTTGAATGAATGTAATGTAATGAATTGTAATGAATAAGTATAGTAGGTATTTTATTCTATTTTTTGACCGATGAAACGGAGGAGGTACGCAATTCGACGCGTACCTATTTTTTTTTTATTGGAAAGGGTATACGTCGAAGTTGGTCCTATTTAAATTTTCTTAAAATCGGCTGAGCCATATTTGATAAATCAACAATAATGTGAAAAATGCTACTTCGATCCGCGCGAATTCTGTACATAGTTGAAGTCGATATTTATTTCATTCTATTTTTAGTTAGTATTTGTTGTTATAATGGAAACGGAAATACATCATCTGTGCAAATTTTAACTGTTTAGCTATTACGATTCATGAGATACTCGTAGGTACAGCCTAGTGACTAACAGACAGACGGACAGAGGAGTCTTAGTAAGTAATTTGGTCTCGTTATATTACTGTATACCTACCTGCACATCTAAAACTTCTTGCCTTTTATATGGTACCTACAATATTTTCATTCTGCTATTTCCATATTTCTGTTAGTTCCATAGTATAAAAATAATAGAGGATTTGGGTGAGGAGAGGTTTACTGTTTAGAGAACGGCTTGTCATACCTTGGTAATACTTTAAACACGTTTAAAAAAACTAAAACAGTTAGCAAATTAAAGCAGCAGTGGGTAGGACACACACCATAGTAGGTAATACAAGATAGAACATCTACAAAGTAGGTAGACCTTCTTGCGGCGGCATCATGTGTCGGGTGGTTCTCCTCCCTCAAATATGGTCGAGGAGAATGATGGCTGGCACATGTGTCACACTCGTGATCGGGTGCTGCATGCGGGTCGCCGGTCTGCTCGTGGCATTCACGCAGTGCATTGACTAACTTAGGCTATTTCAAGTACCTACTACTAACTCTCTTTGATAGTATAATCTAATAATTGTAAATTTTAGTTAACAAAGGGCATAGACCCTGGAGTCTGTGGTTAGAAAATTTAATTAAAAAAAAAAAGTAGGTAGATATGAACTGATTAAAGCATTTAAAGCACTTCTAATTAAACTTTTCAGCTCTCTTCAAACTCAGTGGATTGGCAAGTTAAAATGACAGAGGGCAAGGCACATAGTTCAATGAACGGATGGCCAATGGGGCTGTTTTCTCGAATGAATCTCACGTATAATCCGCGCCACACAAGTCGGCGGATGGAAAGTTAGGCGCAGAACGCTGCGCAAAAGGCAAAATATAGGTATGCGCGGGGGCCAGAGAGAACAATGCACAGTTCTAGCCCAAATTCTATGACTCTAAAAATACTAAATTGCCAAATAATTTAAAATATATCGAAAGAGATAACTGTTTCATAAAAGTTAAAACAACTAAAAATTATCCTATTATCGAAATGCATTAGACGAAATGCATTATTATACATTAGACGAATTTTTTAACGATAATCTAGAAAACGTAATAATAAATCGTTCCAATACAAATAATAAAATTGCCATACCCTAATAGGGTCATATGTATAACTTTACAAAACATGTTAACTAAAAACCGCATGTAAATTTCATATGTTGCAATATATGAATTGAGTTTGAGTTTGAGATACAAGACGCCGGGGCACACCCGCCCGCCAACCTCATGCCTCCCGCATGCACGCCTGTGCTTACCACTACGCCACGCGGCGTCGACATTGTGCACACATGCGCAATAATTAGCGAATTACGGCGAAGTGTCATCTGCGGCTAACATCGCATCCGCCGACTTGTTTGGCGCTACCTATACTGGCAAAAATCTTTGAAATTATTACAGAGTCTTTGAAATTATTTTGCCATTTTGAGAATTGAGCATTCTGTGCTGAGCACTACCTCTTTAGGGCAAAGTTAATAGGTTTAAAAAGAACAACTTTTACTATGGGAGCAACTAACTCCGAATTGGCGATAAAAACCAGCTGTTCCATACACTTTGTCCATTATCAACGGACTTTTTCTAAGGTATAGTTGATATTTCTCGCGGATTCGGCTCTGGTCGGTCCCATAGTAAAAGTTATGATGTACTTAACTCGCCAAAGGAGGTTGTTTTAGGTACCTGTAAGCTCTTATATGTATTTAATATGTGTGATTTTTTTTTAAAAATTTCCAAATCAAAACTATGTTGCCATTTTGAGAATTGGGCCTTCATAGAATTATGCTTTCGTAGAATTGAGCATTCCCTTCTTGGATTACTTGGGCACTATGCGAATTGGTTATTCTGCGCCTAACTCATTTAGATGTCTGCGGATACAACACGATATTCTGTATAATCGCTGCAACATGTCGCAGCAACTAAACGCCCATATTCCATACATAAAATCTTTTCTTCAAAAGTAACAAACATACAACGGTCAAATCATAAGATTGGAAAAAATAACTAATATTTTGAATTATCATCGATATCGATGGACATCACTAGAGCATCGACAAAAATATCGACTATTACTACATCCCTAGTGCTTGTGTACGTACTTGTGTAGGTTTGAGCACTTTGAACCTCCCTTACCTCGACCCTGCCCCCGCATCGTGCTATAGGGACAATTGCAGCTCAGAGCGATTTATACCTGCAAAAAACTTGGCGAGACAACGTTTCGTATTACGCTGTTTTCTTCTTCAAAAACTATTTCAATCAAGTATTTTTTTAAGTCAAAATTTAAAAAAAATATGTGTTCATGATTCTGTAATTTTATATTTTGTTAGATATTATTTAGTCTCTTCTGGTAGGTCTCTAAAGACGTCGGTAATAATGGTGATTTTTTTGTGATTTTGAAGGGTCATATTTTTCCTGCTAATTAATTTATCAAGAAAAAGAAAAGACAGGGTAGTCGAAACAGCAAAATTTAATTTTATGACAAAAAATTGAAGCCCTATAAGTATTTTCAAGGAAGAAAACAGCGTAATACATTAATATGGAAAATAACAGACCAACCAGGTTCTGAGAAAATCAGCTACTCAATACAAAAATTATTTTTCATAAATAATGGCAAAACCGCCTTCCATCGTGTACAAAATTCGAATATTTCGCTCGAATTGTTTACATTACACAAAAAAATACATACACAAAAACATAGAACCTCCTCCTTTTTGGAAGTCGGTTAAAAAGGTGGGTACCTACTCTCGACATGTAGCTACTTATGCCTATAAAAAAACTCTCCCTTAATCTTAGTATCTATTTCTGTATTTATTTCTATGGCGGTAAGGTTCAAAATAGGGCTTCCACTTCATACTCTTCTACTTGAAGCATATTATTACGAGTATATTGAACATTAAACCACTGATATAATTAATCTACTCATTATTTCGTTGGATATTCCATCATATACAACGTATAGCTTTTTGACCGACTTCCGAAAAGGAGGTTCCATGTTCGTCGAAATCGGCTAAGCCGTTTTTGAAAAATCAACAATAATTAACGTGATATGAAGGTTAAATCCGTCCCGTCGTGGCACAGAATAGGTTTAAGTTAGTCAATTTTTTGTCAAAGCTAATAGTTTCCTCAAAATAACTATCTAAAGATGAAAAAGATGCAATGTATGGCGTACATGGGCGTATATGAGGGGGGGTCCGAGGGGTCCGGAAATTAATGGAACTAATATTGACAGACAAGGCACGACTGCGGTGTCGGATCTGCGGGACTTTTTCAGTGAGTTATATTCTAATAAGATTCTAATCAGTTCGCTGAGGACGGAACTTAGGTGCTTACTCCCTCACACCTGTCAAAATTAGTGCAGCAACTAAAGTTATGTAAGGGAGGCATAAACATACTTCATATTATGTACGTACATATAATAAGTACGTTTCTACTTTAATTTTCTTTTAAAAACCTCACAGCTCTTTTTTGGATAGTCGGATAAAAATTTTGGACCCCCCCCCCCCTTGCAAGAGCTATATACATATACGTCCGTGATGGCGTACCTAAGCTAAGTAAACGTCTAATTTGTATGGCGGCCATGTGTTTTTAATTGTTCCAAAAAGTACCAAGGTAGTACTCAATATTTTTCGAAGAAAGTACATCTCAAAACCCCATCGTTTTTGAGATCTCTTAGGGGTCCAGGTTAAAGAATTGACCTTCCGAGATTTTGTCATTATTTCTCCCGATTATTTTTTTATCTCCATACAAACCTACAATCAGTTTTTTCCTACCTCTTACAACTATCTAAATGAGTGAGTAATAAAATGTATAACATCTATTCCTGTATTTATTTCTATGACGGTAAGGTTCAAAATAGCGCTTGAAATATCAACCATAATTTACGTATACCTATATTTATGTCTATATAGTGATCCGTCTTGTCGAAGGCACAGAATAGGTTTAAGTTACTACTAAAGCGCGTCGCGTATTTTTTATTGGGTTGTATTTTTAATATTGCCATATCTTTTAAACTACGCGTTGGATTGATTTGTTGTGAAAAACAATTTTGTTCTCCTTGAAATGACAAAGCTAACAAAAGGATTCAATTGGATAAGTATTAATACTGTGTTTGTCAAAACAGTTTTGAAAATTACCTACAATTTCGCGTTCACTTTAAAGTGACCAAAGTTGATATACTGCAAAAACCTGAAGAGATAGATATATATTGTCGCGAACTATTATGTAGACCTAATAAAGCCGGTTATTTTTGAAGTACATCATTTTCATGTAGGACTTACTATGTAGTCAGCGCACGCGCTTAAAAAGTCTCAAAATTTCATTTTTTGCCGACTTTTTTTACAATTTTCAATATTTTACGCTGTAAACGTAACATAACTGAAATAAAATAAAACTAATGTGTTTGAGTGGTAAAGTACAATTCTAATGATGAAAGAATTTTCGAAATCGTTCCAGTAAATTGTCATATACCTTGGTTCAAACATTTCATTTCTAAATTAAAAGTCTAATTTGTATGGCGGCCATGTTTTTTTGTATGGGAGCCAAGGTTTTTTTTAATCTTTTCTAAAAGGACCAAGATAGTACTCAATGTGGTGTGAAGAAAGTACATCTCTAAACCCCACCGTTTTCGAGATCCGCCGGGGGTCCAATGCCAGGAGTTGACCTTCGGAAGTTCACCACTTTTTTCTCAAACCATTATTCCATCTATATACAAATCTGCATTTAGTTTTATGTCATTGCTAATAGTTTCCTCAAAACAACTATCTAAAGATGAAAAAGATGCAATGTATGGCGGCCATCTTTAAAAAAAAATATATCGAAAAACTAATTTCAGATTCGTAATTGGCAACCCCGAAAACCCCCGGATGCAAAATTTCAAGTCGCTGAAAAGGTGGGCATACACGATGCGATGATTTGATCAAATTTTCGCTTCATTCCAACTGGGAGCTCATTCAATTAATTCAAAGGTCCTCAATAGCTACGAACCAGCTATAGTTAACTACCTATATTTGGCCTCCACTGAACTGATCTGATGAATTGATGCGATCATCGCGTTCTGTGCGCCCAGTTTCAGGTAGTAGTACAAATCGTTAACTACCAATTCCTACCTTTGAATTAACTGAATGAGCTCCCAGTTGGCATGAAGCGAAAATTTGATCAAATCATCGCATCGTGTATGTCAAACTAAAATCAAATTTCAAACAACTTCGATTCCGATGATTTCTCATGAAAAATTGAAGTTACAAGTTATTGAAGAAATGAAATGAAACCACCAACTATTTAAAAAAAATATCGATCCCACAAAAAGTTGATGGGAATCAAAGTTGTAGAAAATCAAATTTTAAACATCTTTTGTTCTCATAACTTCTGCTGTAAAATTGAAATAACACAAGTTATTGAAGATATGAAATGGTACCACAAACTATTTAAAAAAAATATCGATCCTACAAAAAGATGACGGGATATAAAGATGTAGGAAATCAAATTTTAAACATCTTTTGTTCTCATAACTTCTGCTGTAAAATTGAAATAACACAAGTTATTGAAGAAATGAAATGGTACCACAAACTATTTAAAAAAAACATCGTTCCTACAAAAAGTTGATGGGAATCAAAGTTGTAGAAAATCTAATTTCAAACAACTTTTGTTCCTATAACTTCTGCTGTAAAATTGAAATAACACAAGTTATTGAAGAAATGAAATGGTACCACCAAGTATTTTAAAAAAATATCGATCCTAAAAAAAGTTGATAGGAATCAAAGTTGTAGAAAATCTAATTTCAAACAACTTTTGTTCCCATAACTTCTGCTGTAAAATTGAAGTAACACAAGTTATTGAAGAAATGAAATGGTACCACCAACTTTTAAAAAAAAAATCGATCCTACAAAAAGTTGATGGGAATCAAAGTTGTAGAAAATCTTATTTCGAACAACTTTTGGTCCCATAACTTCTGCTGTAAAATTGAAATAACAAAAGTTATTGAAGAAATGAAATGGTACCACCAACTATTTAAAAAAAATATCGTTCCTACAGAAAGTTGATGGGAATCAAAGTTGTAGAAAATCTAATTTCAAACAACTTTTGTTCCCATAACTTCTGCTGTAAAATTGAAATAACACAAGTTATTGAAGAAATGAAATGGTACCACCAACTATTTAAAAAAAATATCGATCCTACAAAAAGTTGATAGGAATCAAAGTTGTAGAAAATCTAATTTCAAACAACTTTTGTTCCCATAACTTCTGCTGTAAAATTGAAATAACACAAGTTATTGAAGAAATGAAATGGTACCACCAACTATTAAAAAAAATATCGATCCTACAAAAAGTTGATGGGAATCAAAGTTGTAGAAAATCTAATTTCAAACAACTTTTGTTCCCATAACTTCTGCTGTAAAACTGAAATAACACAAGTTATTGAAGAAATGAAATGGTACCACCAACTATTAAAAAAAATATCGATCCTACAAAAAGGTGACGGGATATAAAGATGTAGAAAATCAAATTTTAAACAACTTTTGTTTACATAACTTCTGCTGTAAAATTGAAATAACACAAGTTATTGAAGAAATGAAATGGTACCACCGACTATTTAATGAAAAATCGATCCTACAAAAAGGTGACGGGATATAAAGATGTAGAAAATCAAATTTTAAACAACTTTTGTTCCTATAACTTCTGCTGTAAAATTGAAATAACACAAGTTATTAAAGAAATGAAATGGTACCACAAACTATTTAAAAAAAATATCGATCCTACAAAAAGTTGATGGGAATCAAAGTTGTAGAAAATCAAATTTTAAACAACTTTTGCTTCGATAAATTCTGCTGTAAAATTGAAATAACACAAGTTATTGAAGAAATGAAATGGTACCACCAACTGTTTAAAAAAGTATCGATCCTACAAAAAGTTGATGGGAATCAAAGTTGTAGAAAATCTAATTTCAAACAACTTTTGTTCCCATAACTTCTGCTGTAAAACTGAAATAACACAAGTTATTGAAGAAATGAAATGGCACCACCAACTATTTAAAAAAAATATCGATCCTACAAAAAGATGACGGGATATAAAGATGTAGAAAATCAAATTTTAAACATCTTTTGTTCTCATAACTTCTGCTGTAAAATTGAAATAACACAAGTTATTGAAGATATGAAATGGTACCACAAACTATTTAAAAAAAATATCGACCCTACAAAAAGATGACGGGATATAAAGATGTAGAAAATCAAATTTTAAACATCTTTTGTTCTCATAACTTCTGCTGTAAAATTGAAATAACACAAGTTATTGAAGAAATGAAATGGTACCACAAACTATTTGAAAAAAATATCGATCCTACAAAAAGTTGATGGGAATCAAAATTGTAGAAAATCAAATTTTAAACAACTTTTGTTTCGATAACTTCTGCTGTAAAATTGAAATAACACAAGTTATTGAAGAAATGAAATGGTACCACCAACTATTTAAAAAAAATATCGATCCCACAAAAAGTTGATGGGAATCAAAGTTGTAGAAAATCAAATTTTAAACATCTTTTGTTCTCATAACTTCTGCTGTAAAATTGAAATAACACAAGTTATTGAAGATATGAAATGGTACCACAAACTATTTAAAAAAAATATCGATCCTACAAAAAGATGACGGGATATAAAGATGTAGGAAATCAAATTTTAAACATCTTTTGTTCTCATAACTTCTGCTGTAAAATTGAAATAACACAAGTTATTGAAGAAATGAAATGGTACCACAAACTATTTAAAAAAAATATCGATCCTACAAAAAGTTGATGGGAATCAAAGTTGTAGAAAATCAAATTTTAAACAACTTTTGTTTCGATAACTTCTGCTGTAAAATTGAAATAACACAAGTTATTGAAGAAATGAAATGGTACCACCAACTATTTAAAAAAAACATCGATCCTACAAAAAGTTGATGGGAATCAAAGTTGTAGAAAATCTAATTTCAAACAACTTTTGTTCCCATAACTTCTGCTCTAAAATTGATATAACACAAGTTATTGAAGAAATGAAATGGTACCACCAACTATTTAAAAAATATCGATCCTACAAAAAGTTGATGGGAATCAAAGTTGTAGAAAATCTAATTTCAAACAACTTTTGTTCCCATAACTTCTGCTGTGAAATTGAAATAACACAAGTTATTGAAGAAATGAAATGGTACCACCAACTATTTAAAAAAACATCGATCCTACAAAAAGTTGATGGGAATCAAAGTTGTAGAAAATCTAATTTCAAACAACTTTTGTTCCCATAACTTCTGCTATAAAATTGAAATAACACAAGTTATTGAAGAAATGAAATGGTACCTATCTATCTATCTATCTCATTCACGCATCACACTATTTCTCTCTTTCACTCTTACATGTCATTACGTACATCCGGCACTGTTTCACAATTCGTTCATGCTTATCGTGCGTTCCAACATTCATGCTAAAGTCATTCTCCACAGAGCTATTCATTCTCGCTGATTATTATAAACGATGGGGATTTCCCACAAGCATAGACGTTGTTGCCAGTCGCTACAAAATATCATTCAAAGAAAAATAATTTCCCGTCCTCGCCACAAAATAAGTAATGAAAAATTCCGTGCTCCTTTAAATTGGTACGAATTTGTAGTTGCGATAAAAATATATTAAAAAATTGCTATAAATATAAAATATTTGCGATAAATGGTTCAAATATTTACTAAATAATTTTATTATTTATTGTTAAACATTACCCTAAAAATTGAAAATCTATAGAAGAGGCCCATGTCCAGCAGTGGATGTTCTATTGCTGATAAAATGATGACGATATTTTGTATTCGTTTTTATTTTAGATTTCATGTGTTGATCTTAGTTGATTTACGATTTTCGTTTGTTTGTAAAGTTCTCTAACGGAGACCACGCACCAGCACGCGCAGCGTAGGACATTCACCGACTTATGAATCTAAGCCGTTTCCGACCGGGCCTATTGAAATTCCCTCGGGGAGGCCCATGTCCAGCAGTGGACGTCTTACCGCAGATAATAATGATGATGATGATATTTTTTCACAACTTCCTCAATGTGGGTAATTGGGTTTAAAATTATAAGGCTTAGCTAATAGCATAATAATTGCAGTAAATGTTAACTAATTAATTTCAAAACCAAGATGGCCGCCACAGAATAGTAAATTACATGATGTTTTTTCATATCTCCCTCAATATGGGATCAAAAGAAAGAGCTTGAGTGGTAGAATAAGATCGACTATGACAAATTCCAAGTCAAGTCAAGGTCGATCTTGGTATCAAGGTCAGTCAAGCTGGATGCTTAGTCAAGATAAATCATGGTCGATGATTTTGGAGTCAAGGTCGATGATCCCGGAGTCAAGGTCGATGATCCCGGAGTCAAGGTCGATGGTCTCAGAGTCAAGGTCGATGATCTCGGAGTGAAGGTCGATGATCTCGGAGTGAAGGTCGATGATCTCGGAGTCAAAGTCGATGGTCTCGGAGTCAAGGTCGATGACTTTGGTGTCAAGGTCGATGACCTTAGTGCCAAGGTTAGTCAGTCAGTCGAATTAGAGAACTCTGGGTGCGCGCAGAGGTTTTCCAATTCATATATTTCTACATCCCAGATTGCTCCAGATCGCACCTTTGGTATCCTCTGACCCAAGGGCACTGATGCAATTCTATTCTCGAGTTGAGAAGTAGTTCTGTCATTTGCAGTGCAGAGTTACATGCAGTACAATATTTGCGAGTATGAACCAAATCGGTCGAGATTATAGGCTTATGAAGTTTTAAGTTAAAAAAATGTGCCGCGCAGTCTACTGTTTGGAGAACTACTAGTTTTAGATTTTATATTGTGTTGATCTTAGTTAATTTATCATTCTCGTTTGTTCATGCTAACATTCCATTGTCTTACACCTAAGGGTTTTTAGCGCTAAGTCCTCCTTTAGTACAAATGGTGTGCGATAAAATGGTAAATAAATAAAGAAATGTTGTTGGCAACACTGGACTCTGCGCGACAGGGAAGCCCAAGTGTAGCCACCCAAGCGAATGTTGTCGCGACAAGCCGAAGCTTCCGGCGAAGCTTCGCGTTGGCGCGAAGTACCCGGCCACATTATCGTCCGCAGACGAAGATTCGCCGTAGGGCGATAATGTAGCCACGCCATAATGCTATGGCTACATCTGCGCGCGAAGCTTCGCCGGAAGCTTCGCGCGATGTACATCGTCGTCGGGCGCAGACGAAGTTTCTGGCCACACCTGCAGCGAAGATTGGCGCGCTAAACATCGCGCGATGTTTTCTTGCCAGAGTGAAGTAGATTGACTACTATCATGGTAGATTTTCGATGTAAATTTGGTAGTGTGGTAGATTTATAGTACTTTTTGGAAAACCAGTAGAATTCATAAATATTATATTATAACCGACCCGCCTCTTCTCCCCTATCTAGGATTACGATTAGAAAGGTGGAATAGCAATAGGCAGGGCACATAGTACGGTGGACGTTGACCGACTTGGTGGACGTATGATATATTAGCAGTAGGATGTCCACTGCTGGACATGGGCCTCCCCTATGGATTTTCAAAAATCCTGGTTGGATACAGCTTGCATCCATCGGCTTTTATCAATGGTTCAACGAGCCGGTGGACGTCCTACGCTGCGTTTGCCGGTAGGTACGTGGTTTCCATTTGAGAACTTTACAAACATCAAAACATATAATCTAAAAAAAATATCATCATCATAAAAACTGATATAAGTACTTAATTCTTCTATTCAGGCGCCATATGAAGAGAACAGGCTAAATTTCATGTAGTTCTGATCACTAGAACGTTGACCTGACATGATTCTAAGTGTTAAAACATTTTTTTTAGGTTTATTCAGTTCCTTCACAAGGTGCCCGCTTTATTTGAATTCTAAACTAAATTAATAGAACGCTAAAAAAATATTAGGAAATGACAACAAAGCAAAACATTTTTCTTCCATAAGTCTGTAAATATAAGTTTAAGAGAAAATATGTTTGATCAAAGATATTCGTATTATGGATTCGAAAGTACTGCCCTTCTTCGTTTTAGATACAAAAATACAATTGTAGAGATAAATCGTTTTTTTTAGTTCACGCCTACCAATATTTAGTATTGCAGATAGAACGTATGCTATGTATAAATAATCAGGCACTTCGACAGTCTGTGGTTTATCGTGAGGTGACAACAGTCAGTGGTGTTAATAATATTTAAAATCGATTATTTTGTATTTAAGAAAAATTAAATTACTGCCGGGTACCGTCCCCTTCAATATCTCGTTTGATATTCCATTATAAGTAGGTAACGTATAGTTTTTTAACCGACTTCCAAAAAGGAGGAGGTTCTATGTGAACTGTGAACTAAATCAAAAAATATCCTTTTTAGTTCGCAAGGGTATACTCCCGAGGTGGTCCCCCTCCCCCCCACTTCCCCCCTCACTCAAAATCACCGACGACAAAAACATTCATATAGGTATAGATTTAAGAACCTTTGTACAAGTTTCGTCACTGCGTCGAGATTCGTTAAAAAAATGCGACCTATATAGGTACCTAGAGGAAAATCAATATCCGTGCATACGAAAGCAAAATCATCGATTTAATATCCCTATTAATTCGACGATTTTGCTTTCGATTTGGTCTCCTGACTATTCTCACTTCGTTAGCTCGGTCAAGAGGATATCCTAGTGACGAAGAAATTGAGAAATAGGTATTTGGACTAAACAATTGCCGTCCCGAGATGCGCCCAAGCTGAGCTTCAATGTGTGTGTGATGCGCTCGAACTGTCCCCCCCACCCGCGCCTCACGGAACCAGCGCGAGCGTGGCCGACCGAAATTTGATTTTGAATTGTAGCAAAATATGATATCACGTAGAGTGCGCACAAGATAACTCTGCGCGCGAGTCGTGGCGCCACGTACGTTATTTCACTAGCATTCCGTATTCCCTGGCAGCATAAAATTTGTTCCTCATTTTGGCCGTACGTAGAGCTATCTTACGCGTATTCTACGTATAATCTGGTTTCCTAGTAGGTATGGCGGAAAGCAAACAAAAATAATCCTGCCAATGATTACTTATTTTTCTGCCATTAGGAAGCTACATTATTTGTGACATAGTATTTATTTTCTTTCAAATTATTTCATTATTGTTGTACAAAAACATAATATGTACCCAACTAACATCATAATTATACAATTGATCTTGAACCCAAAGCAGGGATTAAAAGTAGCAATTTCGCTATTTGATTTCTGTATGCGTTGCAGTTTACATTATATATTTTGACTGAAATTACTTCTTTCTAATTTTAAGTTAATTATTTTTAATTTAAATGTCTAACATAGTTCTTCTACAAACTAAAATAAATATGGACTCGCGCTTGAAAGGGTTCGTACCGTATGGGAGCCAATTATGTATTTAAATTATTTGTTTTTTAAATTAAAATATTATATTACTAAATACTCTGAGAATATGTCAAGCGTCTACCTGTTGTCATTATTAATAATTATCGTGCAAAAACTCACATCTGTTTGAATGAATGTAATGTAATGAATTGTAATGAATAAGTATAGTAGGTATTTTATTCTATTTTTTGACCGATGAAACGGAGGAGGTACGCAATTCGACGCGTACCTATTTTTTTTTTTTATTGGAAAGGGTATACGTCGAAGTTGGTCCTATTTATATTTTCTTAAAATCGGCTGAGCCATATTTGATAAATCAACAATAATGTGAAAAATGCTACTTCGATCCGCGCGAATTCTGTACATAGTTGAAGTCGATATTTATTTCATTCTATTTTTAGTTAGTATTTGTTATTATAATGGAAACGGAGATACATCATCTGTGCAAATTTTAACTGTTTAGCTATTACGATTCATGAGATACTCGTAGGTACAGCCTAGTGACCAACAGACAGACGGACAGAGGAGTCTTAGTAAGTAATTTGGTCTCGTTATATTACTGTATACCTACCTGCACATCTAAAACTTCTTGCCTTTTATATGGTACCTACAATATTTTCATTCTGCTATTTCCATATTTCTGTTAGTTCCATAGTATAAAAATAATAGAGGATTCAATAAAACAGATGCGAGGTTTACTGTTTAGAGAACGGCTTGTCATACCTTGGTAATACTTTAAACACGTTTAAAAAAACTAAAACAGTTAGCAAATTAAAGCAGCAGTGGGTAGGACACACACCATAGTAGGTAATACAAGATAGAACATCTACAAAGTAGGTAGACCTTCTTGCGGCGGCATCATGTGTCGGGTGGTTCTCCTCCCTCAAATATGGTCGAGGAGAATGATGGCTGGCACATGTGTCACACTCGTGATCGGGTGCTGCATGCGGGTCTCCGGTCTGCTCGTGGCATTCACGCAGTGCATTGACTAACTTAGGCTATTTCAAGTACCTACTACTAACTCTCTTTGATAGTATAATCTAATAATTGTAAAGGAGATATTGCAAAAATATATAGAAATTGGGCCACCAAAGGGTACAGTATTTCATAATTTGCTTCGTTTCTTTCGGAAAATTATTTTCCCGTTATTTTTTACAATAACAGTGCCCATTAAAAGTAATTTTATGTATTCGGATTGAAAATTACATTGACATTGTTTAAAAATAAGGCAGCCATACTCTTCTTCTTTCATATTTTGGTGTCGCATGGTTTATGCATTTGCTAGAGTTACCTATAAGTATTGAACCTTTTTTTTGTATTTTATCAATATAGTTACAGTCTAAGTCACGTCATAGTCCTAAAAAGTCGCGGTCAAGTTAGACCTCAGTAAAGCATCGGCAAACTAATTATCACTGACAGAAACATATTTCACAAAATAATAAAATGCGGCGACATGAATTTTTCCCGTTCCCGCCAAAAACCACCCGGCCATACTCGACTTGAAACATTTATAAAATGTCACAAATAACAAAAATAGGCTAAAGGCCTGTTTAAAACCGATTTCTATATTATCCTGGATTCTTATAACAACGAAAAGAACACGTTTCATTGCAATACGTTGGATGATTTTTTATTCTTAACTATTACAGGATTTAAACACCTCGTAGTCAAAATATTTTATTCAGCATTCTCCTTCATTCTCCTTTTTTTTTTTAAATATATAGATCTAACTTGTCCCGTGAGTTTGATTACTAAAGAGGTTTCTATGTGCTACGTGATCTTCATACACCATTACAAGAATACAGCAATGCGAATGCGGGGCAAGTTACTTCGAAATAATTCACAGTTGTTTAGATCCATTAATACAGAAATATGATATAATATAATACTTTTAAGAGAATATAAACAACATTACACTCGTCACACTATTAATGATGGTTTTACAAAATTAATATAACGACAAAATGTTCTTGATTAATTACGATAAACAGGAAAATAAAATCAAACCTCTTACACGTTTGCCTTCGACTTTCTCGGTGACCCGCGACTTCACCAAGTAACAACTTAATCCTCCTCAGGGCCAGCGCAGTGGATATGACTCGTAGGCCTAGCCTATGTTCAGCAGTATACTTTTAAAAATTACAGATACATGAAAGGTAGATACATACATATACCGTGTGTCTCTCAGAGATCTAATAATACTGAAACCACTTACATATATGTAGTACCTACGTTATTTTGAACAACTGAAGATTGCTGTTGGTCCCATAATAAAAAAATCAACGAAATAAATGAAACAAAAGAAACGTGTTAAGTCTTGATCGAAGTATGAAGTACCTATAAACGTATCAATTTGATGTAAGTATCATTAACGTCTGAGAAGTTTTGCAAACAAAACTAAACTCTTCAGTGCATTTTTTACATGTAGGCTATTAATTCTATGTAGGTTATATAAATAAGGTTATATGTGACCAAAATGGCAGTAATTCAATAACTGACCAAAAATCAAATTGGAAAATGTGAAATTACTCATAAATTAAGCATTTAATGCGGTTGTTTTACTCTGCGCATTTATTTATCATAGTTTATCGGATTTTTTGAGCTACTGTACATAGTCTGAGCCCTTTTAGTTAACAAAGGGCATAGACCCTGGAGTCTGTGGTTAGAAAATTTAATTAAAAAAAAAAAAGTAGGTAGATATGAACTGATTAAAGCATTTAAAGCACTTCTAATTAAACTTTTCAGCTCTCTTCAAACTCAGTGGATTGGCAAGTTAAAATGACAGAGGGCAAGGCACATAGTTCAATGAACGGATGGCCAATGGGGCTGTTTTCTCGAATGAATCTCACGTATAATCCGCGCCACACAAGTCGGCGGATGGAAAGTTAGGCGCAGAACGCTGCGCAAAAGGCAAAATATAGGTATGCGCGGGGGCCAGAGAGAACAATGCACAGTTCTAGCCCAAATTCTATGACTCTAAAAATACTAAATTGCCAAATAATTTAAAATATATCGAAAGAGATAACTGTTTCATAAAACAACTAAAAATTATCCTATTATCGAAATGCATTAGACGAAATGCATTATTATACATTAGACGAATTTTTTAACGATAATCTAGAAAACGTAATAATAAATCGTTCCAATACAAATAATAAAATTGCCATACCCTAATAGGGTCATATGTATAACTTTACAAAACATGTTAACTAAAAACCGCATGTAAATTTCATATGTTGCAATATATGAATTGAGTTTGAGTTTGAGATACAAGACGCCGGGGCACACCCGCCCGCCAACCTCATGCCTCCCGCATGCACGCCTGTGCTTACCACTACGCCACGCGGCGTCGACATTGTGCACACATGCGCAATAATTAGCGAATTACGGCGAAGTGTCATCTGCGGCTAACATCGCATCCGCCGACTTATTTGGCGCTACCTATACTGGCAAAAATCTTTGAAATTATTAAAGAGTCTTTGAAATTATTTTGCCATTTTGAGAATTGAGCATTCTGTGCTGAGCACTACCTCTTTAGGGCAAAGTTAATAGGTTTAAAAAGAACAACTTTTACTATGGGAGCAACTAACTCCGAATTGGCGATAAAAACCAGCTGTTCCATACACTTTGTCCATTATCAACGGACTTTTTCTAAGGTATAGTTGATATTTCTCGCGGATTCGGCTCTGGTCGGTCCCATAGTAAAAGTTATGATGTACTTAACTCGCCAAAGGAGGTTGTTTTAGGTACCTGTAAGCTCTTATATGTATTTAATATGTGTGTTTTTTTTTTGAAAATTTCCAAATCAAAACTATGTTGCCATTTTGAGAATTGGGCCTTCATAGAATTATGCTTTCGTAGAATTGAGCATTCCCGAAATACTTCGGCATTATGCGAATTGGTTATTCTGCGCCTAACTCATTTAGATGTCTGCGGATACAACACGATATTCTGTATAATCGCTGCAACATGTCGCAGCAACTAAACGCCCATATTCCATACATAAAATCTTTTCTTCAAAAGTAACAAACATACAAAGGTCAAATCATACTCGTAAGATTGGAAAAAATACCTAATATTTTGAATTATCATCGATATTGATGGACATCACTAGAGCATCGACAAAAATATCGACTATTACTACATCCCTAGTGCTTGTGTACGTACTTGTGTAGGTTTGAGCACTTTGAACCTCCCTTACCTCGACCCTGCCCCCGCATCGTGCTATAGGGACAATTGCAGCTCAGAGCGATTTACCTACAAAAAACTTGGCGAGACAACGTTTCGTATTACGCTGTTTTCTTCTTCAAAAACTATTTCAATCAAGTATTTTTTTAAGTCAAAATTTAAAAAAAATATGTGTTCATGATTCTGTCATTTTATATTTTGTTAGATATTATTTAGTCTCTTCTGGTAGGTCTCTAAAGACGTCGGTAATAATGGTGATTTTTTTGTGATTTTGAAAGGTCATATTTTTCCTGCTAATTAATTTATCAAGAAAAAGAAAAGACAGGGTAGTCGAAACAGCAAAATTTAATTTTATGACAAAAAATTGAAGCCCTATAAGTATTTTCAAGGAAGAAAACAGCGTAATACATTAATATGGAAAATAACAGACCAACCAGGCTCTGAGAAAATCAGCTACTCAATACAAAAATTATTTTTCATAAATAATGGCAAAACCGCCTTCCATCGTGTACAAAATTCGAATATTTCGCTCGAATTGTTTACATTACACAAAAAAATACATACACAAAAACATAGAACCTCCTCCTTTTTGGAAGTCGGTTAAAAAGGTGGGTACCTACTCTCGACATGTAGCTACTTATGCCTATAAAAAAACTCTCCCTTAATCTTAGTATCTATTTCTGTATTTATTTCTATGGCGGTAAGGTTCAAAATAGGGCTTCCACTTCATACTCTTCTACTTGAAGCATATTATTACGAGTATATTGAACATTAAACCACTGATATAATTAATCTACTCATTATTTCGTTGGATATTCCATTATATAAAACGTATAGCTTTTTGACCGACTTCCGAAAAGGAGGTTCTATGTTCGTCGAAATCGGCTAAGCCGTTTTTGAAAAATCAACAATAATTAACGTGATATGAAGGTTAAATCCGTCCCGTCGTGGCACAGAATAGGTTTAAGTTAGTCAGTTTTTTGTCAAAGCTAATAGTTTCCTCAAAACAACTATCTAAAGATGAAAAAGATGCAATGTATGGCGTACATGGGCGTATATGAGGGGGGGTCCGAGGGGTCCGGAAATTAATGGAACTAATATTGACAGACAAGGCACGACTGCGGTGTCGGATCTGCGGGACTTTTTCAGTGAGTTATATTCTAATAAGATTCTAATCAGTTCGCTGAGGACGGAACTTAGGTGCTTACTCCCTCACACCTGTCAAAATTAGTGCAGCAACTAAAGTTATGTAAGGGAGGCATAAACATACTTCATATTATGTACGTACATATAATAAGTACGTTTCTACTTTAATTTTCTTTTAAAAACCTCACAGCTCTTTTTTGGACAGACGGATAAAAATTTTGGACCCCCCCGCCCCCCCCCCCCCCCCCTTGCAAGAGCTATATACATATACGTCCGTGATGGCGTACCTAAGCTAAGTAAACGTCTAATTTGTATGGCGGCCATGTGTTTTTAATTGTTCCAAAAAGTACCAAGGTAGTACTCAATATTTTCCGAAGAAAGTACATCTCTAAACCCCATCGTTTTTGAGATCTCTTAGGGGTCCAGGTTAAAGAATTGACCTTCCGAGATTTTGTCATTATTTCTCCCGATTATTTTTTTATCTCCATACAAACCTACAATCAGTTTTTTCCTACCTCTTACAACTATCTAAATGAGTGAGTAATAAAATGTATAACATCTATTCCTGTATTTATTTCTATGACGGTAAGGTTCAAAATAGCGCTTGAAATATCAACCATAATTTACGTATACCTATATTTATGTCTATATAGTGATCCGTCTTGTCGAAGGCACAGAATAGGTTTAAGTTACTACTAAAGCGCGTCGCGTATTTTTTATTGGGTTGTATTTTTAATATTGCCATATCTTTTAAACTACGCGTTGGATTGATTTGTTGTGAAAAACAATTTTGTTCTCCTTGAAATGACAAAGCTAACAAAAGGATTCAATTGGATAAGTATTAATACTGTGTTTGTCAAAACAGTTTTGAAAATTACCTACAATTTCGCGTTCACTTTAAAGTGACCAAAGTTGATATACTGCAAAAACCTGAAGAGATAGATATATATTGTCGCGAACTATTATGTAGACCTAATAAAGCCGGTTATTTTTGAAGTACATCATTTTCATGTAGGACTTACTATGTAGTCAGCGCACGCGCTTAAAAAGTCTCAAAATTTCATTTTTTGCCGACTTTTTTTACAATTTTCAATATTTTAAGCTGTAAACGTAACATAACTGAAATAAAATAAAACTAATGTGTTTGAGTGGTAAAGTACAATTCTAATGATGAAAGAATTTTCGAAATCGTTCCAGTAAATTGTCATATACCTTGGTTCAAACATTTCATTTCTAAATTAAAAGTCTAATTTGTATGGCGGCCATGTTTTTTTGTATGGGAGCCAAGGTTTTTTTTAATCTTTTCTAAAAGGACCAAGATAGTACTCAATGTGGTGTGAAGAAAGTACATCTCTAAACCCCACCGTTTTCGAGATCCGCCGGGGGTCCAATGCCAGGAGTTGACCTTCGGAAGTTCACCACTTTTTTCTCAAACCATTATTCCATCTATATACAAATCTGCATTTAGTTTTATGTCATTGCTAATAGTTTCCTCAAAACAACTATCTAAAGATGAAAAAGATGCAATGTATGGCGGCCATCTTTAAAAAAAAAGATATCGAAAAACTAATTTCAGATTCGTAATTGGCAACCCCGAAAACCCCCGGATGCAAAATTTCAAGTCGCTGAAAATCAAATTTCAAACAACTTCGATTCCGATGATTTCTCATGAAAAATTGAAGTTACAAGTTATTGAAGAAATGAAATGAAACCACCAACTATTTAAAAAAAATTGGTTGCCTGTAAAGTCGGTATACGGGCGAAAGTTTTACGTGACAACGACTTTATGTCTGTCTCTCTCGCTCTTAGGCGGGCTAACCATGTCCGAGTGGAAGGGACGCGTGCCTCTCGCTCGCTCTCATTGTGAGCGCATAACGTGAGCGGAGCGTAACGCAGTTTCTTGAAGTGTCACCCGGCAAACCAATTTATAAGACGTTGTCACGTCAAAAAAATATCGATCCTACAAAAAGTTGATGAGAATCAAAGTTGTAGAAAATCTAATTTCGAACAACTTTTGGTCCCATAACTTCTGCTGTAAAATTGAAATAACAAAAGTTATTGAAGAAATGAAATGGTATCACCAACTATTTAAAAAAAACATCGTTCCTACAAAAAGTTGATGGGAATCAAAGTTGTAGAAAATCTAATTTCAAACAACTTTTGTTCCCATAACTTCTGCTGTAAAATTGAAATAACACAAGTTATTGAAGAAATGAAATGGTACCACCAAGTATTTCAAAAAAATATCGATCCTAAAAAAAGTTGATAGGAATCAAAGTTGTAGAAAATCTAATTTCAAACAACTTTTGTTCCCATAACTTCTGCTGTAAATTTGAAATAACACAAGTTATTCAAGAAATGAAATGGTACCACCAACTATTAAAAAAAAAATATCGATCCTACAAAAAGTTGATGGGAATCAAAGTTGTAGAAAATCTAATTTCGAACAACTTTTGGTCCCATAACTTCTGCTGTAAAATTGAAATAACAAAAGTTATTGAAGAAATGAAATGGTATCACCAACTATTTAAAAAAAACATCGTTCCTACAAAAAGTTGATGGGAATCAAAGTTGTAGAAAATCTAATTTCAAACAACTTTTGTTCCCATAACTTCTGCTGTAAAATTGAAATAACACAAGTTATTGAAGAAATGAAATGGCACCACCAAGTATTTTAAAAAAATATCGATCCTAAAAAAAGTTGATAGGAATCAAAGTTGTAGAAAATCTAATTTCAAACAACTTTTGTTCCCATAACTTCTGCTGTAAAATTGAAATAACACAAGTTATTCAAGAAATGAAATGGTACCACCAACTATTAAAAAAAAAATATCGATCCTACAAAAGTTGATGGGAATCAAAGTTGTAGAAAATCTTATTTCGAACAACTTTTGGTCCCATAACTTCTGCTGTAAAATTGAAATAACAAAAGTTATTGAAGAAATGAAATGGTACCACCAACTATTTAAAAAAAATATCGTTCCTACAGAAAGTTGATGGGAATCAAAGTTGTAGAAAATCTAATTTCAAACAACTTTTGTTCCCATAACTTCTGCTGTAAAATTGAAATAACACAAGTTATTGAAGAAATGAAATGGTACCACCAACTATTAAAAAAAAAATATCGATCCTACAAAAAGTTGATGGGAATCAAAGTTGTAGAAAATCTAATTTCAAACAACTTTTGTTCCCATAACTTCTGCTGTAAAACTGAAATAACACAAGTTATTGAAGAAATGACATGGTACCACCAACTATTAAAAAAAATATCGATCCTACAAAAAGGTGACGGGATATAAAGATGTAGAAAATCAAATTTTAAACAACTTTTGTTTACATAACTTCTGCTGTAAAATTGAAATAACACAAGTTATTGAAGAAATGAAATGGTACCACCGACTATTTAATAAAAAATCGATCCTACAAAAAGGTGACGGGATATAAAGATGTAGAAAATCAAATTTTAAACAACTTTTGTTCCTATAACTTCTGCTGTAAAATTGAAATAACACAAGTTATTGAAGAAATGAAATGGTACCACAAACTATTTAAAAAAAATATCGATCCTACAAAAAGTTGATGGGAATCAAAGTTGTAGAAAATCAAATTTTAAACAACTTTTGCTTCGATAAATTCTGCTGTAAAATTGAAATAACACAAGTTATTGAAGAAATGAAATGGTACCACCAACTGTTTAAAAAAGTATCGATCCTACAAAAAGTTGATGGGAATCAAAGTTGTAGAAAATCTAATTTCAAACAACTTTTGTTCCCATAACTTCTGCTGTAAAACTGAAATAACACAAGTTATTGAAGAAATGAAATGGCACCACCAACTATTTAAAAAAAAATATCGATCATACAAAAAGGTGACGGGAAATAAAGATGTAGAAAATCAAATTTTAAACATCTTTTGTTCCCATAACTTTGCTGTAAAATTGAAATAACACAAGTTATTGAAGATATGAAATGGTACCACAAACTATTTAAAAAAAATATCGATCCTACAAAAAGATGACGGGATATAAAGATGTAGGAAATCAAATTTTAAACATCTTTTGTTCTCATAACTTCTGCTGTAAAATTGAAATAACACAAGTTATTGAAGAAATGAAATGGTACCACAAACTATTTAAAAAAAATATCGATCCTACAAAAAGTTGATGGGAATCAAAGTTGTAGAAAATCAAATTTTAAACAACTTTTGTTTCGATAACTTCTGCTGTAAAATTGAAATAACACAAGTTATTGAAGAAATGAAATGGTACCACCAACTATTTAAAAAAAACATCGATCCTACAAAAAGTTGATGGGAATCAAAGTTGTAGAAAATCTAATTTCAAACAACTTTTGTTCCCATAACTTCTGCTGTAAAATTGAAATAACACAAGTTATTGAAGATATGAAATGGTACCACAAACTATTTAAAAAAAATATCGATCCTACAAAAAGTTGACGGGAATTAAAGTTGTAGAAAATCTAATTTCAAACATCTTTTGTTCCCATAACTTCTGCTGTAAAATTTAAATAACACAAGTTATTGAAGAAATGAAATGGTACCATCAACTATTTAAAAAAAATATCGATCCTACAAAAAGTTGATGGGAATCAAAGTTGTAGAAAATCTAATTTCAAACAACTTTTGTTCCCATGACTTCTGCTGTAAAATTGAAATAACACAAGTTATTGAAGAAATGAAATGGTACCTATCCATCTATCTCATTCACGCATCACACTATTTCTCTCTTTCACTCTTACATGTCATTACGTACATCCGGCACTGTTTCACAATTCGTTCATGCTTATCGTGCGTTCCAACATTCATGCTAAAGTCATTCTCCACAGACCTATTCATTCTCGCTGATTATTATAAACGGTGGGGATTCCCCACAAGCATAGACGTTGTTGCCAGTCGCTACAAAATATCATTCAAAGAAAAAGAATTTCCCGTCCTCGCCACAAAATAAGTAATGAAAAATTCCGTGCTCCTTTTAATTGGTACGAATTTGTAGTTGCGATAAAAATATATTAAATTGCTATAAATATAAAATATTTGCGACAAATGGTTCAAATATTTACTAAATATTTTTATTGTTTATTGTTAAACATTACCGCCCCCCTAAAAATTGAAAATCTATAGAAGAGGCCCATGTCCAGCAGTGGATGTTCTATTGCTGATAAAATGATGACGATATTTTGTATTCGTTTTTATTTTAGATTTCATGTGTTGATCTTAGTTGATTTACGATTTTCGTTTGTTTGTAAAGTTCTCTAACGGAGACCACGCACCAGCACGCGCAGCGTAGGACATTCACCGACTTATGAATCTAAGCCGTTTCCGACCGGGCCTATTGAAATTCCCTCGGGGAGGCCCATGTCCAGCAGTGGACGTCTTACCGCAGATAATAATGATGATGATGATATTTTTTCACAACTTCCTCAATGTGGGTAATTGGGTTTAAAATTATAAGGCTTAGCTAATAGCATAATAATTGCAGTAAATGTTAACTAATTAATTTCAAAACCAAGATGGCCGCCACAGAATAGTAAATTACATGATGTTTTTTCATATCTCCCTCAATATGGGATCAAAAGAAAGAGCTTGAGTGGTAGAATAAGATCGACTATGACAAATTCCAAGTCAAGGTCGATCTTGGTATCAAGGTCAGTCAAGCTGGATGCTTAGTCAAGATAAATCATGGTCGATGATTTTGGAGTCAAGGTCGATGATCCCGGAGTCAAGGTCGATGATCCCGGAGTCAAGGTCGATGGTCTCAGAGTCAAGGTCGATGATCTCGGAGTGAAGGTCGATGATCTCGGAGTGAAGGTCGATGATCTCGGAGTCAAAGTCGATGGTCTCGGAGTCAAGGTCGATGACTTTGGTGTCAAGGTCGATGACCTTAGTGCCAAGGTTAGTCAGTCAGTCGAATTAGAGAACTCTGGGTGCGCGCAGAGGTTTTCCAATTCATATATTTCTACATCCCAGATTGCTCCAGATCGCACCTTTGGTATCCTCTGACCCAAGGGCACTGATGCAATTCTATTCTCGAGTTGAGAAGTAGTTCAGTGCAGAGTTCTCTGCAGTGCAGAGTTACATGCAGTACAATATTTGCGAGTATGAACCAAATCGGTCGAGATTATAGGCTTATGAAGTTTTAAGTGAAAAAAATGTGCCGCGCAGTCTACTGTTTGGAGAACTACTAGTTTTAGATTTTATATTGTGTTGATCTTAGTTAATTTATCATTCTCGTTTGTTCATGCTAACATTCCATTGTCTTACACCTAAGGGTTTTTAGCGCTAAGTCCTCCTTTAGTACAAATGGTGTGCAATAAAATGGTAAATAAATAAACAAATGTTGTTGGCAACACTGGACTCTGCGCGACAGGGAAGCCCAAGTGTAGCCACCCAAGCGAATATTGTCGCGACAAGCCGAAGCTTCCGGCGAAGCTTCGCGTTGGCGCGAAGTACCCGGCCACATTATCGTCCGCAGACGAAGATTCGCCGTAGGGCGATAATGTGGCCACGCCATAAGGCATTAAATAGCAATGACGTACAGACTGTGATATGACGGCTTAAGAATTGACATTTGGCACAGAGATACTCTGACATTAGGTTACAATTTTTTTCAAGGAAGATTTTGGCGTCACGTTTTATGCATTCGCTAATGGAGTAAGTTTCCGAACTAGCATTTCGATTGTTCTTTTGGAAACCCGGTAAATAGAATCCTGTCTAGATACATCATATAAGTTAAAGCATTTTCATCAATCATAAATAATTAAATACCTCAGAAAGTTGTATTTTAATATTAAAAATCATAGGAAAACTAGAAAGTCATAGAACGAAAGCTTATTTTAAGTATACAATAGGATACATAATCATTTCGCATCATTCGTTTTTGATCATTTTAATGGGTCCCTAAGTCTACTAAGACGCCATTTCGATCTACCGTGCAGCGCGCGACGGCCCCGTCTACCATATTCTGCGTGAAGTGCCCTGCCCACTGCTACTTCAAGTTATTGAGGCGCTGCCGTTCATTAACCGTACTAAATTGATGATGGCTCAATATCAAAAAAGAAATTCATAGGTATGCAATTAAACTTTAATCGATCAAAATCACTCAAACAACTATCAACCATAACATAACACCTATGTATTATTCAGATAAGTATCTTACCTTAAACCAATACGACTATCAATATACATATTGCACATACTATACGTAACACTTAGTCACATAGTAAACGTAAAATACAAAATTCAACTTTGTCTTTTTGACTGTAAGAATTAGAGATGATTTATATTAGAACAGGCCATATCCAGGACAGGGCCCGGATGGCGCATGGACAAGGCATATTCCATACATTTTGTGTAGTGCCTGTCTGTGCCAGGAAAGGACTATGTATACACAAAATGTTTGGAACATGCCCTATCCATGCGCCATCTGAGCTCGCCTAGACACGGCCACTTTCTAATATCTAGGCATTCTTTAAGTTTACCTGTACAGGGGGTATTTTAGAGAATACGTATTTTTTTTACTTCTGCTCCAGTCGGGCGAAGTTCGGTTGCTAGAGAGTAAGAGAGATTATATAATTATGAAATTACATCTTTAGCAACTTAAGATAATTAGGTTTCAATTTGCTCAACGTTACAGCATCTACTTCAGATATTCTATGTATTCTCATGTGGCTCTTCATGTTGCCTCGCTGGGCGTAGCCGCGGCCGCAGACAGGGCATTTGTAAGGCGCTTCGCCAGTGTGGAGTCTCATATGCTCCCTTAAATACTCTTCATGGAAGAAACCTTTGAGGCAGACAGAGCATTCTGCTGGCCTTTCACCTGAAATATAATATAATTTATGAGGTTAGCAAACTAAGTATTTGACCTAAAAAAAAGCTTGCTACTTATAAGACAGGTGGCGCATCTTGAAGTGAACTGATTTATCATAGTCATCTCTTCTGTTTGTCAATGCTTCAGAATTAAGGATTTCGCAGTCATGAACTGCTAATACAATACAAAAAAATATAAATCAGTACTTTTTGTTTATGATTTACATTGGTCTACCACTTTTTTACATTTACATAAATTAGATTGGATAGAAGATTAATGAATGCATACCTGTATGAAAAGAGCGTTCATGAATAATTGCAGACTTTTGGCTTTTAAATTTCTTCTCGCAGAATTTACATGCAAATATTGGTTTGGGTCTGTTCTTATGAATCTTGTTTATATGATTCGTAAGCTCTCCTTTAAATGCAAAGCTGTTACCACAACTGGTACAAATAAATTCTTTATTCACAGAATGTTTTCTTTTGATATGTCGAATCAAATTAGCCTCTGAACAACAAATTCTTGAGCATTGAGTACACTGTGTGGGAATGCTAAAATGAGCCTTTTTCCTATGTAAATTAAGTTTATATTGTGTTTTGAAAGTGTCTCCACACATATCACATAGTTTTGCCTGTTTTACTGTAACCTTTCTTGGCAGTTTTAATCTAGTGTTCCGTCTTTGATATTTGGCTTTGATTTTCTTTTCTTTTGGTTTTTTGATTATAGTTGATTTTAAGCTGTAACATAAATGATACAATTCTGAATTTCATATTATGATAAAAGAAAATATAAATAAAATAGATACTCTTAACACAGATTAGACTAGATTATTTACAACTAGAATCCTTTCAAAAGAAATAGTCTAAAATATAAATTACAATTGGTTGAGTAGTTTAGTTCTAAATGTCTACACACACAAGACAAACAAGTCACACAAAAGTAGTGACTTTTCATTCAATTTTAAATGGTGAAAGAATAGAATAAGAAATATACTTCTCTTACTGACATACACACAGCGAATGAACTATGAGTATGAAAATGTTTTGCTGCATCAAAGTTGTTACTTTTTGCCAAGTATTATTTAACATTACATGCAACAAAGCCTGTTTTATTTGTATCTGTTGGAGCCTCCTACTGGTTGAATATAATATACATTATTACTATTTTTACACTGATTGTGCCACTAAGACAACAAGAAGGTAGCAAAGACAACAATTACCACCAAGATTCCCCAGTCCAGGCAAATTCTCCTTCAAGAATAGAACTAGCTACTTTGTCCGTTTTGTTCTTACATTTATAAGATTTTTTGTACGTCTTTTTTTCAACTTTGATTGAATGTTTTGTATTTTCCTCTATTATTCCTTCCAAAGGCTGTAAGAAGTCTATCAGCTGTTCTGTGTCGTCTACATTATCTAGAAAAACATTTGGTTCAGTTTTAATCTCTTTTAAATCAACTTCAATTTCAGTGAGCTTGTCTGTTTCAAAATCACTATCTGGGTCACTATTTTCACACTTTAGATTTACTAGTCCTTGTTTTAAAACTTTGTCACTCTCTTTATATTTATTTATGAAGTCATAAACAATGTTTAATGTGTCTTTGCACGTGAAACAAATGTTGCGTGGATACCCTTCTAAGTCTTCAATCTGTGGAAATTATACAAAACATGGCATTAGTGAGTCAATACAGCTAACAGCTATTAAAGGTAAGGTAATGTATTGCAAAGTCGATTCACCTTTTCTTTCATACATTCGCATAGCTTTGAAAGAATGCTGTTTTCTTCTTTGATTTCATTGAATATGAGACACTTAGCTCCATTTTCTAAGCATATTCTGCATATTGAAGACATGTTTTCGTCGGCTATTCTTTTAAGATCCAGATCTTAGATCACTATCCTCAAACAACGAGTTAGAGATCTTCGAGAGAATTGTTCAATTTAATTCAATTCTTGTTTTGTGGCTTCTGCGAAAGCGTTTCCAGAGAGAATTGTTAATAATCATATTAATTATTATCACAGTCGTACCAAAACAAAACAAAATTATTTTTTTCGCTCATCGATCAGGGTTGTCACATGACCATCATTTTTCTCCCAAAATCTCCCAACAATCAGAAATCTCATCAAGTTCCAAAGAAAAATCATCTATTAACTTGTATAAACCTTTATTTTGGTAGGTACCCTTAAACTATTATTTTTTAGGGTTCCGTACCCAAAGGGTAAAAACGGGACCCTATTACTAAAACTTCGCTGTCCGTCTGTCTGTCTGTCCGTGTGTCTGTCACCAGGCTGTATTTCATGAACCGAGATAGTTAGAATTGCCACAGATGACATATTTTTGAATAAAAAATTAAGGGAGGTCACATACATATATATACCTACAATAAACCTGAACTTTTTGCCGTTTTTCGCTTGATATTAATTAACAGTGACCTTATTATTATGTACTACGGGACTAATCGCGCACTTAAATTACGAGATAAATAAATACCTACCTCATCATCCCGACGTTTCGACCGAATTGCATCGGTCGTGGTCAGGGGTAGACTCAAGGGTTTGAGTGCGCGATTAGCCCCGTAGTACATATTATTTATATCGTGTTCGAATCACGAAAGTTTAAATGTAACAGTGACATGCTTGAAATATTCACAGAATATTTAGTTGAATGTTATCAACTTCAAAAATAAATTATTAAATTAAAATGAAATAAATATGTAAGGGATGAATAACGTACCGATATAAAAAAAACGATTTTATTACTCGGTATTAATAACGTCAACAGGAAGATGCTAGAAATATTAACAGAATATTATGTTATACTAATATACGATTAATTCTAAACTTAAATAAACTAACTTATAACTAATTAATAATTGTATCCGTTTGCTCTGGTTGAGCATAGGCCTCTTCCAACTTTTTCCACTCTTTTCTATCTCGGGCTATTCTTGGCCAAAGCTTTCCAGCGGTAGCCTTCAAATCGTCGCTCCATCTTTTGAATTGGCCTCCTCGTTTTCTTTTATTCTCTCTCGGAAGCCAGTTTATAATTGTTTTGCTCCATTTTTCCACCCCTCTTAGTGTGTGACCAGCCCATCTCCACTTGTTCTTTTTTATAACTAGCGTAACATTTTGTATCATTGTCTTTTTCCTGATCAGCGTGTTTCTGATTTTATCCGATTTTTTCACACTCAACATACTTCTCTCCATTGCTCGCTGACAGACTTCCAGTTTCTTTAGGTGTGCTTTAGTCAAAGCCCAAGTTTGACACCCGTATGTTAGAACTGGGAGAATGCAGGTGTTATAAAGTTTTCTTTTTATTTTTACGCTCATTTCTTTATTTTTCATGATTTCTTTAAAGGTCCAGTACCTTTTCCAAGCATTACCGATCCTTGTTTCAATTTCTTTTGTAGTTTGATCTGAGGGTGAAATAACTTGGCCAAGGTAAGTGTATTCTTGCACATATTCTATGTTCTTCCCGTTTACTATAATTGGCTCCATTTTGCTGTGTGTCATGATCTTTGTCTTGAGAGGATTCATCGATAGTCCCACTTTGAAGCTTTCGGTCTCTAAATCTCTAATCATCAACATTAGTTCTGATGGGTTATTAGCTAACAGTATCAGGTCATCTGCAAATCTTAGATCTTGGATGACAGTTGCATAAACTACTATTTAAATACTAAAAATAGGTATAAAGATTAAAGCATACTTAATCTAATCTATCAAAAACCTGTGTGCAATTATGCAGGCAAAAGAGGGATTGATGTAAGCCGGTAATTGTTCAAAGTTTCAACCAGATACAGAGGTTCGTCGCCAGTCGCCAGAATCAGTGCCACGATCTGGTTTTTTAATATAAAATAATAATGTCGAATTATTTTTTCTATTTCTTGTAACAGTAATGTTTTCATGGTTTACGATTGGCCGATTTAACAACCAGCCGGCACTTTAACCAATAAGAACTGTTCCCGGCGTGGCGCGTGGTTTTAAGACAGCCAATAAGGAGACGAAGAAAAAAACAGAAGGGATGTAAAAATAAGCTTTAAGTGAGATGATTCTCGATTGGCGCCTCGTGGCGAAAAGCACATATTATTACTTAGTCAACACGCACTGTAATCATTATTTTAAGAAACTAATGTAAAATGGTATAATGTGACAAGTACACTAGAAAAAAAATCAGCCAAGTGCGAGTCGGACCGTATGGGAGCCCCATTCCACTTCCCGTTATTAATAGCGAGCAAAAAACTCCCGAAAATCACGTTTGTTGTATGTCACCCTTAAATATTTATTATATTCTATTTTTAGTATTTGTTGTTATAGCGGCAACAGAAATACATAGTCTGTGAAAATTTCAGCTGCCTAGCTATCTCGGTTCATGAGATACAGCCCGGTGACAGACAGACAGAGAGACAGACGGACATCGAAGTCTTAGTAATAGGGTCCCGTTTTTACCCTTTGGGTACGGAACCCTGAAAAGTGACATCTGCATTTGATTTACTCGTATAGATCTTATTTCTAATTATGTATGGGAATGTCCAATAAAACAAAGGTACAATCGATGCTATCCAAGCCAGTTTATTATTAAGTTTCGCTAGCTAAGACGTAGGTAATTACGCTCATCATTGTTTTTACTCACATTTCTGATTTATTTTTACCCTTTTGGTACGGAACCCTAAAAAGTGACATCTGCATTTGATTTACTCGTATAGATCTTATTTCTAATTATGTATAGAAATGTACAAAAAACTAAGGTACAATCGATGCTATCTAAGCCAGTTTTTTATTAAGTTTCGCTAGCTAACAGGTAGGTAATTTATATTATGTATTAGTAGGTTATTATTTGAATTTATTAGAATGTATGTTGTTTAAGTAAGTATATTTATCACTTTCATGCACACCCCGTCGCCTATATCTTTTCGTTAATCCTTCACATGTATTGGTTGCCTGGAAGAAATTGCTTTTTAGCGATAAGGCTGCCGATTGTAACACTTGTTTGTAGTTTCTAGTTTAAGTTTTCCTGGTTTATTTAAGTCTTGGTGTAGCAATAAAGAATTTATCTATCTATCTAATTACGCTCATCATTGTTTTTACTCACATTTCTGATTTATTTTCGCGTTAATTGTTATTTCGTGTACAGGGCGAGTACATATTTTTATTGCGTTAATATAATTTGTCCAGGTTGCAGTTGAGATCATAGAAATCTACCGATTTCTCTGAGGCTTTTAAAGATATAGACCTTATTATTCAAAAGTATTAATCGGCTCCTCAAAAATCTCCTAAATTTAAGGGGGTTTCTCATGTCTGGTAACAGTTCAACATCAAACAGTTACTTTTTTGTCAATTAATCGCTAACTGGATACTAAACATTTAATGCTCTTCATAGAAAGGAACCATTTAAATCTTTGATGAGCATCCAGAACCACGATAGCTCCTTTAAAATTGGGCCTTCTAGCATAATAGCAATTTAAAGTAGTCCTGTTTCTTTTTCACTGTGTGCATTTGATAGAGAGAACAATATTTTACGATGGCGCCTTTAAGTCGAAGTAAACCTGAGAAGGAAACTAAAGTTTCTGTCAACTAACCTTTTGACCGCCCGTCACATACTGACATACCTATATTAGACTGACCAGCATTTCCAAGGGTCAACGATGTCTGTAGCACAGAATAGGCCCCTTTTACACAGGGCAGGCCTTTAAGGTCGCTGGTCTGTAGTCGTTAAAAATCGGATTTCTATTATATGATAACATTAAAATCATATAAGGATCGTTCCTGTAAGTTCTATAATACGGTAGGACTACCGGGACAATTTTGTCCCGCTAGTCTTACCGTATAACTGTAGGTAGTTCTACTTTAGAACATTTCACTTTCAAGGCTTGTAAGGTCTAATTTGCTAAAATCTTGAATTTTCATTATAATGTGCGTGGTGGTCAAAAATTTAATTGTTACAATTAAAGAAATAAAATAATTTTCATGATTTGCTTTATTTAACGTAAAAATTAAGATCTTTCTCTGGATAGGCAATGTTTAGTGTAACCTATCTCACATAATATTGAGACCAAAATCAAGGTCTCATAAATTTGAAATGACTAGGTTTTATTTTGTCGAGCGTGTCGGGATCCAGTTGGGAGATCCTGTGGTTGCGCATGTGGCTCTTCATGTTCCCGCGCTGTGCGTAGCCGCGTGCGCAGACGGGGCACTTGTACGGCGTTTCGCCCGTGTGCAATCTCATGTGCTCCCGTAGGTACACTATGTCGTAAAACGAGTTGCCGCATACTTTGCACTTCTCAGGCCGCTCGCCTGCAACCAGACACTACATACAGTAAACTAAAAAATAATAGATTTTGTCTAACAATTCCGCCTACTACAAAAAAGGAGGAGGTTCTCAATGCCACTGTACATTTTTTAAAATAATTAAGTATGTTAAAGTTTATTGCAAGTCGTAATATCACTTTATTAATGGATGATGCCAAATAAGTAATGAATGCCATTGCCTAGAGACGGTCCTTTATAACTAAATTAAAATAATAGGTACCTAGGTATTTTAAACATTCAAGTGAAGGGAAAGTGACGTAATGTTTATAAATCTCCAAAATAATACTCTCCTTCTTGAAGTCGGATATAAAAGACGAAGTTATCGAGTTTTACATTAATTATAAATTCGGCACTGATACGAATAATTTCAATTTTGCCACTTGTTATGTTTGACTAGGCCTGAGGGTATCTACCAACCCGCACTGCGCCAGCGTGGTGCACATGGACCAATTATCTTAAGTGGGTAGGGCTATGTTCAGCAGTGGACCATTAAGTCTGATTGGTTAATCTGAAGTCTAAGTCCAGGTGTCTGCCTGTCTAGGTCAGCTTATACCTACATTAATTAACGTACTAGAGAAATACAATAAATCTATGCTAGATCGACATTAAGCCCAATTACAGAGGCGCCGGCGTAATTATAATAGCTAAATAGCATAGTCCTGTTTCTTTTTCACTTCAGGCATTCGATAGATATAACGCTTTTTACGTTGCTATTAAATTTACGCTGGCGCCTCTGTAATCGGGCTTATTGGACCATCGCAATTCAACGAACCAAAAAAAATTAGGTGGCGAACACTCCACAGCTTTCTAAAAAACATAGCCTTTTACTTCGTCGTAATCGGATAAAACAATCAATCAAAAACTTTTATTGGCATAAAATAAGGTACATGAAAAATAAAATAAATATTGTTACAATTAGTCCGTCAGTTAGTAAATAAAAAAATATTGAACACAATGTGTTATTTTTTTGTTATCTAAAATATGTCATATTTTTTATTTTGTTAATGAAACAAAAAATAGCATAATAGCTAATTACGAGGAAAGGATTGAGATTACTGAAAAAAATACACTAACCTGTGTGCACAGACCGCTCATGAACTAGTGCATTTCTCTTATTGGAAAAAAGTTTTTCACAAAATCTGCATTGGCGTTGCTTCTTTGGCTTGCGCAGTTTCAGATGCACTTGCATAATATGCATGGCCAATAATTTTTTGGTATGTGATCCTTTACCGCATGTGTCACAGATGTACTCTCGAATTTCGTCATGTTTTTTTGTATGGTTATCTAATTCCCGCCGTGTAATGTATTGTTTAGGACATTTTAGACATCTGAACTTTCTTTCTGCGTGTAATGTTCTAAAGTGATTATAATATTTGGATTCCGAAAACGTGGTGCCACATATGTCGCATAGCACACTTTTAACGTAATGTTTGTCAGTATTATCTTGAATCTTGACTATCAACCTGAAATAATGTTGTTCTATTAGTTGCGCCACTTTCCTCGTTGATTTTGTTAAACTACTTATATACCTAGTTATCTAATTAGTTCTGTTGCCACCCTTTACAATCAGAAAAACATAAAAGAGATAGCGCACACTGAATTACTGTCAATTTAGTACCGTTTTAGTTTAGTTTTCCATTCAAGTCTAGAAAACACAGATGCGCGCGTCAACTAATAAGGTACCTAGTAGTGTCTCTAATGTACAATTTTCTACATTATTGGTTTATCAGTGATTGACAGCATTTTACGAGTAGTGGGAGTATTTCTTTCTTGTTTATTAAGTTTTAAGAATTAAGTATATTTTAGTGAAACTGTAGGAGTTAATTGATTTGAATTGATTTATTTTGTTAACCTTTTGAGCGCCAAAGTCACCTATGGATGACTAGCCCTTGCGGGCGCCAACGACATTTATAGGCGACAAAAGTAAAGTAAGGTCATAATATAGAAATGCAATTACTTGTGGCGTGGCGCATAAAAGTTCGGTATATATATTATATACATATGGATATAGGTGATATTTGTCAATTACACAATTAACTGCTAATATAGAGATTGAGGACAAACAAAAAATATTGTGATATTTTTTTCAATATCGACAAGAAATAAAATAAATTTGTAATACGTACATGAAGTTTCAAAAGTTTTAAACGACAAACACAGGCTATCCCACAACTGTAACACATGTTATTTATCGGCCAACCGCCAACCAATACATTATGTAACATGCAATATTCACGTTATGTTATAATTTATGCCATAGTATCAAATATTTTTGATTTATTTAAGTATAAAAAATATTATTATTACCATTTCATAGCGATAGCCAGATTTTACTAAGGCGAGTATGTCGAGGCAGTTTTATGGCATGTAGGTAGTTCACGTGCAAACTAATGTGCTCCTTTAGATAAGTAGGTAGGTACATTTATTTTAGCGCCTCTGCTAGAAAAAAGGCGGCACGCGGAGTTTTACGACGCATACCTTTTATTTAAAAGATATCGATTTATATATACAACGTGTTACAGAAAGGTTGAAAAATACTTAAACCACGCATGCCTAGCCATATTTAAAACTTACCCCAAAAGGTATAATAATCATCAGCACGTTAGTTTACGAGTTACACCAAGTTAAAGTTTTGCCTAAAATAACCCGATCTCAACCCAAAGAATGTCGTCACGGTAATGAGATATCATTACCATATGAGTGAATACACGTACATGCCCTTCAGTAGGTATTGTTCAACCTTTCTGTTACACGTCGTATGCATAGAAAAAAAAAAAACTAAATGAAATCGTTGTCATGAACTGTTTTATTTAACGTAATCAAATCATAATCTCATACGATTTTGAAACCAAAATCACGGCCTCAAAAATTTTAGATGGCTGGGTTTTATTTTGGCGAGAGTATCGGGGTCGAGTTGGGAGATCCTGTGATTGCGCATGTGGCTCTTCATATTTCCACGCTGTGCGTAGCCGCGTGCGCAGACGGGGCACTTGAATGGCTTTTCGCCCGTGTGCAAACGCATGTGTTCGCGTAGATATATTCTACCGAAGAAGGAGCTGCCGCAAACATCGCACTTTGCTGGGCGCTCACCTAAAAGAGAAAATAATTTATGGAATTTGTTATTGACTTCTTGTAGCGATGTTAGTGAGTTATGTAACTCATGAGTAAGCCAAATGGAGGGGTTAAAGTGTCTGCATACTATGTGAATTACGCATTAGAGAAAGTATGAGTATGTAAGTTTGCCAGGAACGGTGCGCGCTTATGCTAACTGACTGTGCTATATAAATATTATTTATTCTGCGGTACACGTTTGACTAACGACGTTGGAAGTTTTCCGAAAATCATTTGTTATCACTAATTAGAGATGTATTAATACCTATAATGCAAACTTACCTGTATGGGCAGCCCGCTCATGAATAAGCGCACTTTCTTTATATTTAAATGATTTCTCACAAAATTTACATTTAAAGACTAATTTTTTTTTAGTTTTACTATGGACACATTTGATATGCAATCTCAAATGACGTTTTGTAAAGTAACCTTTGCCACAAAGATCACAAATAATAGTTCTCAGATTTTCATGGTGATACATAACATGCTCTTTTAATTTTATGTCTGTTGAAAATGTTTTAATACATTGGGTGCATTTGTGTGATTTTTCCATGTGTACATATTGCTTGTGCCTTAATAAGTAATCTGCTTTATCAAATGTTATGCCGCACAAATCACAAAGTTTGGGCGCTTTCTGGATCTCCTTCGGTGGGGAGATTCCTTTTATTTCTTGTTTTGACATAGTTTTACTTTTTTGTTTTGGTAATCCCTGGATTTCCAAATTGTGCAATCTGAAAAAGAAATCATGAAACGCTTTATTGTTATGCTGAATTGTTTGCAGTTTCAACACGCAGGCGCTAGGCGGTTTCATTAATCTCAAGATAAGAAGAAGAGCTAAAAAATTTAAATGTTTAATTTCTACAAGTAGGTATACGAGTAGGTATGTGCCTAATTGGGATCTTGAAGTTTCAAAAGGTGTACAGTCATTTTACTCACCAAATTGTTAAGATAAAATGAGGCAACAAGAAACAATACAAACAATCATTCAATTCACGTTACGTTTAGAAGTATGATAAAATTAATAAGAAAGTTTTTGATTACTTATCTAAAATCAAGTTGTAATCTTGATTGCTTGGACACACTGCGATAGGTACTTTATTTTGAGATAAAATGAATTCAACATTATTAACATTAATTCTAGACCCGAAAGACGAAAGTGCTCTTTTGCATACACTTCTTTCTAGTGTCGGCGTTTTGTGATTGTAGCTCTAGTTTGCGAATAGTATGAATAAATTAAATAGGTCTAGCAGATAAAAAAAAACTAAACAAATTCACTGTCATGAACTGTTTAATTTATCGTGAAAATTAAGATCATTCCCTAAATAATTTATTTATTAATAATATTGCAACCGAAATCACGGTCTCATAAATTTTAAATAGTTGGGTTTTATTTTTGCGAGCATGTCGGGGCCAAGGTCGGAGATCTTGTGGTTGCGCATGTGGCTCTTCATATTTCCGCGCTGTGCGTAGCCGCGTTCGCAGACGGGGCACTTGTGTGGCGTGTCGCCCGTGTGTAGTCGCATGTGCTCCTTTAGATAAAGTTCATCGTAAAAAGAGCTGCCGCAAACATCGCACGTGGCAGGCCGCTCGCCTGAAGGCAAATATTTTATCTTTATTCAACAGTTATTCAGAAAGGGTGTAGATACGCAAATAAGCCAAAATGAGATAATTGAAATTATAATTATGGTTAAATTATAGTTATAAGTTTAAAAATATATGAAAACGAAAAATACTATTAAACGCCAATTCAAAAACAGGGGCGCCGTACAAATTCTTTTTGATGACCATTCGAATACGGGTTCGTGATCGAGCCTCTAATTAGATATTTATTTGCAATTTCTGGGCACCGATTTGAAGTTATAATAATTATTTTTCGTGAAAATAGCAAAACTGACTTCCATCGTGTACAAAATTCGAATAGCTCGCTCGGATTGATGTATATTTTTTTTTACATTATTGTTGATTTATAAAAACCGGCTCAGCCGATTTTGATAAAATTGAAATGGGACCACCTCGGAAGTACCTATACCCTTTCGAACTAAAAAATACATTTTTGGTTCGGTTCACAATTGGCGAAAATATCGAAGAACATCCACAAAAAAAAATCCAAACAGACGAACATCAAACTCCTCCTTTTTGGACATCGGTTAAAAAAGGCATTCTTTAAATAGATCACGTTTTTAATTTATATGTATATAGCATTTACAGATAAATGAAAAACATATGCAGATAAGTAGCTGTTTTCAAGACCAGAACTTTACACAAACAAATACAATAATTTATCGTTTAATAGTTTAAGATGACTTAAAGCGGCGAACATACCTGTATGAACAGCACGCTCGTGAATAATTGCTCCTTTCTTATATTTAAACGTCTTTTCGCAAAATGAACATTTATAAATAACAACTTTCTTTTTATTCCTTTTAAAATGTACATTATTTATATGATGAGTCAGATGCGATTTTGTAAAGAAACCTTTCCCACAATGATCGCAAATAATAGTTCTCTGATTTTCGTGTTTCCACATAACATGGTCTTTCAGTCGTTTTGCTGTGATAAATGCTTTAGGACATTTGGTGCATTTGTGTGATTTTTCTTTGTGTACAAAACTCTTGTGTCTTGATAAGTATTCCGCTGTACTGAATGTCGCGCCGCACATGTCACAGAGTTTAGGCGCTTTCTCGATCTTTTTAGGTGGAGACATTTCTTTTTTTTCTTGTTTGATCGTCACTTTACTTTCTTGTTTTGATAATCCTTGCATTTTTAAATTATTCGACCTGAAAAATACATCATAAAAAACTGTTGATTTTAAATTATTTTTTCAAATTAAAGTGTTTGTATTTGAATTTTTATGTACCTTCAACACCTACAGATATTTTTTTTGCGTTTCAATACTGACTTCATTGTTACACTGTAATATTGTAAGCGATTTCTTGAATTAAGTAGGTAATTATTATGAAAAATAGATCTGGTTATTTTTTACAAGTATGCCAGCATGTAATGACATACCTAGGTGAGCGCAAACTTGAAGTTTCAAAAGGTACATGGTCGTATACTCACCACATTCATAAGTTGATGTAAAATATAATTATAGAATAAATTTTAAAACCTATCATCATTCACGTTACTTTAGAAGCATCATCAATTTTATGTTTAGTTATAATCTTAATAAAACAAAAATGTTGAATTGATTATCACTTAATACGACAAGTGATAATCAATTCAAAATTTTTTCTAGACTCTTGCATGTGCTTCTTTAGTACACGTAGGTATATAATTTAGCATTTAGTGGCAGCGTTTAGTGGTTATTGCGACGCGCTCCTTAACGAATGTGATTCATTTAGATTTCTAATTAGAAAAAAGAAAAATTGTCATGAAGTGTTTTATTCAACGTACAAATTAAGATAATTATTCAAAAAATCATATAAAATATTGAAATGATAATCAAGGTTTCATAAATTTGAAATAGCCAGGTTTTATTTTGGCGAGCGTGTCGGGATCCAGTTGAGAGATCCTGTGGTTGCGCATGTGGCTCTTCATGTTCCCGCACTGTGCATAGCCGCGTGCGCAGACGGGGCACTTGTGTGGCGTGTCGCCCGTGTGCAGTCGCATGTGCTCCTTTAGATACATTGCGTCGTAAAAAGAGCTGCCGCAAACATTACACGTGGCCGGCCGCTCGCCTGAAGACAAATATTTTATACTTTGTATTGATACTTAATTTTTTTTCAAGACTGAGTTATGATAAAATATCAAACAATATTTTTCCCAAGATAAAAGTGTAGTCTCCCTGATGTTAATTTCGATTTTAATAAATAAATTACTATGATTTATAATTATTGACAATTTTTTTTTATTCATATTTATATTCGTTTTTTGTTGCTCAGACATGGTTTGCACCCGAAAGTGCTAGTCAAGTATACGTGACATTGACGGTCAAAAGGTTAAATAAAGAACCAAAAATGAATAGAGTCTAGAACGACAAATAATTGTTTTTGAACTAAATAATTGTTTTTTTGCATAGTTAATACATAATGCAAATAAATAAATAAATTAAATAGGTACCTAGCTGTTCTTTTACTAATCATTGTCTAAAATAACATTTAATTGTTGAACGGGCATCTTTGATATCTTAATTGTTATAACGCCCAATTATGAACGCGCTATCGTAATTATACTAGCTAATTAGCATATTTCTGTTTCTTTTTCACTTTAGGCATTCGATAGAGAGAACACTTTTTACATATTGCTATTAAATTTACGATGGCGTTTTCGTAATTGGGCCTATAGTCCAAATAAATAATCAACTAAGTAGATAGTATTGTTGTCAAACGTTGCTTTGTTCGCCTTACAGAATAGGAGCGCTGTACTTTGATACAAATTATTTTCGGTAACGCCGCGCCGGTACGAATATTTTTTAGGAACAGTTTGCGATCGCGTCGCGTCCCTCTACAATGAGGACAGGAGATGGACAGTATTATACACAAATTGTAAAGCAAACATACCTGTATGCACGGAACGCTCATGAAGAACTACACCTTTCTTATATTTAAACATCTTCTCACAAAATTTACAATTATAAATAACAACATTCTTAGTTCTTATTTTCAAATGCACATTACTTATATGATTAAACAAATGCTGTTTTGTAAAGAAAGCTTTCTCACAATAGTCGCAAATAACAGATCTTAGCTTCTCGTGCTGATGCAAGATATGTTCTTTCAATCGTTTCTTTGAACTAAATGTTTTTGAGCATTTGGTGCATTTGTGTGATTTTTCCATGTGTTGTGTAGATTGCTTGTGCCTGAATAAGTGTTCTGCGTTATCAAATGTTAAGCCACACAAATCACAGAGTTTGGACGCTTCCTGGATCTGCTTCGGTGGGGAGATATCTTTTGATTCTTGTTTTAATTTAGCTTTACTTTCTTGGTTTGGTAATTCCTGCATTTCTAAATTGTGCGATCTGAAAAATAAATCGTGAATTTTATTGATGTGAACCGCATTATATTTATAACATCTGTTAATTGCAATAAATGAAGTGTTTTCTTTTGTTTCATAATTATATTAGCTTTATTGATTTCGTGTTTTTTAGAAGAGTATATCACATTATACATTATTTTGTGATAATTATTTATTTTTAATATATTTTATGAGTATTTGTCTGTACCTACTCAGATACATAACTTGTTACATTTTTTTGTTTTGATCAACTAATATATTAAAAAGAGATCGAATCGAATACTAATTAAAAAATGATCTGGCCAAAATAAAATGCTTTATTATTACTTTAATTAAGCATAGGCGATAGCAAACTTGAAGTTTCAAAAGGTACAACAGCTTTACACTACTTACCAAATTGAAAGTTGTTGGTTGTAAAAAAATATGATTATAAAAATATCATCCATAATCCATATTTTACATCCTTGAGTTATTGTCATATTGTACAAATCCGTCCACAATGCATTTTTTGGCATTTACAGATAAACTACTCATCGGAAACTTTGAACATCGCGCGCTGACCAGGGCATACCTACACCTTAATGTTATAGTAAACGTTGTTCATAATGATGAGTTTTGACATTGACAACATCTCGTTTTGAGCGCCAAAGTCGTCTATAGTCGACAAAAAACAGAGCCACATAATATGAAATAAAAATATGTATGTAATAATTTATGGCGTGGCGCTCAAGGTTAAAGCTCTTACTACTACAGGACAAATAGACAGACACCTCACTACCACCTCTACACCAAAAAAAATATGACAATACTCTACACTGTCTATTTCCTTTAGATAAGTACAGCAGCAGTGAAGCAGTTTGAATCAATTCATACCGCCAGGAAATGGAACAGTCTACCGGCTTTCCTGTTTCCTGAGAAAATGTAATCTGAAGCTTTTCAAAATCAGACTGAATAGATAATTATCTCCATAGCCTTTACTTATTCGACCACAACGCCGTCGCTTACCATCAGGCGAGTTGGTGTCCAAGAGCTTAGAACTATATCGTGATGAAAAAAAAAAATTGAAAACAACACCTTGTATATTCACGGTCTCATAAATTTGAAATGGTTGGGTTTTATTTTGGCGAGCGTGTCGGGGTCGAGTTGGGAGATCCTATGGTTTCGCATGTGGCTTTTCATATTGCCCATCTGTGTGTAGCCGCGTGCGCAGACGGGGCACTTGAATGGTGTGTCACCCGTGTGAATACGCATGTGCTCCCTTAGATACACTATGTCGTAAAATGATCCGCCGCATATCTGGCACACCTCTGGTCTTTCACCTGCAAGCACAGTTGTGTCATACAAAGCAGTTTGGTTTCTTTATTTAATCAAATTAAAATAACTAAATATGAGATGCATTCTCTATTAACCAGGGTTATCTTTTTGGCTTATACTTAGCCGAAAGGAGGTGCTTAAATCCTGTATTATGAACAACTTTTACTAAGGAGCTAACCCGGAATTCGAGAAAAAACAGCTGTTCTAAACAAAACTGAAACTCGGAATCGACAAAATACAGCTATAGGAAACAGCGGGTTTTGTTTCTCATGTCACGGGTTGGCCCCATGGTAAAATTTGTTCATAATGATCATTTTTTTCCGATTAGTACACCAGTTCTGGATAACCCTAGTGGCGTAGCCAGGGTATCCGTCGCCCGAAGGGATCCTGGAATTCGCATCCGACAACCACTTGATTTTACAAAGCGCGAGCGCAGCGATCGCAAATTTTTATAGCTTTATAGTTATCGCGGTGCTTTCTGCCGCCCCTTTCCTTGGGGCAGCCCCCAGCCACGACACTGAATCATCTGTAAACGAGTAAGTAATTAAGCTCTAAAACGAACGGTAAGGTACATTACCTGTATGTACAGATCGCTCGTGAATAACAACGCCTCTTTTATATGTGTAAGTTCTGTCACAAAATTTGCATTTATACACGGCATTTCTCACTCGTTTAATATTTTTATGAACAACCTTAATATGTGAAACTAAAACTCTTTTCAGATTAAACCTTTTACCACATGTATCACAGACATACGGCCTGATATTATCATGTCGTATTTTATGGTCATTCAAATCGTCTGCTGTGAAGTATGCTTTAGGGCACTTTGTACACTTGAATTTTCTTTCTCTATGTTTTTTTGAGATGTGATCCTGTAGATATTTTTTGTCCTTATTTGTCTCTCCACAAATATAACAGAGGAAGGTATTGTCGATAGATTTTTCTTTGTTTTCTTGCTTATCCGTGTCCAAGTCCATTATTCTGAAATAAAGTTAAGTAACACGGGTGGCCATCAAGGTGTATGCATTGAAATAGCTCCATTCTTGAATATTGTAGTTATTTTTTAGAGCCTAGTATAAATATAAGGTACCTACCATGTTGGACAATCCATACGGGTTTTCAGCTCCAAAACCAATCAAACTTGTTGAGTTTAATTTTCAATATGTTCTTTAATTTCACTAAAAGTAAGTTAGTTTAGGCTAGGTGGCAAGCCTTGCTATCAGAACTTTTAAACCGCCTGAAGGCTTCTAACTTATAAAATTGCTAAATGGTTAAAACAACAGTTTCATTTCACTGCAGAGTGTACATAGGTTATTGTAAATTGTTTATAATAATAGCTAATGTGATTGAAGGTATAATTAATTCCAAAGTAATAGACACAGTGCGGCAAAAAAAAAAATGTGACGACCTGTTGTATGATAAACTAAACATTTAATGTGTTAATTCGTAGAATTACTAGAGATTATAATAAAAACATTGGCGATAGACAATGGAATATCTACTAATTTCTATTTCTTTTTGGCAAATTTTACAGTGTGGTTAGCTTCTAATGAATACTATTAATTGGCTACTGCGAAGAACTTTTAAGACGGGACCAACTCAGAAAAATCAGCTGTTCTATAAATTTTGTATAGAACCAAGAAACTTTTAGTATGGAACAACAACATATAATTATAAAACTCTTTTGCAAATTTTCTGCAATTTCGGGGTTGGTCCCTTTGTAATAAGTCATTCCTAATAAGAGTAGAGTACAGTACCTTTAAATGACATCCTACATTATCATGAGTTGGTAGCCAAACACTTTTGTCTTATACACCACAACTTTTTATGAACATCTAAAAAAAATTTGGGGGTATCAGTGCACGATACTAAACATATATATATGCAATAAAAAGTTAATAAATCAATATCCTAAAATTATCCCTTAAAAATTGAAATAATTGGTTATTCTAATCCATTAGACTCCAACTACAGCTGTTTTGCGTAAACAAGACCGTAGGTACTTATCACCATTCATAATTTCTCAGGCGGCTACCGCGCAAAGGAAAGCAAACTCGCGTCAAAGCTCAAGCCACACCCCTCTCCCCGTGCGCCCCTTTCGGTGGTGCACGACAAGTCCGGCCCGGCCAGTGCCAAAAATTACCGCGGCGCGTACGCATCTCGATTTTTCGGATCATTTCGATTTTTTCGGTTGTTTTCGTGTTGTTTTCGTGTCGCGATGGCCTACCAGGGCCAGTGGCATGGCCGCCACGCTCTCCCGACCTTACACCCATGGATTTCTTCTTATGGAGTGAGATTAAGCGGCGAGTGTACATAAGTGAGCCAGATAGTGTACAATTATTGAAACAGAGCATTATGGACGCTTTTGACGAAGTTAAACAGCAGAGAAGCGTGCTTCTCTCTTTAAAAAACAATTTGGTGAAACGTGCACGTCTTTGCATTGCCAATGGAGGTGGACATTTTGAAGGACAATTAAAATACGTATAAATTTTTAAAATTTTGTAAATAATGTAGGTAATTATTGTAAATATCATGATTCTAACTTTTTAAATACGCCAACAATACTTTTCTTGTTTTTGAATGTTAAATTGAAATTGTTTTATTCAGTTTTTTTACAGTTAGGTATTTACCTATTTTACCAAAAGAAAAGTATTTTTGCCGGTCCTAAGCCCGGGTAAAGTATGAAGGGAAGGTTAGAATATTAGAATAAAATAATTTGTAATTTTACAGATGTATTTTTTTATTTCACTTCTCCTTACTTACTTGATTTTTTTTTTTAATTATTTGCTAGCCATGTTGCAAGACTTGTAGGTAATAAAATTGTGGGCGGGCTTTTGCGAGCGAGAGAGCTAGCAAAGGGAATGAATGCAATAGCGATACATGAATGAAATTGACATTATGTGCATAATTTTAGTCTAATTTTCGGATAAAATAAAACCTAAATAAATAGGCTACCTAAGATCTTTTTTAAATTTTAACTGTACACATATGTTTTACATCGTGTACTGATACCTACATTTTTTTTTAGATGTTCATAAAAAGTAGTGGTGTATAGGTAGCAATTTAAATAGTTTTTAAATAGTCAAAGATAATCTGATTCATATGAAAAAAAAAACGGAATGTAGCATTTTCCTATCACCTTTTGGAACTTCAAGTACGTAGGTATGTTAAAACATTATACCTAATTAATACAATCTTCTCTAATTTACGAACGCATCCATGTTTGATTTGATTACATTGAATATAGCAAAAATGGGAAAACAAAAAAATGTGACAGAATAAATAAAATTGAATAGGCTAGTTGACTGTTCTTTAACCTTTTGAGCGCCGCGCGCCAAGCCGCTATTTTATTTAATTCCATATTATGTAGCGATTTTTGTAGTCTATACTTGACATAGGCAAAGAAAACACCAGCTTTTTAGTGTTTTATGGCAATAAAAAGGAAAACGCATTCTATGAATCTATGCTGGATATTAAGCCCGATTACAGAGGCGCCAGCGTAAATTTAGTAGCAACGTAAAAAGCGTTCTCTCTATTGAATGCCTAAAGTGAAATAGAAACAGAACTAAGCTATTTAGCTAATATAATTACGATGGCACTTCTGTAATCGGGCTTATTATGACAGTTTTTCTAAATTAGGACTAAAAGTTTTAAAAATAATATCTGAATTACATCTTTGATAGAACATTCTAAGCTGATGTTCAGTTTAGGAATTTTTAAAAAATGTTGCATAATATGTATATGTTCATCAATTGGCCCAAATATTACTACTTTCATATTTAAGAGATCAGTCAACTATCCTATTTTACTTAGAGTTGGTCCCACATTGGCATTTTTAGCTATGTAAGCATGGAACTTTATTGTATTATCAACAACTTATAAAAATTAATTAAAACACATTCTTCCATAGAAACAACCTTTTCAGAAATGCTATGTGGCATGTCAAAGGGCACTATTTGTTTCCTATGTGGACCCACTCATAAGGGTACACTAGTCGCTCGTCAGTTCATAGAAACATCGGTAGGTAATCACGACCCTGATTTAGCCCTTTAGGCTGATTTTAGTAGACGGCACGCGCACCGTCGGCGCTGATGGCCGAGATATACGAACTTCTAGGAAGCGTTTTTGAATGACGCGAAGCTATCAGCGCGCACGATGGTTGGCGCCGAGAGCGAAGTTCATATTTTATATAATATCTGCGTCGGCGTGAGACTAAAATCGCACTTCCTGGTTTTCACCCATTGACTTGGCATTTTTTCTGTTTTTTATCACCGTATCTATCTCTTCTTCAGACAAGACAGGCGAGATTATGGTTTATTTAAGCTAAGCCCAAAGACGAATTTGTGCCGTCGACTAGTGTCCCCTTAAATATTTAGAGTAGAAACAAAAGTACAAGAAAAATATTACCTGTCATCTTTCTTGCTTTTTGCTGTATCTGGTTTGGACGGGTCTGCACTAGGTTTCTTTGCTCCATTTTTAGCTGCTCTTGGTGTTGTTGCAGCTTTTTTTGTTTCCGTTGATTTAATTTTCTCTGGTGGCTTTGTTTTAGCTTTAGTTTCTATGTGTGGCTCGCTCACAGGTTTCTTTGCGACTCTTGGCCTGCCTTTTTTTGTGGCTACTTTTACAGGACGACCCTTTTTTTTCTTTACATCACTATTTGTCTCTACTTCAACTTCGTCTTCATAAAAGTTGTCATCATTATCGGAAATGGTTTCCACTTTTATTATTTTCACCGTAAGATGTGATAGAGATTCAAGGATTTCTGCTGGATTCCGTTTCTCTGCTTTTGGTTTAACTTTTGGCTTTAGATCATCTAACTGTAGTTCATATTTAAATGGTTCTGAATCCGCATCATTATCATTTAAATCTATAACATCTTCGTTAGGTTCATTTTTGACATGAAGTATTTTACTATTTAGAATTTCACAGGTTTTCTCAAATTTTGCTATGAAACTACATATTGTATCAGATGTATTCTTACATTTTAAACAAATGTAGCGGGGAAAGCCTTCTATGTCTTGAAGCTGAAAAAGTAAAAAGTTCACCCAATTGACCAAGATTTTTTTTAAAAGAAATACCAGACCTGTTAAATGAGAATTTTTTAAATAAATATTCCAGACCACTTAAATAAGATTTTTTTTAAAGGAATTTCAGACCAGTTAAGATGTAAATTATAGGCCGAATCAAACTTAGATCTGTGATTATGAGGCAAGCCTTTGAGCACTAGCAATTTATTAATATGTATATCAGCAGCATATGGTGTGGGGATTTTTACAGCTTATAGTAACTTCTGACACTATTGAGTTGTATTTGGCTAATTCTTTGTTTTAAATGCTAAGAATCCTTTTTAAATTTTAAACTAAGTCTCGAGCGTCAACATAGGGTGGAGTGTCTATCAGCCTTATATTGGATACAAATACTTAAATTGGATAACGAATACGCCCAGGAATTGCACAATCTGGTCCCACCTTTCTTCTATTATATGGCTAGACAGGTGCAACGAAAGTGCCACCCTTTTTTGGTGTGTGTGGAGGGGATGGCTGCGCATGGTGACCACCATACTAAGCCCATGCGCACTACGCTCAGTGCTACACTTAATATGCCACGTCATGGAAATTGGATAGGCATAAAAATCTACAAGTGCAGCAAATTAAATGTGATGAAGCAAGAAGTGAGGATTTGCATAGCTTGTAGCTAACGTCACAGTCACTATGGCCTATGGCTTATACTATTATTTTAGAAAACAGTACATTACCTTTTCTCGTATACATGCTGCTAGTTTGGCATAAATACTCTCAAATTCTTCATCACTCTCAAAAATAGGGTATATAGCTCCATCTTCCAGACAAATTCTACAAGATGTTTTAAAGACCTCCATTATATTTACTTTACATTCGACTCAATCAGAGTACAACATCCAGATAATCCAACGGAGATCGGATTAAATCACACATCACATTCAAACGGTTGTGCTTAGCCACAGATCTACATAGAATGCTCAGGTCTTCATATTTTTCAATGAACATGTGGATAGAGAGAACTCGTAAAATCAGTAGAGTGCTCCACGCTTGAGCTGCAGCTCTAACTTTCTAAACGAGCCAAAATCGAAGATAATGTAATTATATAGAGTCGAAAATCATAGTTTTAAACACTGGAACGACAGTAAATCATCACAAAATAAGTCTATCGGTTCTGTGGTGGTTGTAGATTATCAATATACTAATACTATCCGAAGAAACATATTAAATACTGTTACTATTATGTACTTCAAATATAAAAATTATACAAATATTCAAAGAAAATAAACACAGAGCAATTTGTCCCTGGTTTCGTGAAAAGTGAAAACGAATAAATCCAAAATTGGAATCACCGCCTACAAAAACAAGCAAGAAAGAATCAAATCAACTTGGATTGGATTTTGTTTTTTTTTTTTGGATTGTGTTCAGTGTTACCATCTAGATAACCAGAAATGGTAGGTATCCAATCCGTCACAGAACAGAAGAACTAGGCATGAATATGTACAGGATTGAGCACTGGGAAAGATAAACGTGCCGAGTGCCGACCACTCCGACAAGGATACCATGTCAGAGGAATCAGTCTCTTTCGAAGTAGGACGACCAAAACATCTGGATCACCACGGGATATAATATATCTATTGGGAACGTTATTGCGTGCAAGAATCGTTGTTATCTGACCACTAACTCGTCGTCCTTCGTCGTCATCGTTTTAGCCATGGGCCCATAGGACGTCCACTGCTGGACACAGGCCTTCCCTAAAGATCTTCATAAAACCGGTTGGTAACGGCTTGCATCTGCGATCCTGTGGTCTTGATCAGGAAAATAATTATCCCCTTCTTAACAACTTATTTATTCTTTTTGACGTGACAACGTCTAGTAAATAGATGATCTCTGGCTACACGTACGAAAAAGGAAGACTCATTGTCCCGTTACGCTCACATCACAACACGAGCGAGTGAAAGGCACGATCTCAAGCCGATCGTGCCGATCTCGCCTTCGGTGCAATCATTACAACAATGTTTTGTTATGACGTTGTCACGTTAAACTATAGTCCGTAAACCGGATTTACACACAACCAATTTTTTACAAATTACAATAAGAATCGGACGATTTAAACGCAAAGCAAACCCGCTTGACGTCACATTGAACTTACATAACTTACATTAAATGGACCTTAAAACATTAAATGGTCCATAAATCGTAAACGGTAAGTTTTACAAAAAAGTTTACTGGAAGCAAAAGATGCGAAATTTTATTTTCTACAATAATGATCTTAAAATTTTTTGCCCTTAAGTACATAGTTTCCGAGATATCGGCCAAAACATTTTTTCAAGATGACGTGTCAGGAACTCGCATTCTCTGAACGGCCGAACTATACAGCACTACTTTTTCATTAATTTTATTTGATTGTTAATACTGTTAAACTTATTGATTTTGAGTAATATTATAAACTTGACTTATAAATAATAATTATATACTAAACAACTATGTCTATTGTCTGATTATCATCAGGTACAGGTTATTGGCTGTCATGTCCTTGATGGCATATTTTGACCATTGGTCACAAGTTCACAACGACCTGATCGATGGCGTCACGTCACGTTTCATTTAGCTAAAAATTGCAAAAAAAACTCCTGCCCATTCTAAAGTGAGGGTTATTCGGATTACTTACTAATTGTTTTCAACGTGAAAAAGAAATAAAATACTTTACTTATACTTTTTATTGAAGTAAAACTTCTAATGGGACTTCCAACTAGGTTGCGTTAAACGTTTAACGCTACCATGTAGGGGGTATGAAAGCACTGTTGCGTCGAAGTTTCACTTCTTTCGCTCGGAGGGATTCCACTTCACGTCACAACATAATTTATTTTTTAAATAATGATACGATATTGGATTGAACCAAAATACGGTATCGAAGCAATTGGATCGATACAATGCGATGCGATCCATTGCGATCCAGAGTATCGATACAAAGCACCTGGATCGAGCATCACTAGGATAATCCTTAATATTTGCCGTACCGTATCGGACCTTCAAAATTCGTATGGATACAAACAAATCCGTTTAAATGACAACACTAAACTAAATGTTCAAAAGATGACATTGACAACTTTCATGATGACGACATTTACAGAGACGACAACACAACCCTGTGCACACAGATACCAGAGGGATAATGCGGTCCAGTATCTATAGTAGTCTGTGATGCGGTCGATCGAGAAAATCTGAAAGAGGTGCATCGATATAACATGGTACGAGTTAGAGAGAGATATGAAATATATCTCGATTCGGTGGCAGTTGTCGGATTTTCAGACAAGAAATGTCAAATCCCAATACTCATTTGACAGTTTTGAAAGCAGCTTGGAAGATTTATTCGTACATTTTATTCTTTGCATTTTTGTGGTTGAGGACTGCCTCTAGTGACAACAGTATTATCCACAGAGGTGGCATTATCAATCTCTTATTTTGTGATATCTGTGACACTATGCGACAACCCATAGACATCGACTGTTTTTTTTCTTTTCATACTAAGGCTGAGTGCACAGAGTGGATTTCTGTGGCTGTGTGCTAAGCACTATCATCTGACCGAACTGAACTTCACAGAGATACTTGTAATAGCTCTGTACTTAACTTCGTCATCGCCTGCGCGGTAAAGGGCGCGGCCGAGGACCCGCTGCCCGCACCTGTCTCTGTCCCCTTTGTCATCTCCCCCGGCGCTCCTGTACCACGCAGGCGAGGACTAAGTTATGTGGTCGGATTAAAGAAATATGTGGTGCTTGCCGCAATGATCACGAAGTTCTAGGTAAAGGTTTACCTAAAACATTGTCACAATGATCAGCCAATAGCACTGGTAATAATTGATATTACCTGTGATGTTACTCTACCGCAAAAATTAAAACAACGCCCTAGGCGCAGATTGAACTATTGAACGATGTAAAGATTGGGAAGGAAGGATGCCTTCTAGGAAGAAATAAAATAAAATTCTTCTACCTATAGGAAACTTGTAGGAACACCGCACGTGAAAGAATTTGTCACCTTTCTGCGAGACGCGGGGCAAGGTGCTTTGAACAGTTCTTCTTCTTCTTCGTCGTGACGATGATCCTCAACATTATATCATTCAGCCATTCAAGAAATTCATTCATTCATATCAGGTTCAGGTCATTTAATCCATCGGCCATAAGAAGTCCACTGCTGGACATAGGCCTCCCCTATAGATCTTCAATAAGATCAGCTCAAATATGACTCATACATTCCGATTTATATGAAAATTACATCGAAAAAAGCGAAAATCACTACAAACAACAAACTGTCAAGATTTTATGCACATGGTAAATGCGAATCTATATCCTTAGGGATGATTTATATTGGGTCGGGGCGGAGGAAAAACTGCAAAACTAGTCTGTCATAAAATATATTACTTAAATATGCCTGTTAGGCAAGAGTTATAGCCAGCGATTTTACTGCGGTAGATACGAAATCAACGGGTTTCTACCCACAGCCACAGTATAAATCTATTGTTAAAATATATTAGTGTGCTATTTCGCCAAATATAGGTACCGTACTGTAAATATTAAAGGTCGACGTGTTTTTATTTTCTGCAGAACTAGAGAAATATAATTATATGTATAAGTAACATTTTATTATGTTGCAATGATGTGTTATGTATTCAAATCGCAATCGCAAACGGATTTAGTTTGTGGGACACTTGAAAGTTTACAATAAATCAACAAATAGCGTTTCGTTCACACTTTGACTAAACGAGGAGATCACAAGACCTACCATAGACAATAAGTTTATCACTTGTCTCCTGTCATCAGGTGATTTGGGTTTGGTAGCAAAAAATCCTGAATTGGGATAAATCGCTAATAATTTCCTAAATCAAAATGTCTGGAAAAGATAGATTAGCGATTTTCCCGTCCCGAGGGTAAGTTTCTTCTATATGATACCACTCAGAAACCCAATATTTTGATGGAAGATGGAGTTTGTATCATGGGCTGTTGTTTCTTAATTTCAGTGCTCAGATGTTAATAAAAGGCCGTCTGGCTGGAGCACAGAAAGGCCATGGTCTCCTAAAGAAAAAGGCTGATGCCTTACAAGTGAGATTCCGTTTGATCCTGAGTAAAATTATTGAGGTAAGTGTCACCCTCCATTTGATGTAGATCGGGCGCATTCTGCTTCGTAAATCAGCTGTTATCCCGTCTAGACTTCTGCAATTGCCAGAAAAATTGTTTCATAATATAGCTATAAATCTATTAATATAGAGTCATTGGTTTGTTTACTTGTTTGTAATAGTTACTCTGGCATTCGTGTAAATCGTAGATTCCTCTTTATTGATTATAATGGTCACAGGTAATGCTAGTTATTGAAACATTATTTATTTAGTGATTTTGATACCTAAATTTTTAATATAAGTGAACCTTATGTTTAGTCAGCGCATGTACTACTTAATTAATTGACTTGCTAACAGTAGTACTCAATTGCTGCCTAGTAAAGTTTTCCATATTATTATGTGTGAGGTTTATGCAGCTAGTTTTTGTTTTGTGCCAAACAAGTTTTATTTTGAGTACTGAAGCACACACAAAGCAGAATAAATCAAATGTTCAATTTCCTCTTAAACTATTACAAGTTATATTTAGTTTTTTGAATTCTGCTTGGCTCAATTCTGAAGGTTTTAGCTGTTTAAAATAAATCCCTTGTTGTGTTGCTTAATTGTGGCTTAGGTAATGCTTAATTAAACTTCTCTGAGATTATGATAAATAATAGAAGAGATTAATTAACAAGCTGTATTTAATCTTCTATTGAACTGCACACTCAGTAAAGATTTCTTCTCATAACAATAAGGGCCACAAGCATCTGTACTCACTGGTTTTTTGTTTTGTTTTCTTTATTTTTATTTTTAAAAGATTGTAAATAGGTCAGATGAATAGTCTCCTTAAAATAAATATTTTTAGACAACCTATCAAAATGTCATCAATTATCACTTTAGGCATCTTTATACAAGTACATTTCTAACTTTACCTGTATCTGTATACCTGTACGGCTCCCCATAAAACCTTTTCAGTTTTCGGGGAAGCAACGTGGTCTATGACATTCCGATTTAAAAAATCTTTTCCGATCTTAAAGTAATGGAGGTTGGGTCGCTAGCACAGAGCCACGCTCCGTTACTTTAAGGAGCTGGGCTGGCTCGGGTAGACGCTGGAAGGGGAAATGCACAAAATACCCCATGCAGGCCTTCAATGCAGGACTTATTGCCCCCAAATTGAATAAGAATTCCGATTTTAAACTGTATTAATATAAAAAATCAAGTTGATCTGTTGCTCAATTGCTGTGTGAAAGAGTAATAAAAGAAATCATTAAACACACAACAGATTTATAATTTTGCAGTATTGATTTTTATTAGTTTGCAATATTTCTATATAACTAAGTAATTTGTTTTCAACACAATTTACAGACAAAAACCCTTATGGGTGAGGTGATGAAGGAAGCTGCATTCTCGCTTGCCGAAGCCAAGTTCACAACCGGAGAGTTCAACCAGGTGGTGCTCCAGAACGTCACCAAGGCTCAGATCAAGATCCGCTCCAAGAAAGACAATGTTGCTGGTATGTTATGCACATTAACAGTGTGCATTCTTTGTAATGTGAGGATAACACATTTTAAGCTGGACTCTTTGAGCAAATATCTATTGAGCCACAATCTTGCAAAAAAGTGTTCGAACCAAAACCCTGCCTAAGCCATGTTGTGGGCAGGCTTTTTAGTTAGACGTAAGAAGATTGCAAGCCGATTACAACGCTGCGCGATGCTAAAGTGCTCGGTTACGGGCACTTTGGGTGAATTGGGAATTGAATTGGTGAATTAGGTGACATAATGTTGAGATTCGAGAAATCAGGTCATTGTGAATTATTTAATATTTGAATGTGAATATCTAAGTCTGTATATACTATGACTTCGCTGGGTCATTTTTTTTACTACTTTCACTTAGGGACTGTGGCTCTGTAGATATTTGCTTTAAGGCTGGGCGGCATCAATTGGCACTTTTGGGCAGTAAAATCAAATATGTGTATATGAATGTTTGGGAAAAAAGCCAATTCAAAGCCGATCGACTTTCGTTAGACCGAGCGACCGCGAGCCTCCACGTTCGGTATAGCTGGGAAGCAAAACAGAATGTACGTAGATGAATGCCGCGACGCGCGAAGAGACGAATGACGGCCGAATAAAATTAATCTGAAAGAATCACCAAGTCGGCACTAGATAGTGATGTTGAAGATACATTTGAGGTTTGAGGAGTTGAGGTTGCATTGTGTTGAACCGACTGTGCCAGCCCAAATATATGTGTGGCAAGCCTAAAGTAGTATGTAGCTAGGTCTGCTTTTCTGTTAAAAAAAATAATACTTAACCAACAATGCCCTACAAGGGGTCGCCCTTATACAGTAGGGCCTCGATTAACCGGATTGATTCGTGTTGCTGAGCATTCGGATAGTCGAAAATACGGATGAATGAATGTAAAAAATAAGCGCTTTGTCTTATTATCATAGCTAACTTACGACCAGTTTCTGCCTATTTTAATGAATCAATGATATTTATTTTATCTACGCTGCAGCTTCGAAATTTTTCAGTTCAGAGAGTGCTGCGACATTGCAGCGGAGAACACTTAGCCACAAAAAAGTAACAATTTACGATTTAAGAGAATAAAGAGCGGTTATGAGTTATGACACTTCTGACTTGTCCGTCTGTCCGTCATTTATCGATTTAACTTATATTCAACTTGATACAACAAAAAATACATTTTTTTGATCGCGCCTGGTAGTCCGGATAGTCGCGAATCCGTATAACTGAGGGCCGGATAATTGAGGTTCAAGTGTATGTGTTTTTGCAACCCTCATTTGTATGACAATCTCCATTCGATGTATATTGGATTATGAAATTAAAGTATCAAGAGTTACCACCCAGCATACAATCCAAACTTTTACGAATACTATAGGCCGCATCACACGAATTGACGTAAATGAAGTTAGCTACAAGCTGCGCAATATCCAATCAACGCGCGGCTTTATGTGAGCTTCAGTCAGGATTGGATATTGCGCTGCTTGTAGCTAACTTCATTTCTGCCAACTTGTGTGATGCGGCCTATAGTAAAAATAAAATAAATATTTAAGAGGGCTCTCATAAAAAAAAAGTATTTTTTTATTAGATATTAATGATGGCACCTGGTAGATGTTTGAAATATTCACAGAATATTTAGTCGTATGTTCAATTAAAAAATAAGTAATTAAATTAAATAAAACAAATTAAGGCGGGCTCCCATACGGTACGAAACCCTTCGTGCGCGAGTCCAACTCGCACTTGGCCGATTACTGAAGTGAAACTTCTAATGCGAATTCCAACAAGGTTAAAGCGTTAAATGTTTAACGCTACCATGGAGGGGGTATGAAAGCACTGTTACATCGAAGTTCCACTTCCGCGCGGAGGGACTCCACTTGTATTTTTGTTTCTAATATTACTTTTCCTCGTTCCAGGTGTGACCCTCCCGATCTTCGAGTCGTACACCGACGGGTCCGACACATACGAGCTGGCCGGGTTGGCTCGCGGAGGGCAGCAGCTCGCCAAGCTGAAGAAGAACTTCCAAACCGCCGTCAAGCTACTCGTGGAGCTCGCGTCTCTGCAGACCTCCTTCATCACCCTCGATGAGGTCATCAAGATCACCAACAGGCGTGTCAACGCTATCGAGCACGGTAAGACATGAATGAATGGGATGACTTTATTTAGCATCGATAATGCAATATAAGATATCTTACAAATTTCATCCAACAATCTATATTAGGGGACATCTTACACACGGTACCTGCTCCCAAACTAAGCAAAGCTTGTGATATGGCTGCCAGAGTCTGATACACTAGATATACATATTTTAAATACATACCTATAGTAGCTAAACACCCAGACACAGAGCAAACACCTATGTTCATCACAGTAATAAATGCTTGCCCTGGGTGGGGATCGCACCCACGCCTATTTGATCCAGAAGTCAGGGTCACTAACACTGAGCCACCGAGGTAGTCAAGTCATGTGAGTATCTAAACAGTGAGTGAGCGTGAGTTTCACCTTTTTACAGGGAATCATAAATACTGTAAGTGTGTAAATTACTTTATCTACACTAATGTTGTAACATTCTACTTATGTTTCCAATACTTGACTTATATTTATTTCACATGATGTTATAATATCCACATCGATATCGTAAAATCTCATTATAACATCAATAAAACGCGACCAATTAACCTGTCGAGCCTTATGTCAAAATCCTCATACAAGTTGTACAAAATTTTGATATTAGGCTGGCTTTTGAAAACAGTTGGGTTATACGTGAAAACTTCGTCGAAACTACTAAACTTACATACACAAAACTCTTTGGTAAGATCTTGTGCCAATGAAATAAAAAAAGAACAGCGCGCGCTCGCTCCTGATTGACCCTGCGCGCGCAGCTGCGCTCTCATTGGTTAGATTTGAATGGCGCCAAGTTCACTGTGACAATACACGTACGCGTGAATTTAATGTTTCGCAATATTAATGTTTTTATTTTTTATTTTTATTAGTGAAGATAAAGTAGTGTATGCAACTGCATATAACACGGGTATTAAAACACTCGTTACTATTATGAAACTCGCTGCGCTCGTTTCATAAACTCACACTCGTTTTTTAATACCCTTCATTATATGACAGTTGCATAAACTACTATTATGTCCTGGAAAAATGAAAGAATCTTGTGGAAAGCCACAGGCAAAAGCTTGTGTTTTATAGTTCTACTAGCTAACTCTCCAGACGTTTTGACATGTAAAAAAAAAGTAGAGATTCACCCTTATCACCTAGGGATATAATAATTATTTTTCGCAAAAAATAGCAAACCCCACTTCAACCGTGTACAGAATTCGAATAGTTCGCACGGATCGACTTAATAATTTTTCATATTATTGTTGATTGAAATTTGAATTTTGATTGAAATTTGATCAAAAATGGCTCAGCCGATTTGAATAAAATTTAAACGGGAATTTCTTTGAGGGATGGTTTACCAAACAAAAAAAGAATTACTTATTCAAATCGGACTAATCTGTAAAAAGTTATGCGTGGTTATATATATAAAAAAATATATATACGCGTCGACTTGTGAACTTTCTCCGTTTCGTTGGTTAAAAGATAACCTAAGACCTATTTCCTTACATACCAAATATACACAAGAAAAATAGGTCTACTTTTTTCGAGAAGTTCGATAACAAACAGGAGATTTTTATTTATTATAAAGATAGATTTCGCGAGAGTTACAAACATCGTACTGAATATAATGAATATCAACTGAATTCGGGCGGCATTTCTTTACACTGGTAGTAGCGCGATACGCTTTCTTGATCCTTGATGCTGCTCAAATTCGATGCGGCTTTGTGATAAGTAGTTGTGATTCTGATGGTAAATGCATCCACTCCAGTGATCATCCCGCGGCTGGAGCGCACGCTGGCCTACATCATCTCGGAGCTGGACGAGCTGGAGCGTGAGGAGTTCTACCGGCTCAAGAAGATCCAGGACAAGAAGAAGATCATCAAGGACAAGGCCGAGGCTGTGAGTACTTACTACAACACTGCCGTCCGATTTCTAAAAAACGGCTAAGTGATTTTACCAAATTTTGAGATATGGACAAAAAGGTGGGAAATGATATTTCTAGAAATTGGCAAGACGTATCGTTATTTTTTCTATACCATTGTTTTCCTTTTATTATTTCCTTTTTTTGCATGAGTACAGAAGGCTTCTACGTATTGGTGTTGCATAGAAATTGCATTTTTTGTATTTTAGTCGAGTTATCCCAATCGAATCTGTGTACATTTGCTCCACTAAAAAACGGTTGGCTGAAGTGCAACCGTTTTATAGAGTTGTAAACACGCTGTAACTGTGTGATGATTTGAATGGAAGCTACAGTTATAAAAAAATGCCAACCTAAATAACAGTTACGTCACTTAGCCGCCTTTTTATGTTGTAAATACTACACTATTTAAAATGCATTCCAATATCAATAAATGTTTAATGTTTTTAACGGCCTATTTAAATACACTTTAAATTAAGATTTGTCATTATGTCTAAACTTAAACACAGTTTTGGAGAAAGAATTTTCGAAAACTGTTTTCTAGTGTAGTAAATATTGGTCCCGATCGTATTATTATAATTTCACATCAGCGGCAATGTGCACTTTTTTTGCTTTTTACTAGCAGCATCCTGCGTTTGGGCCAAATGGTGATCATGATGATGATGAATGTGTGTCATCCATCTATCAATCAGCCATATGACGTCTACTGCTGGACATATGCCTCCCATGTGGATCTCTAATAAGACCAATCGGAAGCGGCTTGCATTCATGTTCTGTGCCATAAGTCATCTTTGGCAACACGCGCTGGTCGAAAACTTTCGACATGAAGCACTGAAGTATGTCGGACGAGAAGACGTTACGCAATTTTGCGGACGCTGCCCAGCCGAGTTAGATTTGGCGATTGACCTCTTTCTTTAATTTGGACCTAAATGGACTACTTATGTATTATAGGGGTAGATAGACGTACGAATCAATGACTTCAAGAATCGAGTTCTTAGCTAAACCTTGGGTGGGTGCAACATGGGAATTATGAATTACACAATACGACCTTCATCTTGTCTATGTTCATTTTAAGACCCACCTGTTTAGGGAGCTGATTGAGGCCTTTGAGCATCATGTTGAGTTCTTCCATCGATTTTGCTATGACTACGATATCGCCGGCAAACCGGAGATGAGTGATGTATTCAGCAATGATATTAATGCCAAATCATTTCTTATTCTAGAAGCTTGAAGGCGTTTTCCAAAGTAGCAATAAAAAGTTTCGGAGATATTACGTCTCCCCGTTTTACACTTCTTTTTAAAGGGATAGCCTTGGAACTCTGTTCGTGTACTTGGACTGACATCGATATACCGATAGCTAATGCGGCATCGCTGAAGAGACTCAAGCGCAGCCCAAGTCTCGACCGAATCAATGGCTTTCTCATAGTCCACAAACGCAAAGCAAAGTGGCAAGTTATACTCTTCGGTCTTCTGTATAACTTGCCGCAGGGTATGAATGTAGTCTACGGTGCTATAGCCTTTGCGAAACCCGGCTTGTTCAGAAGCTTGGAAGTCATCAAGCCTGCTCTCGATGACGAATACTCGAAGTCATCGAGACGGAAATTGAAATGACCCTTGAAAACCACGTATAAACATGGTTCAGAAGTAAAATAGGTTTGTAATTCTTCAATGAGGCGTTATGACTTTTTTTTGAAGAACAGCATCACCACGCTTCTTTTCCTTGCTTCTAGCGTTATGCCCAAGGAATGCATGCGTCAAGGAAGACGGTTAAAAAGCTTCTGAAAGACTATAAGTACCAGTGTTCCATCCGCTTTCAGAAGCTCTTATGTGGTACCGTCTCCACCCAACGTCTTGTTGTTCATAAGCTGAATCAAGATTATTCTAATCTCGCACAAGCTGATGTCCGGAATGTCTTCGGTGGAGTTCCAGGTCAACTTGACTCTTGGATTTTTGGCTGCGCAGGCTTAGAGACTGAAGCGTATAGCTGTCCATAGAACCTTCTGATCTCTTATATCTCGATCGTACTTAGGGTATAATCAACCTTTATTTCGCATTTCAAATCTAATTCTGTTCAGCCGTTCCAGCGTGAAAAGAACAATCATACTTTCGCATGCATTATACAAACTTTCGCATTTAGGGAGATAATAAAACATTTAAATGTATTTTTACATGATATTTTTAGAGGACTGGAATAATTGGTACTTATCGGCATTCTGTACTAATAGCGGAAAATTCTGCGACCAAGCGCGGTGGTGGCAACTGTGTGTAGAGTTGGGTGCGTTATTAGTCCGTGCAATGTAATGTTTTTTGCTAGCTTCACGCTTATAGATAGATAGATAATTCTTTATTAGTTTAACCACAATTACAATACTAAAAACACACGAAAAATAAAAACACTACAAAGTTATACTAAATGGCGGAAAATAATATCGCTTCAAGCGATTTCTTCCAGGCAACCAAGCTTATAAGCTTACACAATAAATTACAGGCGCCATTGTTATTATTGGTGTGGTGTCGTGGTTAACAATATAGTGAAATCATTGTCTTAATAAAATATAGGCAATATACCTTATCGAATAAAAATTCCTTACTTCGATCCCGCGTCCATTTTGGCGGTTACACACGCCATTTTTCCTCTCGCGGCATCCTGGCGACGAATGACGGGTGCGTAATCGGGCCGGGCAGTTGCTCGGGCGCCTTCGCACTTAAACGCTTTATAGCGTGGAAATGTCACCTAACCGTTTTCTAATATTGTTTCTACCGGCCTGCAACACTGCACACTCGCAGCTGAAGAACAGTCACCGTCTTTTAGAATTGTAAATTATAAATGTTCAGAATGGTTTATCAACAATTATTCGGTTATGTAGAGTTAGCTGTTTTATAGAATAGTTGAGGTAATAAAACCGTTTTTAAGCATTGCAGGTATTACACAGGACTGGGTTACTACAAATTACTACAAAACGTGTTAAGTCGGGTAACGGTGAAATAGTAACGCAAAGATACTTAGACGTTTTCTAAAATTGCAATCCAGAATAAATATAAAGCTTCAAACCACATGTATGCGCACTTAATAGCATTTTAGTGTTGTAAAATGCGATAACTGTGTTTAAGAATTGTAAAATAGCAAAAAGTACGTAGTTAACTGTGCACGTAGTGTCCGTAACTCAGCAACTAATAAAAAGAAAAAAATAAGACCCAGACTAGAAAAAAGAGGAAAAAATTCTGATTTTAGTAGTGTATAAAAGTCAAAATCGCAAAAATGTCACTTAGCGGTCTTTAAGCAATCGGACGGCAGAACACATGAAACTCTACAGCTTCCTTCCTATATTGTCAATCTTCCCTCTCTTACGTCAGTATCGTCATCGTATGCTCGAGCAAATATCTACAGAGCCACAGTCCCTAAGTGAAAGTAGTAAAAAAAATCCGAGCGCCGTCATACATACCGACTTAGATAATTTACATTAAATAATTCACAATGACCCGTTTTCTTGAATTTCGACGTTATGTCACCTAATTAGTGCTTGTAACCGAACACTTTGGCATCGTACGGCATTATAGTCGGCTTGCAATCGCCTTACGACTAACTAAAAAGCCTGCCCACCACGTAGCTTGGGCAGAGTTTTGGCTCGAACACTTTTTTGACTCTATAGGTATTTGCTCAGAATATCGTATAGATGTCATCGCGCTACCTCTACAATGGTCTTGCGGGGCTACGTTTACCATCGCGCGTCGATCCGATCCGATGTCTTTCACTTGGGTTCTATTTCGGATCTTTGTATTTCGAACTCGGTCGTGTAACGTGTTACATAAGTGACTGACACGTAATTTCTGCTGTCGGTCTACGGACGGTTAACCGCGGGTGGCATTTATATGGATCAGTGCGATCCATCGCAAGTCGCTTCCAAACGGTCCAATTGGACGTTTGACATAATTATGGCTGTTATGATGATACAATTTTAGATTCATGCCAAATGCTAGCCAATAAATGCAGAAACGAAAGTGGTGCTGCGGCGGATAGAACTTCAATCTGGCACTGTGAATCCGTACATAAGTTTCAAAGAATTCATTGCTACAAAACTGGGGTTTGCCCTCAACAACTTTACGATTGAAAAAAGATCGTTAGGCGACCTTGGCTATATTATCTACTTTTTATCATCTGGTTCAACGGCTACTCCCCATAATTTGTAAATAATTAGATTTTTTAATTAACCTTATGTACGCTACGTATGTTTCATTAGGTACGTCAAACTTACAATCAGAAGAGAACCTCACCAGTACTCCGATTTCAGAGTTATGAGACTAGAGTTTAGAGGCTGTGGTCGAATTCACAGTCACTTAAAATCAAATAAGTTGTCGTCGAGCACTCGGGCTTACACTAAAAATAGAGCCTAGCCTTATAGTTACAAAAACTGGTTCTATCATGCCATGCTACTTGCACTCTAGTGTGTTCACAATACTCGTTACTGGTCAAAGAGTTACTTTTTATGATAAACATTTCAAAAATTCGTCGCGGATGCAGGATTCGAACCTTGCGTCTTCGGATCACTAGCCCGACGCTTTACTCGTTACTGGTGTTACATGTTGATAATATTATATGTAATATAATACTCTGACGCTTGGGCTAGCCACCCGGCATGTACCTACAAATTTACTTGTATCATAATAAAAATTTTGGACCTAACCATTTTTTTTATTACAGAAAAAAGCGGCACTCAAAGCTGCCGGACAAGAGCTGGCGGACTCCGCCAATTTGCTCGACGAGGGCGACGAAGACCTGCTGTTCTAAACCACGCGTAGTCTCCTCATGTTATAGCCATTGTAGTAGGATGCAGTCAAGCTCTCGGCTCCAAAAAAACCTTGGTCGAGTCCAAGTGATACGCACAAAGTATTAAACGAAATGTGCGTCACCATCACTAGCTCAAAAAGGCTCCAAACTTGACTGCATGATTAAAATTGATATTACAGTGTTCATCACGTTGTAAATACTATTTGTTGTCGCTGTTATAAACCTAATAACACAATATTCAGTCTATTTCACGTACTCGTTTTTGACGGTCCGTGCCATTTTCTACGGTCTAAAGCCTCGTAATCCCTGAGCAACAGTAGCTGATTGTTTCGGATACACAGTTTCTGAACATCATGTAGATGTTTACCGAAACATAGGTACTGTCTTACCACAAAAGTTTTACGCACGCCTTAGACAATGTTTAACGGTACAAATTGCACGGTTAAGTAGTGGTTAAAGCGTGTTCAAATTTTTTGAGGCAAGGCGGGTAGTGTTTACTGAAACGATTTTTTTTTGTTTCAGAATCATGTTGATTTTGTTTCTGATACAGAGTTTTTAAACAATTGTTGCTCAGTGAACACATGGCTTAATAGTACGAATTTGTATCGTAATCGGACCAGCGCTTATTTATAGGCTGTTTGCTTAGGTGTGTATGTTAAGCATTCCAGCGTATTAATGTCTTTTTGTTTTTCAAAGCTTTTACGATGACTAGTGAAATCAGTATAAGTACAGTTAATAAGTATTTATGGTATTTGAATTGTTGTTTAAACCTAACAAATTATATTTAAGTAAGCAATCATGTAAATACAAGTTTGTGAAGCGATTAAAATTATTATTACTGAAATAGATTTATTACTTCAATAGTTACATAATCATCTCTTTTTTACAAGTTTATGAATTGCAGTTTACAATTTTCTTTATGTTTTACTATGGCACATTAACATATCAACCAAATCATAACTACTGACTTTAGACTCATGCAAAACGTTACAAATGGCGGCAAAAGTCACGTAAGAAAAATAACTATTTACGTGTCTTAGGCGGCACTAGGAAAAATCTCTCCCCTCGCTTCGTCAATAGGCCAAAGTCAACTGCACATCTGAGTATGGCTCCAATAGACTTGCCAGTGCTTCTTGGGTTGTCGACAGACTTGTAGTGTTTTTTTAAAAATCTTATTATAGAGCGTGATGTCAGGCCTTCGCTGTGGGATGGGATCTGGTGGAACGCCCATAGGACGATGGCGGCGGGGTTCGATTTTCGCAGTCCCACCTTGATTTGACTCATTTTTTGGTGATGGGCGACGTCATATGATGATGTTGAAAGTGTTGATGCCATCGAAGAGACCTGTGACAGACGTCCACGGGATCTTGAATATCTTGAGACGCTTGAGACACTACTGTTAGAATCAGAATAAGCTGAACTTGTGGTTGAACTGGTTCGCCGGTACTTCATTGTGCTTAGTCTATAGGCTCTAACTCTCGGAAGATTTCGCTGTGTTTTTGTGTTTTTATGGAAGGTAAAGTATGTTCTGTAGGATTTTGTTTGTTGCCTCTCATCAAGGTTTAGACTGAACGTAAACTGTTCATTGGTACTGTTTTGGATGAACACTAATTACACTAAAAAATTACCATTGCCATATTTCGTCATTTTCCTTTTGAATACTTTTGACTTTTGATCAATCAAACTTGTCAGCCTCCTCAGGTTTGTTTGAAAGATTGTAATACTCTTAGAGAAATAACGTACTAGAGGGAGTACTAAATTTTGCTCAAATAAAAACTGTGTAACAGCTGTCTTATTCATATCTGGTTATACAGCATACGCAAGAGTGAATGAAACAAAACAAAACGCAACGTCTGCCGTCTAACGTCAAAATCACAAGTTGGAATGTCAAAATGGTTAAAAGTTGGTTCTAATTTGTCACAGAATAAATAATAGTATAAAACATAGTGCTACTAAATCAAAAATAATATATCCCGGAGCTGCGATCTTCTTCGTAAAGATCAACTGTCAATGGTTGCGTAGCTATGGTTTGTCAACACCGATTGCCGGTTGTCGAGTTTTAATATAATTTATTAAAAATAACTGTTCTAAAGTGCTAAAACTATGATGTTTTGTATAAATTCTTTATGAATGGTGTATTATATTTCACATGGCGTGTCTTATAAAAGGGTGCACATCGCATTCATCCCGAAAAAATAATAAGAATGAAGAAGAGACTTTTCATCGGTGAGTTTTGTTGGAATATTTACACATTTTGTGATTTAAAAACAGCTACGTATAACAGAAATTGTTTTAAATTATATCATTACTAAATTTCATATACATTTTGGACTAATTTATGTAATTTTCATACAATATTTTACAAAAAAATAATAGTTCAGGTTATCACGTCTTAGTGTTGTGGTAAAATGACTGTTTCGATGTTTTTTTTTAGATTTCCTAGAGATGAAGTAGTTAAAAATCAATGGATTACACTAATTTCAAGACCAACTGGACACCAAAACCACATAGCCTCATTTGTTCTTATCACTTTCGGAAGATTGCTTTGTGGGTGAAAATATCAAACATCGACGACTACAGCCATATGCTGTGCCTACATTACCTTGCCTACAAAACTAAATCAAACAAAAAGCCCAATTACAGAGGCGCCAGCGTAATTATATTAGCTAAATAGCATAGTTCTGTTTCTTTTTCACTTTAGGCATCTGATAGAGAGAACGCTTTTTACGTTGCTATTTAATTTACGCTGGCGCCTCTGTAATCGGGCTTATAGTTTCACTTCGAAGCAACTCCTCAAAAATGTAAGGTACCTACATTATTGTTATTACAGGTATCACACTGTTGAGTGAGAGCTTTGTCGAAACCATTCTGATAAAACAATGTGTAGCCTAATAATGAAATAATTTATACAAATTAGGTATGAATGTCAGACTGAATTTTGGGAATCTTACAGAGTGCCACTATAAGACTATAATTTTCGTAGGACTATTGAGACTTCGTCAAGGCCCTTATTACACTATGTGTCTTGTAACCACCCTATGAAATACTTTAATAGTAAACTACAAGCCAATTATATTAGTAAATATGCTCTTGATAGTAAATAATCGGCCTAGTACGAGTCTGACTCGCGCACGGAGGGTTCCGTACTGTATGGGAGACCACCTTAATTTTTTTTTTTTAATTTTTTTTTTTTATTATTGGAGTAAGTATAAAACTAAATATTCTGTGAATATTTCAAGCATCTACGAGTACCTATTACCATTATTAATATAGAGCGAAAAAAGTCTAAAAATTCAGATTTGTTGTATGAGAGCCCCCCTTAAATATTTATTTTATTTTGTTTTTAGTATTTGTTGTTATAGCGGTAACAGAAATACATCATCTGTGAATTTCAGATGCCTAGCTATCATGGTTCATGAGATACGGCCCGGTGACAGACAGACAGACAGACAGACGGACAGACGGACATCGAAGTCTTAGTAATAGGGTCCCGTTTTTCCCTTTGGGTACGGAACCCTAAAAATAAAAGAGTGAAAATGATAATTATTTCCAACAATGATGAAATATAGATTAGACTACTCCCGATCGATTAACCTTTAGAAAAATTAATTAATGTCAGTTTATCTGTTCGGTAACTACAATGCCACAGATAGACACACAGACACGTAAACTTAAGACAGTTCATCGTTTTTGCGACGTTAAAATAAATATATTTTCTTATCGATATTTTAATCGACACAGTTACAACACTAGCATGTTGCTTATGGCATGACAATCTCATGTCACCTCCGATAGCTCAATGCAAGTTTGTGATACCCTTCGAAATTACGTAAGTTCGAGTTTATGTGCATCTTTTTCTAACACCTTTTAAATTTAATAATTAAAATGAGACAAAGAGATGTATTCTCTTGCTATTTTAGTACTCCCTCTAGTACGTTATTTCTCTAAGGTAATACTTATCTGAAGTACCCCCTTCTATAATCTAAGGAAGTACCTACAGTACGTCATATATCCTCTATAAATACGTACTAAGGAGTATATTATTAAACTTGCTACGTCAGAAACGAAGCTGATTCTAAGAGCTGATTGGACAACAACGTAAAAGGCAACAAGAAAAATATAATTTACTTATTGCTTTACTACTATAGTAAGCAATATTAAATAATATTAGTAAGTAATATTATTATGTTAAAGTAGGTACTTTAAAATTGCTTTAGGATAGATAGATTACTTTTTCACTTTTATCATAAGTATTATTATGCACACCAATTAATCATAGGAACAATGGGTACCTACCCTTCCTTGGCAGTGGGGTAAAAAGGTACCATTGAAACAGGTAGCGTAACAAATAACGGTCTAATATTGCCAAAGCCATTTCTTCCAAGCAACCTTAGGACGGAGAAAATCATTACCTAATAATAGAGGATTAACGATATCCTTTATCTAATTCGAAACGTTTGTCGTCCATCCTTTTGTTATAAAAAGGTACCTACATTTAAAGAATAGACCAAACTATTGCCTAACCCGAGGTCTAACCCTAGACGTAGGTTCATTGGAACAGCAAACTTCAAATCCCTCCAAAAAGTAATTAACCATTAGCTAAGCATCTAACTACGTCCAACCTATCCGGGTCTCGACCAAGCACCTTGGCAAACTCATCGCGAATGTTGGCCTACCTATTTGGAAACTAACTTCCAGGAATCTGTAAATAAGTCAGAAAATCGACCAACTGGTTGGAAAACTTGGTGCCCACTCGAGAAAAGTGTCAACTAGTTTGAAGATTCATCGTCAGACGCATCGGACTGCCGCCAACGAAAGGCACATATCCGGTAACGGGTCTGAATTATTGCAATTTCATTTACTATGACGCTCGGCGTATTTTGCGCGCTGAATTCAGGACGAGCGCCTTTGTCACAGGTTGGGTAATAGTTACTGCGTAACCTTTGTCCTTGATGTATTGGCTCCGTATGTCGTGTATCTTACGTGAAATGCGATGCTACCATTTGTGATCGCGTTTATCTAGCCAAATTGCTCGTCAAATATTTGTTTTATAAATTATTGACTGACCTGAACTCCGTAAGGCAATGAGTGCGAGAGCCCTTGCATTTTTCGTGTAGAGCCATGAAATACTACTTGTATATTGTAGACGGTGAGGTTCTGCGGTACGGTTTTTGCTATTAGGTATCATAAATAAATTAAAACAAGAACCATAGATGTCAACTTTTAAATTCTAGGTCTGGTTAACTAGAATAAAACTCTTAAGTACTAGGTATTGTTAGTATTTTACCTAGAGCATAGATTAATTAGTATAACTAAGTGGTGTGCCTAGAGATAGCTACGTAATGTACAATAGGTAGATGTTTTTTTATTCCATATAGGTTTGCGTTTGACTACATACTGCCTGATGTTGAGCAGATATGCCTATATCTATTTACTCGGGATTTGAAGACACCCACGTCGTACTTTAGCGGGAAGACAGACCCAGGCAAAGCGTTCCACATTCTGGCTGTTCGTATGAGGAATGAGAACTCGAAACACTTGGTTCTAACGCGCATATACAACAACAGGCATTTTTACGTGTACGTATACTGTATTGTAGATTGTTTTTGACCATTCAAAAGTGTGTCTGTGCCACCTATTTGTCGAAATAAATAAACTGAAACGATATACTTACCTACATTTATATCTTACCTCAAATTTCTTACCAACCTATGGAGCGTATTTGTTTTTTAATTCCATATTCCGAATACCTACCTTGGCAAAGGCCGAGTCACATAAGTTGGCGGATGTGAAGTTGTAGCAACAAGCTGCGCAATATCCAATCCTGACTGAAGCTCACACAAAGGCGCGCGTTGATTGGATATTGCACAGCTTGTAGCTAACTTCATTTTCGCCAACTTGTGTGACGCAGCCTATATCTACATGGTATCTACGAAAAGTAAGAATTTGGAACTCTACATAGGTCAATATTTACGTTTTAGATTGGTAAGCGTATTAAGTATAATATATCCATCTATCAAATTCAAATCAAATGAAATGTATTTATTTAACATTAAAGAATGAACAATTACAATGCAGTGCTAACGGACCCCAAACTAGACAAAGCCTATCAGCCATAGGACGTCCACTGCTAGACATAGGCCTCCCCTATGCATCTCCAATGAGACGGGTTGAAAGCGGCTTGCAAGTTGCATCCAGCGCGATCCTGCGGCCTTTATGAGGTCGCCAGTTCGCCTCTTAGGTGGACGTCCTACACTGCTACGGTGCGGTGGAAAGGTTCTTGAGTGGAGACCTCGTACTTTTCCGATACGGTACTCACCAATCGAGAACCGTTCGACCATACCGGAAGCGTCCCATATCCTATACAACAACCAGGCAGCATTAAACGCAAACTTATCTATAAATAAAGCTACAGCGCCGATACCTTAGATATATCAGATAACATTACCTCTAAGAGCTCTACGGCCTGTGTAACAGGAGAATTCTGTAAGCTACGCTGTAGAATACGATATATGTATATACCTAGTCAGGTCATAAGTATTGTCACACAGTAAAAACTTTTCTTTTAGAATGCTGGCCACAAAAAAGTTTATTGCATTCGAATTTCGAATTGTTCATGAAAATAAAAATGTATACTTTTTAGAATTCTACTCATTTTTAAATATGGAGTGGACGCTTAAAGAAGACCGTGTTGCAGTTATTGCGTTGCATCGTTGCGGTTAAGCGCCAATTCAAATTTTTGACATACTGAAAAATTTGAATATAACCAAAAGATTCGTTTAGCGTACCATCAAACGATACAATGAAGACTCTAGTGTAGATGACAGGTCAAGAAGTGGTCGCCCTCTGTCTGTTAGGACTCCAGCAGTGATTAAAGCTGTGAAGGCGCGAATTCAAAGAAATTTCAAACGTAAGCAGAAACTGTTGGCCCTTCAGATGGGGTTAAGCAGAACCATGGTGAAAAGGGTTTTAAATGAAGACTTAGGGCTTCGGGCATATCGAAGAAAAACAGGACATCTTTTAAATGCTCTTCTAATGGACCTGAGACTGAAGAGATGCCGCGCTTTGTTGAAGCGGTACGCGGGAAAAAAATATCGGGAAATTCTTTATTCGAATGAAAAATTTTTACCGTAGAAGAGAGCTACAACAAACAAAATGATAAGGTGTACGCACATAGTAGTGAAGAAGCGAGCAACCGTATTCCGCGTGTCCAACGAGGTCATTTTCCATCCTCGCTCATGGTATGGTTGGGAGTTTCTTATTGGGGCTTAACAGAGGTACATTTTTGTGAGAAAGGTGTAAAAACGAATGCAGTTGTGTATCATAATACAGTCCTAACGAACCTTGTGGAACCTGTTTCTCATACCATGTTCAATAACAGGCACTGGGTATTCCAACAAGATTCGGCGCCAGCTCATAGAGCGAAGAGCACACAAGACTGGCTAGCGGCGCGTGAAATCGACTTCATCTAGCACGAAGACTGGCCCTCCTCCAGTCCAGATTTGAGTCCGTTATTTTACAAGATATGGCAACACTTGGAGGAAAAGGCGTGCTCAAAGCCTCATCCCAATTTGGAGTCACTCAAGACATCCTTGATTAAGGCAGCCGCCGATATTGACATGGACCTCGTTCGTGCTGCGATAGACGACTGGCCGCGCAGATTGAAGGCCTGTATTCAAAATCACGGAGGTCATTTTGAATAAACTTTATTGTCATAAGAATCTATGTTTTGTTAAGTTCATTTTGGTATTTAAATGGTTACATAATGAATAAACTTGTTTCAATTATTTTACATTAAACATGTGACAGAATTTATGACCTGACTGTGTATATCTATACGACGCGATTACGGCGACGTAGAGTTTTCTAGCACTAAGTAAGTTCGTATAGGCCGGGTGGCTAGCCCTAGTGTTAGAGTTTTTAGGCCGCCTGAAGGCCTCTGACGCGGCTAAACGGTTAAAACAACCGGGACCTACAGTTTAACTTGTCATCCGAGCCACGGTAGCGCTCAGTTGGAAAAATCTCTCAAATGCCACCCGCGGTCACCCATCCAAATACTGCGTTATTAACAGTTATTGTAAATAAAACATCCAGCTTGTTGATGTTTCTGATAATTTTTTAACCGACGAAACGGAGGAGGTTATCAAGTCGACGCGTATATATTTTTTTGATGTATAACCACGCATAATTTCTTACAGAGTAGTCTGATTTCAAAAATTCTTTTTTTGTTGGTAGATCACACTTTTAAGGTCGGTCACACGAAATCGGCTGAGCCATTTTTGATAAATCAATAAAAATGTGAAAATTACTTCATGGATCAGTGCGAACTATTCGAATTATTGTACACGCAGTACACGGCTGAAGCCATTTTTTTTCTTGCGAAAAATAGTTATTTGAGTTCAATATAACAATAGGTATACATTTTGTCAAACTTAGTTTGAAACCATAACATTAGCATCTACTCTACTAAATATATAGGTACTTTTAAGTGTGGGCCAAATGTAAAATCAAATCAAAGTAAGTAGTGCAAAATTTTACGGATATCCATATTAATTATTAGCAAAGTGCTACGACTACGAGCATACTCTCTCTGTCTCTGTCCCCTGGAGTTTCTTAGCTAAATTGAATCAGGAATGAAGAGATTCGGAACCAAAGTTACCGACGTAGCCCAGCAATTAGCAACTTGAATAGGCTAGTTTACAATTATTTTTTGATGTTTTCTTGTAACAGCTAACCAAAAACAGAGCCGATCAACGAAAACAAAAATAAAATCAACTAGAAATAAAGAATTTACAAGCATATTCATATTCTTGCTAAACAAAGAGCGCACTATAGCAGAATATGACGTCACGGTCCGTAAGTATCATACATTCGCCATAGTATTGTTATATCTTCTTTGGCCGTACTATGTAATGCTTCGTGGGAAAGGGATAAGGCATCCCCTCTTTATCCCTACCAAAATCTTTACAAACTCATATCTCTGGACTTAATTATTACATTAATTTTAATTATTGTATCAGTTTACGAATGATAATTAATTGCAGAATTCACTAATCCTTATACTTTTAAATAATTCAATACCAGTCAACTACCCTATTGGCAGCAGGCAGGGCACATAGTTCGTAGGACGGTGGGCCGATAGGACCATAAAGTTCTTGATGGAGACTACGTACCGGCAAGCGCAGCGTAGGACGTCCACCGATAAGGTGGACCAATAATTAAATTATTTGATTTGAATTTGAACCAAGGTTACCGATATAGTGTTGCGGATCGGCAAGTTGCAATGGCAGTGGGCAGGCACATAGTATCTAGTAGGACTGATGACGTGATAATAGGCTCAATCATAGCGGCACCACGTTATTATTTGATTGTGACATTTCTAAATAGGTGACTCTATAATACAGTAAGGATTTTTAGGAAATTAGAGGTTTTTAAGTCGGCCAGCTTGTTAGGTGGTGCCTTTGTGATTGAGCCCAATTTAATAAAAACTTGGTTTGGTAACAAGGAGGAAAGTATTCTAAAACCTATATCTAATGTAAAAATCGTGAAGAAAAGTGGACCTTCTCACAAATATTACATGGAATGTAAAAGATAAGGTATCTTTTTCCAATATACGCCTCTCTCTTACTTTCGCAAATGAAACAACAGGGTCCTTATTCCTTATCAATTTATTAGGTGTCTATCAATATTGTTACCGGGCGAACTAATAACGCCTTTTGAAAGTGAATTTCTCAGATTTTCAGTTTCTCAAGAAGCTGGAGGTACCTTCGTTTCACAGTAGAGGGTGGGCAGGCATATTACCGAACGGGCGGGGTGGAGTGGCAGTGTTGCCCTGTTGTCGGGCCTTAGGCGCCAGATCCACCTGAAAAATATGTAATTATCAAATAAATAAATAAAAAATGTTCAACAGTTAACTGTTGAATATACATTTTTGTATTTTTGGTTCTTTATTCGTTAAAAAAAGAAAGGTTCTTAAATTGTTTATAACGTGTTATTTAAACTAGCACTGTGTGACAAATGCCTTCGAGCTCAAGTCGTACTTAGATAGGTAAAACTTAGATTGTTAAGACTGAACTGGCTTAGTGGTAATATTCGAACGAAGGGTCTTCTTTCGTAGCATCAAGTAGGACGTATAAAAGACAAATACCCATAAGTGCCATGGAAATAAATCATACATGGTGGAGAAATTATCGCATTAAGACCACAGGAATAGGTACCTACGTGAATCCAGGGTGAAAGCCAATTCTATTCAGTGGTTTCTCCTTGTCTCTAAGTCAAGCAGAGGACGTCTTACGGGTGATAATGTGATATGATCATGATGAACAATTGTAAATTAAAGGTATAACGACTGAAGATAAAACGAAAATAAAAAATGAGCCAGAAGCGTGAAAAATAAAGGCACTGCATACTGGCAACACTAGAGGGCAGAGGGTGGCATGAAGTGTTGTTCGGTGTAAACGTCAGGCCCCATCGCTACCCAAGTAACATAAGCTTCTATAACCAGGGCTTTTTATTACCAAACAGTAATATAGTAGACCTATAGTGGTAACCGTTATCACTGCTTGTACTATAAAGGTTTTCAACAGAGCGATTTGGTTCTATAAGATAAAAGAGCATTTAAGTTCTATAAATTAGCTCTTAAAACGTCTACAGGACCATACAAAAGAATACTTAAAGTGTTGCTCTATAATGGGTGTAAAATATGCGATTATAGTGCTATTTAATACTATAGACAACCTGAAGGACACTTTTATGTATCTATTTGGCACTAATAATGCGTCAAAGTTACTTTTATAGTACTAGTACTGTGGAAGTGTCAAAAACTCTATTACAAGACAAATTTGCACTGTAAAAGTACCTTGTACAACAATTTCGTAACGTTTTAGCGTTTTAAAAGCTCCCTAAATATGTCTATGGTGCTAGTTCTGTAAAAGCCATGAACATTTTTCTATAGTACTAAATAGTACCAAAAAGACTCCTGGCGCATCTTTTAAATAACTTATATTTTAAATTGTTCTATAAGTGAGTTTGTGTTACTGCTACACAACTAAAGCATACTATAAATGTACTAAAATCTACAATTAATGGACTAATTAGATCTAAACTAGCTTTTCAGTATCTTTTATATGACAAGTACTTCATAACTGGACTTTATATTTAGAAAACAAAAGTAATAGCCCGGGAGGTAAGTGCAATAAATATAACTAGGTACTTTCTAAAAGCTGAATTTTCTGTGTGTTACGAGTATGATGGTGTACAAGAATACCCGAGGGTCAGTCAGCTAGAATACTTAGCATTTGATGAGGATACCCGTTAGAATTATTAAAAAAAAATATAAGTATCTTGCAACTACTTCTAATAGCTGAAAATTGGTGTACGGGTAGAAAAATAATTTAAAAAAGTTTAATTACCAAAAATTACCTGAAACTTTTAAAGCCTGCTTGACTTGACAGACCTTGTTACTTACAATCTCTGTCAGTCAGGACTTAAAGCAGCGCCGCTTTAAATAAAGCCTAACTGACAGGCTCAGTTACATGTTTTTTTTTTTTTATTTATTCATACAGTTTTTCCCTTCAACCGCTAAACGTCCCAGCTGACTGACTCCGTGGTATTTTAGTACACCACCTTGATAGTGTAATACCAAAAATTCAGCTTTTAGGAAGTAGTTGCATTTTTTCCGCTTACCTCCCGGGCTATAATTTGTGTTAGGCGAAAAAAAATGGCTGACGTTTTTTGTCATGGTAGCTCATTAACAGCACGGCTGGAGCCAATAAGCACTATAGCAGCCATAGTCGGAAGAAGTTCTTATTTTAATAATTAAAAATTAATTAAAACATGAAAATTATGAGGGCGCATTTTCAAATTTGAAATCAGTATAATGACTTTAGCGACACAATTATTTTCGCAAGTGCAAGTTACCGCAGATTTATAGTCCGTGTATTGTCGTTATGTCCTTTAATTACGTGTTACGTTTATCAACAATGGCTGTAGTGACATAAAACATAAACTTACCGATTTTTGTTTTCATGAAGAAAACTCACAAATTGCAAGCAATTGTAATAAAAAAGATCATTGGAATCGTTTTCGGTGCACTATAACACTTTAAATAGGTTTTTGGTTACTTTTATAGAGCAAATTTATGTCAAAAACGTTGCAAGTAGAGCTATTTTAGTACTAAAAAGCGTTTCTTATCACTTTTACATTTCAACTACAGAGCTGATTTATCACCGTGACAGCCTTTATGTAATGATTATAGAATAAATCAGTGATAATACTAGGGCCTATTCGGGGTTCTGTAAACGTTTACAAGACTATTATAGTGCTAATCATGAACACTAATTAGCACGCTCCAAAACGTTCTCAGGTCTTTTATAGTACCAGATTTTGTTACTTGGGTATGGAAAGGAGATTTGAGGTGGGGCGCAAAAACGGCATGTGACCGGTAATCACTGGGTAAAGCTAGTTTTTATGCCCTGCAAACGCGTCTTCCATGTTAAGAGCTAGAGAAGCTGTTCCTAATTATTTATGTATTAATATTAATACATGAATAATCATTTATTAGAAAACATATTGATATGGCAGCCAGGAAAATAGGGTATAATTTTTCGTAACTACTTATACGTTTTATCTCTGTGTCTGTGAGACCATTTTCTTTAACCATTTATTCAATGTGAGATCTTTTCTGATATCTTTTAGATTGAATAATTGTTTGGCAAAAAATAAACGCAATGCATTGTTCGATGTAAACCGAAAGAAGATTTGAGGTGGGGCGCAAAAATGCGATGTGACCGATAATCACTATGATCACTGGCTAAAGCTAGTATTTATTATGTTTTAGTGTTGAGTTTGAAGAGATATTAAAAAGTAAGTTCGAATAGGCCGGGTGGCTAGCCCTGGTGTCAGAGTTTTAGGCCGCCTGAAGGCCTCTGACATGGCTTAACGGTTAAAACAACCGGGGCCTACAATTTAACGTGTCGTCCGAGCCACGGTAGCGCTCAGTTGGAAAATGCCACCCGCGGGCACCCATCAAGAGATATTTATACAGGGTTATTTCTAAAACACCAGCATCCTGTTAGGGGCTTATTCTGTACATCAAAACTAACAATTTTTGTTCTACGACTTTTGCTAAAACTCAAAAAAAAGATCAGCTGTTCCATACATTTTGTCGAGGGTGATCGACATTTTTCTATGGAACAGCAACTTTTTTTTTGAGAATTAATAAAAGTCATAGAACAAAAGTTGTTAGTTTTGATGTACAGAATAAGCCCCTAAGAGGATGCTGGTGTTTTAGAAAAAACCCTGTATTTACTAGTAGTAGTACCTACAATATTGCCCTGTCAATGCACTAAGTTTAGAGAAAAAAAACTAAAAAATGTGGGTAGTTTCCAAACCCTTCATTATTTCGCGCGATAAACTGGTTCGTCATTGACACTTCAGTGCTTCGTCGCGTCGCACATTTTAATTCGTTTTATAAAGTTTTACCGACTTAAGCACTAGTTTTCAGGTGAAAATCAACATGCCGAAGAGAAAGTTAGACTATGACGACTAGAAGTATTTAGATCACATCAAGAAGAAGATGAAAAAGTTGGAAAATTGTTAAAACGCAGCAGAAAATTTTCGTCATCCACAGAATCCGTGCAACTGTCAAACGACCCAAATGGTAATTAATTATATTACCACTGGAACGTCGATGGGAACTTTTGTCCAAGTGAAAAATGCTCTCAAATGTCGATGGGAACTTTTGTCCAAAAAATAAAATTGCCTCAAACGTCGATGGGAACTTTTGTCCCATTATGTGATTTTGCAAAAATCAGCTTTAAACTGTAAAGTTAGAGTTCTTTTTCGTAATAACGCTAGTATTTAATGTTCGGAATGAACCATAGATGGCCTTCAAGTCAATAAACAGTTCCTTGCCACTGTTTTGGAGATGTCCGACGCCATTTTGTGCCGGCGCCGCGCCCACTTTGGTTCAATTCGGGAGTAGTGCTGCAGTTTTTGTCTGATATATGTGGTAAATTTTAACTAATTCATATAGTGTATTGTATTAAAACATTGCTAAAGACTTTTCCTTTCGAATGGTGTATGTAATTTATAGTGATAATTGTGTTGTGATCGAAATATTGTGTTCTAAAGTTGGGGGTGGCGGGATTTTTATTAGAACGTAGCTTGTCTATTTTTCCTTTGATATACGTTTTTAGAGGGACGGATACCATGCAACCGCGCGCGAAAAATTTGACTCGGGGCAGTGACGTTTGAGGCAAAAATGGATTCGAGCGGCGACGTTTGATGCACAAATAAGCGAAACGACGACGTTCTAGTGGTGTATATTACTGATAAGTAAGTACTGTGATCGGTTCACGTTTCAACGATATGAGTTGCTACCTACCGATGATTGTCGTACCTACTTATGAGGATTAACGTTCCAACGTTTTGAGTTGTTACTTATCCTTATTGTTACTCGTACTCGAGTTCACGATGCAACGGCATGAGTTCATCTTACTCGCTATACATGCAGTAGCTATATCTAACTACGTATAGATACTACCTGTTCAGGTTCACATACACAATCTATATGTATACTTATGTGTATTTTGGAAAGTTAACGACCCTTCAAACTTAATATTGCAATCTCGTTTTGTAATACTCACCTCGTTGCAGAAATCATATTGTAGCTATTTGGTAAATAGCGTATGGAGGGTAATATATTTGTATATGTAGTACATCAGTACCTATTGATTTCAATTTCAGCTGACAACATCGAACCTGTGAATGTTGAAAATGAAAATCTGAGCGAACCAGGCCCGTCGGATTCCGCTTTGCACACAGATTCAGAGCATTTTGAAAATATCCCGATCATACCAGCACCGGAGGAGCCACCTCCTACGGCTGGAGATTTTTCTAGTAAGTATGATGTTCCTGAAGTCGAGCTTGATCAGTTTATGTTGGAGATCTTAGGGAAAGATCCCTCATCGACAACCATCTTTGGAAAAAACATACAAAAAGATTTAGCGCTTCGCTACAACTTCATTGCCACAACCGGCTTGACCAAAAAGGTACGTAAAGAACTGTTAGATACTCATTTGACCTCAGACAAACTGCAGGCTGATAGCAGCGCCATCTCTGAACCCCGAGATAAAAGCGGCTATCACCGAACAAGTAGTAAAGCGGGATAAAGCAATAGAAGCTAAACAAAAACAGATTTGTAGTGCTATTGCACGTCTACGTGGGACTATTACTCTACTTTTAGAAAAAGATTTTAAGGATCCGACAATTTTAAAATTGCTTATTGACACTGTACGTATCATATGTGATTCTCAACATAATGAGTCGGTAATCAGGAGATATTTCATATTGGCCGTACTAGAAAAGGATCTAAAGGATCAGATGTTGCTCACAAAGATAGACAGCCTTTTTTTCGGGCAGGAAACGACAAAAACGGCTAAGGAGATTAATAACTCAGGCGCTGATCCACATCAAACAAAAATACAACGACAAAACCGAAGGCTCATGATAGTTGCCTCACGCTGTTCATTTACCTAAAAGCCTGTGGTGAGAAAATATACACGTAAATGCCAAAAACTCTAAAAAACTAAGGGCAATATAGTCAAACAAAAAGAAAATCTGATATATTTATGAACTCGTTGTAGCCTCTACGGCGTAGAGCGTCTACGTAGAGCGAGCTTCAAAAATAATGACTAACGATTTCAAGCCTCCCACGGCTGCTTGCGTAGGCAAAGTATCTTGTATTAAATAAAGAGAACGTCTTTTCTGACATATCATCCTTTAAATTAGCCTCTAGTTCAGGTATTACTCGTACTTACTTTCTTTTTGGGAAAGACGTTGGTGCTAAAGGAAACGTGATGATCGACTAAGTGCGTGCTTTCGTTTATTGTGCAAGATATTGCTCTGGAGAGTACAAATGCGTGAAATGACTCATCATTATTACATTAACAGCTTTTATTATGGGAACAAATCCGAAATTACGAAAAAAAAACGGCCGTTCAATAGATTTTGCAAAAGAAACTTTTTTTTATGGAGTAGTTGATTTTATTGCGGTTTCATAAAAGGTGTCATGTCATTAGATCCTTATTTAATATTATAAATCCGAAAGTGTGCGTGAAAGATGAGCAAACCAATAAACCTCTGTTGGTTTATTGGTATGTTTTTCTTTCTTCGCAGCAACGGAGCAACGGATTGACTTGGTTTTAGCAATGGACATAGTTTGAAATACGAAAAGTGACAAACTACTTTATATCCTAAAAAAAGGTGTGCTGTGCGATCTCAGACCAAATAAAAAATAAAGACAGAATATTGTGAATAAACAAATGATGCCGGAAAAACTACGCCTCGCCGTGTACATACACAATTACACACACATACACGTACAACGAAACTACGCCTTGGTTTGTCAGTCCAACTATGGCGGCGCAACACCGACGCACTCACCAAATGTATAAAAAACCGGCCTCACTTGTCTGTTCACGACCTTCTGTCTTGATTTTTTTATTTGGTCTGAGTGTACGATAGTACAAAAGTCATAATATCACGCAGGCAAAGCCGCGGGCAGAAGCTAGTAATTACAAATAAGTACTACATAATATGTCGCAATAAATGATTGAGTTAGAACCAGACACGAAAACCAAGAAGAGCGTGATCTCAATTCTGCCAAAAATAGAATAAAAACTATTCAAACAAGGACACATCCAGATTTCAGAGTAATCCAGCAGTAACGTAACGTAATATTTAGCGCTGCCACGTGCCTTTGTGAAGAGGGAACGTTATCTCTCGGACCCTCCATTCGTCTTTCTGTGGAGGTTTAATTCCGCAACTTTAGATCCTTTTGTCGCTTTGCGCACTCCATCTACTTATCTATTTGAAGGTTAGTACGTAGGTTGGACTCGTTTTGAAGATGGAATTGTATTAAATTAGGCGTTAACCCTCAAATTTTGTTTTGGTTGAACAGTTTTGCACGGGATGGACTTGACAACCTACTTGGATCCTGATAAATTAATAGATTGATTACCTTAGTATCCTTACTAATTTTAAAAATCTGAAAGTGTGTTTGTTAGCATTCTTTCACGTAGCAACAGAACAACGGATCGACTTGATTTTTGGCATGAATATAAGTAGGTACCTACTCGTAGTTCAAAAGACGCAGAGTGGCTACTTATGATTCAGGAAAATTTTAAAGATCCCGTGGGAAGCCCCAAGGCCCCAGGGTAAAGCTTGTATTATATAATGATTATTTAATACAAGCTTCATTTAAGTTATTAATTTTTTGGCCACATTTTAATAGATTAATTGAGCGACGAACCACCGGAGGAGGTACTCAATTCGACGCGTATATTTTTTATATTTTTTGTATGTATAACCACGCATAACTTTTTCATAGTAGTCCGATTTCAATAATTATTTTTTTATTGGATAGAATATACATCGAAATTGCTCCCATTTAAATTTTATCGAAATCGGCTCAGCCGTTTTTGATAAATCAACAATAATGTGGAAAATGCTACATCGATCCGTGCGAAATATTCGCGAATTCTGTACACGGGTGAAGTCGGTCATGCTACTTTTTGCGAAAAATAATTATATTGGGTATAATCCATCAAAATGTGGGCATGAATATGTATGTATGAATATGCTACGTTTACAAGCCACTTTGAATATCAGATTTTTAAATTTTAATTTATGTTTACTTCAGCTAATTCATTCATGTTACATTATAATAATAATGATTATATGTACTGAATTTTATTACTCGGTTATTAGTGCCCATTCAAGTCCATTAGTTTCAGCACCCGGTCACAGATGTCGCTAGTAGTACTTCTAACAAAGATTTCAACTGAGTTTTATGCTATTTTCTCTATTGCTATTACTAGAAAGCTTTTTTCCTAAAAAAGTAAGTTTTACCCATCTTAAAGTGTAAACTTTAACAATACTTATTAATATAACAATACCTAATGCATATTAACACCCAACTATGAGTTATTGACGATCTAGCCTATTCTCTTCGGTAACGTCCTAGGTCCTCCTCATAAACCGACTTCCAAAAAGGAGGAGGTTCTATGTTCGTGTGTATGATTTTTTTTGTGTATGTTCAATCGATAATTTCGCCAATTGTGAACAGAATCGAAAAATTATTTCATAGTTCGAAATATAATCCCGTGGTAGTCCCATTTAAATTTTACAGAAATCGGCTGAACCGTTTTTGAAAAAACCAACAGTAATGTAAGCAATTCGAGCGAAATATCCGAATTTTGTACACGATGAACATCGATAATTTCGCCAATTGTGAACAGAATAGAAAAATTATTTCATAGTTCGAAAGGGTATAATCCCGAAGTAAGCCCATTTAAATTTTACAGAAATCGGCTGAGCCGTTTTTGATAAATCAAAAATGATGTAAACAATTCGAGCGAAATATTACAATTTTGTACAATAAATATTTTTTAATCGATTGAGGATCCCTGGCCTTTACCGTCAAATAAATTTTTCAAGACTCATTTTATTTTCAAAGGTACCTACAAGCTGTGTAAAATATTCTTTGTATTAACCTGAAATAATATTAGGTATACCTACTAATAATGGTATTTTTTTAGTACGATTCTGTTCGGGCTCGTGGTTATACCGCTTTAATCTATTAATATTTATTCCTATACAGGGTTGTTTGCTTGTCCTGTACTAAGCGGAAAGGGGGTGATTAAGACCATCATTATGAACAACTTTTACTATGAGGCCAATCCAAACTTCGAGAAAAAAATTCAAAATACACTGCTCCATACAAAATTGCAACTCGGAATGGACAAAATGTATGAGACACAGGTGTCTGAAATTAAATTAGGGTTCCGTACCCAAAAGGTAAAAACGGGACCCTATTACCTACTGAGACTCCGCTGTCCGTCTGTCAGTAACCAGGCTGTATCTCATGAACCGTGATAGCTAGAATGTTAAAATTTTCACAGATGATGTATTTCTGTTGCCGCTATAACAGCATATACTTAAAATATACTAAGATAAATATGTAATGTAAAATAATTAATGTCTTAATATCCAAATACAATAAATCTGATTTTTTTATTTTCTCGCTCCTATGCAGTACGGATCCCTTCGTGCGTGAGTCCGACTCGCACTTAGCCGATTATTAATGTAATTAATTGGACAACACGTTTTTTTGGAAAAGGACATTGCAAAAATGTATGTAACTTAGGCCATGGCTTCGTACCGAACTTAAATATGTACCTAAGTACTTATAAGTTATATTTGTTTTTTAAAATGATTTCGCTATGTATATAACAGACTAAAGTTTCAAAAATATATTTTCCTTTTGGTATTATTGACACTGCTCGATAAATAAGGCAGTTTAGAAAATATTTTTCTATGAGTAAATAAGCATTTAAAAACATGGCGAGACAACGTTTCGTATTACGCTGTTTTCTTCTTCAAAAACTAGATCAATAAAGTATTTTTTTATGTCAAAATTTAAAAAAAATATGTGTTCATGATTCTGTCATTTTATATTTTGTTAGATATTATTTAGTCTCTTCTGGTAGTTCTCTAAAGACGTCGGTAATAATGGTGTTTTTTGTGATTTTGAAGGGTCATATTTTGCCTGATAATTAATTTATCAAGAAAAAGAAAAGACAGGGTAGTCTAAACAGCTAAATTTAATTTTATGACAAAAAATTGAAGCTCTAAAAGTATTTTCCAGGAAGAAAACAGCGTAATACGTTTGTATGGAAAATTACAGACCATCCACTGCACTGGATCTCCGGTTAAATATTTTTTACAGTACTGTAATCATTTATATTATGTGGAAATGACATATACAATATCTGTAGAGTTGTGGCATCACCGTAACGCCGTTAACAAGGCACCAGTCATGAGCCTATTTTCGAAAAAAAAACCGACAAACATGGCGAACTTGTGACATTTAGGGCGGCCCCAGCTATATGATGGCTCCCTGGTGGCAATTTTAGGCAATATTTCGCATCGACATGGTACCGTGGTTTGCAAATTACTTTTGAGTGCATAAAATGTTGTTGCTTCCGTGAATTTGGGTATTCTTACCTACTAAAGTCCATGAAGTATTGTAGGTATTTTAAATAGAAATTGTATACCTACCAGTTCAAGAAAACAACTTCTAGCAAAGTCAAAGATCAACATTATTTTGTCAAATTAGGCTGTTTCTTTAATTATTACGTATATAAGTTCATCGACTCTCGATAAAATGTTTGGAACACCTGTTTTTAGGGTTCCGTGCCCAAAGGGTAAAAACGGGACCCTATTACTAAGACTCCGCTGTCCGTCTGTCTCCAGGCTGTATCTCATGAACCGTCATAGCTAGAAAGCTGAAATTTTCACAGATGATGTATTTCTGCTGCCGCTATGACAAAAAATACTAAAAACAGAATACAATTAATAATTAAGGGGGGCTCCCATACAACACACCTGATTTTTAGCCGTTTTTCGCTCTATATTAATAATGGTAACAGGTAGATGCTTGAAATTTTCAAATATTTAGTTGTATATTCACTTCAATTATAAATAGTAAAATTAAAATAAAATAAATATTAAAGGGGGGCTCCCATACAGTACGGAACCATCCGTGCGCGAGTCCGACTCGTACTTGGCCGATTTTTTTTACTGGTGATTCCGGGGTTGGCCCCATAGTAAAAGTTATATAAAATATTGACGGACAGATGTACAATTAATTATACATCCATTAATATATTTGACCTATAAATAAAATACGTACCCTTTGTTCCTACCGATTTGTTGTATGAATACCTACGTTTTTTTTTAATTTGATAACTCCTGTTCTTTTTCTAAAGACTATCGTTTTGAGAGCTATCGATTTTTTCAGGACCCTTTTCAAATTAAACTGTAGATGGCAGGATAGATACTATTAGCAAAGTTACGCAATTTCTGAAATTAACCACTCCTAAACAACGTTTAAGGCCAAAAAATAATGCCTACTAAGTACAAATTAATTAACCGTTTACCGTCTTACCACATAAGTTTTACACACGCTTAAACACAAAGTTTTACAGTACAAATAGCACGTTTAAACAGTGTTTAATGTGTGTTTATTAGACCTCAAAATCTTTTAATTCATACATACCTAGGCTAGTCACCTAGGCTAGCTACATATACTTACCTAGTACAGTGTACAACTGTACACTGTACTTATTAAATCACTCTTCGATCTCAAATAGGCGTACTGTTACTGCATGAATTGGCTTGGTTTTTCTTTGTTGAACGTATTGTTTGAACATAAGTTGAAAACACAATTATATGTGTTTGTTGTTGTGTATAGTTTGAAATTGAATCCTAAAACTTTCTTAACAATGCATGTATTTGATGTCATAGCCCTGTAAAATGTACTCACGTTAGTTCTTGTTTTTTAAGTGCCTATGTACCTACCTAATTTGAGTTGATTTAACTGCTCGCACAGTGACTCGCGGTTGTGACGTCACCGCTGGTCCCAACATAATATCAGTGCTGGTTGTATAATAATTATAACCAGCAATATGCTGAGTTGGGATCAGTTTCGTGGCAAGGCATTGGGTAACATACTTGGTTTGTGTATTATTCTATTTTTAGTTGTTTCCGTATTTTGTTTGTGTGTACCTAATTGTTTTGTCCCGAATAAAAATTTCTGTATTTACATGTAGGTACCCACCTAGTCTAAGTTGTCGAATTTGTTAACACACCATACAAATATTTCGTTGAAATTACTGATAGGATAGGCACGTGAAATTGTAAAGACAAAAGCCATTTTTATTTCATGTCTTTCTCTCACTCACCCTCTCTGCTGCAAACTTGGGGAGAGATTTGACAGCTTATAGCGAATAAACTTTATTAGCTAAGGCTAAAGTGACCCGTTAAATAAACCGGTTATAAATAATGGACAGGGACCGCGAGTCCGCTATCACTGACCAAGCTTTTAAAATCCGCCAAACGAGACTGTGTATCGCAAACAAAAGGTTCTGTACTATTGTACAATATTTAAAGCTAAGAGTTTTGCAATTACAGTGGCGTATAAAATATGAAAAAAGCACGTGTGTTGTGTGGAGATACGTTTTAATTTTTAACGTTTTGTCATTATGTCATTAAGTGATGCAACGAGCTATGCACTTGCCTGATAGCTTATGAAGACAACCTAAGCAGCTACAGTGTTAAAACCTGTGCTAGTTATTCTTTGATACCTACTTCATCATCTCATGTTGTCCTGTTTTATGTAAAGTCTTAGCAGACTTCAGACTTCGGGGTAAACTAGACCTACTCGTATTGTCTAGTTTAGTTTAGCAATAGTCATAATACAGCAAATTATATTATGACATAGTATAGCATTAGTAATACTAATACTAAACTACACTGGACCTATTGTTTAGTTTAGCATTAGTCTATCTCTGCTATACTCTTTTAGTGTACGTAACCCTAAAAACCTGCCACAAGCATCTGAAATAATTCACGACAGAGCACACAGCAAAAGCAATAAACTGTGGCACTGACACGTTATCTACAAGTATTTTTAGCTTCAGTAAAAGGTCACTTGTAATTTTTTCCGTCACGCCACTTACGGGTTTCCTTTCTGTACCACATTTTTTTATTTACGAATTAGCTTTTACTCGGTGCTTCTTGTTGTGGTTAAGCCTTTGTGGGTATACGTAGTGTACCATTATATTAGTGGAAAAAACAACGGGTTGCACTCCGGGAGTGCCGGCAGAAGTGAAAACTTCAACATGCATTTTTGAATATCTTGGAATGGTTAGGGAATAATTTCGCACGAATTGCTTTATTTATCAGTGTAAAAGTACTATCATTTATGTGGTAAAATACAATATCACACACGCACACTCGCGCAAGCAAGTTTTCACTTCACTGTCTTACGAATTTTTGATCAGCTCATGAATCTAACACGAATTTAACATTTTTTACCCATTCCAAAAAGTGCACAACGCCATTGAAGAAGTTTTCACTTTAAAAATTAATCAATAATTCTAGAGATTATCTAATACATACATATCTATTCTGTCAAGAGAGCCTTCATTTACAGATATTACATAATACAAAATTTACAAATGCTTTTTAGCTATATTTTCTCTATTATGGAGTCCTACTTTTTAAATTATGCAGTTGTAATTTCTGTATGTCACAGATTTGACACCGTTTATTTTTACCAAGTTTATTAGTTTATTAAGCCTGTAGAAAGTCTGCCAATGTCCACCTGTGGGTACATGGGTGTTATGTGTGATGATTGCAGTGTTATGTCGTATTTCGGTTGATAGTGCCGCACAGGGATTTGAACTGAATCTGAAAGTTTAAAAAGCAGAATTACTTACAGGACCTAATTTATGCTGAATATATACATAGACCGAATGTCAGAGGCCTTCAGGCGACCTAAAAACTCTGACACCAGGGCTAGCTAGCCACCCAGCCTATACGAACTTTGCTTTTTTAGGGTTCCGTACCCAAAGGGTAAAAACGGGACCCTATTACTAAGAATTCGATGTCCGTCTGTCCGTCTATTTATGTTGCCACTATAACAACAAATACTAAAAACAGAATAAAATAAAGATTGAAGGGGGCTCCCGTACAACAAACGTGATTTTTAGGAGTTTTTTGCTCGCTATTAATAACGGCAACAGGAATGGGGCTCCCATACGGTACGGAACCCTTCGTGCGCGAGTCCGACTCGCACTTGGCATTTTATTTACAGAATCATATAAGTCGGCAGATGTAAAGTTACCCACAAGCTACGCAATATCCAATCCTGACTGAAGCTACAATAATCTAGTACTTAATACCTAAGCTAGAATTAAAGCTGCAAGTTGATTGGGTTTTACGCAGCTTGTAGCTAACTTCATATCCGCTGACTTGTATGATTCTGTGCCACTACTGTGCTGTACCAGCCTTTTTAAAAGTCCACTGCAGGATGTAGGCCTACCCACGAAAGGTGATTGGGTCATATCCACCACACTGGCCCAGTGCAGGTTGGCGGATTCACGTTCGCCATCGAATTTCTTCTATGGACAATACATGTTTCCTCTTTATGTTTCCCTTCACCGAAAAGCCAGTGGTGTAAATATCCGTACCTAAATTCCAAAGAACTCCAATGAGTCAAAGTCAACGTAGACACGGGACCGAGATTTGAACCCGCGACATCACGATTGTTAGGCGGGTGTCACTACCACTAAACCACCACGGCTTAATACAAATGGGAAAATATTTTTAACATTTTTTTATCAAATTTTGTGGAATAAATAAATAATTGGAAAATTAATTTGACACTCACATTTCTCTTATTGCTGATATTGCTCATATTTGTAGAAATCTGTAAACATACATTAATCAGATTTACTAACTTTGTTAATTTATGACGTAATCAGACTTTCCAAACCAAATTCCACTTAATTGTAGAAAAATAAGCTCGATAATTGCATAGCAGCCTCTACAATGTGTCCCTCTCCACTCAGGTTATAATAAAATAAGAGATTACATCTTTGCATAAGCAACAATAGGCCTCCTGTTATTTTACTACGGGATTATTTCCACTGTAACTTGAACCTTATTTCTACATAATTTGAGTTTAAATTAAACCTATTATTTAGATTTTGGTAATAATATAGAGTCACTTCTCCATTGTAAGAAGAGCCTTAAATGTAGGGCATCAAGGTTTAAATTATCATTGAAATCTTTAAAATTTTGATTATAACTAAAGTTGGACTGTTGTGATAGGTAATCGGTAGCTTTATAAGCGTTTAAAGTGAAGCCACCTGTTAACTTATGAGTTGATAGCAATTATTGATATCAGGCTTTTATGTACTCCTAGTACATTTATACTACTTTAAAACGTTAAACGGCATGAAATTCACTGATCATTTAAAGCGATGCATTGTTTCCATCCATTTTTTATCCATCAGCTATAGGACGTCCACAGCTGGACATAGGCCTATAGATCTCCAATAAGACCGGTTGGAAGTAGCTTGAATCCAGCGCGCTCCTGTGGTTTTAAAGAGATCACTCGTCCATCCTGTGGGTGCACGTTCTACGGTGCTCTTGCCTGTATGCAGTCTCTATTAGAGAACCTTTCGCCCCATCAGTCATCAGTCCTTCGTACTGTGTGCTTTGCCCTCTGCCATTTCATTTTTCCAATTTGCTGGCTATGTCAATATGTACAATAACTACAATGTTCAGCTACATTCAGCATACAGCAGTTGTGAGTATTTTCTCAGCTAGAACATTCTAGATCCTTCTTCTAGACTTTAATCTACCGGAAGGTATAGGTACTATACTTAGTATTAGTTAATTAAGTTAAGTAAGTATTTATGTTGTTTTCGGTGTGTTAATAAAGCTATACCTATTCTATTCTAGTCTGCACAAAGAAAAGTGCCAAGAGGTCAGCCATCCCAAAACCGGTACACGACGTTTACCTGTGGTTTTTTAATGGGATCCCAGTTTATGATGACCGATTACACGCCTCGACAACGTAAAACGAAATAAAATGTCAGAAACGGATACGACCGAAGAATGCATGCGATACTGATGTGACTCACTCCATCACTGGCCACCTCGAAGTTTTGACACACCCACCCTAGAAAAACCTCCAAATAATCCAAAAATATCCCCTATTCCTTAGCTATTAAAGTCCACGGGACGTGTCAGGATTTTCCAGTCTAATACACGGTTACGACAAAATAATATTTGCAGTTGGAAAACTCAATTTAGTCATCAGAAAATGTCTATGAGGCTGTTTTTACGGGCGGTATTAATAAAGTGGTTTTTATATTGATGGTAAATTAGTTTAAAGTATTATAACAGAAGTTTAGACTACATTCCGTCGGTAAGCAGTGCCGTATTGTTCGGTTTCTAAACGATGTAAATCAACAATTACTCGTAGGTTGGACTTGAATTTGGAGGCTGTTGCTAGGATGTGAATTTGAATGTAGAATTGTATGTTTATATAACAGTCTTACAAATTGAATAAAATATAATGATCTAGTAACATAATGCGTTGTTATTGGATAACAAATATGTATAATTTTTTGTCATCCAACAATATGAAACTCGATAGGGTTACGTCGTTTCATTACAGAGTTCCTATGACACGCGATTTACACACGTATGCAATATTTCAGCTCAATCGGTAACCGCGAAGTGGATCAAACTTGCAAGGTTTGATTACAGACAACAGGATAGGTGAAAGTAAATAAATTTAAATAAAAGCTTGTAAAAATAAAACCGGTAAGTGTGAGTCAGGCTAGCACGCAGAGGGTTCAGAACAACTCATAAAAATTTCACAAAATTGAGAACTAAGTTGCTAAAACCTCAGGGCGTAACTAAAATCAACAATAAAAGGTTGTTTTTTTACTTTTCTTAATATCAGCCGTAAGGCTTTCACAGCTGAACATAGATCTTCCGCATTGTATATAAGACAGTCAGAAATGATTTCCATCCAGCTTGATTTTGCTTTAGTCATCATCATCGTAACATAAGCCGTAGTACGTCCACTACTGGACATAGGTCTCTCCTATGGATTGCCCATTAAATACAGATACAGGCTTATATCTAGCGTGCTCCTGTAGTGTTGGTCACCTCATAACCTGTGAGTCACAAGGTGGACAGATAATAATCTGAGATTGAAGGGGAAACCCTACGCTGCGCTTAGTGGTCCGTGGTTTCCATTTGAGAAACTGTGTAAATATTCACCCAGTACCTAACTAAGACGCGACGGTCCAATAATCTGTTGTCGTATCTAAAAAGAAAAAGATCGTAATTTCCAATCATCCACGCCAAATATTTTCTAAACAAAAGTTGTAGGAAAGTTATTTAAGTTAACTATAAGGGTCGCATAGGGCGAGTGGAAATATCCTTTCGCCAGATACAATGGCAGTATTTTATACTTACCCCTTTATGTGGACAAAAACGTTGTTTGAGAACTTACTAGATACGAGTAATGTGTTGTGAAATTCATTTGTTTCATCAATGCGTAGCAACAGCACTACAAAAGCTTACAATTACAAAGAAACCAACTAAAATATATTTAGGTACATGTATTTTTTTTTTAATTTACCTACAAGGCGTACTTAGTTGATGTTACTATATGTAGTTGTATAGGCCGAATCATACAAGTCAACGGATGTGAAGTTAGGTATAAGCTGCGCAATTTCCAATCAACGCGCAGCTTTATGAGAGCTTCAGTCAGGACTGGATATTGCGCAGCTAACTTCAATATCCGCCGGCTTGTATGATTTGGCTTATAGTAGGTATATTCTTTAGTTTATGAAAAAAAACATTTTAGCTGGAAATCAACCTGAGAAAAAAAGATGATCTAGCTTTTAGATCATGCTGTAGAGTCGTTGTGATGTACTGTACTAGCCTTTTTAAAAGTCTACTGCATGATGTATGCCTACCCACGGAGGGTGATGGCCCATTGCGGGTTGGTAGAGTCATTAATTTTATATAGTTATTTATATAATAACTTATAACATGTAACGTATCTTTTTCCTATATCAAGAGACTAGAAACAAGTGGTTTCTAGAAAACTTGGCGCTATTCGAGAAAGCTGTGGATATAATATTATTAACTCTGGGAAAAAAGAGAGATAGGTTATTAGATTAGGCTAGGTAGGGTATAAGTCTCTCTCTTTGTCCAAGTCTAGGTGTCCGAGCCTGGTGTCTAGCGCATAGAGATAAGCGGTAAAGAAACAAACGAGACATTATAACTAAGTAAAATGTCCTTAAAGTGGCACCTACATGGGTAAAACATAATGACCCGTGTCTTGGCCGCGGCCTTAGCCTGCAAGTTTAGAACATATTACATAGCTTATATATTTCTCTATGCTTAGAACTTACCTTGCGAGCTCACCTTAGAATCCTCGTGATATTAGCGAAATTAGCAAGTCATTCCAATATGAGAGCGTCTTTTCCTAACTTACTTGGTTTTTGGTAATTTTAGAATCATAAACTAACAGCTACATAAATAAATCTAAGTTATCAATACTTTTCTAAAATAAATTTTACATTCAGAGCTACTTGTGTAGAGTGTAGAGATACACGATCTTGAAACAAAGAGACACTATGTATAACTTAGTGAGATGTCTGTAAAATAGCACCTACACGCGTAAAACTTAATGACCGATGTGTCTAAGCCAAGGAAATCAGCTAGTTAGTATATAATCTAAAGCTTTTCAAGGTCTTTTCGCCAAGTGAATAGGTATCTTCTAGGTCTGCGTGCTTCATCTTCGACCACAACGTCGCTCACCATCAGGCGAGTTGGTGGTCAAACGCAGACTTATTTGCTTTAAAAAAAAGAAAAAAAACATACTACTAGTACAAAAATAAATCTATTACTACATTTCTAAATTTATTATTTTCAAGTTTAGAGCTACTTGTAAACTAGATAAATAGTGATAAGCGATCTAGAAATAAAGAGACATTATAAGTTAGTGAGATGTCTGTAAAGTGACACCTACACGCGTAAAACTTAATGACCCGTGTGTCTAGGCCGTGACCTCAGCCTGCAAGTTTAGAATATAGCTTATAATTATATTTATCTACGCTTGGAACTTACCTTGCGATCTCACCTAACGATCATCGTGATATTAGCGAAATCAGCAAGTCATTCCAATATATATGAGATCGTTCTTTCCTAACTTACTTGGCAACCTTATGGATACTCTTCTTTACGCTGCTGTTGGCAGAAGTACCTACAGAGGTTTCGGGAGTTTTAGGGTCTCAAATGTGCAAAGCTTCAAAAACATAATTTATATATTAATACTAATCAAAATTTATTGATTATAAGTTCAAAACTAAGCTACATATAAACTAGATAAATAGAGATAAACGATCTAGAAACAAAGAGACGTTATAAGGTAGTATGAGATGTCTGTAATGTGGCACCTACACGCTGACCCGTGTGTCTAGGCCGCGACCTTAGCCTGCAAGTTTAGAACTTGCCGCGCAAGCTCGCTTACAATCCTCGTGTTATTAGCGAATATTCATGGTCAAGTCAGAACTCGAGAGGTCGAGAGATGGGAGATGATGTTACCTTGCTATAGCGCATCCTACAATACCCCCATCATACACGAAAGATCACAGAAGGACCCTGTATTTATATGTATAATGCGCTGAATCCAAAGTTACCATCAACAATATTTTTCCGATTTGAAAAACAGAGAGAAGCTGATCAAGCATGGTATAAAATAAACAACTCTATTGTAGAATAGTTTTTGACGCTGCTCTATTTAAGCTCGATTCCGTGCTCAAAGAATGTCCATGAAACGCTATACGCGTAAAATCACAACTATATGCGTAAACGTAATTAGTAAGTATAATTACACTTTTAAGTGTTATGCTACTCATATAGAGCCCTTTAAATGACCTGATCATAAGCTTTCACATAACAGTAACTTCTGTAAAGTAAATGTGGACCATAAACACGCACTTTCGGGGAGTATGAGTGTTTGATGCATATACCTAAGCGTCTAGCGCAATGGCTTGGCATGGCCTCTATCGATCTCTATGGTCAATTCATTAACTGGGTGGTATAAAGCCAACACAGACGGTAAAGCCTTTTGTAAGAATAGCAGCGGTCATCATGAATGTACAAATTGTTTTACAGTGTAACTAAGTATAAGTACCTAAATATAGCGAAGATTTATTTGCCAAGTATTTTTCTTCATTAAAACTTTTTGGCTTACGTATTGTTATTTAACGTGATCATACTGTGTTAGTTACGAAGCTGTTTATTTTTCACGTATCTAATGAAAAATAAAATAAAACATTTTCGTTATAAAGCAAGTAGGTTAACTAGGGCTTTAAGATGTACCTATCAAATTGGACTACGTCAGAGAATAGAATTAGAAATAACCCTGTATAAGTGTCACTTCATACGTTATACAGGGTTATTTCTAATCAATTAGCATCATTTTAGGGGCTTATTCTGTACATCAAAAATAACAACTTTTGTTCTGCGACTTTTGACAGATCTAAAAAAAAAATCAACTGTTCCATACATTTTGTCGCGGGTGAACGATATTTTTCTATGGAACAGCAATTTATTTTTTTGAGTTTTGACAAAAGTCTTAGAATAAAAGTTGTTAGTATTGATGTACAGAATAAGCTCCTGCCAGGATGCTAATTGATTAGAAATAACCCTGTATAAAATAACGTTATATAGAGCTCACAGTGGATACTGGATATGTTTTCATTAGATGCGCATCCACGTTGTTGCGTTTGACATCCGCAACGAACTTTACAATACTTACAATTTCACATACACCATTCTACTTCCTCTATATTATATACCTCTCTATTGATGGCCTTTATAAGCCCAGAAACGCGAAATAAATCAGCAGTAAGAAAAATGTCATTCACACTCCACAATACGTAAAATGGTTTGAGATATCAGCCGTTTTTCAGCGTTAGTCCCATAGTAAGCGATATTTATGACAGAAGAGCTGTTTCCGATCCAGTATATCTAAATGTATCACTATACATCGCCATCGATAGGCTTGCGTAAGGGCATTATGGAATTTATCTATGAGAGATATTGAGGAATGATTCATTTTCTGTAGGAAAACCAAAATTGCCGACATAGCGTAGTGGATTAGCAAGTTAAAATGGCAGTGTGCAAGGTATAGCATGTATAGAAGTGATATCTGATAGAGCCGCATACTTCTTGAATGGATACCATGTGCCTACGGCCTACAAGTGGCGACAAGTAAGTCTAGCGCTGAGGGTGCTGTGGAGGGGATGGCTGCGCATGGTGAGCGCTATACTAAACCCATGCGCAGCCATCCCCTCTACACTTCGCTCAGCGCTAGACTTAAATGCCGTGACTTGTACGGAGCTACGGACCTGATGACACTTTCATCTTGGAAATCTATAGGAGAGGCTTGTGTGGTGCAGTAGACGTCTTATAGCTGCTATGAGGAATTATATTGTCACTAGAGGTATATTATGTATGTACATATTGTACATACATGTCCGTTATAAACTTTGATACGCACAATGTGGTTAAATTGCCTATTAGGTAATGCTATTAGGTAATTTAAACCGCAATGCGGTAAAGGGAAAGTCAGCAAAAAATAATTGAGTTGCATTAATGCATTTGATTTCATTTTATTCAAATTCAAATAGCAAAGAAAAATATGTGTTAAAATGTAATTAAGTTCAAAAGGTTTGTTAATGTGAAATCACGCGAGTGAGATGAAATTTAGCGTATACCTACAATTCCTGATATGCTGGTTTTTCAAATCGCTATTCGGTGTTCGTGTATTTTTAATATAGCTACTCGTGATACGATATTCGTATACCGGTACACCACATTTTTGAATAACATATATGACCACAGTCAAAGAATTGTTTTTTTTTTGTGATAAACATTTCAAAAATTTGCCGCGAAGCTGGATTCTTTGGTATAAACCTAGTGTGCAAAGCACTATAAATTAATCATTTCATATGACCACCTTGTCCACACAAGCCGACGCATACAGGAGTTTGCGTATTTGAGTATTCGTTTTGTTCGTTCTGTGTAAAAAATAAACTAACTCACATCGCTGTATCAGGGCACATAAGACAAATCCACGAACACAAATAATACGTCATGTTTTACCCAAGTTACTGGCAAAACACAGAATGTTTACGCAATACTTTTGTATTGTACTTAGAGCTTTGGTAGAGCTCCCTACTAATTGTATCAACCTATTATTTTATGAGTAAGCCCATAACTTCGAAGGCTGTCGGAGTCGTGAGGAGTCTGACCGCGAAACAATAGGTATCGTACCTACTTATGCCACAGAATAAAGTAACATCTACTAAATATTAGGTCTAATCACTTGAAAGGAGAATCCACTGAAGGTCTCTAGGTATTACAACGGCTTTTGTTCGTAGAATAGTGAAATATTTTATTCATTGGTTGCTTATTCAATGTTAACCATTTTTGGCCGACGAACCAAACCGAAGGAGGTACTCAATTTGACGCGTATATTTTTAGGGTTCCGTACCCAAAGGGTAAAAACGGGACCCTATTACTAAGACTTCGATGTCCGTCTGTCTGTCTGTCCGTCTATCACCGTGCTGTATCTCATAAAACATGATAGCTAGGCAGCTGAAATTTTCACAGATGATGTATTTCTGTTGCCGCTATAACTACAAATACTAAAAAGAAAATAAAATAAAGATTTAAAGGGGGCTCCCATACAACAAACCTGATGTTTTAGACGTTTTTCGCTCTATTTTAATAATGATAACAGGTAGATGCTTGAAATTTTCACAGTATATTTAGTTTTATATTCACTTCAAAAATAAATAATAAAATTGAAATTAAATAAATATTTAACGGGGGCTCCCATACAGTACGGAACCCTCCGTGCGCGAGTCCGACTCGTACTTGGCCGATTTTTTTATGTATAACCACGCATAACTTTTTTCGTAGTAGTCCGATTTCAATAATTATTTTTTCATTGGAAAAAGTATTGGTCCCATTAAAATTTTATTGAAATCGGCTTAGCCATTTTTGATAAATCAACAATAATGTGAAAAATGTAACGTCGATCCGTGCGAAATATTCGCGAATTCTGTACACGGGTGAAGTCGGTCATGCTATTTTTTGCGAAAAATAATTATCTTTACGTTTCACACTGCGGAATTGGATAGAAATATATATTCTGAAATACTTTGTACCTAAATATAATTTGTAATGTAACGATTTCTGTATTAATAAATAACAAATACAATAAGACAAAAACTAAAGTCAAAATGGAATTAAAATAACAAATTTAATAAAATGACCATAATAAGAACTGTTAACGATTGTGGTAAACCAAACCTTATCAACACGGAAATAGGTTGTCCAAATACATACTTACATAGAATTCAGTTTCTAAAAATGACTTTACACCAAGAATGGCATTACCGTCTTAAATCGTAAGTACGAGTATATCTACAGAATTCGGGGTGAATAAATGTATCAACGATATAGTAACTTTTACGTGATTGTTGTTTTCCAAAATGACTCAACCGATTTCGATAAAATTCAAATTGGGCCTTAATAAATCGGTTGAAGTATGAATATATAAAGTAACCTCTTAAGTATGATCTACCAAACAAAAAAGAATTATCAAAATCAGTACATAATTGGCGGAGTAATCGTGAAACATACATACAAAAACACATAGTAGTCAAATTGAGACCCTTATTATTTGAAGTCAGTTAAAAAACTATTCACTTAATTATTTTTCATTATTTGCAAAGTTTTTCGCGCGCAGAAAAGAGCGGGAAAGCGACGCTAGTGGTAGGTGAGAGGGAGCGTGCGCGGCGCGCGGGGCGGGGCGCGGAATAATCGATACCCCATAGAACCATAAGTAGGGTGGACATACAAGACGGATTACCACTTTTTGGCGCCAAACTACTTCTTTTGTTGACTTGAACAAATTCTCCTAGAACTACAAATAATGACTGACTATTTTGTATAACTAACTTTGTATTAAACCTCTATATCAGTCCTAATTAATTCATTTTGTTTGAATGGCTAGCTTTTTTCTGTTCCTATACGTATAACAGATGTACCGGTTGTCCGCTACTGTCCAGTTTTGGTCATTTCATGTCAAAATTATTGCGTAAATAGATTATAAACAATGTAATACGTTAAATAAATTAACCAATATGAATTTGTAACAAAATAATAAAATCAACCAACCAATATTTAATTATCTAAAATACATAATTTTCAATGTCAATAGTCTAAATTCAAGAAATATTCAATATCAAAAATAATTACATTTATGGTCAACAATTTCATTTAAGGCCGAATCTGACTTCTTCGCGGCAGGGAAGTGAGGCTACAACCAGCGCGAAGCTGTTAAATGAGCTTCAGTCAGGATTGGGTTCCGTGCGACAAACATTTTTTATTTTTTTTTTATTTGACATTTTACTATTGAAATTGCGTGACTCATGTTTATTCAATTTTTAATATTATTTTTTTATTTTGTATTGTATTTTTTATGCTTTCTTTTTTCCGATGGTTTTTTTATTTTACTTTAATATAGTGAGGCAAATGTAATTGATTCAGATCGTTTTTCCTCAATAAAGAAATTTGAATTTGAACATCGCAGCTGCCTAGAAGTTTGATTCGATTAGTAAAGGCCGCACAAGTTGGCGGAAATGAAGTTAGCTACAAGCTGCGCAATGTCCAATCAACGGCTTTGTGTGAGCTTCAGTTAGGATTGGATATTGCGCAGCTTGTGGCTAACTTCATTTCCGTCAACTTGTGTGGCGCGGTCTATACCTCTGATAAGCTATGCTACAGCTATAGTCAAACCGCTAAACTCAGACTTCGCCTGCGCGGGTACGGGGGCGCGGGGGTAGACGACAAAGAGGACTGAGACAGGTGCGGGCGCCGGGGACCCGCTGCCCGCGCCTGTCTCAGTCCCCTGTGTCGTCTCCCCCGGCGCCCCTGTACCGCGCAGGCGAAGTCTGAGTTTAGCGGTTTGACTATATATTAAATTCAATTAACTATTGTTAATCATTTGAGTAAGTAAAACATAATCTTTTGACATTTTCTTGATTAAATTTGTAACAAGTAACAAACAAAACACGCTCTGAAACTCGGTCAACATTCTTGTTGTTTTTCACGGTGGATGGATATTATGATGATTAGACGCAAGACAACCGCAGTAAAAAGCCTTTTTGGTTGGATATGTAAGTATTTTGTACCCTCTATGTACCTACCTACTATAAAATTTAAATAAAACCCTTTTATACATTCCGCGCATTAGAACCAAACGTTTCGAATCCTCATTCCTCATACGAACAGCCAGAATGTGGAACGCTTTGTCTGGGTCTGTCTTCCCGCTAAAGTACAATGTGGGCGTCTTCAAATCCCGAGTAAATAGGTGTCTTCTAGGTAAGCGTGCTACAACCTAGACCGCTTATCTGCTTAACATCAGGCAGTATGTGGTCAAACGCAAACCTATTCAGAATAAAAAAAAATCAAAAATATTTAGGTAATCTGATATTGAAGGCATTGTATGCCACATATATGTAAGTGATCATACGTAGAAAATTATGGGTTGAGAGTAAGTCTAATAAAAATCTGTAAATCATTGTTATACCTACCTACTTATCTAAATATATTGTCTATGGCTTCGTATTATTTTCTACCTAAGTATGTGTAAGAGAAAATTATTCTCATACCCATAAGTTTTTTATGAGTAGATAATAGTAACCAATCTAGATATAAGTACCTATATAGGTACATAATTAATCTTGTAGTGGGTACAAGATTCGATTCGATTGACGTGATGGGGAAACAATTAAAATCTTACTACTGAAAATGATCAATATCAGTGAGCCTTTCAAACTTTTTAAAAAGTAGGTACACAAATATCAAGAAGGCGAAATTTTGGTTGATTTGCACCATTGTTAAAATTCAGAAATTAACTGGTAAATAATAAAACGTGATAATAAATCGTTCCAATACGAATCATACGAATAATAAAATTGCCAAACCCTTATCAGGGTCATATGTATAACTATACAAAACATGTTAATTAAGAGCCGCATGTAAATTTTATATATTGCAATAAATGATTTGACTTTGACTTTGACTTTGAAATAGTAAGTTCGTATTGCCATGGTGGTCTAGTAGTAATGACGACCGCCTTAAAAGATCGTGGCTTCAAATCCCGGTCCCATACCAATGAATTCCTTGGAATTTATGTAGGTACGGAATTTCACACCAACGGCTTTTCGGTGAAGGAAAACATCGTGAGGCAACCTGCATACGTCCGTAGAAGAAATTCGATGGCGTATGTGAATCCACCAACCCGCACTGGGCCAGCGCGGTGGATATGACCCAATCACCCTTCGTGGGCAGGCCTACCTCCTGCAGTGGACTATTAAAAAGGCTGGTACAGAAGAAGTTCGTATTGACCGGGTGGGGCGGGGCCAGCCCTGGCGCCAGAGTTTTTGAGCTGCGTGAAGGGCCTCTGACATGGCTAAATAATGAAAATTCCACATTCACGATAATAAAATTCTACATTTACATTCATTGAAGTGTCTGTACTTAAGGGCATAAAAAGTGTTCATTTTCAGTGGGTAAAGTTCTTACCTCCCAAATCGCGTAACGCCGATCGAAGATCAAACACGGCTTGACGGCACCCCAAGCTCGCAAGAGAATCGTTTTCTAAATATTTCCGTCCCCCATTGATGCACCGTGCACCGAGGTCGACGACCCATCGTAGCACAGAATATACCAGATAGATAATCCCAAAGAGGGATTTTATATACGATATGTCTCAACTTAATAATAGAACAATAAATAAATTATTATAAAAATATAACTTTTTAAACAAAAGCTTCTGAGATCCTAGATATCATGCAACGACGGAGTGCTAGCCACGGTGGGACTATCTTGTTTAGTACAGGAATTCCTATGGCCACCTTCCGACTCCATCATCAGATCACCTCCATGGTACCATATTATTATGCGTGCAAAATTTCAGCTCAATCGGAAACTGGTCAAATTCAACTTGCAAGAGTCCACCCGAACTTACATACAAACATAGGTACATCCATTGCAAGTTAAATAAAAGCTTGTAAAAAGTTCAGAATCAGAATAATTTGATGTGTGATATTGAAATATTCTAAGGGCTATGTCGGTGGTCTTATCTGGATGCTCAAAGATTTACCATTTTAATCTAGAAGAGCTAGTCCTGAAGCTTGGCTGTTAGCTTTAAGCAATAAAGAAAAATATCGTAAAAAACTGCTTGACTCAGACTTCTTGACATAGACATTAATCTCTCGAAGATAGGCGAAGTCATCACGCATCACATTTAGTAAATATGATGGACTGTATCTTAAAGCTTAAAGTAAACCAATCTGATAATGGGAAGTTAAAAAGAGGATATGCTCAGATGTGGAACAGATCGATAAGGAAATCATTAAAAAATAGTATCTTAAGTACATAGTATTATCTTTGTTACCTTCATAATTAAATTTTATAAATTACTTTTAGTTATTAGGACATAATTATTTAGGCATAACTAGTACCAATGTTATCGGACTATTTCAAGTTTTTTTATTTTTTTTATTTCGTATAGTTTTGCGTTTGACTACACACTGCCTGATGTTAAGCAGATATGCGGTCTAGGATGTAGTACGCTTGCTCAGAAGATACATAAGATACCTACCAAGTGCATGTAATGTGTCCACGAAACAAAGAGCTTTGACTTTAGTTAGTAATTTACCTCACATAAATCACGTGATTTTATGTGTAGGTAGTAAAATACTAAAATACTCTATTAAACTTCCGACCAATAGAAATTAATGATTGTATTCTCTATGATAAAAGTCTTATTTTCATAGTTGTACATCTGTTAACAATATTGTGTGTCATGGGGGCGGATGGTACACCATGTCAAATCGTCAATATTGGACTAGCCGTGTGAAGTGATTTTGGGGCTTCAATTAAAATGGCCCCTCTTTGGTTTGGTTAATTACTCGACAATGGGTTACGAGGGAACGCTAGCAGGGTCAGAACTTTGTTAATTGTAGTTATTAGTGTTTTGCAATATTTTCCGCGATTTACTCGTATTTTAAGTTTTAAACAGACTATTAATGCCTACTCAGTAGGAAGAAACTTTACGGACACTTAAAAAGTTTTACTAGTAAATTGTTCTGCCTCTGAAGACAGAGTCGCTATACTTACCGACGCTTTGTAAACTACATCATTTTCACTGGTAGACTTCTGATACGAAGCGGGCTGCGGGCGTAGAGTCTGGCCAACGAAAGCTGTCCAAGAAAAAAGGCGGGAATTTTAAAAAATCAAGAGCTGTTAGCTTGTTTTCTAGTACCGCTCAGCTGATCTCCATGAAAGGAGATATTGCAAAAATATATAGAAATTGGGCCACCAAAGGGTACAGTATTTCATAATTTGCTTCGTTTCTTTCGGATAATTATTTTCCCGTTATTTTTTACTATAACAGTGTCCATTAAATGTAATTTCGTGTATTCGGATTGAAAATTACATTGACATTGTTTAAAAATAAGGCGCCCATACTCTTCTTTTTTTATATTTTGGTGTCGCATGGTTTATGCATTTGCTAGTGTAACCTATAAGTATTGAACCTTTTTTTGTATTTTACCAAAATAGTTACAGTCTAAGTCACGTCATAGTCCAAAAAAGTCGCGGTCAAGTTAGACCTCAGTAAAGCATTGGCAAACTAATTATCACTGATAGAAACAATATTTCACAAAATAATAAAATGATTTTTCCGCGTTCCCGCCAAAAACCACGCGGCCATTTTCGACTTGAAACATTAATAATATGTCACAAATAATAAAATTAGGCTAAAGGCCCGTTTAAAACCGATTTCTATATTATCCTGGATTCTTATAACAACGAAAAGAACACGTTTTATTGCAATTCGTTGGATGATTTTTTATTCGTAACTATTACAGGATTTAAACGAGTCAAAATATTTATTCAGCATTCTCCGATCTTAGTAATATATGGTTACAAACATTTTTTTATTCCTCGCTCCATTTTCACATCATTGATCTTCCTTAGTTTCTTTCCCGCCAAAAAGTAAGTATTCATCCTTCATTCTCCTTTTTTTTTAATATATAGATCTAACTTGTCCCGTGAGTTTGATTACTAAAGAGGTTTCTATGTGCTACGTGATCTTCATACACCATTATAAGAATACAGCAATGTGAATGCGGGGCAAGTTACTTCGAAATAATTCATAGCTGTTTAGATCCTTTTGTACAGAAATATGATATAATATAATACTTTTAAGAGAATATAAACAACATTACACTCATCACACTATTAATGATGGTTTTACAAAATTATTATAACGACAAAATGTTCTTGATTATTTACGATAAACAGGAAAATAAAAACAAACCTCTTACACGTTTGCCTTCGATTTTATCGATGACCCGCGACTTCACCAAGTAACAACTTAATCCTCCTGAGGGCCAGCGCAGTGGATATGACTCGTAGGCCTAGCCTATGTTCAGCAGTATACTTTTAAAAATTACAGATACATGAAAGGTACATACATACATATACCGTGTGTCTCTCAGAGATCTAATAATACTGAAACCACTTATGTGCCTACGTTATTATGAACAACTGAAGATTGCTGCTGGTCCCATAATAAAAAAATCAACGAAATAAATGAAACAAAAGAAACGTATAAAGTATTGATAGAAGTATAAAGTACCTATAAACGTATCAATTTGATGTATCATTAACGTCTGAAAAGTTTTGCTAACAAAACTAAACTCTTCAGTGCATTTTTTACATGTAGGCTATTAATTCTATGTAGGTTATATCAAAAAGGTTATATGTGACCAAAATGGCAGTAATTCAATAACTGAGCAAAATTCAAATTGGAAAATGTGAAATTACTCATAAATTAAGCATTTAATGCGGTTGTTTTACTCTGCGCATTTATTTATCATAGTTTATCGGATTTTTTGAGCTACTGTACTTAGTCTTAGCCCTTTTTGCAATATCACCTTTAGCATTTTTCTTGGACAGCTTTCGTTGGCCAGACTCTAAACATGCAATAAAATATTTCTAATGACTTTCTCATTATGATTTTAATCATTAGAATGATTTTAGATTTATTATTATTTCAACTCGAGAAAAGCTGATGTATTTAATCAACTCCTGTTTTGTAGTGGGTATCAATTTTATATAATAAACAAATGTATGGTTTCAAAAGTCTTTAATTTATTCTTCAAAAGTGTCCTGAATCCTGATCATATTTTAATTTCAGCTAAAATTTCTCGATTTTCCACAAACAGCCTGTTTCCACACGACTATTCGCCATATTCCTTTGCTCCTTTACGGTTTTATTGCGTGCGCAATCCAATAAGCTTTGATATCACGATCTCTGCCAAATGTCTCTCACCTGGGTGATCAAATCTATGTGATGAAGTTTAATTACAGTACGAACAATAATTGAAGTAAGTTCGTATAGGCCAGGTGGCTAGCCCTGGTGTCAGAGAGGCCGCCTGAAGGCCTAAAAACCATAATTGAAGTAAAAAACTAATTTGTAACGATTTCTTTATGGAAAAAGTGATGAAAAAGCTGAGAATCGATTTGTACATTGTAGATGACACTAGAATTTCATTGTAAAACTATAAACAAAATACACACAGTACAGTAAATTATAAACAAAACCAAACCAACTCTGAAATAGAAAAAAGCAGTAGACTCAGACAATAAACAAGCAAAAATGTTTTTAGCAAAAATTGGCATAAACGGCTGATTGTTTTCTGTATTTCAGGGATGTTATCTATTGTAATAATTATTTTTTGCAAAAGCCATCCATGCACATTTTTGTAAATTAATCAAAAACGGCTTAGACGAATTCGATAAAATTAAAATAAATAAATATTTATTGACATCTTAAACACAGCCTCTGACCCCAAACTAAGCTAAGCTTGTGATATGGCTGCCAAAGACTGATAAACTCCTTATAAATATTTTTAAATACATTGATACTTATATTATAGATAGTAACTAAATAACACCCAGACTCAGAGCAAACACCTATGTTCATCACATAAATAGGTACTTGCCCCGGGTGGGGATCGAACCCACGCCTCTTTGAGCCAGTAGTTAGGGTCACAAACCACTGAGCCACCGAGGCAGTCAAAATGGGACCTTGGAAGTATATATATCCTTTTGAAATAAAATAGATTTTTAAATTAACCCCCACTGGGGTAGCGTCTTGGATATGGCCCAATCGTCCTTCGTGGTAGCACTTATGTTCATCATTGCGTACAGTACAATACCCTTTTTCTACATGCCAAAGTTTATTCCCACAATTCCCACTTAGTTCCAACTTAGAACCTAAAAGGAGCTTACGACATTGTACAGAAGGGCCGGTCCTGTACCCTGAGCTCTACCAACACATAAATAATACATGTTAATAGTACGGTTTACACGTTACGGCGTCGATTACCATGATTATTAATTTGAGAGCACACTAGTGTAAATATGGGTACCAGAGCGGGTTTGGCGGGAGGCCAAAACGTTTGTGATGCAAGCTGTGAGTTCAACACATGTACTTACTATATTTTTTAAGGCTTTATGAGCTGCGAAAAGAAATAAAGTTAGACAAAATTAGCGAGTGCCAAAACTTTTAAGTTTTAATGATGAAAAATTTTGAATAAAAAGTGGGGTGTATGTATGCTATCCCTTCAACGGAACTATGAGGGCTTATAGAGGTGTTATAAGTTGGTATTACAAGATTGGAAAAAAGTTAGCAATAAGTAAATATAAGTATTGTACTTACGCTCAACACAGGGTTATTTCTAATCAATTAGCATTTTTTTAGGGGCTTATTATGTACATCAAAACTAAAACAACTTTTGTTCTGCGACTTTTGTCAGAACTCAAAAAAAACTGCTGTTCCACACATTTTGTCGCGGGTGATCGATATTTTTCTATGCAACAACAATTTTTTTTTTTGAGTTTTAACAAAAGTCTCAGAACAAAAGTTGTTATAAGATGTACATAATAAGCCCCTAAAATAATGCTAATTGATTAGAAATAACCCTGAATAGAGCGTAAGTACAGTACTTATATTTATACATATTTCCATCTTATTTTTCCTCCTAAAAGGATGCTAATTGATTAGAAATCGTTTAGTTAAATGTATCGTCGTAGAGTCAGAAGTAGAATATTATCCTTAATAGGTTTTAATTTAAGTCACCTTTGTAGAACCTTTCAGTTCAAAGATGCAATAAGGTTTCTTAAATGGAATAAGATATCTATGAAATCAAAGCATATAATTGATTTGAATTTCATTTAAATTTGTTTTTGGTCCGAAGTCACTATCGCTTTCAAGAACTTTTTTTATCTCGTTGGTATTTTCCTAATGTTTATATCGTCGCGTTTATACTTTTAAATGTAATTTTGTGACAATAAATATTTTTTTCTTTCTTTCTAAATGCCCATTTAAAATATAGAATATAATCTACTTTTCCACATAGTCAAACATCTATAAAATATATTTTTTTAGATATATCTTCTATCAAAAACTTATTTCTTAGTACTGAGGAAAATAGTAAATTCAGATAATTTCCCCGAGTCCCGTGAAACGCCCGGATCCTATTTGTGCCCCAAACATGTTTTGTTATTTCGATTTTCCCTCTTCGACTGTACCATTCTTGGCGGTAAAAGAAACCTTACTTCTTGTTGTATAGAGTACAAAGTGGAATGAAGGAAATGCTCAGTTTTTCTTGTGGTTTTTCAGTTTTTCAGCATTTTTCGTTTAAGTACATGTACTAGTGCGTATTACCTAGTTTGATGAGCTTTTATTGTAGTATCTGTTTGCATATTATGTAGCTTTTGTATTAAGGGTGGACTTTAATCATTAATTTTCAATTATTCTTTAAGCCTTTCCATGTAGTGCGTGTCACCAAATATGAGACTCGACGAGCATCAGTGGTGGGGGTTTTTGCGCAGGTACAGTCGTGTACAAACTAACTATCCAGAATTTGTACTTCCATTAAACGTTTTTTAAACGCATATTTATTATATGTATATTTATTACAAACCAAAGTGGTTTCTCAAGTCTCATCTTTGGTGGCACGTACTGTACATTTATAACCCAAAAGTAGACAAATCAGGGCCCCTAGTACAATCGGTTTTCTGTCAGTAGTACCATACTACTTATTAAGTACTATGGTACTACTGACTAACTAATACATTTAACTAATACTATTGTTAATAAATTACTTTTACACTCTAGAAAGAGTAAGTGTAATCTCAAATTTTCTAGAATTTCGCCAGCGATATCTACTGAATAAGTTGGCTCTAATTATGCGTGCTTCATCTTCGACCAAAGCGTTACTTACCATCAGGCGAGTTCGTGGTGATGCGCGGATCTATTTACTAGCGATAAAAAAAACCCTGTTGATAGCGTAAAAACCTCCACAGATGAATACTGGAGCACCTACTGGGGATATCAAAAACTCACACAAGATATATTTATACTACGAGTAAATAAAAAAATAACATAGGTACCTACTTACAGTTACAATTATTTTTTCGCCAAAAATCGCAACACCGACTTCCACCGTGTACAGAACTCGAATAATTTGCACGAATCGATGTGACATACATGTAAATTTTTGTAGACTTATCAAAAACGGCTCAGCCGATTTCGGTAAAATTTAAATGGAACCTTGGAAGTATATACTCTTTTGAACTAAAAAAAGATTTTTTTGAATCGGTCCACAATTGGCAAAAATATTGATGAATATACACAAAAAAAACAAAGAAAAAAACATACAGACGAACATAGTACCTCCTCCTTTTTGGAGCTCGGTAATAAGTAAAGGAGGTCTCAATACAAGAAATATGTATGTATATATCGGCATCTACGTGCCGCCTCACAAGGGCCTGATAAATATTGTAAGGTAGGACGGAACGGAACCCTTCGAGCGAGGTTATAGGTTTTCTACAGCTATACAGGGTTATTCAGGAAGGATCTTGTACTCAGCCGAAAGGAGGTGATTCAGATCATAATTGTGAACTAATTTCACTATGGTGCCAACTTGGAATTAGAGAATAAACAATCATCTGTTTCATACATTTTGTCGATTTTGAGTTGTTAATTTGTATGGGCTGCTAATTTTTAGGGTTCCCCAATGGGTAAAAATAGGGCCCTATTACTAAAACTCCGCTGTCCGTCTGCCTGTCTGTCTGTCTGTCTGTCTGTCACCAAGCTGTATTTCATGAACCGTAATAGCTAGAGAGTTGAAATTTTCACACATGATGTATTTCGGTTGCCGCTATAACAACAAATGTTAAAAACAGAATAATATAGGTAAATATTTAAGGGGGCTCCCATACAACAAACGTGATTTTTTGCCGTCATGCGTGAGTCCAACTCGTACTTGGCCAATTTTTTTCTTCCTTCTCAGTTTGGCTCTACAGTAAGCCCAATTACAGAGGCGCCAGCGTAATTATATTAGCTAAATGGCATAGTTCTGTTTCTTTTTCACTTTAGGCGTTCGATAGAGAGAACGCTTTTTACGTTGCTATTTAATTTACGCTGGCGCCTCTGTAATCGGGCTTATTAACTGATTATGAATAAGTCTGCTGACATTTAGTAAAACGTTTTTACTGAGAACTGCAATAGCAAGATAGCAGCGTGTAAATAAAGTATGACTTAAAAAACTTTGGACGACAAGTGCACTTAGTAACTTTGTAAATTTTTAACTGTTGTAAAAACTGGCGGCCTTATTGCTAAGAAGCAATTTTTTCCAGGTAACCATTGGATTGAAAGGATTAACAAAAGATTTAGACGACGCGGTGTATGCATTCGTAAAAAATATAATAAAATAGAAATAAAATGTTTCACTGTCACTACATAGTATAAAACAAAGTCACTTCCCGCTGTCTGTTCCCCTGTATGCTTATACTCGTATCTTTAAAACTATGCAACGGATTTTGATGCAGTTTTTTGAATAGATAGAACGATTCAAGAGGAAGGTTCTTTTATGTATAATACACCTGTGCGAAGCCGGGGCGGGTCGATAGTACTTAAATAAATATAAGTAGATAGGATAGCGTTTGTCCACATCTTAGTATTGCCTTATGCAGACATGCGGTCTAAGATCTAAGATAGAAGGTAAAGTCTTTTTTCGATTTCGGGTCTTCTCCCCCTCTTTTATTTGAGGAGACAGGTACCAGATCGAGGTTTCCCTCCTTACTGGGGCTGGACGCCCTGACACATTGATCAGGGGGCATTTAATGGGCGGATGCCCTCTGCCAATTCGGCTGTTTGACAGCCATCTTGGCGTGGTCAATACGTTGGCCATCACGGCTTAGGTGGCCTCTCGTGGCTTTGCGGGGGCCTTTGGGGGCCTCATCGTTACGGCTGCCTGTGAGCCCTCTTCGCCATCCTCCTCTCCCTCTGCATCGGCTAGAAGTAGGTCTCTTGGGAGGGCGTGCCAGGTACGTACGGAGTCGTCCGGGGGTCGAGCGTGGTGCGGTGCGATATTGTGCAAGTGGGGGTGTGGTCCGTTGTCTGCGCGGTCAAACATATTGCGCGCGAGTCGGACAACGAACTCCCCCACTGATTCTGCTTTCAGATCCCGGGCTATGCAGTCGTTCCGCACGTACCAACCTGCTCCCGTAATGATCTTAAGCGTGACATTCTGTACTACTTGGAGCCTCTTCTTTCTTGCGTCCGAGCAGAGGGCGTACCATGCCGGCGCAGCATAGGTCAGCCTCGTCCTGATATATGTTTTATAAATGGCCATCTTGGTTTTCAGGTGCAGCTTCGAGCGGAGAACTGGCATGAGCAGAGCTCGAGCAGCCTTCGCCTGATTCACGGCATGTGAGGTCTGCGAGCTCATGCTTAGATTGGAGTCAATGTGGACGCCCAGGTACTTCACCTTCCTTTCCCATGAGACGTCCTGTCCGCGAAGCTGCAGTGGAGGCGGAAATGTGGACCTATGCGCGCTGCCGGTCACAAGGGCGGCCGTTTTCCCAACATTCACGGCTATACGCCACTTGTCCAGCCATTCCGGCAGGATGTCCAGGACTCTTTGAATCCTGCCTGCGGCGATGGTCGCTCTTCTGGATGATGCTATATACGCACTGTCGTCCGCGAAGAGGGCTAATTCGACTCCTCTTTCACCTGGGGCTGGGTCCTCCAGGACTGGAATGTCGTCTGTAAAGGCAGCGTAGTAAGCAGGTGATGCACAACTCCCTTGTGGTACTCCCGCTTCTATCTTTCTGTATCCGGAGGCGACGTTCTCGACGGACACGTAGAATCGACGGTCAGCAAGGGATGATGCCGCGACTCGAACCAGCGCAGGCGGCATTGTGGTGTGCATCAGCTTAAAGATGAGGCCCTCGTGCCACACCCTGTCGAAGGCCTTTTCGACGTCGAGGAACACGGCGACGGACCGTCTCCCCATGTTGAGCTCATCTGCGAGATAGTGTAAGACTCTCGTCAACTGGAGCGTAGTCGAGTGCTGTCTGCGGAATCCGAACTGTTCGTCCCTCGGTGTCAGGTGGGGACGCATTCTCCGCAGCAGCAGTCGCTCAAACAGTTTGGAGATCTGTGGGAGCAGTGTGATGGGGCGGTAGCTGGCAGGTTGTCTTAAGTCCTTCCCAGGCTTCGGTATAACGATAACCTTGCCAGTCTTCCATGTCGAGGGGAAGTGACCGGTGCGAAGAATGCCGTTGAAGAGCCGGGTCAGACAAACCAGGCCTCTCATCGGCATCCCCTTGAGGGCGGCGTTCGGTATTCCGTCGTGACCCGGCGCCTTCTTCGCCTTCAGTCTCCTCACAGCTCTTGCTACTTCCGTTGGGGCAATAAAGTCCTGGCCTCCCAACGGAGGTGCCGTGGACTGAAGGTACTCCTTTACCTCCCTCTCGACTCGCCTGTGGTGTTCCAAGATTGCCTCTGGTGCGTCTGATGGGACAGGGTGCGGTTTAAACTGGTCTTCCAAGTGGTTTGCCAACAATTCTGCCCTCTCAGAGGCCGAGTAGCGGCGTACGCCCGAGGCGTCCATCAATGGGCAAACAACTGTTTTGGCTTGGGTCAGGAGGCGATTCAGGCTGTAGAGGTTTGTCCTGTCTTCCTCGCAACTGGCAATGCGGTCTTCCCAGACATCCCCTCTCCAGGCCTTTACTTCTTCAGCCAGCCTCTCCGTGATGGCGTTTAGCTCGGTCTTCGTCCTTGGACAGCGAGTTTGGGTCCATCGCTGTCTGAGCTCACGCTTACGTCCGCGCATTGCTCTTAGGTGAGACGGGAGCTCTTCACGCCATCTGGTCCGCGTTGTCTCAGTGGTCGCCTCCTTCAGTGCAGATGCTATCTCTTCAGTCAGCTCGGTCGCGCATTGCTCCACCTCTTCTGCATTAGACAATTTGCCGACTTGAAGAGACATCATACTTCTCTGATACTTGGCCCAATCCACTTTCCTCTTAGGTGGTCTAGGTGCTACGCAAGACGTCGATCCTCCTACGGTTATTAAAAGGGGGAGGTGCTGCTCATCAAGGTCGTATAACACCTCGATGGAGATCGCTGCCTCGAACCCCTTGTGGACTACGACGTCTAGCACGTCCGCCTGGTGACGCGGGTTGGTCGGAATGTTGGTGGGAGACTCGGGCCCGATGACGGTGTACCCGTTGTCCTCCGCTATCTTGAACATTTTCCTTCCCGAATCAGAAATCAGTCTCGACCCCCATGCCAGGTGCTTCGCGTTTAGGTCAGCTGCCAGTAAGGTGGGTCCTCGGTAGCTGAAGATCTTTTTAAAGTCGTCTTCGTTAACTTTGGTATTCTGTGGGGGTCTGTAGCCGGCGTAGATGTTCGTTTCCTTGCCGGCCACTTTGGTTCTAACCCCCACCGTCCTAGTTTGCTCAAAGTCCAGTAATTCCAGGCTATCGTGCACTATATCTCTGCGCACTAGTACCGCCGTTCCTCTGTACGGGAATCCTTTCGGGGATATTTCGTCCCGGCGGTACGTGGTATAATTGCTCAAGTTTAGCTTGTGCCTGGGGGTTAGCTTTGTTTCCCCCAGCAGGATGACGTGGATATCTTGATCCGCAGCGAGGGTTTTGAGGGCTGGAATTTTCCCTCTAATACCCCCTGGGTTCCAATATAGGATGCGCGTAAGGCCACTATCCATAATACGCTCCGTGAATTAAGGCCATTACGCGCATCGCTGCCATACGGGGCTCTTCCCCTGCGGCGATGGAGGCCACTAACTCCACCAGGGCTCCCAGAATTGTAGCCATGGGGTCCCCGTGTGGGCGGGCCATATTAGTGATTGTTGGTGGTGCTCTATGCTGTTCTTCATTGCCGCAGGGAAACCCTGGGGGTGGTCCAATCGGAAATTGGTGGGGTGGTGGAGCGCCCCACCATGGTGGGTGAATGGGCGGCATACCCGGTGTTCTAGGTCTCAAGGGGGGTGCCATCGGCCCACGACTACCCGGCATCAGCGGTTGCTGTTGAGGTTGCATTTGCATAGGTTGCATTTGAATAGGTTGAGGTCGCGCTCTCAGCCTTGGGTCTTGCCTTTGCGGAGTTGGAGCCGTTTTCTCAATAGGCTCAAAGTGCACCGCTGCTTCCAAGGCCGCCTGTGTTGCTGCCTTCGCTGTTGTCGGCGGCGCTGATCGCGACCTTTGTTTGTTCCTTTTGTTAGGCCGGCGTTTCCCCTTCTGGGTTGGTGCCGGTGGGTCAGTCTTGGCGTTAGGCTCGTTGGCTCCTCTCTGGAGCGGCGGTAGGGTTGCAGTGCTTCTGACCTCAGCTTTCTTTCCGCTGCGACTCCTCTTCCTCTGAGCCCTCTGCGGTAGGGGTTGTGGTTGAGGTGCGGCTTGTTGTTGCTGGGTATGTTGGGTATGTTGGGCTTGGGCTTCCTCGACGGAGGGAGCAAACGCCGGCATTACTTGGAACGCCGGTAGTGGTGTTGAGGAGGCTGGTTGCTGGTTGCGGCTGTGGTTGTGGTGGGGGAGGAGGGCCCCTTTCTCTCCTTACTTTACTTCTGCCTCTGCCTCCTCCTCTACTCGCCCCTCTGGCCACTGCCGGCATGTTGGCTGGCGGCTGCAGGGTCGTAGGTGGTGCTATGGGGCCCCTTACTATGGGCAGGGCCGGCCACCCCCATCCTGGGAGTGGGTACATAGTTGGGTGTATAGGCGCGGCCGTCATTGTTGCCGGTTGGGGTCGAGGCGGGGCCCCCTGAGCCTTTGCGTCTTTTTTAGGGCCGACTTCCTGGGTCTTCCCTTGGCCTCTGCGCTGCGCTGGAGACACCTCTCTCAACCGCTGGGCCGCTTGGTTGGCTTCTGCTGGTGGTGGGCGAGGATCTCCTGGCAGACGTATGTTGCGCTTCCTCGCCTCCTTCCTAAAGACTGGGCATACCCGACTGTTCGCCGTGTGCTTGCCTGCACAATTAGCGCAGGTTGGTGGGGCCTCCAGCGGTAAAGGGCATTCGTGGCCAAAGTGTGGCCCAGCACACCGTACACACTTTTGGGCCCTATGGCAGTTGACCGATGAATGGCCAAACTGCTGGCAGCGATGACATTGGGGCATCGTCGAGGTCCCCCTCCATGCCTCTATCACAATCCTGGGCATGTTCAGGAGATCGTGGGTTGCGTAGAGATTTTCCAGTTGGGTTCTATCTAGGTGTTCCAGCTGGATGTGGTAAACACACTTCTGGTTTGCCCTACGCGTGGGCAGGCCTCTCGCAAACAGTGCTGGGAAGCCCTTCTCCTTAAGTGCTTCCACTATTAGGCCCGGCTCGGTACCCTGGGGGAGGCCCCATAAGGCCACCTTTAGAGGCTTTTCTGACTCGGGGCTGTAGTAGACCCAGTCTACAGCCGGGTCCGCCTCTTTCGCCTCCACCAAGTATTTCTGGATTGTCCGAAACTCCTCCGGCGATTTGGCCCTAAAAATGAGGCCTTTGTTCATAGGTCTGGAGTTTGGAATGTGGCCTAATCTTCGGCGCAATTCTGCGAGGTGGACGGTCCAGTTTGGCAAGTAATAGACTTTTATAGGCGGATATTTCTCGACTTTTCCACTTTGGGGTCTAATACCTGTGGATGGCTGAGTGTAGGGATGCGATTTTGATGTTCCCGGCATTTCGGCTTTATTAGCTGCTTTTGGTGGCGATAGGGCCGCCATTACCCTCGCGTATGATGCCGCTGCCTCTGGGGGGGGGCGGCGAGGGGGACGGCATGGGGGCGGCATCTAGGGGGACCGACTCAATATCCGCATAAGACGTCGTATCGAGCCGCTTCCTCTTTTGTTGGCAATTTTTGGGATCCTCAGCTGCCGCGAGGTCCTCCAAGGACATCAAGGTTTCACCTTTGCTTCCTTGGCTTGAAGGTGAAGCAGGTGGTGAAGGTGACTTTCGTCTCGGGGGGGTTTGAATTGCCCCCTGAGCTTTGGCTGTTTTTTTTCCTTTGCCTTTTCCCTTATTTTTGTTATTCTGGGGTTCTGTTTCGGCTATAGTTGGTGGCGGTGATATGGTGGGGGGGGGGGGGGCGAGTACACTAGTACCCCCCCTGCCTTTGTTCGTGCTGTTCGGGCGCTTGCCGCCCCTCTTGTGGCGCGACTTTCCTCGCCGGCGGTGTGGGCGGAATTTTCAGAACAACGTCGACGGGAGGCCTATGTATTACAGCGCGCGTTGTCAGAGGTGATCCAGGGGGCGGCAGAGGTGTCAGCGGTGAGGGTGGACCACTTGGTATCTCTTCCGCGTGGTGGTATGAATCTACACCTGGCCCGCGATAAAAGCCGGCACGCCCGTCGGTTCTCACCGATTCTGCGACCACGGCGGGCAATATTTCGGTATATTTTTCATTTTTTCCATACATTTGTTCGGATTGTTGACCTCGCTGGGGGCCTTGGGAGGCCGTGCTCACCTCGAGCTGGGTTTCAGTGGGTTGAGGGGCAGTTAGTGTGTGCTGCGAACTTGGTTGCAGCCCCTCAATCTGGTGGTCTGATTCGACACTTGGGGCCGAATAAGAGGCGGGCGTCCTGTCCCTCGAATGAGTTTGCACGATCGGGACAGGAACTTTTGTGGTAACCGTGTAACAAACCTCAGATGGTTTGATCGTCCACATCTGAGTAATTAGGCATATGAAGAAGGCATTCTTGTAGGTCAGGAGTCTCTCACATGAGGATATAATTCTTTCTAATATTATCTAAAGAAACTTTCCAAACATTTTAGAAAAGCGACAGAACTTCAATCTAGGTATGATAACTCTTTACAGAATTTGAAAATTTAAAATAAGAAAAAAAAGAGAACAGAGAATTTGACGGGACGGACAGCAGGGACTTCACTTGAGAAAATTATAGAAAAAAATGTTGGAATATTTCATCTTTAATAGGTATATTTAGTTTTGTTCCGCAAGATTCAGAGAAAGGAAAAGCAGAGAAGAGTTTTCTAACTAGGAGAATTTTGATCCTGGTCTAAAAAGTGAAAGTTTGAAGAAAGTTGTTTTCTATCGAAGGACGAAGATGTTCCTAGAGGATTTGGTTTCGTATAATAGTATCACTATTTAAATATATAAGTGTCAATGTAGATATAGAATATGATATGCGGGTAATATTCCGTCCTGATCAGCATTGCATTGGACTACTGGATGATTTACTATTGAATTACTGTACAAATAGACATCAGAGGTAAAGAGGAGGTCTATCATAGAAAGATAGGCCTATGTCCGCTACACTGGTTCGATGTGGTATGGTGAATTCTTATACGTGTCTATTTTCATACGAGGTTGAACGAGAATTTCACGAAGCTACGCTACATTTTAGAGGCAGGAATATACTAACTACGCAGAACAGTTGCGGGTTGAAAAATACACATTATAATACGTCTTCAGGTTCCTATGGCGGTCTTGCATAAGTTGACTTACGATGTTTCCTACTCTATAGAAGTATTCGTATGTTACTGACGAAACTATCCTTCATTGAGCATTTACTCACGAGTAGAAGATAGAAGCTTCTAACTCTCGCCCTTTATGATTCTATGTATGAATTACAAATGTTTTAATTATTTGTCTTTTTCAGCTTCGACTATTTGTGAACATAAAATCTTAAGATATTATATTCTATGCGGATTGAGAATCTCCAGAAATTGAGAAATTTCCAGACATGACGGGCTTTACCTACTCGTACAATTTGCGAAGGACAGAGTGTTCATAGATAAAATGTCATTTATTTATATTATGGGGATTGAAGAGTCGACTATTGCTATAAATTATTATTGCTACATCTCATTATTTTAATACTAGCCGTAAGTGCTACTCGATCAATGCTGTATTTTCATTAGTGTGCAGAACTCTTGAAGCCAGATAGAGCTTGGGCCAGTGTTTCTCATTTCCGAAATGGAGGGATTTCCCGTGTCCGTATAAGAGTGTAAATTCTGATCACTTTGAAATAAAGCTATTGAAAGCTTATTGATTTGAATATTATTTTATAAGGCGAAGTCGATTCTCGAACCTTTACCTATAGTAAACTTGGAGCTTTTCTTGAGAACACTCTGGAATTCATGCAAGATTTATGATTTTCCTGACTTTATGAAGTGATGTAGATAAGTTGACTGATCTTAGACAGACACACTCGCGACTCCTGGTTTTCTTTCCTGCTTTCTTTTTCCAGGATGGCGTTAGATTTACGAAAGCAGAGTAGAGTCATTTTCATGGTTTTCAGCTCTCTCGAGCGCCATGACTAAATAATCAGAGATAAACATAAAATAAAATAAATCTCTGATACCTAAATAAAATTGAATAAATTTAAAATATTAAAACTAACTAACTGTCAGAAATAAATCAATACTATTCTTTCTGGCAATCATTTCTTTTATTATATTCGTAGTTTGATAATAATATTAGTTCAATAATAGAGTTTCTTTGTTCTAAAGTACTAATTGAATGGAATTTCCTTCTCATCTCATGTCTAATATTTTCTTAAGCAACTAAATTAATATTTTATACCTAGCTTTATTGAAGCTTATTTACGTTATAGACAAATATTCTAAATTAACATCAAATATAACAGAGAAGCTCTAGAATCACTATTTCTATATAGCTCTTGAGACATTAGTTAGATACTCCTTTCACTCTGAGATTAGTAATATACTTTCAGGTTCATAGAAGCTCAAAATAGGTAAAACATAGGATTTTCGTTCTGAACTTAGGTAATCTATTAGACAGGTAGGAATTTTGAATCACCTTTACCTAGGTTTATGCGGTCTAAAACGCAGGCTCCACTACTAGACGAACACTGGCCAAATTAACGTATAAATAGGTAAATAAACTAGATGATTAAGATAGGAATCTCACAGCAGAAAACTAATAAAGCAGACGGCGCTAGGTGAGAATTATTACGTTGTGAACTTAAGAAGTTCAAAAATGATAGTATTCATTTCTTATTATTTATCTATACAAATAGTAAGCTGAGATCTTATTGAATATCTGTATCGATATTTAATGCCTTCTAAATATCTTAGGATATTTCTTTCATGAGGTTAAATTTATAATTTCATCATAGACAGGTGGAACCAAGACGCATAGCTAGTATGTTAAACACCTAGGAACCATGGAAAGCAAATCAAGGTTCTATAATCATTTTCTCTGACATTTTATTTTAGACAGGTTTCTTAAAATAGTTTCAACTCTTCCTAGGTTTCATTCATGAGGTTTATTAGGCAGGTTAGGCTAGGTTTGTTACATTTCGTCGTCCGAGGATAGGTTTGTTACAATTTGGTTTCGCGACCAGGATCGTTACAATTTGGTGCCGTGACCAGGATTAGCAATAGAAACGATTCGTTTTATCATAAAAATAGATTTAAAATATTTTCGCGATAATAAAATATAGTCGAAATTCATAAATATTAGATTTTTTAGTTTAACTATGTTTAGGCAAGTCAATTCAGGTTTATTATAGGACAGTGTTCAGTAGTCAGACTATCTGAACACAATTTGTTGCTGTGAAATGGAGACGATGGTGATTCGAAATTAGTAGGTTAGTGATAAATAGGGTTATGTAATTATTTCAATCGCGAGTTCATTAGAAAATGTATCGAATATCTCATCAATTTTCAGGTTAATCATTGTCTTAGGGTATTAACAAATTAAAACGTTGGGGGGTGATTTGTTAAAAAAAAAGACTGTAAGCAAGCATTTAGTATCATGGGTAATTATTTCATTCAGAATACAAAAAAGGTGTCTAGTCAAGGATCGTTCGTCACTCATGTAATGTGTTTGTAGTAAATATGGTATAGTAGTTTAGTGTTTATAATATAATTTATTGCTTCATGTATAAGTATAGCTTGAATAATTGTAGATAGTAAATAGTAAATTTTCAATCTATAATGAAAGATATGATTATTAATGATGCATACAAAGCAAGGAATGTTATTGATATTATTTATGAAATAAGAAACTCAAGGATTTGATTCGTTAATATAATTTTATTGCAGACTAGAAAACTGAGGGTAGAGTATACTTAACAATCTATTGACGTTGTAAATCAAAGTAATAAAATGTGAAATATTTTTCATTGCTAGAGATTTGATTTAGTAGGTTACGGAATGACTTTGTTTTTTTGGACAATTTTATTTTACTACTTTTACCACAGGAAGTTAGCAATTAGATCAATTAATAATTCAATCTAACAAACAGGCTGTTATACTAAATTTCATATAAATTACATACAGGAAAATAGAGATGGGAATATGTTATAAAATAAACATAGGGTTAATCTACATTGTGTACTTGTATTCATTGGGATTGCATAAATATTTAGAGGTCTCTTCTTTCTCTTGCATCAAAAATATAGCAGATCGAATATTAGATAATAATAAGCATTCGGTTTGCATCAAAATTATATCGAAGTAGAGTAACAGTGAAAGATACGTTTAAAAATGTATTTTTGTTGAAAATCTATCGGTTTCAGGTTGAGGTTACGAATGAATTACGACTGAATTATTATTGCAAAATTATTCCGCTATTTAATAATTTTATTTAAAATAAGTTGATTTGGGAGAATAGATAATTTGTCAGATTAGTATCTGGAAAAGCGTAAAGAAGGGAAGTTTAATTTAATTGTTTAAATAAGGAAAGTAAAATGAGAATTCTAAACGGGGGGTTGTATCACCAAATAATTGGTCAGTTAATAAAAAAAAAAGAAAACAACTGGGCTTAGTAAATAAAATCAATCAAATAAACTAAGACTCAGTAATACAACATGAATTCTAAAAAAAAATAGTAGTATTTAGTGTGAATAGGTTTATTCTAGCTCAGTGAGCTTCATCCACATTCGCAAGATTGTTTATCATCAGGAAAGTTGGTGGTCAAACGCAGACTTTTCGCGATTCAAAAAAAAAAAAGGAGACTAAAGAGCAAATAAAAGGAAGATTTATAAATTAAAGCAAGGAAATTCTAGTCAGGGGGGTGGAACATTTGCTCAATCTTTTCAGATAGTAGGTAAACCTTATTTTTATTCTTAGACATCAGTTATAATCAATGTAAATAGGTGTTAGCTAAATCTTCAGCGAATATTCAAAGTCTTAATAATCAGGTAGATTGTAATAGTTATTGCACTTAAAATAATAGGATATTGCTGGGTTATTATATGGTTGATCATCAATCAAATCAACTCTTGTTGTTAGCGTATTTTTACTGATTAGTTATTTACTAAACGGGTTAAAACATAGCTGTGAGGATATTTGATTTAAGATATGTCAGTGTACGCTAAATTTAGTAAATGTAACGCAATAACATAGATTTAAATTTGTTATGTTGTTAGAAGTGAGCAATGATACTGAAAACTAAACTAAGTAAATCAACAAATAGTTTTCTTTATCTCAAATTAAATTACAATTCAGTCGTATACTTTTGCTAGATGTTATGAAATTAGTTACACCAATATAAGAAAATTTAATATTATTAGAAAATAAAAATAGAATGTTATTAAAAAAAAAGACTTGCAAAATAAAAAATCAAATTCATGTAATATTGAAAAAAATAATTTCAAATGTTCATTAAAGAATTCAAAGATGATTTGCTGGTTTGAAGAGAGTATAAGCTCAATAGATTGGCTGAACTTGTGTTTCAATATACGAGGGTCAAACTGAAAGTTCTTAGAAAATCAAAAACTGATTACATTAGCCAGTTATTAGTTTTATTATATCTTTTCAAAATATTGTCCATTCACGTCAATACACCGCTGCATGCGATGGAACCACTGGGAAAAGCACTTTGCCCACTCGTCCTTAGGGGTCTCTTCAATGGCATCGCGATACGCAGCCACCGCTTCTTCAGCATTCATAAACCGCTTTCCTTTAAGTTTTTCTTTAATTTTTGAAAATAAATAAAAATCACAAGGCGCGAGGTCGGGGCTATACGGCGGGTGACCCAGTAATTCAACGTTTGATGTCGCCAAATAGTCGATCGTTCGCTTGGCGGTGTGCGATGAGGCGTTGTCGTGGTGAAGGAGGATCCTACTGCGAGGTCGTTTCTCTCGAACTTTTTCCAAGACAAGTGGCAAACAATTGGTAGTGTACCATTCTGCAGAAACTGTTTTTTGATCCTCTAACACAATTGTCGCGAAATGACCTATCCTTCCAAAGAACGAGGCCACCATTTTTTTCCCCGCACTTCGATCTCTCTTCACTTTAGTTGGCAACTCCTCGAAAGGAAACACCCACTGAGCAGATTGTCTTTTGGTTTCAGGATCATAACAGTAAATCCAGCTTTCGTCACCTGTTAGTATGTCGAACACAGCATTTGAGTCACCTCCGTTAAATCTTTCAATCATTTTACGGCACCAATCCACACGATGGAGTTTTTGAGCCTCAGTCAAATTATGAGGTATCCACCGGGCGCAAAGCTTCCTGACCGCTAAATGTTCGTGTAGGATTTTGTGCACTTGACTCATACCGATGCCTAAGCTTGTCCGAATCTGCTGATAGGTCACTCTTTTGTCAGTCTCTATCATACGCCGCACAACACAGATGTTATCTTCAGTCGTCGCCGTAGAAGGCCGTCCCTCACGTAAATCATCAGTGAGATTAGTGCGACCACGTTTAAACTCATTAAACCAGTTGTAAACAGTCGCACGAGATGGGGCTTCATCGTGAAAGGCCAATCGTAGTCTATCATAACTTTCTTGTTGACTTAAATGACATCGAAAGTCATAAAAAATCATTGCACGAAAATTTTCTCGTGTTAAATTCATGTTGACGTGACACAGACAATTTTCAATTTGCCGCCAAATCGTAAAACAAATGACAAATGAATGAAGTATATACTCAGTAATATTGGCAAAGAGTTCTATTTTCAAATTATAGAATTATTTTTTTATTATATTGTTTATAAGTGGCCAGTTCTAAGAACTTTCAGTTTGACCCTCGTATTGATCATTACCGAAAATTAAACGCGTGGAGATATGTCGGGATTCGAGTAGGTAGAACTCTCATGGCCAAGCAAAGCCGCGCCAGGAATTGGTTTCTCTAACCATATGGAAGAGATCCTTTCCACTAGTAGAGTGTAAATTTTACTTGCTTGAAAACTTTGGCATATTGACACATAATTATCTAGTTCCATTTCTTTAGTGGGTGGAGCCATTCTGTAAGCTATAGCTGTTATAACTAAAAAAGATAATAATTGGAAAATTAATTTTCTTTATTGAACATTTTGTCATTTATTTGCACATTTTTAAATTAAATGAGAATACGTGAGAGATTTTAAGGTAGATAAATGCAAGTAGGAAAGTAAGCACAATGCTGAATACATTAAAAAAAACAGGTTAAAATTATAATTGAAAATTTAACCGAGGTTCAATTAATAATTAACCTCCAACTTGTTAATATTTTAGTAAGGACAGTGAGGTAGAAGTTTATTACGAGGGTGTGGATGTATTTTGATTATTTTGCTATGGGATGTAAAGGGGAATGTGCAAATATTGGCTCGCTTTGAGTTCAAAAGGTGATGCTACGGCGTGAAGTTGGCGTGTAGACGGTGGAAGGTGGATTTGAGAATTTTGTATTATGAAGGGCGACAGAGAGTTGATGAATTTAATGATATATTATTGTTTCATAAATTTTGCGTTTGTGAAATAGTAATGTAATAATAATAAAGTAGAGAGTGATAGTAAAAATTAAATCAGTTCAAGAGGGACTAAACGACAATAGCATTGCCAGGAATTGAAGCGGTTTGTCAGGGTTCGAGTTTTGACAATCACTTCAACAAATTGATCTTTATGAAGGAGTGTGGTGTTAGGAGTAGGCCAGCAGGCAATCCATCAACATAAGTTGATTTCATAAGGATCTTTTACTCTACAAGGTAGGAAACTCTGAATTGATACACTGCACATGCTCCAGTTTATAGACAATTGAATTTTAACCATTCACTTTTGGCGGGACATTGATGCCATGCGGAATTATTTTCCTTTTTCATGGACAATTCGTGTAGTTTGGAAGGGGTATGTTGGGAAAATCTCCGAACGGAAGATTGGTTCGCTGAGACTACTCAACATGCGACCATTCAGGTCGGTTCTACCTCAAAACAGAATTCCCTTACGAGGGCTCCGTTTCTGTCACCGAACCAGAACTTCCTTGCAGATTATAACAATTTAGTGGGGAAGGCGATTTTTCTTCATGGTAGAGATGTAATCAAACTGAGAGCAGGAGGTTTTATGACGATTATCTGTAGACTGGTTTAAAAACATTTTCGCATATTGTAGTAGGGATACATTCACATTCGAAACATATAATTTCACTGTTGGAACTCGAATTTTGATAAATACAATTATGCACTTGATTAAATTTAAAGTTATTATAATTTTTTTAGGAAAATTTACTTCGATTTAGATGTTTACCAACATCTTTTCATCTGCGAAAATTTTGGGGGGTGCTGTAACAAACCTCAGATGGTTTGATCGTCCACATCTGAGTAATTAGGCATATGAAGAAGGCATTCTTGTAGGTCAGGAGTCTCTCACATGAGGATATAATTCTTTCTAATATTATCTAAAGAAACTTTCCAAACATTTTAGAAAAGCGACAGAACTTCAATCTAGGTATGATAACTCTTTACAGAATTTGAAAATTTAAAATAAGAAAAAAAAGAGAACAGAGAATTTGACGGGACGGACAGCAGGGACTTCACTTGAGAAAATTATAGAAAAAAATGTTGGAATATTTCATCTTTAATAGGTATATTTAGTTTTGTTCCGCAAGATTCAGAGAAAGGAAAAGCAGAGAAGAGTTTACTAACTAGGAGAATTTTGATCCTGGTCTAAAAAGTGAAAGTTTGAAGAAAGTTGTTTTCTATCGAAGGACGAAGATGTTCCTAGAGGATTTGGTTTCGTATAATAGTATCACTATTTAAATATATAAGTGTCAATGTAGATATAGAATATGATATGCGGGTAATATTCCGTCCTGATCAGCATTGCATTGGACTACTGGATGATTTACTATTGAATTACTGTACAAATAGACATCAGAGGTAAAGGGGAGGTCTATCATAGAAAGATAGGCCTATGTCCGCTACACTGGTTCGATGTGGTATGGTGAATTCTTATACGTGTCTATTTTCATACGAGGTTGAACGAGAATTTCACGAAGCTACGCTACATTTTAGAGGCAGGAATATACTAACTACGCAGAACAGTTGCGGGTTGAACAATACACATTATAATACGTCTTCAGGTTCCTATGGCGGTCTTGCATAAGTTGACTTACGATGTTTCCTACTCTATAGAAGTATTCGTATGTTACTGACGAAACTATCCTTCATTGAGCATTTACTCACGAGTAGAAGATAGAAGCTTCTAACTCTCGCCCTTTATGATTCTATGTATGAATTACAAATGTTTTAATTATTTGTCTTTTTCAGCTTCGACTATTTGTGAACATAAAATCTTAAGATATTATATTCTATGCGGATTGAGAATCTCCAGAAATTGAGAAATTTCCAGACATGACGGGCTTTACCTACTCGTACAATTTGCGAAGGACAGAGTGTTCATAGATAAAATGTCATTTATTTATATTATGGGGATTGAAGAGTCGACTATTGCTATAAATTATTATTGCTACATCTCATTATTTTAATACTAGCCGTAAGTGCTACTCGATCAATGCTGTATTTTCATTAGTGTGCAGAACTCTTGAAGCCAGATAGAGCTTGGGCCAGTGTTTCTCATTTCCGAAATGGAGGGATTTCCCGTGTCCGTATAAGAGTGTAAATTCTGATCACTTTGAAATAAAGCTATTGAAAGCTTATTGATTTGAATATTATTTTATAAGGCGAAGTCGATTCTCGAACCTTTACCTATAGTAAACTTGGAGCTTTTCTTGAGAACACTCTGGAATTCATGCAAGATTTATGATTTTCCTGACTTTATGAAGTGATGTAGATAAGTTGACTGATCTTAGACAGACACACTCGCGACTCCTGGTTTTCTTTCCTGCTTTCTTTTTCCAGGATGGCGTTAGATTTACGAAAGCAGAGTAGAGTCATTTTCATGGTTTTCAGCTCTCTCGAGCGCCATGACTAAATAATCAGAGATAAACATAAAATAAAATAAATCTCTGATACCTAAATAAAATTGAATAAATTTAAAATATTAAAACTAACTAACTGTCAGAAATAAATCAATACTATTCTTTCTGGCAATCATTTCTTTTATTATATTCGTAGTTTGATAATAATATTAGTTCAATAATAGAGTTTCTTTGTTCTAAAGTACTAATTGAATGGAATTTCCTTCTCATCTCATGTCTAATATTTTCTTAAGCAACTAAATTAATATTTTATACCTAGCTTTATTGAAGCTTATTTACGTTATAGACAAATATTCTAAATTAACATCAAATATAACAGAGAAGCTCTAGAATCACTATTTCTATATAGCTCTTGAGACATTAGTTAGATACTCCTTTCACTCTGAGATTAGTAATATACTTTCAGGTTCATAGAAGCTCAAAATAGGTAAAACATAGGATTTTCGTTCTGAACTTAGGTAATCTATTAGACAGGTAGGAATTTTGAATCACCTTTACCTAGGTTTATGCGGTCTATAACGCAGGCTCCACTACTAGACGAACACTGGCCAAATTAACGTATAAATAGGTAAATAAACTAGATGATTAAGATAGGAATCTCACAGCAGAAAACTAATAAAGCAGACGGCGCTAGGTGAGAATTATTACGTTGTGAACTTAAGAAGTTCAAAAATGATAGTATTCATTTCTTATTATTTATCTATACAAATAGTAAGCTGAGATCTTATTGAATATCTGTATCGATATTTAATGCCTTCTAAATATCTTAGGATATTTCTTTCATGAGGTTAAATTTATAATTTCATCATAGACAGGTGGAACCAAGACGCATAGCTAGTATGTTAAACACCTAGGAACCATGGAAAGCAAATCAAGGTTCTATAATCATTTTCTCTGACATTTTATTTTAGACCGGTTTCTTAAAATAGTTTCAACTCTTCCTAGGTTTCATTCATGAGGTTTATTAGGCAGGTTAGGCTAGGTTTGTTACATTTCGTCGTCCGAGGATAGGTTTGTTACAATTTGGTTTCGCGACCAGGATCGTTACAACCGTTTGTTTACCTTTTGGTTGGTCGTCTGGAGACAGGGAACCCAGCCTTGGCTTCTTGTCCTCCTGCTGGTATATGGCTGGGATGTTCCTCTTTTTCTTTTTTGCCCCTGTGACGTCATCCATTGAGGCGGTTTGGAGAGAACCCCTCGTGGTAGATGCGCCGCGGCTAGTACCGCGGGATAAATTGCCGGCCGATCGCGATCGGCCGGATCGGCCTCTTCCAATCCCGGGTACACGGTGTAGCCCCACGTTGGAGATGGGGACTATCATATAATTATCAGGGTTGCTCAGATCGCGTACTCCAATTAGGCTTTCTGGAGCAGTGGTTGCAGTTGCAGTTGTGGTATTCATTGTTGTTGATGAGTTTCTTGAAGTTTCTTGAAGTTGAAGCACCTTAGTGCTGCCATGCCCTACAGAAGCCGTTGCTGCTATGCTTGTGCGTGGTTGGGCACGGAAGGTGCTGGGGGTGGGGGGTGTAGTGGTCGTCGGAGTGTACTCGTCACTCGACGACGAAATATTCAAAGCCCAGTCACTAGACATTGTGACGGGCAAGGGGCGGGGTGTTAGTGGTTGGGGGGGGAAAAAAGGAGCCTCGCTCACCTGTTGTGCCCGCTCCCACACTCCTCGGCGATCCCAGCACCAGTCAGGGGCTCCCAACTAGTGCGATCGCGACAGAGGTGCGCGAGAGTGGGCGAATCACAAATGTTGGCGGCTGGCCGACGGTTGTCCGTCGCGGCCTCCCGCTGGGCAGTCGTCCGGGCTGGACGGCAGGCAGCTGGGAGGAAGGCGGCGGGTGCAGACCTCCTGCACGTGGGTGGCGGCTGCTCGCGCGACCCCGCTCTCACGCCTAGACCGGCGGAGTGCTGGGGTCGCACAGGCGACGACACGAAGGAAGGCGCGCTTGTGGTGCGCCCTCGCTGTCAGCAGGGCAGGGTCTCGTAAGAGACCCCACGCGACTGATGGAGGACGGGAACACAAACACTGTACTCGCTGGCTCAAAATGTAGACACAGTAAAAACGTAAACAAAGACACCGAGCGAAGCGAGCAGGTAAAGTCTAAGATAGAAGGTACCTGTTTAGTGTTTACTCTAAGTAGATTTGAAGACTTGGATAACTCTCCGTCCATCCACCCATCAGCCATAGGACGTCCACTGCTAGACATAGGTCTCCCCTATGAATCTCCAATGAGAGCGATTGGACGTGGCTTGCGTCCAGCGCTATAGTGCGGTCTTTATGAGGTCATCAGTCCACCTTGTAGGTGGACGTCCTACGCTGTGCTTACCGGTACGTAGTCTCTTCTCGAGGACCTTTAAATAAATAAATCCGCTGGGCTATTTCGGTAACTAATAACTGCAAAATAGTCTAGATGACTAAAAACATATAAATAGTCCGTCAGATACATTAAAAAAATGGACACATATTTTTTATTTTTCAATTAAACAAAAAATGCCTAAGATATAGCCCGTAAAGGTTCCACGTGACGTCGCGAGTTCACTACAAATGTACAGACTACGTCATACTAGTAACGTCACGAGCTCCCAGTCCCAAACAAAGACAAGTTAGTGTTTCCTCGCTTCAGACTTGAAAAAGGCAAAAAGTCCTTTCTAGGAAACTCTGTACTGTATTATAACAAAATTCCAAGTAAAATATAGGATTTAAATGAAAATAAATTCAAAAAAATTGTCAAGGAAAAACTAACTTGTAATGTTTATTATAGTTATCAACAATATATCGATGATAGAAAGGCTTGGGAGTAGCTCTGCCATTCCTTAGCTGGCTAAAAGTAGTGTATAACAAGCCTATGTAATAAATATATTTCATATTCAACAATAAAAATACATCAAATCTTAAATCTAAAATAAATAAATAACTTTTTATAAGGTGTAGGTATTAAATTTACATTATAAATAAAAAACTGCTTTTAGGTCGCTGTCCGCTGGCAAAGTACCTAAGAGACTGGTGACATTACCCCGTTGGATAGCAAGGCTAAGTCTTTGACCGAGGTAAGCACCAGCTCTTGGGTCATTTGCTCTTTCTATCAATTTTTTTGATAAATCTTTATACAAGCGCCAGGCGCTAGGACCCCACGGACCTAAAGTTTCAACTCCAAAAGGCAAAAACATGTATCCATCGCCGAGCGATTCATATTTCTGCCTTTTGTGGTTTTCGGCCGTTACCGCCGCCGCGCCTGCCGATTTAGAGGTGTAAGGTATGTGAGATGCTGCCAACGTATCGACGCAGGTAGCATCCCACACAAGCGGTCTGCCACGACTCCATGGAACTAACGTCATACCGTCGGGTCTCTTACCATCATCACGTGCAATACCGTTCGGCTCCAATATGGCCGGCACGTTGACAGTAGCAAGAGCTCTGCGGATGACGTCGTTCAAGGAGGCGTGGCGAGACTGTCGACCAGCGCTTCGGCGACAAGAAAGCCCGTGGTGACCTAGTCGGTCCACAGATGCACCGCAGTGGCATATGTGGGGCTCGTTTGTATGAGATCCAATTCTGAGGCTGATAGAGAGAGCAAAAGTATTGTTTTCAAGTAGGGTACCAATATTGGCTGAAGGTAGCGCCTGAAGCCAAAACCCCGACTCTCGCTTTGCAGATGCTAAAAGACGCGCTTGATCTTTAGGGGAGGTTAAATTATTAAGTAGATCGTTTTGAGCGATTTTAATTAACGGCTCGTCCCAAAGCCTCTGCAAACTAGGCTTTTTCGGTAAGTTTTCACCTGGACACATTGTGGACCATGCATTTGTAGCTTCAGTAAGTGAATCAGTTTCTACATTCCCCAGAGATTTCTCAATGATTTTTGAGAAAAGTGCTCTTGTGCTATATACAGATGATAAAAAAGCAGGCAAAGAAATTTTGGTAATTTTCCGGATACCAAGGCCACCATGCTGAATGGGCAGCGAAGCCTGACACCAAGAACTATCTGATATTGGACTATTTAGTATGTTGACTAAAAGGTTTTTCAATGAGGTATCTAGAGTGGAAAGAAGATCACTAAACTTCCAAAAAGGACTGCATCTCAAAACATACGTTAATTTAGGGACAAACAAACAAAACCGAATGATGTGGAAAGCCATGTGTGAATGAATTTCTGAGAGACGGTCTGCATTCTCGTCAAATTTTGCTTTTTGCTCAGATATAAACGTAGGAAAAGATTCATTAAATATTGGAGCACCCAATAAGCGAAGGGAAAACTTGTCTAGAACTTTGATATTAGGTGCCACGGTTTTAAAGCTTTCTAATATGTGACTTTTAAGTGATGGAGTGACCGAATCTGTAATATAGAGCTCACACTTAGAAAAATTCAGCTCTAAACCAATAGATCTAAATTTTTCAATTAAATTTTCAAGATCCAAAAGTACCGTTTCTGAGTCACCGCCTAAGGTGCCATCGTCTAAATACCACATGTTTAGTTTTGATGAAAGTTCTGAGATGATCGGATGAATTGCGAGACCAAAAATGGCAGGACCAAGAGGGTCACCTTGGTGACAGCCAGTGGATGAAAGAATACGGTTTTGTTTATAAAGTAACGATGAGTCTGAACCGTAACACTGAGAGATGTAATCATAAATTTCTGGGACAGCATTTTTGATTTCTTGAAGCATGGTAGATCTTGAAACAGAGTTAAAGGCATTTTTAACATCGACTTTCACAATCACCTGGCCTCCGTCTTTCTTTAAAAAGGTTCGCAAAGCGTGTACAGCAGCTTCACATCCTCCTTTGCTTCCAAAACCGAGTTGAGTTGGTTGGAACTTTTCAGTTAGACTAGGAAGAATATGTCTGCAACAAATTTTGGAACTGATTCGCCGAAATGTACAGCCTACTGCAATTGGGCGTATGCCACCATCTTTTTTTTTAAAAGCACATAAGTTTGCTCCGTATAATAGATGTTTTATATCATTATGTACTTTACCTGATAACATTAGATTTATTAGGCCGGTAAGTTCGACAAGGAGGGCCTTCCCGACATCTCCTGATATTCCTATTAAGTCCTTGAGGTGTTGAGGACTCAAGCCATCATGACCACTGGCAGAACCACACCTATGTACTTTTTCTTTGTATAATTTTAACTTATTGTTACAACTTGACGTGTCTAAGCGCATTTTTGATAATGCCAAAAGGCTGAAAAAGCAAATACAAATACAAACTTTGAGAAAGTTCATCTTTGTTATTTATTGTTTGATTGACAAAAGAAAATATACGTCTCCACTATTTTTAATAATGTAACTATTATATTAATACATTTTTACCCAGTCATCATGCTTATTCTACTTACCTACTGCATAGGTATTGCTAAAAACGCATGAGAAAGGAAACATATAATTTCCCTACTAGGTACAGCCTACAATCGTTTCTTAAAACATTATAACAGGAAATCCACCAGCTTCTGGATTACCTTGTTTACAGAGTTTGCGAATGTTAATTAACTTAACGACTTTGACGCAAACCGTGAAACAAAAGTCCTCTACACTCTCCCTAATGAATTATGATAATAAGGTCCATAATGATTTCAGAATGAAATAAGAATGGCCAGAAATAAATGTACTTAAAGCTTCGAGCAAATATCTACAGAGCCACCGTCCCTAAGTGAAAGTAGTAAAGAAATGTCCGAGCGCCGTCATACATACCGACCTAGATATTTACATTAAATAACTGTAAGGTTGTTTATATTCTCTTAAAGTAACCAATATTTCTGTATAAACGGACCAGCTGTGAATTATTCGAATTAACTTGTCCCGCCAACACAGAACTATCTTCGTCTATTGGTGTATAAAGATCACTTAACACATAGAAACCTCTTTAGTAAATAGATTCGCGGGACAAGTTAGATCGAATAGGTTGTTTTAAAAAAATAAATAAAAAGAATTAAGGTTGAATATTGACACTGGCAAATGCTTAACCATGCGACGCCAAAACATAAAATAAGATGAAGGTTACATACGTTTTGGCGGGAATGGACGGAGAAAAAAAAAGGACGATCGAAGATGTGTAAATGGAGGGAGGAATAGAAAAATGTTTGTAGAGATATAATAATTAAACTATGGAGAAACATGTAATAAATTATATTGTATCATTGACTACGAGGTGTTTGAATCCTATATAACTCACAATGACCTATTTTCCCGAATCTCAAACTCATTTCAGCTAATTAGTGCTTGTAACCGAGCACTTTGGCATCGCTCGGCGTTGTAGTCGGCTTGCATTCGCCTTACGACTAACCTAAAAGCACTATGTACATAGCTTGGGCAGAGTTTTGGCTCGGACACTTTTTTGCACGATTGTGACTATAGATATTTGCTCGAAGACTTAAAGATACAGAATATAGGACAATAAAGCTCCATGTTTTCACCAAACTTAAACGTTTAACGATTCAAATTTAATTTGAAACGTAAAACTCTAACTAAAGATTATGACCTAAAAAGCATTTTGTGCACTAAAACTGATGTAGAAAGTCAAAAATAAATTAAAAAAAATCTGCACTAACTTTATGTAAAAAAATATGATATAATGTATAGTGAACAAATAAGTTTGAGGATCTCAAAGTGTAGTAAGTAATAAGTTTCATAGTTTCATAAACCTGGGTTCTATTAAACTCTACCTAACTTTAAAAATAATGAAGGCGTTACCAAGTTAATTTACACGTTTTATTAAATCGTAAAAAAATCATCTTACGCTTTGGCTATTGCATATCTATTTTAAAACCTTTGAAACAATTCGTAAGCATTTCTGACGCCGTCGCGTCCATGCAACATACTTAATTAAGTAAAAGCAATAAGCTTCCCGTTGAGTTAAATTTCATTCGTGTTGAGTACTTAGACCACTTTGCTCATTCTCCTTTCATAACAAAGCCAGTGGCAGAGGCAGAACACAATATCTATAATTTATTCTGTGCGAAACTGGGATTATACATTCGTGCCGCATGCTCCACTAGACTGCCGACCAGTCGGCAGACCAGTTTGATATTCCTACGCAAGGTCTGCACAGGGTTACCATATAAAAAAATTAAAAGAGAAAATGCCTCATTCATTGAAAAATGAACTATTCAACTGAGCAAGACGAAGGGTGCGGCGAAGCTCTATGTTTCTGAGATAGGTCCCAAAGTGGAGTGTGTATGATATAAAAGTAGGCTACGATGGAGCGGTACCCCAGTGAAACCTAATCAATGTGATGATAATCGAGGCCAAACACCATTAAAAAATCCTAGATTTAAAAAATCCTTCAAAGTCCGGTCGCAGTCCTGTCAAGAGCCCAAAAATCCTTAGAGTTCAGGATTTGTAGTAATATGGTAACCCTATCTGAGCATATATCGGCCAGCTTACATAGACCCATCGCGTTTCCTTTCATTCACAATTTAATAATTTATTTTCAGTACTTTAGGTCTATTTTAGCGTGGCGTGGCAGTGGATATGATGTCGCAGAGGTCAACTATTCTGGTGGTTCCTCACCGTAAGTTTTTACCAAAATAAAATTAACTTTAGGGCCACTTTCAATCTAATCCTTTGAAGGATTTAGGTAAGTATAGCTTATAGTCGATCGGGTTTATGTAAGTAGTGCCAGTAAAAAGGTGTACTTACTTATTGAATATTGATCGATTTAGGTACTTTGCCAATGCCTAAAGTGCCTAATTATTAGAATTTTGGCGAAAATAATTTGAAAATAACATCTTTAGGAAACGAATTATTTATTGTTACCTATTTATTACAAATCAAAATCGAATGCAGCTCATCGTGCAATGCTAGGCTACCACGAATGAATAATGTTGTGGTCAATTAAGAAGGCGCCATCCTAGATTGAAAAGCAATTTAAATATTGCTGTTTCTATTTCACTATATGGATTTGAAAGAGAGAACAATATTTTAAATTGCTATTAAATTTAGGATGGCGCATTCATAATTGACCACATTATGAACCCATAATTAAATGCATTTAAATGTACCTACCTACTTATCTACTTAAATAAATAATCGATAATGAAATATGTACAATACCTAAAAAGTATTCAGAAAATATATCAACATAAAATCTGGTTTTACCCTTTCAAATTAAAAAAAGTAATTTATATGTTTTGGTACAAGTACATGGTTACATATCTACAAGCAATTATTGTCTTGATAAAAGCAATTGTTTTGTTTACCTAGTTACTATGAACTACTTTTACTATGAGATGGTCCCATAGTTAAAGTACTTTATAGTAAACCGAACCTTTGACAAAAATATACAAATAAAAATGTTACGTTTCAATTTTTCTATTTGTCCAGGACAATCTTTAAATTAAAAAAAAAAAAACAGCTGTTCCATGCAAAAAGCTCACTTTCTACAAAATGCATAGTAGGTACTACCACGCGGTCCCAGGTAGCAGGTAAACAATATTCACAACGATGACTACAATATCTACTTGTAAATACGAGCTAGATTGCCAAACAGCTGGTATTTTTTATACCACATCCGTTTATTGTGTATCTGTTGTGTCGACCGCAAAGGCTGCGGTCACGGCGTTCCCCGCCGCCCGCGTCCCTACCGCATGCCGTACTGCGCCGCAGAGTATTATTATATATTCTTTGGCCGCAGTCCGCAGTTGGGCCGACGACCTGGAGCCGTGCAGTCCTCGTGCGGTTAGCTTCGGCAAACTTCGTGTGTTTCCGTCGCCACGAGGCACGAAGCAGCTGCGTGCGCGGTCCGCGCTCGACGCTCGATAACAAGTTGATACAAACTACAGTCGCGAACAAAAATGCAGCTCAGTTTTGATGCGGAGAAATTCATCGCCTTAGTAAAGGAGAGAGAGGCGATTTGGAACTACAAGAGCAGTGTTTATAACGACAAGGAGCAGAGGCGGAACCAGTGGGTGGAAGTCTGTAGCGAGATGGTTCCGAATTTTCATGACAAAACAACAGCTGCACAATACGCTATTGGTGAGTGTACATTAGTCTTTTATTTACATTTTTATCATGATATCGTATACTTTTTAGGAATAAAGTTTACAAGTAAAGATCAATTTACTCACTTGACGTGTCTACTGTATACGAGTACCAACACAATCATCAAAAAATTTGTCACCTGCCTCTGATTGTATCGATGCCATTGGCTTCTCTTTCGTCCCGCTCGCTCGCGTGGTATGAATAATTGGCGCAAGCAGGATAAAACGCGAAGTCCAAAGCCACTGCGCGCACATCTTAAGAAAATCAGACTGTAATAATAACTAGCGTCGGTGTGCAGAGACCTTTACCGTATTACCACAAAAGATATACGCACGCTTTAGACATTGTTTAGCAGTACAAAATGCACGGTTAAACAGTGTTTATAGTGTGTTTAAATATTTTGTGGTAAGGCTGTTAAAGTTTTCTTTTAACCATCACTAGTTCAGACTGTCTAAAGTTTTGAATTTTTGCTGTGCAAAGCTGTAATGCATTGTCCTTCTGATAATATTACTTAGGTACAACGCAAAATGGAGGGGAATACTCGTAGGTACAAACAATACTTATTGACTGTACAGTGTACGTACATATTTATCGGTTCCTCACAATAATCTTTATATGTATTCAGTTGCCGAATGAATTATATTATTAGTCAGCCTTCGAAAATAAAACGACATTTTCTTAGAAATGTAATTGGCTTTTGTTTTAATTTTCAGTAAACTCATTCCAAAGACAGTGGAAGGTGTTACGCGACGGTTTTTTGCGCTCCCTCAAAAATATGAAGAAAAAGGGTCCCTCAGCGAAACCGTACACTTTTCACGACGACCTGCTGTTCATGATTGAGCTCTACGACCACGAAATAGAAACAAATGTGGGTACAAATAAAAAATCAGAACGTGTCGACTCGACTGACGGAACATCTGATGCAGAAACACCAGCTAAAGACGCGGTGCCTGTTGTTAAAAGACGCTCAAAACGCAGGATGCATAAGCCAGAAACAGTTCAAGATCTAATAGAAATGAAAGCCGCATCGCCAACGCCTGAAGACGCGTTAATAGCAAAAATAACAAACTACATTGACAAAGAAGAACGTGTCAAACAAAACAATGAAAACGACGAAGATAAGCTTTTTCTATTATCCTTACTGAATGACTTTAAAAGAATCCCTCAAGACCAGAAACTAGATGCTAAGTTTGATATTTTAAATGTGTTAAGGCATTACAGGAATATTGGCGGTATGCCTTCGAATGCACCCGTTCCGAAACGATCTAGGAAAACGGTAGTTTCAACCACAGCTGACGATACACCAGAAATTTGTTATGTGAAATGTGAGAATGATGATTCTGAGGAAGAATAATACAGAAATTAACAAATTAATACGATTCCGGACTAATTGTGATTTTGAGAAAATAATCCCTACGCCATACATGGTGGGTCTCGTTTTGACCTTGAAAATACATTTCGTTTTAAATGATTAAATAAATTACGATCAAAATGAGCAGTTTCCAATTTATACAAATTAGTGATTATTTTTAAGATCGAACGAACGAAATCTAATTGTTTCATAATAATTGATAAGATCAACGACCTAAGTATTAATAAATGAAAATGTTTGCTAATAAAACCATTTTCACTTATTAGGTTATATTAAATTAGTACCGGTAATTCTGTTATGCACAATTTTATTTAAGTTGTGTACAATGTACATCCATCATTCACTTGTACTTTGCTGTTACAAACCATAACTGAAATAAGTAGGTAAAGCCATGTCAGAGGCCTTCAGGCGGCCTAAAAACTCTGAAACCAGGGCTAGCCACCCGGCCTATACGAACTTACTTACTTTTTTTTAGTAGGTAAAGTAAATATAATACTAATATTGTGACCTAAAACGATGCTTTTAGAGTCAACCTATCAAAATGCTACCAAACAGAATATTTCGACTTTTTGTTTACAAAAAACTTCCCAAAAACTCAACTTAATCGTTAACACCAGTTTAAATTGCGCTGTTTATGTGTGTAGCATTATAGAGAACGTTTAATATGCCAGAAGAGTTCTCTAGAGGAGCTTTTGTCGCACTTTCTTCAAAAAACTAACAGTAACCAGTTAGCTCCTTTTAGTTCGTTAATTTGGCCATCTCCGGAGCATATTGGTCATGTTTTCAATGCAAGGGGCAGAGCGCAAGGGAGCTGTGCCCCATATGGCTTGGCGAGGGTGCGGGAGCACAAATATCATGATGCCATCAATGATTTCCGGTTAGAGATAGTCGGCTGCGGTAATATCGATCCTGTGGAGTGTGGACGTTGTAGTACTCGTATTGTATTGAAAACTTATTTTTTTCAAAATAGATGATAGTTATGGGTACAAGAAGTAAAATACCTATGTATACTGTTTTGTGTGTAATATGCGCTATGCGCTGGGAGTTCGTAGTGATCTGTCTTTAGGTATGTTTTTTTTATCTCCAAGGCTTTTGTAGTCCGATTTTATATCAAAGTTTCTGCGTTCTTGTCGTTATCACGCTAACCCGTTGTCCTTGGTGAGCGATGCTACGCTATGTGATAGTAGGTAATAAAAGTTAAATTAAAGTTCATTGAGCCATATCCAGTAGTTTTCTATTACAAAATGATATTTTTTGAGACTTGTGGGTTGTTTCTATAACAAAAATAGTTCATAATGACGAGACCAACAGTCCAATTTTATTTACTCGTTTAGATGGATAGACCATTTCTGAAATGCTGAGATTTTATTTTCTTCAGTAGCTCAATTTCTGCAAGTGGTCCATGACTTGCAAGATTCAGTTGACATAAGTTGCGTCGCCAATTATAGCTTTCATTCCTTCACCTAGGACTAGAGGTTAGAAGTAAGGATATTTACTAGCACAGCTTGAGAGCACCGTCGCTAAGCGGGGCCTCGGGCCTCCGTGGACAGATAGGGCGAAGTCGTCACAAGCCCCCAGGCGTTGGTTGGATCAATAACATCAAATAAAACTCCTTGTTCTTTGCACTGTTTTGTATTTACAGGGTTAGTGAGTGGTGACCCTATTTTGAGAAGCTTAAACTTTGAACGTGCGAGTGAGACAGTGAAACTTAAAAGATGAGTTTTCTTTTAACAAAATCTTGAAATTCGATCTTGCTTGAAAATCTTGCTCGTTTCAGCCTTTGTAGAGATTTCTCTGCAGTAACAAAATACTTGGAGTAGTTTAGGTAAGTATGTATATATGTAAATATAGGTGGGTAGGTATTTGTTGTAAGAAACATTACATAAGTAATAGGCGAGATTTTAGAATACATATTTTGTTCTGTTCAATAACTGCCATGTTTCCCCTACGTAACAAATAGTTACCTACTACATTTGGTTGGGGTTCTCAACCAAACGAAACCTTGGGGACTTTATTACTATCATGTTATCAAAACAAACTGCCAACAATATTTCAAATGTATTTAGTGCGAGTGAGACAGTGAAACTTAAAAGATGAGTTTTCTTTTAACAAAATCTTGAAATTCGATCTTGCTTGAAAATCTTGCTCGTTTTAGCCTTTGTAGAGATTTCTCTGCAGTAACAAAATACTTGGAGTAGTTTAGGTAAGTATGTATATATGTAAATATAGGTGGGTAGGTATTTGTTGTAAGAAACATTACATAAGTAATAGGCGAGATTTTAGAATACATATTTTGTTCTGTTCAATAACTGCCATGTTTCCCCTACGTAACAAATAGTTACCTACTACATTTGGTTGGGGTTCTCAACCAAACGAAACCTTGGGGACTTTATTACTATCATGTTATCAAAACAAACTGCCAACAATATTTCAAATGTATTTAGTGCGAGTGAGACAGTGAAACTTAAAAGATGAGTTTTCTTTTAACAAAATCTTGAAATTCGATCTTGCTTGAAAATCTTGCTCGTTTTAGCCTTTGTAGAGATTTCTCTGCAGTAACAAAATACTTGGAGTAGTTTAGGTAAGTATGTATATATGTAAATATAGGTGGGTAGGTATTTGTTGTAAGAAACATTACATAAGTAATAGGCGAGATTTTAGAATACATATTTTGTTCTGTTCAATAACTGCCATGTTTCCCCTACGTAACAAATAGTTACCTACTACATTTGGTTGGGGTTCTCAACCAAACGAAACCTTGGGGACTTTATTACTATCATGTTATCAAAACAAACTGCCAACAATATTTCAAATGTATTTAGTTTCCGATATACCCTCAGCAGAGTTAAGCGCAAAAGATAACCACAACACAATAGAAATTCATTAAACCGATTTATTCGTAAGTAACCACTGGTGCGGTCAACGCACTTATTTTACGGATCCTTTGACCCGCGTGACGTCACGGACCGCAAGTCTGGCCCACCGGTGGTACAGATTAGGTACCTAGCTGTGTAAGCTTCATATGGTTTACACATGGATTTGAAATTAGTACGGATTGAACTCTGCAATTTGATTGCGTGAAGCACTGAAGGTATATAGTAGCTTAGATAATTTTAGCTTGTCTAACGTGCGCAACACGACCACAAATATAATTATTTTAATTTTGTTGCATATTTTTATTGCTGCCCTCATAGGCAGCATCAGAGTAGCGGAGTATTATATTTATCGTAGAAGAAATTATTACATAGTGTATGCGAATTCACAAACTCTCACAGAGGTATCGAAAGTAAAAGTTCTTTGGGCGATACCTATCCACCCGATAGGTACTTATGCCCAAAGACCTTTTCAGGGTACATAGTTTTCCAGGGATAGTATAGATAGGACTATTAAATAAATCAATGTTTATTTGCTTTTACTACAAGTGGTGGTACAAATATTGCACCTTATGATAAGATGCGGTGGAATGTCGCAAACCTTTAGAATATTTGGACCTTACACTAGGTCTCATAGGAGTCTGTACTTATAGCAGGCTACAATTTTGTTCAAAAATCGATTAAAATACCGATATAACCTATATATAGAGAAAAACACTTGTTAACAATAGATATAATATGGCCCAATTACGACGGCGCCATCGTAGTTATATTAGCAATTTAGAATAGTTATGTTTCTTTTTCACTTTAGGCATTCGATAGAGAGAACATTTTTACGTTGCCATTAAATACACGATGGCGCATGCGCCATTTCATAATTAGGCATATTATTATCTCATAAGACTATGAGATAATTTCTGACCTACAGTTCATCCGTATTATTCCTAAATCCTTGGGTTTACAGTAGGAGTTAGTAACAACTCGTTTCCAGTAGGTAGGTACTAGGTATTAGCTTATGTGTAGCGTAGCGTTCAACGTACCTACACAGTTCTAAACATTAATAGGTGTTATTTACCTACTCATAATAGGTGTACTGTATGCAACAGCTGGACATTTAGGTATTCAAACAGATTTAGGGCCACAAGTGGCGATCTTGTCGCTAAGAGTCATCTCTAGTAGCTACTTACTAGGTGTTGAATAAGCCGCTCAATAGACCCAATCATGAAGGAGTCATCGTTATAGCAACGTAAAAAGTGTTCTCTCTATCGAATGCCTAAAGTGAACAAGAAACAGAAACATTCTAATTAGCTATTATAATTACGATGATACCTTCATAATTGGGCCTAATCTGTATTAGCCTTTTTTTAAAAGTCCACTGTTGGACTTAGGCCTACCCTCGAAGGGAGATTGAGCGGTATCACATCTGATGTACGCAGGTTTCCTCACGAGGATTGCCTTCACCAAAGAGTCATTGGTGTGAAATTCTGTACATGAGTTTGATAACTCATTGATACGGGACCGGGATTTGAACCCGCGACTTCACCCTTGTATGACATAATATGTTAATATGTACCACTAGCCCACCACGGCTTATGGCGCGGCCACCACTCTACCACTAACCTACCTACCTCATTTTTGTACAAGGTAGTTACAACAATCCGTTTCAATATCGGGCTATCCAGAACTGATGTACTAAGCCGAAAGGAGGTGATTTAGACCATCTTTAAAAACAACTTTAACTATTGGGCCAACCCGGAATTCCAGAAAGAAAAACAGCTGTTTCATACATTTTGTCGATTCCGAGTTATTAGTATTGTATGGAACAGCAGTTTTTTTTTTCTCGAATTTTTGGTTGGCCCCATAGTAAAAGTTGTTCATAATGATGGTCTTAAACAGCTCTTTCTGGCTTAGAAAAAAATCAGGGTAAGCAGATAGCCCGGTATAAGCTACCATAATATTATTATGACACAAAGTCACAAATCACAAGATCCTAGAGTAGAGGAGAGGTATCCGTAGAGCGTAGAGGTGAGTGACCGTCGCGGATGTTTGCGGCCCGCGTCCGATTTCCTGTGCACCGCGCCGGTGTCGGTGTGACGCGACCCTTATACTAGGGGAGGATACAGAAAAGAGATATTTTAAACAAAACTCGCAGTTGGAGTAGAAGAATTATGTAAATAGTTAGCTTATGAAGGTTCAGTTTAAAACACTGCTAGTATTATTATTATATTACATTCCATCTCAACTTGACGCAACCAAATATGACAACCATACTCGCTGTTGGAGAAGAAGGATTTTGTAATAATTATTTTTCGCAAAAAATAACACGATCGACTTCAACCGTGTACAGAATTCGCGAATAGTTCGCACGGATCGATGCAGCATTTTTCACATTATTGTTGATTTATCAAAAATGGTTCAGCCGATTTCGATAAAATTTAAATGAGAACAATTTAAAAGTATATTCTTTTGAATAAAAAAAGAATTGTCAAAATCGGACCACTATGTAAAAAGTTATGCGTGCATAAAAAAATGAGTACCTCCTCCGTTTCGTCGGCCAAAAAGTACTACAATCCTTACTAGGTAATATTATGAATTCGGAAGGGTGTTTGTTGCTTTGTTACTCTTTCATGCGATCAGAGAAGCGAACAGAGAGCGGATCGACATGATTTTTGCCATTTTCATCCCGGAAAAATAAAAGGTTCCTATGATAAATTAAAATATGTAGGTAGAGTGAAAACATTCATCTTTGGAGCAAATTTTGTAGTGTTTTCTCTGTTTTACTTCTATGATAGAGTTTGCACTACCTACACATCTTTTTAAATTTTCACGAGTTCTATTTTCCTTTTTGTTTAAAATACAGCATTCATGCATTGGCACACGCAATAAAATTACATAGCTATTTATCAGGACATCACCATATCATGAAATCTTATAAAATAAATCTTGTACTGTAGTAAATTTTAGTAGAAGTAAGAGAGGTAAGAAAATAGTAAGTAGAGTAGATAATACCTACTAAATTGGCCAATTTTCAGTTTTTTACAAGTATCTCAAAAGGAACAACTTTTACGTAGAGAGGTTTAGAGGTTTTAGGCGATCCCTTAAGTTTACTCTAGTTTTAAGATATTAATTTTCTTTAATACCAAAGTGGGTGGATTTTAATGTCAACTTAAATATAATTAAGTAGGCGGTTGACTGGCCTTCTTTAAAATTAATTACTCTATTCATCCACCTACGTGGCTACGTTGAATTTGTGGTGATATTTAAGTAAAAGTCATTTTTACTTACTTGCTCACTATGCCCAATTTTGAAGGCGCCATCGTTTTATTAGCAACGGTAAAAGTGTTCTCTGTCGAATGCCTAGTGAATAATCGGCCAAGTACGAGTCGGACTCGCGCACAGAGGGTTCCGTACTGTATGGGAGCCACCCTTAAACATTTATTTTATTTTATTATTTATTATTGAAGTGAATATAAAACTAAATATTCTGTGAAAATTTCAAGCATCTACCTGTTACCATTATTAATATAGAGCGAAAAACGTCTAAAAATTCAGGTTTGTTGAAGGGATATTTATTTTATTCTCTTTTTAGTATTTGTTGTTATAGCGGCAACAGAAATACAACATCTGTGAAAATTTCAGCTGCCTAGGCAGCTATCATGGTTCATGAGTTACAGCCCGGTGACAGACAGACGGACATCGAAGTCTTAGTAATAGGGTCCCGTTTTTCCCTTTGGGTACGGAACCCTAAAAAGAAACAAAACTATTCTAAATTGCTAATATGACTACGATGACGCCTTCATATTCGGCCTACTAGCAAACACAAAATACTACCTGTAGTATATTTATATTATGAGGGTACTTATTGATCTACTCTCATTATTATCTATGACAATAAAGTCAGTGTTCAACCAACTTGCGTGTGTTTCACTACATGGTGGCAGAGGTGGGATCCGAACCCACGCCTCCGAAGAGACTGGTGCCTCAAACCAGGTACACGCTTTAGGCAATACCTATCTTGTTTCCCTCTGATAGTCTAATCCTATATTTTTACTACCGTAGCTCGGATGATACGATTGTAGGCTTCGGTTGTTTTAACTGTTTAGATAAACGGTTAAAACAATCGAAGCCTACCTATGTACATGGCTATGTCAAAGGTCTTCAGTCGGCTTTAAAACTCTGACACCAGGACAAGCCACCGACTAGGCCTATATGAACTTACTTACTTTTTTTTTACAAACAAATGATAAACATCAATTTTGGTAGGATCTCAATCTTATTTCATAACTTTTCGGTATGAAATTCTGTAATTTATCCATAAGCACCTCTAGAATACGGTCCAAATTAAATTAACATGGCCTAGTTTTGCTTTAATATAAAATATGATCCAACGATTACAATTCCCAGTAAATGAAGCGTAGGTAGGCAAGATTCGACGAATTCATCTATGACCTTGTTTACTTACCGCCATTTTAAAACATAGCCAACTTTGCACAATAACAGACAAATTAGCCTTACTTTACCTACTAGCTCTCTCTGCTCCCTTTGCGAACAAAACGTTAATAAATCATCTGCGATTTGATAAACGACCTAAAACGGCCCTTCCAAGCTTTCGAGCCCAGTTTTAATTTGTAATCTGCTCCACAGATGTATTCAAAATCATCGATAATCTCTAACCTAAACGTTCCTACCGCAAACCCGTAATATTTATCAATCAACATAATATTATGAGATAATATCGTGAGCAAAAGTGGTTTAAAAATCAACAAGATACAACACAAAGCGAGTAGTAACGACCCATATACAAATACCGTAATTCCGTATTTGACTAATGTGGCCTTTTGTAAATTATCGTACATTGATTCCGAAGCGCCTTACGGGAAAAACCTTACTATGCAAAAGCGGTAATGGAAAATATGTGGTGAGGTAGAGTCGGAACAATTTCGCATGCGCTTCGGTCGTCTCGAGGGCATACCGCGCTGTTTCGGAAAAATGCCACAAAAGTGTAGAAAAATTCACGAAAAAACCAACTTTGGTACTACGACTTACAGTCGAAGCTTGAATGGAAATGGAAAATCATAGGCTGTTTTGAAAATGGAAATGATGTACGGCCACTGCCGATCGGCCGCATTCGGGTGCCGTCGGCGCGCACGTGCACTTGGCGGGAAGGGGACACCGCGCGCGCTTACTCAGGGTTGCCACACTCCGAGATCGCTAGCTCGAACCAAAGAGTATAATACTCGAACACTCACAGCCCGGAGCGTAGCTCAATTACACTTCGCGCTTCGCTTCCCCATCTTTGGCGATAAACTTAATAACGTCGACATCGGACATCATTTTACGATCTCATTCAACATTAGCAAATGAACTGAGCGAATTCATTAATCTTGAGAATTGGAGACCAAGACTAGTGGCATTAAAAAAATACAAACAAGTAAGAGCTAAATTATTTATAGCATGATTTATATTCTGCGTTGATGGGAGATATCTTTTTTAACAGAATAATTTGCATAATTAATTCGATAACAATTTGTACCTTGGACATAGGTAATATTGTACCAATAGAGTTTAATTATAATCATAAATAAACAATAAGCCAGCAATAAGACTGTAATATTGAGTGCATTCTAAACAAAGACAGTTTCAAAAATTGTTAACTTTTTTTGAATCTCACAATGATTCTAAACCATAAGGAGTAAATTTAGTAAGAACAACAAAAATGGAATGCAGCTTAGAAGCAATAGGCAACATACACAATTTCTTTTACGACTTCTGAACAGTTACTATTTTTACACCGACACACTTTATGCAGATGAGACGGTTAGTTTATATTAGTAGGTACACACGCCAGTACTACCAACTTATCCACACAATCTTCAAAGGGGAGCTACTATCGCATTTTTAAGAAGCTTGATTGATTGTAAGTCTAAAAGATTTTGGTTTAGTTATTAAGCCAGTTCTATGGATAACTTTGTCCTATGTTGGGATTAACAGATGGGTGGAAATACATTAAACAGAAAACAGAAGTTTCTAATTGGTCAATTAAAAATACCTAACAATTGATTGTTTTCTCTTGCTGGTATGTAATAATAATGTTTAGTTCAGTTTTCTTTGCATTTTCACTGCAAGCTTATAAATAATTTCGATAGTTTGAAGTGTTTTCGTTAAATTAATATATTATGGCAATGTTATAAAAATTTGCTAAAATTATCAACAACCTTATAATGTTCTCTTATTTTTTTTTAAATAATAAGCTGTGTTTATTTTTAGTTACCTATTTATCTTTGCAATTCCAATTCCATTAATTTAATTCCATTAATTCAACCAATTCAATTAATTAAGTCAAGCTCACATCATTATCAGAATTATAACAAAATTTAGTTATTGTTTATCGCATTTGACTTATGTTTTGACCGACTTCTAAAAACGAGGAGGTACTATGTTCGTCTGTACGTATTTTTTTAATGTATGTTTATCGATATTTTCGCCAATTGTGAACCAATTTAAAAAAAATATATTTCAAAAGGGTAAGTATACTACTGAAAGACTCTTCAAAGAAATTGGTTGAGCCGTTTATGAAAAATCAACAATAATGTGAAAAGTGTAAAAGATCGCACGAACTTTTACACGGTAAATTCCACGGTGGAAGTTGGGTATGGCATTTTTGGCGAAAAATAGTTATCCAAGCAAAGTAATATAAATATGAATTTTACGTTTTGGTAACCCTAAAGAGCCATCAGGCAAAAATGTAACGCGTTCGCGCCATAATATCAGCCGTGTAGCAAAGCGCTTATTTCAAAAGTTATGAATCCATCTGTTTGCAGTGTTTGCCTGACGAACACCGCGTTCCAAGTTTAAAAGTTCATTAACGTTCAATATTCAATGTCGTGTCGTAGGAACTCGCTCGCAACTCGTTTTACTAAGTACGAATTTCGAATTTTCCGGTTATGTTTAGCTACTGGCTGGTAAGAAATATAAACAATTCAATAAAAAAATACTGTCTTCTTTTTTATTTGTTTCAAGCCCGTAATTTCATTGATGATAAACCTTTTTGGAGCAATTGTGCAACGAATGAAGATTTAATTCGTGAAAGGAGGTTCTCTTATCTTATTCATGTTCAAACCTTGGCTCTGTTGGCGGCCATTTTACTGCCCACGTAGAGATATCGACCAACATGGAAAATTTGTAATGCGTTGTAATAAAATATACCTACATAGGTACATTGGCATTATAGGAATGTAAGATCATGCATGTAATCATGTTATGTTGTTTATTTGTATTGGTACCATGGATGGTATTAGGGTAAAAAATCCTTGACCTTCTCGCTATTTTGACTAATGTCAAAATACCTCGAATAGCTGTTTAGATACAGGTTGCTCCAAAACTCCGAAATATTGTTTTGCGTATAACTAAATAAATAGCTATATTGATTAGATTCTAAATATGTATGAAGGCTTTAAAACTGAAGGCCAAATATGTGATTTCATTTAATCTCGGCGTCAGCTCTCCATCCTGTATAAGTTACTGTTTGTACATTCAGCTACTTACCTACCTGAGTAACCCTAAAAGGCTATGTTGTAGATACTAATTGTAATTATAATGTAATTAACTGCTGTACATACTGTCTTTTACAGATTAGGTATAAGTATATATAAAATTTTGCTTTGATAACCTAGCAGTCTTAGCAGAGGCTGTTATTATTAACTAGACGACCCGCCCCGGCTTCGCACAGGTGTATTATACATATAAACCTTCCTCTTGAATCACTCTATCCATTAAAAAAAAACACATCAAAATCCGTTGCGTAGTTTTAAAGATTTAAGCATACAGACAAACAGACAAAAATAGCGACTTTATTTTATAATATGTAAGGAAGGACAAGGCTAGGTACCAAAACGAAACTTGCAGTATTAAAAAATAAAAATAAAAATATTACCATGACGATACTACAGGTCGCACTATCAAAATGTAGAAAATGTAGTGTAAATGTAGAGCCAAGCTCAACTCTACACGCCCTAACTCTACACAAGCCTTTACTTCACAAACTCTACAGTCTACACCTTGGTCAATACATGTTTTTTGGCCGTTTCTTTGGCTTTTGAGGGGTTTTTATATCACCATCATCACTATCACTACATAGAATAAAACAAAGTCACTCCCCGCTGTCTGTCGTTATGTATGCTTATATCTTTATAACTACGCAACGGATTTTGATGCGTTTTTTTAAATAGATAAAGTGATTCAAGAGGAAGGTTTACAACTTTACATGCATAATACCTATACATCTGTGTAAAATCGGGACGGGTTGCTAGTTTTTAAATTTAATATGTTCTAAGTGTGAACTTCCAAATTTTACTAGTGTGGTCATGATGTTAGGGTGCCCTTGATACTCCACTGTTGCACATAGGTCCTGCCTTCGAACGACATTTCATTTTATATTTCACTGAAATTTGACTTTCATCAGTTTCAAGTTCAACTCATAACCTAACACCTAGGTATCTAATATTGTCTGAGGCCTTAGTATGAGTTTCTATAACAGCGTTGGTATAGTAAACGAAACTGTAAGTCACATGAGTGTAAATGTATAAACTCATACTGAACCCACAAGACCGAATCGCTGAGGGCGGGTCTAGTACATCTAGACAAACAAACTACGACTTTGAAAATTCGCCAAAAAAAAATCGCTTTTCCATACCTTTTGCCGCGGTAGACGATTTTTTTGTATGAAAAAGCTGATTTTTAGGGTTCCGTACCCAAAGGGTAAAACGGGACCCCAATACTAAGATTCCGCTGTCCATCTGTCTGTATGTCTCCAGGCTGTATCTCATGAACGGTTATAGCTAGAACGTTGAAATTTTCACAGATGATGTATTTCTGTTGCCGCTATAACAACAAATACTAAAAACAGAAATAAATAAAATTTAAAATTAATATCCCATACAACAAACAGTGACAGGTAGATGCTTGAAATATTCACAGAATATTTAGTTAAATAATCACTTTAAAAATAAATAATTAAATAAATATTGATGGGGGGCTCCCATACAAGAAACATTTTTTGCTTGATATTAATAACGACAACAGGAAGATGCTTGAAATATGCACAGAATATTAAGTTGTATAATCCCTACAAAAATAAATAATTAAAATAAAAAATAAAATAGGTATATGAAGGGGGGCTTTCATACTGTACGGAATCCTTCGAGCGCGAGTCCGGCTCGCACTTGGCCGATTATTTTACATTTTTTCTTCGCGATGTTCCAGAAGACCTAAGTAGAACAAACGTCGTTTTGTAGATCTACTAGAACCGCCCTCAAAAGGTTTAGCGTTGAATACCTATGACCTTGTATAGGTAGTGGCGCTCATTAGTTTGGCAGCGATCATCAAAATTAGGTAAGAAACGTTTGTCACACTAGGTGACCGCATGTGGCATTCACAACTGCAACATTTACGTTGACAAGTTAAATTGTAGGCCCCGGTTGTTTTGACCTCCGCATCAGGGCAGCTGCTTGGCCTGTACGAACTTACTTACTTTTTAGTTTTTACTGAAGTCTGACTTTCAACTCGTAACGTTACACTAGCTATCTGCCGTACCCTTCGAGCAAATATCTACAGAGTCACAGTCCCTAAGTGAAAGTAGTGAAAAAATGTCCGAGCGTCGTTATATTATTTATATCGACTTAGATGTTTACATTAAATAATTCACAAAGCCCCGTTTTCTTGAATCTCGACGTTATGTCACCTAATTAGTGCTTGTAACCGAGCGCTTTGGCATCGCGCGGCGTTGTAGTCGGTTTGCAATCGCCTTACGACTAACTAAGAAGCCTGCCCACTAAGTAGTTTGGGCAGAGTTTTGGCTCGGACTCTTTTTTGCACGATTGTGATTCTACAGATATTTGCTCGAAGGCCGTAACTACAGATATCTCATACTTGTAATATTGTCTGTACTTTGTTGCAAAGTGATAAAGGTCCCAGGAATTTTCTGTCATTGCCACGGCCGCGTCTCACTTCTCCAATGACGAAGCGTCAAGGCATTTTTAGTGGCACCGTTCAACCATTGTTACGACAACTTATCCGAAATGCAATACATCAAATTAAGTACCTACCTAACCTAACAATGACCTCCGTCATAGTAACCTTTCAGAGTGAGCTATACAGGGCGTCATAGTAACCTTTCAGAGTGAGCTATCAGTAAGGGAGCCCCCCTAATTTAAAAAAAAAAAATATTTATAATTGAATTGAACATACAACTAAATACTCTGTGAATATTTCAAGCATCTACCTGATGCCATTATTAACATCGAGCGAAAATTTAGGTTTGTTGTATGGGAACCCTTAAAACCCTTAAAAAAATATTTTATTTTGTTTTTAGTATTTATTGTTATATCAGCAACAAAAATACATGATCTGTGAAAATTTCAGCTTTCCAGCTATAACGTATAGAACGTTAAAATTTTCACAGATGATGTATTTTAGTTGCCGCTATTTATAACAACAAATACTAAAAACAGAAAAAAATATTTAAGAGCTCCCATACAACATACCTGAATTTTAAGCCGTTTTTCGCTCGCTATTAATAACGGTGACAGGTACATGCTTGAAATTTTCACAAAATATTTAGTTTAACATTTACTTTCAAAATAAATAATTAAATTAAAATAAATATTAAGTAAAGGGAAGATTTATACAAGAAACATATTTTTTGCTCGATAATTATGACTGCAACAGGAAGATGCTTGAAATATTCACAAAATATTAAGTTTTATATTCGTATTCCCTTCAAAAATGAATAATTAAAATAAATTATATTACTTTCATACGGTACGGAACCCTTCGTGCGCGATTCCGACTCGAATTTGGCCGATTACTTTTCTCTATATTCATTAGAAGAGAATATTTTAAATTGCTATTAAAATAACGAAATTAATTGTAAATTGTAATTGTAAATTGTACACAGACTGTCACCCAGGTTTGGTAAACTATCACAATAACAGATGGCGCTAGTGGTATTCAAAGAGCTGAAAAGTGGTTAAAATAGTTTGATATTTATTTATTATCTGTTGGAGTAGCTATGTTCGGCATCTCTCTACGAGATTGAAGCAGCAATAAAGCTACCGACATGGCTATACGGATAAGCAAATTGAAGTGATAATCAACCAGCAGGATCCTTTAGACGACGTCCTCGGACACCTCTACCCGCCTACTTCTCTAATAGGAAAGAAAGAAAGAAAATAAGGAAAAATACGCAGGTTACAGCGAACGTAAAACGGATGGCGAAATGGGGCCGTAAAGTTCTCGGATGGAGACCAGTCACAGGCAAGTCCAGCGTAGGACTTCCAACAAGGTGGACTGGTGATTTATTCAATACCCCAGGAACACGCTGCATGCAGAGCGCTTCCAACCGGCGTTATTTGTAATCACTTAAGATCGTCGATCGTAGAACGTGTGCTACTAGACATATGCCTCCTTATAGGCATTAGGGAGGCATATGTCCAGTAGCGGACGTTCTACGGCCGACAATTTGCAGATTGAGTCTTCTTATGAACTCATCTATAGGAAATAACATACCGTCTTACAACAAAAGTTTTACGCACGCTTTAGACAATGTTTAACAGTACAAATTGTGCGGTTAAACAGTGTGTAAAGCGTGTTGAAATCTTTTGTGGTAACGCGGTTAAAGTCAATTTTTTTGTGTTATAGCGTAGTATGAAACGTCCTTTACTGTGAGTTGAATCAATCTATTCAAGGCTTTATTCCTGGTAAAAGGTATGCCCATTTTGTTCGTAACTTGACCCTTGTTGTGTTACTCTTAGCTTTGAGCCAGGGTTTAGGCTACACTGGTTAATTTGTTTCATCCTAGGGTACCTACCAACATAATTCCTATATTTTGTACGATGCTTTATAGCGAATTCATAATGTTCGTTTGTGTGAGATCTTTTTGATGAATTGCAAAATATTAATTGATATTTCAGTTCGTATTTGTATGGTACAGATACAAAATACGACGTGGGTTTTTAATGAGTTTGAGTTCTTGACGATCTGTTCAGACTTTTTACGAGGATGGTGTGTCTATCTTACACTATCGCATTAGTTTTAGACTGTAATGGTAGATGTAAGTTATGAAAAATAAATGAAATGAAATGAAATGAAATGTACCTAGAGCTTTTAAAGGGTCGATAGGTCGTGAATATTTTATTTTAATAAAATAGTAAATAAATTTGTATTGGCAGAAAAACGGACTTTTAGATGGGTTCCAGAGAAGTTCTCAATCGGATTAGAAGTTATCTAAGTTGTACATTGGCTATAATTTTTTAATTTAAATCAAGGTGGAGGTTCTAAGTTCGTCTGTAGGTATGTTTTTTGTGTATGTTCATCAATATTATCGCCAGTTGTGAACCAACTTAAAAAAATCTTATTTAGTTTGAAATGGTATACTCCCGAGGTAACTCCCGACTAAAATTTAAATGGGACCTTAAATTTTATCGAAATCAGCTGAGCCATTTTTGAAAATCCAACAATAATGTAAAAATAGTACACATTGATTCGAGCAAACTATTCGAATGTTGTACACGATGGAAGTCAGTTTTGCTATTTTTGCAAAAATATTTTTGATAAAAAATCATTTACATAATCACTCAAATAAGTTTATTTGTCTACAGGGTTATTCCTAATCAATTAAAAACCTTTTAGGGGCTTATTCTGTACATCAAAACTAACAACTTTTGTTCTGCGACTTTTGTCAAAACTCAAAAAGAATGTGTTGTTCCATAGAAAAAAACCGGCCAAGTGCGAGTCGGACTCGCGCACCGAGGGTTCCGTACAAACCTGCAAGGTTTACAAAGTTCGTTTATTACGACAAAAAAAGTAATAAGTTTATATTTATTAAAAAATATATATTTTGTAATGTAACTAAAAATTTAAGGTTTTCGGAATTTTTCCTTTATGTGTGCTATAAAACGTTGCTTCATGCCAAATTTCAAGATTCTAGGTCGACTGGAAGTACCCTTTAGGTTTTGATTCCCTTGCGAGTACTTGCAAGTGTCGAAAATTTGCGGCATAAACGGCTGTATCTTTTGATTGCGTTGGCTTAGAAGTTTGATTTTTTCACAGCTTCAAGGGACAGTAGACCTGAGTAATTGATATAAATTTCAGCTTCATACCTCCACGCGTTCCTGAGAAAAAGGGTCTTGACAGACGGACAGACGGACAACAAAGTGATCCTATAAGGGTTCCGTTTTTTCCTTTTGAGGTACGGAACCCTAAAAACTGCAAACAGAGTCCCTCCGCGCGGAAGAAGTGAAACATCGACGCAACAGTGCTTTCCACGGTAGCGTTAAACAATTAACGCAACCTTGTTGGAAGTCGCATTAGAAGTTTCACTTCAAAAATATCGTTCACCGCGACAAAATGTATGGAACTGCAGATTTTTTTTTGAGTTTTGACAAAAGTCGCAGAACAAAAGTTGTTAGTTTTGATGTAGGTACAGAATAAGCCCCTAAAAGGATGATAGATAGATAGTCATTTATTTTCAGTAAGGATGCTAATTGATTAGAAATAACCCTGTATACTAGTATCATTTTATTCTGCGGTCCCTATCAACGTTTCAAATAGCTCTCGGTAATATTATCTTGAAATAGAATGGTACGAGACAATGCAACATCTGGTGCTCTGATTCACACCAAATACTTACTAAAATAAATCTTAGCATTGGTAGCGAATATGGTTCACTTGGCTCTGATGTCATTCTGAAAGTTACGTAATATTAGTAAGTTAGTAACAGCCTAGTTAGCTCCCTATGTAATAAAGCTTCTAGTTAAAAAAAACATATGAAAAAGAAAAACTAAACAGAATCAATTTATCGACATAAATAATAAAATGTGAGCTGTCGAGTACACATTAAACAAAGATTATATTAAAAAAACCTTTTTTTTAACTAACTTTCCCTGAACAAATACCTACTCGCCAAGACGCAAGACTCGCATACATTATAATGAGGTTCTATGGAAAAAGTTCATTAACTGTGGACAAAATGTATGGAGCTGACAAGTATGTAATATATTAAAAATACCATTTTTTTAAAACGAGCTATTACTGAACAAGTACCTATTCGCCAAGACGAATCAAACGAGCCGAAGGGTTGCGTCGTTTCATTACAGAGTTCCTATGACCACCTTCCAGCTCCATCATCAGACCCTGGTCACCATTGTAAGACAAACTACTCGCCAAGACCATTCAAATGAACCTAAACTTGATGAGGTTGTGTCGTTTCATTGCCAAGTTCCTTCGGCCACCTTCCAGCTCCATCATCAGATTAGCACTATGTCATCATAATATTACATTGTCACGCGATTCACACATGTATTCAAAATTTCAAGTCGATCATTAACTGGGAAGTGGATCAAATTTAACTTGCAAGATTTGATTACAGACCGACAGACAGACAACGGGACAGGTGAAACTAAATAAAAGCTTGTAAAAGAAACACCACACAAAATCAATTTTTCGCTATAAATAACAAAATGTGAGCTGTCGAGTACATATTAAAAAAAAATAGGTTACTTTCCGTAAAAATTAATGGAATAGCTTTTTTAGCGTTAGAGTTGGACTCATAGTAAGTAAAGTTGTTAATTTTGATGTAGACACAACGAGTCAAAATTTTCATTTAATTTGATAGAAATTTCGTTTAGGTCCGATTATAAATACATGTGGATGTGATTTTCAAAAGCTCTACTAGAGAAATACCCAATAATACGTTTTTTGTACATTTTAAAGGTTTATGGCCCGTTTAGCCATGTCAGCGGCCTTCATGTGGCTCAAAAACTCTAGGGCTACCCAGCCTGTACGATCTTACTTACTTAGGTACTTAAGGCTTACCAAAAACATAACAATATGTAAATTATAATTATAGCTTTTAACTTATTAGATCAGGACGTGGTTGGTTATATTTTCTTAAACATTTTCCAAGAAATCGTGTACAATAAAGACCATGATTTCATCCGTCCGTCACTCAAATATAAGTCTGATGCATAAGCTCTTGATCTTTAAAGCACGCAAAGTCAAACCGATTTAGCAGGTTCCACTTAATCGACAAAAATATAAAGGTAGTATGTAGTACATACCCACCTACTTATGGTTGATGGACTTGATGGACCCGTATAGTGCTTGGGTGCTAAGTAAGTTCGTATAGGTCGGATGGCTAGAACAGGTGTCAGTGTTTTTAAGCTGCCTAAAGAGCTCTGACGTGGCTAAACGGTTAAAACAACCGGGACCTACAATTTAACGTGTCATCTGAGCCACGGTAATGATCCTCAGTTATAAATGGCACCCGCGGTCACCCATCTGAAGACTGACGGTGCCGAACTTCAGTGATTGCTGACAAATACGGCCAAACTATTAATTATTATTAATTTAGTATTATTTTAAAATAATTTACTCATTATTTTAAAATTATATTAAATTATTTTTAAAGGTTTCTAATAGGCCTAGACCTAGAGGCATAGCATATAATGATAACAGACGATTTTAAGAGATTTTGGAACAAAATTATTTTTCGCAAAAAATCGCAATATACCTACTTCCATCGTGTACAGAATTCGAATAGTTTGCACGAAAAGGTGTAAATCGGTTCACAATTGGCAAAAATATCGATGCGATGAACATATGTATTTTTTTATACAGATGAACAAAGTACCTCCTCCTTTTTGGAAAAACTAAATAGCCACAGGTTACTTACATGACATTTTTTTTAGAAATTGAAGGAATTTGATGTTGGACTTCCAATTATTTGATTTCTTCTGTTAATTTCAGGCAGAATAAGTCAGGTAATTTAATTATACACATAAACACTTCTAATACCTTGGTGTATTTTTAGTTAATACCTATTTTTCATGCTTATACTCCAAATTACTTACTAAAAAAAGGTGACAGAAATTCTAGCAATTACTGTACTATGTTACGCTCAGTATTGCGCTGGATCCAAGGTATACCTACTTCTAATACACGGTAGCCTAATTAAACAGATAGTACATAGAGGCACTGATAAGACTGAGTAACTTATTTACTCAAAAAATAAAATATTTGTCCAGGAATGCGCTGGAACCAAGCTACTTCCAATAGGCATTATTTGATAGATGGGGAGGCTAGTGCCTTCGAATTTTTTCAGAAGTTTTATTTTTTAGATATCGCTTGGGCTTTCGAAGACAGACAGACAAAACTCTTTATTTATAACCACAAACAAAAAAAAAAAACATTTTTATTAATTATTTTGAAGATAGAGTAGTTGATCGAAGTAAAGCGTCTGTCTCTGAAATCTAGAACATTTTCCAAACCGGTAGGCACCTGGCTCCTTTTGATTACATCTCATCTACCGTGAGGCTGAAAATGAACAAAAAACCCTCCGCCCCGGGCAAGACGCTATAAAAACGGAACGGTAGACGAGCGATAAACTGCGTCATTATAAATGCATCTGACACGATACTGCTCTTGAATTGATCTTTTGAATTTCGAATCTTTTGGATTTTGGAACGGACGAATTATATTGTGTTTTGAACGCTTTTTTTGTTCTCTTCTTTTCAGCCATAGGACGTCTGGACGACTTAGTATGTACTTTGTATAGGCCTGGTGGCTATTCTTGTCCTGGCGTCAGGGTTTTTAAGCCGCCTGAAGGCCTCTGATATGGTTAAAACAACCGTGGCCTACAATTTAACGTGCCATCCGAGCCACGGTAGCGCTCAGCGGACGTCCCTTGCTGAATACACATTGCTTTAAAAAAAGCAGACACTTACTATGAGACCAAACCAACTGCAAAATTGTATAAATAAAATGTGCAGTTCCATTCAAAAAGTTCTTTGACTATGGACAAAATGTATGGAGCAGCTGATTTTTTCCCTACGATTTTGCATTTGGTCCCATAGTAGAAGTTGTTCATGGAGATGAGCATAATTATACACCTTTATCAGTCCCTGCACTTTGTGAAACAACACCTTGTATGCCTACAGATCTCCAATAAGATCAGATGGAAGCGGCTTGCATCCAGCGCGATCCTGCAGCCTTAATGAGATTGCTTGATCACCTTGCGGACGTCCTACGCTGTGCTCGCCGTACGTGGTCTCCACTCGATACATATACAGGGTTATCAAGAACTTGTGAACTAAGTCAAAAGGGGGTAATTAGTACCATTATTACAAACAACTTTTACTATGGGCCAATTCAAAATTTGAGAAAAAAATCCTCAATGTAAAAAGTCATAATAAAAATGTCATAAATTTTGTCGATTCCGGGCATTGAGCTGGTAATACGTAGTAATAATTTCTCAAAAATTCCGAGTTCAGTTTTGTCTGGAACAGCTGACTTTATTTCTCGCATTTTGAGTTGGCCTCATAGTAAAAGTTGTTCGTGATGATGGTCGAATCTTAACCAACTGCTTTCGGCTTTAACCCTGTATAGTAACTATTATCAAATCTATAATCTTACCATAATCTAACTGTAATATTGCGCGAATGGGATAGACTAGAAAATCAATAATTTCCTTCAAAGCCTAACCAAAAATCACTCACCAATAATTATTTTTAATAGATCTCACAATGCTTTCAAAGGGCGATAGACTCAACGTCAAAACCAGTATTTAAAGTACGTCAACCTATTTAAACTTTTTATCAGGGGTGTTCACCCCGTGCCGTACTCTAACCTTCGTTGAATATTTATATTACACTTCCAACTTAAGCCTAAAGTGGCTTAACTTGAGAACTACATTTACTCTACATTAACTGTCAATTTTATTAAGCAAACACGATGGTAGCGCTGCTCGTAAAGTTTCAGGTAAGTTGGTAGAGCTGTAGGCCTGCATCGCCCCTTCCAAGCCCTTTGGGGTTATTCTACGTCTAGCGATCTGCTTATTGTAGACGACATGGCTTACATTATTTTGTGGCTAATTTAGATTTTGGGATTCTTTATTTAAACTGGGAATTTTTAAAACGATTTTTGTTTCGAAACCTCTTCAATGATTCACACCTAGTTTTTACTCTTTCACGTAACAACGGAGAGACTTGATTTTTGGTATGGATAATGGATATAGCTTAAAAAATAAAATATTCCTATGGGATAGTACACAAATCAAAATATCATATGAGCGAAGCGGCGGCCATATGCTAGTAATAAATAATCATAAATCGATATCAAGGTATAAATATGGCAATTTTATCTAAGGATATACAATCAGAGGATCATAAAGTAATCAGAAATATAACTTTTGATCGATCGAGATATCCTGAAAGAGATTAATTTACTTGTAAATTTAAGTTAAGGTAGAATTAGCGCTAGCCAAGCCCCCTCAGAGTTTCCTGAATATTCTATTAATTTAGTATTTTCCTTCCTTCCCAATGGGATTGCATAAATCGCAAAATATTTACCTCTTTCATGTTTACCGATAATTTTGATCTTAATGATTTTTATTTTTTTTATTTTTTATGATTTTATTTAATTTTTATTAATGATATGCGCAATTTACACTAAAAAAATAATTAATTAATTAATTTCAGGTTAATTATGTTAATTAACCTGAATATTATGCACGTCAACTGGTTTTAATAAAAAATATACAAAAATGCAAACAGTTTCAAGTTCTGCTGGTAGTTACAAGGTCGTTTGAAAACATGATGAATTCGACTCTACCTTAATATAACTATGTACACTGGATAAATATTACACTTCGACATACCTTATAAACATTATAGTTATGAACTTACATTTTTGATTCAATATAATGAAAGCTCTTTTACTGGAAATAGGTTTTTGGATTATTTGTGGTTATTATAGCGGATTGATTTGTGGCGGCACGAGTTAGAAAGGAGCACCTTTTTTTTCATTTCTACTCGTATTGATGTAGCTCTGAAGTTATACACAACGAACGACATATTAGGTATAAATAGTTCTATAGTTTATATTTTATTCTGAAATTTCGCATTATATTGGTGTACAAATTCGTCTGTTCTGACTTCTGAGTGACAAGGCTACTTTTTATCCTGTAAAATTACGTGGTTCCAGTCAAACATATAAAAAACTTTTTTGTTAGCTTATCAACTACCGAATACTAACCAACCAAAGAAAATATATAAGGTTCCTGTGGGATAGCACACAAATAAAATATCACGCGGGCAAAATCAAGTAAGATCGAATGATGATGACGAATGAATCGAAGATGGCACTGGAACGTGGTCTCTATAGTCAAACCGCTAAACTCAGACTTCGCCTGCGCGGGTACGGGGGCGCGGGGGTAGACGACTAAGAGGACTGAGACAGGTGCGGGCGCCGGGGACCCGCTGCCCTCGCCTGTCTCAGTCCCCTGTGTCGTCTCCCCCGGCGCCCCTGTACCGCGCAGGCGAAGTCTGAGTTTAGCGGTTTGACTATACCTATGGGCCTTATTAATAAGCTCCAAGTAGCACAACGAGCTATGCAGAGAGCTATGCTCGGAGTCTCTCTGCGAGATCGAATCAGGATGAGGAGATACGTGGAAGAACCAAAGTTACCGACATTGCCCAGCGGATTGGCAAGTTGAAGTGGCAATGGGCAGGGCACATAGCGTGGAGGACTGATGACCGATGGGGTCGAAAAGTTATCGAGTAGAGACCATGCACCGGCAAGAGCAGCGTAGGACGTCCACCCACAAGGTGGAATTAAGACCGCAGGATCGCGCTGGATGCAAGCCGCTATCAACCAACCGGTCTTATTAGAGATCTATAGGGGAGAGATATGTCCAGCAGTGGTCGTCCTATGGCTGATGGATGGATGGATGGATGAAAAGGAAGTATAACTTATAGGTAAAATTTCTTACCTTTTACACTTTTCTGTTTATCTTACTAGATAACATGAACAGTGAAACAGCTAAGTAGCTTAGTTCTTACGCAACCAAAACTAAGTGAAGCCTATTTTATATCTAAGCCATTCTAAGCATTTACTTACTTTTTATGCTTTCAGGGCATTAAAAGGTCTGGTGACGGAGAAGGCAGAGTTATTTCATTAAGGAACCCAGTCGAGGAAGACATACGGCGAACTTTACTGCTTTTACGAATGAGAGCACTAAGTAGGATCTATTGATAACTATTCAGGAAAAATAAAATTAAGGTAACTTTTTGTGTTATTTTTAACCGACTTCAAAAAACGTTAACGATTTGACTGCATGATTTTTTTTTTGGATTTATGTTACGCAATTACTCTGCCAATTATGCACTGATATTATTAACCATTCAACGATTAAAAGACAAACATAAAAATAAATTAAAGGTGACACAATTATATCTCGTACTTAAGCCTTCAGGTGGAATCTACAAAATATTCCTACAAGCCATAAAACTGGCGACTTAGTTACTCAACCCCAACAATTTGTTTACAAAGCAAGTTCACAAAACAAATGACTCAATTTTATATTGCTTATAAAACTCTTATTACGTCACAGAAAAACAAACGCTTCTTCGATAAAACACTGTCCTTGACGCTCCGAAGATATACAATAGATAATTTAATCTAAAAAATGTGAACAATCTTTTATCTTTTGGGCACTACCTGCGAGCGGAAGGGACAACCGTAATCGCTAGAATATTGGTCAAACAACCGAACAAATTGTGGACACAGTATCCGTTTCGCTTACCACGTGAAATGAAGGTTATTATCATTTGTCGGGTAATACTGATACCAATATTGGAGCAAGTTTGAGCCAATATTTGGGCAAATGTTTGCTTAAGTGACGTAGCGAGCGTGCCAGGCAAATGTACATGATTATCAACGCACAGCTGGTTTTGTTACGTCAAAGTTTTCCTTTAAGCGATCGCTGTACATTGCCGCTATTGTATTGATAGCACATTATAAAGTGAAAGAGCTAGTAATGTATATAAAAGTGAGTATTTGTAACGTTTTGTGCGCCTTGTGGTTTATTAGTATGAAATGCTCACACACAATGTGAATCAACTCACTCTACTTAGGTACACGAAGTCACGTATTCCACAAATTTAAAAGGAAAATAAGTCAAGCTTACGTAGGTGGCAAAATTTTGTTCTTTGCAATGTTGAATTGGTACAAGTACTACTTACCTATAAAAATTTGTAGTTACAATTATAAGTATTTTTCTTCAAGTCATAGTAAACAAATTAATAAAATTGATAGGTAGTTATCTCAGTAGCCACAATTTCATAGACAGAGTATATTTGCTATGCTAGCGACTACATAATTAGTTATTACTTAATATTTTTACTTTTTATTTTTCTAACAAATATCCAGTGAATGGAAATCTGTTTTTATCTGTTAAAGGGTATGTTTTAATATAATATAGAATAATACTTAATTATACTAATAATATCTAGAGTTAGTCGTAGTATGAAATATAGATAAATATAGAAATATAGATAAGGCGTGGCCAAAAACCTATTTCCAGTAAAAGAGCTTTCATTATTTTGAATCAGAAATGTAAGTTCATAACTATAATGTTTATTAGGTATGTCGAAGAAGTGTAATATTTATACAGTGTACATAGTTATATTAAGGTAGAGTCGAATTCAGCAAGTTTTCATACGACCTAGTAACTACCAGCAGAACTTGAAACTGTTTGCATTTTTGTATATTTTTTATTAAAATAAGTTGACGTGCATAATATTCAGGTTAATTAACATAATTAACCTGAAATTAATTAATTAATTATTTTTTTAGTGTGAATTGCGAAAAGTAATGTGTTCTAGTAATAAAATCATTTAATATTTTGTCATTTTGTTTTTAAAATAGAGTGGAATACTTATTCTTTACATTTTTTGCTGTGCGGAATACTTACTTATAAATTATTATAGCTAGTTATTGAATGACTTGGTACTGGATCAAAATTATCGGTAAACGTGAAAAAGGTAAATATTTCTAGATTTATGTAATCCCATTGGGAAGGAAGGAAAATACTAAATTGATGGAACATTCAGGAAAATCTGAGGGGGCTCGGCTAGCGCGAATTCTACCTTAACTTAAATTTACAAGTAAATTACACATATTCTTATGTAAAGTTTTCTTCTAATAGAGGCTATGTACGGGCACGTTAATTATTTATAAGATTTAGTTAAGGTGATTTACAAAAGTAATGGTTGGTACAAGTCTGTATTCAGGATGTTCTTATGGTTGTCTTGTCATTTACCTAGATTATTTCCGCCTTGACACAAAAGATTTGAACACGCTTTAAACACTGTTTAACCTTGCAATATGTACTGTTAAACTTTTTCTAAACCATGCGCAAAACTTTTGTGGTAGGTAATACGGTTTGTTTCAGTTACTGAAGTCGCACTTACGAGGTTATAAATTATCAGGGCCCCTGTATAATTTAACGGCCTTAGTGGTAGCCCCATAGTTCTTCGTATAAGAATTGTGCATGGGTTTTTAACATAATGGAATGATTTGTACAAAAAGTCAACAGTTCTTTGTTTGGCAGGCAGGCGGCGGAGCATCCGGGCGTCTACAATATTACATTGAAAGATTGAAAACGTAGAAAAAACATTGTCATTCTGACTGCCTGTCTGTTGGAGAGACAAACTTAGAATAGAAGTTTGCTGATAGCATAGCTATTGTTTTCAAATATGCATTGTAAGTATTAAGTATGGACTTTAAGTGTAAGTCCAAATCTAAAACTCTAATTAGGTAAACTAAAATTGGTGCTGGTTAAAAATGAACCTATCATAATCAATTCGCTACAATGCCCTACCTAATAGGAAATAAATTTTTATAATGTGACTAAATGAAAAAAAAATATTGCGTAGATTTAAGTAATCACGTATTCACTAACAAATTGTTCAATAAAAATATAAGCGTTTTTGAGACTCAGATAAAACAGTACGAGAAAAATAGTTACCTAAAAATGTTTCCATAAAAACAGTAACTTTTTTTACCACAAAAGGTTCATCTTGAATGATTGATTACTTATTGACTATTTATCTAGTTACCTAGATTGTCTTTAATTTGACAACATGATTAGTTAATCGCTATTAATAAACCAATTATCTGAAACTTAATAAAATATTAGGACGAACAAAATGATAAAATAAAGGAGTTTGAGTTCGAAGCGGTTTGACTCAATATTTCTGCTTCGTACCGCCAGGGAATGGAACAGTCTTCCTGCTTTCCTGTTTCCTAAGAGATATAATCTAAAGCTTTTCAAGGTCAGAGTGCATAAGTATATTCTTGGTCTGCTTGCTTCATCTTCGACCACAACGTCGCTTACCATCAGGCGAGTTGGTGGTCAAACGCGGACTTATTTACGTTAAAAAAAAAGTACATATCTCCAAACACTTAGATCTAAAATCAAAAGAAACTCTTTCACGCGCTGATCGATAAATAAAATTTCTTTGTTACTCCAGCCAAAACCATGTGCCACAGCTAGCTCAAAAAACAGGAACGTCGCAGAAGGTCGATTCGATAATCGGAAAGCGAATCGCAGCTCGATTTGAATATATTAATGTTAAGTAGATCATTAGTTAGCCGGCTGCGAGTTTGGACGAGATCAGGTAGAGCGCTGGAAATGGTCATCGACCACACAATTCGTGTTGTTGTAGGTACGTAGGAATTCTTATACAGCCTTGGGAAAAGCTTTATGTAACGGAACCTTTTTTTTTCGCAGAGAATCTTTAGAAATATTACGTGTAAGCATATGTTAGTGATTTATACATGGCTTCATGTAATTTGCGCTCAATATTTTAATAGCAACTTTGGTAAATCAAGATAAGTAAGTTTGTATGTATAGGCCGGATGACTAGCCCTGCCCGGGTAGCATGGCAAAGGGAGAAAACCATTTCATCTACTTTAAATGTCATCGTCAATTCATACTTTATTTCCTCTCCGAGAAGATATTATGGTGGGAAGACAATTTGTCCCTTTGCTATGCTTCCCGTGCTGGTGTCAGAGGTTTCAGGCCACCTGAAGGCCTCTGACATGGCTAGACGGTTAAAACAACCGGGACCTATAATTTAACGTGTCATCCGAGCCACGGTAGCGCTCAGATGGAAAATACCACCCGCAGTCACCCATCCAAATACTGACCGTGCGGAACGTTGCTTAATTTCGGTGATCGCTGACAATTACCTAGTCAAACTACGCTACGAGCGTTACGTATGTACATATATCAAGATGAGTAACTTTTACTATGATACCAACGCTTAATATTCTAAAAAAAAGCAGCAGCTCCGCAGAAAAAATAAGTGGACTTACTTGCAATAAAATGATGGAATTGGTGATTTCAGAATTAGTCCCATAGTGTGGTCCGGTCAACTGTACTACCCAACTGCACCAAGGAAAACAAGCGGTAAAGTTGCAGTTCATCTTATTGTACTAAAGTCAACCATAAGAGGTTATGCACAAGTTACCAGAGACAACACGTGTAGGTTAGGTACAGATTTATATAAAAAGTGAAGAAGTTTCTATGGACAGTTGGCATTATTATTTTTTCTTACATTCATAGTTTCAGTCTAGAAGCATTTATGTACTCGAAATAGGTATGAAAAGTGAAATTTGAACTGATTCTGATTTTTCACACTTTTCTCGGTCGACGCCAACTTTACCCCTATCCTTCTCATTGCGGTGTTTGTTACAAGATATTAAACAACATCTAATTACACAAAGATTATGCCATCAGGAGGATTGTGTCACACAATGCCAGAAAAATAATAAACAAGAAACTGGCAACAAACTCGCCGGCATTTTCTAAGGTTTCTTTCCAAACAAATTATGTAGGATAACATTAATTATGTAATCAATTACTGCCATTTGAGATCGCGTTTCTTGAACGCCGGTGACCTGATTCGGAGCAGATTATAAAAGGCGCCGTCTTCACGGACCATTTTTCATCTTCATCATCATTATCACTAGCAGAGCGTCCAATGTGTCTGGGTAGACATATTAGTGTATCGTAAATTTGACGCGGCACTGATATTCGCACATACGCTATAATTCCCAAAGTGCCTTTGCCGCTTTGCCGCGGTCTAAAACTTTTAACACCAGGGCTAGCCACCCGGCCTATACGAACTTACTTACTTTTACTTTTTTTTTATTTATTTTTTCTCAACCTATGCTGTCCCACTTTTGGGCAAAGGTCTCCCCCACTTTCTTCCATTTATCGCGTTCTGTAGCCAAATCCCGCCAACCTTCCCGGAAAGTGTCAAGATCGTCACGCCAGCGTCTTTTAGGCCTTCCTTGCTTTCGTCTGCCCTCCGGTACCCACTGTGTACTTTTACTTAATACAAATTTAAGAAATAATCAAAAACCCCGAGGATAAGCGCCACTATTAGAATCTGATATCAAATCGCTTGTGAAAATTAAGACTCGTTCAAAATGCTACTTGATATTCGAGTTACACTGGATCGCTATCATTGCTGTCTCTACTTGGCGCCAACTAGTTCAAACATCCATAATTATGTATTTACTTGAAAACAAATAACTACCTGTAAAATACACCTGTGTACAGGTACGTTCGAGTACCTAATCGGAGGGGAGGTATCATTTATAATTTTTGGGGTTCCGTATCCAAAGGGTAAAACGGGACTAGTTATTAGCTTCAGTTATTATGTCAACAACTGTGGTAGGAGGCTTTTCAAATTTTTAGTTCAGCTCTAACGCTTGAAAGCGAAATTGTAGATTGGTGTAAAGATGAATACTTACTGGTCTCTAGCACAGGATGAATTAAATATAAAGTACCAAAGTCAGGTGTATTTGTTTGCTCCATAGCATTCTACATTCGATTCAGTTAGGCAGCGGTTTCAGTCTGCATTGCCCAATGATAAGTAGTTACAACGACCTTCCTTCGCTGACACTACCGTTCGATACACCGTGAACATTTTATGTTCTTTATTTATGGTTTTCTTTTGAAAATTTGCAGCATAACACGTTCACTTTTTATCGAAATTAATGAAATAATTATGGGTAGATACGAATATAATATAAAACGTCAGTTAACTAAGTACCTATTATGTATTTTTTACATGCAAATGAGAGGTCTATGCCCACCGATGCACCTCTTACGACTGAATGGTTTATTTATGTATGGAAATTCATACCTTTCAATTGCCATATCATTCAGGTCTATAGAATAGTTAAGTATATAAAATTGGTACCATAATGATTTTTATCTACACTAATGTTGTAAAATTCTACTTATGTTTCCAATATTTGACTTATAATGACTACTGTTATAGCGCAGACAACAAAACACTTAATTTAAGCAATTTCACATGATGTTATAATATCCACACCGATATCGTAAAATCTCATTATAACATCGCGCGCTCGCTCCTGATTGGCCGCCCTGCGCGCGCAGCGGCGCCAAGTGCGCGCTCGCTCCTGATTGGCCGCCCTGCGCGCGCAGCGGTGCCAGTGACAATATACGTTGTTATTAGTGAAGATAAAGTAGTGTATGCAACTGCATATAACACGGGTATTAAAACATGAGTTACTATTATGAAACTCGCTGCGCTCGTTTCATAAACACACTCGTGTTTTAATACCTACCCTTCATTATATGACAGTTGCATAAACTACTATTACGATGTCACACACATAAAATTGTTTCTTGATTTGAAAAATCATTGTGTTGTTTGAAGTCCCTCAATATCGCCCAGAAACAGATAGGTACTGAACAAGGATGCAACATAGTGGATATTATTTTCTAGATAGATCTTTAAACAGTTTAACAATGCTGAAACAACAACTATATTAAAACGCAATTAAAACCTTTTTCTTGCAGCCGAGATCGTTTACGCAAAAGTATTTTCTAAAAAAATTCCACTAAGTATTCACTCTCGGCTCAATCGCTCCAGTTACGTTCGCAATAAGGTCGCGATTTGAATGTCAAAACATAAGGCCAATGCCACAAACACATGTTGGCGTCGAGCGACCAGTTAACCTGACCTCCTCTGCCCCGCTGGTTTGAACTTTTCCTTTGGGGAAAAGGAGTGGCTGTATGGGTTTTCGGGGGTCTAGTAAGCTGGTTTTTGTTATAGGAGTAAAGGGGCGAAGGATGGAAATCAATGAACTCGCTTCTAAGCGACCGACAAAGGACGTTTCGGGCCGGTAGGTAATTAAGTTAATATCAATCCTTTTTCTACACAAAACTACATGATGCTACACGACTTTGTTGCTTAAATGTTTTTTAAGGAATGCACCGTGTTTCCTGGAGTTAGCCTTAGCATTTGTTTTACATCTCTTTGTTATAATATTTATAATAAGTTTAATTTAATTGGTTGCAATGCCCGAAAAGGTCGACGGTCGAAAGGTTTAGTACCTAGGTTAATTTAAAATCTTTTATGGACACTTAGGCGTAAAAAGACGATTATGATTAATTTTAGTGTCATAAACGAATAGGTTTAGTTATTCAGGAAATATCTCTACCAGCTCTACTAAGTATTTGTAGTTATTTAAATCACCTATCTGAATTTAAAGTATCTATTTGGTTTAGTTTGAGCTTTCAAGAAATGTTAGGCTAAAAATTACTTTATTTGGTTGATGATATCCAAATAGCATAAAACGCATTTTGGAGGCTATCACCTTTTGAATTTAATTATGAATAAATGCATGGCGTATAACAGGTTTTTCGGTGAAGGAAAACATCGTGAGACAACATGCATACGTCCGTAGAAAAAATTCGATGGCGTATGTGAATCCACCAACCCGCACTGGGCCAGCGTGGTGGATATGGCCCAATCACCCTTCGTGGGTAGGCCTACGTCTTGTAGTGGACTATTAAAAAGGATAGTACAGTACAGTACAGTACAGTACATTACAGTACAGTATAACAGTTGACTGCCTGAAAAAGAGAAAAAAAGCGGCGTGGGTTCGATTCCTATTCAGCGCAAGCATTTACTTATGTGATGAACGTAGATGTTTGCTTTGTGCCTGGTTGTTATTAGTTATTATATATCTAAGTATGTATTTAAAAATATGCATAGTATATTAGCATCCTAGCCATATGACAGCCAGCTTTGCTTAGTTTGGGGCCAGGGACCGTGTGTAATATGTCCTTATTTTATTTTATTTATTTATTTAGTTTAAAAAAACTACGTGCTGTTGATAGAGGAAACTAATAAAAAAACTATTTTTTTGCCAGGACGAGATAACTATAAATACTGTAATATATTGGAGATAAAGATTTTATAGTAAAGATAAAACCGCTCTTATTTTGAACTTTTTAAAAAACCCAAAGGGTAAAAACGGGACCCTATTACTAAGATTCTGCTGTCCGTCTGTCTGTCTGTCTCCAGGCTATATCTCATGAACCGATATAGCTAGAAAGCTGAAATTTTAACAGATAATGTATTAATATACCAACAAATACTAAAAACCGAATAAAATTAATAAATAAAGGGGGCTCCCATACAACAAACCCGAGAGAAAAACCTGATTCACAGAGTATTTAGTTGTATATTCAATTTTATAATAAATAATTAAGTTAAAATAAAATAAATAATTAAGGGGGCTCCCATTCAGTACGGAACCCTTCGTGCGCGAGTCCTACTCGTACTTGGCCGATTATTGTTTCTCTGTATGTGTAATATCTGTGCTTGTCAATTAATAAGTGCTAAATTGCTTATCTACCTATATTATCTTTTTTAATGATTTTCGTGCTACTTTTATACCTATATACACTCAGTTTCACAGTCCAATAAAGTCATTGTATCATAAAATCAAGATAAAATTCTAAAATCCGTACAAAATTGAGCTTTAACAAATCAGAACAAAGCCTGTCTGGCGAGCTGACATCTAAGACGTGACGTAGACGGATAAATTAAACTAGGTTAAAATTACCCAAAATGTTAAGAAATTGTTAAAAATATATTTTTTAATATGAAAAGATTTTTTTAAAATTTGTTTTCTAATATGATTATATTTTATGTAGGCATATATGTGTGCCTCTTACAATGGATATTTTCTAGGACATCATTATGCAATCATCATTATGCCATTTGTTTAACTCTTACAATGGGAAAAACTTTAAAATTGCGAAAAATGAGCAGTATCATCCAAAAATTTAATCAATTTAATAACCTTCGACATAATGCAAACGTGTTAACTTTACAGATATCGATGTATGATAAGATAAGATTAAGATCTGTACAGTACGAGGCTACACCCTGAGGAGTCGCAGTGTTTAAATATTGGAAAATAAAACTTAATACAGCTACTATTGACCCTAGACCAAATAAAAAAATCAAGACGGTACGTCGTGAACAGACAAGTGAGACCGGTTTTTTGTGTTTTGTTTTGTTATGTGTGAGTGCGTCAGTATTGCGCCGCCATAGTTCGACTGGCGAGCCCTGGCATAGTTTCTTTGTACGTGTAAATGTGTGTGTTGTGTCTGCACACGGCAAGGCATAGTTTTGCCGGCCTCACATAATGGTTCACAACATTCTGTCTTGATTTTTTTATTTGGTCTGAGCAATTGACACGATGAAGATGTGAAGCCGCGATCGATGAACGAAAAGGTTTTTCAGCCTATACTTGGTCCAATTATGAAGGCACTATCGTAATTATAATAGCTAATTAGACTATTTCTGTTTCTTTTTCACTTTAGACATTCGATAGAGAGAACCCTTTTTACGTTGCTATTAAATTTACGATGGCGTCTTCATAATTGGGCCTGCTTAGCTTAACTTTTAATACAAGGTGGACATCCTATGCTACTATTCCCCATAGTTTCTCTTCATTCGAGAACTTAACAGTTTAAGCCAAGGGTTTCTTATCTAGAGTTTCTAATCTAGGGCTTCTGTTAGTTTATATAAATACAAGGAGGATCGGTGGCCATCCTATGCTGATTTTGGCGGTAGTTCCATTCGAAAGAAAGAAAGAAAGAAAGAAAGAAAATCATTTATTGACATAATATTACATTTACACATTCTTATATGAGGAAAAGGAGTATTAATGGTTCTATTATGGACTCGTCATTACTTACAGTAGTTCTATTGTTTTTCTAATCTACCTACATTACAAAAAAATAAAGTGTTATGTATATAAAATATTGTTTGCATGTCATGGAAATTGAAATGTTAAATGTCGGCGGTTGTCCAACATTCGCAACATGCTATGCATTCGAGAACTGTAAGGTTTGAACCTAGGTATTCTGAGATTCTACAGATTACAGTTATGTGGTACTGTTAACTGTTATTATTACCAGAATTACCCCACTCTCTCAAACCACTTGCAAGGTGAACTAACTATGGGTTATTCTGTAACCGCCTTGAAGCAGCATGACGTCACGCTTTCACTCGCAACGATTCTCTATATTAAATCAAATGATTTGTTTAACAAACAGACCACAACGGCCACTTTTACTTGCATGTGAACAATATTGTTTTCAATACGTTTGATGGATAGATAACTCTGTCTGAAGTTTAGATTACTGTAGATGGCTGATTGAATCGGGAATTACTTTGCAGAATATGGTTATTCATTCATTCATTCATTTATTCATCTTTTGGTATGATACATACACTTAGCAACGTTATATTACAAGTATTGTAGGTACATCTGTAATGTTACTTTTGGGGTTTGGTGATGGAGATAAATAGTAGAGATTATTTTAGAAAAGTAGGTAGACGTATGTTCGATTTCGGAAGTAATGGGATGACGATAGATATCCAGTAATATTGCGGCAACACCAGCCAGGCTAGGGCGCACCGCGAGACAGCGCTATGGCAAAGTATATACCTATGTCACTTTTTCACACGTAGTAAAGAATTTTTTTCGTGGCTTTTCGTGGTCGCTTGCTGGACTAGCTGGATGAGACTGGCACAAGACTGAGATAAACTACGAATAAATAGTTACGCTAAATAATATAACTTATAATACATACGAAGATCTATTATTATTTATTCGTAGGGTACCTATAGTTGGCAAAATAGAGAAGAAGCTTATACATTGCAGTGAATGCAGTGATGATGATGAAAGATGTTTTTCTTTGAAAACAGCATCAGACAACATAGCAGAGATTGTATTATTATCTATGATATTTTTTTTTTAATATGTACTAGTTTATCGATTTCTGGCAGTTTATATTAAGTATGAATAGGTATAATATATATAGTATCTCGGATAACAATACGAAGAGTATCTCTTCGTGGAGAGAGGAGAGAGATCTAGGATATAATCTCACTTTTTTATATGACCTACTTTTTAGGGTTCCGTTCTCAAAGGGTAAAAACGGGACCCTATTACTAAGACCCCGCTGTCCGACTGTCTGTCTGTCTGTCTGTCACCAGGCTGTATCTCAAATACCGTAAATTAAGTAGCTATTAAGCTAGAGAGTTGAAATTTTCACAGATGATGTAATTCGATTGCCGCTATAACAACAAATACTAAAAAAGAATAATATCAATATTTAAGGGGGGGCTCCCATAAAACAAACGGTTTTTTTTTTGCCGAGGGGCTCCCATACGGTACGGATACCCATTATGCGCGAGTCCAACTCGTACGTGGCCGGTTTTTTAAGGTATTGTCTCGAAATATATTTGTAGTTACATTAATTTTTTTTCAGAAGTGATTAATCTTTATGCTTGACGTTTACAATAACTGGTCACGTAATGTAACTCTGTCCTGTAATATGACATCGTCCTTCCCGATAACCCTAAGATATGTAATAATATAGGTAGAGTACAATGTTAGTAAGACTAGTAACTTTGATTTTATGATTAAAAACATATTTTACAACATTTACACTTTACAATGTTTTTTCAACACTCTATCATGTAAAAATGTCTTCCAAATAACCTCAACAATGTATGTTTTAATATAGGTAAAGATTAACTTCAGAGAATTAGTGATTTTAATTTAATGACGTAAAATGTAAAAAAATATGAATTTTCGTAAAACTTTACATATTTTTCAACATTTACACAAAATAAATAAAAAATTGAATGTTCGTAAACATTTTTCAACATTTACACTATGTAATTATTTTGCTTTATAGAGTGTACTATATCATGTAATAATGTATTGCCAGTAACCCCAAGATAAGTAATAATATAGGTAGAGTTCAATGCTAGTGAAACTAGTAACTTTTGATATCGGCGCGAGGCGAATTGGACGAATACGAGTAATGCACATGTTGTGAATAGTAATCCGTCGCTAGAGGAAACGCTTTGTCCTACTTACTGTAGTCTCACTATTACTTAATCTGTAGAACCGATTGTATCAAGAACTGAACTCTATGGTCACACTATATTTTTTTAGTACTGGGTCTAATAGCATCTTCCCAGCTTGGGATTTATGACTGGCATGAATTTTATCAAGAAAGACAAAGGCGGCGACTATTATATGGCATCGGAGGCCAAGACACTTTAAAAAAAAGTGAATTTTAATGTTGTATCCATCTATCAGTAGTAGGAGGTCCACTGCCGGACATAGGCTTTTTCTGTGGATTTCCAATAAGACCAGTTGCAATCGGCATGTGATCTTAATTATATCGTGAGTCTACTGTACAGGATCACACTCGCTGTTCACATATAAATAGGTATCCATATGACGCATGATTCATGTAGTAAACTATGTCTCCCACTAATAGACTAAGTAGTTACATTAATGTATTAAAATTGTAACAAATTTTAACTAGATTTTTGTTAAATAAACTGACAGGTACTAGAATAATGCAGTGAACGGAATATATGACAATATGTTACCTTTATTAATGTGTTACCACAATAAAAGAAGCGCTGGAGAAGAATTGAATTAATGATCCAGGAACTTCAGGCGAACAGAAAGTGAGGCGCAGGATTCAAGTGGAAAAGAACTTGCTTCTTTCTTGTAAAATCCACAAACTGAAATTAATTAAAACAATAGATAAGAATTCTATGTTGCAGTCACATAAACAAAGTCAGAAAGACATGAGAATTAACAAAATGTCTATGAACATTCAAGGTGCATTTCAAACAGTATGCTGAATGATATTATTCAGATTATCAAGCTATTCACAACTGAAAAACTACAAGTATTTATAAAATTAACCGTCGAGATTTGCAGAGAATGAGCACTTAGAGAATTCAATCACATACAAACAAAGGATTCAAGAGCGTTTGCTTGAATTAGCAGTGATAATATGTAGCGCTAATTTGTTGCAAAAATAAATTAATGCAGCCAGAGTTCGTTATTAAAATTAATGAAATACTTCAAGAAAAAGCTACTGAATAGAAGTTAAAATGTTAAAACATTGTAGATAAATACCTTTTTCGCTTTTTCCGAGGTTATGTTTGCGAATTTTCGTGTTTTGTTCCAAGCAAAACTGTAGAATGATTTAGTTCGGTTTTGTCGTTATTTCCAAGAGAAGCCTTCTGGCAGGCTCTAGAAAGGTCAACTAATGCTTTCAGTCTTTAATTGTAACTGAAAATCCATTTGGAAACTGCATTTGAACAATAACTGCACTGAATGTTGTTTCGACACTTTTAGTTTATATTTATGCAGATTTTTATAAATAATCACAGCACAATTGCTTCTTTGAAACATATCTTTATTCTTGCCGAAGATTTATTTATCATTTGTATAGAAAGAGCACTAATATTTAAAGACTGTTTAACATTTTAATAATTTTCTATTACATTTGTTTGTTGACATTTTTTAATTGCTGAGAATCAGGGTTGCTAGCTTATGATTTGAAAAAAATAAGAGAACATTTACGGTATAATGTTTTGTTAATTAACTTTTGGTCTAGGATAACGCGGGAAAAGCGTTAAAGGTAAATAACAGATTAAATTGTCTATAGTTTTCTATATATTAATCATTCTAAAGTTTATATAGTACGCGAAGAAAATAGAATTTGTATGTGTACCACAAACAAGAAAACTGTTTTAATACCGATTTGCTGCTATGAGTGGGCACACAGTGGGATTGAAAGTGACATTAGCTGGGATTTCCTGGATTTCTGGGATTTCGAGGATATGGAGCTTATGAAGCCGATGACAGAATTCGCAAACTTTCAAGAGATCGTGGATTAAGAGCTTGTCAAGGATATTAAGAACAGGTGACGAGGAAGAAAAACAGAGGGGAACGCGAGGGAAATGGGTCAGTAATTGTTGAGCGTCGATGGAGTGAAATACTCTTCCGCGTTATCGGGTGTATTATTCTTCGATGAACGGGATAGTGACTCTTGAGCGATTATAGAGTGAAATACTCTACCGGGATATCGTGACAGTGAATTTAATTCGAAATAATACAGAGTTATACTCTACCGGAATATCGGAAACTCTTACGGGTCATCGAGTCTATATTGCGAACTCGCATTGGAAGAGAACATTCTCTATCGGGATTACATGCTAGTGAATTTAGAACTTTAGTATAACGTTTTCGATAGTGATTTACCTAAGTACTTTAGTGTTTCATATTTAGTGGAAAACGAGTTGTGTTTGGATTGTTCCTTTTACTAAGTCTTTAGTAAAAGCCGGGTGAGTCAATTCTGGTTATTCATGAGTTGTAAAGAGATCTAAGAATCTTGCTAAATTCCATTACTGAAATTTAATAACGAAAATGTTCAAAATTTGCAGAATCAGAGTTTTGACTATCAATATCATTGTGTTATCTATTTTAAATGTGACATGTTTATTTCTTGTTTGAATTGAAATAATATTTTAATACTTTCAATTAAAAATTAGGATGATTACAATATTTAGACCTGATAAGTTCAATTTTTCCCTTTGTATAATGATTGCTCTATTTTTATTATGTGCGATTATTTTTACTTTGCATTGCGAATTATGTATGAACTCATTGTTTAACTTTATGATTTTGTTTTGCGGTATGCGACCTATATTAATTAATTCATTTTTGATAATGAACTTAATTCGAAATGTTTGTTGTTAACATTTTTAGTACCTATTCAATAATATCAAATGATATCAAAAATTAAGAGCTTACTAAAGCCTAATAACATTTGAAGGAAAATGTCGTACGTTTGCGAATATGATTGAGAATCATTTGCTACGAATAATTTTACAGTTCGATCCTGTAAAAAGAAATGTGCACTGTTTAGTGTAATTTAATTCCCAGTATTGCTGGAATTAGTGTTTTCAAGTTAGTTTTACTTTCATATAAAATTCTGTATTCTGAAAGGAATCTGAATGTTCTATCAAAGGATAATTGATACTTCAAGAACTTACAGAAGTTTTAAGAATTGGCTTTGCTCATTCAAATATTTCATCGTCAAATCTTACATTCTTACTCACGAAAGTTGAGTTAGCTTAAAGCTGAGATTTATGGCATTAAAATTTAAATCTGTATCGGGCTAAAGTACCGAGGAACATAGTATCTGCGAGAGTCCTGTAAAAGGCCAGAGAACCGTTCCACGTTAACAGAGAGACAATTTACTGTCTATAAACCAAAAGCTTGTTGCTATTACAGAATTAGAATTATTACTAAGTGAAGTCTTTCTATAAACTGAGAAATATAAATTTGTTAAACACACTAGTTGTCCTTTGTGAGCATTCTGATTTTAACGTGTGGGAGACTTTAGGTAGAATCTATATTGTTTTAAACTGTAGGATTAATTAAAGTACGTATTGTAGGTAATATCAGTACTTATGTTTATTTTAATCGTTGTGAATGTATTTCTAGATTCTAAGATGCTGTACAACATACTTGACAGACATTAAGTTTAATTGATAACAATCAGTCCACTATATAACTTTGGCCCTTAAAGTCCAGTTCATTAAAAGATTCATGAAATTTGAATCTTGTATATTTTCTCTATTAGATTGGTGTAAAACACCTTAATGATAAGTTGACTGTCTGATAATGGTCATTTCAAATGTTGATATTAGATTCCTTTTAAATTCAGTCCAGTAGTATTATAAGACTGTAAATATTTTTCCTTAATATGATTTTCATAATATAATTTTTAAATAATCTGAATGGCATTATTATTGTCCAATTGTAATCAATTTAATGAATGAAGTTTGAACTATCCAGTACAAATGATACTGAGAGTTCTAAAGTTAAATTTTGCTTTGCTTAACTAGTAGATATCATCTTATCTAACTTCTAAATAAAAAAAAAATAAAAAAATGCCATTGTTGGTGAAGGGCAAGGCTGTGAGGGGAGAGAAGAGGCCTTTTGGGGGGACCCCCCCCAACAACCCTTTAAATAGGGATGCAAAACTTTTTATAGAAAAATATGAAAACTATCATCAGACAGTCATGAAACATAAAATACCAAGTAAAGCCACATTTATACTATGTGCATTCACTGTAATTTCTTCCTAGTTATCATTGCGTATAAAAACCTCCGAATAACATTGTACAGAAGTAGCCATAATTGCAATAATCTAAATTTATCTTTTGGCTTCCAACTTTTCTAGTAGTATGAAGTTTAATTAATTCTAAAATCTTAGACATTTAATTAGGTAGATATTCCAAATCACCATCACCTGAGTTCTGCGGATCATAACGTTAGGTTTACACTAAACGATCACTGGCCAATCTTAGATTTAAGTAATTTAGTAATATTCGTATAAAAAGTAACATAATGTCTTAATAAATATTATATCAGCTTACAAGCGACTTTTATTCTACCTGTGGGTTAGCGTTAAGATTTGTAGTAGGTCAGGGTCTTCTTTAGTCAGTTTTGCAAGACAATAAGGTTAGACAGTTAATATTAGATATTATATAATACAGTAAATAAAACTAAGCTTGCAGTTTAGGTAGTATAGCTCCGTACGTTTAGGAATATGTGTATAGGAATACAGTGAAACCTGGATAAGAGAGAGTTGAAGGGACCGCCATCTAATTCTCTCTTATAGAGGTTTTTCACTTATCCAGGTTTCTCACTTATCCAGTTTCAGAAGTGGCTTCTCTCTCTTATAGAGGTTAAAATATACGTCTAATTTGTATGTAGGTATCTACATGCGTGAAGAATGATAAATATGTTTATAAATAGTATTTAGGTACTAATTGTTCGGGTTGTGTTGATTAGAATTGAACATGGATCATTATTTATTCATGCTAAAAGGCACTTATTAAAATTGGGAAAATTAAAAAAGTCGAATCTTTTTAATATTTCCATGTCCTAAGACCACAGAGACCATATAGGGTCTTTTGATATTTTTTATAAAATTTGGATTCTGATAAATCAAATTCATTGCGTATTTTATTTCGAGATTTTCCACTTTTGAACGCATTCAATACCAATCTTAAGCTTATCACTTAACGATTTATTTATTTATTCCTAAAGATGTATTTACTAACTCCGAACCTTTCTCCTCAATTAATACTCAACTGTAGTAAGTTTGACCAATAAGATAGTGTAAACGCACATGTGGCTATTCCAAAAGAATGTGATACAAAAATAATGTTAGGTAGATGAAAGAAAAACATTAAATAATTTTGAATAGAGCACTATTTCAATAAACAAGATAGTATAGACGCACGTGTGGACATTCCAAAAAAATGCGGTACAAAAACAATGTTACTTATTACAATATACAAAAAAAAAGAATTGAACACGTTCCGAAATCAACGGTAGTTATGTAGTTCCACGAAATTTAAGAATGGGTCATAAAGTGCAGATGTTTCATTACCCTCAACTGTCGCTTATAGAGGTTTAGACAAATAGTACTCTCAGTTATAGAGGTCCATGAGGGAAAAACGACTCTCTCTTATAGAGGTTTTGGTCTCTCACTTATAGAGGTAATTGAGGGGTAAAATGACGGGACCTGGCAATTACTCTCACTTATAGAGGTTTCTCACTTATCCAGTTCTCAGTTAGCCAGACTTTTATTCTACCTGTGGGTTAGCGTTAAGATTTGTAGTAGGTCAGGGTCTTCTTTAGTCAGTTTTGCAAGACAATAAGGTTAGACAGTTAATATTAGATATTATATAATACAGTAAATAAAACTAAGCTTGCAGTTTAGGTAGTATAGCTCCGTACGTTTAGGAATATGTGTATAGGAATATATATTTTCTATTTATAGTTATAGGTAGCTTTAGAGCTCTAGATATAGATATTAGATATAGAGATAGATAGATAGAGAGGGGGGGTTTTATTACACTACCTATCCGATAGAAGACCTATGCTGCACTTGCTGGTCCGTGGTCACCATTCGAGAACTTTACGGCCCTATCAGCCATCAGTTCTTCCAACTGTGCCCTGCTCACTGCCATTTCAACTTGCTGATCCGCTGCTAATGTTGGGTGTCGGCCCAAATTTGGTTGTCTTTACCAAATAGGTGTGAGGGCTTTTATTCATAACATCTGTTGTATCTCAGAGCGGTCGTTTACAGGGAGTCAGCTGACCTATAAAATAAAATCAAAGATGATTTCAACCTGGTAGAGACAAAGCTATATTCGAATACCCAGTCAGGTAGAGCGCTCCACGGTCTAGCGCGTAACGTGATGAAAGTGGAATCAAACAGTTTTCTTCGTACTCTGGAACATCGACCATGAAACGATGTCTCTTTACCTACATATTATGTATGGTTTTGGAATTAAGGAGATACAACATCGAGAAAAAGATAACGCTATATTTAACTTTATAAGATGAAAAAAAAGAATGAAAAAGTGTTTTTCCTGGAAATTTTAGAGCTTTTTTTCTTTTGGTTCAACGAATAGAACTCGGACAAATCACATGAAGTATCGCAAACAATTTCCTGATCATAATCTAGGACTATCCATACTGAGTTTGTGAGTTTGTCTGGCTTTGTAACTGTTTGTTACGTCTATAATCTACTACCTTCTGAAACTGAATCTTTCAAATAGTTAAACTTTCTGTCAGGGCATTATCAGGGGAGGGCTGTTTGATCAAGATTAATATTTAGATGTTATTTCGAATTTTTATTTGACGTTGGACTTGCATTGTATATGAGTTATTGTGTTATTTAAAAGTTAATAGTTTAAGATTGTTTTAAATACAGTGCCTGGAAATGACTTATAAAGTAATTAAGCAAACAAACAAATTAACGCGTTTTCTTTCCTATAATAATGTAGAGTAGATTGATTTTTTTTACATAAAATGATGATGTTAGATCTGTTATTGACGTGTAAATAAGTAAGTGACTTATATTTTATACTCATGTTATTAGAGAAGGCAAGAAAGAATATTAAATAGAAGACCGTATTTTTTCGGCGTAGCACCTTAAAGTACACTTACCTATCTATGATTTCTGTACAAATCCTTCACGCGTGCTTGCACCCAAAATTCTAAATTAACATATCAGGGTAACATCTACCACACTCGACATAAGGTAACGCCACACCTGAGACGTTTTTAATTATCGAAAGTAAACATCCCGGAATCCGTTACGGGCTTCATAAATGTAAATTGGAGGCGCATCCCGTTTAGCGCCGCCCTGCCGCCCGCGCCCGCCCGCCCCCGCACATGCCGCCCGCCCTGGGAGGGGTGGAGCGGGAATAATTACAGTAGGACAACTGGTAGCAAAGAACTAGGTTATTTTAGTTTCCATCCATCCATCCATCAGCCATAGGACGTCCACTGCTGGACATAGGCCTCTCCTATGGATCTCCAAAAAGATCGGTTGGAAGAGGCTTGCATCTTGCGCAATCCTGTCTTAATGAGGTCATCCGTCCACCTTGTGGGTGGACGCTCTACGCTGCGCTTGCTATTACGTGGTCTTAGTTCAGTTCCATTAATTTATTGATTTCATAGTATTATGTACATGTTTTACAGCCAGAAATAACACTTTGCCGCGACAGCCTCGTGATCACATTGTTTTGCTACACTAGTGAGACTACGAGTGATTTATTTTTCTCGTGGTTACACTACTGATGGTTTTCTAGAAGAGCAGCCTGCAAATTGAGTGAATAAATTTTTTGCCATATTATAAGCATAAAATACTCTGTGACCATGTAACAGTTCTGGCGATGTCTTTGTTATTTTTTAATCAAGCTATTAGAATTTTGTAAGCCTCTTAAGTAGCCCTTAGTGTTGTGTTAGGTAAACTAAATCTGTGAACCTCATAATTGGCTTTAAAACTATTCAAGCTTTCAGTGACCTCTAAACTACTATCGAATCTTTAATCTAAATAGGGATTGGTTCCAGTGTGAATTTTTCATACTCTATCATAGATTAAACCAAACTATACCACTGTTATTTTTAAAAATCGATTTGTAATATAAGCTCATATAATGCATACTAATATGTTTTGTGCATTGTGATTTCTACAATATAATCGGTACAATATTTATATTCAAATCGATCATTTCTCTAGTCCTTACTGAGTATATCCAGTCGTCACCGCCAACGAGCAGTGCGGTACATCACTACGATATCGCTATCCTTGTATTACTGGATTGCGCCAAACTTTTCTTTCTTCTAATAAGTTTCACTCAAATTGCGGGCTTTGTTGTCAAAACGAGAATTTATTCACTGCCGCTAATAAGGAAGGAGAATTCTGCACAAGTCGTGAACTCACATTTTTGATTAATACAATGTCACTGAATTTAAGGCATTTAATGAAATAGGATAGTTTTGAGACTCTACTATCATTAGGTAGAAAGTAGTGATAATATTAAAATTTCCACAAGCTGTCCTGTTTTTTGAAAAGAAACCAATTTAAACTCGTTGAGATTAAATAACTTTACTATGCTAAATCTGCCCTTAGCTGCAATGACCTACAATGGAATACGCTCACGTAGAAGACAAATCTGTTTAGTTACTCTAGATTTGTTTCTCTTTCAAGGATATTTGCATAGTAGAGTTTCTAAGTGGTTTCTAGCATTAAGAATCCAAAATGTAAAATGCTTCATGATTTTGCGTGTTACCTTTACTAAGCAGAAATAACTATTTAACCGTAACTGCATCGCATGGGCTTCTCCCAGCGCACAACTTACCAACTAGAGAAGACAGCTGTATTGATCACGTGTTTTTGAGAGCAAACAACAAAAGCTCTACTGCGTTGGTCCTCAACTACTCGTTTAAAACAGATCACTCACCTATCTTTTTCTGTATGAAAAACTCGAAATTGCCAACTAAAAGTGCCAATAGAACAAAGCAACGGCTTGATTTGCATGAAATCGCTAAAGACTTGTCTCAGACTGATTTCACGACGATCTTTGCCTGCACTGACGCAAACACCGCTGCTGAACTTCTTATTTCCATGATTAGCTCTTCTATCCGCAAAAACACTAGATTAGTTGCCACTTCACGAGCAAAAAAGATTCTCAAGCCCTGGATAACACCAGGTGCTTTAAGATGCATAAGGTTCAGGGATAAACTGCACATGAAAGTAAAAAGTAACCCAAATGATATGGTGCAAAAGCTCGTTTATAGCCGATATCGCAACTATTGTACAAATCTTTTACGTAAGCTTAAGCACACTTTTGAGCGGCAGGAACTTGAGAAAGCTAAAGGCAACCCAAAAGCTACCTGGAATGTTGTCAGAAACATTGCCGGGTTTAAGCCAAAGGAATCCTCTTCAGCTGAACTTCTTAACATAGCAAATGATCCTCAACAGTCGATAGATAAGGTGAATAACTTTTTTATTAATATTGGAAGAGAGTTAGCAAATAAAGTCGCTTTAACTACAAGCACTCCAACTAATGATCGTCCAATTAGTTCCAATAAATTATCAAACTCCATGGTGCTCCTGCCGACAAGTCATGAAGAAGTCGACTCTCTCATAAAGGGATTAAAATTGGAGTGTGCTGTAGGATGGGACAACATCCCCGCTAGTGTCCTAAAATACGCCCGCATCTCGTTAACTCCCCCTTTAACACATGTCTTTAATCTCTGCATCTCAAGTGCAGTCTTCCCTAAAGCTTTTAAAAAGGCCATTGTCCATCCCATATACAAGGGAGGTGATAGAGACAGTGTTAACAACTATAGACCGATTTCAGTACTCACTCCAATGTCCAAAATCTTAGAGAAAATACTAAATAAGAGATTGGTTGATTTTTGGGAGAAAAACCAAGTACTTGCGGACAACCAATATGGTTTTCGTAAGGGTAAATCAACGGAAAATGCAGTACTTGATTTGACCAATAACATTGTACGCCAATTAGACTTAAATAATAAAGTGGTATGTATATTTTTAGACCTCTCAAAGGCCTTTGATACTGTCTCTATCCCCCTTTTAATTCAAAAGATGGAAGACGATGGAGTTCGAGGTCTCGCGCTTGAGATGTACGAAGACCTACTAACGGGTAGAACTCAATCGGTCAAAATTGATAACTACATCAGTTCCTTCCAAGAATTAACTTACGGCGTCCCCCAGGGCAGCGTGGCTGGTCCTACCCTCTTTTTGGACTACATAAATGGCCTGTGCAAACTTCAGTTAGACAACTGCAGTGTGTTCACCTATGCAGACGACACAGCCTTATTGGTGTATGGTAGTAACTGGGCAGATACTCAAAAAAATGCAGAGAAAGCCCTGCGAATAGTAACAAAGTGGCTCTCGGACAACTTGCTGACATTAAATCTCGAAAAAACGAAGTATATGGTCTTTTCTCCTAGCTCAAAGTCACAGCCAGCTGGGACTTTTTCAATAAAAGCACACACTTGCAGTAATAACACCAAAGCTGAGCCCTGCTCTTGTTTGCCGTTAACAAAGACGGAACAATTCAAGTACCTGGGCATAATCATGGACTCTACGCTAAGCTGGAATGGTCAGCTGCAAGCCTTGGTACCGCGAGTGAGGAAACTCATGAGCGTTTTCAAAAAACTGAGATCCGCAGCTCCTCCTGACTTACTGAAAACAGTTTATTATGCCTTGGTACAGTCAGTTCTGTCCTACTGTGTCACAGTATGGGGTGGAACCTTTGCCACACATTTAAAAAGGCTAGAAATAGCGCAGAGAGCTATTTTGAAGGTCATGTTGTGCAAACCCATCAGGCATCCGACAGCTCTGTTGTACGCGGAGTGTTCTGTCTTAACAGTCCGACAGCTGTATATTCAACAGATTATCCTAAAAAAGCACTCCCAGCTTCCATTTGATCCTAACTATCTTGACAAAAGGAAGGGACGTAACGTCTGTGAAAACAAATTCCATAGACTCGAACTTACCGGACGACAATTCGAGGTAAACAGCGCTCTAGTATACAACAGAGCTAACAAATGCATGAATATATATCCTCTATCATCCTGTGATTGCAAAGCTCTACTAGTTAATTGGCTGAAAAGCCTAACGTACGAGGAGACCGAAGCTTTGCTTAGACCAATGGAACGACTAAATTATGCCTTAAATCTGGACTGGTACTGACCGCGGGTGTCTGTGCGTACGCATTTGTACCTCTGAGGTGTATACGCACATTCACTCACAGACGCATACACGTTACTCACACATATACACGCGCGCAAACACACACAAACACACCCTCACTCACACACACACACATACACACACACACGCGCGCGCTTGCACGTTTTAATGATTTTTTATTTTTATTTTTTTAATTATATGTACTATTGTTAAGCAATGTTAAATGCAATTTGTGTTGTATATACCTAATTGTGCATTAACTAAAATTTATAAGTATTTCATGAAGTAACTATTGATACCATAAGATGAATTGTATGAATCAATTTTGTAATTATTATTTTTTAACATTTATTTTAAACATTATCTACTGATATTAATATTTTGACATCAAGAAAGCAATCATTTAATTAATCTGAAACGTATAAACAACACTGTAATATGACTTTTAGGCCCAGACCATAATTAAACTTAACATAAATTATTTTACTTTTTTAGTTTAGAATTTTAATTTCCAAATAATATAAAACTGTACAATTCATAATGATGTAACTATTAGGAAGGCTATCCATCAAAATACAGGTGTTCTCACACCTAGTTTGATGGCCATGGCTACATATTTCATGTATTGTGTACTAAAAGAAATAAATTATTTTTCATTTTCATTTTTCATTTTCATAACAAAAGCGAAATACACCTCTAGATTTCAATACTCTGAAAAGCAGAGAGAGAGAGTATACATTTTATGATCGGTAGTCATACATAATTTGGTATAGTCAAAAGCCTGGTTTCAGTAAAAATAAATACAGAACCAAGTTTCCGTAATAGAACAGTTGTCTTTGTATGAATGAAATCAGGTTTCATTAATACTCCTTATCTCTCTGTGTTTTGATTACTCAAAGAACTTATTGCTCATTTGGATTGGATCAAAAGGTTTTTTAAAAGAAAATGCTTGATAAAGGAAAATGAAAAGTAAGCTCTCATTGTCTTGATTTCACTGTTATAGAATAACACAGTTTTTGTTATCAAAGCATCAATTATGTATTCAGTTATCTATGAGTCTCCATGTATGAACAGTTGCGGGTAGAAACAGTTTTTTTATGTCACTCAATAATTCAAAGACGTGATTTCAGACTGCTAAATAATTCAGAGAAATAATTTAGTACAGATTTCTATTAGCATAAGGTATTGTCGTCGAGTTTATGAAAGTGAAATAGGGACGAAATTCAAATAACACGGTAGTAAGTATACGTCTGAAGATCTAGATTATTCTTGAAATATTGAAAATAAAAGTATTAGTGTTAATAAAAAATATATCATTGTTTTAACTCATGATAAAATTATTTCCAAAGTTGCTTAGGTAGGTAAGAATGAAGGATAATAGTGGTATGAAGGAATAAAAGAACGCTGAAATGACTTCCACTCAATATATTCTTGCGGATACCAAGTCATCTTTCTATCTTCCATGTAGGTAATCTAAGTAGCATTAGACTGGCTGGTTCGCTATTGTAAAAAATGTTGGCCATTTCTACTGCATAATTGAGTTCATAGAGACAGACTACGTGAAGGGTCCTATGGGGAGACTCTTTCAAGATTAGTGTCAACTTTCCACGATATCGATATGTAAACATAGTTGGTGACAATGAACCGATTTATTTTCCGAAAAGTAGGTATTTACTACTTTCATGAAACAGCCATGACAGCGGGCTTCGCGCGCCGAAGTCAAAATACCGTAGACTAGACCATACAGTTTGCTGTCACTATCACTGTACAATTGACTAACGACTCTATAACATCCTGCTTAAAGTTAAAATCAGACTGCTTCTAATGACGAGCAGAAACTAAATGAAAATTTCACCAGATTTGAGCAATACTTGGCGAATAATCCGTGACAAAACATTAGTTAATTTTTATAAAGGAAGCGTGAATTTTCTTTTTCAAAGACAATAGTAAGAACAAAGTACGGCTCAGCACAATTACACAGATTAAAAGTCGTGGTGGGCTAGTTTTAACACTTGTTTAATAACCGCAAGGTCGTTAGTTCGAATCCCGGGCTTGTAACAGTGAATTCTTTGGAACTTATTTATCACTTTATATCTATGTAATGCTTCATTACAATAAACATTACTTACCAACTATTTTTAAAGTTGGCAGTTGGACTGATAACGCGTGGATTTTGGTACCACTTTTGGTAAAGAAAAACATGAGGAAACTTTCTTACATCAGTAAAAAAAATTTGGCGAGCGTGTAGGCCTATGTTTGGTGGATTATTGAAAGGCCTGTACATTACACAGATTAAATAGGAGAACACAAGAAAACAGTAATAATACAATGCCTTGAGTGATTAAGGGCAGGTGGAATAATTAATCGTTCCTCTGAGGCACGGGTTAGATTCGCAGTTACAATAGTAATTCTAGAAGCTCGTGGGCAGGAATAGGGATTTAAAATGTGTTGTCTGCAGTCCTGTTGGTTGGTCTAGTCTCACACCAAATAAAAAAATCAAGACAGAACGTCGGGAACAGACAAGTGAGGCCGGTTTTTTATACATGTGGTGAGTGCGTCGGTGTTGCGCCGCCATAGTTCGATTGGCAAGCAAAGGCGTAGTTTCCTTGTACGTGTGTGTGTGTGCAATTGTGTATGTACACGGCAAGGCGTAGTTTCGCAGGCTTCACTTGTATTGTTCACAACGTTCTGTCTTGATTTTTTTATTTGGTCTGAGGGTCTAGTCTGGTGTCACGGATGGTTTATTTTTTTTGTTATTTTTTTTCCATGACTCTATTAGGAGTACCAGCGAAAACGTAGTCATACTGGATTTCAAAGTCTTAATTAATGTTTTTGGTCAGTGTATACTTATAGTTTCCTATTTGTTAGCAAGATTTTATTGCGCTCTATTAGTGGGACCAGTGAATGAAATGTTTTGTCAAAAACCAATCAAACTTTCTTCAATCAAAAATACTATCGGTCACATTTTGCTAGGCCCATTCAATACATTTATTTACAAAACAAATGACAGATAGGTAAATAAATAATAAATATAAGGGGACATCTTACACACGGTCTTTGACCTCAAACTAAGCATAGCTTGTGATATGGCTGCCAGAGACTGATATACTACATATACATGTTTTTAAATACATACTTATATAGATAGTAACTACTAGTAAATAACACCCAGACACAGAGCAAGTACCTATGTTCATCACATAAATACTTGCCCTGGGTGGGGATCGAACCCACGCCTCTTTGACCCAGAAGTTAGGGTCACTAACCACTGAGCCACCGAGGCAGTCAGGTATATTTTCCTATAAATTATTTAAACATTATTTAGATTCAAATACTTGCGGCTACATTTTGCATGGCAGCCCTATTTAAATTTTATATTCTCCTATTCATATAATTACGTAAAAATTGGTTTAAACCGTGTCCGCTATGACAGGGATGTTCTTGCGGTGGAATCTCGGGCTATTGGAAGCTTGTGACATTACCTATATATTGCCCATAAGTTAAAGGACTGAGACAGAGGGGTGTATATTGAGATTCAAAACCAGAATCTTTGTATTAGTAATGAAATGGCCTCCATCTATGGCCAGATCAGTGAAACAAATCCACTTCTGAGCACAGAAGTATTTCTACATACAAGTAGGTTTAGCAACGCGAATCTAAAGCATTTCCAATATTATCTCAGGTGTTACGTTACAAAAACATGTTTTAAATTGAAATAAGGTCAATGTTACACAGTGTTACATAAAGTGTTTCAACTCAAGTACGCCGGACAAAGGATACGAGATAATTTGTACTTACCTACCTAAAATGGTGGATGAATCAGCGATGATGCCTCATATTTACAGAGAAATGAATTAGTACTCAGTGTCCAAAATGGGTATCAGGAAAATAAGGCATGAAAATTATATGAATGATAATTAAAATAGTATAAATTAAAATACTAAGGTCATTTAAAAGACATATATTAAGCCCAATTTTAGAGGCGACATTGTAACTATAATAGCTAATTAGACTATTTCTGTTTCTTTTTCACTTTAGGCACTCGATATAGAGAAAACGTTTTACGTAGCTATTACATTAACAATGGCGCCTCTAAAATTGAGCTAACATAACCTGATAAAGACAACAGGAAACCAGCTTAGGATTCATTTATTTTGTAATACAGGAAGGTCTTCAATTGTCTATCAAAAGATTTACCATAACAAACATCGCTTTAAATCTATGGGCGATTGATAACAAATACGTGCCTAGAAAAGCTACGCTACGAGCACGACAACAGCGCTAGAAATAAGTAGGTAACTACAGGATGGAAAACAGGAAATTCCATATCTTAATTTATTTATTATCTCGAGCCATCTTAATTCCGGAAAATTGACTGTAGGAGTAAAGCATCATAAATATTGATTTCAGTGAAATACTGGAAGAAACATAACCATAATCTATAAGTTTTTCTATCGTTCTAGAAACCTATCCGTTTTTAAGGTTCCTTACTTAACAAAATATACATAAATAGATTTATTGTAGAATCGCATAGGAAAGACTTTAGCCAAGTCCAGGTATTTTAAAAAGTCATGTTTACTGACAGTATTTTTTTTACAATTATAATAATTGACGTCAAACTCAAGTAATGGCCAGTTCACACATGGTCTGTGAAATCGAGTCCTGTGAAACAGAGGCCATGTGTGAACCGGCCGTAAGTACAAGCTTTTGGTGGACCCATAGCATTTAGGTGGCATAGCTGATAGAAATATAATTTCTACCTTCTGGAAGCTGGAAGTTCCGGGATCGATTGCAATTTGAACTTGAATTTGAATGCTTGTTCTGAGGCTGGTGATACCGTGGAGTGTTATTGTGGTACTGTAATCTTCTAAAAATACAAACATTTTTTTACTGAACTCTCGGTCGATAAATGGCTCGCATTTGACCGATTTTTGTACCAATAAAGGTGTAAAACGTAGCCTTCACTGATATTTGCTAGTCATTACAGTAAGTAGGCTAACCTAAGTAGGTCGGCGGCCAAATTGAGATTATAATTAAAGGTATACTTACCTAGTAAATTCGTATAGGCCGGGTGGCTAGCCCTAGAGTCAGAGTTTTTAAGGCCTGAAGGGCTCTGACATGGCTAAACGATTAAAACAAGCGGAACCCACAATTTTTGTCACGTGTGCCTTGGTAGCGCTCAGCTGTGAATGCCACCCGCGGTCACCCATCCGAAAACTGTCTGATCCGAACATTGCGTGACTTCGATAATCGTTAAGAAACAGCTAGCCTAAAATTGTGATTAATACTACTAAATAACATCGATTTATCAAATACAAACAATAACTAGTCTGTAGGTATAGAATAGATACATATTTGTTGGGAAGGGCTCGATGGTGGGCAAACACGAACCTCTCGGTAGTTTGTTAATTACGTTATTTTACCTACATACATACTCGTATTAAATCTAATCCTGTAGTTATAGGTACGTAATTTAATGTTTGTTAAGGAAAGTAAGTAAGTATGGATCTATACAATTTGGTATTATTTATGTAGTGAGTTAGACAATATATAGCTGCCCATCCCGGCTTAGTGCCGGTACGGACAGATTTTAAAACTACTTTTAATAAACAAATGTCATTATAAATTGAGAAATAAACTAACCTATCTCTCTAGTTCTATCAAACTGCACATTAAGCCCGATTACAGAGACGCCAGCGTAAATTTAATAGCAACGTAAAAAGCGTTCTCTCTATCGAATGCCTAAAGTGAAAAAGAAACAGAACTATGCTATTTAGCTAATATAATTACGATGGCGCCTCTGTAATCGGGCTTATAGTGTGCAAAATTTGGTTAAATCGGTTAAGTTGTTTAGGACTCCATCGCGGACAAACAACGTGACCCGTAATATAAATATTATTTAGATTTGTTCCTCTGCTAGGTGCATATCTCATCTCATTATGAGAAGGGTTAGATCGTATAGTCATACGATAGATCACCATTCTATTAACAATGTGGTATTACAAAAGAGTTTTCTTTCTCAATTCCAAGGTAGGTCCCATAGTAGAAGTGGGCCATGATAAGAAGCAAAATTACTTCTTTTCGACTGAAAATAGTCGTAACTGCCAATGGTTATTGTGCCATGATCACCACGTTGGTCATTCCGGGTTGGTGGATACTTGGTTGGCTCAGTATAAGCATAACTTAAATTAACTAAATATTTAACTAAATAGGATAAGATGATTCAATAAGTTACGTAGGCAGTGAGTGACCATGAACTAAATAAACACATTGTTAATTAATCATTCATTCAATTTTATTAAATTACATGATACCATTTAGAGACCTCGCTCTTCCGGACATCTTAAAGAGGTTTTCGTCTTCACAATTTGTTCTAAATAATTTTAGCAGTTTTTTAGATTTTTGTCGAAAACGTTTCGCCTATTTAGCTTAGCAAATATTTTGATAAACATAATTATGGTAAAAAATTATTCAAATTCAATTGCAATTATGCATTTCGAATTTATATGTACTTAAACGATATGTTGGTATGTAATGGTGTGTAAAATCTGTATTCTATTATAAGGATTATGTCACTTCATGAATATGGTAATAATTTTTGCTGAATTTGAATGCATAAACTTGATTTTCTACGTTTGTTTTGAATATTATGATATGAATGTTGTGATATGATAAAAATTAAACTACTACTACATACAAAGCAATTGGATCAACCAAAGACCCTTGGTAGTCTAAAGATAATCCAAATGCTCAAGACCACTGCCAGTTGGCAGCGTGCCCAGCATGCTGGTGGCATTGTCACGCTGAATGGCAATGTTTATGCGTTGAGTCAAATATACACCAGCATTTTGGTCACGCTCAGAAAGACTTTTGAAAACAAGATGTGCTCTCGGCCCCCACGGACCCAATGTCTCAATCTCAACTCCAAAAAAATGTAACCACTACCGAGGTTAGAATATTTGCGCCGCTTGTGCTGCTGTGCCGCCGAATTAGTCGCCGCTCTAGCCTAGGCGTGAAATCGCCAAAAAAATTGACGTGAAAACCATAATGATTGTGAACGCAACCGATCTCACACGATCGTACGGTTATCTGCTTAACCCGCAATTGACCACATTGACCTACAATTAGAACATAAGGTGTATACGAGCAAGCAACTATTCCTGATTTTCTGTAGGTACGTAATTACTTACAAGAATCCAAAAACTACTTTCCTTTTAGGTAGTCAGATACAAATAGGTAAGTATAATAGATCTTTCACGGCGTAGAGCTCGCACCCTCTGCGCAGCCTATCCGTAACTAAGCCTCATGGAACTGGAAAAATATGGAAGTGCGAAGTGGGCGTGGCCTGCGAGCCAAAATAAAGCGTAGCTACTCTTATTTATAATGACTGATAAAGACCCAAAAATAAAATAAAATAAATCTTATTATAATCAAATAATACAGGGCACATGGTAATATTTTTCCATTTTAAAATCATAAAAAATCGGCAAAGATTAAGAGCGCCATAGGCCATAGTTCAGAAGTTTGGACGAAACTTTTATTATTATTTATTTTGATTTATGTAAAGTAGTTGTGACGTCACATGAAACAACGAACAAAATCTTCACAATTCTTTGTTTAATTCATAAAAGAATAATACGTTTTTATGTGTCTGTAATTAAGTTAAGAAACTTGTTAATTAATCCAATGCAGTTTATTTAATATGTGTAACAAGACGCAGTTTACATCTGCTGGCTACTTTATAGCAAAATAGCTGCTAAATTTACGTAACAAGCAATACAATCAAACGTAAGACCAGTTCTTATGGATTCTTTTGGGCAATCTGAAAATGTTTTATTAGTGTGCAGTACTACACACATATCTACATAATTTTAGATATAATATAGACATACATAATTATGATTATGACGACAATGGTTCCAGCATGAGTTATTTATTTATGCACATCGCATGTCCACCTTTTTCTTATCCGTGTTCACCCCAGAGCTCTACCTTTGAAAGTAATTCAATTAATATCCAAATACGACCAGTTTGGGCTTCAAATAACTTGAAATACTTAAATTGCATTTTGTCGGGATCTAAAATCACAGACGAGGGTTGCCTTGGCAATCTCGGGAGAGAAAATTTTGATAATGACTGTACTAGCGAACCGCTCTTGATTCTCACGGGTCGACAACGTTAATTTTTTAATATTCTCTATTTATTTTACTGTCGTATACGGACAGACGGACAGACGGACAGACGGACAGACGGACAGACGGACAGACGGACAGACGGACAGACGGACAGACGGACAGACGGACAGACGGACAGACGGACAGACGGACAGACGGACAGACGGACAGACGGACAGACGGACAGACGGACAGACGGACAGACGGACAGACGGACAGACGGACAGACGGACAGACGGACAGACGGACAGACGGACAGACGGACAGACGGACAGACGGACAGACGGACAGACGGACAGACGGACAGACGGACAGACGGACAGACGGACAGACGGACAGACGGACAGACGGACAGACGGACAGACGGACAGACGGACAGACGGACAGACGGACAGACGGACAGACGGACAGACGGACAGACGGACAGACGGACAGACGGACAGACGGACAGACGGACCGACGGACAGACGGACAGACGGACAGACTGACAGACAGACAGACGGAGTCTTAGTAATAGGGTCCCGTTTTTATCCTTTGAGTACGGAACCCTAAAAACTACTATTAAATCCGAAAGTGTTTTTGTTGGCTTGTTTGTTACTCTTTCACGCAGCAACAGAGGGAAGGGTAGATTTATTGCATGGATATAGTAGGTAGTTTAAAGAACAAATAGTATCAAACACTTTTTTATATCTCGGAAAAGTTAAAGGGTTAGCATGAAATAAAATATACCTACCACGCGGGCGAAGCCACGGGCTATACATATCGAATAATTTAGTTATTATGCCCTTTTCTTGCTACTAGTACTCTGTGGTAAGTAACTACAGGTAGATAATCTAAGTAGCAGTATAGCGCATGTTGAATGCAGAAACCTATTTGGTAAAGTTTCAAAAGTCTGTCTGCAGACTGCTCGGGTCTGAATAGTTAATTTTCTAGATCGTGTTACCAACATGAATAATATTGTATGTACGTCATTACTTTTCATGTTAGATATACGCTATTTTTCTTTGTTTTAGACAACCTTCATATCATAACCTTTGCATAAGGTAAAATTGTGTTACCTTCAGAACAAACTGCTCCTCTAAAAATGGCGAGTTATCTCCACGATATTGGAATAAACGTTATTATTTAATAGAATGAGATATAATACTTAATAAGATTACTAATGAGTTTTTTATGCGATAAATTTTTTAATAATTTGACATGACCTCATGGTTTTTAGGGTTCCGTACCTAAAGGGAAAAACGGGACCCTATTACTAAGACTTCGATGTCCGTCTGTCCGTCTGTTCGTCTGTCTGTCTGTCTGTCACCGGGCTGTATCTCATGAACCATGATAGCTAGGCAGCTGAAATTTTCACAGATGATGTATTTCTGTTGTCGCTATAACAACAAATACTAAAAAGAGAATAAAATAAATATTTAAGGGATGCTCCCATACTACAAACCTTATTTTTAGACGTTTTTCGCTCTCTATTAATAATGCTAACAGGTAGATGCTTGAAATTTTCTCAGAATATTTAGTTTTATATTAACTTTAATAATAAATAATAAAATTAAAACAAATAAATATTCAAGGGGGGGCTGCCATACAGTACGGAACCCTCCGTGCGCGAGTCCGACTCGTGCTTGGCCGATTATTTAGTGATAGTTTGTTTGAAGCATTGTAGAAATAATAGTTTTAATAGTATCAATCTAGCTAATATTTGACTATGGGTTAGTAAACGTCTTTGCGATATCATAATTTGAAATGAGGGGTTTCGTAAAAGAACCTAAGTTACTGACATAGTCCAGCAGATTGGTAAGTTGAAATGGCAACGGGCAGGGTACATAGTACAGAACACTATGATTGAAGGGATGATACCACCATGCGCAGTGTAGAACGTCTACCTACATGGTGGACAGATGACCTCAATAAGACCGTGCTAGATGCAAGCCGCTTTAACCGGTCTTATTAAAAGCCTATGAGGCCTATGTCCAGCTGCGGACGTCTTATGGCTGATATGATATTGATACTTAAATATGTAATGTGATTGTGTACGAGTACGTAATGTACTTAATTAATCAATTGTCAAAAAGTTATAACAACGGATTCCAAAGCAGTAGTAGTAGGGTAGACTGGGTACGGTTGTAACATTTTTGCGTTAATCGTTCGTACAAGTGACATTTATAGGACTAACAACATAATAAACGTTTGAAATAAATCCGTATACATCTGTCTTCAAAAAGACATAACAATTAGATAGTTAAAGTCAGTAGTTTCCAGACAGTTACCATTAACTGAAATGTCGGCTACTGTTACAACTGACCCCCATACCAGGGGCGGTTGTAACAGTGAGGGGGGTCAATTGTAACACACTCAAATAAAGTACAGTGAATGCGTTTCAATCACTTTTATTGCTTATAAATGACAATCAAGTACTTACGTATTACTTAAGATTAATATGGCACCATTTAAGGAACATTAATTTGTAATCAGTCTTTTTAATCAGTCTATGACATTTTGATTTTTAAACAAGTACAACTTCTAATTAAACTAATTAAATGATATTTTAAACAAAACATAATAATGACAGTATTTAATCAGATTCACTGCAATTATGACAGATGTAATATCTATTACCGTCGGTACAATCAATGTGTGACCAAAGACGACAGGTCCCTTGGCATTGTACCCATTTTTCACCTGATCTACTATCTGAGAAGGCTTCTAGGCAAACCAGGCAATAATACTCTTCTTCTTCTGATGATGCAGGTGGTGTGTTAGCTTTCTTTCTTGCTTTTCCCTTTCCTTTACCTTTGTGTTTCATACCAGTCGATGATTCTAATACTTTTTTCTTCACTTGTTTATCTTTCAATCTTTTCTGTCGCTCTTCATACTCCTTTCTAACAGCTTCCTTTTCAGGGGTGTCTGTATAAATTGCAGATTTTTTAGTTTTTCGACCCCTATTTGCAGTTTTCCTAGGGGCAGCTTTTGGGTAGGGCCGTATTGCCTCTGGTGAAAATATTGTTTGACGGCTCGTAGACGGCTTAGGCGATGGTTGCTGATCAGGTATTTGATGGCTCGTAGACGGCTTAGGCGATGGTTGCTGATCAGGTATTTGTCTTGGTGGTGTAGTAGTCGCTAGGCCGTCAATGTTTTCAGGAATATGAATTTCAGCGTTTTGTATTGAAGCTACTAGGCTGGCTGAAGCCTCGTTCCACAACGAAGGTGATAGCGGTGGTGTTTCATCGTTAGGAGCCGATACAGGAATGTTCTGATCCATAATCACTTCTTCTATATTGTTTGGGTTTGGCCTGTCTGTCACAAATGAAGGCGAAAAGTCAATATCTTGAAATATGTCACGGTTGAAAGGGTATATTCCTGTCTTTCGAAAACCAGCCTGAATATTTGATTGGGTCAGAGCAAGTGGCATTGCGGTTGTCGTAATACCGGGTATGTCGTAAATGGTCATAGTTCTTCCTGGATGATTTCGCATCCAGGCGTCACAGGCTGTATTGAAGGCTTTTTTCAAAGGTCCGTACACAGATCGATCCAGGGGCTGGAGTTTGTGTGAGCAGTGGGGTGGAAACGATAATAGAACTATTCCATTTTCTTTACAGAAATCTAGAGAATTTATGTGTATATGGGATGAGTGGTTGTCCAAAACTAGCAAAACTTTGTGTGAAGGAGACGCATTTGTATGTTTTTTGAAATGTTTTAAGAAAATTAAGAACGTGTCATCTTGCATCCAGCCCGATGGATTGCCTGTTCCAATGGAACCCACAGGTCCATCCCTGATGAAATGTTCTTGATATCGTATGCGAGGGAATACGAACATGGGGGGAATAGCATTGCCCAACGCGTTTGCCGCAAAAGCCAATGTGACCAATGTGCCTCGCTCAGCTGAGGTAATGGCTCCTACTTGCCTTGTGCCACGTCTAGCCACGACCCTGTCGGGTTTTTGCACGGTGGTCACGCCGGTTTCATCGACATTATATATGTCTTGAGGTTCGAAATGATCACGGTCCATAACAATTTGTAGATTATTATAAAAGGTATCAACATTAGTCCTGTTGAAACTGGTTGCTCTGGACAAGCTTGTAGCTTGAGCTGCGCGCACAGATAGCTCAGGGTTCCTCTTCATGAAGGATCGAAACCACTCCTCCCCAGCCCTTTCGTTTTCAACCCAAGTAGGAGGAATCTGCAAGTTGTATTTTATAGCAAGTTCATACGCCAACTTTCTTACCTCTTTTGTAGAAAGTCCGAAGTATATATCTGCAGAACGAGTCAGGTATTTGGCAAGCTGTCGTTCTTGGTCTTCTGTAAAAATTTTGTTATGCGCTCTAAATCCCATTGTTACATTTTCCAACTCCACATTACTTTCGTTCGCTGTATCTCTCTTTCGTTTGTACCGTAGCAGGGAGACATAGTTAATACCATGAGTATCTGCCGCTTGTCTCAAAGAAACTCCAGTTTTAAGATCATTGTAAGCATCTCTATATCGGAATATCTCGCTTTCTCCTCTTGAAGTCTTTCTTACGCGTTTTCTAGGCATCTGCAATGCAAAATAAAAAAATAATTAATGTTACAACCGTACCCACAAAAAGTGTTACAATTGTACCCACCCTTCCCTTTTGCCAATAAAACGATCTCAGTATCAATTCAAATTAACCTACAAAAAAAGAATATCCTGTATTTGAAACTCTAAAGTCTAATAATCGAAACATATTGCGAAACATTAAATTCACGCGTACGTGTCACAGTGAACTTGGCGCCATTAAAATCTAATCAATGAGAGCGCAGCTGCGCGCGCAGGGCCAATCAGGAGCGAGCGCGCGATGTTATAATGAGATTTTACGATATCGATATAACATCATGTGAAATTGCTTAAATGTTGTCTGCGCTATAACAGTAGTCATTATAAGTCAAGTATTGGAAACATAAGTAGAATGTTACAACATTAGTGTAGATAAAGTAACTAAAAATGTAGCCGTTTTTTTTCGACCGCAGTATATTAGACCAGGAGAGCAACACTTTAAAAAATATTTAGTACTGTAAAAAAGCCTTCAAAATTGCGCCTATTGTTTAAAGGCCGGAAAATGTCGTAGACAACAATTCAGGAAAAATACAAGGTTCTTATGGTTTAATGTCATAGACAACAATTCAGGAAAAATACAAGGTTCTTATGGTTTAATGTCATAGACAACAATTCAGGAAAAATACAAGGTTCTTATGGTTTAATGTCATAGACAACAATTCAGGAAAAATACAAGGTTCTTATGGTTTAATGTCATAGACAACAATTCAGGAAAAATACAAGGTTCTTATGGTTTAATGTCATAGACAACAATTCAGGAAAAATACAAGGTTCTTATGGTTTAATGTCATAGACAACAATTCAGGAAAAATACAAGGTTCTTATGGTTTAATGTCATAGACAACAATTCAGGAAAAATACAAGGTTCTTATGGTTTAATGTCATAGACAACAATTCAGGAAAAATACAAGGTTCTTATGGTTTAATGTCATAGACAACAATTCAGGAAAAATACAAGGTTCTTATGGTTTAATGTCATAGACAACAATTCAGGAAAAATACAAGGTTCTTATGGTTTAATGTCATAGACAACAATTCAGGAAAAATACAAGGTTCTTATGGTTTAATGTCATAGACAACAATTCAGGAAAAATACAAGGTTCTTATGGTTTAATGTCATAGACAACAATTCAGGAAAAATACAAGGTTCTTATGGTTTAATGTCATAGACAACAATTCAGGAAAAATACAAGGTTCTTATGGTTTAATGTCATAGACAACAATTCAGGAAAAATACAAGGTTCTTATGGTTTAATGTCATAGACAACAATTCAGGAAAAATACAAGGTTCTTATGGTTTAATGTCATAGACAACAATTCAGGAAAAATACAAGGTTCTTATGGTTTAATGTCATATACAACAATTCAGGAAAAATACAAGGTTCTTATGGTTTAATGTCATAGACAACAATTCAGGAAAAATACAAGGTTCTTATGGTTTAATGTCATAGACAACAATTCAGGAAAAATACAAGGTTCTTATGGTTTAATGTCATAGACAACAATTCAGGAAAAATACAAGGTTCTTATGGTTTAATGTCATAGACAACAATTCAGGAAAAATACAAGGTTCTTATGGTTTAATGTCATAGACAACAATTCAGGAAAAATACAAGGTTCTTATGGTTTAATGTCATAGACAACAATTCAGGAAAAATACAAGGTTCTTATGGTTTAATGTCATAGACAACAATTCAGGAAAAATACAAGGTTCTTATGGTTTAATGTCATAGACAACAATTCAGGAAAAATACAAGGTTCTTATGGTTTAATGTCATAGACAACAATTCAGGAAAAATACAAGGTTCTTATGGTTTAATGTCATAGACAACAATTCAGGAAAAATACAAGGTTCTTATGGTTTAATGTCATAGACAACAATTCAGGAAAAATACAAGGTTCTTATGGTTTAATGTCATAGACAACAATTCAGGAAAAATACAAGGTTCTTATGGTTTAATGTCATAGACAACAATTCAGGAAAAATACAAGGTTCTTATGGTTTAATGTCATAGACAACAATTCAGGAAAAATACAAGGTTCTTATGGTTTAATGTCATAGACAACAATTCAGGAAAAATACAAGGTTCTTATGGTTTAATGTCATAGACAACAATTCAGGAAAAATACAAGGTTCTTATGGTTTAATGTCATAGACAACAATTCAGGAAAAATACAAGGTTCTTATGGGATAACACAATAACAAAATATCACGCGGCCAAAATACTGACTAGCTTTAATTTAGCAAATCTTTCTTTACATTGATCAGGTAAATCACACAAGAGCATAAGTAAAAAAAAAGCGTTTCTTTATTGTAATATATTAGGCCCATTTACGCCGGCGTCATCTTAATTATAACAGCTAGTTAGATTATTTCTGTTTTTTTTTCACTTTAGGCATTCGATAGAGAACACTTTTTACAATGGCGTCTTCATGATTGAGTCTACTATACCAGTATTTTAAATAGTCCGCAGACTTAGATCTACGCTTAGAAGTCAATTACTTAGACCACGTCTTTAAAATTATTACCTACGCTGGTGTAGTGCTGGTTGCTGTATTTGCACACGCTATCGAATTTCTTCCCTGGAATGAAGAATATATGAAGGTTTCCTCACAAATAACTCACATTGTTTTCTTTTACCAAATAGATAGTGACACTGCATATTTCTGTCCCGTCTCAATGTGCAATTGTACATACTTACTCATTCTTGATGATCTTACTTTAGTCCTTATTAGTTGTCCTTAGGTCAATGATTGCCTAGGAGATATAGCTTTTAGCGATAACATCACCACTTGGATTTGTTTGTATTTTGAGTTTATTTTTTCTTTTCTCATTGACTACAATGAATAATTTCTAATTATGTACCTACATGTCACACCTTTAGCTTTAAAAAGATGCAAAATATACAGCTCTTCTATAAAACTTGAAACATACCCACGAGTAGGTGGCTATTACATTTTCCCTGGTCCAAACTTATGCAATTGTAGGCAATCGGATGATTCATAGACGCAAAACAGCGATGACATCATTATGGGAAATATTCCTAGCAGCGATAGCGCGGTGATTTCATTGTGAATATTGGCCCAGTGGGTATTTACAACATTTTCATGCCCATTACAAGAAATCATAGGTATTGTACTCATCATCATCATTTCAATAATGAGGAATCTGCATTCCATATAGATCTTCAATACATGCCTTTCCTCTTGATCTCCAATACGACTGGCTAGAAGCGACTTGTATTCAGTGAGGTCCGGTCGTCGATGTCCATGTTATGGGTGGACGTCCTACATGCGCAATCTGGTGGTTTATTTTGAGACCCCGTCGGCTATGGTAGTCTTGGGTGGTACAGTACGTGTCCTACTCATAACCATTACAAATTGACAATTCGTTGCTCTAAGTCAGCATTGTTAGTGAATGATAAACTGCAAAATTTAAAGTGAATAGAGAAAAAAATATAAGATTAGATATAAATCTGTAAATATCATAGATGCGTTTGGATAAATAGCTAGCCTAGTTCAGTTTCATTTCATTTCATTGTTATAGTACAGAATATGTAAATTTCGGTACGATGCCGGCGGTTTGAAGGTTGAATTGAACCTAAGTTCAAGGGCCACACGTACTCTTAACCACAAATGACAACGCAAATGAGAGAAACTACGAGTATGTTTTATCTTCGTGCAAGTATTACGTAGCATTAGAATTACGTAGTATTTCAAATTTAGAAGAAAATTAAGCGTTTTGGAAAAGGATTTCTCGGTTGTCTTGTATCATTTAAGATTTTTATGTTCTTCCTTATGCTTTGGAATGTCCAAATCGTGAATCAATTTACGTACGTGTTTATTTTTTTAATAATCTTACAAAACATACCTAATTCTTTAACTTTAGTTATAATTAGTTAAATTCTTCTGTATCTAAGTAGCAACAGCGCATATACGCAGTGTTTTGAGGTGGTATCCTTCAAAATTCTGTGTGGCTGTAAGCTAGATATTCGTGATGCTAATCTGGTGAGTGTTTTACCAAAAATAATCAGCTCCAGTAGCCCATAAAAGTGGCCACGCGCTTTCAGGTTACAATAATAAAAAGTGATAGTAATTTTTCTCGAAGCAATAAATATAATTAGTAGGTGATATCTTACACACTCTCTGTCTACGTTACGAGTACACACCGTCTCTGACGCTGCTTATTGTGATTTGTAATAAAAAAATATTTTTCCTTATTATCTGTATTATAAAATTCGCCTTTTTTGTATTTAATGGAATAATTTTTTATTTTTGTTTTTGATTTAATCTTAGTTTAATTTATTACTAAGTAATCAACTTATCTCCATGTAACAAGTAATGACGTCTTACTTTTTGTTTTAAATAAATGAGTATGAGTAATTGAGTATAACCCCAAACGAAGCAAAGCTTGTGATATGGCTGCCAGAGACTGATATATAATACTACCTATATATATTTTAAAATACATTTATCATTTTACTAAGTGCTCAGTTTGCGCTGGAACTATGCATCGGCCGGCTTTATTAGGTATTTAGGACATCAAATCTGAGTGTACAATGACCTCGGGCGCTCGCACCAACCTTGCGCGACCGGCGGCGGCGGCGGCGCGCCGCTCGTGGTCCAAATTTTAAGTTTCGGTGAGCCTGGCTATATTATCCAGACATATGTTTTGGTTAGGCTTTGGGATTGACTGCAGATCATAGTGATTTTAAAGAATAATGTAGTGAAAGAAAAAAAAAAACGATGAAGAGAGACGTTTAAAACGCAGGTACTTATGGAGTGGAACAAGCCCAGAAGGAAGTTATGAATACATCAATGCACTAATAACCTACTTATATATTGGTTTGTATAACTTTACTATTTAGTTGTATGGCAAGGTCACCATCGAACGAACTGTGATTATTTCCCTAAATAAACAATACTCTATTAACACCATCCAGAATAAACTTTTTTTCTAAAGGATGTTACGATTAAATGCTACAGTCCTGTATAACTTTTGGGTATTTCTTCTCAAGTTTTGTGGTTTATATTAGATTTTCGTTGTCTATTTCTATACATACCAGCTGACCTGGAAAACCCTTGTCACCTTAGAGTATACAAAATGCCCACGACCTTATTGACGATATTATTATTCTCAGACTCTCAGGAATACCTACACAAGAAAAAATCTTAACAGCAAGGTTTAGGTTTCAGAGGAATTCTATAGTAACAACTGTGATAAGTACATGATTTTGAAATTAAATATAGGAATAATAAATAGGTATTTATTCGCTATACCCACAGGCAAGTTAACTTTCCTAAATATATATTTCTTATATTTCTATAACATTCCCTGCGGTAAAGGTTCAACCAAACCCAGCTCAAAGCTTTGCCTTAAGTCTGCCCCTATAGGACTTAGTTGACTTTAGCTAAAGGCTAATCATAAGTTTGAATAACTTCGTTATATAGTAAAGTGATATTGTATTAGTGGTGCTGCAGTACACGTTATGAACATCGACTGCTTAGCATCTTTGATACAATCTTATTGGTATACATCACACCACTACACTAGTGTTACAACTCTGTTGCAAGTACCTACGTCGTCATTGGTAGTGGTCTTTTTTATCTCTCTTATCGTATTTCTAAATAGAACATCAATAAGCGCCTACCATACTCCTAGGTATGTGTAGGTGGACGGATGATCTCATCAAGACCGGAGGATCGCGCTGGATGCAAGCCGCTACCAATCGGTCGTATTGGAGATCGTACGGGGAGGCCTACGTCCGGCAGTGGACTTCCTATGGCTGAAAAGAAGAAGAAGATACTCCTAGGTATCTGTTACTCGTAGGTTTTCTACGAGACGATTTCTACAAAACTGCGACATAACTAAAAGGTCCCAAGCTAAGTATTTCTGGTTTATAATCCTTCTATCTACAGATTCAATAAGTATAAACATGAGTGTGAGTTTCTCGTAGACTATGTACATATTCCCAAACATGTTTAATAAAATTTAAAAATGAAAATCGTACTAGCTAGTTGTAGCTAGTAGTAGAATCTACGAGAAACTCAGACTTATTTTAAGTCTTATGAATTATCTAGCATAGCTAGATAATATAGCCTTTTTTAAGTAGTCTAGAATTAAAACAACGAAAATAATATTAAATTCGTGCGTAGATAAGAGTTGACCGTAACGTTGTTTCATTTTTAGCCATCAAAATTTAATAAAAAATCTTAATTATAAAAATTGCATTGAAATAATTTATAACGCAAATAATAGCCCGGACAAATTGCGTCTTTGCTTGTCATCAGGCAGAATACAAATGCAATATCGCCTAAAAATCATCCTATTTATTTTACTATGAATGTACTCTCACCAAGTATAAGCAAGCTAAGCGGAGGCTAGGTTATTCGCTTATAGGGCGTCCTTCAGAGCCAGGTGGGCAACGACCGGCCGCTGGCTGCCCGCCGGTGGACAACGAGTGACACGCATCCGTTACTTTGCGGAAACTTTGCAGTTCACAGTACGGCCGACACGTATCATGCTGACTTGTCGATCAAAGTCTGGTCAGATTTGTTGAAACACACACTTAGGAAATTCCACATGCGCGTTTTAGCATGTGGAATTTCCTAAGTCTGTGTTTTCGGACAGGTGAGTTTTTTTATGCATTATAGGGCTACAATTGGCCACCAACTCGCCTCATGGAAAGCAAAGTTGTAGCCGAAGATATGTATGGAGTATGTAGACCTAGAAGATACATATTCACTCTTGACTCGAAGATAAATAAATAAATAAATATAAATATTAGGGGGACATCTTACACACGGTCTCTGACCCCAAACTAAGCAAAGCTTGTGATATGGCTGCCAGAGACTGATATACTACATATACATATTTTTAAATACATACTTATATAGATAGTAACTAAATAACACCTAGACACAGAGCAAACACCTATGTTCATCACATAAATACTTGCCCTGAGTGGGGATCGAACCCACGCCCCTTTGACCCAGAAGTTAGGGTCACTAACCACTGAGCCACCGAGGCAGTCATATAAGATATCCAGATTGTAATTGTCAGGAAACAATGACGGAGGCAGGGCTTTCTAATACCTGGCGGTCCGCATTTTAAAGGAAAAAGCGAATCGCTTAGTACGAGCTGGTCTGGTGGTACGTCGACTATGCAGGGATGGTATTTAAGCGACTACCGGCTTGTTCTGTAGTGAAAAGGAGATAAAAGAATGTAAGTGTAAGTGAGATGTAAGTGTTTTCAAATTTAAATGAATATAAGTACCTTCTAGGTAGATAAGTGACTAGGTAATTATGTTAAAATCTTACGCTATATCAATCTTTATGCAGGATGTAGTCAAAAGCGAACCTACTATAAATATTATACTGTATGTTATTTAGACGAGGGACACGTTCAAGTCCAGGATATGATTATAATTTCTAGGTACCATCATTGTGATCAACTTTTTCTATGAAAATAGCTTTTGAATTTCAAAACAGATTTTTTAAAGCTGATTCAATAATAATATGCTAGTAATAATAGGCTATGTATCAAGTATACCTACCAGTTGTGAAATTTTCTATCTAAGTTTGTGTTTTCAGTAACGCCAAGTAAGTAAATGTTAGTAGCTTTATCTTGTCTTGAGTGAACAATATACCTTGTAATAAACGCGCTACATTAGAACTTCTTGTCTACAACTAGTAATACATGACTACGCCTTGTGCGAAGTAGGTGTATTCTGGCATATTAATCACAAATACTATACAATCAAAGGTTTTGATAGCGTGAGGTACCCGGCCTTCGCCATTTCGTAACCAGACGTACTTGTTTACTTATATCCGGTTTGTGCGCGTCTACAAAGTCTTAACGACATTGTATTTAGCATACAGGGTTTTTTAGTGTAAAAGTGCCTTTATTAACTAAATACAATACTACTTTGTGCATATTGGGTAAAACAACAAAAAATGAAAGAGTAGGTAAACTCTTCACATAACAGTAAAAATAAATTGCTCAAATCAGTGCAAATTATCGTTTTTAACCGACTTCCAAAAAGGAGGAGGTTCTATGTTCGTCTGTATGTCGTCGAAAAATATTTTTTTAGTTAAAAGGTATACTCCCGAGGTGGTCTTGTTAAAATTTTACAGAAATCGGCTGAGCCGTTTTTAAACAATAATGAACAATTGAATTTTGTACACGATGGAAGGCGGTTTTGCCATTTTTATAGACTTTAGTTTCATTACACTAGGATGAACTTAAACCACAGATTTCACGAGAAAGGACATGTCTCGGTCTAGTGCATGTTTTCCGAGAGGAGGGTTCAATAAGAGGGTGCAACTGTACCCATTGCGCCCTTGTCAAGAAAATAAGTACATAGAAAAACTCATCATAAAAATATCCGATTTTTTTTTGGTTTTAGTGTTTCGTGTAGAACAAAAAGAGTTAAAATCCTTACTTCCATATCCATACTATACTAAACAATTATGAATTCCGAAAGTGTATTTGTTGGTTTGTTCCTCTTTCACGCAGCAACGGAGCAACTGACTGACTTGATTTTTGGCATGAACATTGTTTGAAAGACGGAAAATAACTTAGGCTATATTTTATCACAGAAAAATAAAATGTTCCCATGGGATAGCACAAAAATTGAAATACCTCAAAAAGCTTAATATAAGTTTTCTATGAATAAACATAATTTTATTTTCTACTTTTTTAAATCCTCAGTTTTGAATTAACCCTGTCAAAAAGAGCAACGTTTGCACAATATACGACTTGCAACTTGCGATATAAATTATTACTAATACTCATGATGGATGACATGATGAAATCATGTATTGTTTTAAAATACATAGTTGTAATGGAAAGTGATAAGTAATTTTTGTTCCGTTTTCCTAAGGTTTCGCAATAGTGACGCAATACTGATAGAGAGTGATAACAGGATGATAACGCAGATTGCGCCTCCCGTATAGGTGATGACATGTTAAACAGCTTATAATATCTATGGTGTATCCTCATAAAAAAACAAATGAAATTGCGTTTATTTGCAGAAAATAGTCGTCATTCTAGATAACTCGCTGGTGGCCTGTGTCGTAAAATCCAGTCTTTTCATCATTCCCGTTTTAAAAACTCTGACACTAAGGCTAACCTTTACGAAATTCCTTACTTAGTAAGTACGTAGTAAGAGCCTACTAAAAGGGGACCCTTGGGCTCGTGGGTGGTCAGAGTTGAAGCTCTGGCCATCCACTCAAACGGGCCCGAGGAGGTCGACAGCGCAACGCTGTCGTAGAGGACCGCACAAGCCTGGTTCTACTACCAGGCGAGTAGTCACATAAAATGGACATCTGGAGTTTGGAGAGTTTTGGAGATCCCAGAGCACCCAAGAAGGCACAAAGGCTGGTCATCGAGGGGGTTTTAGTCGGTACAATCCTACATAACCTAACTGCGCCCCAAAGCAGTCGGGCATCTTTCGAAGATATCCCACTCGTAATAAAAAAAGAAAGGGCTTAAATGAATTACCTTGATTTCCTGTAGATCACCATAATTATATTTGTCAATCTATAAATTATGACTACAGGTACATCTTGGAAAAAAGACTTAGTAGAGCCATCGACCTGGCATTTTTTCTGTTTTAAATAGACATGCCCACGTTTTGTATGGGAACCGGATGCCCGGGGGTGTGAAAGAAGTTTGCGGGGTAGGGAGGATTTTCGTCATTACTAACCGAAAAAAAAAGTAAGATTGTATGGTACGGTTTTTACCTAAAAATCTTTATTTTTAGTGGTATAACACATTGACGTACGCGTTGAAATTAAAAGTAGTGATGGGATATCAATACACACTTACACTCCATATTGATGGTACTAGTGCAGCTCGAGGATAACAGATGGTGATGCTCTCGTGCTCTACATGATACTAAATGAAATCGACCGCATACCGAAAAAAAACCTTAAAAAAGAAAGTTCGTACAGGCCGGGTGGCTACCCCTGGTGTCGGAGTTTTTAAGCAGCCTGAAAGCTTCTGACATGGCAAAACCTTTACAACAAGAGGAACCTACAATTTAAAGTATCACTCGAGCCACGGTAGCGCTCAATTGTAAATGCCACCCGCGGTCACCCATCCAAAGACTGACCGTGCCGACCGTTGCTTAACTTCGATGATCGCTGACAAACATCTAGTCAAACTATGCTGTGAGCGCTACAAAAAAATCCTTAGTCTTGTAACATTGAACATTCCGTTATTTTAATAAAGCAATTATTTATAGTGTCCGAATTAATTGACAACTTTCAAAAAGGTTCTCAATCCTGAAGTAGTTACATATATATGTAGTTACTGAGTACCTGTAAGACAAGTGCATTTCAGAGTGTAATTAAACGGCATCCGTTCATAAATTGCTCGCCGAAAGTATGCGATTGAGTTCGAAACGAAATCGGAACAGTAGCTTGTGAAAGTACCCTGACTAGCGCCCAGACGATCACGTAAGACCCAAAAAATATCGCAACGTACTAGATATTAAATCTACCTCATTTCAATAGGTGCAAAAGGTAAGATGACTGGGTAAAAAAACATTATAATTAGTCCGTGAGTTAGATTATCAAAACATATTGGACTTTTCACATTCCACAGATATCTATAAATGACAGATTTGTAATGCTGTTGTCACGGCAATTCCCAACCACAAAATGCATGGAAAATCTTCCAAGCTGCTGTCAAAACTGACAAATATGTATTGGGAGTTGATGTTCCTTGTCTAAAAATCCGACAACAACCACCTAATCGAGATATTTTTGATGTCTCTTTCTGACTCGTGCCATATTAAATCGATACATCTCTTTCAAATTTTCTCGATCGTCCACATTATCCCTCTGGTAACTCTGTGTTGGACTCGCTTTTTTTCCTTTGTCAAACCAACTGTAAATGACAAAAATAAACCTTGTCAGAGTTCGAAGGTGGGGGCTTGTGACGTCACTTCTCTGTCAAAAGTCTATACATTTGTAGTCTACTCATGAGGTCACGTGGAACTTTATTGAGCTATATCTGGCTAGGAAAAACAAGCTGTAAAAGTTTGTTTCATTTTTGTTTGATGATTTAGAACAATATGATAACACACAATACACAAAACAATTAGATTTCCTCTTCGATTTGAGATTTAAGATCAATATAAAAAATACTCAGTGCAATGAAATACAACAACAGTTTATTTACACTACAATTAATAAATATTAGAACGGTTAAATGTACAAGAGAAAATACAAGAAAATAGCACAAAAGACGCTCTTTACGCTTAGAACAATCTCTACCAGAAAATGTAATACTTAGTAGTGAACACACGGTAAAGCTCTATTTAATACCAAAAAAATTATGATAGTGATGTTTGTACAAATTTTAGCACGCCATAATTAATAGGCTAATTGTATTGGAATTATACAATTTTTAAGAACTTTTTGTAACCACAATTATTGCGAATAAAAAATGTTTGACTATGTTAGTCGTAGTTTCACATTACCTACATAAAAAAAAACAGTGTCGTCGACTTCGAGAAAATATCTACATCGATAAATATCTAGATCTATCTAGATATTTGCTCGAAGGCCGTCGACCCTAAAGTCGGTCTAAAATAAGTTCCTGCACCATCTATCTTGCCGGAGGTCATCTGGTCATTCTACGCGGCACTTGCCGGTGTGTGATCATTCTGTGCTATAATATAACATACAATGTTTAACTATAAATAAATATTGGGGGACATCTTACACACGGTCTCTGACCCCAAACTAAGCAAAACTTGTGATATGGTTGCCAGAGACTGATATACTACCTCTACATATACATATTTTAAAAACATACTTATATAGATAGTACCAAACAAACACCCGGACACAGAGCAAACATCCATGTTAACCACATAAATGCTTGCTCTGGGTGGGGATCGAACCCACGCCTCTATGATCCAGTAGTCAGGTTCACTAACCACTGAACCACCGAGGCAGTCGAACTGAAAAGAAGCATAAATCATCTGTGCAATATGTTTATTGAATAACTGAATTGAGGAGCATTTTGATTCCAATTAAACAGTCGGCAAACGATCGAGTTGAAATAAATCATGGAATCATTATGTAACCGTGAGTCTAGAGCCTATTTATAAATCGGCGTGGATTCCATAAATTCTCGCCGTATCCGTCGAACTCTCCCACATTTCTGTTTAGTCGCGAGAAAATTACGCGGACGTGCGCCAAACTGATCGCTTACACATCATACCGGCTCCCACACTGTCACATCACATTACGCGCAGTGTGACCAGATTCCTTGTAGCGCTCATAGCGTAGTTTGACTACAGTGACTAGGTGTTCGTTAGCGATCATCGAAGTTAAGCAACGTTCAGCACGGTCAGTCTTCGGATGGGTGACCGTGGGTGGCATTTTAAAACTGAGCGCTACCGTGGCTCGTATGACACGTTAAATTGTTGGCTCCGGTTGTCACCCAAGTCAGAGGCCTTCAGGCGGCTTAAAAACTCGGACATTAGGGCTAGCCTTCCGACCTATACGAACTCACTTTTCATAATATAACGATTAATATACCTATACAGTATAACTTACGCTCGAGCTCTGAATGGCGATTCCAGTACACAAAGATGAACAAATTTTACCACGGGGTCAACCCCAAAATTAGCAAAAATAATCAACTGTTCCATGGAAAAAGATGATTAAATGTAAAGGTAAACACCTGTTTTTTTCTATTAAATATGCAATTTTTGATCTATTTACGAAAATCGCTAATAAACATTGTGATTCTGCTGCCTTTTTTTTTTTTTTTTTTTTTTTTTTACCAGGGGAAATCTTTTATAGATACCACTGCACCTCGAGGGCAGGCGGGTGGTTATGTGGGAGTCCTGCCGACTGGTCAGTATACCCACCAAAACCCCTGGGTGTTCCGCCACTGCGCTATATGTCGGGGCTACGGGCACGCTTGCGCACTCCTCCGCGGCACCCGACAGCGCTGGCCCAACTCGGGCCCCACCACTGAGCTTACGCTCCCGCTAGAATGACGATGTGTCGAACACCAGACACATCGCCACCCACCACCTGGGACCAACCAGCACTGGGCGTCGGACAGCACCCGTATCCGACAGCCCTGGTCCCGATGCAACGGGTCAATTAAAGTGGCCCCGCGCCTGCCACTACGGCTGCAGAGGATAGGGAGAACGGCCGTCGCGATACCGACACTCCTCTTCCCCTGCAGCCCCACCGCCTCCGCCAACATGTTGGCGGCACCCGTTAGGGCCGCTGGCAGGACAGATAGGCAGCGGCCTTCTCGCCGCCCGTCCATCCCGTCGCCGCCCCCGCCTCGATGGGCTCGGCCGCGACATCGCGACAAGCGCGACACCGCAGTCCACCTCAGTCGGCAAGCCGACCTACTGGCCAGCCTCCGCACGGGCTTGTCTGGGCCCAAGACCCGGAGAGGCCGGCCCCACCTCGGGTTCCTCTTCGTTCACCAGGCTGGGAAGACCTGGCTACTAAGCCCCCCCGCCACGACAAGGCGGGAACCCACTCGGGGGGGGTGATTCTGCTGCCTGCTAATAAGAGTCTTTGTTTAATTAAGACCAAGTGGTAGAGCTTGCAGCAACTTTTCTATACCAAATACCCCAAAAATAAAACAAGTTATTTCAGTGATAAACAGGTTTTTTGTCAAGATCAATTTTTAAATGCCAATGTTTTGGGGGTATTTCATAAACTCTGCCCGAAACGGCTAAGCATTAAGGCCTGCGACATCATCTGTTAAGCCCTGAATTGGGGATCAAAACCTGCTAAAATCGCAGAATTCAGCTAAATCAGGTCACACAGTTTACCTGCGTGACTCATAGATTAGTTATCAGTTACTAGGAACGGACTCGGATTAGTTTACAGTTAGTGCGGATGCTTGCTCTACCTAGAGACGGAGTAGTTTATTATTATGGTTATAATGTGGAGCTAATATTCTTACAACTTATAAGTACATACTTGGTAAAAGTATAATTTTTATGTTATATTTCACCCATTGTATTTACACATTAGTTCTATACATATAAAGCTTATGCCAGTTCCCTAATTTATCTAAAGATTGACAAAACCTTTTTTTAATGCCAAATGTGATAAAGCGGAAGCTAACAATACCATATCACACGCATCAAATACGCTCAATTGATCAAGACTTCTATTAAAATAAAGAAATTCATCTACAAACTATACAAACTCGTACGTACACACATAAACTCTGTGATAAACATAAGTCTCTATTTAGACCGTTACCGCCTTACCAGAAAAGATTTAAACACGCTTTAAACACTGTTTAACCGTGCGATTTGTACTGTTAAACATTGTCTAAAGAGTGCGTAAAGCTTTTGTGGTAAGACGGCTAGTGCATAAATTAGAAAACTATATTGGATAGATAGTTATAACTTTATAGATTCGAGTGATGCATCTTTTGTTATCATTATTAACTTAGGGTGGTATTTTAAAACATCTACCGCCTTACCACAAAAGTTTTACGCACGCTGTAGACCTTGTTTAACAGTACAAATTGCACGGTTAAACAGTGTTTAAAGCGTGTATAAATCTTTTGTTGTAAAGCGGTAACCATCTTACCACAAAAGTTTTCTCTTTAACAGTAAAAATTGTACGGTTGAACAGTGTTAAAAGTGTGTTTAAATCTTTTGTGTTAAAGCGGCTAGTATCTAAGTATAAACTAAGGGTACAAGCATATTTATAAATTGACTTCCAAAAGCAGTACTATGTCTGTATGTTTTTATTGTGTATGTTCATCGATGTTTTCGCCAATTGTGAATCGATTTAATAAAGTCTTTTGTCTCCAAAAAGTATACTCCCGAGTTGGTCCTATTAAATTTCTATCGGAATCGTCTCAGCCGTTTTTGAAAGATTAACAATACAGTGAATGTTGTTTAAATGGATTAGAGCGAACTAATCGGATTTTCTACACGATTGAAGTAGCTTGTGCTATTTTTTTTTGCAAAAAAATAATTATTATTTCACCCAGACGGACGGTACCTACCAAAGTCGCTATCGCAACGTATTTCAGAACAAAGATGGGGTAACAAAACATAGAGATTTTGCGCGTGAGTTACAAAAGCGCTCCGTTATGTGGACCGGTTTAGCGACATTCGGTTCAATTCGAAGGCTCTCAGGACCGAGTGGTCCCTTTTGCAGCTGCCTTAAGGGCATTTCACAGGCCAAATCTTGTTTTTATTATTTCGTATAAATATGCGTTTGACTACACACTGCCTTATCTTAGGCAGATTTGCGGTCTAGGGTGTAATACGCTTCCCTAGAAGATACTTATTAACTCGGGATTTGAAGACACCCACGTTGTACTTTAGTGGGAAAACATACTCAGGCAAAGTGTTCTATTGCACTCACTCGCAAAAAAATCACACTATTGTAGATGGCAAGTATCTATAGAGTCACAATCGTGCAAAAAAGTGCCAGAGCCAAAACCTTGCCCAAGCTACGTAGTGGGCAGGCTTTCTAGTTAGTCGTAAGGAGATTGCAAACCGACTACAACGCCGCGCGAATTAGGGGGCTTCCTAAATATTAGGGCATAATTACTATGCCCTAATATTTAGAAAGCCCCCTAATTAAACGGATATTTTGAAATGTAAGAAATACTTATGAACAATTTAAAAATTCTTTAGTATTTTCGTTTTTCTTCAAATATTTTTGATTTAATGTAAGAAATTATAACCATTATTTCTTTAATACATTAAGTATTACCTATGATTGAAAAGTGCAATATACTGTATTTAGAAATTCAATGTCCACATAGGTATCCAAATGTATAAAAACTAAAATTTGGTAGACAGGTTGTTGTGGCCGGTTGAAATGCCATTAAATAACCCACTGGTAATAACGTAAAATGTCCTTACAATGTTGTCGATCTTGTTGTAATAAGTTAAGGACACGACTGAGAGAGTGCTATGCCCCTTCGCTCGAAGATTTTATTTGTTTATAAATGCCGGAAGAGTAGGTACTCGTATTCATTTACTAGATATAGATTATTTTTTTCTAGATCCTTTGGACGTAGGCGTAATTACATTTATTTCTAAGCTACTTTCTTTTGTTCAAATGATTTACATTATTTTAAAATTAACTAAGTTATTTAGTTGAGAATAATTAATAGAAATACATTTTTTTAAAACCACACTAATGTTAATATCTAAGAAGTTACCTAATTATGTACCACTCAATCACCGTTTACCCAAGTCAGAGGCCTTCAGGCGGCCTAAAAACTCTGACACCAGGGCTGCCCTCACCCGGCCTAGGCGAATTTATTTACTCAATCCACTAGTATGTACGCATTGGCCCAACGTGGTGGATATGGATAGAGCCTAATCGCCAATAGCTAGGCTTAAATTCAGCAGTGGACTATTCAAAATCTAATGCAGTACAGTATGTGTGTTACATTTGCCAACTCTACCAAGTTATTTATAATGTGGTAATTTAGGTATAGACTAACATAGCTAAGTATGAGACAACCTACCTATGATGAAAAACAATAAAAAAATACTTTCGGTACTAAAACCATCTTCAGCGTAAACAATAAAACCAATAAATATCCAAATAGAGCGGAGTAAACTTCAATCTGCTAAAGTAGAGCAAGCATTATCGTCTCAATGGAACTGTCATGTAACCTGCGGGCAAGTAGAGGGAGATAGCTGCATTCTACGGGCAACATACGAGAGGGAGATACCTGCATTTCTTGTTGGCGAAGGAAAAGACAGTGCGATGCCGTAGAAACTATTGTTAAGACTGTTGATTTATGAACATTTCTTTCTTACCTGTTTTCCTAACTATGGTAGTTAATATCACACAAGATTCACTTCATAAGTGTCCAAATATGTTTAGTACTCACCGTTTTCTGGGACAGTTGTAGTCCTAGATAATGCACATATTTGCAGAATAGGAAATAGAATGATATACTTATAAGAGAAACAATTATTTTAATTTTCTGAGAAATTTTCTAAAAAAACAAATAGGTATGTCAATGTCAATGTCAAAATTCAATGTCTTTTGTGACTGCAACTTAGTGTTACTGAGCACAAAATTAAATGTGTATCTATTTTACTTATGGAAACAGAAGAATGTATAACTCGGCATGAAATGAACTCTAGACCGCCAGTAGAGCAGCTGTGTGCTGCCGTGAACTAACTGCTACGCAAGCTGCGACGAGCGCGCGTATTAACAGTTACATAACCTGTGCCAGCGCGTCGTGCCGCAGCGAGCAGTTAATCTGAGCGCGCACCGTGTTGGTATAATGCACACAGGTGTGGGGCAGCCGGTCCATCAGCTGTTCGCGCTCGTGCGCGCCTGCCGGGCCGGCGGGCAGGCGGCAGGCGGGCCCCCGGCGACGGCAGGCCGCGGCCAGTGCCCGTCGATAGGCGCCCGCCGACGCACGCCCCGCCTCGGCCCATGCGCGTCACTCTGGCTCTGTGAATGTTCGTATCGTGCCGTTGACGCGCCGATACCGACCTCTTTGTCTAATTACCAGGTAGGCAACTTTTTCGATGCGATCACACCACACACCTTCCCAACACTACGACTAAAGAGATTCTTTAACGACGAGTTTAATGGAGCTATAAGGAATGCGTAGGCGTACAGCATTGTTGTAGCGCACTTTTACACTTTTTAAAACTCATTACAAAAGATTATTACGGTCGAGAACGAGACGTAAAGTAGGAAACCGGCTGTTTAGAAACAAAGGTTACGCTCGGGCGACGATAAAGGAACGAAACAGGTTTTCTGTGGAAAAGCATCTGGCACGCACTAATTGATATAACATCGAGTGATGTTTATAATTACTATGCTCGCGGTAGAGCTGAACTCGGCCGTCGTGTCGGAACGCTAATGGCGCGATATTATGTCCGAGTATATTGTTGCCGGTCATGATTGATTAAGCGAAATCGAATAAAGCAAATGAAATATGGCTGTGATAAGTCGTACGTGGCCTCACGTCGACTTTGAAATCTGTTTTCATATTATTGGGTACATTCTTTCCTTGATCGGCCTTGCGAGGTGACTGTCGGAGCCGGTGCCGCCCGGCAAGGTCGTTTCTCCGAACCTATGTTGACCTCATTTTTAGGATAACATACTGCGCATTGGTGCTAAACAAAGCGACGAATAATGGAAGCTTGTAAGTGATTGATACAAGTAAAGTGGCCAGCGAGAGGGAAAGAGAGCACCGGGAGGGGGCAGCGACGCCCATGACGTAACCAATTGGTATGCGATTGTACGGACGGACAAAGAAATTAGCATTTAATTAGACATCCAACTTTGTATCTTTAAAGCGAAGAAACTTTGTAAATTATCAAAGATACCTGAGTGTCAGTAGATTGTGTTTTCCGCTACAAAGCTGTAAAGTCACTTAACAAACCAGCAACTTTACAACAGCAGATTTGTTGCTGGGCGCAAATTAACTGCCTTTTTCAGACTGCCTTTTTCCGTATTCAAAGAGCATATAAACGGGATCTCTTATTTATTTACTATGCATATTTTTGTCTGGGTCTGTGTCCTATATTCCCAAAATTAATCTTCTGAATCGTAATAAGCATGCTATTGATTTTACATTTTATGAGCTGATTTGGAAAACTTGAAACTCTAAAAGTACAATAATCATTATTTTTTAACGATTACTTTTGTTTTTGCTCCATTAGTTGAATAGCAATATCCAGATGTTTAGATTATTTATAATTGAGTCAATAATATAAAAATTAGTCCCAGTGAGATCACAAATATATATTTGTAAGAATGCTATAAGAATTGAATAAAATAAATTTAAAATAAATTATTTATATGTGATATTATTGTACTAGTAAAATAAATTATATTATTGATACAGTACCCACGAAAGGCAAATTTACTCGCACTTAGTATTTTTATTTCATTTTTTAAGAAAAAAGTAGCACCGAGCCATGTATAGAATAAAAATATACAAATTCCATTCCTAATTTCCATATCGAATAAAATCTAGATCTCGGACATAAAATCTAGATGTAAATGCTTGAAGAATTACATCATAAAGGAGATGGACCAATAAACAATATAGTTTATAGGACATGTAGTACACTGGCCATACTTATGCATAATTTATCAGATAAACAGGCATTGTATTGAAGTAACATACACATGGGTATATTGTAGCAGGATTTCCTCAAGCGTAAAGGATACTGACCCAGGCGATACGTTAGATAGAAAATATAATACTTATTTCTTTTTCTTAATAACAAAAAGAAATAAGTATATTATGTTCTATTTCATAGCTATTTATTCGTAATGCTATTTGAAGTAATTCTTTGTATGGCATGTAGGTATGACAATGATTTGATTAAATGCTAGGGCATAAAGTATGAGAATATTTGATTTCTATTGGAATATAAGTGATGTAATACTGATTTGTACATGCAGATTTTGGTGAGTTATTATTTCTTTTAAATTTTTTTAATTTTTAAAATGCTTGTTTGCATGTATATTGTTGTTTAAAATTAAAAATGGTCTGCGTTTGTTAGACATAAGACAAATGATCACAAGCACGTACCTATATTTAAAGTTTTAGAAAACAGGTTTCATGTCTAAGATAATCAATACCTGATTAGCACCTATTGATCAACTAAAGTAACAACAAAAAGCAACAAAACTCAATTTCAACAAATTTAAATTTATTTGATCACTAAAGCAAAAGTTATCAAGCACAAGTCTCCTGAAAGTTTCAAGAGAACTCGGAAGAGTCAAGCTTAGTTTTGTAGTTTTAATTAAATGCCTAGCAAAGCCTACTACTTGTTGTCAGTATTTCGTAAGTAATATTGTCAAAGAAACTTTATTTCTCTGGTCTGAGGTCTCGTAAAGTTCTAGAGCGTTCACCAATTTAGAAAAAAATTGGCTTAGTGCCAGTGGGACTTGGACACGATTCCCGAATATAAAAGTATTTTGGGTGGAACAAAAGGCACAGGCTGACTTGCACAGGCCGATTTTAGTACTTATTGCTATATTTTAAAGATATTAAAATAAAATGCAATAGTTACGAGCACACTTTCCTACATCAGATCTCCTGGTGTAAGTATCATTGCAGTAATCACATAAAAATCAGCTGTACCATACGAAGAAGCCACCATCTCAAATCCAACAAAATGTTTTTCCGTTTCGGCCTTGGCCGAAGGCCTTTCTGAATATACCTGTCTAGAAGCCTAAAAAATGAAATGATATTCAATAATCACTTTATTGTAGCTTTCTGCTTATTGAAACTTTACTTTTAGTTATTTTTTAGTTTCATTCATTCAGAACTAAAGAGCGCGGGTCTTGTCGGTGGAGCAACTTCCACGTCTCTCGGTCTTCCGCCAGTGTCTTCACCTCTCCGTACGACATGACATCTGCCTTTTCTTTGATCTAATCTAAAAATACCCTCCATGGTCTTCTCCTTTCTCTCTTTCCTTCTACTTTTCTTTCTAATATTATGATTTTCGTTAGATTGTCATGTCGTACAAGGTGGCCAAAAATCTTTCCCCTTCTATTTTAAACTGCTGTCAGGATTTTTCTTTTCTCTTTCACCATTTCCAGCACCTCTTATTTTTTTTTGTTTTTGTTCTTTGTTTATTTTAGTTATGAATTACTTAATATTCTTCTTTAAGTGTTAGTTAAGTTTTACTTGACATCACATTCATTACTCTGTGTTAATTGGACTTTGAGGGACTGTCTTAAGTTTGTAAATACAATAAACCGTACAAAGAAGATACAGTACTAAAAATGTGATATCTGAACTTGCTATAGATTTTTATTCATTTAGAAATAGTGTTCCAAGCAGAAATATTTCGATTACAAAACGTTGAAATCGGCACTATAATTCCCGTCGAGGTGCCATTGTCTGAAACTCGTCTAGACGCGAGACCAAAGTTGCCAGACTCCAGACAGATGAGACAGGGAATCTGCTCTTATTTGTAATGTACTTACACGAGACGTGCTAATGGCAACACTGAAAAAGTTGATATTAAAAAACCAAGTGTCATGAACGATGAACTCTTAACCTTAGAGGAGACAGTTGAAATGAAGGTTAGGAGGACATCTCAGCCCATTCATTCAAATAGCAGAAGTACAGTATAAAATCCATACAGTCACACATTTTTCAATGCCTTTGATGTTTCGTGATTTGCCGACAAATTCAGGGCTGTCAATCGATCGTTCTTGTTTGTTTCTTTCTTCTTCATCTTGTTCTTGTTTTTTAGCATTTTATTACAAGTTGCTTTTAAATGCAATAATTTCTAGCGTATTAATTGTATGAAATTAAATTAAGTAATGTCCCAAATCGTTCCATGTCAACTACTAGGTGATTTCACGATAGTTATGCTTCTTTAGACTACTGAATACGCTACTAACCGGTCTTATTGGAGATCCATAGGGGAGGCCTATGCCCAGCAATCTATGGCTGATGAATGAATGGATGGAGACTACTGAATGAAAGGACTGCATAGTTTTATACACTGTGCACAGTGTAGAGCACAATTTGGGCATTTTCCACAGCCATATGATTCCACGGAGACGTCCTAATGAACGCTAAACGGTAGGAAATGGTTATGTGGAGTTTGTTTTCTTTTGGTTGTTAATTTTAAAGACAATTGGAATGGTGCCATTAGACTTGACTTGAGTCTTGAATGATTTATGAGAAAACATTCTCTTTAGACATTTTCAATGTTTTTGTTTTTTGTAAAATAAAATGAAGAAAATGAATATTAAATTAAAATATTCGTTGAGGAACTTTAATAGCTTATCAGTAACGTTTCTCTAAATTCAAAATAAGTGCCGTATGTCTTGTCGTTTTGATTTTGAATATTTATGTTATGATATAAAAAATATAATTGTGTTCTGTTTTAAATCGATCGTATTTACACCATAACACAAATTATTTTTAATATCTCTATATATACCTACTACTTAGTAACCTACAAAAACATATTTTACGCAGAGAAACCGCACGAAATCAATTTAATATCAATCTACTTAATAGCAAACAAGTTATAGCAATAAATAGGTGCGTAATGACTGCGTTTACCGCACTATGCTTCCTTATCTATAGATTGCTGATCCATAACCGATAATGGGAGCCGTGAACTGGCCGTAACAGAGGCTAGAATTAATCCCTTATTGAACAGATAAAGACGTAAATTACATATTATATTCTACATATTGTTTTTGTCGACATCTAAAGAGAAAACAGTAGTTTATTTTTGGTGGTGCATATGGCGATCCCGTCAGCTACTCCATTACAAAATCAGAAAGATTCCAGTCTGTCCCCCGGATCAGGGGTTCTCATTTTTATTGGCAATTTACAGATTTTAAACTATCTAACTATATATTTATTTTATTTATTTATTTATATCTCTGTTTTTAAGTTTTAATCTTCGAGCAAATATCTATAGAATCACAATCGTGCAAAAAAAGTGTCCCAGCCAAAACTCTGCCTAAGCTAAGCAGTGGTCAGGCTTTTTAGTTGGTCGTAAGGTCATTGCAAGCCGACTACAACGCCGCGCGATGCCTATGTGCTCGGTTACAAGCACTAATTAGGTGACATAGCGTCGAGCTTCGAGAAAACGGGTCTTTGTGAATTATTTAATGTAAATATCTAACTCGGTTTGACGGCGCTCGGACATTTTTTGACTACTTTTACTTAGGGACTGTGGTTCTGTAGATGTTTGCTCGAAGGTTTCATTGTAATTTTTCTTATATATCTGGCGTGAACAGAAAATTTATCTTCTATCTATCTATCTCTTATTCTCAGTAATTATTTTAAGTACGATTTCTTGCTGTTTCCAAAAATTTAGCCAATACTACTACACTGACTGTTCTGACTGTGCTTTTGTTATTATTATTAGTGTACAGGCATGTTCTTTAGAATAATGAGTGTTCTCCGATTATGCGCTTATTAAAAAGTAAAATGGATGGATAGAAAATTCATTAAAGCAACTTAACTCCACTGATATTATACCATGTATTTTATAAATACTGTTTTGAACAAGATGTAGACTGTGTGAAGAAAGGGCTTGTAGAGTTAGGCAGTGTAGAGTAAGAGTAGTAAGCGAGCTTGGCTCTACATGACATCTGAAACGTTTTGACAGCGTGTGATACTTTTTGTGAATTCTCGTCTTGGCAACATTTACATGAAATAATATTTGGCGGGATTATTAATATGCTTTGAGGGAAAAGTAGTCAATGCTACTGTAATTTTAGTAATGTTACGAGTATAACTGGAATCATCGATTGAACTTTTTTATTGGTTTTACGTATTATATTATACTAGCTACTTAAATAATAGGAGTCGTGAACTAGACGTATCAGAAGCTAGAATAAAATGAATCCCATAGTGTACAGATAAAGTCGTATATTCCGTCCATCGTTTTGGTCGACATCTAAAGAGGAAAAAGCAATCTGTGCTACTGTAATTTTAATATAAGTAGACATGTAATGTAATATGTTTGTTATTCAATTGTGAGCTGATTTAAAATCAAAATCATCAGGTAGCTCCACTGCCGGACATAGGCCTCATCTAAGTAGACTGCTTCCAACAAGACTGATTGGAAGATACCTACCTACTTAGATTCTTAGCTCAATTGAAATGAAACCTTTATAACATTATAACACACTAGCGACCCGCTCTGGCTTCGCACAGGTGTATTAAACATATAAACCTTCCTCATGAATCACTCTATCTATTAAAAAAACCGCATCAAAATCCGTTCCGTAGTTTTAAATATATAAGCATACATGGGGACAGCGGAAGAGACTTTGTTTTATACTATGTGGTGATGATACATCCTACGTCTTCATCATTCGTGACCAGGATGGCAAAGACGGAGAGTCCAAATTTTGAATTTCCCTCTTTCTTGTTGAGTTGATAGCATCAAGCCAATGTGACACTTTTCCTTTATGCAATAATTTGCATCACAAGTCCTAGAAAGCTGGAGATGTTTCACAACTATAATGATTCTGACACTTATCTTGCTGTAATGGGATGTCTTCATATGATATTCATATCTTGTGTGCTAATACCTACTTGTACATACGAAGTGTTGTTTGGAAAATAAAGGAAGTTCAAAGTTACCCGTATATGTATATTAATTATTCATCACTTTGTCTAACTTTTTCCATGAGATCAATTTTGTAATCGCGAAAAAAAATCAACTGTTCAATCATACAATTTTTTTATGGGAACTCGAAAAAGTGAATGGAACTGCTTGTTTTCTGGATTTTGAGTTTGGCCACAGTAAATGTATTTCATAATTTATTATAAGTATGTATGTATACCTCTGCGAGTCCCTGCAATTTGAAAAACAACAGCCTATACCTATACTATCCGCATGCGCATAAAATCAATGCGGATATTAATGCGGATGCAGTTGTCACACGATTGCTTACTACCTGTATTTAACACAGCGTAAAAAAAGAGTTAATATAGATGAAAATCCTCTTAAATGGTGGAGCGCTGACTGTTATGAATTCAATCTAACTATGCGTATAAGGTTAGATCCCGAAAAAAGCGGCAAAATGCCTTTGTACTACGTAAAATTTAAAATTTGAGCAAATCATCTCGTCCGAGCGTTGGTTTTCCCCTAAAGGTCTAATTATTCAACGAATTTAGAAAAAGATATACGGGTTTAAGTCACATAATTGGTTTCTTTCTCTTTTCTGTGCAGTGTGCACGAAAGCAACCATACTCGATTTCTATGGGGTCGGTTAGTAACTTTAATACAATTTACCCTAGAAAAAAGTCAGTCCTTAGAAAATATCTTAAAATCCGTATCCGCATCCGCGGATTTCAAAAAACAACATCCGCAACATCCCTGCTTTGAACCTACCAGTTCCATTAAAGCAAGGAATCTCGGGTTATATTCCTGTTTGGATGGATGATTGAACGAAGAATTTAAATAACAGTTCTCGATCTAGTTGTTAGTTGCCTTTGTCATATGTGCTGTGCTCTCTCCGACAGTTATTAAATCAGATTCTGAAGAGTGTGATGCGGTATTCTTTGTCATCGTGATATAATTATTGTTTTGAAAATCATTATCAATCTACGAAGTATCACCATTTTTCAGTTTTTTAACTCATTTATTTATAACAATAAGTTAAACGTCATCATTTGTTCCATGGAGGTAAGTTGATCACCTAGTTATTAATTATATCAAGATTAAATTTAAATAAAAAAGACTTGATTTCATTAAATAGGTACAAAATAGGGCAATTTTCATTACACAGATAATAAGGTAAATTAGGTTAAAATAACCACCAAATAAGTCTAGTTAGGTATTATATAAGTTTATAGATTCACATAGGTAATGCGGCAAAGAATTAGGTAGCATAAATACTCTGTAAAGCGTATCGAAAATAATGGAAATACCAATGATCTTCATAACCATACTGGGAAAAACCTCACAGAAGTCCTCTCATCCATTTACACGTTACCTATTGAATAGGTTTTGTCTTATTTGTATTAAGATATTTCTGTTAAATCAGCAATTCTATAGAGATATTGAAAAAACAGAGGAATTTTTTATTTCACAATTCTGGAGTTGGTCCTATTATCAAAATTGGTCACAATTAGGTATGAGTGAAATGTTACCTATTCTGCAATAAGCCGTCGTCTAGTGAAACACACTGTATTTTAAAGCAGAGCACTTTTTATAGTACTGCACTAGCCTTTTAATAGTCCACTGCAGGACATAAGCTTACCCACGAAGGGTTATTGGGCTATATCCTCCACGCTGGCCTAGTGCTGGTTGGTGGATTCACATACGCCACCGAACTTCTTCTACTGACATATGCTGGGTGCCTCACGAAGTTTTCTTTCACCGAAAAGCCAGTAGTGTAAAGTTCAATTTTGCAAAAACTCATTGGTCTGGTACCGCGGTTTGAACCCATGACCTCAAGATTGTAAGGCGGGTGATAATACATCTATCTAGGCTACCACGGTAGCACGGCCACCAATATGCTTTAAATAGTATTTGCCCTTATTTAGATCTTATAAGGTAAGAAAGTAGATCTTTTTACACTTGTGCGATACAAGTGTAAAAAGATCTACTTCTAGGTTCAATTTCCCTAAATCTCGCCTTCTAGTTCGTAGAAGTGGTTGTCCTACCGCATAGTCTTATAAGATGTTTCTGTCTGTAGTAGAGGACTGATTACGTTTCGGGGAAGCAAACTTTCAAGGGGTGGCGATAATTTTGTTCCCTTATTCCTGCGCCACTTTCCTCGCCCGCAAACAAACATGGACTTGCAACCTTGCGCAAAAGAGAAACTACTTACTCACGCCATTAGAGTCAAATAGGCCGTAAAATATCATGGAAATATAACTTGTAACTTTACTAGCTGACTTAACATAATATAAAAAATAAGAAGACCACTCTTATCATCTACGGGTAGGTATAAATAATATTTAGTACAACCACAAAAATCCTTAAAATATATATATTTTATGGATATATTTATGTTTTGATTTACTAAAAAATATTTTTGACCGACGAAACGTAGGAGGTACTCAATTTTTTTTATGCATAACCACGTATAACTTTTTACATAGTAGTCCGATTTCGATAATTATTTTGTTATTGGAAAGAGTATACTTAGAAATTAGTCACATTTAAATTTTATTGAAATCAGCTGTGACATTTTTGATAAATCAACAATAACGTGGCAAATGCTACATCGATCCGTGCGAAATATTCGCGAATTCTGTACACGGTTGTGTCGTCATGCCAAGTCAAGTCGGTCATGCCTTTTATTGCAAAAAATAATATTAATTTTTTAGATCTCTTCCAATGAATGCTACTTAGGTTTTGGAAATTTACATACAATTTATTCTGATATTTTATCTATATTAATGTAAAGTCGCGACCGAGATACAATTTGAGAAATAAAATCCACTCAAGTATCGTTGGTAAAACAGTCACAAATAAATTGGTAGATTACGTAACAATGTATGTACAATATAATGTACAGTAGGCGCGCGAGTTGAATGCAGAGCTTAGGAATGCGAATGTCTCCCCCCGCTATCCGCACGCCCAACCCGCCCAGGCGCGTGAGGTGGGGCGTGCGGATAGCGGGGGGAGATGCTCCCGCTCTTTACCTCAGACCCCGACTGCATTCAACTCGCGCGCTATCTGTATATGTTGAACAGCAAATAAATACGCAGACAAATAGGTAAATACAAGCGATAAAATCGACTAGTCTGGCAATAAATGTACTCGTAATAGGTATCATACTTACGGACGTACTTAGATAGGTACTTACTTATTGTGTTTACAATAAAAGTTAAGAGATTTTGTACCTAAATACAACATAACATTAACTTTTCCGTTATTTTCAATGTTTATAAATATTTTTGAACAAGGGTTTTTACTTACTTTACTATAAAGTTTTTTTTTAAATTACCTACTGCTTTTTAGGGTCAGCATAATAATATTAATTTAGCTAGTAGTCTATTTTTGATTCTATGAATTTGTCAGACTCTGCATTGTTTGAAAGGTTGTAATTACGAAGAAGAACGATTGAAACACTATAATAGCGGCACATGCTATAAGCGATCTCGTCGAGGGAATCATCGATTTAGCTTTTTTTTTTAGAGTCAATCAAAATATGTCGCAGTTAGGTGTAGAGAAATTTTAAGTCCTCGCCTTAAAACTTCCATCAGCTACACCAATAGTAAAGTCAAGCATTCCAAAGAAAAATTATTTAATAATATTTGATAATTCCTTAAATTCTATAAAAACATGATTTGCAATAAATAGATAAGTTTATCCTACTAATAACTATTTCATTTATTATATTATATTCTATTAATATTATAAACGCGAAAGATTGTGAGAATGTATGGATATTTGTTACTCTTTCACGCACAAACGGCTAAAGCGATTTGGATGAAATTCGGCACGAAGGTAGCTTAGACCTTGGATTAACACATAGGATACTTTTTATCTCGGGCTAACGCGGGTGACACCACGGGGTGCAGGTAGTTTAACATATTCTACGAATACTAGCAATATCCGATGACTTATTTTCCAACATTTTACAAAATCTCCACGCCTGTTCACATTCGCGGCAGACAATATGACGTATAACCCATTAGGTTGCTGAATTACCTATGTTATTTGGTAAGATAATGGACTCGAATGTTGAGAGGCAACATTTTTTCCGTGAAATTGGAGCGAGCGTATTACCGAGCAAAAATCGTATAAATTAGTGTTTATTTTATGAATTTTTATTAACATGCAGATAAAATTCAATAGCTTTTACAAAATATACGTAAGTTAATGTATGATATTCGCCGTCATCACATCAACAGCATCATAATATTTTATTTATTTTTCCACATTACAACTATCATTACAGGTTATCACCTAATTCAATAGTGTAGCTATACCAAATAATTCTGGGAATATTATTCGATTCAAACATATATCAATAGTCTACAAAAATCTATGCATCTTAGCTGCCATAGCATAACACAAATAAAGCTACATATATACAGGGTTATTTCTAATTAATTAGCATCCTTCTAGGGGCTTATTCTGTACAACAAAACTAACAAATTTTGTTCTGCGACTATTGTCAAAACTAAAAAAAATCAGCTGTTCCATACATTTTGTCGAGGGAGACCTATATTTTTCTATGGAACAACAATTTTTTTTTGAGAATTAATAAAAGTCGTAGAACTACAGTTGTTAGTTTTGATGTACAGAATAAGCAACTAAAAAGATGCTAATTGATTAGGAATAACCCTGTATAGAAACTCACGCCTATAAAAACCTTTTTTGGTTATATCATGTACTTTGGATAATAGTAGTTTATGCAACTGTCATATAGTGAAGTTATTGTCATATAGTGTTTTAATACCCGTGTTATATGCAGTTGCATACACTACTTTATCTTCACTAATCTATACGAGTATTGTCACAGGGAACTTGGCGCCGCTGCGCGCGCAGGGCGGCCAATCAGGAGCGAGCGCGCACTTGGCGCCGCTGCGCGCGCAGGGCGGCCAATCAGGAGCGAGCGCGCACTTGGCGCCGCTGCGCGCGCAGGGCGGCCAATCAGGAGCGAGCGCGCACTTGGCGCCACTGCGCGCGCAGGGCGACCAATCAGGAGCGAGCGCGCACTTGGCGCCGCTGCGCGCGCAGGGCGACCAATCAGGAGCGAGCGCGCACTTGGCGCCGCTGCGCGCGCAGGGCGACCAATCAGGAGCGAGCGCGCACTTGGCGCCGCTGCGCGCGCAGGGCGACCAATCAGGAGCGAGCGCGCACTTGGCGCCGCTGCGCGCGCAGGGCGACCAATCAGGAGCGAGCGCGCACTTGGCGCCGCTGCGCGCGCAGGGCGACCAATCAGGAGCGAGCGCGCACTTGGCGCCGCTGCGCGCGCAGGGCGGCCAATCAGGAGCGAGCGCGCGATGTTATAATGAGATTTTACGATATCGATGTGGATATTATAACATCATGTGAAATTGCTTAAATTGAGTGTTTTGTTGTCTGCGCTATAACAGTAGTCATTATAAGTCAAGTATTGAAAACATAAGTAGAATGTTACAACATTAGTGTAGATAAAATGATATTTGATCAATATAAGATAAAATAAAGTCACTCGGATGTAGATGATCTAACAATGCTCACATTTTTATAAGATGTGATTCTATGAAGCGTTGCCCAGAACTTATTGAACCGACTAAAATACTGGGCACACACATTCTTTGTCGAATTTTGACAGTTACGGTATAGTAGAATCACAAGAAAGTGTTGAAATGAATCACGTGATTAATCAGGGTATTTATTGGCTAAACGCGGTGGCAATGGTCTTCGTTCTACTTTGCTCTCTTATACGGCGCAAATAAATTGCTGCGAACTGGGGAGACTTTACGCAGGGACCGTTAGCTCTACATTTTTGCTTTACGGGATTTCACATGGAATTATACTCCGTTTTCAAATTATGTATGTAACTAAAATCCGGTTGGCATCTGTAGTTTTTCTGGACATTGCACGAAAAGTAAAGCGTTACTTTTAGAACTATAGTATCACTTCTAAAAATCCAGTTGTTTACGCTATAGTTATATGCGAGAACAGGTCATCAGAGATATCTTTGATGGTGAAGACCATTGCCACCATTTTTACACAGTAATTTTGAGTTTATCCATTTTGATACTATTGCCAATCAATCTCCCTAAACAATATTACGAATAAACTTATTTAACGTACCTAGGTATTTCTACTTAAACTATGTTATTTCTGACATAATTCCAATAGTATGTAAGCTTGTTTGAAATGTTGAGGTGCTAATTGGGCCATTTATCTAAATGGATCATTTCTAATTAAGTTCGCTACAAAGTAAGTACTCTTTTAATTAACATTCTCGTTTTGTGATAACAATCTGTGCTGATACCTTCGACGTTTATCGATCTAGGCTCACTTTTGTGACAAATAACTAAAACAGTAGGTACAAAATATCGACTTGGTATCACAAAGAATAAGTGTCAGTAATGGAATGGCGGCCTTTTCGCTGACACCAGGCAACCATATTAATAACTGAATATAATGATGATGAATAAATTTGTTGGGTATAGGTTAAGCTGTAATGTAATAAACAATATTTTCTTCTATAATGACCACTTTAATTATAGCACTAGCACTAAGACTGTAAATAAATATGTTTTACATAGGGTAGTTCCGTACGTAAAATACTTTCTTGAAGACAGTTTTTTGGGTTTAGTGCAAATACACAGGTATTATATACTATTACATATTTGTGTATTTTGTTTTGTGTACTATATTATGTAGTTACAAATACATAGGTATTTGCATCCAACAAAAAAAATTAGGGTCACATAAACTCATAGTCGATACTGGCAAATTATCATAGTCATCTTGTCAGCGGTAGAATGTCAACTGTTGGACATAGGTGTCCCTAAAAAACCGATTCCACAAACCAAATTGACACTAATTTGTTTTAAAACCAATAAAAGACAAGATTTTACACAACACAGATCGACTACAATTTAACGCTATTATGCTAACAGCATCCGTTATAAGTAAAATATCATTGAGCAAACCGCTTCGATTATAATGATAACTCATCGGCTTGACGGTATCGTGAAAACAAATCAGCAAAAATGTTTTGCGCAACGCGTTGCCCTGTCCGGATTGCCGCGCTCGCTTTGCCCCGAGTTTGCCTCGGTTTGCCTCTGTTGTGTAGTAGGCTAGTAGGGGAGCACAAGGAGGGCTTTTTTGTATTATCTTTATTATGTTAACACTATCCGTTATAGGTAAAATAATAATATCACGGAGCAAACAGCTATTTTTTATTGAAAAAATTACTAACCACAGATTCCAGGGTCTGTGTTTTTGTTAACAAAAAATGTCGTGATTTGATTGCACTGAACAAGGAGATTCGACTATATTATTTATAGCTCATTGGTTTGACGGTATCGTGAAAACAAATTAACAAAAATGTTCGCGCAATGCGTTGCCCCGCCCGAATTGTTACGCTCGCTTTGCCTCAAGTTTGCCTCGGTTTCACTGTATTTGTAGTAGGGAAGCCCAGGGAGGCTTTTCGTATTAACTTGAGTATGTAAGTACATATTAATCGCACTGCAATGTGGCGATTTTACATTTTAAATCCTACCTTCGGGTTTACATCACTGAATCGTTAGTTTTTTTTTATAGACGCATTATTCAATTTTTTAGCAATAGGTGGTATTATAAGTTAATAAGTCTATAGTTTTTCATTTTTACAAGTTCATCGTCTTTTGATAATATGTATGGAATAGGCATTTTTAAATGATTTCGAGGGATCTCATAGTATTGTTTTTTCAGATTTTGAAAATATTTTTACGGTGCACCACTTTAATAAAGCCTGACTGACAGGCCTTGTTACAAGTGTCAGGTGACTAATTGTCGTTAAACTTATTTTTGATTAATTCTCTACCAATAAACCAATTTTCAGCTTTTAGAAAGTCAGTGCAAGATAGTCATTGTTTTAAATATAAATGGGTCCCGCACCAAACGCTAAGGAAGCCAAAACTGATTCTGAGGTGCTGTTGTCCAGTGCACCGTCGTGGTTAAGTAATATCTAAAAATTAATTCATGCATTTTATTTGCTTTTGCCACCCGAGCTATAATCCGCGCCACACAAGTCGGCTGATGGGAAGTTATGTGCAGAACGCTGCGCAAAAGGCAAAATATAGGTATGCGCGGGAGCCAGAGAGACGAGACGCCGCCGCCGCGCCGGGGCACAGCCGCCCGCTTACCTCATGCCTCCCGCGCGCTCCCTACGCCCGTGCTCACTACTTCGCCATTTGTGTGGGCACTGTGCACACAGTGCGCAATAATTAGTGAATCACGGCGAAGTATCATCTGCGGCTAACTTCTCATTCGCCAAGTTGTGTGGCGATACCTATACAACCCTTGATTAAGTTAAAGAGCATCATGGGCTCCCCTACCATTGCCCGTTTGCCCGACATTCGCCTCGCATGCCCGACTGCCCGATGCCCGATGCCCGATGCCCGTACGTACCCGTACCTATTATTTTAGTGATTTCTAAGCGAGTTGGACCAATCAACCGCAAATGAGACTAGGTAGGCGTGTTACTATGTATCTTCATTATGAAGCTTCTCAGTATTAGGAAGATATTAGAATTAGATCGTTCTACTTTCATGTTTGTTTAGCTTTATTTATGATTTGGGATTGGTTCCGGGTGCGCTTCCGTGAAAATTTGAGGGAGTTGACTAATTAGGTTATTTACGAGTGACTTTTGATCAGCAAACGCATACAACTTTCTTGGTACAGAGAGATAGAGAAAGAGACAGAGAGAGAGAGAGAATGTTGAAAACAGTCAATGAGGTCCGGAAGAGAGCGTGAAATAAATACTTACCTACACCTTGTGTATATTTTTGTATCTACGCCCGACAATCTCTCATCTATCACAGCGTATAAGTCCGAGTAAGCAATGTAGGTAAGTAAACTCCAATATTTTGGTTATGGACAGCACTTAATTAAAGCTCCAATATTTCGACATTATGATAAGTAGATGATCTCTACATAGGTAGTACTTACCAATGTACTTGGTGTGGTCAACTTTCTTTCATAGCAAAACTTAGGATAGTCAACCCGTTACTTCATACATTTAACATAAATATAAATGCAAGTGCAGTCCATATGGCCCGACTATTACGGACAAAGATAAGTAAACCAACGTTTTATATAATTGCCTAATAAGTAGACGAATCACGTTCCACCGACTTGCAAGACGCGGCGCAGTCAAACTAACTTATCATTAACTTGTGACAATTTCTTTAGTAACTCTTGAGGAATCTGTGATAATTTCTATAGTAACTGTTGATATATCTGTGTCGCAGTACAGTTGCGTTTGTTGACAATCGGCCGCGGCTGTGACGACACGAACCAAAACGATTTCTATCCGGAGCCAGCCTCGGTAACCAGATAAACTTGTTTGCTTGCTTCAGTCCGATACTTCGGATACAAACAGAGTACATTGACGCTTTTGTACTGCATGCTCGCTTTCACGTTCTTTGTCATTACGCAATGGATGTTGAGTATTTTTTCTACTCGTTGAAGGCGCGACCTTGTTCTGCAATTGATCGGGTGTAGCAAATAATGTTTTGCTTCGCAAATTGTTTTTTAGACGATAATCCTCTTGCCATATGAGATTTTTATTTGCATATCGTTTTGCGGTGGCTTTTTCTGTCAGCAAACTGGCAACTCTTTACCGATAGGTAGAAATTTTTAACTTAGGCAATGATATTAATTATGCTATTGATGTGACGAGTCTGAATCGTCTGCATTTATTTTCATTTCTCTGATAAGGATAGAACTATTAGAACTTATTTTACAAATATCCTTAAACAAAGAAACATTTAACTAAAGCACTCTACAACCGGCTGAGGTATCTCAAACACTGACACTTAAGTAACACAAAGTATACGGTCGTAATGAAAACCTCCGTATTTTGAAAGCAAGTGGTCTAGCATATTTCAATATCGATGACTAAATTGCATCAATTACAGAATCGAACATTGTTTCAACACAGCAACATGAAAAAATACTGCTTTCAATAATGTAAAGCTCTATTCTATGGTAGAGCTACTCTAGCCGAGATTGAGTCAATGTACGCTCTTTGTGGATGTAGAGATTGTAGAGCCACATAGAACGAGTGAGTGAGCCACACAGAGCCGTGCCCAATGCGGTAACCTGATTGCCGCAATATCTATTTGTTCTCGCCGAATTTCAATGGAAATCCTTTATCAAAAACTTGATGAGAAATAGTTCTTTTGTCGCAGTTTAAATTTTTAATAACTCTGTTGCTAAGGTATGTGCAGAGCGTATTGAAACTACTAGAGAGTGACTAAACTTAACTGAAAAAATAGAAATAAAAATCGGCCAAGTACGAGTCGGACTCGCGCACGAAGGGTTCCTTACTGTATGGGAGCCCCCTTAAATATTTCAAGCATGTTATAGCGGCAATAGATATACATCATCTGTGAAAATTTCAGTTTCCTAGCTATAACGGTTCATGAGATACAGCCTGGTGACAGACAAACGGACTGACGGACAGCGGGGTCTTAGTAATAGGGTCCCGTTTTTACCTTTTGGGTACGGAACCCTAAAAATATCTTATTTTAACGGTAATACTGCCGATACTGAAAACCTCATCAAAAAAGCTCTATCTATCTATATTATATTATAGAATTCACTCTAAAAGTTATGATTTGGTCATAGCCATAGCTAAAGAAAATCGAAGTTAGAAAATGAAAGAAGAAAACAACAATTTAACTTAACAGGTTTATTTTCTTATAAATAACGGTTTACAGGGTTATCTGAGGGGTTAGTCCAGGTTTACACGTAAATTGAAACTACAGTTATTTCCGTACGGCTCTATACATTTTTGTACAGCGCCCCTGGCGGAAACGAGGAAGAACTAACCAAAATGTATGGAGCCACACGCGAACGCGAAATTTAAGTAAACTACGCAAAACCTGGACTCAGACTTGTGAAACTAGATGTAAGTTAAGTACAATGAAATAAATCAAAAAGTTTTAAACACTTTCAAAGCCTGAAGGGCTAAATTTTTACAAAAACTAGGAGTTGGGTAAAAAAGATACCGGAGACTAATTGAAGAATGTTTAAAACACCTATTTACTAAAGCTTGTAGTAAATTAAACTAAAAGTATAGCTAGTTTAAAAGTTTTGATTGTCCAACATCTACCCAAAAAAGGGAAGCTAAGTTTATCAGGTGTAGGTATGTTTAATACATAAATATCTTGTGGATATTATTTTTTTATTGACTTTAGGTGTAAACGGTCGGACCGATCTAAATTACAATATGTATGTTAATATATGCCTACCTTACATAGATATTTAATTCACGGTACCCACACTATTTTTTTTTTGCTCTAAATTCGCGTTTGATCATATAGTGATCGTATAGTGTAGCACGATATACCGAGAAGTTCCTGTTAAAAATGCGTATGTAACTTGAGGACTAGACTACTAAAACTATCATCCTATACGTGATAGAATTTTTTTTTTACTTAAACGTTTTGTCATATTCGGATTGTTCATTTCAGTATCTAATACATCACATAATTGTTATATGTATTAGTAGCCCTTCAGTCAGACGATTTTATTACACCAAGGTCTGCGTGAGGCTGCGGATAGCTTTAAGGCCATGGATGAGGCCATGACAAGGGTTATTAACAGTACATGTTTGTATTTGAAAATAAAAACACGTGTTTTGTTTAGTTAAGTACATATCCACCACTAACAGCACTGGGCTAGCGTGGTGGATATGGTTCGTGCGTGGTGGCTTCGTTCAACAAAGGATTATTAAAAAGACTACAGTGTACTCGATATACTCGATACAATAAAATAGTATTCGGAAATCCAAACGAATCAACACGGAAAAAATTTGAATCCTTTCCTTCTGGGGTCGCATGTCTTATCTCTCTTATACGTTTTCCAAAGTCAAATAATGTGTCCTTAACACTAAACCTTGTCCTGTGTAACACTAAAACTGTGTTTTAGCTAGGACACATTTAGTTATGTTTTTAGTGTTCCAGTCCAAAGTTTAATTGGTTTAATTTTTAACGTTCCGTCTAATAACAAATGCCTTTAATGTAGTAGGTAGGAGCTTAATTAATACGAGTAGTTATTTTTCGCTACAAATGGCAAAACCGCATTCCAAAGTGTACAAAAAAATCGAATATTTTGCTCGAATTGTTCACATTCTTGTTGATTTATCAAAAACGGCTCAACTGATTTCTTTAAAATTTAAATGGGACCTCGGGAGTAGGTGTAATCCTTTTGAATTAGAATATTTTTTTCGATTCGGTTCACAATTGGCGAAATTATCGATAAACACACACAAAAAAAACTCACGGATGAACATAGAACCTCCTCCTTTTTGGACGTCGGTTAAATAAACATACAGTCGAATAGAGGATTTCCTTTGTTGAAGACTTGGTACATCAGGGTTTAGTTCCTAACATTGTTTTGAATAATAATTTATATTTTGACTAAATACTGCGTCGTTTCTGGTGTTGCCAATCATCTACGTCGTGCCCTTGCTTGACCCTGACACCATCCATCCGGCGCTCGACTGGCAAGGCCTTTACACTGTAGCTACAACAATCTTTAGAGAATTGTACCCAGTACCCACCATATTGTGGGACAGTTTTTGAAGTGAAATTTTAATGGGACTTCCAACAAGGATGCGTTAAACGTTTAACGCTACCATGGAGGGGGTATGAAAACACTGTTGCGCGTTTTACTTTTTCCGCGCGGAGGAACTCCACTTGCATATTTTTTGTTTTTAACCTACTTCCAAAAAGGAAGAGGTTCTAAGTTCATCTGTTTGCATTTTTTGTGTATCATCGATATTTACGCCAATAGTGAACCGAATCAAAATAATATTTTTTAATTCAAAAGGGTAGGTACACTTCCGAGATGGTCCCATTTAAATGTTATCGAAACTAGCTTAGTCGTTTTTGAAAACTCAACAATAATGTAAAAGTTGTATTAAAAAATTCAAGCGAAATATTCGAATTTTGTACACGATGGTAGTCGGCTTTGCTATTTTTTGCAAACTTTCTGCAGACTTTCTGTTGCGCTATTTTTCAGCCGATTTCGATAATAATTGACAAGATTTGGGAGTATGAACCAAATCGGTCAAGAGCGAGGCGAGATAAAGGCTTATGAAGATTCAGTTTAAAGAAATAAAATGAAATATTATTTATTAATATGTCGACCATCTAATATAATAAACAACCACTTCTTCAATTAATTGTTAGTCTTGAGCATCAGGCAATATCTCGTCATAAATGTCACAATAAAACATAAAATAAAAACAATAAATTTAACAATAAATCGTTAAATAAAGAGATATGTCGCAAAGTCTATAGGAAAACACAGGAATATGATGATTTCATGCTCTTAGTAGAAGTTATTCACAATTACTTACATAAAAGTATCAATTCTTGGTTGGTTGGTTGGTTTAAACATCAATATCGAATAAAAATGCTAAGTCGATGGGTTTAAATGAAAAAAATCAAAACCAGCAATTCTTATATATTGAGTACGTAGTTTTTTACTAACCGCAGAGAAAAAAGAAACTATAATAGCACAATAACTACATTTTATCATTTTTAGTACTTGTCCTTCAAATTACATTAAGTACTACAAATAATGACCAGTAGGTACAAAGTGTGAAGTGTTCAACTTGCCATCCAGAACATAAATAAGGGTAAGAGTGACAGGATAATCTTTAGTACTACAAAATACCTCTTAAAATGTACTGTTACTATCATTATCGTGTTATACGTCGCAGCTATTTTGACATATAGGAAGCAGAGTGGCGACCTCCGTGACGTCACGAGGCCGCGCCGCTCTCTCTAGAGTCTGCAGCCCTATAACTAACTACCACTTAAACTATGTACTCACACTCCTACTAACTACAGCATATTCAGTGATATTTCCGTAGCAACTTGTTAGTAATCTGTGGGCAAGTCATAGCAACTTCAGTGGAGTCTGTGGTCGTTGCCGAGCGAACTATATTGCTCATTATTTATTTATTAAATTTGCCTTCCACCATCGCTCTACTTTTCGGTTATTGTGGAGCTCGGCTGATTTTGTATTGAAGGCTTATCGTTTACTTATTTAATGACTTAGTGTGTATCTATTCAGTGGGTGAATGATTAATCCGTAATAATACTGAAGGTAAATTATAATACTGCTATATAAAATGTCGCTTCAGACCCACCGTACCCCTAGCCATACCACTGGTGGTACGGTGGGACTTTTAAAGCTAAACAGTACCACTGAATAATAGTGATGTACATATTTCTTGAATAAACGTTCGCCCAAATTAATTTTCCATCGTTTATTATTTGATCTTTTTTGAAATTTTTAAAGGTTCATTTCAAAGTGGAATGTTATTTTGTTATTGATGGATGTTATTTTAAGTTTGTAGGGAAACTAATTCTTGTAATAAAATAGAGGGACGCATGTACTCGAATTTCATATGTACGTAATAACATAGGTCATGTTTAGTAAAAAGGTCTACAATTTCTCTTTAAAAATTTGTTGCTTTTGAGTTTCTATATATTCTATTAATAAAATAGATCGGCATTATTTGGCTCGTTGTTTGAACTTCTACTGAATCACTAATGCCTGAAATAATTTAAAAAATTGGTTGCCTGTAAAGTCGGTATACGGGCGAAAGCTTTACGTGACAACGACTTTGAGACGAATGAGACGAATGAGAGCGAGTGAGAGGCACGTAAGTGCCTCATTGTGAGCGCATGAAGTGTGAGCGGAGCGTAACGCAGTTTCTTGAAGTGTCACCCGGCAAACCAATTTATAAGACGTTGTCACGTCAAAAACTCAAATTAATTGAAGACAACAGATCACTATACCTAAACCTGAAATTAAAATCGATTTTAAGGTGTTTTACTTCTTTAACGCAAAAAATACATTTGAGACTAAAATTTTAGAGTAATTTCATAAAGACTCAAAATTTAAGGTTCATATTTCGATACCAGATATATGAGAATTTCCAGTCAATTTTCTAATTTTGCCAAAGAAAGTTAAAATAAAGTAAATGATACCCAAACGACACTTAAACAAACTCTACAAAGAGGATCTTGCTTGAAATGTATTAAAAAGGTTCTCTACAACGTTGCTCTACCCGCTCTACCCATACCAATCGCAAAATATCGCATCTGCAATGACCTCCGCATTTCATAATGCTTGCGGCGGACTCTACGTAAAGACGGTTTTTTGTGCTGGGTAAGGTTTGAGCTCTGTATTATAGTCTGAATCAAACTTTGTGGCGTCTGTAAAGTGGGAACACAAGGCGAGTAGCTGCTCAGTATAATATATATTTTTACCGACTTCCGAAAAGGAGGAGGTACTATGTTCGTCTGCACGTATGTATTGTATATTAATCGATATTTCCTCCAATTGTTAATCAATTTAAATAAATATTTTTTTATTCAAGAGTACGTACTTTCAAGATGGTCCCATTTAAATTTAATCGAAATCGGCTAAGCCATTTTCGATAAGTCGTCAATAATATACATGGATGTCACATCGATTCGTGCAAACTATTCGAATTTTGTACATGGTGGAAGTAGGTGTTGCGATTTTTTGCGTAAGTTAAATATTACAGCAATTTTTTCATATTCAGAGGCAATACTTTGCGATTGGTTTGGGTAGAGAAAGAAAGAAAGAAAAAGAGGAAAGAAATAGGGATTTGAGCAGGTTGTAGCTAACTTCACAAACGCCATTCGCATAAATATAGGTATGTACTTATCTACTTTAAAATTTAGAGAGGGTCATGACTACTTTTTATCCCGAAAAAATTAAAGGTTCCAATGAAATAGTACAAACATCAAAATACCACGAAGGAAAAGCAATTTTATTAATATTTTTGAAATAATAATAACATTGACCAAAATGCTGGTGTTTATTTGGCTCAACGCATAAGCATTGCCATTCAGCGTGGCAATGCAGCCAGCATGCTGGGCACGCTGCCAACTGGCAGTGGGCTTGAGCATTTGGATTATCTTTAGACTTTCAAAGGCCTGAGGATGATCCAATGCTTTTTGTGTAATAGTAGTGTAGTTTTGTTGTAGTTAATAATGACATTGATTAATATTTTTGTTCAATATTTTTGAAAATACGAATCATGAAAATGATGAAAATGATTCACCTACAAATTGTTCAGCTAGCTTAGCATACGACCACGAAAAAAACTCTTTTCGACTTGTAAAAAGTGACAGAAACTATATACTTCACCATAACTCTGTTTATTTCTGACACGTAGAAATAATTATTTCATAGTGCGTATACTAACCCAGCTGGGGTAACACAAATAATTGAATCGTGGACTTCCCCAGTTAAAAAAGTACTTTACTATGTTGCTCTACCCAAAACGATCGCAAAATATTGCGTCTGCAATGATTTCATAACGCTCACAGCAGACCTACTTAGGTCGTAGTGTCTGCTCTCCTCCTACCACCCAGCACAAAAAAAAACTATCTCTACGTAGAAGACGGTTTTTTTGTGCTGGGTGAAGTTTTGAGCTGTATCTTTACTTATACTAAGCGCCACACAAATCGGCGGATGGGAAGTTATGCGCAGGACGCTGCGATGCAATATTTTGCATCTGCAATGACCTCCGCATTTCATAACGCTCGCAGCGGACTTTACGTAGTGACGGTTTTTGTGCTGGGAGAAGTTTTGAGCTCTATCGTAAGGATAGAGCTAACTACTAAAATATTATAATTCATAAAGTGTGTTTGTTGGTTTGTTTGATTTTTTCACGTAGCAACAGATAGACGTGATTTTATGGATGTATATATTTATCAGGCCGGAAAGTGTCAAAGGCTACTTTTTTATTTCGGAAAAATAAAAAGTTTTACTAAAAAGAGGTCTTATAACGTATGTGATTGTCAGTATGTCTGCTTGCAGCACTACACGAGTACAAGGTGTTGATTTGTAAAGAAGAGCGACTTTCAGGACTGTGAAGTGTGTGTGTCATATTCTTATAATTATGAACAAGTTTTGCTATGAGACCAACTTCAAAATCGTGATTAAATGTATGCTGTACGCATGTGTGTACGTAAAATTAGGTCGATCAAACTAATACACTGATTTTGATGCAATTGAAATCTAACGTAATCAGAATGATTTATAATTAAATAGTTATATATTATACATCATTCAGTTTGCTATGTATCTAATAGGGTTTAAAGTGTGTTATAGTATTAGATTTTTATTTAAGTGAGTAAATTTATCACTGTCGCAATTTTTGGTATTAAATGTTTTGTTAGTATTAAGAGTAAAATAAGTAACGTATTGGTAAAAACCGTAACGTTATTTATTAAAGAAATAAAAGAATTTAAGAAGAATATTCCAATAAAAATACGACAAGAGCTTTCGAAACTCTATTATTTTAAATTAAGTTTTCGCTATTTTTACTGTAGAGATTTCACGGATTTTGAGATAAACAACCCTTCTTTCTAATCAATTTCTGATAGCTTTAATTTAACCAATAACATCAATTTCCCATTACTATTTAATTCGTAGTTAGGTATGTCATCAACGTATAGGTAGTTAACAATAGATCACTCAATTCCGTATTCATTGAATGTCACAGCTTATTGAATGCTACAATGTATCGCCGTTCATTGCTCGTATATTGACATAGTTAGGTGTATTTGCCATAGTAAGATGTATTTGCCCTTTAGGCACGCTAATCTGTCAGCTTAGTGCCGTACTGGGTAATCGGATTGACTGTGGGAGCTAGTTGCTTTAGCCTAGACCAAAGCGGAGATGGGCAAAGCTCACCAGTGTTGTAGTTCGTAAGATGTGTTTTTTCGCTAGTAAATACTCGTATGACATTTCTACACTGAGTATAAGTCTACTCCACCAAAGAGACATGCAGATATTTTTTGTAATTGAAATTATTGTCCACAGACTCCGGGGTTTTTATGAACAGTTCAGAGTTGTGCAGAGTGTTTTTAGTGGTCGTGTAGAGTTAGAAGCGTAGCTCTGTAAGAGATTTCATAACGTTTTGATAGTTCAAGCTAATAATTTAGGATCTCGCCTTGGCAACATTTATCATGCCATTGTGGACAGGACAACAAACATTGTACTTACTACAATGCGCTTCTCCGCTCCGCTTAAGTAGAGCCTCGTCCTAGTGGCTATAAAGAAAATATTTTAGAGTCTTAGTCATAATTAAATTTTACTAAGAAATACCAAGTTCAACGAAGGTTTGATCGTCTTTTGTCTTATTTACCTACAACTACATAATTATTAACATGCGAGTTTACACAAGACACTGTGAACTTGCGTGTGTTTGGTATATATTATACTAGAGGTTTCATTGGACGTCTCCTTCTATGAGGCCAAAACCTAAGTCCGAAAAAAAAACAGCTTTTATTTGTAAAAAGTTTGTCGAGTCTCGGCAAATTAGAAGCCTGGTAGACTTCGATAAAGAATATTTGCATTCTCGATCGAAGCTGGTGGGCAAGGTATAGGTCGAATCAACGATCTTGGCGGTTGTGATGCTAGCAACAAGCTGCGAATTATCCAATCATCGCGCTGCTGCTTGCAGCGTGAGCTTCAATCAGGATTGGGCTATCCGCAGAGTGTAGCCAACATCACGCAGCGTCCAAGATGTTAACGGTTGATTTAGCTTATACTCTGCCATAAATCTCTAACATAATAATTGAAACCCCATCACATTTACGCAATCACACTACCCAGCAAAATCTATTGAATAATTGCTCTTGGCTGCATAATTTCATGATTTCATTATCGCCATTGATAGCTCAATTTACAGTAAAATATCGTCGGCACATCAGCAAAAGTCTTGTAATCCACACATGCCGTTAGCCAGACTCAAATAACATTACTTATTCACGTCGAGAGCTCGCCGAGGAGTAGGTACGTCGTACCTAGATATATATAATGGGTAGGTATAGCGCACGAGTGACAATTGTTGCTAAGTATGTGCAAGAAAGAGAATATTTACTCGATTGATAGTTTACGTAAGGACGTCTTTGGGTGGGTTTACGTGTAGCCGTAGGCCAATAACAGTGAAGTTGGGAACGAATACGGCTAGATTACGGTTATAAGTATGGCACGTAATTAGGATTCTAATTTTAAATTTCTGTTATATAAAATTTCATACCCAGCAGTGGAATAAACAAATTTGCGGATAATGATGATGATGAAATTTCTATTATATAGGTACCTGCTTACGACCCAGATATAAGATAAGCGAATAAAGTCATAGCGTAGGAAGGTGAGCTCTACGTTGCGTAAAGGACGAAAGTGCTGAATTCTGGTAATGCATTGGTTTTATGCTACACGTATTATGCTTCCCTGGTACATACTTAAATGATTCTTGTTATTTTTAAACTTTCGCGATTTGAACACATTATCATACTACTACACGGGACTTATCGCGCAATAAAACTTGAGATATGAGCTAATTAAGTACCTCTTTTTCTCCTCCCGACGTTTCGACCAAGTTGCATTGGTCGTGGTCACGGGCAGACTAAATGCGACGCCGTATCACTCAAATTGAAATTGTCACCGCGACACACCACACTGACAGTGTCTGTAAAGGTCTTAATGCCTACACCACGCAGTTTGCACTTGTTGACTACAGGATTCCACGACACTGATAGTTTGAAACCATCCTCTCGGTTGAAATTACGATGTTTTTTAATTTCTACGGCCTCACGAACTATTCTTGAGAAATAGTGACGATCAGTAGAGAGAACTTTCGGGTCGTGGAGCTCGATCCAATGACCAGTTCCTCCGTCAAGCAATGTATTAGATGATTCTGTTAAAAATTCATTGAGAGCCGGGTGGCATAGTGAGAGAACGCTGGCTTTACATATGTGGGGTTGTGTGAGTTCGAATCCCGGTCCCGTGCAATAAATTTAGAAATTACATAGAGATTTTCATTCCACTAGCTTTTCGAAGGAATACATCGTGAGGAAATCTGCAAACGTCCGCAGAAGAAATTCGATGGTGGACTTATGTGAATTCACTGACTCGCACTGAGCTAGCGTGGTGAATATAATCTCGTAATCCTTGAGTAGTCCTATGTTCAGCTGTAGACTATGAAAATGTCCGTACATTAAGATATTAAAAATCTTGCAGAATAATAGACGAAAGGTACGCGATTTTGTATCCAATATACTGAATGGCTGTATTGTATACAGTTATCTTTAAGGTTAAAGATTTTGTATGCACCTTCAATCTCTCGCGTGAAGGTATCGAGGTATTTGCAATCGATTTCAACTTGCCAACAAAGCGCTTCTATCTTTGATAGCTTTTGATTCTGGCTTCTTTAGCATACTTAAGATTATTACGTACTCGATAGAAATGTCTGGGTACAAAAAGTTATGATTTAGTACAAAAATATTAGCAGTACAATTAGGTTTGTTATGTTTTTGCCACAATCCCGAATTTCGACGCCCTTAATCTTTATATTCTCTTGTTTAACTGACAAAAAATAATTATTTTATGAAAAATTACACATACGTTTACAGAATTCAAATAGTTCGCATGAATCAATGTTTCATCGAGGTAGTAATTTTGGCGTAAAAAGTGGTTGGTTGTTCAAGGACGTCTTTTGATTTCGATAAAATTTAAATATGAATACTTATGATCTACCAAACAATAAAAGAATAATTAAAATCGGTTCATTATTGGCGGAGTAATCGCGTAATATACATAAAAAATAGACTCCATGTATATGTCTCTCCGAAGTACTTTTTGATAATCGGTATAACGAACTAATTAAAATAATATATCTTTTACCCAGTCATCATCCCTATAACATGAAGGTGGCTATAACAGCAGCTTGAGACTTATCAGTACTAATAGAATCGCAGAAAATAAACATTTCTTTGATAACATCAGGGAAGTTATTACACTTTTGATGTAGCTCTGACGAAGGCTTCAAAGATAAGTTTATCCTCTTTACATTAACCTTAGTTGAGGGCACCATATTTTATAGGATTCAATGACATTGCTATAATACCTACTTGTTCACCTGCTAAGTTAAATTTTCCGGTTTAAGAGGAAAATTGAATGTTTGTATACTTATATCATACTTAATATGTCCTTTATTTACATGGTTATTCAGAAAGTGACTAACGTGGTAAACGAAATTGGGTGACCATGAGTGACATTTACCTACAAATGAGCGCTGTGGTGGCTCGGATGTCAGTTTAAATTGCGGGTGATGAGACCCTATTGTTTAAACCATTGAGCCATATCAAATGCCTTGAGGTGGATTGAAAATCACCAGGGCTAGCCACAGTGTCTACTAACGGATACAATTATGGATTTCACTATTTGAATCTAATAGAGTTGAGTTGTTGAGTTTGTTTATTGAGAGATTAGCTGGGCGTTGGGGTGACCAAAAGTCCATAAAACACAAGGTCTAGTGACGTTAAGCGATTGCATTTTGATGTTACAGAAGTAATGTCTCAGAAACTTAACTTTCAAGTAAGGATGTCACGTTGATTTACGCTACTTTTCTTTTATAATTTATCCATCCATCAGCAATAGGACTGATAGGACGTCATTTGCTGGACATAGACCTCCCTTATATCCAATAAGACAGGTTGGTATATAGCAGCTTGCATCCAGTGCGTAATACCTATCTTAAAATTTATAATTTGTGATTTTTGTTAAAAAAGCAATTATTCGCTCTACTTCTTTTGTGCGGTGTCTTGGCTTGTCAATTAAATAGACAATTTTTATTTTATTTAAGAAAATTAGTAAGCTGAATTGGCATTATATAGTTTTATAATTCAATCATAAATAAAAATAAATTAAAAAATAAAGATAAATCACCTTTGGGAATTCATAGAAAATATGATTTGTGACAAGTCAAAAATTAAAGGAAAACCTTTTATTTCTGTGACTATTTTTGTAATGAGTACTTACTACTAGTTGTTATCAAAAGTAAATAAATTCCAATCCTACAAGATATGCATCCATAAGTTGTTCAAACATTCACAGAAATAGAAAGATGATCTCTTGCGGTCAGAGGCAAAGTTTAACATCGTATGACATATTTGGAGCATGAGTCGCTTAGTAACTGCCGTGTAAACTGCAACATTAGCAACAATCGTATAATAATGTCGAAGTAATGCAGCAGACAGTGCGTTTATCGGCACGCGGCCTTGCCTGTTATCAGTAAAGTCAATTATTGAGCGCAGCCGCATACCGCTGAGTAGATTATTTTCATAGAGAAATAGTTCTTAGTTCTTGAAACGTTAGAAAATGACTTTTATAATCGTTTGCTAGATTTTATCTTTTGCAATCCGACCACCCGACAATAGAGTTCCCCGAAAATGCACGATGTGCCTCGTAATTCGGCACATCGCGCATCTTAGCAATGCCGGGTAGAGTAGGAGCTCTCCTAGGCGGGTTTGGAAGCGGACGAGCGCTGTCGGGGCCGCGGAGTAGTGCGGAAACGTACCCGTAGCCCCAACGGACAGCGAAAACATTCAAGTTTTTAGTAGATATACCCCAGGGGCTCCTACATAACCACCGGTCTACCCGGCTGGAGACGTAAATATAGGGTATTATAGTCATCTTTGAAAAGTATTTCGGTTAAATTCTGCTGGTCTAATAAAACACAAAAAAAAACCAGTCGTTAAGTGCTTGAAAAATACTTTTTTATTTTTACAGTTTCAAAATGTCGTACGTAATTTACGTTGGATGTCATTATTTTACTCTTTGGTCATGAACGACGTTACCAACTAGGCTATGTAAACAAAGCGTGTAAATATTTTTCACGATGGTGTATTTTTTGTATGTTTGCGATTTAAGTTTGAAATGAGTTATTATAAATGGTTAATAATGAGTTATCGTTGGTGTGCGTTCCTGGAATACTAGTGTACAAACACCGGACAAACTATTCAATGTTTACATAGCCGTATGACGTCATAACATAGCGGCGACTATTTTATGCACTATATGACTACTTAAAAAATCGGAATACAGTGAAACCTGGATAAGAGAGAGTTGAAGGGACCGCCATCTCATTCTCTCTTATAGAGGTTTTTCACTTATCCAGGTTTCTCACTTATCCAGTTTCGGAAGTGGCTCCTCTCTCTTATAGAGGTTAAAAAATACATCTAATTTGTATGTAGGTATTCTAGGTATCTACATGCGTGAAGAATGATACATAAGTTTATAAATAGTATATAGTATTTACTAATTATTTGGGTTATGTTGATTAGAATTGTATGTAGGTAACTACAATGCGTAAAGAATGATAAATATGTTTATAAATAGTATATAGGTACTAATTGTTTGGGTTGTGTTGATTAGAATTGAACATAGATGATAATTACTTTTATTCATTCTAAAATACACATTTAAATATTAGGAAAATCAAAAAATCTACTTTTTTAATGACATGCCCTGTAGAACAGTGATACCTTATATGGACCGTAAATATATCTTTTGATTTTATTTAGTTTATAAAAGTAATTCTGATAAGTCAAATTCATTGCGTATTTCATTATAACTTATTTATTTATTCCTAAAGATTTATTTATTAACACAGAACCTTTCTCCTCAATTGATACTAATCAACTGGAGTAAGTTTGACCAATAAGATAGTGTAAACGCACGTGTAGCTATTCCAAAAGAATGTGACACAAAAATAATGTTAGGTACCTAGATTAAAGAAAACAAAAAAATATTTTTAAATAGAACACACTATTTCAACAAACAGGAAACGCACGTGTGCAAAAAATTTGTGAATAGAACACGATCCAAAAGCAACGGTAGTTAGATCCACGAAATTTAAGAATGGATCATAAAGTGCAGATGTTTCATTACCCTCAACTCTCGCTTATAGAGGTTCAGACAAGTAGTACTCTCAGTTATAGAGGTCCATGAGGGAAGAACGACTCTCTCTTATAGAGGTTTTTATCTCTCACTTATAGAGGTATTTGAGGGGTAAAATGACGGGACGTGGCAATTACTCTCACTTATAGAGGTTTCTCACTTATCCAGTTCTCAGTTAGCCAGGTTTGACTGTATTTTGTATTGACTTTTAAAATTTATTTTGTTAATTTACGATTTATAACGAACTTTTTCCGATTGCTTTTTGCCTAAGCTATCTCAAAAATACATTTACAGATTTTTTCTGGTTCATAGTAAAATACCCAATTGTCACAATTTTTAGGCGTATGCCTTTTTAATTAGGTACCATAAAGCTACTTTGCAATTGGTTGCCAATTGGATCATCCACAGACTACAAAACTAGAGTCTATTTTTGTTTTGTACTCTTACTTACCTCGCTTGGCTCTTTCGTGTATTCGCCCCACAAGCTATTCGGCCCGCGGGGCGAATCAACGAAGCCTCTTTTTGAATGCCCTCTTTCGCCCCGTGGGGCGAATCGCCGAGAACGATAAAAGAAGAGGCCGTTTCGGTCCACGTTGATAAAGATCAATTTCCCGCATCAGTATTACGTATTTCTTATGGTACAGCCACGCATAAAATTACATGAGATAAAATAAAAATCCCACTACAAGTAATCAACAGATATGCAACGCTATAAAAAAATTAAACAAGAAAAACAAACTACCAAAAACTTACTATATTGATATAACAGACATTATGAGCTGAAGGCTTAAGTTAAATTGAATATTGTTTGGTAGTAGGCGGGGCCCATTTGCAAACTATAAATTGTAAGAAAATTAACCGGTGTGGGACCTGTTACTATGTAACATTTTCGATATTCATTTAATTCATAAAAAAAATATTACACGTCACTACACAATTAATAGATTAAAAATTGCAGTAAAGTAGGTACATTGATAACAAATAAATATTCACATTAACTACCTACTACATCATTATGTTTACAACTACATATTATAATTAAAATGTCAAGAAAAATAAAATTAAAATAAATTACACCAATGAAGTATGTCATTGTAATGAATGAAAACATTAATAAAACATGTCTTAAAAAATACAAAAATAACAAAAACATTACATCATTGTAAATGAATCAAATTGATTGAAATAATTCTTAACCAATACATGTTTCACTAATTGTAAACATTTAAACATATCGAAATAATGAAATGCTTCCTCGATAAGCCAGCGTTTCAGGCGGGCTTTGAAAGAACCTATGCTAGAACCGTTCCGTACTGCAGCACTGACTGCACGGTCGCGAAATAGCAACATCGGACCACTTCCGAGATAATATGGTTATTTTCCCAAATCTTTTGTGATTGTATTAGCTAGGACTAAAGGGTAGTTCTAACATTTCGAGCAAATCACATGTTCGAAGAAAAAAAACATGTTCAACAGCTAAATGAAATTAAATATTTTTATATGGTGTGTTACGTATATGGGACTATAGGTATACTTTGCATCTTAATTTTTTTTTATATTAATTTAGTTTTAAATTTATTAAAAAATATTAACTTGCCAAAAATTCATTACCACCGTCGTTCATAACCTAAACGTATAGATTTGAGAGCAAATAACTAATCTATTAGATGTACCGCATACATTTCATCCTCTTATATAGTTGAAATACTTCCTACAGGAAGAAAACTGACGCTTTAAACTGGCATTAAATTTGGTATTTACTATCAAAGTAAAGCAAAATATTTTTGTACAAAAAAAACCACTACCATAAATTCTTTATGCAACAAAAAAACAGCCTATAGATATGAGAAATAAATAATGCAATATGAGATTTTTTCTAGCTTTAAAAAGAATTACACTGAACAACTAGTGCTCGCACTGTATAAAGGCTGCAAAAAGAGGTTGCATATGCAACGACGGCCTCTTTGCCATGGAAGGATTAAGCACCGGCCGTGAAGGAAAAAAAAAAGGATAGTGCGTGACAAGCCCCGCATTTATCGAGAGTTTCGTACAAATTCCCAAAATTGCATGAATTCTGGAACTACGAGTAAGTTGCTTAACAACGGAATTTGTGGATTTGGAAGCAGCATGCATCCAGCGTTTTGTCGTACGATGTGTTTGCTAGTCGATATGTGGCCTCCACTTGAGAACTTTCCAACGTTCATAATCATGCTATGCCTTGACCACGGCCATTTCAACCTGCCAATCCGCTGGGCTGCGCAATTTAATTTTTTAATGTTAAGTTATTGTTTATCTGAGAAACTATAGGTTTTACTAAATGTTTACGAATACAGTTATTGTCTATACCAATATTATAAAGCGGAAAGATTTGATTGTTTGTTTGCATTGAATAGGCTCCGAAATTACTGAACCGATTTGAAAAATTCTTTCACTGTTGGGAAGCTACACAAAGTACACAATCCCGGGTGTCATAGGCTATATTATATTTTATTTTTAAACTAGGGAGGCTGCTAGTAAAAAATAAAATTTTAGATTTTACTAAAACTTTTCACTTAAAATTACCAAAGTCGGAGAAAATAAGTAACTTTTAGTCCTAGTACCAAAAAATAACAGTCCGTCTGTCTGGCCGTCTTCCCATCTGTCCGTCCTCAAGTCACAAACCCTCATAACTACCACAAAGAACCGAATTGCATGAAATTTGACATTATAATAGTTTTATTTAGAATCTAAACTTCCATCGAATGAAAACAATGTGCCAAAATTGTATTGATTTAGATAGCATATTCAAGGTGAAGAAAACTCCTTTTTTTTTCTTCACCTTATACGCGGAAAGGTTTGACGTTTCTCATTTTTTAAGCTTGATAACGATCATCAATCAATCATCAATAAACAATTGCATTTTTGTTCATACACCCCCATAGGACTCATAGAATGATGCCCTTGATATAATGCAATTGTTTTTTTTTTCCATGAACTACTTTTCTACTTAAATGTACAGATAAAAAAGTGAATCGCGGGGCGAATCAACGAAGCCTCTTTTTGAATGCCCTCTTTCGCCCCGCTCCAAACAATGCGGGGCGAAAGAGGGCCTTCAAAAAGAGGCTTCGTTGATTCGCCCCGCGGACCGAACAGCTTGCGGGGCGAAACCACGAAAGAGCCCCTCGCTTTGAAGATTTTGCCGGATTCGCACACGTACGAATGCACCTGCATTACCCGTACTCTACATAGTTCTAGAAATTGTTTCTCTGTAAAATTATCCTTTGTAAAATATCCTTTGTGTCCACTGCACATACTTCCAGTAACCGAGACCACAGATTAGCTAACAGTATTCATAGACCGTAGTCTCTATAGTTACTGTAGCCCTTGGATACTTCGTTATTCGTCGGTAAGAGCTTGATAACTGTTACGAAATCTTTTGTTCAGCTTAGCGTTGGCCACCTGCATTCATTTTACATCGTAGGACTTTATAACAATCGTCTTAAATTTATACCTATAATTAGTCCGTCACTCAGATTGTCAAAAAATATTAGACACGACATAAACATATAAAAGACACGTACTTTTTCATTTGCAAATTAATGAAATAAAAATCGGCCAAGTACGAGTCGGACTCGCGCACAAAGGGTTCCGTACCGTATGGGAGCCCCATTCCGTTATTGATAGCGAGCAAAAATCTTCTAAAAATCACGTTTATTGTATGGGGGCTCCCCTAAAATATTTGTTTTATTCTGTTTTTAGTATTTGTTGTTATAGCGGCAACAGAAATACATCATCTGTGAAAATTTCAGCTGTCTAGCTATCATGGTTCATGAGATACAGCCCGGTGACAGACATACAGACGGACAGACGGCCATCGAAGTCTTAGTAATAGGGTCTCGTTTTTCCCTTTGGGTACGGAACCCTAAAAATAAATGAAGACATATTATAGAGGTAGCTTGTTGAAGTCCCGCGTGCCATCACGTCAAGATACACTTTTTGTAAATATAGGTAAGTGACATGAAGACTTTGATGGACTATTTATTATTTTATATTTCTTTACCCACTCATTATAAATGGCTATTATACTTTACAAATGATATTATAGAAGTAAAATGTTGGTAAGCTAGGTATTATGAATTGAAAATCTTGTGTATAGAAAGTTGGTCAGAGAACGCAGGACCGCTCTTCAAGGCTAGCATTTTCACCACAAATTTTATTTACAAGTCAAAACGACACTTTATATATTATCGTAACGTTGCATTTTCGCATATCGATTACATACATATGTCGTGGTTTGTACGCTAGCCGTGCAGGATACAGGCTGTAAATTACATTAATTTGCACACATCACATCCGATGAAGATCAAGGAGGTTGTGGACAAACGTGAATTTATCTTGCATAAAAATCGGAATCATTATCTGATCAAAATAATTCCGGTTTTTTATTTAAGATTATTACCCCATTACATCAATACCATAGACATCTCTTGAATAAATTATTATGGGTCAGTTTGTTATCAGGTTATCACTTATCAGGTGCTAAGTTAAATGAGTCATGATATCATTTTTAAATATATTTAAGGCTAACACTTTCATATGTGTATAAATTATGTGTGTGTGTATTATTAGGGATGCTAAGGTGTACCGCACCTAAAGGTCCCATCCATGCTATTACCTGCAATTTGTTGCAATTGTTTTATATCAATGAAAAAATGACACACAAACGAAATAAACCCCTGTATCGTAAATAGGTATCTTAAAATAATAGGTATTGACGTATAAAAAGACAAAGACTTTCAGTTTCTTTGTCAGTTTACCTAAAATCAACTTCAATTTAGGTCAGTGCCTAATTTTATTCAGCTCAAGGTGAGAGTGTTGTATGCCTCATTTTGAAAAACTGATTATCTGGTTTTTATTCACAAAAGCTAAGTAAATTCGTATAAACCTGATGGCTGTTGTCAGACTTTTTTAGCCGCTTGAAGGCTTTTGACACACAGGGATACTAGAGGGATAAATGTGGTCGATCGAGAAAATCTGAAAGAGGTGCATTGATTTTAAATGGCATGAATTAGAAAGAGACATGAAAATATTTCAATTCGGTGTCGATTGCCGGATTTTTCACTACAGAATATCAAATTCTTGCCAAATTCCATTATGTACCTATACATTTGACAGTGACCACCTCTTGGAGAGATTTTCGATAGATTTATGCGGTTGAAAATTGTCTCAAGCACGCAAAGAGTATAGAAACTCTGTGTGGCCAAAAAACTTCTTAAGGTGGTATGGCTACCGTCTGTTCCGCGCATTTTCAATAAGTTATTTAATTATTTAGGTATTTACCAGGTCGAAAATTTAAAATATCACACTATCAGATCTGTGAAGAACACGAAATAGAAACGTGATAGATACATATTTTTGTTGGCATAAAATGAAAATCATCCTACCAATATGAAACCTGTTTATTTGTTTTCGATGATTCTTAATATGTGTAGGAAAGATAAGTTTTGCACTAACGTTACTCCCTCTAGATCCTACCCAAGTCAGCTGGCGTGGCCTTGGGTTGTGGTATTTTCCATGGTTGTAGTTGTACAGATGAGTAGAGTAGCATACAGTTATCACCTCGGACATTATGATTGCCTGGTACATACACATGGATGGCTTAATTGTTGTACTAACAGTAACTAATGTAAATAACTAAAACTTATCTACTGTTGTTAGTTATTAGTACCTCATTGTTACATTTTTAATCAGCGCTCCTAACTGTCCCTTTCCCTCTGCAGGTGCGTTCACCTACATATCATACATAGCCCTATCCTTTTCTAAAATTAGTTCTTTATGCTCACATGCATTAGCATAGTTTCCGAATCCTTCGTTCACAATGACATTATTCCAATGCAATTAAGTTCACGTTAATGACATATTTCTCAACACCGACCTTGCGCGGTAACAGTACAAATAATTCAGTTCAAAAACGCTGTATTCGCCTCATTGGATGTCTATGACAAGCGAGCAAGTACGCAGTACATTGCTGTTTTTGTTAATAATTTTCGTTTGAAGGGCGTTGAAAGGAAGTAGTATATGGTGTTCGTAGTTATGAAGCCTCATTGCGTAGGTTATAAGTAGGTAGTGCGTACGACCACGGGCGTCGGGGAAATGACCACGATAAACGACCTACAAAATGCTTCAAAGTGGGTCGACCTCTAGCGACAATCGGCGACGCTCTTCGTTAAACGTTTTTTTATTCGCGTAATAAACAATATTGGGTAAGAGTTTGTTTGTAAATCTGTCAATTATAGAGACATTGTTTGTTACGTTACGGTTACGCAAAGGGAGGGATGTTGTATTTATTTTGTCTTTGGAATCTCGAGTTGGCATGTGCCTAGGTGCATTATATTGAGCTAGACGTTTTGTCGTAGAATTGTTGTATGGAGATGATGCTCCAAACACTACGGCCGCAATTGGAAGTACAATACGGAATGATAAAATGTTAATTAAATTGTATAAAAGTATCAATTTTGAAGGCTCTTTCACGACTATTAAGCATCAAAGAGTTCCAAAGTAGATATTGCTTTGGTCTCTTTGTCTAATGTTTTTCCAATGAAAATTAGAGTTTAGTTTTAACTAAATCTTGTTAAGTATTCAAATTGAACCCAATGTGAATAGAAAGGTACTGTAATCGTGAAGTCTATACTTACTCGTATCTTTCAGTTTGCATTTAATATCTAGTACCCTGTCTGCAAAATATGTACTTTTATGTTAAGTATACCTAACAACAAACTCAAACTCCTTGGCGTCTATGAACACGAGGCAAGTGGCTGTCCAGTAGTAATATACTTACTCATATGTTAGTGGCGTACGAGAGGGGATGTACGCGGCTTAGCTAACTTCACAACCGTCGAGAAGTTTGATTCGGCAGAATCCGCATCAATGCGTCTCTACTGTTTTCCACCGATTCTTATTTTCTGTTTAAAATTATTGTATATCTTAAGAGAAATAAGTAAGAAAAGTAGCAGGTAACAAAATGGGTAAGACAGGAAAATAACACAGGATCAGTAATACCATCTTAGATTATAGAAGGGAAGACCATCGGGAATGACGTGGCAGAGTAAATGTCAAACATTGTGACGTCGTCACAAGTCATTGTGACGTCTCACTCTGGCAAATAAAGGAGTCATCGGCCAAATGTACTGACCGTTTAAGTTTGGACTATACTATACATACATGAGCATCATTATACTCATCTACGATTTCATTGTAGGTCTTCGAGCAAATATCTACGGAGCCACATTCCCTAAGTACACTGTGGTAAATTATTTTGTATTTGTATTTTGTATTAGTGCCTGTAACCGAGCACTTTACAATCGCGCAGCGTTGTAGTCGGCTTACAATTGCCTTACGACTGACTAAAAAGCCTGCCCTTTATAGATTGGGCAGAGTTTTGGCTCGGGCACTTTTTTGCACGCTTCTGACACTATAGATATTTGCTCGAAGTTGTAGGTACAATACTTATCATTGCAATCACGCACTTGACTAACACTGAAATCGCGAAACAAAATTGCTGATATCAAAATTTTTGTATAAATTAGCCGATTATTTTTTTCGATTTCGAGGTTAGTGCCATAGTAAAAGTTGGTCATAATAACGAGTATAATGACATCGTTTTAGCTTAGTGACTTGTATAAGTACGTAAAAAGCTTATGTGGAAAACCATTTTCAAAGATAAATAATAGTCAAACAATAGTCAAAAATAAACATCCAATTCAAGATATAAATTATATTAGTTTATTTTGATTATTGTATAAGTTATATTTTGACGTGTTTTATAAACAAATATTTTAAATCCAAATCAACAATTTAACTTTGTATCTTAACACCTTATACTTATCGGAGTTCAAAGGAAACTACTTACCCAAAGCTTACTTTCAACTAACCGCTTAAACAATTCTTTAATTCGTCCAAACATGTCAAACGAAATTGGTACCTATTACCAAAGAGATAAAGTCGAGTCGTTTCCCTCACAGCCGAACACGTTATGGTATGTATGGATCGATGTTGAACATCGTAACAACGCGCGTCGCGCCAACTTTGGGCGTAGGCCCAAACTCTACCAAAACGGGATAGAGCAAAGGGGTTAGTATTCTTTATACGTAAACGAAAACTGTATTAGTTTCCGTGTGGCTCTATATATTTTTGAACAACGCCCTTGGTGGAAACAAGAAAGAACTAACAAACATTTATTAAAACGATAATAGATTTCTTTTAATATGTAACTCTATTAAGGTTTCAGAATATAATTTTGTGCTGAGCTAGGCAAAGCGTCGTAGGTTGTGTGACCATATTAGAAATGCCATAATGGTGTATATTCAGATTTCCTAACAAGTCACATTTATACACCATTGTGGCTGACATTTATTTAAATGTCTGTAAAGAACTCATTGGTACGGGATCGGGACATATTTTCTTAAAGAGGAATAAAAACATAACAAAATCTCCACTCCTGTAACAGTTGTGGATCTTTCCTCGTTAAGCTTAAATAGCATGTAACATAAATGATTCACGAGCTACAACGATCCGGTTTGCTGGAACTTGGGCTTTACAATCTGTGACGAGAATTGTAAACTCTTGAAGGGTGAGATTAACAGAGTTCGGAAAGATATTGAATTCGCTGATCGAATTGTTATGCTGTGGAAATTGTGGCGTTTAGGGGAATTGTACTGTATCGGCCGAATCATACAAGTCGGTGGATGTGAAGTTAGAGCCACAATACGCCTAAGCATCGCGCAGCTTTATGTGAGCTTTAGTCGGGATTGGATATTGCGCAGCTTGTAGCTAAATTCACATCCGCCGACTTGGATGATTGGGTCTATACCCGCCTTTTAATAGTAGTTCACTGCTGAACATAGGTCTATCCACGAAGGTTGACTGGGTAAGATCCATCACGCAGACTTTTACATATTACATAAATAATTATTTATTAGATACTCAGGAAGTATCTAATAATTTTTTTTTTACACGGAGACACGGCGTACATTTAGGCTACGCATTAAACACACTTCAAACTTATGATGCATTTTTTCAATAATTGTTTTTTTTTTCGTAGAGTGACGAGCAGTCATAAACCCTGTGCATTGTGCAATGAAACACTGTGCTTATTATATTACATAAATACATGACATTTAATTCAATTAATTAAATATTACAACTAGAACTCGCTTTGTACTTACACATAATATGTATTAACATATAATTTCTCTACTAGCACTTTCACTGCTGAAAACACGTACGTCAGTGTTTTCGATTTTCACAGCCCGGGGCGGCTACACGCGCCAGGCGTGTTGCACCGAATTCCATAGGACGGTGCGACAACCCACACGCGTGTGTGTTTTATCAAAAGTAACGTCAATGCCTGCAAACGTGCAAGGCGTGTGCGACGATTTAAAAAAAAAACACTATAAAATGTAGAAAATAACATAGTTTTTATGTTACTCTATCAAATATAACATGCTGGCAAATTTTTAATCTAGTTATTTTTAATTTATACTTTAGCAAAATAATATATTTATTTACTAAAGTATTAAATTATATTATTAGGTATGAAAGCATTGACTATGCATTGCTATCCTGAAAATATTAATATTTGTGATGCAGGCATAGAAATAGGCGCGTAAACACGCCACGCGTGAGAAGTCGCACTGGCGCCACTCGTCGGGCGGTGTAATGGCCAGTGCGACTTTACGCGCCTGGCGCGTTATCTTACCGTGCGTGTTAGCAAGTACTCGCGTTGCTCCACAGATGGTGTCTCGACGCGATGGCGTCTGTCCGCGCCTAGCGCGTGCGTTTAAGTATAGACTTCTCCTAGCAGGCATAATAACGAAAAAAACCAGGCTATCACTTCAAAAACAATGAAAGCATTTATTTTTCTTGAATCTATTAGGGTCACAATAGCCTAATAAAACATTTGAGAGACGCGTCTAGAATTTATTTAAATACTTAGTCTAGACATGAAGCAACAGTTTTTAATCAGACAGTATAATTAGTGTTGAAATAATCAGTACCAATAATCTGGGTCACATTGTTCGGCACTTCGAAAAACTCTAATGAAGGTTATTCAGTCAGGGCATTATTATTTTATTCTGAGGGGTGGAAAGACAGGGGTAATACAAAATAGAGATCCAAACCGGCCAACTTATCTGCAAATTTCAAAGAGGCGCTACCATCGCATATTTTCGAGCAACGGTAGAATTTTCCTGATGAAATGTTTAGTGACATGACTTGGTCGTTTTCAAATTTATTTTGGTTGATACGCCCTTAAATTAAGGGTGTCCAGAGGGATACGTGGATCGGACACTTTGAGGATAAGCAATTTTATTTAGTGCAATACCGTGTAGCCTCACTGTAATGCTTCCTTTGTGAAAGTGTTTGGAGAAATAACAGTTTAAAAGTAGTTTTATTATGATTGGCGGACTTACGTAAGAGAATTACGTATAAGGCTATTTTACTTGTGATTTTTTTAGATGTCGGATGTGAGTTTTTGTCACTGAAGGACATTTTCTTATATGTAGTTTAAGTTTTATGACTTGTATAAGATGCCTGGGCAGGCAATTAATTGGAATGAATTATAGCTCTTAACCTTCCAGAAGAAGTAAAACATTGAAAACTGTATTGTACTCTGTTGTGTAGTTTAGAAGATCTAAGATACAGACAAACACACGGAAGGCGACTTTGCTATATAATGTAGATAGTTTGCAAATACGTCTTTGTTATTTTTTTCTGCATAGCGTCTTTTTTATTTAAAGGCGCTTTTATTGTTCTTATATTCCAAAATAAAAATGATTTAGGAAAAGATGTCGTGAAAATATACAAGCCGTTGTTACGGTGAAGGAAATCATTGTGAGGCAACCTGCGTACGCCCTTAGAAGGAATTCGTTGGCATATGAATCCATCAACTCGCACTGGGCCAGTGTGGTGAATATGATCCAATCACTCTTCGTGGATAGGCGTACGCCCTGCAGTAGACTATTAAGCTTGCTGAATGCAAATATTTTACAAATAAAATTTAAAATGAAAATCGATAGGAAAATGTATATCACAGGTGTAACACAAGTACATTTATATATGTTACACCTGCGGTAAGCTTTTTTGCTTTGACTGCATTTAATTACTTTACAGTACTTAGTATAAGATTATAATTACTACACTGCATATGAAACACGGTCTACATGTCAACGTTGAATAACTATCTCTAAATTTAATTCCTCTATATAACAATATAGGCTGTTTATATCAATGGCAACGGCCTAGATTTCTTAGGCTTATTTCCGGTATTCAAATCAGTCTAGGAAAAATTTATAAAAACATGAATTCACCTCTCAAAATACATGAATATACTTCTACGCCTTCTACTAAAGTATTTTGCATTGTGATTTTTATTTACTATGAACTAGGTATCAAGCTTGTCCTGTAGGTACTATGCTCAAAATAAGTCATTGTACTCATCATATAAAATAATTTTCGCTCTGGGTCTAATCCTGTAAACTATGTAAACCAAAATCAGAAATATGAAGATACCACACCATAAGTTCATTGGCCCTCGATAAAAAGTTCCTACTTATGGTAGATTTTTTTTTACGATTTTGAGATTTGTTCCATAGTAAAAGTAGTTCTTACGTACTGTACCGGCCTGTTTTTAATAGTCCACTGCAGGACTTATGCCTACCCACGAAGGGTGATTGGGCCATTTCCACCATGCTGGCCCAGTGCGGATTGGTGGATTCACATACGCCATCAAATTTATTCTACGGACGTATGCAGGTTGCCTGACCATGTTTTCCATCACCGAAAAGCCAGTGGTGTGAAATTCCGTACATAAATTCCAATGCACTTTTTGGTACGGGGCCGGGACTAGAACCCACGACCTCACGATTGTAAGACGGGTGTCGTTAAGTTCTTACGTAGGTATAATTTCTTTTCATTTTAGTGCAGAGCAAGATTTATTTTTGTATACTCTTATAGGAAACTAATACATTTTCACAGTATATTATGCACCAAAATAACTTTTCGTTTCGTCTTGATCGGCCATTACCACTCCGTAAATTTCGAATGTTTTAAAAATACAAGTGATATAAAATATCCTACTTGTACTTATATTCATGCTATTCCATTAAGTTCTGGGTTCCGTACCCCTAAGATTAAAAATATAGTGTAAAACTTTACAATGTTCTCCAATCCCTTTGATGTCTTGCAATTTTCGGATAAAATTTATGGCCGAGTGCGACGGCGGCGGCGCTCGGACCCACTCTTTTCGATTAGTTTTCTACATTGATCTATAATATCTTACAAATATCTAATGGTGATCTATTTTTTTTCTTTTTCTAAATAACAAGTTACTTTACTCATTTAATTATGTATATTAGGTATACCATAATAATCGTGTAAAAATAAAAACGCATAAGTAGGTTTGCTTTAATAGTTTAAATTAATTAATTAATAAACTCTCGGAGATACAGGTTCTTTCGTGATTCTTAGATAATTATCATGATATCAGCCATAAGACGTCAATTCCTAGATAACATTATTAGGATGAAAAGTCTTCCAAATAAGACGTGTCGGAAACGGCCAGTCTGCGGCGCGCTCCTGCGGTATTGCCTGCGGAAGTTCTAAAACATTGTATTTTTTTTCGGTCCACCATGTCTTTTTCTGATTTCTTCTTTATGCGACACTTTCACACCAATCCTCTCTAGTCTTCTACACTTGTTATTTTAAAGTTAACGAAAATATTTGCGTACGTAATTTCATGCAAGGAGTCAAAAGATTTTTGCGGTACATTTTCCTAATACCTCATTATCTCGCGCATCGCACAACATTTTCCACACTCTTTTTGCTGTGATAAAGAAGCGTAAAGCTAATATGTGTACGCGATAGAAGAAAATTTGGGGAAACATACTCGGGTAAGCTGCGGGCGGTTCCCTATTAACCCCCTCTGGGGTGGCGGAGGGAACAAAAAAAAACAAATACTCAAGGGTAAGGTAACAATGTTCTTTCTTTTAACTAACATTTCGGGTTAAAGAAATTATTACTCATCAACAAATTAACAATTTCGTTTGTGTGAGAAAGTAATCAGTTACGTACTACTCGTAACATACTTCAACAGTTGCAAATATAAGTTTCGTATGTAAGAGTTGTTTTTTTTGGTCATAAATATAATACACTTTTAATTTAACGATGAATAACGACACCAACCCTGGATTGTTTGTACTGGTTAATTGGTATGGGATTTGCAGGTTCAGTAAACCATCTGAGGCTGAGATGAAAATAATCATGGATAACTTTTGTTTTTCAATTAGATTGGCCTCGCTGTTTGATCACTCTGTATTTTCCTAAAGTAAGCGAATGTGGATTAATTGTTTTAAGTAGAATATTTGCCAAAACATCGTATTTCAGACTCTAAATGGCCCTGTATATTAGCAAATATGCAGTCACACACGCACAATCAAAATTAATAAAACAATGTGTTGGGCAGAATGCGAATGTTCTATTATAGCCTGTGAGCCTATTGCATTAAATTATATTTTTCGGCATAGGTTCAGTCAGAGATAAGCGCAGTGTCCCATTATACATAGGCACTATATTAGTTTTATTATCTATGTTTAGATTTTTTGTCAACTCTACCCATACCTATTTAAAGATGTTACTTATGCAGGCGTCAGACTGCGTAAAGCACTAAAGTGCTCTTAAGTGAGAACTCTAAGCTTGTCATTCTTGTCAATGAAAATTACGTGTGTTTATTGTGCTCGGTCTACCCTGAATGTTTCTGGATAACTTCGGCGTTTTATCCAGCTTTTTGATTGTAGGGTGGTAGAGAATTCAAATTCCAACAATTTACTCTTTTTGCAAACAAATTCTTTATGTTTGAGAATATAATTTAAGATTCGTCTTAGTACCAGATTGTTACATAACAATCGTTTATAGACGAAGTTTATTGATTAAAAATCTAATTTCCATCCCCATACAAAGTAAACTGATTTCTAGTAAGCTCTCTACACCGACATAATCTTTCTTACAAATAAAGCAAGAGCACACTGCTCACTTTCCAACAAAATCATTTAGTTAAACAATCCCTTAGAATGGCGCACGATTTCGAAAAGGGGCGAAAACGCAATTAATCGCACAACTTCTGTCACTGTATACCCCCCTTTATACCCATGCGCCTACAGAAATTGCTAGTGAAATGTGGCCCTAAATTTACCAAACGCTGGCAAGCTGAAATGCACCTTCTGTTTAAGTGTTTACGGATGATTTTAACTTGTGTTACGCGATTGAAAAGATAACGCGAGGGTAGTTTTTCAAACAATTATATGGGATTGTGGTTGTTAACTATTGAATCGAATTATGAATATCGTATTGATTTTCAAACATTCTGCTTGACCTTTATGATGCTAGTGATAGATTTTGATTAATTACGTAAGATGTAACCACATACATAATAAATAGAGTTAACAGCGGACTCACAACAAAATAATTATTAACAGCTCTATACTACCGGAAAACTGGATAAAGAATTCTTTGAATTGAATTGAGAATTCTTTTCTTGAGAAAAGATTGACTTGATTTTTGGCATGAATATAGTTTAACGGTAGGAAAGGCTACTTTTTATCCCGACAAAAATAAAAGGTTCCTATGGGACAGCACAAAAGTTTAAATATCACGCAGGCAAATCCGTGGGGAAGAGCTAACTTAAAATAACTAAACTTTTTTTAAAGCTAATTGCGTATTTGTAATACGAATTTTGTTTTTGTTCAGCCACCAAGTTTGCTCTACATTCCGTTCTGGATTTTTTGAGCGTTGACTAGAGTCACAATTTCCTAGAGTTAGCAGGTATATTGCCCATAACCAACAGAAATAGATACGATATCTTGAGTATAGTACATACTTACCTGTAAGAACTTATCCTTGGACTAACATTTTCAGAGAAAACCGCCCTTCGTAGACACCTCTTAAATTGCTTGTCATGCGTTTCAGGTCTCATAGGTATCATTTAGTTTTAGTCTAGGACTCTGGGTGCTATGTGTTACTTTTGGTAATAAATTTAAACGTAAACACTTCATTCACATACTATTTTAAGTGTCCATAACGGCATATTGAATTCGAACGGAGATATTTTTTTAATAATAATAAATCATTTATTTCCAAAAGAACAATTACATAATTCACTTTGATTAATTCTAAAAATGCACGCATAAAATACAATGGATAATTTTAACTTTTTTGTAATATTAGGTATACCTATTTTCATGCAGAACAATGAGATTTAGTAAAACAATATCTGTGGGCCCCAAACTACGCTAAGCCTGTATCTTGAAACAGTATTTCCTTTTTATCAAATGAGAAACTTTTATTTTAAAAATTAACCTTTGTCACTTGCCGTATTTCAAACTATCTCCATGCAAAAAATCAACTCTATCCGTTGCTCCGTTCCCGCGTGAAAGAGGAACAAACCAACAAATCAACAAACACACTTTCGGATTTATATTATTAGTAAGGAATAAGGATAAAGATAGTAAGGTAAGTAAGTGATGTTTCTTTAAATTACGGATCTAAATTTTCATTTTTACAATGAGACCAACTCTAAAATTGTGAAAAAATATCGGTAGAGATATGACTATACCTTAATTGAAATCGGAAATTATTAGTTTTTATTCTCGGACACTCACTTAACAACCTATTTGTATGCACTAGAAAGCCACATAAATACATTCTGACCTTTCTTATAGGAAAATTTATAACAACAGGTATAAAATTAATTGCGCAGAAGGTAAGACATATTAATAATTTGGTTAGCATTACGCAACAGGCGATTCGACGGACGATATCGGCACACCTGCTATTTTTATAACGTTAAACGTTACAAGGAAAACGCAAAAGCAAAAGAGCTATTTGATGATCCATTACACTCATATCCCGTTCATTCCTCCGATTAATGATGATGACGCTTTTGCTTTTTTTCTACATTTTCTATGAAACTACCGATATACTGACTAAATATCACATAGGTACCTACTAAGATCTTTGAATAAACACATAAGCTAATTCACTTAGTTTAATTATGTCAATAATAAAATAATGTAACTAAATAAAACACTATTTGGTTACAATTTTTTTAGTAAATTTAACCATGAAATGAATCGGTATAAAATCTAAAAGCTTTGCTTGGCATTCTCAGGTATCCTCATTCAGAATTGTTTATTTCTATATTTTTATTTATTGGATACTCTCGTATCAATCAATAGCAGTAGGTAGATACCTGAAAATGAGATATTTTTTTACAATTTAATCATTTAGTACATTTTACGCACATTGGGGTCTATGCTCTTTATTATGTGCATTCTATCTATCGCTATAATAAAGTAGAATAAGAAAGAATCACTTTACTCAGAACACGACGTTTAGTAAGTATAAGTTACATCCAACTAAATGCCTCATTTCATAAATCCTGATTAACTAAAGCATCCATTCGAGTCCACTCGAAGTAAAACTTTAAACTACGCGAAATGCCGTTGAAAACCAACGCAGTGGAAAATTAGACGCTGATGCATCGTAGCTGTACCTACATGAACTCGGCTGGTGCCAACCGGCCCGTTACGTGTGCACCCCGCCTTATACCACGTCCATACATTACTATTGATTGTGTTTTTTTCGCAAAATGTCTGACCTCACCATCATGTGGGATATAGAAGTGACTGGTTGAGCCTTTACATCCTAGGTAGAGACTCTAGGAAGGAATCGGAAGAAAGTCAGTAGTGACGATCGTCATTGTGAACTTTTACAATAAATAGTAAACTTATTTCATGGCAAAGTTCACAAAGGTATACCTGTATAAGCCCTGAGTACACCCTTGTATCGGGGTTTTGTACTAAACGGTTTAAACAACCGAGACCTACTATTTAACATGTCACCCGAGCCACGTCAGCGTCTCGAAAACGAAACCTCGCTTCTCGTTATGAGATATAAGGATACATGTAAGAGACATTAGTATGGAAAAATTTAAAATATTGTAATGATTTTTATAGGTTTCTAATGTGAAAGTTCACCTTAAAGTTTATTTTTTAAAATGAATTATGATTTACTTTCATTTCCCTTATTACCGTATTAGCATTCTGTTTACACTGACATTATCGTTAATTTTAATAGCACGCTTATTACACGACATTGGCGACATGGCTGCTATTATTATAGCCATACCAAGTCGAACACCGCTCTACCTACTATGTAAATACAGTTTATTTCTTTTTACTTTAATGGGAACCGGTGCTAAAAGAAAGGATTCACAGAAAAAATACTAAACGGTTATGGGATTAAGACCAGAGTAGGAAGGAAGTACCTGATTTTTTGTAAGACCGAGGTAGGTCCGTACTTTAAAAAAAAATGCTTTTGAAGACCGCTCTCGGATGCGAAGACAGATATCGCGTCCCCTGCGTCAGAATTGGAGCATATGGAACAGACAGATAGATTCTTATTAAAAAAAACGATCCAACATACTATGTACACTAATACACTACCGAACTTGTAAATACTCATACAATGTTTATACTATTATATAACACCGACAGCAACATTTCTTCTATACTTAATTAAATCTGTCCCATCCAAAGGTTGCCTAGAAGAAATCGCTGTAGGCCTTAAGGCCTACAGGCATTACCAGACTGTTTCGTGTTATATTTAGACATTGCGTGTCCTGGATCGGCATTTTGTCGCATAGAAATAAATCCACCAGCGGCAGTATTGTGTACGCGTTCTGACGTTCAGCTTCGCTTTTTCTCCGGCTCGCTCTCGTGGCGCGAGTAACTGGCCCGAGCAGGAGAAAAAGCCAAGCCAAACGTCAGAACCAGTACACTCAGCTCCGTGTACTCCAATTCCGACGCATTATAATTCCGACAAGTAATATTTACTTTTGTTTAACGCCCCCATAAAACTACAAAGAAATACCAGTAATCACCACAGCTTAATACCCAGAACGGCCAGTGCTTTATCAGGCCACATTTACGTACCGCCTTATCTTATCAGTCCGATAAGTCGTCACAGAAAACAGGCTATCGGTAGTTAACTCGGCAATTCCGAGTTAGTTTAACCATAAAATTGTTTGATTTATTTAACTTTCTCTACATGTGGTTAACATCTGTGACGAAGTAGCTATCGGCTCGTTGTTGTTCTAGTTTCAATTACGTGTAGTGCACTCGCAAACGTAAAGCGTAATGGTACCTACTTGTAAAGTTGGTATAGGCATGGATATAATTTTCACTTGCTTACTGTACTGACTTTTTTAATAGTCCAGGAAAACATAAGCCTATACAAAAAGGGCGATACAGGAAGCAAGAAGATGCAAGGTGCTGGCGTTTATTTGGCTAAAGAAACGCATAAGCATTGCCATGCTGAGCACGCTGCTAACTGGCAGTGGGCTTGAGCATTTGGATTATCTTTAGACCTTCAAGGGTGGATTCTTTGGATGATCCAATTGCTTTTTATGTAGTAGCAGTGTATGTAGTTTTAACTCATAAAATAGTATTGTATTTTTTTACTTAATAAAGGCACTCAGCCCATGTTTAAAAAAGAAGCTGTAAGATGCACTTTTTTAGAGATCCCAACTAGAAATTCCAAATAAAAAGCCCAAGTTGGATCTACAGAAGATAATACGTGGATACTTATGTATGGATATACTTATCTATGGATTTATATTCACATAATATCATCATCAAATCATCAATATGAACTACTTCTACTATAAAACTAACCATGAAGACAAAATAAAAACCTCCAAATCGATCATACAAAAATAAACGAAAATAGTCGATTGAGTTTACTATAGAATTTATACTCTGAGACTAAAAAGACAATCACTACATTGTAATAGTCATATTCTAGAGCAACGTGCCTTTTTTGACTGTCGGTCTGTGTATCTGCTTAGATCTTCTTATCTAAACAACAGATCGCAATGCGGTTTTTACTATCATTTAGTATATGTATTCCATCCAGGTTTAAAGCAATTTCCATTCATATCCCGGGACGTAATGTTAGTACAAGGATAAACATTTGCTGATGTAATTGTACCTAGTTTTGAGGGACGGACATGCCCCTTGATTATAATTTATGCCTCGGTACAAAGTTCGCGTAGAGTTGAAGCATCTAGCGGTATTGTATTCTTTGCTCCACTTACTTCGCTGGCTTGGAGATATTTTCTTAATTTGCCGAGTTATTCTTCTGATGGTAACCTTTAGCTAAACCTCAATATCGCACAAAGCTTAGTGTTATTTCAAAAGTAGATTTGATATAACTAATTATAAACTTGTTAAGTATTTTGTGCAGTTATTATTGTATTTTTTTCTGACACACCGCTTTTTTACACAATATGTTTTCCCATCTGGTGGAAAATTCTGTAGTTATGTCAGTGCTTAATATAATTGCAACGACTATGTGTAGGTACCCTCTTTAATAAGCGCAGCTAACAGAATTTTTCTTAAAATATTAGGTTGGGGAAAAGTCTTTTCGCATTATAGTATGTATGAACTTGTTATAAAATCTCTTCGGAAATTTATTATTATTATTATTTATTAAATAATAAAAATTTCTTCAGAATTCTTTAGATAGTGTCAGGTTAACATCACGAGAGGACTGCCAAAACCACTTGTCGCGGTATTTTGATCAGAAGTCCCAAAATGTCTTTAGCAATGCGATCATGAGCCTACCTACAAGATGGCAAAAAGTTATCGAACACAATGGTACCTACATACTTTAGTTAAATGTAAATAAACTTTATTAAAAAATGTTTTGAATTTTCCTCAAAAATGCGAAGAAACTTTTTCCCCAACCTATTATTTATAGGACGTCCACCTTTCTAAGATCAGTAGAACGCGCTTCGCTGCGTGCCCCGCCGCTTCCAAATGGACTTGGACTTATTGAAAATCCATAGAAGAGGACTATGTCCAGTGGACATCCTACGACTGGTGGATGAATGAATGATGTACCTACTTGTTTTTCAGTCGTATTATACCTACATGATAGTAAAGTGCGATCCTCAAAATAGCTAAAATTTGCTCAACGAGCTTTAATAAATTAAAACGCGTATTCACAGGTCAGGTTTTTCGAACTTATCAGTGTGTCCTTGTAGGAATTCCAGAGTTCAATACCACTAAAATAAACGCTGCATGTGCTTACGTCATTACACTAACAATTAGGTACAATTACATCAGCAAATGTTTATCCTTGTACTAACATTACGTCCCGGGATATGAATGGAAATTGCTTTAAACCTGGATGGAATACATATACTAAATGATAGTAAAAACCGCATTGCGATCTGTTGTTTAGATAAGAAGATCTAAGCAGATACACAGACCGACAGTCAAAAAAGGCACGTTGCTCTAGAATATGACTATTACAATGTAGTGATTGTCTTTTTAGTCTCAGAGTATAAATTCTATAGTAAACTCAATCGACTATTTTCGTTTATTTTTGTATGATCGATTTGGAGGTTTTTATTTTGTCTTCATGGTTAGTTTTATAGTAGAAGTAGTTCATATTGATGATTTGATGATGATATTATGTGAATATAAATCCATAGATAAGTATATCCATACATAAGTATCCACGTATTATCTTCTGTAGATCCAACTTGGGCTTTTTATTTGGAATTTCTAGTTGGGATCTCTAAAAAAGTGCATCTTACAGCTTCTTTTTTAAACATGGGCTGAGTGCCTTTATTAAGTAAAAAAATACAATACTATTTTATGAGTTAAAACTACATACACTGCTACTACATAAAAAGCAATTGGATCATCCAAAGAATCCACCCTTGAAGGTCTAAAGATAATCCAAATGCTCAAGCCCACTGCCAGTTAGCAGCGTGCTCAGCATGGCAATGCTTATGCGTTTCTTTAGCCAAATAAACGCCAGCACCTTGCATCTTCTTGCTTCCTGTATCGCCCTTTTTGTATAGGCTTATGTTTTCCTGGACTATTAAAAAAGTCAGTACAGTAAGCAAGTGAAAATTATATCCATGCCTATACCAACTTTACAAGTAGGTACCATTACGCTTTACGTTTGCGAGTGCACTACACGTAATTGAAACTAGAACAACAACGAGCCGATAGCTACTTCGTCACAGATGTTAACCACATGTAGAGAAAGTTAAATAAATCAAACAATTTTATGGTTAAACTAACTCGGAATTGCCGAGTTAACTACCGATAGCCTGTTTTCTGTGACGACTTATCGGACTGATAAGATAAGGCGGTACGTAAATGTGGCCTGATAAAGCACTGGCCGTTCTGGGTATTAAGCTGTGGTGATTACTGGTATTTCTTTGTAGTTTTATGGGGGCGTTAAACAAAAGTAAATATTACTTGTCGGAATTATAATGCGTCGGAATTGGAGTACACGGAGCTGAGTGTACTGGTTCTGACGTTTGGCTTGGCTTTTTCTCCTGCTCGGGCCAGTTACTCGCGCCACGAGAGCGAGCCGGAGAAAAAGCGAAGCTGAACGTCAGAACGCGTACACAATACTGCCGCTGGTGGATTTATTTCTATGCGACAAAATGCCGATCCAGGACACGCAATGTCTAAATATAACACGAAACAGTCTGGTAATGCCTGTAGGCCTTAAGGCCTACAGCGATTTCTTCTAGGCAACCTTTGGATGGGACAGATTTAATTAAGTATAGAAGAAATGTTGCTGTCGGTGTTATATAATAGTATAAACATTGTATGAGTATTTACAAGTTCGGTAGTGTATTAGTGTACATAGTATGTTGGATCGTTTTTTTTAATAAGAATCTATCTGTCTGTTCCATATGCTCCAATTCTGACGCAGGGGACGCGATATCTGTCTTCGCATCCGAGAGCGGTCTTCAAAAGCATTTTTTTTTAAAGTACGGACCTACCTCGGTCTTACAAAAAATCAGGTACTTCCTTCCTACTCTGGTCTTAATCCCATAACCGTTTAGTATTTTTTCTGTGAATCCTTTCTTTTAGCACCGGTTCCCATTAAAGTAAAAAGAAATAAACTGTATTTACATAGTAGGTAGAGCGGTGTTCGACTTGGTATGGCTATAATAATAGCAGCCATGTCGCCAATGTCGTGTAATAAGCGTGCTATTAAAATTAACGATAATGTCAGTGTAAACAGAATGCTAATACGGTAATAAGGGAAATGAAAGTAAATCATAATTCATTTTAAAAAATAAACTTTAAGGTGAACTTTCACATTAGAAACCTATAAAAATCATTACAATATTTTAAATTTTTCCATACTAATGTCTCTTACATGTATCCTTATATCTCATAACGAGAAGCGAGGTTTCGTTTTCGAGACGCTGACGTGGCTCGGGTGACATGTTAAATAGTAGGTCTCGGTTGTTTAAACCGTTTAGTACAAAACCCCGATACAAGGGTGTACTCAGGGCTTATACAGGTATACCTTTGTGAACTTTGCCATGAAATAAGTTTACTATTTATTGTAAAAGTTCACAATGACGATCGTCACTACTGACTTTCTTCCGATTCCTTCCTAGAGTCTCTACCTAGGATGTAAAGGCTCAACCAGTCACTTCTATATCCCACATGATGGTGAGGTCAGACATTTTGCGAAAAAAACACAATCAATAGTAATGTATGGACGTGGTATAAGGCGGGGTGCACACGTAACGGGCCGGTTGGCACCAGCCGAGTTCATGTAGGTACAGCTACGATGCATCAGCGTCTAATTTTCCACTGCGTTGGTTTTCAACGGCATTTCGCGTAGTTTAAAGTTTTACTTCGAGTGGACTCGAATGGATGCTTTAGTTAATCAGGATTTATGAAATGAGGCATTTAGTTGGATGTAACTTATACTTACTAAACGTCGTGTTCTGAGTAAAGTGATTCTTTCTTATTCTACTTTATTATAGCGATAGATAGAATGCACATAATAAAGAGCATAGACCCCAATGTGCGTAAAATGTACTAAATGATTAAATTGTAAAAAAATATCTCATTTTCAGGTATCTACCTACTGCTATTGATTGATACGAGAGTATCCAATAAATAAAAATATAGAAATAAACAATTCTGAATGAGGATACCTGAGAATGCCAAGCAAAGCTTTTAGATTTTATACCGATTCATTTCATGGTTAAATTTACTAAAAAAATTGTAACCAAATAGTGTTTTATTTAGTTACATTATTTTATTATTGACATAATTAAACTAAGTGAATTAGCTTATGTGTTTATTCAAAGATCTTAGTAGGTACCTATGTGATATTTAGTCAGTATATCGGTAGTTTCATAGAAAATGTAGAAAAAAAGCAAAAGCGTTCTATCTATCGAATTCCTAAAGTGAAAAAGAAACAGAACTATGCTATTTAGCTATTATAATTACGATGGGCCTCTGTAATCGGGCTTATAATCATGTTATGATGAGTTTCTGTGATATTGATTCCAAAATAACTTTCTCAACTATTTCAGCTTAGATGTAGGTACCTAGCTTAAACTAGGCTTAACAGTAACTTAACACACTTAAGTAAAACTTTATTTTAAGTTACTCTAGTTTATTGTTGTCTCTTTGAATTTCGAATTTCTTATTCCTACAAGTTTTGTTATGTAATGTTGGTTGCACAGATCTGATATTATTCTAGGTGAAAGGAAGATTGTCTGGTATTGCAATATCGTCGTTGTCGTTTCAACTATTGTACGTCCACTGCTGGACATAGGCCTGCGGTCATGATAAGGTCATCTGTGCACCTTGTAGGTGGACGTCCTACGCTACACGTGCCGGTATGTAGTCTCTGGAGAAATTGATAACCCCATCGGTCTTCAGTCCTCCTTGCTATGAGCCCTGCCCACTTTCATTTCCACTTGACAATCCGCTGGGCTGTCGGTTACTTTGGTTCTTCTACTGATTTATTTATTTCTGATTCACTCCCGCGGAGAGAAAATATGGTAATGGATTGCAATATAGCTTCTAATAATATAAATAAATAAATATCAGGGGACATCTTACCCTAAACTAAGCAAAGCTTGTGATATGGCTGCCAGACACTGATATACTGCTTTTGCATATTTTGATTACATACTTATATACTCGTAGATAGTACCTAAATAACACCCAGACACAGTTCAAACACCTATTTTCATCACACAAATGTTTGCCCTAGGTGGGGATCGAGCCCACGCCTCTTTGACCCAGAAGTCAAGCTCACTAACCACTAACCCACCGAGGCAGTAAAAAATTTATAAATTACTATATCCTTTGTAGCATGGAAGAAATATATGTAAGGTTATCTGTTTTATGATTTTGAATTTACCCATATGTTATCTGTCTTGGAGTCAAAGAAAAATAAATAAATTTAAGGTCAAGTAGCATAACATTACCTTACTTACTAAAGGAAGAATAAGTAATGTTTGTTATGGGTTTAAATACTTACTTTTATACTAGGTGTATACCATTATGTACACAAACTTATAGGATAATTTTAAAAATAATACGGCCAATAATAATATAATTAATATCTAACATGTTACTAAATTGGTTTTACAACGAAATATTTCCAGAATGTTTCCCTATACATATTACGTACATTTTCCCCATTATAAAACACATGCAATAATATGAATGAATATAGAATATAGAGTATGGAAACAATATGAGCAAGTGTTAAATAAACGTGGTGTGAATGGATAGCTCCATAATTGGGCTAATATGATACCAGCTTGCCAGTTGCCATAATTATGTCAGTGGTGTGTGAAGATATTTTGATCCGTACTACAAAATATTTGTATGGCTTCAATGTGAGATTTCTGAATCAAGTGAGTTTTCTTTATTCATTATTCTTCAATGTGAGTTTACATTTTTGTTGAAAGGGTATAACAAAATTTATACTAAAGTATAAATCAGGTATTAGTACGGTAGGTAAATTTTTACAATCATCAAAATCATAAATTCATATTTATTTTAATCCACACATTAATTAGGTTTTTAGTTTAATCGGTTTTGAGCTTTAAGTTTAACTTTTTTTGAGAGAGTAAAGATGTTTTACAGTTTCTGTTTTCTATGAATTATGAGAAACTAAAAAAGTTTTTTCTTTCACTCACTTTAAATTTGTAGGTATATGTATAGGTAAGTAATTCAAGTACGGTCGTACCAAATCGTAACTTATAAGCTGTAACATGGTTAAAGTATAGACTATATTGTCCAGTTGTAACGTTTTAAATTTAAATCAACCTCATAAGAGAATCCCATTTTCAATTCGGTTATCGAAACATAATAATCTTGTCATCTACCTTATTATAGTAGGTACAATAACTACAATAGCATTCAGATATTTTTGTGAAAAAAAAAATGTTGACAAACTTTAAAAAGAACGTCAATAACATGGTTTTTCCATTGTTAACATTTTAAATCTTTCAATCGTATCTTTTTTAATGACAACGAACTCATATCATGTCAACAACCTATACGATGCGACCTAAATTAATGGAAAAGTTCTAAATACCTAATGCCATTGTAACAGTACAGGTGAACAATGTGAAGAAAAGTTGAACGACTCGCATTACTACTCGATACGTCGTTTGATTGATCATTCAGTCAGTCAATGACACCACACTTGCAGTGCTGCCATATCGCAACTTCATGAGTCAAACTTAGCGATTTTTTGAGCTGTTTAGAGCTGTCTTTTTCTTGTATTGTCTCGTTTTGAAAAATTCTTCAGTTCAATCATAAATCTTCCTTCCTTCCTTCCTTTCAGCCATAGGACGTCCACTGCTGAACATAGGCCTCCCCTAAAGATCTCCAGTAAGACCGGGTGGTAGCGGCTTGCATCCAGCGCGAACCTGCGGTCTTAATGAGGTCGTCCGTCCACCTTGTGGGTGGACGTCCTACGCTGCGCTTGCCGGTACGTGGTCTCTACTCGAGTACTTTTCGACCCCATCGGTCATCAGTCCTCCGCGCTATGTACCCTGCCCACATAAATCATAAATCTTAGCTACTAACAATTTAAACATAGTCTAATACTACTAGTAACACCACAATACAATTTGACACTCAGGATAAATTCACCTTTATGGTTATTTTAAAAAATGTCAATATCTACCCGCAATTGCTTATAACTTATGAGTATTATGCATTGGAAAACTAATTTAAAGTATGTACGTTAGAGAACTACCGGCAATAGTAGTAGTCAGCACTGGAGCAAACATATTTAAAAAAAAACACACATATATTACAAGCCACCTGAGACGGATGATCAAAAAACAAAACGCTCATTTTTCGAAATCATTTCTTTGTAACTGAACATTTTAAATTAATATGATTAAGATCATTATGTTGTCATAGAATACGTTCTAAGTAAACAAATTCAAAATCTAGCGTATTTTCAGCTAGTTTAGTATTCAACGCCAAACTCTAGTTGACAACACTGGCAGACTGGCTCCCAGTACAAATCCATAATTACATAATAAATAGGTACAATAGTTGTAGGTAAGAAAAATAAGGGAAGTAGACGATTAGTTAGCATTATGCCAAGCATTTACTGTAATAGGTGACTCATTTGGATAGAATATATCGTATTTGCAGACTTGTCATGCAAAAGGCTTTGTAAATTGATATTACTTTATACTTTTTAAGTTTTTACTCTGTTCAAGTGGAGACCACGTACCGGTTAGCGCAGCGTAGGACTTCCACCCACAAGGTAGACGGATGACCTCATTAAGACCACAGAATCACGTTGGATGCAAGCCGCAACCAACCGGTCTTATTGGAGATCCATAGGGGAGGCCTATGTCCAGCAGTGGACGTCCTATGTCTGATGGATGAATTAATAACTCTGTTTGTATGTTTCTACAGAATAAATATTCTATACATGAATTGCACTGCATTAAGGGGTGGAATGCCACAAAAAAAAAAAAATTTGGTTATATTTTCGCGCAAATTTTACCTTACAGCAAAATAATTAGCTATTCATACCTACTCTAAAATAAATATGGTGTAACATTTTCAATAACATTGTTATTGTTATTTTTAGCATAATGTGCCTACAACACCTACTAGTAATGTGTCTCACTGTTGGATATAAAAACACATGCTTTAAGCACCCTTCAATATTTTCAGTTCGGCGTTTTGTGCTGCAGTAATACCACTTTCGATTAAGGAAGGCGTAAATACTTAACTATCATTATTAAATGGTTTTATGTCATTGTCACGTCACGGTTTTTTAAACAGGTAGCAATATTTTGTTCCATATTATGCATTCTACTCGTAAACTAAGTACGTATACGCGTATTTTGTGTTTGTACGATACTATATTGTTAGCAAGCTCATTGCATAAATGCAATAATATTGACGAGATAGAAACAATAGAGGCACAGTTGCAGGCAGAGCCGGGCCAGGCATTACCACGCTTCAACGCACGCGTATAGAGAAAGCGTGCTTACGTACAATATATTTGTGTTTATTACTTGCGACTTGAGTAACAACGCTGAGGCCTTATACCCCGTTGACATTCGTCATCATCATTGTCATATCATAGGATGTCCTCTGCTGGATATAGACCTCCCTCCCTATAGATCGTTAATACATAAGTACCCAAGTCAGTGGCGGGTTTACCAGCAGGCTGAGTAGGCTGAAGCCTAGGGCGGCAGATTTTAGGCGGCGGCAAATTTCGGACCATTTATTTTATAATTGACAAAAATACAAGATTAATTTGTATACCTAAACATTATAAACTCTAAAAAGAAAAAACAACACATACTCGTACTTATGATTAGTTTTACAGCTTAGTATCAAAGTCGAGGTTAGCAAAATTCAACAGCCTACTGGCGGCAAATACGTAAATCCGCCACTGACCCAAGTCCAGTTTGCATACCTAAATCAATTTAAAAAAATTCTAGGCATTGACACAAGATGAAGGAATAAGTCCGGTTAGATTGTTGGAAGCGGTTGCTGTTTTTGGTTGGTCTAACGTTATATGAGTGAAACTTTTTAATCTGTGTGTACGTGGGTCGGTCCATCTGTCTGTCTCAGACAATACGATTGCTAAAACAACATCGTTGGTCTCAAACAAATGAACTGAGTTTTATAAGCGAATGTTATGGTTCCTCTTTGCCCCGGGCATATTCTGCTGAAAAGACTCTTAAAACAATAAATACACAATAAAGCAATTTTCAAATAGCATCTACATTTAGGTCACAAAATGATGAAACTCCATAGTAACTCCATATAACTCCATAGTTAAATTTAACAAGACATAAATCGCAAACGATCGCATCACATTCATAATAGCGAGCGCGTAAATCGAGCATTCTATTTGTTTGAACTCGAGTTTCGATGTAGGAGAGCATATCGTACGAATTCCATTCAAATCTATCGCGTTCGATACATAACGTCATAAATCCAAGAACCACGAGCCAATGGAATTTAAATTTTGTAGTCTAAACATAGAGTTCGATGTTAAATGTCATTATAGTTAACAGTTTAGTGCTGTGGTTATATTGAAACGCACGGCGCTCGCGAGTCTATTTTTAAAATCGATGGGTGACCGAAGTGGGACATTGTGTAGCTTTTTCAATTAGGAAACAGTTATTTTGTGTTGAAGCGGAACTTAGGCGTTTCTAGCTCAGGTTTATTCAATTTCGTCACTGATTTGTCTAGACTTTTTATTTTAATGTCTTATAATGCCTAGAGCATTGTATAGGTAGATAATTAAAACCTAAGATACTTTTGTCTGCAATTCGATAACATACTAATAAAAATTAGATGATATTTAGATCAAAAACACACTACATCTTACATATACTTGACAAGGCAGCCCATGTGAAAATTGTTGATAAACTTAGGCATTAGGTAGGCAGTAAATAGGGTTACTGGTATTCAATTAGCATCCTTTTAGGGGCTTATTCTGTACATCAACACTAACAACTTTTGTTCTACACCCTCGACAAATGTATAGAACGGTTGTTTTTTTTAACAAAAGTAGCAGAACAAAAGTTGTTAGTTTTTATGTACAGAATAAGCTCCTAAAAGGATGCTAATTGATAACCAGTAACCCTGTATATATGACATTAAATATAATTATGTGCCATTTAATCCGTATCATTATCGTAAAACACATAGCTACTTATATCTCTTTTAGGTTGGATCTCGTACTAAGTAAGTTCGTAGAGGCCGATTGGCTAGTCCTGGTGTCAGAGTTATAATGGCTTTAAGGCCTTTGACATTGCTAATCTCGTACTAAAATGGTCGGAAAAAGTATGTATTTAAATATACCTAAGAACGACGTATGATTTTTACTGCCAATTACAAGAAACAATATACGTTCTATTGTTTCTTATTGCTTTTGCATAATAAACATAATACATAAGTGTACATACAGATCCGGAATTTTCGTTACATAAGTTAGTAAGTACTTAATAATTTTCATTATTTTCAAGTGACTTGTAAAGTGCTTCTAAAACATGAATATTGATTAATTTTATGCAAAATTATGTAAACCCACGTGGGAATCATAACTACAAGTAGTTAATAGTGACTATGGTAAGCAAGTTCTAATAGATTGGTACGAGATTCGTAGCAAACAGACGGACAAACGGACAACAAAGTGACTCTTTAAGGTTTCCTTCTTTAGATTTGCCTCTTGAGTAAAGTTTAAATAAAGTAAATTATTTATTGAGATAAAAACTATTTTAGAAACATTTACATTCATCCCACATTAAGTACTTAATTAGATCAGATTCGAAATAATAAATACATAAATCAATTAAGAAGTCATTTTAACTTCTTTCTCTAAAATATTTACCTGACTTGATTTTGTAAAAATAATTATTAGCTACCTAATAATTATTTTTATGTCTGCGACATAAGTACCTACGTACTTATGTCGCGCTTCTTAATTTGAAATAAAACTAAATAGAGATTACGATTTTGCTCATGCTTTCAAGGTAAACATACCGATAAGAATTCCCCCAATTCCTCCCATTCCTATCTGTTCTGTGCTACCTCTGTCCAATCCTTTTTAAACCTCTCGATTTCGTCGCGCCATCGTGTTGGAGGACGGCCTCGGGGTCGACTGGACAGAGGAACCCACTCCGTTGAGATCTTTGTCCATCTGTCTGGGTGCATACGACTCACGTGTCCCGCGTATAATAAACATTATAATACTGGGTTATTGGTAATCAATAACCATCCTTTTTATAGAAGAGCATATTTTGTACATCAAAACAAACAACTTTTGTTATATGACTTCTAAAAATTCGTATTAATTTTCCTTATACTCGTAACTAGATGATACTAAATTATTATTTTATACCATAAACGTTATAAATCTATCAATCATCATAGTGGAATAAAATGGTAAGCATAATAATTGACATAAATAAAACTCATTCTTTAAATGTTTCACAGCTGAGCTCGTGTCAATTGTCAGATAAATAAGCGATAAAAATTGCAATTGAATTCAAAATGACTAGGTACCTACTCTAGGTAGAGGCGTACGTTGGGATTTGAACCTTGGCCATATCAGTTTTCTAGGCTATACAGGGTTATTCCTAATCAATTAACATCCTTTTGGGGGCTTATTCTGTACATCAAAACTAACAACTTTTGTCTTAACTCAAAAATATTTTTTGTTGTTCCATAGAAAAATGTCTTTCACCCGCGAGAAAATGTATGGAACAGTTGATTTTTTTTTTGAGTTCTAACAATAGTCGTAGAACAAAAGCTGTTAGTTTTGATGTACAGAATCAGTCCCTAAAAGGATGCTATTTGATTAAAAATAACCCTGTAAACAAAAAGCATGATGTCTGGGTATTAAAATCATTATTATAATTAGTCCGTGAGTTAGATTATCAAAAATATTAGACACGTATATATTTTTTTCTCAATCAAACAATAAATGACAAAGATAATCCGTGTCAAAGTTCGGGAGTGGGGGTCGTGACGTGACGTCACTTCTTTCACAGAAGTCTATACATTATTTTAAGTGACTTGTGACATTGCGCGGAACTTTAAAACGGGCTATATCTTCATCAATTTTTGATTAAGTAATTGACAAAAGAAAAAACATGTGTCTTATTTTTGATAATCTATGTGACAAACTGATTACATTGTTTTAATTATCATACCTTTTGTAAAGATATTGGAACAGTGTGCAGTTATGCTGTAACAAAAAACTAACACATTATTTAAAAAAATAGTACCTACAAAATAAAATTAATAATAATTAATGTCAATTTTATCATCAGTATCAGCTGTAGAACGTCCACTGCTGGACATAGGCCTCCCCTATGGAATTCCACCAACCGGAATAATATCGGTTAGAAGCGGATTGCAACCTGCGTGTTCCTGCAGTCTTGATTAAATCCACCTTGTCTGTGGACAGCGATTGATTTGTTTATGTACTCGTACATTAAACTAAAAAAAAACTTAAAACAGAAATCAGACCAAAAAAATATAAATTAAGTACCTATGTAAGTATTTAGTTGCAAATTTGCAATGTTAAAGCATAAAATATGTCAAGTTTGACTTCACAATATCGGCCCACAATAAATTTATCAGTTACTTATCGAATTGTAAAATGCTTTATCAGAACATTCAGCACATGTTACGTACATTATAATATACGATAATGCGTAATATACACTGTCATAATAGTATACACACTCACACACACTTGTAATCTACTAGCTAGACCCTTGCATAACAGCGTTCAATAATTTTGATCTTGATAATGTAGGTACTAACATAGGTACATAGATTTACATTACCGATTACAGTAATTAAGTATGTATTTTTTGTGTGTCTGAATACCTAATCATCACGTCAGCCGTGAGTTTAGAGATATAAAGATGCGCCCAAATTTTTTGGGATCTATGAAATTTGACGTTATGTGACGCTCACCTTCTTTAGTTTTTTCCACTTGTTCTTGTTGACCAAATTTAAAACAACGTTTGCCGTCAAATTCTATAGATACGTTATAGGTACAGGGTTATTCCTAATCAATTAGCATCCTTTTCAGGGCTTATTCTGTACATCAAGACTAACAACTTTTGTTCAGTGACTTTTATCAAAATTGAAAAAAAAAAAACTTGTCCCATACAAAAATATCGTTCACCCGCGACAAAATGTATGGAACAGCTGATTTATTTTTGAGTTTTGACAAAAGTCGCAGAACTACAGTTATTAGGTTTGATGTCCAAAATAAGCCCCTACAAGGATGCTAATTGATTAGGAATAACCCTATATAGATAAGTAAACTTTTTTTTATCCTAACCTAGTAACGGCAGCCACATTGAGCTTCTTTAGCATGTAAGTCATAGTTTGTAGGTAGCTTCATGTCCATATACAAATGTCAATGCTCCAATAAGGCCGGAATATTCATTTATGTAGGTACCTACACTTTGATTGTCTATTGAATATTTCTATGAATAGGAATTCATTAGATATCATAGCCGTCCGCGTCTTAACAAATAATGACAGATTTTGCACTAAGTAAAACCAAAGAATTTATAATAATATTACCTTTATGAGGCCTTTCTTCTTGTAGGCCACGCCTCCCGATCCCAATCTTGTCCAGGATGGACCCGCGATTTTCATAGTATTGTCAATCCAACGAGCTGGTGGACTCTCTACTCTTCTTTTTCCGTTAAGAGACGCTTATGCTCAGCAGTGGGCGATCACGGGCTGTATGTAGTAGAGCTGGTGATGATGATGATAACTTTATTATGTCGCATTGACATCCTTGGTGAGGCAAGTTGGGTATCCGGCTGCGAAATGTTGACCTTTCTCTTTTCTGTGGTAGGTATTGACTAGGTATATGTACTGTCAATATTGTGGGTTGTAGTTAAAAACATCTAGTACACGTACGTGTGTGTTGGTGCGCCAGTGGTAATGAAACCTCGTGGGTTCGAAACCCGGACTCGGACCAATGAGTTTGAGTATTCGGAATTTCACACCACTGGCATTTCGGCGAAGGAAAACATCGTGAGGCAACCTGCATACGTCCGTGGGAGAAATTATATGAATTCACCAACCCGCACTGGGTCAGTGTGGTGGATATGGCCGAAACATCCTTCGTGAGTAGGCCTACGTCCTGTAGTAGACCATTAAAAAGGCTAGTATAGGTCGCGACATTTAGCACGCGGGATGTGGTTTGAAGAAGCCTAGTTCTGAAAAACACAATGTACGACCTCTACTCACAAGGTAGTCAGATGACCTCATGCTTCCAACCGATCTTGAGGTCTATAGAGGAGGCCTTTGTTCAGCAGTAGACGTCGTATGGAATATTTTGGATGTCTTATTATCAGGATTAAAAAAAAGTTAATGAAACACAATTTTACTCATACAGTTTTACTATACATACAGAAGTAAATAAATTATTATTCATAACACTAATGATTGGACGAAAGGAAAAATACTGCTTTGTTCAAGTCTTGTGGAATACTCCGCAAAGACTATGCGATTCTTTGTTTTAAATAAGTACATATTGTTACACATGTAAATCACACAATCACATTTTAGTTTGCGTTTACACAACACAATTACTTATAAAAATGTACATGAAATGTGCGATTGCTGCATAAAAGATATCGACTGCATCGATAATTTTGCTCATTGTAATACAAAATATTATTCGTATACAAAAACAGGTGTGCAATGTGTTATACATAGCGGATTGTAGGTGCGAGTAGATTATGTGACTGCTCATTAGAATTTTAATTTGCACTTTTTTAAATTCGAAACTTTTATAGTCATCATTATTGCAGTCAAGTAGATACGATTGAATTTGGAAAAATATTTTTTGGTTATTACGTAGGTATATTTTCCATTTTACAATGTAGGTATGTTTGCCGTCTTTTATAAAACTTCTTCTTCTAACTTGTCTTCAAACATTTTTTTTTCTTACAAGTTATTTACTCTCTCTTAATACTATTTCCTATGCCCGAACTCGAGGCAAAGTTGTCATTATCAGTGGTACTCAAAACCGAATAAACGATCTCATTCCCCCCACTTTTGCGTTCCGATTGTAAATCTTCAAGTTCAGCATCTGCAAAAATCTGCGCCAGTTTAATTTTAACCCCAGCTTGCGTCCTCGGCTTCATTTGTTTTAGAGATTTGGCATAGCTTTCGAATAAAAGATCTATTGAGTCTTTTTGCTCGGTGTTATTGTACTGTATTGAAAGTTTGTCATCTGTGTATTCGTCTTCGCTGGCTGGCCTTTTTCTTGACCGGGTTGTTAAGGGATCTCGAAGCGATAGGAATTCTTGTAATGTAGATGTGTTCGCTGAATTTGAAGCGTCTATTTCTTGGCTGTTGTCTTCTGTGTACGCAGCAAAGAGTTCTGTGTTCATTTCTCTTACTTCTGCAGTGCTTGGCGATTCAGGAGCTGCGTCGGGAGGTATTTTGGTTCTCATTGCTGCTGCACCGTCTAGAAAACGCAGATGTGGACCCCAGTACCAATTTCCATATTTGTTTTTCTTTTTCTTGTATTTGGCGAATCCGTCTTTTAGATTTTTCCATTTCGTTCGTATGTTTTCACCTGTAAGAACAACAAGTGCATTTAATAATCAATTGATTAAAATACTTAATAATAGCTATTGAGTAAAAGTACAAAAGACAAAAGGACAACGGCGACCTAAGTACAAGCTCCTGAATATCATGTACCTATACCTCCGCCAAATTCGATGTGAAATGTTTACCAACAAAGCGTTGCCTAGCAACACTCACAGCAGGTAGGGTTATCACTTCAAGACAGTGTTACGGATATCAGAATTTCTATAGTTTGTCATATATATCGTCCAGCCTTTTCGTAATTTCAATCGAAAAGTCATATTTACTATATTTATAGATCAATAGCAATAACAAATTGCCAAGAAGTGAGTTTTATAAGAAATCAGAATATTCAGTAATTCCTTACATTGAAATTTGCATCAACCCTAGCCATTTTTTCGTTTGAGTACAGAGATCTTAAACAATTGGGAACTTTTTTATTTCTACATACTATTTTTCTTATTACATCACGAAAAAAGTACTTTTTTCGATTACAAACTTATCATTGCAGCTGAGTCACGTACATCTATCTATAAGGTTAATCAACTGCAAAGTTCAGTTTGTCGTGACATTCATCCAATGTTGAAGTCGGTTTATAGTTTGAGTTATAGTACCTAGTAATGTTTTAATAGTTTATGTAAGTACCTACCTACTTACATGCCAGTACGGAAGCCTTGGAGTGCGAGCTTAGCTAGTTTTTAGGGTTCCGTACCCAAAGGGAAAAACGGGACCCTATTACTAAGACTTCGATGTCCATCTGTCCGTCTGTCTGTCTGTCTGTCTGTTTGTCACCGGGCTGTATCTCATGAACCATGAATCGCGTTAAATATAATCAAGATGCATATAGTCGATACGATTCGGCGCTCTTGTGTACGAGCCTTTAGATCCCTCTCTCATCTTTAGATCCCACTCTCATTATAAACTTACAATAAAGCGAATGAAGCCACGGGCAGAAGCGTGAGCAATTGAGCATTAGAAAAAAAAGTTTTCTACCCCTGCTGTTAGTGGTTGCTAGGCAACGCTTTGTTGGTAAACATTTCACATCGAATTTGGCGGAAGTATAGTATAGAATCTTATAATACTTCTTGGCTGTAACAGTAAAGGTGCTAACACACGGCCTGCAAGCCACGCGGCAGAAAAATAGGAGAAAAACCTCTCGCTCTTGCTTCCACTTACTAGACGGGCAGTCGGCGACGCGGGCGATTACGGACCTTGTGTTAAGACAATAAAATGCACAAAACGAAACACAAATCATTATCGAAGCAAAACACTTACTCGTCTGATTTAGCTCCAACGCTATCTGTTCCCATATGCGATCCTTTTTCATAGTATTCCTGTAGTTTTTGACACGACAATCATAAAGACAAGGATGCTGATGCACAAGCGATATCAACTTCTCCGTGAATTCCATATTCATCGTGATAAGGTTGAAAATTGAATGGCGTCGTTAAAAATCAATAGCACGCCTTCGCGCCGCAAAAGCTTAGAGCACACTAGAAAGAAATGCCCCGCTCCCGCTCCGCACCCCGCACCGCCAACGCTTCGCCCCTCCCGGTGACCGCTAATTGATGTCTCGCTCTTTCTGGAGGTAATTTTCATATTTCTATCCCTCACTGGCACCGCGTCGCCTCCGCGCCGGCGAAACCGGCTACGCGACGCGCCGCCGCCTCAATGCGTAGCTTATGTAACAGTTGCTATGGCGCCACCCGCCGTCTCTACGCGGGAAATTCTGTACTTGTGTGTGTGCCAAGCGTAACTAGGTGCCACTTAGCTTTGATAATTTATAACAAGGGGAAAACAGTACGAATTACAGTTACTAAGTACTAAAAGACCATCCCCGAAGTTGCAAAAAATGCAATTCCGTAAAATCAACCATAACTATTTTTTCTCCGTTGTCTAGTTTACTTACGCCTTGTAGGGATTTGAGATGCTCTATATAATTACATATAAAATATTTATTTTTGATGATTTCACCATTATCGTCTCGTTAGATTTTCAGAACCAGGAAAAGATACATATACCTATGTACATACATTATAACTATTAAGTGCGTAGAGCTCTTGAGGAGTGATACCTAGAGTTATCGCTCGTGGTTTTATTCCGCGGTCTTCTTGAGTTTCCCGCATTTTCTTCAAAATAATATCCGGTTAATGGCATCTTCTTCATTTATTTACGTATGAGTATTTTCTCTTTATTTTTAACTGGATCTCGGAATTGTTTTTCTTATGAATTCGATACCTAGTGTCTAGAATTGTAAGATTTTCGAAGAAGTGAAATATTTAAAGTTGACATGAATAATAAATATGCAATAAATAAATATGCAAAATAAGTGATGGTGGTTCTTCGAGCAAAAATCTACAGAGCCACAGTCCCTAAGTGAAAGTAGTAAAAAAATGTCCAAGCGCCGTCATGCATATCGATTTAGATATTTACATTACATAATTCACAATGACCCATCTTCTCGAATCTCGACGTTATTTCACCTGATTAGTGACTGTAACCGAGCACTTGGGCATCGCGCGGCGTAGTCGGCTTGCAATCGCCTTACGACTAACTAAAAAGCCTGCCCACTACGTAGCTTAGGCAGGGTTTTGGCTCGGACACTTTTTTTGCACGATTTTGACTCTATAGATATTTGATCGATGAGGCGAGTACAGATGTTTCAATTTGCAATTATTCATAATTATATAAACGGAAACTACAGTGTAGTTTTCGTGTATATTTTAGGCTATTTAAAAACCTATAGTTTTCAAAAACATTTTTTCTTATTTAAAATTACACCAAAAAATAATATAAACACAATATTTTCATAATATTTTATAGTTTTTGTTTACTATACAAATTCTACAAGTTAACAGTACTTTCTCATTATCATGCACGTAATTCAGCTCTCCTTATTTAAACTTTTTAAACATGATCATAATCGAAATAAAGTTGGGACAATAATAAAATACCTACGTATTATTTACCTACAAAGATTTTTACATAGGATTTTTAGTTTATACTGAGAGATAATGCACAAAAATAGATCGAGTTTAAATGTTTTCAAAATAATATGTTTGAAAATATGTGCCACACACTAAGTAGGCGACGTTACCGTAAAGGCTGTGTTTTACTTTGGAGCAGTTATCGGCTTTCGCAGCGGTTCGGTGCAATCCATCACTGTGACGTCACCTGCCGCCTCCTGACACCATACTCTACTCACTGTTGTGTTACAAGCCTTATTAGATACACCTATAGCTAGAAATAAGTTTTTACTTATAGTATAGGATTCCATCATAGGACGACCTTAACCGAGCTGGTTAATGGATGAATTGTGTTATAGATTCAATTAAATATGTCAACAAAAATATTGCGAATGGGTTATCAAAAAAATAAAGTCCAGAATTTCACTACATAGTATAAAACTAAGTCGCTTCCCGCTGTCTGTCCCCATGTATGCTTATATCTTTAAAACTACGCAACGGATTTTGATGCGGTTTTAATAGATAGAGTGATTGAAGAGGAAGTATATCGCCCAGGCTTCGCACGGGTGTATAATGTATAATACACCCGTGCGAAGCCTGGGCGGATCGCTAGTGATTATATACAATTTAAAAAAACATTAAATTCTATATCAATTCAAAAGTATGAAGTCCATAGAATATGCAAACGTTAGGTTGACTTTTTTCCCGTCATAATTATTGGGTAGGTACTAATAGGCAGGTATAAACAGGTAAATCTATACTAGTAACTTGCACCGGTCATCTTTATTAAGTTACGTTTGCATATTCTATGGGCTTTATTCATTCGATTGATATGGAATTCGTCTATTAACCAAACCAGTGACCTGACAAAAAAAAATATTCGTCGTATTCCGGACTGAATTTTTTTAGCATTTTATTTTCTGACGTATTTAATCCTTACTATATATTATATTTATATTTAATATTATAAATGCGAAAGTAACTCTGTCTGTCTGTCTGTCTGTCGCGCTTTCACGCTAAAACTACTGAACCGATTTGGATGAAATTTGGTACACAGATAGTCTAGAGCCTGAGAAAGGACATAGGCTACTTTTTGATTCGAAAAAATAGTTTTAAAGGGTTGAAAAGGGGGGATGAAAACGCATTGGCTAGAATCTTAGAAGAAAAAACTTAGATTCTACCATGACAAATGGTAATTTGCATCTTGACTTTCCAAATTACATTCTCTATGCCCAATGCCCATTCAAAGCTGCTCAAGTTGCAAATGTCAAAGTCATTCAACCTTTTCCTGTAAACTTTAGAGAAGGTTACATGTATTTTTTCAGTTTAATTACATAGTTTTCATTCTAATCGGTATGCCTACAAAACGCAAATCGAATCTAGCGCGTAGTTCTAGCGGAGCTCGCGTAAAGAAAATTGCTAGAAGCCAAGAGTCTGAAGAGCACACTTTAACGCGTTTGACATTAGATGCCGAGCGCCACGCATCTCAAAGAGCTGCTGAGACTCAAGAGCAAAACCAAGCGCGTCGAATTTTAGAAGCTGAGCGTCACGCAGCTCAGAGAGCTGCTGAGACTGAAGTTGAAAGTCAAGCGCGGCGACTTTTAGATGCTGAGCATCACGCAGCGCAAAGAACTGCTGAGACTCAAGAGCAAAAAACCAAGCGCGTCGAATTTTAGATGCTGAGCGTCACGCAGCTCAGAGAGATGCTGAGACTTAAGGAGAAAGTCAAGCGCGGCGACTTTTAGATGCCGAGCATCACGCAGCGCAAAGAACTGCTGAGACTCAAGAGCAAAACCTAGCGCGTCGAATTTTAGATACTAAGCGTTAGACGTTAAGCAAAAAATTGCATGGTTCCTGTAGGACAGGACAAAAACTCTCGAAAGCAAAACTGTCGCCACTATCACAAAGACGCTAAGTGATTAATTCCTCTATGACGCTAATATGTATTAATGAAACGTCACAGCGAAACGTAATTAGATGACAGGTGACATTGTCTGCAGACTTTTATAAATCACAGGTAGCATGGCAAGGGGACAAATAGTTTTTCAACCATTATATCCCCTTGAAGAGGAAATAAAGTATGGATTGAAAATGACAACTGACATTAAAATTAGATAAAATGTTTTTTTCCCTCTGCATGCCACATGTTACTATGACGTTTAATACCAGGCCGTCATTTTGTCTGACATTAAAAATATTTTTAAATCTACTATCATTAGAGGTTTAACATGTTTCTTTATTCTACCTTTATGGTACAGAATCATCATACCTACTTTAATATTATCAATCCGAAAAGTTTGTTGGTTTGTTCCTCTTTGACGCGGCAACGGAGCAAAAGATTGACTTGATTTTTGGTATGGATATGATTTAAAAGACAGAAAGTGATAATAGGATACTTTTTTATCCCGAGAAAATTCGTGATTCCCATGGGATAGGACAATAACTGTTTCTCAGCAATGGAGCATCGGATTGACTTGATTTTTGGGGTGGGCATAGTTTGGAAGACGGAAAGTGACATAGGATACTTTCCTTTCCGAAAAAATTGCGGTTCCCGTAGGATAAGACAATAACTTTTTCTCAGCAACGGATTGCCTTGGCTTATTGCAATGAATATAGTTTGAAAGACGAAAAGTGACATAGGCCACTTTTTATCCCAAAAACTTTAACAGTTCCCGTAGGATGGGATAAAAACTAAGTGAGCGGGCTGCGGTAGCAGCCGTCTAAGCGCCAGAAATAACCTGTCATGGCAAGTTTAGGACGTTCCTACTTTTTCGCACTCCTTCGCGGCACTCAACAGCGCTAGCCCAGACTCGGGCTCCATAACGAAGCTTGCGCTCCCGCAATAATGACGGAGTGTTTTGGAGCACAAGACACGTCGTCATCCACCACTCGGGACTAACCAGCACTGAGCGTCGGACAGCATTCCAACGCCCTGGTCCCAGTGCAACGAGTCAGTCATAGTAGCCCAGCGCCTGCCTTTTCAACTGCAGAGGGCAGTGAGAACGGCCATCGCGATACCGACACTTCTCTTCCGCCCCACTGCGTCTGCCAACAGGTTGACGGCCTAGCGGAAGGTAGGGTAGGTGGCGGCACCCACACAACCAGTTCCATCCCACCGCAGCCCCTAATCCTCGGTTGCAGCGTCGCAAGAGCGGCACTGCAGCCCGCCTCAGAAGCAACACTCTTCATAAAGCAGGCAACCTACCGGCCATCCTCTCAGCTGCTTTAGTTAAAAGCGGCTGAACAACGAGTGCCGGCCTCTAAGCTGCCTTGGGGGAAAGACCCAAAGAAGAGGGAGACTTCGAGCGCCGCCTTTTCAGCTGCCTTAGACCTCCCCCGCCACGACAAGGCGGGAATACACAGGGGGGTTGTATGTACACTCCAACCGTAACTTAATCAACAAAAGCATACTTCTAAGGTATTCTGATGTTTGTCGCTTAGGTTAGGTTTCGCAGCCGACATAAACATTAGCCAAAATCAAAATATAACGCGGGCGAAGCCGCGGGTAAAAGCTAGTGGAATATAAAATTAGCGCGGTGGAGGTCGTTCTAAAGCGGGGTCTTAGGCTATTACTGCTTCGCCACGTGATATTAGGAATAAGGTAGGTAGCTTATGACACTCCGAACTTTATACTATGTATACAGGGTCACGCAAAACCTCTTATAGGCGGGTCTAGTACATCTAGAGAAATAACTTTTATCCTAGGACTTTTAGAAAAAATCAGCATTTTCATCCAAAAAGTTCGTCAACACGCGGCTAAATGTATGGAGAAGCGAATTTTTTGTGCGAATATTTAAAAGTCGTAGTGCAAAAGTTGTTTGTCTAGATGTACTAGACCCGCCCTTAAAAGGTTTTACGTTTAATACCTATGATCCTGTAGGTATATATCCATGCAAATAATAAAATTGATCCATATCGCCCCGTTTCTGCTCTAGCTCTTTTCGACCTCTTCTATGATCCGTCCTCCTTGCAATTTTGATGTGCCTACTGCCATTTTAGATTACTAATCCGCTGTCCATGTCAGAAACTGGTACTTTTATATTCAGTTAGCTTTAGCCCTCAGCTTCGCCTGCATGGTATTTTAATTTTTGTGCTAAACCATGGGGACATTTTATTTTTCTGGAATAAAATTAGCCTATGTCACTTTCTCAAACAATGGCGATGATAAAAATGAAGTCAATCCGTTGCTCCGTTGCTGTGTGAAAGAGGTGCAAACCAACAAACACACTTTTGGATTTTTAATATGAAGTAAAGAAAATAAGGATTTTCTGAATGTGCAGTAAAATTAAGTCAGAAATCTATAGACAAAATAGAAAATTGATAACATAACAAAAATGTTTGTCTGCACAGAAGCCTTATTAAAATTATTAGAGATTACGCTTAAAATTTTAAAAATACCGTAGTTTCAGTGTATTGATATCTCACATCAAGAATATTCTTACTTATTGGGCGTACTTACTCCTAATTTATTCATTCACAATTCATAATTATATTGGTTCCGAAACAAAATTGTTAAGTCACAGTGCCCAAAAAATTGCAAAATAAAATAATGCCAACCTATTTAAAATAACCAATGACTAATCTTTTTACCTACCGTCGGGCGACGAGCTAACAGATTGCGATTTTGCCACGCGATGTTGTGTTATCGGGGTGACTGATAACAAATCAGTAGATAAAAATATGCTAAGTTACTTGTGGGTTACCGATGTAAACATTTAGAAATTAACAGTAATGGCTACTGTATAGTTGTGCATCCGCAGGGTTATATGATTGCCCTCTTAGTACTCGAATTTCCCGAAAAGTAGTGATCAGTCCACCATTGTGAACAGCTTTTACTGTTTTACTAATCAATAAGGGATTCGAAAAAAAAAAACAGCTGACCCAAAGAAAACCGCAATTCTGAATCAGAATTAGGAAAGATTAATGTGGATAGAAATTATTTATGCCTCTAAAAGTTTTATGACTTAAATATTCAAACTAATTCTAGTTTTACTGAATGGATTACTATGGCTACCTACCCAAGCTATGACTTAGAATTTATTGTTCTTTCTCATCCTATGTACCTTTTCGCTTCGATTGATTGTTTCAAAATCAGGTCTCACTTTTTAAAATAATCTTGGTAATCATCTACCTGGCTTTCGTTTGTTTTACTCTACATTCAGGTACAATGCCCCTCAATCATTAGCAAGCTGCTTTGACTTTTTTTTCTCTATTCACCGGTTTGAATAAAGAATCCAGCCAGTGACAGACTTTCGATCTCGAACCGAGCGCGGTGCACCGCGTGCCACCGCATACGCGACCATCTGCCGAGCCATACGGTTTAAAAAGTCAATAAAAAGTATAACAAGCCAACGACACTCACTCACATCCAGTGAGGTTACATGCCATGGAGTTTAAAGGTTTTATGTGCGTAGAAATCATAGACAACGTTTGACAGTTCATGATAAATTTGGTTAAATTTCGACTCGATTTTGCATTTTTTGTTAAAGTTTGACTGTGTGACTACCACAGTTAAGGCGACAAGGAACAGGGAACTTGTTTCCCTGATCTGTGGTAATTACGAAGCATTGATTTGATATCAATTGATTTCATCATTTGATTCACTTTTTGTATTTTAATCGCAAGTCAACTGTTTGGTTATGTAGATTAAACTAAACTATCTATGATATACTTAAACCTAATTTTACGTTGTTACGTTTTACGACAAAAAATTGAGTAAGCTCCGCACCAAAATATTTGTGATGTAGTTAATCCGAAATTACTGATATTTTTAGTTATTTACTATGTAAATGACATTGCATACAATATAATGATTGCCAATTAAACTATTTTTACCTACTTTGAATATGAAATGCTAAACTTACTTTCGTACAAAATGAAACATGTATATTTAGACATGTCGGAATACAATCGGATATATCTAAATAAAAAATGCAAGTACCTATATGCATCACTTCCGTTTTAGAACTCGGCCAAAAGTGCGTAGAGCGCGATGCTATACTATACGCGATGATATAGGAAAGATAAAGGTGCAGTACACACGGAACGATCTGCATGCCACATTGATGTAATCACAATCGCAATGTTACGTTCGAAAAAACTCACTAGAGCGGGGAAAGTGACGCGCCTGCTTCAAGATCGTGAAAGGTACTTCGTGATCACCAGTTTAGTCAGACCTCCCTCGCCCCTTCTTACCCCACCAAGACTTAACTAGTCTTCTAAGAAACTGTTACTTCATCTGTGGCTCTGATAATGTGTCGCAGGTCTCAATAAAGTGGTCGGTGAGCTTACGACACCGCGCCGTTCGGTGTTCGAACTACTTTCGCGTAATCTGTCCAAATAGATGGCGTCCTAGTTATTTCTGTGCTTTACATATTTTGGCAGTTTACGAAGAAAATGAAAGAGAATCATATTGTTATCACACAATGGAGAATCTCATCTCATGATTGAACAATGTGAAGAGGATTGGTAAATTAGATTTGGCAATAAAAGTGCACAAACAGCCTAGTATTCGTAACTTATCTGAATAAAAAAGTACTATCCAGCTTTCATTAAAAATTAAACATCCTCTCATTGTCTTTTCTTGCATACCGGTAGAGTTTTTTAGCGCTCGCTGAGCTGACGAAAGGGAAGTGATATGTTGTAAGTTATACTTAGTACGTATTCATGTGTCTGTTTATTTGACTTTCTGGCAATCGCATCGCACCTCTCGGACCAATAGAACGAATTTGATGTGTTTTTTTCATTTTATTTAATCTTTGCAAAATAGGTTAATATTTAATTGTTATATATCTATGCATCGAAAAGGGTTTTAGATATAATTTAAAGAAATCTGTACAAAAGCTTATCAATATTTCGTGGTACCAAACTCTCAGAAGTTAGACGATTTAGATACATTTTCTAGAAAAACGAAGTGAAAGCTTTAGAAATAAATCCCTAAAAATAGATGTTCATGAAATACTTACAGAGAAGACTCGATTAAGACACTTTTCAAATATAAATATGAAATAAGTCCATAGTTTGATCTCAGAAAGAGACTTGATATTAAATCACTTACCTACTTTATTTAGCGTACACACAAGAACACAAGTCCACTTTCAAAAGTCGGCCAAAAAGTTGTTTCCTATATAAAAGTAGAGTCTATCAAAGAATAAATTCTGTTTCAAGTTTGCAATATTAAAAGCTTTAGTTTCCGCAGTATTTGCCTTTGAAACGACTGCAGTAGAGCGCAAAATTATTCGTAGAGCTCACGTAGAGCACTACGAGCAATATTTTTCATCTAAACTCTGTAAGAATATTCAGTTCCATCATTTTTCCGAGTTTATTGAAAGTTGGTATTACTATACGTAGTAGTAGCTGATGTTTATTCTGTGCTAGAGATGTAGAGTTCTATGAGGGGTTTTATTACTTATGTTTTATTAAGGCCTTATCCAACTACGTTTTATGGTAACAGGGGAAGGAATTTCCTCAATTTCTGCTATATGAAAGAAACTGCGCTGTAGTTTTTAAGAAAATATATTTATATGTTATGTGAAAACATATTTTAAGCCAACTAGGTAAGACTCACTCAAAAATGTGTTGGAACGGTTTAGATTAAAACAATAAGTTTTAAGGGTTCCGTACCCAAAGGGTAAAAACGGGAACCTATTACTAAGACTCCGCTGTTCGTCTGTCTGTCTGTCACCAGGCTGTATCTCATAAAACATAATATAAATATGTAAGGGGGCTCCCATACAACAAACGTATTTTTTTTTGCCGAGAAGCTCCCATACTGTACGGAACCCTTCATGCGCGAGACCAACTCGTACTTAGCCGATTTTTTTAAAATTCTTATGTTTATATTATGTATTGTTTGCAAATGTTTCTGAATTCATTTTAAAGTGTAATTGAACAATTAAAATCGATTAGATACGTAACACATGTAACCAGAAGCTCTTTTTAGTATTCAGCTAAATATACTGATTGACTTCAATTTGTGGTTTATGTTTTCATATTTTGGTGTAATATTTTAGTGCTTGATTATTTCTTTGTCATTTTATAAGTTGATTTTATGCTGCAATTGCCTAAAATAAGTTGTGTGAGTGATATGATTTCACAAAGTACAGTCAAATAACACTTACACAAATCCCTGTGCACTTATCAAAAAATTATTTTATCAAGAAAAAATATAACAACATAACAAGTCAAGCGCAATTCAGATTATTAGTCCATGTCCGCCAAAGCCATCGTAATTTTCTAAAAACTTAATTTTGAAATAAGTGTTGTGATTGTTCCCAGAAATAAAAACATAAATAACCACTGAAAAGTCTTCAAATTAAACGCTTTACTATTTCCTGCCCTTCCGAATCCAAATATTGAATTTACAAAACATTGAATTCGTAAAATGTTAAATTCCCAAAATGTTGAATCTCAAACTAAAATATAGAATTAACATTTAATACAAAACCTGTGTATAATACTATTTTTCAAAACGTGCAAAAATCGCTAAAAATTCCATCCCCGAGGTTGGAGAAATACTAATACATTGTTTACTCTGATTAGCAAGCCGCTATGAGCAAAATTAATGCCAACCGATTCTCAATTGAATCCCTTATACTGAACGCACCTGCCACCCCTAGCCGTAGGGCTGGCACGACGGAAAGATCGACCTCAGACACAAAAACATCTCCAATCGGCCGACCAGTCGACTGACTGAACCTGATGGACAAAGAAAACAAATCGCAATCCAGTCACGGATCTCCCAACTTGTTGCTCAACTAGTCATTATCACCAGTTGACGAACGAGTTCAGTTTTCCGCGCACCTACTTTAATTTAGTGTTGAAAAGAAGATAATAGGTGTTGTTAAATTTATTAGAGCGACGACTTTTTGATTATAGCGTTATTTTTGTGCGGCCATACGATTTGTCAAACTCCTTTGATTAACTTCTAACGTTTTTCGCGGATTGGAAAAGTCATTTGTGACGTAATGACGTGATAAAAAGTTTCAGAAAGGTCTACTGTTGGTTCGAATTAAACTGTAATTAACATTTTTAACAAGTGCCTTTTGTTTTGGCAAGTGCCTTTATTAACTACCACTAAAATACAAGACACAATTTAAAACTACATAAACTAATACTACATAACAAGCAATTGAATCATCCACAGACCCTTGAAAGCCTAGAGATAATTTAAATGCTACGTTAACATAAAGATTAACATAATAAACTTGATATTTTTCAAGACAGACAACAATTAATAATAATTACCTAAGTAAGTAAGTACTTACCTAGTTTTGGTAAATAAATAAATTCTTATTCTTATAAGTATGTACTTACTTTGACAATAAGCCCGATTACAGAGGCGCCATCGTAATTATATTAGCTAAATAACATAGTTCTGTTTCTTTTTCACTTTAGGCATTCGATAGAGAGAACGCTTTTTACGTTGCTATTAAATTTACGCTGGCGCCTCTGTAATCGGGCTTAATAACCAGTTACAGTAACATTAAAATAGGTTCTAGTATTTTTTTAACCATTATGCTATTATATTATAGTGATGCACTTATTAAGTTTTTGAACTATGCAGTACTTATATACGGTGAATTAATTAAGATATTACCACCTTAAGCTGGTAAATTACTTTTAAAAATTACCTACACTCAATCCTACGATTTTATGACGTCTAGTCATTACTGGGAATACGAACATGACGCGTTCTTCGGAGGTCTCATTGTCAAATATCGTCGTCCATCCGAGGTGCAGTGAACCCCTCGCAGCCGTCTGCAGTCTGGTGAGGCTGCATAGATATATAGGCATATTTTTAGAGGTGGCGATTTAATCATTACAGCTCTCGGAACATGTGAATGAATTAATGGATTGATGGGAATTAAGTTCAAAAGAATGATTGATTGTTTAGCTGTAATTAATCTTTATTGTAAGTAATTGGTTTCTTGCTAAGTTTTTACTATTATGTAGGTTTTTGTTAGGGTTCCGTACCCAAAGGGTAAAAACGGGACCCTATTACTAAGAGTTCGATGTCTGTCTGTCCGTTTGTCTGTCTGTCACCGGGCTGTATCTCATGAACCGTGATAGCTAGGCAGCTGAAATTTTCACAGATGCTGTATTTCTGTTGCCGCTATAACAACAAATACTAAAAATAGAATAAAATAAATATTTAAGGCCCCCCCCCCCTTAAATATTTATTTTATTTTATTTTGCTCCCATACATCAAACGTGATTTTTAGGAGTTTTTTTTGCTCACTATTAATAACGGCTAGAGGAATGGGGCTCCCATTCGATACGGAACCCTTCGTGCGCGAGTCTGACTTGGACTAGGCCGATTATTGACTATTCTAAAGTGTGTCTCTGACACCCATTTGTCGAATAAATTAACTATGAACATCAGTTAAAGTTGCGTGAAGGGCTTTGGTACTATTTGGGACGCAAGTGAGGGCAGTTTGATTCAATGCGTAGTAGTAGAGAGCACCTGCGCTTTCTCCCGGCTTTTCGCATTGTACGTAGAACGCACCATGTTAGTTTTAGTAACGAGTATGTACTTATTATTTTTGTTACTATTTTCTAGGTCCATAGGCATGATAACGCGAATATTCAAACTATTGTGCTATAATTGTAGCTAAATGATTGTAAGAACATTTTTTGCATTGTTACTTCTTACTCATTGTTATTTGGATCATTAAATTAATAGATTTCCAAAAAACATTACGGTTTACAATATTGCTATCGTAGTTAAAGGAATTGGGCTTTAGATAAGACGATTTATACCTTATCTAACCATAAATGAATAGAGAAATTAGTGTACTTACCCATATTATGTTTAAAGAATATGATTTAGTTTAGTAGGTAGGCAATATGAACAATACTTACAGTAAGAAATATTATTGCTTTGTCATTGTCATATTTTCTATTAATCGTGTTCATTGGTTAAATCCGCGTATAGTTTTATCGCAGAGTCGCGATGTGTACGTGCGCCTCAGCGTAACTGGTGTTCGTTATAAATTCTTGCTACTTACATTTGTTACACTAGTGCGCGTCTCTAGATCTCAACGTGCGACACGTGCTCCTTTCAATATAATCTTATACCGATTAAATGAGCTATTTTCGTACAGGGACATCTATAATTTATTACTGATTACTACTTATCCCACAAATTAAAATCAAAAACAATGCATAATCGCCCCCTGGGAGCTATCTACTATTAAAAAATGCGCCTAATTTCCCTGTTTTGTTAGTGGTCGATCGTGGGCGTATTGTAAAGTCTGGTATAGCACCAATTACACTTTTAATCCAATCGTTATCAATATTACAAGAGATACTATCGCGTGCCATTGCGCGTTCCTGTCTTAGTCTATCGTGTCGCTAGTGTTGTGCCCTCTCTTGGCGCGCGTTAGGGATGTGCCGATACCAATCGACTCGGAGAGTCGATTATGCGGCTAACACTACATGCATTGAAATCTACACAACCTTTTACAGATCGCGGCAAATAAGTCTAGCGCTGAGCAAAGTGTGGAGGGGGTGGCTGCGCATGAGTTTAGTATGGCGGTCAACATGCGCAGCCATCCCCTTCACAGTACCCTCAGCGCTAGACTTACGTGTCGCTACTTGTACATGTCAAGGTAGCTTATATGATAGCTACTAGAGAAAACTCTCACAAATATACCTACGTATAGCTATATCAGGAGTTATTCGAAGACTACAACCCGGTCCTTACAAAGTAAATACATGTCAATGCGACGATCAGGCTACGCCAGAGTCACGCAAATTCGCTACCGACAATATACTATTTCTATACTTCTAGATGCTAGACTAGACGAAATAGGGTGGCGCGAAACAACGCTTATAATTCATAGATAACAAGCTCTATGCTCGAAGATAGAAATTTCATTTTCTGGCAAACGGGGTGTGGAGAATTACATCGTAGTACATAGGTACTTAGTCAGTTTTCCGGAACGCAATGATTGTGTACCTAAATATTGAAGACATTTTTATGTGTAGGCATAATACGATAGGGTTACAGTACATTTTCGGTACGATCGGTGTGTCTGGTGGGAGGACTAATAAATCAACAGTAGAATGCTCTTATGGCGTATTTAATTTTTTCACATACATGTACCAAGATAAAGAACTAAATACAACAACAGCCTACAATAGTACCTAGATATTCTGTACTTAAATTGCCTAACGGATAATAGACAATGCATAATGTAGATCTGTAGTTACGATTGAATGCTGTAATGTTGATTTTGTACCACAGTTGATGTCTAGAATGCCTAGAAATTGTGATATTGTTGTACCTACCTACTTCTCATCAGAAGTTTTCTGACGGCACGCAAAACATGCATTTTTGCCTTAGATCTTGAACATTTATATAACAAAGACAGATTTATATTCTTAGCAAGTTAGTCCCTTTTCAAAAGCTTTGAAAATTAATTCTAATAATGTAATCCAGAAAAACCTCCTAAATATAATTTAAGTATATATTATAACGTAATATCTTAATTTAACTGTAGCCTTTTATCTCATAAATACCAATCTGATAAGTGTGTTGAAAATAAACACAATAATTAGAGTCACTGACACTTTTGGCAATAGCTCGACGAGTGACATTGGTGCCTAAAAATACAGATTTCAATGCTTTCGTCTGTATAATGTAAGGTTATGACGTCACTAAGACACAGTGTTAAAGATCGTCCAATATTTAATTATTCCTGACAAGTACGTATAAACGATTTCATACAATAGCTACTACATCATGAATGTACCTACTTAGTCATGTCAATTAAATACGCATTAATAACGACTAGTTTTTCCCCAAACAGTGGACCTGGAGAGTTGTGAATTTTGAGAATTTTCGAGTACTTAATTTGTTCTCTAAAATGTACCATTTGCGTATTATACAAAAATATTCTCATTTACATTAGTCGTAAGGTTCAGTTTCACGGCAGCCGTAGCCGAAACTTCATAAGCCTATGTCTTTAAAAATCAAATTCAATAAAAGCTGAAATTCACTTTAAAACCTCGGTCTTCGTAAATCTCGCTGATATGAATCCGTCAAGTGAGCGTAAAAAATATTTTCCCATGTACACTTCTGTCTCCTTTTCTCTTTTCCCCTTTCATACTATACACTCAACTAACAAAAAAAAAAAATATCGGGCAAAAGTTCCTTTATTAACTACAACAAAACTATACGACTATTAAATTAAAAGCATTGGATCATCCTCAGACCTTTGAAGGTCTAAAGATAATCCAAATGCTCAAGCCCACTGCCAAAAAAAAAACAAAAAATTGAGACTGAGGGGTTAGTAAGAGATTACAATATGTAAACGGAAACTACGTCAGTTTTTGTGTGGCTACATGTTTTTTGTACAGCGCCTTCAGTGGAACCAAGAACGAACGAGCTAACAACATATTGTAGCCACACGAACATGATAATATAATAGTTTTCATTTACCATATATAAACTCGTACACAATCGGCAACTAGTGATAAATACTTGCGATAATCATGGTAAAATAGGAACGCTTTGTCCGCAATTTCTAATAATTGAAATTTTCACACCAGCATTGTTTAGTGTAACGACCTTTTCACCGGCAAGCGGACTTGCTCAACACGGGTTGCCATATTTAGATCTAATTTATTATTGAAATAAAAAGCTACAGCATTGTTCTCGTACTGAGTTAGAATATTAATATTGTTACAATAACGCGTGCCACTGCAGAGTTTAATGTACTTAGGTACTATATGTTAATTTAGTAAAAACTATTGGCAACCTGCCAACTTACATAATTAGATATAAAATAGTTATGCTAAGGACGGGCTATTTGCCAAAAAGTATCAAACAGAGCCTAATGCATTTAGCCATAATTTTTGTCTATAAAGATAAAGATTTTTACTCAAATGAGTAATTATCACAGAATAGTATTTGAAAAAAAGAAAAATAACCAGACGTTTCATTGCGCAGGTAGGTACTCATACTTATCCAGTTATCAGCAAATTATATTTTTTCGTAACCTACCTCAATTCTTTGATGCAGCGGATGTTATTCAAATAACAATAATCGTCATGATCATGAACCTCATTAAAACTCTTCAATATAATTAATCGTCAGTTAAAACCAAGTGATGTCAGATTTATTTTAAAAGTAAATTATTTACCGATAATGCAATCAAACTGTAGCATTCACAACTTTACTATTTGTACCTAAAGAAATATGTAGTGAAGATAAATACTGCGTTGCCGTCGGTCGCGTGATGAGCAAAAATCACGTGTACCACGGTCGTGTGTAGTAACGTACTTTACGTGAATAGTGCCTATTTTACGACGCCATTCAAACGGAATAAAACATTAGAATAAATCCCTAAATTAACTACCTTTATACTCGAATCCACCGAAAAAGGATAATGTCTGATGCCATTACAAAACCGGGACTTTATTTGACGTTATCGTACCGAACATCTATTCCTTTTTCGATTTTGGTGGGAACGTAATGATAATTGACGTAATTTTGACAGTCTTTAGAGCTGTCAACGTCACTTGCTTTTTTAATTTTAATCAAGGACTCGGGCGGCGACGTCATGCGACCTCGGTATTGGTGCCACGAACGGCCCGTCACTATTTTCGTGCCACATCAAGTAGGGCTGCCCACGTACTTTACCATGTCGGTTTTGCGAAAATTTACCGTATTTATGAGAATTTTGTGACGTGGATCGAGCTACGTCATTAAGGAGGTTCAAGATCAATACAAACAAGGTCGAGATAACAGTTTTACTTTACATTAATTTGATTTCGCTTCTTAGTAATCTTTGTGAAGGAACCTACACAATCCTCAACTTTTGTTTGAACGTTGTCTTATCTTTGATCATTAATAATAGCTTTTAAATGAGGTATTTCTATCCTGATGCAATTTTCAAAAGAAAATAAATTGTATTCGGACATGAATAAATGAAATTTTATTAAAGTATTCTAAAAATTTACGTAAACCTGAGATGTACTTAAAAAATGTCTTGAACGTCTCGGTTCATTTAGTAGACTTTCTAATTAATTTGCTTCAAACATGCGTCACAATGTGAAAAATATTACAATCTGTACAAAATTGTATTTAAAATCCTATTTTCATGATAAATAAAAATTGTAGAGACTGGTGAAGTTGGTTCCCATTTTCATGATAAAAAAGGCATAACTAGTCGAGGGGCGTTTCTATCCTAGAATTTATACTAAGTATTCTTGTATGTCGAGGCTATCCTTCTTTTTTCCTTAAAAATAAAAAAAAGATTTAGACTGAGACAATTTTAGATTTATTTTAAGCTTTAAAATGGCTATTATTGTTGTAGTTTGTATATCACTTTATGTGACCTTAAATAAAAGTAGATAACCAAAGAATGATAACCATTCGTAAAAAATGTAATTATTATGTCAAATTTGAAAATGTTTAGGTTACACTTAAAATGTAATAGGTGTGTACGTAGAATAGGTATGGCATTTATCAAGTTTAGAATTAACAAGTCTACAAAACTTTCTGATAGATTAATGAAATATTTTTTTGGGACTAGCCGAAAATCAGCTCTTTGATCTTGTGACGTAATAATTTATTATACACACAATACGAAGGTACTTACATAATTTATTTAGGTTCTTAAACTAATTTTCAGAGAAGGAATGACAACAGAAAATTCTGTACGAATTTCATTATCACTACATAGTATAAAACAAAGTCGCTCCCGCTGTCCCCATGTCTCCTTGTATGCTTATATCTTTAAAACTACAAAACAGATTTTGATGCGGTTTTTTTAATAGATAGAGTGATTCAAGACAAAGGTTTAAATATATAATAAACCTGTGCGAAGCCGGGGCGGGTCGCTAGTACTAAATAATTACTAAGTTCATTTTTAAGTGTCTTCAAATAACGTACAAACGTTCCGTAGACTGACAACCTGCCCGATGGGTCAACGACATTAGACTCATTGCCACACACACAGGGAAAAATGATACGAGGGAAGCCTATAGGTATCCAGGCTGATGATTATAACTTATTTCCCTATTAATTTTGTATTTGGAGACCCATCAAGTTTTAGCTACATGTATCCTATATCCTACCTATACATATTAACTCATCATTCATCCATCAGAACGTCCACTGCTGGGCATAAGCCTCCCATATAGATCACCAATAAAACCGATTGGTAGCAAATCCAGCGCGATCCTGCGGTCTTAATGAGGTCATCCGTCCATCTTGTGGGTGGACGTCCTACGCTGCGCTTGCCGGTACGTTGACTAGATTAGAAAACTTTTCGACCCTTTCGGTCACATAGTCTTTCGTGCGTATTTACTCATAGTTGATCCAATTTTCACGGAATCTTAAGATCATGCTAATTCAATTCTTACGTTGAATATGATCAAACTCGGTCAAGGGCTCGTGAAGGGTCAAGGATGACTGGCCTGGTTTGGGTTAACTATTTGTCCAACGGCCGTGTAGTTATAAGGATTAAAAGAAACCGATATCACCTTTACTGATATCATATACCTAAAACGTTTGTTGTTTGCTTGTTATACCTACTCTTTCATGCAGCAAAGGAGCGAAGAATCTAAGACAAAGATAGTGTTTGGAAAATGTTTTAGAATACGTTTTTTTCGTAATAAGAGTATCACGCGGGCGAAGTTGTGGGCAGAAGTTAGTAATTCAATATTATTATACATATGATGAAGACGTTAAACGACTAGGCGTTTATCAGCGATCACCGAAATTAAGTAACGTTCCGCACAGTTAGTACTTGGATGGGTGACCGCGGGTGGCGGGTCTAGATCTAGCGTATCTAGTTGTAATCGTTCACAACTACGCGTAACTCCAATTATTACACAATTATTACCTGCTTAAAGAGCCCAATAAATCCCTTAGATATTCATATGTATCATGACTTATTGTGCATTCCGCAATGTGTACTGAGCAAACATGCACTTTGCGATGTATATGAGTATTTGCTATAGTGTCAGTCGACGTTAGTGTATTTTGCGCGCCAGGTGAAGAGAAAGCCTCTCTGTAGATCTTTTGTTTCATAAAATAATTAAACATATTATCAATTCTAGTACTCATGTCCAGCATTGGATATTCTACGACCTATACCTTGGGGCTATTGGGGAAAGACATATGTCCACCTGTATGGTTTAGATTGCACTTATTTTTTTCACTTTTTATACCTTCTATAGTGAAATCATTAAATTACAAATAAAATAAGTAAAACGGAGTACTGGGCACGCTGCCAACTGGCAGTGGGTTTGAGCATTTGGATTATTTTTAGACCTTCAAGGGTCTGTGGATGGTTCAATGCTTTTTATGTAGTAGTAGTAGTGTAGGTAGTTTTAGCATATAAAGTAGTACCTACTGTGTTTTGTTGTAGTTAATATAGGTACTTTTGCCCGATAAAAAAAGTAAAACGTATAAACCAAATTAACATTAAAGAGATCAGCGAAATGTGTATATATTTACTTACTCTTCTTCGTGCTCCACATAAGTACATATGTCACGTGACAAAATGTCCATTAGCGAGAATGATCTAGACTAATGTAGTGACTAACACGTTATATTATTGACAAGAGGCCATTGTATAGCGGATTCGATGTAAGTAAACCGAGCACCTGGATTCTAGGTGATCAGCTTACTTTATTAGCAATTTGAAATCGCACTGAACAGGGTACTTACTTGGCACGCAAAATAGCTAATGACAGAGTTTATCTATATATCTGTATTTTTACCTTGGTATATAATGTACTAGGTACCCGTCCCGGCTTCGCCCAGCCACGATTGGCTAAAGAAGACAAACAGTAAGGATCCCTAATTTTTTTGAAAATATATTATAGCCTACACCGGTGATAGTGTCGCTTTCCAACAGTGCAAGAATTTTCCAAATCGGTTCAGTAGTTTCGGTATCTATTCGATGCAAACAAACAATCAAATTTTTCGCTTTATGATATTGGTATAGATGGTATAGACATACTCGTATCATATAACTATTTCTGGAGTGGAGTACGTAGAAATAATTTTATTGATGATTGAATCATTTTAGAGAGAGATGGGAACTACGTGCCTACCGAAAAATTCGTGGCCTACAAAATGACAGACGGCCTGACAAAGCCCGAAGGCACAGGTATAAGCCGCTTGCAACCGTTGATATTGGATATAGTTCTGCTGTGGACGTTCTTCGCCTAAAAACATAGTTTCCGAACTACCTACCAACAAAAATACAAAAGATATACATATACGCAATAAAACGCACCTAATGCGTTTTATTCCTCATATTAAATTAAATCCGCGGTGGAAATCCATTCAATAATATTAGTAGTGGTAATATTAGTGAATAAATTTGTTTAGCTCTTATTAACGGATATTGAAAATTAGATTCTGCAATAAAGTAACATTACTAAAATCCCAATAATAGTGTCATAAACAAACACTTTAATGTTTTAATTACTATACTCTACTTTTGACTATACATTTTACTATGGTAAGTGATTATTGAGACAAATTTTGAGGAAAATTTGTGAGTCATAAATAAAAATTAAAATGTAGGCCCTGGTTTTTTTAACTGTTTAGTAAAATCAGAGGCCTTCAAGCCGCCTAAAAACTCTGAAACCAAAACTTGCCACCCAGTCTATACGAACTTACGTAGCAGAACGTGTACTCTATAATGCATATTTACTATTGAAAAGTTTGACCTAATTAAAACTTTCAACGCAAAAATGTTTTCTAAATGATTTCTGAGAAAATAACATTATACTAATGATTAATACCTACTATCATAAGTAAATTACTTTTAAGTGTTGAGCTTTATTGTCCCTGGAAATATTTTAAACGGCTTTTCAACCGCCCACAGCTGTCTCTCTCGCTCATTTGCAGGTTAGAGTACATAGGTATTCATTACTAAAAACACAATTAAGTTTTTACTTTTATCGATCATAACACCTCTATTGTATTTAAGAAAAGTTGGTTCTCATGTCTTTTGATAAAATAGAAGAGACCGAAATAAAACTATTATTATTTTATTTACTTTATCACATTAGGATATTTAAAAAATGAAAAACACTGGAAACAATGTTTAATTTTGTAACAAACATTTTTTTAATTTTTTTGGAAATTTTACATGAGATTTTTATCTTTACTACCTAATATTGGCGAGGGAGATGGAAAATTGGCGTGTAGTAACCATTTAATTGTGATTATATATTGTTATTAACTATGTGATTAACCCTGAAATCACAAAAGCTGTCATGTGAATTTAATTTAATTGATAGGTATAGGTATACACGTGACTCTACAGAGAACTTTTGGCGATTTGTTCTTATCGCAAAATAACTTGTTTGTTTTTTTTTTTTGGGCTTGATAAATATGTACTTAATAAGAAATATGATTTATCATTAATTGTGTCTTATTACTAATTGTCTATTGTCTACACGTCTGTCTACGCAAACACTCATTAGAGGTCAAGAAAGTAAAAACATAGTATCATATTCTCCAGAAAAAAATAGTTTGCTTATTGTTTTATAATTTTATGCGACGGGATCACTGGTGAGTTAGTGGATTGATTAACTATTAATTTTTAAGGAAATCAGGAGTATATAACTCCTGATTTTCTTTTAACACATAATTATTGTACAATGTACAGGTTTCCTCGCGAATTTTGGAACTTCGTCAAAAAGCAAGAAGTTTGAAAATTTATACGTTAATTCTGAAGTATTGTTGCCGATTTTTTTTTAGATATTAATTAAAAATTCGTCGCATCTCGGCAAAATTGATTTTTATTTTCGATATATGTAGGTATAACTATAACTTCATTTAATCTTAAAGTAATATTGGTACTGAATTTACACCTAATAACACCGTATAAAAATAGTATATGTACGTACGTAGAGTCTAGTAAACACATCTCAATTTAAATACCTACATAAATGTATGTAAGTACATTTGTACTCAAAGTTTGTGTAAGTTAAAATCGTTTACTAATTTAAATGGCGATAAGTGACGAATTCGCACTGGTCAATGTTATCGCGATCGTAAACACTCATACCTATCTCCCTGTACAGTGTACTGTATTACGATGCGTTATATAATAGCGTTATCATTTCGGCTCTACTGTATCTATTTGCTGTATGTCTGTGATATAGTACAGCTTGTCATTTGACGATGAATATTGGATTTTTTTGAACGATTGTATTTAATTTCACTCTATATTTATTTTATGTCATTGTTTTAACGTAGCATGCAATTGATTTTTAACCGACTTCCAAAAAGGAGGAGGTTCTATGTTCGTGTGTATGTATTTTTTTTTGTGTATGTTCATCGATAATTTCGCCAATTGTGAACCAAATCAAAAAATTCTTTTTTAGTTCGAAAGGATATACTCGTACACCCGAGGTGGTCCCATTTAAATTTTATAGAAATCGGATGATCCGTTTTTGAAAAAATCAACAATATTGTAAGAAATTCGAGCGAAATATCCGAATTTTGTACACGATGAACATGGATAATTTCGTCAATTGTGAACCGAATCGAAAAACTCTTTTTTAGTTCCAAAGGTTATACTGCCGAGAAGATTCCATTTAAATTTTACAGAAATCGCCTGAGCCGTTTTTAATAAATCAAGAATAATGTAAACAATTCGAGCGAAATATTCAAATTTTGTACGCGATGGAAGGCGGTTTTGCCATTTATTTTTTTGTGATAAATAATTATAAAGTACATTTTCGAGTGTCTATAATACGCAAAGTTCCTTTGGAGTAGTTAGTCCGTATTTTGTATTTTTTTCTAGGACAATTTTATTTTTCATGTACTTGAACATAAGACAAACTATTTAGCTCTGCGTTTATATTAGTCCTTACATAGTATAAAATAAAGTCGCTATTTTCGTTTGTTTGTTTGTTTGTCTGTATGCTTAAATCTTTAAAACTACGCAACGGATTTTGATGCGGTTTTCTTTAATGGATAGAGTGATTCAAGAGAAAGGTTTATATGTATAAAAATTCCCGAAATTCCCACGGGAACGGGCACAACACGGGTAAAACCGCGGGGCGCTGCTAGTAATTTATATAAACGCAGAAAAAAATTCATTGATTTTTTGTAGCTGTAAGCTAATAGGTAGAGTATCAACCAATATCTATTCTTACTAAAGTTTATACTTAATGACAAAGTTATAGTTATTCTATATACAAAGAGTATTCGATAAATATTACAGGGCACATTTTTGGATATTTCTTCAAGTAAACAAAAACGTTTACCACATAAAATTTGTCTCGTGCGTATAATTAACCTACAGTTTTTTGCCATACGGTTAAATATCGGTGGGCCTAAATTATCAGAGCAGATTATTTTATTTCAGCCGCGCTCATGCTTTAACCCGAGGCTTTAGTACGTAGGTAGATAAATAAAGCCTCCCATCCCGCTCTATACAGCCTGCGCCAAGCTACATAACTACTGAGACCTCCTCGCAGCGAAAACATGACTATGAAAAACGGAGAAATATGCTTTTCTGTTTAGGCTTCATTTTCTCACTACATAGTATAAAACAAAGTCGCTTCCCTGTCTGTCTGTAACTATGTATGCTTATATCTTTAAAACTACGCAACGGATTTTGATGCAATTTTTTTTAATAGATAGTGTAATTAAGAGGAAGGTTTACATTTATGTATAATACACCTGTGCGAAGCCGGAGCGGGTCGCTAGTGAATAATAAAGGGCAAGTTACAAATAATGTCTACTAGAGTATTAGAGCTGTATTTTAAAAAGGTACTGAATCGGATAGTCCGTAGTTGATGAAAGATTACTTACTATATTCATATTTTTACACCAAGTCTGAGGGCCTGAAAGAATAATTATAATTTGTAGTTAGCATCAACCCGAATTGATACCTTCGCATACTGGTAATATAAAATAACCTTAAGACTACAACATTTTAAATTATTTTGTTATTAATATATTATTTTGGTAAATGTATAATGTAGTGAAAGTTATTATGTATCAGATCAACGGATAATACTTATTGCGTTTTAAGCTATTGCATAGCTTCTATCGCGGGCCTTGAGCGCGGGGACCGAATCCAGAAATTCCGTAACGAAAAAACCTCACGCTCCCCACTCCGACGGGCAAGGAGGTGTGGCTTGAAGGCCGTGCATCGTCTAACGTCGTTTCAGTTCGGCAGTCTTCGACACGGCGTTGTGTGCGATTAGAATTTCTCTAAGGATTAGACGTATTGTACGACTCAATGCAATAGCTTTACCGCGGCAGTCCCCGAGTGCCACACGTCTTTTTTTTTTCATTTTTTAAAATATAATTTTTACCTTCAGGTTTGCGTTTGACTACATACTGCTTGTAGATATGCGGTCTAGGGTGGAGATAGCTTACCTAGAAGATAACTATGTACTCGAGATTTGAAGGCACTCTTGTTGTACTTGCACTAAAAAGTAAAACAACAGAGTGATTCTTCTTTCCCCATGTGGGTTTTCAGTCTGTAACTTCCTGATCTGTTAAAACTATAACCGAATAATTAGTTGAGGTGACTTTTAAGTATATAACTACTGAATAAACAAACATATTTATCAAATCTTACGCATAATTAAAATATTTACTACTCGTACACGACCTTGTGGCGAGACGTAGAAACCTTATTATTCAAAGGATCGCAAGCGTAAACTGTCGAATTATAATGAAGTCTTTTAAAACCATTGAACATTTACGCAAACTAATTTTCTATGGTAAGAATTAAGTAAGTACTTACATAGAAGGTGTTGTTTTGCATTCTTATATAGGAAAAACCGTGACATTACAAAACCAATCGTACAATAATTTACTTTCGGACTGAATTAAACAGCTGATTCTTTAGTCCCATAGTAAATGTTATTCAATATGACGAGTATATACCTACTTAGATGAGTATGTACTACGCTCAGACCAAATAAAATAATAAAGACAGAATGTTGTGAACAAACAAGTAAGGCCGGCTATAAACTTTGCCTCGCCGTGTACAGACACAACACACGCATGTACACGTACAAAGAAACTATGCCTAGGCTCGTCAGTCGAACTGTGGCGGTGCAACACCGACGCACTCACACATGTATTAAAACTGTTCCTCACTTGTCCGTTCACGACGTTGCGTCTTGATTTTTTTATTTGGTCTGAGCGTAGTACATACTCGTCAAAGTAGGTATATACTCAACATATTGAATGACATTTACTATGGGACCAAAAAAATCAGCAGTTCAATTTTGTCCGAAAGTGAATTATTGTACAATTGGTTTTTTAATGTCACGGTTTTTTCTATAGTGAAAGAAAGACGCACATAATGATGTTTATATTTACTTTCGTAAAGGATAAAATGCAAAACAGTCGTAGTGGTTCTTGCAAAGTTTCTAAAGAAAGCTTGTCTTCTAAAATACAGTACAGGAGATATCAAGCTCATCTTCCATTTTCGTATAAAAATATGAATAATTAGCTTTTGCCCTCGGCCTAGCGCGCGTGATATTTTGGTTTTTGTGCTATCATAGAGGGACCTTTTATTTTTTCGGGATAAAAAGTAGCCTAATCTAAGTCAGTTTCTGTTTCAAACTATGTCTATACCAAAAGTTAAGACAATCCGTTCCTCCGTTGCTGCGTGAAAGAGCAACAAACCAACAAACACACTTTCGGATTTATAATATTAGTAAGGAAAATGATAATAATCAAAGTTGTTTATTTGTGTTTTCTGTAGCAGCTAGGTACGCGATATACCTAATTACCTACCCAACTGGGAAACCATTTTTTTTTTATTAGGGGACATCTTACACGCGGTTTCTGACCCCAAACTAAGCATAACTTGTGATATGGCTGCCAGAATTGTGTGCTAAGCGTGCTAAGCTATGTGTTTAGGACATTCGTAAAAATTTGGCTTATTTTAGTTGAAAGTAACTTTTAAGTCAGCAGTCTATTACTTGTATAAATAAATAGTATACTTATTATTATTATTATTTATTATTATTATTATTTTGAGCCTGTGTTGTCCCACTGCTGGGCAAAGGCCTCCCTCCCCTCCTTCCAGACTGTGCATACTTATATATTATGAAAAAAAAAATCACAAGTCACATTTTGCAGTTCATATTTTTATTGTGGAATCTACTCACCAAATATTAGTGTCACGTAAAATAGAGGTACAATTTTATCTAAGTATATTATAAATCTATTTGCCGCAATGTCATGGTTCTTCTATGACAAGACAAACAAACATCCCAAATTTCGCATTTATATTTCAAATGTGCGCAAAATAATTTCAATGCGAAGCGCGACGCACATCGCCATGTTGTTGAAAAACATACAGATCACGGAGCATTGTTTGTCTTGTGGAAATCTATAAACATGGCGTACTCTTGGCCGTGCCTACTTTGCTGCTATAAAATAAGCTTTGCAGCTATTAAAATAAGGCTCAGACGAATACGAGACATTTTAGATTGAGGAATTATGCAAAACAAGTGCAATACGGTACTTATTAGCGATTAAATTTAAACCGCGCTTATCAAAACGCTCTTTGCGGTGTTCTCGGTTTGATTTGAAACTTGGAACATTTTATGACCATAGGACCATTTGTAAAGGATAGGATAGCGCGGAGGACTGATGACCGATGGGGTCGAAAAGTCCTCGAGTGGAGACCACGTTCCGGCAAGCGCAGCGTAGGACGTCCACCCACAAGGTGGAAGGACGACCTCATTAAGACCGCAGGATCGCGCTGGATGCAAGCCGCTACCAACCGGTCTTATTGGAGGTCTTTAGGGGAGGCCTATGTCCAGCAGTGGACGTCCTATGGCTGGAAAGAAGAAGAAGGACCATTTGAGTCAATTTTGGAGACATTTTTCATTAGTTAGTGTAGGTAGTTATGGTGGCTTGTGTTTGTTTTTATGTTTTTATTAACATTTTTAATTGCAAATACAATGCACATTTGTAGTTCATGCGTTGTATTTAATGCTCTAAACACACGTATCTTAGCTTGTACATTTTGCCCCTCTTTTTACCGACTTCCAAAAAGAAGGAGGTACTATGTTCGTGTGTATGTTTTTTTTGTGTATGTTCATCGATATTTTCGTCAATTGTGAACTGATTTCAAAAATTATTTTTAGTTTGAAAGAGTCTACTTCCGAGGTGGTCCCATTTAAATTTTATCGAAATCGGCTAAGCTGTTTTTGGTAAATCAACAAAAATGTGCATGGATGTCACATCGAATCGTGCATATTATTCGATTTCTGTACACGGTGGAAGTCGGTGTTGCGATTTTTTGTAAAAAATCATTTTGCACTTATAGATACGCAACTCTAGTAACAGTTTAAGTCCTTTTTAGTACATACTAATAGAAATTCTTAGTACATTTTCATACCTACTAAGTTAAAAGGACAAAAGAGTACTTCACTTATTCTATTTTTTTTCTTTTCGGTACATTTCTGATGTGAAAAGAAATCAAAACTACAGTTGTAATCTTTTTCTAATTTTTAGGGTTACGTACACAAAGGGTAAAAACGGGACCCTATTACTAAGACTTCGATGTCCGTCTGTCTGTCTGTCACCGGGCTGTATCTCATGAACCGTGATAGCTAGGCAGCTGAAATTTTCACAAATGGTGTATTTCTGTTGCCGCTATAACAACAAATACTAAATATAGAATAAAATAAAAATTTGAGGGGGGCTCCCATACAACAAACGTTATTTTTTAGGAGTTTTTTTGCTCGCTATTAATAACGGCAAGAGAAATGGGGCTCCCATACGGTACGGAACCCTTCGTGCGCGAGTCCGACTCGCACTTGGCTGATTTTTTATTCTGGTGACATGCTTACATTAGAAATGCACATTATTGCATGCACTTATCATCGTCCTAAGTTATCCATAGGTATCTAGTTAGCTATGTCTTAATATGATTTCGTTTTGTGTTTATATTTAACAAGCAACATGCCTGGACGGACGTTCAATTCTCAGAAACTGGGAAAAATTCGTAGATAAGAATGAGTAAGTATAAGTACCTACCTATAATCAGAAAGACGAATTTCGAGAATTTAAAATTGCTAGAAACGAAGAATGTTATACTCGTGTACCTTGTGGAGGCGTAATCCTAAAATTAACTTTTCCGATAGGTAAATGTTAGAATTGATTCTGCGCAAGCTGATTTCGTGATCCTGCTACCATTTTCCCTGAATTTGATATCAAAACAAAAGGGAAATTTATCTATAATCATGTGTGCTGTGTCAATAAGTTATACTTATTGTATATACATAACTTGTTTAGTTCACTGTTTTAATTGAAATCATGAAGTAGGTAGGTAGGTAACTGTTCAAACACATCAATTATAACTATGGGTACTCGCGTATCGCTCTTGTCAGTGTAATATGTGTATGATTTGGATCGATACCAGCTTAAGCATTGGCCAACGTCACGCACTCAAATTGTAGATTTTTGATAACATAATTTTAGGAAAACAATGTCCGTCCAACGGCGGCGCTCTGACACCGCGACCTCGAAAATTTATCGGTCGTTGTCGTGTTACTTGCCTTGTTTGCGGAGGTTTTCGCTTTATATTTTATATCCTCTATTCATTTAATTTGACCTTTAGGACATGCTACGTGCATAGTCCTAACTAAATGTCTGTAGAACCCTCACGTGGGTCGTCTTCCGTTTGTGTTTTGCCGCCCATCGACCTGTGACATTATTCCTCCAGGATAAAAATATATCAGGTTGTTATCGGAAACCCGGCATGAATATTACGGAGCCTACTGCTTCAAATGTCAGGTTAACATTTCGCACGTGCCTGCGCTCCCGTTTATTTAAATATAATGGAGTCTTGAGCCATCATCTCTATTAAAAGCATCGATTTAACGAGCGGAATGAGATGGTATAGGCCGCTTTACGCGCACCGTGAATATGGGTCGGTCTCGCAGACGCGGACGGCTCGCTCCGTCGCGTGCGGACTGGCTCGGAGTGTCTGAGTAGCTCGCTCGCTCCACCCGGTAATGAATTCACTAAAGGTGTAACGCCACGCTTCGATAAACAGTTTTTGCTATTACTCGACGTCATCAGTTCGCGAGTCTACAGGTAAACGATTGCGACACTCGGCCTTGCATGAGAAACTTTTGAACTCCTACGTGGTCTCGCGTGTCGTCGGATGACCTGAATCTTATAACAGATCAATCGTTCTTAAAAAGTGTCAGATGTCTTTTTCTCGACGGAGTTACGTAACTTTGACCGATGGACGTCTAACCGTTATTTCAGATCAGCATGAGGCCGTTGCACTGGCGTAGCTTTCCGAAAATCGGATTGCAAAAGTGGGGGACATTGTGAGCAGTGCGGAGCCGTCGACGGCGACGGTTCGGCACGGGCCGCGGGCGGAAGTTACGGTGAACGGTGCCTCAGTGGCCTTGGCGGATCGGCCGCTGCGCGCCGAAGGTGAAAGTCTTGACGCCCGCAATTATTGAACCTCGACCCACCATCCTCCTATATTCGGGTTACGACAATCCGTCGTGCAGTCGCTGTGGCTCACGTGTGCTGCTGCACTCCCAGCTTCCGCATTCCTGCACAAATCGCGGACTGAATTGGTTCACTTTGAAAACTTTTAGGAAGAGACCGAGATAGTGCCAATGGCAATAAATATTATTTTCAGTTGACGAATGACGATTTACATGATGATACACAAAAGCAAAAAATCTTCTTACCCCATGTTAAAATTTACTTATAAGGAAGCAACAGTGGAAGTAGACAAATGCAGAGTAATTATTCTTAGGAGTTTTATTTATAAAAGCATCATTCAATAGCACCTTCACGCATGATTGGATAAGGCGATCCGAGGGTCGGACCAACATCTGCCTAGTCGTCACCGCTTGGCTTCTATTCAAATTTAAATGTATTCTGCCGAGGATCGTGAACTGCGCTTGAAGACGCTGCAGAATTGTGTACTCGTATCACTATTTTAGATGTATCACCATCATCGTGAACTTTCTGTGTATCAACAAGCGTTTCATTATTGTCAACTAAGAAACGTTGTACTAGTAAATGCTTTCATTGAAATTTAAATACGTTTGTAATTTGCTTATTTTTTGTAATGCACATCGCAATGTTCTCCTCGTCTAATGTGTTTACTTAGTAGGAGTAGTGAATATTTTGTCTTGACATTTTATCAGAGAACAATCTCACCATTTCATTTAATGAAAATAATATACCAAATTTTATTTCAAAATAAATTGTAGCACGTTTACAAAACGACATATTTGCCAATTTCAAATTGATATTATAATCCTTATCAAGACGGTTAGCAAATGCAAGAAACATTGAGGCACTAGTCGCAACAACCTTGAATACTTCAAATGTGCTGCAATTGGTATCGTTACAAAATGGTTCAATAGGTAATATTATTCAAGACAAAATTTAAATCGTGAACAAATTCACAAATCAAAGGACATTAACATTGAACAGCATAATCATAAACAATTAATACGGCTCTCGTATCTAATCGTTATGACTGTTATTGCTGTGAATGCACTGATAACCAATTAAATTCCCTAGATAGTGCTTCGCAATGAAATTGCAGACAAGTCGTCGACAAGTGACTTCTAGTGCGTAATTGGGCTATGATGTTCCAAAAAGGTCACCACCAGTGACACCCCATAAATAAAAATTATCAAAAGGCACACGGATTACGGTATGGATAATGAGGTATCCTTGGCAAGGGGGAGCCGCAGCGACGGTCGCCACCGTAGGGCCGCGCCGCGTCGCGTCGCCCGCCTGCGCCCTCTGTGGATCACCAGAACTTGTGTACGGGATGGAGCAAGAACACAGTTCGCCGAACGAGGCCGACACCGGCACACGTCTCGATCGCCGCTCGCTCCCATTAGTTATGTAGTAGCGCCGCGCTGTTTGGACAAGTGCTAAGTTGATCGTTTCAAGTGATACATACCCGTTGTGGTTGGCATTATGTTTAATTCTACCGTTCAGTTCTTTAATTATTACGGATTATATTACTGTTTTTAATTCTTCTGTGGAATCTTGTTTTGAGAGTGACGTTCTTTGTTGGAGTTGACTTTAATTGATAAGGTAATTAGTTGTTTTATTTATTGCATGAATTATTTTTAATTTTAATTAAAATAAAATTGACTTTGCTTTCGATTTAATTTGGATTCTGCTACGGTAATGCATGCTGCGTGAACAAAGAAACCTTACAAATAATAAAGTAGGCTCCAGTGAATTCATATAGTTTGCTGATTGCTTGCATAATCTGTTTATTACTTTGTTTTCAAATTGTTTGCTGTAAAGTAATTACTTGCCTCTTACTTTGTGTAACCAATTTTATTCTTTGACAATATTTGGTAACCGATCGCGGTTGTTGCCAATATTGTTAGCTGTCATAATGTTAGAACATTATTATTTACATTTTTAAGTTATTATAAATATAATGACCAAGTACCTACATAAAAGTACATCGATAACTAGGTAATTAACTTGAATAGATAAGAATGTTTTAAAATGACATGCAGACAATATATTTTGTCACATTCATGTGTATTAACCACTTACTCAAACGGTAGAATTGAGTTACCGAATAGGAAAGCAATATTTATTATCAGCAACCGTATAATACTTTTATTACTGGTATCACCGGACACATTGTTACGGTAGTAATTTAACCGAGCTCTAATTAGGGGAACTACTCCGCTCGCCACTTTATCTCGAACGCGCATCATAAAGAGTTCATAAAAGAAATGTCATCGCATTTCTGCTCATTATTTTATTTTCAAATCACCACATTTTTCAATTTCTACCTGACCAAGCCCTTTTGTCGCTGCGCCGTATGCTATCGCTTGCTCTCTCGCACCCATATGGGTATTAAAACAGAATGGAAAGCTTAGAGTGGGATCAAATGTTTTATTAGTCTTTAGGTGTTTTGTTTTACAACATCCCTTTTTTGAATTCAATCTGATCTTGTTCCTGAAAAATCTTTAGTAATTAGTTTTCGTTTTTCTAACTTTCCCCCTCCCTTGTCTTTGTTTGATGAAAAGGGCGTTCCGCCGTTGACACGAATGTTTGGCTTTATCGTCGTAAAGAAGTGGGTACATTTATGTTAATAGCTTTTTTTATGAGAAACATACTCTTAGTACTTTCCCCTCCAGTTTTAGTGGGTATAGTAAGAAGCGTTTCATTTGAATTCAGATTCCGGACAGTTCGAATACGGATAACGTTACGCCATCACTAGTTTATAGTATGACCGTTTTAATGGCATAAATAACACTTAGATACTAAACGACTCTTGAATGCTGGAGTTTTCTTCTTTTACGAATTTTCCTAACGTTTTTATCAAGTGTTTATTAAAGAATCGAGGGCTGTCGAAATATTTTATTATGTAGCCACAAGTAAAATCAGCTCAATAAATTTCATATCCTTTTTGAAGCAAAACATGATTTTGTACTTCAGCGTTTGGGGAACCTTGTGAGCCAAGTATCTGTACGTTTCACGTCAAGTAGACGTTCGGGGAAAACCCATTTAGTTTTAATTTAAATTGGAATAAGAAGGTTTAGTCATTCGTTTTTGTGAAGAGCAGCTTGTACTTGCGTACAAAATGTGGCGTCGCTAAATGTTTCATGACGTTAATGGTGACAATTCTAATGCGGCACTTTTCTCAACTAAAAGTAAGATGGCTCCAAAATTGTTGTAAACTTTTATAAGATAAAAGACGGGTAGTTTTAATTCTGCAAAGTTAGTTTTTGGTTAGGACCTATTTAGTGAATGTTAAATCAGATTGATAGATACTGACGTCATGGATTCTGAAACACTTTATTATATTAATGAAGTTAAACCTTAAAAACATCGTATCTGGTTAAGACAATGTCGATATTTAATATTTTTTTTAATTGCTGTCAGATAAATTTCGTTTTCAGTTGGTTTATAGTAAGTTTATCAAAATTAGAAAACATACGTAGTTGTATGTAATGTAGATACTAGGTAGTATACCTAATTTTAAATAGGTTTCATAGATATCACGCTATTTTAGAGTTAGTCAGGATACGAATCCTGTAATCGAGATCCTGTAATCCTGTCTCGAGAGGGCGTTCTTATTACTCTCGAATATATCTCGGTCTCTTTCACTCTTACGCATTTTCTAGAAAGAGAGTGAGGGAGACGTTCTCAAGCGTACGAGAATCCCCTTCTAGTTCTACAAATGATTCTGCTAATTTAAATGACGTGGGTTGGTGTGGGTGATTCTTATTGAACTTGTAGATTTCGGAGTAATTATAATTTTGTATACTTAAAAGTCAAAGGGCATTTAAATCATTTGTGTTTGAAATCACCCCAAAATCGGAGCCATTTGCAGGTGGTGCCTAACAGAGATAGTTGCTCCGTCCTGTCTCTTTTACTCTACACAGAAAATCGTTGTTTTTGCTAAGGATTTTTCATTAAAAAATAATAAGGATATTTTACGGAGACAAATGGCACAGTAAGAGCCTATACCCAGCAGGGAGATAGAGAAGGCTGCGGATGATGATGATGATGAAGGATATTTTAAGCAATTTAACTAAATCAAAATCATTTGGATTTTTTCGAGCGAAACGTCACCTAATAAACGAGGAGAAAAGAGATGAACATACATATTTTCCGTTCTTTCATTCGTTTCACAGTGCCTGGTTCTCAGATGTGTTTAAGCTTTTACATAAAACACGTTGTAACAATTCAGTTTAACTGTACAATACAATGCAACAAAATCATAACTCATGCAGGAACTTAAGTAGTACATATTTGTTCACGCGTCTACTTTTAAGAAAATTATTACTCTCCTTTTCGGCGGTCGGGTAACAAATAGAAAAAAAGCTGCAAAAAATGTAGGGCGTAGTCTTTACTAATATAATAAAGAGGTAAAGTTTGTAAGTTTGTGAAGTTGTAGGGGATAATCTCTGGAACTACTGAACCGATTTTGATAATTCTTTTACCAATAGAAAGTCACATTATTTGCAAGTGTCATAGGCTATAAAGAAAGCGCGGGTGAAGCCGCGGGCAAAGGCTAGTATATTATAAAGAAGTTTAGTGCCGTGGGAAAGTGGGAAATGTGCCATGAGAGCTCCTAACACTACTTTTCCTAGAAAATTTTGTAAGTAATTGTCATTTATTGTTAGTTAATAGTGTTAATGAAAACACTTGAAAATCTCAGACAGATTACATTTTAATAAATTATTATGTAACTGTTAAAAATAAGGATTGTGTGTAATGTGACGTATCTACTGCAGTGTGTAAAATACAGGATTACTAGGCCCAATTATGAAGGCGCTATCGTAATAAAATTATAATAGCTAATTAGAATATTTCTGTTTCTTTTTCACTTTAGGCATTCGATAGAGATAACACTTTTAACGTTGCAATTAAATTTACGATGGCGCCTTCATAATTGTACTGTTTTACTTAGTGGTCAAACGTTTCTTAATTTACTTTTTGTCATAGTTGGGTCAATAGAAGGATATTTTAAAGTCAAAGGCTATTAATTTACACGATCTTTAACGTGTTATCACCACTCTAACCTCTGCCACCGGTGTATAATTTTAGTACTTTTAAATGTTAAAATTATAGCGCTTTAGCTTCAAACACTTTACTAATAGATATGTACTCGTATAGGCCGAATCATATGTGAAGTTAGCTACAAGGTGCGCAATATCTAGTCCTGACTGAAGCTTACACTGCCCGTTAGTTGGATTTTGCGCAGATTGTAGCTAACTTCACATCCCCTGACTTGTAATGGAGTATCCACACTCTTCGAATGTGGAGCTACAAGCTGTAGTACTCGTGCCACCCCGCGAGAGTGTGGATACTCCATTAAGGCCAAGTCATACAAGTAGGCGGATGTGAAGTTACCTACAAGCTGCGCAATATCCAATCCTGATTGAAGCGCACATAAAACTGCCCATGGATTGGGTTTCACGCAGCTTGTAGCTAATTTCACATCCGCCAACTTGTATGATTCAGCTTATACCTACGGTTCGGCCTATAGTATCAGCTCTCTAAACGCACGAAGCTAATTTGTCTTAAACGCAAAATGTCCAATATTTAACGTACAAATAACGTAATAAATAAAGTATCGCATACACTGTCAATAACTTTAAAAGTGCGTCAGCTGCGGAGCTATTAAACATGATTTATCCGCCATGAACATCGTCCATTGTCTGGGCTGTACGGGCTGTCATAAACGCTTGGTATATAGCCAGCGATGTACGCCAACGGATGATTTTTACCCGCGACCGATAGATTACGTGGTGTTAGGGTATCTCAGGGGAACGGCACGGTTGTTTACATGATATTGGTTGAGAAAATTATGTGAATGGAATAAACGCGGTGCAGGTATTATGATTGTTTGAATAATCAGCACATGTATTACGAATAATGAAAATAAGAAAATAACTGAAGAGTTTAATGGCTGAATAGTAACTAATATTATAATGATAAAAAGTTTGAGCTCGTTTTGACTGCTAAGTTTGTAATAAGGTCATTACTGCCTTTTCTGTGATTCACTAATAAATAATATTATTTTATTTAACGTGCAAATTTACAAAAATAAAGAAATAAATCCTGTTTGCGTTTTTGTCGTAACGTACACAGGGTCATGTCATTTCTCAAATAACCCGAGTTTGCCATAATTTGTTTTCAAATTAGGGGTGACACTGACAGTAGTAATGACAGAAAACGTCAGCTTAATCCATTCAGCGACATCTGGTGAGCTTAATCATTTATTGGCCTCATTCGAAACTGAACCGTGACGATAAATACAGTCAAAATAATAGTTTCCTATTCCTACACAAAATAACGTAAAATAAAAAATTTGGGAGTACGAATTATAACAATTGCCAAAACCAAATTATTATAATAAGTTTTTGTTATAAGTTCACAGTCTTCTTTAGAATCGGTAGGTAGGTACATACATATTATAGATTTAGCTTCATAATTTTGCTAAACATTTGGGTAAACGTCAAGCATAAATCGTAGACAATTATCAATTATCTAAAACGGTTGAAATACTAAATAATCAAAGGAATTTCTGACATTTGCGGGTAGATTTGTAAATGACTGTTGAATTATAAATGAGCGTCGGTCCTTCGTTCCGATATCCCAGACTCTTTTTTAGGGTTCTGTGCCCAAAGGCAAAGAATATATAATAATACTACCCAAAGGGTAAAAACGGGACCCTACTACTACTACTTACTAAGACTCCGCTGTCCGTCTGTCTGTCTGTCTCCAAGCTGTATCTCATGAACCGATATAGCTAGAAAACTGAAATTTTCACAGATGATGTATTTCTGTTGCCGCTATAACAACAACAGAAAAACAGAATAAAATTAATAAGTAAGGGGGGCTCCCATACAACAAACCTGATTTTTTAACCGTCCATAGTAATAATGGTAACAGGTAGATGCTTGAAATTTTCACAGAATATTTAGTTGTATATTCAATTTAAAAATACATAATAAAATTAGAATAAAATGAATATTAAAGGGGGGCTCCCATACAGTACGGAACCCTCTGTGTGCGAGTCCGACTCGTACTTGGCCGATTATAATTATTCCCATTTCCTGACCTAGAACTAGGTACCTAGCTGTTGTAATGGTAACTGTAGGTACCTACCATCTCGGATTATGAGATTACTTATATAACCGTCCTATTGTTATGAGCGTAGAATAAAAAATATGCACCTACCTTTCAAGTACGGGTCAAGTTACGACACCCCGTTTTATTTTTTTGCTTGAAATATGGAAAGAATTTGGGTATTTTAAACAGTGCAGTGAAGGCTATATTACTTACCGACGAGTCTAAAGTTAAAAAAATGAATCTAAGTTTATAAAAAGTAAATAGGCTCATAACTTGCTCAGTTATCTAGAACTCCCATAATAGAAAATATAGTGCTCCCCTATTAGAGCTTAACTATTAAAAATAACCTTGACAGAAGACAACCGCGTAAATGCGGCTTATGAAAAACCGAGGCAAGTCATAAGCTTAAAATTAGTGATATGAAAAATTTTGTAAAATTGTAAGTCTGTCTTTTGATATAATAATTATTTTTCGCATTTTACCGCCTTCCATCGTGTACAAAATTACGAGTAGAATATTTCACACGAATTGTTGATTTTTTAAAAACGGTTCAACCGATTTCTGTAAAACTTAAATATGTATTCTTCGGGAGTGTATCCTTGCGAACTAATAAATAAAATTTGGTTCACAATTGGCGAAATTATCGATAAACATACAGACGAACATAGAACTTAGAACCTCCTCTTTTTTGGAAGTCGGTTTAAAATAAAAGAAAGATGCTAAGGCGTTGGATCGTCAATTGCTTAAAATTGCTAAAAAAAAGAGATTGCGTGATTCGACTTTATTTTCATTTATCTAATTATCTTATTCAAGTACCGATTTTGAAATATCTCCCGAGTATTTCAAATGAAAGGAGACAAGAGATTGATTCTAGCTTGAAATTAAATAACTTTATTTCTATGAAAGTTCTCTTCCACTTTCTTTGACATTGAAATAAATCTTTTAGATCATACTTCAGCTTTTAGTCAAAAATGCTTACAAAATTTGCTTATAGGTACGAGTAAGATAAGAAACCAAACCACAAAATGAAATAACTTGGATCCGCAAATGTACAAATATTTTATTTTTGGAATGGCACAATCAATTTTATTTTTATCAATAGAAAATACCTACCCATGACATCATTTAAATTATTAGGATGTGTGATTTGGCAGAATTTAAATAAAATCAGGTGATTGGTGAAAAGCATTGCTAACATAACATTCTATAGTGTATTAACTTTGTAAATTTGTATCAGGTAGGTATAGTATAAATATAATCTATACAATCGGTCAATTCCACAGCTGACCATTTAAATAATCAAAAATTGTGTGTCGTAATATTTTAATTCTGCATAGATTACTGAGGTATATCGTCAAAACCAGCGGCGTAATTATCCAACGTTCGTGATTTAGAGGTAGTTCATTTTTAACCCCCGACGCAAAAGAGGGGTGTTATAAGTTTGACGTGTTTGTTTGTCTGTCTGTCTGTCTGTGGCATCATAGCGCCCGATCCACTGAACCGATTTCAGTTTAGTTTTTTTTGGATAAAAGGAGACTTAATCGAGAGTGTTCTTAGCTATGAGTTATAAAAATCGATTGAGCCGTTTAAGAGTTATGGTGGGTTAAAGTGGGGATGGAAGAACCAAAATTCTACAAATGTGCCCAAAATGGTTGTCAATGTGTCGGGGGTTTTTAAATTTTAAATTTATATTAGTTATCATGAAATCAAACATCTCATGACTCTCTGTCTGACTGTCATGAAAACTAGCTTAGGCAAAAAACATTTTAACCATGTGGTGTCCATCGACTTGCATTTTTTCTGTTTGTGGTGTCAGATGAGTTTAATTTAAACAAAATTTTAAAGCATTAAGTTCTAATTACAGTACAATAGTTTAAAGACATAATTCCAATGAATTTATAATAATTTAAATTCAGACATAAGCTAGAAAATGTGATTTAACGTTGATATTTGTATTGTTATATTGATACGTTGAAAGAAATTATTTTTAATAACCACATAATCAGAAAACAGTAAGGTCGATGGTCTAAGCAAAACTGAATTGGGGTCTTATTGAGTAAGCACGGTGGCAGAAAATTGTACTTCATCTCGTTCATACAAACTTACAGAGGCAATACGAACGAGCGGGGCAGCATACGGTTATTATACCATCGTCACCTTACACAATAAAGGACCATCAATTAAATACATTTTCTGGTGATTGCCTTCAGGAATTATCGCTGACTATACATACATATACCTAATTACCTATACATTATAGACTTAATTAAAGTCAGGCTGAGAATGAAAAATTGTAGAGTTGACTTAACGAAACAACACAATTGGTCTCAAGTTAATGACACTTATCTAATGATGGCACAGGATTTTGAACATCTTTAAAACTATGATAACTCAACTTATCCGTATTATTGCCAGTAAATAAATTATAAAATGTTTAAAATGTATCAGTTTAGGTCATAAGAATATTCAGCAAAGAGTCAAAAGACGAGGACAAGGATAATGAAATTTTACTGTCCAAAAAGTTAACCAATTACGTTAAATTATTAAGGCGATGACGCAAAAGAAAGGAAAGCGTCCGCACTTAGGGAGTGTTCATCTCTTTCTATTTATAAATATCGGTTACTACATTGTCTGTCGCAATTTAGTAGCGACATGCCCGAATATTTGACTAGAAATAGCTGTTTATGGCTAACACAACACTTGTGCGTGATTTGCTTTAATTCTGAGATAGTTACTTATATAATTTCTAAGACAATCGATTATTGTATAAACTGGCGACACTTGTATTATTGAAAACATTAATATTCAATTAGGAGAAAAGCTCAAGCTCATTGTCGATTAAATACCAGGTACTTTCATTTCAGTATGCGTTGTCTTTGCTACCTTTTACAGTTTTCTGATCTTATTTTGGTATTTCTGTAGTATTTTCAAACATCTTGTTCGCGTCGTTATTGTCACCTTCTGGGCAATTAAGGGCAGGTAGACAATAAAAGTGAAAGTCGGAAAGAATCGTTAAAATCATGTTCGGTGACGATTCTATTGTGTCTTATGAAACAAAACAACTATTACTTAATTGTTAATCACGTTTACATTGTTTTCTCTAGTCTTCAAATGTTTTTCTGGGTCAAATTTAATCAATGCTAGATTTATTTTTACTTGTTTACTTATATACTTATCTGTAAATTCTGCAAATATAATAATCTTTCAACTTCGCGAAAACAGGGTTCTAAATTTTCGAGTCATTTTTGGCTAATATTTATCTCCCATACAAAAAGTGATTAAAACTGCGTTTTTCGAAATTAAATATTTATTTTGTATAACCTAATATTTTTTCTTCTCTGCGAGGAAATATCTGTCTTTCTATAAGTCTAGACGTCTGTCTACTCACTAAGTTTTAGTTACCGCTTTGTATACATAGACTTGTTTTTTTTTTTAAATTCTGTATGCTCTTGACAATTATTTCATGATTATGCACAAGTATAATTGATGCTAATTGTCTACCTACAAACACAACTGCTTATTTTATTCTTGCAATTTCACAAGTATTGTACTGGTAAACTCGTGAACATTATGTAATAAAATGTATTGTTTGCTGATTATGTTAAAGACTGTCATATTGATGACTAGCGACCCGCCCCGGCTTCGCACAGGTGTATTATACATATAAATCTTCCTCTCGAATCACTCTATCTATAAAAAAAAACCGCATCAAAATCCGTTCAAATCAAAAAATTGAGGACAGACAGCAGGAAGCGACTTTGTTTTATACTATGTAGTGATATTTAACGATAGTTTTGTTTCACAGACAAATTATTGTATCCTTTTGTTTGCAAATAATCATTATCTTTATTTATTTATAAAATAATTACAGATGCTAAGAGAATAGACGATTTCTCAAAATAATGGCCGGTCACTTTATTTATCGCGGAGTCAACAGGAAAAGTAAAACGAGGTCATGTTATCATATTAAAGCAAGTATCCATTTTTAAATGCAAGCGTTCTGCATCTAATTTGTTCGAAACAAAGGAGTTTTTACTTTTCCTAGAGCTCTCGGAATTTACACTTACAATTTTTGTGAAAGAATTGAACATACCGAACTTACGACTTTGGAGTCGTAGAGAGTAAATCCTCGCGTGAAAACATTTTTCTCATTTCACTGATTACTATTTAAATCTAAGTGCTACTATAGGCTGGATGATTAATTATAAAACTGTGCCCCAATTGTTTTAACAACTTAGCTATACAGGGTGTGGATCTCATTGTTCAATGTACACATCATTTAGATCTACTTTAACTGTGGAACCGACTCGAAGCCGATAAAACAGGTATTCCACACTTTGTGTCGAGAGTCAGTGAACTTTTTGTGTAGAAAAGCTGATTTTTTCCTAATTTAAAGGCATGTCCCATAGCGAAAGTTTAATAACGAGTAAAATGATATTGTAAAAAATGGCTGTAGTCTAGAAATACATTCTTCTATGTATGTGAGGTGAGACCTTCAGTCAGGCGGATTAAAAATGTTAAAATAAATCCGGTATCTGGCTAGCCATCCGCCTAAACGAACTTATTCATTACCAAATTAATACAACCCCGTACTTACCTTTGACTAAAACTTTTATGAACGTGGACTTTGCGGCAGAATATTAATTTCGAAATTCACGATTCCAACAAGTTGAAAGTTCAACTCAATCCCAAATATGATTTAGCCCCATTTTCCGCACAAATGGAGCTTCAAACGAAAGCATATTTGCCCAAACTTTCGAGATATTTAAACAGTTTGTACTAAACCTTAGCACGTGAAAGAAACTGGTTTAACTTTTTAACCGTAATACATGCGTGGGTGTAAGAAAGAGGATGCTAATGCTCAGCCGTCAGTATCATAGATGTCAAGAGATGGACAAAAAAGGTCCCCCGAAATAGGTGGCATTCTTGTAGCATATCGGCGGGTATGGCCGTGTGTGAGACAGAGAAAAGAAAGTGCAGGTAGGCAGCCCGCGCGGAGTGGGATTTATTAGGTCGTAACTGGCGCGGCGCGCGCGGGTCGCACACTCAGAATAAGGAAACACAGGTCGCACACGGCAACGGCTTGTCAAATGCGCTACTGCTCAAGTTTCCACAAAACTTTGTAAACTTGAATAATGCCTTAGCATGAATTTTCATGTTTGGCTTAAAGCATTTGTTTATTTTCTCCTAATTTTAAAATTGGAAACGTTGAACGGTTTTAATTTCAAGCACACCTAAGCTTTAAGCTAAAAACAAAAAAAAATTAAAAGAATAATTTGTGTAGTAGCAAAGCTCGTCAACGATATATGTGCTACGTTAAAAATGTTTTAAATAAATTTTAGAAATAATACTATTTGTATAGGTAGGTGTAGGTACAAACATTAATATATTTGTATAAATACATATTTTCGCATGTAAATAATATAATAAAAACAAGAACAACATCAACAACACTTTTCATTTCAAATCACGTTAAAATAATTTATTCCACCAAACTCTACAAGTAAGATCATCATAAGATTGATGAATTGATTTCCCCTAGCTAAGAGCACTTACTTATTTCTATTCAGTGTTACATTGTATCATAAAGTCCAAAATTGAATCAAAAGATTCGGAATTGTTCGAAAAGACGGAACGGCTCTTCAGCTCCCTCCGCAGACTGTGTCGTCACGCGCCACAAAAAAATAAAAGGCAAACACGGTTCAAAGGATCCTAAATGAGGTTTCTGCTTGTTTCATTCCGCTGTCCATTCGGCATCAATAATTTTAATTCTTTACAGAAATAATGAAGATCGACACAAAAACAACTTCTAACAATCACGTATTTTGCGAGTACCTGAATATTGAAATTGGATTTGGATATAAATAAAAATTACTGAACGATATATAGAACTAACATGCACCAATGTGATATTGATTAAAAACATTCTAATTGACTCTAACTCTAAAGCACTAAAGCATAAAAACATCAAGTTACACACAAAACCATAGATATCAGAACATTTTTTTCGCGAAAGTCCTTGGTAAAAAAAATGTGGCATTACATATTTAATTTTACCGAAGCAAGACGCTGAGTAAAATATTTTTAGCCAAACAATGTTCGAAAATTACAAAACGACGAATAATTGCAAATAATTTTGGTAGGTAACACTAAAAACAATACTTTTAAATTTATAGTGCAGTTTGTAGTATAATTCAATTTGGAATTTTAGGAAACAAAGCAGCGGAACAAAAAGTTGGTCATCCAAAATCTTAAACTTGTCTGATTTGATTGTAAATATTGTATAACTGTCTGTTCTGACTTATTATCAGATGTTCTTGCAAGTCTGGGTCAGAGATCAGGGACATATAGGTTGAATTTAAACGAACTTACTTTACTTTATACTTCACTGAAGAATATTATTGTCGAGTTGATATTAAAATCACCAAGGGAGAATCAATTAAATCAAAAACAAAATCTTGTTAAATTAAATATGTCATAAAGTTCCTATTTTCAAACAGTTTCATGCCAACAGAATTTCACTGTTTTCTTTCATAATATAGAATTTCTCACTTTAGCAACTGGCAAACATTTTGGTAAAAAATTGTTTACATCCTTAGATAATAAACTCTCAGACCAAATAAAAAAACTTACTTTTAAAAATAAAAGTTTATTTTTATTTGGTCTGAGGATAAAATTAACCCTAAATCTGAGATAGAACAGTTCTGCTGTTCTGTGGATAGAACCACCTTATACAAAATGATTATCGAATCTATTATGTAAACACAAGCATAATATAAATTGTAGAACTAATATTTATTGAATTGAATGAATACTCTAATCTAACTTTCTTTAAAAGCATAACATTAAACATTCCAGAAATAAGTCATCAATGTAATAGAATGTCGAATATCGTCATTATTTATCACGACTGAGGTAGGTACGTATTTAAACAGAGTGCTCCCGATTCAAAGCGAAGCAAGAAGCTATTTTTGAACAAAAACACGTAGCTTGTAACGTCTTTTCGATAATAAGATTGTGAAGAAACGTGTTCCTTTCTGGATAAGGTCCAGTTTTCATTAGTTATACGGTATTTCGTGTATTATTGGAATGATTACTGTCTATGTCTATGTTTACTGAACTCGTAGCTGCTTTTATTAAAGTTAAAATAGTTTTGAATAACAAAGCGTTATGATAATGGGGTTTTTCTTGCAGTACTAGAGGTTCCCCATCCCGCTGTTAGGATTACTATTAGTCACTTGCTCTTTAGGATCGGTATTATTACGGGTTAGCTTTGTGTTAGTCATACTCGCTGATAAAATAAGTAAGTCTCTTTGTTCTCGTGTGGGGCTCTGATATCTAATTTACAATTTCGCTTGTTTGCAATATTTTTCTTTCTTGATGCCACTTAACAAGAATTCTCAGCAGGTTGTATTACTTTCAGCTCAGTAGGTCGTAACACAACCAATTGTAAAGGTCGTGGGAGACGTTGTTACACCCTCAAGTGCTCTCTGCACGCTCTTGTTATCCTGTAGGATGGTTTTATCATCCCACTTCGTAAATGGAAACGTATTCCTAGTTACCGGCTTCTATTCTTACAGCTTTATCCTCCGAATCTTTATATTCGTCGATTTTATGAGGAAATATTGTATCGTTTTCCTCTATGGTTTGGAAGATTGCTCGGACCGCTCCAATGTTCGTATTAGGAGAGTTATAAAGCTAGCTTTTGTCCCGTAAACAAATTAAGAGAACGAGTCATGACTAGGCAGCGAGCAGCGTCTAAAATGACGGTTCACGCTACGTCATTCGTTTCCTCTCCACACGTACGTAGCCGTACATGACGCAATTGGCTTTTTCAATGTCTTATCTACTGTAAGGTATGTTGTCATTCGTCGAGTGGACGCCGAGCTGCGCGCACGCCGCTCAGGCCGCGATTTACTTTTGTTTCACTTGAGTCTTTTTACCTTTTTATAGCGACCGAGGACAAAGTGACGAATTGTGCGCTCGTGTTGTGCCAGTGTTTTGAACTTCGTGACATTGAAGGCATCGATTTGAATAAACTGCGTTTTCGGTGATTCACCTACAATGTTTATGTCAGGATTCTTCATCCTCTCCCCAGATTTGTCTTCTAGGTGGGTGTTTATGAAAACTAAATTTCAAGGCGCTTTGTCTCACTTCGTTATCGGCGCGAGGCGCGAGTCGGCAATATCTGGTGCGTTCGGTGCGATTGCGAATGGAGAGCGGATTATAGCAAGTTGTGAACCTGATTGGCCCGTTCGCCCGTCGACGCATTGTTCTCCGCTGACCTACTCGTCATTATGAAACAATTAGGCCTTCTGCTTAACTTATTCGCATTCCATTATTAAGATAGGTATTTTATTTATCTGGCTTTTCTTTGTTCTTCTATGGAATGTTATACAATAATGAGACAATAACGCGTCGCGTAGTAACTCAGTATGTCGATACCGCCCGGGCGTTCTAATTTCGTGTGTTCCACCTGACCGTTTTGGCGTCGCTAATAAGTGCTAATGTGGCGTGTGCGTTTGTTGCAGGATGACGCCGCAAGAGGAGCGTGAGGTGGGTCGGTGCGGTGGCGGCGCCGCCGAGATCGCAGCCTTCGAGGACGACATGTTCGGGCCCCCGCGCACCGAGCCGGCCGCGCGCCCCAAGCTGTCCATGATCTCGGCGCGCCTCCGCGCAAACGAGGAGCGCAAGCGCGTCATCGAGATCTGCTCGCAGAAGCTGGAGAACATCGAGGACCCGGCGCGCGACCTGCGCCGCTCCGTCTGCATCAACAACACCTACTGCCGCCTGAGCGAGGAGGCGCGCCGCGAAAAGGAGGCGCGGCGGCGGCGTGCGCGGGACGAGTGCGACGACTCCTCCTGGGTGGGCAAGAAGGCGCGGCGCGCGGTCGAGGACGAGTGCCTGGCGCTGCTGGACGCCATCCCAGAGCTGGGCGACGCCAACCTGGGCTGCGCGCAGCTGGCGCGGCAGGACATGCCGCTCGTGCCCACCGGCCTGCTCACGGTTCTGGACTCGTGACCGCGCTAGCTCGAGCCCGAGCGGCCCGGCGCGACCCTCCGCCGAGGCTCGCGACCCGGAAACGCCCGGACTCTGCCGGACTATTATCGTTACCCGCGAACTGTAGACGTTTAGCGTTTTCGAGACGTGTACTTACATTGTTGGCGTGTTTTTATTATTTTAGTGAAAGTTGCTCAGGCGTCGGGCGCGGTCCAATTAGTGTTCGCGATTCAATCTTATCGAAACTGAGGACAGTGCAGTGCCACGCGACGCGGCCGACGCGCCGTTGCGACCTTGTTCCAGAGATATTGTGAGAACTCTAGTTTTTATGGAGGCATAGTTTAAGTGATAATTATTATGTTTTACATATTATTGTATTGTTAAATGTATAGTTTTAAGGAATACTTAGTGCAAAACGACTGGGAACGGTTGCGCAGACAGATGTGACGACTTTTTGGTTCTTTTTTATAGTTTTCAATACTTATTGCGTGTAGGTAGCTATGAGATATGACTTACTGATTTCGAAAGTAAGTTAAGAAGGTCGCCAGATTGGCGCGAGTGTGAGCACATCGTGACCGAGAGGTGCGAGCCGAGCTGTGTGTTCCTCTAACAAAGGAATACCATTTTGCGATGCGTTCGTCATCGGCCAATGTTGGGATTTCAGTTTCCTTATCAATACTCGCGTGTGTCAGCGCCGCGGCGGCACACACTTCGACCAACGTTTGGCCAATATTGGAGCCAACTCCTCCAACTGGGCCAAACGTTTGATCGCGCTGCATTTGAAAACAAGTCTGAGTTCACTCTGAGTGAGTTTTGTTGTATTATCTCTTAAGTTTTTTAATTTTTGTTTATTATAAGTTATGTAACGTTACCTTAGCTTATATCACTATTATTTTGTTACCACTAGGGATGTTCTTGCGATTTGAATTTGCGCCGTTGCATACGTTATGTTTTTTTTAATAATTGTTTTTGTTTACTTAAAATTTGTACGTGTAACTTAATTAACATTACATGAAGTATTAACGATAATGAAGGCGGTAGATCGCGTGTCGGACCGCGTGCTTATCAATAGGTTGTGCAATTTGGTAGCGATCAATATAAATTGTGCAATTTTCTCCGCGAGCGAAGTTCCTTTGCTTTTGAAATCTTAATTGTCGCAAAATATATCGGTAGTAGCCCGTTTCGCCCCTTCTGAATAGTAAATAGGTACCTGGAGCCTGCCGGGGCGCGGCTCGGGAAGGGGGGAGGGGATGCTCGCCCCCTCGGGGGGCGGGCGCTCGCAGGGGGGCCTCCGCACCGTTCCCAGCACTACTGTGATATTAGCCTAGCCTGTGTGTCGTATTTGTGCTAGTTTACCCCAACCGTGTTTGGATATTGTGCTTGTAAAAATGAAGCTTCGAAAATAATCCCTTTAGAATAATTGGTCATTTTATACGGAACAACCGGTTTTTGAAGTCGTTTACCGACTGTAGGTCACATTTAGAAAATTTACGTGTAGATGTTTCTTTTGTTGTAGCATTTGGTAATGTTGATGATAATTGTATAAAGTTGAAGATAATCTAAGCGCTTTTACACCATGATATAGCCCTTTTTGGGACGTTTTAAACATAAAGCATACAAACTTTTACCATTTTGTTCATTAGTTGTAACAGTGGGAGTACCAAATGTAATTGTAACAGATTGCTCGTAAGACGCACATAATTATTGTAAGTAGATTCCAGTCATCGTAGAGTCAACGTTTAAGACAACGTTAAAAATGTCAGAAGACCAAACTGTAATATAACTTAAGGAACATTGCTTCCAGAATGAAAAACAAACGCGAGATTGTTAGCAAATAAAATGTGAATAAAACATTTAATACCAAGCCTCTAGTTTTAATTATACACGCTTTCAAGGAAAATGAAGGCAAAATGAACCGGATATTGAGGACTATCAGGATATCGGATCATATAACGGCATCGCTTTCACACACGAAACAAAGAAAAGAGAGGGAGACTAAATGAAATTATGATAAGTTTATAAGGATATAACAGATTGAGAGCATAAATGAAATGTTAAAAAGTTTGAAAATTGTATTACACTTAAAACATTTTTCCCTAGGAATTGAATTTTCTGACTTTTGCCGCAATCAGCGTAGTATTTATATATCCAAGGCACCGAGTTGAGTTTTTGGGCATAATATTTTGTTACCGCAGTCAAAACCTGCAAAAAACATGCATTGTTAAAATAATCTGGCACTGGTTCAAATTAATCAATTGAATAGTCTACAAAATTAATTTGAAACATACACAAATGTTTACAAAGAAAAACCGCGCCCTTCTTTTACAAGAGAAACATGCATACAGTTAATGATTTTTTGGTGATTTACCTACTACAAAATACATGCATTTTTTAAAAGAGTACAGTTTAAACTTGGGAGACCTGTCCATCAGAACTTAAAGATAAATAATGGTAGCTGAGTGATAAATAATTTAAATCCACAGATCAGAGATCTGTGTTTAAATCCTATTGAGTCAATATAAAACACGACGAAATTTAGGAAATATTAGTAACTATAAATAGTTATCGCTGTGGTTATAATAGTTAACTTATTTGATTGGTTGTAACTGTATAATTATTGCCAGATATTGCAGCAAATGTCTTATTATTAAGTAATCGCTGAAAAACTTTGAAAATGTTTTGATTTCCAATGCTAAATATTACTTACCTAAGGAAGTGAGAACTATAATAATTAAGTATAATATAGAATTTTAAAAGTAAAATAAAGCGTCACAATAGTACTACATAATATATTGGCCTTCGTTTTCATGTATTAGGGCTTTTTAATACATTTTATCCAAAATCTACACATATCAGTACTGAGCCAACATTTTTGGATTTTGGCATTTAATTATTTTATCTTGTAGTGGAAACGCTTGATTTGTGTAAACATTTGTATTAACAACTCTTGTATCCAATCGAACAATTTATTTATAACAATTGTAAATTATTGTAACCTAAGAAATTCACTTCATTTAAGGTCTATAATTGTAAAAATATTTTTATAAAAAGAGCATTTGACTTTGAGGCTTGGTATGATAAATAATATTGTGAGGAAAGAGCGTTTTGTAAATGTTATAATAGTTTTATTGTGATTAGCTGATATTTTATAAATGTTTCCTGTCATAGGTTAAGAAATGAACATTAAATAAACATAAAATTAAAAATTAAACGCATGCATTATTAAAGTCTATAAATCCCTAATTATAATAAAATCATGCACATGGGAGTGTACCATAAACTTTAAAAAGTCGTTTGAATGTTATTTTAAAGTTTGTTTTACTGTAATTAATGTGGATAAGAAAAAAGATAGAAATGGAAGTAAAAATGTTTAACAATTTATGGTCCACCCCATTAGTTTTTACTGTATAATGAAACACTTATGAAAACTACCTAACTGTGACAGAGAAAATAAATGAAACTTGATTGAAAAAGCTGCAAGAACTGATAAAAATAATGAGACATAGAATCCCGAAATAAATATAATGGGCTACTTTTGGGGGTGGCTACTATGTTTTTTTTGGTAAGAATAACGTAAGATTGAGACAAAGTTTATAAATAATAGATGCCATTTTTGTGAACCGAAGAGTAATCATAATTAATTAGAAATTGTGACGGCCTCTAATAACTACACTAACAACTCATTCATTGTACAAGAAATAAAAAAAATACTTTTCATAAGTGATTAGGTACCTACCTACTTACTAAAAATATCCTGTCTTAGGTACATAATAATATAACTTTAAACCGTATAGGTTTTTAGGTGAAGGAACACATCGTGAAGCAATCTGCATACATTCATAAAATAAATTCGATGGCGTACAGGTCGCGGCACTCGCGGCATATAAGTCTAGCGCTGAGCGAAGTGTGGAGGGGGTGGCTGCGCATGAGTTTAGTATGGCGGTCAACATGCACAGCCACCCCCTCCACAGTACCCTCAGCGCTAGACTTACTACGTGCCGCTACTTGTATTGTACCTACCTACTTATTTTAATCCACCAACCTGCACTTTGGCCAGTGTGATGGATTTGGCCCAATCACCTTTCGCAAGTAGTTCCTATGTTCAGCAGTGGAATATTAAAGAGAACTGGTACAGTATATTTACACAGACTTTGCTAAAGCCTTTGCTGGGGTTGAACATCCAATTTTATTAAAAAAGATTGATCATCATGGCATTCACGGGAATCTGCACAGATGGCTAAGTTCCTATTTATTAAACAGGTCTCAGCTAGTTTCTTTGTACGGTTATGATTCTGTACCGTTCACGGCGTCGTCAGGTGTGCCGCAAGGTTCAAATCTTGGACCGCTGTTATTTTTGATATTTATCAATGATTTACTAGATCATTTAAATGGTAACTTTCTGGCGTACGCAGATGGTATTAAGATATTTCGAAGAATTAAATCTAGACTTGACTGTTTGTTGTATTAAGAAGATCTTAATCTAATTAGCGACTGGTGTGCAGTCAATAACATGTCACTTAACGTAAGTAAATGTCAAATCATCAGTTTTACGAAAAATAAATCACCCATTCGTTTCGATTACCAACTTGACGGAACTCTACTCAATCGGGTTGTACTCGTTCGAGACCTAGGCGTTATGTCTGATTCTAAACTTTCTTTTAGGCCTCATTATGATTTCATAGCCAACAAAGCTAGTAGAATGCTAAGTTTTATTCTGCGTACAGCTAAGTCGTTCAAAAGTATCGACACTTGAATCATGCTATACAACAGTCTAGTGAGGCCAGTTCTAGAGTATTGTTCTTCGGTCTGGTACCCAATATATGACACGCACGTGGACAGACTTGAAGCCATTCAGCGTAGATTTTTGCGTGCATTATGCTGTAGATTGGGTCTAAGGCGCAAAGTCAAAGAATATTCCGACGGATTAAAAAAATTCCATATGAAAACCCTGGATAGTCGCAGAACTGTAACAGATTTATGTGTACCTATACAAATTAGTCAACGGTGCTTTTGGCAGTGAGCTGTTAGGTAATATCAACTTCAGAGTACCATCTCGCTCGGTTCGTAAATTTCAGCTTTTCAACTCGACACCCGCTTTCAATAACGTCTCACGGAACAGTCCTTTGATTAGGATGTGTCGTGCATATGACGACATATCCAACCCCCCAGACATGTTTTCTTGCAGCTATGCATCATTTAAATCTGCTGTTAATAATTTCTTTTGAATTTTTATTTTAAATTTAAAATTAAATCTTAAAATTTGATCTTACTGTAACTAATTGTGTACTGTGTAACCTTTTTTAAGTTGGCTAAGTTGTGTGCGGTTATAATTGGACCTTAGGTTCAAAATGTTGTACTAAGTCTATTATTGTTATCTAATGTTAACCTACTGTCTGTAACCGAACCTATTTAAATAAAATAAAAATAAAATATAAAATAAGAGAGAAGACTCAACAAAAACTAATTCAATTTCAATATGAATAATCAACTGAAATAACATACGTGCTCAACTGTTAACAACCCACAAGGTACAACGACTTATTTGGAGGTGATCGTGAGACTCAGTCAGTGACCAATTTGGTCCACTTCATGCTGGTAGCGGTGTCAACAGCACATGAAATCAGTAAGTAAGTAGGTTCAAAAGATAAGCCAGTTAGGCCCAAACTCTTCGAGCAAATATCTACAGAGCGACAGTCCCTAAGTGAAAGTAGTAAAAAAGTGTTCGAGCGCCGTGAGTTAGATTATCAAAAAATATCCGACACGTACTCGTATATTTTTCTTATGTCAATCAAACAACAAATGACAAAGATAAACCTTGTCAAAGTTTGGGAGTGGGGGTCGTGAACACAGACTTCTGTATTGGGAAGTCTGTGGTCGTGAAGTCCTCTCTTTTACAGAAGACATATGTATGCCACTTGTGATGTTACGCGGAACTTTGAAGGGCTATATCTTCATCAATTTGTGTTTAATTGGCATAAGAAAAACTACGTGCCTAATATATTTTTAAACTATCTGACGGACTAGTTATATTTTAGTCATCATATCATGCCTAGCCTACTGCACTCAGCAGAAGACTACAGTCAAGTGTCGGCCTGACATTTGTGGTGTTTACTTGTACGTGTAAAATACTTTCCATAGCTAGCGATGTGTAGTTGCCCGCAGCACCTGTTGACGTGTCAATGTCGTCCGTTGAAACTGTATGCTGCTGCTGCTTCGTGCAGTCGGCTACGGGATCGCACTTTGAAGCGGTGATCTCTATGTTTTATTCTCGCTAAGCAAGGTATTTATGTAAATGAGTCTACGGACTATATCTCTCTGCCTAGATCCGCGTAGGTTTCGGGAGATACTAGTAGGTAATACTAGTACATACCTACCTATTTCTAACGAAGGAAAAACTAATTTACTTCTTTCTTTTAACCTTCCATGAAAAAAGAGGGTCGTTGAAAGCTTCACAAAAGTCAAGGGTGCCAAGCAAATCGACCGATTTTAAAAGTTTTATTTTACCGCACTGTAAATTAAGTACCTACCAATTTTAATGCTAAGTACTATTAATTATTGGTCGCGCTACGCTTAGCGAGACTAATCATTAATCTAAGACTATTATTGATTGTATTTAAAAAAACCTTTTTTTAAAAACAAGCTTTAACTGAACAAGTGCTCGCCAAGACGAATCAATCGAGCTGAAAATCGATAGGGTTGCGTCGTTTCATTACAGAGTTCATATGACCACATTCCAGCTCCATCATCAGACCCTAGTTATAATTGAGAAACAAACTACTCGCCAAGACCATTCAAACGAACCCAAACTCGATAAGGTTGTGTCTTTTCATTGCTAAGTTCCTTTGGCCACCTTCCAGCTCCATCATCAGATCAGCACCATGTCATCATAATTTTGCATTGCCACGCGATTTACACGTGTGCAAAATTTCAGCTCAATCGGTAACCAGAAAGTGGATCAAATTTAACTTGCCAGATTTGATTACAGACCGACAGACAGACAACGGGACAGGTGAAACTAAATAAAAGCTTGTAAAAATTGGTAGGTTATTTGCAAAGAACTCATTGTAGATGAAATTTGAAATTTTTGGACCGGAATCGGGATTTCAACCAAATATCACTCGATTTTATTGCCAGCATTCAGCTACCAGGTGGTCAGATGATTTCTCCGGAAGCGTGTCGTTGGATGCAAGCCGCTTCCAACCATTCCCATACCAATCCATTGTAAGTAAGTTCGTATAGGCCGGGTGGCTAGCTCTGGTGTCTAGAGTTTTTAGGCCGCCTGAAGGCCTCTGACTCTGAATCCATTGTGGAATCCTAAGTCCATCCGTGGACATACTACGGCTAATATTATGACGATGATGATGATTCTCAATTCTCCCAGTACGTGAATTCTTTCTTTAAGTAGGTATGAGAAAACTTGCAGTGAGTCAGTTGTTATGTTCCGATTCAATGAATAAAATGATGAAATGTATTAGGTATTTAATAATGAAATTGCAGGTTTACATTGTGTGCCCGAAGAGCTATGGAGAAGGCTATGCTCGGAGTTTATCTTCGAGATCGAATCAGAAATGAGGAGATCCGTAGAATAACCAAAGTTACCGACATAGTCCAGCGGATTGGCAAGTTGAAGTGGCAGTAGGCAGGGCATAGCACAGAGGACTGATGACCGATGGGGTCGAAAAGTTCTCGAGTGGAGACCACGTACCAGCAAGTGCAGCGTAGGATACCCACCCACAAGGTGGACGGATGACCTCAATAAGACCGCAGGATCGCGCTATTTGCAAGCCGCTACCAACCAGTCTTACTGGAGATCTTTAGGGGAGGCCTATGTCCATTACTTAGGTACTAAACTTATATAGTGTTGTAGAATGTAATAATGTAAGTGCTTTATTGTCCTTGGTTATAGGAAACAATAACTATCTAAAAAAAGCAAGACAGACAAATTAACATTTACACCTCGAAGCGTCCAAAACAGTCCTTCTTTTGCCATATTTCAATATTGACTCATTTTGACTTTATGACAAGAAATTACAATATGTGGTAATAAATAAGTAGGTAGATAGTATCAAATAATAAATACATACAGTTGGGTATATTTAAGGGGTAGTCGTGTATAAAATGTCTAACCAGAATCAATATTTAACTAACAAAAACATTTTTTTTAAGAAAAGCATTTACATTATAATAATACATTATTCAAGCATTTACCGGTTGCCGTCATTAATTTTGAGCAAAAATCATGTTTCTTGTAAGGGAGCTCCCCTTAAATATTAATTTTATTTCAATTTAAAGAAATATATTTTATAACTAAATGTTTAAAAAATATTCTGTGAAAATTCCAATCATCTACCTAACGGTGACCGGAATTAATAGTGAGCGAAAAACGGATTAAAATTCAGGTATGTTTCTATTTTTAGTATTTGTTGTTATAGCAGCAACAAAAATACATAATTTGTGAAAATTTCAACATTTTTGCAATCACCGTTCTTTAGATACAGCCTGGTGACAGACAGACAAACAGACAGACGGACGGACAGCGGAGTCTTAGAAATTATATTATAGTTTTTACCGTTTGGGTACGGTCTACGGAACCATAAAAACCAAAGTCACCCCTGTTTTGAACGAAGATCCTTTTTCTTGACGAGTTTTTATAGGTACCTATCTAGTATTTTCAAAAATATGTTTTAATGTATTAAGTAATAGATAAAGTATAGGCAAATCACATAATATATAACAGTTAAAAAGTTGACTTGATTATGTTGTATGAATTTTTATTGTTAATTTCACCATACCTCCCCTCGACCCCTCACCGTCTCACTTTGTTCGCGGAACGCGTCTACGCACGATACGCTCATCTAGATAAGTGTCAAACCATCGGTATAGTCAGTCCGTGTTCGTTCGGTTCAGCCATAGGACGTCCACTGCTGGACATAGGCCTCCCCTAAAGATCTCCAATAAGACCGGTTCGTAGCGACTTGCATCCAGCGCGAGCCTGCGGTCTTAATGAGGTCATCCGTCCACCTTGTGGATGGACGTCCTACGCTGCGCTTGCCGGTACGTGGTCTCTTTTCGACCCCATCGGTCATCAGTCCTCCGCGCTATGTGCCCTGCCCATTGCCAGTTCAACCTGCCAATCCGCTGGATAGTAGAGACCACGTTTCTGTGCCATAAGTCATCACTGGCAACACACACTGGTCGAAAACTTTCGACTTGAGGCACTGAGATATGTCCCGTCCAGGTATGTACAGTCCATGTATAGCTAAACAAATAATAGGTACCTATACGAGTATAATCTCAGCCCGTAAAATTATTTGACACAGTTTAATTTATCACCGCAAAAACAAATTTATTATGAACCCGCAATGTATCTTCTATTATGCTTCAATTGGCAAACTACCTAAAAAAATCTGGTCACAATGGCAACATTTCATTTCAAGATAGCATAAGTTACAACTTCCATGGCAAACCGAGTTTCCATAACCCACTAGATATAGGAAAACGACAAGAAAATAAGGTCTTTTCCGTAATTTTTATCTACAAGTCAACTTTCTCGGTTTCACAGTCAAATGGTTGCATAAGTAACCGGTCGCCTCCTCGTAATTTTGTTATAATTCTGCTTTGGTTGTAATCGTGTTTTGAGCGATGTACTGTTAAGTAGCAGCACTTAGGGTTGCCAATTTATTTCAATTGAATGAAGTATTAAAAAAAGAGGTACAAATCATAAACGTCATCATCATAATAACTTTTAAACTTTTACAGTTGGGACATAGCCTTATAGATTTCCAATTAAGCAGATCTAAAAACTAAAAAACGACTAACTAACTAATCTGATGGAAACGGTCTGCCGCTATCGCTTCAATTTCCCATTTTTAGGGTTCCGTACCCAAAGGGTAAAACGGGACTCTATTACTAAAACTCCGCTTTCCGTCTGTCCGTCTGACTCCAGGCTGTATCTCATGAACCGCTATAGCTAGAAAGCTGAAATTTTCACAGATTATGTATTTCGGTTGCCGCTACAACAACTAAAAATAGAATAAAATGTATAATTAAGGGGGGCTCCCATACAATAAACCTGATTTTGTTAGCCGTTTTTCGCTCTATATTAAAAATGGTAACAGGCAGATGCTTGACATTTTCACAGAATATTTAGTTGTATATTCACTTCAATAATAAAAATAAAATAAATATTTAAGGTACACGTACTCTCTTACAGTACGGATCCTCCGTGCGCGAGTCCGACTCGTACTTGGCCGATTATTTAACTGTCCGAAGTCCTGCGGTCTTCTAAATTGTTGATGTAGTTTCTTACGGGCATATTTTAGGATGACATTGCACTCACCATCACGACACACTATGTATAAAGTACAATGGGACCAATTCAAAAATTGTGAAAAAATTGGCTGTTCCATACAAGTTAAAGTTCATTGACTCTTGAAGTGTCGACGAAATATAAGGAACAGCAGATTTTTCTGCGATTTTCGAGCTGTGTCGAGCTGGTCGCATAGAGGACTACAACGACGTTCTAGAATATCTGGTTTATCCAAATTTCGAGAGAAACACGTGGTAGTTTATAAAATGTTGTACCTACATACAGTTGGCAACCCAAGTTGTACCGTGGGTACGTGGTTCGGCTTTGTATGGGTTTGCCAAACTTGGGCTGACGTTTCGGCGTCAGTATTTGCTATTGATTTGTGATCGAATGTACGTCTGTGTACAGGTACCACTTATAATTTTGTAGATAAATATGTATTTAAACGTCTGTAATCGGGCAGGTATAATAATACTAGATTTATAATTAATATTTCAACGATAGTGTGAAACTGAAAGGTAGGTATAAGTAATTAATATTTTAATATGCTGCAAACCAAAATCAACCTAAAATAATCAAGTTTCAAGAAAATCTGATCGCCCATAGTAAATAGGGCAAAATCGAGCTCAAAGGCCTTGGTTACAAGCAAACAAACAAACATACAGGTGAAACTAATAAAATCGTGTTAATGACCTAATATGTAGATGAATGAGATAAGTAATGTACACTCAGACCATATGTACCTGTTTCAGTAGGTAAATAAAAATGCCCTCATTTCAGAATATTAGTTAGTTAGTTAGTTCTGGATTTTAAGGAACATCGCTTCGCCGCCGCCGCGTTCAAACAAACGAGAGGAAAAGAGAAACAATAATTTAAAGCAAACCTCTTAATCTTTCTCTCTTTGATGCGAGTACGCTGCTGCAATTTGCAGTTTTCAAGCGTAAGGAGTACGCTAAACACTTTGATCTATTGTATTCAAAATATCTCCACAAGATCTATTCACATAAAACTTTGAAACGAACCCAAAAATCTATTCACTTTTTATGGTCACCATTGTTTAACAAATAGATCCAACTGGGCACAAACATTTGACCTTAAAAATCTTACAAACCATTATTATAACCAAACTTTTTCAACAGGAATCCATCTCGCTTATCAATGAAGCCAGAAAAAAAGTTAAAGCAAACTCTACTTTATAGCTGAACTGTTACGGTTTATTTTCCGTGGCTTGTCTGGCTTGACTGAACTGCATAGCTCCCCGCCCGATGCGAAGTGTGACTGTGACTAGTCACGTAGCCGCTTTAAAAGCGGTCATCTCGTAAATAAGTTGCGGGAGTCGGAGCATCTTCATTATTATCGTCTGCCGCTAACTTAACTGGCGACCACCCATCAGGAGATGGTTCAGGTGAAATACAGGGTGGAGAGCTGACGCTGACATGGAAGCCGACATATTTAGAATTTAATTAAGATATTCTTTATGGTTAACACAAAGAGCACAAGTACCTAACACAGATAACAAAAACATTAAAACTATAGCGTGTAACAAGAGGTGTATTAGAGGTACTATCATTTAGATCATCTTTTACCAGCTTTGAAATCCCGAAAAGAAAAATCAGATGTTCATTTTGCCGAAAGTCAATGAACTTATTGTATGAAACAAAAATTCCGATTTTTTTCCAGATATGTAGGTACAGACTGTTGATAAGATTTCGTAAAATCCTAATATTGATTAATCAATTAAACACACGACGATGATTCGACTGACTATAATCTATTTTACCTACAGAAAAATAAAAATCATATTTCCCTATCAATAGATTAAATACCTGAGTTTAAAAACCTACTTTTTTGATGTCAGACCATCAATCAATCTAGCTAAGTACCAAAATTATGATTAAATTGTTAAATATAAATTAATTTTTGTAATAATATTGAAAAAGACCTCAACGAAAATTTTCAAAATTTTAATGCGTTTTTATTTTAGACCAAATAAAAAAATCAAGACAGAAAGTCGTGAACAGACAAGTGAGGCCGGTTTTATTTATACAAGTGGTGAGTGCGTCGGTGTTGCGCCGCCATAGTTCGACCGACGAGCCAAGGCGTACTTTCATTGTACGTGTTTGTGTGTGTAATTGTGTATGTTCACGGCGAGGCGTAGTTTTGCCGGCCTGACTTATTTGTTCACAAAATTCTGTCTTGATTTTTTTACTTGGTCTGAGGTTTATATCAATTAGATGAACATAACATTTTTCACGCTAAAAACATAACATACCTAATACCCGAATTGAGTCAAAACTTAGTCTACAAAAACTTTAGTCCCTTCAACAAGAAAATTCTACTGCGTTCATACTTTTGAACTCTACAATACCTACTTGATTCAAAATTGTTTTCATTGTACATACAGTTTTAATTTTCTTTGTACAGAGTCTTGTAGATGGAAATATTAGCCCGCAAAAAGTTAGTTTTAATACTATTAGGCAATGGTTTGAATGTTACACAAAGGTAAACGAGAAATATATACAATATCAAAAATATGGGAGGATCTAGCTCGGCTTAGTATTGACGGTGTTTGACTGGGGCTATATTTATATCGCTGTTCTTACATAAACATTAATAGGTAGATCAATAATCTGCCTTAAAAATAGAAGATACCAATGAAATCCTGTTAAATGGTGTAGCAGAGTGTGCTTACATAAACAGACAAACACAACTCTTTATTTATAACCACAAACAATAATTAAACACTATGTACACACTAAGGACTAAATATGATTATAAACTGGCGGCCTTATCACCCATGGCGATTTCTACCAGGTAACCATGAATACATACAGGTATACCCAGTATTAGCCCTTGTACGATACGTGAATCGTGATCTATACGAGATAGCATCCTGTGGAACACAAAAACGAAAGATTTCCAGCTATAAATACAAATAAAAAAATACCATCCAACTAGGTAGGAAAATGAGAAGCTGAAATCAGTTCTACTACCATACCTTCTCCCGATAATAATGCAATTCGATTACGACCTTATAAAAGAAAACGAGAAGAAAATCGATAGACCCAACAGCACTAACGCATCGCGCTACATTTATGTGAATTTATCAACAATATATCAAACAAGTGATTCGAACCGCCGTTTCTGAGGCTCCATAATCTCAGGATCGGCATAAGGGTAGCAGCCCCTTTGCACTATGCATTGTACTTAACGTGGGGTAACTTTTATGGCCGACCAGCTAACTTAGACCCGTGTCAAATCATTGGGACACCCCGGATTTGTATTGAAACAATGATGGAAAGAGAGGGGCGGAGGATCCGAGTCTGCTGGACAAGGATGTGTATTGAAGGTACATGTGATTTAATGGATTGAGAAATAAATTGATTTTGCAAATGGTCGCCGACTGGTAATTAAGATGGGCTAAGATCATGGGATCTATTCATTAGTGTTTTCGTTCATTAGATTAGGACCAGTCATAATTATTAGTAGAATATATGCCTTGGTGGGTTTGTCTACATATTTTTGTTCATGGCTACCTGGTTTGCAGGTCTGACCGAGAGTTAAGTCAATGAAGGTACGACACTGATCTGATAACGAGTGGTATCTTAGGAAAGATAATACAGGGTTATCTGCTTACCTTGTACTAAGAAAAAAGGTGTTTAAGAGCAATAACAATGAACAACTTTTACTATAATGGGGCCAACCCAAAAATCGAAATTTAAAAAATGTTGTTCCATACAAAACTCCAACAAGGAGAAAATGTACGAAACAGTTGATTTTATTTTTTTGGAATTTTGGGCTGGCTCCATGGTAAAAGTTGTTCATAATGATGGTCTGAATCACCTCTTTTCGGCTTAGTTCACCAGTTCTGGGTAACCCTGAATAATTACAACTAATGCTGGTCTGCAAAAACAGCTCATGAAGTATTAAAAATTAAAAAGAAATCGATAAGCTAGCTATCTTTTGCGTGTTTATAAAAAAAAAATATTATTTGATAAAAATATGTCTTAAATGGTTATTAGATCCTTGAAACTCGATCTTCAACGGATCTTAGACCATAAGAAAAGAATCTTAACAACTTGCTGTCAATCTTAGGTACCTACTTATAAACGGTTCAACAGCAATCGACGTGACTTTTCAACCTACTAAGTAGATAAAAGCGATGCCATACTACTCGTATAAACGATAATGCATGAATTACAAGCACGCTTGGTTATTCAGGACGCATAGATATTTAATCAGCGCGATGGACAGCGTGTAGGTAATGCACGGTTTGCTTATAAGGGACGGAATTTTGTTGGAAATTTTCTACATTTATTTTGGCCACAAATATTTTGTTGAAGGTCCTGACCAATGCTGGCTGTATGTTTTAAAATAAAATTGTAAGCCATAAACAAAACTAATTCTGTTTTATTACGAAATACCTATTAGACCTTCCCAGTATACGAACAGCCAGAATGTGGAACGCTTTGCCTGGGTCTGTCTTCCCGCTAAAGTACAACGTGGGCGTCTTCAGACCCCGAGTAAATAGGTATCTTCTAGGTAAGCGTGCTACAACTTAGACCGCTTATCTGCTCAACATCAGGCAGTATGTGGTAAAAAAAAAAGTCTTTAATTGGAACGACTAGGTTAGTTCTACTAATCTATACTAATTAGAAAGTGTGTTTGTTGCTTAGAATAATGAAAAACAGTAGAAGTGAAATAAAGTAAAAAAGTTGTGATGCATGATCTCAGAAATATGGCGTCGAAAACGCATAGAAACTGCTCTGTAATATTGACACAAATGACACTTGAACTAGTGATCAAATGTCTAATTCGATTTCACAACACAGCCAGAGTTTTATTTTGAACCCCAAGTTCATAGTAATATTACTAATAATGCCAAGTCAATTCATACAGCGCCCCTATGGTTTGGTGGTTTGTAATATTTTTCCGCGGAAACAAAACAAAGGATAGACTTTATTTTTGGCATGGATATGGTTCAAAAGCTGGATAAATATATTGGCTACTTACAGTCCTGAAAAATAAAATCTGTGGGATGGTACAAAAATTAGTATATCACAAAGATGAAGCCGCGGGCAAAAGCTAGTTAATGATAAATAAAATCGGACACATTGCGGGTCATGCCCGTATGAGATTAGTTTGAGACAGGGTATTATGGCACAAGGGGGAGTAAGCTCATACTTACCCCAGTGGGTCGATACAGGCTGATGATGATGACAAATTGATCGAAATAATAACTGTAGATTATTTATACAGGGTTATCCAGAACCGGTGTACTAATCCGAAAGAGAAGTAATCATTGCGGACAAATTTTTATATGCAGAATTCGAGAAAAAAATCACCTGTTTCATTTATTTTGTCGCTCCAATATTGCAAAACCTCGGTGACTGCCTCAGTGGCTCAATGGTTAGTGACTCTAACTACTAGGTCAAAGAGGCGTGGGTTCGATCCCCACCCAGGGCAAATATTTATGAGATGAACATGGGTGTTTGCTCTGTGTCTGGGTGTAGTTTAGTTACCATCTATATAAGTATGTATTTAAAAATATATAAGTAGTATATCAGTCTCTGACAGCCATATCACAAGCTTTGCTTAGTTTGGGGTCAGAGGCCGTGTGTAAGATGTCCCAAATATTTATTTTATTTTATTTATTAATATTGCAAAAGCAACAGCTGACTTTTTTCCTCGAATTTTGAGGTGGCCCCATAGTCAAAGTTGGTCATAATTATAGTATTAATCACCCCCATTCTGCTTATTAAAGGGTAACCTTGTATGTACTAAAAATATACCTAGTCAGGTCATAAGTATTGTCACACAGTAAAAACTTTTCTTTTAGAATGCTAGCCACAAAAAAGTTTACTGAAATCGAATTTCGAATTACTCATGAAAATAAAAATGTATACTTTTTAGAATTTTACTCATTTTTAAATATGGAGTTAACGCTTAAAGAAGACCGTGTTGCAGTTATTGCCTTGCATCGTTGCGGTTACGCGCCAATTCAAATTTTTGACATACTGAAAAATTTGAATATAACCAAAAGATTCGTTTATCGTACATGGACCTCGTTCGTGCTGCGATAGAAGACTGGCAGCGCAGATTGAAGGCCTGTATTTAAAATCACGGAGGTCATTTTGAATAAACTTTATTGTCATAAGAATCTATGTTTTGTTAAGTTCATTTTGGTATATAAATGGTAACATAATGAATAAACTAAATATATTTCATATTCAACAATAAAAATACATCAAATCTTAAATCTAAAATAAATAAATAACTTTTTATAAGGTGTAGGTATTAAATTTACATTATAAATAAAAAACTGCTTTTAGGTCGCTGTCCGCTGGCAAAGTACCTAAGAGACTGGTGACATTACCCCGTTGGATAGCAAGGCTAAGTCTTTGACCGAGGTAAGCACCAGCTCTTGGGTCATTTGCTCTTTCTATCAATTTTTTTGATAAATCTTTATACAAGCGCCAGGCGCTAGGACCCCACGGACCTAAAGTTTCAACTCCAAAAGGCAAAAACATGTATCCATCGCCGAGCGATTCATATTTCTGCCTTTTGTGGTTTTCGGCCGTTACCGCCGCCGCGCCTGCCGATTTAGAGGTGTAAGGTATGTGAGATGCTGCCAACGTATCGACGCAGGTAGCATCCCACACAAGCGGTCTGCCACGACTCCATGGAACTAACGTCATACCGTCGGGTCTCTATGAATAAACTTGTTTCAATTATTTTATATTAAACATGTGACAGAATTTATGACCTGACTGTGTATTTATGTTTTTCTACCAATTTCTATTGGAGAAACTTTTCAACCCGACTGTATACCTTATACTTACAAGGAGTTTACTTTAGAACGTGGAAGCACTTTGAATGACATACTTATCATTATGAAGAACTTTTACTATGTGACCAACCCAGATATCGTGAATAAACAGCTGTTCCTTGATATATTCAGCGGCCGTGAACCGGCTTAATTCGCAATTCGGATCACATAACTTCACATACGTATGATAAATTATCGGTATGATAGTGTAATGTGATAGAGAGATACCTAATCTATGTATGTATATACCTACGCTATACCTACATGATAATATCATATACTAGCTGCCCGTCACGGCATCGCCCGGTAACCAGAGGCGGTACGATTGGCTAAGAAGACAAATAGGAAAGATCCCTATGTTTTTTTTTAAATATAATACAGCCTATGTTTACCAGCTGGGTCTCAAACTTAAAGACAAAGTAAGAAACGCAGAAATCAGGCGAAAAACTACAGTCATAGACGCAGTATCGATGCTCTGTAGGCTCAAATGGAAATGGGCTGGTCACGTCGCCCGAGCAACAGACGGAAGATGGAGCAAACGAAAGACAGCGCACGGGACAGAGGACGACTCCGGAGAAGATGGTGTGACGACATCGTAGAGGTCGCGGGAGCGACCTGGATGCGAGCAGCACAAGACCGCGAAAAATGGCACAGCATGGAGGAGGCCTTTACCCAGACATGGGTGCCCTAAAAATTATTATTAATCTCAATCTTACATTTAACTTTTTAATTTTTTAGAGGGAAATAAAGGCTATTTTATTTTATTTTATGTTCACCAGGGATAGTGTAGCTTTCCAACAGTGAAAGAATTTTTCGAATCGGTTCAGTAGTTTCGGAGCCTATTCAATGCAAACAAACAAACAATCAAATCTTTCCTCTTTATAATATTGGTATAGATTTTCTCTTGAATCGTAAATCGGATAGCGATTGAATGGTGGCGTGCTCGTCTCGTCATATTTATTCATTCATATTTATTTTTGTTTATTATTTATTCATATTTATAGCGATCATATGAAAAATCGCTATTTTTAAACTGATAGTCAAACAAAAACAAATAACTCTTTATTGTACACACAAAATAAAAATAACAATAAATAAAATAGTGAAATTCTTCAGGTAGTGCAACACTAGGCGGCCTTATCGCTGGAAGTGATCTCTTCCAGGATAGTCCGCTAAGACGTATCCAGAAGTAGTCACCAGACCGAGTAAAACCAGGTGGGGTGAATAGCATTGTGATTCATTTTAGTGTCCTCTTGTAAAGCCTTTAGTTATAAGCAATATTGTTCAAATCATTTTAAAAAAAAATGTTAATCTTAAAAAGCACAGACCCTGGAGTCTGTGGAGTGTAACATTCAAATAATAAAAAAAAAAAAAAATAGCATTGTTAAAATCTAAGTTAGTGCGGGCGTCCTACGCTGCGCTTGTCGGTACGTGGTCTCCATTCGAGAACTTTTCCGGATCGATTCGATTACGGAAAAATGAATAGGTATGTAATGTATTATGCACGATAAGAATAAAGCAAATAACTATTCTCGATAATAATAAGAGATGTCTACCAAAAAGAGAACTAAGTACCTACCTACTACTTATTTAGATAATCTTTAGCAGCATACGTTACAGTACCAACCTTTTTAGTAGTCCACTGCTGAACATAGAGCTACCTACGAAAGGTAAGAAACAATGTTTTGTAAGAAAATTTGAACAACAAGACTTTGACAAAAATCGACTTTAAATAATCGGCCAAGTACGAGTCGGACTCGCGCATGGAGGGTTCCGTACTGTATGGGAGCTCCCCCTAAATATTTATTTTATTTTAATTTTATTATTGAAGGGAATATAAAACTAAATATTATGTGAACATTTCAAGCATCTACCCGGTACCATTATTAATATTTATTTAGCCCCCCTAATGTTTATTTTATTTTGTTTTTAGTATTTGTTGTTATAGCGGCAACCGAAATACATCATCTGTGAAAATTTCAGCAGCCTAGCTATCATGGTTCATGAGATACAGCCCGGTGACAGACAGACATATGGACATACGGACATCGAAGTCTTAGTAATAGGGTCCCGTTTTTCCCTTTGGGTACGGAACCCTAAAAAATCACCTTCGCACTTCCCACGATTCGCTATCAAGGTTCCGATAGGCTATAATATAGAGACTGTGCTACTTATGTTCCAAATTCAGTCTTATGAAGTTTAATAGCGACTCGCCCCTACGTTGCACAGTGTATTATGCATATAAACCTTCCTCTTGAATCTCTCTATCTATAAAAAAATCCGTTGTGTAGTTTTAAAGATATCAGCATACATGGGGACAGACAGCGGGAAGCGACATTGTTTAATACTATGTTGTGATAGTGATATTGAAAATAACACTATCTTTTTTCCGCGGTTTCGCCCGCGTGATATATTGATTGTCATGGTATCCCATAGAACCCTTTTATTTTTCCGAGATAAATAGTAGACCTTTTAACTATACCTATTTATTCCAAAAATCAAGTGGATCGTTGTTTTTTTGGTGCGTAAAAGAGAAACAACACAACAAACTCACTTTTGGATTTGTTATTTTTTAACGCGAATAAGTCCGCGCTTGACCATCAACTCGCCTGATGGTAAGCGACGTTGTGGTCGAAGATGAAGCACGCAGACCTAGAAGATACCTACTTATTCACTCTGATCTAGAAAAGCTTTAGATTAAATCGGTATAGGGCTTTATTGGCTTTGTGATAGGTATTATAAGATCTAAGGATAGTTAATTAGAATTATTTATTGATAAAACTACATACGCAACCCACTTCAACCAGAAACAACTAAACCAAAGTAAACTAATTTTTGATGGAATTATCTCGCAGTCTCTTTCCTCATATTGAAATAAGAAACACGTGAATCTGCCCAAAGAATAGCGAAAAAATTATCCGACAAATGAGGACCTCTGCTTTATTTGGTCGGATGAAAAATTCTTAAAAATATCATGATTTGTCTTGAAATATGGTAACTCTATTCTTACAGATTCATCAAAACTTCTTGATATTTTATTTACGTAATGTTGTAATGAGTAGACAGTAGAGAGTATATTATGTCCATATCTACCTATGTCAATGATGATGAGGTACTAGTGGACATTTCTACTTAGGTATACAACAGGTTTGTATGGTCTAAGAGCAGGAAGATCGACCTTCACCGACGAGATAACTAAATGAGACGTTATTTTTTAATCAATTCATTTGTAAACACGCCCATGACAGTAGTATCCTACGAATATTATAAAGGTGAAAGTTTGTAAGGATGTATGGATGGATGGATGTTTGTTACTTTTTCCCGCAAAAACTACTTAACGGATTGAGTTGAAACTTTGCAATTTATAAACCTTATATATCAGAATAACACATAGGCTATAAATTATAATGATATTGCGTAAATTTTCGATATTATAACAATAATTTTTAAGTAAGTAGGAAAAATTCTGCAACCTGCGAGCTATTCTAGCGTGCGCTCCAAGAAATGTCGAATCGAACAAATGTCAAATCAAATGTTTTTGTTTTTTTTTTTTCCACCTCCTTTATTAAGGGTGGTAAGGTAGGGCCTCGAAATATCATGCGGGCGAAGCCGTGGGCAAAATCTAGTATTACCCATATCTGTGAAGGTACTATTATTTTAACTTTTCAGAAATATTGCGTTAAATTAAATGTAAACGATTTATTTACAATAAAAAATAAGCTAATGATAATACCTTTCTATCGTATCTGTGTATCACATTTATACATCTAACAGATGTTTTGTAATCACACAAAGAAAGTTTCACATAGATGGTACCAGTAGTACCATCTTGCGGAAAAGCTGTGTACTAATGTAGGCCGGGTTTTGAGGTGGCTTTATTGTGTAGTCTGGAGGGTTACCTACGGTGTAGACTGTAGACAATGAAAATTGTTGTAAATAGTTTTAGAGCCTTTGTATAGATGTCGCTAGTTAAAATTAACTGCTTGATGGTTTTGGATAGATTCACTTTTGTAAATAATACGAGTATAATGCGTTCTTTAGCTTTTTGGTCAGGTGGAGCTTTACCACTAGCAGTAACAATGAAATGTATTTTTTGGATAATCTAATTGCTTTTTATGTAGAAGAAGTGTATGTAGTTTTAGCATATAAAGTAGTATTGTATTTTGTTTCAGTTAATAAAGGCAATAAAAAAATAACGGACTTCCAAAAAAGAAAAAGTTCTATGTTCGTCTGAATGTATTTTTTTGTGTATGTTCATCGATATTTTCGCCAATTGTGAATCGTTTTCAAAAAATCTTATTTATTTCGAAAAAATATATGCTTCTATTTCGAAAAATCAACAAAAATGTAAAATTTGTATAAATTGAATCGAGCGAACTATTCGATGGAAGTCGGTTTTGCCATTTTTTATGAAACATCATAATGTTTTTTTTTTTTAATTTGAAATTCAATTAAGATTATCGTTATTAACTAATTTTACTATGAGGCCAACCCAGAATTCTAGAAGAAATAGCTGTTCTATGAAATCGATTTAAATTTTTGCATCTGTCCGGCACACGATTTGAGTTTTATAGTACACTAGCTTTTACCCGCGGCTTCGCCCGCGTTATATTTTGATTTTGGCTAATGTTTATGTCGGCTGCGAAACCTAACCTAAGCGACAAACATCAAAATACCTTAGAGGAATGCTTTTGTTGGTTAAGTTACGGTTGGAGTGTATATACAACCCCCCTGTGTATTCCCGCCTTGTCGTGGCGGGGGAGGTCTAAGGCAGCTGAAAAGGCGGCGCTCGAAGTCTCCCTCTTCTTTGGGTCTTTCCCCTAAGGCAGCTTAGAGGCCGGCACTCGTTGTTCAGCCGCTTTTAACTAAAGCAGCTGAGAGGATGGCCGGTAGGTTGCCTGCCTTATGAGGAGTGTTGCTTCTGAGGCGGGCTGCAGTGCCGCTCTTGCGACGCTGCAGCCGAGGATTAGGGGCTGCGGTGGGATGGAACTGGTTGTGTGGGTGCCGCCACCTACCCTACCTTCCGCTAGGCTGTCAACCTGTTGGCAGACGCAGTGGAGCTGCAGGGGAAGAAAAGTGTCGGTATCGCGATGGCCGTTCTCACTGCCCTCTGCAGTTGAAAAGGCAGGCGCTGGGCTACTATGACTGACCCGTTGCACTGGGACCAGGGCGTTGGAATGCTGTCCGACGCTCAGTGCTGGTTAGTCCCGAGTGAGATGACGATGTGTCTTGTGCTCCGAAACACTCCGTCATTATTGCGGGAGCGCAAGCTCCGTTATGGAGCCCGAGTCTGGGCTAGCGCTGTTGAGTGCCGCGAAGGAGTGCGAAAAATGTAGGAACGTCCTAAACTTGAAATGACAGGTTATTTCTGGCGCTTAGACGGCTGCTACCGCGGCCCGCTCGCTTAGTTTTTATCCTATCCTACGGGAACTGTTAAAGTTTTTGGGATAAAAAGTGGCCTATGTCACTTTTCGTCTTTCAAACTATATTCACGCAATAAGCCAAGGCAATCCGTTGCTCCGTTACTGAGAAAAAGTTATTGTCTTATCCTACGGGAACCGCAATTTTTTCGGAATGGAAAGTATCCTATGTCACTTTCCGTCTTCCAAACTATGCCCACCCCAAAAATCAAGTCAATCCGTTGCTCCATTGCTGAGAAACAGTTATTGTCCTATCCCATGGGAATCACGAATTTTCTCGGAATAAAAAAGTATCCTATTATCACTTTCTGTCTTTTAAACAATAGGTATCCATACCAAAAATCAAGTCAAGCTTTTGCTCCGTTGCTGTGTCAAAGAGGAACAAACCAACAAACTTTTCGGATTGATAATATTAAAGTAGGTATGATGATTCTGTACCATAAAGGTAGAATAAAGAAAAATGTTAAACCTCTAATGATAGTAGATTTTAAAATATCTTAATGTCAGACAAAATGACGGCCTGGTATTAAACGTCATAGTAACATGTGGCATGCAGAGGGAAAAAAACATTTTATCTAATTTTAATGTCAGTTGTCATTTTCAATCCATACTTTATTTTCTCTTCAAGGGGATATAATGGTGGAAAAACAATTTGTCCCCATGCCATGCTACCTGTGATTTATAAAAGTCTGCAGACAATGTCACATGTCATCTAATTACGTTTCGCTGTGACGTTTCATTAATCCATATTAGCGTCATAGAGGAATTAATCACTTAGCGTCTTTGTGATAGTGGCGACAGTTTTGCTTTCGATAGTTTTTGTCCTGTCCTACAGGAACTATGCAATTTTTTGCTTAACGTCTAACGCTTAGCATTTAAAATTCGACGCGCTTGGTTTTGCTCTTGAGTCTCAGCAGTTCTTTGCGCTGCGTGATGCTCGGCATCTAAAAGTCGCCGCGCTTGACTTTCTCCTTAAGACTCAGCAGCTCTCTGAGCTGCGTGACGCTCAGCATCTAAAATTCGACGCGCTTGGTTTTGCTCTTGAGTCTCAGCAGCTCTTTGAGATGCGTGGCGCTCGGCATCTAATGTCAAACGCGTTGAAGTGTGCTCTTCAGACTCTTGGCTTCTAGCAATTTTCTTTACGCGAGCTCCGCTAGAACTACGCGCTAGATTCGATTTGCGTTTTGTAGGCATACCTATTAGAATGAAAACTACGTAATTAAACTGAAAAAATACATGTAACCTTCTCTAAAGTTTACAGGAAAAGATTGATTGACTTTGACATTTGCAACTTGAGCAGCCTTGAATGGGCATTGGGCATAGAGAATGTAATTTGGAAAGTCAAGATGCAAATTACCATTTGTCATGGTAGAATTTAAGTTTTTTCTTCTAAGATTCTAGCCAATGCGTTTTCACCCCCCCTTTTCAACCCTTTAAAACTATTTTTTCGAATCAAAAAGTAGCCTATGTCCTTTCTCAGGCTCTAGACTATCTGTGTACCAAATTTCATTCAAATCGGTTCAGTAGTTTTAGCGTGAAAGCGCGACAGACAGACAGACAGACAGACAGAGTTACTTTCGCATTTATAATATTAGTAAGGAAGTAAGGATTATTGTACAAGTTTAGTGTGTAATGATGGCATCTCTGTGATCAAATTCCAATTCATATTTGACAGTTTTGACAGCCATGGGTCAGATTTTCCATACATTTTTGTGGTTGAGAATTGCCTCAAGCTACAACAGCGCTATCTCTCTAGTTGTAATAGCACTGTGATTGAACACGATATTTTTGGTATCGAAACTTTTTTAAGAACAAAGCAACTCAACCAATAAAATAAAAACTCTATAATTCATTTGTGAATAATAGTAATGAAAAAGTCACATGAGTTTTGGCGGGAACGCGGAAAAATCATGTCGCCTCATTATATTATTTTGTTAAACTTGTGTTTTTATCCGTGATAATTAGTGAAAAATTGTGTTATTTCGTTGATTATGAGCTGATTTACGTGCATAAGTGTAGGCAAGTGATATAATGTGGCGGATCATGTTGTTCCGTGTTATTACCAATCTCCATAGACGCCTCTAGTAAAGTATCCACTGCTTTACTGAGGTATGACTTGGACTATGTTTGGACTTGACCGCGACTGTATTGGACTATGACGTGACTACGACAGTAACTCTTTTGATAAAAAAATTGGTTGTCTGTAAAGTCGGTTTACTGACGATAGTTGAACGTGGCAACGTCTTAAGAAAATACTGATGGAATGGTAGCATTTTTCAAAAGAAAACTACATGGAACGCCTCAGAGCGAGGTAACGCCGCATGAGTCATGTTTTTCCGTGCGTGTAGCCGGTGCTTTATCGAATTATAAGACGTTGTCACGTCAATATCAAAAAATATTAAAACTAAAAACTTGACACTGGCAAATGCACAATAATGGGACGCCAAAACATAAAAGAAGATGAAGAAGAAAGTCACAGTTGGATTACAGGTGTCATTATGTGCCTAATTGCGGTGAAATTAGAGCCACTTTATGAGCAAGTGTGTTGAAAATAATTTTATTATTACCTACCTTAGACCAGAAATTCTGGTAAAATGGAAATATTTATATACCTTGTTTTTGCGAAATTCGGGTCTCGAAAACGGCCCTAACGAATTTGTAGATATATATAGGTTGTAATTAAATAGGGCTTTTCTTCGTATGTTTTTATGTACCTACCTTTTAATTATGTAGGGGCGGTATTTACAAGAAAATGCGCCGAATCCTTTTAAATTCTGAATTGGGCTTATATTTTCTCCGGTTTGTGGCGCCTGTGGCGTAGACTGGAGTTCAACCATACAGTTTGACTGACATTTTCTACAAATATTCTTAGTGATTTTACCTAAATCACTTTTCTGGTCACATGCAAAAGAAACAGGTTTTTCTTGTGACTGAAAACAGGTTGATAGCATCAAAAGCCTGCGCTTCATTCACATTTGTGTAAGTAAGAATAGAATCTGCGTTAACATTTTCATTTAATTTTATTCTAGCGCTCATAGCGTAGTTTGAATAGGTGTTTATCAGCGATCATCAAAGTTAAGCAATGTTCGGCACGATCAGTCTTCGGATGGATGACCACAGGTGACATTTACAATTAAACGCTTCCGTGGCTCGCATGACACGTTAAATTGCAGGTGCAGAGGCCTTCAGGCGGCTTAAAACTGTGATAGCAGGGCTAGCCACACGGCATATTTTATATGGACTGACTCAATTTTAAATAGGACTGTTCAAGATACAGAGACATAATAAGCTATGTTACATAAAACCATGGTATAGGGTGTGATTCTTTTGTTGCCCCTTCATTCATTTTATTTTACCTGGATGTACTCGTAAAAGTCTTTACGATTTGATTAAGGTAACAAGGTAAGATTACACACTTGTCCACCCCAAACCATTTTGAGCAAACTGTGGTAATTTTGTCACAGTCAAGTGATAATAATTCTAACATTAACTCATCCTTAATCTAAAAGTGCGGCTTGCGCCAATAACAAGACGAATATTTTAAATTTCTATTTATTGATTCAATTTGAACTTCGAACTCACAATAAAATGCAGCACAGTTAACACAAAAATCTTCAAACCATTTATTATTATGTAGATACTTATTAAAATACATGAAACGGTGATCGGGCAAGGTACAGAAACCGGATTTACTACTAACACCGATATTATCGACGAACATTTAAATCGTTTAGATCGAAATTACTATACCGACGATAGAGATAGCTGATTTTGAGCAAAACGTTTGTTAAAAAAATATGTGGTCGGCCGATTATCGATAGATTTCATAATTAAGCGGTTATCGAGTCCGGATAAACCTTACGTTTTACAGTGAGTAACTTACGAAATGCCGTACAAGCCACGGGCCCGCTCGGACTTACGCCCTTTTTGCTACGACCCACTTTTCAAGCCATGGACTCAAGGAGCTATGAAGTTAAGATTTGAAACAACGGTATTAAATTCAGTAGCTACCGAACCAATTCCAGTAGCTACTGAGCTCAATTCAGTTGCTACAGAGTCAATTCAATGAGCTAGTTCAATTCAGTAGCTACGAAGTCAATTCAAGAAGCTACGAAGACCAATTCAGTAGCTACTGAGTGAATTCAATGAGCTACAGAGGCAATTCAGTGCAACATCATAATTCAGTGCAGTACTGCACATTTAAGAATCTACAAAGTCAAGATCAGATATTACGAGGTACGCGACCTTGTAGTCACTGAGTTACAACAGGTAGCTACGCGGCTACGAGTTTGCAGTGAGGTCTACGACGTTACTCTGAAGCCAATAGCGTGCTACCGATCGTAGGTTCGAAGCTACGATTTCGTGAGTCCGAAGCTGTCACAGTGAGATCTATAAAGTGACTTGTTTTTGAAGTTGTAGGTCGTTGGATAAGACGCGTAAGCTCGTAGCTACGGCTACGTAGGTCCGATACGATGCTACGACTTCACAAGAGCTACGAAATTACTGAAGTAAACTTGTAGGTCGTTATGTTTCATAGCATCGTCGATGTCTACGATATCTCAGCAAGACCTACAAGATGACTGACTCCGGTTATCACTCGTAGATCTGAAGCTACGACTTCGTAGGCCCGAAGTTGGACGTCAATGGCCTCATAGGCCGAAGCGTAAGTCTAGTAGATCGTAACTAAGGTTACTTAGGGTAGGCTTACGTCCTGCAGTGGACTATTAAAAAGGCTGTTACAGTACAGTACAAGGTTACTTAAGCTCTATTGCGTTGATCTTAGAAGTTATATTTGCATTATTTTTATATTGTAGGTTTATTCTGTACAGATTAGAAGCTCTGCCTATGAGATGTTTTATTTTGGATAGGTCGTAGCAAAAACTGCGTAAAGAACGCTGTGGCGCCTCTGATATGACTTCATTTGTAGTAACGCCACTACGCCCGTAAACAAATAGAATTAGTGGATATAATTAGCTTATGTAATAAATAAGCTTAAATGTATATAATACTGAGGCAGAATTACATCTTAACTACGACGTAACATTAAGTGTGGTACGTACGTGGGAGTAGACACGAGCACAAGCCCTTACTTTATACGGACGAATGCGATATATAATAATATTTGCTTTATATCTATGTATCTGACGCTAAAACATCTATATAATGTATTACTTTTTGTACATCTACTTATATAATAACCATACATACACTCACTTACTAAGCTTTATTTGCTCACCGCCGGTACCCAAGGTGCGTCACAACCTTCACCAAGCCGCGCGCGATGCCTGTCTGACTAGATACGTACTGAATCACTTCATGATTTTGATAATACGCTAAAACCAAGTGTGTGACGTCATAATATCAAACACACGTTGAGTACGCGACGCCTCTCTCCGGGATCTTGAGTATTGACCCGCGGGCGACCGGACCAGTTGCTTGGAAGCGAGGACAAACCGAACTGAAGGCTCTAACCGGGAAATGGTCAGTGGAACAAGCTCTCTCAATTAGATCATGGTATAAAGAGTATAAAACGGTTCGCCCGCGTCGGCTTTGCCGTCCCATAGCTAAGTACACATTAATTATTAAAATATATTTCCGCATTTTATTACATAAAATTCACGTTTATGATCTACCTACTTTAGAAAAGTAAAAGAAAGCGGGCATTAGTAAGTATTTTAGGTTCAAAAATTTGTACGCGGAGCCTATTTACACAGCGTACCATGGACGTTTGTTCCGACCGCGAGAGGTCAGGCCGAGCCACGGAGCGGACTACCGAACTAACCAACAGACTAACTAAACCTGAGATCATAGAGAAACGTCTTAATACAAACAAATGCAAGGATCGACTCAAGATCACGGCCTGGCGTGACCTCTCCACCGGTGGTCTCGAAAACTTAATTTAAAAATTCTACTACGGTGACACTTATAAATCCTAGGGTACTAGACAAAAACTTAGATCTAACCTTAACAAACAATAATAAATAATGTATTTTGGTGCAAAAATAACGGAGTAAACCTAAACTTTATGACTGAATGCGAGATAACGCAAATATGATACATACGAGTAATATCCACTAATCACACAAGCTTTGAAAAAAAATATCGTAACGAACAGTGTAGTTCCCCTCCCATCGACTACTTGGATCTTCTTACTAAAGTTTGAAGTTTCACACATTCATTCCATAAATAATTAAGAAATAGATAGAGGGGTAGGATAGAAAACACCCTGTCTCTAAGGGCTCCTAGCACACACAATGAATTTAGAATATCGTCGCTCCTTTGATTTTATGTCACATCTAAGAATACATCAAAGATGTCCGACCTGAGCCTGTTGATTTCATAAAATGATAACTTCCGACAGGATCAAGATCAACAGTCAAATACAAAGGAATAGACGATATGTTGGCCAAATGGTTCGCCACATTAATACTTTCATCCTGTCTTGTCACTCCGTTGTAACGCAAACTAAGACAAAGACTTTACATTAATTTTAATAACTTAATGGATCAAGTTTTAATGAGAACTTAGAGGATATTATTACAAATCTAAGTCCTACCAGAGGAGACAAGACTCGCCAAGATCCACTATAATATCTAAAGTTTCTTGAAGACTTGTCAAGATCCAGTATGAGTTGTATGACATATAAGGATCCAGTAGAATCTGTCGAGCTCCAGTAGGACCTGTTGAGATATTACAGAATATCTAGAAAGGATTCAGTAAGTCCTGTCATGATATAGAATATCTTGAAAGGGTCCAGTAAGACTTGTCGAGATACAAGATATCTTGAAAAGGTCCAGTAAGACCTGTCAATATACAGAATATCTTGAAGGGATTCAGTAAGACCTGTCAAGATAAAGAATATCTTGAAAGAGTCCAGTAAAACCTGTCGAGATACAAGATATCTTGAAAAGGTCCAGTAAAACCTGTCGATATACATAATATCTTGAACAGATCCAATAAGTCCATTCATTATCCAGTATGATCCACTAAGGTAAGCCAAGATCCAACAAGATATGAGTTTAATCTAGATCGTGGTTGATGGGAGAGGCTACAGTGGAAGGTGGGGGAGGGATTTACTCCTTGACTTCGAAGTATTTATAGGTGGGGTTCTCGTAACCGTTGATCTGCATGTTGGCCACGTGTCGCTCTTCGGGGGTGGGGGCCACGGCTCCAGTCTGCTCCACCTGAGAATTGAAAGGAACAAATCAAAGAATATCGTCATTGAGATGACAGGGTTGCAAGCTGCAAGCCGTTTTCAATTGGTCTAATAGGCATGATGACTAAAAAATATAATTAGTCCGTCAGATAGACTATCAAAAATATTAGACACGTATTTTTTCTTTTGTCAATTAAACAAAAAATGGTAGAGATATAGTCCGTCAAAGTACCGCGTGACTTCACAAGTGCCATACAAATGTATAGACTTCTGTAAGAGAGGTGACGTCACGACCCCCACTCCCAAACTTTGACAAGGTTTATCTGTGTAATTTGTTGTTTGTTTAACAAAAGAAAAAATACGTGTCCAATATTTTTTGATAATCTAACTCACGGACTAATTATAAAAATGATTTTTTTACCCAGTCATCATGTATATTTCAGATCATTGGAGAGGCCTGAAAACTATGACGATGAAACTGAACTTGGTATTTCAAGGGCGCGTTTAGAAGACATATTTTTGCCGCTGACACATTGACGATTTTAGTGGTTTGGACCTTTTTTTACAGTCTCTATACAGACCTATCAAAGTTTGTAATGATGTGGTGGGCTAATAGTAGAACGCTCGCCATAGAATTATAGCATTGGGTTCAGATCCTGCACGGGAAGCATGGCAAAGGGACTAATAGCCTCTCCACCATTATATCCCCTCGAAGAGGAAATAAAGTATGGCTTGACGATGACATCTGACATTAACAGTGGATAAAATGGTCTTCTCCCCTTGCCGTGCTTCCCGGGCTGGGGTCTGAATTAGTCCCTTACAATTTGACAACGATTTGAGATGAAATTGGTTGGAGTATGTGGATTCGCCAGCCAACAACGTGGTGGTTGCCCTTCACCATGGGGAATGAATGAATGAATGAACACTTTATTGTTAACACAAAATACAGAAAAATACACAGAAAGGAAAAATAAAGTAACTTAAAACTAGTGCAACAAAGGGCGGCCTTATTGCTTACAGCAATCTCTTCCAGGAGTGCTTTGTACAATGGTGGAGCACTGAAGCATTAGTGTACCGACCTGCACGAATCCCTGCGCAGCAGGTGCGCGGTCGCGTCGGCGCGCGACGGCGAGTGCCACGCAGGCCGCGGCCGCCAGCGCCGCACCGCCTACGCACAGTGCAGGGTACAGCGCGCCCGCGCCCGCGCCAGGCCCCGCCGCGCCCGTGCCGCGGACTGTGAAGCCCTGCCACACAACAATCACGTAAGATTAGAGATAACGAAGAGACTTTGTCGAATGACAAATCCGAGTGATACATCGGAATAGTTCCTCCCGAGCACTAGGGGGTCAGCAGCTACGTACCTATAAGTCGTTGCGATCAGCAGGATCATCGTGAACCTACGTGCGGCCACGCTAAAGCGTGATGTCAATTTAATTAACGAACGTGATCACTTGACGTGACCCCTAATATAAACGCGGCTAGGTGGTGCGTTCACGCCGCGCGGTCTGGCCGCCTAATGCACGAGAGCACCCAGTCTTACTTTAGTAACTATTCTCTAGTCTGTCTACTGTTTCAATCATGTAGTACAGGCATGGGTGATCATTTCTCTATAGACAAATCTAAAAGGGCTAAAATCTCGCTAGCAGACCATAGTAGCGCAACCTTATAACTCAGTGTGATAAGAGCCCTTAGTTTTATTCTCGAGTCATGACAGTACATTTTGTCTGAAGGCAAAACTAAGTTCTTACTAAAACCTGAAAGATCGCTTGCGCTATGCTGAAAATTTCTTCCAAGGGGCTGGTAGAACATTGAAAATATCAATATATGTCAGTAGGATTCTGTGGTGGGAGCTGTTTTTCCAAGCAAAATCTGCAGAAGTTATACAAAGAAGTTAATAAAAGTAACATATTACCATCCGTTCTTCGAACCATGTGCCCTGCACCCTGCCTTTTCTTCTTGCTGCTGGCCTGCCGGGGCCGTAAAGTTCCTAATGGAGACCACGGACCAGCAAGCGCAGCGTAGGATGTCCACAGACTAGGTGGATTAATAAAGATTGCAGGAACGCGCTGGATGCAGGCTGTTTCCATAGAGAAGCCTATGTCCAGCAGTATTACGGCTAGTGGAATGATAAATAGAATATGTCACCGGCTGCGAGTGCTGCAGCTCGTGCTTGAGCGCGTGCGCGGGCGGCGGCGGCGCGCGTTCCTCCGCGTGCTCCAGCGCCGCGCGGAGGCCCTCGCCCTCCGTCTGCAACACATCACACACTTCAATACTCAGGTACAAGCATACAACAAATGTTTTGGGTACATACAATATTTGGGTATGAACTTGCTGCACTTTTTCGGGTACCTACAATACTCATGAGTATAGTACATAGGTATCTACCAATTAATACGTAGGTATTCTAGGTATACAGGTATGAGCGTAATTAGCGTACTATGAATGTTCTGAGTCATACGAGTATAATACTCAGGCATGAGCTTGATACAAATGTTTCGGATGCATACATAAGTTAGATGAGCATTGAACGTTTATTGTGAAATTGTTATTGATTCAATTATGTATTGTTCATTGAAATGCTTACAAAATTATGCACGGGAATATATACACTACATGTTTATAAAGTTACTAGATTTAGTATTTTCTCAAATTAATTAACTGACAAGGACATTATAGTAATCGTTGTTATATTTAATTATGTAATAAGAGATTTACTTGATGACAATAAATATTATCTTATCTTATCTACCAGAGCTAAACTATTGGAACTTTCAACCGGAATAAAACAATTTGTGGTTCGGTTAGCCATGTCAGAGGCCTTCAGGCGGCTTAGAAACTCTGACATCAGGGCTGACCATCCAGCCAATACGAACTTACTGACGTGATTCAAAATGTGATATCGGAAAAAAATTAAGTTTCACGAAACTCAAACCAAACAGGGTCTAAAGAATTCAAAACTTTTATTTTTAACTAGATGACCCGGCGAACTTCGTTTCACGTTATAACACATAGGCTATAATTAGCCTATGTGTTATTCTGATGTGTAAGCATTATTATTGCAAAGTTTAATCTCAATCCGTTCAGTAGTTATTGCGTGAAAGAGTAACAAAACATCCATACCTACTCACAAACTTCCGCGTTTATAATATTAGTAGGATGGTTTAAACAAGTAGAACCAAATTGCTTCCGGCAATAGAAAAAGCTTAGTTGGGAGAGCGTCGGGCTAGTAATCTGAGAGAGGCAGGTTCGAGTCCTGCGATCGCGACAGATTTTTGAAATGTTTATCACAAAAATAACTCTTTGCGATAAACGTTGTGTAAGCATTATAAAATAAAAATCATTTGAACAGAAAAAGCAATGAAAATGTGTTGTACCTCGCCAGTGGAGCGCCGGCTAGTGGACTCGCTGACTTCCATCGTGTCAGCGGTCTCGCTCTCCGGGGCCTCAGTCACCGTGCTCGTGATCATTTCCTGGAATTTACAGAATTTATTTTATAGTTAAAAGGTCCTCATACAATGAATCATCAAGTTTTTATTAGAGCTGTTCCATTAGAAAGTTTAGACTCGAGCCAAAAAATCAAATTCAATTCAATTGTAGATCTACTTAGAATATTAATTATTCTGGCTTGGCTGCATAACACTAAAAAAGTCGCTTATTATGATCGGACAACGAAAGTTATGTTCGGTTAATGTGGAAGTTGTTGTTAAAAGGGTGTATTTTAAAAGTATTCCAGTTGAATTAAGGTCAAACAAACAAATGATCAACATAATATAAACATTAGCGGTGAGGCATATTTATCGGAACAGATAAAAAGAACAGATATTCACATGTAACAGAAAATACCTGTCACCTGTTCTTTCAAATACCTGTTCATGTTCCTGTTCTTTCAAAGAACTCAAATAACAGGAACAGGCATTTATATTTGCTACTCCTGTTACTGTTAGTCTGCTGTTATAGAAAAATAGAAAAATGACCAATGGTTTAAAATTTGGGTAACAGGCTGTTATTTAATAACAGTTAATCACTCCTGTTACCTTGCATAACAGCAGACTAACAGTAACAGGAGTAACAAATATTAAATTTGACCTGTTACAGTTTCGGTAACAGGCTGTTATTTAATTACAGATAATCACACCTGTTATTTTTGTATAACAGTAACAGGAGTAACAGACATTAAATTTGACCTGTTACAACTCATCGCTAATAAATATGGAAATTACATTTTAGGTAACTTCCGAATCAATAAGTAGTGGACGAGTACAGAGGCTAAAGATGATGGAGACAAGAAGGGATAACTTCCGAGTCAGTCGCTATTGTCCCTTGTATATTAAACTTGATTTTTGTAGTCACAGTAGAAATGATTTCCTGGGTGACTGTGTGCCAGGTGGTGGAGTCGTGGACAGACACAGAGACGATATGGAAGGCGGCGAAAACTAAGGTACGGCACTAGGAATCGAGGAAACAACTGTTCCTTTTATTTCTGACGGTTGACTATTATACTCACAGTGGAAGTAGTTTCTTGAGTGGCTGCCTGTCGGGTAGTGAGGTCGTGGACGGACACAGAGGCGGCGGAAGGCAGCGGCGACGAGGGCGCAACGCTCGGGGCGAGGGACGAACTCAGGACCGCGGGGGCAACTGTTCCTTCCACTTCTGATGGCTCGCTGGCCTCGTCGTCGGATTCCTCACTTTCTTTCACGCCGTTGGCGGTCTGATGCGGGTTAATAGGAACACGGTTACACAACACATCATAACATAGGTTAATGACCTATCCACGTTCATGCAGTTTTTTTTTTAGTTTAGAAGGATGCTAATATTTAATTGAATGAGCGCATTATGAAATCTTGAATGATTTAAGTATTTGATTAGTCATGTTAATTTTTTATATCTTAATATAATAAGTTTTCAGCCTTTCGCTAAGTGGCAAGTATTCCCTACCCAATATGACTTCTACTGTTCAGAAATTATTGAATAGGTGAACATGGAATACTTCTGCATATGAGTGAGTGATTCCATATCAATCAATCGTTTTATTGGGTACATGCTTTTAGTTGTATAACAGCATCACAGACTACTATAGATACTACGTATAACAGCATCAATGGCACAAAGCAAATTTTCTTTCTTCTTTGACTCCTTCAAAGTAATTTTTAAAGTAATCCATAATGTTACCAAGCATTTTAAAGTAATCCAGAGTATTGTATAATCTTACCTTAGCTCTTTCATTCTGGATTTCCTGCCGCTGCTTGGTGCGCTGATCCCTCTTGGCATTGAGCTGGTCTCTCGCAGCCTGTTCCCTCTGAACCTCGGCTTCGATGCGGTCCAGGAGCAGTTCTTCGGCTTCAGGAGTCATTGACATCAAAGATACAGCCATATCGTCTTTGGATTGCATGGACTAAAACAAAATTATACAAAAATGGGGGCTTTATAAATTTTTGTAAACAGATGAAGTTAGCAAAAATATTTTCGTAACATTTTTTTACAGCTTGCTTTTAGAGGTTTGCTGTTGGCCTTGAACCCTAATGTAGTAAAACTATATGCGTAGTAGTTTTTCAACAGTTGCACCAGTCATAAGTTAGTCAGAAAAAACTGCTTATAGCTATTAAAGTTGCGCCTACTGAAACTTCTAACCATAATTACTGGGCACCTGCTCATAAACCTACGCTTATAGTTCCACGCAGCCAAGGAAACACCTTTGAAAGAAATATTACCTGAACATAGTCTTCAATGGCGGTTCCAATGCTGGCGTATAAGTGAGGACGGCGGCGGAGGGACGTGAGGGCACGTTGAAGAGCACGATCAGCATCCTGGAAACAAGGTAGGAATCTCGTCAAACACCAAACCATCAAACTACATCTAAAAGTTTACAAAAAACTGTGGCTGTCACTTGTACTGACCGTAAGTTTACAGTAGTTTAGTTAGATTATATTGACCGCCAGAGATGTAAAATCATAATTTAATGATTATCAATAATCTAGATGTTTTGATATTATGCCGAAAATCTCATTCAAGTATTGTTTATACATTGGACGTAAGCTTACATATTGTTTTCAAAAGTACCCGGAGTGTGGCTTTCGAATCCGTTCAAAGTGTCTTTCCAACTTCATCAGTATAATTTCTGCGTGCTACTTTAGGTGCTCTGCCCATAATTTAAATTTGTTATTTCAAAGGATTACGTTGATCTATTTAGTTCTTAAACGGATCTCTTTATATTTTATTCAGGTTTGCAGAGAGACTCCGGGCAATTTTGCACTTTAAAGCCCAACGGAATATGGACAGCAACTGCAACACCAGCGTTACCAGTGCGTTGCCTACTCTTCGGGGCGAAGAGTAGGCATCGCACTGCGCACAATTACGCACAATTTGATTCGTACGATTGTTTTTGACCGACGAACTGAACCGGAGGAGGTACTCAATTTGACGCGTATATATATAGGTATATAAATATATATTTTGTGTAACCACGCATAACTTTTTTCATAGTAGTCCGATTTCAATAATTATTTTTTTATTAGTGAGTATACTTCAAAATTGGTCCCTTTAAACTTTTATCGAAATCGGCTGAGCCATTTTTGATAAATCAACAATATTCGCGAAAGTCTGTACCCATGGTTGAAGTCAATCATGCCATTTTTTGGAAAAAATAATTATATACCTGCAATCTGTCCGCAGCGCTGGCTCGCTCGGCGGCAGCAGCTTCCTTGCCCGCAGCAGCGGCGCGGCGCCACGCGGACAGCGCACCGCTGCGCTCTGCGGCGAGAGCCCGCACTAACCGCTGCAGGCACTTCTGCACGCGATGGGCCTGAAAGGTGACGTCACAATACAACTTCTAGAACTTAGTGATTAGAATCGTGAATTATCATAATCCTCATCATTTTCCACCAGCTGTAGGGCGTTCACTGCTAGACATACTTAGGCCTCCTATATGGATCTCCCAGAATATGTCTATCTCTAAGAGTCATAAATGTACGTGATTAAATTTCAATGTTATTTTCTGAACTTATGGTGTTCCACCGTTGGGCAAGCCCTTCCCAAAACTTATGATCCCGGAACCTCTTGAAACCATTCTTAATTGAATTGAATCAGATTCTCGTGAGGCCAGCTACTCTTACGCCATTATAGGCTGCAACTTTGTGCCTTGTGGCTTTAGCCACAGTGCTCTAACCAGTACGCTTAACAAATCCCTCTTTTGCTTTCCTGCTATTTTAGGTTGCTGTTTTATTCCCAGTCTTCTGAACATAATAAAGAAGCCTTACGTTGGGAGGCTGGTCGCGAAGGGAGCGAGTGTAGCATGAGAGCGCAGTACGACGCCTCTGGGCCAAGTGGGCCAGCACTCGCTGTTGGTGCAGGGCAGCTAAGCGCCGGCGTTCCGCCACTCCTTCTTCTTCCAGACTCTGTAAATTTGGTTATCACTGACTTTCTAACGTATCAAGGGAAACACAATAAAAAAAGCTTACAGAAAACTGATTTTGTTTGTTCCGGATAATCTTTTAAACTACACTATTCACTTTGAAAAACACAAATCTGTGCAGATGGTTAACAGTAAGTGGCCTAATAAAATACGAGGTCTTTAATTTAATTTAGAACAGACAGTGACCACGGTCCTCTTATACTTTTAACGTATTCTAAATATATAATAACGCCGGTCAGATTGAATACCTGAACATTAAAAAAATTGTATATTTTGAGAAAAGTATGAGGATTGCTTTTGATCCTAAATCTTCAATTACTCGACACAGTTTTTTTATTCAAATGTTCTGTTTATGAATTCATAATTTGAATGTATGTTGTAACTAGCACATCCTTATTTTTTCTTTTTTCATATCCATGGGTTCAGTGTAAATACCTGTACGTTAGATTGGAACTTGGCGGTCATGCGTTGGCGGAAGGTCTGCGCGGCGGCGGGGTCTGACGTCATCATCGTCTGGTACCGGTCTTCCAGCTCCGACCACTCCTTCATCACCTTGGTGATCTGTATTTAATGTTTTTATTAAACCAAAATAAAAATAAAATATATGTGCTTATAAAATTCTCTATTCTTGCCTTTTCACTTTTTGTCACTTAGTAACTTTTCATCCATACAAAACCTACACTAATATTATAAAGTAGCTTTTAGACAAAAATCAACTAGGTTTGCTGGCTGTTTGAGGCAAGTTACTAAATGTTTGTTTATGATTTCTAAAAATTAATACCCCTAATATTTATTTACCTTCATTATTTTAATAAAAACAAGACTCAAGGATGCTATGCATTTGGTTTGACAAAAATATTTTTACGGTACATTTTGAAGTGCAACTTCTAATGCGACTTCCAACAATGTTGTGACAAACGTTTAACGCTATTAGCATGGGGGAAGTATGAAAGCACTGTTGCGTTGAAGTTTCACTTCTTCCGCGCGGAGGGACTCCTTGCATTTTTTTTGTTTCATACCTTTTCACGGTGAGTCTCTTCCAATCGTTGCTGGGCGTCCTTGTAGCTTTGATGCTCGGTGCGAGGGTCGAAGTGGGAGAAATAAGGGTCAGAAGTTGCCGTGGAAGCCTGGAACAGCAATGATATTACTAAGATAATGTCCAAACAATATGCTTAATTTAACAAAGGTCAGGGTCCAAAATATATGAATAGAGCAGACAATGCTGTATCTATGCAAACATTCAACAGCAATGTAAATAGTAATAAAATTTATTTTTGTTGCTAAACCATGAACACATGAAACTAAGTACGTCCTTAATTTTAAAGCAACTTTTGAAGTCATTGATATCCTTGACCATATTCATTTTAACCAACTTGGCGTGCGATCACGCGTTGCCGTCGATTGACCTTTCTGCGAGGATGGTGATAGTAGAGGTGTTGGTTGTAGAAGGAATAGGGAAGGACTTGGGTTTTAGGCCGAATCATAAGGGTTTCGCGAATCCTGCAGCTAACTTCACTTGTATGACTTGGAGTATACACAATGTAATCAGATGCCGTAGTTATTGAATGAGTTGTCGAATGAAACTTACATCAAGGCTTACCGTGGTGGTGGTTGTAGTGGTGGTGGGGGTGGTGGTAGTAGAGGGTGCGGGCGAGGACTCGGGGCGCGGCCATGCGTTGTCGTCGCCGTCGGTGTAGTCGTCGTCTTCTGCGTCGTCGTCGCGAGACAGATCGGCGTCTTCGTCTTCATCCATATCTACAAGATCAAAATAAAATAAAAATTACAATTTGGATAACTTTAAGGCAAGAATGAATCTATCTTCTAAGTCTACATAACAGGGATGTTGCGAATATCCTCGTCCGTATTCACAATTGCGGACCTTCCGCATCCGCATAAAATCAATGAGGATCTTAATGCGGATGCAGATGTCTCTCAATTGCTTACCTACTGTATTTAAAAAAGACTTTAAGTAGACGAAAATTGTCTTAAATGGTGAAACATTGATAGAAATTGAATCTATTTTCACCGATGTTTATCTGTACGTGGAGCCAGTAAACAATTTTATATTGTAGCGTGGGTTTAATTTAGGAACCCCTGCGTAACAGGCTAGATCACGAAAAGGCTGCAAAATGACTTTTTAGTAGATTTTTTCAATATTTAACTTACTACTAGTAAACTACTATGCCCAGACAGACAGACACCCACACACACTCACACACGTCAAACTTATCTCACCCCGTCGTTATGCGCCGGGGGTTAAAAATAGAGTATGAAGAAAACTTTGTGCATTTTAAACAACATACTCGTACACCTGCAAAGAATAGCATAGCATTTTAAATTAGCTAGCGTGCTGGATAACTAGATACACTGCCAAGTGATGGCTTGGACATTTCGATTGCATGCTATTCATTTTTATACTTTATTTTAACGATTCTAGTATTATATTATTATGACCTTAAGTATGTGTACGTATGTTGTTTTATTATATTATTTAGCTGCCCACCCCGGCTTCGCCCGCTTACGAAAAAATTATAGCTATGAACTTTCCAGAAGATATATTTTAAAATACATTGAAAAACGCATTCGAATCTGTTATGTAGTTTGTAAAGTATAAGGGAATACACAGACAGACATACAAAAATAGCGACTTTGCTTTTTAATATGTTAAAAGAATAAAAACGCTTAAAAACTGTGAGTAAATGTGCCCGGGTTGCGTAGAATGATTTTCAAACTTAAAAGTTCACTTGAACTAAAAACACTAGAGCCACCCAACCTTAGAATATTCTTTTACAAGAAATTACAAAAATAAGTTTGTACCAATAAGGTTTGTACCGTCATCAGCGTCATCATCATCATCGTCGTCGCTGAGGTTCAGAGTGTCATCATCATCGTCATCGTCCAGTGCGTCATCATCGTCGAGCAAGTCGTCGTCGCGTTCGTCCATCGCAGCCGAGGCCGCCAGCATCTCCTCAGCTCCTGGGCTCACGGGCACGCCGACGTCCATAGGCTTGTGCATTTTTACGTTCTCTGAAAAGTCAAAAGAAAGTCTTTTTGGTAACGTATCAACAACTTTCTTAATACGAAAATGGTTTTTGTAATAATAGATCTTAACCTGATCAAAACCTATCATCAATAATACAAGTAGCGGCACGTTAGTTTAGCGCTGAGGGCAGTATGGATGGGATGGCTGCGATACTAAACCCATGCGCAGCCAGTCCTCCACACTTTATAAATAAATATTTGGGGACATCTTACACACAACATGTTAATGAAAAGTTGGAAACATTAAATTACGTAGCGGCAATGTTACAGGCGATAGAACGTGATATATGTCGGCCGAGCCAAACGCCTCACCTTTGAAATGCGTATAGCAATAGACGAATTCAACTCCAGAGAAGAGACTGAAACCTAGGAATGACAAGGACGTTGCGAGCAGAAGTGACCGTGGTGTTGTTCTAGCGCGCGAACTGCCAGCAGTGACTCTGGTTATGGACGTGGTCAAACATTAACAAACCAACTCACCTTTGAAATGGTTAGGGCAGCAGAAGAATTCAACTCCAGAGAAGACACTGATGCCGCTAGGAACGACAAGGACGTTGTGAGCGGGAGTGACCCGTGATGGCGTTCTAGCGCGCGAACTGCGAGCAACGGCTCTAGTTGTAGATGTGGACGAACATTAACCAAACAAACTTACCTTTGAAATGCTTAGGGCAGCAGACAAATTCAACTCCAGAGAAGAGGCTGATGCCACAAGGCAGCAGCATGGCGAAGGTGCGCAGACGTAGGCCGCGCTGCGAGCAGGCGCGTCCCGCGGTGGCGTTCCAGCGCGCAAACTGCCAGCAGCGGCTCTGGTTGTGGATGTGGTCGAACAGGCAGCTCTCCGGCACCAGCAGCGCATCCGATTGGAATGGACCTTCTGCCGCCAAATACGATGTAGTAGGGCATTTGACAAATTAGGTACAAATGAGGAATGTAGGAGACTATTCCAGTAAGGGAACAAGGGTGCGGGCCAATTCGTCTAATCAAAGGCAACATCAACTTCGTATTTATTTGTCCGTATTGTACTAAATTTGCGCTAAATGAACCATCTTGATATTAGTTGCTTGGCGTGAGTTGTAGCTAGATTGGTTCCTGACAGCTTTCGCGAGGCGAAAACACAGATCAGCTTCGCATTTGTTCCATAATCCTACCGCTTATTACCGCGCGGTACACGGGCGCAGACGAGGGCTAAGTTAAGCGGTAGGATTGAATTTTGTCTTTGATTGCCGAATTGGGCTGAAGTTGAAGCTATTACAAGTTAGAAGCTGTACTTAGCTTTAACTTTAGCCTAATTGGGTACTACGTTCAATAGCTACTACGTCGTTGTATTAAAGCTGGACTTTGCACAAATTACTTCAGTAACTATTAGTTACAAGATATTTCCTCAATTAACAGGCAGTATCGACAGTTCTAACCCTTGGTCAGATAAACATTTTACCCTACTTGTCAAAACCACCATAAACCAAACTCCTATCTGTGTTGGAAGCACGCACTAACTTTTCAGCTTTTATCGACGAAGGTCTTGTTCTCTCTAAGGTCTAAGATGTCAATTTGATTGATGTATCTTCATTGAGCATCTTAATAAAATTGTAGTGAATACGAGTATGTTGGTTCTAAATTTTTTTTTATCGAATATTTTAGTTATTAGTTGGAAACTTCACTGATTCTATTTTCTAATTGAGTGTTTGAAATGTAGATTATTATAATCGTGGTACAATTACTAATGAAGCATTCTTAAGCTTTCATTAAGTATTTCTAAAAGGCGGGTAGAGCAAATTAATAGGCAAACTTTCATAAAGGTAACATAGAGAAAGCTATCTCATATTTCAAGTTGCATCAGACATTGATATTCCCGCAGACTGGCAAATTGGAAGTAGATTGCGTGCCAGATTGCAACTAGAGCGTTTTTCATTTTCTTTATTTTTTGTTCTCGTGTTCGTCGCTGTTTTGCATGAAATATGGGAAAAGTAAAACTATGAACATAGTGAGTACAAGAGTTGGCATGACAAAATCAGTTAGTATGAATTGTTAGAGCAGTAAAGTTTGCGAAGAGAGAATACTGTATCTACTATTGAAAAAATAAACTAACGCCTGCAAGTTATTGCCATAAACAATAGGCTCCAAGGTGGAAGGTATGATCACCGTAAAACGGAGTTAAAATAAAACTATCAACACAGCTTGATAAAGTGACATTTAAAAAACTGTTCAAATGTCATAGGAATAACCGCAATATGACGGAAAAACATAAACCTTAGAAAAATGACACATAAACTGACTTCAAAGTGAAGCCATTTTTTAAAATAAATCACTAAGCACAGGTCTACTATATATTTACGGCTAAGACTTACAAGAGAAGTATGTCAATCTAGAATTACTAAGAGACGATTTTTTGGAAGAAAACTTAGGCTACTAGTATAATCAAGGGGCTGGTAAGAGGTATCAACTTGAAGAAGTTCCGCTACAAACCGTAGGTAATTAATATAACACTTCTACCAGTTTCAGCATCCCTAAAAGCATTATTACCATAGTATCGCAATAAAGAGTTAAATTCTGATAATTTATTACTAAAGTAAAACCATAACGTTGAATCTAGGTCGCTGTGTGGTGTACACCAACACAGCGATATATCGTATATGGAAGAGATAACACCAATTTGCTTATATTTCGAGGTCTGTGGTGCATGTTAGACATTTCACCTAAGCGTCCGCAGACAACCCAAGATTTTTACGATTTGCTACTAAAACGATCATCTCTTTTCTATATATCTTTCTATTTTTTCCATAAAAATACCTACTACCATAAAGGTAAAATCATTCAGAAAGTAATATATTTATTGTGTCACAAGTAAACACGGCCTATCTCTTCAATCACTGCACTTATTTGAAATATCTCTCACCATTTGTATCTATGAAGATTTTTTTTTCAGAAATTTGTTATCATTTCCACATAGTGGCACGTCTCGCTTTTGGCTAGATAGTTTATTATCGTTAAAAACTATCTAGCCCAAAACGAGAGTTTCTACACTTTTTTATAAGAAAATAGTAGTGGCACCACCACTATTTTCTTATAAAAAAGTGTAGAAAGTGAACATCCGTAATAGATACATACCGAGACATCTGAAAGGCTTGACCCATCTGGTGACCTTGCACTTGGCTGCGTTGCCTGTGCCGAGCTTGCACCAGTTGCTGACCTTCACGTAGTGCGACGCTTCCACGATGTTGGTGATGTCGTGGCTTGGGTACACCTGCAAACATACATTTTACTTCATAAATATCACGTCGAAATCTAATGAATACCACAAAAAAGTAAGCGTAGCCTAAGTCTGATAACCAGATGAATACAGGAGGAAGGTGGATGCAAGACGACTCTGTTAAATTCATTTCAAGTGTATTTACAGAAGAAGCCAATGGCTGGACTCGGCAGTCGATTTCTATTGCTAAAAGGATGATGATTATGATGATGCATCTCACTAAATTTGAACACATCATTAATTTAAGTCAAATAAGCTGTACTGTATGAAACAGTTTAGTACTTAAAAGAGATAATTCCCCAGAGCAAGTATGGTAACCCTTATAATTTCTCAGAAAACCGTTTTAGTTTCTAGAAGCTCATCAAAATACCTCTATCTACTTTATAGCTTACGTAAACACGCTAAGTACGCTTCATGAAAGCTGTTTAACCCGAAATTGCCATCAAATTGAGGAAGCATGTTCAAAGAACCCGTTTGCGTTATAACTGCCTCATATGCCCGTAAAACAGGAAAATAATTGGTCGCCAGTCGCCAAGTGACACTTTAATAGGATTAGTCCGTAAAGCTGCTTAGCCCTAGTCACGAGCAGTAACACGAGATACTAAAGCACCTACGGATATCCTTCAGTATTTGACTATGTTAAAAGGGTCGCCCATTGTGCCCCCAATACGTTTAATCATATCGGTTCACAATGCCCGTGATATACGGTTACTGCCCACCGGCATACCTAATCGTGTATACACCCGACAACGCGACAGAATTTGCCGGCGCATCGGATATTAACAGCTCAATTTACTGAGCAAATTCAATATTGCGTAGAACAAACGCAATGTAATCACTGTGTCTAGTCAATTAAGCGCGCAAATTACTTTAGCCCTACGCTGGTTAATAGACCGAATAATAATCATGCCTAAATTTCAGTGCGGTACTTTCAGGAATACAATTCCGGTTTAGAGGGAATGGTTGCAATGAGATGGGTGGTAGCTTGGGAACGGGTAAATTAACGCCTGAGCTCCCAAATCAAGCTGATTAAGTGCCTTGTTTGCTGCGGTGGTGTCTTTGAAGCTTAAACGACGGAGTCTATGGTCGTGGTTTGTTTTTGAAACAAACTGATGATAATGAAGGTTACATAGAAATGACAATTCAATGCTGTATGGAATTATCTGCAGTTACTAAGAGGCAATGGTCGTCGGCAATAATTAAGGGTCGTATCTCATTACGATACGTACCTACAGACGATTTCAGTATCGGAGACTATAATCGCTGCAGAGTATATCACATTTATCACATCACAGCGCATTTATCACATTTACCTCTATGGTGTGATCGTGCATCTATAGATTACTAGCGACCCGCCCCGGCTTCGCACAGGTATGTTCTACATATAAACCTTTCTCTTGAATCAGTCTATCTATTTAAAAAACCTTAAATTTTGCGTAGTTTTAAAGATATATAGGTAAGCATACATGGGGACAGACAGCGGGAAGCGACTTTGTTTTATACTATGTAGTGATAGTGATGCTAGGTTACTCTACTTCTGTGGCTACCAGTATCCGATACTAGGAGCCGTATGTGTGTATCACCGCCGTGTGCGAAATGAGAGACAAATAATGAGAACGCCGTAATGAGAAAAACTTTACTGTCTTTAGCTAAGCTGAGAAACTTGGCTATTAAGGTTTTCAGAGAGCACTAACCTTTTTGCAATAGTCGAGGATCTCCATCTTGTCCTTGAGACAGTTGTGAGGCTTGGTGGTGAGGTCGGGCGTCCACCGTCCGGCGGCCGACATGTACTGCGGGTGGTACGTGCTCGGGCCGGACTCGCAGAGCACCGCGACCTGCGGTTCGGCGCCGCTGCTCGCCTGTAACAAGCAAAATTAAACTTTGAGACTATGTACTTAGTGACTATAAGAAGAAATCACTCGCTGATTAATAAGAATCATTTCCATGGCAAATACTAACACTACAAAATTCAAAAGAAAATTATTTATTGGTAAGTTTGTACGAGAGTCACAATTTGAACAGTGTCCGTTCGTTGATTCATTCCAGTTTCAGGACGTCCTCTGGATTAGATTCAACAATAAGCTCTATAAATCTTTAATAAAACTTGTTGGAAGAGGCTTGGAACGGTGTTATTGAGGCAGTTAGTCCACCTTGTTGGTGGACGTCGTACGCAGCGCTTACCGGCACGTTGTCACCATTCAAAAAAAAATTCGACCCTTAATTATTCAATATTATATAGAATGATTTAGAATCACTAAAGTATTTTTGATTATATCTAACATGTAATTTTATATTTGTCTTACATAAACAAAAAATAGCTATGTCAACTAAAAACATTTCCATAGCAAAAATATTATGCTGATTTCTACTTTACAACAAAGTAAATTATTCCTCAATTTACTAGTCTACCACAAATTCACCGCGAACCCGTAAAGTTTTCTTCTAAACTGATATCCAAGTCTCTTGCATTATAAATGAACTTAAAAAGCCATCATAACAGCGTTGGGTCTGGGCGAGACAGCTTACTGCCAGACCGTCTAGACTTGGGGCTTTTCTACGAAGAAAACCCAGTTCGCACTAGCATAAACGTGCAGGATTCCCTGCAAGTAATTCCCAACCGTGTAAACAATCACTGGAACATTTTGCAAGAACTCTTTTGTAGGGGAACAGAGCTTGCAAATACCATTAAATATTAGGTGTATCTCAAGACGCCCGACAAGGCATACCCATTCTAAGTAATTTAATTGTGTCTAAGTTTTGCTTTGGACTCTAAAATTGCGAAAAGAAAATATACTATTCCTTAAAGAAGATCTTACAAAATGGGATCAGACTGAGTACAGTAGCTCAAAAATCATAATTTTTTATAAATAATTTTTAATTTGTTCGCTGCGTTGTCTAGGAAGCACCCTGTGTAGTGTAAAAATATATTTCGCAGACTACGGTCGATGTACTGAACGCAATTATCTCAAGTGGGTACGAGTACTGCGAGCACAGACATTGCCTAATTGAATTTCACTCAAGGATAATGCAGAATAGTATCAAAATATACGTGGAACTTTGCATTATATATTAACCTCGTACATACTGGGTATAATAAGAATATCTTATCATACCTAGTATGTACATACCCTTACTTATCGTCATTGTCAAAATAAGAAGGATTGATTAAGTAAGGTTGCATACAGATTGAGTAACATGTTTTATGACATGTTAAATACCGTATTATAAAACATGTTACTATATAACAACACATTTTATGTTCACATTACTAAGTAAGTAAGAAGGTTCGTACAGGCGGCGGGTGGCTAGCCATGGTGTCAGAGTTTTTAGGCCGCCTGATGGCCTCTGACAAGACTAAATGGTTAAAACAACCGGAACCTACAATATAACGTGTCATCCGAGCCACGGTAGCGAACAGTTAGAAAATGCCACCCGCGGTCACCCATCCAAATACTGACCGTGCGAAACGTTGCTTAATTTCGAAGATCGCTGACAAACACCTAGTCAAACTACGAACTACGTAGCTTTACTTTTAATTAAAAAAACAGAAAGGCCTTCCATTGTTATTTGTATTTTTTTTTTGTATTCTTCAGGTTTTATTTCGTTACATTTACTATAGTTTCTGTGTAATTTTCAAATTTTTAATATTAAACAAAAATAGAATCGTTCTAGACACCTACTTCTACCGAACAAGTAAAACCATTTGCAAACATTGGGTATTTCCGTACTTAGTTTCCTGAAGCACTAGATAGGTACTTAGGTTTGCAGTTACAGTTACTATGGTACCTACAACTTGTACCGAATTGGGAAACTTAGCTCGTTAGTGTCTGACAGACAGACTTGACAGCAGTTTGAATTTCGAATATAACATTTCGAATAATATCGTTAAAGTTACGGGCGTTCGTAATCACGACATATAAAGTACTTACCTACTGTAAACTGAGTAGGTAGGTACTAAAAAACGTATCAAATAATTATTTTTCGCAAAAAATCGCACCACAGACTTCCCCTGAGTACAGAATTCGAATAGTTTGCACGAATCAGATGTGACATTCATGGACATTATTGTTGATTTATCAAAAACGGCTCAGCCGATTTCGATAAAATTTAAATTGGACCACCTCGGGAATTTACCCTTTTGAAATAATTTGTAAATATAAAATGTTATTTAAATCGGTTCACAATTGGCAAAATATATTAACATACAAAAAAAAAATACATACAGAAGAATCCTTTTGTAATTCGGTTTTCTTCTTCTTCTTAAAACTCAAACTTATTTACTTTCCAATTAATTTTAGTGCATTCTCTGTTATCAAATTGTTGCATCTGACAGATCAAATACCTTCGTAAAATATTTTTAGTTTAAAAATGGGTTTAAAATATTTAAAGTTCATTTTAAAAGGAAATAATTAATCGAAAAGGATTGTAAGTACTTGCAAGGGATATTTTTATGTATATTTAACTTGTCATCATCATCATCATTTTCACTCGTAGGACGTCCACTGCTGGTCATAGACCTCTCCTATGAATTTGCACTAAGCTCGGTTGGAATCGGCGTTATTGAACTTATAGATTCATGAAAATATGTAATTACGTAATAAGTTCAATATCCATTTGGCCTGTCGTAGACGTGGTCTCAAAATAAGTAGTCGTTTCTTATATTACAGTAAAACTTTCCTATATATACAGCATGAAATGTCAATGATATGTTTTTCTTTGAATGTACTACTTGACATCATTCGCTTGTGCGAATAACGCTAGTTCGACAAAACTGAACTGCTCTTTCGCTACAAATGAGTATTAGTTATCACTTATAAGTATTTATACGAATACCGCTTAATTACAAGTATTGTACATCACAAACCAAATAACAAAACGTTCTATAAAACGACAGACGCAAACAAACGGAAGTCTAGAAAAGGCTATTACTGGACATCCTCCATCAGCACCCGCCGCCACTTTCCTACAAAATAAAATAAAAGAAGACGCCTTTCCCAGTGTAATCCATGCCAACCTTTATGGCCGCTCCGAATCGTAAATGTAGCTTATTATACCGGTTTACTGGTAAACCGAGCGGCTCTCGAGAGCGGCGAGGATACCATGAAGAACCACATTTATAACAAGATCAACCTTGAACTGGCAAAATCAGTGGTTCCATACAACAAATTTGACTTAATAAAATGTATGAAACAGTACATTTTTTGCTTTTTTCTAAATGGTTCCCACAGTAAAAGTTGCTTATCTTGTTGTATATGCTTAGAGTTCTACTTAATAAGATTTGATTGAGTTACAATAACCTTATCCATCTCTATGAGTAAACCTGATCTTATGAATTGTACGCTGATAGCTAATGCTTGCTACACAGATGTAGTGATACGTGTTAGGAATATTGTCTAGTAAATTATTTTTGACTTTAGAATTAAATTCAAAGTGAATTTACCACCTCTAAAACAAAACTTACTTGAGTAAGTTACATTTACGTGCGTTATCTTATCTCTTCAGAGTATATGTGCATCGAAGTTAACGATATTGTTATAACATATTCAGCGCATAAAACTGTAAGTACTATTGCAAAACAACTTAGTTAGAATGATATCGATTGAATAACTCAGCCTGCATCTAAAGTCTTTCTAGCTTAAACTGCGCACGTGTTAACGGTATATTTCGCTATATAAAGCTATCGCGCGGTGTTAGTTTTGTGGGCAGCGCCATAAATTTTGGCACGAAGTCTATTTGCCAGGCTCCGTCGAATACGTAAGAACTACAAGTTTGCCAATATCGGGTACTTGGCGAAGAACGCGCTAGACTGTTTAAGTTCTACTGTTTTAATACAATACCTAACTTGGAAGTTGGGTGTTAGGAAAGAATATCAGTTTATTACCGTCCACTATCCGTTTTATTTTTATTTTGCATGGTAAGCTTCAGTAGCGAGAGGGGAACACCAAAACACACTTTTTTGAATGAATGATGAATTGTGTGAAAGATGACATGCGAGAGAAAGGAGTTGGTGATGAGATGACGTATGAGTCAAGTGGCGAAAAGAAATGTGCTGTGCCGACCCCACATAGCCCTTGTCCTTATCCCACAAGGACAAGAAGAAGATGATGATGACCATAGATCTGCCTTATGTTCGTATTGTTGTGTTACAACTTTAATATAAACATTTTTGGCGGGCTCGATCTTGTCTAAAATAATTGAAATCACAAAGTGAACACCGTGAAAATTGAAAAGAAAATTAAAGAAGGCCTCTACACTGCAGTGGGACGATAAGTAATGTCTAATGCATAAATTAAAAAAAATTGAGACAGTAAATACCTACTCAAGTGACATTTTCATGATCCAAACATTTATGTACCATAATATTATCTTATGCACAAAATAATAATTATACTGTATAAATTAGGGCGATAATAATCTTCCGACAAGTTCTAACAAATCTTAATTCAAAGACTATTAGAAACAAGAAAAAATCAGAAATTCAGAGGTGCATTCATCATTATGAACAAATTTTACTATGGAAACAACTACAAAGTCACGAAAAAAGCCTGCTATTACATACAAACGTTTATTGACTCTTGATAAAATGAATGGCGCGTCTAATTTTTTTTCGGGATTTTGCAGTTATTCCCAAAGTAAAAGTTGTTCGTAATGATGATTCTATATTATACACCTCTGATAGGCCTTTCTTTTTGCGAAACAAAGCTTTGTATATTAACCGTTTGTAAGGTTTTTTTACTCTTGTCCACAATGTTAACACAACTGCTTATGGTCAGTTAGATATATGCAATAATAATAATCGAAGGCAATATAATCCCACAACTAAGTATTACCCTAACAGATTAACTCACTCTAAATCTTTATTAGCACTTAGCTACATCGATATAAAAGTCAAAATCCAAAATATCTTTGTGCCGTTTATTGAGTCGAGCTCTAATAGAAACAGTAATAAAATGAAAACGTAGCATTTACGAGGATTTGGCAGTAAAATATTAATAAGTAAAGTTAATGGGCTATAAAGGGCAGCTAACATGATGTTGACATTAATTATGCCCTTTCAATAACCTCAGAGTTACAAAGTTTTTGAGGTTTGTGTAATTTTGTAGAGAAATTTGTAATTTGTTAAGACGAGGCTGTATTTTATTTTAAGCGGGAGAGCAAAAACCCTTTTGAGTTAAAGAGTTTTATTTTCTTTCTTATTTATGGTTTATAATAACATAAATTATTTATTATTAATTTAATTATCATTATTAGCCGTAGGGCGACCATTGTTTCACACAAGTACCTATCTCTAAAAATGTTCAGTAGGGCCGGTTGTATGTGGCGTACATAGAATGTAATCCTGTGGTTTCTTTCTATCAGATCATGTGACCACTCTATAAGTTCTGTAGACATCTTACACCGTACTTTTTGGTTTCGATCCAAAAGCTTTATGGGTTAGTCAGCCATTAGTCCTGTGTACTATCACCCAGCTTATTTCCATTTCAATCTGCAAATCATCTAGGCTATGTACATTTTTTTACAATACGGATCCCCTGAGTCTCGATTAGGAGACTGAGCGTCCTTGTCCATGTACATAATTAAGTTTCATTTAGTGATATACTAATCTATAAATTAGGATGAAAAAAGGGGTAAAAATTCTAGCAGCAATGTACTCGTAAAGTAAACAATCAGATAGCATAACGGGCCTGCAAAAAACTACGAGACACCCAAAATGAGTGCCAACTGGCAGCGAAAACGCGCTCTAAGCTTCCGTGCAACTGAACACATTAACTATTTATTTTTATGGGAAAAGCCACAGATCTCGCAAGATGAGACACACCTTAAACGAGAGGGATCCAACAGCGTCTGAAACTTGTTGCTTAAAATTGCAATGTCAATAATCACACAATGATTGTCGACATTGCACGTAAAAAAAAATCAAGAATAAAAGGGGACACGGTAGTGACCTGCCAAAATGACCCCAAAGAAAGGAAAAAAACTACTAAGGTAACATTACCACAAGTTACCTTTTCTCTCGCTTCGTTTTTTTAATCCTAACCAAAACTTTGGTTTTATTATTTACTCATTCATTTCCTCACTACGTAGTGCTCACATAACATTGGATCCTACGATGTACCTATGTTTTTAAACGCATGTTGCAGTATTATGAGTAATAATATTTGCTATAGGCCGAATCCAACCACTTGACGGCAGTGATGTCAGATACAGCTGCGGAAAACCCAATCCTGACTATAGCTTACTTAACAGCTGCGCAATGATCGGGTTATCTGCAGCTTGTAGCTAGCTAAGTTGTTTGTTTCGACCTATACAATTATACGTACATATAAGTGCCTCGCCGGGTAAAGATAATGTCTCTCTGTAAACCTCTATGGGAAAGCCTTCGCACAGAGGTTCTAGCGTTATTTAATTAGAGAAATAATTGCACTGGAGCGCCGGCTAACAGCTCCCGAACATGAACTCAATGTTTTATCTAGAGCCAGAAGAATGTTTACGAATCCACAAAGGTTGAAATGTAAAAGGTAGTACTAGTACTACCAACACTTTTTAAATAGTTTCCGAGCATTTCAAATACGCTCTGAAAGCTTCTTCTTTTCTCTTTTGTAGAAAACTAGCGACCCGCCCCGGCTTCGCACAGGTTTATTATACATATGAACCTTCATCTTGATTTACTCTATCTATTGAAAAAAACCGCATCAAAATCCGTTGTATAGTTTTACATACATGGGGACATGGGGACAGCGGAAGCGACTTTGTTTTATACTATGTAGGATAGTGAGATTTTCATTGCAGCTAAAAAGAAAAAGAATTAGGTATAGATTGTAGGAAACCAAATCGGCTCTGTAAAATACAGTAAATAAATCTCTGCATCCAAAGTAAAACGGTACATATACGCACATAATTATGTAACGTTTAGACTACTTTGCCAGCATGACAAGCATATGCACCACGTTCTACTATTAAAGATGTCTCAAAACAATACTAAACTTACGGAAAATTATAGTGAAGTATACTTATAAACATATGTCTAACATTTTGACACGAAGGAAAAATTATGTCGTAAAGCGTATGTTAGCCATGCTGACACATGTATATAACGTAGCCATTGAAATATACGGGCGTATCTCGAGACAACGGGCACAATCTTGGGTAGGTTCTCTATAGGTAATCTATCACTCATTCATTTTGTAAGGGCATCTACCCAGAAATTGTGGCTAATTTAGCTGTTTTCCTTAACTTGCAAAATGTTTAATAATTTTGAACAAAATGTGTGAAACAGGAAAATCAGATACATATTTTGTTTTAATTTATGAAAGTATATACTTTCATATACATATTTGAAAGAAAACGCGATCTATTAAAAACTATATTTAATCTAAAAACCTCACACAAAATTTAATACGTAATCTGAATAAATCAGCACGTCTTGAATATTTCACGTTAAATCCTGACTTGAATAAAACTATATCGGGAAGGATGAAAGAATCTCTCGGGACTGCAAAAGGCAAATCAAAATCATCTCTGCTAACTTTCTTTATGCAAATATATGCAGATCTTTTCAGAGCGAACACTCCGTCTGACACTACGGAGCCACTTCAAAGATAGGGGTGCTAGATGTACTCGACTTTAGAGCTAAGTTTAGCTTAAGTGAATAGAGGTCTATTTTAATACACAATACTGGGTGTTTCTCTAGTGTCTAGACTAGACGACGGACATAATAATAGTCTAGAATATCTTTGTACGAAACCAAAAGATAAGGATGGGGAAAAAAATCGGCCAAATCTTAGAGTAGAGTAGAGAATAGAGTTTTGAATGAACACAAATTAAAAAAAAACCAATATGATTGTTCTTTATATTATTCTGGAACTCCCAGAAAAAAAAACCCTCATAAACCACTAATAAAATATGCCAAACACCCTCAATATGGAAGTAGCCCTGCCAAAGTTTCGAAGTCCGCCAGTCGGAAATATCAGTCAGCGGTGGCCACACTTTTATACTCCTCACGCTTTGAGGACAAGCGCACATTCACATTTTTCTCATTTTGTTCGTCTTCATTCGATGAAAATAAAATAAAAAGACGTACACTGAGATTGAGAAGTCGTACCTTTTGATAGCTATTTTAATAATCGGCCCAGTTCGAGTCCGACTAGCGCACGGAGGGTTCCGTACTGTATAGGAGCCCTATTTTATTCTAATTTTACTATTTATGATTAAAGTGAATATACAACTAAATATTCTGTGAATTTTTCAAGCATCTACCTGTTACCATTATTAATGTAGAGCTAAAAACGGCTAAAAAATCCGGTTTGTTGTATGGGAGCCCCCCTTATTTTTTTTTTATGTTTTTAGTATTTGTTGTTATAGCAGCAACAGAAATACATCATCTGTGAAAATTTCAGCTTTCCAGCTATAACGGTTCATAAAATACAGCCTGGGGACGGACAGACGGACAGCGGAGTCTTGGTAATAGGGTCCCGTTTTTACCCTTTGGGTACGGAACCCTAAAAAGCAACTGTTGTTATTTAATCTGGAGATTTGTAGTCACAGAATGATTATTAATAGTATTATTACGATACTCGTTAATCCACTAAGAATTGCTTTTTAATCGCGAATGATTTCAGACGGACCACGGACGGTTGTGATCGAAGATGAATCACGCAGACTTAGATATGTACTTTTTATTAGAGCTGTGGTACATGAAGTCGTAAGTTCAAATCCCGGCCGTGATCCAACAGGTTCTTTTGAATTGAGGTACAGATTTTTATACCACTGAATTTTCGCTGAAGAAATACATCACGTAGTTATATAAGTAGGGAAAAAAATTTTTCGTACATTTTGTCGATGCCAATTTTTGTATGGAACTGCAATTTTTTTAGTCGATTCTAGGTTGATCCCATAGTAAAATTTGTTCGTAATTATGGTCTTATTCGCCCCCTGTATAACCAATTCAGCTGTATAATCTCAAAGGCTTATATTGTACGTATCTAGGTATAGGTATTTAGCAATTTACTAGGCTGATGCGGTAATGTTCCAAATTTGTTTTTGGTTTTTTAATCGTAAATTCATATACACAAATAACCAAAATAACACCTATCATCACTAGCCTACATGACATTCTACCATAATGGCTTACATTTTCATAAAAGGCATCCAGATTATACCATATAGAATGCCTACATCCATGATAAATGAACCTCGGAGTGACTTGACGCGGCATCATTTGTCTCCTGGTGAATGCTGAAAGAGGCGAAAAAGTCTCTCGTATTTACATATTACAATGGGGCGGTGGTGTTACGTCTTAGAGGCTGCTGGACAGACTGGGAAAAGAGGTTTTTCTATAGGAAGTTACTATAGGAAATTGATAAAATAATTACCTAATATTTTTATTTGGTCTAAGCGTAATAAAGAAAATTCAATATACCTATACCTACGAGTATACAAACCTCATTGAAAACGTCACTATCATTATAACAGTCGTTTACGCATCATCTACTGGACATAGGCTAAATCCACGAGTACCTGTAATTTCCAATAAAATCTGTTCGAAGCAATTTGCACCCAGCGCGTTCTGATTGCGCAGACGGTCGTCAAATACTTGATTCGTCAATTTCTAAACGTCTCATAAGAATATAGTTTGCCGTATTCGATGTCTTAATTAAGTCGTTTGTTCAACGCCAGTCGGTAGACGTCCTGCAACCAGTACATTAACGTAATCAAATGTAGGTATGTAACACAAACATTTCTGTTGAATTATATTTAGTTATTATTTAATCTAATTATAAATATTAAAACTGAACATAGAGCCATTTAATATTAGTAAACATTTGAAAAGTGTTGCAAAAAGTAAATTAAATTTTCACGCATTTTCTTTTAATATAATCGCGTTGAAATGAAACCCTATTTCTAGAAGTAAATAGTACAAAGTACACTGAATACGTAGATACAAAGTACACTAGATACATAGTGTTTTTACCGACTAATAACTTTCTTACTTATTAAGATTAATCATTATTTTAGTAGTTATCTATAAACTCCAATTCATCCATAGATTCAAATTATTTTAGCAAATTATCATTTGATAAGACGATAATAAGATGTCCCCTGATATTAATAAGATATTCTTACTAGGAAATTATTTTGGCCAAAAAAGCACCGTTTACTCAACATGAAGAGCATAGAGTAGCTAGATTTTGAAACGAATTATAGCTAGGTAACTAGCCATCCGCCCCGGCTTCACACAAGTGTATTATACAAATAATACTTCCTCTTAAATAAAAAAACTGCATCATAATCCGTTGCGTAGTTTTAAAGATATAAGCATACATAGGGAGATACAGACAGTGGGAAGCGACTTTGTTTTATATTATGTAGAGATTTTTAAATTTCAAAATTAACAGATTATTAAAGCGTATTTCTAGTACAAAGAAAAAAATAAAGTCACTAGGTGCCTCTTATCAGATAAAAATATAAAAACGTCAAAAATAAAATTAAGCACAAAGGTAGAGAAAAGTTAAAAATTCCACAAGAAAATTATACAAAGGTTTTTATTCTTTGAAATCGAAGTCTCAAAGTCCCGCAGAAGTTTTTTCTGCAAACTTTGCTAGCAGGAAACAGCTTCTATTTGAAATTAACAAAAAGACGTTTTCCGCATAAAAATAGAACCAAATTTTCAAGTGGAAAGATTACTTACTAGCTTTGGGTTCCTTAAAATTGTCTTGAAGATTTTTTTCCGCTGTAACTTTACAAAAATACAATATTACGTAAAGGAACACTAAGTCATAGATAAAATTATTGTTTACTAATTAATCTATGACTAAGTATAGAGGCGTGAGCGGTGTAGGTACGAGGTAAGAAAGTTGAAATTCGTAAAAAAACACATCTACATCTATAAAAAATAACTTATTTTCAAAATGACTACCAGATGTCTTCGCTAACTTTAACGACAATTTTTCGGTGATTGAACCTGTATTTGTAAAATTAATGTATAATTTATCTATATTAGGTATTTTTAATGTATAATATTTGGGTATACATGGTGTTTCTGTGCAAAATGTATGGAATAGCTGATTTGGTCGTGATTTTAGTTTACTATATTGATTGATATCCAAGAATATCACCTGGTAATAATGTAACTCGAAAAGTATTTTCATAGCTGTATTCTACATATTTGTTAACAGCGTATTTCAGTGGAACTTTGAACAGAATTTGCCCTAAGGCAGAGTCGATGAGTAAATTCCTTGAAGTTCGCATTCTTTAGACACTGGTTTGATTTAATCTAACTTTCAACAAGCATCCAAAATGTTGCTACCTTGTTGTAAAGATATTCCAGTCTATAGAAATAAGTTTAAGCACCGACTGTAGCTGAAAATTTACACGTTCAGCATTAGCGTACTGTATTAGATACATAATAGATGGGAAATAGCGCAACTTCGACCATGGCTACTAGGCTTGTAACTCGTTACAAATTCTGTTGCCAATCGATTCGTAGCTAACGAGTTTGCGTCACAGACCGGAGCTGTATAACTAGTTCATTTCAATCTAATTACTAAGCCAAAATATAAAAAATAGCTTTAAGTAAATGTATTAAGCCCTTAGAATCAAGTCACTGATTGAAATGAGTTCAATTTTGGAAAGTTTACTAATAACCGTGTGAAGTTAATCAGTATCTTCTGGGTTTATATTCCAAAAGCTTTGAATCACTATACTGTCACTGTATAGGCTAATAGATAAAAACAAAATAATACTACTATGTACATCGTACACGGGCACACTTAATACTATATATACATTGGTAAATATACCATTCGTAAATATACCATTCAGTATCAAGGCTACATCATTACATTGATGGCCATGTCAATATTGCTTTTTAATTGTGTGTTGACTTTTCATTTCAAACACTGTAGCCGTCAATGTTACGGTGTATTAGTATCACATGGCGTTGTGTAATAGGCCTATACAAATGAGTATTTCTCTTTATAAATAGATACTTTTGCCGTAAATTGCTAATACGAAATTTACCTATACTTTAAAGCTAACACTAGCTTAAAAAATGTAAAAATGCTTTTTATTATGTATACGTATTATGAAAATTAAGTTGAATAAACAGCTCTCAAAAATATTATGTGTGCTTAAACGAATACAGCGGTCAAATTACAACAGCCTAAAAAACGTGTTCCATTTAAATAACCGTAATTTTTCTATAAACGAACCACAATACTAAGATTCGTAACAAACATTTTCGCTGAAGTATTTGTCTAGCTCTCCTACGCCTGACCTAGCTTCCCCGAAATAGCCAAAGAAAAAGGCGACAAGCTAAATACTTAGCCGAGTATTGATTTCCCATCAACACATAGAATGTGTATTTGTCACGCACAACTTTAGCCCGTCTAAAGAGCAAGTTACGCAAAGTCTCCGAACAAGTAGGGGAGAACAAACTTTGACACACCTACATTAGCGTCCTGTATATGTATATATGTAGGTATGTGTGTGTGATGTAAGTGGAGTATAAACTTAAGTCTGAGAACGGTAAAAGGGTTGGGCTTCCGAAATGAAATAGGTGAAGTCACCTATTTAACTCCTGAATTGAATAGAAGACTTTCTCGCTTTAGATAGAAGGTGGACTAGATAGAAACTGTCTATACCTAAGCCTCTTTAAATCTAGAACAACGTAAATTCTAGTTAAATGAGTTCTATTTTAAACCGCATTGCTGTTTTAATGTGATCTACCGTAACAAGCTGTATTGTACTGTACTGTATCAGCCTTTTTAATAGTCCACTGCAGGACGTAGGCTTCCCACGAAGGGTGATTGGACGATATCCACCACGCTGGCTCAGTGCGAGTCGATGGATTACCATCCGCCATAGAATTTCTTCTACGGACGGATGCAGGTTGCCTCACGATGATTTCTTTCACCGAAAAGCCAGTGGTGTGAAAGTCCGTACATAAATTCCAAAGAACTCATACGATTGTAAGACGGATGTCATTACTTTTAGACCACAGACACAGACTATTGAAGTCAAAATCAAAATAAGGAAGGTAGAGCTTTTATGGTTGTTGCCAATTAAATTATGTCTGTGATAAGGACTTCACTTACAATAATAATTGCTTGAAATTGGTAATATAATTAATGAGGTAGCTGAGTGTTTGAACTAACCTGAAATATATAATACTTATTCAAATATATCGAAATAATAAAGTAATATTAATCAATTTTATCTTTCAGATACATCAGGAAAAAAAATTACAATCCCATTTGTGTGATATAGTTGACCTATTCCCTTAGTTAACTTACCTTTAACGTTTACTACTTAATACCTTAATTATTTTGTTGCGCAAGATTTTTAGCTAACTAGGTTATGCGTTGTTTGACTAGGTGTTTTACAGCGATCACCGAATTTAAGCGTCATTCGGCAAGGTCAGTCTTTGGATGGGTGACCGTGGGTATTTACAATTGAGCGTAACTGTGAAACGTTAAATTGTAGTCTCCGGTTATTCCAACCGTTTACCTGTGTCAGAGGCTTCCAGACGGCTTGAAAACTCTGACGTCAGGGCTAGCCACCCGGCCTGTACGTACGAGTATAACTTACTTACCCCAAGTTCATAGTTAAAATAAACGTCATCACCAGGAGTCCATAAGTCACGCTAAGGCCCCTTTGGCAGCGGAGCCCCTTCGCCGACGGCGACTGATTTTAACACCCTTACAATGTTGACAACTTAGCACTTTCAATTCTAGATTTGGCACTATTTTCTCAAGTTTAGCACTAAAATTTAACTTTTAGCACCTAGCACTATTTTAGCAGCAATAATTAGTTGTTTTTTTTTCAGGACACCGTAGAACAAATATGGCCACGCAAAAAATGGTAACACAACGCAACAATTTTAAACATTCACAACTTCTTTCGTGTTCAAATTAATTTTGCACTATTTTTTCAATTTTAATCAAGCTAGCACTATTTGAGATGTCATTTAGCACCCATGTGAGATATCGAGTTGGCAACCCTGCCCTTACCCCTTGTCTCTCGGGACCGGACTCTCAGCGTTGACTGTTCAAGCCAATTTTCACCGAGTAAAACATTACAATGAGACCTTGGCAAGCAAAATCAAACAAGTTTAAAATTAGATAACGCAGGTTGTATATTAATTAAATGGTTCACGCTGGGGTGGCGCTGACACGCCCGAGATCAAATCTAGGCTTAAATAATGGGAGAGTAAAGCAGTGACTAATTTTTCAACAGAGTTCAACTCAATTTTGAAGCATTTCTTATAAATTCTGTATTATTTATTGTTAATAGTTAGTATTATGAGTATTTTGAATAATTTGATTTAAGGAGAAAGTTGAGTCTTGTAATGTTTTACTTTGTTTCATTTTGGAATCAGATCTAGAAACCACGAGTCTAACTACTGAAAAGCTTTTAAGAAAAAAATAAAATTTCTGTTCGGTATCTCTAAAACACGTGTCCAAAAAGTTGAAATAATAGTTTGTACCCTTTCTAATAGAGTTAAACCTATTTAAATCCGTTTCTGCTAAATATTTAACTCAATACGTTTGTTTAATGTCGTTACAAGAAATGTTAAAATGTGACCGAATTCTTTACATTGAAAGCATATCATAAGTAACCTCATATTATACTGTGGCTTTCCAAGGCATAGTGGGATGTTTAAGGTTCCGTACTGAACATGGCACCGCGGAACCCTTACAATTTTTGTTATTTTAATCACGTCCCGGGAAAGCGAGCCGCCTCTCGAATTAATTGGATTCCATGGGTTCCCACCCAATTTTTGCTATCGCTTGTTTTCAAATGTCAACCGAATTATAAACACAAAATTGAATTTAGAATAAGGTTACATTTAATATTAGGTATCGCAATTTAAGATCTACCTATACATATTTCAATTTAAATAAATAATTGAAAAAATAATTTCTATCAAATTAAACTAAAACATTTATTTATGTTCAACAGTTTTCTTCTAAATCAAAATACTTAGCAAATACGCAAAGCAGAATTTATTCTACACTTATTAAATTATCAAATTCAAAACTGATTGCCAACGAAAATTCGTAAATTCCAATGTAATTAATCATACTACAGTCCCTTAGGGGATAGGGTCGCGCAAAACCTCGGGCTTGTCGATAAAGTTCGCGTTTGTCGACATTTTGGGGACACGACAAATGTCAGCGAAGTTCAGCTCATCGCCTCTCTGTGAAATGTCAGTATCAAAAGAAGTGGAAGTGGGCCTAGAATCAGTACAAATACAAGATCATTTTTAGCAGCTGAAAAACTAATAAAGGTTTTGTCACTTTAAGAATTTGTCACCTCTTTCTACCTCCAATGATAGATCCATGCTAGATAAACTTCAAATGTTTCTTGCAATGTTAAAAGTGTCAGGTTGCCCTGAATTTTTAATTTGTTAATCGTGAAGCTGGAACGCCCACCAGTTAGCGCCGCAGGAGCAAAACGCGCAGTCAAGGTCAAGTTAAGGTCAATTTTATTATGAAAATCGTATGCAATGTAGCGTGTCTATGTAAGACAGGAGTGTCTTCGTCGCACATCTTTAATTTTCAAGTATGGTAAGCAGGCGTTTATAAATTTATCTGCGTACGTTCAGCTTCAAATGTTTTTTATTGATTCAGAGGTTTATCTCAATCATTTTAGTGTTCACTATACTGACACTTCTCGTAAACATTTCTAAAACCCCGATCAAAATCGTTACTCAATAGGCATTATATCTATTAAAATAATGAAATTAACAAATCAGCCTTCGATTATGAAAACATTTCCCAAAATGTCGATAGATAAAACTAAATTTACCCAATACCAGTTCATTGCCATTATCAGAGCAATCACGAAGCTATTAGTTTGAAGACTGCGTTTGGCGTCCATCGCAGCTATGACAGGGTTATTAATGAAGATCGTGGGCCCAATTACTATCGAGAGCTTTTTGCGAGAACTTCAGTTAGTTTGGTTTTGATGACGCTATTATTGGCTATTTAGAGGCTAATAGTTCGGAAAACTGTTCTGACGCTTTCACCCTTTGATCAATTTTTCTTTTTAAAAATCATTAATCAAAGCGTTTATCTCAAATAGTTTTCACTAATTACATTTTTAAAATAAGGTATATCAAAAAGATTTCACTGATAAAAAGCTAAAGACAACAAAAACTGAGTATCTTAATTACCATTACATATCAATCGACTGAGATTATCGTCGATTAATATCGATATGTGACCGTGACATCCCTACTGACCATGCCATCGTATTTGTGCGTAACACCCTCCTTGTATTGATTTTATGTGCGCGCGCACTTCTCTGCTAACCCTCCTACCCCCTACCCAGCTGGGGTGGGGGCAAAAAGGAACAAGGGTGAAGCGGCGATACGAATCGAACCTTTTTATAGGGGCGTCGCAATCCCTAAGGTTAACGCTGGATGTGTCACCCGTTGTTTGTAAACTTTTTAATTTTATGCGATTTGGTGACTGCGGGTGTTTTAAACAAAACACTCATGATGAGGTTGTTTAGAAGGTTTTTAATACTTTTATGACGGGCCTGATTGGGAGAAGGGTCAGCTCTTGTGTTGGGAGCATAGCGCTGTAAGAAGATGTTTTGAGGAAAATTGAGTTTTAATTTGCTTGTAAAATAATCGCTTAGAATAATACAACGGTTTCTACGACAACTTTTTAGCCGATTAAAATAAGACTTTAATGACACATCTAAGGCATTTATGATGATATTTATTTATATTTACTACGATTACTGAAAATAATTTAAGTAAGAGAGATCACGCAACAATATCATGTTTTAATAAATAAAAATGTATCATTAAACAGAATCTTTTCAATTGTGCAGTACCACAAATCTGGTAAAAAGTCCTGAACTAATTTTCTTTCAAGAATAATCTTAAAAAACCTACCTAGTTCAACTCGGATAAAATTATAAAATTAGTATCAATGTAAAGCTCTCATTTGTAAAAGAACTTGAATTTTCTCTCTTGGTTTATAAAAGTAGGTTTATTATTCCAAAGGAACCCTAATAAAGCCTAAAATAGTCTAGGGCCTCGGTATTTTAAAAGGCTCTTAAATTTTCAGATAATAATTTTAGAGAGAAAAATTTTGTCCAACTGATAATTAAAAACATACTTGCTTAAGCAATTAAACAGTATTATGCTTTAAGTGTCTATAAAAAGAACATACTTACTTAATATTATTTACTTAGGCGGCGCAATTCGTATATATTTTACAAAGTTTATGTTAATTTACGGACAACCACTTAAAGACGAGTTTAGTACAATAAAATGAACTTATTTTACTATAGGACAACCAACAACAAAACCAAATATGGGTTTGCTCCCCTAATAAACCAAAATAGGAAAAAAATAAAAAATGTTTTCCATTTAAACAATTCAAATGAATCACATAATATTTACATAAACGAAAAACCTCTGAAGTACCTACCGCTAAAGTACAATGTAGGTGTCTTCAAATCCCGAGTAAATAGGTATCTTCTAGGTAAGCGTTTAACATCCTAGACCGCATATCTGCGGTCTGCATCAGGCAGAAGATACATGCGGAGGATATGTCGAATAATTGGTTACGAGTATTAACGACACTATGCTGGTTAAGTATTCGTAGTCAATAACATAGTAAAATAGTTTTAAATTAAACAGTACAACTATTTCCAAACCCAAACCTATCTGAAATAAAAAAAAAAAAACTTCATTTCGGACGCCGACATAGAGTTTAAATTATAACACCACTCTCCCCTTTTGATCACATCAAAGGAAGTGAATTCCCTCGGCAACTATCGGATTCATTATTTTCATAACACCTAAAACAGAGCAAGCTAGCAGTGACTAAACTTAATACAGATGCTCATAGAAAATTGATTTCTCTAAATTTTTTCAACAGTATAGGTATGTATGTGTGTACCCGTCTTAAGTGAACCAACTGAATGGTCAAAGAGTTTTTATTGTGATAAACATTTCAAAAATTTGTCGCGAATGCAGGACTCGAACCTTGCGTCTTCGGATCACAAGCCCGACGCTCTCCCAACTTAGCTAATTCGCAGTAATTCTTTGAATTTGTGAAGTGTTTATCATTTTAACCAATTTATAGAGTTGGCGGCGCCACCTGTGATAACTTCAATTGAGTGATAACCTGTCTAATACGGATGTATTAGACAGGTTATCACTCAATTGAAGTTATAATAACTTCTGAATTTTGACGAGAGATGGCGCACTGCTAAATCACTGAAATGATTTTAATTTTATAGTGCATCGCACACCAAGTTTATCTCAAAGAGTTATTTTTGTGATAAACTTCTACTCTTTGAGATAAACCTAGTGTGGGATGCACTATCAAATTAAAATCAAATTGAATGGTGTCTGTGAACACAAGGCGAGTCGTTGCTCAGTAGCAAATCTATGTCAGCGGCGGCAATGAGTGGAAATTTGGAAATTTTGTATCTAACTTCACAGATGCCATTAAGTTTGATTCGACCAATGTCTACATATGTAGGTATTTGGATGTTGACATATCAAATATTCTCACAAAGTTTTACGCACGCTTTAGACAAAGTTTAACAGTACAAATTGCATGGCTAAATAGTGTTTAAAGCGTGTCTATATTTTTTGTAGTAAGGCGGTGTGTTTTAAGGGCATGTGCCTCTATTAACTACAACAAAATACAGCGCTACTTACTGGAGCGCTGATTCACGGCCGTTTTATTCACGTGACCACGGACCATCAATAAACAAATGCCTATATTTTTCGCCGGATGGATGTCCGGCGTGTCAACACACGTTCATAATAAACCGTTGTCCGGTGAAACAAATTGCCGTGAATAAGCGCTCTTAATGATGTTTATACTTTCAAAATTATTAAACTTTAGGATCCAATCGTGCTCGTCATGATGTGAACTATGAACCAGCCTTGAAATAGTTTAAAAACATTTGCTTTTTATATAAATGTATTGAATAGGAGAATATCATATAAACCACTTGCCTAGTGAAATGTACCGCCAGTAGTTTTGATTGTAAAAAGTTTAATTATTTTTTGGCAAAACATTTCATTCACTTTTTTTAGATACATTACGAATCTTAGAATATATTTTATACAAAGTTGCCTAACAAAATGTGGAAATCATAATATTAGGAAATGACAAAAATTAGAAGCTACAACTGTTAAAACAAATGTTTTCCTATAAATTAATTAAACATTATTAAATTTCAAATACTTGCTGCCAAATTTCGCAAGGCAAACCCGGTTTAAATATATTTTCCTATTTATATAATTACGTAAAAAATTGGTTTGAATCGTGTACGCTATGAGCGGGATGTTCTTGCGGTGGGACTATATACTGATTATGAAGGTATTCGTAATCAATAACATAGTAATGTACCTAGTTTTAAATATAACAGTACTTTTTTCAAAAAGACCGCTTAATTAAACCTTGACTGACAAAAGCAGTGTGGGGAACCATTCAATCGCGCTTTGGTCAATAAATTGGGCTTACCCGATGGCCCAGATACAGCCACTGGGGATACCTACAGAACCAGGCTTTATGTCGCATTTAATTCGTGTTCTTAATAATAATATGTAGGTATCCGAAAGAGTTTTTTGGTTTATTGTTTTGTTTGTTACTCTTTCTCGCAGCACTTGGTTTTTGGAATGTTTTGGCATTGATATACCTAGTTCTAAAGTTAATAAATGCGGCTTGCATCCAGAGGGATCGAGCAGTTCTGATCAGATCACTTGTCTCCTTTGCTGGTGGGAAGGTCATATGCTTCAATTACCCATGAAAATGATAAAAATTAGTAGCAAAATATTCAATACTTTTTTACGGTTCCGTTCCTACCCAAAGGGTAAAAACGGCTATTACTAAGACTCCGCTGTTTGTATGTCTGTCTGTCTGTCTGTCACCAGGCTATATCTCATGAACCATTATAGGTAGCAAGCTGAAATTTTCACAGATGATGTATTTCTGTTGCCGAAAAACAATGCAGATGCTTGAAATATTCACAGAATATTAAGTTGTTTAGTTATTCACTTCAATAATAAATAATTAAATTAAAATAAAATAAATATTTAAAGAGGAATCCTTGGTGCGCAAGTCCGACTCGTACTTGGCCTAAAAATGGTGCGCGCGATGCAAATTAAAAAAAAAATACACCAAGAAGGTTTCAAGTCTAAGTTTTCAAGAAATTATAAAAGGTTGTATGATAAATTCGGCACCATGGAGATAGAAGGAAATAGGTTTAATGATGTTTTGAATTCCCAAACTTAGTACACACAATGTTCTAAATTCAATTTTACTTTCCTCTCTAGCGGATAAAAACGACTTATGCACTCAGATATCGAAGAGCAAAAATAGCCTTGCCGAGATGGGGGGATAAAAAAAACATTTATTGTAAGTATCTAGTGTTAAGTTAAATATACAACTATTTTTATAATCTCTGTTCAATTAGTTATTTGTTATTGACAGGTTCAGTGTACGGGAGCCAATCAATCGGGATTTGGTTAATAAATTGGGCTTACCAGCTGCCCCAGATACGGCCACTGCGGATATCTAGAACTAGGTTTTACGTCACATTCAATGCAGGTAAAACGAAATGCTGATAATTATTTTTCGCCAAAAATAGCACAGCAAACTTCAATCGTACAAAATTCGAATGATTCGCTCGCATTGGTGTATGTATGCCATTTTTAGATTATTTTTGAGTTTTCAAAAGCCACTACAATAGGCTTGATGGCTAAAAAATATAATTAGTCCATCAGATAGACTATCAAAAAATATTAGACACGTATTTTTTCTTTTGTCAATTAAACAAAAATTGATGAAGATATAGCCCGTTAAAGTTCCGCGTGATGTCACAAGTGTGTAAGAGAAGTGACGTCACGACCCCCACTCCTAAACTTTGACAAGGTTTATCTTAGTCATTTGTTGTTTGATTAACAAAAGAAGAAATGCCGACGTGTCCAATATTATTGACTAACTCACGGACTAGTTATAATAATATTTTTTTTACCCAGTCATCATGCCTATTTCGATAAATTTTAAATTGAGCCATCTTTGAAAGAAATTAAAATTTAAGAAAAATATTAAAATCGGTTCATGATTAGTAGAGTAAATTTTTTTAAACTCTTATTGAAAGAGAGTTAAGGGAAAATTGACATAAAACCAGTCGACAAGTGAGCAGAACACGAGCACGTGTTTCCTAAATTAATTTGGTTACGCGTTAGGTATTCTGTCATCGTGTGCTAGAGATGAGATTAGATTAGTAAATGTCTTTTCGCCACGTATTCTACGTTATCATGTGTAATCATTTTCATTATTCCGGTTTATTAGTTCTTGTTATGATTAATTTCATATACCTAGTTTAATAGACAGTTAATGTTTTCAATGCAATGTAAACTGGTTTAAAAAAATAACCAATCACTTCTTCAGTTTAAATCCCTCCACAATTTTATTTTCTAAAAGTACTTAATGTAAAGTAATAGTTTATATATAGTTAACCCACTCAACGTTGTAGAGTTTCTAGAAGTTTTATTATGAATATTTATATACTTATGTGTATTTGCTGCATACAAAATATTAGGATCATAAATTGAGTTTTGTTTGTATTATTTGCTAAAAATACGGTTAAAGTCGTTATGGAAACGAATTGCACACACACCTCGTATAGTACATGAGCCAAAGAGATATATATTTACTCTTTGAAAAGTCCCATGACTAATGTATTTTCCTAGTCCACGGTACTGACATATTGATGTGTTTTTTCATATCGGTACGTGAAATTATCAAAATTATATTAAGAATACAAACTGGCATCTCTCCTTGCCTTCGTTCGTTACAAGGCACAGTCCTTCTGTCTTCAGCGTACCATTTTGTACTCTTGTTTATAGTACGTAAATTAAAATTGCACGTTTATTTCATAACCTACTTATATGGTTTTGGTTACCATAACCATACCATAACCATATTGGAGTTTTAAATACATTATAAATCAGTTATTTATAACCATTTTTGTTATGGAATAATGTTAAGATATGTTATATTTACCAACATAAATAAAATCAGTTAAATAAGTAAGTTTAATAATATGTGTATAGCTATAACATAACCATACCTACTCATTTTAATCTCAATACTAACCAGCTGCCAGCTTTGTAGGATAATTCGTTCACAGTCACAATAAAAATATGAAGCCATAATGAAAAATCCTTTTTTACAAATATGTATTAAATTTTCTTCAAATCCTGCTGTAATTTGCTGTATCTTCTAGGTAAGCGTGCTGTTACATCCTAGACCGCATATCTACTCAACATCAGGCAGTATGTAGTCAAACGCAAACCTATATGGAATAAAAAAAAAAACCACACATTTAATACCAAACACCTGAGTATAAATGAGAAGTAAACAAATCGAGCAGCATCCCCTCGCTGCCCGATGTAAATCAGTTCCGGTCGGCCAGCGGGCAGGAAATTGCCAATTTCTCTGCCGTACCGTGCCGTACTGCACGATATTTATCACTTCGCATTGGGGGTCGTCCACTAATTATGTGAAGTTGCGGGAAAACCATTGCCTGGAGAGTAAAGGTCATGCGCCACTTTATTAATTAGACATCGGCGCTTTCAAAACGCGAACGATACAAACACGTCATATCTCACTACACGCTCCTCCCCTTGAAGTTCGAGATTTTTTTGGAACCTTCCCTTTTACGCGATGATTAATAGACGGTCCCTTGCTTACTAAATTGTCAACCGTTAAAATTAATATGCGTTTTGAATATGGAATGCACTATGCAAGTAATGTGACAGGAGTGCAGGGAAATAACGTATGTAGGATTTTGTATGCGCTGCGCTTGTGCACATCCTTTTGATAAATATTTGAGTCAGTTTTCGTGAAAGCGTGTTTATGGTAAAAGTTTCGCCTTTATGTGCGACAGCTTGGTAATGGATTTTTACCTTTGACTTTTTAACAAAGTTGTCTTTAGAGTTTTTTTATCGCCGTGTAAAACTTTCTTTTACTTCTACTTTTTCTATTGGTCATTTCGTGGTGTATGTTGTAAATTTTACATTCATAAATGTCCGTATATTGTTTTATGTATGTCACGTATGTGCACGTGCAGCGTACTAATCAAAAGCAAACCAACCAAATATTAAAACATACTTCCCACAACAACATTTATAGTACTATACTTAACAGACGCACACACAGTTAATTATCCATATAACCAATAAATTTATTGTAACGGTAATTTGGAAGATATTGTTGGGCAGTTAACCGAGATGAAATCACGTACAATGAAAATAGGTATTGCGTGTAATACCTAAGACGTAATCCGGGTGGTGTCATCTGTTTTAAAGCTGTGTTTTTACAAAGCGCAGTGACTTTCAGAGGTCTAGGTATAAATTTACTATTGTAATATACTGCGAAATTACAACAGTTAAATTATTTTTGTCAGAGTCACAGAATTTTTTATATAGATAGATATTTATTTGAGGAAAACATAGCAAAACAGATAACAAAAACAAAGATTAGAACTAAACTAACAACCAAACTATCCTATGTTTTATTTTCGTCAAATGGAACAGTTAGTATTTTTTTCGCGATTCTGCGGTGAATTTCTGAATATTTCTCTCTGAAAAATATAATAAAGTATTGTAAACCAATAGTCAGTTTCCAAAATTATCTTAAATCACACTAAATTCAGCAAAAATATCGTGGTACAAGAAAAACTACTAACAAAGAAAAATGTAGCATTCTCACGTGATACACACAATTCACGAAACCTTTACGAGGCCACAACCCACTGGCTATACGCTTCATCCCTCTTGGCACGTAACTCGGCCAGAATCGGCGAATTATCCTCAGATCATCGCCGCAAAATAAACATTCACTTGGTGTAGGCCGAACATGGATATGTAGACAAAGGCCTTCCTTTATCACTACAGCGCATGTAGCAAATACTTAAAAGTCTTCACAAATTAGATATCACCCCACATATTTCACCAGAGATAAATATAAATTGATAGATTACTAATTAATATTTACTTGCCACACTAAAGTTTCTTTTTTAATTTACGGCGCCTGCTGTAACTGGGTCAATGTCACTAGGTTACGAATACTAGTTTGTTAAGAACTTCATGTTGTAACAGTGCATTGCAATAAATGAATATAAAGTTAAATATAACGATCATTATATGTCATATTATTAGATGGTATTTTTGAATGAATGATGCTTCAGAAATACAGTAAACACATTCAAAACCAGTGGATTCGAAGCAGTCTTTGTCACCTGTTCGATATCAATGAAAAAACATTTGATTTGATTTCTGTTTCTTGTGCTCTGTGAGTATATGTGCAATAAATTAACGTTACGCGGATTTACGATTAACAAAACAGCTTCGTGTTCGGTCTACAATAGATCGAGACGACATGCTCCCTCTCTCGAGATCTGTGAGACCAAATCATTAGCTAAATTATTGTTGGAGATCAAGTTGGTCTGCAATGCGGATCCAAGATTATTGGCACGCCATCGTGGCTAATGTATTCTAACGAACCAGCAGATACCGCACACTTCACATCATTACTTTAGGTAAGAGGGAAAATATGGCTAGAACACTAATAATCTGAAAGAGATTCTTAGTTTAGTTAAAACGTTTAGCATGACCGAGCTGGATATCTACAAATTAAAATGCTTTTCTGGTATTTTTAGTACACCTCTTCTTCTTCTTATTAGCTACAGGACATCCACTGCTGAAAATAAGCCTTCCTATAGATCTCCAACAAGATTGGTTGAAAGTGGCTTGCATCCAGCGCGATGCCGTCATCATCTACAATTCTACACATCTAATGGCAACAAATTCTAGTATCGTATTCATCATTACATTCTCACAAATAAAAATATAACACAACTAAATAAAAGTCCAATTCCTACATAATTTAGTAAAAAGAACGACTGTAAGATACGATTTGCCGTTTGTCCTCTCAGAGGCGGTGATCTACCCGTAATACGAAATTGAATTGACACAATACAGCTTCCGGCGCCTTTCCTCCTTCAGGCATTTTTCCTCGCTTAGGCACTGACTCTACCAAAACGAAGTGCATAGATATACTCGTAGGCAAAGCAGTGCTGTGCGCGTAAGTATACAAAAGTAGTCAATGAACTCATTGTAAAAATGTCATGATTATTAACATAGCAAAAATAGCCTGGCTATTTTTGCTAACAGATTAGTAAAAAAAATTAGGTACAGGTTATTTTACTATTCTTCCAAAACAAAATGTTTAGGCGAAAGACTTTTCTTCAACTTAAACGTCCTTATTTTTTATGTTTAATGTCATCTCACAATCTGAAGAGGACGATATGATATTGTTTTTTTTTGTTTTCATATTAACACTAATATCAGAGCCCTTTCGGAGATGCATAATATCCACAACAAAATACACATTACTAAAAAATTGCTCTTTACCGCAAAGGACGTTTCTGCATTTGTAGGTTGAAGTCTTCAAAATGCCCCCCAGTGCTCTTTACCTAGTTGTATCATTAAAACGGCTGATCGTATGCGTAAACTCGATCTTGTGACCGAGTTACGTAACAAGTAAGAGCTACTTACTTGTTACTTGTTGTTGCGGGCCTTTTCCACAATTGAGCCCTCCATGGGCCCGTTTTATGTGGTCACCCGGCTGCAGCTAGTTGGAGTAAGAGCTAGGGCGAGCATTGAAAATCTACGTTTGTGCGAACGGGAGAGCATAGCATGCGATCCTCTACGAGTCATTTGTATCGTTTTAAAATTGGACTCCGAGTCTGCTTCGCTTCGTTTTAGTAAAGTCTGTGCCTTTTTCCTTCCGGTATTTTTCGCCGCTTACTTCAAGGGCAAACCGTACATTTTATAGCAGCCTTCCTTTTCGAGCAAATACAAGTAAGTGCCCTTTAGTGTTATTAACACACTGTAGTGTTTGTTTTCTTTTTCTTAACCACTTTTTTAAATAAAATACTCCTTGTGGAACTTCATCCAATTTTTTACCGAAAAACAATGTAATAAGTTACCTTTACAACAACAATACTAATATTCACAACAAGGTTCACCCTAGAGCAACATTTATACTGAACTAAACACAAAAATAACTTCATCTTGCTTCTAATTAAAATTGAAAATTTAATAAATTTTGAGAACACTAAGTCGCAGCTGTAAGATGTGATAGTAATTAGTACTCCCAAACACCATTTCTACTGGTAAGAGCGATGGTTAAGTTACTAATTGCTACCACCTCTCGTGGCGAAGAAGCCTCAACCAAGAAAAAGGTTTTTTATTGGTTTTTGTTTTGAGTACATTTAGGTAGAACAGAAACAGCGAAGATGCCTCTATAGTTTTTCATAATTTTAATTTCCACAGCAGATTACAGCCTTTGATGAATTTAACAACGTTTGCTCTACAATTTCCACTAGAAAAACGCGATCCCAATGGAATTGTGAGGTCAACTTTTTCAGTATTTCAATCAATGGCAATAGTGAATTCTCCGCATCGCCGCATAGTGAATCTCACACTCATTGGAATCCATTGATTTTTTACAGCTTAATGACAACAGGAACAATTTACTACTGGCATGAAAACCGTTCTGAGTATGAATTTACTCAACTCAACTTTGCCTCCTTCTTTGTTTCCTGACAATTACAATCAAGATATCCTCGTATGGAAATTCCTTGAATGTCTTTAAGTCAAGAGTGATTGATTTAATGATGAAAAGTAAGACGACATTTTATAGTTCAATCATAGGTATTTTCTTAAATATTTGAATTAAATTTGTTCCCAAGCTTTGAAAGAAATAGTGACTGTATCTATTAATGTGATGTTATTAAAATCAAGCCTCTTTGTTACCAAAAAATTTTTTATGAATATCAGAGCACAAGAATCCTATGACAAAAACAAAAAAAAACTATCGTAACGTAAAACATGACTGAGTCAAACCGGTCTTAATATTATTATGCCCAATATCAAACAAAACTGCAGGAATCTACTCACTAAGTCATTGATATTAGCCTAACTATTTTGGCTTTGACAAAAAGCTAGCTCAATGGGTAGCGAGATAAAGTTCCCTCTGCAGACCAAGTTCAATAAGTGAGTCAGACTAGTTACTACGACCGTACGTGCCGTGCAACCAGATCAGATTCTGCACTCCTATGGTGCACTAATGCAAGTATTAACGAGGTCTCAGCACCCGTATATTCATACTTACCTATCTCAGATTCTCTAATAACGGTGACAGTGAAAAGGGTTTGGACTTTTACCCGACTGCCAACGAAGGGTAGTGTTTTTCGCGCGTATCTTGTAGGTATGTTTGTAAATGGATTAACTTATTATACGAATTGAGCACAAGACACCTAGAACTACAAAAAAAACAGACATAAAAAGTAACCCAGTCAAACCATTCTTGCATGAAAGCTTTCATGCTAAATATCCAATGTAAAACAGGAATCTATTCCCCGAGCTATATATAGTCCGTTCCATAACCGCTAAGATTGAACCAGTTGAACCCTATTGAAGAATTCGGCACAAGTTGTAAAAATAATACGTAGTTATTGCCTTTTTTCAGCGCGCATCTATTATCGTTTAAAAACCACCAAAATATAGTGATATTTTTAAAGCAAACCCATTAGGCAGTTATATTCGTCAAAGGTCGTCGCGACCCTAGGTCTCAGTGGTTATGGAACGGACTATAACTAATTGTCTTTTGCAGATTGGAACTCGCGCTTTTCAGTTGATTCAAGTCTGGGTATTTGGTGAAAACTCAAAGCATAGGTACTAAACTAACGGGTAGTTATGCACAGTGCATTTCAAATACACGTTTCTCAAATTCACAAAGGTAATATAAAATCTACGATTTGGATTTTGAGAGCAATATACTGTAACTATTATCACGCCAGTGTCATAAATTCAAATTTGATTTCAATAAACTCTATAATAAACTCTAGATTTAATAGCAAAACTTTACTATAACTATTAGATAGAGTTATTACATTTGACGAGTTTTTTTCCAATAAAACGTCGACACGAGTATACAGCTCACGGAACGACCCGAAAGCGATTTGTTAAAACAAACGAAATCTAAATTCGGTAAAATCGTTACCGACGAAGTTTATGTTGCCAATTCGGAATTTCATCCCAGTGTTATTGTTACATACAAATAAAACATTTACTGAACAATCACGCGGACATAAACAAACGGGTAGGATTTTAAAAATCACGAATTCTCATGGCTTATTTCGCGTGTAAATATCGCGGTGCGAAGTTTTTAACGAGCGGTTTATTCAGCGAATAAATACGGTAACCGCCATCAGGGCAGTGTCAGTGTCAGGCACAGGACCGGAGATGAGGATGGGTAGTTCCGCCACGAACGAGATGTGGGTAGCGCAATTCTTGACGTAATAGCTATCAATGTAAATTCATGTTAACGTCTATTTTTGTACAGTTTGTAGTATTTTATTTCTATCTAGTTTTATTTGAAGCTTTATTATACAGCAACGCGAAATTCTTAGCGAGCTTTTAATTAGTTGAATAAATACGGCAACTACCATCAGGGCAGTGTCAGTGTCATCTACAGGACCGGGGATGAGGATGGGTAGTTCCGCTAGAATAAGATGTGGCTAGTGCGGTACTCGAGCCATAGTTATATGTAAATACGTGTTAAATATTATTTTGGTATCGCTTGTTTTGTTGTTTGTGGGCATATATTTTTTAGTGGGTTCTATTTTGATTTTACATCATGGCATGGGAAAGTACGAGTACAGCGTAAGATATCCTTTTATCCACGAGATCGACAGGCAATTTGACTAAATATGCACCAGTCGTATTTGTAATCTATTGTAGAGTCTTATGTTCAATTTCGTCTTTACTTGTACTGATATGATAATGATTTGTATCTTGATGACTATGTACATAATCACATAATTACAGATAAATCTACAGCTGCTGAAGACAAAGCTTTCATAAATGGAATATGAATTTTTGTCACAAGAGCAAATACACTTAAGTAAATGCATTACGGAGTGGTATAAATGATTTTATAACCGATGGCAAGTTACCCTAATCTTTTAAAATAACTATTACATAAATATCACCTCCATACAGCTTGGAAGTCTGTACTAGGACCAACTACTGAATATACATGTCAACAATTAGGTTTTCGTTTAGGTATGTAAATTATGCTCTAGACTATACCGCTTTTATACCGCTTTGAAATTACAGTGCCCCAACTCATATCAAACTCAAAGAGCTTTTGACTCTCGCTCGCTATAGTAATTAAATAATAGGCAAGTAGGCGGTAAGCGTAGTAGTGTGTGCTTTGGAATTTAACTAAAGCTCTTAATATTTCATCTACACATCATGGTCGATGTGGGTTTTGACGATACTTTCATTTGACACCTTTTTAATTAAAAATGAATGTGGCATACAACGTAAAAATAAATAAAGTGCGATAAACTATAAGCTGAAAACTGCTTAGATTAAATTGAACATAAAAGGAATCTTTTTTTAAATTACGATACCTATGCCTCTTTGTAACTTGCTTAAATTATAACAAATTAGTGACAGTTCATTCGTTTATTCATTTACAAATATTCCAATAAGGTAAGCAAAATTATTTCATTAACATGAATCTCTCTACAATTCTATTCGTGTATCAGTTAACTATGAATTAAGATTCAATCCTACAATTGAGACACGCAACTCAATTCCTTGAAACTAATTGCCTGTCTACAAGTGTCTACGGCCCAAGAATACTTATCCAAACAATTTATATTTCACAATGCTCTATTAACGAAGACAAAATGAAATACCCTCACATACGTGCCTATTTAATAAGGGAGCCATGGAGCATGACGGGAGCACTCTCGTGTCATTAACATCCCCCTTTAGGAGCCATTAACGTGGAGCGAGAGCCATGCGGTATGACGTTTTATACCGGTTACACGCGGTATTTCGGTACCGAACTCCGTGATGGATTTTTTAGATTTGCAGGTAACGTTATTAGGATTTTTTCTGACGTAAAACGAATTTCTTATTTCGAAAATTTTGTTTTTCTTTGATGTGTTTTATATACAGAAAATAAGAAAAATGTTAGAAGCTTCTTTTTGGGGTAGCTCAGTGGGTGGTGGGTATCAGATAATGCCAATCTAACATAATGACGCCATACATTGAATATTTTTAGATGACTGACATTACATACAATCAGTTATTAAGTGTAGAGAGATACAGGCCGAATCATACAAAACAACGGATGTGAAGTTAGCTACAACTGCTACAAGCTGCGCGAAACCCGATCAACGCGTAACGTTATGTGAGCTTCAGTCAGGATTGGATATTGCGCAGTTTGTAGCTAACTTCACATCCGCCGACTTTTATGATTCGGCCTTTAACACATACGATATGCAACGTATAATATTAGTAAAAAAATAACACTACGTCACTTCAAATGTAGTTTGTTTCCGGCACGCAATATTTTTTATATGTTCACGCGTGTATGCCCCTTTTGTGGACAAACATAGCATCAAAGCTTCACAACGTTATGTATATTCAAAACAAAAATTCCAAAAGCCAAAATGTAATGTTATGTGGTCTTTGAGTAACTTTTGTTGCTTTATGTAAAGAAGCTAAGGTTTTATTCAGAAAGAAGCCGCAGCAATCGTAAACATTCCCTTTTTCATGACAATTTCACAAATTGCCTTCTCCTACAATCGACTCACCATTTACCTTATAAATTACATATTTGAGTACTTTTAAAGCTGAATCATGTAGCCTTCATATAAAGTAGAATTACTTGCGATTTTAGACTCTACACCGTAGATCTCAAGGTCTAATGTTTCTGCGATTGAGTGTGACCTAAGTACAAATATTGCAAGTGACATGATCAATACCGTCTAGACCAATGTTATGAATCAGAGCTGACAATTGCAGGGGTTGGTTTCAGGACTGTTTTTAATGTTAGGGACGTTCAACGAGTTTAATTGCAACGCAGAAAGGGCGTTATTCGTAGAGCTTATAAAAGTGAGATTTAGTATTGTATATTAATTCCATATTTGGATAGGGTCAGTTGTGACAGAGTTGATAATAATGTTTTAAAATAAAATTGATAAACATTTTTATCGTGACGACAAAGGGAACAAGCAGATGATAGGTAGATAATTATGGCATGAAGACATTTTTAAATTAAGTAGTTATTTTATTGTTAGGTTAATTCGAGTTAATTAGTCGATAAAATAAAAGAGCTTGTGTAATGAACATCCTATATAAACTTAAGGATTCGATAGTTAAATAATTATTTCTCATGGATATAGTACTTATTAGATTGTTTTTAGTAAGAAGCATTTTCAAAATGATTATTATTAAAAGCATGTCACTTAATAGCAATTTTCTCACAATTCGACAAATGAACAACAAGGCGGCATTTACCAATACCAGCATGCTTACATGCATACATACGTACATGTTAGCACGAGTACCTGCACTTTTACTGCAAATTTGTTCGCAATTACTTGACCCAGAAATAAATCACTAAAAACTACGAGCCTTAGAGTAAGCGCCCACAAAAATTCCCAAATCATCGCCCACTTCACACCGCGAACGGCAATCGCCCGAAGCATTTGCAATTCAAATTATTGTCATCGTTTACGTCCATCGCAGGGCTTAAAAAACGGCAAAAACCGACCAAACCGACGTGAAAAACGGCAAAAATAAAGCGCTGGATTGGAGCAAACACATTAAAAAGCAATAGATTGGCAGCAATTAGCGCGGGATCCGAGGTGCTCGAAACGTAAAATCGAGCAAAACTGGCCGTATGCAATTTCCAAGCCATTGACGCCAGGGGCGGCACTTTCCCTTGCTCAATGGTGTTAGAAGAAATAACAATAAAGTACAGTCAATAATCATGTTATTGATGTTATTTTTATATTGGGCAAGTGCCTTTAAGTACAATATTTTTTTAGCCAGCATCACAAACACAGCAAACACGGACCGCCTTACCACAAAAAATTTAAACACGCTTCAAACACAGTTTAACCGTGCAATTTGTACTGTTAAACATTGTCTAAAGCGTGCGTAAAACTTTTGTGGTAAGACAGAGAAGGTCTAGAGATAATCTAAATGCGCAAGCCCACTACCAGATAGCGCCGTGCCCGTGCTAGCAGCATGACCGATTACTGTCCTTTTCGTGTAATATTTAAAAAGTATGTTCGTATAGGACGGGTGGATAGCCCTGGTGTCAGAGTTTTTAAGCCGCCCGAAGGCCTCTGACATGGCTGAACGATTAAAAACAACCGAAACCTACAACTTTAGCGTGTAATCCGAGCCACAATAGCGATCAGTTGGAAGTTACACCCGTGGTCACCCATCCGAAGACTGACCGTGTCGAATGTTGCTTAACTTTGGTGATCGCTGAAACTAGTCGCTGCTGGTCAATCTACTACTAGATATTGATAAAAGAAAACACTCTTCAAACCTCAGAATAATGACAAGATCCACATACAATCGAACTTTCGTAATTTCGAAGGGTATCCATCAACTAGCATTAAGCTATGTCGGCCAATTCATGATTTCAAAATTTGGACAGCTAAATTCAACAAGGTAGAAACTAGGAAGGTAAAATAGTCAGAAATTTGAACCTTCTGATGGAACTAGAGGGTTCAAATTTCCGATCATATCGCAAACGACAAAGTAGACCAAATTACAACCATTATGACATTCCAATTTGTGATTTTGACGTTTGACGACAGACAATGCGTTTTTTTTGTTCCACTCACGCGTATGCTATTTAACCAGATAAGACAGCTGTAACGTATAGTTTTTATTTGAGTAAAATTTAGCAAGGTTTATATTACGAGTACTTGTCATTATTCTGAGGATCAAACAATGTCTGAACATTTAACGGAAGAAACTAATCCAAAGAAACTTGGATCCAATTCGGAATCAGACTACTTTTTCTCAAGCTAGGCATTTAGCCATTACCGGATTAGTATTGTCATGAGTAAAAACGTGATCAGAAGTTGGAATGACGTGTCAAATGAGGCAACAGCAAAAAAATGCAGCTTATATTATAAATATAAGATGGTGCCATCGACGTGGCTTTTTATTTAGACGGACAGGTTTCAGTAAAGTATGATTAGAAAAATTATTAAATATCTTTTAAATACAATCAAACTCAAATGAAGAAAAGACCTTAACTAAAAAAACTCGTTTTTGAATATTTTTTACATTACACCCAATCTCAGCAACAAATAAAAATATTATATTTATCTGGCCGGCAATCTGGTTATGTTTTTCATTTCAATGATTGCTCGCTCAGTGAATATAATGCCTAGTGTTCGTATAAAGGCCAGCCCGACCGAAGTTCCGATACCATTAATATTATTGTAGATTTGATCATTTAATATCGAGAATTCACCCAAATTCGAAGTCTATCGACATCAGAGTGAATCCATTATCCTGAAATCAATTAACCTGAAGTGAATTAAATATGAAAACGTAATAATGGAATGAAATTGATATCCATTTTGTTGCTATAAGTCGTTGCACTTATTCGATATTATAATTTATCTAAAAGCCTATGATTAAAATTGATTAAGCATAAGAAACTCGTGTAAAGCAATAGATTTAGAAGTCATTGTACTCCATAGACTCACTTACATAACTCTATGTTTTATTTTTGCAGGGACGGATGGTCGCATGTCTAAGGAATCTTTATTAGATACATTTTAAAGATTTTGTCGATATCAAATTCCAATTACCTACATGGTGAAACCGACTTAATTCTAGCACGTATCTGCCGTCTTAATCTAGATAAAACCAGCGCATCGCATGATTGAAACTACTAAGTTGCACTTTTTACTTCTCAAATACTGTAACTGATCTTACATGACTTTATATTTGCTATAGTTAAGAACAATTTCTTTTGTGATGAACTTTTGTGATGGTTATGTGAGTTGGTGGCAAGTTTGTGGCCTTTCAATAAAGGCAAACATGTAGAATGTTTAAACCGGCATCAAGCCAACATTTTAGAGTTCTTACATTTTATATTTTCAACAGAATTGGCTAAAGCAAGTATCTACGTGCTTACCACCAAAGACCTTCTCGAAGGGTCTTAATATATTTTTGTAGATAGAAGTAAGCATCAGTAAGGTTTTGCGATAGGTTTTTATAACGGACTCAAATTGAAGGTCGGCAGGGAGATGTCACAGGCAGGTGCTAGTATTTAATATTTTCGTTCTCTGGCACAAAAACAACCAATAAAAAGCAAGAGACCGCAGGAAAATGTCCAATCGGAGCCGGCTGATTGAATGCAATCACTTACAATCTCGCTTCTGATTGGATGCGCCGATATTGCGACGGGCGCCGGGCGGGGAGCCGAACGAAGCGCAGACTTGGAACTGACGGGTTTTTAGAGGGAAAACGCATATCACTGCTGAAAATTGACGTCCCTGATTCAAAAGCTTGGAACTGACTGTGATATTTTTAAAGGCTATTTATTGACGTTTGAGCCCTTAGAATCGTATTTGATAAAAGTTGTGTTATATATTCTACGGAAAATATTTTTTAAGTGCATCCATAAAGTGACATAATAGCTGCGAGAGAATTAATCTGTTGGTATGTAGTCTACTTATATATCATGGAAGAGATTTTTTTACTCTACTGAACATAAGCCTTTCAAATGTCAAATATGAGCGACTAAATAAGTACGGTGTGGCTGTGCGATTCTATCAATTACTTATTACCACTCAACAACACTAAATAAAAAAAACCTGTTTTTTTAGGGTTCCGTACCCAAAGAGAAAAACAGGACCCTATTACTAAGACTTCGATGTCCGCCTGTCCGTCTGTCTGTCTGTCACTGGGCTGTATCTCATGAACCATGATAGCTAGGCAGCTGAAATTTTCACAGATGATGGTTTTCTGTTGCCGCTCTAACAACAAGTACTAAAAACAAAATAAAAAATATTCAACAGTACGGAACCCTCAGTATTTCAGTGAAATGTGCTTTGTCCGAAATTGACATCGTTAACACTTTGCACTATGAATTGAATGATAGACAGAAAAGCACCACAAGAATAAATATACTATTTAAGAGTAGTGTTTATGGCATCAAGCGACATGCGCGCAGCACCTTTGAGCGCTAAAAACCGTTCTTTTTCTCCGGTTCAAAGGATTCAAAAAAAATTCACATTCCTAGTAACCGTTTAAAACCATATGCGGTTCTCCCCTAAACTCTGGCACAATTTACAGTAAACGTTAGCCGGAAAGGGTATTTCTGCAACATTTTTCTGGAATAAGAACACAAAGTAGAAAACGGCGGTAGTAAAAAGGCGCTAGGTTCCAAAACACGTCGTTAAGCCGACGGAGGGTAAAATACCTTCTCGAAAATAAATGAGATGCATTCCCGGAGCGCGCTAAAATAAGGCCTGTTATTTAAAATGGCTGCAGAAAACTAAATTAACTCGGAAAAATGAGAATGGTAACTTTTAGTTGCATTTAACGAGTAAAACGGTTGGCTATTTTCCAGCTCTGTCATACCATAGTCATAAACATCAATGATGACTTTAGCTAGAAAATTGTAAAAAACGTCCAGCTGAAAATGGTGGCTAGTGACAAGATCAATGAAGAGTTTTCACACTAATTTTTGACCTACGAATCGAACCGGAGGAGGTACTCAATTCGACGCGTATTTTTTTTAAGTATCACCATGCATAACTTTTTTCTTAGTAGTCCTATTTCAATAATTCTTTTTTCATTGAAAAGAGTGTACTTTCAAATTGTTCCCATTAAATTTCTTTTGAAATCGGCTGAGCCATTTTCAATAAATCAACAATAATGTGAAGAATGCTACATCGATCCGTGCGAAATATTCGCGTATTCTATACACGGGTGAAGTCGGTCATGCTATTTTTTTGCAAAAAATAATTATCAAGCTATTATATATTATGTTCTGATAATCGTTTCTCAATCGGTGTGAATAATATAGAGTTTGATAAACTGATCTATCAGCTTGAGTCTCTTCGCTAGTTCGAATCATATTTCAAACCTACTCAGAACCAATTAAACGTAGGTACTATAACAAATACGTAACACCTACATAGGTACCTAATATTATAATTCCAATTTGATCCCGGCATCGAGGGCGGACGGAAGCAGTCCACGCGAGTCGAGGGCGCCATCGCGCACTTCCGGCCGAACTCAGAACTAATTACATTTTGAATGCGGGTACTTCAGTGCTGGCTGGATCGGAAATTGATCAAGTTATTTTAAATGTAATATATAGAGTCGGCTTATTAGCTTTAAGTAATGTGAAATAAGTTGAGACTGGCACACGATAGTAGCGATGGATTTCGTATTAAGAACTCCTCCAGTCGACTCTGAGTCTGAGAGTAAGCGAAAGAGAGATATACCCAAGTAAAGGCCTGATTTATGTATATAATTATATTCCGAAAACGAAAATTCGAATCTTTTGTCAACGTTATAAATTGCCTTTTACAAGCTTTTATTTAAATTACAATGAATATACCTATGTATGTAGGTATGTAAGTTCGGGTGGAATCTTGCAAGTTAAATTTGACCAACTTCCCGGTTTCTGATTGATCTGAAATTTTGCATGCATATGTGTATTGCGTGAAAATGCAATAATATGATACCATGGAGTCAATCTGATGATGGAGTTGAAAAATGGCCATGAGAACTCCTGTACTAAGCAAGATAGACCCGTAATGTTTGGGCTCGTTTTACTTGTCTTGGCTAGAACTCTGCTACCATATAATATCCAGGATCTCAAAAGCTTGTATTTAAAAAAAAAAATATATTCTGTTGATATTGGTTTTCGTATTGTTTAAAACCCAAAATTAGATGTATTTTTATAAAAAGACATAAATAATACCAAATAGAATGGCAAACCCCACTTTAGTTTATTTATTCGCGGCACGTCACGTCAAAGTTGTTTGATTTATTCCACATATTTTGTGTTTTCGATTTCTATGCTAATGATCACATAGGTATAGTTCGGTCCAACAAAATTATTTGTTATTATTTTATTTAGACTACATTATATACCCAAATGTGACTTAGATTCCTAAACGCTCGTTATAATTCATAATCTTGTAAAACAACGTTGTAAAATACCTTTTTTTTTTTTTACGAAGGGGAAATCTTCTAAAGATGCCCTAACTGCATTGGGGTGCAAAAGGGTTATGTGGGACTGTACCCACTAAAACCCCCTCGGTGGCCAGCCTTTGTGCCTTCTTGGGAGCTCCGGGATCTCCAAGGGAACACACCGGTGCTCCCAGCACTTTACACGACTACTCGCCTGGTATTTAAACCAGGCTTGCACCGTCCTTTACGACAGCGTTGCCACACACGCTGCCGTCCTCCTCGGGCCCGCTTGAGTGGATGGCCAGAGCCCCAACTCTGTCCACCCACGAGGCCAGGGGTCCCCTTTTAGTAGGCTCTTACTACAGGCAGGGGATACCGATGCCGTATTCTAGTGCCCCGGCATCAGGGCAAAACGTTGTAAAATACCTAGGTATTGCTGAAATGAACCACCAATGCGATTTTATTTTTATTTTGAATTATCCCGTCATAACCTACTGCTCGGAATAGATCAAAGATATTCCAATTTAATATTGAATCACAGAATAGGCCCTATTACACAGGGCACAGAAGGAGCCTCTTCATACAAACCAAGACTTGGAAATGTGAAAAATACATTTTGTACCATAGACAACTTTTGAGTGAACTTACCACTTCAAAAGTGATTACCCAATTTTGTAGGGGAAATATTTACAAATAGAATTATTAAAAAGAAGTCACATGACTAAAAACAAAGCGTATGTTAACAACAATGCTATGTCGAGTCTCAGCAATAAATAAAGAACGGAACGACATTTTCGAAAAAAAGTGTTGGTTGGATCTTTTTCGCTTGATTGGTTCGAAATAAAAAGGCTACTTTGATGTTAATGAAAATTTTTTTATCATATTCACACATATTTACATATTGATAAATAGTCACGTAATGACTTATTACAATGAGTTGTCTAAAGTTATTGTATCCGGCATTGAGTTATCACTAAAGCAGTATTCGGGAATATAATAAAACTATAAACAACTCAAAAAAATTGACAGCTGCTTGTCATTACATGCTACGACATATGGAATATGCTAGTCTGTCTTCCTGTCTGAATGTCTGCGTGTCTTTTTTATGAGACTAGGTGACGAGATGAACTACTAAAACAATATCTTACATCTAACTACTATTTACACTACAACTTAATAAATGGCTACCAATACCAACAGTGGCCAACCTTTGAAGGGCCACTTTTCGTTAAACATTTATCTTTGATGCGGAAATGCGCAGAACAAATTGTCGTTTCCAAAAATAATTTATTTTACTTTGGCGAACTACTTTTATCCACCGATCGGCCCAAACTGGATCTCTAGGAAATCTAAACAAAATGTTTAGGGAAATTACAAAAATATCTTGTGGCAACACTGAAATAACTTTGAAAAAGGGATTTTGAATACATGATGAAAAGAATCGATTCCTAAATTTATTCGAGTATAGCATGACGTCATGATTTATCAGATGTTAAGTTGGACTGGCAATGAAATTTCGATTAATCTATTCACATCTTGATTATTTTTAATCGATGGACTTATGTAATATAAATACGTTATATCGTTAATTCCAGAAGTTATCGACAAAAAGTCAATAACACTAGTATTAAATAACAGCTGGCAGCCTTAAGTACCGATAAATTCGATCGCTTCTCTTCCAGAAATAAAAAAAACCTTATTTGATTCGTGAACCTAAAAAAAATACATACAGACGAACATAGAACCTTCTCCTTTTTGCAAATCGGTTAAAATATGAACACATCACGTGAAACACAAATCGATCCGCTTCGTTGTGATTAAGAATTGCTTCATATTGTTAAATCGATCTAAAACCAGTAGTTCGACCCACATTGACCTTGCGACTTTATTCCTTTACTTACATCGCCGGCCGCCCGGGTCAAAATCAATTTTGACATTAAAGTTAATCGATTTGACGAGTCATTATTCGATCTCATACAGACATTATCCGACATTCCTAACTGACCATAGAGAAATTTTCCACTCTGGTTACATTTTCAAATGATTTAATTTTATTTATTTTGCTTGTAAATCACAAAGATATTTATTACTTACCGGTGGTATGTGACAGTGCTTTTCGTTTTTCTTTTGAAACCGTGTAATTTCGGCAAGATGAAATGGCGCAGTTCACCATATTTACCTCGTTGCTTTGAGATGCGACCGCAACTCCAGTCTATTGGAGACTAGTTATTGGATTGGTGGATTTCTCTATGATTGGTTGATTTTGATCGGCGACATTTCATTTTGTACGATTAGGTGTCTATCTTTAAGGTCGCTGTATTGAATTTACCCATTATTTTTTTCCGAAAGTCAATTTACATTATAAATTCGCGCTTACTGTACATCCTTTTAATTTACTATTTTATTTAAAGATATACTTTACGATAACCAGCTAAAACTGCCCTTGACTGCGTGTGAAGTCATCTTTTTAGGATTCTGTACCCAAAGGGTAAAAACGGGACCCTATTACTAAGACTCTGCTGTCCGTCTGTCCGTCTGTCACCAGGCTGTATCTCATGAACCGTTATAACTATAAAGCTGAAATTTTCACAGATGATGTATTTCTATTGCCGCTATAATAAACAAATACTAAAAACAGAATAAATTTAATATATAAGGGGGGCTCCCATACAACAAACCTGATTTTATTGCCGTTTTTCGCTCGATATTAATAATGGTAACAGGTAGATTCTTGAAATTTTCACAGAATATTTAGTTGTAGGTATATGCACTTCAATAATAAATAATGAAATTAAAATAAAATAAATATTTAATTTTCCCATACAGTACGAAACCCTTCGTGCGCGAGTCTGACTCGTACTTGGTCGATTATTTTACTGTGCAAATAAATAATGACACATCATTGAGTTCAATGTTATTTAATATGAAGCGCCGCCGCAAAAACATCAACCTTTAAACCTTGCCTTTAAGGGGTAGGTCATGAAAAGCTAGCTTCGTGAAGGGCTAAGCTTTAAATTAGAAAGTACACGATTTGCGTGACCGGGGTTCGTATTACAAAGGGTGCGTTCATGGTCACCGTGCTCATAGCTACATTATGTACTTAGGTAGCTATATAGCTACATAATGTATTTAAGTAGCAATAGCTTCATAATATGGTTAGGTAGTAGGCATAGAGTTGTAGAGAGATGTTGCCGGCCTTTGACCCGGCGAGCGAGATATTTGTAAGTAACAAATACTCATGTACCGCAAAATGCATGTAGAAGAAACGTGTACATTGCACAATGCAGCGGTGTGTGAGCGCAGATGAATAAATGATTTGCTTTTGAGAGTAATATTTGTGTTTTTGCACATTTTAATTTGAATGTTACTCAAGCTGTCTGCCGTCAGCAAGTCTAGGTAAAATATATAAATTTGGCGAGCTTTATCCTTTACTTACCTACTAGCGCGCGGGGCTTTCCTCTCATAGCGTTTGACTCCCTGTTTGCTATAAAAACCAGGCATGAGTAACACCATTGTTATATTTTGATTACAAAGTGTAACTATTGGCGTCACGCGTAGTTGTGATTATTTGCTGAGTTTCATGTTAAATCAGTGACCGTGTTTTGTACGCGTTGTGAAGATCGGCTTCGCATTTCCTTCCGCTCGTTCTCGTGGCGCAAGTAACTGGCGCGAGCAGGAGAAAAAGCGAAGCCAAACATCAGAACGCGTACACAATACAAGGTCCCTGCTAGATCGTGACATGTTCAATTTTAACAGATCTATGGTTGTAAGAGTAGGTGATGTGACCGCACCTACGATAAAGGATTGAACAATGAACGACCTTCCATTTCGTAGTTCGAAGCTTTGTCGTAAAATGAGAATAGGTGCTTTTTGTCGCAAAATAAAACAGATGGACAGATAAAGAAACGGCTTGTATTAGATTTTGGACGGTATTTTCGCTCTCTGAAGAAAATAAATAGAAAACGCTAGTTTAATACTACACTGCATAATATTTATTCGATCGGAACAATTGAAATTACTTAGTACCTATACAACAAAGAGCTAATAGCTACATTTGTTTCCGTATTTCTCTAAGCGGATTAAAATTCTGTGAAAATAAGGTGGGTGGGTCCTTAATCTGACTATCAAAATTACCGCTGACTTTAAAGAAACCAGAAAAAAACTCGTTATACTTCTTCGCACCTTTGTTTTTATTCCCCTGTTCGCGCGTCCTTTAAAAAAAACACCAAGTAAAAAGCTCGTCGATATAAAAAATATCCGTCAGTACAAAAGTTTTACGCACGCTTTAGGCAATGTTTAGCAGTACAAACTTCAGGTTAAACAGTGTTTAAAGAGTGTCTCTAATCTTTTGTGGTAAAGTGGTATATCTTTTGTACTCGTAAGCTCAATCGTTCAGTAAACGGGGTTTTTTCTACACGATGAACATATTATTTTTAATAGTTTTAGTTTTAATCACTTAGCCATGTTAGAGGCCTTCAGGCGGCTTAAAAACTTTGACATCAGGGGTGGCCACCCGGCTTTTACGAACTTACTTTTATCTTATTGAGTTAGAGTCCGTAATACTTCTTAGCTGGGCGCCCCTTGGCGGTCGAACTGAGCTCCAAGCCACGGTAGGGTTCAGTTGTAAGTAACACTTGCGGTCACCCATCAAAAGACTGATTTTTTCATAGCATGTAGATATACCTAACATATAGCATGCTAGCGGCATCCACGTAATGTTTATTTCGAAATGTTTCTATTGTATCACATACTTATTAGCACGGTATTCTATGAAAACAATCTCATCACGGATGTGTTACTCCGTGGTTGCCTCGTTGCTTGTTTAAAAACAGCAACTTAGACCCGAGTTCACAAACTCTTGTATAACTTAAACGTGTGATTACTGTATTTAAACAACGGTAATTGCTTGGTACTGCACTATATTCCCGAGAATTCTAAAATGGAAGCACACACAGATAGAGATGAGATGGCATGTGAACCGGCTACCACCCGGCGCCATGACGAGCCCAGGTCGCATGGTGTGAAGTGTGCTACTGGCCACGCTGGCGTGACTCGCCAGGCACAGTGTGGACAATATGCTACTGGTGACAACAGGAGACCATCTACTTTCAAACGATCACTCCGGAGGACGATTGCACTTGCAACGTGGAATGTTCGTGGCATGATCCAAGCGGGGAAAAAAGAGATCATTGATAAAGAACAGCAGGCTCACAAGCTTGATATTCTGGGCCTAAGTGAAACCCATATGAGAGGGTCAGGATTTTACAAGACGAGCAGGGGGCACACCATATACTTCTCTGGGCCCGACAATGAGAGTAGTAAAGGTGTGGCTATATCGGTTTCTCCAGACATTGAGAAAAGCGTTCTTGGTTATAACCCTGTTAGTGATCGTATAATCACGGTGAAATTAAACACGAGACCTTGCCGAATGAATATCGTTCAAGTATACGCGCCAACTAGCTCTGCAAAAGAGGAAGTCATTGAAGCATTCTACAATGATCTAGAAGATACTTTTAGCTCATTACCTAAAAGAGATATTAATGTGCTCGTAGGGGACTTGAATGCTAAAGTAGGAAGCACGGAAAATGATAACCATCTCAGAGATGTTGTGGGACGTTTTGGACTTGGTATACGAAATGACAGGGGGGACCGATGGATTCAATTTTGTGTCGCTAATTCTCTGTCCATAATGAATACGTGGTTCCAACATCATCCACGACGTTTGTATACGTGGACCTCACCGGGAGATAGAACGAGAAACCAGATCGATTATATCACTATATCTAAAAGGTGGAAGTCGTGTATAACGAACACTAAAACTTACCCAGGTGCTGACTGCGGAAGTGACCACTCACTTTTGGTAGCAAACATGACCGTAAAGCTCAAAAAGTGCTTCAGGTCTATAAGCGCACGAAAGCGAAGACTGACACCTGGTGAACAAGCTAACTTTAAAGCACGATTCCAGCAGAAAGTGACTAGTGAGGTGCAGTTGGATGACAGTTTGAACGTGAACGAGAACTGGAGAAAAATGAAAGAAGTGTTGCTTTCATCACATAAAGAAAGTCAAGTCGACACTCAAAGGAATCTCAGAAGTTCATGGTTGTCAGAAGAGACATGGGACGTTATTGAAAAGAAGAAAACATTATTGAAAAACCTCTCTAAGGACGATAACCGTGACCAATTTAAAGCCCTGTCTAAAGAAGTGCAAAGTCGGTGCAGAACAGATAAAAACCGATATTTTAACACAATGTGCACTGAAATTGAAGAACATGCTCAGAAGATGCATACACGAGACTTATTTATGAAAATAAGAAGCATAACTCGTGACTTCAAGCCTAAGACTTGGGCAATCGAGGATGAGAGTGGAGTCTTGTTGACAGAAATCGATAAGGTTGTAGAAAGATGGCGAAATTATTGTCAGGCCTTATATGCTGATCAAGCATCAGATCCAGTGGGGCAGAGGCATAGTATGGTAGATATTGCTATGGAACCAGAGATTTTAAAATCCGAAATTGAGCTCGCTCTAAGAAAGCTTAAGCCAAATAAATCAGTCGGAAGAGACTGTGTCTTTGCTGAAGATTTGAAGCTCATTGGTGACAAAGGGATAGAAGTTCTACAGTCCATATGCAACCAGATCTGGAGAACTGGTGAATGGATCAGTGACTGGCAGGAATCTGTGCTGATTCCCATACATAAAAAGGGTTCGACAAAATCTTGCGGGAATTACAGAACGATAGCGCTCATATCTCACGCAAGCAAGGTTCTACTCTACGTCATTAACGAGCGGCTCAAGGCGTATTTGCAATGGCAAATTCCCGCTGAACAGGCCGGGTTTGTGAAAGGGCGTGGCACCAGGGAACAGATTGCGAATGTCAGACAAATCATAGAAAAATGCCGTGAATTCAACATACCAATGTTGATGTGCTTTGTGGATTACTCCAAAGCATTCGATTGTGTAGAATGGGATTGCCTATGGAAAATTCTGACCGAGATGGGAGTACCAGAACATCTTACCACCCTCATTAGGAATCTTTATATAGGAGGTAATACCGTCGTTAAGGTGAACGACGTAATTTCCAGACCCTTTAAGCCACAAAAAGGTGTACGACAGGGATGCATTGCGTCTCCAGTTCTGTTCAATATATACGGTGAACACATCATGAGGAAAGCTCTGGAAGGGTGGGAAGGTGGAATTTCTGTTGGCGGAAGGCGAATTAGTAACCTACGATACGCAGACGATACAACCCTTTTCGCATCGTCCGAAAAAGAGATGGCAGAACTACTTTCTAGAGTGGAGAAAGAAAGTGCATTGGTGGGCCTCAGCATAAATAAAACAAAAACTAAGATCTTAGTAGTAGATAGGCAAGGTTCACTGATTCGCACTAACGAACTCAAGGATCTAGAATTTGTAGACCAGTTCATTTATCTTGGGTCTCTTCTTAACAACGAGGGTGGCAGCGCTAAGGAAATTACAAGGAGAATACAGATGTCCAAATCAGCGATGACGAAACTCACACGGATTTGGAAAGATCGAAACATATCTCGCAACACTAAAGTGAGACTGGTACGGACATTAGTATTCTCAATTTTCCTATACGGCGTAGAATCCTGGACGTTACGGAAGGAGGAAAGAACCAAAATTGACGCATTCGAAATGTGGTGTTGGAGGCGAATGCTTCGTATACCTTGGACCGCGCGCCGTACCAACGTATCCATTCTTAAGGAGCTCCATATAACAACACGACTGTCGACGACCTGCCTGCAGCGCATTCTGAACTACTTTGGCCACATTGCTCGCAGAGACCCAGACAACTTGGAGAAGTTAATGGTAGTAGGAAAGGTCGACGGGAAAAGACCACGCGGTCGATCTCCTACAAGATGGACGGATCAAATAAGATCTTTGATCGGCATGCCCATCCCTGACGCTATGAGATCCGCTACAGACAGGTCCGAGTGGAGGAATATTGTCCAAAAAGTGATACGGGATCAAACCGCTCCAATTTAGACACGACCTTCAGTAATGAAGAGCACGACTAAGAAGAAGAAGAATTGCTTGGTAAACAGCAACATTTCGTTAACAAGTCATTTAAGATTTAACTAATGGTTAATAAATTAAACGTCTGTTGATGAACTCGAGTCTAAAGGCCAAGTTGAACCATTGATTAAATACAGTAATCACACGTTTAACTTAAACAAGCGTTGGTGAACTCAGGTCTTAGTTGAAAGGTTTACACTACCAACGCTACATTATGCACTAAATCTTATGAAAACGTTTTCAGCACGCGCTGGCGGGAAAAATGGGAAACCCTTCTGGAATCTAACTTGCAGCCTCTGTCAATACTAAACTATTCATCGCATCGATATTCATGATGGGGCACGTAAGCCTCGGAGAGGGGTGTGGAAAAATTCACAGCCGCTGACGGGTTCAGCATTCTACAAGCGGAATTGAAGTGAGCATTTCTTAGAGAGAGAATTTTCTTCAGCTAATCAAAGAGAACATCGATCGGTCTACCATATAAAAAAAATAAGTCATCTATAAACGTCTTTGTACAGTTTTTTACTTTTTTCATTTTGGATGACATGTATTCATTAAGCGACTTCAAAAAAGATGTTTGTCTGATTGTATTTTTTTAATTATGTTCACTGATATTTCCGTCAATCTTGAATATAATCGATTTTATCTTTGTGTATTAAGTTTTGTTTAATTCAAGATGACTCTATATTAATTTCATTGGTATATTCATTATTCACTCTTGGGACTCCGGCAATACACTAACCGTCTTACCACGAAAGTTTTACGCACGCTTTAGACAATATTTAACAGTACATATTGCACGGTTAAACAGATTTTAAAGCATGTTTAAATATTTTGTGGTAAGGCGGTATAAGTCTCCTCTAATTAACATAAAAACGCTGATCCATTGACAAATCAAGCGAAAAATAAAACTGAACGTGACTTTGTATCTATACGTGATAATCCTACCTAAAACTCATTTATCATCTTAATTTTAAAAACACCCACATTGTAATTAGTCATTTCAACAAATCGACCTTTACAAGTTATCAAGTCTCACACGAGCTTACCGCGCGCTTTAATAAATCCCTCAGAAATTATTAGAAACTTTTATCTCGCAGTTTTCTCGAGGATCATATTGAGGCTAACTCCAAACGTTAAAGTTTACCCGTTACTCAAAACTTTCCATCTAGAAAATGTTTTTATGAGTAATCATAAATCGTTTTAAACGTTATTCTGAGAATTATATCCGTAGGAAGCATTTCGGTAGCGTTTTGTGCTAAAAATTAAGTCTGAGCATATATTTTGGCTCATTTTAATTATACGAAGAGTTATTTTACAAAACACTGAATGTTTGTTTCAGTGTTGAACTTAAATTAATATCAAAAATATTTTAGACTGTCATTATAAAGATCTTGCCACTAAATTAGAGTACATTTTGCTAATGAGTTTAGTCACCTTAATAACAACTTATAGGTTGTGAATACATCATTTTTTTTGGCACGACCAGTCCTCAAATAGGTGACTGCGGGTTGTATTTACAACTGAGCGCTACGTTAGTTGGAATGGCCTGGTAAATTGTAGGTCCCGGTTTTTTTACCGGTTTAGTCAGGGCTAGCCGCCACTCGGCTTATACACACTTACCTATTATTGTGCCCAAAACAAGCATTAAGAAAACTCGACAACAAACAATAAATCATGGAGTAACTGCACAAGGATAACTTGAAAGCGTCTTATATCCCATACCAAATATCTTTATTATCTCCTACATAATGCTGATATGCTTTCTTCGGAATTGGCTACAAACAGCCCAATCTCATTTGGGATGAGAAGAACGTACTTGACCCACTTGTATTGCATAAAGATGTCTTTGAAAATAAAATACTTTAATAATGTACGGATACAAAACGTAGAAAAGAGATTGACAAAACAACGGTGTTTGGTGACAAAATAACTATAAAGTTTAGGTTATATTTAAAAGTCAATAAACAAGGTTATATCATTAGTCCACCTAGTCGCTGGACGTCCTATGCTGCGCTTGCTGGTCCGTGGTCTCCATTCGAGAACTTTACTGCCCTATCGGCCATCCGTTCTCCGAACTATGTGCTCTACCCACTGCCATTTTAACTTGCTAATCCACTGGGCTATGTCGGTAACTTTTGTCTGCGTTTGTCTGCGGATCTCCTCATTCCTGATTCGATCTCGCAGAGAGACACCGAGCATAGCCCATAATAATGATCGCAGGAACGCGCTGGATGCAGGCCGCTTCCAACCGGCCTTATTGGAAATCCATAGGGGAGGCCTATGTCAGCAGTGGACGCCTTACGGCTGATGGATCGATAAACGGAACCAAGGTTTTGTTTTTCAGGAAGTTTTCTACTTGTATATGCTTATAATTATGAACAACTTTTAGTATTCAATTTCGGGACTAAAGGCGAAATTGGGAGAAAAAGCTGCTCTATATAAAAAGCCAATTTACTCTCAACATAATGTATGGAGCAGCTGATTAATCGAGATTCTCCAGTTGGTTTTTATTATTTTGAAAATCTATATTTCTGAAATCTATATATACTCAATGAATTTTCACAAATAGAGACGATATATTCATTAATCACTACATAGTATAAAATAAAGTCGCTTTTTGTCTGTTTATTTGTCTGTATGCTTAAATCTTTAAATCTACGCAACGGATTTTGATGCGGTTTTTTTTAATGGATAGAGTGATTCAAGAGGAAGGTTTATATGTATAATACACCTGTTCGAAACCGGGGCGGGTCGCTAGTAATTATATTATAAATTAAAAATTTAAAAAACCCCCGACACAAAAACCTACCTAAAAAAAGTACGAAATTCCATCCCCACTTTAACCCACCATAACTCTTAAATGGCTCAATCGATTTTTATAAAACATAGCTAAGAACACTCTCGATTAAGTCTCCTTTCATCCAAAAAAAACTAAACTGAAATCAGTTCAGTGGTTCGGGCGCTATGATGCCACAGACAGACAGACAGACACACAGACAAACAGACACGTCAAACTTATAACACCCCTCTTTTGCGTCGGGGGTTAAAAATAGCTCTAAAACGTGGCTAAATTCTATTGTACCTACTTAGGTAGAAAATATAGGTAATTATATGCACCATTGTTCCTAACCAGGTTCTGCGTGAGCAGCAAATCACCTTGTATGTGTAACGGGTGTAACGTCGCTGTCGGCGTAAGACAAAGCGCGACTAACTTGACTCAAGCTAATTAGCTTGACTTGAGTTCGCCACTCTAAGCAGAGTATAATGCATCTACCTCAATTTATATACATTTAAGATCAATGCATATACATAAATGTATGACAATAAATACTTTTCTACCCACAGAACCAAGTAGGTAGACACATAACTTGTAACGTCTTACGTGTCTATTTGCGGAAAACGATAATATAACTAAATATTCCCAGGAAAACATCTTTTCATGTGTGAAACATGAAAGTATAAGCTTTTCCAAATATAGCATTTCAAAAATGCGTGACGTAAGTATCAAATTGTCATACGAAAATGTCAGTAGAGTCGATCCGAGAAAACGTAGGTGTTATTGAACAAAATACAATACATATTTGTATTTTGAAATATGGTTTTGTTGAGGAGTCTCAATATATCTTACTCGTATTTGTTTGTTACATTTGACTCGTCGAGGCAAAATAGCACCTTTTGAAGATATAAATATTGTGTAGGTAGTCATCTGACTTCCTACGTAAAATTTATTTCTTCAAAATCTTGAAGTACTTATCTAAGTACTTCAATTTAGCAAGCAAAAGACTTTTTAACTCTCGGCGATCGCGAATGCTAATTAAGATATTCTTAATAAACAATTTGGCGGCTTTTTACTAACTCAGTTGAAATCGTCATTATTTTCATTCAAAACTTATTCACACAACCACAACCGTAGCAAAGAATACAAAATAATTCTGCAGTAGTCCAACATTCTCAAACGAAATTACCATGACATGAACTAGCCTATATAATTTCTTCATTTTTATACGTAGGTTTCTTTCTATAAATGTTTTAAATGTTAACTGCAACATATTCGTAGCGAAGTAGCAAACAGGGGCCTTATTGTGTAAGCGCTATGACGTTCGACTTCGCTTTTCCTCCCGCTCGCTCTCGTGGCGTGAGTAACTGTCGCCAGCAGGAAAAAACTGAAGCCGAACGTCAGAGCGCTTGCACAATAGGGCCCCAGATTAATATCTTTATTTTCTTTACTGTTACACAAAAACACTATCATAAATTTGGCCTTGTCGAAAGAACATTTCGAAAGTAAGTGGCTACGTACATCAAAATGCTAATCACATAAGAACAGCGCGTCCCGAGGGCCCAGCCTGGAAGAAGGCTAAGAAATATTAAATTTAACGAGAGAAGCCTCCAAGAAACATAAGCTCCTAAAGAAATTTCCCTTTGAGAGATTGAAATTAATGCTTTATTACATCGTGAGTCATTGTTGTGTGAGAAGATTACGTTTTACCAAATATTAGATCGACGACAAAATTAATACTTAGAAAAGTTAGAAAAGATTTTGTCGTTTTTTTTTTATTTGCTTAGTGGAGTATCATTTTATATGTTATTGTTATAGATAAGTATAAACGTCATTTTGTTCAACTGAGAACTCATTTTGGTTTGTAAAATATTAAAACACGTGTCGATACCTAAGTAAAAAAAAATCTTACACAGCATACCTAGCGGTAAGTAGTTAAAATACGTCTCAGTAGCCGACTGGTAGCAAAATCAGCAGACTACAGGTATGCCGTGAAGGTTTTTATGTATTTCTACAAAATATATTCCGTTAGATCGTCTGCTGCTGCTGAGAACAGTTGAAGATGCTATACAATTGTACCTATTGTTGTTAAAAACATCAACACAATGAGTTGATAATTTCAACATACAACTTTGTAGCTCATACTATACATCATAGGCGTAGTTAATGCATTGCGACAAAAAAGTACAGTTAGTAAAGAAAACGTCAACAAAAGAAACCTCTCAAATCAGTTACACTAGTTCAAAACCTTCGCATTCACCCCAACATATATTCCAGTCCTTTTGTGCAATTCGCGGAAAAGTACAATTTTCCATACGAAACTAATATCACGCGTAAGGGACGCGCAAATATATTCAACGGAAACTACCCTTTGTTGCACCAGTCGGACGTTTTGTTTAAAATACGATGGTTTAGCGCGCTTGGCTGAGCTAGAGAGTTTAGACTTTTATTAAAATTCGTATCTATCGTTTCACTCATGGGACATCCACTTCGCATAGGTATCATTACATAGTATCATTATCAGTATCATTACAGTCGCTTCCCGCTGTCTGTCCCCATGTATGCCTATATCTTTAAAACTGCGCAACGTATTTTCATGCGGTTTTTTAAAATAGGTAGAGTAATTCAAGAGGAAGATTTATATGTATAACACATCTGTGCAAAGCCGGGGCGGGTCACTAGTCTGCTATAAGTCCAAAAAATATGCAATTTTTTTGGACCTATAGAAATTTTGTTAAATGTTACAAATGGTATAATTTTCGACTCAAAATCATGGAAAATTATTAAATAATTTAGTTAGACCCGAATTATAACTGTCGAATAAAACCGTCCCAAAATTATTTAAAGAGTGTTTAAACAGTTATGATAATGAGCTATTGAAAATATTTAATCATAATAAAATAGTTTAGCCAACATAGATACATAATATAACATATCAGTTTTAAGAAAAAAAATACCGTATGTTGTTTATTCATAGTAATAACGCATCTTCCATGTTAAGTCCAAACTCTTCCAAACTATACACAAGAAAATACAATAGAAAGAAATAATGGAATTTTATGATATAAAAATACATAAACAACCATTTTCGCTCAAGTAATGGACGAATTTATAGAAGTTTCTAACTGTATTCACTTGTTTTACCAATAACTTAGGTACCCTAAATGGCGTAATACAAGCTACCACAGCAACAGTTTCTCACACAGTGCCATCAAAAAACCATATCCATTCTGCACATCACATTTAATCATACCTCTACGTTGCTTTGAGGGCTTCATCCATAGTCGATGCAACGGTCGACGCCGGACCTTTTAGCTGATGAAGTACAAGCCATTCTCGACCTTAAGACCTGAGAGTGTTATTGTAATTGAGGGTATATTCGTTTGATGGGATGACGGACGTGAAGCAGGTTTGGGTGTTTCAGTTATTTGATTAAGGGTTCCGTATAATTTTATGACGTGACAGGCGCCGGGTCAGCTGAGTGAAAATGAGATCTGAAGGATTCAATCCTTACATTTATCAATATTGACCTAAATAACACAACTTGTTTTGCTTGGTACGTAGCTGTCGTTTTATAAAATAAATGTATGACACGTAAAAACAAAAGTAAAATAAAAAAGTGAAAACTACCAACCACAGTATATTTACTAAGTTCGTATAGGCCGGGTGGCTAGCCCTGATGTCAGTTTAGGCCTTTGACATGGCTAAACGGTTAAAACGACCGAGACTTACAATTTAACGTGTCATACGAGTTACGGTAGTGCTCAGTTGTAAATGCCACCCTCGGTCACACATCCGAAGTCTGGTCGAGTTGTGCTGAAAGTTGCTTAACTTCGATGATCGCTAACGAACACCTAGTCATACAACGCTGTGAGCGCTTCAATATTTAGTGAAGTATAGAAGGCAATGAAGAACTCATTTTGAAAAAAAAATCGCATCATTATTGATTCAGTGCCTCAAACACACATATAAATGACAGTATTCAGTATCTCACTAATATAAAAACATTCAGAATCCAACTTATAATAATACTCCACTGATCGTTTTGTCAGTGGTTAAAAAATACATCAAAACCAAACTAGTTCATAGCATACCTTCGGGCCCTAACCTGGCTTAACGTAGCTCTCGCTGAGAGCTCGGCTCTTGCTGCCTGGCGAAACCTCTCTGATAAATTACTTCAGAATTTACCAAACACTACCTTTTTCAAAATAACTTTCACTAAAATTCAGTTAAAATCTTTATTTGCTGTATTTCAATCCTTGCTAATACTATAGTCTGACCGTTTAACTGAGTCCTCGCCTGCGCGGGTACAGGGGCGCGGGGGTAGACGACAAAGGGGGACTGAGACAGGTGCGGGCGGTGGGGACCCGCCGCCCGCACTGACTATAATTATGTATATAAATCTAAAAGGTGTGCTTGGTGGTTTGTACGTAACTCTTTCACGCAGATACGGAGTAACATTTAAGGTCGAATTTTTTTCTAAACTACTAAGTTGAGGCAGCTCTTAAAAACTTGTTTAAAATATTTTTTTGCTAAATCTGCTAAAGATTAAATATGTTATTTGAACACAATAGTGTTCATCTTATTATTTCATGGTTTTAAATAATATTTATAAAGGTAAGTTACCTCTGTGTTACTGTTTACTTTCAAAATACGCAATCGTTTAAATCGTTTTTTTATGATCAAAATGTTGGTACACATTAATATGAATAAAATCTTTTTTACTTTTACGTCTACATTTATGAATGTTTGCTAACGCAACACCACAAGGTTCAGACTCATTTTGGAATTAAAAAAATGCTCCCCACTTAGTTTAAGTACTTGTACCTTGCGGCTTGATAAAACCACGTCAAGATTATCATTATCAGCTCACGATAACCCACTGCCGCGCTTAGGCCAACCTGTTTTTGGACTTTTTTCTCCGAGTGTATACAGGTTGACTTACGTTTACCTCAATCAAAAAGTCCGTAGCGCAAAAATCCGTTCATAAATACCAAAAAACTGGGACTGAGACTTGAACCAACAACCCTATAATTCTAAAACAAGCCACTTCCACAGTTTAAGTACATACTTCACAACACCACAACACATTATCGGGTAGACGCTAACATTGTAAAGTCACGACAACATTAGCATTCAACCACTACTATCGCAGTAAAAACTTGCTCTATATTCCACCGGCATTATACCATGCTCTATTCAAACGCTCTCTCAATATTGAACGGGGAAACAAGAAACGTATGCCAAAGACACAATATACCACGGTCTGTTCATTATTCCTCTACCCTTTCCCGCTATTTTGTCAGCAAAAGAAAAAGTAGAGAGGCGTTTTGTCTGTCTTTTTTCTTTTTTGAATCTGTGGCAAAAGGTGGCAAAGAACGTATGTTGCCTTGTTGCATTGGCTTTTTCGTTAATGAAAGTTTGGAGGCTTTCCAGAATCGAATAAATAGAAAATAGTGACAATGGGAGGTTTTTATAAGAACTTTGTTTAATTGAAGTGAAATAAGAACGTTGTAAAACACTTTTGTAAAATGGCGCTGAATTTACCTACTGTTTTACAATAAAAAAGGCGTTAATTGCAAAAACTAATTTAAAACTTCAACGCTTAAAGTAAATATTAAAATAGGAGGCGTAAAAACTGAAATTGAAAGTTTCAAACGTAAAAAAAAAAAAAACTTCACAATTGAAAATTACTCGATTTCAATACTTACAGGCATTTTCAATGTTACCTATATTATTTTACCACGGTTAATTCAAAGGTATAATAACACAGAAAAACAAAATCAAACTTTTTTTTTGTTGCATGAAGTTTTTCTACGGTTGTTTACTAATTTGGGTGCGCTGATTTCAAATCTACTCTCAGATTTTTTGTAACAGCTCTAGTTAGTGAGATACAGGTACCTTCTTGAATTTACATAAGTGGTCGATAGTTTCTATCAATATCGGTGTAACTTAACTAGTTACTTAATAAATTTCATTATGTCTTTCTCCAGAAGGACGTTAAAATAATTCTGATTGATTTTTGTTATTTGTGGAGAATATATGTTCCAAAAATTTCGTTTAAATGTGTCGGACTTTGTGAAAAAGGCATACTTCGACTACTTTGGGTTTCCGTTGCCGTCAAACGCTAATAGACCTTGGATACCAAGTAAAGTACAATGAACATAACGGAGTTGTATGTGTTGATTTGAAAATGGTAAATATTCTCCTGGGCCAACAAAGTGGCTACACAAAATATCCGTTTCCTATGCTTATGGGACAGCCGAGCTAAAGCTGAGCACTGGACAAAAAGAGACTGGCCTTCCAGGGAGGCTTTGGTTTCTAGTAAGCAAAATGTAATTAATGCTCCACTAGTATCCAGAGACCGAATTATATTGCCTCCTTTGCATATAAATATGGTTGAAAAAACAGCTCGTAAAAGCTCTTAACAAAAATGGCGAATGTTTCAAATACATTGTAAAAGTGTTTCCAAAATTGAGTAGTGAGAAAATCAAAGGTGGTATTTTCGATGGCCCACCAATCAGGAAGTTGATAGATGATAAAAATTTCATAAACCATATGACAGCTGTCGAGAAATGTGCATGGGAAGAGTTCGTTTGGGTAGTGAGGATTTTTTTGGGCAATAGGAAGTCAAACGGCTACATTCAGCTCGTTGAACACTTCCAGCGGCTTGGATGCAACATGAGTATTAAGCTTCACTACCTTCACAGTCATCTAGACTATGTTCCTGAAAATCTCGGTAACCCAAGCGAGGAACAAGGAGAGCGCTTTCACCAGGAAAATCGCACTATGGAGGAAAGGTATCAGGGATTCTGGAATGAACATATGATGGCTGATTATTGTTGTAGCATTCAAAATAGTACTCATATTACATCTCACTCTAAGAAATCCAAAAAAAGGAAATTTTATCTATTATATAAAAGGCTTCGCTGAGTGACTGACTGACAGACAGCCTACAGCCCAAACCGCTAAAGATACGAACATGAAATTTGGAACAAAGATACATTGGACCACGTAATGGAGCACTAAGAACGGAATTTTGAAAAATCGACCTCTAAAGGGGTAAAACAGGCCCTTTTCGTTTGTATGTAACTTTTTATTCCCTTTACCGATTGACTTGAAACTTTGTATACATGCTACTCAAACAAAACAAAAGTTACGTCTGTTCCTGTTTTTCCGAATATTCCTTATCTAAGGGGTCAAATTGGGTACCAAAGTTGGTGAAAAAAGCGTCTATTACATCCAACGAGCTGAACGGTTATGGATGAAATCTGGTATGGAGGAAGCACACAACATGTTTCAACACATGAACTATTATTATCCCGGAAATTCTATGGGGATCCTTAGGGATAGCCAAAAATAATCAGTTTAGGCTACAACCCAATCCACTAAAGATAGAGACTTGAAATTTCGAACATAGGTACAATGTACAACGTAATGAAGCACAAAGGACGAAAATTTCGAAAAATCGACCTCTAACAGGATAAAACGGGCCCTTTTTGTTTGCATTTAATTTTTTATTACCTTTACCGATTGACTTAAAACTTTGTATATATGCTTTACAAATAAAATAAAAGTTACGTTTCTTCCTGTTTTTTCGAATTTTCGTTATCTAACGGGTCAGATAAGTTCCCAAAGTTGGTGAAAAAAGCATCAATAATTACATCAGACGAGCTGAACGGTTATAAATGAAATCTGGTAGGTATGTAGAAAGCACACAACATGTTTCAATACAGTAACTATTTTATCCCGGAAAATCTATTGGGTTTCTTAGCAATAGCCAAAATAATCAATTATAAAGATAAAAGGGGTAAATGAATTCTAACGAAATTTGGTACGACGCTAGACAATAACACAAATTACCACTTGGGGTACTGCTATCCCGGAAAATTTCAGTGGGTCCTTCAGGATATCAATTTCCTAAAAAAGTACTAAATGACTGTTCGAAAACCGATGCAATATTGTTTGAAAATAGCTCACCCTTTTAACTAATATATGACTATTAACGTCCTGGGAAAAGTCCCGGATTCCTTGTCTAACGCTAGACCAAACATCCTATATAAGCGTGAAAAATAACTTGATCGCGTTTTTTTTTAAACGTAGTGAAATATATAGAATTAAATTGAGATAATTTAGATCCTTCAATGGGGGCAAAATGGGCCCCTAATAGTTTATGAACGATTTTATTTTGTGAGCCAATAGACTTGAACTTAGGGTACATACGGATCAATAACTACTTACTTTACTATGGAACTACCCTGAAAAAGCGAAAATTACCTATTCTTTACATTTTGTCGCGGGTCGATGAATTTTTTGTGTTGAACAGCTAATTTTATTTACGTGATTTCTGGGTTGGTACCATAGTAAAAGTTAGTCAAATGATGAGTATAATGGAATCCTAGAACATGCCTGTCGTCTAGATGTAGGTGCGCTATGTATTTTTCAAATAAAATGTACCTTCTTGTGTGCTACTTTTTCTTCTGTACTTGGTCAGAGAATGTCTGAAAGTCCTACAAGTGTCTCGATCACTTTTGACCGCGTAAACGGTTATGGGCGAGATTGTCATTGAGTTCAGAATAATCGAAATTAAATTTCTAATGACTTAATGAAACATGATGAATACCTGTACTGGCCTTTTTTAGGGTTCCGTACCCAAAGTGTAAAAACGGGACCCTATTACTAAGACTTCGATGTCCGTCTGTCTGTCTGTCACCGTAGGTACCGTAATAGTTGGGCAGCTGAAATATTCACAAATGATGTATTTCTGTTGTCGCTATAACAAAAAATACTAAAAATAGAATAAAATAAATATTTAAGGGACATACAACAAACGTGATTTTTAGGAGTTTTTTGCTCTCTATTAATAACGGCAAGAGAAATGGGCTCCCATACGGTACGGAACCCTGCGTGCGCGAGTCCGACTCGCACTTGGCCGACCATGACGTGCGAATGGAGTTGGATAAAATTTGGTATACGAGTGGGAAACTACATGGCTCAACTCATGATCGTCATATATCTCATCATATATCGAAAAATATTCTTTATACTACACCTGCTCGGAAAGTACCTTTATACTTTATCAAATTTACGGTAGAAAGTACGTCATTGCATATCGAACAAATATGCGGGGAGAAAACGCATCTGAGCGGGAGAGTGTATGAAAATCCATTTCTTACGTGGTTTTTCTTTTTTAATTTTGGGTAAGACTATGCGCTGGTAACCAAAATATCAAAAGCCAAAAAGTTTTTACAGTGAGTTTTTATCTCCAAGTTCGCAAAATGACACTGGCCACTAGCTGTGTGTTGGATGGTGTCAAACAATTTGAAAAAAGAACATGTGAAAATTGCAGACGCCATTGGCGCCATTTTCATGTGTTACATTAAGCTTCACTAACTGCAACAATTTCAATATAAATTTCAATTAGTAAAGATTTAGTTTTTTATTTTCCTCGTAGGTGTAGTATAAAGCACTATGTATCACTCGAGAGAAAGTGCGATTCCCGATCTCGGGTGTTTTAAACGACACCCTCGACGGTAATCGGTCACTTTCTCCTCTCGGTGAACAATGTACTATTTCTCGCTATAAAAAAAAAACAGTAGGTATATTAAAATATAACTTTATTAATTATTTATTTTATGACAAGTTATAAAATAACGCGGTCCAAACCGTGGGCTATTAAAGTCAAAGAACATTATTTATTGTTGAACTGTGTTACATTGAGATCTTACTACTAATCACAAAAATATTGAATTATCAGTTAGGTCCAATATGGCCATAAAATAATCATTAGAACGTGAAAAAATTATACAATCATTATTATTAAATTTAATTCGAATATTTTGCAATTTATCATCTAAAAATTGTCGTACTCCATAATAAGCTTTAGATACAAGTAAATTTAAGCAAATACTGAGACAAAGCAGGCCAATCCGTGGGCTAATTATTACCCTTGCAAGTAATACGACAACGTGGGCTAAACCAAGAGCTATTATTTTAAGCAAAAAAAGTACTAAGACAACGCGGGCCAAACTGTGGGAAATTACTATTTAAAGTAAGTACTAAGAAAATGCGGACCAAACCGCGCGCCATAATCATTTTAAGCAAATACTATAACGACGCGGGCCAGACCATGGGCTATTATCATTGCAAGCAATACGACAACGCAAGCCATACGGCAGGCTATTGTAATTTTAAGCAAGTACTTAGACAACGCGAGCCAAGCTACGTACTATAAATTACCATATTAAGCAAGTACTAAGAATGCGCAGGCCAAACCGCGACCTATTATCATTCTAGCTAAACACTGGGACAATTAAGGCCAAACCGTAGGCAATGCCTATTACTTGAAAAGATAATGCCTACTAAGCATTAACTTTTCAAGTAATACGTTATACGACAATGCAGGCGAAACCACGAAGTATTATTATTTTAAGCAAGTGCCAAGACAACGCGGGTCAAACTGTGGCTTATTATCATTTTAAGCAGTTACTCGAACAAAGCGGCCAGACCGTGGGCTATTATCATTGCAAGTAATACGACAACGCGTGCCAAACGGTAGGCTATTACAATTTTGAGGAAGTATTAAGACAACGCAGGCTAAGCTGCGTGCTATAAATTATCATCTTAAGCGAGTACTAAGTATACGCAGGCCAAACCGCGACCTATTATCATTTTAGCCAAATACTATGACAATTCAGGCCAAACCATAGGCATTATCCTTGCAAGTAATACGTTATACGATAATGCTTTGCTAAACCACGACCTATTATTAATTTAAGGAAGTGCCAAGACAACGCAAGCCAACCGGCAGCCTTTTATAATTTTAAGCAAGTACTAAGACAAACGTGGGTCAAACCACGGGCTATTTTCATAAGCCAGTACCTGTCTACTAAGACAACGCGGGCGAAGCCGCGGGTTTTAAGCTAGTTCAGAATAAATATATTTAGGATTTTTTTTAAACTTAAACTATGTGCATTTTTAATGAAAAACCCTGTCACTTCGTAACTCCAAAACTAGAGCTGCTACAAAAAAACGGCATATATTTTTGAAATCAGCGTGTAAAAACTATTCAGATTCATGTAAAACATCTCATGCAACAGACATGCTGTTTTCCAGTGTAATTAATACTGGAAATTGTTTAATCAGTTACAACTGAGCACTGTTGTGGCTCGAATGACACGTTAAACTGTGGGTCTCGGTCAATTCAACCGTTACGCAACTTAGACGCCTTCGGACGGCTAAAATAATGTTGATTCCAGGGCTAGCCAGGCTAGCTAGACTAGTAAGTTCGTATAGGCATGGTGCCTATTCGAAATTACAACACATTTTATTGGGAATTGCGAGTAAATATAAAAAACGTAATCTAACAATGAAGAAACTGACACACGTAAGCTGTAAAATCATAGCACTCTTTTTATGTGGTGTCCGAGTGCTCGTAGCAAACGACTACGCGCTACGTCTACGGACTTAGTGACGTAGCCGTAGGCTACTCGTAGGCGTAGACCTACATACATACACGTAGATACGATACCTAGCTACGAATTTCTACGAAGCTCGAAATTTTTGTGTTCCTTATTTTGTCTTCAGTATTATTCAGAAAGTAGGTGTACTAAACCGGAAGGGGGTGTTTTTGTTCACCATAATTATGAGCATTTATGTTTCTGATAGCTGTCACATACAAAATTGCAACTAGGAAATGAAAATAATGTTTTTTTCTCGAACTCCAGGTAGGCCGCACAGTAATTTTTTTTATAACTTACTTTACTTTACTTTCTTACTTTCCTTTATTAGACGTAACTTTTCTGAGAAACCCTGTAGCATCTACATATTTCTATATCAAAAATTAAAAAAAAAAAACATTTTTTCTAGAAAGTCCTGAATCGCTCGAATTTTCCTTAATCACGTCAACTCATTAGTAAGTTGGAAAACAAAGTCAATTAACATAGCCGAGGGTTGTTTACTTGCTCTCGTGAAACTTGATTTAGGTGTTTACAACTTAGATGACCTAAGTTGAGCTTTGTCTGGTTTTAATTGATAGATTGCTGTGTAGCTTTCTAAAGACCTTTCAGGTTTTTTTTATCCATTTAAGGTATATGTTCTTAGTTATCTTATATTGAGGAAATAAAAAGTACGTTAGTTTGTATAGACCGGGTGGCTAGCCCTGGTGTCAGAGCATTTAAGCCGCCTGAAGACCACCAACATGGTTAAACGGTTAAAACAACCGGGACCTACTATTTTTCTGTCGTCCTAGTCACGGTAGCGCTCAGATGGAAGTAATAAGCTGAGGGGATAATACAGAATCTTAAAAGTACCAAATTTTTCATGTATTAATTTAATATCATTATTAATCGGAAACATCGTAAAAGTGTCATAAATTAAATTTAAAAGAGAATATCCAGTATTCAATTTCATTCTCTGTAGTTGTATGTAGTATTGTGTTTTGATGTAATAAAGACACATGTCGCTTAAACAGAGCCAAGTACTATCATTCAATTTAAAAAAAAAGCTTATGCTATAACTTATACCAATTCAAACACAAATACTTGAGTTACATTAGTTCAAAATGTTATTGAACGACATTTAAATTAAAGTTGAAATCAAATATAAGGAGACATCTTAAACACGATCTCTGACCCCAAACCGTAGTATTATTATATATTCTTTGCCCAAACTAAGCAATGCTTGTGATATAACTGCCAGAGACTGATATACTACATATACATATTTTTAAATACATACTTACTCGTATATAGACAATACCTAAATAACACCCAAACACAGAGCAACACTTACGTTCATCACATAAATGTATGCCCTGGGTGGGGATCGAACCCACGTCTCTTTGATCCAGAAGTCAGGGTCACTAACCACTGAGCCACCGAGGCAGTCATTGAAATTCTTTTTCTAAGTAGTCTAGGTCCTATCCGATATCCTATTTATCTTCTAACTCACAAAGTAATCACCACAAAGATTTCTATAAGCTATTATCACCTACAGTTTGCCGATTAAAATGAAACTCTAACAAAGCTTTCTAAAGGTTCATTCTTAATTAACCAGATTGCGATAAAAGAAGGGGGAGTTTATAGAAAGACTATTGTTCCCCCGTATTGTTTCCCGATGACATCGAGTTTTCTACTCGGGTAGTAGTTGCTTTAAAAATGGGTTGATCGTATTGGTTTTCATTGGAAAGGGCAGCCTTTTTCACTGGGTGCAGTTACTTTAAAATAGGTTTTTTTTTTAACGCAAATAAGACCGCGTTTGACCACCAACTACAACTGTTTGACTACAAGGTTGATGCATGGTATTGATTTTCATTGGAAAGGATAGTATTTTTCATTAAAAATGGTTTGAATTACTTCTTGGTTGATTACATTTTATTTCCTTTGTTTTTAAAGTCAGTATGGAATATAGACATACTCTTTATTGTGCACTTTGAAGAAAACGTTAAAAAGAAAAAAAATACAAACAGATTGAGTGCTACAAACGGTCGTAAAATCACTAAGAGCGAAATCTACCGGGCAACTTGTTGAACCAGTATGATTATAATCAAGCAGATAACTTTCGGCTTTTAGCTGCAATTAGTAAAAATAATAAAGTATCTGTGTACCTAGTGAGCTCGTATTTGCCTTATAATTTACCCGGCGAACTTAGTTTCACGCAATATCTTCATTAATTATAGCCTATGTGTTATTCTGATGTATAAACATTACTATTGCGAAGTTTCATCTCAATCCAATCAGTAATTTTTGCGTGAAAAAAGGAACAAACATCAATAAATACAAACTTTCGCTTTTATAGTATTATTAGGACTTTAAGCCGGTAAGTTTTTAAATGAAAGTTTTAAACTCGTTTTAGGCTATTATTTTTGAGTAGCTTAGCTCAAATTACTACAACATGTAATAGTACATAAGAAACATTTTTTGAACGTGACAAAATTATATAAAAACAGTCTCTAACTTAATTGACACCACTACGAAAGTATAGGCATATACAGTAACTACTTTGATACCTACGTTGGCTATTCGGCCTTCGACTTTGCAGGTTAAAACCTCGAGACTAAGGTTAAGCTTCTAATGCCTGCTAGCCTTGCTAATGGAGGTTAAAAATAACAAACTTCCGCATGAATTTTCATCCCGTATTTAACCTTCTACAGTAAGTATAAATTATGATCAGTCAAGGTATAGGTCGAATCAAATATTTTAGTGGGTGTGAAATTAGCCACAAGTTGGGCAAAACCCAATCCATACAGCTATTATGTAAACTTCAGTTATTGGATTTCACGCAGCTAGTAGCTAACTTCGCAGTCGCCAAGAAATTGGATTCAGCTGTACTGACTGTGATACTGACTACTAAGGTACAATCGCTCTTTGACATCTATGTTCCACTATAGAATATTAAAGGAATGGTACATTAAGGTACTTTCCAGTAATAGCTACACAACTATGCTTCTGCTAACTCATTGTATTTTTTTTATCCATAGGCCAACAGCACAAAAATACTATACAAAATATTAAATACTGTTTTAGATTCAGTACAAAACGTATTATCATGTATTTGCTAGACTCAGACTTCTTAGACTCCGATGGAGAAAGTACTTAAAGTACTGTGTTTACGCAATCTTATTGATGCTGGAAATCAAATGAAACCCAAACATTGACACCATTACTCTATGACGTAAACGTTCTTATGTAAAAGGAATATCACATTCTCCAAAGACTCCAAACCACATAAGCTACCGACATGTCTGGAAGTATTATATTGTTTACTCAAACGAGCGAGATCTGTGGAACTTTCCCGAAACTTCTCGAATCCTTGTGAGATAAAAACTTGGTCTGCGCAGTGTTTTGCGTGCACGCTACGTTCCAAGTTGGAGACAGTTAGTTTTGGCCAAAGGGAGATTCACTATCGCGAGACCCATGAATTTTGTCTGGTGGAATGGTACTGATCAATGGAACTAGTGACGTGAATGATATAAATTCTACGTCGCTAGTTCCATAGTGGTACTTGCGAAGTAAACATACGTGATTAGTACCATCAATGGGATTAATCAATGGTACTACTAACAGAAAACCGAATTTTCTAACGTATCATGCATATTCTCTTTTTGAATAAAAATACCTTAAAATTGAATTAATAATCTTGAAGCATTAGCATGTAATTTTTAGCAACATCCTATGCATAATATATTAAGAAGTAGAGTTATATATAGTTTGTTCTACAACTTTTCCCTAATCTCAACAAATTTCGCTACTATATTTTACTTATTTGTATTAATAAAGGATGCGCTTGACTTCCCTTATTTTGTTAGTGGTCGATCGTGGGCGTATTATAAAGTCTGGTATAGCACCAATTACACTTTTAATCCCATCGTTATCAATATTACAAAAGATACTAATGCGCGCCATTGCTCGTTCCTTATCTAAATCTGTAGCGTCGCTAGTGTTGTGCCCTCTCTTGGCGCGCGTTAGGGATGTGCCGATACCAATCGACTCGGAGAGTCGATTATGCGGCTAACAGATTCGGCCATCCTGATCACAGTCCACGTCCCCGTGGCACTCTCAGCAACTGGACTCCTGCACTGAACACAGAAGCAACTGGGCCATGAGCAGCAACTGTTCACAAACAACAAACGTTAAACACAGGTCCTCATTCTGAAGAGGTTGTGAACTTACTCAGCCGCAATGGTGCTGTACGTGACATCAGGATACACTTTTCGGTCGGTTAACATCATATAACAAGACTGAATGTTTTGCGAATCGCGAGCCACTCAGACGAACCAAATCATTGCAACATCAGGAATGTATTTTGATTCGTTATGTCGTAGACTTCTTAATTTATCTCCCTTTGACTTAAAATTGTCAGAACTTGAATTGAGATTCTAAACGATATCCAATTCCAGGGTTAGAAAATAATGTTATACAGACCCACAGGTGGATGTTATCATACAGTATAGAACAATGTCACCGTATCGCTCCAAGCGTGCATTGTAGTCGTGTGGAGAGCCGTGGTGCAGTGATGCAGTCTCGTCCAGATGTCGCCGCAGTCGGCAACCGCTCTGGAACAGCATCACCGGCTCGGGCGCTGAAGCGGATGCAGCGCCTCTGGACTCGCCAGCTGTAGTTGAGCAGCTGTTGTCGCGCTGCTTGAAGATATTACGACCAGATGTCTGGTCCTCGCTTTCCAATGTTATTGAAACGGTATCGGGAACAAGATCGTCAATATCATAGCTGACAGCCTCAATCTGACTGGGAGATTTGGCTACAAGTCCTACCATAGCTGGCAGACTGTCTCGTGGCAGAGACATCAGCTACACGTCCCGTCCGATGAAGGACAGACTGTCTCGCGGAGAGACACTTCAGGTACACGTCCCGTCCGATGAAGGACAGACTGTCTCGCGGAGAGACTTCAGGTACACGTCCCGTCCGATGAAGGACAGACTGTCTCGCGGAGAGACTTCAGGTACACGTCCCGTTCGATGAAGAACAGACTGTCTCGCGGAGAGACTTCAGGTACACGTCCCGTTCGATGAAGAACAGACTGTCTCGCGGAGAGACTTCAGGTACACGTCCCGTTCGATGAAGAACAGACTGTCTCGCGGAGAGACTTCAGGTACACGTCCCGTTCGATGAAGAACAGACTGTCTCGCGGAGAGACTTCAGGTACACGTCCCGTTCGATGAAGAACAGACTGTCTCGCGGAGAGACTTCAGGTACACGTCCCGTCCGATGAAGGACAGACTGTCTCGCGGAGAGACTTCAGGTACACGTCCCGTTCGATGAAGAACAGACTGTCTCGCGGAGAGACTTCAGGTACACGTCCCGTCCGATGAAGAACAGACTGTCTCGCGGAGAGACTTCAGGTACACGTCCCGTTCGATGAAGAACAGACTGTCTCGCGGAGAGACATCAGGTACACGTCCCGTCCGATGAAGGACAGACTGTCTCGCGGAGAGACTTCAGGTACACGTCCCGTTCGATGAAGAACAGACTGTCTCGCGGAGAGACTTCAGGTACACGTCCCGTTCGATGAAGAACAGACTGTCTCGCGGAGAGACTTCAGGTACACGTCCCGTTCGATGAAGAACAGACTGTCTCGTGGAGAGACTTCAGGTACACGTCCCGTCCGATGAAGGACAGACTGTCTCGCGGATAGACTTCAGGTACACGTCCCGTTCGATGAAGAACAGACTGTCTCGTGGAGAGACTTCAGGTACACGTCCCGTCCGATGAAGAACAGACTGTCTCGCGGAGAGACTTCAGGTACACGTCCCGTCCGATGAAGGACAGACTGTCTCGAGCTAGGCTCTGCGTATTACAATCAGCCATGACCACCGAAAATAATTCTTCAGCTAGCGTGATCAATTATGATAACCTTAACACATTCTAGTAGGCCACAGTCGGTACGATCGACAATGGTCATCATCGAAGTTGAGTACCAAACGCACAGGATAGGTAACAATTCGGCAACCGCCTTTGTGGGTAGGCTATGTTCAGCAGTAGGCTAGTAAAATTCAGTACAGTAGTAAAGCTATTAGTAATATAAGGCAGCTCAAATCCTGATCAGCTATGATCACCACTTGCCTTTGTAGGCTTTGTTCACAATCAATGATTACCTCATGCACGAGTCAGCTCCAAGAATTACAATTCACCAACTGTAATCGTGATAATGATGACTGATGACGTACCCCATACACCATGCTCCTTACAGGTCCTGACGATAATAACAATGTTTACCTCATGTGATGCTATGCGTCACACACCCATACTGTCGCTGAGGATGATCATGTTGATGGTCTCGCGCTGAATCGGTGCTCTGTCGCAACTGATAACTCGACATAAAATCAATCCTGTTGGAAGGCCACTATATTTTATAGTAACTCACTGGTTTCTATAGTCCATTCCATACTTAACCTTCGAATGTCCTTGCTGATAACTTACGCCTCAATCGTCAGAGGAATATGCCGTCATAGTGTCTCGCATTCGGTGAGGTGGACACCGTCCATCCACTTGATGCTCAAGGTCCATTCGCTTTGGTGGAGTATATTCCTTGGTATTGTTGTCATAACACATTTCTGTACTCCGCTCTCGTCCGTTGGACATGAAAATGATAAACAATACATTATAGTGTTATCAAAAACCATCATACACTGTTACTGTTCATTTATGAAACATAAATCAAAATTCGAAGACGCCTGTAAAAAAATATTACAGCAAATCACTTCGCCCATAACGTGCCCCATTTCATTGTTAACGCTGCCACATTGTTTTGTTAGCTTCTAATCTGACTAGTCATAGAACATTCCAAATATTTACATGATACATGTCACCATCCGAAATTCTGACACTAGGACATGTCAGTCAGCCCATTGGGGTCAACGTTTTGGCTCGGTTAAACAGTACTAGTTTTACAGCCCAAAGTGTTTCAGGTTACTCAAGGTACAACAATAACATGATGTCCTTAAGTCGTACACCCTTAAGAGCGTACAGCCTTAACAATGTTTTTATATTTTTCGATGAAAATGTTGAGACACATGGACTACAAATGATATACAAAATTACCAATAGACCTGTCCACTAAGTCTATCTCAACAATAATAATATATGTGCCTTTGCAATTTCACATTTCACTTACCATGTTTACAGATGTACCTTTTTGGATGGGTGGCCATGGAATTTCAGTCAAAAATATTATAGTTGTGTGACACCATGATATTGGCAATACATAAAAATGATATACTTATGTGCAGACAAGTATAAGCCACATTATATTAACTTACTTTTGTAATTTTGTATTTCACGGTCAACATTCAAAATTCTGAACTTTTATGGATGGGTGACCAATAGTGACCATATAATTCAGTCACATCAGAGTAGGCTGAAACTATATAATAACAGTCATGCACATGGTAGTTTGTGTGATACACAGTAGCCAAACATAAATTCTCACCCCGGGTAGTAAATGTGTCTTGTCCGGACCAACGTTCCGATGAAATTGCATTTTTTACTAATCCGGACCAACCTTGACATGAAATTGTATTAGAGATGACAGTATAATCATTAGTGCCACTACTCACATTTAACAAGAATTAACAACCACAGGCAGGAATACTTTCAGTCACTGCTTGTTACCAGTCAGCCTTAGCAGGTCATGCCAGTGAAGTGTGCCTTGAGACCTCCGCAGTACAATCATATCTGATTTTCATACTGTGACTGAGTATCATTCCATGTACCTAATATAATTCTTACCATGTTATCTCCACAATGTAGTGCATTATAAATGATACAGCTAGTTCATGCTGTCACTGGCTATGTTGGCCAGGCTCCATTCCAGTATTTATTGGTAATAAAACACTTCTACTTACATTATCATTTTGTAGGCTAGCACTTGCAAAGAACGATACATATAATGCAGCACGGATGCAACTTATAGCCCAGTCTACGGCTCTTTATGGTCATTCTGCAAGCTTGGAAACAAACACCCAGTTGACCTTTGATAATGAACTGTGTAGGTCAATGACCCCAGAATATGTCAACAATCTATAGTTTAGATACAGATATCTCACTGTTAAGTACTGAATGAATACTTACATGTACGCATCATTGTTTCATGATGGTTTAGTTGCCAACTCCTGTGTATACATGCCACACTAGCACTAGGTACTTGGCCAATTAGAACTCTGAGCATTTTCAACAGGATGCAATGCAAATGTTGCAAGAATAGGTTATTATCTTTTATGCCCAGACAAATGCACTTTGGTATCACTAATACCCGGTTTGGGGGTCATACTACGTAGGTAATTCAGAAATTTACCTGTATTCGATGATATTGCGTCATATTTCAGTACTTACAAGCCACTGTGATAACTAATGGCGCACTTACGGCGTCGTTAGTCGTAGTTTACGTTTTTCCACACATTTTTCACCGTTTTTCACAGTATTACGGGTTCCACAGCTAGCACACGGCAACATAAGACGAGATAACAGTTTTCACGTACTTTCTTCACGATTTCAAGGCATTTTTACCCATACGTTTTGAACATTTTGTGCCGGTCTATTCTACGACGCAATTACAACACAGCTTCACATCTTGCGTGTTACGTGAAGTAAATGTTTACTGTTTTCGATGCTTTTTACAGCTGGTACCAACAGTAATAGATGATTTCGTAATAAACAACCGTATATTCACCTAAAACAGAAAGAAAACGCAAGCGCCGAAAGCCGGCGCTTATTAAATCATTGGTTCATTTCACTTCTGAACTAATAAAGGATGCGCTTGACTTCCCTTATTTTGTTAGTGGTCGATCGTGGGCGTATTATAAAGTCTGGTATAGCACCAATTACACTTTTAATCCCATCGTTATCAATATTACAAAAGATACTAATGCGCGCCATTGCTCGTTCCTTATCTAAATCTGTAGCGTCGCTAGTGTTGTGCCCTCTCTTGGCGCGCGTTAGGGATGTGCCGATACCAATCGACTCGGAGAGTCGATTATGCGGCTAACAGTATATATTTACAGTATTTTATCTGAGGACCATTAAAGCGAGCGCGCTTTTTACATAGAGTAAATTATGTTTAGACCGGTCAAAATATTTAATTTTAATGTTATATTAGCAGGAAATAAATACGAATTCTTAAAAGATGTGGAACAAAATATGTTCGTTTTGATGTATATAATATGCCCTTAAAAGGATGCAAATTGATTACCAGCAACCCAATATAAATTATATTATACCTACATAAGAACCAAATATTATTTTCTTAGACTGTTTAATTTATTTCTTTATTTTTCTTTCGAGGAATAAAAACCTCGACGGTAAGCTCATTTCTAGGCAAGAAATATTACTTTCTTTTCTCGAAACTCTTAATAAAATGAAAGTAATACGTTCATCGGCCTAGAAACATCATCTTTTATATTCCTTCTAAATACAAAATAACGTATTTATAGGTAAGTACTGTGAGTCTAGAGAACGCAGTAACGAATTAACGAAACGACTTGATGTTTTGATGGTTATATTTTAAAAGTCTGAAAATGTAAAAGTTAGGCTAGGGGGTGAAACCACCCCCCCGAGTGGGTTCCCGCCTTGTCGTGGCGGGGGGGCTTAGTAGCCAGGTCTCGCCAGCCTGGTGAACGAAGAGGAACCCGAGGTGGGGCCGGCCTCTCCGGGTCTTGGGCCTCGACAAGCCCGTGCGGAGGCTGGCCAGTAGGTCGCAAGTCGACTGAGGTGGACTGCGGTGTCGCGCTCGTCGCGATACCGCGGCCGAGCCCATCGAGGCGGGGGCGGCGACGGGATGGACGGGCGCTGCCTATCCGTCCTGCCAGCGGCCCTAACGGGTGCCGCCAACGTGTTGGCGGAGGCGGTGGGGCTGCAGGGGAAGAGGAGTGTCGGTATCGCGACGGCCGTTCTCCCTATCCTCTGCAGCCGTAGTGGCAGGCGCGGGGCCACTTTAATTGACCCGTTGCATCGGGACCAGGGCTGTCGGACACGGGTGCTGTCTGACGCCCAGTGCTGGTTGGTCCTAGGTGGTGGATGACGATGTGTCTGGTGTTCGGCACATCGTTATTCTGGCGGGAGCCGAAGCTCCGTGGTGGGGCCCGAGTTGGGCCAGCGCTGTCGGGTGCCGCGGAGGAGTGCGCAAGCGTGCCCGTAGCCCCGACACCAAGCGCAGTGGCGGAACACCCAGGGGTTTTGGTGGGTATACTGTCTAGTCGGCAGGACTCCCACATAACCACCCGCCTGCCCTCGAGGTGCGGTGGTATCTATAAAAGATTTCCCCTGGTAAAAAAAAAAAAAAAAAAAAAAGGGGGTGAAACCGCAGTTAAAAGCTAGTATCTAATAAATGAATAAAAGAAAATAAAAAACATGAAATAAAGCTTTCAACCAACCCTTTTAAATGAACGACGCACACAAATCCACAAATATCAACACACGCCATATGTGAATGAAAAAGGCTGCGGCAGTAACATTACAATACAAAAACGGCAAAAACAAAATGAGGCCCATTTCCCGCGTTCTCACCACATAAGCATCGACAAAAACCTGCCAAATTTCCACAAAGATAGTGTCATTAGCGAGCACTGGAGGCTCCCCGGCTAGGGTTACCAGATGCAAATTTAAAAGTCCGGAGTAAAGCTTATTTTCAGTGAAAATTCTGAAGATACGAGTATTTCGCAATATGAAAATTCTCAAATGTCTTACGGGGTCCTCCAAGAAGCTGTAAAAAAGTAAGCAATTGGAATCTCATCCAAGGCTCACACGGAGATAGTGAAGCCTGATAGAGGTTTTCATCATGAAACAATCCATAGGATGTTCACTGTTGGACATTTTTTTTTTAAATTCTGAATAGGTTTGCGTTTGACCACATACTGCCTCATGTTGAGCAGATAAGCGGTCTAGGTTGTAGTACGCTTACCTAGAAGATACCTACAGTACATAGGCCTCCCATAAGTGCAGAGGTCTTATAATAGGACCGGTTAAAAGCGGCTTGAATCTATGAATAGGTCATCAGAGCATAACCTTCTGTATGACTCGTTGGGCTACATTGAGCTTGTTAATAACTCCCATAGTGAAAGACTACGTTTCAGTACCTTAAATCATCACCGATAACACACTCATACCTGCACTACATACCTTAGGTAATGAGATGTATAAGTAAATGTATCCACTACTGATCAAATCTTTTTCCCTGTTATTTTTCTGCAGAGAAGAACCCAAGAATTTAAAAATCTCAGGATAAATCCTGAGTCATGGTAACCCTAGTCTCGGCGTACCACCCACTGGTTCGAGTACAAAGAGGCCCTCAACAAAGCTTACTGAAAACTTGAATAAGACTTGGCGTTAGTTCGGTTCATTTGTTTTGACTGGCTTTCATAGACGGGCTAATTACGGCAGATCATCTTTATGGACCTTTCAAAGATTATATTTTGTAAATGAGGTCGATTTTGTCTCGAAAGTGAAGTTAGCTACTGTATAAAATCGTTAATTTAAAATTTTCGGTGGCAAACAGATGAATGACCGAGTTTTATACATCAGACGTTACACCTTATGGTATTTATTCTTTTTGTTCGGAACTACATATAGTAGTACTTACATATATTTTAGGCTTGAAACTAAAAAAGCACACACAAATGATTTCCGCGACGGAGCCCGGTCAGATACTTTTGTAGGAAACCTAACGCAGTTTCTGTCCGTAATTTGTTGTTTTGTTTATTAGGTTTAACTTCTATAAGTACTTACTTCAAGTTAATGTACAAAAAATGTACCCATGCGGGACGTCAGTGCAGGACTGATCGCCCTTACTTCAAATTAGAATTAGAATTACCTACTTCAATGGTTGTTCTTATTCAAATTTGACTTTTTAGAAGACCCAACCTAGACCCTCGTATAATTTTCCAAAGACCTTCAGACGATCTAAACTCGAGCTTACGTGAACTTTCCAACGACTTTTCTCTTAAAGTTTCTTCACCTCAGTCAATAGGTATCGTGTATGACCAAGCAACATCGAACATATTGATCTGTGTATACGCTCCAAGAAAACCGCCGCCCAATTATGTTGCTCCAACATAATCCAGTTTGCTTTAACAAGAATAGTTACAATAACCTGTAGAGAAACTAACCTTTTTGTTAGCTTCTCTACATTCAGACTCTTTCAACGATAACACTGCCAACTTACAATTCTAGTTATGAAATTCAAATTTTTGAAATGTTTATATTTTGACAGGATCAGCGATCCTTGTTTTGTAAAATTGGGCAGTCTTGAGTTGGAACTGATCTGGAAGACACCTTTTTTTCCTAAATATGTGACGGTGTGAATTTGAGGGTTGCGTGGATGAGTCCTGTAAACGGCATGAGCGTCGCGTGAACAGTCAGGGTGAGAGGCTCCGGTCCCTTTGACTTTGATTACAGGTGGATCTCTTGTTTTGGGGCCACTGACCCCTTACCCCTGGAGCACTGGGCTGGCGCTGACTTAGAACCCTGTCGGCCAGTTTGGGCCGGCGCCTGTCGGCCGGTTTGTGCCGACGCCTCCACCTCAGTCGACAGATGTCTTCACGCTAGCGCTCACCTAGCGCTACCTGGCTGGCGCCACACTATCGGCGGGTCCAGCTCAGGCTCTAGAAAATCCTCGGCCAGCCTCCAGCGTGGTTCAACGAGTGCTACCCTCTCCCTTTTGGCTAACTTTCCAAGGACACCTTCAAAATTCTCTCTCTCTCTCCGTTTCTTGAAGATTTAATTGACTATAAGTGCAGTGCGTGTTGTGTAAATAAATGTGTAAATACTAAGGTTAGTCTTCTGTTTTAATCTTCTCTCTCCGAACCGTTAGGAATCCTATCCACTAGGTAGGACTCTTAGGTTGGTTAGGTTTCTCTGAAGTCTCGTAACTTGTGGTGTGGCAACCGGCTCCCCCGCTTGCCACATTACGGGTTCTCTAATCCTTTTTTAACTTGTGGTGCTGCAAACGGCTTCCCCGTTTGCAACATTACAGTTTGGCGCCCGACCTTTTTACTAATCCACCCCTGACTACTTATATTTTCTTATTTTACTGTTACTTGTTTCTTTTATTTCCTAAATTCTAAACCGATACTTCCACAAGTATCCACCCATCTTACACCTTAGGTATTTTTGGATTCTCTTTTGGTTATCGTACTTCAATTCTCCATACATTACTCTATACTTGACTTTACAGTACACAGGCTACATAAATACCGCACCCCTACATACAGTCACCTACTACCTGGTTACCTCTGTAACCTACACCCATTCTTCGCTTGACGGTGTTAAAACCTAACGGTCACCTTCAAGTTGGGGTTTGGGAGACTATACGGCGAGCTGGAGGAGAGTATCCTCTCAGTGTACGTCACATACAGTTTGTAAGTTACCTAACTTACAGCTGAACACTCTTCGTAGTACATAGTAGTACATATCAACACTTGGCCTAGTATATAAATTATATTCTAGTACTACCTGGTATTACGTGTATTTTATTCCGCGAGTCTCTCTCTGTTCTCATACGTCTTCAGTCATTACTATTCCCTTGACTCTACAGTACATTTAAACAACACAATACCGCACCCTCTCATACAAGCACTACTACCCGATTACCACTGTAATCGACATCCATTCTTCACTTGGAGGTGTTAAAACCTATCGGTCACCTACAAGTTGGGGTTTGGAAGACTATACGACGAGCTGGAGGAGAATATCCTCTCAGTGTACGTTACACGCAGGTTGTAAGTTGTCTTGGCTTACAGCTGAAGTATTCCTACATTCACAATACGTTTCAAGGTACTAGGTGATTTTTTACCTTATTTTTGTTGAACGAGTTTTGCTCATGTGAATTTTATGCTCATGTTCTCACTAACCCTAATTTATTAATATTTCAGATGTGCAAGTTCAATTGAATATTAGTTACTTGACCTAATACTATTTTTTAGCTAATATTTCTTTCTTATCTTTGGTAATACGTCGTATCTTATTATTTTTAATGTAATACCTATTAGATTTACAAAAAATGGCTAAAAACATCGTTTATTCTCATTTAAACAAACTTGAACTTGAATATGAGATCTCAATTCGTCATGAAACACCTTCAGGGAGTGTTTCCTCTCTCAAGGAGCAATTGGAGAGACTTTCTGTACTGAAACCAGCTGAAGTCATTTCTAAGTCGGTTTTCTCAGTGTCAGTTGACTTAGATCAAGTGTCAAAGACTTTGAAGTATATCAAGGATAAAGTTTCAATGTTAGAATCTTCTCCGGATAGGTTGCTAACTAAGAAGGTTGAATCATTTTTGAATCATACTCATTTTCGTCTTGATCGTATTGACGTTTCAACGATTTCGGAAGAATCCTTAAAGCAAAACTACAAAGTTTTAAGGAACGATTTTTTTTCAATTAAGAAAAGATTCGATGCAGTTCTTAGCAACTTCGAGCATCTACCGAGTATTGATAATACTCAAGACAATGACGATTCTCCCTCTGGATCAGTTTCGGTTTCGCCCCGAACTGAACATAGAGATCATCAACCTGAGTTACTATTCTCAAAGGCTGATTCTGTTCCACATATACCTACAATACAGGAAAGCACTTCGAATTCTACACAATCTATACTTCTACCACAAGAAGTATTGCTTACCTTAGTCAATGCTTTAACAAAGAATACTCAAGTCTCTCATTCTAATGTCATGGTTGATTTTAAAAGTTTGACATATGATGGAAAATCATGCCCTCGCTCTTTCTTGCAAAGGATGGAAGAGTTCCGTCGATCTAAAAGCATTTCTGATGAAAGTATTGTCAAACATGCTTTTGAAATCTTTAAAGGTGATGCTTTACATTGGCTTAGGTTTCAAATCTCTCAAAATGACTCATTGTCTTGGGATGAAATCAAAAGTTTGTTGATTAGAGACTTTGGTGAATTCGACTTCGATTATAAACTCTTGGAAGCGATTCGTAAGCGAACTCAAGGAAAAGACGAGTCAATAGCCGTTTTTGTTTCGATAATATCGGGTATGTTTTCCCGCCTACAAACACAGTTACCAGATGCAGAAAAGTTACAGATTATTCTGCGTAACATTCGACCTTGTTATTCGATTTTTGTAGCTTTGAAGGAAGTAAAAACTCTTAACGAGCTGATTAATGTTTGTCAATTGTATGAGAATTGTATGGATAAGAATTCTAGTTTTCATGAACCTCTCCATAATGATGCTTTTTGGGCAAAGGATTTTAACTATCGTCCCTCAACTTCTGGATTTTCTAAAAATGTTTTGAAAGCAAGTGAAGTCGTTAAGGAATCTCACCCCTTAAACTCGCAACCGCAGACGATTCCTACGCCTAATTTCTATAATTTCTGCCCACGTTGTAGAGTCACAGGCCATTCCTTAAAAACTTGTACTAAACCAAGGACTTTGGTTTGTTTCAAATGTGGTCTACAAGGGGTAAAGGTAACAGACTGTCCTAAGTGCTCCGTTACTTTAAATCAAAAAAACTAAATAATGACTTGAATGATGATTCTAAATCTTACAGCGATTCTAATGATTGGCAGCAATGGTTGAATACGGTTCGAAATTTTATGTTTTGTTATAAGACAACTGCTGTGTCTTATGATAAAGAAAAAGATTTTAATAGACCTTTTATTAATGTATCTATTAATGAACAAACTTTTTCGGGTTTATTAGACAGTGGGAGTTGTGTTACTATTTTAGGTAACAATTCTCATAAGGATATCTTAAAGTTAGGTTTCAAGTTATACAAATCATCATTTCAAGTCATGGTAGCTAATAAACAAAAATCAACGTCATTGGGTTACTTTCATCTCCCGATCAAATTTAATAATCGGATAAAATTTATTAAAGCTTTCGTCTTCCCTGATATTTACCCTTCCTTAATTCTTGGTTGGGATTTTTGGGAAAAGTTTGACTTAACACCTAAAATACTTTCTCTTGAAGTTAACTCTGAAAATAAGGAGCTTGTGTCTTGTTCTATTGAAAATAAGGTTACTTCGTTTAACCATCTATCTAATAATCAAAGTGAAATAGCTAAGGCTATGATTGAACGTTTTAAATCGATTTCTTTTGAAGAAAAGGGTCATTTGGGTCGTACTAATCTGATATCACACCGGATTGATACGGGTGATTCTTTACCTATCAAACAAAGGTGTTATCGACTTTCTCCGGAAAAACAAAAAGCTCTTATTGTTGAAGTCGATAAAATGCTTGACTTAAAAGTTATTGAATCATGCGAAAGCCCTTGGCTATCTCCAGTTCTTATTACTCCAAAAAAAAATGGAGAATGGCGTTTTTGTGTTGATAGCAGGAAATTGAATGCAGTCACTCGAAAAGATGCTTATAGTCTTCCCTTTATTTCGGAAATACTAGATAACCTCAAAAATGCTAAATATCTATCAAGTATTGATATTGCTAAAGCTTTTTGGGAAATTCCGCTGCATCCTGACGATAGAGATAAGACTGGTTTCTACGTCCCTGGTCGTGGAATGTATAGATTTACAGTTATGCCTTTTGGTTTAACTAACGCTCCAGCTACTCAACAAAGGTTGATGGATACCTTATTTACTCCAGAGTTTGATAATAAGGTATTTTGCTATTTGGACGACATAATAGTAATAAGCGATTCTTTTGATGAGCATATATCTCTTCTACTTAAAGTTCACCAAAAGCTTTCTTATGCTGGATTAACCATCAACTTTGAAAAGAGCAAATTTTTTCGTAAAGAGCTTAAATATCTGGGTTATGTCGTGGGTGAGCTAGGTCTTCGTGCTGATCCCGAAAAGATAGAAGCTATCATCGCTTACCCTGTTCCTACTTCTAAGAAAGAAGTAAGACAATTCTTGGGTACTTGTAGTTGGTTCCGACGTTTCATACCCAATTTTAGTTCTATTGCTTCGCCTCTTTGTAAACTAACGTCATCAGGCAAGAATGTTTCTAAAAAGTTTATCTGGAACGATGATGCTGATGCTGCTTTCAATAAGCTAAAAGAGCATTTGATTTCTACGCCTATTTTAGCATGTCCTGATTTTGACCTACCCTTCTCTGTTCACTGTGATGCGTCCAATTTTGGTATCGGAGCTATGTTAAGCCAAATAAAAGACGACAAAGAAGTGGTTATAGCGTATATGAGCAGAACTTTAAATAAGCATGAGCAAAACTATTCAACAACTGAACGTGAAACACTAGCAGTTATTAGCGCTCTTGAACATTGGCGTTGTTATCTTGACAACGGTAAACCTTTTACTATTTATACTGATCACGCAGCTTTGAAGTGGTTTCAAAATTTGTCCAATCCTTCTGGGAGACTAGCGCGTTGGACTATTCGCTTATCTTGTTTTAACTTCATTCTGAAACATAAAAAGGGTAAAGAAAATGTTGTCCCTGATCTTCTTTCACGTTGTAAAACACCTAACGTTGCAGGCATTGGTTTTACCGAACCAATAGCTGCAAATGTTGATCTTCAATTAGATTATTTTAATCGGTTGTTTGCCAATTGTCAGGATAACCCCGATGCTTATCCAAATTACAAAATTGTCGATGGCAAATTATACCGTCACTTTGACACACCTAATTACTTTAACGAAGATTTTGCGTGGAAAGAAGTTCCTCCTCCAACAGAGAGGAATGAAATAATTAAGTCTTGTCATGGGCTATCCGAAAACAGCCCTCATATTGGGATATTTAAAACTTATAAAAAACTTTGCTTGAGATTTTATTGGTCCGGTATGTTTAAGGACGTGGCCAATATGTGCTCGACTTGTGAAACTTGTCTCTCTTATAAATATTCGAATCATTCGCCTTATGGTCCTATGGGCAAACCTAAAATTTGCTCAAGGCCGTGGCAGAATATTTCTTTAGACCTCATGGGTCCATTCCCAATGTCAAGACAACGTAACCAACATATCTTAGTGGTCACGTGTTCTTTTTCTAAATATTGTCTCATATTCCCGATTAAGCGAGCTACTGCCCCTAATATCATTCGTGAATTAGAAAATCATGTATTTTTAGTACATGGTGTACCACAAACTATAATTATGGATAACGGTTCTCAGCTACAATCTAATGAGTTTCGAAATTTTCTTAACAGTTATAAAATACCTTTCGTCTTTTATTCACCTAGATATTGTCCTCAAGTCAACCCAAAAGAACGTTATAATAGAACTATTATAACGGCTTTAGCTCAGTTAGTGGGTGATGATCATAGATCATGGGACAATCATTTGAAAAAGATTCAAATGGCTTTAAATAGTGCAGTAAATGTCACGACCGGTTTTACTCCAGCGTATCTTGTATTTGGCCGTGAAACAATTCCTTGCGAGTCATACTATAGTTCCTGTTCTAATCTTGACAGCGTCATCTTCGCTCCTAGAGACATTTATGCCCATAATTTAGGGTTACTTTCCACAATCTTCGATAAAGTACAAGTTGCTATTCATACAGCTCACTCTAGAAACGCTACAAATTACAATCTAAGACGAGATTTCAAAGAATTTAATGTTGGGGATATAGTTTGGCGAAAAAATTATGTACAAAGTAATGCTGGTGCATATTTCAGCGCAAAACTTGCGCCGAAGTACATAAAATGTAAAATTGTGGAAAAATTGTCTTCTTTGGTCTTTGTCTTGGAGGACCCTAACGGTTCGAGAGGTAGATGGCATGTTAAAGATATTAAATGCTAACTTGTATTATATTATTGTACATATAATATATTATAATGATTTTTATTTTTTTTAACTAGTGCTGATCTATGTTTTTGTTTTCTTAAGAAGGTTGTAAATAGTTTTCGTTTTGTTTGGTGTATAATGAGTACTTATAATGTGATGATTAAGTATTCGTGTAATTCTTTTTTTACGTACAAATGTACCTGTTAATGCTTCACAAAGAATCTAAACCCTTTGGCTTATTTTTTGTAATACCCTTGTTTTTTTTTTTATTGACTAATAAAAGGCTTGCACAATGGTTAAGTTACCAATAAAGCCTACATTGTGCTTTTATCTTTTGATATTTCAAATTGCACACGTTGCAATTTAAATATTAACTTCATTTGAATAGAAAATTACTTTTTCTCTTCATACTCGTATCTCTGAAAAGTCTTATGGCTTACTTAGGCCATATGTGTAAATATTAACTTGTAAATATTATTTATCTTAACTTTTATCGGGTTTTCGAAAAGGTGCGGGTTACGACACCTAACTCTAAAAAAATAAGCCTTCGTAATAATTGAATGATAATTCCTTGTGGAGTATGGTCATCATGGATTGTGAACCATAACCCCAACTTATGATTGAGTGTGCGTGCGAGGGAGTATGGAAGATGTGTGTGAATCTGTCTGGATGGTCAAGGTCTTATTCTTAACCTGCAAAATTTTCAATGAGTGAAAATTTTTCTGGGGTTTTGGGGGAAATGTAGAGAAACTAACCTTTTTGTTAGCTTCTCTACATTCAGACTCTTTCAACGATAACACTGCCAACTTACAATTCTAGTTATGAAATTCAAATTTTTGAAATGTTTATATTTTGACAGGATCAGCGATCCTTGTTTTGTAAAATTGGGCAGTCTTGAGTTGGAACTGATCTGGAAGACACCTTTTTTTCCTAAATATGTGACGGTGTGAATTTGAGGGTTGCGTGGATGAGTCCTGTAAACGGCATGAGCGTCGCGTGAACAGTCAGGGTGAGAGGCTCCGGTCCCTTTGACTTTGATTACAGGTGGATCTCTTGTTTTGGGGCCACTGACCCCTTACCCCTGGAGCACTGGGCTGGCGCTGACTTAGAACCCTGTCGGCCAGTTTGGGCCGGCGCCTGTCGGCCGGTTTGTGCCGACGCCTCCACCTCAGTCGACAGATGTCTTCACGCTAGCGCTCACCTAGCGCTACCTGGCTGGCGCCACACTATCGGCGGGTCCAGCTCAGGCTCTAGAAAATCCTCGGCCAGCCTCCAGCGTGGTTCAACGAGTGCTACCCTCTCCCTTTTGGCTAACTTTCCAAGGACACCTTCAAAATTCTCTCTCTCTCTCCGTTTCTTGAAGATTTAATTGACTATAAGTGCAGTGCGTGTTGTGTAAATAAATGTGTAAATACTAAGGTTAGTCTTCTGTTTTAATCTTCTCTCTCCGAACCGTTAGGAATCCTATCCACTAGGTAGGACTCTTAGGTTGGTTAGGTTTCTCTGAAGTCTCGTAACTTGTGGTGTGGCAACCGGCTCCCCCGCTTGCCACATTACGGGTTCTCTAATCCTTTTTTAACTTGTGGTGCTGCAAACGGCTTCCCCGTTTGCAACATTACAAACCTCTCACGACATTACAGGCATTTCTATTACGTATCCATAGCAACTAATAGGGTTGGGGTGGTATTAATTCTCGCTTCGTTACGGGATTTTTATCTGATAACGAAAACTCGAGACTCAGAGGTGAGAGCGACTCCAATTTGCAGTAATGTAAAACGTTTTATGGTAAAAAGTGAGAAGTGAAGCTTATTTAGACTTTACTCGAATAAAATATGCGCCTTTTGTGAATACGAAATATACTCGTATTTGCGAGAGTTCCATGTGAAGAGCTCTCGACGAAGCTGTCGTCTTCTCGTTCGAATGGAACGTTAATTGAAACGTGGATTTAAATCGAATATGATTTATGTTCAAAACAGCTAACATTTGTTATTTGAATCATTAACAATACTCGATAATGGAATGGAAATGATTTCCGTTAATTATCAAATTATGAATGGAAAACGCGACGTAATTACGATTCCGGAGCTTGTCAACGTATTGATTACTTTGTATTTTGTTTTTATGAGCTTTTGTGCTGAATTACAGTTTATAATTTAACTAAACAAATAATGTTATCGTGTTTGGTATTTACTGTTTTGATTACTCTATCACTGTTTACGAAATCAGTAGTAATTAAAATATAATATGGCATTCTCTAGTGTCTGAGGCAAAGACTCATTAGTATATAGCTACCTTAGTAAGTAATATATAGGGTAAAATAGTACAACATAGGTAAAATCAGTTTTATTTAAAAATACACACACAAACACCCTGTTAGACCACAACGTATTATGTCCAACAATATAAAAATACCCTCTCAAAATACAGGGTTAATTTATGAACAAGCACATTCTTCTCATTTTTCCTCCTAACATCCCTTGAGATACAAATCACCCCTCCCGTGAAAATGTTTATATTTTTCCTCAAAACACATTAGCTTTAGGTGTTTATCATTATTGTAAATAAACGAGTATATAGAGCTTTTACTACATTATTCTGGAAAAAATTATAATAATGATGTATTTGGCTAAATACAAGTAGGTAGGTATTATTACTAGGTTAATGTTTCTGGCGTGATACTTGTTCAAATTTATATGTATTTTATTTGTACCAATTGCATGTTTTGTTTTTCTTAACACAAGACATCGTATTAAATATTTTAATTATTTAGAGTTTAACATTATTTAAGTACATGCCTATACCTAAATGACAGAGGCCACAACATCAAGGAAATCGGCAACAAGGCGACGATAACCTTTACCGATAGTCGATACCTATTTAACTCCCACGGGAGATTCTAGTAATCGTCATATAGATACCGAAATTATTCAGGTATAAGGTATTATGAGATAGTGTAAATACTAATTGCTAAACCTAAATAATTGCACAAACGTTTCGCCGCCAATTACTAACCGTTCGTAAAAAATGGATCCGACTGAATAGTTAAACGCGTCGGCACGCCAGCTAGGGTGGAGCCCCTAGTTTACCCCATATTCCGAATATTCCCAAAACTGCAAGCGACGTGTAATCGGTCCCACGGGCGTGTCACTTCACTACACGGCTCCCGCGCTGCCGAATGTTTGTGATCGAAAATTAGTCGTACCGTGGGGAAAACTGCAAAAACGGAGTGGAGTTATGAAGGTTGGTTCAGTTGATAGTCTATTCAAGGTTTTTGGATGAATGTTTACGATGATATCGACGAATGCTCGTTATAAAGACTGTTACGTCTGTTTTGATGATGATTGCCTATTTATTATATTATATGATACCTATTGCCTATCATGATAGGCAATAGGTATCATTATAATATATCAATATTGTATAATCAATACTGTAAATAGCTCATGAGCTATTTACAGTATTGATATATCTTTGTGATTTTAATGTACGTGGTAACCACAATGTATATTCCTGTTAGTGAGTACTGTCAGTAGTGTGTATTCCTGTTATTGAGTACTGCCAATAGTATTCACCTATAAATTATTCAAATATTACGAGTACATGCTATTGTTTTTGTTGGTAGAGAGTATAGAGAGTTTACGAGAATGAACATTTATCTCAAGAGCCTAAATACAATTCTGAATTTGGCTGAATGCTTTGGCTTGTTTCTCTGTTTTTCTCTTTAAAATTTTACCATGTATATGTGGCATACTTTAATTGTAAAATAAGTACTAATTTTGCGTATATTTTTATCTCAAGAGCCTAAATACAATTCAGAATTGCCTTGCTTTAGTTTGTTTCTCACTTTTTCTACTAAAATTTTCACCCTGGCTTACTTCAATCGTAAAATAAGTAAAACAAAACACAAATAAATCAAAATTAGACCTAATTATTCGAATCACCATTAAACCTAATTATTTGACCATTATTAGCTGCTATTAGACATAATCACAGCGTATTATATCTTTATGGAACCAACACTTAGTACCTACATCCATCCATCAGCCATAGGACGTCAACTGCTGGACGTAAGCCTCCCCTATAGATCTCCAATAAGACCGGTTGGTAGCGGCTTGCATCCAGCGTGATCCAACGGTCTTAATGAGGTCATCCGTCCACCTTGTGCGTGGACGTCCTACGCTGCGCTTGCCGGTGCGTGGTCTCAGTACCTACGAGTACATGTCAGATTCAATCGGGACCTAATATCCAACTAGATATAGTACAACGATTGCACAAACAATTATGCGTTATATATAATTAGTTATAGGCTAGAATTCACTAGATAATCGCCAGCGAGACCTATGAGTTACGAGCATCATGTTTGAACGTTTAATCTCTACAGAACCGTCCATCTCCCGCGGTGCTAATCTAATCCAGCTAGGAATACACTCTATAACATATGGTTTGGTATAGTTTTTCTTAATTAATATTGTTTTTTAAATTTGTATTTGTGTTAATTAATTAAGTTTTCTAGTTTAAGTTTTATTTACCTAGTGGCTGATATGCTTAGACTGCTGATATACTTATGCTGATAGCTTAGACAGTGTCTGGTAGAGTCCAGTCAGTTTAAATATTTTCTACCAGATAACGCGTAGTCTCTTATATCTCACTTTAAAAATAACACTATAAGAAACAACAAATGATTCAAGATCACCCTCGCCATATACTTGACACTTTCTAAAATAAAAAAGCGCCGCACTGACCGCCGTATCGACGACGTTATCAAGTTATATGAGTAGGGGCCCTTCTCGGAGCCCCCGGGGGCCATTAGGCCGTTACAATGAAATAGTGCTGTTATCTCCCTGCTACAGGGTGAATAAGCAAAACAAATAGGTCTTACTGCCTGCTTAGAGGTTGGGGCCATAATTTGGAACGGGAGAAAATTAGACTCTGCATTCTGTGAATTAGGACATGGTCCTTACAAAATAACAATCTTAGAAGTCTAAGTTAGAAACCTAAAGTAGAGTAAGTATACTTATTTGTCTTCATTGTACATTAATGTTCAACCAAAAAAAAAAAAAACTACTGTTTTAGCAGCACTATGACTACGTAAAGTTGCTTACTTGCATGTTTATTTTTAAAGGTAATTTAAAATCCTACTCAATGCAGTACCTACTGTGTTGTATCTTGAATTTTACTAAGTTTAAACTTAATTTTAAGCTTATTATGCTCTGAAATATTCATTTAATTTAATTATGTAGCTACTCTGAATAGCATAGATGTAAAATGATAAAAATATTGTCACACAGCCTAGCCACATTGATTTATAATAAGTACTGAAACATACTTCGTCATTCACATTCACTAAAAGGACACAATTTTCTCGTCTTGCAGAGCAGAATAAACTTAGTAATTAATTGTATCCTAATGTTTCTAGATCCTAAATCAATCTAATAAGCCTCTGTTTGGTGCTATTATTGAATGTTTCTTCCATTTACGCACAAATACGCTTCCCAACTATAAAAGCACGTACGGATACAAACTCATTGTTTTCCTATAGCTCTAGACTGAATACAAACATTAAGAGAGGCGATTAGCAGAAAAACTACCAGCTTTTAACTAAAGTGGTCCGTAAACAGCAACAGAGCCATTATTCTACCAATCGGAGCGATTCTCTACTTTTTACCGTCCTTTTTTCTAAAAATTATCACTTTTCTATTCGGTACATTTGCAGGATAATTTTGACCAATTTGTCTGAGAACATAGGTAAATATTACTTGCGATTGGAATATTTTGTGGCCTCGTAATTGGTTTATTCGGTAAACATGTTATTTGACAGCTTGAACTTCTTTTGACCGGAAATTAATAGGATTGTTTTCGTATTAAGTACATCAAAAATTTGGTGAAATTGGCCTTAAAAATGTAATAAGACTAAACAAATTGATTCAATAGAAGTAAGTAACCAAAAACATTAAAACCTATAGACTGAATTGATATCAATCGTCTTATGGCGTATATATAAAGTTTGAGATTTAGCAGTAGTATAAGTAAAAGAATTCTAAAGTCTAATGAATCAATGCAAAAAATAAATCGTTCTTTCTTCTCGAAATTGAAGTAATACGAAGCTGACTCAAGCGATTCTTCAACGGACTCTGCTTTACGCCTGTTTTATTACTGACGTCAAACATTTATTAGACTTCCTTAAATGTGCTCAAAGAAAATATATTTTGTCGAGCATAGGACTTATTAAAAGTACCAATTCATAATTGATACAAAAAAAATGCATTTTATAATTATTCTTCACAAACAATGGCAAAACCGCCTACCATCGTGTTTGTGTACAAAATTCGGATATTTCGCTCGAATTGCTTACATTATTTTTTCAAAAACGTCTATGCTGTTTCTGTAAAATTTAAATGGAACCACCTCGGGAGTATACCCTTTCGAACTAAAAAATATTTTTTCGATTCGGTTCACAATTGGCGAAATTTTCGATGAACATACACAAAAAAAAAATATACAGACGAACATAGAACCTCCTCCTATTTGGAAGTCGGTTAAAAAAGCAAGAAGTTACAAAAAAGTATAGGTTATATAGGGGAAATATCCTGAAAATGGAGAAATATCCGCTGTTCGACACAATCAATGACCTTACACAAAATGTAAGAAACCGATTTTTTCGCATTTTCCGGTTAGCAGTAAAATTTGTTCAAAATTATGAATATGAGTATACTCATAAACCTCTTTAAAACTCTACACTTTGCTAAGCAACATGCTGTAAATAGGATAAAACTTAGAAAGGTAATTATTTCTACTTTCTGAACAATGACCACAGTGGCACAAACAGGACGATGAAAAGAGCAAAAGAAGGCAGGTTTCTAAAGTTGACTTTTCCGTGCTGCAAAATCCGCTATAAAAATGCGACTTCAACTAAGTATCACTCATCCAAAACTCGTCAAAGCTATCTCAACAGCTAGCAAAAAGCGTTATCAGCTTTCGCAGAACATTTTCCCCAAAATTTCCTTTCAAATGTCCTGAATACGAGTGCGATATCATAAAGATGAGATCTTGGGTCTACGCCCTAGGCGCGACAGGCGACCCTATTGCTCGTCATAAAAAAAACTGTACAACATGGAACGTAAAAGAAATAATGTATTCTTAAGAGCGACTAATGTTGACATAGGCGTATTGAGTCAATCTTTAATTCGTAACTTCCCGCTCGCTTACACAAACTTGTGCTGGCAGAACTTTGTACTGTAGTTTGCTTTGTGCAACTTTGCACAATGCTCCAGACTACGTTATCAAAACTAAAATACACTTTGATTGTGTTAACACTTGTTGAGGCAGATTAACTACATATACGAAATGATATGTTACTGAAGTCATAGCAACATTTGATACTAATCTATTCAATCAAAAAAAAAAATTGACATAAAATAAGGTACATGAAAAATAATGAAGCCTCTGATTCCCGAACTAGCCAGCTGTACTAACGTATATTAACGACAAATTATGTTATTCTGTTGGTAACACATAGACTAGCAAATTTCGGTGCTAGGAGACGAGACGTAGGTATATCATAAGAGTAAAAATCATCACGTATCGGCAAGTACAAAGTAAGACATTATCAATCAAGATAGACGTCCTGATCATGACCAAGAGTAAGCGCTGGTTGCTCAAGCTACTTCAAACAGGCCTATTGGAAATCTTCGTAAATAAATTAAAATAAGTTATCCGCGGTTATCAGCGGATATCCCGAGCTGAGCTGATGATGACAGTTTAAACATCAACACGGCATAAACGAAGCTCCATTCATCTCTTTTATCTATTCAAGCACGCATTTTATGACTTGTCGCATCGGATGTGAAATGCTTTCTACCTTAAACCTGCCGTTGTAAATGGTAGTGGTCATACAAAATGTATACCAAGTTTTATGAGAAACTCTCAACAAAAAAATTACGACACAAGGAAGAATAGAAATATTACGACTGCGGGGAAGATATAGCACATAACGAAAAATGGTGAAAGTTTTATTCGGGACGTGCCAGTAAATTTGGTGAGGGCATCATTTTTTATCTAAAGGCTTTTGGACATAAATTTATTGACGGAGCTCACGAATTTAAGAGCAATATAATTTAGCTTTGAAAAATTAAAAGTTTTAACATGATTAATTTAGTTAGAGACAAGACACCTTTCAAAGTTACTTTCACAAGCTTAAACTGTAGTTTAAGCTTAATTTTGAACTTCGTTTTTGAATGGTATTAAGTACAATTTAGCTAACGTGAGAAATTAACCATTAGAGTTATTCCAATTTGTATGAGATCAAAAGTTTGTAAAATTACACTATGTAAATATTTGCTTATGTAAATACCTACCTACGTCTACTTAATTCATTGAAATTAAAATATTATGCATAAGCATTCAATAGTATAAACAGAAAGCACGGTAGTGCCCGCCAAGACGAGCTAAAATTGAGTAAATATCTAATATCTAGGTATGCCATATCTTTGACTATTGATGCGCTATAAAGTTATAGCGCTTTCTGATATCAGAATACTTATTCGTTATTCGAAGCGATATTGGACAAATCTTCGCCATCAAAGATATTGGCCAAAATCGTAATAACAGCCGCCATAAAAACGGTCTCAGCCGAACTTTCCTGGAGAGTTGTTGAAGAATTTCGACGATCAAACCTGGATTGTTTCAGCTTTAATTAAAGTCGCATAGTTGGGAATTTCTGGCGCTTACCTGGAACAATGAACGTTAATTACAATAATGTCAAGGGCTGTCAATATTATGGGGGACTAGAATTGAATCAAGTATTTCAGAACTCAGTGAGTTCTCAAAATTAAAGCCTTAAAGTAGATGCCTACGTGGGCTTGTATAGTTAGTCGAGTCGCACGAAAACGAAAACTAGTAACATTTCTGTGTGGTTTCTTGGTTACAAGTTTTGTTTGTTGTTCTTAGTTTATGCCAAGGACTCTGTATGTAAAAGTGTGAAACCACACAGGATCGAATATACTTTTTGTTTACGCATAAAATCATATTGATAAATCTTTGACTTTCGTAAACGATATTTATATGAGATCATTTTTAGTGTGAAAGTGATTGCATTTAGGTAAATAAATAACTAAAATAACATTTACGTACGTTTACGTAGACTAATCAAAAACCGATTTATTAGTTTTATTGTACTTAATTGCAACGACGAATAAAAGTCTAGAAATAATCCAAATGCACGATAAGTTAAAATTAAAATTTATTAATTCAAGTGCACTATAAGTTAAAATCATGCCTAATCTTCATCCCGTTCTAAGAATCTTCATAAAACCATCATGCTATAGAGCCATCAATTCGCTTTCAAATTAAGCTTTACTGTTTACTGCATTTAAGCGTAATAGTCCATAAATGCAAATTTAATCCATTAAACTTGCATATGGGCAGTTGGTTGGACAAAAACAATTTTGCGCCTAGATATTCTGATACTTGCTTTATTTTACTCACAGATCTCGTGAGATAGGACATATTGTATTGAATTAGCGACGAATTGATTTCGCACGAAGTCTCTGCTTAAAATCGTAAGGTACGTCAAAAATAACGATTATTATAATCAATCATTTATTCATATCACACAACTACTGCATTTTTCAGTTTAGTAAATATTATAAGCAAATGCTCATGTGACTACCGAAAATTTTATTTTATAGTAAGTACAATTTAGTTCATTTGATGACTTAATCAATGAAATTATTTTAAACCGTAAAATGATAATCATGGTGGAAATGCATGAGTATTTGTTTCATACGAATGTTTCACGCATATGAAAACGACAAAACTTCTCTAGAACTCTATGGTTTTACTGAACAACGCGACAAAAAAGGGACATGGGGAACAAAATGGCGGAACAGAGTTTTGCCGCGCGTTTTGTTAAGTTATTTGGGTATGTTTTTTGTGAATTTTCTGATATGTTATGAATGTTTTGTAACGAGCTTATAGAACTAGATGTACAAGTAACTTTGGACTACAGATTAAAATGACTACATTCTTTCGCTCTAAATAAGGTTTTTAAGCACGTAACAGATTCAAAACATCTCTAACTTTTTGCTCTGGAGAGAAAAAGTAGAGCAATATGTTTATTTGTCTAGATGAAATAATAAACTAAAATTCTTAACTTAACAACTATGGTATGAAGTGCAGCAGTTTGTGCCGAAAGAGCCGCACGCGGCGCTATCATTTATTCTTTATTTCAATTTCAAACCTTGCATTATATTTATCTTTGTATATAATCATACATGCAACTTCCAACACGTGTTCGACTCTAAAATACGTCACTGCAATATTAGTAGGACCATGGGCACGAATTTTTTCCCGTAGTCCTACTAGTGTAAAAAAAAATCTTGCCCGTGGTCTTACCAGTGGTACATCTGGTAGGAACACGGGCAACAAACGCGTGCCCTGCGTCCAGCATTTCCGTCAAATGCTGTAACTGCTTGACCACGACCTCGACGCTATGAGCGGTAGCGAGGCACGGGGCAGCATGTGGCTAAGAACCAATGTACTAAAATGTACGAATGACGCCACTACGTCCCGCTCCGAGCATAGACCCCGCCGCTGTCGCCGCCGCCACTGCCGCATGCCGTTACCGCTAAAGCCCAAACTCGTGGCCGACTCTGAAGACGCTGGTTCCCGTGGTAAAGCCCCTGGCTAGTTTGGGAACCAGAGGTTTCATTATTTTTCAAATACCTTATTTTATGTTGATAAAAACCTTATGGTTGATTGATTGATTGACTCTTATGGCGCGGACTGGTGAGCGTTCAAACTTAAAGAGAAGTAATTTTTTGGGCTGTTCCTTGAATATTTGGGAAGCTAATAAGATCAAGTGTATGGTTTGATGGGCTGATTTTAATTATTGGGTAGTTGGTAAATTAATGCGACAGGTAAAAATGGACAGAAATATAAAAACAATTTGTCCGGATTGTCACGCTAAGATGTCAAAATAATAATATATGGGTAGGAAAACCGTTACAATGGGCAGAAAAAGTCGAGCGGGTCACGAGAGCGGAAACACCCAATCATCAATACGAATGAAAAAAGAGGTATAAAGTCTTGTGATATCGTGCACGTTGAAAAGATACTCGTAACTCGCTCCACACTGCACCTCAAGAACAGACGAAGAAGCCTCACGTGTTGAAAAGCTAATGTCATAACCATATTCCGTCTTATTCCCGCCAGCTCGGCTCCGTCACAAAGCATTTTACTTTGAGCTCGACGCTGGCAAATTAGTTTATAATACGAATTGCAGAGACACTGCAGTGTAAGCCAGAGAATAAGCTCCGGGCGACCTACTTCGCCACATGCTCAAACAGGCCAATTTTAATAATTGGTTGTGTAGTGAATGTTTCGGAGCCATGAAAATTTGCAAATTTGCACTGCACGATTATAGTAGCTAGCATAATGGTTTAGTCAGATTCTATAGCTTTTAAACTTTGACTCGCACTACGCTAGTGTAGTGTTTGTTCCACCATAATAATTTTACTTCGATCACATGATAAGAAGAACACATTTTGACTAATCCACTTTCGCTCCTCTATATCTACATGTTTGAACACACCAGTTTTCATAAATGGCATCTCATGTTGGTGTAGTAAATGTTGGAGTATGATGAAAATTTGCACTTGACGACTATATTGTAGGTATTAAACTACATTTCAGTATAGGTAATGGTGTTACTTAGATCATGTGAGCTTATGGAAGTATAAGAAAGTAAGAGAAACACATTTTAACATACACAATATCACTCAATAAACTAAAATAGGTACCTACGCCAATTTTATTACCGGAATAATCGTGCATACAGACAAATAAAAATCATACAGTCTTATTGAGAACCTCCTAATTTGAAGTCGGTTAAAATAAATGAAAACTTTAGAAAACAAGTTAAAACCGGAACGGCAGATAAATTACATCAGGACCGCAGTTTCTACACCGGCAGCACATTTCCCACAGGCGCGCCAAGAGTCGAACCACTTCGCGAGCTAATATTACCTGACGAAGTTACGCTAGTTGCCCGGCTTCCACAAAGGCTATTTGACTCCCGTTGTAAGGTGTTTTCATCTCTTTTCCTGAAAACTTATCTTCCCCCCACTTTCCCTCCCCTCCCTCGTTATGATTGAGCGCCCGCCTGGGAACCGCTGGTGGCAAAAGATTATAACTTTTGTTGAAAACGAAGTTACGTTTTATGTGGACGATTATGTCCTGAGATTTCTTTTCACTTGTTGAGTGGTGTAATGGTTTCCTGGAAGTGGACGGTGGTGAAGTACGTATATAGCATTGTATATAGGAAGGGACCGGAAAAATATAAAATAGTGTACAATTGTAGGAGAACATTTTTGTGTTATACTAGACGGAAAAATGTGGTGTCACACAATATGTTCGGTTCTGTATAATAATACTCGTATGAATCATGCGGTTTGGCATATCCCGTTCCGCGAAACAAGACTTGGGGTGTATTTTCAAACGCTCATTAATTTTCAAACATGTATTATTTTTACTGATGATTTCAAACTAGAGATTGTACTGTAAATGTTATTTAGCTGTTCCCCTACAACATCAGTGTAGCCTTTAAAGTATTCCAACAAAATCATCACAATGATTTACTTGGCGAAATGGCGAAATAGAAACTTTCGAAAATGTTTAAAACGATACTGCATAAACAAAACGTTTCTTTCTTACTTACCTAAATGCTACTACTACTTATCCAAATAATTATTTCAGCTCGTGCTTGGCTCAATCAGGGCTCTAGATAGACTGTTACTGTTACGTTAGCCATATACTTATTGACTGCCCCTTAATGCAGGTTTTTATCTCCCTCGACAATCGGAATCAACAGCGGCGGACTTTAACCCCGGGCTCTATCGATAAGCCTCCAATTTATGACCACATCAATACCCTTTATTTTGAATTTTACTACAGAACCAATATCGCTTAGCATCGTTTGTTTCCTGTAAAACGTCACAACGAAATATAAATTCGATTCGGCCTATTCAGAACACATGCGATAAAAAACATTAGCATATACTTGCAACGTTGTATCCTAACGTATTTTGTATGTGAAAATAACACAAAGCACCCGTGGCTTACGAAAACATCGGTTCGGCAAATATCGACTTTGTACCCTCGCCTCAATAAACTCGAATAACCCTTTACGCTTGAGCGACATTACATCCTAACTCACGGCAATAGGGTTCGTTATTAAAATGTCAACGATACGTGATCGATTACAAATTGATTCATTGTGTACCTAATTACAGGAGCTGAAGGTAGGTTTTACTTCAAACGTGACGAGAGACTGTGTTCAGCATAAATTGCGTCGTATTTCTACAACGGTAGAGCTGTTAATAGTTTGTAGGGCGCGTAGGTGAGGCTTAGAAGGCCGCAGGGGGCAGGCTCCCTGAAGCGCGGCGTAAGGTCAAATGCAAAGTTTACCCTCTGAAAGGAACTCACATTACGCAGTTTTATTGGCTTAAGATAAGAGCTGTTCATGGTAATTGTGTTTACCGAATGAAAACCTTTTGATTGCGTTATAAACATGTTTACGAAAGGTAATCAAAGTCACGGCACTAAACAGAAAATGACAAGTCTATGGCATGACGAAACAAAACAGAAAATATTGCGTTATTTCGCGAGGGTAATTTGACTGAATTAACATACCTAAGCAGGAGAGCTTCAGTTTTCCATTTTCGTAACACAATGATTGACAAAGCGAGTTTTCACAGAAAAAATAAAGCCTCAAAAGCCACATAATTCATCCGCCTTCCGTCGCGGTTGCCGACACATTTATCTGTCCCAGTTGGTCTGTATTGCGAAGACGCAAGCTTTAAAATGGCCGTTCGCCTTTACTAAATGTACTGTGATTTTTCTTTGTTCGGCCTGACATCGATGGATGTCAATTCATCGGGAAAACGAAGGAAATGGCTTCCTTTTATGGGAGAAATAAGGCTTTTTAATGTTTCCCAAGCCACTGTGCGACGGCCGCGCCGTGTGGATCTTTGGGGAGACGGTTCGTATTGAATGATGAATTACTGAAGTTTTTCTTTGAGTCAAGCATTTATATTTTCAAAAGAAAAAATATACCTAATGTTGAGACGATAATATGTCTACGATACAAATATTCTAACTTATTAATTAAATAGCTTTGTTTTATTTTGAAGTTCTTAACTTTTCTTTAAATACCTACAACGGTAAAAACAAAATAAACATCGTATTTTTATAATACCTTTTTATCAATTTTTTGTTATAGTTCTCAAATTTACTCTTATACTCTTTTAACATTTCTATACTCGTAGCTACGACCTCTACACGGACAAACAACGTCCATCGCACCCTACGCGCGACACTCGACTAAGCACATAACACGCTTTCACCCGTAAACTGGATGGCCTTTGCAAACCACCCGCATTTTGCAAACTATCCTGCGAGATTTTGTTAACAGTAACAACATAATTACGCTACAGTCACTAGTCAATAATGCGATGCTTTATTAAATAAACCCCATAAAAGCGACGTCAAAGTCATTATACCTATGCAGTTTACTCATGTTATTGATTGAATATCTGTCTCGCTCACACTGACCTACTGTTACTATACTGTTGATTGGTTCTTTGATCCGATTCAATGGCTCTCTACATTTTATTCCTCTGAACATTTTATTCGAACGGCATTAAACAATCTAATGATGCTTGACTTTGTTGTGATGCTGAAAGGTCTTGTTGATCTGTCGTATAAGCTTTGTCAATAATTAACTTTTGTATTAAGGTAGAGTAAAAATAATTATATGAAATAGTAAAGCGCTTTAGTGTTACTAGATGTACGGTAATGTACCTAATCTACTGTACTAATTTAACGTGTTTTAAATAACCCACTGTCTATCATACGCCCAGTGAGGGTTGGTGGTAGCTCTAGTTGCAGGGTCAAAAATCGTGTTTAACACGTTTTGATTACGCACGGAAATAAACAAAAACTATTTCTGACTACAATTTTACATGGAGTGTTAGAAAGAAATTACCAATAGAATCAGTCAACCTCACAAAGGTGTTTGAACATTTGTGGCAAATCCACCCGCCGCCATTTTGTTTGTTTTGTCTTTTCGAAGTTTCCGCGCAATGTAAGTAGTATATACCTACTAATGGCGGCGGGTGGATATTATTATGCTAGCTTCCATACAAAAATGTTCAAACACCTTTCACAGCTTTGCAACGTATCATGACATATCTGATGAAAATGCAAGTATTTGCAAATGTTGACTATCTAATATTTTTTTTCTCTTTTTACTTACTTCGCGTAATAGGAGAATTCTGAGCATTTAGGTGCCTTTGTACCTATCTAGATATTACCTGGTGTCCGTGGATCACCTTAATTTTCATCTATTATTCACTGCTAAAGCGTTCGAACACTAAGCGGGGCAGCATATTGGCTCCGAAAATCAAGGCTTGGACATTCATCCACCCTTACGTTAGGTATAATTTATCTTCAGCTAGACCAGTGATTTATAGTCCAAGAGTCGGAAGCATAAATTATAGTCCAGCAGCAAGGCTGATCGAGATCGTGACTGAAATAAGTCACACTTTTATACATATTTCATTGGGATTAGGACCCGTTTCAAGCTGGAAATAAGGACCCTTTTCGGGATAAAGCGGGGGAATTGCTATTATCACTAACCCAAATATTATTTTAGGTACTTATGGCGCTAACAACACGGTAGAATAAATAGTCCCTGCGCGCGGACCATCTGTAATATATTTAATTCTACATTTTAGATGGTATATAGAACTCCATATATTTTCAAAAATTAAAATTATGCTTATTAAGCATTATAAGGTTTAAAGATATATTTCCCTTATGATAAATAGCTTTCCTATCTGCTCATATACATACTTCTACATTATACATACATACATCACGAAATAAATAAAACCAAAGGTTTCTGGAAGAGATCTCTTTTAACGATAACCTCGTCAGTTATTACACTAGCTACAGTCATTTTTTCTTCTGTTGATAGATATTTTTGATGTTCAGAATCTATCCATGGACTGGCGTGCTATTTGGCTTCATTTGAGTCTGTCCATTTTCTATAGGATTCATTTCGGAGAGTGTACATCTGAGCTACACGACTTTATTTTACCATCCCCATTTTACTACAGGACCAGTAGAAAGACGCCTCACTACTACCCCTACACTGTCGATTTTTCTTCGATACGTACGAGTACGAAGCGGTTCGACAAGGAGTAACATTTCTGATGCGTACCGCCAGGGAATGAAACACCGACACACATTACGTCAAGAGTCAATAAAATGTAAAAATCGGTCTTTCAGTAAAATTTGGTCATAACAATGATTATTTATATTACCTCAAAAAGGTCATAATAATAATAATTAAGCGACACTTAAATACTTCTACTGTGGCAGCATATTTTTCCAACTTTAATAGTAGATGGTAAATAAAAAATTAAGAAACTATTTTTTTTTCCTGACACTAACTGAAAAATTTAATTTGTTATATTTTTTTTCCGCAAAATAAAAACTTTGATCGGCTCTCCAGTAAAGTTTAAAAATATCGCTTCAAGGCCTTTCCACCGACAAATTATAAATAAAAACCGAGATAGTTCAAAATTTCATTTCTTTTACAAAGTCATTGTTTTATAAATCTCTCAATAATTGCAAAGCCGTGTTTTCGTCGGGTTTCAGCCAGTTCCATTCGCTTTTAACATTAAATAAATTGGGAACGCGATAATACGCTCCGATCCGGGTTAAGCGAAGAATGCCTACCCTATATGATTTATTTTGGCGCACTTTCCACAGATAAACGATAAGCTGAATAAATCGAAGATTTCAGAACTATGATGGATATCTGCGAGTGGAATTAAGGTTGGAAGGTTGCTTCTTATATGGAAAGGTTTTTGTAGTTTCACTTTCCTTATTTTCAATCAATTTTGCTGGAAGCAAATGGAAATTGATATACCTAATATGGTCAGTCTGATTTCGTATTATTGTTATTAACCGAAACAAATTTGAATCTGTGCACAAAATTGCGTCAGAAGACAAAGAAAGTATTTGTAAAACAACGAAAGTTAGCGACATAACCCATCACATTAGCAGATGAATCAATCGAAAGAAATAAATAGAGTACAAAATAGCCGTGCTAGGATGCGCACCACGCAATTTTTCTTTCGATGTGTCAGAACGAGACAGTGTTATGGCAAAGTGTATATCTGTCACTTTTACACACATTGAAAAGAATTCTTTTCGTGGCTTTTCGTGGTCGCATGCTGGACTAGCAGGATTGAATAGACAATTGGGTCATAGAGTTCTCGAATAGAGACCTTGTGCCAGGAAGCGCATCCATTACTGACTGTGACGGTAATAAATAATAGCTTGAATCCTCTTCTAACAAATCTGAAAGTATTCGTTTTAAAACGTATAAAAACCTATAAAAGTAAAAGCCAAAGCCATAAAGAAATATTAATCAATAGTACCTAGCTAGTTACCAATACAAATGAAAACCCATAAAAACATTATACCATTCAAAACACTTCCACGAAAATAAGGGTTTCGGGGTTGGCTAAAAGTGACACTCTATGTATAATATTCATATTTATACCGTTTGTGTTAAAGCTATCGCAATCTAGCACTTGAAAAGTAGCGCTCATAGTGTAGTTTAACTAGGTGTTTGTCAGCGATCACCGAAGTTAAGCAACGTTCGACTCGGACAGTTTTTGGATGGGTGACCGCGGGCATTTACAACTGAGCGTTGGAACTACGGTGGGTCGGATGACACGTAAAATGTAGGTCCCGGTAGTTTCAGCTGTTTAGCCATGTCAGAGACCTTTAGGCGGCTTAGAAACTCTGACACCAGGGCTAGCCGGCTTATACGAACTTACTTAAACATTCAAACAATGCGTTCATTGGTATTCAAGCTCAAAGGGCTCAGAACTCCGACTCTAGATTACATAACTTGAGGAAAGAACCCAACTTGCAGATTATGCAGATTGAGCCGCAAAATGTGCCAAGGTGAGTTAATTATGTACATGCTGAAGTCTTGGAGTTTTCTCCTATCTGTGTTTGTCAGGGCCTGCTCTACCTATCTCAAAGTTGTCTGGATACTTTACCTAGAACTCTACTAGGCGCTACAATAATAGTGTGTATGGAAGTAGTGATTTCTATACTAGGATAATAATGAATAAAGTAGCAATAACCTCTGAGAAAAGGTTAAGCCCTTCCAGCGACATAATGTACTTATCTTTGAGACATTTTGTTATCTACCTCGAATAGGGAACTAAATACAATTGCAAACTTTAAAGGATTTAGAGAGATAATTATTTACAAACAACTTTTATTACGAGAAAAAATCGCAAAAAAAAAATTACACGCAACAATACGTTAGGTACTGATTACAACATATTATACCTAGTTATAATTATTTTTCGCAAAATTGGTAAAACCGCCTTACAACGTGTACAAAATTCGAATATTTCGCTCGAATTGTTTACTATTTATTGTTGATTTTTCAAAAACGGCCCAGCCGATTTCTGTAAAATTTAAATGGGACCACCTCAAGTGTATACCTTTTCGAACTAAAAATAATTTTTCGATTCTGTTCACAATTGGCGAAATTATCGATGAATATACACAAGAAAAAATACATACAGTTGAACTTGAACCTCCTCCTTTTTGGAAGTCGGTTAAAAAGCGGTCTTTTTACTGTGATTTCGAAGTAGGTGCCATAGTAAAAGTTGTCTCTCTTAAAGTCCTTGCACTCTGCAATACAACACCTTTTGTGTAAGTACAGCTTTTTAGAGCTACTATTAAACTTAATATCAACGAGATATTGAGGTTACTGATCTTAGCAGTTCCATGTTGAATACTGCAGATACTAGCACTGTATTTATACTAGTACACTTACTTGAAAATCTAAAACCACTAATGGAAGTATGCCAAGAACCGCAACCGCGCCTTCGATAATGGCGAACTCAATTTATTGAACATCGAGATACTCTTTGAAGATAATTCATGAGATACTTGTTTAAGGTTACTCAGAAAGGATAAAATAAATTGAAAGGATGATCCAGACCATCATAATGAATTACTTATAGGTCAAAGTTAGAAGCTTCAAAAACTTTTATTTAACTTGCAATGTAGGTACATACAGTTTGTTCGGGTAGACTCTTGCTACTCAATTTTGAAGCAGATATTATCTTCAACCGATTGAGCTGACATTTTGTATATACTTTAAGTTTAGATGACAATACACGATAAGCTGTGTGACGTCATTCTAAATCCAATATGGGGAAAAAAATCGTCGAAATTCTAAAATCAGTTGTTTGATACATTTTTATTTGTCGATGCAATTTTTATGGGACAGCTGATTTTTATTTTTCAGATTCTAGTTTGGTCCTATAACTAAAGTTGTTTATAATGTAAGTTTGAATCACCTCTATTTTTCTCAGTACGAGTACACATTTTTTGACTGACCTTGATTCTCCAGTTTAGGTATAAATGTTTACTTCGATCAATAAAATTCTTTATTAATAAACCATCCATCGTCCTCCGTACGCCCACCCCATGTTAATTTGGTATTATTTGTTAGATAGAGCCACAATTTTATATTTTTTTTCCGTACAAGGCCATGAAAAATAATGACTAAACAATATCGGTCCTATTAAAATGCAGAGTAAATTTGAGGTAAGTATTTACTTAGTCTATGTTTTCTAAAGAAGAAATCGTTTAGGTGAATAGTTCGTAGTGGAATAGTTTTAGGTTTTTAATTTTTAGTTATAGACCAATAAATATATCTACATATAATAGTATAAAGCAAAACCGTTTTTATGTTTGTCTGTCTGTGTATATCTTCCAAACTATACACAACAGATTTCAATGCGGTTTTCGCTATCGTTTAGAACATTTCTTCTGAAAGGTTTATAGCTGTAATTCATTCGTATCCGGGCGAAGCCGGGATGGGCAGCTAGTTTAAATAATAAAGATATTAGGTACAGGCACAGTATTGTGAAATATCTGGACAGCCAATATATACTGTAGCTACCTTCAAGTGTAGTGTAGGCATTCTAGTCTCAAACCACTGTCTCACGCTAATAAAGAACAGCATGTACCTCGGGCTATTCCAATTCTATTAGAAAACAACTGGTTACACCTTTTTGCATCATCCGTCTAACCCGATGTACAGTTGAGAGCAAGTTGAGCTGCATTGCTATCATGCTAATGTAATGATCTTCGAGCCCACGCCTCTCCCACGCACCATATTTGCAATCTGAGGTAGATTAGGCTCTGGTGTAGTGCCTCGTTTAGATTAAAATACGCTCGCAGTGGGTACTCTAGTTTGTGTTATGGGTTATTGTTCTATATATAATTCTAATATATTGATGGTTTTAACACTCCATAAACAAAAGCCTAAGCAAATGGGGATTAGATCGTATCCACCAAGTTGGTCCAGTGTACATTATACGCTGGTACAGTGTACATTATACGCTGGTACAGTGTACATAAATATACGCTGGCTTTCATACATAAAGGAACACCTACGTAGGTAGGCAGATTTTCACACTATGTTTCATTTATCAAAAATCAGTCTTATTTGACTATTCTGTAGCATAACATTATACAAGCATCGTGTCTATAAAATATGAAGATTTTTTCTGTGAGCCCAACAACCTTCACCAAAAACGCAAAAAAATCTAATGTTTCTAATAAATAAGAATAATCGCTCTCTATATAACGTATGGATATTTATTTTGTTTTATAATTATGTTTGTAGGCACACACATCATACATGACAGAGCTATTTGAGTTTTAAATTTCGGCAGAAAAATAAACCTACCCTATATCAAATATTTCGTCCCAAAATATTCTACCAACAATTTAGAAAACAATTTTCCGTATTAAATTATGCAACGCCATGATTTTATGAACACGCGTAGTTCGACGTCCGGCGATCTCACTTTCAGGAAATAGAGCTGTAAAATATTAAATTTCAGCTAACCCTGGACAAACTGCAATTAAAATACCAGTTTATAATCCCGGGTAAAGCGGGATGAGCCGTAACCCGGATAAAGTTAAATAAAACCAGTGCAAGTGATGTCAATTTCGTCGTGCTTTGACCGAAAGTTAATTATAATCGCAGTGAAAATTTGCCACGCGCACGCTGAGCTTGAAATTGGTTTTACTCATAGGTATCGCTCGTATATAAACTTTAAAACACAAACCGCTTTATGCAGCTCTATTTTGGGGAACTTTCGCAAATACTAGGTTTTAAAACTGCGCGTATTTTTTCTTTTTACTGAATCTATTATATAATGTCTATTTTGATATTTGTAGAGAAAAAGTTGAACCGATTTTTGTCGTTTTTAATATACCAGGTATTTTTAGACAAAACACAAAACAGGTTTTATTTGTAAATATTATTTGTTTCGTGAAATCTCCAGAACTGCTGTGCCTATTTGAAAAAAAATCTTTCACTGTTAGAAAGGAACATTAGTGTTACTGATTATTATAATTGCGATCTTGGACGATCTCGGACTAGCCTACTAACATTTAAATAAAAAAATAAATGCAGAACTACGTAACAACGCATAGGCTACCAATGCTTTAAAACAATATCCTCAATTATAGAATTTTTTTTGGGGTTTGCTTTTTCTCTCCACCTCGTAATGCTCAATTTACTAATTCAAAAAACTACATCGCTTAGCCTAAAACATTTATCTTCAACACAACTTTGCAACGAACATAAATTACCATCGAACGAGTTGCACTAAACAAAGATTTATTTGCCCAGTGGCTGGCCATCGATCTAAACGATGCACCGCAAACCGGTCCAGGGTTGCCAGTCAGACACTGAGGTCTGGAAACCTAGACTTCCCACGCCGCATTCGGCAATACTCGGAAACAACATTTCCACCTCTTTACCCGGCTCTCTAAAAAGGAACTGCTGAAAGGATTAGCTGCGAATCGGTTTTGGCCAGCGAACTGTTGTCATTAATATAAAACCACCAAAAAGGCTTTTGAAATGCATTAAAAATCGTTGAGTTAGAATTGCATAATTGATTTTATAGCTGGATAATTTGATCAATTACCGTTTAGATTAGCATGATAAATTCGTAGATCGTATTTGCTGGCTGTAAAACTAGATAGAATAGAAGAGGATTCAAACTGCTGTTCATTACTTTTAATGTAACCTTTCCAGCTACAGGTTTAAATGGGACAAGGTTGGTTTATTTTATTTATGACACCATAGAATGACACAATAGAAATTGAATAATGAGTTCAAATTATTACTTTGAAGTGGATATATATGGAAATTCATCAGACAATTTATTCAAAAAATTTAAAAAAAAATCTTACGTAAAAGGTTCTATAGATTTTTTTTATTAACTGACCAAAGTTTTAGATAAAAACCTGCTTATATTGCTAACCGTTTGAATGGCACCCTTGTACGTAGGTTCAAGCTCTCCACAGTTAATAGACAAAGTTTTAACTAGGGTCTGTTTTATAGTTTAGGAGGGTGTGTGCTATCTTGTAGCTTTGAGTGCTGTTTTTGAACTTTATCTCAAACATGGATCACTAGTACTCGTAAATAGACAACAAGATGAGCAAATACTGGATTAAATTAGTTGTAGAATGACTTAGGTTAAATATTAATTATGAAGTCAAGTAGCTAACTTCACTTTCGTGTTAGGAAATATGAGAAAAATTAGACTCTACGCTCTACACTCTTTAGTACAGCTATGACCGAGACAAACTGAATGGTTTGCTGGCTTTATAGCATAAAATGTATTCAATGTAAAAAAATGTATGAATAAATTGAAAAAATGCTATTTTGATAACCACGGATGATGATAATGATTATGTACCGAAAATAAAGCGTTACAGAGAATTAAGACTTATTTATGAAATTGAAATTTGAAGTATAGCAGATCTTGCAAAGTGGGACTAGACTGTGTACAAGCTAAAAACTCCATTAAAATATGTTAAATAAATGCGCATAGTAGAAGAACAACCGCATTAAATGCTTAATTTGAATGGAATTTCATATTTTCTAAATTGATTTTTATTCCAGGCCGCCATATTTTACAAGCAATGTCAAAAGATAATAAGACCCGACAATATGAAATTCCTTCAAAATATGACGATTGTTATGAAAGAAAATAATAAGAGAATCATTTTCCAAAACAAGTAAAGCAAATAATTGAATACTGTACAAGGTAATGGCTTAAGTTCGAAATATTTTTGCATTATCTATTTTTACCATTTAAGTGAGCAATTTAAGTAAGGACTCTCTTTGAAGATTGAGTAAGAAAATCCTCAGACAAATGCGCTTACTTAATGGCTAAGTAACTTGGACACGACAACTCTTAGTAGATATAGGTACCTAGCCTACTACTACTACTTTTAAGGCTTTGTACTCATGGCTTAATTTGCAAATGCCTCTCGGCCATTTTCCAATTTGGCGTTCTTCGCCTAGTTACCACACTCTTTTGATGTATTTTTTTTTTAATGTATTAAGTCAAATCAATAATAAATAAGGTACGGTAACTATGCAAAGCACGCCAAATTAGGAATTACCGAAATAAGAAAGTGCCACAAACCTTATTAACCGACTTACAAAAAGGAGGAGGTTCTATGTTCGTCTGTATGTATTTTTTTTGTGTATGCTCATCGATAATTTCGCCGAATCGAAAAGTTATTTTTTAGTTCGAAAGGGTATACTTCCAAGATGATTCCATTTAAATTTTACAGAAATCGGCGGAGCAGTTTTTGAAAAATCAACAATTCGAGCGAAATATCCGAATTTTGTACACGATGAAAGGTGGTTTTACAATTTTTTTGAGAAAAATAATTATTCAGTTTCTCGCTCCAAAATCTAATCAAAAGGGTGTAGATATCCAACTCAAAATTCACCAACTAAGGAACTAAGCCCACGAGCTATAAAATATAGCTAAAGGTACCCTTATATAGCGCCTGTTTAGGTAAATCATATTTTATGGGCGGGCTTACCGGTATCCCTAGACCGAGTAGGACGTGCCGGTACAATAACAAACTTAGATAGATGTTAGATATACGACGGTAGCTTCATGTGAATTGTGATAAAAAATATACCAAATGCGTATTTGAATTAGAGATGTAACTAGCTCGATGGCGTGTCAAATATGTGCATTTTAACTTATGAAGAGGTTTATTTAAACGAGACATTAAATATAATTTATAATATTTTCTACAGCTATTTGACCGACCCACGTGAGTTGACATATTGCAAGAACAGTCAAAGTGCCATATTAACATTCTAGCATTTTTTGAATTTACTTATGTATTTTACGATATTTGGATTTCATGTGCATAGTGGAAAAAATATTTTGTGCTAAAATTTCTTTTGAGTATTTTTTTAAATCACAGCATTACTAAAGAGGACTCCTAAAGTAGATACTGGTATTAAAAGGCAGCTTTTTGATCACAGTCAAGATGTGTAGAATGAAAATTGTGTGCGAGGAAAATATCCACCAAAGAAATCACTTTACATGAGCTTGTCGCTCACTGATTTACACATTATCCTAGCCCGCGTAATGTATATGGGCGCTGCATCTGCAGATATTTCCCTCCATGATAACAACCTATATATGGTGGAAGTCCCTTCAGGCGGACTCTATCGAATTATTAACGGGCCTGACTCCACGATCTATTTTGGTCGTATCTTACCATCGAGCGTAGTTACTAAGCTTTACTTAGGGTAAAAATAAGCCGATAGTGTATAGAAAATCTCTCCTCTTCAGTAAAATGTAGTATACTCGTAGTTTGTGCTTAGAAACTCGCAAATGTATAGAGCTTCGAGTAATTTTAGTATGAAAGCAATATATCTTCTATCAAATCTAACAAATGATAATTATGTAGAAGCAAATAGGTCTTTAGCGTACTTATATTTCTACGATTTCAACGATGTCTGTTCACAATGAAAATAACTATAATAATTTTTCGCAATAAATGGCAAAACCGCCTTCCATCGTGTACAAATTTCGAATATTTCGCTCGAATTGTTGATTTATATTATTGTTGATTTTTCAAAAACGGCTCAGCCGATTTTACCACCTCGGGAGTATCACGAACTATAAATGAATTTTTCGATTCGGTTCACCATTGGTGGAATTGAACATACAGGAAAAAAACATACTTACAGACGAACATAGAACCTCCTCCTTTTTGGAAGTCGGTTAAAAACATTGTTTTTTTCAAGTAACGTCTTGAAACTAGGACTTGTATACCCATTGCATGTATTGGATGTAATAACATGCCAACTTACAAACTCGTTCTCTATTGACTACTTGCTAGTTATCAATAAAAAATTCCAACTCTCGAAAAGCAACAAAATAAAATAACGTTTGACACATGAGTGTTACCTACAATACTATCTCAATTTCACTTGGAACGTATGAAAAATACCAAACCGACCTTAATCACGAACATCACATTATAATCCATGGGTATAACAGCCCCAAAACATCTAAAAACCTGATGTATGCAAAGGAAAAAGCATAAAAGTGCCATTTCATTTTGTTGCAGCCATCTTGGAGGCAGATTAACTCTCTGCGAAGTGAAAAACACGGGGAAATTGGTCTCTTTAATAAACCTCCATCACACAGTGTGGCTCTCGATTAACACTCGTACTAGTGCTGGAGCCTAGAAAGACAAGGGATGGGACTGGTAAACAATTTATATCGATAAATATGTTCCATATAAAGTACTTACAGAATTACGTATAGGTACCATGGATACCTATATTTTTCGAAACAACGATAAAATCTAGATCGGTTAAATCAATAATTCTACTATTTAAAACAGATACGAGAAGATCTAGAATAGTGACAAAAACCATATTCTACGCAGATTACGCAGACGGTCGTCAAATACTTGATTCGTCAATTTCTATACTCGTCAAATCTATATTTGCCACATTCGCGACACATCAAATCCTTAAACGCCAAAAATAAATATCAGAAAATCAATTATTGTTATTGTAGTTTTGTAGTAGGTATACTAAATTTTATGTTATAGGACAGTGTTATTGAACTAAGAACGCCCAGTTTGTTATAGGAACTTGTTCTGCTATTAAACTGTCGAAGGGCTTACACTTACACACTTGAGGGTTCGATCACAGAATTTTGTCTTCAGAGAAGGCATAAAGCCAGTAAAGCACTAGAAAATAAGTACCCAACCGTACTAAAATATCTCACCAACAACGACTAAGTGGAAACGACGACGTGAAAGTGGTTTTGTAAAAGACGCATGTCTGAGTTACTTAAACATGGTTGTTGACCCTTTTAACTGTACTTAGGTATCTCTAGCCTAAAGGGACGTCTGAAGGAGAACTGTAGTTAAGTAAAATGTGCTCATAATTTTGACATAAAATAAGCTCTAACGTCGTTAAAATGATAAATATATGTAAATTGTAGCTTTTCGTAATTATTTGCGTGATAAACGTCGCCGCTGGTACGCGGTAACAGTATATTCGAGTTTGCTATCTTAAAATTTCATTAAAATGATGTGCTACTTTGGAGCGTGGAACGTAAAATTTTATCGATAATGTGAGCAGTTATTGAAGAAGTGTTTTTATCGATATCGAATAGACATCTCTATCGAGCTCTTTGCTGATACTCCAAGAATTTCTCATTTGGCGACGACACGACCCTCTGCACCTCTTAACGCCGACAGAACAGAAAAAAGCTATTTTCGCAAAACCTCGAAAACTTTTCCCATTCTCTCTTATTTCCTCGCTTACTGTCTGTTCTTGTATCACAGAAATACGCACACATAAAGTTAGTTTCTAACCCTGATTGAATAAGTTAGTGAGGGAAATTTATGCAACCAACCCAAACGCGAAATAATGGACATTCATTTCAACTGAAGGAGGACTTACAAGAATTTGACCGCAGCATTCTATGAAGTTCCATCCCAGGGTAATGTCGGGACGTCGGATCACGAATTCCTCGAAAGGGTGCAAGGTAAAATGATATGAGAGACGTAGGTTCTGTTACTATCGTAGAACGTGACTTCGCATTGCAGCGTTTTCTGTTCTGTATTCGCAGTGAAAATAAGTTTACAATATTCAGTGCGATAACCCGATCGAAATCTATAAGGTAATTTGAGGCTGATTGGAAACTCGAAAGTTCGAAAACTAGTTAAGGTTTGCATATTTTAGAGCCCGCATATTTTAAAGTTTCGAAGCTATCTCGCAAGGCACTAGACTTTTTACAAGCATACCAGTATAGATAAAAGCAGAAGCCCAGATGGTTGCGCTGTCATAACTTCAACAATAAAGTTAAGAGAGAAGTAAACAAACAGCTAAGCGTGAAAACCGCAAATTAAAGCAATACCTACAACAACGCGCAAACTCGTCCGCAGTTTGTAAAGATTTATGGTGACAGGAGCGGCATTGAGCTGGATGCGTCGCTCCACTGGCTTTGTCGTCGGTGGCCATAAAATACTGCACTTTGTGGACGTTGATGATGACTGACAATGGCCTATCTATTCTGATAAAATAGCTCGTTGTGGCATATATTTTGGCAGATGAGACTCTAAATTGAAGTTCCCATAACTCACAAATATTTTGTTAATGTATGTTAATTTTATGGGTTAATAGCCCGATATAATTTTAATTTTATTTTCTCTGTATAAAAAAGGTTTAGCAAAATTATAAGGGTAATGTTTCGCTTGTCTTATTTCAATAAGCTTTCATTTAGCTAATAATAACATTATTCACGTCGAGCTAAGTTGTTATTTACATACGAAATATAGTAACTCATACATAAAAATAAAATAAACTCCCTTCATTTCAGACCTCCTGATGTACGAAATTATTTTTATTTACAAATATTTATTTAAATTAACATTTATTTTAAAATGTAGAGCAATATTATGCAACTGCTTCCACACTTTGTGCACTTTTAGCAGGTACCTGTAACTTAAACGTACTAAGGGTGTACAAAAAACGATAAGTTTAAATGTTAAAATGTAATTAATTACTGCAGTGTATTTCAACCATTTTATATCTTCATTAAGCTAAAGCTTAAAGTTTAATTTACATTCGATATATTTCAATTACCGTAGACAACTCTGCGAGCTTTCATCCAGCAAAATTAATTGCTATCGATTGCTTTATAAATTGTAAAAAATACATTTTATTAAGGTCGTAACTCCAATCGAACCTAAGAACGAAATAAATACCTAATCAAAAACACCCAACGTCCATATTTCAATGCAGAAACAAACCGATTCCTTCGGTATGAAATTTTATGGGAAAAGTCTAGACTGGAGTAATAAATTGCCTTCAGACGGACGAACACAACTAGAATCTGCCTTGTTTGATTTGTAATGACGTCGTGAGTTGCCTGTATTTGATGGCCGAAAAGAACAACACGTAGCTTCAAGTATTTAGAGAGCAAATTGTTATTCCTAATTCCCTTTTTATTGAGATAAATCTAGTGGAAAACGCTTAGAGAATATTCTCCTTAAAATTGTAGTCATTGATCCAAATCCCAGTGTCTTTTCAATGTTTATTTAAATTTATACAGGAACTATAATGATGTTCGCGGCTTCGCCCGCCAATTTTGATGTTTGTGCTGTACGATAGAATCATTTTATTTTCTCGGGATAAAAAGTTGTTTAGACACCTAAACTATATCCATGCATCCATCACGCACGAAGGGTTCCGTATCGTATGGAAGAGAGAGAGAAGACCACTTAGCCCCATTTCAAGCGTCTACTGATGCCATTACTAAGCAAAGCAAAAAACGGCGAAATAATCACGTTTGTTGTATGGGAGCCCCCTATAAATATTCGTATTATTTTGTTTTTAGTATCTGTTGTTATAAAGTTATAGCGGCAACAGAAATACATCATCTATGAAAATTTCAACCGTCCAGCTATTACGGTTCTTGAGATATAACCTGGTGACAGACAGACGGACAGCAGAGTCTTAGTAATAGGGTCCCGTTTTAACCTTTTGGGTACGGAACCCTAAAAATTAAGTCGACTTAAAAATTATGTGGCATATGTATTCTTTTGTGTTTTTCTGTCTTTGACAATTTTATTCACTTGTAAAGATAAAAGACAGACAATTCTAAATAGTCCATCAATCATGTCAAATCTAGCATCAAAACCACATCAAAACTGATGTTTGTAACTGAAATAGCATATTGTACGTGTGTTATTTAAATAGATTTCGCATATAAATGGGATCATTTGTGTTGATTAAATATAAAGGTAGGTAATTTGAGAGTCATTAACAGCCGAGCGCACTGCTGTTTTTGCTGTGTCAGTCGTCAATTATAATTCAGTTGTCAAATAAATTAACAATTATTGGCTAGTAACTATGGTTATAAATAGGTTACACTTTTGAAATATTGTTCACGTTGATTCTGATAGTTTTAAAATTTGTGCATAAAGCAGTATGTACTTCACTACATAGTATAAAACAAAGTCGCTTCCCGCTGTCTGTCCCTATATATGCTTATATCTTCAAAACTACATAACGGATTTTAATGCGGTTTTGTTTAATAGATAGTGTGATTAAAGATGAAGGTTTAAATGTATAAAGGGCGAAGCCGGGGCGGGTTGCTAGTAAAATATATACTCCAGCTCTTTTTTTTTTTTGTTATGCGGTACCTACCTAGATTAAAGATTGATATATTTTAAAAATAAACGTGGGTGACACTGACTTGGCTTTTTTCTTTTTTAACATATTGATGGTGGACTCTGAATAAGGAAACTATGGTGGGTGACAATGATTTAGGGTTTATTATTTTATTATTATTGAGCCTATATTGTCCCAACCTTGAGCAAAAGCCTTCCTGTTTGCGCGGATTTTGCTAAAATTAAATGGACTGTATAATTTTTGGTTGATGCATGCGGTGGATGAAAAAACGAAACTGCGCGGGAGTAGTCAAAAAAAGATGCAGTTTTCGAAGGGAAAAGGAGTGCACAGTACCTTGAGATTCCTTGGAGATGGCCTGGGTCAATTGTTGCACAGGTAAACACACACAGCGATGACAATTATTAATTTTGAACCGGGTTTTTGAATTTTTATATAACAGCGAAAGCGGTTGCCGCCATTCAGTTTTCGATCGAATCGTTCTCCAACTTTCCACACCAGCGCGAGAGGCAGCACTGTCCATAGAATCCGCGCTTGTGTGTAGCGGTCTTGCTCGTACATCCACAAGTAGGTATGTGCAGGAGCGGGATAAAAGGTAGGGAAATGTTGCATCAACCAAACGTTACAATTTACGAAGATTACGAAAAGATATATTGAATCGGCGCATACACTCCCTATCCTCTTTTCACTTATCTATATCCTGGGCCTGTGTCCTGGGTCCTGGTGTATAAGTATGCCAGCCCTTTCGGTGCCTGTCAAGATCGTCCCGCCATCGCTTTCTAATGATTTAGGGTTGTCTTAATTTAAATTTAAAGAAACGCTAAAGAGTGGGTTATTTGATAAAGATTTCTTATGCATATTTTATTACACAGTTTAATATTTATATTCACTCAAAAATGTAAGGCTGAATAAATTCTTTTTATATATTTTAGTTGTGATTTTATTTAGCGGTAGTCATTCTAAAGAGTCTGGACAAGACTTTTACCAATTTTATCTTACTACTGAATAATAATGTATTGATATTACCATGTTCTAGGATACAAAGCAATTTTCTTTTCTAGGAAAAGAGATTTCGAATATTACCTATACTGAATGTTATGTACGCCAGGCAGAACTTTGAACGGCAAAATTTCGAAATTATGGGTGCCTTGTTAGTCATAACTAACAAGCTGAACATCATTCGAGATACATGCTAGTCTTATAGGTAACTTTGTGATATGAAAAAATAGATAAACGTTAACAAAACTTGCGTCGATATATCTCAATAAAAATCTAGCAACATCTTCCAAACAAAATAAAAACACGAATCTGCTCTATTTAGTATTCGGCGTAAATACACAGGCAAAAAGTCTGAAAAACACTGAAAACAGATACTCCTAAAACTGCGAAAAAGTAAAAAAATACCTGCAAAAAGAGGACAATGTGGAACAAAATAGAAGAGAAAGGGGAAACAGGGTAGAGTAGGTGCGCTACGTGTCCGGACTTTGGACGTCCGGATTGCAAAGAAAAAGGTATTATGCTGCGACAATTAAAATACCTCGGTTCTGGCTTTATACCCTAGAGAGGTTACGAGCATATTTCGGTACAGTTTATTTTCGTATCAAGTGAATACGAGTATAATTAAAATGTTGCGTTCTAAAAATAAAAAGTGATTAGCGAGTGTCTGTGTAGGTGGAAATAAATTAGGAAATCTCAAAAGTTTTTATTGAGTTTAATATTTTGTGGTACAAAAATACCTGGCGATAGTTAGTTTTTAAGGTTGTGCGCTATTAGTACAAGGTTACATTTAGATATAATTTAGATACATTGTGGACTCCGCTAGAAAGATATCCACTTCTGATCAGCAAAATAAAGTTTTGGACTTAAACTTTTTGTTTTTTCAAAACGGGCCTATAGTAAGATGGTGCTGTATTTGTATCAAATTTGGGCTGTAATAGTTTAACTTTAAACTATTGACGAATAGATAAAGTAACAATTTCGAGAGTGTCAATATTTTTTAACTTCAAAGGGTTTGAAATTTTTAACAAATTTTCATAATTAGTCAGGAAAACAGTAAAATGTAGGTAAGTACTTAAAAAGTAAAATGTACTAAGGACAATCCGAAACAAATTTGTCACACATTTTTCACAGTAAAAATATATTAAACTGTATGAACTTACTTATTTATACCAAAAATATGTTCCGTGTTCACACGTCAGAATAAGGTAAGGCAATTCAGGCTTTCTCTAAATAGGTACTCCTACCACCTACGTACGTCATACGCCGTGAAATTAGGCCCCAGCCAAAATTAGTCGACCGCGTAACGGGCACAAATTTGACTGTACATGGATATAGCCGTATTCTGCGGTTAGGCCGAAATAATACGGGTTAAAATAAACAACGTAATCACAAACTTGATACGTTGAGGGGCTTCGAAGTTATAACGGGAACGTAGCCGAAGCTGCGCAGTAAATGAGCGCTGAACGGACGACCTTTGGCTCTTCTGTTGTGTAACAAAAGGGTTGTTTAGACCACGCTATAGAATGCGGTGGAATCTTCTAGCAAATATCTACAGAGCCACAGTCCCTAAGTGAAAGTAGTAAAAAATGTCCAAGTGCCGTCACACATACCGACTTATAATTATATTTACATTAAATAATTCACAATGACCCGTTTTCTCGAATCTCGACGTTATGTCACCTAATTAGTGCTTGTAACCGAGCACTTTGCCATTGCGTGGCTTTGTAGTCGGCTTGCAATCGCCTTACGACTAACTAAAAAGCCTGCCCACTACTTAGCTTGGGCAGGGTTTTGGCTCGGACACTTTTTTTGCACGATTGTGACTCTCTAGATATTTGCTCGAAGGGCATACATACATTATATTTTATTATGATTTTAGTAGTCGTCATTATTATATTTTTATACTTACTAGGTAGCGTTAGGGTAGCAGCTATTCTTTTTGTACATATTTCACTCTGCCATTCATTAACTCAACATTATGAAGACTTGTTACTCACTCATTTTTTTTTCAGTTATTCCGTAGATCATCCACACAATTTAAATCCGCTGCTGCTTTTTACTATATTTTGATAAGAGGAATATACCGAAAAAACACAATTATACAAAGAATACAGTAGCTTACAGGGTAAAAATTACAGAGTAGGAGAACAGAGAAGTATAAGTAGATTTAGCTAAATGTACACATACGTGTGTATTCTAGGTATGGTACAAGCTATTTAAGCCCTGAACTAAGCTAACGGCTTTTGACTTGGGGCTCGAATTCGGAGTTATTGGAAATAATTTATGTGTGCACTAAGCGTGCAAGAAGATTGCATACATATTTTTAAATGAATACGCATGCGGTAATACTAAAATAGGAGCTATAAATTATTGATAGGTAGTAATCAAGATGATAAATTTTTGTTTGTAAACGATATCCTCTTTGATTTAACAAACCCCAATCTCCTCGCTCTATCTCTTAGTCTGACGCAAATGATAGCGTTGACTTTCCAGTATCACTTTTTATGATATTTTATTATAGCAAGCTCTGAAGAAACATTTACCTTATTAAATATAAAGCTAAATATAATAAGCTTCATGTTATTGTAACAAAAAAAGACTCAACCAACGTCCCACGCGCTCTCATCCCATCTTTACAGACTTTATTACGACTTATAGACATTTTGAAATGTAAGATGTTTTGCCAATAAAGTACAGATTATATGGCATCAACACAAAAGAAAACATTTTGAATTAGAGAAATAAAATAAACTATTTACAAGTTAGCACAACTTCGAATTACTAACAACAACGTTTACAGTAGAAGCGGAAACAGAATTATAGTGCAATAAGTTGTCAAGTGCGTGTCGAGACACGCGAATGATAGGCTTCGTAGATGGTGAAGATAATTATGATGATGATGATAACTTTATTTACAATGTAATTAAATAGTTCACTGCTAGAACAATATAATCGGCTAAGACATATGTTTGTGAGGTCAATGACCTCTGAGCTATGTGCAAGTTTAAGTATTTCAATTTCCCCTAATAACTCAAACAATAATAATCCCACAGTGGTCGAAATAAAATTCGGAGATTTTTTTAAATGTGAATCTGAATAAGAATCTGAGAGAATTAATCAAATTTTTTGTAAGTCTCCAAACTTAATACACGATTAATTATAATTAATTTACAATAAAAATTATGATTTATTTTAAAGTGCAATGTCTTAAAATCTAGGCATGAAATACAACTCAAGAAGCGTGTAGAATATTAAGGAGCGTTCACATTAACCGCGGCGTTGCGCTAACCCGCCGGAGATAAGCATCGCGCGCTAACGACTTGTTGGCGGATGGCGTTTTATTGTGCTCTCTGAGGCGCGAGCCATGAGATGTAGCGAGTAATTAAGATTAAATTCATTTTTATAATTCAGTTATCAGATACATATACCGAAGTAACTATATTTTTATGTAGAACAGTATTTATTCCCATATTAAGGAACTTATCGCATAACGAACATTTGAAATGGTGAAATTTCAAAATAATAGACGGAGCGTATTTTTGTGCTTACAAGATGTTTTACGTTATAGGAGGTTGTCTTTTTATGACTTGTAGCATTTTTTGCTGTTATTTCGCTAATTAAATTCTTAACACAGATACAAATCTTACAGGCTTCGCCAGGAAGATACATTATTGTTCTATCAGTCTCCAAATTTAATGCAATAAAATCCTTTAAAATGCAAAGTCTAAATAAAACTCAAGAAGCGTTGAATATTAAGGAGCGTTCACATTATCCGCGGCGTTGCGCTAACCCGCCGGAGATAAGCATCGCGCGCTAACGACTTGTTGGCGGATGGCGTTTTATTGTGCTCTCTGAGGCTCGAGGCATGAGATGTAGCGAGTAATTAAGATTAAATTCATTTTTATAATTCAGTTATCAGATACATATACCGAAGTAACTATATTTTTATGTAGAACAGTATTTATTCCCATATTAAGGAACTTATCGCATAACGAACATTTGAAATGGTGAAATTTCAAAATAATAGACGGAGCGTATTTTTGTGCTTACAAGATGTTTTACGTTATAGGAGGTTGTCTTTTTATGACTTGTAGCATTTTTTGCTGTTATTTCGCTAATTAAATTGTAAACACAGATACAAATCTTACATCAATCAATCAATCAATCATTTGATGAAAATAACAATATATTTGCATTTAAGATATTTGACGTTATTTGGCGGCTGTTTTGTATATTGTGGCATTTTTTGCCTCTTATTTTGCAAATGAATTTCTAACACAACTAAAAAGTATCTTATGTATTCAATTTAAATGATATAAAATATTACTTCGGTAATATTTAGCATTATTTGATGTAAAATACCGTTTACATGATATTTAGTGGTAGTTTCCAAATATATATTTAAAATTTATCTTTAAAACTACGGCACGGATTTTGATGTGTTTTTTTTAATATATAGAGTGATTCATGAGGAAGGTTTACATGTATAATACACCTGTGCGAAGCCGGGGCAGCTCGCAAGGGTGTATTATACATGTAAAAAAATTGCCTTTTATATTAACCTTTTTAATTAAATTTGAGTAATTAATTTAGTTTCATAACTGTATTTACCATATCGCTGCCGCTTATGCCTCATACATCGCGCCAATCGCTCTTATATCGAGAACGCTTTCAGTGATTTATGCCCTCGACGTCTCGGTAATGAGGCTCCGTCGAATACATAAATACGGCTTCTAATAACGACACGCTATAAACCAACTATACTCTGCCATGTTGTTTAAATCTAAAGACGCGTTCGCAATCATCATTGAAGGAGTTACATTGCAAAGTGCTAGAACTTGCGGAGGTATATCTACACTTCTATACACGTGAATATAAACTATTTTGAACATGACTTTTGCTATCCTGAAATCACAAAAACAAAATCAGCTATTCAGCCATACATTTTATAGAATCGAACTATTAGTAAGAGACAGATGATATTTATTTCGCTATATCCGATCGAGATTTGTTCAATAGCATAATTATTATTCGCAAAATAATGGCATGACCGACTTCAACCGTGTACAGAATTCATAAGTGGCACGGATCGATGTAGCAATTTTCACATTATTTTTGATTCATCAAAAATGGCTGAGCCAATTTCGACAAAATTTAAATGAGACCAATTTTGAAGTATACCCTTTCCAATAAAAATAATTACTGGAATCGTATCACTCTATAAAAATGTATGCGTGGTTATACTTATAAGTAAGTACATAAAAAAGCAACAAAAAAATACGCTTCGACTAATTCACATTAATGAATTTACCTATGAAAGTCCATAAATTTGGCACAACAACCTATGAACACAATGTGGTGTCGGGGGAACACAGTACTGTTTTTTTTGGTGAAGGAAAACAGCCTTTAAATACTAGGTAATAAAAACTCACATGGTTGCAATTTTTTGTTAACATGTTTATCGGTACCAAATAATAAGTTAATACTAAGTTAACGTAAACGTTACATAATTGTTTTTTTTTTTGGTTCGTGCAACCTTTTCGTATTGTGTGTATAGACCCTTAAACACTTCACCATGGTTATCGACGGATATATGTGGTGAACTTTACTAAGTGATGTTTTATGATGCATTTTAATCTCTATTGGCTTCTTTAATGATATGTTTGGGAGTAGTTTGATGATAATCAACATTTTAATGAAGTGTCATGTTTTCAGATATCTTTAGAGTTTATTGTACCGCTTTGGCTTTTAGTAGAGTTGTCAAAGGGCCGACTAGGAAATAATTAAACAAAATAACTAAAGCTGTAGATGTGGAGTAAGAAATTAATAGCCAAGATATAAATACAGATCGATATAGTACCTACAGGTTGTTAAATTATTTTTATGTCTTCTGTTATAGCCGAAGGTGTTGCTAATTTGCTTTGCAAAGTGCAGGGATTTTCGGAGCTATAACTATTATGCTCTTTATTATAAAACACTTTTACTATGGAACTAAAGCCAAAACGCTTTGATAGCAGTACAAAATAGAACCAATGCAATGGAGGAATATGGAACACATGAAAAATCATTTTCACTATTTTAACAATAATAAACCAAATTGGTAATACTGGAAAACTTATAAGGATTGCTAAAAGAAGTTCGTATAGGCCGGGTGGATAGACCTGATGTCAGAGCCTTTAACGACTGCTTGATACTTTAATCTACTTATGCAAATGATACTGATTTTCCTCAGCTATTTTAAAACTCAATAATGCCCCAAGAGATGCACGTTTTCCAGACAGCTGTTATTAAACTTTTTTCGCGAAATAAAACAAGCGAGTCCGTCAAAAGCGCTTCAGGACACATTCGTAAATATGCAGTCGCATTTTATACTGAATATTATAATACCAGTTTAAAATGAAAAACAGACACATACGACGCTTTTTTATTTCATTTTTATGAATGTAATTGTTCGTCGAGCTTTGTGCTAACATGCGAGCGTTAATTCTATATAAGATTCGTTTTGGTTCTGTTTTGGTTGGAGCCAGTGACTTGTACATATTTTGTTTGAATGTTTTTATCACTTTCTGTCGTATAAAACGTATAATGAGTGAAAAAGTTATAGACGTAATATTATTCGCCAATCGTAGAAAGATTACAACTTCTATGGTACCAATGCCATCAAATATAACGGAAATGGTCAGTCTCTTTACAAATTCTTTATTTATTTGAGAAAAAAAAATTGGAATAGATTACAAACCAGATTAAGTGTTTCATCCTTACCTATGTGTTTATTCTTTTGCGTTTATTCTTAAATATTTCTAGTGTAAACCTGCCCAAACATTTAAACACAATCTTATAATTACCTCTTCAGCCCAATAACTAACACGAAGTTTATGAAATTATAATTTAAGAACATTTTTAATTAAGAACCCAATATTTAAATTCTCGTTTTAATTTTTAGATTTCGATCCGAATTTCGCGTGCTAAAGCGAAAAGCGCACGTCGGTCAGCTTTTTGCACTATGTCAGCATTTAAGGTTTCATAAGTGAAAGGTCAGGCTATGAATATGTAAAGAGGGCGCTCGCGGCGACTTGAAGCGCCAACACTCTGAGATAAGACGAGCGCGCTCCTTCAGATAGCTCAGAGAGGTTTGGCGCAAATATTACGAATATTTTAAGAAAATTATTTTTACCGTATACATAAGTACCGAAATGCTGCTCATCTTCTTTCACAAAGCTTATCTGCCGTTTCTTAAAGTTTGTCATTCAGCGGTTGAGCAAAGAGGGAACTATCGTGCTTATTTTCTTTTCTGTATCATTTTTGATTAAGCAGTATGTAGCTAAACAAACGTATTTATTAATTTATAACTTCGATGTCACTAGAAAAAAATCAACTAAGTAGATCACGCTGCTTTCACGGGTGTTTATGTAGGTACCTATATACAATACCTACTACAAACGTCATCCAAATAATGAAAATAAACTAAGTGGGTAGTCATAGTCTTGCAAGTGCATATAAAGTTAGACGCCAAAATCACCCGAGTAATAAAATTAAAAAAAGAACAATTACTCACTCTTGAAACGGCAAATGCATAAATCATACGATACCAAAATGAATGAAAAAAAATCGATTATACCATTGTTAGCTATTTATATTTTAGAGTTTGTTTTTTATGTCGCCGCATTATATTATTTTATCTACACTAATGTTGTAACGTTCTACTTATGTTTCCAATACTTGACTTATAATGACTACTGTTATAGCGCAGACAACAAAACACTCAATTTAAGCAATTTCACATGATGTTATAATATCCACATCGATATCGTAAAATCTCATTATAACATCGCTCGCTCGCTCCTGATTGGCCGCCCTGCGCGCGCAGCGGTGCCAGTGACAATATACGTTGTTATTAGTGAAGATAAAGTAGTGTATGCAACTGCATATAACACGGGTATCAAAACACGAGTGTGTTTATGAAACGAGCGCAGCGAGTTTCATAATAGTAACGAGTTCATTTATGATATTCTTCATTATATGACAGTTGCATAAACTACTATTGTGAAACTATTTAGTTGCATAAGTGTAGGCAAGTGATGTAATGTGGTGTGTCGTGTTATTCCGTGCTGTTACCAACACTCCATAGACGCCTCTAGTAAAGTCTCCACTGCTATACTGAGGTATGACTTGGACTATGATTGGAATTGACCATTACTTTTTTGGACTATGACGTGACTACGACTGTGACTGTTTCGATATAATATCAAAAATGTTAAAAACTACTTGATACTGGCAATTGCATAAACTATCCGACGCCAAAATATAAAAGAAGAAGAAGCAGCTATTATCGCGACAGCTTTTCTCATCCACCACACCCCACCAAAAGTACTTTTCGGAGCTTCTAATGAATACAATCTTAATCACGCTGCCCTTTTCTTGGTTAAATATTTAATTAGGACACTAGGTGCTGTTTTAGCGACTTAATTGTGCAAAATATCGTATCTGAAGCCGTTCCGTGCTTGAGGAAAATCCTCAGCGTTACTTTCCGAGAAAATTTTTCACATTTTGCATGAAATGGGTGAGTAATTAAGTTTCGTGTTGCAGTGTTTTAAGTTAATTACATAGTGCAGCAGCTGTTTTTATTGGTAGTTTTAATAGTTTTGTGTAAAAAATACGTACGGGAAAATTTTCGATCATGTGTAAGTACAGAACATTTTAGAATATGAGTATTTTGCAGGTATTGTACAAAATATCTGCATTCCGTAATATCACATAACACTTAGGTAACAAAACATTTTACTAAAAATGTATATGTGCTATGATAGACATTCACAAACGAATTAGTTTTTTTTAGGGTTCCGCAGTAAAACAAGGAACCCTTATAACTTCGTTGTGTCCGTCCGTCCGTCCTCATGTTACAAAGCCTTATAGATTCCACATTTATGAACCAAATTGCATGAAATTTCTCAATATATTAGTTTAAGTATAGAACTCAATTCAAAAATCTTAATATTTTCGAAATTGTGTAATTAAGGGGTAGCTCCCTGAATAATGTAAATACATGTAAAGTGGGGAAGAAAAAATGTTTTCAACCCCACCCCCTCATGTGGGATATCGTTAAAAATAGTTTTTAAAATGAATGTTAGGTTTCTTCAACCATATTTTAGTCACGGGTACCATTTGTGAGATATAGGTCGCCATAGATATTCGATATAGGTTAGCACTTAGCACTGTAGAATCATAGTTTTTTGAGTTATAAAGAAAAAGTGAAATTTATAAACTTGCATATAGCTCAGAGGTCGTTGATCTCACAAACATATTTCTTAGCCAATTATCTTTTTCTAGCACTTAACCATCTAATGAGATTATGAAAATTGGTTTTTATCAACATCATCATAATCATCGTCACCATCTACGGAAGCCTGATACGCGTGTCTCGACACGCACTTGAGAACATATTTTATTTCTGTACTTTTTTCAATGTCATCATTTTTAGACTCTATAAATATAGCGGCTACATGTTCGATTTAAGGTACTTCCATTCAGTCCATAAAAAAATGAAATTGGTACCGTAAATATATCTAAGTCATTAGTCAGTCACTTAGTACTAAGACTTAAGGGATTACGATAAAACTGAAAATAAAACCATTAATAGTGTCGAAAACAAAATTGCTGTAACAACTTACTATGCTCTTACTTACTCGCACTTACAACTTTAACCTACTAAAAACTCGTTAGCAACAAACATCGAAATGAAACACAAAAAGTCGAATCGAGATATAAAGTTCATTAAAAATTCACCTCCAGGGTTCGGGAACCAAGTTTAGGCGCTTCATAATCTTGATTCCCTAAAGAGCGACTTTAATTAAAAATTTCTCGTACAAGTTCAGCGAGGTAGAGATGAGACGTATCGACATTTCGATAACATTGATTTTCTTGTTGAAGTTTAGCGAGATAGAGATGAGATTTATCGATATTAAACTATCAATAGGTTTACTTTTCTCGAACCTACTAAAACTTGGCGATAAGATACTTACAGCTAATCGATTATGAGTTTTTTTGATAATAGCAATATATCAAAGAGTTATTTTTGTCATCCCATCCCACAAGGGTTAAAAGTAGTGTGGGATGCACTATAAAATTAAAATCAAATCGTTGATTTAGCAGTGCGCCATCTCTCGTCAATATTCAGAAGTTCTTAAAACTTAAATTGAGTCCTAAAACCTGTCTAATACGGGTATCACAGGTGGCGCCGCCAACGCTATAAGTTGGTTAAAGTGATTAACACTTCACAAATTCGACGCAAAGTTAGGACTGCGAATTAGCTCAGTTGGGAGAGCGTCGGGCTAGTGATCCGAAGACGCCGATTCGCGTCTTGCAATCGCGACGAATTTTTAAAATGTTTATCACAAAAATAACTCTTTGAGATACAACCTAGTGCACTATAAAATTAAAATCAACAGCAAAATAATTATTTCTGGAGTTTCCGATTTAATTGCTAACGTTACCGATAGCTGTGTAAATGTGGTCTATTGTCGTTGTTAGATTCTCATACTAGATTATGTACTCGATCTTCGATTATGTACTGGATCGGTAGCACTAATAAAAAGTCAAAAGAAGGTCATTATGCTCGTTATGAAAAGCTTTTACTTTGGAGTAGGCCTTAAAATCACGATAAAATCAACTGTATTTAATATCGAGTAAAATAATCCTTTATGCCGAAGTGGTTCTAAAATTTGACTCCCGCTTAGTGACTACATTTACCAAGTTTAATAAAATTCCGTAACTCTTTTTGTAGATACCCATAAAGATAAAAGTAGTTACTCTTTGAGAGCCTATTTTTAATCTGACTAGCGAGATGAAAGGCTTTAATTTTGTTGGATTAAATAAATAAAAATATAATAATGTAGTCATTAATTGATCGAGCGTAAGCTAAGCACCGCAGTTGTAGCTAACTTCACATCCTTCATTATTTCTGGGGTGCCTGGAAGGAGCCACCCCGAGCGGCGAGTGTTTCTACGACTACCTGCCACTATGCCCGGCGCACCCTGGACACGAGAAAACGTGACTAATCCTTCCACCACAATGGCTAATCCAAAGACCCTTCTCTGGACCAACCAACACGGACCTTTTCAGGACTCTAACGGTCCTTCTCAGGGCCAAAACGGCTCTTTTCAGGTCGCAACACCAAATGGTCCTTCTCAGGACCAACCAACCCAAGACCTCAGTTCACATCCTTAACTTGTGTACTCGTATACAAGTGAAGGATACGACCATGACGATGAGAATCGCATCGATGAGCCCGATGATGTTTACACCGGTAATATTATTCACGAATTCAGTCCAAATTTGAAAACCTTTCCATTTTCGGCAACGACCGTCTCAAAACTGACAGCTTCAAATTTTCGTCGGCAAATTGAAGTTAAAATAAAGAGGCAGATAGAGTTTATACAGGAAAAAGGAAGGCAGTATGTCACGGCCACGACGCCCTCGAGATAAGCCCGAGTCAAGAAGCGTCTTAATGACGACTTTGAGAACTGCGGGTAGTGCCAAGTGTGGAGCGCTGCGAAATTTAAAACTGCTTTGGCTGAGGAAATTAGATGCGAATGTGTATTTAACTTGGAAAATTTTGGGGCTTTCCAGTAAAGTTTACTGTACCAAATGACGTTTATTTAAGTTCTATTTAAGTTGCGTTTTTATAAGTGGGTTCAATCTTGCAGTTGAATTTAAAACCAGCTACCCCCAACGGATTTCAAGGTTTGGCCGAAATAATATTACAATTATAATTAATCTTCACAGTAATGTGCAATGTGTATTCAAATCTCAAGTAAATAGGCATCTTCTAGTTGTATATGCTACCCTCTAGATAAATCCCCCTAAATAAGTTCGTATAGACCATCATAAGGCCTTTGACATGGCCAAATAGTTAAAACAACCCCCTAGATGGCGTCTCTGCTTTCCACCAAGAATACTACCAAACGTTAGCCTATCATGTACTTAAATAAACTAGTAGTCCGCCCCGGACTTGGACCTCGCGCTATTCCTATTTTATATCATAAAAACTGTGATTTCAAAAAAAATTATAATAATATTGGTATGAAAGTTTTGCAATGATGAGCGAAGTAAATGTATATATCATTCGGTAAAATATTTCAAATATATGAGTTTCTGCCGAAAATTGCTATTGTTAAGCTACAATGTTTGAAGAATGCTTAATCTGTTCATACTGAATGGAATCTAACACTAGCAGAAGGCGCATAGCTTATAGGGCTTCAAAGAACAAAGAGAGCGGTTATTCTAAAAAACATTTTAAATTAAACGGTTTTATTGAGAAGTTACTGTTAGAATGTACTAAAAGATAAAAAATAATTTTGGTAGTCCTAGGCACGGTATTAGATATCATTATCGTGTCCTAGGTAAGTACTGCATTCATACATTAATTTTCTTATCACTCGAGCATTGATCAAACTCAAAAATAAAATCGTGGGGCGTTCAGCGTGAACGTTACTATGTTAGAAAGTCTATTAAGAAAAAATGTTAGAAACCTACTTTGGGATTCTTTACTTAGTTCGAGCGAAAATTATTTAAACAAGATTTAACCAACAAAATTAAGCATCATTTTTTTTAAAAGCAATTTTATTTAATAATTTGCAATTTTATTTAAAAGATAAATGAACGTTACATACAGTCCTCTAGCTTTCATCAAACCTAAAAGTACACACTCTGCGAGCTACTCTAAGAAGAAAGTCCACGACGTTTTTGCAAAGACCATTGAAATAGACCCTGCAGCAGGTGCCATGGGGAGCTGGCCAGTCAACCACAGGAGAGCCTCTGGAATACATCCCGTAGTAGTAGATACCACAGAAAGTTGGAAAGGCCGTTGCAAAGTCCCAGTGGTCGTAGGTGTCACGGATAGCTAGGTTTCGATCACAAGACTGCCGTAGGAAAACACCCCATGGCAGTATTGTATACGACAGAGACCGGAAAAAGTCGTTACAGACGGCCCCGCAGTAGTAGATGTCACGGAGAGCTGGCCAATCATTCACGGGAGAGCCTCTGGAGAACGCTCCATAGCAGTAGATACCACAGTAAGTTGGAAAATCCGTTGCAGGCAGCTCTGCAGTAGTAGGCGTTGCGAAGAGTTATCCCGTTGATCACAAGAGAGCCGCCGGAGAATGCCCTGTAGCAGTCGATACCACAGGGAGCTGGAAAGGCCATCGCAGACGGCTCTAGTGGTAGTAAGTGTCACGGAGAGCTGACAAAAGGAGACCCGTCACGTCGGTGCAGGCAGTAGGGGGCTTATTGAACGCTATGTTCAGATTAAGTAGCCACAGCCTAAAGTAGTGCCAATATTCAACAGTTTACTCATATGACGCCAATGAGGCAAAGATTCTCGTCAAGTCGTCATCACTTATTTAATGTCCTGTTTTATTTTAAACAAAATATTCAAAAACTTTCACAAGAAACTGACACCGACCATAAATTTTTGACATAGGTACTGTCAGAATTTAAATTAGGATTTTAAATAAATGTTCGTTAAGAATGAGTACTTTGTTGAGCGCGACGAGCGTCCTCCAAAGCAGAGAGCACAGAAAACAGAAAACTTCCCTCGAATAAATCTCTTAAACTCCGAGACCGATGGTTTATTTTACCATACCGAAAACGCAAAGATAACAAAATACATCAAATAGCTCACTAAATTCATTACAAAAGTCATTTGCGTGATTCAGGATTTTGTCGCTCGATGAACGGAGCCATCTATGATTTTTAAGATTGAACTAAATGTGCTTAGTAACTAAGTATGTGAATGGTTCAAAAGGTAACTTTGCGTAAAGCGCTCCAACACATTTTATCTTGAAAAATATATAAAATTGTTTATATGAATAAAGTTTTACAAAATTATAAAATAATTAATAATATTGTATTGTCATTGGAACTTAAGGTGTGTACCATATATCAGATCAATCAGTCAACGGGACGAGGGTCGAATTTCTATTACTAGATTTGACCCAAGCAACTCCCGCAGAAAGTGGCGCGCGCCGTTTTGCCTCATTTTACCACCGGTCCTGGTATCTTCGACACCACTGAACAGAAGATGCTCATATTCGAACTTAAAAATTCTATATATATAAACTACGTGCATGCTAAATTTCATGCAGATCAGCTGAGCGGTACTTGAGTTATCGTCGAACAAAGAAACATACAAACATCTGACAGCTCAAGTGCCGGCTCGTCCCAGTAGACTCAGAGACCTCGCTAAAGCTCGGTCAATAATTATCAATTCAAGCAGCCGATAAATTTTCAATTTACAAACAGGCACTCTAGCAATAGAAGTGCCCGAACTTAAGAAGTGTCAGACTCTGAATCAACCACTGTTTTTGCGTTTTCTGTAGAACATCGAGAGAATTTTCGGTGCATTTGTGATAAAATTTACATTCCGGAAGAAAACTCTTTTCACCCCTGAAATTGTAAAAAAAGGTTTTGTTTTTGGTGTCAATCGCTTGAGTAAGAAATATTGCACGCTCGTTCGTCTTTTTTTCAGAAAAGTTTTTAGTGTATGTCTACTTTTAAGCCAAGTTTTTGCGTAAAATATGACTTTTTAGGGGATTATAATTTTAAGGTCATTTAAAAAACTGTAAAAACTAAGACGTTTAATCCTAGTGATTGAAGTGCTGATTAAATCATTTCAATTACTTTACATGAAAAAAATAACTCGTGTCAGATAATATTTAGAGGTAAATAACAGCTGATAAGTACGAATAAGTAAGTAGTCCACCCACAAGGTGGACAGATGACCTCATTAAGACCGCAGCATCGAGCTGGATGCAAGCCGCTTCCAACCGGTCTTATTGGAGATCCATAGGGGAGGCTTATGTCCAGCAGTGGACGTCCTATGGCTGAAACGAACAAACGAAAGGACGAACAGCTTATTGTTTTTATATGACCAATCTCGCGGTTCACACTAGCCTTGCCGGACTTATAACATAAACACCATAAAACAATGCCACGTCTACCTCGCAATGAAATAAGGTAATATTATTCGTCTTCTATTCGCATTCGTTTCCGTCCTCGTATAGATGTAATAAACATATGTAAATGAGCGAGAAACAATACGTAGCATAACGAAGAAAGCCGTCTGTGTAGGTAAAGGTTTATGCGAATTTCAGAGGCGCGCCCCAAACTTTTTGCGTAATTTATTGTCGCCAATTATCTCGTTCGTCTTTCGTATCAAATTCGCTTTTATTTTACTGTTAAATATAATGATACTCGTATGTATAGTATTTGTTATGAATTATATTTTTTATATCTTCAGAACCCATGTACCAATATTTTATCGAATGTAGTATAACCGACATGCCCTACAAGCACAACCTTTCAATCCAAAATAGTAGACAGGTATTATTGAAAATGAAAATGCGGAATAATTCAGAATTTTCTAGTTCAAAGGGAGGGTTATGTTTAACAGTGAACGACATAGGTAAAATTGATAGTAATTGGTACAATTTTCATTTTTTTTAAATAGATTATCAGACAAATTGTACGAGAGTACCTGCTCTTTCAGCAAAATAAAAAAGTCAAAAACTGTAAGCTAATATATATATTTATATAATTATATATAGCTAAAAGGTATATTAAGGATTAACCTATTTATTTTCAAATAATCCTGGACGCTTCTCCTAAATCAAATCTTATCTTCAAGACTTCTCAGATTTCTACTTAGACCTCCATGTTTATACTTTTTATAATAATGTAAGTAAACTTTGACTTGCCTCATATTTATTATGCCTGCTAATAAAATGTACCTACCTGCTCAGAGAGCCCAGCGTCCTGGCCGGCACAATAAAAGTCCGACTGATTGATTATACGAAACAAGTGAATCTAAATCTGCTCTCCCACTGCCGTAATCATGATGGATATGACATTTCCTGAATGATGAAGTGGTCCTTTAACTTTCCATTTGAAGAGGCTTTAAATTGGGAAAAAGTGGTTATGTTTTCATGGGTTTTCCGGTACGGAAGTTATCGCGTGTCATGTTTTTACGAAGGTTATCGTGTGTCATGTTTTATTTCAATTTGTTAAAGGTAAGAAATGATAAATAATTAATTGCATATAGGTACACATATAACATGATAATCGAAAGTTTATTCGTTTTTTTTTTTTACTTATTAGCGTGGGGTTAAAGTGGCCCAATATTGGGAGAAAATAATTTAACTATATTTGAAAGATTTTCAATGCGAAAAAGACGTAGTTAGATAGTTTCGAAACGGGAAATTGAAAAGGATTATTATAACATAAAAAATCTAAAATATTCGAACAGTTCGTCACCATCAATGATATCATCTACTCTTAACGAAACCGGTTGGAAAATTCTCTCATCCAATCGGTCCTCATCAACAGTAAATGAGTTGTCAATCAAATGTTCCAAAGAACTCAAAACCTTAGTTTTGAGGATTTTAGGGTTTTAGGGTTTGTAAGCAAAACACGAGGGTTTTTCTTACAAAACCCTTGTCTACCTAGAAAATAATAATTAACTCGCACACCAAAACAACTGACACGGCGCAGTAGAAAAAGTGTCAAATAAACAAAACACGGAACATACAAACCAACCCTTTCCAATTAGGAGTTTTTCATAAGCGGTTACACTCAGAGCATACCTACTCGTACGAAACTGGCCACCGTCCACAAAGTATGAAACCGAGACCCGGAGGAGCAATTTACTCGAAAAACTTTGCTCATAAACCGCCGTAAACACAGTTTAAATCAGCATTCCTGTAGGGAGGACAACTTACAAAGAACAAACTTTACAAACGAACAGCGACAAATGTTGCCAGGAGAGAACAAAAGGTGGAAAACTCGCTGGAAGTACGCTGGGTTTCTTAGGGTTTGGTTCCCGCACCAAACGCAAAGAAACCCAACTCCAGCCGGGGTAGCATACGCACCACGAAACAATTCTATCGATGTGTCAGAACGAGACAGAGTTATGGTGAAGTATACATAATATCTGCCACTTTTTCACAAGTCGATAAAACTCCATACGTGGCCGTATGCTATGCTAGCAGGTGTTTTTCTACACCGTCGTAGTTACGCTAAATCAAAAATTCAGTTTTTGGAAAATGCTTGTATTTTTGTCGGTCGCGTTCTGGGACAAAATTGACAATTGCTGTGATTACCGTTGAAGTTGGAGTAAAGTGTGGCTGTGAAATCAGTTTTTTCCTTCTTTTGTGATGCTAAAAGTGACTGAGATAAGCTCGAATACTATAGGTATTACACTTAATTCTATACAGTCAATGATACGAGTATATGTATTATTCGACACAAAATGTCATCAAATTGAGTGGAAAAGATGCGAAGAAGAAATCGTTAGCATCATAACTGCTGTAATTGTTTCTCACAATTTTAATGCCCAAAAGAAAGGAAAACCCAATTTCTTTGATCTCTACATTGAACAAAATCTAACCTCTCAGAAGTCAGGTAAAAGCGGCACAATTATAATTGTTTATATTGGAAAAGGCATCTTCATTCCGTGCTTGTATCGTTACTCAAACATATAAGTAGGTACTTAGGTAATATCTAGCATACTCAATACGTAGTAATGAATATAACGTCTGAAGTAAGGGAAATAATACCATCTCCTGTATGTACCCAATTTGTGGTAACCAGTAACCACTCTTCTTCGCCTTCCGAGAAATTCCGCAATGTAAACGCTTTTTGGTGAGAATAAGGAACAGTTAAACGTGTTGCTTATTCGGGTTTATAGGTTTATTTGCCCTATTCTGCGGAGCTTAATGCTAGATACCAATTTGCTTGGTTAAATATTGACGCTTGCTTGCTTAACAGCATTAGTTTGTATGAACGTAATCTCAAAAGTGATCACATATGACGACGTCGAAATAACAACGAAATGTTGTAAACTAACTGAGAGCGAGTATGTAAACATCTTGATAGTATAATTGTGTATTATTATAAATAGGTACAATATAGTTACCGTTAGCAGCATAAGTTTTAGGGAGGGTGAAGTCCTAAAGTTGATTCAACAATGTTTGTTTATGACGTTATCATTTAAAATTATCTTTCGTATACTTACCGACTTTACAGACAACCAATTTTTATGTAATTACAAAAAAAAATATATTTTAATCTTCAAATACTTAAGGCTGCCATGAATTACTTAACATAAATTTACTTTGTCATGTCTTTTCCACTTTAGGGAGCTAATTGATATTTCCAAATTTCCCTCAAAATAGGTTAAAGTATAAAACAAATGTTACTTATGTCCAGAAAGCTCACCACCACGACACAGCATTTGAATTAGACTAACCTCTTAAAAGTTCGGTGAATCGTCCATTACGTAGGTCATTATAAAGGGCGATGGCCAAAGTTTTAATGAGAAGAAGCCCAGTCATCATTGAAGATAAGGCCTTCTCAGCGACACAGCGCCCCGTCGCCATATTACTGTGGCGATAAGGTTCAATTCCAATGGGAGGTGGTATCCTTAAGTAATTGATTCTTGGTTATGTCCTAGGGGATGTAATGCTATGGGACCAGCCTTGATGCCGTTAGCCATTCAATATCGATATGGTTCTAATGAACTGAAGCTATACTTTATATTATAACTGTAATTCATAAACTTAGGTATATATAATTAGTGTTGTAGATATGTTATACTATTTTTTACAGCATACCATTTTGTACCTTTGATTGCTTATAATGTGTCAAAATTCAGTGATATAGCTAAAAATTATAAAACAGTCTATTTTTTACTAAATCAACTGCCAATAAAAATTCAACTAACCAACGCATAAAACCAACCAAAATAAATATCGCAGTCACAAGAAAATACGAACAAAGAAATATGAAACACTGGTCATGTTTATCCAAGGAATAGCTTCGTCATGTCTATCTCATTTTCATAACCTATACTTTCTGGGGCAGAATTCCGCCGACTCAACACTTTTTTGATTATACACAAGAAAAGAAGACACCTTTACTACCATGGGTACGTTTTTGTGGGTTAAAAGCTTTGTTCAGTACAATCAAGATTTGATTGAATCAATTTGATGATCTTTGATTTGTTAGATTTGCGTCGGCCACGGATTATAAAGAAAATTTCACTAAAAAACAAATACGGAGAAAAGAAAATACGACGAAAATTCTTTTACTCATCTAGTTTATTGGTTCTGCAAAATTTATCGGTTCGAAAAGGTTCGACTCAAAATAAAAGTTACAATGTTTTCGTTCAATGTTCTGAAACCTAAAGTAATTACATAGACTTCTATCCCGCGTACGGTTCTCGCAGACTTTTCATTTAACAAAGTATATAGGCGTCACGTAGCTCATTAAAATTTAGGGCCTCTTGATGGCTGTCTTCGCGTGAAACGTGAGAGGCCCTGGCTCTTATTTCGTATGCATTAGAGCACTGTCTGGAGAGATAAAGTGCTATTACCTAACCATTGCCTAGACGCTTATCTCGGAAGGTAAAGGAAAACTACTCGTATTTTAGAAATGAGTTAACTTTGGTCAGTGCAGTTTGGCAGTTAACATTTTAGTGAAATGGAAACTGGCGACCCGTTCATCAATCATCAGTTCACAAACAATTTACCTAAATTTTTTACCGGTGGTGAAAATTAAAATCATCAAATTACATGGTGATGATCTCAAAATACGACCAATTGAACCAAAATGGGGGGAAAAAATCGGCCGTTTCGTACAAAATGTTCCATGAACTACGACAAAACATATGGAACAGCTCGTAATTTTACGGTTGGTCCTATAGTAAACTATAGCTCTAATAACGAGTACAATGATATCCTAAAAAATGTCCGTTGTCTAGAACTATACCCCGTAATAAACAAATTCAGAAGACAAATCTAAGTTCCTTTTATAGCACTAAATAAGTACGGCAAATACAAGAACCTAAAATGTTGAATGTCCACTAAAAGCTGTTTCGCTTGACACCAGCCAACTCCGAAAAAACAGCAGTTAAAAGCAGCCATTTGCCTGCAAAACTGACACTAGCTGGTGCAAGTAGTGGCCCATATATTGCTGGGAATGAGCTCTGGTCTTCTTTTATTTCAGCCATTTTGAGGTGCTTCGGATTTACAATCTAGTTGCATGCTTGAAAAGTTCAAAAGCCTTTTAGTTACATTGAAAGCTGGTAATGGTTAACGGTTGGCATTTTATTTTCCTTTGTTTTGTAAGAATCTTCGTAAGCATGGTACTCAAGGATAGTTTAGTAGCAGTCCATAAAAAACATCCATCCATCCATCCATCCATCAGCCATAGGACGTCCACTGCTGGACATAGGCCTCCCCTATGAATCTCCAATATGACCGGTTGGTAGCGGCTTGCATCCAGCGTGATCCTGCGGTCTTAATGAGGTCATCCGTCCACCTTGTGGGTGGACGTCCTACGCTGCGCTTGCCGGTACGTGGTCTCCACTCGAGAACCCTTCGACCCCATCGGCCATCAGTCCTCCGCGCTATGTGCCCTGCCCACTGCCATTTCAACTTGCCAATCCGCTGGGCTATGTCGGTAACTTTGGTTCTTCTGCGAATCTCCTCATTCCTGATTCGATCTCGCAGAGAGACTCCGAGCATAGCCCTCTCCATAGCTCGTTGGGCTATTTGGAGCTTATTAATAAGGCCCATAGTAAGAGACCACGTTTCAGTGCCATAAGTCATCACTGGCAACACACACTGATCGAACACTTTCGACTTGAGGCACTGAGGTATGTCGGACGAGAAGACGTTACGCAATTTTCCGAACGCTGCCCAGCCGAGTTGGATTCGGCGATTGGCCTCTTTCTTGAAGTCGGACCTACCTAACTGGACTACTTGTCCTAGGTAGACGTACGAGTCAACGACTTCAAGAACCGAGTTCCCAACAGTGATCGGGGTGGGTACAACATGGGAATTACACATGACTTTCGTCTTGTCCATGTTCATCTTAAGACCCACCTGTTGAGAAACCCGATTGAGGCTTTCGAGCATCGTGCTGAGCTCTTCCACCGATTTTGCCATGACTACTATATCGTCAGCAAATCGAAGGTGAGTGAGGTATTCGCCATTGACATTGATGCCGAATCCTTTCCATTCCAGGAGCTTGAAGGCGTTTTCCAAAGTAGCCGTAAACAGTTTCGGAGAGATTACGTCTCCCTGTCTTACGCCTCTTTTTAAAGGGATCGCCTTGGAGCTCTCTTCCTGTACTCGGACCGACATAGTGGCGTTATTATACAAACACTTCAACACTTCGATGTACCGATAGTCAACACGGCATCGTTGGAGAGACTCGAGCACAGCCCAAGTCTCGACCGAATCAAAGGCTTTCTCATAGTCCACAAATGCTAAGCAAAGTGGCAAGTTATACTCTTCGGTCTTCTGTATAACCTGCCGCAGCGTATGAATGTGGTCCATGGTGCTAAAGCCCTTTCGGAAACCGGCTTGTTCGGAAGGCTGGAAGTCATCAAGCCTGCGCTCGAGACGGTTCGTAATGACCCTTGAAAATAGCTTATAAACATGGCTCAGAAGCGAGATGGGTCTGTAGTTCTTCAATAAGGTGTTGTCACCTTTCTTGAAAAACAACACCACCACGCTTCTGTTCCATGCTTCTGGCGTGATGCCCTCGAGGACGACGGTGTTGAAAAGCTTCTGGAGGACTTTTAATACCGGTGTTCCACCCGCTCTCAGAAGCTCTGATGTGATACCGTCATCACCCGGCGCCTTGTTGTTCTTGAGCTGATTTAGGGCCATTCTAATCTCGTACAGGCTGATGTCCGGGATATCTTCGGTGAAGTGTCGGGTCAGCTTGGCTCTTGGGTCTTTGGCTGAGCTGTTGACAGGCTTAGCGACCGAAGCGTATAGCTGTCCATAGAACCTTTCGATCTCCTCCAATACCTCTGCCTTGGTCGACGCTACACTGCCATCTTCTCTCTTCAGCTTTGTCAGCTGGCTTTGCCCAATAGACAAATTCCTCGCGAACACTTTGAAGCCTTTGTTCTGCTCTATGGTCTCTTTAATATGTTTAGTATTAAAGAGACGAATGTCGCGCCTCACGGATTTCGAAATTTGTCTATTGATCAGCCTATATGACTTTGCATCATCGGAAGACTGCAGTCTCTGTAAGCGTCGTTCGGCCATGAGATTTAGAGTTTGATCGGAAAATTTTTGAGGTCTATTTGTACGACGGGGTCTAAAGAATTTAGCACCCACCGTCTGGACAGTTTCTACGAGCCCGTTGTTGATCTCGTCCACTGACGCAAAGTTCTCCAGGCAAGCAAAGCGATTTGAGAGCTCGAGCTGAAAGCTCTCGGGGTTTTGGATATCGGAAGGTGTAGGTCGGAGCGTGGACTTCATCAAGCGTGACCTTTCGAGTTTAACGTTTATATCCAATATGCCTCTTACGATTCTGTGATCACTACCGGTTTTCACCCTGTGTATCACGGAGACATCATTGAATATCCGTTTCTCGGTGGTCATGATGAAATCTATCTCATTTTTCGTGGAACCATCGGGGCTCATCCAGGTCCACTTCCTGTGAGGCGGCTTCTGAAAGAAAGAGTTCATCATGAAGAGTTCCTCTTTCTCCAGAAAATCAGCCAGCCTCTGGCCCCTGGGGTTCCGTTGTCCATATCCAAAATTTCCCCACTCTCAGCTCATCATCGCTTCTTCTGCCCAACTTTGCGTTGAAGTCCCCCATAACAACAGTGAAGTGGGTCTTAGACATACGTATGGCTCGACTTACGTCCTCATACATAGTCTCCACCTCATCATCTGGGTGTGACGAGGTCGGTGCGTATACCTGAATGACCTTCAGCGAATACCTCTCAGATATTCTGAGTATTAGGTACACAACCCTGCTCGACACGCTTTCGGTGGTAATAATGTTGTTAGTGAGGGACTTGTGAACGAGAAAACCGACACCACCTTGGGACCGCTGGTCACCTTCCCGGTAGTATAGCAGGTTGCCGGACTTTAGGGTTATCGTGTCCTCCCCCTCTCTACGGACTTCAGACAACCCCACAATATCCCAGCGCAACCTACTTAACTCTTCTTCCAGCTCAGCAATCTTCTCGTCAGTCCTTAAAGTGCGCACGTTGTGTGTTACCAGGGCCAGTCGTCGTTTGAATACTTTGGAGTGACAGCCGTGCATCTTCCAGTGATTCTTAGCACCCCCTGCATAGTTCTGAATGAACTTTCTGATAGTCATAATCATGATATTAGAATTTACAGTGCCAAGCGACGTAGGTAGTAAATAATAATGCGTTATCATGAACCGCGTAAAGCGCAACATGTTCAATTGTTCATTTGTTGACATCTGATAGGACTGTAATTGATTTGAACTGAATGATTAGTTTAATTTTTTTTTATTATGCGTATTAAATTATTTTGTAACAGCATATTAGCTATAGACCAACTTATCCACGCCAAAGATTGAAAAAAGCTGCATACCTATTTATTAAGTTAGAAAACATTTTTATCTAGTTATCTATTTTAAAACCCCTCAGCTTCTGCTACACCCTCACAAAAGCACACTAACTCCATCCACCTTACAAAATGTCAAACTTTCAGCATCAGTGTATTATAATGTTTTGTATTATAAGACTTAAGCCATAAATTCTTACAGCGCAGACAAGGCAACAAGCCACGTTAGCCGGCAAGTAAGTATACCAACTTGTACTCGTACACACAAGATGTGGGCAGTAAACTTGGCGAAATTTATGAGAAGTAAGGAAAACTCGTGCACAAATTAAGCACCTAACTTTCCAATTAGAGAGCATTTGTGAAGCTAGCGAAGCGTTAATAATTTCACTGGAACTTTATTAATGTTCGGAGCTGTTAAGATCTTGTGTTTGCCTCTACATAGAGTTAACGAGTTAAGTTTAATATCTCGATGCGTACCGCCATAATGAACAATGTAACTGCTAACTGTGAACATGGGTAAAAAAATATCGGTATAATCAGTGTGCGCCCGTTCACTATATTCATCTTCATTGGATCATCGTTGAAAAGAATATTTTTAAATTAGTTATGCTACGTAAAATAGACGCCACCCAAAAGGATGCTTTCTAAAGATCAAAGAATATAAAACCAATAGATTAGGTACTGCATATCTAATTAATTTTCGCCAATAATTGTATAACCGGCTTCAACCGTGTACAAATATTGAATAGTTTGCACGAATCGATGTATTTTCGATGTAATTATCTTTTCATTATTGTTGATTTTTCAAAAACGACTCAACTGATTTCGACTACCTCATGAATGGAACCACCTCAGAAGTATGGCCTAACAAACGAAAAAGAGTTGTCGAAATCGGGTCAAAATTGGCAGAGAAATCGTGGCACATATACGAAATAATCATACAGTTGAATTGAGAACATCGATTTTTGAGGTCGGGTAAAAAAAATACATAAAATCAAATTGAGAACCTTTACTAAAGTTGGTTAAAAAATTGATACTAGGCTTTTACTAATGCGTTAAACTACAATAATTATTCCGAATATTTCTTCCTCCAATTTCAAGTTAGTACCGCTACCACAATCACACTTACCAATACGTTTAAACTTAGTCCGTACATTTCCACTGGAACAATCGGAGCGTTTCCGAACTCAATAACCGGGGCAGGGAAAATCGGACGAGACAATCGACCGGGACAATCGTGCGGGACATTTGTGCGGGACAATCGTCGGGACTATTCAAGCGGGATTGTCCCGCATTTTGGCTACAAAACGAAATCGAACTAGCAGATATATTCGTTGGGCGAAACTCGAGGACGAAACAAAGTTCCGCCTCTGGAAAGTTCGATTGGAAGTATTAAGAACGTACACGGAAAAGCTTTGCCAGTGGAGGAAAATACACGATTTTGAGCTTAGTCAATTATAAGTGTTTGAAAATTGCAAATACATGTTTATATTTTCGATTCTATAACAACGAAATTCATACTCTAGGCTTAAGAACCTAGTACAGTAAGCTGTAGAATCAACCCTTAAATCGCAAAAAAAAAACTGCTATTTAGCATTTTTTCGAAGTCAATGAACTCATTTTTACTTTTGAACTTAAAAAAAAACTAATATTTCTTTATCGTAAGGGTTAGTCTCATAACAAAAGTGTACCATAATTACTATGGTCAATTTTTCCTATGACAATTTATAATAATAATTAATGTGTACAATAATGTCCCAGGAATATGTTTGTCGTTCATAGAAACGAAATATACAGGATATTTCGTGTACCTACATCACGAAAACCACTGAAATTATTTGCATTTGTAACTGGAAAAGGAAAGCTTGGTCACCTAGGCGTCTATTTCCACGCGGTGATGAGACCTGCATTGCTGCATTGGGGTGTATTGTGCAGTTCATGCTAAAAATACAACCGACAACATCCGCAATATGTCCACTCTACACAGATCTCGCGAAATAGGACATATTGTCTCTATGTATCAAGATATTACAACTCTATGTTTGATTTACATACAATTATGAACAAAGTTCAAAATTAATTTCCGATTCAAAATATTTACCTACTATTCTTTTTTTTTTTTTGTAATATCTCTGACTTTAATTTGATAATATCAAAAATAGATATAGGTGTACAAATGTTATCCAAGATGTATGTTGAAGGTTATCTTTTTGACCAATAAATGTTGCTTCTATAATTTCCATACAAACATCTAAAAACCTAGATCTGAAATAGAGAATTTCGTGTGAAATTAGGTTTTCACACGAAACTCTCTATTTAAGATCTCAAATACGCGTACTGGATGCCAATAATTACACAATTATTACTCACAGAGCAAACAAATTAAATAAATAATTTATTAGAGCACTTTACGATTGTCTGAATAATTTTCCCAAAGGGTCCTGAACTAGTTAAAAACTGAAATATTTTATGAACCAAGACGATTTACTTGTTTATATGCGCTCACACGACTCACACATGACATGTAATAAACGAGTATGTCTAGTGAACATGCTTTTTGCAGTGTATGATCTTTGCAACATAATACAAGTGTCTCGCGCGCTAGATAAAGAGAAGACAGCCTCTCTTTTGTTATCTACGGTCCACTATAATATTGCAGCAGGTGAGCGCCCCTTCGCTTTTAGTGTTATATTGCAATATTCTTTTAGGAAGCTCCAGAGAGCCGTTTATAGAGTAATTGGGGCACCAGTTTGTCGCAAATCCAGCAGGTAAATACTCGGACATCGCTAATGGCACGCTTTTGGACCTTTTCACTATTTTCTGCTTTTAATTCGCTCTACGCTGTAACTTGCTAACATCGTTTGGTAGAGTGCTGCGTTTTTTGGGTATGCTAACTGGATATGTTAGCGGCTTAAGCTGGAAATTTTAATGGATTGTATATGGATACTATTAGATACATTGCTGAGTCAGGAGTAGAAATGAGGTGTTGGCGGATTGTCTATTTTATATTCTGTTTGTTCTTAATTAAATTTCTAGGTGTGTCTGATTTGGGCATAATGATATCAAGGTTATAAAAAAAATTAATCACATTTTATTTAGTTATTCTCTCCGGTTTATAAGTTAAAACTTATCATTTACTTACACAAACGAAAAGTGTCTGCTTTGAATATTCTGAAATTTTCCGGTTTCTTAAAAATATGGTTAATATTATTAAGAAACCGGAAATAATAATAATAATATAATTATAATAAGGGAAATATCCCTAATTACAATAACCTGGCCTATACTAGTAGCTAATGGAAATTTTCAAAACCGTTTCACGTAAAACGCTACAAAACTGTTCGCAAACAAAATCCAAAACTCTCCTTGTAGCGGTAGCAAAACAAACACTCTGAACGATCGGACAAACACAAATTGTTTTCGTAGGACCCAAAACTAACAGACGGTTTAATGCAGTCACCTCTTTGTGATTTGTATCCGGGCGTCCTAGACTTATATCCAGGTAGAGATATAATAGGATACAGGTACACTCCAGGTAGGGTGACCAACTATTTCCAAGTTTCCACCAAAGTTTCCAAAGTCACCAAAACCAAGTTTCACTCGGATGTACTAATTCAGAGCCTTTGTCTGACCCATGGACATTGGAACTATGTAGAGATATGCTGCGTTTGAGATTGCCCCAAAAAAATTGTCGGTAGCTTATCTTTTCTATCATGAGTCAATAACTTGTTTCTTCTTTTTGTCTCCCATTCGGCCACTTTTATCATAATTGTTTTTTTTTGCAAAAACTTTACAACCAATATCATAATAATCGACTTCAAACGAAAGCAGTAGGCGTAAATAGCGATTTTGCTATTCGGTTTTCATATTGTTTGGTTCAGTGAACCAAAGTAATTAATAATGGACTATATGGGACCATCTCGCGATATTTTTTTGTTGATTGTAAAAAAAACCACGAACCGGCTCATAAACAATGAATAAACTAGGTAACATGTGAAAAATAAGACATAGAAGAATTGAAGCTGGTTAAACATTAACAGTAACATAGAGTAAACATCGTTATTTCAACCGAGGGGATGGTTTAAAACTATCAGTGTCGTAGAATCCTTTAGTCAACAAGTGTGAACTGCGTGGTGTAGGTATTAAGACCTTTACAGACACTGTCAGTGTGGTGTGTTGCGGTGACAATTTCAATTTGAGTGGTACGGCGTCGCATTTAGTCTGCCCGTGACCACGACCAATGCAACTTGGTTGAAACGTCGGGAGAAAAAGAGGCATTTCATTAGTACATATCTCATGTTTTTTTGCGCGATAAGTCCCGTATTAACATAGTAGAGTAAGATAAAGTAAACAGTGGAACGAAGTTATATTGTAAACGTTGTTTTTACGGGGCCTCGACCAGTGTATTACAAATGTGATCCCGATTTTATAGTGCTTTTTTCATTAAGTCCCGAAAAAATAATTCCAAGTATTGGGCACCTTCGGCCGGCTGGCGCGAGTAATGCGGTCGCCTGATGAGCGCCGCCCGGTGAATACTGATGAGGCTCAGCCCCGGAAATTAATCAATGGCCGATGCGCCTGTTGCATAATATGCTCAAAGAAAATCCCCTAATAACATTGGTAGAGAAGAGCCCGTTCTTACAGTCCTGGAGCTTAATTTTTGAAACGTTAGAATCACGTCAACAGCGTTAGTCTCCACCGTTCGCACAAGCTCCTGCTCTTACTCAGGCTTGTGACCATTTACGCATACGTTCAGCCCTTCCAATGATTCAATTATAGAAGCTCTATACAGGCATTAAATCGTTCGTTCATTACAGCCATTAACATCGTGCCAAACTAACGTTTCAGAATTTTAATCATCCACTGGCTAAACATAAGCCTGCCTACTAAGGGTGACGTGACATATTATCCACGCTCGCCCAATGCGTGTAGGTGGATTCCCATACCTAAGCCATCTAATTTCTTCTACCGACTTACACAAGTTACAGTGTTTTAATTCACCGGAAAACCAGTGGTATATAAATCCTTATCCTTTTATATTATAAATCCGAAAGTGTGTTGGTTTGTTCCTTTAAGGCGCAACAGATTGATTTTTGACATGGACATAGTTTGAAAAGTGGCATACGCTTTTTAGCCCAGAAAATCTTTATTTCGTATAACAGTTACATAAACATAAGAAACGATGCTACCCGCAGTAGTCAGGAAGACTGTGTCGCAGATAGCAACGCACGCCTCCAGCAAATAATTTTATATAATATAGGTAGGTATACAAAGTTACAGAATTTAGAAGTTAGTAAAACAGAAATCATTTGAGAACATGCGCGCTTGTGTGTTTTTGTGTATGTGGGTGAGAGAGAGAGAGAGAGAGTGTGTGTGAGTATAAAACAAAATGTTCCCATAGGATAGCCCATCAAGCTACCACGCGGGCGAAGCCACGGGCTAAATCTGGTCCGTTCGTAAATTCCAAAGAAATAATTTGCGCATGACCCATGTTTGAACCCACGCCTCATGCTAGTAAAGAGAACGTTCTATAAGTTAGAACAGTGAAATATTTCTATTCTCTACTACACTTGAAGTAATAAAGTCACCAGATGAGCGCCGCCCGGTGAATACTGATGAGAGTAAGCCCCGGAAATTAATCAATTGCCGATGCCCTGTTGCAATATTCAAGCTGCAAGCAAATGCTCAAAGAAAATTACCTAATAACATTTTCCGAGAACATCTCCAGAACCTAATCAATACGTGAAGGTAGAGGCTTTGTATGATGATAATGTTCTACAACGAGCTTTGTAATACATTTGGTACCAATTTTTATACAAAATTCTACGAGAAATAACTTAACCAGAGATAATTTAATTTTTATGTAACCGCAAAATTATTCTATTAAGTAAAAAAAACGCTCCGAAGACGACGGAAAGACGTGATATAACTATTAATTAAATTAAAAATTTAAAAAACCCAACAAAAACACTTCAACAAACATTTGTAGAATTTTGGTTCTTCCATCCCCACTTTAACCCACCATAACTCTTAAACAGCTTAATCGATTTTTATAAAACATAACTAAGAACACTCTCGATTAAGTCTCCTTTCATACAAAAAAATTGGTTGCCTGTAAAGTCGGTATACGGGCGAAAGTTTTACGTGACAACGACTTTGAGACGAATGAGACGAATGAGAGCGCATAACGTGAGCGGAGCGTAACGCAGTTTCTTGAAGTGTCACCCGGCAAACCAATTTATAAGACGTTGTCACGTCAAAAAACTAAACTGAAATCGGTTCAGTGGTTCGGGCACTATGATGCCACAGACAGACAGACAGACAGACTGACACACAGACAAACAGACACGTCAAACTTATAACACCCCTCTTTTGCGTCGGGGTTTAAAAATAAAGCCGTCTTTATAAACTTTTTTCACTTTAAGACATCTTCTTTTGAAAATCGGTTGATATTGTTGATAATAAAAACATTTACCCTAACATATACCCGAAATAACAAGGTTTACCTCCCAAAACGGCCGAGATACATTCTCCAAAATTCGTAGGCTCTAAGGAAATATATTACTACATTTTTCGATAAAAAGTAAGAAAAATAGTGGCAACATAATGGCGCTCAAGTCGAGTCTGATTTATATCCGGATCGCATCAGTCAGAAATATTCGGACGCTGTTTAGGGTTGCACTAAACGCCTACTAAACCGAAAGGAGAACCATCATAGATGTTTAATTAACGTTTAAAAAGCTAGAGGAAAGCCTAAATAAAAATGTAATAATATACCTAATTAAAAAACCCCCGACACAAAAATATTTGACAACAAACTTTCAATTGACAACCATTTTGGGCACATTTGTAGAATTTTGGTTCTTCCATCCCCACTTTAACCCACCGTAACTCTTAAACGGCTCAATCGATTTTTATAAAACATAGCTAAGAACACTCTCGATTAAGTCTCCTTTCATCCAAAAAAAACTAAACTGAAATCGGTTCAGTGGTTCGGGCGCTATGATGCCACAGACAGACAGACAGACACACAGACAAACAGACAAGTCAAACTTATAACACCCCTCTTTTTTGTCGGGGGTTAAAAATAAAAAGCCTTAATATAAAAGACGTGGATTGTAGTTGTAAAACACGCAAAAAAGATGCTGTTTCTCGCTACACTGGGTTATAATGATGTATCATTAACGTCCCAAATTACATAATGTATTAATGGATTAATTTAATGTCCCTTGTTATTAGCTGAAATGAAGCTATATTTCAGGAATTATTATGAACAACTTTTAGTATGGAGCCCAGAAATGAGTCCTTTAAGTTTTTTAAAGAAAACCTATTACCTGTCTCACAAAATAGCTACTAAAAAGTTTTCACTGGCTCTCGATAAAATACACAAAATCGCTTACACATGTTTTTTATCATTTTCATCATGACAATACTTATTTTAGTTACAAAAAATCATAATCAATTTAAAACACTAATAAGAAACACAGACCTCTTGAAGATGATCACAATAAGATCCTTCTGAAAGAAATTATTCCTTAAGTGAGGCACATTCTTAAAGCAAAAGGATCCTCTAGTTGATATACTCACTCATCACATCCCAGTAGAAGTAACCCCGTGCCTGGTAATACAGGAAATGAAATAATTTTTCAGGCTCGCACCTGATTAATTTTGCGCACATGCGATGCCAACGACCCGGATGAAATTTTAATGGGATCTTTATCTACTCGTCTCGGGTTTGGGAAAGGGATGCTATCGAATAAAGGGTCTTATGAATGTTGGATGTTGCGCACTTTGTAAAAGGAAGGTAAGTACCTACGATGATTGGAAATTGCTCACGAAAGTTGCAAATTCTACGCTACGAACTAATGTGTTTTCGGAACAAACTATGTTCAGCTAAACGGTTAGTTGCAGATATTTTGAGACAGATTTAATGAATCTTTGAAATTGGATACTTTTACATTCAGTTGAACATAATTGATGCAAATCAAAACAGAGAAAGTCGATGAAATCAATTCACTAAGTAGGTACATGATTAAAATATGTGCGTGCTTAGGGCGGAAGATAAGATAAAAAAGTGCATGTAGTGAAAAAGAAGTGAAACTTCAACACAACAGTTGCTTTCATACCACCTCCATGGTAGCGTGAAACGTTTAACGCAACCTTGTTGGAAGTCGCATTAGAAATTTCACTTTAAAAGATGTAAGTTATGGCGCAAAATAGCATGAAATACATTTACAATCAGTTGCACAATTCAAAATTCATCGATACGCCTCGCGGAGTACTTTTCAACATGCATTATTTTCTTGTGTAGAAAGGCGTAACCTTATCTCACCGTGAAATCAACTCTCATTGATTTCGAGTTTATTCACAAAATTCAATAAATATCTTTACAAATCAGCATCATCATCAGTTCCAAATTCACTAACTTATGTTTCTTACATTTATGAGTAGCATAAGTACCTACTTAATTATCGATATATCATAATTACATGAACGTACACACTGTAAGCCAGTAAGATCTTTCTATTTTCTTCAAACACATTTCCAAGAACACAAAAGCTAAATTTACAAGCGATACCGCTACCAGATTTTTCCTGGAAAAAGACCGTCATGTTCTCGCCTTAAACACAAAAGAACACTTACAACAACAATTAATTAGCACTAAAATATGTTTTATTTTAGCTCATAAATTCACGACTTGTTATTCCAGTCAGCCAGCGCCTCCAGTGCCTTATTAAACAAGGTCACGCCTCAGTTTTATAGGGACAATAAAAAGTAAAACAGCGCGTCCATCTCAGAGATGAGATCTAGGGGCCTACTACAATCTCTCAGGTCCTGCGCTGCGCAAACGTAGACACTTTTTGACGCAGAATATTTTTGAAAGGGTTTGATTAGCAAAAGCAAGGCACGTGCCTTAAAGGACAGTTCAGTTCATAGAAAAGAGATTTTTTTGAGCCCCTTAGTCCAGGTTTTGCGTAGTTTACTTAAATATTTCGTTCGCGTGCGGCTACATACGTTTTGGTTAGTTCTTCCTCGTTTGCGCCGGGGGCGCTGTACAAAAATGTATAGAGCCATACGAAAACAGCTGTAGTTTCAATTTATTTATAATTCTGAACTAACCCATCTGTGCTGTGGTTCAGTTAATAAAATCCTCTGCTTTTTAAATTGCATACTATGCTATCCCGTTTGCACTTGCTCAGATTTTAATTTTAGAATAAAAAAATTATCCCAACAGTAGAGAAAGTAAAGTTAAGAGTGAGAATGAAATTATTGGTAGGTCCTTTGGGCTAAGGATCTTTGGTACACTTTACAAGTTTTGTAAAGGGTTATCTAAAGCTACATAAAGCCAATAGTCAATGCTTGTACCATATGATAGATACTTACTCACAAAGGACACAATTAGTACACGATAGTACTTAGACGTACTTACTTAGTGCCTAAAGTGTGAACGAAATCCAATTATTATCGGACGAGTAACTAGTCTTTATAATATAATAAGACTTTTATTTGGTAAGAATGGCAATTATCACTCAAACTCTCAATGAAAATATGCTATATTTTGAAACCACTACTACTAGAAAAGCTAATGCCCTTGTTACGTCATCGCCGCACTCATCGTCATCTACATCTATACATAAGTTTTACTGAAGGTCATAGGCCTGCTTATAGCCGCGTTTGTTAGTAGTTTGATCCTGTTTTTTTGGTCGTGTTTATCTGTAGGTCCTCAAGACGCATCCCGAAGCATATGCGCAAACCATCACATTTTTTATTTTCTACTGATTGATGAATTTTTTACACATGCCAATGATTGGAGCAACGTTTACTGTAATCATTTTTGTTTAATTCAATTGGACAAAATATTCGAATGACCTATTCCCGAAATAAATCTTATTGGTGGTAAAGCATCACACGTAAAAGATTCACCGTACAGGTGGAACTGGGTGCCGGAATCGGTTTATCGGTTCACGTATTTTTAGCTTTCTTGCATTGATTCAACCCAATAAACAAACAGCAAACAGTTCCACGTAAGTAGGTACGAGTTATCAGAGCTGTTAGATTTTTGTAGCAATTTATGAAGCAATATAATATTTTTGTAGTAGTAAATTTATTTACATTTCCAAATTGTACGAAGAGCGGGTCATGAAATTATTGGTAATGAACTACTAACACAGAATTCAATATTACAATGTCCAACGGTCTTTCGGCTGACAATGTTGAAGTGTCAAAAAAGATACAACGCGCTTGGCAACCCTACTTTTGTATATATTTGTGACATTATTATAAAGTACCTAACCACAACACAGGCTAATGTAACAAAACAAATCACCCACCTTTCAGCCATAGAAACATCCTCGCTAAGTACATTTCTTAAGCAATATTCAAGACGACAGTAATAAACAAGGGGGGTTCATTATTTGGCTGAATACTGCATTGTTAGGGGTGTCCCGCGAGGCTCATTACACCGAAATTAGGTTACAGAAGTCCGGGGAAAAATAATGACGGGATTTTACCGGGCGAATATTCAAACAAGATGGCGACGGAGTCGGGACGAGCCGCGGGGATAATTAAAAATAATCATTATGCCGGGATTCGCGGATCCGTGTAATTGATAACTCGAAAAAGGGCGGAGAAGGACCTAGGTTGCAAAATTGAGAAAATAAATAGTTGGTAGGTACCTAAGTTAGAATGAAAGAGTAGGAGGATGTTTCGTTAGGCAAGTGAACGATAGTTACACTTTCAATTTCATACTTGTCGTATTTTTAGAGGAAATTTTTCTCTGCTTTTCATACCTGAAACAAAATAACAAACACATTAATTTTTATGCGGATAAAATATTTCATTTGTTGCATCATTATCTCAACGTACTCGTAATTAAACACTGCATCTAGAGAATGACCTTATATACATATTTCCATAAGAATCAGTTGGACGCTTCAGCGTATATTTGCGATGCATTTGAGGTCATTTGTCCACCGTATGGGTAAATCCACTACATTCAGTCATGCAACTGTCCATGTTATTAATTGGTATAAAATACAACGTGCCTCAGAATAAATTCGTTTCAGTTCCAGGAATCTTATACTGTGTGATAAAAACGTTGACGTTCTTCTTTCACAGACCATTTCCTTTAACATATTGCGCTAATATGCTCCAAAAAGGGAATAAAAACTGTACCTTCCAATACAGACTACACTTTCATAGACTTTGCAGATAAAACTAACAAGCACGTTCCTCGCCGTCGTCTGTCGACACATCTCTCAAACATTCTACTCCACATTCAAAATGCATCGCAAAGGCGCCAACAGAGCCGCACCAAAGTGCTCGGGATAACTTTGTGTGGCGTCACTAACACAAGCAACACAAATAAATGGGACCGTGTTACTTTGCGACGTTTTATAGAAGCAGACTACACTTCTAGTGGCTTAAATCTGCACTATAAGCGAGTGGTTTTACTAATTTTGATACTCTACCCGGCTGGTAAGCTGGGTACTTATAACATATGCGAGAATAATAATAATAAGGTCAATAAGGATAAATACCTACTAACTACGTATAAAATTTTATAGATTTTATAATAAGCAGATACAAAATTCTTGTTGGGAGAATATAATATAGGCTACACAAGGTTGAAACTGGTGCTAGACAATGGCAAAAGAGGCAGGAGGCTTATAACTCAATGAGTTAGGTTAGACCAGGCTGCAAAATGTAATGACTAAGCGTAGAGTGTAAAAGTTCTTTATTCCAAAGATTTTTACATGTTTTTGTTCCTTTTCTAAAGAGCTTTAACATACCGGTACTCCGAGATCCGAATTCTGAGAGTCAGTACACAAACAGTACATAAAGTGTTCCTATTTGATAGTGCAAATGGAATCTGCTACCCAAAGGCAGGAGAAGCAGAGAGAAACGTAGTTATTGCTTTTAAGCACGAACTCCGCGGTAACTCAGGTGCGTTTTGCTTTATTTTTCACCAACGACGGCTCAACGACGATAAGATTGCGCCTTGGAATAAAAGAAACGAAGCATTCGAAAGAGGTAATATTTTATCAGAAACTCTTGCAATTTTCCGAGCAATATACTTTTCACTGTTCTGCAGGCGGAGGTGGAAACCTAGATTTAAAATTAATGTGACTTAAACGGTCAACAGTCAAATAATTTCTTCAGCTTCAGAACGCTTTTGGTCAGCGGAAAACTATATTGATTAAAATTGGTAAACAAACCATGGTGTTCAAGAAGTCCTTATTGTTTGCAAAAATATAATAATATATTCACGGAATTCACGGTATTAATGAAATACCTTAAGAATATAATATTTTACACTTAGTTTATAAGTTCCCATTAATAATTGATTTGCTTAATTTTTGCCTACGTTCTAGACTTTAGCCATCTAATGTTTCTTATTGATCATAAAATACGAACTGGACTAACCTACAGATATCCGATTGATTTAATCACCGACAGTGTCTTGAGCATAGTGCTCATGTGGCATTAGTGCTATGTTATGGGACAGAAGCACTCAGACAAGCTTACAGATAAATGTTACGATACCACTCCATTGTTAAAAAAATCAATGTAATATAATTATGTACATTACAAAGAACATCGTTCTGCACTGTAATGCAATTAACAAAATTCTCATTTTGAGGTATTCCATCCATCTATCAGCTGTAGAACGTCTATGCTGCTGGTATGCTGCTAACATAGGTCTCCGCATAGGAGTTATTTCAGCTTAGTAAATAAAATTAAACTAAGCAAACAAATATTTTGCTGGCCATAACTACCTACTAAACCATAACCACAGTAAAACAGCAAACCATTTAACTATCGCCTAATAAAAATTAGTAAAGTGAACAGAGCGAAGTGGGTCAACCGGGGGTAACGGCAAACTTGCGTCCCACATACGGCAGCCTGGAGGGGTGCCAGCTGAATGCGCATCCCCACATAACCTTGCCAATTTGAATGCGGCACGGTGTGGACTCGGGAGATTATTCCTAGCCCATTCTGAGGATTTTAGCTGCAAACACACCCAAAATAGCTTTATCTACGCTTATAAAAAACTCCATTACTCTTAATTATTTAACCTTTTTTTCGTGACGATTCAGGTTCACTCTTAAGCACAGATACTAGGTACTAGATTTGAGCTCCATTTCAGTTACTCCATTTTTGTGCAAGTTATTAATTTCGAAAACATCTTTGTGACGCGTTATTCATTCAACAGTATAACTTGACAAAGTACTTTTAAATTATTGCATTAATTTGAATAACTTCGTACTGTTAAAACTTCCAAAGAAGAAAATTATTTTTCTTCTCAACCCCGATTCGTATAAACTGAATAAATCCTAAACACTTTAGTTCAGCGGAATGGGGAAGGAATAAAAGTCCTCGACCGGCTTCGTAACAAAGTCACGGAAATATAAAATCAAACCAATTTAAATAAAAATACGAAAGAGTTCGAATACATTTTTTTCTTATTGGCCGTGTTGGCTTCCGGCGGCCACCGGAAATGAGTTTTGCCGCCTTCGCTCTTCACCCCTCCACTCCCACTCGGCCTGAAACTTCCAGCTGGAGGACAAATGAAGCCACCTCATTAATAGCCTTTGGGAAAATTTATACGACCTCACTTTCCTACGAAGTTATAATAACGTTACATTCAGTTATTCTGAATTGCCAAGAAAGTCTTTCCTTGGTTTGTCAACCGCAGTAATACAATTTGAAAGCTTGCCCAGAAACAAGACTGAAAATGTAATAGAAAACTTCTAGAAGCCAAACAATTACATTCAATTTATTTGTTTCATTTAAACTCTTGAAATAAGGCACATTTTCCATTATTAACACAAGGAGCGTTTTCGCAAAGTAAATTTTAAAAAAGCCGCTTTAATTTCCCGCTCGCCACCGTCATAAGCAAAGATAAACCAAATGACACTTGAAAGCAAACAAAATCATAATCGTAACTTTTTTATAAGACGCAAAAAAAGATTAGGAAGCAAACGAATGCTCTCGTGAAATCCAATTACGAATTCAAGGCACGGTCACCGTCGAGCTATAAATTTCTCCAAAACAATAATGGATGCGAAAGTCGTATCTCCGGCCGGCATACTTTCGCTGATAACAAAACCGCTTCAGCCTCATTCTCGACCTTATCCCTATAATCATACGCATTCCTAGCCAGGAATTCTTGTTATTCAACAGCGCGTGAAACTTGGCCGCGGATTACGTTCCTGTTTATCCCAAAAAATATGGCACAGCCTGTATTTCGGTAAACTTAAAACCTACCTTGGATTGTGGCCAGTGTAGTTTCGCTCGTTTGTTCAAATTGAGATAGGATTGCCTCCTCTGATTTATTGCAAAACGTAGACATGGATTCCATCGCGGTTTGATTATTACAGTAGTCTGTTTATCTCGACATTTATCTTATTTTATTGGCTTTGTCAGCGATACGCTCGGAGGATGGCATTACTTGATTTTGTGTGTCCGGGAAATGTACGAATAAACCAAATTACGTATATATCACTCAATAGATTTGTTGGCAGACGAAACAAATCTTTATTCCTATAATATTATGTACAATATATGTATATATGTGTGTATATTTCCCGTATGTGTGAGTGATTAATTGAAAAATAAATAAAGTGAAATATCCCCACGTGGCTATGTACCTTTTTGGGAACAAATGGGAATTTATCTTCCTTTTGATCCCTTTTACTTCTGTCTACATCACCCTAAAAAGAAAAATAAAGTAAGACATTAATTGACTATCCAAAACAATATCCATCCGCTAAAAGTACTAAGGTAGCAGAGAACGCCGGAGATGCGCCTCGTGGCAGAGACACAAAACGCTAGTGGCGCCGAGTGAGGAGCCCTCGAGTCGCGTGGCGATGAGGGCCGGCAGTGATTAGAGCGCGCTAACAAAGCGCCGAGGACCCTTAACCCACATGCTCCGTTTCACAGCAGCGCGCCTGTGACACTCCTCGGTGCGCTGCAAGCCTGGTACTCGCTCATGGCTAATCTCAATTTAGCTACTCCATTTTACCATTTTATTTCCGAATATTGCTAATAGGATAACTAAACCTTATTAACGAAGTTATCTGAGGTCAACAAAAGCGACGCAAAATTTCATCAATGAAAGCCCCCGATCAAGATTCAACAATGCGGAACAATAAAGTGAAAGGGGTGCGCATAATACAAACGACACAACATAAAACCGAAGAGCTGGCGATACATAAAACAACAGACAATGTAGCGAAGCGGCTGTACTTTACCAGATAGAAACGAAGACGCCGCGGCGGCGTGCCGAAATATTTCAGTTTTATTTTACAAAACTAGAAGTACTCGCGGAGGCTTTTATGGCGTCAGAGAGCAGTAAAATGGCATTTAATAAAAGGGAGCAACGCGAGTCAAGCTCGCAGCGAACAGGGAACATCAAACACGCTGACACTTTCAGATATTGATTCTGACAGCTCATTTCTGGAGTGTATCGTCGTCGCATTGATTCTCCGGGTTTCGTGTGAGCTGGCACGTCGTCAAGTAATAAAACGGCTATCTCTGCTCGTTTGCACCAAAACGGAACTATGACATGGTGACGATAAAAAGTTTCAGTCGCGGCAGCTTCGTCGTGAAATTTCAGTGTAATTACGAACAGAGGCGCTACACAAGTTTGCGCTCGTAATTTGTTCCTAAACTCGGTTAATGTTCCCCCTGACAAGATAAATTCATTAAACCTTACCTGTTTCGATCGAGTGAGAGGATGGATCGACCGTGTCGCTTTATGTAATGACGTCGTCAATCCGGACGGTATTGCTCTTATACTGTTCACTTTGGCATATTGCGAAGGTTAGACAGCTTTTGTAAGCTTTCGTGTCGTTTTACTACTGTATCATACTGATAAACCTAGTCACATGCATTTGTTGACAGATATTATGTTGTTGTAGTTAACACTAACTGGTTAAATACTACATATGGTATAAACTATTCAGTTATATAGAAAAACAGATTAAAGAGATATGTATTTGTTGCATTCTTTCTGCAGTAGTAAAGATGTTCTACAACAAAAACTTAAAAGCAATCTTGTGCAATCTTCCAATTATGCAGGAGGTGCCTATCAACTTAAAAAAAGAAAAACCCATTTTTAGAATGAATTCTTAACTGTATAAACACCACTCGCACTTTTACAGATTTTATTGCCTTAGCAAAATTGCGTCTACGGGTATTAAGTTTATTCTTATCCCCAGCCAGAATAATGACTCTCCTAACTACTTGCTAACTTAACAGTAGACGTGATTAACTGGAATAACTAAAGACTCTTATCAGTTTTCTTTGGGTAATACGCCTGTGGCTCCGTCGTCAGCTCTGAAATGTGTTTGTCATAGTCTAAGTCTAAATGCGTGTAGTGGTCACTGTACCCGGGAGAGGCGGGAACACACATTAAACTTTAACAATGCCATTAGCAGTCTCGGCGGTGAACGAACGCATCAGCGCCTTCTGAAGCACTAATCTCAGGTACTCGGGAAAATCTTTCGTCTTTTTCACTCTCACGACTTTTGTGAGTTGAGAGACAGTGACAGGAATAATCTCAGCCGAGTGGGAATTGTATCTGAACGCAACTCCTAAATGCCAAGCGAGATTTAAATCAAGACCTTCAAGACATTGAGCAAAAATTGTGACAATTTTTTTACTATTAGAAAGATTTTTTGTTCTCTCTTAGTAAATATAGAATATTTATAAATTTAGGAGATATACTGAATCAACTTGTTGCCCTGGAGTAGGTACATACAGAAGAAAATTTTCAAAAATAATGTTTATACATCATAATAACACAAAGACTTATAATTTTATAAAGATATCGCGTGAAACGAAGTTCGCCGGGTCGGCTAGTTTTCAATATTCTTATAGGGGCCACTGTACTGACTGTTCAGCAAAAACCTATACTCGTAGGGCAATAGTGCCTTATTCATCATCACCGCTGCCTCAGGTGACATGACAGGTGACACAACATCTCGAGGTTTAAGAGTTCTTTGGCTTCTCTGCGATATGTGTTGCATTTAATATGTCAGTTACGCGAGTAGTGGAAAGCGCAGCTTCACAGACGCCATTTTGTTTGATTGGACCCATACCAAAAAAATAAATCACGAACCAGTTAAAATACGCGGAACTTCTAGCATATCATAATCTCACAACGGAAACTCATGAAATTAAGTAGGTATCTACAGTAAAAATAAACAGTTGGCGCAATGTTTAAATTTAAATGTAATTGATGTTTAGCCGAGGTAGTTAAATAAATACAAATACAGAAGCGAAAGTAGAACGAGCCTTTATTAAAGTACCGTAACTGAAATTGTGGAAATGATGCTCTTAGAAAGAAATAAACATTATATTTCCGACCTAATTAGCAATATTTACCAATTAACCATTAGGAACGCTCTCTTTGATCCTCGATTTTCGCTTCATTAAGTTTCTTTCATCACGTCATTGACTTTATTCGTATTACTTTGGAGAACTTTCCATCAAATATCTGCCTATATTATGTTCATATGTATTCGGGTCACAATTGATGTTTACCCACCGAATCTTTTCTTTCTACAAAATGTTTTTTTATTTGCATGTGCAAAATGTTTGTCAGATGATCTTTATAGGCATGTCAGTATCATCCATTCCATCAGCCAAAGGACGCCCTCTGGTGGAGATAGGCCTCACATATAGATCTCCAATAAGACCGGTTGGAAGCGGCTTCCATCCAGCGTGATCCTGCGTTCTTAATGAGATTATTAATCTGTAAAGTAGGACGTCCACTCACGAGGTGAACTGATTAATTTATCAGGTGGACTGATTAATTATCAGTCCACCTCGTGATTGGACGTTCTACTCTGCGCTTACCCGCGCGGGGTCTCTATTCAATAACATTTTAGTATCTAAAGTATAATGGTAAATATTTATTAAGTTGAACCTTACAATGATTGCATAATACTTTGATAGTGTCATGTCTTTTTGTACTAGGCAAATAGCTAATTATAAGCTAATTTATATGGCAAAATATTCGTTCCTATAAAATACTTAGGTAGTATCTACGAAATCAGTACCTACTAAAGTAATTATTAAAGAAAGTAATATTTAAAGTAATAGAAACACGAGAACGTGTATTAATTTTTTCTTAGCACAAAACGATTCAACGTAATTAAGGTTATTAAAATTATCTTATAGAGAACCGATTGTTTTTACGAGAAGACCGGGCAAACAAATCTTTCAGGAGGTGAGTCAGCAATTAGACAGAAAACATCAAAATCTTTACATAGTATGTATTCGGAACCCGTCTCGCATAACTGCTGAATACGCAGTTTTCCAAAATACACCTAACATCGAACCAAACACACTGTATATGTGAAGACGTAAATTTTTTACGATGACCAGTAGAGCTGCAGATGACAATTTGATGGTCGATTGTGACTGCAGCTTTATGAGACGGAATTAAGTACGGAGTGGCGGTTAAGGGGATTTTATACGCCAAGTCCCATGTCTTTTCCGCACAAAAGACAAAATATGTATTTCCAATAACTTCATTTCATTTATTCCTTGCAAAATGGATTAACCACTGATTATGTACTTAAATGGCTCATAATACTAGTAACGACTCTATTTTCACTGTCAGCTATGTACAAACTCTAAAATTATAGCATTTGTTTAACATATAATTATCGTGAATTTTTCGTTTCAAAATTTTTTCATTTGACGGAGTAGATAAATAAGTGAAAATTACAGCTTAAATTACAGACATTTTAAAGTAGTTTTCTTTTTACTTAAATTGATAGTGAAGGTAGAAATAAACTAATATGACAGTGTTTTTGGATCTTCTTCTATAAAATTAAAAATATTTCGACACTTATCTTTCGATACCACTTCTATTATTTATTTTAGTGTTTATTAGTCCCGTAGTATATACTCGTAATAATAAAGAATTTTATTCATTAATCATAGCCCGTCTTACCACAAAAGTTTTACGCACGCTTTAGACAATGTTTAACAGTACAAATTGCACCGTTAAATAGTGTTTAGAGCGTGTTTAAATCTTTTGTGGTAAGGCGGACTGTTTTCAACATGCAAGTAAGACAGACGTGGCCGATAGAAAGGCCGTTAAGTATGGTGCGGCGGTTAATGCGGAATACGATAGTAAACGGACGGAAGTATTGTTCTTCAGATAAAAATGTACTTTCTGGGTTTGTGGCGGAAATTTGATGCTCTTAGCGTCTTTATTGGAGCTTTGATATTGGATAGCGTCAAGTGGGCGAGAAACTACTCTACTTCATATACTTAGTACCATCACTTTAACAATGATTCGTTGTCTTCAGTGTTCAATACAATTAGGTACTAGACTAAGTTTCTCGAGAATTGTTATTACTGTAACTTTTTTCACAATTTCTTATTTCCCAAACTACAAAATTTAGTCTCTACGTAGGTACCTACTCTTGAAACCATCAACATATGAAATCATTCCTTCCTTCCTTCCTTCCTTTCAGCCATAGGACGTCCACTGCTGAACATAGACCTCCCCTAAAGATTTCCAATAAGACCGGTTGGTAGCGGCTTGCATCCAGCGCGATCTTGTGGTCTTAATGAGGTCGTCCGTCCACCTTGTGGGTGGACGTCCTACGCTGCGCTTGCCGGTACGTGGTCTCCACTCGAGGACTTTTCGACCCCATCGGTCATCAGTCCTCCGCGCTATGTGCCCTGCCCATTGCCACTTCAACCTGCCAATCCGCTGGGCTATGTCGGCAAACTTGGTTCTTCTACGGATCTCCTCATTTCTGATTCGATCGCGCAGAGAAACTCCGAGCATAGCCCTCTCCATTAAATCATTCATTGAAATCATTAATCATTCATTATCTGAAAATGTGCTTGTTACTCTTTCACGCTGCATCTTAATTCATGCGTATAGTTAAAAGGTCAGAAAGTGACAAAGGCTACTATTTAGCATCAAAAAAACAAAAGGTTTCTATGTCACAGCACAAATATTAAGAATATCACGCGGGCGAACCCGCGGGCAAATGCTGGTACATATAAGATAATATGTTTGTCATCAATTTAAATTCAATTACTTACAAAATCATTTAATATCAAGTAATCTAGATAAAATAAAAATCCCTTTTCATAAACGTACCTACGCGCTATGTAAATATCTTGATACCAAGTCAGAAACAATGTTATTCAATAGGCACGCCTTAAATACCTCGAAGAGTTACCTCCACGTTTCAGTAAAGCAATATATACCTCAAGCTTTATTCACGGTTAATAAACCTTTTGTTTGCCCCGTGACCTTATTCACCATTGTCTAGAACGTCTAGAATCTAGAACAAACATAAGTTTCGTAACGCCCTATATCAAACGCTTACGGCTCTGATTAAGTTTATAGTCCAGATTCCACCGTTCATAGCCCTTTATACTAGCAGATATTATTATACTAAATATACTATATCATTCCTACATACTGCTGTAAATACGGGAGCCTAAGGAAACCTTCTAGGTATATTAACAAAGATCCCAAAGGATAATGTATGGTAATATATACTGGGATATGTTTGCCCTTGGAAGTAATTGGTGCCTAACTTATGTACGAGAAAATTGCTCAAGGTAACGTAAGTCATATTTTGTTAATCATAAAAGTAACTTTTGCTCGGTGCAAAGTCATCGTAACTTATTTTGAATTTAAATGCGACATTATCAAGATTGTAATTGTGTACGGAAAAGTTAATGAAATTGATCGAGCTGTGATTTGTAGAGACAAAATATATTTATGATGAGATGTTACGAGTACATCCTACTAATATTATAAACGTGAAAGTTTGTAAGGAATGGATGGATGGATGGATGTATGGATGTTTGTTACTCTTTCACGCAAAAACTACTGACACTTTGCAATTATTTTATTTTTATTTTATATTATTTTATTTATTTTCCACAATACAACTATCTTGACATATTATATAGCTTATACATCAGAATAACACATAGGATATAAATTATAATGATATTGCGTTTCCATATTATAACAATAAGTGGTAAGTAGGAAAAATTCTGCCATCTGCGAGCTATTCTAGCGTGCGTTCCAAGAAATGCCAAAAAAGAACTGTCAAATCAAACAACTGTCAAATCGATTTTTTTGTTTTTTATTTTCCACCTCCTTTATTAAGGGTGGTAAGGTAGGGCCTCGAAATATCATGTGGGCGAAGCCGCCGGCAAAATCTAGTATTTTATATAATAATGAAAGCAGTAAAACTCTCTTTACGTAGAGTATTGATACTCGTATCCTGCTTAACGTTGAAAAGGAAGTGAGCACATTTACTAAAGATCTAACTGCAGCACATGGAACTGTTTGTTATTTCAATTCTACATAACTTCAAATCTCTCTTACTCGTCGATGTCTCTAATACCATCTATATTAGAGTATGTAGATGTACCAACCAACCAGCAGACAAGGTTGATTGCAGTTTGAATTAACATCTAGGTAGGTATGTAATCACTAGAACAATCGGCTATATGTACAGCGAACTTGGAGCGGTGCCGCTGGTAAGACTAGGAACAACACGACGGTAATATCCCAGTATTGTTAGTAAATTTGTCAGTCTGTGAAGAATTAATATGCCTTGATGAAGATTCAGAGTAGCTTGTTAATGGAGACAAAAGACGTTATGTCATCTCTTGTGACGAGACTGTACTAGGTCGTACTCGTATGTTGATTTGTTGGAAAAGAATGATGTAACAACGGAAGAGATAAGGGAACTGAAAGAAAATCTAACCTTCAAATGATAACTGAAAGACATTGAATAACACGAGTGTATCCCATCTGGCCCGGTGACTTGGCCCGGCGCCGGGCCACATGGGAAAAAAAAGTTTTAACTGGCCCGGTGATATTTTAACCAGGCCAGATGACACTAATGAAGTGCCATCGTCCCCGGTAAGGGGAGAAAACAGGATATGCCTCGTAATTTGTGAAATACTAACTACATGCATACTACTTATAAAAGTGATAGGACTATAAAAAGACACAGAAAAGAATCAAGAAAAAAGATTGATTCTTTTTTCTCAACAAAACAATATTAGTGGTATGTGGATAATCTGATTACTTTTTGTGTTGGAGTAGTTGTAGATTTATTGTATTTTGTTGTAACTAATGAGGTACTATACTTATTTAAAAAGAAAACAACGGGTTGCACTCCAGGAGTGCCGACAGAAGTGGAAACTTGAAAAAAATCAGAGCAAAGCCATAAATTAAGTTAAAAATCTCGAAAACGCAGTCATAAAAACGCTTGACTGGACAATTCAAGCCATACTAGTTACCAGCCAGGAAACTAATCACCCCGAAAACGGCCCGACGGCAGGGCCCGTCCGAACCAGACGTCCCAATAGGAAATTGGATCTCCATATGACATCAGTATTGACTGTCACAAACAGCAGGAAACGGAGCATTGTGACGCTTTCTGCGGTCCGCTGCACTCGCATTCAGGGACCTTGTTTGCCTTTGACCGTGGCCAATCGATCCGGATTCCATAGAAGGGTATGCGACATCATCCCGGTCTGGTTACGCAAGCCGGGCAAGCGAAAAGCTGACAAAAGCTTACATGCTTGGAATGGTTTAGCTAATTTTACAGGTCATTACGCTTTGTTAAGATTTCTTTGTTATAAAATAGTAATGACCTTTTGTAGATGGCAGAGGTGATTAAAAATGACTAGTACATATTTGATGATGAAGATGGTTAAGATCAAATTTAAAAATGGATTTGCGATGCATACTTAACATACAAGTAACACAACTAAGGACTAGTTATTTAGTAAGGACGAACAAGCTTTTGTATGAACGCAGTTGGCAGCATAACGTCCAATAACAAGATTGCTCTCCTGTTCTGCCAATGGGAACAATAGACATGCCTTAATTAAAACCGCAGAATTATGCTAAATGCAAACTGCTCACAATTGATCGTATGAAAAATCTGTAGGCTACGTCCAAACATCCATATTTCTAGAAAATCTAGCAATACACATCTTACGTCTTTAAAAATAACGATAACAATGAATCTTTCGTTCTATCATATTATTTAAATAAGTCTTGTATTTAGGTATCCGTACATTACTCAATAAGTTAGATCAGCACTTCATGTTATTTCAACAGTATTCTACGTTTAATGAAGCGATGTTCTGCGGCTTCTGAGCAAACAGCTCGCTTTACACTCTTTGTCACTTCACTATTGCGTCCATCAATGTGGCGGTAGATAACTATTTTCATCAAACAACCATCTTCAATTAGTAATACTTCAAAAATCTATAGAACATTATTTAGGTCTTAACCGCCGTGTCGAGATATTCCAAAAGATGTTTAAGCATTTATACTTGCTATAATGAAATTGTACAGTTTAAGATAATCATATCATTAATCATCATCATCCACAGCCTTACATATCCCACTATTGGGCACAGGCATCTCTCTTACTTTGCCATTTACTTCGGTCCTGTGCTAGTTAAATTCATGTTAGATCCGCGATTTCGACAATATTTCATCTATTAATGTTAACGACTAATATTGTCATATATATTTATTACTTTTTAATCCTAAGCTATCCAGCTAACACATCCATTACTCAGCACAAACGATTTAAATCTAGAATTGTTAAAAGTTCAACCGTTGAACATCTTCATGGCAACAACTCAACAACAAATGGCTTATACAAAGCTTCTGTTAACATTATTCTCCCTTCCCCTCCAGCGGAAAATCAGCTTTTCTCCGCCGAGATACAAATAATTTATCACTCAAAGAGCAATGAAGAAAAATATAAGAGCCGTCTTAAATTCAACGAAGGAGTAAAACCCTGAATAATTTTGTCTTGATGCCGTTGGTTACCTCAAAATTCATTTTTCACAGTCCTCGCGCCCGAATAAAATGTACGAGATTAGGTTTATTCGTTGGTAAGCAGATTCCGGAGTCCGGAATGTCACAACGTGGGGCTTGTGTACGTTCGTTCCTTATTCAGAGTAGATTTATGGAAACTGTATTCTCATTTAGAAATGCAGTGTTGGATCTCGAGACACTAGAAATGTGTAAGAAAATTGCTGTTGAATGTAAATAGTGCTGAAATTCAAGTACGCCGTAGCTCAAGTCGGAGTGTTACGGTTATTTAGGGAATTCCAAATTAGTTTAATATGGCAATTTCTGGCGGTAGGAGATACATCTCAAATTGTTAGGAAAGAGAAGTGAATCCACCAAAGTATTACTTGTAATGCAATTTTGTCAACAACAATATAACTGTATCATACTGATAGTTTTCTACCAGACCGCATGAACACAAGACGTATAGACCAGCTCAAGGGTGTATGGATGTTCAGCCGTGAAACAACTGGAGCAGAAGGGCCTATTTACCGCTCGAGCGAGCTCTCAGCGCCCCTGACGTAGTTAGACCCGCATGTGTAATACAATGTCGATATAATGAAGTTTCCGTGGTCTCTTGGCCGTACGCTTGAAGAAAGTTCATTAGTTCATTGTCTGAATCCTTCGGGGATTGGTCTAGCGAGCGATGGTTGGCTGGCAGCCGGGTTATATTATTTAACTTTGAGCTGTAAAAAGTATTGTCACAGTGTGTTTATTAGTTTTATGAATAAAATAAAGTTTAAGCTGTGTTTTGCATCTTGGCCCATATTTTTATGTTTATAGAGGTTGAGATTTACGTTTCGTTATTCCCAATAATTTTTTGCAATAAATAGCATGGCCGACTTCACCCGTGGACAGAATTCGGCTCAGCCGATTTCAATAAAAAAAAAACTGTTGCCTGTAAAGTCGGTATACGGGCGAAAGTTTTACGTGACAACGACTTTGAGACGAATGAGACGAATGAGAGCGAGTGAGAGGCACTTACGTGCCTCTCACTCGCTCTCATTCGTCTCGTTGTTTGTAATTATTAGGTGTTAGTAATTATTATTGACAATAACTGATTAAATCTTAAGTAGGGGGTAGTTCGAGAAAAGTGTGAGCGGAGCGTAACGCAGTTTCTTGAAGTGTCACCCGGCAAACCAATTTATAAGACGTTGTCACGTCAAAAAAAAAATATGGGACCGATTTCGAAGTATATCATTTCTAATAAAAAAAGAATTATTGAAATCGGACTACATACTACGAAAAAAGTTATGCGTGGTTATACATAAAAAAATATACGCGTCGAATTGAATACCTCCTCCGGTGTGGTTCGTCGGTCAAAAACAATTTTACGAGTACTACGAGTAGACCATTCCAGTGAAACAGAAAAATAAAAAATAAGTTTCCCAATTTTTGTTGAAATCAAAGTGTTAAGCTTTTTGTCGTAACAATTGTTTATATTCTTTTAGCTTTAGTTCGTTTCAATTTCAGAGTGTCCTAATAGCATACATATTCAAATATAATCATCATTGGTAGGTATTCCTTTTTGTTTATTTTAATTTAAACCACTAACACTGACTGACATATCTTGTTTGTTGAATTTTAACAATATAACTACTATCATAATTAGTTCAGTACTAGTCGTACTGCATGAAAAGAAGAATAAACTCTCAAAGCACCTGCTTGAAAACCAGCTCAGGGCTCCAGCGTACTTGTAGTAATTACTAGACACTTACTACGAGTAGCGGAATGTAGCCCCGACTAGAATAAGCCCTAGAGTTTTTGCACTACATAAATGGTACTGTAGCGTCCTCAAGGACGGACAGGTCCTTTACCGCTAGCTCCAGACTGGTTGTAAATGTAAAGCGTGCTTTGGAAACTAGTAATTTTGCCTAAGGCAAAGAATATCATTTATTGTTATTATATAGCAATCATATTTTTTTTTTTATAATAATAATGGTAAAATTAAAAATTGTAAAAACTCCCTGACACAAAATAAACGAAAATCGGTTCATCCGTTTGGGAGCTCTCTACCACAGACAGATACACAGATATACCTACAGACACGTTAAACTTATAACACCCCTCTCTTTGACGGGGGTTAAAAAGCTATAAGCGGTTCTACTATTTACTTGTTATGACACTTAGATACAGTAGGTAGTATTGTTTACTTTATCTACCTTCACAAAAAGAAATAATCGGCCAAGTGCAAGTCGAACTCGCGCACGAAGGGCTATCACGCTATTCCTCTTGCCGTTATTAATAGCGAGCAAAAAAACTCCTAAATCTCACGTTTGTTGTATGCGAGCCCTCCTTAAATATTTATTTTATTCTGTTATTGGTATTTGTTGCGATAGCGGCCACAGAAATACATCTGTGAAAATTTCAGCTGTCCAGCTATCACGGTTCATAAGATACAGCCTGGTGACAGACAGACGGACAGACGGACATCGGAGTCTTAGTAATAGGGTCCCGTTCTTACCCTTTCGGTACGGAACCCTAAAAATGTAGTTTGCATTACATCAAAGAACGACAAAAGCATTAAACTTTAACAAAAATATACATTCAACTTCAGTAATTCCTAGCCATTATTTATTTTAGATTTATAAATTTAATGGCAAAGGCCTAAGAACTGATTGACACTGAATTTTCGGTGAAGGAAACATCGTGTGTCAACTTGCGTACATCCGTAGAAGAAATTCAATAGCGTATATTATGAATCCTCCAACCCGCACTGGGCCAGCGTGGTGGATATGGTCCAATAATCTTTCGTAGGTAGGCCTAAGTTCAGCAGTGGACTATTTAAAAGGCTGGTACACTAAAGGCCTATGCTCATAAATGAAATAAAAACAGAAGTGAATAAGTACGTACTCGTACCAGCAAGCGCAACATAGGCCGTCCACGCTATAAGTAGGTGAACGGTATTATGTAATATATTCAATCAGTCACCCCGCATAAGTAGGTACATATATCTTATACTTACTTACTTATTTCAAAATACTACAAAAATAACTTTTTTACCCATCCCAAAAAGTGCACAGCGCCGCTAAAGTTTTCACTTCATAAATACATACGCTTTTACATGAAATTCAATTCAAAACAAAATTCGTGTACCCGAGGGTAAATTTAATTAGAGTTTATTTTAGTGCTAACCAAGTCTTCTTCAGTTGATTAACCTTTTAATAACCGTTGATACTTATAACAAGTGCAGAGTGAAAATTTAAAGTTAAATTATTATTATCAAAGGTTTTATAATTTTATGCTCAATAGATATTTTTGTGACGGCTATAATTTAATAAGAATAGATTTAAAGTCTGTTTAATTGGGAATTCTATTTAGTATTCGCCATCTTTTTTTTAGTAAACGTCTGACTTTTGGCTTACATTACAAACGTTGTAAGCGGAATATGTAAAAGACTGCCATGATATTTTTTTGTAACAGTTTTAACTCTATACTGTTTCCATACTATACAAACATATGTTTGACGCTTAATGTGTAAATATAAATCCTGTTCAATAATAGACATTTAATAGAAAGTTAAGAGGTTCGTGAATCGTAGAACATCGACCATTTTTTCGGTACATTTTTGATAAAATTTACGTTCCGGGAAAAAAAACTATTTTTAACCTCTTAAATTGTAACAAAATGTTATGTTTTTGGTGTCAATCGCTTGAGTTAAAAACATTGCACGCTCTTACATCTTATTTTTTTTAGAAAAGTTTTTAGTTTATGTTTACTTTTCAGACAAGTTTTTGCGTAATAATATGACTTTTGAGGGGCTTATAACTTTAATGACATTTAAAAAAACTGTAAAATCTAAGACGTTATCATCAGACTTTAATGATTAAAAAATCACTCAAATGAGATAATATTTAGAGGTAGATAACAGCTTGTTTTTGTATAGCCAAGTTGGCACATCACGATTGTCTTATTATGGAAAGAAATAGCAGTGACATAGGTAGTTAAGAGGTGGACAAAGAACCCAAAAATATCTACTTATTACGTCTAACCTTCAAAACATATCTGGAAACACATAAGCACACTTAAACAAGGCACGTATGTACCTTAGAGAGAAAAGTTCTAAAGAGCTATGCACTAGGCATCTCAGTAGCCACTATACTTAGTTCTTTCTCAACCAACTCAAGGCCTCAGGTATTCTTGTCGAACAAAAGGCCACAAACTACGTATAAGTACGAGAAAAGTTCCAAGAAGAAGCTTAAAGATGCAGCCACCAAACGAGCGATTGATGGCAGCGATATGAAACCCTCATTTGGCGAGGTCGTTCGGCATAAAAATTGAATTTGCCGCGTCGAACTTCTGTCGTTTCGCTTTATAGGATCAAATTCGAATCTAGACGATGTTTTCTACCTGGAAGGTAGTTTTGAAAAACTGGTTTGAATAAGACATTTCGACGTATTGACGTCTGAAATCATGATGAAAACGTGATTTGTTTGAAACATTTCGTGAAAAGTTTAAAAAATACGAGAGAGGTATATATTTCACCTAAAGCTATATATTTCAGAGGATTTTAGTGCAGCTCGCATAAATGTGTAAAAATTTAATATAAACTAGTTCAAATGGTTTTATCGTTACTGCACAATCATCATCGAAAAAAAGTCCATCTCTTCGCCGTAGGTTCTTAAACATTTGATTTTTTTGTTTGAATTAGGCAGACATTCTTTTGTGTAGTTAAGGCCAAAAGAGGATCCGATAGAGACCGCAAGAAAACGCTGGACACAAGTCAGTTCGCGGTAATTCTTTAAGAAGTTCCGTAGCTGATACGGTGGCGATGAAATATAAATTAATAGATCCAACACCAAAATCCTTTACTTCTTTATTAATATTATAAATCCCAAAATGTGTTTCTTGGTTTGTTCCTTTTTTTTTCACGCAGGAACCAAGCAACGGATTGACTTGATTTTTGGCATGAACATAGTTTGAAAGACGGAAAGTGGCATGGGCTGCTTTTTATCCCAGGAAAATAAAAATATCCCATAGGATAGCACAAAAATTAAAATAATACTCGGGCGAAACCGTGGGAAAAAGCTAGTAAATAATAGATTTTAATAAGATCGTTTGCAATCGAAAAGCATGTCATTATTAATTTTTTTTTTTAAAACAAAGACTTTCCTGAAGCTTGAATCTTTGTTTACTTCAAGACATACTAAGAAGAAAGCAACGACTTAAGGTCATTATGTCTCATTTCGAAAATAACCGGACAGAGAAAACTGTCGCTTATTTCGTGGCCGCAATCTCAGCAAGGCTTACCGCCGTTGCACCCGTAGCGCCATCTTGCTGGGATTAAATTTCAAAGAGGTTTCCCTTAGAACGCTCGCCTATTTCTAGATTCCTTAGACTGTTAGTTTAATATTAAAACCTACTTTGGCAGAGAGAATTAAGGGGAAATGAAATTCTTTGGTGAAATATTCGTCTTCATTTTGTGGATGTTTATTAGGTCTTTTTGCAGAACTGTCTCTAGGTAATGTTTATTCTCTTTCCGCGGCAAAATTGCTTTTTATTCGCCGTCGTCGCTGAAACAACTCGGTAAATTACTTTTTCTGATATTTATTATAGTTGTTACTCATCTTGTGTAGCAGTCGAATAAGTTTATTGTAGTTGGCTGCGATGTATTATAATAGTGTTGTGAAACGAATGATACATAATAGGCGCTGTCACGCTAATGAAAACAACAAAGTTAATGTAGATACCTACTGGCTGAAATAAATAAAAAAAAATATTTTTTCGTTAATAGCTAAAAAATCGTTGATATAAGTAAAACTGAACGTATTTAGAAACAATAATAAAATGAGTAAATTGAATCGAGAATGATATTCGAATTTAGATTTTATGTTTATTTTCGATTTTTTTATGAAAGCCCTACTCAAAATAAGTTCCTTCGACGACATAACCATGACAGTTGAAAACTCATTGGCAACACCATTGATTTTGCTGTAGTTGCTTTTTTATCACTTAATCCTTAAAATATAGAACCCATATCCATAATAATTAGGTGCCTATTTGCTTTTCTCATCGATTGATTTCCTCGATAGTCCTACCTATAGGTATTAGAAAGAGACCAAAAAGAAGGTTCGTTTTAATAGAAACGCATGTACATCGGCGTGCACAGCGAAGTGAGTGCGACGCTGTCCAATCAGGCACACAATGGAACCGGCGAGGCGTGCACCCATTCGAGCAGAATCCTGATATTGGAGCTTACTAGGGTCTGCAGCAGCTATTTAACAACATTTTATTTATAGAGTTATCACAAGACTTATTGTAAACAATTAGAAATCGAGATCCAACGATAATTATTATTTTTCGCCAAAAATGGCATAACCGACTTCAACCGTGTGCAGGTCGCGGCATATAAGTCTAGCGCTATAAGTGTGGAGGGGATGGCTGCGCATGAGTTTAGAATGGCGGTCAACATGCGCAGCCATCCCCTTCACAGTACCCTCAGCGCTAGACTTATGTGCCGCTACTTGTTCGGAATTCGAATAGTTCGCACGGATCGCTTGTTTCAACGATAAAGTAATTTTCATTTTACTATTGATTTTCCAAAAACGGCTCAGCCGATTTCGATAAAATTTAAATAAGACCATATGGCGCAGCCATCCCCTTCACAGTTCCCTTAGCGCTAGACTAACGGGCCGCTACCTGTACAATAGAAGCAAAATCAGCAAAGTTACCTACTGCTGACAACATAGATTACGAATAATATATGTCAATTCAGTTTACATCACACATGACCTCTGCCTCCTTCCTCTATTACAATCCACAATGGATGCCGTGAAGCGTGAAGCCACTAAACCAGAATACTGAAAGGCTCGTGACATTGATTAATATTGGTTTTAGGTTATTCCTTCGCCTTATAACGACCGCAATCAAACAATAATGTATTGTGATAAGAACCAACGTAATCATCAAATAAAATGGAGGTATACCTACCTAAATCGCATAGACCAAACACCAATTCGGGTTGGGTATTAAAACGAGGAGCACAAACCTAAGGATTGCGACACTATGGGGGAGTCACGGGGGTGTTTTTCAATCGTACCTATGCATTCTGGCTGCCGGAGTTGCGCCGAAGTATATTTAGTTAATTTTACAAAGTGAGGTTAAGTACTAAAAAAAATATTACTCAAAAAAAATAGGTTAGGTTAGGTTAGAACATGACAAACAACGCACGACCCGAGCGAGCGAAGCGAGCGTGCCGCGGCAGCGGCCGGCGAAGTGCCAGAAGTAAACTGCCTTGATAGATTAGGTGTGAAACAAAAAATAGGTTAGGTTAGGTTAGAACATGACAAACAACGCACGAGCCGAGCGAGCGAAGCGAGCGAAGCGAGCGTGCCGCGGCAGCGGCCGTCGAAGTGCCAGAAGTAAACTGCCTTGATAGATTAGGTGTGAAACAAAAAATAGGTTAGGTTAGGTTAGAACATGACAAACAACGCACGAGCCGAGCGAGCGAAGCGAGCGTGCCGCGGCAGCGGCCGGCGAAGTGCCAGAAGTAAACTGCCTTGATAGATTAGGTGTGAAACAAAAAACAGGTTAAAAATTCTGATATAGCCGAAAGTGAGGTTAAGTACTAAAAAAAATATTACTCAAAAACTAAGGGCCTGCGGCTGGGGGGAGTTGCAGGGAGGGGCTTCCCCCCTCCCCCCAACCCTTCCCCCTTCACCCCTCCCCGCGGGTACCGGGCGGCTATAGTTTAACCGTTAAAATTTCATAAATTTTAATAATTAATTTAAAAAAAACTACGCTTCGCCGGGGGGGGTGGTAGTGGGGGGGTGACTCCCCCTCCCCCTACCCCCCCCCCCCCGCCCCCCGCCCCTCTAAAATCGTCTTTCAATACCTTACCCCTTCCACCACATCATCACTCACCATCAGCATAAGAAAATTGTTGCATACTTACAAAGTCCATCACTTCTTATAACAAGCTTTAGTCACAGAAGAAATAATAGTACCACCTACTTAGCGTAACTTTCCAAAGTCCGAATACCACAAAATACCCTCCGTATTCCATCAAAGTAACGGAGAGTTATTCCAAAGATCGCTATTAATCAAGCGACAAGCGAGCGCTTATCTGTAATCACACCACATCCCGGCGAACAAAAGCCACTCCAAACCGTTTTTAGAACAATACCCACTGACTTTATAAAGCCCCTAAATCCTTTAAAAGAAGGGAAAACGGCAATAAAGCCGCGGCATTTGTGGCAACACTGATGGGCTGCCAGAAAATATAACAAAACTCCCGAGGCAACAGAACGCGTAGTGTTTTTTCTTTCTGGCCAGGAACGAAGCCATGTAATTACGAAATTAATTTTCAAACATGGAGTAGGTACCTACCTGAAGTTATGGAAGTGAAGTCTTTGAAACGCTTTTGTTGTGATGAAGTTTCTTTAGGTGAAATTTTGTGTCCTTTCGCATTTGCTAGATTTCAGTTGGCTGTATTTTTTACGAAACCTCTTACATTTCCTAAGTACCTACTTTTAACCTGGGTGGCAACTTACTGCTTGTCACTACATAGTATAAAACAAAGTCGCTTCCCTGTCTGTCTGTCCCTATGTATGCTTTAAAATTACGCAACGGATTTCGATGCGGTTTTTTAATAGATGATTCAAGAGGAAGGTAAACATGTATAATACACCTATGCAAAGGGGCGGGTCGCTAGTTTTATACAAGAAATAAATAAAAAATAATTTAATTAGACACGAGAGAGTTTATAGTTACGATTGTAATATAATGCATGTAGAAGAATAATCGTCGGAAAATTTCAGACTGGACAATGCCCTGCATATAAAGAACCTACCTAAGTCGATCAAGTTGGATCTTACTCGTAATAGCTATTTTCCATTTATTCCGGCTTAAAATCATCGGTACTAAAGCTAGTGATAAATCAATAATGAATTTATTAATAGTTTAGCTTCATAATAGTTCCTTCGTTCGTTCGTTTCAACCCTATGACGTCTACTGTTGGACATAGGCCTTCCCTACAAATCTCATATCATATACAATTATAAAAAGCCATAAAAGTAAACAATAGTCTACCTCTTCATATAAAATCTTTGGATGGAAACAAATTTAAACATAGCTTAAAAAAATGGCTGGCTGAAAATACCTTTTATAGCATGAAAGAATTTTATGAATGTACAAATTCTTATAGGAAATAGACTGATAATTATGATCTCATGTATATATCTTTGTGTCATACTTAGTTATGATTATATAAAAGATATGTTAAGGTCGAGTTGAAGATGTTTATTTTACTAAAGTACCTGCATAGTGACTGAATGTAAAAAAAAACTTTATTTTTAAAACATAAGTGTGTCTAAACTTGGGTAAAAAATATGTTTAGTGGTTCCATATGTACATTCATGTTATTAGTGTAGTGAAAAATTGTTTCGACACTATCACTATGTATATGTATAAAACTGTATAAATGTTAGCCTAATTAGTGTCTCCTAAAATGTTATAGCTTTTCAAAATGTTTGAGATTAGTCAAGTCTCTAATTAACAAATTGCATGTCTGTTAGGACAAACTGTTGTCTAAAATTTTATTGTACCACCTCTATGTACACAGTTCGAAGCAATAAACGTATTTTATCTTTATCTTTTATAAGATTTATAATAGTAGTAGGATAATAATAAATTATGTACAGTAAACAGCCTAGTGTTAAACATTGGCCTACCCTTGAAGGCCGATTGGGCTAAATCCACTGCGCTCTGGCCCAGTTGAATAACTAATAAAGTTATTAATAACATAATCACAAATAAATTATTATGTTGTGTGTGTTTTATGTTTTACGAATTAGAGTAAGTAGGTAGGTATTAATAACTTCTTCTGAAATCAGTGACGAATTTACATATTTGCCTCCAGTAGACAGTTGAATTTTCGCTGAATTTTTTTGTTGAAAATCTGCTGCTCCAGTATGCTACTACACAAATGATAGTAAGAAATAATGTTATGCTTTGATTCTGAGCAGTAAAATGAATCATAATAATGTTGTTTTTTTCTGTAGACTTTATAATAGTTAGGTATACAAATTAGCCTTTTATTTTTGTCAGTAGTAAAATGAATGGTGCTAAATTTGCCGCTCCCTAAAATCTCTTGACTCTAGCCTACTCAGCTTGCTGGTAAGTAAATCCGCCACTGCACTGTCTGGAATCATAAAACTTTTGTAACCAGGCCGTCTAAGATGCGACCCACGAGAACGATTTTATTTCGAGTAAAATAGCAATATTTCGTTATGTCTACCTCCTCTAACATGACAACGTACTTAATTCGTCTATTTTATACTCTGTGATGAAGAATCCTCGCGAACGATTTATGTACTTGTGGCACTTTTGTCGACAAACTCTAACATGTGCATGCGAAATTAGCCGAGTTTTGACATTTCACCACGATTATTTTCTCGTCAAACTTTTTGAGGACGAAATACTATGAAATAGGTAAAAGAAACTAAAATTAACAATTAGCGTTGCTGAATTGTGGAGGATTAGCCAAATTGCGGGGAGTTATCTACATTAGAGATTGTTGTGGAGATAGATATTTTGTTGTACCGATTTTGCGAGGTAGTTTTGGTAAAGCCAGACTCCATGCGGAGAATATCCCTAGATTTCAAATGCAATTTAGTAAAGTATCAATTTGGATGGGGGATCGGGATAATTTTTGACCTAATATGGAGATTTGTACTTAGTTTATTGAAGTCCATCTTCTTTTTTTAGACGATTTAAATGAAAGCTTGTTTTTAATAAGGATATTTTTTTACTTTCATTTACTTTTTAAAAAATTACATGACATTCTAGTTATGACAATTTGAGAAAAACCATAAAAACGTGATTCAGATAAAATATGCAATAACTAAGATCCAGCTTATTTTGTTTGCATTATATCGCATGTACTTCTTTTTTGTATTTTCGATAGTAAAAGAGGGCAATAGAGGTACGATTAATTGAAATCAGTGGTATTTTTATTTATTAAAGAGGACGATTGAGTTACTTAATCCTTAATCAATAAATACATAATTAGGTCTGTCAACATTGGCTTATTGACTGTTCACGTTCAGTCCGTTCACAGTTATTTTATCTCTAACATATCTAACTACATTTTACTGTCTCTGTTTAGTCTTTATGAACCATCACAGGTTAGATAAAGATAGCACAAATGTCAGAGGTAAAATAACTGTGAACGAACTGTAGTTACGTTTTAAAACTATATTTTGAATCACGGATTCAAAATTTCTAGAATCCACTGTGGCAGCCGCGTCCGCTGCCCATGTGGGGAATCCTGCCTCCATTTGGGATTGGTGTAAGGATTGATTGAATGTGGGGAATACGAAAAATCCAAAGAAAAAAAACACACGCGCAGTGACAGAATTCGCACGCTGAGACGCTACCTTGGGACCATAAGATTGCGATTTCAGCGTCGCGAAAAGCAAAACTTGCGTTAAATGTGCTTAAAGTTACCTGTTTCGGTCATATAAACTATGAGTGGGGAATCGGAATATTTTATGTCACCAACTTGGGGAATTTGAGTTTAATTTTTGGGGAATTGTGCTCATGTCCATAACTCCCCAAAAATGAAAGACAAATTCCCCAAGTTCGGGACAAAAAATAAATAAATAATAAATAGCATCAGCGCGTTGAAATGTTACCATTTAAGGACCTCTCTTATATTATTTTAATTTGATTTGACATTAAAATTCTTATTTTGGTGATAATTCTCACCAAAATAATATAATAGTTTTTCTTCTTTACCTTGTTGATCAATTGAAATTTTTTCAAACAAAAATCTGGCAAAAGCCATTGGGAATCGAGATATTTTGTTTTATTTTTGAGTTGTGCTGTATTAAAATCAATGGATCTCTTTCAGATTATCTCGAGAGACCACACTATCCCTTTTGGAACCTCTGTGTTTCGAATGAACTAAATCAGTGTTGCTTAATTGCAAAATGATTTATCTAAAGTAGGTTTTCACAGGGCGACACTAGTTTTTCGTGACCATAGATCACGATTCTATGACAAGAATTTACTTCACACGAATTGGTATTTCGGACGTAATACTTTCGTCAGGTCGTATGCTAAGCCAGCAGGGGTGATGCAATAGTGAAAATGGGGCACAAGCCTGTTTTTGGCATCTAAACAGCTCTTATCGACATTGTAATTTGGCAGGCGGCGACGGAATCTCCTGGTTGCATAATTTTATTGACTTGTGCGAAATGCTGAAGTTCAGCATTTTCTTCTTATTTCATTGTTTGTGGATGATAAGGATTTTGGTAGTTAATATATTTTTGCATTTTATTGGAAACTGGTGACCCGCCCCGGCTTCGCACAGGTGTATTATACATAGAAACCTTTCTCTTGATTTACTCTATCTATTAAAAAAAAAAACACATCAAAATTCGTAGTTTTAAAGATATCAGTATACATAGGGACAGACAGACAAGGAAGCGACTTTGTTTTATACTATGTAGGGATATACATGAGAATTCTATTGGTATGCTTAATAAAGTAACCGTGAAATTTCAATCGACGAATCTTTTGTGATTTCAATTATTGATTTGCAAATATTATTTTTACGAACAAATAAGTTAAGTAGCGACAGCATAACTGAAAATATTCACAGGTTTTTTATTACTCTTTGTGGCTGTAAGCAAAGAAAACATTCTTATCTTTTTGCTAATTGACTATTCGTATCGTTGGTAGCTCGTAGGTTTAAGATCATAATCGCAAAAAAGTTGCTATATATCTAGTCAGTGTTCAGGAATCAATAAATTCAATTTTGTATCAAAATAATTTAAATAGATACTGTAGCTTTCTTTGGATTCAAACGAAGGTTCAGTGTGAATAGTAAGCTCCCACCAAACCGGAAAATACATTTGCTTCAAAATATTGAATTATTTCAAATTTTGAACACATTATCCACTTAATATTTCTAGTGAAAGTTCATAACACTTGTAATTTTGCCCTGCAACTATTTCCACGCTAATCATCGTAGTTCCAGCGTTCATTTTAAACAACCCGACATTTCACGAACGTTATGGCACATGAAAGGAGTCGTTACGTAAAATACCGAAAAGAGCCCTTGGGGCAATATTGTATTCTGCACAAATCGCGGCTATCATCGGCGGCGATTACGCACTGCGGTAGGACAGAGGTTTGGCGCGCTGTGCTGTGGGTATTACTTTTTAACCGACTTCCAAAAAGGAAGAGGTTCTATGCTCGTCTGTATGTATTTTTTTTTGTGTAAATGCATCGATAATTTCGCCAGTTGTGAACCGAATCGAAATTTTTTTTTAGTTCGAATGGTTGGTATAATCCCGAGGTGGTCCCATTTAAATTATAAGGAAATCGGCTGAGCCGTTTTTGAAAAATCGACAATAATGTAAACGATTCGTGCGAAATATTGGAATTTTGTACACGGTGGAAGGCGGTTTTGCCATTTTTTGCGAAAAATAATTATTTTTTATTCTAGATACTGGATGTTGGTTCTAGACTCTTCTACATACACGACACGAGTTAAAAAGAGATATGGAAGAAAATCTCGATTCGGTGACTGAGGCCAGATTATGCTCGTAGCGTGAGTAATTGGCGCGAGCAGGAGAAAAAGCGAAGCCGAACGTGAGCTAGCTTACACAATAGGGCTTGGGGGCCTGGTGGGGTAAATGTTGAAGGCTTTTTGAGAGATCAAAAAAAAAATTTATAAGTCTTGCTTTCTTGTTCAAATAGATCGTAGTGCAAAGGATAGCTATATTTCAATTTTTAAAGTAAAAATCCTTCAAAATTAAGCCCAATTATGTTCATAACTTGATTCAGACACAAGACCTGATATAATCAATTTTCTATCAACCGCGTCATCCATCTTGTACAAAGTAATCACTTAGAAATCACTTGAGCGCGATATTACCAATACAATACTCAATCAAACATTGGTCGAGATTCCAGCACAATCAAGTATAATCACCTCTTAATTTTTCCAAGCAAATCATCCGAACCACCTTCCAAGTCCTCTGCAAGAGGCAACTCCCGTTCAAGTGCAATTGAAATCCGCGTCACGTCTACTCCACACAAGTCTCATAAAGCTTTGATTTCTCAGTAGCCTCATATTATATTCATTTGATGCAGTAATAGCTCCGGAGTGGAACTGTAATGGCGCAGACTTTAAGAAAGACTGGGAGCACGTTCGACCTATATAGTACTACTGAAGGTACAGTGCCGGATTAACCATAAAGCAAGAATAGCAAATGCTACGGGCCCCGCGTATAAATGGGGCTCGCGTTTCCAGACCCGCCTCTGCCCAAGTCTAATATTTTGATTGAAACTTATTAGAACTTACTTGTTACCAATGAGATTTACGTACTTTTTCTAATAAAGACAATCTACTTCCACCTCATAATTAAGGACTCAACCCCCCCGAGGAACTCCTAAAAGGGGCCCCTATAGAAATTGCTACGGGCCCCGCCTCGCTTAATCCGGCACTGTGAAGCTACATTGTAAAAGGCTCAAGAATAATAGATTTGTTGGCTTTGGTTTGCTACAAAGGACGATTGCTTTTAAACTAAGTAGACTTTTATGTATTAGCTAACATGGGTAAGTGATTTCAAGTAGCAGATACAAGACAAAGCAAAAGGAATTGAGCGGGCAGTAAAGTTTCCAAATATATAGAAGACAAAATACGACAAATTCAGCGTAGTATGTCCGCCCACGTGGTGAATAGGACAAATAAATTATGCCCAAACTGCTTCTAGCAGATCCTTTTATCATAAATCACTTTCTCGTAGCTCAAATTGCTACTCCGTTATGTTGTTGATAACATTACAGCAACAAATACTGAATTTTAATTCATCGACTTAAAATTTGATTCGATCGGCTCTATTAGTATTTTAGTTGATTTTGTAGGAATAGAAATGAACTGGCGAACTATTATGCAGCTACTGATTATTAACATTAAATCAGTAGCTGCATACAAAATCGTTCGTTGACGTCGATTGTGATAGGTACTAATATTTCAGTCTTTTTTGACACTCTTTGTGCTACTGTTGAAGAGCGGTTCCACCGGTTGTCAACATGGTTGCAGAAACTCCAACAGCTGTCTCCACCAAAAAATATTTTCTCAGTATCCACCAAAAAATGTTGAGCTCAGCAGTGTGCAACATAATATGCCACAGTTAGCAACTCCGGTGGAACCTCGCCTTTAAAAATTGGTCGTCCACCTTATGCAAGGATGTTCTATATTCTTGTTCTTCTTTCTCTTTTGTTTTTGTGTAATGTCGAGTAATCTTTTTCATTTCATTTGTCTGTATCACTAAGTACAAATAAATCATCCACATGTAATATAGAGCCATGTTCTTTATCGCAGCTAATAGACGATGGTGTGCCATCTCGAAAAAATCAATTCCGTGAGTCAACGTGACAGTTGTGTTGCGTGACGACTACGTGTCGATCCCTATTTATATCTACACGTCTATGATTTTTTCCGGTTGATTTTTTATCATTATACTGGCTAGTTGAAGATTTTTTTAGTCGTACAAATAAATAGTTTTTTTTCGTGTAGTCTGGTTCCTTATTATAGCTAATAGGCGATAGCGTGCTCGTGCATCTCGACAAAATCAATTCAGTGAGTCAACGTGACAGCTGTGTTGCGTGACGACGAGTCGATTCCTATTTACTTATATAAATATGTTTTGCTTTTTACAGCTGACTTTTTAAATTTTACTGGCTATATGATTTTTTTTAGTAGTAGGTACAAGTAAATAGTAAAAACTTATATTTTTGCCTAATCTTGTTCCTTGTTGTAGCTAATAGGCAATAACGTGACATTTCGGGAAATTCAATTCCGAGAGGTGAAGTGACAGCTGCTTCGCGTAACGACGTGTTGATTCCTATTTGTATCTATGCGTTATTTTCGGTTAATTTTTTACATTATACTGGCCATATGAAGTATTTTTTAATAGTATAAATATATAGTTATTTTTTAGTATAGTCTTGTTCTTTATTATAGCTAATGGGCATTGGCGCACCATCTCGAACAATTCAATTCCGTTAGTCAACGTGACAGATGCATCGTGTGACGATGTTTCAATTCCTAGTTATATCCATAGGTTTTTGCTTTTTTTCGGCTGATTTTTTACATTATACTGGCTATATGAACATTGTTTGTCAGTATGTACAAGTAAATGGCTAAATTATATATTTTTGTATGGGCTTGGTCCTCATTATAGCTAATAGGCGATAGCGTGCCATCTCGGACAATGCAGTTCCTTTAGTTAACGTGACAGATGCGTCGCGTCGCGTCACGATGTGTCAATTCCTATTTATATCTATAGGCTTTTGCTTTTTTTTCGGCAATGTTTTTTCATTATACTGGGTATATAAAGTTTTTTTCAGGACGTACATATAAATGGTTGAAATATTTATTTAGGCATAATCTTGTTCTTTATTGTAGCTAATAAGCGATTTTGAAAAATTAAATTCCGTGAGTCAACGTGACAGATGCTTTGCGTGACGAGTTGTCGATTCCTATTTAGATCGATACCTTATCCTTCATACTTTTTATTTGTCATGTCTCTTGTCGCTCCCATTTTTGCCTTTGAAGAGCTTTTTTCATATGAGAGAAATAAGATTTTTGCATTGATATTTTACAAACCATTATGTTTATCTAAGAGTATGTAAATTATAATTATCAGATTTAAGGAGAAAATTGCAGTTGGGTTATTGCAGTTACCAGTTTCCCCCCTCCTCTCCTCCTGCTCCCCCTTCCCCCTCCTCAAGGTTTTTGTACTTGACGTAATACATATGGATGAAATAGAAAATTTCCCCTTGGACTATGCATCTTTTTGAAGAAATGTATCTACTAATATATTACTGTTAATGAATAATATTGTACGTGACGTCATTAAGAACAATTTCTATAATTTGCATGACCTATCATATTTTGTTCTCATGTACTATGAAGGCCATAAAGAAATATATTTTGCTTATTAATGCTTCGGGTGCTAATGATCTACTTATATTATAATAAAAATCCGTAAAAATATTATACACATGTAGATTTTATGTGTGACTTAGGTATATATAGTTAGGTAGGTACTACCTATAAAAAGCCATTTAGTTACTAAATAAATATTAAGTAGCTAGTACAGCTATTCGGCTAAGTTCGTCATTATCTATGAAAGAAAAAAGAAAAAGCAATGTCTTTTATAACATACCCAGCTTATAATTTTTATTGCAAATCAACCGTAAAAAGTTTGGTGCAGATAAGTAGCGCTCCACGCAAAGCTACATACTAAAATATAAATTACCTACTAATTTATAACTTGTAATAACGAACTTAAAGAAAGTAATGAATATCGAATATTTTAGTACTATTACAGTTTTTATTACAAGACATTTTGAATATTTTTAGTTCTTATCATCCCCACAATTTTATTCATGAGGTCTATCCTCCTCATGTTACGCAACCTTAATCCATTCACGTCACGAAAAACCCGGAAAAGAAAATGGTCACGAAAAACTTTTATGGCATCGCACCGGCGTTCTAAAACGGCGTCTTTTCAGCTACTATTTAACAACGCCGTGAAAACATTAGTCGAACGTGTTCAATCGATTTTCGACTTACTGGCCTCAGTACACGCCGACGGCTCTCTCAAAGCTGAAAATAAGTTCGATAAGGGCTAAACTCACCTGTCCGGCGTGCAGGACGTCCAAAAATATGGTAAAAACACTAATAAAAAGCACGGCGCGCGACATTTTTGCGGCCGCGTTGCTTCGCAGACTCGAACTGAAGACCGACGTTCGCGTGGGACGCCAGAAACCTGCGTACTAGCGCTCGACACGCCACTGGCGCCGTACCTAGCGTGCAGAGGTATAGATCGACCCTCCCGGGAGAGAACGGGACGGGACCACCCTCTCCGCGAGTTAGAACAAGACGGAGGAGGGAGGATAACGCACGCGCACTACTCGAAACGCATCGCACAATGAGGACTCTATAGGAGGGATCGCGAATGCCGTCTTCGTCTGGCTTTGTCTGGGTTTCCCGATGATTATGCGTCATTTTCTTCTATAGCCTTCAAGTGTACGAGCCTTTTTGAAAAAAAAAGTAGGTATTCATTTATGAACATTCTCGAGTTAATTTTTAGTAGTAGAGCTAAGCCGAAAGCTGTTTTGCGCAACATTTACTAAGATTGATTGATTTTGTGTCGGAGGTCAAACAGCGAGCCTGTTTATTGGTTGTTATAATAGCTGCAGCTATTGATTTTAATAGTTCAAAGTCAACATCATTTAACGTAGCAGTCCTAATATTTGGATCATAGTTTAGTAAGCCTCCGAAATTAAGACACGTAAAACTAACAAAGAATTAAGACGATTCGAGTTAGATACCCAAAAAATAACAATAACATTATATGCAGAAACTTAAATACATAAATTATATACCTATTCAACTAGACTTGTAGTACTCTGGATAGGTATATTCTATCAAAATTGTATAAATATGTACATTGAATAATATTAAGATATTCTTATAGTAAATCTTCTAATCGAATTTATTTCAAAGCATTTCAAATTTACCAAGGTGCTGAAAGGTAGATAAGTACTGAAAATTTAATTTCCAGTCTTGAATTGATGACTTTCACTTATCTCTAGTAAATTTGCTTTCTAATTTCTTTAATTCATATGAAATTCTCTGTACTGCTCTTTGAATTTTATAAAATCTAAGATACACATTTCTTTGTGTCCCATCCATGGTTACGTAATAGCTATACAAACACTACAATAGATTCATTTCATGTCTTTAACATTAACCTTAACAGAAAATGAAACATAAATGACTATAAAATAAGTGCAATACATAATGCTAATTTCAAAAGCAAATGTTTGTCCATTTACATATTTAGCAAAACTGTGACATATTTTCCAAACAATAAAGAGATTAATTTAATAAAAACTTGCATTCCAAAATATCCCTAAATAAAGTTATAATTAAGTACTAAATTCAGTAGTTATCGTTGAAAACCGTGAGTCAGCCATAATTCCTGTAACCTACATACATATCTAGTTGCATTAAATACAGGGTGGTTGAGAACTAACCACGCAACGCACTCTACACGATGGCGTGTCCGCTACCATACCTGTCATAGACTTAAAAGTATTGCTTCGTGAGAACAGGGCCAAAAAAAATGTCTAGACTGAGAAATCTGAATCGTTTATTGCACCTACACTAAGTAGCGATAATGGAGTACTTTGACCAGGTATTTGTCAGCGATCACTGTTGCTTGGCATTTTCCAACTGAGCGCTACCGTGGCTCGGATGACACGCTAAATTGTAGTTCTTGGTTGTTTTAACCGTTTAACCATGGCTTACAAACTCTGATACCAGGGCTAGCCACCCGGCTAGAGTATATACCTACGAACTTCTTACTCACACTAAGCACACGACTTCACGTACACATTTCCTTAAAATAGGGCAGTATAATGTAATACCCACCTTACCACTAAATATCGCGTACTCTAATAGGTATTTAATGAGCGTTTAAAATGTAGAACTAAACTTAAATGTACTTCCGTTCCCTTTCATACTAATTATATGAGAAAAGTGTTAGAACAAGGAGAGTGTGTTTCAAGCGTGAACTGAAAATTGAAAATTATTATACTCTTAAGTTTTCAAACATTTGCCATTGAATAGAACATTTATAAAATTAATTAAAATTAAAATTATAAAAAAATTGGTTGTCCGTAAAGTCGGTTTACAGACGATAATTTTACGTGATAACGTCATTAGAAAACATTTGTTAATGGACAACTGAAACAAGCCGCACACTTAGGCCGTACCTCTCTATCGCTTGTGCCGCGATCTCGCTTACACGCTCGGCTTAGGCGGAACGTGACTCTTTTTCATGCATGCAGCTAGCGTTCATCGATTTAGAAGACGTCATCACGTCAGAAACTAGACCAAAATCAATAATTTGGATTTTTTTAGCAAAATTATTCGTGTGTTTAGACGACATATTGACACACAAATATACAAGCACACGGTCACGCACAGATACGCAAATACATAAACATCACAAAACCTTCGAATCGCCATCTCCATTGACGTAATATCTCAATGCCGCCAGCCCTAAAACCTACACGTCATGCCTCAACCCTCTGACTCATCAGTTCCGACGTAGTAACTACGTCTCATTCTGTGGCAAAAGGGTGTTTTTGCTGCAGTCATTAGGTACGGATTCCTACTTCTGTTGGGCTAATGATTTTGATTCGGTGATTGTTGAAAAACTAAGTCGATTAGCTTAAACTAAATTTCTTTCTACTCTGAGAGATGTATTATATTATTGTATGTATATACAATGTACTGTTTCAGTTTAGATGAAATTAGGAAGCACTTCATTTTTTAGGGTTCCGTGCCCAAAGGGAAAAACGGGACCCTATTACTAAGACTTCGATGTCCGTCTGTCAGTCTGTCTGTCACCGGGCTGTATCTCATGAACCATGACAACTAGGCAACTGAAATTTTCACAGATGATGTATTTCGGTTGCCGCTATATCAACAAATACTAAAAACAAAATAAAATAAATATTTAAGGGGGGCTCCCATACAACCAACCTGAATATTTAGACGTTTTTCGATCTATATTAATAATGGTATCTGGTAGATGCTTGAAATTTTCACAGAATATTTAGTTTTATATTCCCTTCAATAATAAATAATAAAATTAAAATAAATATTTAAGGAGGGCTCCCATTCAGTACGGAACCCTCCGTGCGCGAGTCCGACTCGTACTTGGCCGATTATTTTAAAGTACGTGCATACTAGCTGTATTTACCGAGGTTTTACGCTTGCTGCAAACGATGTAACATATCGAGCAGGAAACGTTATAGGCTCAGACCAAATAAAAATATATTAGATTTTTAATTTGGTCTGAGATTATAGGTAGCGTCTTATGCTAAAAATCTATCTTGTGACACTAGCACTTTGTTAGCAAAGTAATAGACGTCTCTAGTCAACCATTTGTTAGGATGTGATTTATTGGATTCAATTAAAATTCTACAGACTTGAATGAATACATAAAGTTATTCGCCTATCTTATACCCACAAACCCATTATATGTATAGAAGAACAATATAGGCACTGAAGAAGTCAACAACCTAAGGTTGAAATACTTGAAATAATATTATTTTACGTGAGATACAAGACTTTTTGCCCTTCGCCGGTGCTTCGTTGTTTTTAGAGTTAAGTGCCCAAAGGGTAATAATATAATCGGCCAAGTACGAGTCAGACTCGCGCACGGAGGGTTCCGTACTGTATGGGAGCCCCCCTTAAATATTAATTTTATTATTTATTATTGAAGTGAATATAAAACTAAATATTTTTTTGAAAATTTCAAGCATCTACCTGTTACCATTATTAATATAGAGCGAAAAACGTCTAAAAATTCAGGTTTGTGGTACGGGAGCCCCCCTTAAATATTTATTTTATTTTCTTTTTAGTATTTGTTGTTATAGCGGCAATAGAAATACATCATTTGTGAAAATTTCAGCTGGCTAGCTATCATGGTTCATGAGATACAGCCCGGTGACAGACGGACAGACGGACATCGAAGTCTTGGTAATAGGGTCCCGTTTTTCCCTTTGGGTACGGAACCCTAAAAACGGGACCCTATTACTAAGACTCCGCTGTCCCTCTGTCTGTCTGTCTGTCACCAGGCTGTATCTCATGATCCGTTATAGCTAGAAAGCTGAAATTTCCATAGATGATGTATTTCTGTTGCCGCTATAACAGCAAATACTAAAACCATAAAAAATAAATATTTAAGGGGGGCGCTCCCACACAACAAAATTGATTTTTAGGCCGTTTTTCTCTCGAAATTAACAATGGTAACAGGTAGACGATACAGATAACAGATTTAATTTTATTTAATTTTTTTTATTTAACAGGTGAAATATTCACAGAATATTTAGTTGTATATTCACTTCAATAATAAATGATTAAGTTAAAATAAAAATAAATATTTAAGGGGGGCTCCCATACAGTACGGAACCCTTAGTGTGCGAGTCCGACGCGTACTTGATCGATTATTCTTTTTCATTTAGATACGAAAGTATTATTTGTAAAAGAATATTGGTAGAACGTAGAAACCTGAAATGTTATTTGATTTATGTAGATAGAAACAAAGGTTTTAGGGGATAGTAGGTATGAAGATTTATTGATAATATTAAACTCTTTAGACTTGTAGAGTCTAGACTACGTGTAAGTAGACCTAAGTAGATAAATGTGATAGATATCTTTTCTAAGAAGACGCAATACCATTTATATGCTTTGCAGGCTCTCGCCATAATTTTATTTGCCATATTTTGGCAAATTTCTTTTGTGGAATGGACGATTTTAACTTTGAATAAATCACAGACGGGATAGGGAGAGAATAAAGTCTGCAAGAGTTTGGAAGAGGAGCCACAATGGTCAATTTAAAAGTTAACTAAGTACTTTAGAACAATTGTATACTGTTTGTTAATTACAAAGTGGATATACCTAGATATAACACTCTTAGACTTTCCATAAAGAAATGGTATTTGTTGTAATCCGAAATTGTATTTGTTGGTTTATTAGTTTGTTTCTCTTTCACGCAGCAACGGAGCAACGGATTGACTTGTTTTTTGGCATGAAGAGCATTGCGGCGTTTCGGCCCGCAGGCCGAATCGCCCATGACTCTTTTTGAAGGTCCCCATTCGCCCCGCATTGTTTGGAGCGGGGCGAAAAGGGGCATTCAAAAAGAGTCATGGGCGATTCGCCCCGCGATTCACTTTTTGAAAGACGGAAAGTGACACAGGCTAGGTTATAGTTTGAAAGAAGGAAAGTGACATGGGCTAGTGACATCGCTAGAGGAGGTTCTATGTTAGTGTGTATGTATTTTTTTTGTGTATGTTTATAGAAAATATCACCAATTGTGAACCAAATCAAAAAAAACTTTTTTAGTTCAAAGGGGTATACTTCCGAGGTGGTCCCGTTTAAATTTTACAGAAATCGGCCGAGCCGTTTTTGAAATAACCAACAAAAATGTGAGCAATTCGAGCGAAATATCCGAATTTTTTACACGATGAACATCGATAATTTCGCCAATTGTGAACCGAATCGAAAAATTCTTTTTTAGTTCGAAAAGGTATACTTCCAAATGGTCCCAATTAAATTTTACAGAAATCGGCTGAGCCGTTTTTGAAATATCCAATAATAATGTGAGCAATTCGAGCGAAATATTCGAAATTTGAACACGATGGAAGGCGGTTTTACCATTTTTTGTGAAAAATAATTATTATCTCGAAAACATAAAAGGTTCCTATGGGATAGCACAAAAATCAAAATATCATCCGGGCGAAGCCGCGGGCAAAAACTATTATAAATTAACCCAGATTCAAAATGATGACAGGGTTACATTGACGTCGGACGGGTAATTCAAGTTACACGTGCACACGTGTACTTTTTCCCGATAATTGTCTAAAGGTGGGCATACACGATGCGATGATTTGATCAAATTTTCGCATCATTCCAACTGGGAGCTCATTCAATTAATTCAAAGGTCCTCAATAACTACTAACCAGCTATAGTTAACTACCTATATTTGGCCTCCACTGAACTGATCTGATGAATTGATGCGATCATCGCGTTCTGTGCGCCCAGTTTCAGGTAGTAGTACAAATCGTTAACTACCAATTCCTACCTTTGAATTAACTGAATGAGCTGCCAGTTGGCATGAAGCGAAAATTTGATCAAATCATCGCATCGTGTATGCCCACCTTTACTTGCAGACTAATTAAGCTGAGCAGTTTCAAATAAAACAACTTGACATTACGACAATCAAAGTCGTGCGAACGAGGGAATCCTTTGGGCTGGCAACATAAATCATTGAAATTAATTGAAGACGGATCAAACGGAGCGTTTTGATTAAACCCTTGTGGATTCAATAATCCGTCCGCCGTCGCCTCTTGAGATATTTGGGGCTGGAACCCAATTGGCTTCTCTAAACACACTAGCCTGGCCTTTTCTATCAATTGTTTGTCTTTGGTATGAATTCCTTGTATTCTTCCTTTTCATTTGTTCCCTTATCATGCAAATGATAGAAACGAAACTTCGCTACTGCTATTTTTGTAAAAATTATGATCTTTCTATCTTTGTCAGTTCTTCAGTTATAAAGTGTAATTGTAATATGTATATGTTAGGCCCAATTTTAAGGGCGACATCGTAATTATAATGGCTATTTAAAGTAACCCTGTTTCTTTTTCACTTTATGCATCGTTGTGTTGTTCTATTTTGTAATTGACTTATCTATTTTGTTTTAAATTATTACATTTTGATTTCTTTAGTTTGTGAGAAATGCAATGAGTTTGTGTGGTAGTCATATCCCTATAGTGGTATTAGTGTTTAGTGTTGGTCGCATACTGTAAGTTTCAAATTGTTCCTTACATTAGCATGCCGAAAGGTAGAATATGGAGCTCGATTTTATGTATTAATACCATCCTTATGTACCCATATCCGCAAATAAACGAATATGAATAAGTTTTCCTTCGCCGAAAAGTCCGTGGTGTGAAATCACATACTACGAGTACATATGTTTCAAAGAACTCTTTGGTACGGGACAAGGATTTGAACTCATGACCTAATTATGAGTAATTAGTATAATCTTGTCAATAAAACCTTACTACCTTTACATTGGAAAATACTATAAATTAGGACTTAACATTGGGGTCGCGAACAGGCTTTTTTAAGCTTTTGAGTGGCTGTGAGAGGTCAATTTGATGTACCTACCTGAATGACATAACGTTAACCTGACCTAATGTAAACTATTAAGAGAATCGTAAATCGACCAGTGTTTTCGCGTTTTCTGTAGAACATCAGGAAATTTTCGGTACATTTTTGATAAAATTTACGTTCCGGGAGAAAACTCTTTTCATTTCACCCCTTAAATTGTAACTAAATGTTATGTTTTTGGTGTCAATCGCTTGAGTAAGGAATATTCCACGCTAGTAAGTACGTCATATTTTTCAGAAAAGTTTTTAAGTTTAAATTTATATACTTTTCAGCCAAGTTTTTGCGTAGAAATATGACCTTTTTAGAGGCTTATAACTTTAGGGTCATATAAAAAACTAAAAAAAACGGGTCGCACTCCGGGAGTGCCGGCAGAAGTAAAAACTTGAACAAATAAAGTATGTATTATCATTTGTGTGGTAAAATACAATATCACACAGGCACACTCGCGCAAGCGGCGCAGGCGCTCAAACGAAACAGGAGCAAGAATACGTTTACATGTTACTTCCTCTCCTATACCGCGCCGGCGGTCTATTCTCCCTCTGTCTTACAAATTTTCGATCAGGTCACGTCTGACTGACGCTATATACCACGTGGTGGAAAATTGACGCTAAAAAAATATCTATAGGATCATATTTCTCTGCATAATTAGTTTGAAGCATAAATCTTTGAGAAATCATACCTACACCGCCGTAACAGGGCGAATAGGGTACTTAATAAAAAAAATGTGACATTAATATATGTAGTACCTACAAGACACATTCTCTCGCAAAACATAACTTTCCGCAATACCCTTTTTAGGTGCTATGAATATTGAAGCTTTACAATCATATCGTTCCTCTCAGGACAGTCAATCAAAAAGGAGTCATCTTTTTATGGATAATGGTTTTCCTGAAACGCTGTCATATCGTCGCCATTCAAATCCCTGAAATAAATTTCCCTGACAGCGTCGTGGATTCGGATCCTGATAGGAATTCTCGTTCGCACCTTGATCCCCATGTCATCAGTCAGCATTTGAACTGTTCTACAGTTGGCGAACAATGTTCATCCCTAAAGCGAAGGGCGTAAGCTTATTCAAATATTTTACTTCTTTCTGACTTTCTTTCTGCAAGTACCTAAGTTTATAATCGATACTTTCTTCTGATGTACGTGCAATAACGAAATGCATTCTAAGTAATTTGTGAATGGTGAACTATTAAAACTTATTTTAATTTAATCATGAGTGCTCGCTCACAATCAGAAAGTAGGTATTATAATTACTTATAGCTGATATGATTAGTAACAAGAGACAAATAAAAAGGTTTTGCACTTAATGCACAAAAGATAGTTAATAATTAATTGATAGTTTTTGTTATGATAACCGCAGTAGTACCTAAGTACAAATCATAGAAGAATAATAAGATTTACTGAACAAATTAATACTCTAACACAAGTGTAAGTGTAATAGTGTAGTTTAATTTGTAAATAGTTGTAAATATTTATTATTTTTGCAAAGTCATTTAAGTTTGTCCAATTAAATATTTCACATAGTGTCTGTCACCAGGCTGTATCTCATGATCCGTTATAGCTAGAAAGCTGAAATTTCCATAGATGATGTATTTCTGTTGCCGCTATAACAGCAAATACTAAAACCATAAAAAATAAATATTTAAGGGGGGCGCTCCCACACAACAAAATTGATTTTTAGGCCGTTTTTCTCTCGAAATTAACAATGGTAACAGGTAGACGATACAGATAACAGATTTAATTTTATTTAATTTTTTTTATTTAACAGGTGAAATATTCACAGAATATTTAGTTGTATATTCACTTCAATAATAAATGATTAAGTTAAAATAAAAATAAATATTTAAGGGGGGCTCCCATACAGTACGGAACCCTTAGTGTGCGAGTCCGACGCGTACTTGATCGATTATTCTTTTTCATTTAGATACGAAAGTATTATTTGTAAAAGAATATTGGTAGAACGTAGAAACCTGAAATGTTATTTGATTTATGTAGATAGAAACAAAGGTTTTAGGGGATAGTAGGTATGAAGATTTATTGATAATATTAAACTCTTTAGACTTGTAGAGTCTAGACTACGTGTAAGTAGACCTAAGTAGATAAATGTGATAGATATCTTTTCTAAGAAGACGCAATACCATTTATATGCTTTGCAGGCTCTCGCCATAATTTTATTTGCCATATTTTGGCAAATTTCTTTTGTGGAATGGACGATTTTAACTTTGAATAAATCACAGACGGGATAGGGAGAGAATAAAGTCTGCAAGAGTTTGGAAGAGGAGCCACAATGGTCAATTTAAAAGTTAACTAAGTACTTTAGAACAATTGTATACTGTTTGTTAATTACAAAGTGGATATACCTAGATATAACACTCTTAGACTTTCCATAAAGAAATGGTATTTGTTGTAATCCGAAATTGTATTTGTTGGTTTATTAGTTTGTTTCTCTTTCACGCAGCAACGGAGCAACGGATTGACTTGTTTTTTGGCATGAAGAGCATCGTGTATGCCCACCTTTACTTGCAGACTAATTAAGCTGAGCAGTTTCAAATAAAACAACTTGACATTACGACAATCAAAGTCGTGCGAACGAGGGAATCCTTTGGGCTGGCAACATAAATCATTGAAATTAATTGAAGACGGATCAAACGGAGCGTTTTGATTAAACCCTTGTGGATTCAATAATCCGTCCGCCGTCGCCTCTTGAGATATTTGGGGCTGGAACCCAATTGGCTTCTCTAAACACACTAGCCTGGCCTTTTCTATCAATTGTTTGTCTTTGGTATGAATTCCTTGTATTCTTCCTTTTCATTTGTTCCCTTATCATGCAAATGATAGAAACGAAACTTCGCTACTGCTATTTTTGTAAAAATTATGATCTTTCTATCTTTGTCAGTTCTTCAGTTATAAAGTGTAATTGTAATATGTATATGTTAGGCCCAATTTTAAGGGCGACATCGTAATTATAATGGCTATTTAAAGTAACCCTGTTTCTTTTTCACTTTATGCATCGTTGTGTTGTTCTATTTTGTAATTGACTTATCTATTTTGTTTTAAATTATTACATTTTGATTTCTTTAGTTTGTGAGAAATGCAATGAGTTTGTGTGGTAGTCATATCCCTATAGTGGTATTAGTGTTTAGTGTTGGTCGCATACTGTAAGTTTCAAATTGTTCCTTACATTAGCATGCCGAAAGGTAGAATATGGAGCTCGATTTTATGTATTAATACCATCCTTATGTACCCATATCCGCAAATAAACGAATATGAATAAGTTTTCCTTCGCCGAAAAGTCCGTGGTGTGAAATCACATACTACGAGTACATATGTTTCAAAGAACTCTTTGGTACGGGACAAGGATTTGAACTCATGACCTAATTATGAGTAATTAGTATAATCTTGTCAATAAAACCTTACTACCTTTACATTGGAAAATACTATAAATTAGGACTTAACATTGGGGTCGCGAACAGGCTTTTTTAAGCTTTTGAGTGGCTGTGAGAGGTCAATTTGATGTACCTACCTGAATGACATAACGTTAACCTGACCTAATGTAAACTATTAAGAGAATCGTAAATCGACCAGTGTTTTCGCGTTTTCTGTAGAACATCAGGAAATTTTCGGTACATTTTTGATAAAATTTACGTTCCGGGAGAAAACTCTTTTCATTTCACCCCTTAAATTGTAACTAAATGTTATGTTTTTGGTGTCAATCGCTTGAGTAAGGAATATTCCACGCTAGTAAGTACGTCATATTTTTCAGAAAAGTTTTTAAGTTTAAATTTATATACTTTTCAGCCAAGTTTTTGCGTAGAAATATGACCTTTTTAGAGGCTTATAACTTTAGGGTCATATAAAAAACTAAAAAAAACGGGTCGCACTCCGGGAGTGCCGGCAGAAGTAAAAACTTGAACAAATAAAGTATGTATTATCATTTGTGTGGTAAAATACAATATCACACAGGCACACTCGCGCAAGCGGCGCAGGCGCTCAAACGAAACAGGAGCAAGAATACGTTTACATGTTACTTCCTCTCCTATACCGCGCCGGCGGTCTATTCTCCCTGTCTTACAAATTTTCGATCAGGTCACGTCTGACTGACGCTATATACCACGTGGTGGAAAATTGACGCTAAAAAAATATCTATAGGATCATATTTCTCTGCATAATTAGTTTGAAGCATAAATCTTTGAGAAATCATACCTACACCGCCGTAACAGGGCGAATAGGGTACTTAATAAAAAAAATGTGACATTAATATATGTAGTACCTACAAGACACATTCTCTCGCAAAACATAACTTTCCGCAATACCCTTTTTAGGTGCTATGAATATTGAAGCTTTACAATCATATCGTTCCTCTCAGGACAGTCAATCAAAAAGGAGTCATCTTTTTATGGATAATGGTTTTCCTGAAACGCTGTCATATCGTCGCCATTCAAATCCCTGAAATAAATTTCCCTGACAGCGTCGTGGATTCGGATCCTGATAGGAATTCTCGTTCGCACCTTGATCCCCATGTCATCAGTCAGCATTTGAACTGTTCTACAGTTGGCGAACAATGTTCATCCCTAAAGCGAAGGGCGTAAGCTTATTCAAATATTTTACTTCTTTCTGACTTTCTTTCTGCAAGTACCTAAGTTTATAATCGATACTTTCTTCTGATGTACGTGCAATAACGAAATGCATTCTAAGTAATTTGTGAATGGTGAACTATTAAAACTTATTTTAATTTAATCATGAGTGCTCGCTCACAATCAGAAAGTAGGTATTATAATTACTTATAGCTGATATGATTAGTAACAAGAGACAAATAAAAAGGTTTTGCACTTAATGCACAAAAGATAGTTAATAATTAATTGATAGTTTTTGTTATGATAACCGCAGTAGTACCTAAGTACAAATCATAGAAGAATAATAAGATTTACTGAACAAATTAATACTCTAACACAAGTGTAAGTGTAATAGTGTAGTTTAATTTGTAAATAGTTGTAAATATTTATTATTTTTGCAAAGTCATTTAAGTTTGTCCAATTAAATATTTCACATAGTGTCTGTCACCAGGCTGTATCTCATGATCCGTTATAGCTAGAAAGCTGAAATTTCCATAGATGATGTATTTCTGTTGCCGCTATAACAGCAAATACTAAAACCATAAAAAATAAATATTTAAGGGGGGCGCTCCCACACAACAAAATTGATTTTTAGGCCGTTTTTCTCTCGAAATTAACAATGGTAACAGGTAGACGATACAGATAACAGATTTAATTTTATTTAATTTTTTTTATTTAACAGGTGAAATATTCACAGAATATTTAGTTGTATATTCACTTCAATAATAAATGATTAAGTTAAAATAAAAATAAATATTTAAGGGGGGCTCCCATACAGTACGGAACCCTTAGTGTGCGAGTCCGACGCGTACTTGATCGATTATTCTTTTTCATTTAGATACGAAAGTATTATTTGTAAAAGAATATTGGTAGAACGTAGAAACCTGAAATGTTATTTGATTTATGTAGATAGAAACAAAGGTTTTAGGGGATAGTAGGTATGAAGATTTATTGATAATATTAAACTCTTTAGACTTGTAGAGTCTAGACTACGTGTAAGTAGACCTAAGTAGATAAATGTGATAGATATCTTTTCTAAGAAGACGCAATACCATTTATATGCTTTGCAGGCTCTCGCCATAATTTTATTTGCCATATTTTGGCAAATTTCTTTTGTGGAATGGACGATTTTAACTTTGAATAAATCACAGACGGGATAGGGAGAGAATAAAGTCTGCAAGAGTTTGGAAGAGGAGCCACAATGGTCAATTTAAAAGTTAACTAAGTACTTTAGAACAATTGTATACTGTTTGTTAATTACAAAGTGGATATACCTAGATATAACACTCTTAGACTTTCCATAAAGAAATGGTATTTGTTGTAATCCGAAATTGTATTTGTTGGTTTATTAGTTTGTTTCTCTTTCACGCAGCAACGGAGCAACGGATTGACTTGTTTTTTGGCATGAAGAGCATTGCGGCGTTTCGGCCCGCAGGCCGAATCGCCCATGACTCTTTTTGAAGGTCCCCATTCGCCCCGCATTGTTTGGAGCGGGGCGAAAAGGGGCATTCAAAAAGAGTCATGGGTGATTCGCCCCGCGATTCACTTTTTGAAAGACGGAAAGTGACACAGGCTAGGTTATAGTTTGAAAGAAGGAAAGTGACATGGGCTAGTGACATCGCTAGAGGAGGTTCTATGTTAGTGTGTATGTATTTTTTTTGTGTATGTTTATAGAAAATATCACCAATTGTGAACCAAATCAAAAAAAACTTTTTTAGTTCAAAGGGGTATACTTCCGAGGTGGTCCCGTTTAAATTTTACAGAAATCGGCCGAGCCGTTTTTGAAATAACCAACAAAAATGTGAGCAATTCGAGCGAAATATCCGAATTTTTTACACGATGAACATCGATAATTTCGCCAATTGTGAACCGAATCGAAAAATTCTTTTTTAGTTCGAAAAGGTATACTTCCAAATGGTCCCAATTAAATTTTACAGAAATCGGCTGAGCCGTTTTTGAAATATCCAATAATAATGTGAGCAATTCGAGCGAAATATTCGAAATTTGAACACGATGGAAGGCGGTTTTACCATTTTTTGTGAAAAATAATTATTATCTCGAAAACATAAAAGGTTCCTATGGGATAGCACAAAAATCAAAATATCATCCGGGCGAAGCCGCGGGCAAAAACTATTATAAATTAACCCAGATTCAAAATGATGACAGGGTTACATTGACGTCGGACGGGTAATTCAAGTTACACGTGCACACGTGTACTTTTTCCCGATTATTGTCTAAAGGTGGGCATACACGATGCGATGATTTGATCAAATTTTCGCATCATTCCAACTGGGAGCTCATTCAATTAATTCAAAGGTCCTCAATAACTACTAACCAGCTATAGTTAACTACCTATATTTGGCCTCCACTGAACTGATCTGATGAATTGATGCGATCATCGCGTTCTGTGCGCCCAGTTTCAGGTAGTAGTACAAATCGTTAACTACCAATTCCTACCTTTGAATTAACTGAATGAGCTGCCAGTTGGCATGAAGCGAAAATTTGATCAAATCATCGCATCGTGTATGCCCACCTTTACTTGCAGACTAATTAAGCTGAGCAGTTTCAAATAACACAACTTGACATTACGACAATCAAAGTCGTGCGAATGAGGGAATCCTTTGGGCTGGCAACATAAATCATTGAAATTAATTGAAGACGGATCAAACGGAGCGTTTTGATTAAACCCTTGTGGATTCAATAATCCGTCCGCCGTCGCCTCTTGAGATATTTGGGGCTGGAACCCAATTGGCTTCTCTAAACACACTAGCCTGGCCTTTTCTATCAATTGTTTGTCTTTGGTATGAATTCCTGGTATTCTTTCTTTTCATTTGTTCCCTTATCATGCAAGTGATAGAAACGAAACTTCGCTACTGCTATTTTTGTAAAAATTATGATCTTTCTTTGTCTTTCTGTGATCTTTGTCAGTTCTTCAGTTATAAAGTGTAATTGTAATATGTATATGTTAGGCCCAATTTTAAGGGCGACATCGTAATTATAATGGCTATTTAAAGTAACCCTGTTTCTTTTTCACTTTATGCATCGTTGTGTTGTTCTATTTTGTAATTGACTTATCTATTTTGTTTTAAATTATTACATTTTGATTTGTTTAGTTTGTGAGAAATGCAATGAGTTTGTGTGGTAGTCATATCCCTATAGTGGTATTAGTGTTTAGTGTTGGTCGCATACTGTAAGTTTCAAATTGTTCCTTACATTAGCATGCCGAAAGGTAGAATATGGAGCTCGATTTTATGTATTAATACCATCCTTATGTACCCATATCCGCAAATAAACGAATATGAATAAGTTTTCCTTCGCCGAAAAGTCCGTGGTGTGAAATCACATACTACATATGTTTCAGAGAATTCTTTGGTACGGGACAGGGATTTGAACTCATGACCTAATTATGAGTAATTAGAATAATCTTGTCAATAAAACCTTACTACCTTTACATTGGAAAATACTATAAAATAGGACTTAACATTGGGGTCGCGAACAGGCTTTTTTAAGCTTTTGAGTGGTTGTGAGAGGTCAATTTGATGTACCTACCTGAATGACATAACGTTAACCTGACCTAATGTAAACTATTAAGAGAATCGTAAATCGACCAGTGTTTTCGCGTTTTCTGTAGAACATCAAGAAAATTTTCGGTACATTTTTGATAAAATTTACGTTCCGGGAGAAAACTCTTTTCATTTTTACCCCTTAAATTGTAACTAAATGTTATGTTTTTGGTGTCAATCGCTTGAGTAAGGAATATTCCACGCTATAGTCAAACCGTTAAACTCAGACATCGCCTGCGCGGTACAGGGGCGCCGGGGGAGACGACACAGGGGACTGAGACAGGCGCGGGCAGCGGGTCCCCGGCGCCCGCACCTGTCTCAGTCCCCCTTTGTCGTCTACCCCCGCGCCCTTGTACCCGCGCAGGCGATGTCTGAGTTTAGCGGTTTGACTATAGTAAGTACGTCATATTTTTCAGAAAAGTTTTTAAGTTTAAATTTATATACTTTTCAGCCAAGTTTTTGCGTAGAAATATGACCTTTTTAGAGGCTTATAACTTTAGGGTCATATAAATAAACTAAAAAAAACGGGTCGCACTCCGGGAGTGCTGGCAGAAGTAAAAACTTGAACAAATAAAGTATGTATTATCATTTGTGTGGTAAAATACAATATCAAAGGTATATACAATAAAAGGTTGCCTGGCAGAGATCGCTTTTAGCGATAAGGCCGCCTCTTGTTACACGCTATACTTATAATGTTTTTGTTATCTGTGTTACTTGTGCTCTTTGTGTTAACAATAAAGAATATCTATCTATCTATCTATCTATCTATCTATCTATCACACAGGCACACTCGCGCAAGCGGCGCAGGCGCTCAAACGAAACAGGAGCAAGAATACGTTTACATGTTACTTCCTCTCCTATACCGCGCCGGCGGTCTATTCTCCCTCTGTCTTACTAATTTTCCATCAGGTCACGTGTAACTGACGCTATAAACCACGTGGTGGAAAATTGACGCTAAAAAAATATAGGATCATATTTCTCTGCATAATTAGTTTGAAGCATAAATCTTTGAGAAATCGTACCTACAGCGCCGTAACAGGGCGAATAGGGTACTTAATCAAAAAAATGTGACATTAATAAATGTAGTACCTACAAGACACATTCTCTCGCAAAACATAACTTTCCGCAATACCCTTTTTAGGTGCTATGAATATTGAAGCTTTACAATCATATCGTTCCTCTCAGGACAGTCAATCAAAAAGGAGTCATCTTTTTATAGAAAATGGTTTTCCTGAAACGCTGTCATATCGTCGCCATTCAAATCCCTGAAATAAATTTCCCTGACAGCGTCGTGGATTCGGATCCTGATAGGAATTCTCGTTCGCACCTTGAGCCCCATGTCATCAGTCAGCATTTGAACTGTTCTACAGTTGGCGAACAATGTTCATCCCTAAAGCGAAGGGCGTAAGCTTATTCAAACATTTGTACTTCTTTCTGACTTTCTTTCTGCAAGTACCTAAGTATATAATCGATACTTTCTTGTGATGTAAGTGCAATAACGAAATGCATTCTAAGTAATTTATGGATGGTGAACTATTAAAAATTGATTTAATTTAATCATGAGTGCTGCAATCAGTTAATAGGTATTGTATTAGAATTATAGCTGATTTGACTAATAATAAGAGACAAGTAAAAAGGTTTTGCTCTAGTCACTTCAAATCAGTTAATTAATAACTATCTTTTGTAATGATAACTAAGTACAAATCATAGAAGAATAATAAGATTTATTGTACAAGTACACAATTTATATATCATAAATATATAGTAATGTAATGCTAAATATTACGCTGTTATTATGATTGGGTATCTACTATCTATGGTTCAGTACAACCGAATCGTAGTATTGTACAGAAAAATAAAGTTTATTTTCCAAAAAATATTTTCTTAAAGCACGTGAAGGTTTAACGCGAAAATGTACGATTTTAATACGTACGAGTATCACTACTTTTGATTTCTGCGATTCTAAATGTTTATATCTCATGGGACTCATGTATCCACCTTTCATCCCTTGTCACGTCGTGGCGGTGGCAACTTCAGGGGTGTTACTCTCGAATTTCACTATTTGGGAAGATGAATCTCTGTTACATCCAGTTCAATAACGTAACCAAAATGACCAATATGCTGGTGTTTATTTGGCTCAACGCATAAGCATTGCCATTCAGCGTGGCAATGTAGCCAGCATGCTAGGCACGCTGTCAACTGGCAGTGGGCTTGAGCATTTGGATTATCTTTAGACCTTTCAAAGGTCTGAGGATGATCCAATGCTTTTTATGTAACAGTAGTGTAGTTTTGTTGTAGTTAATAAAGGCACTTTTGCCCGATAAAAAAAAAATAACGTAACCGGTGACGAAAATGCTGGCATCTGCTTTAAATACTAGTAGAGATTGAATATTGTCATCCATTCCATATGTAAAACAAAAAAAAATTGAAATGAATCACATTTACGGAAATATTGATAAACTTGTATGGAACACACCTACATAAAAATATTAGATAAACGAGATTAATAAATATATGCAACGAGATCTTATAGATAAATCATAGTTGTGACTTGTGAAATGTTGTTCATGTTTCCGACGAATCGCTATTATCACTATCACTACATAGTATAATATAAAACAAAGTCGCTTCCCGCTGTCTTTACCCATGTATGCTTATATCTAACTACGCAACGGATTTTGATGCGGTTTTTGTTAACAGATAGAGTAATTCAAGAGGAAGGTTTATATGTATAATACGCTGTTGCGAAGCCGGAGCGGGTCGCTAGTATAAAAATAATTTAAACAAAAATTACAGTTTTTGGGCTTTAGACAAGCTATACTTAGACACAAGAACTGAACTAAATGGGGAGCCCAAAATGATTTTAAAAATATATTGTAGTATTCAACGGCTTCTCTGGATATTAGGATATTCAAATGATTTAATGCAATTTGTTGGGAACATTGGGAGGTACAGTCAGTCAAGTTTTCTACGATTTTACATCAGAAAATCATAGTGACTGATAGTAACCCCTTCAGAATTTTCTATCGCTAAACCACTGAATAGATAACCAAACTAGTTCAACAGCTTAAAAGGTCTAGTCTAGACTCTAGCTAGATGGTCTGGACCGATAAGCCCGTATCTTCTTTATTCCATTAAAACTATTAAAGGATTTCTTTGCGTTTGCTTCTCTACTTTTTGTAATCGGGAGATAATCAGCCGCGTGAATAAATTGATTTCTTTTAGAATGAGTGAAATGTATTTTAGTTTAAAACAGCTGCAATATTTTACTACGTCTACATATCAAGTACTGTTGAATGGAAAACTCTTAAAAATGACTCCACAAGTCTACATGTCCACAGTCAATTGAATTAATGTTATAACAATTTAGTTGACTCGGCTTAGTGAACCAAATTAGGGTCTCTTGTAAAACACTAGCAACCTCGCAGGACTAGATAGTTTTCAAGTAACCCTGTTTAGTGCTCGTATCATAAAAATAATATCTAATATCCCAACTGATCTTGATCACTGTGTATATTAAGAGGTTTTTTAGTTTATATGGAGTAACATGGACGTTGCATGCGGCATGCGTTAGTGAAATCCTTCGGCACCGGCATTTAAGATAATGGAGGGTTCTGAATTCTGATCGATCCGCAGTCAAGGCTTTCGCGTCCAAATCCACCGCTTGCCAAGTTTCCAGTGGCTCGCCCTACTTGTCGCTGACCTTTTCAAATCTTTTGGGACAAAATTACCATGAAGCATAAGTAAAGTACTATCTGTATACAGGGTTAACTGTTTGCCCTGTATTACTAAGCCAAAACGGGATGATTAAGACTATCATCATGAACAACTTTTACTATAGAGCCAACCAAATTTGAGAATAAATCAGCTATTCCGTACAAAATTGCAACTCGGAATCGACAAGAATATTTTGATTGATGATAATCACATTCTCATAAAAAAGGTATTAAATTAAGACTGTCCTCCTCTCCTTCACGCCTGCGTATCCTTTTATTGATTTTATATTATAATTTTAGTAAATATTGTCACATTATGGAAGCTAAATAAATAAATATTAAGTATGGCAAAATGTATTTGTACGATTTGTACAGAAGAGTGGACTGTATGATGTGCGTCTAATGATGTTTAAACCTAGATAAGTGTCCCTGCAAGCTCAAGACGGTAAAAGGAAATCTCCACCAACCTTCAATACTCGACCGCCTCCAGACTTCAGCGTCAGTCGCGACGGGGACACTGATTGATGACCGGACACTTTACTTGGCACCAGACACGTCCGTTCCACGGGGAACGGGGTAATTTAAATGTTTAGGCGATAACTATAATCTTCAAGGTAAGCTCAACGTGCGCACAGCGACGCTTCCGCCTTTCGACGGTAGCAAATATCAAGCGGGTGGAGGAAATTTTCCCATCTACCCTCAATTTGCTTGCAGAGATCGAACAGTGTGAGACAGCTAATTTTTTTAGCATAGAATAATAACGCCGAGAAACCGAGAACAAGCACGCTAAGTGAAGCAAGAAATACCAAGCTTGAAAAGCTTGGTACGCGAACGGCGCGCGGCAGTACTCACATTCGTACCGTGATAAAAACAGCTCCCGTAATTTATATTTTAAAATGACGGTTTATGTGGTAAACAGGTGCCACAGTGAATCGGCAAAACCAAACAAACAATGCAACATCACATTCCACATGTAAGTATTACAAATTATCTAATAATTTGATGTAAAACGCCTTCCAATGTAAATATAAATTCACAAAATTTCGACAGACGCCATAATGACTAAAAGTTGCCAGTAAAGGGTAAAACTTTTCCCCCACATTTTGATATTGAAATTAGTAATGAAATATACTTCCATTGCCTTGACACGGGATTATCAGTACATATTATTATGTTCATAAGGGTCATATGTATTTGACATTATTATGACATGTAATCTAATAACCGCATGTAAAAATTACATATGTTGCAATTGATAATTTAATTGAATTGAATTGAATTTCGCGAATCCCTGGTTGGCCTCATAGTACATTTTGTTCAAAATGATGACCTGAATCACCTCTTTTCGGCTTAGTACAACCACAGCCCGGACACTCCGCGGTTTTTCATACAAAATCTGCTGTCTTACGCACACTACACAACTACTTACTCACAGACAACACACATACGCACGGTCGCTATACGTGCATTTGTGTGCGGAACGTCTATGGCTGTCAGCGATCACTACAACGTGACGTCATGCCGCGTGAGTGAGACAGTTGCGTATTCAATTTGCAAAAATGAATACAAATCTAGTGCTTAAAAGAGTATAACAATTACTTAATTAGGAAGAATTATAACGAAAAGTAACCGATCTACTTCATTTTAAAGAAAATATCAAGAGGAAGTTACCAAAAAATGTAAAATAATTTCCTATTATTTATTTTTAGGGGAACATTAAAATTTCTTGTATTGTTACGAACCATTGATATTCAACCATACACAGTACAAGTCTTCCCTATTGTCACAGTCTAGGTAGTTTTTATTAGAAAATCCACCGGCCTGTGCAGCCCGCGCGCAGAGTGCACGATGCGGTACGTGGACGCGGGGTGGAAGTGAGGAAGACTCAAACGGGTGGGGGGTAACGAGTGGCCGTTCTATACGTAGTATAATTATATATTCTTTGGTACAACACAACTTTATTTTTAAATTAAACTGGGTATTACATGAAAGGGCTTTTCGTGTGGAAAACAGTTCGTAGAAACAAAGTAAAACTAAAAACACAATAATTAAATTGGTCAAAATTTTATTCTAATTAAACGGTTTTATGTACTAAAAGAAAAAAAAAATAACTTAACAGTAAAATCGTGAGGTCTTCGCCTGAAAGATTTCATTATGTATGATGCGCCCCACGATTTTATTTTAGAATTATTATTTTTTATCTTTTAGTACTTAAAACCGTTTAGTTAAAAAAATACCAATTTCACAAACTGTGTTCCACACGAAAAGCCCTTTCATATAATACCCATACTAATGGAATTTAAAAAAAAGTTATTAACAGAAATGTTTGGAGCCACACTCAAAGGCACAAGTATAAGTTATGCAAAATCTGTACTAAAGGCTCTGATCAAATTTCCCAACTTTTTGGGGTAATCTGATTCTGATAGTAACATTACTTGTTTCGTAGTGTGCGTGTTGCCGCGCGTAAATACGTATGACTCGCGCATACATCAATCGTGTTGATGCTTCACTCTCGAGATTTTTTTGACATGAAATTATCATTCTCGGCGTTATAATTCTATGTTTTTTAGCTAATCAGTTGGAATTAGCGCAACTAATCAAAAAATACCTATGCCCAGTGGGTTATTAAAGGCTGATGACGATGATGAATCAAAAAATCATAAAAAAATAATATCATCCCGCATGAATTTCTATGGCATTTACAAGCTATGTTAGTTAGTACCAATATTAGGTCAGATCAGTTTTATTAAGTAGGTATGTAAAAAAACATGTCTATTGTTGAAAGTGTCTCCAATGACATCAGGTAGTAGACAGCCTCAGCCTTTTTTTAAATGAGCTATATAACTTCTTCGGTGCATTTGTCTTCCACGTTCAACGGATCACTATAAGGCTATTTGTTCGGTCTGCCGTGTCGGAGATGATGCCGCAATGTATTTCAGGTCAGTAGTACACATAAGATGATTCTAACATGTATTGGAGACACCTATATTTAGAAAACAAATTGTTCCAGCACGGGTAGCCAGACGTAAGCCTACCCACGAAGGCTGAATATACCATATCCAGCACGCTGGCCTGGTGAGGGTTAGTGGATTCATATACGCCATCATCGACTTGGCATTTTAGGGTTCGTTAGTAAAACGAGGAAACCTTTGCATGATAGTGGAAACTGACTGTGATCCAATGTTCAGCCTGTATTTCTCAATGTGTGATATGTCTATTCTCTTGCAATAGCCACTCTACACTGAAGACGTTTTCATGAGTTATACAATGCAGTTGGTGGTCGGCCGGGTCTGGGGTCATCGTTTGATTTCTCTCGACCCCGTTTAAATTCACGAAACCAATAAGTAATTGTTACTAATCCAGGAGCAGACTCCCCAAAAGCAGCTTGTAAATTCTCTTGAGATTCCTTGAAGGTTAACCTTCGTTTATAATCATAGAAAATCATGGCACAAAAAGCTTCCCGCGAGACGTCCATTATTGCAAACAAAAGAATGGTGACAGATTATCTTTAAACATAAATTTAAAAAAAAGTTACATAAAAGTGGCCAGTGATTTTCACAAACTAGGTTAGTGTTAAAATTAGCCGTCAATTCAAAATAGCTTCATGTAAGAAGAGATGGTATAATTCTGTGGCTATCAATTTTCGGAAGAACCTAGGTAGAAGCTTGTTATTTTAAATTTCATTATCGTTTATTCAGGAATAAATCAAACGAACGTTAATTTTGGTCTGGTTTTCTTATTTTAGAAGCTACACAAGTTTGTAATCATATTAGTTGATACGTAATTTAGACGATTACCAAGAAAACTTTGCGGGCTATTGCAGTTTTTGTGAATTCAATATTCAAATTTTGAATCATTAATGCAAGGGTGGGGTCAGGGTAGGGACAAGGTAGGGACAGGGTAGATAAATGAATTTGATCTCATAACATTTTATTGTAAAACTTTTTCTCGAGTTGTTGTACTTTTTACATGCCATGTTTTTGTTGAGATGTTATGTTACATTTTATGATTAGGATTTTTAATTACCGTCAAAGGACATAACATTGTACTTAGTTATTAATATTAAGTAGCATTGTATTTGTCACGTTCATTACGCCGTACCTATTCATACGAGTATGTATCATTATGATCATTATAGATCAATATCATTTTATAATCTGACATTCGATGATAATGAAACAAATGATCGGATAATAAATTCTAATATCATGCTGGCAGAATGCACGAAGCTTCATCTTCAGACCGCGAACAATTTCATTACAGTTAGTAAGTTTGTATAGGCCGGGTGGCTAGCCCTGGTGTCAGAGTTTTTAGTCCGCCTGAAGGCTTTTGACATGGCTAAATGGTTAAAACAACCGGGACCTACAATTTAACGTGTCATTGGCAACAATTTTATTTAAAAATGTTTTCGGCCTCCTCTTTACATACAACAGCAAGCAAATCACTACGCACCAACTCCTTGACGAAAAGATAGGCCCCGGGGCAAGCCGGAACTTTTGGTACTTTGATCTGTATTTTATACCCGCGCAGTATTATTATATATTCTTTGCCCGCGCGTTCTCCGGCCAAACATTTGTCAAAAAACATTTGTCGTAGCAGTCTTCGGGAACGCTTATCTTAAAAGAATTGTAACTATCAGCAGTCTTAAGTTGTTCTACTGTGATTTCTCTTCCTGGACAGAGCTCGGCCAGGTTCTGTTTGATCTCGTCCAAATTTGATAGCATGTTATAAAGATAGAAACGCTTCTGAGATTCACCTGCCTTCATCAACATCATAGACAATCCACCGAAAAAGCGTAGCAAAAATGACTGGTGTGGTTCCTTAAGTCGCTCCTCGTTCAAGGCTTGATCGTGACTCGCTGCCATAGGCATATCAAATACGGGTGGCAATTGTCTGGGCCTGCAACGGATGATTCTAGTGACGTGACGACAGCAGAAGAAAGGTGGCCTTTGTTCAGCTTGTGGGTGACGGGAACGCCAGGGACAGTTGAAGGCATAGGTATACCTAAAAAAAATACTTTTATTTTAGAAGCTTGGTCACTGTAGACGGGGATGCGTCGCGCCCGCCGCCGCCGTGACGTCATCCGGCGCATGCAAATATCTCGGATTCTCGAACATTCTGGACGCTCGACGCTCTGCAGATGCACTAATGGCGTCGCTTGGATCGCCCCGACGTGCAACTACTATCTGTTCCATTTGCTGGATGCATTACTAAACGTGAGGTCTTGTGCGGATTTTAGATTTAAATTCTTGTTTTGCAGAAGTCATGCTTGAATTTTATGAATTATTATACTACTTATACCATACTGTATCAGCCTTTGGTGTTCCACTCTATATCAAAGGGGCTCCGAGATCTTACATTTCAACCGTATGCTCATCACGTTGTTCATCGATAGTTTTCATGCATAACATATAAGTAGAAACTTTAATTTAAGTCCAATAAGTACATCAGATCTAGCATATGAACTGAGTTTGATATTTGAAGCATGTTGCAATCGATGAAAATATGAACCTTTTAGTCCTGGCTCACGAACTAACGAAGCCACAATCAAAATTACAAATGCTTAAATTTGCTCGATGGCTTTCCAACTAGCAAAACAAACCATGTGCACCTCAAACGATACTCCTAAGACCTTGCCAAACGAACATCCTGTGAGGTGACCTACCTAAAATTATTTATTGAGCCTATCTTAGCCAAAATGTCGCGTTCGATAAAAGAAAACGCCAAAGCACAGCGCATCGACCTAGAAACGCCGTGGGACCAGCCAAAAACTAAAACTTACTGCCCAACCTTACCAATGTGACATTTCATACTAAGAGTATTGGCGTCTTCAGACTACTGTACTACCACACCCCGGATTCTTCTAACAAATATATCACACTATACTTACATGTCAACATGTGGCATAAGCCGTGGTGGTCTGGTGGTAATGACACCTACTTTACAACTGTGAGGTCGTGGGTTCAAATCCCGGTTCCGTGTCAAATTATTTATTGTAACATATGAAATTTACATGCGGTTCTTAATTAACATGTTTTGTATAGTTATACAAATTACCCTGATAAGGGTATGTCAATTTTATTATTCGTATGATTCGTATTGGAACGATTAGTTATTATAATTTCTAGATTATCGTTAAAAAATCGTCTAATGACAGTAACATTTGGATAATAGAATAATTTTTAGTTGTTTTATAAAACTGTTTTCCTTTTCGATATCTTTTAGATTATTTGGCAGTTTATTAAATATTTTTTTTAGCCATAGAATGCGGGCTGGAACTATGCATTGCTAAGTTGGCCTTTGATCTCACGAGTTTATGTCTGTATTGTGATCTGATTTTGAGCGATTTATCAGACGCTTTGTTAAAATAGTCAGGGTGCTTTTTTACAAATTTACATGTTTCGAATAAATAGATAGACACCAGGGACATCATTTCAAGTTTTATAAAATAGGGTTTATGGAAGGTCTTTTTGGTAATGTCGGGAATTTACCTTCGTAGGTAGTAGTGCAGTGGACTATTAAAAAAGGCTGCTACAGTACATGTCAGCGCTTAAAATGAAAAAAACACGGGGTATGTTGTGTGAAATGAGGGCTCTTAAGCCTCGTAAACCCTCTCTAGAAAAAAATATTCAACCAACAAAATGATACAGTTGAGAATCTTTCCGGTAGAATTTGGTAGATTAGTTGGGAGAGACGATTAACCACGTTGTATGTAGGTATACTATCGATATTCAGTAGTACTACAGCAGTATCTCATTTCATTAAATTGCAGAAGACTACTAAGCAAGATAAGGAGGTACATCATGCTTCCTGGTAAGTCGCGACATAACTAATGGTAATATTAAAAACTATAATGCAAAAAAATACTAGTGCAGTAGAAATTTAAATTTCAACAGCAAAAAGCTGCTGCTGCAAGCAATAGTAGAATGGAAGAGCCTCAAAAAGATCAACAGAATTTATCAAATTATCACACGAGTAATTTTAACTATTCATTTTACATGACTTTATTTAATTTAATATTACATTAATCTTGTTTGTGAAACCTAGAACTATAGTGGATGTGCCGGTTGTGGCCACTGACCCGGTTGTGGCCATTTGGTGACAAAATTATTGCATTAATGATAATCAAAAATAATGTAATACCATAAATATTGTTCGTCTGAATGTATAGGTTAGAAATTTTAAAAATTATATTATTTAATATAAAAGTGTCTTTTTAATCCTTAAAAAATTCAAAGTGGCTACAAATGGTCCTAAGATGGCCACAACCGGTGCATCTACCATACTTTCTAATCAATTACCATATACTAATTTCATGATCCAATTTCCAGGAGATGCTGTAGTGGTGGTCCTATTTCCGGGAGATCCTGTAGTGGTCGTCCAATTTCCAGGAGATCCTGTAGTGGTCGTCCAATTTCCGGGAGATCCTGTAGTGGTCGTCCAATTTCCAGGAGATGCTGTAGTGGTCGTCCAATTTCCGGGAGATCCGGTAGTGGTCGTCCAGTTTCCGGGAGATACTGTAGTGGTCGTCCAATTTCCAAGAGATGCTGTAGTCGTCGTCCAATTTCCAGGAGACGCTGTAGTGGTCGTCCAATTTCCGGGAGATCCTGTAGTGGTCGTCCAATTTCCAGAAGATGCTGTAGTGGTCGTCCAATTTCCGGGAGATCCTGTAGTGGTCGTCCAATTTCCAGGAGATCCTGTAGTGGTCGTCCAATTTCCAGGAGATGATGTAGTGGTCGTCCAATTTCCGGGAGATCCTGTAGTGGTCGTCCAATTTCCAGGAGATGCTGTAGTGGTCGTCCAATTTCCCGGAGATCCCGTAGTGGTCGTCCAATTTCCGGGAGATCCTGTAGTGGTCGTCCAATTTCCAGGAGATGCTGTAGTCGTCGTCCAATTTCCAGGAGATCCTGTAGTGGTCGTCCAATTTCCAGGAGATCCTGTAGTGGTCGTCCAATTTCCGGGAGATCCTGTAGTGGTCGTCCAATTTCCAGGAGATGCTGTAGTGGTCGTCCAATTTCCGGGAGATACTGTAGTGGTCGTCCAATTTCCAGGAGATCCTGTAGTGGTCGTCCAATTTCCAGGAGATGCTGTAGTCGTCGTCCAATTTCCAGGAGATCCTGTAGTGGTCGTCCAATTTCCGGGAGAACCTGTAGTGGTCGTCCAATTTCCAGGAGGTGCGGTAGTGGTCGTCCAATTTCCGGGAGATCCTGTAGTGGTCGTCCAATTTCCAGGAGATCCTGTAGTGGTCGTCCAATTTCCAGGAGATCCTGTAGTGGTCGTCCAATTTCCGGGAGATCCTGTAGTGGTCGTCCAATTTCCAGGAGATCCTGTAGTGGTCGTCCAATTTCCGGGAGATCCTGTAGTGGTTGTCCAATTTCCAAGAGATGCTGTAGTTGTCGTCCAATTTCCGGGAGATCCTGTAGTGGTCGTCCAATTTCCAGGAGATGCTGTTGTGGTCGTCCAATTTCCGGGAGATCCTGTAGTGGTCGTCCAATTTCCAGGAGATCCTGTAGTGGTCGTCCAATTTCCGGGAGATCCTGTAGTGGTCGTCCAATTTCCAGGAGATCCTGTAGTGGTCGTCCAATTTCCGGGAGATCCTGTAGTGGTCGTCCAATTTCCAGGAGATCCTGTAGTGGTCGTCCAGTTTCCAGGAGATCCTGTTGTAGTCCAGTTCCCACTATCGGGCCAAGAAGTAGTTCCGTTGGTATTTTCGGGGTAAGGGGTAGTGACAGGCCAAGAGGTAGTTCCGTTGGTCACTTCAGGGAACGAGGTAGTTCCGTTTCCACTACCAGGCCAAGAAGTGGTTCCATTGGTTAGTTCGGGGTAAGGGGTAGTCACAGGCCAAGAGGTAGTTCCATTTCCACTATCAGGCCTAGAGGTAGTTCCATTGGTAGCTTCGGGGAATGGGGTAGTCACAGGCCAAGAGGTAGTTCCATTTCCACTATCAGGCCTAGAGGTTGTTCCATTGGTAACTTCGGGGAACGGGGTAGTCACAGGCCAAGAGGTAGTTCCGTTTCCACTACCAGGCCAAGAAGTAGTTCCGTTTCCACTACCAGGCCAAGAGGTAGTTCCATTTTCACTACCAGGCCAAGAAGTAGTGCCGTTGGTAATTTCGGGGAACGGAGTAGTCACAGGCCAAGAGGTAGTTCCGTTTCCACTACCAGGCCATAAGGTAGTTCCGTTCCTACTATCAGGCCTAGAGGTAGTTCCGTTGGTAACTTCGGGGAAGGGGGTAGTCACGTTTCCATTATCAGGCCGAGAGGTAGTTCCATTGGTCGCTACGGGGAATGGAGTGGTCCAGTAGCCGGCTTCAGGAACGTATGTAGTTCCATTAAAAGCCAAAGGAATTGCGTAGAAGCCTTGCCATGCTACGCTCAGCACCTTTAAAAAATTAAATTAGCATTTTAAGACCTTTGTATCTTTTTTCTAATATTTTGATGCAAGTTTCCCTCAGTATTTATTTTTGATAAAGTATCATATGAAATATCTAGAGACTACTTTGCATATAGATACTTTTCAGTTAAATATGTCGTCAGTTCAACTACTAGGAGGACTGACGGACGATACAGTTAAGACCGCTGGAACGCGCTGGATGCAGGCTGCTTCCAACCGGTCTTAATGGAAATCCATTGGGGAGGCCTATGTCCACCAGTGGACGTCCTTTGGTTGATGGATGGATGATGATGATGCTCTTACACAGAAATCTAGGGTCATAAAGGGTTGCGTGAATATGGGCGTATGTAATAATCTTATTTTTTAAGTGCCTATGTACCTAATACGAGTTGATTTAACTGCTCGCGCAGTGACTCGCGGTAGTGACGTCACCGCTGGTCCCAACATAATATCAGTGCTAATATAACCAGCAATATGCTGAGTTGGAATCAGTTTCGTGGCAAAGCATTGGGTACCATACTTGGTTTGTGTATTATTCTATTTTTAGTTGTTTCCGTGTTTTGTTTGTGTGTACATAATTGTTTTGTTCCGAATAAAATTTTCTGTATTTCTTTATTTAATAGCTACTGTAAGAACCTTATGAAATTATTATTATGTTTTCATGAGTTTATTACGAAAGAAGAAAGTAATGATTTCATGAAGAACTACTAACAAAAAGCTTATTAACTAACTGTTTAACAAATGAAAACAAGAGCGTTGCTCAGCTGGTTAGTGGTTTGAGGTTTTACTAGGTATTTCTTTGGACGACGGAGATATATTTACGATACCATTGTAAGTATCTAGGTACTCATCTCATCATATTTCCTATGTACTCGTACCTAGTAGTAAAAGTATGAGCCACAACAAAAACGCTCAGAAAATGAGTTTAAGAGTATCGATGACCCAGAATGGATGAGAATCGCGTAAGACGGGAAGACTTTAGACGCTTTATATAGTTGAAATACGGAAAGGAACACCTACCGTTATTAATACTTAACTTCGACGACATAACAGTAGAACAGATTAAACACCTAGGTCCAGCAGCCGTATCCTGGCTTCTTGAACTGTTCAACTCATGTCTTTTAAACATCAAGCTCCCCAAAATCTAGAGAAAAGCCAAAGTTACCGCCCTGCTGAAACCCGGGAAGTCACCGGATGATCCCAAGAGCTATAGGCCTAAATAGTGGGGTAAGGGGGATTCTAATTCACTTTTTGGTGGCAAAAGTGATCTTATGTGTATGAGAATAAGGCGAAAAAATGTGTATTTTGGTGTCGCTTACGTCGTTAGTATTGTGGGTGGTAGTGTGTGTCGTGTGATTTCCCCTGCTTTGTCAAACCTATAAGTTGTTCGAAAGGATTCTACTGAATCTTCTAATCCCAAGCATTGATTCTAAACTGATACCTGAACAGGCCGGATTTAGACCGGGAAAGTCGTGCACAAGCCAGATCCTAAAGCTCACCCAACATATCGAAAATGGTTTTGAAGAAAATCTTGTCACCGGGGTAGTTCTGGTTGATTTATCAGCAGCTTACGACACAGTAAATATAAGGCGCCTAATCACAAAACTATCCGCGATGGTAGATGATCAGGGGTTTGTCGATATGCTGGGTGAAATGCTCCGAAACCGCCGCTCCCAGGTACTCCTCAATGGAGAAAAGAGTAGATGGCGCTGCCAAAAGAATGGGCTACCGCAAGGCAGTGTCCTCGCACCTATTCTCTTCAACATTTACACGAATGACCAACCCCGCATCGACTACACCGACAGTTTTCTCTATGCTGACGATCTCGCCCTCACTGCCCAGTCAAACACCTTTGAAGAAGCTGAAGCAACACTAACACGAGCTCTGGAAGAGCTTGGGACGTACTATGATGATAATGCCTTAAAACCGAATCCATCAAAAACACAGTCCAGCGTCTTTCACCTCCGTAACATTCTCTGGGCGGACACTCAAGATTCGGTGGCGGGGCTCCGACATCCAACACAGAAACAACCCAGTCTATCTAGGGGTAACTCTGGATAGATCCCTAACCTATAAACATAACTGTAACAAAACAAAGCAAAAGGTCGGCTCCCGCAATAACCTGCTCTCCCGTCTAATTTCAACCACTTGGGGCGCCTCTGCGCACTTACTCCGGACATCGGGGCTAGCTCTTAGCTTTTCAGCCGGCGAATATGCCTGCCCAGTGTGGCATCGCTCAGCTTACGCCAAACAAGTGGATGTTGCCCTGAACGAAACGTGCCGCACAATAACAGGCTGCCTCAAACCTACCCCCCTTAAGATGTTATACCCATTAGCGGGTATCGCCCCACCCACTGTACGCAGAACAATCGCATGCTCAATAGAAAAAAAGAAGCAGGAATCAGACCCTAGACACCCACTGTTTGATGCTGCACCTCCAAACAGTCGACTCAAGAGCCGTAACAGATTCCTTAACAAAACTGCCGCTTTAACCGTTAGCCCGATTAAAGCTCGTTTAACGCTGTGGGAATCAACACTTACACCACCTCCTGACTTCCCAAAGCCATCAGAAAAGCTCCCAGCAGGCAGCGACCTCCCGCGACCCACGTGAAAGTCAATAAGCCGACTCCGGACCCAAGTGGGTCGCTGCAAGATAAACCTAGTCAAGTGTTGATTTTCGGATACTGACAGGGTACAGTGTGATTGCGGAGCCCCTGAGCAGAACATGGATCACTTGCTTACGTGCCCACAGTGTCCGAGCCCCTGCACGATGGAAGATCTACACCAGGCTACGCCTTGCGGGGTCGCAGTAGCTAAATATTGGGAGAAAATAATTTAACTACTTTGAACCATTGACACGACGAAGAAGAAGAATACTCAACTTCTTATTTTCATTACAATGAGAACTAAACCAGTAAAGTATATATATTTTTACTCTATTTATAATTCAAAGCTAAAATAAGCTAGATAAATAAGTAAAGTGAAATCCTTCAATATTTCCATCGTCCATAGAAACGTAGTTTTTCTTCTGTACGATGGAAAATAAGTACTGATAGTTTAATGACTATGAATATTAAAAAATCTACACAGTTTGTGCAATACACATTACTGATTCTGATAGTTTAATGACTATGAATACTAAAAAAATCTACACAGTTTGAGCAATACACATTACCAGAAATATCACTGACATAATAATACTACTCACCAATAGAGTTGTGATGGTTTTAAACTCCATTTTCAAGTGTGATAGGTTTAGCGATTACGGCTTTTTATACTTAGTGTAAATTTAATTAATTTTATATCTTTTCTTATATCGGATTACTAGATACCAATCGATGTTATCATCGACAAATCATTGATAACACGGTATACCCAATTCCCACAGCTCTTAACTTATAATTAATACATAATTAGTATTTAGGTATTTCGTCACCGGTCTTGTGATTCTAAAGGTAGATTTTTCCGCCAAAGATCTTTAAAAAGGGCGCTTATTTAAAAACTTGCAGTAGTAACATTTACCTGCCTGAAAATGAAATATTATGTCGCTAAGTAATTCTTTACCCGCCGATTTTTTAATGTTTATGTTACTTAGATAACTATTTTTTTAATGGGCAAAAGTGCCTTTATTAACTGCAATAAGCCACAATACTACTTTATATTTTGAAACTAAACACTACTACTACATAGAAACAATTGGATCATCCACAGACCCTTGAAGGTCTAAAGATAATCCAAATGCTCAAGCCCACTGCCTGTTGGCAGCGTGCCCAGCATGCTGGCAGCATTGCCACGCTGAATGGCAATGCTTATACGTTGAGCCATTTTGACACCAGCATTTTGGTCACGCGTCGCATCCACCAGACGATCAGAAAGACTCTTGAAAACAATATGAGCTCCCGGCCCCCACGGACCCAATGTCTCAACTCCAAACGGCTCAAATATGTAACCACTATCGAGGTTAGAATATTTGCGCCGTTTGTGCTGCTCCGCCAAATTGGCCGCCGCACCAGCCCTACTCTGAGTCTCAGAAAGATGTGATGGCGCCAAAGTATCGACGCAAGTTGCGTCCCATACTAAGGGCCGTCCACACTTCCATGGGACGAGCGTCATGCCGTCAGGCCTTTTGCCACGCGCAAGTCCACTCGGTTCGAGTATGGCTGCGATATTGGCGTGGCGGCCAATCCGTCCAGCGCTTCTTGAGTAAGAGAGACCGTGGTGGTCGAGCTGGTCAACTGCAGTACCATACTGACAGCGATGGGCCTCACAACACCTTGTACCCAAGCGTAAGCTGACAGCTAGACGAAATGCAGTTGGATCTAAAAGGTTACCAGTTTACCTCTGCTATGATAAAGTCTTTGAAAGCTCGGTACTTGGGCTAGCAACCCTCCAAGCATTCGTTGCCTCATTCAAATGAGCTACATTTACGCCGGAATGGCCTAAAGAAGGTGCGAGGATTTTTTCAACTAATTTGTGAGTACTATGAATGGAGGACAAGAAAGCTGGTAAAGCAACACTTGAAATTTGGCGGACCCCTAGCCCTCCAAGCCTAACAGGCAAGGTGGCTTGTAGCCACGCCCTTTCACTCATGTCAATATTCAAAACCGATACTGCTTTACAACATCGTCTAAACTCAAAAGGAGCTCATTGTCCTTCCACAATGGAGTAAAAATTAGATGGGATCACCTCGGGAGTATACCCTTTTGAAGTATATAAAAGAATGATTCGACTCGTTTCACAATTCGCGAAATTATCGATGAAAATTCACAAAAAAAAATACATAAAGAAGAACATAGAACCACTTCCCTTCACTTCGTTGGTTAAAATAGGTAGTTTCCGATTGTGAATGAAACCGATTTCATTTTCTAGTTTTAGTTTTATTTTGTGACAAAAATTTTTGAAAGCATTTTTTTTGTAAATTGTATTTTACCCAATTTAACTTTGGTATGTTTAATAAACATCTACAATGTAAAAAAATAAAATATTTTAGTAATTTACATTGACAGCTCATAATATTGTTACCGACACTATCCAAATTATATTTATATTTATTTGAAATTCAGAAACTACAATATTCATTTGTGTTAAAGGACTTATGTAGACGTCTGAGAGTTTGTTAGTCATAGGCCTAAAAATTCACCCAAACTGCATTACGGCAGCGTGGCGGAGTATACTCTAATATTCATTCCTCAGCAGATGACGGTATATAGTCATTAAAGAGTGATTGTAGATGACTACAAGGGCTTTTTAGGTATTGGTGATGACGATATCCGTTGAAAACTTAAATTTAGTTTCTAATGTAGTGTACTAAAGCCTGAATTCTTTATTAGGTTCTTCCAAAAAGTCCTAGTCCTACTTACCATATTTAAATAGTACTATAGTTGAAATTGCCAGGCAGGAAAGTTGTTTATTTTTTTTATTTCTATCATTTAACTTCTGTTAATTCTGGATGCATCATTTTACTTCAAACATAATTATAAAATACTGGGGCTTAGTTAATTTTTCATGTTTTATGATACAATTTTGTTTTTGGTTAGTAACTTTTACCTGTTTGTGATTTTGATTAAAATTTTACTAACCGACACTATTTCTTAAAATATTGAGAAAATACATAGTTTTTAAATGACAGTTAACAAAGCTTTTAAATTTCATTTAAAATCTATTAAAAGCGAGTGGAATCTTTTGGTCCGTGGGGTCCATCCCTAAAAAAAAAAACTTTAACTTAGTTTCGCCAAATCTTTTGACGCTGCTGGTGACAAGAAAGCTGGCTCATTCCTCAAGCAGAGAATTTCTCTAGCAGTTCAGCGCGGGAATGCAGCCAGCGTTCTTGGCACTCTTCCACAAGGACACAGTCATTTTACAATTTTAGCAGTTGTCTTTGTAAATAATTTTAGGTAGAAATTTTGGTTTTGCGTAGTATTTTATTTTAGGTAGTATACCTCTAGAATGACAACTTAATGTTTCAACGCTATGTTAATAAACACATCTTTGGAATAATAAAGTTCCATCTGATAATAAAAAATAAATGTACTCTGAAATTCTAATCGTGAAAAACAGTTTTTGGATATTGTGAAAGAATTCACAATATCCAAAAACTGAAAAACTGATGAAAGATTCTGATGAAAGATCAGAGGGGTTAGTCCAGGTTTACACGTAAATTGAAAATACAGCTGTTTCCGTATAGCTCTATACATTTTTGTACAGCGCCCCTGGAAACGAGACAGAACTAATGAAAATGTATGCAGAAACACGCAAACGCGAAAGTAAACAGAGCAAAACCTGGACTAAGGGCTCACGCTAGAATAAATAAGGCATTTTAGAAATCGCATTCTACTCATATCTAACTTTTATATATTTTGTAAGTATTAAACCTATCAGGGCTGTCGGATACGGGTGCTGTCCGACACCCAGTGCTGGTTGATCCCGAGTGGTAGATGACGTTGTTTCTGTTGACGTTGTTCCGACACATCGTCATCGAGGCGGAGAGGAGAGCAAGCTCCGTGGTGGGGCGCGAGTTGGGCCAGCGCTGTCGAATGCCGCGGAGGAATGCGGAAGCGTAGCCTCGACACCAGGCGCAATGGTGGAACACCCAGGATTTTTAGTGGGTATACCGACCAGTCTGCGGGGACTTCCACATAGACATATTTAATTTTATTTAGACGCTTCTTTCTAATACTAGATTGCGACACCCTATATCCATAGGATTAAGTTAGTTTAGTAGATACATTTAATTTTATCTACCTTATTGTTAAAGGGCTACATTGTGTGTAAAATGTTCCCTAATATTTATATTTATTTCTCTTTTTGTTACAAATCATTTTATTCCTTAAATAGGTAATTTTTAATACCAGACGAGTACTTTCATGGCATGGGCATTGGGCATATCTATATGCCTCTCTATTTACGATAACACTGGGTGGAAATAGCCATTATTATATTATTTCGCGATGGCTAAGTAGGTGTATACTTGTCTTAGAACCGTAAAGCTAGGTCATTCCAATCCTGTGCGAATGAGTTATTTGGTATTAATGCACAGATTTTCACACCACAGGCTTTTCCGTGAAGAAAAACTGATACGCATACACCCGGAGAATTAAAGCGACGGCAAATGTATGTGATATCACAAACCTGCAACTAGCCTAGCGTGGTGTATATGTCAAATGACCCCTCTAGAGTAGGTATATGTTCAGAAGATATGTTATCATATTATATATATATTTTATACTTTTTAATGAATTTAATAATATTTTGTGATGATTTTGTTTTTAAATGATACGGCATTTGTGTATCTTGTATAAATAATAATATTAGTACTTAAAATGTGAAAAAAAAATTTTTTTAAACCGGACGAGTATATTATGGATCAATATTATGCAATATTTTTTGTAATAGTATTAGGTTCCATTAATAACAATAAAGTTATCTTATATTATCTATATTATACAGAGTCACAGTCCCTAAGTGAAAATAGTAAAAAAATGTCCGAGCGGCGTCATACATACCGACTTAGAAATTTTAATTAGATTTAAATTAGAAAGATTAAATAATTCACAATGACCCGTTTTCTCGAATCTCGACGTTGTCACCTAATTAGTGCTTGTAACCGAGCACTTTGGCATCGCGCAGTGTTGTCGTCGGCTTGCAATAAAAAGCCTGCCCCCTACGTAGCTTGGGCAGGGATTTTGCTCGGACACTTTTTTTCATGATTGTGACTATAGATATTTGCTCGAAGGTAGACTATAACAAAAATCAGTTTATTGCCACATCTTGAAACTATTTAAAAAAAAATCATTTTTGTGCGCTGGAATATGTATGTAAGCTACGATTTTGTATGGAAAATAGAAACTGAAACTGCACAACTTACACTAACTCTATCAAGCACGTAAAACCTTGACAAACTCATAGCAGCCAGTTCCTCTAGTAAGGGTTTTTATACTACACCTGCTCGGAAAGTACCTTGATACTTTATCAAATTTACGGTAGAAAGTACGTCATTGCATATCGAACAAATATGCGGGGAGAAAACGCATCTGAGCGGGAGAGAAAAGTGTATGAAAATCCATTTCTTACGTGGTTTTTCTTTTTTAATTTTGGGTAAGACTATGCGCTGGTAACCTAAATATCAAAAGCCAAAAAGTTTTTACAGTGAGTTTTTATCTCCAAGTTCGCAAAATGACACTGGCCACTAGCTGTGTGTTAGATGGTGTTAAACAATTTGAAAAAAGAACATGTGAAAATTGCAGACGCCATTGGCGCCATTTTCAAGGCTTCACTAACTGCAACAATTTCTATATAAATTTCAATTAGTAAAGATTTAGTTTGTTATTTTCCTCGTAGGTGTAGTATAAAGCACTATGTACTCGTATCACTCGAGAGAAAGTGCGATTCCCGATGTCGGGTGTTTTCTCCTCTCGGTGAACAATGTACTATTATAACAAACAAAATAGCGTAATATGAAGAAACCTTTAAATCGAAATAAGATTTCGCAGAGCTCCGGTAACATTCGTCAGGCGAATGTAATAACACATTTATTGCTGGAATTTATTCTCGCCCGGGTAATTTTATTATTCATACGCTATTGTCGAGGAAATGGGAACGCTAGGTATGGCAATAGTAATATGGAATAGGTAAAATGAATTGGCGAATTAAAGTAACTGTGGTAATTCAAAGTACGTCGCACGAGCCAAAAATATATTTTGCGCCCGAGTGATACTCTACTATTCATCACCCTCTATGAGAAAATAAAAGGCGCCTCATACTTTATTGTAATACTATTATTTAATTAAAAAAATAGAGTAACAATTAAATTGAAATTAAATAGTATCTAATAATAAAACAACTAACAATATTAGCGTTCGATTTCTCTGGCGCTCTACTAACAAACTCAAAAAGTGCACGGCAAAGATATAATTGCGGTGCCTTTATAAGGAGGATTAAAAACTCATTACTGCCCGCTAAAACATCAGTTGCGTTCGATTTCTTTAGCTCTGAACACTAACATGTTTCAAATTCAAAAAGTGCGCGGCAATAGTAAATTGTATCACATGGGAGCAAAATAATATTTTTACGGCGAGGTCGCTTTTTTGAATCCTGAGCGAAGTGAGGGATTCTAGAGTATAATCCCGAGCGAATTTTAGTAGAATCCTGAACGTAGCGAGGGATTCAAAGTACGTCGCCCGAGCCAAAAATATATTTTGCGCCCGAGTGGTACACTCTACTTTTCATCACCTCTATGAGAAAATAAAAGGCGCCTCATATTTTATTGTAATATTATTATTTTATAAAACATAGAGTAACAACTAAATTGAAAATAAATGGTATCTAATAGTAAAACAAATGAAAACTTATATTTACACTCTTTTCATTCATTTTATTGGCGCTGAACACTAACATTACAAAATATACTTCCAAATTCAAAAAGTGCGCGGCAAAGATCATTCCGGCGCACTTATGAACACTAATATGTTCCAAATTCAAAAAGTGCGCGGCAAAGATTATTTCGGCGCACTTATGAAGTTTCTTATAGAAAACACCACCTTTGGTAGTCCTTTTCGAATAGATGTGATGAAAAACTCATTACTGCCCGCTAAAAGTTTCTTGTAGAAAACATCACCTTTGGGTGCACTTAAAGGCAAACCAAGTCTTTTTCAAATAGATGGGATGAAAAATATAATTAGTCTGTCAGATAGATTATCAAGAAACATTAGACACGTATATTTTCTTTGGTAAATTAAACAACAATTGATGATGGTTTAGTATAGCCCGTTCAAGTTCCGCGTAACGTCACGACTCGACTACAAAATTAGATATATCTTATAGACTTTTGACGGAGAAGTGACACCACGAACCCCCACTACCGAACTTTGATAAGGTTTATCCAAAATTGTCAAGTAACATTGGCTACCGTAGCGTAATAGCGAAAATGGCCACCTTTCGTGAATTATTTTGTTCCGCCGCCTTCTTTGGCCAGATTTTCATCATAGTTCTTGGCGGTATGCAAATAGGGCTGAAACGAAGCTGAAAGTTCAGACGATATAAGTTGTGGATTATGTTGACAGAAAGTGGAGATAACTTTGGCCAGTGTTTATAGTTATTTTATCATAGAAAGTTTGTCATTTATTAGAGATTTTTTATGCTTGCTAGTAGTAATTTGTGTATATGTACTTTGCATTCTCATCATAAAATGAACCCCATTTCCTATTTTTTTAGCGTAATAACACTTTTGTACAAAATGTGGCCAAAGTTGGATGGTTTCACGGTAAATGTCCAAAACATATTATTTTGATAATAAAGGGACTAATCACGATAATGATTTTTTACCCAGTCATCATGAGTGTTATAAGTTATAGGACGTCCACTGTATAGGTATCCAGTAACTGACTGGTTAGGAGCGGCTTACATCCAGTGCGATCCTGCGGTCTTAATGAGATCGTCAGTGCACCTTGTGGTGGAAACCCTGCCTAGCACAACATTTTACGTAAGCACTTACTTACATGTAATCGTCCCGTAACGACAGCTAAATGGATGATGATTTATTAATTTGAGATTGAATTTCTGTCTATCTATCTATCAGCCGTAGGACGTCCACTGCTGGACATAGGCCTCCTCCGTAGATTTCCAAAAAGGCAGGTTGGATCCAACGCGTTCCTGCGATCTTTATTATAGCGTCAGTCCAGTCGGTGGACGTCCTACGCTGCGCTTGCTGGTCCGTGGTCTCCATTCGAGAATTTTACGGCCCCATCGGCCACCCGTTCTTCGAACTACCCTGCCCATTGCCACTTTAATTTGAATTTATGAAATTGAATTTATCATACATAAATTAGCTATTTTACTCGATTAAGTAACGCTTACCTAATGAGGACGAAAAAAGGTTGTTGTTGGGATGATTCCCAAATACCAAAACCCAATTAGTAGGTATGGATAAACTAGATATTCTAATGTTACTTCCAAAAGGACCCCTCTTTTAGAAATTCAGACATAAATATAGATGAGTAGGTACTGTACCAGCCCTTTTTCAATAGTCAACTGCAGGACGTAAGCCTACCCACGAAGCGTGGTTGGGCCATATCCACCACGCTGGCCCAGTGCGGGTTGGTGGATTCACATGCGCCATCGAATTTCTTCTACGGACGTTCCTTCACCGAAAAGCCAGTGGTGTGAAATTCCGTACAAAAATTCCAAAGAACTCATTGGCACAGGATCGGGATTTGAACCCACAACTTCACTATCGTAAGGCAGGTGTTAATACCTTTAGGCCATCATGGCCTCTTCGGCTGAGTCTATCTTTAATTTTTTAATACCTAAAAGATTAAAAAATCTTTTAGGTATTAAAAAATTTCTGGAAGTTTCATTTAGGTAAACATTTTTCAGAAGTTTGAACTAAAGTCTGAAATCTAACTTTAGTGACATCTATATAAACTGTTTCACAAGATTTATGCAGTTTTCTATCTTTTTTTTTTCTATTTATATGTATAGTTTTCTTGTCTATTATTCCAAAATCTATGTAGATGTGTGCTATGTATTTTTTAATTAAATATACCTAAAGTTTTCTTTAGTTTTCCTGAGATATTTATGAAGAGAACAGAATAAATAAAAATTTAAAAATACTTTTTAAATTGTCAATTTATTATACTAGTTTAAAATACTTTCTTCAAATTAATAAACATGCTTAACAAAATTAAAAGATCTATAGAATTAATTAAAATATCTATAGACTAAATAAAATAAAACATTATATTTATTAAAACTTTGATTATCTCTTAATAATCAAGCATTAACTAATACATTATAGGAAAATCTTGTGGTATCAAGTTTAATAGATAAATTCGAATTTAAAAACATCTTTGTCTACGTTTACTACAGACTCGAGTAGACGACTCTCTTGCCACGTACCTATAGCGATTAGCAAATACCTAATAACTGACTTGTAGAGCACAAGTCGTCTGCTAAAAGCCAAAAAGTCTACTGCCGCAAGCAGCAACATCTTGTGAGAGACTCATAATAGATTTTATCAACGCACCATGCGAGAATATTTTCAGTAAATTACTTTGCAACACTCTATTCCATACTCACATCAGCCTTTATCAGTTTTAACGTCGTAAAAACACCCTCAGATCAAACACCATAAATCAGCATATTCAGGTAATTCGAGACCCAATACGCCGAACAGCTGTAGTTTGTCGTGCAAATACCAGCTATGGGACTGAATACGGCTGGGGGTATACACCTGTATTCATTCTTTACGAACCCTGCTTCAAGCTCAACGCAAAAGAAGTAAGTCTCACAGGATTTATCATTAGGGTTAGGGAATCTACCAGCTTCGGTGCAGTTAAACTCTTCAGGTTCACAGATGTATCCAAGTTCACACAATGTCGTGTTAGGATTAAAGGCCGTATTGTTAGGGCAACGATATGATTTTTCTACAAAAGTGCCATTTATGTTGGTGCAGCTGACGTAGTCTGAGCAGTTTCCATTCTTGGCAGGAAAGAAACCTTCGGCTGAGCACGTTGTGTTGCCAGGAGAGACTGTCGTAGTGTTTCCAGGAGAAGACGTTGTGGTGGTCCAGTTACCTGGAAACTGTGTTGTGGTAGTCCAATTCCCAGGAGATCCTGTGGTAGTTGTCCAGTTTCCTGGAAATTCAGTTGTGGTTGTCAAGTTTCCTGGAGATCCTGTTGTGGTGGTCCAGTTACCTGGTGATCCTGTAGTGGTTGTCCAGTTTCCTGGAAATTCAGTTGTGGTGGTCCAGTTTCCTGGTGATCCTGTAGTGGTTGTCCAGTTTCCTGGAAATTCCGTTGTGGTCGTCCAATTTCCAGGGGATCCTGTAGTGGTTGTCCAGTTTCCTGGAAACTCAGTTGTGGTCGTCCAGTTTCCAGGGGGTCCTGTAGTGGTTGTCCAGTTTCCTGGAAACTCAGTTGTGGTCGTCCAGTTTCCAGGAAAGTCTGTAGTGGTTGTCAAATTTCCAGGAGACGCTGTAGTAGTCGTCCAGTTTCCAGGAAATTCTGTTGTGGTGGTCAAGTTTCCAGGAGATCCTGTAGTGGTCGTCCAGTTTCCAGGAAATTCTGTTGTGGTGGTCAAGTTTCCAGGAGATCCTGTAGTAGTAGTCCAGTTTCCTGGAAATTCAGTTGTGGTCGTCCAGTTTCCAGGAGATCCTGTGGTGGTCGTCCAGTTTCCAGGAGATCCTGTAGTGGTCGTCCAGTTTCCAGGAGATCCTGTGGTTGTTGTCCAGTTTCCAGGAGATCCTGTAGTGGTGGTCCAGTTTCCAGGAGATCCTGTAGTGGTTGTCCAGTTTCCTGGAAATTCAGTTGTGGTTGTCCAGTTTCCAGGAGAACTTGTAGTGGTCGTCCAGTTTCCAGGAGATCCTGTGGTGGTCGTCCAGTTTCCAGGAGATGCTGTAGTGGTCGTCCAGTTTCCAGGAGATCCTGTGGTGGTCGTCCAGTTTCCAGGAGATCCTGTAGTGGTTGTCCAGTTTCCTGGAAATTCAGTTGTGGTTGTCAAATTTCCAGGAGATCCTGTAGTTATTGTCCAGTTTCCTGGAAATTCAGTCGTGGTCGTCCAGTTCCCAGGGGATCCTGTGGTGGTGGTCCAGTTTCCTGGAGATCCTGTAGTGGTTGTCCAGTTGCCTGGAAATTCAGTTGTGGTTGTCCCGTTGCCAGGGAATTCTGTGGTTGTAATATTTCCGGGAAACTGTGTAGTAGTTCCGTTTCCACTATCGGGCCAAGAGGTAGTTCCGTTGGTAACTTCAGGTATCGAGGTAGTCCCATTAGTAGAGTTGGGAAATGAAGTAGTGGCGGTGTTTATGGTTTGAGGGAACTGAACTGTCGAGACGTCAAATTCAGGAAGTTTCGTAGTAGCATTCAAGGCCAGAGGGACTGCACATGAGTCTCTCCATGCTACGCAAAGAACCTGCGAAAGAAACATATAAAATAAACGTTTATACAAGTATAAGTATTGTAGGTACCTACTGTTTATTATACAGGGTTATCTACTTGCCCTGTACTAAGCCGAAAGACGGTGATTAAGACCAACTTTTACTATGGCGCCAACTAAGAATTCAAGAAAAAAATCAGTAGTTCCATACATAATTGCAATTCGAGGTAAACAAAGTGTGTGTGAAACCGCTGATTTTATATTTTCGAATTCTTGGTTGGGTCCCATGTCCCATAGTATGAGTTGTTCATAATTATGGTCTGAATCACCTTATTTAGGCTTAGTACACCAGTTCTGGATAAGGATAACCCTGTATGTACTCGGAATCTTCAAATCGTAACACCCTATACAGGGTTATTTCTAATCAATTAGCATCCTTTTAAGGGCTCATTCTGTCCATCAAAACTAACAATTTTTGTACTGCAACTTTTGTCAGAACTCAAAAAAAAATCAGCTGTTACTCGTACATACGTTTCGGGTGAACGATATTTTTCTACTCGTATGGAACGATATCGTTCACCAGCGACAAAATGAACACGACGAAATTTTTTTTTTAGTTTTGACAAAAGTCCCAGAACAAAAGTTGTTAGTTTTGATGTACAGAATAAGCCACTAAAAAGGATGCTAATTGATTAGAAATAGCCCTGTATACACAAAAAAAAACAATCTAATGCTCACCAAAATAGTAGTGATTGTTTTGATCTCCATTTTTGAGTGTAAAACTTTTTGCAATCACGCCCGTTTTATACTAAGTCTAAATTAATCGATTTTGATATCTATTCTACATCATATCAGATTATTATCAGGTCCTATGCCATCATCGACTAATCATGGATAATGGAATACCTACCTCGAATTTTTTACTCACCTTTTAGTTATAATAATCCATTGTGTCATACAATAATTTGGTAGATTTGGAATGTATGTTTTTAAAATGTAAATTATTCTGCAGAATTAGTTATCACACTAAGCCCTGAGTTCAGCAAAAACGTGTGATCACTGTATTTAACCAACGGTTTTTGCTTGCTGAACAGCAAAATTTCTTTAAAAAGCTGTTTAAGATTTAACCAACGGTTGATAAATTAAACATCTGTTGGTAAACTAGGGTCTAAAACCAGAGTTTCATCGTTGTTTAAATACAGTAATCACACGTTTAACTTAATCAAGCGTTGGTGAACTTGGGTCTTACGAGTAAGCTACCTATTATTCGATATGACACCTTACTTTAATGTGTCGTATCAATATTCCTACTTACAGCGCTGTAATGATCACCCACCAGTAGGTATACCTGCAGGAATTGGGAGATGGATGGAGAGAACTATAAAGTAGTTGATCAGGCGTTACTTTGCGGAAATTCATTTTCAAATCTTCAACGTAGCAGAAATACACTAAATATTTATTTAAAATAAAGATTAGAACTATAAAGATTTTCAGAGGTTGTTAATAATGATGATCACATGCAGATTTGTTAATAATATAATCATCATCATTTTGTGGCAAAGGCTAAGATTTTTTTTTTATTACACCTCCGTAGGCGTAAGCGAGGGGCGGCCTTGGCGTACCTACTCTATTTAGATATTTTCAATGTAAACAAATATTTACATTTCATTACTAATACATGCAACTACATTATTTATCAAATTTGAAGCAGGTATATTATGAACGACTGTACGTGTACTCGTTTGGTCCTTCGAACCGAATGCAATGGATTACAATACATAATATATATCCACGCCTCGCTGCGCCACTGGAAACAGCACATTTCAGTGGTCACCTTACATGTGGTCTTCGTTCCTAAGTTACGTTTGCTTGTGCATATTGATCTTTCGAGATATATAGGGGAAGGGCGAGGTCTGTGTCCTACTGTGGACATCCCATGGCAGAGAAGAAGAAGATCTACTTCTATTCCTTAGCGGTAGCTATTATAGATAGTAATTAATTCTAGCAATCTACCTTATCTTTAAAAACATTTGTTTCAATAATTAGACAGTGAAATCAGAATTAATTTTCAGAAACACGAGTGATTTCAGCGTTATCTTCTGATAACAGATCGGATTTTCCTTAAGTCACTGAATCAGTGACTTAAAACACTTCTAATTATTGCATAGACATTCCTTTGTAATATGTTAATACCTCTTTGATAGTTCAGCGATGATGTCAACCGTCGGTGATAAGAATAAATAATAACAGAGAATTAATTTTTTTTCTGATATCACTCCAATTTCGGTAACAATTACAGATATCATACTTAATTATAAAATACCATAACTGTGACTTATTGAATACTTTATTACCTACACTTCCCGCTCTGTCTGTCCCTATTGGAATGCTTATATCTTTAAAACTACGTAACGGATTTTGATGCGTTTTTTTTAATACATAGAGTGATTCAAGAGGAAGGTTTGTATGTATGCGAAGCCGGGGCGGGTCACTAGTATCTAATAAAATAAAAGCTAAATATTTTTATAGGGTACTAATATCTTCAAGATCGAATCAAAAATGAGGAGAGTAGATGAACCAAAGTTACCGACATAGCACGGAGGACTGATTACCGATGGGGGTGGAAAAGTTCTCGAGGGTTGATTACGTACCGGCAAGCGCAGAGTGCGATGTCCACCCACGAGGTAGACAGGTTACCATATCAAGATGGATGCAAGCCGCTTTCAACCGGTATCATTGAAAATCCATAGGACGGAGGCATAATTATAATTATGTCCAGCAGTCTTATGGCTGATGGATGGAGACAATAGATAATAACCTAATAATAATTTATAGGCGAACGCATAGCTCGTTTTATCTATCGCCTACAATCGTTACTTGGAAATATTTCACGAAGTCATTCGAACAAACAAACGATAATTATTTTTACCAAAAAAATGCCATGACCGACTTCAACCGTGTTCAGAATTCGCGAATATTTCGCACGGATCGATGTAGCATTTTTCACATTTTTGTTGATGTATCAAAAGCAGCTAAGCTGATTTTATTTAAATTTAAATAGGACCGACTTCAAAGTATATTCTTTCCAAAAAAAATAAATCTAAATCGGACTACTACGTAAAAAGTTATGCGTGTTTATACATAAAAAAATACGCTTCGAATTGAGGACCTCCCTCCGTTTCGTCCGCGTCGGTCAAAAACAGTCAAAAATAACACTAGTAGATTTAGATAGTGCAATCCACGAAGACGCGCCCCACCACTCCTCATTTGTATGGACTCCGTGTGCTATGGACGGTTGGGAGGAGTGGTGGGGCGCGATATATTAATACTTTTTACTACAAAACTACATAAGTACCTACCTATGCTATTATTGCTTAGTTAAGTAGGTAGATCTTCCCAACTCGCGTTCTGTATTCCCATTATCCCTTACACTCGGCAGCGGAATGTAAACTTCATAATACCTACCTAAATAATTACAAGCACATAGGTACAAGTATACCCAAATTAAAGCTTGGCAAGCTAACCGCAAAGTTACCTGGCCGGCTTGTTTGTTTGGGTCATATCTTAATAATTGTGGGTCCACCCGCTGCGGACTTTCCTACTTGGCCAGTCATTTTCGCTAATATTACATGAGCTAATAAAGTTACGGCACTTCTGACTAAGGTTTTTAACTTTTATAATTATTTTTCACCAAAAATGCCACAACTGACCTCAATCGTTGCAATCTATGTACCTATGCCATTTTAAGATTATTGTTTTTTTTTTTTCAAAAACCTTTAACGGCAAACGGCCTTCGACAAAAAGAGATGTCCATAGATAAATGGTATATTATTCAGAGAAAAATCTAACCAAGATATATCATTTGAAAGCTTGTTTTATGGGCAAAAATATAAGTATAATTATATTTTTAAAAGGTGAAAATAATTTATATGAAAAATGGAAATACAATGCAGCTTACAAATTTTTCTGTTTTAGCAAAACATAGGTTTAATTACTCTGAAGTTTCATCTACCAACAAGGAATAACATTTAATTTAATTTAATTTAATTTATTTATTTACTAAAAATGCAACTTACAGTCTATTATAAAACTAAACGTTACATTTTTTATATAGGTACTAGGAACAATTTACTTAAAATATGAGATCAGTATTATATAAGTACATTTAGAATAAGAATAAACATTTATACAACATTAACAATAAATAAAATCTTTATAATGACACAAGCAACTATTTAAACTATGGCTAGGAACTATTTCATTAAGGGTAAAAAACGATTTTACAGCTTTGTCTGCTCACAGTATGGCAGAGTATTTTTATAGAATGTTGCCAAATTGTCGGAAAAGATGTCAGTATGTGGGTGAGAGGCGCTAAGGGCGTTCAAGTGGTGTTGTGCGCGGCAGATGGGGGACTGCTGGCGGGCGACGGTGCGCGCTGGTGTTGGCGCAAACAGAGGGAGGCGCGATCCTAAGATCCCGTGAGAGCCGTTGCGGAACCTAGTACGTTGCTCTGGAACATTAAGACGACTCGCTTCGCTCAATAGCTCGGGAGAGTCCAGTTTTCCGTGGAGTATTTTGTGGGTTGTTAGTAAATTATCATGGAGCCTTCGAGTTTCAAGGGAATTGAAGCCTAGTGTACCTTGCAGATAAGCTGTAGGGTACATAAAAGGATAATAGTAATGTTTCTTTTTATAAAGGAACCGTAGAAAACGCTTTTGGACCTTTTCCAGCATTAATGCGTAAGATTTCTCGTGAGGACTCCATACAACTGAGCTAGCTTCTAGTTTTGATCTAATCAGGGAGTTATATAGAAGTACTATGGCGGTGTAGTTGGTGAAATCTTTACAGTTTCGCGTTACAAAGCCCAACCGCTTAAAGCACTCAGTAGTAAGTTTCTGCATGTGATCATGGAATGTGAGTTTTGAGTCAAACGTTACACCGAGATCTTTGGTTAACATTGTTCTGGTTAGGGGTACATTGTTGAGATTATATCCTGTGCCTATGATGCGTGCTGATCTTGAGAAGCTCATAATGTAGCATTTATCAACGTTTAGATATAGCCGATTTTTTTCACTCCACTTTATAATATGTAACTCCCTCGTCTACCAAACAAAAAAGAGCCATCAAAATCGGTTCAGAATGGGTGGGGTAATCGCGTCACAGAATTACAAAAAAAAACAGTCGAATTGGAGATTTCCTTTTTAGGGTTCCGTACCCAAAGGGTAAAACGGGACCCTATTACTAAGACTCCGCTGTCCGTCTGTCTGTCACCAGGCTGTATCTCAAGAACCGTTATAGCTAGAAAGCTGAAATTTTTACAGGTGATGCATTTCTGTTGCCGCTATAACAAAATTAAAAACAAAATAAAATTTATATTTAAGGGGGGCTCCCAAACAACAAACTTGAATTTTTATCCGTTTTTCGCTCAATATTAATAATGGTAACAGGTAGACAAGACAGCTTGAAAAATTCACACAATATTTAGTTGTATATTATCTTTGATAATATATAATTAAAATAAAATAAACATTTAAGGGGGGCTCCTATACAGTACGGAACCCTTCGTGCGCGAGTCCGACTCGTACTTGACCGATTATTTCAAGTCGGTTGAAAATTAGGAAATACCGCTCTAAAGAGGAATTGTTAAAGGTACATCTTATTCATAGATGATTCATCCTCTATCACTACATAGTATAAAGCAAAACCGCTATTTTTGTGTGTCTGTCTGTGTATCCGCTTATATCTTCCAAACTAGACAACAGATTGCTGTTTTCACTACGAGATCTTTTAGAATATTTCTTTTGGAAGGTTTATAGCTATAACTCATCCGTAACCGGGCTAAGCCAGGACGAGCAGCTAGTATTTATATAGGTATAATATGACAAATCCGAAAGTACTCGTATCAATGTTGGTTTGTTTGTTACTTTTTCAGGCAACAAATCAGAGATGGATCGACTTGATATTTTGCATGGATTTCTCATTTATATAAATGATCTCGCGAGCTGTCTACCCGAATGGGCAACTGTAAATCTATTTGCTGATGATACGCATGTCGGAATAACTGATAACAATAAAGATCAACTTGATATAAAAATATCGACAGCAATGACTGCGCTTCGGGAGTGGTTTGAAACTAACGGCATCATTTTAAATGCAGATAAAAGCGTAATAATGAAGTATCAAGCTAAGAAGGGAAATAATACTGACCTTAAAACGGAAAATTTGTTCCTTGGGTATACTATAGACTACACCATAAGTCACAGAGAGCACATAAATAAAATATGTAAAAAAATATCTAGTGCAAATTATGCCCTTTTTAAATTAAAACTACTTTTAGATTAAAAAAAAACTCTTATGTCAGCATACTATGCGTATGTACCTACACTCATTATTAAGCTATGCCATAACTACATGGGGCAATGGTGTAGACATTAAGAATCTACTAAAATGTCAGAAACGATCCATAAGAATTATAAACGGAATTAAAAAAAGAATGTCTGCTAAAAAATATTTTTTAGAAAATAAGATTATGACAGTCATTTCCCTATATATTTATAAAAGTTTACTAGAGATTCATAGTGAAAAAGAGAAAAAATATCCCCGACTAATGGATACCCTTAGTAGAAACTTAAGAAATAAAGATAGACTAGTTTTGCCGAGAGTAAGACTTAGCAAAGTTCAAAAGCAAGGTGTGTACCTATATTAAATTATTTATGTATAATAAGTTGCCAGTTGCCATCAGGAATTTATGTTTTCGTGACTTTAAAATAAAACTTAAAACATTTTTTATAAATAATGCATTTTACAAGCTAGATGACTTCATGAAAATTAGACTGACTGAATCTTCGTTTCAATTTTAGTATTTTTTGTTTATTATTAAATGGACTATTTGATTTATTCATTTTGACATATTTCTGATTGTATTAATTTAAATTTTGACATTATTTTATTTACTTTTTTACTTTACTGAATTGTTTGATTATGGATTTAATTATTATTTTGAGTTTAATGTATTTAGATTATTAAGCTGGAAATTTATATTTAATTTTTAAGCAACATGTACCTGACTTACCTAATATAACGCAACTTTGTTATAAGGTCAATAAAGAATTTGAATCTGAATCTGAATCTGAATATACTTTAAGTACTTTTAAAGTCAGAGTGTAATAAGCTACTTTTTATCCTGAATAAATAAAATGTTCCTATGGGATAGCACAAAAACTGAAAAAACACGCGGGCGAAGCCGTCGGTAAAAGGTAGTAGGTAAATTTTATTGCCATTTTGTTAGTCATGGTTTTGAAACATTACTGTTTTTGCGCCACGAAGTAATTTAGTTTTAATCAATAATAAGCCTTGCGTAACGCCTACACGAATTTTTTTTTGTGACCTTGAATCAGACGTTTGGAGTAATTTTTTTTTACATTTTCTTAAGTCTTTGCTCTTGTGTCTAGGACTCTATCGTTGGTATTAAATTGTCTTAGATAATGTTACAGTTTTGAAGTGAATTTTAGTAAGTAAGTTCGTAAAGGCCGGGTGGCCCTGGTGTCAGAGTTTTTAGGCCGCCGAAGTCCAAACGCTGAATTTTAATAACTCTAGATTTTTCCACTCTTTTCACGTGCCTCATATAAGAATAAACCTTCAAAAACTATAATAGGTACATTAGATACAATAGGACATTCCAATTTCTACGAAAAACGTAGACTCGTAGATCTTACCAATAAATCGATAGGTTGATCTAACTCAGCCGACTACGGGGTTCATCATCATCATCCACAGCCTTGTTTATCCCACTGCTGGGTATAGGCCTCTCTCTTATAGTGCCATCTGCCTCGGTACTTGCCAATCGTGTCCAGCGGGCTTAGCATAAGGACCTTAAAATAACTCTATCGACGTGTCAGAGCGTGACAGAGTTATGATGAAGTATATATCTGTCACCTTTGCACACGTCGGTAAACTCTTGTCGTGGTCTTGTATGCTAAGACTGCAGGTTCGACGCGCGATGTTGACGATATCGCCGACCCACCTTGCTGCCGGACGACCCACTCTCCGCTTACCGTGTCTACAGGGTTATTCGCATCATTTACTAAACCGAAAGTGGGTGATTCAGACCATTATTATGAACAACTTTTACTATGGGGCCAACCCGGAATGCGAGAAAAATATCAGCTATTACACAAAATCGCACAAGTCTAGTGTGTACCGACTCAAAATGTAGAGCCACAGAATATTTTCCGAATAATACAAATGAAGAATGCTAATTAAAATATAGATACAGTAATCTTAGGTAAAATCTGAATCGTTATCATGAAATTATCTTTTCATGCCACCTGATCGCAAATGACTAATTATATGTCGTGCAATCTTAACATAAAACAAGTCATTATTATCTTAACACAATCTCGAGGGCTATGGCAGGTCAATAATATTAATCAACAGTATGAATCTCCTTGGGGAGTAAAGTGATTTAAATTTGGAACGTCTAATTCGTATGAAAATTTCTTAACTTAGAACGTTTAAGGTTAGTAAAATCGAATCAAACCTCTTTACATTGCACGGTAACGGGCATTGTGTGGAGGTTTTATTCGATTTTACAGAATAAAACCTCTTTGGTGCCCGTATCAGTTCGATTTTGTACAATAAAAAAAAACCTCTTTGCAATGCCCGTGTTGTTTGTTTTTCACGTAGTATTTTCATTCTCTGTTTTATTACGGATTTGTGTGCAATTCTATGAAAATTCGTAGATACATTCTAATTTGTTTTATTTTATTGTGAACATTACCGAGTTGCCTAGTGAGTACCTACACTTAGTGAGTTTATGATGTAAGTATTACTCTCATTCCTGGGATTTTATTTTCTCACAGGAGGTATGAAAAGTAGAGTATGCACCACTAGAAACAAGTCTGTCTTCGTCTTGGGCGACTTGATAAACTCGCTTCACTCAGGGCTCTAAATAATAGTAAAAACTATAAATAATAGTTACTGATAGCGCGCGAGTTGAATGCAGTCGGGGTCTGAGGTAAAGAGCGGGAGCATCTCCCCCCGCTATCCGCACGCCCCACCTCACGCGCCTGGGCGAGTTAGGCGTGCGGATAGCGGGGGGAGACATTCGCATTCCTAAGCTCTGCATTCAACTCGCGCGCCTACAATAACTATAGAGTCCCTCGCTACGCTCAGAGTCCAATATATCGCCCGTGACGTAAGACACGACTTGGTTCTCTTGGTACATAATCTACTATTCCGTTATCTCACTACATGGGAAAGTAGGAATCATGTAATTTAGGTATTCGAAGAAAAAACCGCAAGCACTAGTACTATTAGGTTTAACCATAAACCATTGAACCAAATGAGCTCAACTCCCGGACCCACCGGGCGCAACTGTGGCGATATATCAAAACAGCCATTAATTCCCGAGTTTCCGCGACATTTGGTCGTGCCACGGCCGCGGACCTCCGCTCCTTTATCGCGGCTAGCCGGTACTGATTAGGTACTGGAAGTTGGAGATCAATAGGAAAACCTAAACTAACTACTATAATACACACTAAACTACTATAACATTAATTAAATATAAATTTATTATTATAATTTTAATTGTTATGTAGCTTGTCGCATGCCTTAGCTCACGCTGTTAGTGCGGCAAGCAGGTATAATTCCGATGTCCGCTGCAGGCAGCAGTGCTGTCGCTGCAGTGTTGCCGCTGCAGTGCTGCCTGCAGCGCTGATTCCGAGTACGGCAGCAGTGTTCTGTTGTACATTCATTTGTTTTGAGGTTACAAGATGTCGATTGATGACCAACTTTGCTTTACTATATTTTTGGGCGAGGAAGAAGATTGCGATGAACAGTGCATAAGCATTATGCAAAGTGTATATATCTTACAAACTTACTGCTTACTTTCTTACTGCACCTTACTAACTAAAGCAAACAAAAAGGCCAATTTAGTGGCATGGCTACAAAGACAAGGCGTTAAAGCTGACACCAAATTGTTAAAAGCTGAATTGCTGCAACTAGTAACAGAAAATAAACCTACGAAACAAAAATGTAAAATTTAAATTATGAATTGGCACTTCAGCATGGACACAAAGTTATAAGACCGCCGTACAATAGTGAATGTAATCTCATATAAACTCATAGTAACTGTACGGGGACCAGTAGTGGAGCGGCAGCACTGCTGCCTGCTGCTGCTGCGTGCAGCGGAGATCGAGATCATACCTTAATAATCTATACATCTTCTATTCATATAAATAAAATTGGAGTGTCTGTTTGTAATATTGAAATAACCGTATTTTACTACATGTATATGAATATATATACGATACATACACCAAAATAACATTTTTTACAATTTTTGTCTTTCTGTCTGTTTGTTCCGGCTATTCTCTGAAATGGCTGGACCGATTTTGACGGGACTTTTATTGGCAGGTAGCTGATGTAATAAGGAGTATATTAGGCTACGTTTATTTTCGAAAAAAAAAACATTTTTTTCGGGCTAACGCGGGTAACACCGCGGGGCGCAGCTAGTATTATATAATATATTATATAACATAGAGTGCTTCGGTGGCTCAGTGGTTAGTGATCCTGACTTCTGGGTCAAAGAGGCGTGGGTTCGATCCCCACCCAGGGCAAACATTTATGTGATGAACATAGGTGTTTGCTCTGTGTCTGGGTGTCATTTAGGTACTGTCTATATAAGTATGTTTTTAAAATATGTATATGTAGTAAATCAGTCTCTGGCAGCCATATCACAAGCTATGCTTAGTTTGGGGTCAGAGACCGTGTGTAAGATGTCCCCTAATATTTATTTATATTGCACAAATTCATTTATTGTCCTAAATTGAAGTTATTTTACAATATTTAAATAAAAAAATACTGTAAAAATCCTAAGCCTAGAGTGCCCCGCGGGGCGGGGCCCAACTACGTGTGGTTGGGACTACAGAGAGAGGAACCTCCTGACAATGCGCACCGCGTCCATGATGACTGCCTTCTGTATCTGACCCTTGACCCAACCGTCTAGCGAGAGCCTCTCGCGCCCGGTGGTGGTCGAGACTTTTCGCTATGAAGCCGTTTACCGAAACGACTATCGGGACAATGATCGTCGAGTCCACATCCCACATGGCGGTAACCTCGTGAGCCAAGTCAAGGTACTTGCTGAGCTTGTCCTTCTCGGCCTTCACGAGGCTCTCGTCATGTGGGATGGACGATAGTGACGTCGACGAGCACTGCCCGACGCCGGTACTTCTGATCACAAAAACAAAAAACAAAAACTATTGCAGTGCTCGCAAATTGGACAAGCGACGGGTTGGCGACACTATCTGCACTTTGACAGAACTATTAGTGGCACTTCTATCAGGTTTAGCTGGCTAGTAAGTATTGACTGTTATGTCTAAGTATACCCAGGCCTAATCATAGAAGTCGGCGTATGTGAAGTTAGCTATTGGTACGAGTATATAAGCTGCGCAATATCCAATCCTGACTAAAATTCAAAAAAGCTGAGCGTTGATTGGGGTTGCGCAGCTTGTAGCTAATTTTACATCCACCGACCTTTACGATTTGTCCTATATTAGGTATGGGTTTGGACAAAATGAGGACCAACTCTCCACGGATACGGACTACCGCTCATTTATCGCGGATGGCTGGAACTGATTACGTAGGTATTTATTAGATACGAATGATAGATAACGATTAGCGGTATAATTAAATTATTTGATCCTTAGACTGTGAGTAATTCCACGGGCAACAAACGGACGACAAGATAGTAAATCATATACCTACCTACAGAGTGGAGAGCTGAAGCCGACAATCACATATTTGGCCTTCTTTTTTGGGCTATTTTGACATATTTAGTCAAAATAACGGGAATAGCTATTTTTATTCGTCTCATGTGTATTAGTGTATGATGCCTAATTACTTCCTTTATTTATTATTAAGTTTGTTTGAAACTTTAGTTTTTTTCAACAAAAGGATTTTTGTTTCTTATTGCTTTTACTCTTTTTTGCTCTTTCTGGCACAGTTGTCTGCCCCTGCCTTCGATTTAGGAGGTTCCATCCCGGATTCGGAGTCCCGGCACAGGAAAACTTACTAGGACCTATGAGTTTGAAATCGATTACATAATATAAAAATGAATTTCCTTGGTCACGGCATCATGCGTGGCTGGACCGGTTTCGCTAATTGTTTTTTGTTATATTTGTTATTGTCAGGAAAAGGTTCTTATGAAAGAAAAATTAAGAACATAGCGTGATTTAAAGGGGGAGTAAGGGGAGAACGGAACAACATCTATCCGACCCAACAGCCATCCCCACCTACACGCGCCATGTGGTACTTCTCAGAATAGCTGGCGGCGGTGGTCCTAGACTACCGTGGTGTTCCCTGCTAGACAACAGACGGGGAAATGGCGACCGAGCAATGGCGGTAGTTCTATAACCATACGCCCGACTTGTCTGAAGGGGTTTCATCAGCCCAGAGAGCTAAATATGTAATCTCTAAAACGCATGATCACCAATCCGTCGTGGCTGGCGTGGTGAATTAGGCTAAATTCCTCCCCATTTATGAAGTGGGAGAGGCCTACGTCCAGAAATGGAAAACAAAAGGCTAACAAAGAAGAAAAAGAAAGAAGCGTGGTTTTAAAAAACGTCGATTTAATTTTCCCATTCAAAATGTTCCGACTTTTCCACATTGGTAGCGCTAAACGCCATCGAAATTAGAATCGACCGAACACAGAATAGGCCCTATGCACGACCGAATTAGTGAGATGAAGGTGATATGAAGTTCACCAGGACAGCTAGGATTTTTAGAAAACTAGCTGAGCCGGTGAACTTCATTATCGCACTTTCAAAATGGCGTTTAGCGCCACCAACGATCAAATACGGCAACTTTGACAGGTAGGACATTTTGTATGGGAAAATTCACAGGGAAAATTACACAAATGTTTTTGTTATTTTACTCGCAACTTCTTTTAAAATTTTCCCACCGTTTTCCTGAACTTCCACAGATATTTCAAGATAAAATTAGCCGAATCGGTCCAGCCGTTCTCGAGTTTTAGCGGGACTAACCAACACGATTAATTTTTATACAGGGTTTTTACTAATCAATTAGCATCCTTTTAGAGGCTTATTCTGTACATCAAAACTAACAACTTTTGTTCTGCGACTTTTGTCAAAACTCAAAAAAAAATTTGTTGTTCCATAGAAAAATATCGTTCACCCGCGACAAAATGTACGGAAAAGCTGTTTTTTTTTTTGAGTTTTTACAAAAGTCGTAGATTAAAAGTTGTTAGTTTTGATGTACAAAAAAAACCCCTAAAAGGATTCTAATTGATTAGAAATAACCCTGTATTTAAAAGAAGAAAAAAACAGAAGAAGAGAAGATAAATAGCAGACTGAAAAGCGACGGACCCAGCGCGTAGGCATATTGTACGCAGAGTGAGAATCCTCCCGACTGTATTGTACAGGTGAAGGTCCACTCCGTGGCAGACTGGACGCAGCAGCAGATTACACTGTCGCCGCTACATTGCTGGATTCATGTATTTCTAAGAAACACACTCCCGTTAAAAGTGAACCTCTTTTAATAGTGCACTGCTAGTTAGACTCTTTATGAAATGGTGTTATTTCAAATTATAAAATGTGTGGTCTTTTGTTATTATTCACATGGCGTGTTGTCTGAATCCTGAAATATCTACATAAATCATTGCGTTTTATTTATCCTCGCGTCTACAAGATATGGGTCCAACCTGGATACTGCGCGCTACTGCCAACAATTCCGTAGTTAGTCTGCCACAGCATCTACTAGCATCTACTACCCGACGACACTACTGTCGTACACTCGTCACTGACGTACTGTCTGCTGCTGCAGCTGCGTGCACTCGGATAAGGATTTGTATTACGCGGGCGTATTGAGAGTAAACACAAAATGTCATATAAGCCGAATCATACAAGTCGGCGGATGTGAAGTTAGCTACAAGATGCGCAATTTCCAATCCTGACTATAGATCACATAAAGCTGCGCGTTGATTGGGTTTCACGCAGCTTGTAGCTAACTTCACATCCGCCGACCAGTATGATTAGGCCTATACCCCGCATGCTTTTATTAATCACGATAAGTTTATAGATGAAAACTACGTTAATAACAAATTAAAATCATGTTTCAGTAACAATACATAAAAATTTATTTTACTAAATAATAAATAATTGGTCGCTTACATTTTCTAGATTAAGATTACTCATATTATTATCACAAAATAAGAAATTATTTCATTTCGATTTATACACATATTTACAGCTTACAAATTTTTAAACAAACAAAAATTTTGACATCTTAGATGAATACATTTCCCTACTACTAAACAACTTAATTTAAAAAAATCCTTGTATAAATATAAAGCTTAACTTAATAAAAATAAATATTTTTCGTATTAGGTCTAAGATCTAAATAATCTCTAGAGTTTAAATAATTTGAAATATCTAAAACAACATAAGTATAAAAAATCATGGTATAAATATAAAGCTTAACTTTATAAAAAAAATATTTTTATTAGGTCCAAGATTTAAATAATCTCTAAGAGTTTAAATAATTTGAAATAACTATAACAACATAAGTATAAAAAATCATGGTATAAAGTAAAGCTTAACTTAATTTAAAAAAATATTTTTTGTTTTAGATCCAAGATATAATCTCCAGAGATCTAAATAATTTGAAAGAAGTCAGTCTCCATGATTTTTTCGGGTTGGTTCCCGGTCGTCCCCACCCTGTCTTCCCCACTTACGAGTGGGAAAAAAGTTTCGTTCGTCCCCAGTGGGGACGATTGGAACTTTTTATTTCCCACTCGTTCTGCTATAGACCGAGAGTCAAAATGCAATAATCGCAACATTATAGTTAAAAATAATTAAAAAGGCTATTCTTATACTGTATTGTGGTGAATTATAGACATTTAACCTAATTTACAATAATTTAAGAAAACATTAAGGAAATAGGCAAACGTAAAAAATATACCAATTAAAATACCTATTTTAAATAAATTCTTTTTTTAAATATTTGAATCAATATTTAGGTTACTGGCACTGCTCGACAGTCCTAAATAGGTATTTTAATTGGTATATTTATTTACGTTTCCTTAATGTTTTCTTAAATTATTGTAAAATAGGTTGAATGTTTATAATACACCACAATACAGTATAAGAACTTAGGCTTTTTTAATTATTTTTAACTATAATGTTGCGATTATTGCATTTTGACCTTCGGTCTATAGCGGAACGAGTGGGAAATAAAAAGTTCTAATCGTCACGACTGGGGACGACCAAAACTTTTTTTCCCACTCGTACCCAGTGGGGTCGACAGGGTGGGGACGACCGGGAACCAACCTTTTTTCGTCGCCTATTTATGAAATATACAAAGTAAAAGTTTTTATGTAAAAGATATCCATTACCACAGATTAAATGATCGATTTGAGCCCACCGATACGTAACAATTCTATTTTGACAATTCTTTTTTGAAGACAATTCTTTTTTTCAATACAATGATATCTTTGAAGACTATTGTATTTTTGAAGACAATTCTATTTTTTTATTGCCCACTTCAGGAAACTTCATTTTTTCTCGGATGGGCAAAAGCAGGCATAAGTAATCAGTGCGCCTGAATAATCTCCAGTTGTCGTCAATGAGCACATAGCCTGAACAGTCCCTGCACTTTAAAATCAAAGTTTAAGCAAGCAGTTTTAAAATACTATTAGTGCGAGTCGGACTCGCGCACGAAGGGTTCCGTACCGTATGGGATCCCCCTTATACCTATTTCAAGCGTCTACCTGTTGCCGTTTTTAATATCGAGCAAAAAAGGGCGCTATTCAAAATTTATAATTATTATTTGGAAGTCGCCCATAAATATTTATTTTATTCTATATTTTAGTACATATTTACTGTTATAGCGACGACAGAAATACGTCAGCTGTGAAAATTTCAACTGTCTAGCTATCACGGTTCATAAGATACAGGCTGGTGACAGTGGTAACAGACAGACAGACGGACGGACAACAGTCTTAGTAATAGGGTCCCGTTTACTGTTTGGGTGCGGAACCCTAAAAACAAAAGAAATAAATCTATTGACTTTACAGTACTTTACAATAATATAAGCTTATATTTAGATCTGCGGAATTTCAGGGAACTATCCGAATTTTTGAAACATTAAAAATGCGAAAGTGACGCTACTATTAGGACACAAAATAAAATTCTTTAGATACTTAGTAAAATTATCTACTGAATTTTATTGAGTGTTTTATGTGTGGTTTATACTATAATTATAAAGCGATAAACTTATTTGTAGACAAAAATAGAAGCGATGTGGTAGTGTGTCTCAAACAAAGTGACTTGTGAGTAAATTTTCAGATCCCATTTTCCAAATGTACGAATTGGTAATACTGCCATGAGCTACTGGCAGATGGCGCTAGTAGGTATTAATTGCGTGATTTTGTCAAGTATTAGTTCGAAACGTCTGTTCGGAACCCTGTATGAGTATACCGCTTTATTGTCTATTCAATTTACAATATGACATCACTACACAATTATAATGTAAAGTCGCCTTTTTGTGCATCTGTATGTGCCTTACATCTAAACTACACAACTATTTGTTGTCAATGCTGTTTTCAATACCTTTTAGAATTTGTTCCTTAAGGCCCTATCCACAGAAAGTGTGGTTCATAATGACGGTCTTAATTACCCCCCTTTTGACTTAGTAAGTATTACATTACTAAACGCAAAGTCAAAATTCAGCAAACCTAATATTCTTTTACTATTAGAATATCTCCTAGATAGATATACCATAGTGCAAAGAAGTAAATTCATGTAAGGTGAGTGTGGTTACTCTTAGTGTCAGTTTTATTAGTATTCTAGTAAATACCGCAAACTTTGTTGGCCGGCACCGCTTTATCTGAAACAGAAAATAGTAACCTAGTTAAATAGAGATCGAAACTTATATTTAAGCTAAGTGAAATATCAAGCTCAACAGGCATGATGACTGAGTAAAAAAACCATTTATTATAATTAGGTAGTCCGTGAGTTAGATTAGAAAATAATATTGGACACGTTTTTATTTTGTCACACAATTTCCTTATATTTTCATGTCCATAGGAACCTTTCATTTTTGCGGGATAAAAAGTACCTTTATGTCACCCTCTAACTTTTGAATCCTCTGATCCATGCCAAAAATCAAGTCTGAGTGAAAGAGTAACAAACAAACCTTCGTATTTAGTATATTATTGTACTCGTCAGTATGATTTACTTTTACTATGGGATCCTCCATGAAACCACAAAATAAATCAACAGTGCCCCACATTTTGTAGATATTCAATGAAAGGACACGTCCACAAAATGTATGGAGGCTATTATAATAATAATCAAAAAATCTAACCACAGCATACGTTATATCTCGAGAAAGTACATCTTATTCTGAGTCTATTGCATCAGTTAAAATAAAAAAGAGCCCTCCGATTTTTTTTATATTAATTTTGAATTTCTTAGGAGAAATAAATATAATTATATGACAGAATAAGTAGATTATTTCTGGCTTCTCTGACTAAGCAACCTTCAAATAGCTAAAATAAAAGCATTTTTATCAATTGGACCCAATTTTTAATTCTATTTTTGAAATATTGCTCTAAGGCTGGATGCATCAACTTTTTATGATTTCTATAATTTTAGCAAAATATGATATAAATATTGATGAATCAGGTAATGCAAGTAAAAGAATGATACAAGCACATCAATATGGCTAAAACAGAAAAAAATGTAAGCTGTATTTCTATTTTCATGAGGTATGAAAAAATATAAATCAAATATTTTGTGAAGCCCATAAAGCAAGCTTTCAAACGATGCATAATATCATCTTGGTTAGATTTCTCTCTGAATAATGTACCATTTGTAGACGTCTCTTTTTTGTTCTGAGTATAATAAGACCTGTTGGAAGCGGGTTGCATCCTGCGTGTTGCCGCGGGCCGAGTCGTTGGACGTCATATGCTGCGCTCATTCTGATGATTACCATCTCCATTCGAGAATTTTAGGTCGAGCCATAGCAAACTCATAGACTAAATAATCCTTACTTCCTTCATCATCATCATCATCATCGGACTTCTTTGACCCACTGCTGGGTATAGGCATCTCTTTTACTGTGCCATCTTACTTACTTCCTTACTAATATTATAAATCCGAAAGTGTTTGTTGATTTATTGGTTTGTTTCACGCTGCAACGAAGCAAAGGATTGACTTGATTTTCGGCCTAAACATAATTTAAATTAAACGACGGAAAGTAACATAGACTACTTTTTATCCCGAAAAAAATTACTGACTGTAGCGAACTTTGCTTAGCTTCGATGATGACAAACACCTAGAAAAAAACGCTAAGAGCGTTACTCACTAATCATAGCCGGGTGGTAAGCCAAGTTCAAATTCTCCATAATCATGATAAATTATTTTATACTACACCTGCTCGGAAAGTACCTTGATACTTTATCAAATTTACGGTAGAAAGTACGTCATTGCATATCGAACAAATATGCGGGGAGAAAACGCATCTGAGCGGGAGAGAAAAGTGTATGAAAATCCATTTCTTACGTGGTTTTTCTTTTTTAATTTTGGCTAAGACTGTGCGCTGGTAACCTAAATATCAAAAGCCAAAAAGTTTTTACAGTGAGTTTTTATCTCCAAGTTCGCAAAATGACACTGGCCACTAGCTGTGTGTTGGATGGTGTCAAACAATTTGAAAAAAGAACATGTGAAAATTGTAGACGCCATTGGCGCCATTTTCAAGTGTTACATTAAGCTTCACTAACTGCAACAATTTCAATATAAATTTCAATTAGTAAAGATTTAGTTTTTAATTTTCCTCGTAGGTGTAGTATAAAGCACTATGTATCACTCGAGAGAAAGTGCGATTCCCGATCTCGGGTGTTTTAAAGCGACACCCTCGACGGTAATCGGTCACTTTCTCCTCTCGGTCAACAATGTACTATTAACGACTTCGTCAATTTCGGATTATGGCACTTTGCCTCTTCCACAGTAGTCGCCGTTTGTCCTTTATGGTAAACTAGCGACCCGCACCCGCTTCGCACAGCTGTATTATCACTACATAGTTTAGATAGTAGAACAAAGTCGCTTCCCGCTGTCTGTCACTATGTATGCGTAAATCTTTAAAACTACGAAACGGATTTCGATGCGTTTTTTTAATAAGAAGGTTTATATGTTTAATACACCTGTGCGAAGCCGGGGCGGGTCGCTAGTACGCATATAAACCTTCATCTTGAATCACACAATCTATTAAAAAAAATGCATCAATATCCGTTGCGTAATTTAAAGATATAAATATACATAGGGACAGACAGACAGGGAAGCGACTTTGTTTTATACTATGTAGTGATGCCACCCGCGGTCACCCATCCAAAGACAGACCGTGCCGGACGTTGCTTAACTTCGATGAATGATTACGAACTAAAACTAGCGTTACTAAAAAAAAACAAATAACAAAAAATGAACTCTCACCAATCATAGCCGGGTAAGGCAGGTTCAAATTTTCCATAATCTTAATAAATTCTTCCAACGACTTCGTCAGTCTCGGATTATAGCACTTTTCTTCAGCTACAGTGGTCGCCGTTTGTCCTTTGTAGTCGTGAGCGGGGTACAGAGTGTAGTGGTCCGGGAGAGAGAATATTCTCTTATGGACGGACTCGTAGAGAGTTCGGGAGTTCCCCTCTTGGAAGTCGGTGCGGCCGCAGCCGCGGATCAGGAGCGTGTCACCGGTAAAGGCCATGCACTGTAAAAACAAAAAAAAACCATTTGATTTTTTCTGAACACGTGATTGTGTTATACAAAGTAAATGTGTGAAAACCACGTTAATTGTCATAGTAAAAAAGGTGACATTTTGAAGTGGATTAAATAGGTCAACACGCTAATCTGGTTTTTAAGTGAATATAACTCGTAAATGCTGCCTAGACCCTTAATTACGTAAGTAGTTTATCTATAAAAGACCTCTACGGTATGTTCTACCAAACAAAAATAGAACCATCAAAATCGGTTCATAATTGACGGTTACTCAGCCATAACATACATACAAAAAAACAACGGGTTGCACTCCGGGAGTACCGGCAGAAGTGAAAACTTGCTCCATCATATATATATATATATATATATATATATATATAGGATGGAGCAAGTTTTCACTTCTGCCGGTACTCCCGGAGTGCAAAACCAAAACGACGCCAAAATGACGCCAAAATGACTTTAGGATGTAAATATATATATATATATATATATATATAGTTATGTAGGTTGCACTCCGGGAGTACCGGCAGAAGTGAAAACTTGCTCCATCATATATATATATATATATATATATATATATATATAGGATGGAGCCGTCAAGCCGTGGGCTATTGTATATGAAGTACCTAAGTGAAAGGTGAGCGCGGGCTAAGCCGCGGGCTATTACTATTTTAAGCAAATACTAAAACATCGCTGGTCAAACTGCGGGCTATTGTCGTACCTAAGTAATCGGTCACCGCGGGCCGCGGGCTTGAGCTAGTTCAATAATAAACTATCCTTTTATTATTATTATGAAATTTATAAAAATACATAATGTTTTCTTTAAATTTCATTCAGTAAGTGTTGTGTGAAAGACGGACACACATTTACTATTCAATTCTTTTATCTATGCTCATCACAACACAACATAGATCAACAACTCGTAGATCTAGATACATTTGATAACATACGACTATAGGGCATCCGTATATTTATAGACCTTGTAGCTATTGGAACTTATTAAATGGAGAAACTGTGCACTACACACAAGCAATAGGAAAAGAAAGAGATAAAAAACCCAAAGCTGGCAACGTCGCACTCCCAAATACCGTCCATCCTTCGATGACGTAAAATAATCGGTGCCATAGTTAAATTAGAATCAATATATCTAGGATGCCTAGAATGCATCACCATGATTCGGGGTTCAAAAATGTCTGAGCATGACTGCAAGACGAATATCGCGATAAATAAAATTATCGGAAAATGACGTATCCCACGAAGCTGGAAATCAAAAAAGCAAGTAATATTCATAAAGATATGATAAAAAAAGTAAAGGGAACTGGGGGACGTCGCAATGATGCACAACGAGCATGACGCCAAAATGACTTTAGGATGTAAATATATATATATATATATATATATAGTTATGTAGGTTGCACTCCGGGAGTACCGGCAGAAGTGAAAACTTGCTCCATCATATATATATATATATATATATATATATGATGGAGCAAGTTTTCACTTCTGTCCCCCAGTTCCCTTTACTTTTTTTATCATATCTTTATGAATATTACTTGCTTTTTTGATTTCCAGCTTCGTGGGATACGTCATTTTCCGATAATTTTATTTATCGCGATATTCGTCTTGCAGTCATGCTCAGACATTTTTGAACCCCGAATCATGGTGATGCATTCTAGGCATCCTAGATATATTGATTCTAATTTAACTATGGCACCGATTATTTTACGTCATCGAAGGATGGACGGTATTTGGGAGTGCGACGTTGCCAGCTTTGGGTTTTTTATCTCTTTCTTTTCCTATTGCTTGTGTGTAGTGCACAGTTTCTCCATTTAATAAGTTCCAATAGCTACAAGGTCTATAAATATACGGATGCCCTATAGTCGTATGTTATCAAATGTATCTAGATCTACGAGTTGTTGATCTATGTTGTGTTGTGATGAGCATAGATAAAAGAATTGAATAGTAAATGTGTGTCCGTCTTTCACACAACACTTACTGAATGAAATTTAAAGAAAACATTATGTATTTTTATAAATTTCATAATAATAATAAAAGGATAGTTTATTATTGAACTAGCTCAAGCCCGCGGCCCGCGGTGACCGATTACTTAGGTACGACAATAGCCCGCAGTTTGACCAGCGATGTTTTAGTATTTGCTTAAAATAGTAATAGCCCGCGGCTTAGCCCGCGCTCACCTTTCACTTAGGTACTTCATATACAATAGCCCACGGCTTGACCCTCGTCCTAATATTTGCTTAAAATGACATAGCCCAATGTTTGGCCTTTGGCCTGTATTTGCTAGTATTGGTATATAGTTTCAACTAACTAACGTAAAGCTTTATACTTTGTACGGACGCACAATAACTGTATACGGACGTCCAATAGCTATATATTGACGCCCAACAGATGTATACGGACGTTCAATAGCTATATAAGTTTGAATCCGTCCATTTGTTTCTGTCCATATGTTTGTTTTTGTAATAAATGTTTTATTTATAAAAACTGTAGGATTTTAATTGGGCTTCCAGGATAAAAAAAAACCGCAAAAAATGAACATAACATATTTTTTCTTTAGATTGAAGAGTACTTAAGCCAGATTTCAAGTCTATTAATCGAGAGAATAAAAAGTTTAAAACAAACTCAGGTCTCGTTTAACCCTTTCAGTAATCGAATTTTCGAAAATACTTCCTTAGTGAATGTCTACGTTCTAAGAGAAATACGTGTGCAAATTTTTAAGTTTCTAGCTCCTAAGAGTTTTGCCTGTGCGTTAGTCAGTCACTTTTGCCGTTCCTATATACATGGTTATTTCTAATCAATTAGCATCCTTTTAGGGGCTTATTCTGCACATCAAACTAACAATTTTTTTTCTTCTTAAAATTGTTGTTCCAAAAATATCTTTCACCCGCGACAAAATATATGGAAATTTGTAGAGTTTTCGCACATTTTCGCAAATTGAGAACTGATTTAAAAAATCTTTTTTAGTTCAAAAGGATATACTTCTGAGGTAATCTTATTTAAATTTTAGCGAAATTTAAAGATGGCCATTAAAGACCGGAACGCGGCGGTGATGGAGGCCCTGAGCGGTATAAGTAGTTATTTGGAAAATAATAAATAAATAATTTAATCGTAGTTTAAAATCGTATTTAAAGAGAAAGATAATTAGATTTAGATTCATTTCAGTGTCCTCTTGTAAAGCCTTTAGTTATAAGCAATATTGTTCAAAAGTCATTTAAAAAAAAAATTTAAATTTTAAAAAGCAAAGACCCTGGAGTCTGTGGAGTGTAACATTCAAATAAAAAAAAAAAATTTAGCGAAATCGGATAAGTCATTATTGAAAAATCAACAATAATGTTAAAACGTTGACATCGATTCGAATTTTGTGCACGATTGAAGTCAGTTGCGCTATTTTGGCAAATAAAAAAACATCTTTTATGATTACAGAAAGCTAACCCATGTAAATGCCTACTTCTGTATCTATATTTGAGCCCGTCAATAATTAAATTAAATTCTTAATAAAGTTATACTTATGTAGATGTTGTTATGAACTAATCATCAATATATTCCAGCGGGGCTATTCTGTCAACCGATCTCGTCACTAAGGTGACACGTTCTTGAGCCTATCTTGTTTTTCTGGCAGTTTTGAGCGGTCGAAACTGTCAGAAAAACGAGAGAGGTTCAAAAACGTATCACTTCAGTAAAGAGATCGGCTAACAGAATTGTCCCGCAGGACTCCAAAAGTTTATTTCCTAAGAACTTGCTAATACATATTTAAATAGCCAGCGGTTCGGACCACGCTATTTAAGTACTTGTTTAAAATATTTGTAGCCCGCGGTTAGGCCCACGTTGTCTAAGTACTTGTTTGAAATAATAATAGCCCGCGGTGTGTCCCGCGTTGTCGAAGTACATATTAATACTAATCGCCAGCGGTTTGGCCCACGTTGTTTAAAATGACAATAGCCCGTAATTTGGCCCATGTTTTTTTAGTATTTTTTAAAAACAATAATTTATGGTCATCTAGTTAGTAAAATTTTATTAAAAATATTGTTCCATTTTTAATTTGTTCCCTTAGTCGATGTCCTGTAGGAACTGTTCATATTTTATATTTATCAAATATATTATAGAAAACGAATCTACATAACTGCTTACTCCAAATACCTTATTCAAGCCTATTAAATGTGACAGGATAATTTATTAACAAAGTTATTTTTTTTTTCTGAAGGAATCATCAATACTTTCCGGGACATCAAAGTTTATGTTTTAGCCTGCAGTTACTTGTACTCTATCTCTGTAGGCTATTTTCAAATTTAGTTAAATTCGACTCCGTTTGGGCCTCTTATCAAATTATTTTATTTGTTAATTCCCCAAAGAACACTTTAAATATTTTGGGTAACATTAGCCACTGTGCTAATTTGTAATATTTATTGTCTATTACAACACACAACTTCACTGGAAATAAAAATTGGTTGTGTTAAAAAATTGTCAATTTAATTCATTATGCCTACGTATCCATATCCGTACCTATGGTGCGGATTTTGCAGGAAGATCGTAGCTCCTGTACAGATAGGTACATCTTATAAGCTTCTCATAAACCAGATTGTATTTATATCCGTTTACTTCGTTAGTCGTAATCGATGTTTTATTTCGGAAACTTTGGACTCTATCTGACCCATAGGATATTAAAATCGCAAAAATTGAATCAAAATGTATTCTTAATTTTGTTTCATAAATATTTTTGCCAAGTTTCCTATCAAATCGGACCAGACAATAAAACATTTCATACAATCGAAAAGAGCCCGTTGTATCCCTTTAGAAGTGGATTCTAAATCATGAAAGGAATACGTGTGCGAAATTTTTAGTTTCTAGGCTTAAGAGTTTGACCTGTGTGTTGATACCTGTCAGTCCTTTTTGCCTTTTATAAATAGATAGATGAAAATTTTACTGGGAACAGTGCTTTCATGTTACAGTTGTTAGCTTGTATAACTCTTTTATAGTATCGTATTCCTGCAATCAAGATCGCCAAGCGATTGAACGTCCATATATAGCTATTGAGCGTCCGTATACAGCTATTTGGCGTCCATCTATGGATATAAGGCGTCCGTATACAACTATCGGGCGTCCGCACAAAGTATAAAGCTTTACATCAGTTTGTTGCAACCAACTACCAGTAAAATTATATTTTATTGGTAATTATAATATATACCAACCTCAGTCGTGTACAAAATTCGAACCAACTTTGAACTATCTATCAAAAAAAGAATGGCCGAAATCGATTCATGATATTTAGACAAGTAATCGCGGAACAAACAAAAAAAATCATACATTCAAATTTTGAACCTCCCTTTTTGAAGTCAGCTAAAACATGTCATAATACATTTTCATATTAATATTTAATTAGATGTAAAATTTTGTTTTTTTTTCCTCATATGAAGCAGGCGAAGTTGCGGCTGAAAGCCAATATAAAAATATAAAGAAAACCTAAATCGGGCGCCGAATATTACGCAACGTGTATGTGACCGAAGACAATATGTTTTGTTTTGATTGAGGTAGGAATTATATTTGAGTTGTTGTTACAGACTTCATAAGCAAGCTGGCAACGTCGCAATTGTGGACGCCAAATACGCGATTGTGTAGTCAGGAATTCTCTCAGATATACAACTGTGGATATACGCGCTGCAGCAGCGCCACCCCTGCGCTGAGATTTTTCCGGGAACTTTTCAATATTTTTTTGCAACCGTTTTAACGATTTCTCAGCTTCCGTCGATATTTGTACTACGGCTAGCTAGGACCAATAGGACGTAAGTCGCACTGACCAACAAAGTGGCGTCCGATATGCGGACGTCAAAAGCAGGTGGATGCCAGTTTGAATGCACTTTCGCCTTCAGGGGACGTCTAATTGTTTGCGGAATAAATATATATATATATATATATATATATATATATCTGTTAAATAATCAAAATGAAGTCATTACTTATCAATAGCGATGTCCTAACTCAACAAGCATTGTATAACAACGCCTCAAACAGTGAATACCTAACATGCACGCTTGAATGGGCGCGATAAGATAGAATAGCGATGTAATCGAACGATAACACAAGTCCTCACAAGTTATTGATTATAACATTGACATTCACCTTGCGTGGGTTTTTCTTGTCGTACAAATAGGTTCGAGGTCTTTTTAGGATTCCCATATCTGTAAACTTTTAAAACTGTAACTTTTAACTGCAATTTTCAGAACACTAACAGGGTGATTCTGTATGAAAACGCAAACGTAACGCGTAACCTAAGTTTTGTTTTTAGGAAATTCGCGTTAAAATTTCATTCGCGGTATTATTCCAATAATATATGTTAGTAAAGATCAACACAACAACAATCCTAGACACTTGTATAACACCATGTCTTACTTATGGCTGGCAGACCTCGATATATAATCACACCACAAGAGACAAAATTAAGAAATGCTAAAAAGCAATGGATAGATGCATTTTAAACATAAGACTAAAAGACAAAATAAGAAGCTCAGAGATAAGAAAGAAAACACAAGTACTGGATATGCTACAACAAGCACAGAAACTAAAGTGGAGCTGGGCCGGACACCTAGCACGCACAACTGACATAAGATGGACGAAACTAACCACACAGTGGCAAGGCCCATGTGGGAGTCGACATAGAGGAAGACCACAAGAAAGATGGAAAGATGAAATCATAGCTACAGCAGGGGAAAACTGGGTAGAACAGGCACAAAATAGAAAAACATGGAATGCTCTGGAGGAGGCCTTCACCCGAAGAGGGGTCCTCAACCAAATTGACTATACTAATAATGACCCAATTGAATGTACTAATTAACTGACTCTGAAAATATGTTAAATAACTGATTAAGTAAATGTACTAATTATTTGACCTAAATTACAAATTAAATTAAAATTATAAATTGTTTCTCAGATGTATATGCTATTAACGTATTAAATAATTATAATATTGACATTAAATACCAATTAAACAACCAAAATTATTCCCAACGAAATTCCCTAAAATAAAAACAAATGCTTCAATTTGGCACGTTACGTTACTTTATGGTGATAGAGAACCGAACTTTATTAATTCGTCATCGAACATCGGGGGTGATTAGGATCATCATTGTGAACAAATTTGAATAAAGTGCCAACCTAAAATCCGAGAACAGAAAATCAGCTGTTCCCTTCGAGCAAAATATCTATAGAGTCACAATCGTGTAAAAAAAGTATCCGAACCAAAACTTTGCCCAAGCTATGTAGTGGGCAGACTTTTTAGTTGGTCGTAAGGCGATCGCAAGCCGACTACAACGCCGCGCGATGCCAAAGTGTTCGGTTACTTGAATTAAGTGACATAACGTCGAGATTCGCGAAAAGGGGTCATTGTGAATTATTTAATGTAAATATCTAAGTCGGTGTGTATGACGGCGCTCGGACATTTTTTTACTACTTTCACTTATAGGGACTGTGTCTCTGCAGATTGCTCGAAGGCTGTTCTTTAAAAAATTGCAACTCGGAATCGACAAAATGTATGAAACAGCTCATATATTATTCTCGGATTCCGGGTTGATCTGAGTCAACTTCTTTCGGTTTTAGTACACCAGTTCTGGATAACCCTGTATATTTACCTGTTCATCCAAAATATAAGTGAAGCATCCATTGGTATGTCCGGGCGTCGCGACACACTTGAGCCGATGGCTGCCGAATTTGATCTCCTCCCCATCTTTTATATGGATATCAGCTTTAGCGCCCGATGCCAAGCTAATCACGCTCTTAGTACCAGGCAGTAAGGTCTTCAGCTTGCCCGTGCCCGTTATGTGGTCGGCGTGCATGTGTGTGTTCACTGGAAAATACAGGACAAATAGATAACACTTTATTTAAATAAATAATAAATAAATATTAGGGGACATCTTACACACGGTCTCTGACCCCAAACTAAGCAAAGCTTGTGATATGGCTGCCAGAGACTGATTTACTACATATTATTATATATATTTTAAATACATACTTATATAGATAGTACCTAAATAACACCCAGACACAGAACAAACACCTATGTTCATCACACAAATGTTTGCCCTGGGTGGGGATCGAACCCACGCCTCTTTGACCCAGAAGTCAGGGTCACTAACCACTGAGCCACCGAGGCAGTCATTTCTTCACAAACAAAAAGACTTGGAAAGATAGTAGCTACATTTAGGTTTCCATCCGGTGGCTTTGTCGCTTTCAATTCAGTAATTAAAGGTTTTTATGTTGTATAATAGAATAAACCTATCTGATTGGCTTTACTATGTAGCTCAGCATGTAGACATTGACGAAATGAAATAAGAAATTATTTATTTATGTGCCTTGCTACTGGGTGCTAGACTAGATTGGCAAAAACTTGCAAAATAATTAGTTTACTTAATTAATTAATTAGTACCGGCAAGCGCAGCGTAGGATGACCTCATTAAGACCGCAGGATCACGCTGGATGCAAGTCGCTACCAACCGGTCTTATTGGAGATTCATGGGGGAGGCCTATGTCCAGCAGTGGACGTCCTATGGCTGATGGATGGATGGATGGGAATTAGTTTACAATAAATTAATATGATGAAAATAGTGTACTGTTGCAGATTGAAACTGATGATGATGAAAAAAAATAGAAGTAATATACACATTACACAACTACCTAATAAAATAACTAAAATAGTGATAGATAGAATAAGATAAACTTCTGTATTGGCTAGTATGGAGACGATGAGTAAAAAATTATATTAGAAATAGTCTATAAGCCGATGAGGGATATAGACTATTTCTACGACCCCTTGAGCATGTGACAAAAAATATGAAAACATATCTACTAAATAATTAAAAATAACTACATACTACATATTTAAAAAATAAAAAGAGGGTCATTTACGTTAGTGACGTCACTTGGAAACCCGCACTTAGCAGCATATCCCATTAGTAGAGAGGGAAACCACGAATCTAATAGATTGCAATTAGGCGACCGACCGCTTCAATGATGTCGGGCCGAATCACTGGATCTTCTAAAAATTAGAAGAAATCAAAAACTGCGTGATTAAAATAAACTGGAGAAGACCTGAAGGTGGATCCTTTATCAATGTACCTAATCGGTTATAGAGGTATATTGATCTTTCACTGCTAATACGAGTATATCCTAGGTTAGTGCTTGAAGGTTTTTTTAAAATAATTTTACCCTGCAGATTTTAAAAGTATCATCATCAACCTGTATCGACTCATTGCTGAGTATAGGCCTCCTCTCCTTTGTGCCACTTTTTTTTTGTCTTGGGCTAATCTTATCCTCACATGTCCCGCGAATCTCGCGATGGATCTGATGTCGTCGACCCATCGGGCTGGTGGTCTGACTAAGAAACGCCTGTCTGCTATTAGAAGTCACTCTGGGATCTACTCCACCTGCCGTCACAGTATAATTAAGTAATAAGTGGATAATTTCACGATAGAGGTGTGAGGCAGGCATAAAAAGATTTCATCGGAACATGTTGCACAATTGCACATACCTATGTATTTTGATGTTTTTCGAGTGGCTGTATGTGCGCGGCGTCTCGCTCCGCGTGCTCGATGACTGGGTCTATGAACACGGCTTGCTTCTAGCCCGGTTCTGCCGGGAGATACATTTACGTACTGCACTAGATGTTGAACTTACTAGCATATATCAAATTGAATCCGAGTTGTTGTATGAGCGCGGCGTCTCGCTCTGCGTGCTCTATGACCGGGTCTATGAGCACGGCTTGTTTCGAGCCCGGGTCGGCCAGGAGATACGTGTATGTACTGCTTGTGGTGTCGAACAGCTGTAAATACATATATTATACACTTATGTATTGTTGCGTGCAACCAAAATATAAATAAATGAATTGGGCGGAAAATTAAACTCAAAGGTGTGGTCGAAGTAATTGCTGGAAGAAAATGGAATTGGGTAAGTCATAGAGCTGGGATAGATAACCACCGATGAAATAAACGCATAATTGAGTCAATGCGTGTCAACGTCAGACCACCAAGCCACCAAAGCAGTCGAAAACGCAAGTCACGCAAGCATGCAGGGCGCAACTAGATCTTAAAGGCTGCAGATTGTAGAGCATTGCATGAATTTGGAGAGGCTTGTGTCCAAACATGGAAGAAAGAATGGTTACTCGCAATGTCACTGCTCGTGCCACCGCCGTTTCTCAATTGATCGAGACGATATTTATTACTGTAGAATTATTTAGAGTAATATTGCCGTCACCAGCAAGAACAGTGGCAGCAGAGCCGTGGCATCACTGTCGTAGCCAGCCGAGCGACAATTTGTAGTAAACTCAATAGAGCTTACGGAGATCAGCATTATCTAGAGTAGCGCCTCTATTTTTGCGATACGATGTGAATCACTACGTAGTATAAAATAAAGTCGCTATTTGTCTGTTTGTTTGTCTGTATGCTTAAATCTTTAAAACTACGCAACGGATTTTGATGCGGTTTATTTTAATGGATAGAGTGATTCAAGAGGAAGGTTTATATGTATAATACACCTGTGCGAAGCCGGGGCGGGTAGCTAGTACAATATAATAACAATATGACATTATTACACGCTGAAATAGTCATAGCCATACGTTGAAAAGGCAAAATCAGTATTACAAACACTATCTACAAACAAATAGGTATTTACTCTGCCAACAACACAATATCATAAACTGTGGTGTGATTCTATGCAAAGAGTACTGTATTCTATGATTAACAGGTTCCTACTACGTAGGTATTTAAATTATACTCGTAGGTAATAGTGATCACTGGTTGTGCAATCCAGACTCAGATACCTTATTCTTTACATTTGACAGACAAGTGTTTACAAATAAGTACCTGTACCAGCCTTTTTAAACAATCCACTGCAGGACGTAGGCCAACCCACGAAGGGTGATTGGGCCATATCCACCACGCCGGCCCAGTGTAGGTTGGTGGATTCACATACGTCAACGAATTCCTTCTAAAAACGTATGCAGGTTGATTTACGATGTTTTCCTTCACCGACAAACTAGTAGTTAGAAATTCCGTACATAAGTTCCAAAAAATCTCATTGGTACGGGATCGGAATTTGAACCCACGACCTGACGATTGCAGGGCGAATGGTACTATTTCTTGACCACCACGGCTTATAAGAATTGTGTACCAGGTTGAAAAATCTATTTGTCTTGCTCATAATCTAGACCTATGTTACTTTTTATTGATTGTGAAAACACAGTTAATTTTTGCTGTACATCATTTTACACTCTACATTCCTTATATACAAAACTAGCTGTACCCACGTTAGCCCGAAATAAAAAGCAGCCTATGTGTTAACCAAGGTGTAAGCTATCTCCATACCAAATTTAATTTAGATCGGTTTAGCCGTTTTTCGTGAAAGAGTAAGAGACATATACCTTACAATACATACTCACAAACTTTCGCAATTATAAAGATATTAGTAGGATATTTGTTTGCGTTAAGCACACAGAGATCATTATTAAATCTCGTAAAATGAACAAATTATACTATGGGACTAAAAGGACATCTGACAAAAATTAGCTGTTCCATACATTCTTTTCAAAAAAAAACTGTCGATAAATTTTTGTACCTATATTTTTCTTAAATATGAGATGATATATTTTACAACCCAAACTAAGCAATGTTTGTGGTATGGCTGTCAGAGACTGATATACTACTTATAATCTTTTTTTTAAATACATACCAATACAAATAATAAAATCCAGACACAGAGCAAACACCTATGTTCATCACATCAATGCTTGCTCTAGGTGGGAATCGAACCCATGTTTCTTACAGTGTTTTGTCTTGTCAGCCACTAACCACTGGGCCACCGAGGCAGTTGAAGTTAAATAGCTGAATAAAAACTCACCTGTCTAAAAAAGAACCCTCTCCCCTTATCCATGGCGGAATACCAGCACACTTGAACGAGCTGCCTGTCCAAACTCTTGAATTTGCGCCCCGCTCCTGCCACCTTCCAGCTGGTTACTACTCTCTGCAGCATCCTGTACACAAATATATAGATACCTAGCTGTACATCCACAGGGTTACACGGAACAGTTAGATAGGTAATAATCTAAATGGAGCTTATTCATGTTTAAGAGTAAACAAGTCGCTCTTCACTCCATACAAACGTCAGTGGGTACCACCAGTGTTTACTGTTGAATATCTAAAACTAAGATTTATATCAATATGTCCTTACAAAATCTACGCTTCTTGCTAATAAAACTGTAAAAAAAAATCTCCACTTGAATTATGTAAGATGTAAGCCGTAGGACATTTGAATTTTAACTCAAATTTTTAGGAAACTTTGGATGCAAAAAAAATATAGTGAAGAACTAAACTGAGTCATCTTTTATGAAAATAGCGGCCTAGTTTAAATATTCGTTAGTTCAAATAACTATTATTTAAATAAACCCATTAAACCGGTTTTTTTTTTCATAATTTACTATAGAGAAAACCTTATGCGCATTTAGTACGCAGCCGTGTTAGGTAATAATTATAGGTATCTTAAAACAAATAAAAACAAAATTATATTGCAATGGGTGCTCACGCACTATATCTACTGTTTATCATCGAATCTATCTCTTCTTCAGACAATACAGCTGAGATATGATTTATTTAAGCTACGCCAAATCTGACTTCGTGTCGTCAACTAGTTTCACCTTGAGAAAAATTTGTTGAGTGTAAAATATTCAACCACTTCACACATTCTAATTGTATCGTGGACTGGAGGCTGGTAAATGACTGCAGAAGAAGGCTGGATTCACACCGCTAATTTTGCAGAGGCTTTAGTATCAATTTGCATCGTAAACGAAAACTATTATCGTTTTCGTAGAGCTCCATTCATTATTACCTACTTCTTTCTCATTTCAGATTCTTACTTCCTGGAATTGACTTAGTTGCTTTAAATATTTAATTAGAAATTGGTTGTAATTTTTTATTTTATGGGACTACTTTATTTAACAGGTACATCCATTAACTATTATTAATTTTTAATTATTCATAATCAAAATTATAATTAGCTATAGCATATTATTTCTCTATGAAATAGCTCCTTTCAGTTTAGTACTATCATTCTGTGTAGCCCACCACAGCTGTTAATTACACCACTATGCTCATTATTGCATGGTAGAATAAAATAACAGTTCATGTTGTATGAACAGAGCTTAGTGCACAAAAAAGTATGATATTTCAATTTTTTAGTACAGATACACTCAACGATATAATGATAGACCAAAACTTGAGTAGGTACCTATCTATTGTTTACAGATTATAACATTTGTTTTTTTTTTTATAGCCTTTTTTGCTGATTGTATTTTATTATATCATGCGATGTCAAGTTTTGTCATTTATTATTATAATACATAATTTCTTCTTTTTTTCGTTTTTTTAGATTCTTTTCTTTTTATTCTATCATGCAATGTCATGTTTATTTTTTTTTGTCTTTTATGATATATTATTATTGTCAAACCGCTAAACTCAGACTTCGCCTGCGCGGTACAGGGGCGCCGGGGGAGACGACACAGGGGACTGAGACAGGCGCGGGCAGCGGGTCCCCGGCGCCCGCACCTGTCTCAGTCCTCTTTGTCGTCTACCCCCGCGCCCCCGTACCCGCGCAGGCGAAGTCTGAGTTTAGCGGTTTGACTATAGTTTATATATATTATTAGGTTAGTAACTCTAATTGTTAAACTTTATTTTTTAACCTTCAGCTTGCTTTCCGGCCTAGGCCTCTTCCATTGTGTTTGACATTTGTTTCTAATTAGAACCAGCAACTTTCTTGAGATCATCTTCGCATCTGAGTTGTTGTCTCCCCTTTTTTCTTTTTCCATCTCTAGGGTACCATTCGACTACATCTCTATTCCACTTTCCTTTCCTGTCCCTCATCATATGGCCTGCCCAGCGCCATTTCTGACATTTTATTACAAAACTTATGTTTTGCGTTTTGTCTTCTCTTTGATTTTTTCCAGCCTCACTTTATTAATCAGTTTTACATTCAGTATACTTCTTTCCATGTTGTTTTGGCACACTTGCAGTTTATTAGAATGATGTTTTGTCAGAGACCATGTGGGACAGCCATACAACAGAATTGGGAAGATGCAGCTGTTGAATACTCTTGTTTTGTTATGGAGAGGTATTGATTTATCTTTTAATGTATCTTTAAGTGACCAAAATCTATTCCATGAGTTTCCTATTCTCTCTTCTATTTCCTTGTCCATCTGTTTCTCATTAGATATTATCTGACCCAAATATTTATATTCTTCTAGATAATCAATTTTGTGGTTATCAATCCAGATTGTCTTCCTTATTCTGTTGGTCATTAACTTGGTCTTTTCCAGGTTCATGCTTAGTCCCACTTCCTTACTCGCTTTGGCTAGATCTTGTAGCATTATTTGTAGTGAATCTGGATCTTTTGCTAGGAGTGTGATGTCATCTGCAAATCGCAGGTGACTAAGCAGAGACCCATTTATATTGCGGCCCAATTTCTTCCGGTTCAGTTTTTTTAATATTCTTTTCCAAAACCGCCGATAATATCCTTTGGGTTTTATTACATAATCTTAAAAAGGTATGATCTATTGCAAATATAAAGATGTGGTCTTCAATAATTTAAAATATATATATATATATGATATATTTGCAATTGGCAAGAAGTATGTATGAAAAGTTATAATAAGAAGTACCTATGTAAAAAGTTAAGTATAGCTGATTACACATTAAGCCCGATTACAGAGGCGCCATCGTAATTATATTAGCTAAATAGCATAGTTCTGTTTCTTTCTCACTTTAGGCATTCGATAGAGAGAACGGTTTTTACGTAGCTATTAAATTTACGCTCGCGCCTCTGTAATCGGGCTTACTATCTATACAATCGAATTAAAAGGTAATTTAAAAAGTTACATCTTTTATGGGTTCTGAAACACTATTTGTAATATTCTAGTATACCTACTACTATAGTTCGGCCATTCAGAGAATGCGTTCCTGACACGTCATCTTGAAAAAATGTTTTTGGCCGATATCTCGGAAACTATGTACAGGGCAAAAAACATTAAGATCATTATTGTAGAAAATAAAATTTCGCATCTTTTGTTTCCAGTAAACTTATTTGTAAAACTTACCGTTTACGGTTTATGGCCCATTTAATGAAATTTCATTAAATGGACCTCAAAACATTAAATGGTAGATAAATCGTAATCGGTAAGTTTTACAAAAAAGTTTAATGGAAACAAAAGATGCGAAATTTTATTTTACGAACGGCCGAACTATAGGATAGTGAAAAAAATGTACTTTTTATGTTACTCAATCAATCAATCATCCATAGAATAAATCAAGTCGATTCTTGAATTAGACACAAACAAACAAAAAGGCTTACAGATTTACAATGTTAGTAAAAAAATTGCACATATTATGTGAAGTATTAATCAAATCACACTTACATCATAATCTCTTATCAAAATGGAATGGAATCAGCAAATTACGAGCGATAATATAAAAGTGACTTTACTTCATCACACCGGCATTGATACTGAAGTTTCAATACCAGATAAGACAAATATTATGTGCCCATACATTGCAATGTCCATTCCAATTCACATGACTTGATGTTATTGTTAAAGTGAAAGGACAATGGCAATTATTTTGCTAAGTTTTCCATTATGCGCTTCCTTGGTAATTTATCAATTAGTTAATGCGTAGTCATGAGAATGCAGTTGGAACGTGTGGATTACATCCATTTAGCCGGCTGATTACATCTAATCAAAGCAGTTGTGCTGTGACAGGCAGAGAGTACACACATATGCAACATGTGTAAGAGAGTGCAAAATGTCGTCCGAAGACCAGAGCCTCGAATGCAAAATTTTAAGTGAACTAATTGATCTTTATAGAGATTTGACATGCCTCGCGACTTGGAACTATTACAACAACACGATACTAGTAGATTTCATGACGGGAGAACACTCGCGACTGATTCGCAAGCGTGTTGGCGGATGGATGAGGTCCGTGTAGCCGAAACATAATTCTCGGATGGAAACCAAGTTCTCACCAAGGTCACCCCTGTTGGGACGCTGGATTACATCCGTCTGGAAAGGGCTTAAGTGAAGCTAGCAATAATGAGGCAGCTGTTAAAAAGCACAAACTCAGTAGGTATATTGTAAAATAAATGCGAAATAATATTTTGTCTGTCTCACAGAGCAATGCGCGGTTATTTTATTCGTAGTACAGCTTTAAGTTTAAAAGGATTTTAAAATCTCGATTACATAAGTGCAAGTGCTATAATTATTAAATAAGCACCAACTCACCTGATTTTTGCAAAAATAACAGCACTAATGTCCTATTCTTCCGAATATACGAAGCAACAATATAGTATTACGTAGTTAAAATTTTACTATAAACTCCACAATATTTTCAAAGTTATAAGCTTAGAATTTTAGAAATAATTTATAACATATTAATAGTTAATTTTATATGACACAAAAGGATACTACGTATCTTGAGAGATTCGTAAACACAGAACAATATTACTAGGAGTTCGTAAAATAAAAGTTTGTTATTGTTATTGACTTCCTTGACATTTAAAATACAGTGTTACTATGATTACAACACAAAAGTATCTAAGCTAGCTCAAACATTATTCAGCAAATAATTATTAGACGCTTATTCAAAAAATAGAGCTGCTGATATTTACTAATAATTTGATATTTTAGATTATTGGTATTCTTTAAATATTCCTTAATTTTCAATTAGTTTAGTTGTTTTTTTACCTTTACTTACATAGTTTATATTAATTTATACTGGGTTATCCATAACTGGTATAATATTATACTAATGGGAATTGGGAAACAACATTTTCATACATTTATGTTGATTCTAAGTTGCAATTTTGGATGGAACAGATGATTTTTTTTCTAGAATTCCGGGTTCGCCATGGGGCGACCATGACCACACCATGGGCTAAAAAATACTTATAATTTTAACCTTAGTTACCCCATAACGCCGCCGCGCCAGCTGAAAGTTCTACTTTTTTTGTAGCCTAGTGTTTGTCAATTTTTTTATTCATACAAAACATAGTTAATAATAGTAACTTGTAGTATGGCCAAGAATCTATTTTAAACTAGTTCTGTTATATAATAATGTTTTGTAAGTAAAATGTGTACTAAGTAAAATTATAGTAAAGTATAAATTATAGTCAATTGACTATATTTAAAAATAAGATAGGTTTAGTAAGTAATTTTTAAGATTTTTAAGACATTTACCTAATATTATTATGTTTGCTATGCCCTACTAGGCAGGGTATATACTTAGCTTTTAAGAATGCTCTGTATACATGCAAATAAATAAATTCAATTCAATTCAACAACAGAGATACCAGGGCCCTATTTTATAAAGCTACAAGTCTTGTACTTGTAGTAAAAAACTGGCAACATTGACGGAATCCGCATTCGTGATTGGTCGAGACTGCGTCATTAATGTCAATTTGCCTGTAGAATTGTAACTTGTAGCTTTATAAAATAGGGCCCAGGGGGTTAACGTGGTCGATCGAGAAAAGAAAGAAAAAGATGCATTAATTTGATGAGGCGTGAGTTGAAAGAGACATGAAAAATATCTCGATTCAGTTGCTAGTTGCCGTGTTTTCCTACCAATATTGTCAAATTCCAATACATATAAAATATATTTGACAGTGACAACCTCTAGTAGTGATTGTCCATACATTTTTGCGGTTGAGGATTGCCTCAAGCGACAACAGCGCTATCTCTCTGGTCGTTATAGCTTTGTGTATAAAACTAAATAAAAGGCAAGGACAAAGTAACGAGACAGAGTTATGGTAAAGTATGTATCTGAGACATTTTCATACGTCAAAATAACTTACTATTATCGTGGTCGTATGCTAAGCTGATGGCAGTGTTTAATACTAAATCGTTATTTATTTAACATACAATTTAACTTCAATTAGCTATGAGATCATATACATTTTAAAAATAAAAAACAACAGCAGCATAGAAATAAGTCTAAGAAATAATAATAACTAGTATACTATAATATACTTACATTAAACGACAAAAAAAAGGTAGGTAAGTTCGTATAGGCCGGGTGGCTAGCCCTGGTGTCAGAGTAAACGAAAATAACAATGTATTTGGTACACAGAGTAGGATTAAGATATGTATAACCAACCAATAAACATACTTATGTATTGTCGTATGAGTTCAATTGATTTTAGTTTAGTTGTATTATTTTAATTATTATGCATAATTATTTTGCTATTTATAAACTATTATAATTTTATTATAACATATAAATGATGTTATGACTCATATTTAGCCATCACTGGCTCCATAGTGTATACCTGACAACACTATAAAGTTTTCAATAATGACAGTTGATGTCAGTGACTTTGACAACCCATTTATTATTGACAGTTCCAGCTTTTGATTTTTAATTTTATGTCGCACTGATTCGATTGCCGCATTTACAATATTTTTAAAGGAAGCTTCAACCACTAAAATAATTTTACCCCAAATAGAATTTTAAAAAATGTTCGCAGTACTTCTATCAGTTTCTGTATTACATAGATTGATTATTCAGTTTATCAATTATTTAAGTAGGTAAATGAATTACATAGTTATGAATGAAGAGTGTGGCTCAAGGATGTTTTACACCATACTAAACTACATCCATGGTGTGGCTGCAAAAAGTTAACATAGCTCTGTGAAGTTAAAACGTGCGCCAAAAATAACAGCATGCAATTAATGGTAGTATCCCTTAGTTTGTGAATGAATGCATGCATGCAAGAAACAAGTACATACCTACTTTAAACATGTTAATTTTTTTCATTTTTCAATGGTGTTTTAAGATTTGAGCAAGGATTTTGTATATTTAGCATTTTCATAGGTAGTTCAAAAGGTTGGCAAATCGGTTGATTATGTAGGCAATGATATCTAGAGTAAAGTAAAGTAAATTTTTAAAGTAAAGTAGAAAATTTAAAGTAGAAAATATCATTACCGTGGTAGAGGTACCCAGTTGAAAAGTTAAGAAGTTAAAAGTTGTGTATTATAGTAGCTATAGGATACCTACAAAAAATACATACCCAGTACCCACCTACAATACTACTTTGTGTTGTATAAGATATTGCACGCCCGAAAAGGGTAAGACTGTGATACTTTTCTTATCATTTTTAACAACTTATGTACCAGTTTATAGCAATAAACGATATTCTATTCTATTCTATTAAGAACTTCTTTGAGCAAATTGCTATTGATTAATTCCTCTGTGGTAATAAGAAAAAATGTGGCTGATAACCTCTTTGCTGACAACACAATATTTATTTTAGTTAAAATTTTAGTGTTATTTTTACTTTTGTAAATTAAATTAGGTACTTATTCAAAATGTAGGTTTGCACGACAGCAACAGAAAATATCAAATGTAAAAATATACAGCCAATTTTTGTACAAAATAATTTTAAGTGTAGACGTAAGTATAAAAAGGTATGGCTGCATTGTTCACTAGTATTTTTACCAACTTTGATTCGTTATTAACTAAATTGTTTGCTGATTCATCGTGAGAAATCATTTAAAATAAATGAGTGAAAAGAGTGCGAATTAGACAAACTAAAAAAGAAAGACCTAATGCCCCCGATCCAATAAAACTCATTGTATGAGATATCCTCTCGGGTACCAGTAGGTACTATTATTTCTAATGTGCCTTGGGTCTAAGGAGAAACAAAATATTTCCTGAAAAAAGTGCGATTTGCGATGTATGGTATAATTTGTACTGAACCTGTTCCTTTAGTAGAAGACGTAAAAGTTCTACAAATCGCAAACTTATGATGGGCGTACTATACGATTGCCCGCTTGTCTGCCTGCTGTGTGAAAGAAAGATGGGGCGTTTTTGTGTGCTAGCTGTCGCGTTTGTTTTATTCCTATCTCAATTTACAACACCAATTGTGATCTAGGCGTCTCGCTCTAGCAATGAGCGTCATTGACCTCCTTCAAGCCCACCAATCGAGTCGATATTTCGCCGCGTGTTTACACAGAACGTGCTTCAGTGTGCGTTCGAGCGCTGTGCGTCTGTGCAGCGCAGGCTATTGATGTAAACATTCTCTTGGCATTGTTTCAGTGCGTTTCGAGGATCGTGCAGGATCCGTGCAAGGCGCCTGCAAAACGCTCATGTGAACAGCTGATTCAAAAAGTGAATTTCAAGTTAAATTTTTTGTGGATGTGAATAAATTCTTGAATGAACCAAACGCTGAATCGGAGGACCCTTTGTTTAGAATCTGTGGATTTACTAGCCAGAGGTCAGTAATTAATTTCTATTTTATGTGTTTTGTGTACAGTACTTACACAATACACATACAAGTATTTCATACAGGGTGTCTCGTCATTTGCATTAATGTGAATTTCTTAGGTAACATACTTCATAGTATCGACAACCAACTTAAATAAAATTTAAAACCATCAAAGTTAAGTGCGCTACCTATTTCTATAATAAAAATAATTAGTTCGATAGTTAAACCAGCTCAGTTTCCACAAAAACCTGTACACAAACCAGTTCGTTATAAATACCATAACAACCATAAGAATAAGTAATAGATACCTAATAAGACTTCCTAACAATTACAAGTTATATCTATATCTAGGTAGTCACTGAGCAAATCGCGCGTAGGTATGTTCACAGGTGAAATTCCTAGAAGTGTTTGTTTTATCAATATCATAACGATATAGTTACATACCTGTCTAAAGTACCACAGTAAGAAAGTACCTACTACCTTCGTCTGCCTATGTTATCGATTTTGACGGTAACGTAACCCAATTTAGGCAAAATACCAACAGGTATCCACAGTTACACTACTTGGCATTTCGACTCTACTTCTACTTCCGTGATAGGTCAGGTTGGTTGTAAAAATAAAACTACCTAATTAAAGTTTTGTGTCTTACTGTATTCTTATCTCGGTTATCAAACAATTTAAAACAGGTTGAGATGTGACTCTTGATAAGTTGGCTGATATACCTACCTAACCAGTAGTTTTATCTTTCTTCTTATAAATAAACTATTGAATCAAACAGCTCCATTGCCAAGTTTACTAGATGGTAAGCACAGTTTGTGCTCTAAACTAGTGCCTTATACTCTAACAAAAGCATCTATCGATATTTTAATCTATGAATTAATATTGTTTGTTACACAACGATTCTGACTTATATTATTGTCAGAGGAAGATCTGACGAACATACTTACAAAATCTATGAATTAAAGTAGATATCCTAAACAAAGTTTATCTGACATATTAATCTTCTTCCTGAGTTGTTGAGTCTTCTTGAGCTAAAAAAGTTGACATAATATATTTTAAATAAAGCGATTTTGCTATGATACCTACTTTTAATCAAAATTTCCATAGCTTTCTGGTCAAAACTACGAAACGTGAATTACAACACGGCGTTCAGAAATAGTGGTGTCCTTGTGGTGGTAACTGCTGGCGCCGCGTCGCGTCGGTTGTGCGAAATTAACTTCGTTTACTAGCCTCTGCCTCTACGGTACTGTTACCTACTCTATGTAGATATTTTCAATGTAAACAAATATTTATATTTCATTTCTAATTCATGCAACTAAGTTATTAATCAAAATTTTAAGCAGGTAAATTATGTACGACTGTACTGTACGTGTACTAATTTGGTCCTTCGAGCCGAATGCAATGGATTAAAACATAGGTATATCCTCTGCATATTATGGCAAACAATAAAACACAGAAAAATCTCCTGTAACGAAGTTAAAATAGATCCCTTGTAAATTGTAATCCAAGCCTTAGGTTTATGTATTTATACCTCAGAGCATTAAATAATCTTATTTTGAGACCTATAGGACCTACCAACATAATTTTCAACACAAAACGCACATCATTATAAACAATCATACATGCGATTATTTTGTACCTCCATAAAATGCGTAAGCCTAAACAATAGAATAGTAGCTGCGAATAGTAGGTTCTGTTTGCAAACAAAAATTTGAAGGTCAATAGTTACCAAGCAACTGGACATACATACATAATTTGTAATCAATTCAAAAGTCTGCTAGGTAAGTAGGCTGTTGTATCGCAGCACGTGGTCAACCCACGTTTGTCGTTTCCCGCGTATTTTATAAACACGGCCTTCAAGAGTAGAGACACAAGTCATAAAACTAAGTCACTAGCACCACGCGAAATATAAATTTCATCATCAATGTTTGAACACGTTGTTTCAGTCTTCAAGAGTATCATTTCTCATTCACTATTATGCATTTTATGTAGAGCTCCAATGGGGATGTTTACTAGGTATAAAAATCATTATTATAATTAATCCGTCAGTTAGATTTTTAAAAAATATTGGACACATAATTTTTCTTTTGTGAATAAAACAATCAGTGACAAAGATAAACCTTGTCAAAGTTTGAGAGTGGGGGCTCGTGACGGCACTAGCCGGTACATTTGATAGCGGTTAGTGACGTCACGTGGAACTTTAACGGGCCATATCTTCATCATTTTTTGTTAAATTGACAAAATAAAAAATACGTGTCTCTTTTTTTTGACAATCTATTTGACAAAATAAATATATTTTTTTAGTTAACAAGCCTATTATGACCACTTTGGATTTGTAATTTAGTTTGTTGCAATGCAACTAACCCTTTGCTCTTTTTGTATTCTAGTCTAGAGTATATTTTTTCGAATGTGAAAATTGTAACAATGTAGCATTGTGTGACAGACCTGGTGCTCTCTTTGTCAAAAGGTGGTATGAACAAACTATTGACACTCATCAAATCAACTTATTACATTCGCGCAATAAAATAAAGTATCACTTCATAATAGGTAATTTTAGAATTTACCTAATCTCAAATTGCGCAGTACTTACTGCGTAGTCCGTGTACTTGCGTAGTTTTATCGCTGCGCTGTATGGTTTTGTAAACAGGTTTTTGTATATCTTGAAGGACACAATCGGTTTTATAATTTTATACTTGTATAGGTTGCTCATTATCGTAATTGCCATAGATAGATAAAATACATTTCTGTCTGGCTTGCTTCTCACTAGTGAAGTCTATATAGGTTCTTAGATGATTTTTATTTTAATTAACTTCTAAAATGATCCATTCTTTACTGTCAGACTCTTGCAGACTTTTTTCTCGTCTAGAATGCTTAATCTGCTTCCTATAATTATTTTTCGTAAAAATGGCAAAACCGCCTTCCATAGTGTACAAAATTCAAATATTTCGCTCGAATTTTTTACATTATTGTTGATTTTTCAAAAACGACTCAGCCGATTTCTTAAAATTTAAATGGGACTTCGGGAATTTTCTTACTAAAAAATAATTTTTCGATTCGGTTCACAATTGGCGAAATTATCGATGAACATACAAAAAAAAACATACAGACGAACATAGAACCTCCTCCTTTTTGCAAGTCGGTTTAAAACTTAATGCCAACGACCTAGCTGGCTGGCGATAGTTGATTTCCCTACAGAAATGATAATAACCTTCCAAACAATTTTCTATAAGTGGTGGTAAATCTCAAAGGGTAATTTACCATTCCAGACAGTGTAGGATGGCACGTCACTGCATTAACTCGAGTGCGGCTTGCACTCCGTCTGGGTCTGACAGACTATTGTGGTCTGGGTCTGGTTCGCCGCCCCCGACAGCCGTCGCGACGGGGAGTGGACTCGGATGATGAAGAGTCTTGCAGGGTCGATGGTATCCTCAGCTTTTATTTACAAGTAGCGTCGAGATTTGAAACAAATAAATTTAATAATAAAAATTTTTCGGCTCGCCGGAAAATTGAAATCCCCGGCGAGCCGGGGATTTCAATTTTCCGGTGAATTTTTCGGGAAACACCTTTCATGCAAGGTTTGTTCCCAAAATTACGAACACAACTGCAAGAAGTCAACAAGATTCGGTAGAACACTCCTTTGAAATAATGTTCCGGATTGTTGTCATAATACTATGAAATAGGTGTATTTGTTTTGTACCGTGTATTCGGAAATAAAAATAAAACCATAAACTAATTGCATACCAAACGATAATATGATACGAATGAAACGATATTATGGTCTATAGTGTTACATCACTTCTCTAAATAATATTATTGTTCAGTACGTTTTTACTTGCAGTAAAATAATATAATTATTTTATTGTAGGTATATTTTCATCTACCTACTTATATTTTTTTTCTCTCTTGTTCTCCCTATTTTACTTATTTGTTGACTGACTCATTGTGATGAAGATCCTAAGCCTCTCTGCGTTTAATTTTATTAATGACGCCATTATCATTTATTGTTAGTCGTTGTCGTCCCTTTGTTCGTCGTCGAGTATCTCATAAAGTTTGTAATAGAAAATCAATAAGTTTTGTCCTTTACGTCGCTTATTACTGAATATTGCGTCTTGATAATTAAAAAAGACACTATTATGAATATCAATCAGCTAATTAAGTTCGTATAAGCTGGGTGGCTAGCCCCGGTGTCAGAGTTTTTAGGCCGCCTGAGGGCCTCTGACAAAAAAAAACTCTCTGGTTAAAACTCCGGGACCTACAATATAACGTGTCATCTGAGCCACGGTAGCGCAGTTGGAAAATGCCACCCGCGGTCACCCATCCAAGTACTGACCGTGCGGAACGTTGCTTAAATTCGGCGATCGGTGACAAACGTCTATAGTCAAACCGCTAAACTCAGACTTCGCCTGCGCGGGTACGGGGGCGCGGGGGTAGACGACAAAGAGGACTGAGACAGGTGCGGGCGCCGGGGACCCGCTGCCCGCGCCTGTCTCAGTCCCCTGTGTCGTCTCCCCCGGCGCCCCTGTACCGCGCAGGCGAAGTCTGAGTTTAGCGGTTTGACTATAGTCAAACTATATGTTTTACAAATAATGATTATTCGCGATTTCAACTTGAAATTTCAAGGTTGATCAGGTAGGTGGTCATAAAAATGTCCTTCGTGAAGCAAAACATCCTTACTAATATTATAAATGCGAAAGTAACTCTGTCTGTCTGTCTGTCTGTCTGTCGCGCTTTCACGCTAAAACTACTGAACCGATTTGAATGAAATTTGGTACACAGATAGTCTAGAGCCTGAGAAAGGACATAGGCTACTTTTTGATTCGAAAAAATAGTTTTAAAGGGTTGAAAACGGGGGATGAAAACGCATTGGCTAGAATCTTAGAAGAAAAAACTTATTTTCTACCATGACAAATGGTAATTTGCATCTTGACTTTCCAAATTACATTCTCTATGCCCAATGCCCATTCAAGGCTGCTCGAGTTGCAAATGTCAAAGTCAATCAATCTTTTCCTGTAAAATTTAGAGAAGGTTACATGTATTTTTTCAGTTTAATTACGTAGTTTTCATTCTAATAGGTATGCCTACAAAACGCAAATCGAATCTAGCGCGTAGTTCTAGCGGAGCTCGCGTAAAGAAAATTGCTAGAAGCCAAGAGTCTGAAGAGCACACTTAAATGCGTTTGACATTAGATGCCGAGCGCCACGCATCTCAGAGAGCTGCTGAGACTCAAGAGCGAAACCAAGCGCGTCGAATTTTAGATGCTGAGCGTCACGCAGCTCAGAGAGCTGCTAAGACTGAAGTTGAAAGTCAAGCGAGGCGACTTTTAGATGCTGAGCATCACGCAGCGCAAAGAGCTGCTGAGACTCAAGAGCAAAAAACCAAGCACGTCGAATTTTAGATGCTGAGCGTCACGCAGCTCAGGGAGCTGCTGAGACTTAAGGAGAAAGTCAAGCGCAGCGACTTTTAGATACCGAGCATCACGCAGCGCAAAGAACTGCTGAGACTCAAGAGCAAAATACCAAGCACGTCGAATTTTAGATGCTGAGCGTCACGCAGCTCAGAGAGCTGCTGAGACTTAAGGAGAAAGTCAAGCGCAGCGACTTTTAGATGCCGAGCATCACGCAGCGCAAAGAACTGCTGAGACTCAAGAGCAAAACCAAGCGCGTCGAATTTTAGATGCTAATCATTAGACGTTAAGCAAAAAATTGCATAGTTCCTGTAGGACAGGACAAAAACTATCGAAAGCAAAACTGTCGCCACTATCACAAAGACGCTAAGTGATTAATTCCTCTATGACACTTAACGAAACGTCATATCGAAACGTAATTAGATGACAGGTGACATTGTCTGCAGACTTTTATAAATCACAGGTACCATGGCAAGGGGACAAATTGTTTTTCCACCATTATATCCCCTTGAAGAGGAAATAAAGTATGGATTGAAAATGACAACTGACATTAAAATTGGATAAAATGTTTTATTCCCTCTGCATGCTACATGTTACTATGACGTTTAATAACAGGCCGTCATTTTGTCTGACATTAAAAATATTTTTAAATGTTCTATCATTAGAGGTTTAACATGTTTCTTTATTCTACCTTTATGGTACAGAATCATCATACTTTAATATTATCAATCCGAAAAGTTTGTTGGTTTGTTCCTCTTTGACGCAGCAACAGAGCAAAAGATTGAATTGATTTTTGGTATGGATACCTATGGTTTAAAAGACAGAAAGTGATAACAGGATACATTTGTATCCCGAGAAAATTGGTGATTCGCATGGGATAGGACAATAACTGTTTCTCAGCAATGGAGCAACGGATTGACTTGATTTTTGGGGTGAGCATAGTTTGGAAGACGGAAAGTGACATAGGATACTTTCCTTTCCGAAAAAATTGCGGTTCCCGTGGGATAAGACAATAACTTTTTCTCAGCAACGGAGCAACGGATTGCCTTGACTTATTGCATGAATATAGTTTGAAAGACAAAAAGTGACAAAGGCCACTTTTTATCCCAAAAACTTTAACAGTTTCCGTAGGATAGGATGAAAAGTAAGCGAGCGGGCCGCGGTAGCAGCCGTCTAAGCGCCAGAAATAACCTGTCATTTCAAGTTTAGTACGTTCCTACATTTTTCGCACTCCTTCGCGGCACTCAACAGCGCTAGCCCAGACTCGGGCTCCATAACGGAGCTTGCGCTCCCGCCATAATGACGGTGTGTTTCGGAGCACAAGACACATCGTCATCCACCACTCGGGAGTAACCAGCACTGAGCGTCGGACAGCATTCCAACGTCCTGATCCCAGTGCAACGGGTCAGTCATAGTAGCCCAGCGCCTGCCTCTTCAACTGCAGAGGGCAGTGAGAACAGCCATCGCGATACAGACACTTCTCTTCCCCTGCAGCCCCACTGCGTCTTCCAACAGGTTGACGGCCTAGCGGAAGGTAGGGTAGGTGGCGGCACCCACACAACCAGTTCCATCCCACCGCAGCCCCTAATCCTCGCAAGAGCGTCGCAAGAGCAGCACTGCAGCCCGCCTCAGAAGCAACACTCCTCATAAGGCACGCAACCTACCGGCCATCCTCTCAGCTGCTTTAGTTTAAAGCGGCTGCACTACGAGTGCCGGCCTCTAAGCTGCCTTGCGGGAAAGACCCAAAGAAGAGGGAGACTTCGAGCGCCGCCTTTTCAGCTGCCTTAGACCTCACCTGCCACGACAAGGCGGGAATACACAGGGGGGTTGTATATACACTCCAACCGTAACTTAACCAACAAAAGCATTCCTCTAAGGTATTTTGATGTTTGTCGCTTAGGTTAGGTTTCGCAGCCGACATAAACATTAGCCAAAATCAAAATATAACGCGGGCGAAGCCGCGGGTAAAAGCTAGTAGAGTATATATTATACAAATAAAACAATATCGCATCTATTCGGAACCAGGCTTATTAAATGTGTTACGGATTTTGGCCTTGTTAATTTCGATTTCGTTTTCAGTCTTAGTAATAACGTTACACCGACCTAAATATTACTCAAATAACAACTAATTACTCTTAGCGTGCACGAGAGATTGGTAAACTGCAATGAACTTGCGGTTTCCAATGACTACATGATTTATAAGTTATGTCAGACATTAATTGGAGCAGAATTGAGGACGAATTTTCACCACGTTGTTACAAAAGAATAGGTTCGTATTGCGTAGTAACTTTAAATCATTTTGGTAGAAGTCTCGCTTCATAAATTCACGTAACTACTAAGTGATCAGAAGTTTATGACGAAGCAAATGTCTTATCTCTATATACACATCTGGACAAGTACAAGACAATTAATTTAAAGATCATGGCCAGAGAAGTCCGGGCGTTCGCAAATAAAGACAACTCCAGCTGTATTCTGCTTATTGCCTACTGACATAGAGTTAATAACGCGTAATAAATTTTCCACGGTCCAAGGTTTTGGCAGTGTACCTACTGGTAAAACCTTTAATACCATATTATATTATTATAAAATACCCGGAGATGCTCCTTAAATAAAAAGAAACACACATTGTGTAATTATTTGTGAACCGAAGCAAGTCGCAATTTTATAATACGGTGTAGTCTTTCCTACATCTTTATGGTCTCGGTTGTTTTCTCATGTCAGAGGCCTTCAGGCGGCCTAAAAACTCTGAAACCAGGGCTAGCCACACGGCCTATACAAACTTACTTACTCATGTTACGGACCCTAATATTAGCATAAAATTGTTCAACGTAGAATACTGTTTTAGCGTTATTGTCTTGACGACATTGTATCAGATGAGGAAGAAATAAGTATATGTACTTACCAACAGCAAAGTGGCATAGCAAGGTAAAGTAATTACAAAGGATAGATATAGTAAAGTGCAGCTCAACAGAAATGATACTAAAAATAGCGGTTAATGTGAAGAAATATTTGTAATCAATAACCTTGATCTATTATGAAGTCAGATTTCAAATAGCTGTAGAGCTGATATAGAAGATATTATTTGTATAATAGTAATTTTATTTTTAAGATAATTTGATGCAACTACTTCCTATGTACTTATCAATAGCTTCATAATAATATTCTCGAATTCCAGATGTTATTATTTCAAGGGCAGTAAATTGAGATAAAAAATTTCTGAGCACTGCAGTTTTTAAAAGCTTAATCCTATTTGTACAAATTTGAAATTTCGTAATAATATACGAGCAAAATTGATAAGAGATAGCTTGTTAAATCTTGTAAAAGCTACGATTTTGAAATGTAAGTACTAAGTTGTAAGCTGTACCACATATTACAATACAACTAGGTACCTGCGCAAGTTTAGAAATCTCAAATTGTTATAGCGTAGTAACAACGTAGTAGACATACATATGAGCCGGCTGATACAGTAGTTCAACTGTCTGTGGTTTTGCCATTTTATTGAACTGCAAATGTTTATTCAGAAGTATAGGATTACACAGCGAGCGATTATGCTCGATGATGAGTTTTTACGCAATGGAATGGACATCACGCGTTAGCCAATGATGAGCGTAGGCACTTGCAATAACATTATACGCGCTATTTCAAATCTGGGCCAGGCTTATCTGTCGTGCATATACGAGTACATATCATGGGCTCTAGACTTCGTTTTCTCTAAACTCCTAAAAGTACATTATTGTACATGTAAATTGAGTATAGGTTTTCGACTGGAGACCACGTACGTGCAACGTAAGATCCGTCGACGGACGACCAAATTCAGACCGTAGGAACGGTCCGGATGTAAGCCGCTTCTAACAGGATCTTCTTAGAAGAAATCTTTAGGGGAAGCCTATGTCCAGCAGTGGATATCTTACGACCGATATGACGATGATTTAGGTATGTCGTCCTAGACTGCGGCAAAGCGTAAAATATTTAAAAATTAATTCTGTTATGCGTGTTAAAATTACGTTTTTATTTTAGAGCGAATAAAAACGAATTGCACTTATGCGTCCGTATCTAAGAGCCTAATTCATCGTCTAGCTCAGACACCGGTGACGGGACACACTGTATAAACGCATATTTCAAGGTTCGCACATGCACTTAGTAACGTGCGATACGATCTGATATAATAATTAATATAATGAACCATCGATGTTCACGTCGTGATCATGCATACAAGGTTTTAATTCAGTTAAATCTTAATTATTACCTAGGTAGGTACCTATTTTGTATGCCTGTGCCATTTAATTTAAAGGGATACAAATGAAAAATATAATTATTAATTTAGTAATTGCTTACAACAATGTATGTTAATTATACAGGGTGTCCCAAATAATTATTGGTCCATGAACGTTCCGCGTGTTTTATTTTATAAATTTATATTAATGACTGTAATTTAAAGTTATTTGATAACATATTTATTTATTCATTCATTCATTGCTTTGTATTATTTTGTATGAAAAAACTAAACTTTGCCGTATTTAAGAAAATTCATACTAAATTCTCTCATTTATTTGTAAACTAAAATAATAATATTTAAAAAAAGATACATAATCACTTAATCAGTTCGGTCAGTGATAAGGATTACACACATTTTTTATATCAATAAGTACGTGCGGAAGATTCATTTGACTTCTTTTCTTTCGGAAATTTTAAAATCTAGGTATAACCCTATTATTTTAAGAAGTTGTTCATGAAAAAAAATCGTCTGTCAATGTAATTAAATTACTAGTAACGGTATCTGAACAACTATTTCGACATGAAATAAGGAAATCATCGCGTTTCTCAATTCTGATCCTAGCTTGAAAAGTTTTCTTAGTAGAATCCAAGGTTTAATGCACAAAAATAACTGCTTTAGTTAACCGCTGTGGTTGAACGTAAAAGGACATGTTCTTTTTTGTATGGGATTTTGGCTCAATGACGGGCTCTAAACCATAATAGGGAGAAAAATCAACTTAATTCGATGAGGCATAGTGTTTTTTAATCGAACAGTCAATTAAAAAGCAAACAATTTTTTTTTTGCTTTGCGTTATTGCCATATTAACAGCTATTAAAGTCATCCACCATGTTGTGGATCATGGATGTAAGAAAGGAGTCAATCGGCAACAAGATTCAAAATCTTCAGATTTAAATGTCACGGTTGTCCAAAAAAGTCATCGCCAATCTGTCAGGTTTGTAATACTTCGAAGTCCATTATGGTAATCATGTCGTAAATAATAAGAATTGAATTGTCGCAATGGCAAAGATATCACAATGCATTCGTACATTGAAAGCCGAATGAGATAAAACAATAGCAAACCGTAAACAGTATTACCAGTTTATATTTTCATAGTTCCCAGAAAAATGAGGCGAAATTCTCCAATAACAAATATAATGCATGTAGTAGTATGATTTGATACCTACATTGTATTTTCGCAATCACTAAGATTGAAAAATATCGTAGCTCATCTCAAAACAATTATGCGTGTATTCGCGAAATTCCTTAGATATTCGCGACAAAACTATTTATCAAATCATACTACGACACTCATATTATATAGCATGAAGATCCTTTATCATTTTAAAATAATAATGCCTCATGATCGATAAAGTAATACAAAAAATCCCTGCGTTTAAATTCAATAACCAGTCGAGTTAAAATTCCCCGTGATTCGGGTGATTTCCCACAAAGCGGCAACTCTGAAATTAACTTTTTCATTCTCTAGGTACACAAGATGGAAGAAAATTCAAATCATGGGTTGCTAGGCCTGCGATAATGATAAATGTTTTGCTTTTTTTCTAAAGCGGTTGGATTTTTTTCAGTATTTTTTCCTGATTCGTCATATTTTTGTCTATAAAATAAAAGCAAGCCAGGTATGGGCCAGGTTTGAGAACATCACCAAATTTATGAAGGTTTTTGCTACGGACATATACACCGGCATTATTTATTTGCAGAATTTAACTCTTTCATTAAAAGTAAATTTGTATAGGCCGGGTGGCTAGCCCTGGAGTCAGAGTTTTAAGCCGCCTGAAAGTGATCTTATAACACAACTAGTACCTACAATTTACCGTGTCATCCGAGCCACAGTAGCGCTCAGTTGGAAAATGCCACCCGTAGTCACCCATCCAAATACTGACCGTGCGGAACGTTACTTCATTTCGGTGACTCTTTCATTAAATGGTAGGTATTTAATCATAGAACATGAGTCGCTTGAACTAGCTAAAAAGCTAGTTCTCATTTTAGGTCAGTAGTATTTATTCACTACGATGAAATAGTAATTGTACTAATTGTCTGACTATGTGAAATTTAACCAGGAAATGGTATTCCTATTCCCTCGAGGTATATAGTGAGTGATAGTCGAGCGCATTTCATCATCATATTTTCAGTTTTAATACAGCCACTGCTGAACATAAGTGTTCTTTATAGATTTCTAATCAGACTTCGACCGGTTGAAAGTGGCTTACATCCAGCATGAACTTGTGCGATAAATTTATCCATCCATTCATAAACCTTAGGATGTCCACTGCTAGACATAGGCCTCCCCTATGGATTTCCAATAAGACCGGTGGGAAGCGGCTTACCGATAAATTTATAGCTCACACAAAATCAAATTAAATCTGTCAGTCAGTAAACTGACACCAACTTGTTAAACTTTTTATACCATTATTATGTCCAACTCCACAAACTAGTTAGCCGGTGTTTTCTGTAGCCTTGTGTACGTTATTCCGCTCCATTGAGTTGCCAGGTGTTGTGTTACCAAGCAGTTTACTCGTTGGTTGCGCTCGCGCACGCGGCCAGCTGAGCAGGAAACTCCGTCATTAGCATTGCTATTGGCTAATTCATTAATTTCTAATTCAGTGCTTAGCATTTTGGTTGTGCAAATATTTGAAGTCAAACACTACGGTAGGACGCCTTTGGCAAAGAGTTTCTAACTTGACGCTAAGAATCTTTGTTTTGTGGAAAACAATGTGAAGGTCAATCTGATAAAGAAATAAACCGTGTAGCCAATTACACAAAATAATGATAATGATGATGTTGAATCTGATATGATTTTCTCAGATGTAAAAAGTACGTTACCAAAAGCATAAACAGAATCTGGTAATTTATATTTCATTGCTGAACAGAGATGTTCCGATCTAATGAGCAAAATATTTATAATTTAACACTTGGCCACTACACATTAAGACGTTACTTAATAGAACGTTATGTCGTTTAGATTTTTTGTTTTGTCCAAAGTGGATAAGAAACAAAATAGCACATCTGTTATCTACTTTTACTCTGATTTTCAATGGAATGAAAAAGCAATCAAGTAATCTCTCTAGTATTAATTTTGGTACGATGACATGCTACAATAAGAAAATCTTTGATTGGTTCCAGGTCCAAAATGCCATCACTTCTGGAAGCCCTGGAGCGGAAGTATGGCGCTAAGGGCGAGGTCAATCCCCCCATCGACGACATGCCCGTAGCCATATTCGTGCCTAAACGGTCGCCCCGGCTCAGCGTGCCAACTCTCCTAGTCCTGAACGACTGTGATATAGACTGCGCAGGAGACGCTTGTGCCTTAGCTGATAAATGTGCTGACGTGGTGGAGCTGGACATCGCTAACAATAAGCTTACTGAATGGCAAGAGGTAAGGTTCGTCAGTCTCTCATCTTCCAGTACGACTCTACAAAATCGTTCCTAGAACTAGCAAAAGTTGCAAATTGCCGTGGTGGTCTAGTGGTAATGACACCCGGGTTCAAATCCCGGTTCCGTACCAATGGATTCCTTGGAATTTATGTACGAAATTTAACACCACAGGCTTTTCGGTGAAGGAAAACATTGTGACTAATTGTGAGGCAACCTGCATAAGCCCGTAAAAGAAATTCGACGGCGTATGTGAATCCACCAACCCGCACTAGGCCAGCGTGGTGGGTACAAAACATCCTTTGTGGGTAGCCTACGTCCTGCAGTGGACTATTAATAAGGCTGTTACAGTACTAGTAAAAGCGCTAGCGAATAGCAGATAAAGTATGTTCAAAAAGAGAACCGTATTATAGATTTTAATCAGCAGCCAAGGTACCGACTATACCTACTTGGTAGAAGCGAGTACTGATGAAAACCGAATTGGTGTCTATCAAGTATCAAACACTTTTAGTTGTACTAGCAATGACAGAGCAGTCTTGTCAACATAACAAAATTAGTAAAATGGCACACGAGCGACCTCACGACGCTTTTCTTTCTGCACAAACTCTATAGGTTAATATTACAAACTTTTATGGTGATAAATATTGCTGTGTACTCGTTATTACACAATAACGAGTCTGTGCTAGCAGAAAGTAATTGGTAGTTCTTAGACGACAAAATTGTTATGTACCCTCAAAAGAGAACATAATGTTGTGTAATGATTTAACTGGTGGTAAAATTATAGTTTTTGCTCCTGGACGTGCTTTTCTAGTGTTTATAGCAAAAGTAAGCAACAGTAAATGCTATTAGTTAGACATTCTGTAGATTTCCGTGGTACGTGATGTGTTCGTGGTGACGGTCAGTTGCTAACAACGTTGATATTTCTTCATAGGTCTTTGCGATATTGGAGCAAACGCCGCGGGTGAGATTCCTCAATCTAAGTTTCAATCGCCTCTCAGCGCAAATTCAAGCTGCCCAAGCACTTCAGCCCAAACTGGACAGTCTCAGCCATTTGATTTTGAACTCTACGTACATCGGTTGGCCTAATGTTACCGAACTACTCAAGGCTCTACCGGCTCTGGAAGAGTTGCATTTGAGTCTCAATGAGTATTCTTACGTGGACTTTAGCGGGCAGGAGGTTGATGAGAAAGACCGATGTGAGGCGTGCTCGCGGCTTAACATTCCTGACTCGTCAGAACCAGTTCACGAGCAGTTAAAGAAACTCCATTTCTCTGGAAACCCAGTCAGCAGCTGGAAGGAGATATCCAAACTGGGTTACGCTTTTCCTAACTTAGAAACCCTACTGGTCAACGACTGTCCTGTGACTACACTCGAGCCAGACCCGTGCGAGAAATGCGGAGATAATAACGGGAATCGGAAAAGCCACGACGCATTCAAGTAAGTACAGCATCGCATAAATCATAATATATTACGTATACGGAACTCTTGATAACGCCTATCGTTAATGTTTAGCAGCGATTGGTTTAATGCGTCTACTGCCATTGACCCACTGAACCACGAAATCGTGCCCCGTTGTTATGGGTTTGCGTAACTTCTAATCAGTTTTTGTCCGAGTGGCCTTTATTAAATTTTCGCCTTGATCGTTGTACACAATTTCCTGTAGTTTTTTAACTTATCATTTTGCTTCACAGACGTTTACGTTTCCTGAACCTGAATAACACAGGCCTGGCCACATGGGATGAAGTAGACCGGCTCGCACAGTTTCCTGCTCTCAAGAGTTTACGAGTTCAGGTAAGTCAGATAAGCACAGAATATTACACGAAACATTTGCGAATGCCGACCTCGGAGATGCCGATACCGCGCACATGGCCGGAAACAAACGCTGCGATTAGTATTTCACTGCTGGCACTTAATCGAGGTTGTCAGATACCATCCGCATAGTCTACTCGAGTTGCCGATGTTCACATCGAATCTGGTTACTCAATACATTACCGGCGCCAATTAGCAAAGCGCATCACACTTTTATGCTACCCTTCTCATTTGCAACTCATGAAAGTGAGTACCTATTCTAAGTCGGTTGATGCGTCTTCGATTCGGCCGGGTCGTACTCCCTGGGGAACTCGAGCATAATGCGGGTGAAGGTCTTCCCGATTTAGTGGTGTCCTACATGACGCCGGTTGTGCAATGACGCTAATGTATCGGGGAATGCTCGCCTTGAGGCAAAGCTGCGGTAATTTCGTCACGTCCTCGCTACGATACGAGATAAAACAGGAACGTACGTTTCACTGACGGTTCAACCTTGGATTCGGTATTTGATGCGCGCGTTATGATTAATCGTATATCAAAATGTAGAGCAATAATGCAGACAGATGTATAGAGATTATTAGAGATATAACAAGCTACTCTAGATCGGATGAAAATAAAACCACCTTAGTTTAGAATAACGAGCTCTTTGTCGGGATGAGTAAACGATACGCTTGTTACTTTAACTCTTTGTTCAAGTTGACGGACAAGTTCTTGTGTCCTTTTTATTATGTCATTTGTTTGAGTTGCATTTTGTGCGATTATAGTTCATATCGAGCCATCAACTAGGAACAAATTGCCGTGTCTCGTTACGTTCGCTAGTGACTGATATATTTGTCCATGGTGACCGTCACGTTGTTAGGAAATGTGAAAGTGTGTCCGAGGTTTAGGTGGATTGTTTTAATTTACGTATGTTTACTCGTCACTCTTTATGACTTTGTGATGTCATTGTATGTCAAAGATTTGATATATATATTAGATTTTCGTGATAAACATAATCTAAAATGACTTTTCTCTTACTAGTCATCTACTACTAATTTTAATGACTGTACCTAATTGTAAAATTTGGTGAATGCTACTTATTACATACTCGTAAAAGAGAGTGATATTTCAGTATAATTGCTAAAGAAATATACGTATATCGTAATAAATACATAATTTTTGCAAAAGCAACCATGTATACCTAGATAACGATCTCTATTTAAAAGCCGGACGGACTCACAAAACAAAATGATGAAATACCTACTTGTCTACCTTTTCGAAGCAACAAACCCAATAACTGAAGAAAATGCGTATTACTACGTATCACTAACAAGTTATGTATGAGAAGTGGTAGGTAGAAGTACAAAATATTCCTTTTGATTCTAAGGGTTTTGTTATAATTGACGTTATACGTGTTTGTACAAATAAATGAGTATGAGTGAGGAAAAAAACTTACATTTATTAACTTTTAATATGTAAGCAATTAGTGAAAAGCCTGCTTACCGAGAATTAGCCATAAAATTTTACCTGTAGTTAGGTACGCACTTACATTACTGCGAATTAAAACAAAGGCAAAAACAAATGTAAAAAGATTAAAGAACATTGTCGTAAAAAACATATTGGAACAGGAATTTAATCTGAACTGCATTGGAATTGAAAGGGATACAATTGAATGAGTCATATTCAAGTAACCAGTGAATTCATCCGTTGCAGGTCATTCGCATTAACAGCTGAATTGCCTGGTGACCTTGTTAATGCATCTGTACTGGCGGATGTTCTCATATTGTCAATCCCCTATAGACCTATACAATCTCATTCAGAAATGTCTGAAAAGCCTTGACACTGACAAATAATCAGTCGCAGTATGTTTTGGAGGTTTTGGAGTATAAAATGCGGGTTGAAGTACACTTGAAACCTATAGGTGTATCACAAATATCACAATATTATTTGATGCGCACATTAATTTATTAAAAATAATCGAAGTTGTTTTATTATCTGTTTAGTTTGATTTAGGCTTCACTTTTGCAAATGCTGATCATCTTCATTGTTTATTTTGTACCTAACTACTGTTTTTTAGAACTGTCGTATCTAGAATGAACTTCATAGAAAATGTAAAGCAGTTGATTAAGTATGAGTATGTGCCCTTACATTTAAAATCATGACACGCTACAAGATTATAAGTGCTCTATTATGTTTGTCTTAATTATTTTTAACTGACACTTCCTTTGACCTTTTAAGTAAAAGTTTTCAATTTGCTCCACCATCTAGCCATATTAGATTTGACCCTCAATTTCAACTACAAAGAATAGTAACTATCTAACTTATCGTGAACTTTACATTGAAAAGTACTGCATATAATTATACACAGACCTTAAATTCATATATATTTCTGCACACTTCGCCACGAAGTTTCGACTTTTCTGCAGTGGCAATAAAATTTTACTATACTTACGACTTGTATTGTTAATAGTCTAAATGTCTAGACTACTCCGTTTAAGCTCTAATGTACATACCTATCCATTCACGACTCAAATAGGCACTGTTGGATTGAAAGCAATCAGGAATATTGCGAAACATTTTCTTCGTAGAGGGGATTGCACGTTTCAACTGAAGAAATAATGTTGATGCTTGCTTTGTCTATCTACTTGTACCTATATCATGTATATTGCTAAGCGCTCCATCTAAACTGTTCACTGGATCTGTACCTCCTTTATTTTAGAATGAGTTTTGTGTACAGTGTACATACATTTATCCACGCAGATGATAATTTTTTGACACATGTAGAAATAAATGATTATCTTCATAATTATTACTTACATAGCAGTTCGGGAAATAACGCTAAACCAAATAAAAAAGTAACCAAACAATCCTTTTCCTGTTTAATGTTTGATGACATTATGTAACATTTTTATTCGTAGTCTTTAAGCATAAAAAATGTAACGCCTAGTATTAAGTGCTGTAAGTTACATTTTTTGTAAATAAACGAATTGAATTGAATGTTTACCGTGTCGACAGTTTGCACATATTTTTTTTATGACAAGGACAAACTTTATAACTCTTTAATTGTTGTACACAAACTTGGTGTTTCGAAAAATAATAAAACCATGACTGTCATCTGTTATGAAACGAACTAGAAATTCTATCGAAAAATTTGTCTAATCTAAGCCACAATATAATTTATGGTCCCATAAATTATATTGTGGCTTAGATTGGAAAATTACCTATCTCTGTGCTGTGTAGCTGGAATGATTCATAGCCAGAAAAAACGAACGTAGTAGATAATATACTGCGTGTATCTGTATGCCATCTCCTACTTACGTCTTTTGCGTCTCGTCTGACATAGGTACATAGCGCATGCATAACACACAAGAAATAAAAGCATGACTTAAGTAAAGAAATGAAGAACTACTTAATAACAGAAGTAATTCAAGCATTTTCAAAGAACTACTTATATTTGCTGTTAAAAGCTAAGTTTAGAAATTAATAGAAAAATGGTATCTGCAATTCGTGTCCTACGAAATATAATACTGGTGAAACCATAGGCACGTGATGCATGCTCTATATTATGTGCATATAACACATCCTAAACGGACTCTACCTATACCTACCAGACCTGTTGGTATATTCTTTAAAGGATTAACCTTTGGGTCCATAAAAAGATGAGAATGATTTATGGAGCCGAAAAGAGCAACGGTCGATATTCGTCAGTTGAATATCTTCTTACTCCTAAGTCCTACCTACACGTTTTGCGTCTCAGGCAACTTGTTGAGTACTTTGACATCGTACCTGATTCATTTAGACCTTATATTACTGGTGATTGATGAAGCGGGTTCACTTGAGTTTAAACTTATGATTTGCTTCTTTGTCTGACTAATCTTATGTACGACATGTCTAACACATACTCTAGCGAATAACCTTTCATTTCCGACCGAATCAAAATATTTTTTTAACAAATGACGCGTAGAATAATACAAAAAATAATTTGTTTCGAATCATATCGGTGAATCACCCATAAGTTTATAAGATTCCGTATTGTTGATATATTTCTTTGCGTATTACATTTTGTAAAAAATTGACTTTAACTTTTAGAAAATAATTTCTGACATTTTATAGCTAATCTATACTATCAAAATATATTTTTTTCTCAACCTATGCTGTCCCACTTCTGGGCAAAGGTCTCCCCCACTTTATTCCATTTATCGCGTTCTGTAGCCAAATCCCGCCAACCTTCCCGGAAAGTGTCAAAATATTAAATAAAATATTAAAATTCTAATCACTTAATTCATCAAAAAAGTTCAACGTAAGGATAAATAAATAATAAAATGAATGAAATAAGTTTTTATTTCTGTAACCAATAATTCATTAACTTACTGTAGATTGGGGCATTCTACTAAGTATAAAAATACCTGTGTCAGAAGATCCCGCTCTTATGATATCCATACTATGGTAACAATCTTGGTTAATTTAACATTTTTCAACAAAAAGGATAAAGTGAAACTTTCGCGTAACGTAATAATTATCATAACTAGTGCGATGTCTCATTTTTACAGGACTGCAAGGGATAAAATTAAATATATTTCTTAGCCTATTGAACCATAAAGTCCCAGTAAGGGTTCATAATAAATTTATAAAACGGAAGTGTAGGACACGCTGGGTGACCCAGAAACTCCCCTCTGCATGCATTATTAGTTCGCATACGGTCATACAGACAAATGGAATTGCATGTAGTGTAGTAGATGGTTCAGTTGGGTTCCCATGGTTATGTTGTTTTTGCTATCGCTACAGCGCATATTAGACCTCGTGTTTATTTAGCTCGTATGGGAAATGCAATCTCAATCATAACTGGGACATATTACGCCCTAATAAAGACATCCATTGACTTTGCCTAATGGAAGAAAATATTTTCCTTGGGATATGCTTTATAGGTCTATTATAATAATGATATAACATTATGTAACTTTGCATTCATTGAATTATTTTATGGTCTATTCTAATAATTTAATGTAACTAAATTTATTCAGATTATCATCTAAGTTGGTCACATAACTCACATAGTGACCGCGGGACACCCTGTATGGAAAATATTTTAAATGCACAATGCGTTCAATTTTGAAAGCTAACTTGACAGATTGAAACAACTAAAAATACAGCTGTCTCTTTGATCGCGGTCTATTAGACAAGAAGTGCAACACTTTAAAATTATACTTACCCATATTTAGAGCTGTCAAAAAGCCTTTAAAATTGGACCTAATATCGTCGTTTATCTAGGTAATAAAACCGGTGTCGGTACATGTTTTCGTATTACAAACCATCCATCAACATCATATTTCTTCAAAGCATTTTTTTTTTCAAATTGTCATACCTGCAACATGCAGTTCTAATTAGTCAGGAAAGCATTGCCCTGGCTACGGAGCCACTACGTATAAACGGCCCACCTTTGTATAGGCGTTCACTCCTTTGCCACGTAGGTATAATAGAACCGTTGCAGTCTAGCACCGTTTGCTCGTTCGTAGCCCTTTGTCTGACCCAGCAGGCTGTAGTTGAGCTGCATATCTACCTATGCTGCATCTATCCCAGACTGTCAGTGCTAATTTGTTCTTTGTATTCCGTTTCGTTGGACTACAATTTCAAATTGAAACCGTGATAATTTAAATTAAACACTGTTCAACATAGAGAATGTTCAATTAATAGTGTTTAAAACGTGTTTAAATCTTTTGTGGTAAGGTGAATGTTTTAGCAATGTGGTGGTCAATTTCCTAACTTAGCTGAATCGATGATTCCATCAGTTGCAGTACGATAATTAATATTCTAAAAAATGTATTTTGAGCTCTTCACGTAGATTGAAAGTGAAATTCCGTATAGAAATCGTCGGCTATTCTTACGACGTGCTCTACATTGCGTTACGACCTTCCTACTATGATTTTCACCATAAACAAAATATAATTTACCCTCACAAGTGGCCTCTAAAAGCATTTCATTCATAACGGTAGCTTTCCTTATTTCTAGTCAAACATTCGGAAAAAAGCTGGAAAAGTTCCTATCGTCCATCATGCTTACGTATTCAAAGATTGGACTTATAAATATATCTACCGTACTCTTCGAGCAAATATCTACAGACCCACAGTCCCTAGGTGAAAGTAGTTAAAAAATGTCCGAGCGCCTTCATACATCCCGACTTAGATATTTACATTAAATAAGTCACAATGACCCGTTTTCTCGAATCTCGACGCGACGTTATGTCACCTAATTAGTGCTTGTAACCTAGCATTTTGGCGTCGCGCGGCGTTGTAGTCGGCTTGCAATCGCCTTACGACTAACTAAAAAGCCTGCCCACTTCGTAGCTTGGGCAGGGACACTTTTTTGCACGATTGTGACTCTATTGATATTAGCTCGAAGACCGTACTGGATACTAACTTGAAAGCTCCGGTGTCGCCGCTGACTCGTGATCGTGACCTATGAATACATTATGTTTACGGCTTTTCGTGCTTTTGGGTCAGGTCGTTGAAATGCATTCTGGTTTTCGATCTAGCTGACAAATTAGTACCTACTTACTATATTACTAACTAGACGACCCGCCCCGGCTTCGCACAGGTGTATTATACATATAAACCTTCCTCTTGAATCACTCTATCCATTAAAAAAAACCGCATCAAAATCCGTTGCGTAGTTTTAAAGATTTAAGCATACAGACAAACAAACAGACAAAAATAGCGACATTATTTTATACTAGACGACCCGCCTCGGCTTCGCACAGGTGTATTATACATATAAACCTTCCTCTTGAATCACTCTATCCATTAAAAAAAACCGCATCAAAATCCGTTGCGTAGTTTTAAAGATTTAAGCATACAGACAAACAAACAGATAAAAATAGCGACTTTATTTTATACTATGTAAGGATAAGGATCTACCGTATTCTTCGAGCAAATATCTACAGACCCACAGTCCCTGAGTGAAAGTAGTTAAAAAATGTCCGAGCGCCTTCATACATACCGACTTAGATATTTACATTAAATAATTCACAATGACCCGTTTTCTCGAATCTCGACGCGACGTTATGTCACCTAATTAAGTGCTTATTACCGAGCACTTTGGCATCGCGCGGCGTTGTAGTCGGCTTGCAATCGCCTTACGACTCACTAAAAAGCCTGCCCACTTCGTAGCTTGGGCAGGGTTTTGGCTCGGACACTTTTACAGCACGATTGTGACTCTATTGATATTAGCTCGAAGACCGTACTGGATACTAACTTGAAAGCTCCGGTGTCGCCGCTGACTCGTGATCGTGACCTATGAATACATTATGTTTACGGCTTTTCGTGCTTTTGGGTCAGTCTCAGCCCCCACGTTGAAATGCATTCTAGTTTTCGATCTAGCTGACAAATTAGTACCTACTTACTATATTACTAATATTGCTCTTGGCCTTGTTCTACGCGATCTTTTACCAGTTTGAATTATCACCTTTGCTGTGATTTTATTTCTCGCATTGTAGACTGCAGCTTTTTGAATTGAAAGTTTTACGTTATATATTGCCTCTTCTCAGTTTTGTGTCTATTTGTTTGCTCATTTACATTGATCATAATGTCTTCCTAACTAAACCCTCCTGGTTTTATTTATGCTAACTACAAACATCAACAACCCTTAGGTCTAAAGATAATCCAAATGCAGCAATATCGATAACGCAACAACAGCAATGAAACAAAATGCCACATAGCTTATTGATTACCATTAAAATGATCCTTTGCTCGTTTTGCCCCATGTCAATTGAACAAAAAAAAAAAAAAAATTATTTATTTAGGTATTAAGTAAATCCTTGCCTACAAAAAACTTTATTTTATTTCTCCCAGTTGTAAAGTTACTCTGTCAACATCGTTCTAATTCCAAGCATTAATTATTTATTAAGTGTATTAGGCAGTGTATTTTGAACCGTAAGGGCATTTAAACGTTTGCCGACAAACACGCTACCTATCAAGTATTTCTTTTTTGCTGTGTATTTTCCTTAGAAATTGTTATAGTCTTTATCTTGTCCCGTATCGTTTACTTAGAGAAAAATATTATAATACGTACGTAGGTACCTATCTCCTTTGCTTAGAGCTGTCTAGAGAGTTTAATCGGTGATGTGATTTATTTGATTTTATTTATTTATTTTATTTTATTTTATTTATTAGGCACTCATAACAGACTACAGAAAATACATTATATATTTTTTTTACAATTTTTGACCGATTCTGTGGTCCAAAAGAATGAGCACACAGCATGGTGAACAGTTGTATCCATAATTATTACAAAATTTGATACTTAAAATAAAGAGAATGAAAGAAACATTAAATTAAAAATAACCATTAATAACATTATTTTCACTTTATAGGAAAAGTAAAAATAGAAATCAATCCACGCAATTAATTTACTATTACTTAAGTTGATAATTTATAAAATTTATTAAATTAATAAAATAAAATGCATATTACAGTACAATACAATACTTAAATAGTTGCTATATTGCACTGCATTATGGTTTGCTGGCGAAAAATTTATACATATTACTTCTAAATTGTCTGAGACTAAGTCCGAACAAATCGAAATCCAACTCATCAACGCCGTCGCTGTCTCGGGCGCTAGAGCGGCATACATCATTGTAGGAGGTTTCATTGGTGTGATTAGTGGAGATATTATGATTAGTTCCTCTAGCTACTAATAATTTTAGACTCTTTTAGGCGAATCATTAGATGAGAATATGCTTTTTAGGGTTCCGTACCCAAAGGGTAAAAACGGGGCTCTATTACTAAGACTCCGATGACCGTCTGTCTGTAAGTCACCAGGCTGTTGTATCTCATAAACCGTGATAGCTAGACAGCTAGATACGAGTAAAAATTTTCACAGATGATGTATTTCTGCTGCCGCGATAACAAGAATTAATACTAAAAACAGAATAAAATAAGTAAAAAAGGGGGCTCCCATACAACAAACGTAATTTTAGGAGTTTTTTTTTGGCTTACTATTAATAATGGCAAGAGAAGTGGGGTTAGGGGGGCTCCAACACGGTACGGAACCCTTCGTGCGCGACTCCGACTCACACTTGGCCAATTTTTGTTGTCACACAACATAATATAAATTAAAAAAACACATTTTGATATAGTGAATCAATCGGCGGTTATCATCACTGGAACTATTGGAAGTCTACGATCTACTACGTTCTCCTCCAGTCCAGGCAAGGACAATAATTTACCGTGTCTCTACTGATTGATGATGACTGTGTACTACTTGATTTCTTTTGTCCATTTTCTCAGCTTTCGTAGGCTAAGAAAAGCTAGCGATTAATTTATAAACATAGGTCACAGTTTTCTTTGTCTGCTTAGAAAATCTTGACATGTTTTTCTAATTTAAAAAGCAAGTTTTCTCATTTACCGCAGGATGCTAGGTATTCTTTGTTTGGAATTTCAAGGAACTAGTTGCACTTAACTGTTTCCTAGTTCTTTGTTTGGGTATGATATGTAGAATAATGTAGATACAAAATCGAGGTAGCATTTGCTGGACAAATCTCTACCTACCTACTCGTATGTTTGTAAAGTTGATAGGTACCTATTATGACCTGACGCAACTCAACGGCTTCTGCGTCACTGTCTTGCGGATAAAGGACTTGAACGTGATCTTAGGTTTATTTAAATCAGTTAGCACTTCAGAAATAATTATATTCTTGGCCACATTACCTGTACACATATATTACCTACTCATGTACTTGCCTGCCGATAAGAAACCTACAGCGAAGGTAATGACGCAAAGCAGGTATCTAAGTATTGTATTTACTATGCAAGTCACTGCATTGATTTTTATGAAAAAGGCTCCAGTTTGACCTCATCCTGCCTAATTTAAGCGATTGTGGTCTAGGATGGAGCACGCATACTCACCTAGATCTGTTTACTCTAGCTTTGAATGAACCTAATTTATGGGGCATTAATTCAGCACATAGTTCACCTAGATCTCTATGGTAGGGGAGACCAGGTATGAAAGTAACACGGGATGAACGTAACTAATAAATTTTCAAACGAATTATGTTGGCTGCACTGCTGGCTGTGTCACCAGTAAGCGCCATTTGACACCGCCCCTCGCCTCAGTTGCGCTCACGGCGCTGTACCGCTTGGTTGTGGACGTGCGAGTCGATGCCGCAAAAATTACTCGAAAGTAAGTTTCGATCTTCTTTTTCAAGTGTGTTTGTTTTTATTATCCTGAACTTTAGCTTGCATGTTAAGTATGAGTTAGATAACATAACTATTCATCTATATATATAAAATGCTTTGTCCTGAATGACTTACTGACGGATCAACGCAGAGCCCAAACTGCTGGTCGGAGGAACCTCAAATTTGGAGGGTGGGTTCTTTGTATGACGTAGGCATCCGATAAGAAAGGATTTTTCGAAATTCTAACCCTAAGAGGGTAAAAAACGGGGTCAAAGTTTCTATGGAACATCGTGATCCCATGGTTCAATCGACTTGAAAATTGGCATAAACATTCTGTAATTGAATTGACGGAAGACGTGTTTCGTAGTTTATTGAAATTCATCCCTAATCGGGGTTAAAAAGGATTAGAAAGTTAATTTGGGGGTGATTTGCTTCCAAGGTGACATCAATACTCCTTGGCAACTTAGTATTGATTTAAATTACTTTTTATTTTGACACATGTTTGAAAACTCAATCCGATTGTATCAATGACTTGAGAAAATAGAGAAGGCGGCCACAGGTTATTTATACGTTATTTGACATTTTGCTGCCTACACTTTAGTTATAATATGTTCCCATATTTCTTTGGTAATACATACTGCGTACTGCGAAAATAATTGGGTTAATAGTGAGTGCGAGCGCAAATTTACCTAAGAAAGTGCGGGAATCACATTGTCATTATGCATGAGTGCATAGCAATATTTATAACCGACTTGAAAAAAGAAGGTTCTCAATTCAGCGGTAAGTATGTTTTTTTTGTATGTAAGTTACGCGATTATTCGGTCAATTAAGTATGAACCGATTTTGTTGATTATTTTTTTGTTTGCTAGATCATAGGTACTTCAGAGTTAGTCTCATTTGAGATTATAAAATAAACAAATATAATAAATAATGATAAATCGAAATAAGTTTAGCAGGTTTGTAAAAATCAAGAATAAATTAATTACATACCTAAATGATGTTGTGGTTTGTGGTTCCATTCAGTTCATCATTTATTTTTGAAAGATCATCATTATGAAAAAATGGTTCACATACATATTATCGATTTGAGCAAATTATTTGAATTTTGTACCTACTTTTTGTTTGTAAGTATGTAATGGCGGCCATATTGAGTCCTATGTGTCATATTTTGTAATTATTTCAAGTCTATATACTTATATGTTGCCATAGAGTTTTGGTTGCTATAGAGATATTTGAGTTGTTGATTTTGTATGTCAAAATGGAGTAGATAGTTTTGTATTTTCTTTGTAAACTAAAAATGTGTGCTCATTATTAAAAAGGCTCATTATTCGAGATATCCATAAAACTCTAGATTTAATATTCGTAAAAAAGTGCGTAAATCGTGGGAAAAATCAAAGAGTCATGGTCATGTACGAGTAGAATCGCTTAAGCGAGAAAACTATGATTCCTGGCGTATTCACGCGAAAGCTGTCTTAACAAACCAACACTTGTGGGACCACAGCTTGATCGGATAGTTGATGTATCTAGCAATTACAACAAGGCCAGATATTACGTTTGCCGTAAGGTATCTAAGCCAATTTAATACTTGCTACGGAAACAAGCATTGGCAAGCCGCGAAACGGGTCATCCGTTATATTTTAAAGGAACCAAGAAGGTTGGACTAAAATATAAAAAAGTGGCATGAAGTAGTATGGCATGGCAGGCGCTTATTGGGCAGCTTGCACCATGGATAGACGATCCTACACGGGATATATTTTCAAATATGGTGGTGGATGGATAAGTTACGAAGCCAAGAAATAAAGAGTAGTAGCCTTATAGGCAGAGTGCACAGAGAAGATGAAGCAGATCTCCTTACCACGGCACTACCGCAACCAAGGCTTAAGAGGGCTATTGTGTACGAGTATTTCAAAATTGGGTTTACGCACGGAGTGTTTTGAGGACTAAACTGGGAGTCACTCAGACCTGAAGAGACCCTGAGGTCATAATTGAGTTGTTGATTTTTTGTGTCACAATGGAGTAAAATAAAAATGTGTGCTCAATATCAAAAAGACTCATTATTATCATTATGTCTATGATTAAAATATAAAGCCTTCACCAGCAACCCAGCAACCCAAATTAATAGATAGTTGGTATAAAATAGAAACTTCTAATTTTCTTTGCTCCTAATGAATCTGCTTATGGAATTCATATTCAAGGCAACCAGGCGTCACATCATAGCATCCAATTGCAAAAACGTGATCTTTTTTCAAGAATTACTGTAATATACTAGCGGACCCACTGCAGCGCCATCTGCCGGGCTTATTTGTGAATCTAAACTTTCCAGGGCGCACCCAAACGCATACGAAACAATTCATTCAAATTAGTCCAGCCGTTTAGGAGGAGTTCAGTGATATACACACGTACAGCAGAATTGTAATTATATGTTTAAAGATAATCTGTTGATCAGGTGCTGGAGACAATGCTAATCGCCACCGTGTAGAGTTTTTACACAGTCTCGCTCTAATTCCTCTCAATCCTACTAATATTATAAACGTGTGTAATATGTATGGATATTTGTTACTCTTTCTCGCACAAACGAATGAACTAATTTGGATGAAATTCGGTACGGAGGTAGTTTAGATTTTGGATTAACACATAGACTACTTTTTATTTCGGGCTAACGCGGGTAACACCGCGGGGCGCAGCTAGTCTTTCTATATTAGTATACCAAACGGTAACTTTCTAATGATTTTTTTAGGTTATGAGCAAGTGATTGTCAAATTCGGGATAATTTATACATAGGGATGAAAGTAACAACCTGTTACTTTCATCCCTCTTATGATCGTGGTATCTCAAAGTATATTTTATTGTATTTATTTATTTTTCAAGGTACTTAAAACTTATTTTCTTATTCCAGAATGCCTAACATTCATAAACGAACAACCAGCAGAGGTTTAGTTACTGCAGAAATCATGGATTTGATCAATGGATGGATCAAAACTTGCTACCTCAACAACGTGTGCTGAACTCACCATCATCATTAATATCACCAGTAGCTCCTTCTGCTTTGCAAGCATCAACATTACTACAGAAGACTCCTCCTAAATTAATTATGCACCCAATAATTGCTTTGCCATCGACAACTTTTTCTGAAGCAGATGTGGCTATTTCACCGACGTCATCTGATAATTTAAACATGCCATCTACATTTTCAGCTACTGTTCACCAGCACCTCATACCAACATCGTTTAGCCCCTATGAAGTTAAGCCTTTGCCGAAAGCAGGACCCAGGAAGAATAATGGAAAGGGAAAAAAAGGTAGAAAGACAGCAATAATGACTGACACTCCCAACAAGCTTGAAATTCAAGAAGAAGAAGAAAGAAAGCTTAAAGCTAAAGTAGTTAAAAAAAGCATTTTGCAGACTGTTAAAGAGACAACGTCAAACGCTTTAGTTGTCAAGAAAACTATTAAGAAGAAACCAAAGAAAATACTTAAGAAGAAAACAGATACTGCAGATAGTGGTGATTCAGACAGCGAAGATTGCTTCTGTTTAGTATGCGTGGAACCCTTTTCAAACAGCATGGCAAAAGAAAAATGGGTGCAATGCCTAGAGTGCCAGCAGTGGGCTCATGTAAGCTGCACCAAAAATGAAATAAGTTATGTGTGCCATAATTGTTTATCGGATTAAGATCTCATTTTTTATTATGTTGATTAGGTACTTAAGAAGATTCCTATTTCCTAGAAATTATTAATATACTTGATTTAAATATTGTGATATTGATGTAAAATCTAAAAGGCTGATTAAAAATATGTTGGCTATAAACATAACTTTGTTGTTATTTACAATGTTACAATTATCCCCTTGCACTGTTACAACCAACCCTAGGGGTAGGGATGGTTGTAACAGATTCCACTTTTTTTATATGGACGTATTTGCCAAAATCTGTGATACCAGTCGCGTTAAAGCTAATGTTAAAACATAGTTGTAAAACCAATCTATCATATGCACTCACTTAACTTTCTAAATTCCACGAGATCTGAGAGTTAAGGCGAGAAAAGTTAAAATTGTTACTTTCATACCTGGTCTCCCCTACTTACCTTGAGCTACAAGAAATGGAAATTAAGTGATATTTCTACGTACACGGTGAATGCGTTTGCCAGGGAAAAACATTAAATTAATAATCAACTCATATTTTGTTTCTTTCTTTAACATATGCCCTACTAATAACTGACAAATAAACAGAATCCGAACTAACTTCTTAATCAAAACTCCACTCAAATCAGAACCATTAGAACCGATTGTGTGTTCTTTCCTTCCTACGAAATTAATAACGTCGTAGGTATGTGTTAAAAACTGCAGTTCACCGACTCATATAACTCGTGTTGTATTAAAATGAAATCGATCGGTGCGGTAGTGGATTGGAACGGATCGAAAAAAATGCACACATTCGAAAGATTTGAATTTAGTGCGTGTGTAAAAAGACCGTTGGCGCGTGGTAGCTCTCCAGTTAGTCAAATTGGGCCATCGAGATGAGTCAATCCTTATGTGTAATACTACTGTTTAAGAAATTAGAAAGAAGTAAACTTATGTAATATGTCTCTAAGCTTCTCGATTTTTAAATTAGGTACATGTTTTTTACATAGTCGTAGGCAAGTACATCATCTTCTTAGCGATTGAGTGAAGAAGCTTCATGTGTAGCTGATGCCACCTAAGTGGCATCAGCACATCACGCTACTGTACTCTATCATACGTCATCTTAATTTCATCATAGTCACGGTAATTACACACCATTACCGTGTCATAGTCGCCGCTCTTCATAAATACCGAGCAGAATCCAATCAGAATTCGACGGTTCGGATACCGTCACAGAACAAAAATGTCCTCTGAGAACAGTTAGGTCGTACGTACTGTACCTATTGATACGTAATTAACATTTTGCTTTGTTCTAAATTATATCAGAGCTGTTACTTTCTTAATAACAATCAAATCATAAAAAGTCGAAGGGCATGCGAAGCGATTCCGCTCGCCACTTTTGGGCAAAACCAGTTAGTAAGGTTGAATGCTCGAGTTTCTCATCTTAGGACAAAGGGTTAAGGTTGGGATACTGCATAATAAGCTCAGTGTCCTGATGCATAAGATGTAATTTTGCGCTACTTTTCTCCACCGACCTACAAGGAAATAGTAAAATTACGAAATTGCACTGAGTTTGTAGTCCGTACCTGAAGGTGAAAATTGGAAATCTTGCTCGGGAAAATGCAATTTGCATGCGACCTGAGCTATCTTACCGAGTTCAGTTAGATTGCAATTAGGGACAAATGGCTTTACTATGTATTCTAATGGTACTTTAATATTGAAGCTGAACTTATTTGACTAAAGAGAAAATGTCACCATCGTGATCCTCCACCATAAAACTTTCATAGTCTCTCCAGTTACATTCCAAAAGAAGTTTGTAAAAAGTTTGCATGAAGCGTTAATTTTTTTGTTATATCTTTCTGTTGGCCTTGCTTTTACTCTAGTACATTCTCTACAATAAGCTTATTTTTTAATGTGCTCGCATAAATCATAATAAGCATGATGACTAGGTAAAAAAATCAATAACATAAATTAGTCCGTGAGTTAGTTAGATTGTCAAAAAATATTGGACACGTATTTTTTCTTTTGTCAATCAAACAACAAATGATAAAGATAAACCTTGTCAAGATTTGGGAGTGGGGATCGTGACGTCACCTCTCTTTCAGACGCCTATACATTTGTATGGCACTTGTGACGTCACGCGGAACTTTGACGGGCTATATCTTCTTAAATTTTTGTTTATTTGACCAAGGAAAAAATTCGTGTCTAATATTTTTTGATAGTCTGTCTAACGGATACTAATTATATTTTTTTAGTCATCATTCCTATTATGATGGATGAAGTTAGGGAATATCCTCTTAGACTAAATCAAATTGAATTGATATCATCGATGCCGCATTTTTCGCGACGCTTCAAAACTGTTAAACGCTGAGCAGGTAGCTATAAACACATAAATTATACCTAACTTATATAAGTAGGTTCGTAGCTCGTGCGCCCTACAAGGAAACTGAACCGGAACCTTGAGACCAGCAAAAACCAATTCAATTAATATCTAGTTTTTGTTTTGTTAACGATGATCCTTTATTGTACTCGTATCGTGGCGTCGGAAGTTCGTGACTGAATTTTATTTTATCCCTGCACCCATAAGGGGCAAGGACAAAGAGGTACGACAACCTGACAGACCTGACTCCTGTCTAGCCGGGGCTTTCATGAATACCTGAGCAAGTAAATGTTTCTCAAGGGATTCTTTGAACGCTCCTGGAAATATTATGTTGACTTTTTACGCGGCTATCCAAATAAAGAAGTGATACCTACCTTTCTATAAATTCATTCCATAAAGTCAACGTGCAGACGGTCTAAATATTTTCGTCTTTATCGAGGATGCAGGACAAAGTACGTACAGTGTCCACTACTGAACGTAGGCATTCTTTATAGCTCTCAGTACCTACCTACGGATTGACGTGACTATCACTTAGGTACATGGGAAATAGGTAGGTAAAGCAATTACTCCGTAAGATTATAATAGCCTAGATAAGTAGATCTTCATGACGGCTAATCATTTTAAGTTCGACAATCCAGTTGTACTGTGCGGTATAGGCCGAATCACCTTCTAGGCTTCTATTATGTTAACTATAAGCTGCGGATAGCCCAATCTGGACTGAAGCCCCCCAGGGTTGGGGTATCCGCAGCTTGTAGCTAACGTTATTTCCCTAAGGGGTAGTAAGTTATTTACGTGAAGCTCCAAAAGAGAAAGAGGGAGCAGGGATGCATTGAAATAACACGTGTAATGAGATCACTAAATCCTGATTTTGCTACTTTTCCAGGGTTGGCCATTGTGGGAGAGGTTCGAGTCGACGGAGCACGAGCGAAGGCTGCTGCTGGTGGCCCGGCTGCCGCACATACGGACGCTGAACGGGGGCGGCGCCGTGCCCGTGGAGGAGCGCGACGCGGCGGAGCGCGCCTTCATCAGGTACTACATGGAGAAGCCGGAGTCGGATCGACCTGATAGGTAAGTTGGTTGACGCAGATTTGTTTTAGAAGTAGTATAACAGAGCAGTTGCATAGGTGTAGTGTAGCTAGGGTCATCATCATCTTCTTGTCCTTATCCCACTAGGTGGGGTCGGCACAGCACGTTTCCTTTCGCCACTTCACTCTATCATACGTCATCTCATCATCAACTCCTTTCTCTCGCATGTCATCTTTCACACTTTTTTTGGTCTTCCCCTGCCACTTTTGTAGCTAGGGTATATTGAAGTGATAACCATAGGTACTTTAAAGTTTGTAACACGTAGGTATACCTACTCCTTGGTAGACTGCAAGAATATATTGGCTGCAAGCCGCTTCTAAACGTTTTTTGAAATTATTTAAGGTACGCTACTATAAGTAAACACAATAAGTGTTTAAACGAGGCCAACAATGTTAATTTCCAGATTTATCAATTACTATGATTTTATAATGTAGGTAGGTGTAGCCAGGGGTGTATCTGGTGTTAGTTCCCAACTTACTTTAAATATAACGTCCTACGTTCCGAAATCTATCGCAGACTGTTGAAAAATATCTTTCTAAAATCGTAATCTCGCTCGCTGCGCTTACGCAATATTCATGCCTATGTTGATGCTGCATTTAGAATAAACAGAAACCTGGCTATACCTTTGGGCAGTTTTGTAAGACATCAAAATAAAAGTTCTAGAATGGAAGGGTGTAGGAAATTGAAATGAAGGAAATTGTAGGAAGGTAGAGTACCTAGTACATACCTACCTATAAACATTCTGCCATGATAACAAAAGATTCGACTGGCTCACCGTTCTATGGCAATTTCTTGTCTTTACTTCAGAGAGCATTTTAGTACAATCCAGTACCTACTTACACCACCACTTTACAATATCACACTATTATCATTCAACATCTATAGAAGGTTTTTTTTTCAATATGGAGATGCGTAGGTGTGAAATCTGCAATCATCGAACTGACCCGAATGACTAAATACGAGTAAATATGATAATGACAGCGGTTTGTAGGTGGGTTGCAGTATTATAAGGTCGGAAATTCAATATCATAGTCATTTAGAATCCCAGACAGATAAAATGTAGAGTTCCCGGATTTGGGACAAATGACCCAATCCTGGCTGAAGCTCACCGAGGATGGGGTTGCCCGCAGCTTGCAGCTGACATCACAGACGCCAAGAAGATTTTTATTCGGCCTATAGTACCTAGTCATTGAAGTGAATTAACGACCCTCTTGTCGCAGAGTCGCTACCTCTGACTTCGATCACCTGTCCCAGATTCTATTTCTGACAGATACCTTCCTACCTACCTATTTAGGATGTCTGTTCCGGATCTGCGTGTTAGTTGTCCATGCCTTTGCCTTTGTGTGTAGGTACCTATTCTCTATCACCCCCGAGATAGGGAATCCTATTGAGGAGATATAATATATGAGTATGTGTGTACTGTGCGAAAAACATGTTTCGACGACGTATTCCAATCCCTGAATACGTCGTCGAGTTTACCAAAGGCTGCCCAGCATGACATGTGTTTTAATATTTTTTCAGGTACTGGGAGCTGGTTAATGTGCACGGGAAGCTCGACCCTCTGGTGTCTGTGAACCTCAGGCCGGAGAAGCGAGTCCAAATCACCTTCACCTGCGGGGACACCAGCGAAGTCCGCACCGTGGATGTTTACAGGTTTGTACTGTAGCGACTAACGAAGCTACATGCGGCGCCACCACACGCGCGACTCAAGGAACTAACGTCAGCCAATCACAAGCCGGACTCTGCATGCATCACACAAACGAAATTTACTGCGACGGACGGACCATTATCAAGACCTAATACACGGTCGAATAGCTATCCCCGGGCACAACACCTCGCCCGGTGGAGTACTCCTATGCGAGATGTTATTCTACCATCATCATCTCTACATGGACGACCACCTTGTCCAAACTTCCAAAGTGCCATCCGTCCATCAGCCGTAGGACGCCCACTGCTGGACATAGGCCTCCTCTATGGATTTCCAAGGCCGGTTGGTAGCCAGCCCGTTCCTGCGAACGTAATTATATCGTCAGTCCGGCTAGTCAGTGGACGTCCTACGCTGCGCTTGCTGGTCCATGGCTGTCCATACAAGAACTTTACGGCCCCATCGGCTTTCCTTTTTCCGAACTATGTGCCCTGCCCACTGTAATTTCTTCTTGCTAATCCATTAGACTATCGTATAGTCCGAATCAAACACCTTGGCGCCTGTGGTGTTAGCTACATGTTGCGGATAACCCAATCATCGTGCAGCTGTTAAATTGGGTTATCTGTAGATTGTTCAATTCAATTCTATATTCTAAGTAACATGATTGTGTTTAATACTAAATCGTTACTTATCTATGAGATCATACACATTTAAAAATAGATAAAAAAAAACAACAGCAGCCTAAATTAGACGAATAAATAATATTATTGTAGATAACAGCCGCCAAGATATGATTATGATTCGGCATAAAACTTTGATTCGTCTGCGGATCTCCTCACTCCTGATTCGATCTCTCAGACTCTATGCAAGCCCTCTTACGTTTTGCTTACTTTTCACTTGCATAACTTATTCCCTCCTAGACCTATATTCATCATCATAATATCTCTATTTATAAATCATCGTCGATATGGTCATTGGTCAAGGGTCGTAATTTTGAAGGCAATCTCAACGTGTACCTACCTACTACTTAATATCATTACCTACTTTTTAATTAATAATTTTCAGAACCGTGTCGGATTTGAAGACGCGGCTGGAGAGGATGGCAGGTTTCCCGGCCGCCAAAATGAGACTGTTCTACGTAGACCAAGAGCTTAGAGACTCGCAGGTGAATATTATTAGGCTAACTCAGTTACCTACTCGAGGTATCGGGTGGCTGAAGATTCGTATCACAATAAAACTTTTCAAATATCTGGCGATGACTAGTCAGTTTCGTTTCCATTTGACCTACAAGACATATAAAGCGGCATTGTAATTCTTCGCCTAAGGCCCTTTTTTAACGAAACGGTTTCTACCCGAACCGGCGCCGGGCCGGTACCGGCTAAGTTTGGTACCTACTCGTAGGTAGACGCGGCGTGCCACGTGCTCGCGCCATCGCTAGCGCCGCCGGCGTCGTTAACAAATCTTCATAGTATTCCATACATATATTATATCTAACTGACGACCGGACGTACGCACGGGTTAAGCCGGTTTTTCACCATTTTAAAACCGTGCGTAGCCCCGGTGAAAAACCTTCTCGTTAGCAAACTTAGCCGGCACTTGCCCGGTGCCGGATCGGGTATAAAAAACCGTCTTGTTGACAATGGGCCTAAGCTTTATTGTCTGACCTCATACTGACTCATACTCATGAAGAAAAATTTATCTTCCCATCATACTGTGGGAACATCCTAGGTACAGGTCTCATCCTAATTGATTCCTGATTATAAAAGACATAAAATTCAAATAAAATCGTCTTTCAAGTTTTATCATATTTCTCCATCGCGTCAGCTACCTACTATCCTACTAACCCTGCACAGCCATTACTAACCGATCATTTATTCAAATTAACAAAATGTTCAATTTGGAGCCTTTTCAGGGACCAGAAGAGATGAAGTATCCGACGAAGCAGCTGTACTCTTACAACATCAGATCGGGCGACGAGATCATCATAGACTCGAAGATGAAGCACTCTATATCGGCCAACTCTAACGGCTCCGTCACGGCTTCGGCGTGATTTACTTCCTAGTTGAGACGTAGTCGTAACTGGGCTTAGAGTTAATATCTACAGAGCCACGGTCCCTAAGTGAAAGTAGTACAAAAATGTCCGAGCGCCGTCATAAATACCGACTTAGATATTTATATTACATAATTCACAATGACCCGTTTTTTCGAATCTCGTCGTCATGTCATCTAGGTAATTAGTGCTTGAAATCGAGCACTTTGACATCGCGCTGTTGTAGTCGGCTTGCAATCGCCTTACGACTAACTAAAAAGCCTGCCCACTACATAGCTTGGCAGAGTTTTGTCTCGGACATTTTTTTTGCACGGTTGTGATTCTATGGATATTTGCTCGAAGTAACTGGGGCATGATTCTCTATCGATAAGACGTGACGTAACGTGTAGTTTTTTTTTTGACGTGATATCGTCAAATCGAATAACGCCGGCTGCGCGCACGAAAAAGTGTAACGTTCCGCCTGAGCCGAGCGTGCAAGCGGCAACGCGAAACGAGAGACAGATACGATCGGCCTAAGCGTTCAGCTTTATTCAGTTGCTGTTTCAGGTTTTTAACAATGTTTTCATAAAACGTTATCACGTAAAATTATAGTCCGATTCGGGAATCACAAACCTACGGCTTACGGCTAAAAGGACTTTGCAGCCAATCATTTAATTTTTTATCCTCGAATTTCCTTTCGCGAAATGATTTTTAAATGTAAAATTACGCACGAATTATAAACAGAATTTATGTAAGTTTTTTATGTGAAAAATAAATATTTCTCACATCAATTTCCTACAAAGAAAACTTAGAGCACGTTACGCGCACGTTTTCATACAGAATCACCCCGCTGAGTAGGTAAGTGGAGTCACAGATGTCAAGGTGGAATGTTTAGTTTGAAGTAATCACTGAATCGGTGTTGTCCGTGTACTTGGCTGTATTAATTTGTTCTCTATGCCTTTAATGGGCCACTTGCTATCAATCAGTTCATAACTCACATTATTACAGATAGTGTCCAGGGCCCCTATTTTTGAACTTCGTTCGTCTGGGAACGTATACAGAACTTTAACAGATTGTATGAAAATACTCTATAAATATTATTTATGGAAGTTTCGAATGCTCCATACAAGTTCCGTATACGACCAAACCGCGCAGTTCAAAAATGATGCCCCTGACGCAAAGTATTAATTTTGATGGGTGGCCAAATTAAAAACATCTTGCCTGTAAAGTTAGCTATAAGCTGCGCAAAGACCTAACCTCTCGCAGCTGTTCACATAACACTTCAGTCAGGATTGGGTTCTGTGCAGCTTGTAGCTAACTTCACAGCAGCCGAGGAGGTGTATTCAGCCTGTAAAATTAGTTTCCAAATTCAAAAGTGCTTCCCCCATTCAGCTGCAGATATCTGTACCTATGTAACAACGCTTTTGAAAATATTATCATTATAAAAAGTCGTCAACGACGCAACCTGTTGTATCAATACTCTTTTCTTTAATTATTTGTACTAACAACGTAACTAAGGGATGACATTTAATTTTAATTTTGTATGACATGTGGTTTAGTTTCTCTTTTGCTGAGTATCTTTTGTCATTAATAAATAGTATAGGCCGGATCATACAAGTTGGCGGATATGAAGTTAGCTACAAGCTGCGCGATATCCAACCTCAGCTGCAGCTCACATAAAGCTGCGCGTTGATTGGATATCGCGAAGCTTGTAGCTTACTTCACGTCCGCCGACTTGTATGATTCAGCCCATAATACATCGTGAATGGGAAACAAAGGTTCTCACAATGCATTTAGTTGTAAGCTTTGATCCAAATGATTCAGTAGCAAGTATTTTTATGTAAAATTGAAATAGGTACCTATCCTTTATAAATTGCAGTACCTTTTGCTATTAATCCAACACCAATATGTTTTCGGCTTTTTTGTCTGCTAACTACCCTCAACCTGAAGATTTGAATTATGAAAGTTTTTTTTTTTTTTAATTCATTAAAAGAATATTATCATGTAATTAAATGCCTGGATTATTTGCAATATACACCTGTGATAATAAATTATATAGATTACGAAAGGAAATACAAAGTGGAGAAGTGCTATTAACATAACTTATTAAATACCTATGCTATAACATATAAAGTAAGATCGCCTTTTGAAAATCTTGTAAAAGTACTCTAACAAAATACTAGTATATAAGTATACTACTAACTGCCATTTTGAAATATACATAATGAAATTATAGTATAATTATTACAGCTATAATTTTATTATTGTTTGAGATCCCTAGGTATAAATCTTAAAAAATCAAGTGTTATTATACCCTTCAGTTTACCTTGCTGGTAGTCTCAATTTATTATATGTACTTGTTTTTTTCTTTTAGATTTAGGTAAATGCTTTGTCTTTCATCTAAATATTATGTATAGCGGAATCATAGTAAGGCACCATTGACATAGTGCCAAATTAGATTTTTTTATCATAATTATTATGCCTCACTTTTTACTGGAAAGAGTAACACTACAAATATTGTTGCTGTCTTGTTCCAGTAGTTTATTCATCATCATCAGATTTTATATTATACATTTTGAGAATTGTCAAGGTGGTAGAGGTACATAAACCAACAAATAATTTAAGTTTTTTAATGGTGATTATGTTTACATTTAGATAAAATAGTAGTATTTAACATGATAAAAATATCCCATTCATGAATAAAACATCGTAACTGACTTAATGTTATGTTTTATTTATCACAGTTTATACCTTTTAGTTAGGTATACTTGTTTATACTTTTAGTTACAAATACAATTTTTTCCCATAAACAGCTATCATGGTATTTTGAACTTGTTCTACAACATGCATATATACATCAGTCCATTCACTATTGCCCATTTCTTGAGTTGTTCTTTTAAAGAAGTTTAACAATACATTTAGCTTTTCCAAATTTTTAGTTATCACCATTTCCCGCATGTATTCAGAGATTAGATTAATATCACAGGGTAAAGGCGCCTGTCCACTTTCTAGCCATGCTCTTAACATCTCCCTTACATCTTTCCATGGAAGGCCAATCAACCCTTGTTGCACTGGCTGTTCTTGAGCAGTAGTTGGAATTTCTTTTATTTGAGGTTTCTTATCTTTTATAGCAATATCTTTAACATCAGGTTTGGCCATTGGATCCCTGTAAGGTTTATCACATGTTGTTTGACCATGAAGGAACTTTGTTAGTAGATTTTTCGATGAGGGCTGCTGTTTCGCATTTTTTGGAGGTCTGCCTCGCCTTTTTACAGGTGACCTTGCTTGGAGTACTGGAGACTTTTTAGGAGATAAGTTTTGATTCTGTTTCTTTGGAGAATCATACTGTGCTTCCAGGTGATTTTTTACTTGAACTGATGCTGTTGATCCCTTTTTATCATTAGCAGTCTGTGTTTCATTTTTGTTTACAATTTTTGATGTCTTACTACACAAAAATTTGCTAATAGCACCAGTTGCTGGTTTACTTATGGTTGATTCCAGCTTGGACATTTGAATACCAACACCTCTCATCTCTTTAGGATCTATACTGAGTTTTTTGCAAATTGAAATAGCTTCTCTAGCTATTGTTTCTGCGTCATTTGTAGCAGTGGTAAGATTGTTTGATTTATTGATTACATTACAAAATCCATGGCCCATAAATTTTGCAGTCTCCACGGGTGCTTCTTCTGCTCTAACCATCAGCTTTAAAGTAATGCATTTCCCTATTACTTTAAATTGCAACATTCTCGACTGAACTTCAACAGAAAGTTGTTTCAAAAAATCGTAGCATTGATCATTGTTTTCAAATCTTATACCATAGTTAACTTCAGCTGAAACTGATTTTCTTATTGTCTGAAATGTTAAAGGATTGGGATCCCGTCCTCTGCATTGATCAAATAGTTGTATCCCAGTCTTAACTCCTAAGTGACATTTCAAAGATGCCAATGACATTTGCTGCAGGGATCCACATGTGGTGTGTCCAAGTGATTCTAATTTCTGAAAAGTCTGTCTTCCCACCCCTGGCAAGTCTTTGAGATTTATATCATAGATGAAATCTCCAACTAAATCTTCAGAGAGGAAAAACTGGCCGTCAGGCTTAGCCCGTTTCGTAGCCATTCGAGCTTGCAAGCGGTTGCCTCCAAATCCTGTAGAACATGGGCATCCTGTTTTAGATTTGATTTCATTCCTTAAAGCCAAAGCAAAATCTTGCACGCTGACATCCAAGTCACTCAACAGATCAGTACAGTCTACATACATTTCATCACAAGATACTGCTTCTATATCCAAAGTATATTGTGCTATTGTATTATATAATGTGTATGCAACTTCTTTATAGCCTTCAAAATCATAGGGAATAGTTTGTAAATCTGGACACAATCTTAAAGCTGCTCCCATAAACATTCCATTTTTAACTCCCTTCGTTCTTGCTTCATATGAACAAGAGGCAATCTCACTCATAGAGCCATATTTATCGTCTTCATCTGTTATGTTGTCCACCCTAGTCTCAAATTCAATATTGCTTTCAGCTACTCCACTTGCCTTTCCCATTTTCTGTGCTTGCTTCTGTTTATACAGATTAAACTCTGTGTTCCTATCAACACCGGGTCTTTTAGATCTTGGTTGTCCACCTTTTGAATGTGTCACCGCAATGGGTTTTCCACGAAGGTCAGGTTTATTTCGCAAACCAACAGAAACAAAGAAACAGTCCATGTCTATATGCATGATAGTTTTACCCTTTTCAAATCTGATTTGAGAAAGGGCATTGGTTGTGCTTGGAATAGAATGTATTAATTGCTTGAGTTGTTCCCTGGCAGGGAACTTAAAGTTACTGTTCTCTCTCAAATCATTGATATATTGCTTGAAACATGCTCCGAGTTGAGAAATGTGATGTAATCGAGAATTGTTATAAAATTCTGAAATGAAATTAGGATCTGCTGCAGTTTTAGTGCTGTGTTGAACTAAACTTTTAGTTTCAGTCAAATTATGATTTTCTGACTCACTACTATTGAATACAGATGGTTTTATAACATCAGAAGTAGATGGTTCGTGTTTCATAATTTCAGAATATGGTTCAACCAGGTCACATTTCTTGTCGATGGAAAGATCAGGTGGTTGATTGCATTGGTCAAGCAAATCTTTTTTACCAATACTACTGAAATTCAACTGCTTCTGTGTTCTTGAATTTCTAAACAATAAATAACTTCTGTAGTCTAGCAAACGATTAGCAGCAATACTCTCTGTTATCCATTCTGGTCTAACAACTTTAGCAAGTGACATATTCTTTACTTTTGTATCTGGCAAGTTTGATGCGATTATAAAGTCCTCACTCCTTTGATAAGTATGATATACGCCACCATGCTTAGTCATCAAAGCTTTAAGCTCATCTGCTGATGGATCTGTGAATCCGTTGACATAAATACCAACTCCACAGAAGATGTTGGATAAAGGTTCTACATTTTCAGCTCTGGCGTCGAACTGCTCTTCTAACTTAGCGACTTTGGCCTGCATATAACCACCCCAAGCTTCAAAGCCATTGTCAGGAAATTTATCGTCGCGTCTTCTCATAGCGTTCAATTTGATTTTAGCACTAAAATCTAGATATAGATTACGTCTTGCGCACAGATATCTGTCTATCGTTAACGATAATCAGTATTAGGAATAAACACAGAATTCGCTGGGAATATATAAACTTTATTTATTTTTAAATTTTTGAAAAGCATGTGATGTAGAAAATGTGTTCAACTGAAAAAGGCCAATAATACACAGATCAACGAATACTATACTCCTCTGACGATACAAATACTATACTTCCTTTAATCCTCCATGAGGTTGAGGCCTGATGAGGCCAAGATACAGTCACTCTCTGGGCCAAGCAAGCAAGCCAAGCCAGTTTGCAGCACAAAAAAGGATACGTTTGGTTGTAGTATCCTTTAGTTTGTGGTTTGGTTTGGTTCATAGAAAAAGCTTGGTTTGGTTTGTTTTGTGGTTTGTTTGTTTTGATTTTTGATATTTTTGACACTTTTGGCAGTATGAATGATTGACTTTGACAGTGACATTAAAGTTTATCGGAAGGACAGGGTTGTTAGATGTTAATTAAAAAATTGCCTAAATGAGCTTAAATTATTGTGTGACAAACGCAGATATTACAACTAGCTTTTGCGAGCTATTGCATCGAGACGGCTCACCAAAACTTCAAAGAGTTTCTATTGCTTGGGAATTTAATTCTACAAGATGCAAGTTTTAAAATCAGACCAAAAAACTAAATATTAACCTATGTTACGTAGTATTATTATAATATATCTTCTTTGCCTATGTAAAGAGCCATAACTACTAGACAAAAGCTATTATAAATTAGCAGATGCTACATCTGATAAGGGTTTATTTTGTTTGTATAAAAATATTTCCTACTCCATGAAATCTCTGATCGTGTGATAATAGGCTATTTGACAACATTTATACTATTGATTGTGGGAATCCTTAAAGATATTAGCCTGATAAGACAAATTTCACTTTATTGATACTAAAATAATTATTTTGTTGATAATAAAATAATGTCTAATTTTAAACTACACTAAATAAAATACGATATTTTTTTGTCATTTTTTCTGTGACGTGAACGCTCTAAGAATGGCGGCAACTCTGGAGACGTCACGTGATAGTAAACAAGAATAGGCTATTTGACTACTTTATTGGAAATCGTTTTAAAAAATCGTTGGTAAGTACATAATAAGCCCAATTACAGAGGCGCCATCGTAATTATATTAGCTAAATAGCATAGTTCTGTTTCTTTTTCACTTTAGCCATTCGATAGAGAGAACGCTTTTTACGTTGCTATTAAATTTACGCTGGCGCCTCTGTAATCGGGCTTATTAAGCACACAACATTTATATTTCCGAAAGATCTACTACATTTTCAATGAAAATCAGTGTTAAAGAATAGATTTTCAAGATCCCGTCAAAAACAACGTTATTGGCGCTGGTCTATGACGTCACACGCCAGTAAATAACGTAAAATTAATACCAGTAAATACGCTAGTTTAAGTCAAAAATGTCAAAAATACTTCTGAAGTAACTTACAGAGCCATTATTACTCCGAAAACACAAAACACAAATTACACTTGTAATGTACCTAGTAAATATTATGCTATCAAAAACCTCTGTAAAAGAAGTTTCTAAGCGCATTTCCATATGTCCAAATAATAAAGACAATTTTGGTTTTGAACTAGAGAGATAGGGCTGTTGTCGCTTGAGGCAATTTTCAGCCTCAAAAATGTTCGGAAAATCTGGTCCAGAACTGTCAAATATGAATTGGAATTTGACACTACTGAGAACAAAACACGGCAACTAGCCACTGAATCGAGATATTTTTCATGTCTCTTTCTAACTCATGCCACATTGAATCATTGCATCTCTTTCTTTCTTTTCTCGATCGACCACATTATGCCTCTGGTACCTCTCTGGTGACAAAACCTTGCCAATTGATATGACTTAATATGGATACACATTTGATACTAGATACATTTTGACAATGTTGTAATGCTATTAAATTCAATTCAATTTTCTGATTAAAGAGGCCAAAATAAATCAATGCAAAAAAATCATAAAGTTGTGCTTATGACGCCACCCGGGTTAAGCGTCCCAGCCGTTCGTATGTTCGATTATTACTATTAATAGATCTCCCTCGTGGTGGACCTTGAGTCCTTGAATCCGACTGAAGCTTCCCCCAGACAGCAGCGGCCCTACGTTCGACCGATCACATCAATCACATAGCCCGTTTTTTAAACTCGAGATCTCTGGAATCGTGGATGACTGGATCATAGCCACATCGTCATGCCTGCAGCTGTCTGGGGAAAGCTTAAAGTGGCTTGCGGTCATAGCGCTTTTAATCGTAATTTGATATATATTTTCACTAGTATTTTGGGGAAAAATTGGAACTTGGCAACTCAATTTTAACAGAAAGAGATTTTGAATTATGTATTTTGTTTGAACAGTTTTTTTTGTTTATTTCCACATTGAATAAAATTACGTTTTATGGTGTAAGCCAAAGAACTGCAGAAACTCTCTTCTGTGGTGTAAACGTACTGTTAATAATAAATTAATTTTCAAAATGTCAACAATTGACGAAAATATTATCATCGTGCCCTGGGTAGCACCGCAGAGCTCCAAAAACACTTTGGCCGTAATTGTTCTCTCGCAAAACGTTAAAAGTATTGAGAAAATATCCAAAGCACTCGGAGAAGTACACAGTAAAGGAGAATTCCGCTGGAAGCTAATAGTTCATCAGTCGGTTCATTTAGAAGATTTGGAAAGACAATCAAACGTAACAGGGAGAATAGCAATAGACTTTGTGATTGTGGCTGTTGATACAGCTAGAATGTTTAGCTTAGAATGGACTAAAAACCATGTCGAACAGGTCCACCCGGATTTAAGAAGCCGCCGTGTAGTGCTAGTTAATGCTGGAGGTCTACCAATGAATGCCATGGAGTGCAATGCTCGAGAGCTGATTGCTCTTCAAAATGACTACAAATTAGAAATGTTGACAGGGGACTTAACAACACTAGAACAAACTGAGTTTCTGGCGCGAAGATTATTAAAATATATGGAAGTGTCTATAGGTGTAAAGACTGGAATTCCAAACCTGAATGTTGGACGGTACACAGCCTGGATGTAATCTAAAGTATTATTTTCTTTAGTGTGTTCAATTGCAGACAGTGAATGGCTGAAATGCTTTAACAACAGTGCTGTATTATGTGATGAATTGTTCTTGATGACTTGAATGTTGTAGTTTTTTTACACCAGAAACAAGAACGGTATAACAGACACTAAAATGGTATCAGACTATTGTACTACTGAATTAGGCCACTGAGAAAAACATACAGTAGTAACACAGTTCGACCATAGCGGAATCCCGAAGATTTCATAAGGTGTAGAATTTTAGTGAAAAGTCTTTTCCTCAGTGCCCCTTTTGAACACTCCAACCAGCAACTGTGTGTCACTTTGTGGCACATGTCCTCCTGATGGACGTACCTGGCATGCCCCCCCCCCCCTGTGATTGTCTTGGTTGAGAAAGAAGAAGAGGGAATGAGTGGCAATCAAGATGAGGCAAAAGAAAACAGAGAAAATAATTCTACCATGCCCTGACATGACCAATGGCTTCTGCAGGTACTTGAGATGCCACCCACAAATGTGAGCATTTTCACCCAATCTTCCTAGGGGGAGTGTCCCTCAGTGCCCAGCCCCAGTAATGACAAATCATCAAGACAGGTAAAATAGTAGCACTAACAGTTAGTTAGTACTTACAGTTCGTTCCACACGGTCAGTACTTGGATGGGTGACCGTGGGTGGCATTTTCCAACTGAGCGCTACCGTGGCTCAGATGACACATTAACTTGTAGGCCCCGGTTGTTTTAACCGTTTAGCCATGTCAGAGGCCTTCAGGCGGCCTAAAAACTCTGACACCAGGGCTAGCCACCCGGCCTATACGAACTTACTTTTATCAAGACAGTGACCCATGTAATAGTGGGTTTGGCCGAATCATATATATCGGTGGATGTGAAGTTAGCTACAAGCTGCATGATATCCAATCCTGACTGAAGTTCACATAAAGCTGCACATTGATTGGGTTTCATGCAGCTTGTAGCTAACTTCACATCTGCCAACTTGCATGATTCGGCCTATACGAGAAGGTCTCATGATAGTGATAACCTTCTAATAATTAATTAATTTGTTTATTAAAGTTTAAGTTTATTGCAAGAATAATAGAAATCTGTAAGCATTATGCCTTAATGTAAATAGTAATCAATTGTGAACTGTAATTAATTATGTCATTCACATAGGTATGTTAATAAAAGATTCCACACATTTCTGAATTATTTATTATACTTTGATTGTACTACAAAATAATAGGAAGTTTTCTACAGATACAATTATTTAATACATACATAAATAATGAAACAATATTTTAGCAGTTATCACTTCAATTTAAACCATGTTACCTAATAACGCTATTGTTACATGCCGTAAACTATTGCCAAGAGTATAATTATGCAAAATATAAACGAATAACATAACCTTAACAACTAACTGAAATACTGCTCATCATTTGTTATCGTAATATTTTGAATCATCATTATAAATAGTTCTAAATCTGTGAAAATATGACAAAAATCATCTACAAAACTTTTCTTGGAAATGCACAGTTTGTCCCGTGTCATATTAGAACTATCACTAAATTAAACAACTAAGTTGAATCTAACATTAACGTCACACCAGTGACTTGTTTAAAATAAACGTATACAAAATTTAAGAATAAGCAATATCACAACTAAACTGCCTGCCGCCGCAGGCAAATAAATACGCTCGATGACCACTCCTATACACTTTCTATGAATGGGTGAACATAAATCAGCATATCCGATGGATACTATGCTACACTGTGCAGGTCATTGTTGGGCCCTAAACCTAACTGCCCACCGCTGAAGGAGCCACACGTGCCACAGTTGTATAAAATCGTATGTAAAGGCCTGCACTGACTATTGCTCAGAATGGATGTGGCCAATGTTGCCAATTTAGTGTAGTTAAGTGTTGACTTCATGCTTTTCACAACCATTGTTGGATGATATAGGTAACTAGAAATACAATGTACTTATAGATAAATCCACAGATGTTTTATTTTCAAGCTAATCAGACAAATTGACAAACTATTTTTGATGCTAAAGCGATAAATGTGTTTGCTAAAACAAAGAAAAGTCGCCATTTATAACGACAAAGTCGCGAACTCGTAACATTGAATGGATGTCATCCATTCGGTGCGATGGTCAGTGGGGGCCTTAATGCACACCTCTGTGATGCACGATCTGCATTTCCATCAAATGCTGTAAACTTTTTACATTTTCAGCTCCTTCAGTACGTACAGAACCACTATTAAAAATCATAATGAATGCTAATAAAACGAGACATGAAAATTATGCATAGGCTGTAATTAATTATTATCTGAGATTTTAGAAAATGAGAAAAATGAAAATATTAATTACCATAAATCATAATCGAATATTCATTACTTTTAATCATAATCAACTAAAAACATTGCAGAAACTAAAAGATTGTTGTAATCATAATCAAATATTCATTACTTTTAAGCATAATTAACTAAAAACATTGCAGAAACTAAAAGATGAATATTTGTTGTAATCATAAACAATGTCATAAGTATATTGGTGTTTCATTCACTCGTAAGTAGATAAATATAGCATTAATTAGATCTCTATTACGGTAATCATATGAACCGCGGCAATCGACAGGTGTACTTCCCTCGCGGATTTTACGTGACACACAAGTTATTCTAGCTACAGACATATAACGTAACTTATTCACTAATTTCCTGTACTGAGAGATATTAGTTAAGATTTTAATAGTAAAAGTATCTCAGAAACTACCGTCTTCTCTCGGAATACGACTCACTTTCAGGCGATGCAGTACCGAATACAAAAGCGACATATTCCGACGTAAACTGTTAGGTGTCGAGATGCTTTTATAACCACAACGATGGTCACTATCGAGTAATAATATCCACATCCATATCATAAGCACAAGGGTCACATTTCAAGTTTGAGCACAATATTATCTAAATGTAAAACATTAAAATATGACAATCCTTGTGCGATCAACTGCCATACAGCGCCTTAGGCTTCCGCTTCTGTCAAAGTACCGGACTTTATCTGCGGGCTGGAGTGCCAATGTTAGCGGTTATTATTCTATTTGAAACTAGTAAAATACAGAGATTCTTGATATGTAGCATCAGAGCGTAAGCCTCAAGACGAAAGCTACATACAATGGGCGAACGTCACCGGGTCCACTGGCTTCGTAGAAAACTAGAGAGCTTTTAAAACATCTTGTTTCTATTGCTATGTGTAGTGTCCTATAGGAAGAGTATAAAATGTGTGGAGTCGTCGAGTGGACGCCGGCAGCAGCCGCGCGCGCCGCCTGTAGCACCCATACTTCACTGTACACGTCTGTTCACTTCTCACTCCTTGTTCCAATCTGTGGAAGAATAAAGCATATTATTAAGAACTGTGTCTATAATCTCAGACCAAATAAAAAAAAAAACACGGCCTTCAAGCCACACCTCCTTGCCCGTCGGAGTGGGGAGCGTGAGGTTTTTTCGTTACGGAATTTCTGGATTCGGTCCCCGCGCTCAAGGCCCGCGATAGAAGCTATGCAATGGCTTAAAAACAAGTGGCATCTCTCCGCGCGGGAGAAGTGAAACTTCGACGCAACAGTGCTTTCATACCCCCTCCATGGTAGCGTTAAACGTTTAACGCAACCTTGTTGGAAGTCGTATTAGAAGTTTCATTTCAAAAAAATCAAGACAGAACTTAGTGAACAGACAAGTGAGGCCAGTTTTCTACATGTGGTGAGTGCGTCGGTGTTGCGCCGCCATAGTTCGACTGACGAGCCAAGGCGTAGTTTCGTTGTACATGTTTGTGAGTGTGTTTGTGTCTGTACACGGCTTCACTTGTTTGTTTCTCAACATTCTGTCTTGATTTGGTTTGAGTCTATAGTATGTATATGAACAAAAGTTGGTGATACTATTTCCCAGACAATAGGATTGTTTACTAAAAATATAATTAGTCCGTCAAATAGATTATCAAAAAATATTAGACACATATTTTTTCTTTTGTCATTTTAACAAAAAAAAATATGAAGATAGCCCGCTAAAGTTCCGCGTGACGTCACTAACCTACTACACACGTACCGGCTAGTGACGTCACGAGCCCCTACTCTCAAATGTCACAAGGTTTATCTTTGTCATTAATTGTTTGATTGACAAAAGAAAAAATACATGTCCATTGTGTCCAATAATTTATAGTAATCTATCTAACGGACTAATTATAATATTTATCTATACCAATATTATAAAGAGGAAAGATTTGATTGTTTGTTTGTTTGTTTGCATTGAATAGGCTCCGAAACTACTGAACCGATTTGAAAAATTCTTTGACTGTTGGGAAGCTACACAATCCCCGGATGTTATAGGCTATATTACATTTTCAAAAAAATTAGGGATCCTTGCTAAAACTCCAATAAAGTAACTCAAGGTGTAAAAAAATACGTTATAATTTAAATATTATGTAATCTGAATATGTAAAAAGTATTTCACATTTAACTGTCATAGTCTATTGGTTATTGTTACCCTAGCAACCAAAAATAAGTATGTCACTTCTGTCAAATGTTTGAAATATAAACAGCTAACAGTTTACAGCAGCTTTAAACCTTAGATTATGCTTTAAACACATTTAATTATAAATTTCATTGCTTAGACACATATTCAGCTTTATTTAATTTAACTGTGTAGCTACAGGCCCGTTTCCGTCGTCATAATTCCTGTTCAACAGTTAGCAAATCATTTATGAGGTACAAAGGCAATTTACTTATATTTTCTACCATTTTAAAATGCTCAGAAGATCAAGATCTCAACTTTCGAGACATAATTCCCAGGCAAGGCGACGGCATCAAAAATACGTCGTAATGAAGAATCTTCATCGGAAACTGAAATCGTCTTGAAAGCCGGAGAGAATACGCGTCACAATCGCGTGCCAGAGAGTCGAGCGTTCCCAGAGGCTTGCCGAACAAAATTAGAGAACCTCCCAAGTCCGCGAGCGAGAGTCGAGTACAGAGCGTTCGTAGCGGCTTGAAGAGCAAAATAATATAAATATTCTAACTCGCACTACGGAATGAATCGAACTCTGAGCATTCCCAACGCCTACGAGATCAGAGAGAAAGACAGAATACGTTAACAACTAGAGTTCGAACTCAAATTTTAGCTCACAGTAGCAGATCAGCATTCAGATACGATCCACAAATAGATTATGCTCAACAGCCTTCCGTCCAAATTGAAAATGAATAAGATTTGCCCTAAGTGTTATGCAAAAAAATGGGACGATGAACCTAATGGTATATGCTGTGCACCAGCACGGGAAGCATGGCAAAGGGACTAATAGTCTTTCCACCATTATGTCCCGTCGAAGAGGAAATAAAGTATGGATTGACAATGACATCTGACATTAAGAGTGGATAAAATGGTTTTCTCCCCTTGCCGTGCTACTCGGGCTGGTAAAGTTAGTCTCCCCAATATTGAAGAGCCGCCACCACCAATAAAAAATCTTTTGACAAGTAATCATTCACTAGCCGGACATTTTTTAACCAACATACGAAAGTACAATAGTGTCTTCCAGATGACTTCGTTTGGCGCGAAATAAATCTATACCAATATTATAAAGAGGAAAGATTTGATCGTTTGTTTGTTTGCATCGAATAGGCTCCGAAACTACTGAACCGATTTGATAAATTCTTTCACTGTTGGAAAGCTACGTTATCCTTGGATGCCAAAAGCTATATTATATTTCTTAAATAATTAAGAGATACTAAAACTCCCATGTAACCCAAGGTGTACAAAAATTACCTAAAATATTATTTACATCGCGTGCGCTGCGAAAACTATTGATGATACAATAAAATAATGTACTACGACTTTGTAGAGCTTCTCATTATTTACAAAAAGTTTCCCGACAGAGTATGTCTATCGATTATAGTTAAGCCACAATAAGTGTTCTTTTATTTGAAAATTTTAATTGAAATGCCGCCGCAAGAAAAGGCTCTTTATATCATGGTATAATATTATGTAAACCTTTTTCAAAATAAACTACTTTATATTCAGGAATAATTCAGGACCTTTATATAACTTTTTAAGTTGTTCAATTCAGACATTTCATTCGAAAGATATCATGAGTTTAAAAATGTAAGTATTAGAAAAAAATCGCGTGGTCGCCGCTCACCCCGCTCGGCTAGCTAGGCATCACCATATTTTATCTCCGCTATTCCTGTAGGTACCTGTACCTATACCAGCCTTTTTTAATAGTCCACCGCAGGACATAGACCTACCCACGAAGTGTGATTGAGCCATATCCACCACGCTGGTCCAGTGCAGGTTGGCGAATTCATATAGGGCATCCGGGCATCGAATGTAAATGTAGCGTCTAAAGTGTTTTAAAAAGAAGACTTTCCTTTTACTGCTTACAATTTTGACGAAAGTATAAAGAAGTAATATGAAATAGACATGAAACCGCGACCGCGTTGTAATCTATTGAGTAGCGAGAGAGTCTACCTACGGTTGGGCCATATCCACCACGCTGGCCCAGTGCGGGTTGGTGGATTCCTATAATAATACGTAATCCAGTTTTTTCTACGGACGTAGGTATGCAGGTTGCCACACGATATTTTCATTCACGGAAAAGCCAGTGATGTGAAATTCCGTACCTAAGTTCCAAAGAAACTCATTGATACGGGATCGGGATTTGCACCTACCAACTCACGATTTTAAGATAGGTGTTACTACCACTAGATCACCACGGCTATATACCTCCTCTATCTACAGATTTGGAAAAGCTAACTTAGGCAACCGACATACAGACGATTTATAATTTCTGTGTTATAGTGATAGTGAGTGGAGTGAGTGTCCTGACTGATAGTACGTAAAACGAACGATCGATGGGGCTTTAAAGTTCTCGAATGTAGACAATGTATTGGCAAGTGTAGAGAAGGTCTTCACGTGAATCTAAGATCTGGTCGAGACCATCGGAACACGTTGGATGCCAGCTCTTCCATTGGTTCCATCACAGCTTTTTGGGTTAGCAAGTTGAAGAGGCCTTAGGTAGGGCAGACAATTCGTAGAAGTAGAACTGATAGACAATATTGTACAAAGTACTCGAATGAAGAAAAGATAAAAAAAAGTGTATATTAGAACGTCAACTAACTTACGTTGATAGAATCTAGACGGACTGCGGGTCTCTAATATTATAACCGTTTAATAACTCTGAAGCCAGGGATAGCCGCCCGACCCATATGAAATTACTTTTATTTAGATAGGCAAAAACTATCTTTACTTTATGTAAATAGTCGAACAGATTAAGACTACGATTCGATCGATTCTACTGCAAAATTGATTCATTATTGACGGAATGATCGCGTAACATACATACAAAATGAAACACACAGTCGAATTGCGAACCTAACTTATTGGTGGAGACATGGATGGACGCTGGATGCAAAATTCTTGCAATGGTTTTATTCGGTGTTATTCAAGATCTAAAAAGTGAGCCCTATATTAAGCAGTGGGTGTTCTATGGAAAAAAATATTTGCTTATATGAGACTGTAATATGAAAACGCGCTAAAATAACTGTGTTCATGTGAGTGACATATCTACATTACGTGGTAGGTAAATAGGCACAATACTCAGAAAATCTGTTTTCTTTAACCAATCGTACCCGGGCGAAGCCGGGGCGGGCCAGCTAGTACCCAATAAACAGCGGTAAACAGCGGTTATATTCACTTTTAATGTCAACTCATACTTTGTTTCCACTCCGAGAGGGGATAAATTGGCGGAAAGACAGTTTGTCCTTTTGCCATGCTACCCCTAGCAGTTCTGGATAACCCTGTATAGTGGTAGTTATCGGGATTGTGTGATGTGGCTAGTGACCTGGCTAGTCGGAGTCGAGGTTGACGACGTCGCCGGCGGGCGGCGCGCGCGGCTGCAGCGGCGGCCGGCCGCGCGGCCTGCCCGCGGCCGCGGCTGCCGCCGCTCCCCCGCCCGCACCCCCGCCCGCGCCCAGCATGATCTCTCGCGCGCGTTGTTGCTGTAACGCCATGGCCACCGGGTCGCGGCTGCCCAGCCCGCCCGCGTAGAACTTCGCGCCCATTGGCTGCACACGAAAGCGATAACAATTAACAAACAAACACTTTACTATGGAAATTTACGTGGTTTTCACACATTTTAAACGACATTAAACGGGACTCACTCACGTGTTCGTATAGTCATAACACGACTATAGTTTCGATCGCGTTCGGCGACCTTTCTCAAGTTGGCGAGTGCTAACACGCGGAGCCGTCTCGCAACATGATCCCGTGCGATTGCGGGAAGTGTTACGTCGGAGAGACAAGAAGAAATGTCTCTACCAGGCTCACGGAACATATACGTTCAATGAAGAATTTAGACAGAAATGGATCTGCGGTAGTGGAACACACTCTCGATTCCGATGCACAGCACTACATCAGATTTGATAGAGCGAAGGTGCTAGCACGAGAGAAGTTTTTCGTGCCCCGTAAAGTTAGGGAGGCTATTGAGATTAGCAGACGCCCTAACTTTAATAGAGACGGGGGATGGACACTGCCACCGACGTGGAGACCGTGTCTTCAGGGAACCAGAGGATTTGACCGTGCGACTGGTGGAGACATAGTGAGCTCAGTGTGCTGGAGTATCCCCGACGGAGACCGTTATATCGAAGAAGAGGATATTCAGTGCGCGCCGACACAACAATCCTCTCTACACGCCCCCGCCCCGCCACCGCAACCGCTGTCATCGCTAGCGCTACGCGCCGCAGCCCGCAGTGCATTGCGAGACGGCTCCGCGTGTTAGCACTCGCCAACTTGAGAAAGGTTGCCGAACGCGATCGAAACTATAGTCGTGTTATGACTATACGAACACGTGAGTGAGTCCCGTTTAATATCGTTTAAAACAAATACTTTATTAGACAACTATATTACATTTAAAAAAAAAACAGATTACAAGGACAAAACAATACAATTATTAGGTTTCTAACTGGCAGCTTCAAGGTTAGAGAGATAGGCGCTTTAATGTTCAAACAATCAAATCAATATTACAAAAAAAATAGTTGTCTGTAAAGTTGGTTTACGGACAATAATTTTATGTGATAATCTCTCTATCGTTCGTTCCGCGGTCTCGCTTGCACGTTGTTCAGACTCTCAGTGAAAATTTAAACTGTCTAGCTATCACGGTTCGTGAGATACAGCCTGGTAACAGACAGACGGACGGACGGACAGCGGAGTCTTAGTAATAGGGTCCCGTTTTTACCCTTCGGGTACGGAACCCTGAAAAAAGGGTTGTTTTCTCACATCGTCACGTACATTCTGGTGCTGCAGCATCTGCTGAAGCCTCATCTGTTGTTGCTGCTGCTGCTGGCGCTGCCACGGCGGCTCGTACTGCAGCCCGCTCGCCGCGCCCATCGAACCTAGGCCGCCCACGCCGCCTACTGCACCTGCGTACAAATTATAATTAGCCTTAGCCAGAGTAGACGAAAAGAAGATCTTGCATTGCGGGCCCAGACTGTGTAAGTACAATAGCCCAAAAAAGTATTAAAATACGGTTAACAAATTCAAAGAACAAAACATCGGTATGCTTAATTGGTAATGCTTAATTATTTTGAAATTTCATATTTCCTAATAAGATTTTTGTTCCAGGCCGCCATCGCGCCGCCATATTTTACAAGCAATGTCAAAAGATAATATGATCCGAAAATTTGTAATAAAAAGTAATTCCTTTAAATTAAGATTGTTTTTAAAGAAAATAATAAGAAAATCATTTTCCAAAACAAATAAAGCTAATAATTAAATACTGTACATGTACAAGGTTATGGCCTAAGCTCGATGTATTTTTGTATTGTCTCTTTTGCCAGCGAGAAATCCTCAAATACATTTATTACGCCGCGACGAAAGTGAGAAGAGTTACAACTTTAAGGTTTGCATCTGTGGCGTTGTAGATCTTAGCTCCATAAAGTACCAGGCATCTCATCATAGCTCTTTAAAGTAGTAGGTCTTAGAATAGATAGATAGACTCTTTATTGTGTGCACTAATACTATTATGGTACAAAGTAGACAACTTATCTTAAATTAGTGCCACAAATGGCGGCCTTATCGCTGACAGCAATCTCTATCAGGCAACCACTGAACGGAAAGAGATCACAAACAAGAGTATAAATGGGAGGTATCAAACACAACTGATAATAATATAAATGTAAATAATATATAAATAAATACTACAAAAATATAAATACACATACATACATACAATAAAATACATAATAATATTGAGAAGGAGAAAAGAGACGAAGGCTAATATGGAAGTAGCAAACAAAGGATATAAAAACAGACAAGTGAAAAGAGAAGAGAGAGAAAGAAGCAATTTCATCATTTTGAACACTGATCAAGATAAAAATCTTTCACTCTTTCCTTATAAATGTGCAGTGACTGTGAAGTTCTAATGGAGACAGGTAAGGCATTCCATAAGTGGACAGCCTATAAGGAATAATTAATGTACGGCAAATAAAAGAGGCGGGTGCAACTTACCAGCATATTTTTTTATTGAAAAATTAGTAACCAGACCCCACGCTCTGTGATTACTAAAATTTACTATTATTTTATTGTACTGTACAAAGAGAGTTAGTGAACTTACCAGCATTCATGACTCCCGGATTCATCATCGCCGGGTTCATCATTCCCGGCGCGTACTTGTATATCTCGCTCAGTTTCTGCATCAACTACAAACGGAAACAGAACACATTGTAATGAAAGATCGAGCAGTATCGTGGGTTACATTACATTCAAGGTTATATCACTACGTAATATAGGTTTGTATTTAATTTGTAATAGTGGTTGCTTGTAAGCAGACTGGTATGATGTTATATTTCTAAACATTTCTGTAACAAACGATGCTAACTTTACGATTTCTTTAATAATATACAGGGTTATTTCTAATCAATTAGCATCCTTTTAGGGGCTTATTCTGTACATCAAAACTAACAACTTTTGTTCTGCGACTATTGTCAGCTTTAAAAAAACAGCTGTTCCATACATTTTGTCGCGAGTGAACGATATCTTTCTATGGAACACTCTTTTTTTTTGAGTGTTGACAAAAGTCGCAGAACAAAAGTTGTTAGTTTTTTATGTACAGAAAAGCCCCTAAAAGGATGCTAATTGATTAGAAATAACCCTGTATATTATATTGGTGTTATACTACGTCACTTGTGTCGTGGACAGCATGTGTATAGAGCGATTAAAACTTCTTGACGACTGTGATGTTAGCTGCAAACTGCGGATAACCCAATCCTGACTGAAGCTAACGTAACAGCTGCGAGGATTGGGTTATCGGCAGCTTGTAGCTAACATCATAGCAGCCAAGAAGAAAAACAAACTCAAGATTGTGCAAATAGTCCTGAAAGTTATCACTATAATTCTGTGCTGAAATTCAACAATACGGAATGGATAATAATATGGATGAAAAAAAAAAAACATTGATTTTATTTTTGAGTACATAAATACGGAACATTTTGCTAAATTATTTACTTTGCTTTACTAAATCTAGTGCAATCCTAAACTATTCAGCTTCTAGGATGTTCTAAAATGTCCTTAAAATAGTTTTTATATTCTGTAAAAAATATATTCATCTATAAAGAAAGTAATGATTTATCAACCAGTCTACTTATCCGTAGATAGTGAGGATGCGTGCATAACATGCTATAAGTATGTGAAATTATGGCGTACAATATAAAGTTTATGCATTCACTTAACGACAAAAACTTACGCCATAATCATATCCACCGAACATCTGGACAGATAAATATTCGAGCGTCATTACTTTATTCAGAACAATCATAAACATAATCTATAAAATGCTATGCATACTTTATTGTTATCTCGCTAGGCAATGTAAGTTCTGCGGGCTTAGCATAAGGACCATAAAATAATACTATCGACGTGTCAGAACGTGACAGAGTTATGATGAAGCATATATCTGTCACCTTTGCACACGTCGATAAACTCTTGTCGTGGTCTTGTATGCTAAGCACACTGGTAATTAAAATCTTATATTATTAGTAGCGGTCAGATTTTTAAGTTACGTCAACTATTTTTTTTAGCAATTTTTGCGAACTGAGTTACATTGACTAACTACCCTCCTTATGAAGAAAGCCGAAATTGCGGTCAAAATTTAGTTTGAAAAAATTCTTCCACTGTTTGCTGCACTTTAATGCAATGATTTTGTCAAAATAACTTGTTTCTGCAATTACGGCTTTCTTCATAAGAAAGGCAGTATACTGGGATCGCGGTGGCTGGAACTTCTATTTTTCTGTAACAGGCTTACGGCTGATATTGAGAACTGTAAGATGTCAACATTTATGGATAACCATAAAACCAGAGGGGTTAGTCAAAGTAAGTAAACACTCCCTGTTCACCATTACATGTATTTAATTCATAATTGTTCTGCCGTGGTTAACTACTATAGGCTGCGTCATTCATAGTCATGGTTATACAACGTGTAACTTAAACCACGCATGTCTACACATATTTAAAACTTATCCCAAAAGGAATAATCGACGGAAGCGCGCCTCTGAAGAAGGAAACTAATGGAAATGGTGCAATGACATTTCTTTCTTCTTTAAATAGTCTTTTTTATTGTCACCATTCCATCCTAGCCTATGATCAAACTTCATAATCATTATTTCGTATCAGTTTTTCTATTTATGTTTTTTTTACGGCCTATTTATTTATGTTTTGTACGGTATACTTACCAAGCGTTAGTTATGCGAGTTTGCTGGCGAGTCACGCCACGTGTCGCGACTGACCTGCGGGTTGGAGTTGTATATGAGGGGCAGCATGTCCCGGAGCTGGCTGTCGCTGAGGTTCGGCATGTCTTTGCGCAGCATGGACGCCAGCGCCGCGTACGCTAGCTGCTGCTGCTGCAGGATGTTCGGCACTGACGGACAAATAAATAATTATGGTACGTATTTATAAATAGTTATTTGTTATACAAGAGTGCAAAGTTGCTTTTTAACAGCGTGCTAAAATTTGATGGCCGAGCAAGCGAAGGATTCTAACTTTGACTTCGACTTATTTGAAAAATTGGAATTATAATTGAAAAATTGAACTTCGCACGGTATGGTCGTATACGGAACTTGTATGGAGTACTCACAACTACCATACACAACATAGATATTCTCCATACAATCTGTCAAAGTTACGTATGCGTTCCTAGGCGTTCGAAGTTCAAAAAATGCACACTTGAGCGTTAGCGAGGGAATCAACTAAACTGAGCTACGAGCGCTACGTTAAAGGAATAAAATGTATGTATTAAATCTTCTCGGTGAATGGGCGGGTCTGTATACGATTGACAAGGACGTCGTGCGTCGTTATCAAGCACTTCGCCTTCAACGCCCGCGTTTGATATCCTCAAAGACTACCCGAAATCTTAGAGCTAAGTCCTAAGTCTAAGATAAGTTACAAATATATTGCTAGTACAGTATAATCTCATTAATCCGGCACTATTAAAAACCAGAATGTGCCATCTTAATGGAATGTTCGGATTACAGAGAAAAAATCATAATAAATTAAATAAAACATTTCATAAAGATAATCTACGTACTGTATTTAGGCGTGTGCATAAAGAGAATATAATGCATCCTACACCCATGCAAAGTTTTGGGGTTAGAGAGCTCGACGATGACGCGGCGACGGAGGGTACAGGCGTAGAGAGGCGAGGGCGGCGCGGGCAAATGGTGCCGGATTATTGGACGTATCGGTCTAATGAAGTACCGGATTAGTAAGATTATACTGTATTTAAACTAAGGGCGTATGAATGTGAAGCAGCAAATGTCTCACTTTGCCACGTGTTGGGGAAGGGCGCGGGCGGCGGGCGGTTCTTCTCGTTCTCGAAGTCCTCCCAGGCAGCCTTGCGTTCCTCCTCGCTCAGAGTTTCTTCCTCCTTATTTTCTAGAAGCGAGTCGTGCTCGTGGTACTTGTAGATCTGAAAAATCAACACAGTTGTTGAGATATTCGCTAGAATAATTGGTGTAAATCTCAGTACGAACTGATTAGGGACGGAAATGAAACAAGCGTTCTGCACTGTGGTTAGTTCAATACTGCGGCGGACGCCGCTCGTTCGCGCGCTCATACATCACATTCCCTCACACTTATTTGAGATCCTGGCAACAACAATAACAAAATTAATATGCATTAGAAAAACTTCTTATAATTAACTTTACTCAAAGTTCTACGCTTTCAGCCAGGCGTTGCGTTGGGGGGAGCCCCGAGGCCGCTGGTATATCTAGGTTACTCGCACACGGGCTCTCATCAACGCTCGGACCTCCTTCATCCTGTGCCTCTTCCAACTGTTCCCCGTCCCCCTCCTCGTCAGGCTGGCCCTCGTTGGTTACGATTAGGTCTCGGTCTCGAACGGCCTCGGCCGTAACATCACAATAGTACATGGAGAAGTCTTTGCCAGTTACTCAATCGGCAACTGCCGACTTATGCCGATCGGGCTGCAGTGTTGCGACGGAGAAAGACGTGCTATGACCGATCGAAAACCGGATTGTGCTGATCGGACTCGAAGGAACTACTCCGCACAATTCAATTTACCTGCGCTTCCGATGACATTCGAATTTTTGCTATATAAGCATTGCAATAAGGTTCAATTTACCTGAGCTTCATGTTCCCTCAGCATCTCGGCGAACAACCTGTCCTTGGGCAGAGGGGGGATGGGTCGCGGGGTGGGGGGCTGCGGCTCGAACTTATAAAGCTCTGCGAGGTCGTTCTCGGCGTAGTGGCGGTCGATCTGCTGCTCATCGATGACGCGCTTCGATATCGCCTGTTTTGTCACTTGCCGCTCGTAGATTTTTTCCTCCATTGTGCCCTGGAAACGAATAATTGAATTAAAATTAGATTAGATAGGCGAACTGATTGAAACATACTAAAACATATTTAATAGGCTTATGAGGAATGGTTTCTAGGTAATTTTATACAAAATAGGTTACTATTCCTTTTTAAACTTTCGGCTAGGAATAGATAGAATGAGGTAATCATTATCCACACTAGCTAACAGCCACAGGATGTTTATAGACATAGCCTTCTTTTATAGATCACTAATAGGACCGGTATGAAGCGGCTCCATACTTGAAATTTAGTAATAAGGGCCATAATAAAAGAGCTATGGACCTTCTACTATTACTATGGGCCTTCTGAATAAGCTCAAGATAGACCAACGTGCTATGGAGAGGGCTATGCTCGGTGTCTCTCTACGAGATCAAATCAGAAATGAAGAAGACGAAGCAAAGTAACCGACATAGCCTAGCGGATTTGCAAGTTGAAGTGGTAGTGGGCAAGGCACATAGTTCGAAAAACGGATGGCCGATGGGGCAGTTAAGTTCTCGAAATGAGACCACGGACCAGCAAGCGCAGCGTAAGACGTCCTTTTGATTTGAACCCTCTAGTTCCAGGAAGAAGGTTCAAATCTCTGATCATTTTACCTTCTTACTTTTTACCTTTTTGAATTTGGACAGCCGAGATGCTAGTTTGTGAAACCCTTCGAAATTACGTAAGTTCGGGTGTACATAATATGTGCATCTAACACTTTTTAAATTTCATATTTAAATGGGACAAAGTGATATACTTATATCTCTTCCTATTTTAGGGTTTCTATTACTTTAGTTCTTATTCTATGCCTAACACTTTTTGAAAATTACTTACCATAGCTAGAAACCTGTAGACGTAGCAAGGTTTCTTCTGGCCGAAGCGGTAGACCCTGAATATGCTCTGAACGTCGTGCGAAGGGTTCCAAGACACGTCGAATATCACCACTCGATTCGCGGCCACTAAGTTGATACCGAGCCCGCCCGCTCGCGTTGAAATTAGGAATAATCTGAAATAATATAATTTTCTTTATTTCAAAAAATGGCATGACCGACTTCAACCGTGTACAGAATTCGCGAATAGTTCGCACGGATCGATATAGCATTTTTCACATTATTGCTGATTTATCAAAAATGGCTGAGCCGATTTCGATAATATTTAAATCGGACCACTATGTAAAAAGTTATGCGTGATTATACATAAAAAAACATATATACGCGTTGAATTGAGTACCTCCTCCGTTTCGTCGGTCAAAAACAGACATTGACCGTCTTACCACAAAAGACTTAAACACGCTTTAAACACTGTTTAACAAAAAAGTTATAAGGGTTCCTAGTTTTACTAAGGAACCCTAAGAACACCACGATTTAGACATTTCCTATTTATAACTACTTTATTCTATTCTGGTATGTACTAACCTTGCTCTAGGATTGTCTTCTCTATTGAAATTCTTGCACCAAATAGATCTATTCTCGCAGGAAGTGGACCCGTCTAATCTGAAGTAATCCACCCCTTGCGACCACGTGCCTGTTCAAATATTAACACTATTTATACACTGAATCATACAAGTCGGCGGATGTGAAGTCAGCTACAGGCTGCGCAATATCCAATTCAGACCGAAGCCTGTGTCAAACTTCACATCCGCCGACTTGTATGATTCGACCTTGTACATGTAAATTAATCATGTAATAAATAAATAATCATTTACTCGAGCGTCGAATTTTAATTCATTACACGTCACGACACTCACATTCGCAAAGTACGACATTTACTCAGTGCCTCACTCAAGTCGAAAGTGTCATAATGACTAGTGCAATTATATCTTTCACCCGCAGATATCTGAGAGATGGCGCTGTTGTCGCTTGAGGCAATTCTCAACCACAAAAATGTATGGAAAATCTTGCCCGGAGCTGTCAAAACTGACAAATATGAATTGGAATTTGACACTATCGGGAGAAAAACATGGCAACAACAACTAAATCGAGATATTTGTCATGTCTCTTTCTAACTCATGACATATAAAATCAATGCATCTTCTTCAGATTTCAGATTTTCTCGATCAACCACATTATCCCTCTGGTTGTAATAGCTCTGTGGTTTACACAGATGTTACGAATACCTCAGCGGGTGTCTACGGACTTTTATAGAACATGATGTATACGACATTTTCAGACTTCGAATTATTTCATTTTATAATAATAAAAGGCTCACCAATATGTCCTCCTAATTTGTCGTCGATCCGTCCGTCTTGCGTCGCGTCGTCCACTTTCGCCAGGAAATGCTCTATCAGATCTAATGAGTACAGGGATTGGGAGAACACCAACCTAGAAACAAAAAAAACAACCTTCAAGATCTCTCCGAAGTCTAATAAAGACTTCGGTAGTGAAAGTAGGCCTCAAGTATCCGACCGCTTAACTTTGTCCTCGCCTGCGCTGTACAGGGGCGCCGGGGAGACGACAAAGGGGACTGAGACAGGTGCGGGCGGAGGGTCTTCGGCACCTGTCTCAGTCCCTCAGTATGGATATGAGGAATCACAAGAAGGGTCAGGGGTTCAGACAAAGGAAATTCAAGAAGATACAGAGATTGATTGAAAATAAAAATGAAAATGTAATAAACTCTTATCAATTCCTGTTCATTATCCGGTTCCTTTACATTTTGCATTATTAACTGAACTTATGATTATATCCTTATTCTTTCGCTTCATTACTCCTATTTTCTAATTAAAGCTTAATCATGAGACGTCACGATACTCAACATCGTAAGAGTGTCAGCGTTCGTTACGACTTCATGATCGGAAAACCTTATTTCTATCTATCTAATTAACCAATACCTATAGCTAAAGAATGAACTCGTTGTATAATAATATCCACAGATCAGGGAACAAGGACAACCTTGCTCCCTGATCTGTGATAATATCTGTAGTTTGGATAAATGGGTTTTATGTGTGTAATTGAATTTTGTTCTCATATAAAACTGATCTCATTATGATATCCCTTATCAATTGAATTATTGATTTTGTGCTCGGGTGGCTAATGGTTGATCTCAGAACATCATAAACTGAAATGTACTCAACTAGCAACCCGGCCCGGCTTCGCTCAGGTGTATTGTACATATAAACAGTTCTCTTGAATCACTCTATCTATAAAAAAACCGCATCGAAATCAGTTGCGTAGTTTAATATATAAGCATACAGTCATGGGGACAGACAGCGGGAAGCGACTTTGTTTTATACTATGTAGTGATTAGTTTTCTTATGACTGCAGGGGTTGCTCTATTGTCGATTTTTATGGCCTGTGTCATCTGACGCAATGAGTTCGCAACTATTGGTTTATATTTGATGCTCATTGTTGCATATGCAGATGTGGACGTTTCTTTAAATGGGTCATTTTGAGTTATGGTTGACTCATTGGTTGTTTTAGGGTATTTGTTTTATGTCTGTTTTAACAATTTGGCTATGTTTTGTCTCTATCTTTTAGATTTTAGAAAGTTTGTTGTTTGTTCAATTTCTTCTTTTGAATAAAATATCCTTGCTGTAAATTTGTCAAAGTCAATTACGCCTTGTACACACAGGGAAGTTATTACATTGTGGAATAGTTTTTGGTGTTCATTGTTTTTGTAATAAATAAAATAATTTTTGTTTGAAATTGTATGGTCTTTTAAAAACTGTTTGATTGATAGTTCGTCAAATGGTGGGAAACGTTTGTTTGTCTGTAGACAAATATTCGACGAGAAGTTTGTTTTGAAGACAGTTATATGCTATTATTTGAATGGGTTTTTCATCTATTTTGTGTAGGATACGGATGCTTTTGTTTTCCGTATCTAAGGCTGAGTGGGTCTCTACGTCGCAGCTCTCAGATTGTAAAGGGTTGTTATGAAAATAAAGTTCATTTAATGACATTGTGTGGGGATCAACCGAATACAATGACAATTACATAGATACGAGTATCATGCTGGGCATGTAAAAATGTTTGAGATAAATTAAGGTGTGGCGAATCTATAGGTATTCGCAGGCCAGCGCGTACGGCCTAATTATTGCCAGCGCGTACGGCCTAATTATTGCCAGCGCATACGGCCTAATTATTGCCAGCGCGTACGGCCTAATTATTGCCAGCGCGTACGGCCTAATTATTGCCAGCGCAGACGGCCTAATTATTGCCAGCGCGTACGGCCTAATTATTGCCAGCGCGTACGACCTAATTATTGCCTGCGCCGCAAAGATACAGGATTCCTTCGACCGCGCCGCACGCGATGTTCAAAAAGAGTATTCAGTTTAATTTCCCATAGCTGTAATACTCACAGCTTGTCCCCGATGGCTTCACACTGCCGAAGGATATTACAGTACGCAGTAGCACGAGTTTGTGCGAGTTGTGCATAGTGTGTGTGCGTGTGTGTAATAATCACAGTTTGTCCCCGATGGCTTCATACTGCCGAAGGATATTACAGTACGCATTAGCACGAGTTTGTGCGAGTTGTGCATAGTGTGTGTGTGTAACACTCACAGCTTGTCCCCGATGGCTTCACACTGCCGAAGGATATTACAGTACGCAGTAGCACGAGTTTGTGCGAGTTGTCCATAGTGTGTGTGTGTGTGTGTGTAATACTCACAGCTTGTCCCCGATGGCTTCACACTGCCGAAGGATATTACAGTACGCAGTAGCACGAGTTTGTGCGAGTTGTCTATAGTGTGTGTGGTGTGTAGTGTGTGTGTGTAATACTCACAGTTTGTCCCCGATGGCTTCACACTGCCGCAGGATATTACAGTACGCAGTAGCACGAGTTTGTGCGAGTTGTCTATAGTGTGTGTGGTGTGTAGTGTGTGTGTGTAATACTCACAGTTTGTCCCCGATGGCTTCACACTGCCGAAGGATATTACAGTACGCAGTAGCACGAGTTTGTGCGAGTTGTCTATAGTGTGTGTGGTGTGTAGTGTGTGTGTGTAATACTCACAGTTTGTCCCCGATGGCTTCACACTGCCGCAGGATATCGAACAGTAGCATGAGTTTGTGCGAGTTGTCCATAGTGTGTGTGTGTGTGTGTGTGTAATACTCACAGTTTGTCCCCGATGGCTTCACACTGCCGCAGGATATCGAACAGTAGCACGAGTTTGTGCGAGTTGTCCATAGTGTGTGTGTGTGTGTGTGTGTAATACTCACAGTTTGTCCCCGATGGCTTCACACTGCCGCAGGATATCGAACAGTAGCACGAGTTTGTGCGAGTTGTCCATAGTGTGTGTGTGTGTGTAATACTCACAGTTTGTCCCCGATGGCTTCACACTGCCGCAGGATATCGAACAGTAGCACGAGTTTGTGCGAGTTGTCCATAGTGTGTGTGTGTGTGTAATACTCACAGTTTGTCCCCGATGGCTTCACACTGCCGCAGGATATCGAACAGTAGCACGAGTTTGTGCGAGTTGCGCATGTCTTCCAGTTCATCATCGCCGACCAGTTTGATCCACCATTCCGTAGGGTTTTCGTACTTGAGCTCGGTTATGTCGTCATCCTCTATGTTGTCCTCGTCGAGTTCTACTGAGAGAGATGATATTTGAGTACTTAATAATAACACTCAGACGGAGTCAACACTTTGCTAAATTGGCAACACTACTACCACTAATATTAATGGTAATATGTTTATTAGTATTTGTTGTTATAGCGGCAACATAAATACGTCAACTGTGAAAATTCCAACGTTCTCGCTATAACGGTTCATGAGATACAAGCCTGGTGACAGACAGACAGACGGAAAGACGGACAGTGGAGTCTTAGAAATAGAACCCGTTTTTTTCCTTTGGGTACGAAACCCTAAAAATTAAGGGGTCATACAACATACCTCCCATATAAAATTCATCGTTCATTCGTCTGTCTGTCACCGGGCTGTATCTCATGAATCGTGATAGCTAGGCAGCTGAAATTTGCACAGATGATGTATTTCTGCTACCGCTATAACAACAAATACTAAAAATAAAAGAAAATAAATATTTCAGGGAGGCTCCCATGCAACAAACGTGATTTTTTGCAGTTTTTGCTCGCTATAATAACGGCAAGAGGTTTGGGGCTCCCATACGGTACGGAACCCTTCGTGCGCGGGTCCAACTCGCACTTGGCCGATTTGTTTTTAGTATTTGTTGTTAAAATATAGCGGCAACAGAAATACATCATATGTGAAAAATTTCTGCTTTCTAGCTATAGCGGTTCATAAGATACAGCCTGGAGACAGACAACGGAGTCTTAGTAATAGAGTCCCGTTTTTACCCTTGGGTACGGAACCCTAAAAAGGCTGGTACAGGTACCCTATTATAGGTGTTATACTTACTAGGGTTAGCCCTGGTGCCGCGGCGCGGCCGGCCCGGCGTGCCGTCCCCCTTATCTTTATCTTTGTCCTTTCCTTTGGACTTCTTGGCCGATTTCTTCTTCTTCTTGCTCTTCTTCCGACTGTCATCGCTCAGCTCCGAAGAATCGTCTGACATGTCTTCAGACGATGATTCCTGAACAGACAAGTATGTTTGTAGTAAGTAATGATAAAATAATTTAAATATTTTAGGATTATAGTTATAGTTTAATAGATTAAAAGTGGACTTTTCTTTTACAGTGTATTTCAAATAGTTTCTTCAATTAGTTGCTTGAAATATCTTTCATATTGTTAATAATAAAATTACTATTAGTGGAAGAGCCTGGAGCCCACGACACAGGCTACCCTAGTGTGGGCCCAAGTGTACACCGATTGTTTAAATAATATGAAGTCCACGTCGGTGGCAGTGTCCATCCCCCGTCTCTATTGAAGTTAGGGCGTCTGCTAATCTCAATAGCCTCCCTAACTTTGACGTAGAGACCGTGTCTTCAGGGAACCAGAGGACTTGACCGTGGTACTGGTGGAGACATAAGGCCCAATTCCAAAGTCACCACGTTAAAATTCTCTAAAGTTAGTGACTGCTTAAATTAAAGTTAATTAGTCAGAAACTGCTATTATAAAGGCACCACTTAGTTAAAAATTGAACGATGGCTAACTCTGTTTAGGTTCATCTAAAGGAAGTTCACAGATAAAAAAATGTACTTAAAAATATAATGTAATGCCGTCTACACACCATCAAGTGACCGGCTTGACAGCGATTTAGTTCAATTTTTTAATATTATCTGTGGCTTCGTCGATTTAAAAATTAAGAAAGAGGTAGTCAGTGTTACAAGTTAATTACCACTTCCACATATTATTGCTTAAACAATTTTTATAATAGTATTTCGGGCTTCATAAATAAAAACATTTAAGCAAGTGACCTGGGGCTCTATTTTGAACTTCGAACGACTTCAACGTATACGGAACTTTCATAGATTTTATGAAGAATCCGTAGTAAAGTTCATTCTCCCTCCATACAAGCTCCCTACACGTCTGAACCGTACGAAAGTCAAAAGGGATGCCCCAGGGGCATGATTTTTAAGTTTCGTACAGGACCGTATATGGAACTTGTATGAAAATGGCTAGGACGAATACGCAACTTTACGGATTCTCCATACAATCTGTCAAAGTTCTGATGCGTTCGAAATTCAAAAATCGTGCCCCCGGGGCATTGTTTTTGACTTTCGTATTGGCTCGGCCGTATACGGAATTTGTATGAAGACAGCAAGGACGTAAACGTAACTTTACGGATTCTTTACACAATCTGTCGTAGTGCCGTAAGCGTACAAACCGTTCAAAGTTCAGAAATAGAGTCCCAGAAACATTATTTTTGACGTAGGTAAGTATTAAACTTGTATGAAGACGGCTAGGTCATATACGCAACTTTGCGGATCTTTCGTACTATCTATCAAAGTTAATACGTATACGTTTGAAAATCAGAAAAAGAGCCACAGACCACAGAACGCATTCAGTGCAAGTGCACATATGCAGCGCAAATGGTTCTTTTAGTAGAACAACTATCCGTCAATAGGATTTTAGTTTTGAGTAAAGTTTAGAGTTAATGTTGTTGTTAATCATAAGCGTATAAAATGCATACATTAATTTAAAAAAAATATTCATTTCCGCAATATAAAACTTTACCAAGATTGTTTGTATAACGTATTTCATCACATTAAAAACAAAACAACAACGTAAGACACCGGGACGAAAGTAAAGCCGGGTGTATTTTAATTCATATTGTGGCAACACTCCCACCATTATTATATTTTACAAAACAAAATTGTTTGGTTTTTATTTCGTTTTGCTTTGCTACTTAGGGTAAATAATAGTCCCAGCCAGCGTAAAACATAAATATAAAGGATCCAAAGGCGTTATCACACACAATAGGTATTGCTGCGGCGGACAAGAAATATGCTTAAACGAATTGATCGTAATAAGATAACAAGGCTTTTTGAGCAGTTAATAAGCTAAACAGGCTGTAAATAGGTAGGTATTCGCTAATTACAGGAAAATACAGACTTCTATTGTCATCTTGTTTCCAGGAAAATAAACTTTTCTTAAAACTAAAAAAGTTGTAAGTATATAAATGTTGTTTTTATTTTCAGATCAGCAGCGGCTAAAATTTCGTCTGCAGGTGGTCTACAGCACTTTCCAAGCTTACTACTAAAGATTACTACATTGAAAACACCAATGACGGTACTAAGACAAACCATGAGAAGGCAAACTCCCTAAAACTGTGAAATTGTGTAAAATATCAGTGTTTGTTAGCTACAAGCTGCGGACAACCCAACCCTAGCGCAGATGTGAAGTGAGCTTCAGTCAGGATCGGGCTATCTGCAGTTTGTAGCTAACATCACAGCTGACAAGATGTATGATTCGGTCTGTAAAATATTTATGTTCTAAATTAGCTACAAGCTGCACAAAACTCAAACCTTACGCAGCTGTTATGTGAGATTGTCAGGATTGGGTTTTGCACAGCTCGTAGCTAACTTCAAAGCAGCCAAAAAGTTAGATATAGCCTATAAAAGTCCTTAAACATTGTATTAATAGACCGAGACATACAACTAGGTAGCTATTATGTTCGGCTGGTATACTTATCCTAACCTAACCCAACCCTAAGCGCAGATGTGAAGTGAGCTTCAGTCAGGATCGGGCTATCCGCAGTTTGTAGCTAACATCACAGCCGACAAGTTGTATGATTCGGTCTGTAAATTGATTCGGTCTGTAAGTTGATTTAGCCTATAAAAGTCCTTAAATATTGTATAAATAGACCGAGACATACCACTAGGTAGCTGTTATGTTCGGCTGGTACACTTATCCCTACCAAGCTATGTTAGATAAGAGTTGTGGATAACCAAAATCCTCACACAGATGCTATGTGAGCTTCAGTAAGGATTGGGAGCCTGTAGCTAACATCACTGCCGCCAAGTTGTATGATTCTACTTAAGTGATGCTATAGTTTACATTTTAAGTTTTCTTACATAAATATATTATCCATGATTAGTCATTACTACTATTTTTAACACAAGTTCTAAATTATTAATTGTAAATAAGTGGTTGTTTTGTTACATTCTACTTATTGATATAAATATTGTAACCTGACTTGTACATAAATAAGACACAAAATAAATGAATTTGAATACCTATTATAGAAAAAAGCATTTCATATTATAATTGATGTGGCGTTCTTGTGATCTTTTATTGGACTGTTATTTGTTAAGCTGAAGCTTACCTACTGAATACTAATATATTTTTAGTAATTAACTACCTTTATCAAGTGATAGGTAAAATAAAGCTGATGGGTAATAAAAAGTGATTGATATTAAAAACTGCCTGGTAATTGAATGACTGTATCGAATAATTATTTTTGTATTGAATTAAATCTTTTCTTATTTCTTTCTGTAGTTTTGCTTTGCCCTGCCAAGGAAAATACAAACCACAATATAATCAACAGTCTATCATTTATTTAGCCGATATAACAATCTGTATCTTCCTCATCTTGTTATGGCTCCTGGTTGAAGTCTTGACACAATGATCAGTTTAGGATGATGATTACATATTAGGGCCATTACTATACATCGAACTGGTTCACAACTTCCTAGTCTTGTTTCTAAAGTTGGTCATCGAGAGGTATCTGGAAATTAATTTAATCGATAAAAATGTGTATAACTACTACATAATTATTTGAAACGTAGAGTCAGTAACAAAAATACCAAAATGTACAAAACCTGATAGCGTTCTCTACATATATGTGAACAAACAAGCAACCAGAACATGGGTACTGAATAACAACTTATAAAATGTAAGCAATAAATAATTATCAAATTACAACTATTACCCTAGTGCAATATTTCACTATTCTCGCTGGTATAGGTCGAATCAAACTTGTTAGCGACTGTGGATGTAGCTGCGAGCTGTGTGAACCCAGTCCTCATGCTGCTTGTAGGCTGACTGAAGTCAGGATTGGGTTTTGCGCTCCTTGTAGCATATTTCACAGCGGCCAAGAAGTTTGAGATCCGCCCATAATGGCGGGTCCTATGTATGTTTTAGCAAATAGGGTTTTAAGTTTGTTTAAAGCACAATTCTACTGTCATAGGCAAGCTCACATAAGAATTATTAATGACATAGGCCTCCGCTAGAGATATCTAATAAGACTATATGGAAGCGGCTTACATTTAGTACAATCATGCAGTCTTGATAACATCTGTATACTTTGACATCCTACTTTGCACTTGCCGATTGTTGTGATCTTCATTTGAGAACTTGACTCTGTCAGTTGCCCAACTATGGGCCCTGCCGAGCCGACAGCTAATTCAACTTGTCAATCCGCGGAGCTATATTAATTACTTTGCTTCTTCTATGCATATCCTCATTTCTAATTGGATGTAATGGATAGCTTATTATAATTAGATAGCTACTATTAATACATTCCATCCATCCATTAGACATATGACGTCCACTGCTGGACATAGGTCTCCCCTATGGATCTCCAATAAGATCGGTTGGAAGCGGCTTGCATCTAGTGTGATCCTACGAATTAATAAATTGCATGGACAGAAATGTAACTAGGTAAATTACTTACCTAGTTACATTTCTGTGTGTACAAATGTACTTCTTATCTTTGCTTTCCACAAAATGGTAATCCTTTCTTTGTTTCAACAAAAATGTGGTCGGTATGATGAGGTGGATTAATTTGACTCGTTAAGTCCAGCTGTTTCATTCTAGTTTTTGCTGAAAATCATTGTAAGACAGTTTCGTCAACATTTTTGTCATCGCGAATTCACATGAAATATAACTAAAATCAATATTTATAGGAACACCATCAGCTATGTTAAATGTAACTAAGTACATTTAATTGGAGAAAAACACAGCATTTCTTCTTTATAACTTACTTTTGAGCTTAATTATTTTTAACCACCATCTAATTCGGTACTGGTTAAAAACATAACCTCAATTCATTAAAATTCTTAAAGATGACGTCAGACAGCTCTAAAAGTGTGTCTCCAGAATACCAAATTCGCCTAAATCTCTAAATGTAGTTAGATTTAGTTGGTTTTCATTCATTCGATTTAAAATTTGAATGTGACAGTGACAGTGACATTTCTAAATGGTGACTCCGTAATACGATTAGGATTTTTAGCAAATTTGAGGCCTTTAGGTCGGTTAGCTAGTTAGATGGTACCACCATAATTGGCCCTATAGTGAGCTCAGTGTGCTGGAGTATCCCTGATGCTAGCACTCGCCAACTTGAGAAAGGTTGCCGAACGCGACCGAAACTATAGTCGTGTTATGACTATACGAACACGTGAGTGAGTACCGTTTTATATCGTTTAAAAATTTTTATTGACCGGTAACTGAAGTAATACCCATACTAAAATAGCAAGATATTTACATCACTTTGGCCCATTTTAAGTATAAAATTTAAAAGGTGTTAGAAAAAGATGCACATACACCCGAACTTACGGAATTTCGAAGGGTTTCACAAACTAGCATTGAGCTATCTCGGGTGTCCAAATTCAAAAAGCAAAAGTAGGAAGGTAAAATGATCAGAGATATGAACCTTCTGCTGGAACTAGGGGGTTCAGATTTCCGATCATATGGCAAAAGACAAAGTGAACCAAATTTTAACCATTTTGACATTCCTACTTGTGATTTTGTACGTATGCCGACAGACAATGCGTTTTTATTTGTTCTGCTCACTCTCGCGTATGTCGTATAACCAGATATGAGTTAGACAGCTGTAACGCAGTTTTTATTTGAGTAAAATTTAGCAAGGTTTCTATTACTTGTCATTATTCTGAGGTTAAAATTAAGATTATCATAACTTACATCAGAGGTCGAATCGTCATCGATGAAGTCACGTAATGATCCTTCAGAATCCTCTTCTTCTTCTTTGTCTCTCTAAGAAAATAAATACCATTTTTTCAATTTTAAACCAACAAAACATAATGACACAAAATATAAATATTCTGTAAAAATCAGTAAAGCCAAAAAACATTACTAACAACTGTTCTAACATTTTAAGAACTAATTAACTTACACTAATATTTGTACGGTCCGCGCGAATAAATAATGGACATCGATATTTGTAAATTTTGGTTTCGTAGAGTTTTACCTGTCTCACGAATCACCATTAGATTAACGTGACTTGTGGCAACAGGGATGATGATTGATGACTAAAAAAATATAACAGACTTTTAACAAAGAAGTGACATCACGACTTCCTCTCCCCTACTTTGACAAGGTTTATCTTTATAATTTACTAGCAGCGCCCCGCGGTTTTATCCGCGTTGTGCCCGTTCCCGTGGGAATTTCGGGAATTTTTATACATAGATATAAACCTTCCTCTTGAATCACTCTATCCATTAAAAAAAACCGCATCAAAATCCGTTGCGTAGTTTTAAAGTTTTAAGCATACATACAAACAAACAAACAAACAAACAAACGAAAATAGCGACTTTATTTTATGATCATGTAAGGATAATTTGATTGACAAAAGAAAATTATGTTTATTGATAATCTAACGCGCGGACTAATTTTAATAATGATTTATTTACCCATTCTTCATGCCTATTATCGCAGAGCAAAGTCGTAATTGACTTTCATCTTTTTCCAAATACCGAATGTCCATTCTTTATTCACTATTACTGTATATAAGTTTATAGTATGTCAGTACATTTAATCGAGCAAGTATTTTTAGTCACATAATCGTGCAAAAAAAGTATCCGAGCCAAAACCTTGCCCAACCTACATAGTGGGCAGTCTTTTTAGTTAGTCGTAAGCCAATTGCAAACGGACTACAACGCCGCGCGATACCAAAGTTCTCGATAACAAGCTCTAATAAGGTGACATAACATCGAGATTCGAGAAAATGGGTCATTGTGAAATATTTAATGTATTTAATTATCTAAGTAGGTGTGTATGACGGCGCTCGGTTATTTTTTTACTACTTTCACTTAGGAATTGTGGCTCTGTAGATATTAGCTCGAAGGTAAATTTCTTCTGCTCACTGTGCTCACCTTTTTCTGTTGCAATATTTCATATCTTTCAGAGTTATATTTGAGCACGAGCGGATGTGTCCATATTCGCTGCAGTGATTGGAAATCCGGAAACAGGAAACCTGACGATTTTCCCGGGAGAGGTCTGCAATGATTACAGATTATCGTTAAGGCAATCGTGAGGCGCGAACTTGACCATACAAAAACAATAAGCTGTTATCTACCATTATCCTAATTAAATGATTTTTTTATTCATGAATCAGCGTTTCAATCGCTAGGACTATAAGTTTTAGTTTTTGGGGTTTTTTAAATGACCTTAAAGTTATAAGCCTCTAAAAAGACATATTACGCAAAAACTTGGCTGAAAGTATACATTTACTAAAAACTTTTCTGAAAAAATATACGACGTACCTACAATCTTTCTTGCTCAAGCGATTGACACCAAAAACATAACATTTTATTACAATTTAAGGGGTGAAAAGAGTTACATATCTCCAGGAAAGTAATTTTTATTAAAAATGTACCGAAAATTCTCTCAGATTCACTATATAGGGTTTTTTCTAATCAATTAGCATCCTCTTAGAGGCTTTTTCTATACATCAAAACTAACAACTTTTGTTCTGCGACTTTTGTCAAAACTAAAAAAAAAATTGTTTTCCATAGAAAAACGTGAAAGTGAAAGTATTTTCCGTATGGGACCTGTAATCTACAACAAAATACCGAACTCGCTGAAAAAACTCAGCCACACTCTCTTCAAGGCAAAACTAAAGAAGGTCCTCCTGACTAAGTGTTACTACACTGTTAGCGACTTTATGACTGATAAAAAAATTAATTGGAATACTATTATTGACTAATCAATCTATGACATTGTAATTTACTAACTTAATACTTACACTAATCCTTGACATTGTATCCAATCTATTGTAATCAATTTAAACATAACCTTAGACATTTATTTTTGTAATATTAATTCGATTTGATAATAATAAATTGAGCTGCCAGTAACGTTGCACGCCTTGAATAGGCAAGTATGTATTGAGCCATGATTATATATTTATACCACCAATGTAACATACAAACTGCAATAAAAAATTTGACTTTGACTTTGAAAAATATCGTTCACCCGCGACAAAATGTATGGAACAGCTGTTTTTTTTTTAGTTTTGACAAAAGTTGTTAGTTTTAATGTACAGAATAAGCCCCTAAGAGGATGAAAATTCATTAGAAATAACCCTGTATATAACTCATCCGTAACCAGGCGAAGCCAGCACGGGCAGCTGGTTGTCTAAAATCTATTTATGCAATAACTTTGAAGTCAAATGACCAAAACCGGGGCAGTGGCTACATCTGGTACATCAGGTATTTGCGAGATACTCACCTCCTAGAGAAATTGTCCAAGTAGTGTTGGTAGAGCTTGGTCTGCACTTCGGACAGCGTGATGAACAGCACGTACTCGTGCTTCGGAGGCAGGAACGGCGCTAGTACTCCGTAGTCTCGTCGCTGGAACATTATATTTCTACTTTGTATTGACAGAAAGACTAAAACCATAACTTAAACTAAACAACGTAGGTCCGGGGTACGTATTTAGACATTCTTGCACAGGAGATACTCTACTCCAAATAATACTCAGTCTGAAATTTCATATTGCTCAGAGATTTCGCTGTAAACATATTAGCCTTTCAATACGGAGCACAGAAATGCTTACACGCTACTGCTTGGCTGTTCAACCACCAAGTTAAAACGGTGTGGTACCGACAAGGCCCAGCGGATTAGCAAATTAGAGTGGCAGTGGGAAGTGTACATAGTTCGAAGAATGGATGATCGATGGGGCCATTAAGTTCTCGAATGAAGACCACGAACCAACAAGCGCAGCATAGGACGTCCACCGAATAGGTGAACTAAAATAAAATAAATATTAGGGGACATTTTTACACATGGTCTCTGACCCCAAACTAAGCATAGCTTGTGATATGGCTGCCAGAGACTGATATACTACATATACATATTTTAAATACATATATACTTATATACATAGTACCTAAATAACATAAACTGACGATATAATAAAGGTAGCAGGAACGCGCTGGATGCAGGCTGCTTCCAAATGGTCTTATTAGAAATCCATAGGGGAGGCCTATGTCCAGCATTGGAAGTCCCATGGCTGTAACGAAGACGACGATAAATCCGCCACAATTTTTTGATTATATTACCTGTACAGCACCGTCAAGCATTTTATGCAACACATGTGACCGTCGCTTCATGATTTTGATGTCGTGCTCTGTTGAATCCGTGTACTGGCCGTTGGTGATGGGATTCACGAAACGATTGAGATACTCGTTGTATTTTCCAAGGAGATTCGGCTTCACAAACTGCACCATGCAGTAATCTGGGAATAAAAAGGTAAACAGTGAGTAGTTGGTTGAAAAAAAATATCTTAAATATATGATGTACATAGTTACATACTACTAAGCGCCACACAAATCGGCGGATGAGAAGTTAGCCCCAGATAACACTTCGCCGTGATTCGCTAATTATTGTGCATGTGTGCACAATGCGTAGGGAGCGCGCGGGAGGCATGAGGGAGGCATGAGGTTGGCGGACGGGTGTGCATCGTCTCGTCTCTCTGGTTCCCGCGCATACCTATATTTCAGCTTTTGCGCAGCGTTCGGCGCATAACTTCCCATCCGCCGATTTGTGTGGCGCTTAGTATAGAAAACTTTATTTAAGAAAAACACCCACGTGTCCGTTTGAGCTAGCAATCTGGGTGTTTTGTTTTCTGAGAGCTATATCTAAAAAAATTGCACATTTTGAGAAGTACATTTTGAAAACTTGTAAACCAGATCAATAGGTCCCGGAAAATAATAATAAAATAGCTAATTTCCTAAGGGCTCCCGAAAGACTCAGCTAGGCGAATTGGGGGCCCACTATCAATTCCTACATGATAAAAAAATGCACATTCTTAACTTAATTCAACCAACCTACTGAAATTCAATGATCCAATAGGTGATAGTGTGAAATTGGTTGAATTTCATTTTCGATCAATTTTTTTTTCATAGTCAAATCATTTATTGCAATATATGAAATTTACATGGGGTTCTTAATTAACATGTTTAGTATAGTTATACATATGGCCCTGATAAGGGTATGGCAATTTTATTATTCGTATGATTCGTATTGGAACGATGTATTATTTTGTTTTCTAGATTATCGTTAAAAATTCGTCTAATGTGTAATAACATTTGGATATTAGAATAATTTTTAGTTGTTTTATAAAACAGTTTTCCTTTTCGATATCTTTAAGATTATTTGGCAGTTTAAATATTTTTATAGCCATAGAATGCGGGCTGGCACTGAGCGATTTATCAGACGCTTTGTTAAAATAGTCAGGGTGCTTTTTGACAAATTTACATATAATTTTAACCAACTTTAAGGAATTTTTAGTATTATTCTAAGTTTAATCAGATGTCCCGAGTCACAGTACCAACATGGACCATTTTAAAACATTCTAAAGAGGAAATAATGAAAAGTATTTCTCACATTCTTTGAGGTTGTTTTGAAGAGGTGTGCCGGTGAGTACAATACGGCGTAGAGTCTTCACTCGATTCATGGACTGCGAGAGGCTTGTTTTCTCGTTCTTCAGCAGATGCCCTTCGTCGCATACCACGAGGTCTGGACCTGAAGGGAAAAAAGTATTGTAGTCAGTATTCAAATAATCATCATATCATATTAGAACATCGCTTGGAAGAAAAGCCTTGGTTGCCTGGAGTGAACTGCTTGAAATTTGTACTGATTTGTCTTAGTAATTTATTCTTCTTTGCAATGTGTTTGTTTAAAAGTTTTGTTATCGATTGACGTCCACAGGATTGGACATAGATCTTTCCAATAAATTTCCATCAGGATCGGTTATATACTAGTGCGATTTTGCGGTTGTAATCATATCGTCTATCCACTTTGTGTTGTGGGTGAACATTCTACGCTGTGCTTGATGATGTGTAAGCGAATTAGCAAGTCGAAATAGCATTCATTAAGCAGGGTCCGCCTAATTGATGGCGAATAGAGCTGTAAACAAAAGAAATGAAGGATCCCGTACCAATAAGTTCTTTGGAAATTAACACCAATGGCTTTTCGCTGAAGGAAAACATCGTCAGGCAACCTGCATTATGTCCGTAGAAGAAATTCGATAGCGTATGTGAATACACTAACCCGCACTGAGCCAGCGTGGTGGATATGGCCTAATCACCCTTCATGGGTAGGCCTACGTGATGCAGTGGACTATTAAAAGGCTGATACAGTACAGTACAGAGCTGTAAAGTTTTTTTTATCGTAAAGTTTTTATCGAAGTCAAACCAGCTAACACTGTATAGTTATCTGTAAAGTCGTTTTAATGTTTAAGTTTAACATGTTTACTGTGTATCTGTGGGACTGCCTGTAGCATCATATCTCCCAAAGATTTTGATATATTAGCTATACTTATCTCAATAAAATCTACAGTCGATGAGGTTTGAAAATCCAATAAGTAATGCAAAGTAAACTTAACACGAAATGGAATAACGAGTATATGAATTTAAATTACACCTACCAGGATCAACGAGAGCGTCCTGGAAACTCTTGAGCATTTTCTTCTTGAACTTCTTGGAGTTATCTGCGGAGAGGTTGCGGAACATCTCGTACCCGAGCACGCACACGCCGCCGTGACGCAGCCACTGCGACAGCTGGAACGCGCGCTCCGAGTTCTGTTTGAACCTGGAATGAAGGATAAGTAGTGCTTCACATTGCTATGTGTCCCGTAAGATTTTCTATATCGACTAGTTTTTGGAACCTTTCCATAGGCAACCATAGAATAGGACTATACCTATAAGACCGGAACCTTTTATTTTCCGGGATAAAAGTAGCCTATATGATACTGACCTAACTGACAGCCTAATTTTACTTGTACACTATAATTATACTCGTTTCAATTTTGTATTTTGTTAGTTGAATGACGAGACCTATTGTTGGCGGTACTATGTATTATTATACAGATTTTGTATTTTTAATTATAGTATTAAGCTCGATACGTCAATAAATGATTCTGATTCTGATATGGGAGAACATCGAAGAACCTACTTAGACAACTGCTACTTATACTTCGACGTCATTTTTTTGCCTCAGCATAATTTCATTTCATTTCATAATCTAGACACGCGGAAGCGTGTCCAGCCAAGTCAAAAAAAAAAGGAACTGGCGACGCGTTTATTTGTTTACATTCAGCCAGTTGAGGACGATGGAGGGTGGACAATAGGCATTATGACTGGGTAAAAAAAAACAATAATATAATTAGTCTGCGATTATCATAGACTATCAAAAAATATTAGACACGTATTTTTTCTTTTGTCAATCAAACAACAAATGACAAAGATAAACCTTGTCAAAGTTTGGGAGTGGGAGTCTTGACGTAACCTCTCTTACAGTAGTCTATAGATACATTTGTGTGGCACTTGTGACGTCACGCAGAACTTTGACGGGCTATATCTTCATCAAAGAAGACAGCACACCTACACAGCTGATTTAGCACTTTTGCTTTGCTTTAGTCTGAGCATATTTGAGCCACACAAGGAAAAGTACACAGGCACAGAAACATAGAACTCGGTTATAAATTCTTCCGACAAATGAGGAATCACTGATATTGGTAGGAGGCGCGGCCATTTTGTATAGCACTTAGCAGTATTCTATGGTAATTATGATAACTTACCTAGACAGCTCGTATACATCGACATCGTACTCTGTCTCAGCATATTTGAGCCACATCCGGAACTCGTTCACCCAGTTGAGGACGGTGGACAGTGGACACACGACCAGAACCCGGTTGACTTTCGTCAGCTCAGAGTGAGTCAGTAATGTGTGTGTTAATGATACCACCTGTAACAAAAACAAGTATTATATTTAAAAAAACAAGCTTTTACTGAACAAATACTTGCCAACACGAATCAAACGAGCCGAAACTCGATAGGGTTGAGTCGTTTCATTACAGAGTTCCTATGATCACCTTCCAGCTCCATCATCAGACCCTGGTTACCATTGAAAGACAAACTTCTCGCCAAGACCATTCAAATGAACCCAAACTCGATGAGGTTGTGTCGTTTCATTGCATTGTTAATATTTATTATATCATAATATTGCATGGTTTCAAAAAATAATATATCATTTATATTATGCTTAGGTATAGTGTTTATAGAGTGTTATTGAGATGTATAGGATGTAATTGTTTATTGAGTGTAAATATTTACGAATAAGTAATAATTACTCGAATTTATAGTCTCATATCTTGTAAATATATATAAATGATTAGTTTAATAAGTTCTCTATTTTGATATAAATGTAATTTCCTTGCAAACATTACTAGATTTTTGCTAGGCCAGGTTAGATGAAGCCAAAAATTGCATGTCCGCTAGAACAGACTGTTGATACTAAGAAAATTGTACCCACCACCATTCTACACAGTTTGAGTAATACATTGTCACGCGTCTTAGGCATGTAAGCAAAAATTCAGCTCAATCGGTAACCGGGAAGTGGATCAAATTTAACTTGCAAGATTTGATTACAGACAGACAACGGGACAGGAAACAGAATAAAAAAGCTTGTAAAAATACATACATAAAGTCATAAACCATTCGTTTGGTCTGAAATTTTACTACATACAATCTTCCATTGGCAAGTAAACAAAAAGTAGTTTTGTTGTCACTTAGGGTAAACACGCCCTAATCGGCACGCGCCGTAGTAATCAATCGTTATATAAAAATGTGTACAACGTTGCACACTCGAATTTCTTTGACTTCGATGTCCGTCTGTCTGTTTGTCACCGGGCTGTATCTCATGAACCATGATAGCTAGGCAGCTGAATTTTTTTTATGTGTAACCACGCATAACTTTTTACATAGTGGTCCGATTTCGATAATTATTTTTTTTTATTGGAAAGAAAATACCTCGAAATTGCTACCATTTTAATTTTTTCGAAATCGGCTGAGCCATTTTTGATAAATCAACAATAATGTGAAAAATGCTACATCGATCCGTGCGAAAAATTCGCGAATTCTGTACACGGTTGAAGTCGGTCATGCCATTTTTAACCCCCGACGCAACAGAGGGATGTTATACGTTTGACGTGTCTGTTTGTCTGTGTGTCTGTCTGTCTGTGGCGTCATAGCGCCCGAACCACTGAACCGATTTCAGTTTAGTTTTTTTTGGATGAAAGGAGACTTAATCGAGAGTGTTCATAGCTAGTTTTATAAAAATCGATTGAGCCGTTTAAGAGTTATGGTGGGTTAAAGTGGGGATGGAAGAAACAAAATTCTACAAATGTGCCCAAAATGGTTGTCAATTTCGTACTTTTTTTGGGTAGGTTTTTGTGTCGGGGGTTTTTTAAATTTTTAATTTAAGTTTTTATTTGCAAAAATATTTTTCTTACCTGCAACGTTTTACCGAGACCCATGCAGTGAGCGAGGATACAGCCGGAGCCTTTATCTTTCTTGATGCGTTTGACGCTCTCAAAGCACGCGTTCCACATAAACTTGATGCCGTTCGCCTGAAACCAACCAAAATAAGTATTGATTTTTAATTTTATAGTGCATCCCACACTAGGTTTATCTCAAAGAGTCATTTTTATGATAAACATTTCAAAAATTCGTCGCGGATGCAGGACTCGAACCTTGCGTCTTCGGATCACTAGCCCGACGCTCTGCCAACTGAGCTAATCCGCAGTACTGATCCCGCGCCGAATTTTGTGAAGTGTTTATCATTTTAACCAACTTATACAACAACAACAAAATTCGGCGCGGGGTCAGTACTGCGGATTAGCTCAGTTGACAGAGCGTCGGGCTAGTCATCCGAAGACGCAAGGTTCGAGTCCTGCATCCGCGACGAATTTTTGAAATGTTTCTCACAAAAATAACTCTTTAAAATAAGTATTATTAGCTGTCCAGTCTGTAGACACACCGACCCGAGAGGCGAGCGACAAAAAAAATCTAGTATTTTCTAAGCTGACTTTTTGGTATAAGCCAAATCATACAAATCGGCGGATGTGAAGTTATCTACAAGCTGCGCAACACCCATCCAATGCGTAGCTTTATGTGAGCCTAGATATTGCGCAGCTTGCAGCTAAGTTCACATCCGCCGACTTGTATGATTCGGCCTTTACTCGTCTAAGCCTCTAAAAATGTACCGACCTCGCCCTCAGTGTCCTACAGCTCCTTTTTAGGGTTCCGTACCCAAAGGGGAAAACGGGACCCTATTACTAAGACTTCGATGTCCGTCTGTCCGTCTGTCTGTCTGTCACCGGGCTGTATCTCATGAACCATGATAGCTAGGCAGCTGAAATTTTCACAGATGATGTATTTCTGTTGCCGCTATAACAACAAATACTAAAAACAAAATAAAATAAATATTTAAGGGGGGCTCCCATACAACAAACCTGAATTTTTAGACGTTTTTCGCTCTATATTAATAATGGTACCAGGTAGATGCTTGAAATTTTCACAGAATATTTAGTTTTATATTCCCTTCAATGATAAATAATAAAATTAAAATAAAATAAATATTTAAGGGGGGCTCCCATACAGTACGGAACCCTCCGTGCGCGAGTCCAACTCGTGCTTGGCCGATTATTTCCCTCACATCCAGTGAAATCTGGATATTTCAGGAACAGCGAATGTTCCTGTTCGGCGAACGGGGCAAATAATAATTGAATGGTTTAAACTAACCTGATGAGGTTTGAGTTTCTTGACGAGTCCTCGATCGACTTCAATAAGAGGCTCCTTGGTGTCAGGATCGAAGTCCAGCACCACTTTATCCAGCACCACTTCATCCGGCTTGCCCGACTCGTCGAATTCCAAATTGTTATACTGCAACACAATAATTTAATTGATGAAATTATTTTGCAGTGATTCTTATTCTAATTTTTATTCGATGTAGGGGCGATAAGTCCTGCTGACGTCCCACATGGGGTGTTTTGTGCATTTCCCCCTCCAGAGTCTACCCTAGCCAGCCCAGCTCCTTAAAATAACGGAGCCTGGCTCTGGGCCGCTGGCACAACTGCTCGTGGCCTGGATGGTGTACTAGATAGCGATGAGGATGACGATGTCGATGGTGATGACAAAGCAATAGTAGCGTCATACAACCCGCAAGCGATTCTAGTTTCTGCCGTGGCCTTGCAATGCCACAAAACATGCTCTACCGTTTTATTCTCCTGCAGGCAACCACGATACAGTGGGCTGTCGGTGGCTCCAGTTTATACATGTGACTATTCAAGTTGCATTGACCAGTAATGAGCCCTACCATAAGTCGGAGGTCTTGTCGCTGCAACCTCAATAGATCGTTTGTAATGTTTCTGTTCAGGGTTGGGAAAGCAGCTTTGGCATGCCTGCAATCCTCCCTTTCACAGTGATGTCATACGATTTGATAACCGACTTCCAAAAAGAAGAACATTCTATGTTTTAACATAGAATGTTCTGGACGTTCTTTTTGGATCTGTTATATTTATATAACTTGCAGACATGTTTTTTTGTGTATGTGGATCAATATATCCGTCAATTGTGAACTGATTTAAAAAAATCTTTTTTTGTATGGTAAATCATATTTCAGAGGTCCCACCCATTTAATTTTTATAGAAGTTGGCTGAGTCGTTTTTGAAAAATCAACAATATTGTAAAAATTACTGATGGATGACACATCGATTCGTGCGACCTATTCAAATTCTGTATACTATTGAAGTTGGTTATGCCATTTTTGGCGAAAAATAGTATAACAGGGTTTCGTCGGAAAAAGAATTCGAGGACTTCAACATTCTGAATAGAGATTAATATCTCTACAGATTATTGATCATTTAGTTTTATAAACATACTGAAATGAACAAAACCAACTCCTTACCATTTTTTGTCTTTCAGCGATTCGAGCGATTCTTTCCTTCTCCTCGCGAGCTGCCTTCTTCGTCGCTTCCTCCAACTGGTTTTTGCCCATGACCTGAAATCAAAACATTAGTTAGGGTTGCTATACATATATTCGATTCCGCCTCGATCGGCATTTCCGGGCGGTATTATTGAATGTGGATGAACGTTCGGGAGAAAAAGCCGAACTAAGGCCGCGAGTCGGCACTTTCCGCAAACCCGAATGTATGTAGATGAATGCTGCGACGCGCGGAGACTCAGAATAATGACAAGTAATAGAAACATTGCTAAACTTTACTCAAATAAAAACTACGTTACAGCTGTCTTATTCATCTGGTTATACAGCATACCTACGTGAGAGTGAGTGGAACAAAAAAACGCATTGTCTGTCGGCATACGTCAAAATCACAAGTTGGAATGTCAAAATGGTTAAAATTTAGTTCACTTTGTCTTTTGCGATGTGATGGGAAATTTGAACCATATAGTTCCAGCAGAAGGTTCAAATATCTGATCATTTTACCTTGCTACTTTTCTTTTTTGAATTTGGACAGCCGAGATAGCTCAATGCTAGTTTGTGAATCCCTTCGAAATTACGTAAGTTCGGGTGTTTGCATTTTTTCCTAACACCTATTGAATTTCATATTTAAAATGGGAAAAAGTGATGTATATCTTTTGCTATTTTAGTACGGTTTCTACTTTAGTCCTCATTCTGAGCGCGGAGAGACGCGTGACGGCCGAATTAAAACCGAATTGTGTCCATTTGGACCCGAAGAAACCACCCGATAGGTGCCGATCGGCACAAGCCGAATGATGCCGAACGTATGTAGCTGCTTCGGCTTTGCCATTCGACAAATTGTGCTGAACAGACTGTGCCGACCTGAATATACATATTTGGAATTTTACCTTTAATACAAAATTCATAATTCAAGTTACATGTGATGACAATGAGCTTCAGATCTCCAAACTAAGCATAACTTGTATTTCGGAAATCCGTGCTCCCATTACAAGACTTATTAAAATAAATTAGTGTTATTAAATAAATTTACAGTTTAAAAAATACTAGAAAAACACGCTTAGTTCATTATGTGGCCTTTCTCACAAGTGCAAAAACGACTATGATATGATATTCCTTCATGGAATGCCAGTGCCTATCTTTCGGCTTCATCATCAGACCTTGAAACCTAATCGTGGTCAAAGTTCATTACAAGACTTTTCTAAGAAATCCAAAACAGCTATGATACGATTTTCCATCATGAAGTTCCAGTTCATATCTTCCGGCTCCATCATCAGATCAGTTCGACAGTGCCATATTACACAGTATTGTCATCAGAACTACATACAACTGCCAATTTTAATTACGCTACGACCCTTGGAAGATGGGTAAATTAGTTACCTTAGATTCCATTACATGTTGGTTAAACCAACATGTAATGGTATGTATGTAATGGTATTTAACCCTTTCACTGCTGAGGTACTTTTTTTAAGGTGCCTGCTAATTCTAAAACGCACACGCAAGGCGCGGGAAGACGCTACCGCACACGCCTGGTGTGTGTAGTAGCCGCGGGGCGTGAGAATCGAAAACACAGACGTGTGTGTTTTCAGCAGTGAAAGGGGTATGTAATACATACACGTCGACCTAATATAAGCGTGTTAATATAGATAATTTGATAGGTAAGCAGGTCATACCTTTCGGATGTTCTTTCTGCCATGTTTGTTTCTGCCCTCGGTTTCAGATTCTGAGCCAGACGCGTCGCTGTCTTCTCTCAAAGACTTGATGCGGCGCCGTTTCTTTTTACTGAAAGAATTTCGTCGACATGTAGTTATTTTTATAAATATTAATCGTCACGTTTTATCTTGGTACCAATACCAAATTTGGAAGCCAAAAATAATTTTATTGGACTATTTCGCGAGTATACAACATAGATCGTTTCATCTTCGGCGAAAAGAGCATAGAGTATATGCAAGAAGAGAACAGTCGTGGCGTTACGGTAAACTAAAAATAATATTATAATCAGCAGCCAATCGGCGGATGGGATGTTATGCGCATAACGCTACGGAAAAGGCAAAATATAGGTATGCGCAGGAGCCAGAGAGACGAGACGTCGGGATACACCCGCCCGTCAACCTCATGTCTCCCGCGCGCTCCCTACGCCCGTGCTCAACACTACGCCAGGCGGCGTCGGCATTGTGCACACATGGGCAATAATTAGCGAATCACGGCGAAGTGTCATCTGCGGCTTACATCCCATCACAGAGCAGTGCTGTCAACATAGCATTAGAACTTAGTTGTCAACGTAACAAAATTAGTAAAATTGCACGCGGGCGACCTAACCCTCCGTTTCTCTTTTTGCACAAACTCTACAACAAAAATACAATTCGGGAAATTTTGACACCCTAGCACTTAGTCTGTAGTGGTTTAGTAAATTAACGCACGTCTTCTAGCCGGTGGGTGCAAACTCGGTTCCTTACTAGCTTTTCAATGCAGGATAACATTGTGCATTCGTCCACAGAAAACATTTCTACCAACATGATCTGGGCCGGCGTAGTGGATATAACACATTCACCATTCAAGTGTAGGCCTATGTTCAACATATATGTCCTTTTTACGGGACAATATTAAAATTTAAACTAGAATGGTCCTTACGCGCCTTCGTTAGAGCCAAAGCTCGCGGAAACGTCGCTATCCGAAGTTTTCTTCTTCCTCTTAGAGCGCTTGTTGTAGACATCTGAGTCTTCTAAATCCTCAAGTCGCTCGACTTAACATCTATGACCTTTTTACGGGACAATATTACAATTTAAACTAGAATGGTCCTTACCCGTCGTTAGAGCCAGAGCCAGCGGAAGCGTCGCTATCCGACGCTTTCTTCTTTCTCTTAGAGCGCTTGTTGACATCCGAGTCTTCTGAATCCTCGAAGTCGCTGGACCTCACGTCGGCGTCCTTTTTACGGGACGAACCCACTTCTGAATCGGACGATATCACTTTCGCCTTTCTACGCTTGGCGTTTGGCCTGGAAGTTACATCTCAATAGTTATTCACCAGAGTAGCATTATTAAAATTCAAATTAACGAGTATAATGAATAATTAAATATCCCCTCCCACTTGCCATCATATTCAGAGTTTTTGACAATAAGCTTACCATCAAATTCAGAGTTATTGGTTCTTGACAAAAATTATAAAACCAAAAATTAACTTCCTTACTTTAGAGAAGTTCCATTTTTAGATTCAAGGCAATTTTAGTACTCACTTGTCTTCACTGCCAGATTCTTCTTTCTGTGAAAAAAAAACATACTTAGGATTTTAAAAGGAGTTCTCTTAAAAAAATGTCACATTGAAAATGTGGAAAATATCACTATACAAAGCTATTCAGAAAGCGTGTACCTACTAAACCTTAACAAAGTTTCATTCAGTTTCAGTCCGTTCTTATAAACTTTTACTATGGGGCCTACCCGGAATTCGAGACAACCAAGTCACCTCCATACAATATCGCTTAGTATTACCACGGTAATCATATCTAACAGTATTCCGTCTTCATACAAACAGTCGGAACGCGAATCATACCTACGCGCCTCCGAGTTCGGTATGCTCTCGGTATGCTAGTCAGTCGCGGTGCACCGTGGTGACGCACGAACTTGTGGATTTGTAACTAGTAAGTATACGATTTACGTTTTTAGGGTTCCGTAGTAAAACGAGGAACCGTAAATCGTATGCTTACTATATAGTTACAAATCCACACGTTCGTTCGTCATCAAAAACATTAAAAAACACAATTTGTACCTTTATTGAAGTTTCTTTTTCATTTACTTGAAATTACTTTTTTATTATAAATATCATAATTTCACATCATAATAGATAGAAATTAGAAAGAAACTCAAGTAGGTAAAGATGTAAGTATATGAAATTAAAATCCTGCGGGCGGGCAGCCCTAGCGCGTAATGCGTTCTGCTTGGTAACTATAACCCGGTCACAATATCTGTGCACCTCGCTGGAATGCGGCGCCTCTCCCGCTTCCCCTGTCACCTCTCCGCGCACTCCCCGGTGCGACAGTACGGTTAGCATCTTCGTTGCTGATACACGTCCCGATAATAATTTACGCCCGGACGGTATACTAGACGTCCGGTAATGTATATACGTCCCGATAATTCGATATGACGTCACAAAGTCAGGTGCACAGATATTGTGACCGGGTTGTATATTTATTTCAACGACAGGTCCGAGTCACAATACCCCTTTACAACCGGCTCAATACAATCGTGAGGATCGATAAAAAAATTGGCGCAAAAACCATATTGATTTTGTAAACACAACCGGTCTCATACGTTCGTGCGGGATGAGCAGATAACCGCACGATCGTATGAAACCGGTTGCGTTCACAAAATCACCATGGTTTTCCCGTCAATTTTTTTTTGATGATTTTATGCCTATATTGAGCCGGTTGTAAAGGGCTAATGTTAGATATCATTGCCGTGGTATTTCTCTTTCTGTATAGGCATTAGGCGCTGGTTTTAGGATGTAAGAGTATTGTTGTGTTAATAAAGAGTTTATTACCTTGTCTTCATAGTTAGAAACCGAGGAATCACTCTCTCCCAAAAGATCTTCCTTTACTAGGTGCTCCCCGCCGCCGTTGATACTCGGTAGAGTGATTGTTGGTAAATCTGCAATTTACACTGAATTATTATTAAGTACTAGCTGACCCGGTGAACTTCGTCTCCATCTGTCACAACAACATTTTACATGCATTCCTGCATGTTGTATGGGAAAATTAAATTCACGTTTTTACTATTTCACTCTCTACATTTCTTATATTTTCTCATCTAAACGATGAGAAAATATGTATAAGAAATGTAGACCTTCCTTAGCTTCCACGGATATTTCATGACCACAATTAGCCAAATCGGTTCAGCCGTTCTCGAGTTTTAGCGAGACTAACAACCACGATTCATTTATATAATATACTAGCGACCCGCCCCGGCTTCGCACAGGTGTATTATACATATAAACCTTCCTCTTGAATCACTCTATCCATTAAAAAAAACCGCATCAAAATCCGTTGCGTAGTTTTAAAGATTTAAGCATACAGACAAACAAACAGACAGTTTAGCGACTTTATTTTATACTATGTAGTGATATATTAAACGCAAAACCTTTTAAGGGTGGCTCTATTACAACTAGACAAACAACTTTTGTAGTACGACTTTGAAATTTTCGCATAAAAAAAATTCGCTTCTCCATACATTTTGCCGCGCGTTGACGAACTTTTTGTATGAAAAAGCTGATTTTTTCTTCGTGATTTTCCAAAAGACCTATTACAAAAGTGGTTTTTCTAGATGTACTAGACCCGCCCTTAAAAGGTTTAGCGTTTAATACCTATGACTCTGTATATATAGATTTTCAAGGCTGATCGTCTCGATCAGAGCGCGAAAAATTTTTTTTTTTGGTTTTTAGGGTTCCGTACCCAAAGGGAAAAACGAGACCCTATTACTAAGACTTCGATGTCCGTCTGTCCGTCTGTCACCGGGCTGTATCTCATGAACCATGATAGCTAGGCAGCTGAAATTTTCACAGATGATGTATTTCTGTTGCTGCTATAACAACAAATACTAAAAAGAAAATAAAATAGATATTTAAGGGGCTCCCATACAACAAACCTGAACTTTTAGACGTTTTTCGCTCTATATTAATAATGGTAACAGGTAGATGCTTGAAATTTTCACAGAATGTTTAGTTTTATATTCACTTTAATAATAAATAATAAAATTGAAATAAAATAAATATTTAATGGGGGCTCCCATACAGTACGAAACCCTCCGTGTGCGAGTCCGACTCGTACTTGGCCGATTATTTGCTATTTACTGATTAACTACTCATTTTAAGTTTACGACTACTCATTTAGCGTTTACGAGTAACATACACGTCTAAACCAAATTAGTGATCAGTTTATGCACGAAAGTGCATCAACTGATTTCACCTTAGTTTTTAGTTAGTGGTGCATACTCTTGTAAAAATGCCCACTATATTGGTTTTAAATAAATAAAATAAATATTCGAGGACATCTTACACACGGCCTCTGACCCCAAACTAAGCAAAGCTTGTGATATGGCTGCCAGAGACTGATATACTACTTATACATATTTTTAAACACATACTTATTTAGATAGTAACTTAATAACACTCAGACACAGAGCAAACACCTACGTTCATCACATAAATACTGGCCCTGGGTGAGGATCGAACCCAAGCCCCTTTGACCCAGAAGTTAGGGTCACTAACCACTGAGCCAGCGAGGCAATCAAGCCTGTATTTAAAGCCTGTATACTTCGTTAACACTACCTATTTATGGCCGCCAAATGGGTTTTTGTAAGGTTACAATTAACAGTTTGTCTGTATATACCAAAAAACCCAAAAATATTTTAATTTCACGCGCTGGTCTAGTGAATTCCACAGATGTTTTTTTGTTCTTCTCGACAAAAAACAGTGAAAGGTGACAACCTTACGACGAAAAACAACTTAGGCGAAGCCTTAGAATTTTCGTATAATTTACTGTGTAATTTACCAAGAAAAACACATTTACTGTAACTAATAACGAGTACTTCCACTCTGCCCCACCAAAGCGCCCCACTGGTAGGGCAGATTCATAACCGGCTAAGTGCGAGTCGGCCTCGCGCATAAAGGTTTCCGTACCGTATGGAAGCCCCCCTTAATATATTTTCATTTAACTATTTATTTTTAAAGGGAATATACCACTTAAAATATTCTGAGAATAAGTAATTCAATCATCTTTCTGTTACCGTTATTAATATCGAGCAAAAAAACACGTTTCATGTATGGGAGCCCCTCTTAAATATTTATTTCATTTGAATTTAATTATTTATTTTTAAAGTGAATTAAGTAAATATTCTGTGAAAATTTCAAGCATGTCACCGTTATTGATATCGAGCGAAAAACGGTCAAAAATTCAGGTTTGTCATATGGGAGGGCTCAAAAATTTTTTTTTTTCTGTATTGTATACTTATACTTACTTGTTGTTATAGCGGCAACAGAAATACATCATGTTTGAAAATTTCAACCTTCTAGCTATCACGGTTCATGAGATTCAGCCTGGTGACAGACAGACGGACGGACATCGAAGTCTTAGTAATAGGATCCCGTTTTTACCCTTTGGGTATGGAACCCTAAAAAGTAAGTACAGATAGCGCGCGAGTTGAATGCAGTCTTGGTCTGAGGTAAAGAGCGGGAGCATCTCCCCCCGCTATCCGCACCTCACGCGCCTGGGCGGGTTGGGCGTGCGGATAGCGGGGGGAGACATTCGCATTCCTAAGCTCTGCATTCAACTCGCGCGCCTACTGTAGGTATAGGGCGAATCATACAAGTTGGATGGGAAGTTAGCTTCAAGCTACGCAATACCCAATCCTGACTGAAGCTCACATAAAGCTTATAGCTAACTTCACATCCGCCGACTTGTATGATTCTGTCTATACCCTGATATAATTTGAACAAGTTTCAAAGCAGGCACCCACCTTCGTCCTCTTCATTGTCATTTTCCTCAGCAGAGCCCGCCGCCGATTCTGAGCTACTTTCAGCTTTGAGCATGTCCTCAGCTATTAGACCAGTAGGCTTCACTTTCGTTTTGCTACGTTTTTTCTCTGTTTTCCCTTCCGCTGAGGCACTGGTCTCTGACATTTCTGATGAGTTGGTACTCCGACGACGTGGTTTGTTTAGCGTATTCAAGTTGGTCAGTCTAAAAAAATAAATAAAAAAATAACGCTAAGTAACCACAGGATCAAGCGCACGCGGGTTTTACTTGAAGTATTCGTTCATATGCACATTGTTTTTGTCTGTGTTTCTGCCTGATAAAGCAATCAGCCGCTACACTCACATGTGTACATGGCTTAAACACTTGTAACCGCCGAGTGCCCTCGTGATTTGCAACAAGTACACGCATGTTTGACCAGTCACAAAACTCGGTGATCGAAGTTTTTATACAATTTCGCACACATGTCAGTGGCGTTTTTTGGCTGGTGTCGGCGTTTTGCAAGCGCGATAGCCTAAATTAAGGCGTCGCGGTCAGCCGTGGTGGTCTAGTGGTAATGACACCCGCCTTACAATCGTGAGGTCGTGGGTTCAAACCCGGTCCCGTACCAATGAATTCCTTGGAATTTATGTACAGAATTTCACACCACTGGCTTTTCGGTGAAGGAAAACATCGTGAGGCAACCTCATATGTCCAAGGAAGAAATTCCATGGCGTATGTGAATCCACTAACCCCATCAAGCTTTGGTTAAGCTTGATGACTAACCCGCACTGGGCCAGCGTGGTGGATATGGCCCAATCACCCTTCGTGGGTAGGCCTAAGTCCTGCAGTGGACTATTAAAAGGGCTGGTACAGTACAGCCTCGGTCAGCGCGCGAAATATTTTTTTTTTTGGTTTTATGCTTTTACAGACAAAACTACTCATTTTTTTTACGAAAATTCATTTAGCTACCATGAATAGGTAGCGTTTACGAGTTACATCCACCTAAAAACCAAATAAGTGGTCAGTTTATGCACGAAGACTTTCACCTTAGTTTTTAGTTAGTGGACTCTTGTGCATAAACTGGCTACTATTTTAGTTTCTAGGTGTATATAACTCGTTAACACTATCTATTCATGGCCGCTAAATGAGTTTTTTTTTAAAACTAAAAACAAACAGTTTATCTGTAAATAATAAAGAAAAAATATAATTTCGCGCGATGACCTAGTGAATCCACCTTGATATTTTTTTTGTCGATTCTTAATCCAAGAGCGATATCAGGGAATTACCCACCTGGGCCTACCTGCGCCTAGGTATGTGTCGGTTTTGCCCTGATGCCGGGGCACTAGAATGCGGCATCGGTATCCCCTGGCTGTAGTAAGAGCCTACTAAAAGGGGACCCCTGGGCTCGTAGGTGGTAAGAGTTGGGGCTCTGGCCATCCACAAACAGGCCCGAGGAGGACGACAGCGTGTGTAGCAACGCTGTCGTGGAGGACCGCTCAAGCCTGGTTCTACTACCATGGGAGTAGACACAAAGTGCTGGGAGCACCGGTGCGTTCTTTTTGGAGATCCCGGAGCTCCCAAGAGGGCACAAAGGCTGACCACCGAGGGGGTTTTAGTGGGTACAATCCTACATAACCCCAAAGCAGTCGGGCATCTTTCGATGATTTCCCCCTCGTAAAAAAAAGTATGTTGGTTGTCAAGCCTTAATCGACCGATGGCCTTTGCAACACGATTGCATATTGAACGTTACCTACACGTAATAATAAACACTATGCGCCGCGACGCTATGGTTCGGTTCGACACACACTTGGTTGAATGGAGGTGGTCGTGCTCGTAACCTTCTCGGAGAGTTACTCGTAAGTCCGCACCTGACGATTTGTGGCTCGTGCATAGTGATATAGGCCAAATGAAACTTAAAAACATCTATAAAGTTAGCTATAAGCTGCGCAAAACCCTACTCTTTGCATCGCTGACTTATGAAACATCCTAGACGACTTTCAGCCCTAGGAAATAATGATTTTTGTAAAATAGACCCCAAAAGTTCCAGTTATACTTGAGTTGAGATTCCACTTAGTCATGGGAAAGCAAATTGACTGCACCATGAGCTTGAAAATTATTTAAGACCACATAATAACATGCTAAGAAAATGGTGTTTGAAATAACTTAAACTGCCCATAATCATGATCTGTTGAGAATTAATTTACTAAATTTGATTCAATTATATCAAATCAGTAATGGTTTTATCTATTCTCTCTACATACATACTGTTCACAAGCTAGATTTCTTACATTTTAAAATAATAAATTTCGTAACTCAAAATTTTGCATGCCACTCAATCATTCTAATTATAATGATATTGTTTATTGATGTTATTCTTTTCCAATGAACTTATAGATAAACCAAAAACCCAAGTTATTTTAATAATCATAACTTTTATGTACATAATTTATGCATTGAAGACTATAACCAAATAATTTTAGATTTGTTTTTCCAGGCACAATAATTATGAGTATTTATGAGACTTGATATCTTCGAAAAAAAAAGAACATACACAACACAAACCCATCCCATAAGATGCAAGCAACAAACAATATTTACCCATCAATATCTTTGTCATTAGAGTCTGCAGCGTCGGAATTCTGGCTGCTACTATTGCCAGGCTTCGATTTAGAACGGACCATCTGAAAAATTTTATTTACTTTACAATGCAAATCTTTTTCTACTCCAGACTAATCATTTGAAAAATTTGTTACCTAGAGATCGAAATTACAAATCTCCCTGACTACACCTTTCCTACATCTTTCAATAAAAAACACCAAATTGTATATTCATTGGCATTTATTGCATAAATGCATAAGTAGTAACAAAACTTACAGTTAGGTTAAAGTAATTTCATCAACAGGTGATATTAGGATGTTTGTACTTTCTTAAAACTAACATGTAGCTCTTAAATAAAATCTTGACATGTAACTAAAATAAGTGAAGCTATATAAGGTATGTTTTAGTTATATTTACAGTTTATTTTAGGGCAAAACAATGTCTTATATGCCTAAGTTTATTTTTTGGACCTAACCTTGCCACTACTTGATTTCGAGTTGTCTGAATTTTCAGTGCTGTCTTCGCTGTCTAGTCTCCGGCGAAGTTTTTTCCGCTTGTGTTTTGGCTTTTTCCCTTTTGAGGGTTTTTCGTCACAGGATACTTTTTTCTTCACCTTCTTTATTATATCTTCACCTGATGTGGAGGGACTAGATTCTTTTGACTGCTTTTGAGTTTCCTTCTTGTTTTCCTCATCTGATCCATGTAATAATGAATTTTTGATTTCATTTAATGCACTTGTCAACTGCTCATCTTCAGTGTCAGAGCTAGAGTAGGTCAAGAGCATTTTCTTTGCTTTCATGCTCTCTCTCATACGCTTTTTCCTAGACTGCGGAGTCAATCTCTGACTCAATGGAGTTTTACTCTTTTCATCTGATGATTCATTTAAAAGAGATGATTTGGCTTGATCAGTGTCTTTCTTTTCAGGAGTCTTTTCATTTTTCTGACACTCGGATAAGGAATCATTCTTGTTCCCGCTTTTATCTCTGTTAACATTCTTTGTAACTTCAGAGATGCCTTTAGACTCTTTATCATTTTTTTGTGAGTTATTTTTCTCATCTTCTAAATCAGAGTCAGGATTAACTGATTTAGTGCCTTGCTTGTCATTGTTTTCAGTCTCACTGACAATCTCTTTAGCAGCATGTTTATCTTGAGCTGTAGTAGGTACAGAGTCATTTTTTTCAGACTCTGATTCTGATCCACTGCTGAGGGCATTTTTAGCTTTTTCAGTATTGTTTTGAATCTTCTTTTCAGGTTTATTTTGACCACTTGATTTCGATCCATCATCAGACTTTTTGGTGTCTGAATCTGAATCATTTAACAAGGCATTTTTTATATTTTCGGTTTGTGACTTGGATGATTTTAATTCATTGTCCGATCCTATTAAATCGTCAGAGTCAGATTCATTTAACAATGAACTTTTCACTTTATTTGCTTCAAGAATTAAAGCATCATCATCATTTGAGCTAATTGATGAAGCTCGCTTAGAATTTGATTTTGACTCCTTGCTGTTTCCTTTTCCTTTTTTTTCTCTTTTCTTAGAATTTTCAGTCTCATTTTCTTCTTTATCACTTTTATCTGCTATATCTGAGTTTTCTTCAGGAATTTCACACAATGTGACACCACACTTTGTTATCCTTTTTACAGATAGCTTATTTAAATAATCATGTGACAATTCTGGCATTCTTGTAACATTGATATCAAAATCTTTGGGCTTGAAAGAGTTAACCTCTTTTCTTTTTAGGCTCCAATATTCTTCTTCTTCTTTCGCTTCCTTGGCTTGCTTCTCAGCTATTTTGACTAGTCTTTCATCCTCGCTTTGCTTATTTTTACCTAATACTTTAGGTTTGGAATGGGGACCTTTTATCTTCTCCTTTTCTAGAACATCAGGTCTCAGTAATTTGCTGAGGCTTATACATTTAATGATAGGTTTTGATACATCATTTGATGTTTCGTCATCTTTCACAGTATTTTTTTCAGCAATATTTTCATCCATCTCTGACTCTTCAAGCTTTTGTTTTTTAGCTTTTGATTCATGGCTAGATTCATCACTGTCATCACCCTTAGTTGCTAAATCATCATTTTTTATAACCCTATCTACATGCGAGTTTTTTTCATCACTGGAGCTGCTGTCATCAATTATTCTTTTTCTTTTAGACCTTTTTTCATTTTCGTTGTGGTCAGAGCTTTTTCTTTTTTCCTCTCTGTCCTTTTTCCTAGACGTGTGCATATCCGAATGGTCATTATTTTTATGTACACTTTTCTCTTCACTGGAGCTTCTTAGTCTTTCTTCTTGAAATGATAATTTTCTATTCTTTTTGTTGCTTTCTTTGCCCGACTTTGGTTCTGGAGAATCTGGAATGCTAATAATAGATACATCATTATTTTCATTTCCATCCTTTTTCTTTTCACTACTATCTACTTTAGATATATGTGTATCAGGAATAGTAATTATTGACACCTCATCTTGTGTTGAGTTTATATCAACATCCTTTTTCTTAGTCTCCTCTTCCGGTTTCTGCAATTCTCTTCTCGTCCTATACAGCTTACAATCATAATTTACAGGATACTTATCCATCATAGATTTAGGTAACATTTTCGCATAAACTCTCACTGAATCATAGTGCTTAAATGATATCTTCTTCTTAATTTTTAATTTTCTGGTCTTATATTCAAAATAGTAATAATTGGATTTACTTGCAACATCTTTTTCACTCTCCGATATTTTCCCGCCCTTACTTGAAGTGGCTTGCGATGTGTCAATGAGCTCCAATACTTTGCGTACTCCAGTCTCAACATTTTCGAGAGATTTTTTTGACAATTCGCATATCAGTAGAACTTTATTGGCTGCTTTTTGTACCGCAAAGATGTTGGTCAGTTTTTCTCGGCGTATCTTTTTTTCTTTTAGGTTTTCGGATCGAGTACGTAGGTTAGAGCCGAGTTTCGAGAGATATTCCATCGCTTCGCACAGAACATCTTTCGCAGGCACTTCGGCCGCCATTTCGCGTTCTTTTGTGCTTTACAGTTCGGCAGAGTGATAAAATATGAAACACCAACAAAATATCCACAAATAAATTAGATAGACTTTAATTTTGCGATACATTTACGTATGTATTATGTAGCGTAAACAATTAATTTTCACATCACACCGGAAAAGTACGACCCCAAGCGCAATTCAAACCACAGACAATATTTTAGGGATAGAAATTTCGATTATTACTTAGTACCGATTAATCAACAATCGATTTTGTTACTAGTAATTCTGCGAACAGTAGACATGACAAGCGTAACATATATTTAAGCACTTTTTAGAAGAAGAATAAGAATATCAAAAAGAAGTAAAATCAACCGATAAATGGCTCCATACAAATACAACACTCTATACCTACATATAAAAAGGAGAAGGCGCTATGTTCGTCGGTTTTTTTTTGTGTATGTTCATCGATATATTCGAAAATTGTTAAGTGACTTATTTAAAAACCTATTTTATTTCGAAAGGGTATACTTTCGAGGTGTCACTTCCACCGGTGCTCCAGACTTTGGGAAGTTTGGTGAAGTGATAATTAGTGAAAAAATTGTAGTATATCGTTGATTATGAGCTGATTTACGTGCAGTAGTGTAGTAGCAAGTAATATAATGTGACGTATTATGTTGTTCCGTGTTGTTACTAATACTCCATAGACGCCTCTAGTAGTCTCCACTGCTTCACTGAGGTATGACTTGGACTATGTTTGGACTTGACCGTGACTTTATTGGACTATGACGTGACTACGACAGTGACTATTTTGATAAATATATAAAAAAATATTAAAACTAGATTTTGACTAAGATTTTGTTACTTGACACTGGCAAATGCACAATAATGCTACGCCAAAACATAAAAGAAGATAATTTAGTAATATCATAAAAATAAATTATTTTCCAAGTTTGTTTCACGGTTCTCCGATACCACTGTGTTATATGTGAATTCATTAAATTTTTATCATCATCTCACTGGGCGCGGTTGGCACAAAACGTTTCCATATGCTATGTACAGATAGCGCGCGAGTTGAATGCAGTCGGGGTCTGAGGTAAAGAGCGGGAGCATCTCCCCCCGCTATCCGCACGCCCCACCTCACGCGCCTAGGCGGGTTGGGCGTGCGGATAGCGGGGGGAGACATTCGCATTCCTAAGCTCTGCATTCAACTCGCGCGCCTACTGTACCTACTCCACTGTGTCATGCATAATCTCAATATCAACTCATTAGTCCTTCTCTCGCGTAAGGTCTTTCACTAACATCTATATTATGTATGATTACAATATAGGTCGAATCAAACTTCTTGGCGGCTGTGATGTTAGCTGCAAGCTGCGCAAAATCCAATTCTGACTTAAGCTCACTTAATGCGTGAGGATTAGGTTTCGCGCAGTTTATAAGCGAAGAACAGCTTGTTCACAATCGCTAAGAAGATTGTTCGCCTTATACTAACGTAGTGTTTGTGAATCGAATCAAAAACATTTGACGATTATTGAAAAAATCGAATCGAAATTTCTTGCTACAACCCTAACTTTACGTTCCTTTTTTTCTCTCGAATTTTTTACTACTTTTTTTTTAGTTCATGGCAATTTTTTATAGTTATCAAAGTAGATAGTTAATAGTTTACAATTTCGGTTTGTTTACGAGCTTTTACAGTACGATCAGTAAATCACAGTAACAAAATGGTCTATAACAGTGAGTGATTGCAAAAACCTATTTAATACAAAATAGCGGTACTTGTAACGGAACGTACATGATACACAGCCTTCCGAATTTAGACGGGTTACAATCGATATACATAAATAAATGAACTATCTACAAAATAGCGGCAACTAAATTATGCTATGTATACATAGATCATTGTGTACTCTACTTCTTTTGGCATATACCAATCTTATTAGACAGGCTATTTCTTTATAGCTACCCTATGTACTACAAAGTGTAGCAATTTGTCAGCGTCACTGTGGTGAAATCTAGGCTTTAGAAAAAAAGCTAATGGTACCAATTTTTTGTACTTACCTTTCATGTAAATGGCTGTACTGGCGCTTTACTGAGTCTTAGAACATGTATGTAGTCAATTTTGACTATTACACATTATTGTTGACGATATATCATGGATAAAAACGTAAAATCTTACACATATTCCACTTCAAGACCGAAAAATCGGCAATTTAGACAAGGTAAGTAAACTATCCAAAACAGTCGTGAAAAAGAACCATAGACACTGAGAAGTCGAAAGAGAAGACGCATGTACCACGGAAGTCAAGCAAGTTAACGATCCGTCATATATTTTTTATCTCTGCAAAAATGTACTTGCTGACAGTATTTTCATAATTTCTCTCTAACATATTGATATCATGCATACAATTAATTGCTGTTTTTTAGAAACTACGATATGGGGACAAAACAAAAAGCGTGAACATTTATAAACGTTTTAGTTTTCAATGAAGTAAGAAACGAAGAACCATTTTTATAGAAGTTTATTTTCTCGTTCAATGAATTTATTTTATAGGATCGAGATCATCAATAGACCATTTTATTGATTTTATTTTTATTGGCTAAATATTTCTATCGTTCATAATCGTGAAGCATTAGAGGTAAAAAATCTACACTATGTTATCTTGCATATGTCATTGTCAAATATTTGACAGACTTTAATTCTCTAAATCTCATCTCAAAAATTGTCAATCAGCTGTTCTAAAATCAGTTGTGTAATTAATATTTTTTGCAATAATGTTATCGAGATTCACAGTTAGGAACAATGCCTTAAGAGCAGCTGCGAGGCTTTACAGCGAAGGCACAGGCCAATACCAAAACACTGGGTCTGCTGCGTCTCAACCCCCTCCGAGTCAAGTAAATGCTGAAGTTCCAGGTTTGAGCAGTGCGTGTGTGCATCCGGCGACGCAACCTGTCGGCCCTGGCGTCGATCCCAACAAGTCTGGAGCTTACAAGGTTCCAGAATACTTTTGCTACGACGCTGCTTCCTATTTTGAAGCTGAAGTTGAGATGGCCAAATATAGATGCCCCCAGCCCTCGGCTTTGAAGAAATAAGCGATCTAATTTTGTTGAAATGTGTTGATTTAATAGCTATTTAATAAATTGTTGTGTTTAGACGAATTACAAATTACTCTTTTATTACTCAATCAGAATTCTATTACAGAGGCTAATGTGATATCACTGTGTTTACTATGAAATATTTAAGTAAATTACTAGGTCAGCTATGAATTTGGTTTCTGGAAATCAAATTGGTGACCTGGACAAATACAGAACATTTCGTTTACTATGCAGTGTAGTTTGACTAGTTGTTTCTTAGCAATCACTGAAGTTTTAACAATTGCAAAAGTCACCAGGCAACATAAATACTGACACCAGGGCTAGCCACCAGGCCTATACGATCTTACTCTCATGGTTTGTTGTTGCTCCCCATCTGGTTTTCAGACAGAAAAAAAGTTATCATTTGTTCTAGGAATTATAATACCTACAATACCTACATGTGAACATATAATACACTTAAGGATTTGGCACACTGGAAGCGGTCTGCGAGTCGATGTATGAACAACATTGTCGATCATGCAGAAAGAACATTAGGATGCATACAGACCTTCAATTTGACCTGCCCACAGTGTGCCAAATCCTTTGACTTTATTCACAAAACACCCTGAATGGGATTTCAGTGTAGGACCTATTGCTCCCACAGTGTCTAAGAACACTGTTTTCCAATTTGTGTGTGTGTGTGTCAAACCTGTAGTTCGATTTTAAAAAACTTATTCACAGTTAACTAGAAATAGAAATAAAGTGAATACTTCAAATAATTCGGCTGGGGCACTTTTCCCTACTGAGCTATCCCCCCTGGAAGGGATAAGTGCACTTTTGTAGATTTAGTTCTACCAGTAGGGATTTGTGTTTTATTCTTTCTTCATAACACATTCAGTGAAAAAAAAAACGTGCCTCCATTCACAGAGACAAGGTACAATTTTTCAATAGCTGGAACCTCTATGTTAAGTAGGTGTAAAAGCATGGAGATGTTAGGTTAGAGCTATTGAGTTCTTTATTTCTGCTTTGGTAATAGAAACAATCACAGATGTGGAAACGATACAGGTTTTGAAGTTAGTAAAAACCATCTGTTTCAAATTTTTTTCATAATACTGGTTGAACCTGGACATCATTGACACTAGGACTGAGGCAAATGGTGCAAGGGAGACCTATACCCAGCCGTGGGATAAAAAGGCTGTGAATGATGTTGCACTAGAAATGAAAAATAATATTTGACTGTCCTATCCATGATAAGCTTGTCACAACTTAATACAAGTAACACACATGATGCGTGTAGTGTATTAGTTGTGCAAGTTTGTGAAAGGCAAAGTCCATCATTAATCAAGCCTTTTTTAACTACAGTTATGTTCCAATAACTATCATTTCAGCCTCGTGGTGTTCGCTGCTAGACATATGCCCTCTCTACAAGTAAAATCTACTGAGATTTTCAAAATTATTGCTTGGAGGCAACATCAGTCCACATTGTAGGTGGGGCCAACCTATGCTGCATTTGATATTGTCAGTAACATCTCATATGAAATAGATTCAAAACAATACAGGTTTTGAAGTAAATAAAAAATCTCTTTAATTTCCAAATTTTATTGCAGCCACAGGATCCATTGCATACATACCTACGAAAAACCTACAACTAATTAACATAAAATGCAACATTTTGAACAGTAGATTAATTTATACAAATAGTAAAATGCTCAGTTCAAAGAAATGCACTAAATAGCAACTGAAGCAGCACCACTAATTATGACAGTGGCTTCATCTTGTGAAAGAGTGGTTGCCAGCTCCAGGGACTCCGTGCATCCACTCTCAACCTCATGTTACTTCTTTTTAGTCAGTTTCTCGGAAAGGTCGTCGAATGTCGGGTCTTGCAAGTTGATCATCAAGCTGTTGCCAGGCAGGAACACTCTGTTTTGGGACTGGGCGATCATTCTGGAAATACTTTGAGCGGCACGAATCTTGCGAAGCTTCAGATAACCAGGGTTCATACCCATGGCTTTACCCAACATCTCGGCTGCCTCGGCTTCACCCTCAGCTTGTACAATTTTCTGCTGACGCTCCTGCTTAGCCCTTTCCACTACGAAAGCGGCGCGCTGAGCCTCTTGTTGAGCGACTTGTTTAGCTTCAACTGCAGCTGTATACTCTTTACCAAAGCTCAACTCGGTCAATGAAACATCATCTAGAATAATATTAAAATCAGCTGCACGCTCCACCAGCTCCCTTCTGATCAGGAGAGATACTTGCTGGCGCTGTGTGATCAGTTGAGATGCATTGAATTTGGCCACTACAGACTTGAGTACTTCATTGCAAATTGAAGGAAGTACTTTCTCATCATAATCAGTGCCTAGTTGTCTGTACATTGTAGCGAGGTGTGCAGCGTCAGGGCGTGAAAGCACTCTCAGAGAAATATTAACCATCTGCAAGTCCTTGGATCCAGTAGGTGAAGAAATTTTGCGGGGTCGTGACCTGATGTCGTATATGATGGGATACTGGAACCACGGAATGCGGAAGTGCATACCTTCGGTGAATACATACTGTTGCACTCCCCCTATCCTGTTAAACATGATTGCACGATGGCCACCTTCGACGGTAAACACTGATTGCGAGATACCGTAGGCGGCCGCGCCGATAGCCGCAACTACTTTCAAGCCGATGCCAAGTCCAGGCGGCCCTCCCTTTGCAAATTTTCCAGCCATATCGTTTAACTTACTTTGTGCCATGATAAAAGAAGTAAATTATTTCTAAATCACGAAAGATCTGAGGCCAAATATCAAATAAATTATAACCTCTTCTGATTTTCAATTGTGCAATAACCATAGACTTAGTGAGCATAGAGATTTTTTTTTATCACTAGAAATTACAGTATTTTTATCTAAATGTTGAACTTAGTTCAAGTCTAAAGTGCCGCGCAGACAGCTGCGTCTGCGGCCTCAATCATCCATACCAATCATATATCGTCTTTGATTAAAAAATTGCCGCCACGCCGCCGTCCCGCGCCCCAGCCGCTCACACCTCTGCGCCGCCGCGCCGCCGCGCCGTCCACCGCCCAGCTACTGCGCCCGCGCCCGCCCCCCTCGCCATGCCACCATCCACAGCCGTACCCGCACCAGTCTGGGAGACGCTCAAACTGCTAATGGCCCAAAGAGAAAGGTGTAGCCAAAATATCTTAGCGTCGATGTCGGCTGTGAAACAGAAAAAACGAATTGTCAAGTTTTGACAATTCGACTAACTTGACACTTGACAGTTCAGTTGAGATTTTTCCTGGGATTTTGTTAGAAATAAAAATGTTGTTTTCGAAAAATAAATAAAGATTCTCTGAGAGTCATTTACGGCAATTGAAAACTAAATTTATAAAGAGGACGTTCATTTCAAGTCGTGTTGAGCGCTTCGTTGGGATTCAGTATCAGACATTTTTGATCTCAAGGGCCGATTATAAAAGTGCATGATCATGGATTCCTGCCTTGGAGTGGAACAAGATTTAGACAAAGCTATTTCCAAGTTTACTTCTCTCAATGAAAATACAAATGGAGCTTTTCAAGACATAATAGATCAAGTCGAAAACCTGCGACAGGAGATTGCAAAGCGTGAGTTTTTCCCGCGTATCATTGTTCTTTGTTTGACCTATTTGTATCCATGCAAATGTTGTTTTCTCTTTGCATTGTTAAACTTTTTATTAGCTTAAATGCGTAGAGAAATTTCGTTTGTCGATACTGTATGTTGCTTTAATGATTTCTTAGAATGTTAATGTTTTCTCGCTTCTTTATATTGTTTTAATGACCCTTCACTTATCTATAACCTGTGTGCTCTTATCTAATGAATAGAAAACAAACTTAATGTTTAGGTATATTTTGTTATCTTCAAGTCTTAATAATAAAGGTATGCTGTATGAATCATCAATTATTCCAGAGTCTCCTGGTACCCCACTTACTCCAGCACAGTCAATGATGGTCAGCGACTTAGCATCCTCGGTTAAACAATCCGTTTTTCAAATGTCCACAGGTAATATTTGCATTAATTGTTTTATTGTCCTATTATAAATGTACTAGTTTCCCTGACGTTAAAATGTTATACATTTTATATAACAACTTTGACTTTGTACGAGTCAAACTTCAGGTGTCTAACACCTGAAGTTTGATTATGTACAGTTTCTAGTTTTAATAATTGAAACAATGGAAGTAAAAAGTGCCATCATCATTGTCATCAAAAAAAGAAGAATTCAAAAGACTGAGACGTCCCATCTAATATTTCTCACCGATAGTTGAAGTATATTCACCCAGAATATTAATTTACTTTTTAATCTTAGTGGTACCATGGCTCATACATGTACATGTTAAAGTGGAGGTCCCAGTTGTTAGAAAATCTCTGACGCCAGGAGTAGCTACCCAGCCCAGCCTATACAAACTTACTTTTAGTCTGCACTCATCATTATGTTAACTAAAATATCCGAAATCTGTACAAACAAATAAGTTAGTTTGTATAGGCCGGGTGGCTAGCCCTGGTGTCAGAGTTTTTAAGCGGCCTGAAGGCCAGTACATGGCTAAATGGTTAAAACAACTGGGACCTACAATTTTATGTGTCATCCAAGCGGTAGAGCTCAGTTGTAAATTCTAAAATATAAGAGTCTACAGTAAGATGAGATGTTCATAGTTTAGTGTTATTTCAGAGCACAGAGAACTGCATGCAACAGTGTCTCGAGTTGGAAAGTCCATTGATCGGCATTTTATCGCAGACTATGCAGTAGTGGCTCCTAAAGCAGAGTCATTGAGTACCGATAAAAACAGACCTCTTATGGAGCAAGCTATTGCACAGCATTTGTATAGACAGGTAAAGTTTATACTCATAATTATCACTTATTTTATACAGGCCGCTCCACACAAGTTGGCAGATGTGAAGTTAGCTACAAGCTGCGCAATAGCCAGTCAATGTGAGCTTTCAGTCAGAATTTCAGTCAGGATTGGATATTGCACAGCTTGTAGCTAACTTCACATCCGCCAATTTGTGTGGGGCGACCTATACTTGATTTTTAGAGTTCCATACCCAAAGAGTAAAATGGGACCCTATTACTCAGTACTTTGTTTATGCTATTACTAAGACTCCGCTGTCCATCTCTCTGTCTGTCGCCAGGCTGTTTTTTTTGTTTTATAACTTACAAGTTTTTATGACCTGGTCCTCTTAAAAGCATTGGTTGGCCAAAGCAAACCTCAAGATGTTGTTATTGCTTAAATTGTTTATAATAATGCTCCTTAACATTTTTCTATATTGTATCGAGTCATGTAGTAGAGAAATTACATTATGCTGTTTTTTTTTTTAATTGATGAAGGAACAGTTTTGAATGATTGTGATTGACTTCTGTTAATTAAAATTCTTTAGTTCAACTGACCTAAAAGAAAATTTTAATGAATGTTATATGTATAATGTAGGATCGTTTGTTTAGAATGGTATAAATTGAACAATGATACTATTATAGTAGTGTTGAAATGTTGGTTAACATTACATATTTTTTATCATTCTAATCGTGTCTTAAAATCACCCAATAGTACAGCTTGTTTTTAATCATCAAAGTGGGGATGTTAGGTACATACTCAAAGTCTCAATAGTTAAACACAGAAAAGTTGGTACAGTTGGTACAGAAAAAGTGGTGTTCAATAAGAGAGTTTAGGTTAAATATACAATAATGTAACTTGAGAATATAATTTTTTAACTACGCTAGACTTTGACTACTAGATCTTTGGGTAAAGAAGGGAAAAGTTGCCTTCACAGATAAATATTAATTATGTGAAACTGCTTTATATACTCAAATAGACACATTGGCATTATGATGCTGCTTGCCTATAAATAAATCTAAACCTATAGGTACATCACTATCACTACATAGTTTAAAACAAATTCGCTTCCCGCTGTCTGTCCCCATGTATGCTTATATCTTTAAAATTACTTAACAGATTTAGATGCTGTTTTTTTAATAGATAGATGATTCAAATGGAAGGTTTATATGTGTAACCACCTGTGCGAAGCCGGGGCAGGTCGCTAGTAATATATAAAACAATGTTGGGTTAGTTAGAGGCCAAATCATACAAGTTGGTAGATATGAAGTTAGCTATAACTGGCATGAAACTCAAGCAACATGTATTTAATTAGTTCACCTGGGTGGACCACGGGCTCTTTTTCTTGCCGGTGGTCCACCTCAGTCCACCTAGGTGGACCAAGGGCACGTTTCTTGCTGATAGTCCATCATGTAACATTAATTTTGCAGGGCTTAGAAGACGTAGGCGACACATTCGTGAACGAGGCCGGGGTGACGGGCGTCGAAAGGACGTGTACATTTGCGGTATTGCAGCGCTGCGCCGTCGCGCTTAGTGAAGGTGACCCGTCGCTCGCGCTCGATTGGGTGCAGCGCCGATCGCATCAGCTGCAGCACTCGCCGCTGCCGTTCACTCTGCACAGGATGCAGGCTCTGAAGGTATGGATAGCTGCATACACCAATCATTCATGCTCTCCATCGAAGGCTCTTTCTTGCGGCGGCGTGCGTCGGGTCGTTCCCTGCCCTCAAATATGGTCGAAAGCGATGGCTGACACATGCGTCAAATTTGTGATAGTACTGCTTGCCGGTCGGCGGTTTGCTCGCGACATTCACGCAATGCACCAAAACTATTTGTACTAACTTAGGCTAAAACAAGATAAATAAATTAAAAACTCTTTTTGTATACCTAGTCTTCTGTTAATAATTGTAAAATTAGGTGTAATAAAGGACATGGATTTTGAAGTCTGGAGCAGTAATGTAGATTTAAAAAAAAAGGTGTAACTTTGACAAGAAATAACATAGTATGGTGTCTTGGCAAAAAAAGAGACTAATTCCGAGGCCAATACTCGCTGCGCCAAAAAAGGGATAAAAGTGGTGGAAAAACATTGAATTTAACTAAAATAACATGGTCTACCTGTCTTTAACTGTATAGGGTGTGTGTAAAGTCACTGTGTGACCGGTCAATATGTGTGTTTGACTAGTGATTGATGTTGTTTCTATTTTATTTCAAAGAAAACTCAAAATTGACTTTCAGTATAATCGTACACGAGCCACAAACGCAACTACTAACGCAGATACCGGTCGCAAACGCTACTAATGGTTACTAATATTTTGTAAAAAGAAGACCATTGTGGTGTTATGGCCGCGTATTGTGAATGTAGCATTGCGGTCGCGTGCTATCATATTTGGTTGTAGAGTGCGAGCTGTACAAGTGTGTGGTTGTTTCCAGCTGGCGCGCACGGAGGGCGTGGGCGCGGCCATCGAGTACGCGCGGCGCGAGTTCCCGGCGCACGCGGCGCGGCACGAGCGCGCGCTGCAAGCCTGCGTGTGCGCGCTGGCCTGGTGCTCGGCGCGCGCCCCGCCGCCCCCGCCGCACTACGCGCCGCTGCTCTCCCCGCGCGCGCTAGGTACGTCTCACCGGGATAGGTACGCCACACCGAGTTCCGGGCGCACGTGCGCGCGCTGCAGGCCTGCTTGTCTCGTGACGGCCAAATGAAAACCGAATGGTGCTGATTGGATCCGAAAGAACCTGCCGATCGGCATCGAGACCAGCGATGTCTAATGTAGTGTACAAGCTGCTTCGGGTCGGCTTTGTCGTTAGACAAATTCTGCCGAATATGCATGATGACTGGATGAAAAATCATTATAATTAGTCCGTGGGTTACGTCACAAGTGGCATGCAAATGTAAGAGAGGTGACGCCACGAGCCCCTACTCCCAAACTTTGACAAGGTTTATCTTTGTCATTTGTTGTTTTATTAACAAAATTTTCTGATAGTTTTTCAGAAAATATTGCACTATATAGGGGCTCGTGGCGTCACCTCTCTTACAGAAGTCTATACATTTGCATGGCACTTGTGACGTCACGAGAAACTTTGACGGACTATATCTTCACGAATTTTAGTTTAATTGACAAAAAAAAAATACGTGTCTAATATTTTTTGATACGCTATCTGGCGGACTAAAGGCCGCTGCATACGTAACGAGAAAATACCTCGGACGGGACGTGAACGGGAAAGGGGCGTGGCTGCCCCGTTCGAGACGGGAACGTGTTCTTAATGCATACGTACCGTAACGTAAATTCGGATCTAACGTGCTAGTGTTGTGAAGAAGGAAAGATTGATTTTTCATTTTAACAATTGGCTTTAATTGCAATGCAATAAATGATTACCGTCTCCAGTGAGTGATAATTCGAATGCAATTTTATGCCACAGATAATTCTTGAACTCTAAATAATAATCATAATCACTTTATTCATAACATTCTGTTACAAGTTATATATATTCAGTTAAAAAGATCGCGTCTTGAATATTCTACAAATATCATTCGTTCTTTTTACCTAGTAAAATGACAATTATTTATCATTTAATAAGACAATCAATTCAATTAATTACAATTACGTTAATATGATAGAATTACAATTCTATAATTAATGAAACACAAAAATATGTCTACAATGCATTAATATTAATTATTGCTTACAAAATACTAACAACAATGTCAACATATAATACTAAATAATCGGCCAAGTACGAGTCGGACTCGTGCAAGGAAAATATATATTTTAAATATATATTTTATTTTCTTTTTAGTATTTGTTGTTATAGCGGCAACAGAAATACATCATCTGTGAAAATTTCAGCTGCCTAGCTATCATGGTTCATGAGATACAGCCCGGTGACAGACAGACACACAGACGGACATCGAAGTCTTAGTAATAGGGTCCCGTTTTCCCCTTTGGGTACGGAACCCTAAAATTGAAAAAATACTTTGAGTTAGCTAAATTATTAAGGTAAAAAGCTGGATGTGTGACCGTACACACTTGATTAGTTTATCGTCGTCCATTTTCGACGGTGATGCAAACGTACAACACTACTTTTCTCTCCGGAACGAACGGAGTGACTGTGCATACGTAGCGGAAACACGGACGGGACGGGGCACGTGCCGGACGGGACGGGCTAAACATCGTTGGCGACGATATTTTTCCCGCCCCGTCGGTGCCACGTTCCCGTCCCGTCCGTGTCTCCGTGACATATGCGCTTCCATATACATTTTGTATGGAACGATATTTCTAAAATTTCCCGTTCCGTCCCGTCCCGTCCCGTACGTGAAAAAACCCGTCACGTATGCAGCGGCCTTAATTATATTTTTTTAGTCGTCATGCCGATTAAAACCGAATTGTGCCCATTGAATCCGAAAGAACCTGCTAATCGGCACAAAACCCAGCGATGCCTAATGTAGTTGTACTAGCTGAATCGGGTCAGCTTTGTTGTTCGACAAATTCTGCCGAACTGACTGTGCCACCCACATATGAATATAGCAACCTTAACAATGTAAAGGTTTTCTTGCATTATCAGGTGCGGAAGCCGCGGAGCTCTTCATCCGCGAGGCGTGCTCGCTGCTCCGGCTGGCGCCACTGTCGCCGCTGGCGGGCGCGGTGGCGGCCGGAACTAAGGTGCTGCCCGCTCTGCACGACATCCGGGCTAAGATGTCGCATCCGCACGTTATAGCCGCCTGGTCTGAAGATGAACTGCCGTTTGAAGTAAGTGTTCATAAGAGTAAAAAATTAGTAAAAACTTTTTAAATCAAACGGTTTTATGTACTTAAAGCTAAAAAATAATAATTCAAAAATAAAATCGTGAGGCCTTCGCTTGGAAGATTTCATTATGTACTTTGCGCCCCACGATTTTATTTTCGAGTTATTATTTTGTAGCTTTTAGGACATAAAACCATTTAATTTAAAATGTTTTTACCAATTTTATTTTTGTGTTTTTGGTTTTTATTTTGTTACTACAAACTGTATTCTAAATGAAAAGCCCTTTCATTTGATACCCATATTGGGGGGTTGTGTAAAAAAAATTTATCCGCCATGTTGTGGCGGTGGCCATTTAAATTCACGTCAATACTGAATACAAAAAATTGTTTTGTCATCAAAACTAAAGCTGTGTATCAAATATCATATCAATCTGTCTACGGGAAGGGGGTCAAAATTCTATTACTACATTTGACCCAAAAGCGGGCAAGTGAAGTTAAATAAAACCGTTTAAAACTGGGCTTGGAAAACGGATACTTTTTTTAATTTAGGCACTTTTTTGTTACTTAATAAAATAATAGCGGTTGTCACGACACTTTGCGCCTGTTACCTCGGTCAGTTTGCGCCTGTTACCTCGGTCAGTTTGGGCCTGTTACCTCGGTCAGTTTGCGCCTGTTACCTCGGTCAGTTTGGGCCTGTTACCTCGGTCAGTTTGCGCCTGTTACCTCGGTCAGTTTGCGCCTGTTACCTCGGTCAGTTTGCGCCTGTTACCTCGGTCAGTTTGCGCCTGTTACTTCGGTCAGTTTGCGCCTGTTACCTCGGTCAGTTTGGGCCTATTACCTCGGTCAGTTTGCGCCTGTTACCTCGGTCAGTTTGGGCCTGTCACCTCGGTCAGTTTGCGCCTGTTACCTCGGTCAGTTTGCGCCTGTTACCTCGGTCAGTTTGGGCCTGTTACCTCGGTCAGTTTGCGCCTGTTACCTCGGTCAGTTTGCGCCTGTTACCTCGGTCAGTTTGCGCCTGTTACCTCAGTCAGTTTGCGCCTGTTACCTCGGTCAGTTTGCGCCTGTTACCTCGGTCAGTTTGGGCCTATTACCTCGGTCAGTTTGCGCCTGTTACCTCGGTCAGTTTGGGCCTGTTACCTCGGTCAGTTTGCGCCTGTTACCTCGGTCAGTTTGCGCCTGTTACCTCGGTCAGTTTGGGCCTGTTACCTCGGTCAGTTTGCGCCTGTTACCTCGGTCAGTTTGCGCCTGTTACCTCGGTCAGTTTGCGCCTGTTACCTCGGTCAGTTTGGGCCTGTTACCTCGGTCAGTTTGCGCCTGTTACCTCGGTCAGTTTGGGCCTGTTACCTCGGTCAGTTTGCGCCTGTTACTTCGGTCAGTTTGCGCCTGTTACCTCGGTCAGTTTGCGCCTGTTACCTCGGTCAGTTTGCGCCTGTTACCTCGGTCAGTTTGGGCCTGTTACCTCGGTCAGTTTGCGCCTGTTACCTCGGTCAGTTTGCGCCTGTTACCTCGGTCAGTTTGCGCCTGTTACCTCGGTCAGTTTGCGCCTGTTACCTCGGTCAGTTTGCGCCTGTTACCTCGGTCAGTTTGGGCCTGTTACCTCGGTCAGTTTGCGCCTGTTACCTCGGTCAGTTTGCGCCTGTTACCTCGGTCAGTTTGCGCCTGTTACCTCCGTCAGTTTGCCGCCCACCTGTGCGTTGCGTAGATGTATGCACGATTATTAAAAAAAAAATTGTTACCCAGGTGGATCTAGGCGAGGACGGCGGCAGCTACCACTCGGTGTTCGCGTGCCCCATCCTGCGGCAGCAAGCGTCCGACTCCAACCCGCCCATGCGGCTGCTGTGTGGACACGTCATCTCGCGGGACGCGCTCAACAAACTCGCGCTCGGCTCCAAGTGAGTAACACTACGGTCACGGGAGAACAGCTACCACGCAGTGTAGACGTAGTAGACGGAGATGCACGCGGTGCGATGCCGTAGCGGTTGCATAGCAGATCCAGTTACGGCACCGCATCGTCCTTGTGTCCGCCTGTATAGCAAATCATGGCGATACGGCACCCCGCTGTGTGTACCAGACCAGCCGTAATACCACGGATGAAATAATACTAATACAAAAAACTCGCTGCCTAGCAAAAGTTGTTTACGTTTTTAAAGACAGTCCGTTCACAGTTATTTTACCTCAGACATTTCTAGCTCCTTTTTTACTATCTCTGCCTACATTACACAATTTACACACTATCACAGGTTAGACAGAGACAGCAACAAAAGTCAGAGGTAAATAACTGTGAACGGAATGTACTATGTAAACTTGAAATGTGCATCAACTCTTAAAGTGGTGCACGATAATTTTTAATCTGCGATGGGATCAAATAGCGATGTGAACATCGCCAAATTATTTTAATGCGAAAACCTTCGAGAAAATATCTAGAGTCACAATCGTGCAAAAAAAGTGTCCGAGCCAAAACTCTGCCCAAGCTACGTAGTGGCACAGACCGGACACTCCGCGATATTTCATACAAAATCTGCTGTCTTACGCTCACAATACAGCACTTACTCACAGACAACACACACGCACGGTCGCTACACGTGCATTTGTGTGCGAAACGTCTATGGCTGTCAGCGATCACCACAACGTGACGACATGCCGCGTGAGTGAGAAAATTGCGCACTCAATTTGCAAAAATGAATATAAATCTAGTGCTTTAAAAAGTATAACAATTACTTAATTTGGAAGCATGTTGACAAAAAGTAACTGATCTACTTTATTTGAAAGAAAATATCAAGAGGAAGTTACCAAATAATGTAAAATAAGTTCCTATTATTTATCCTTAGGGAAACATTAAAATTTCTTGTTTTGTTACGTATCATTGATAATCAACCATACACAGTACTAGTCTTCCCTATTGTCACAGTCTAGGTAGTTTTTATTAGAAAATCCACCGGCCTGTGCAGCCCGCGCGTAGAGAGCAAGTTCTGTCCGCGGACACGGGGTGGAAGTGAGGAAGACTCAAACGGGTGGGGGGGGGGGGGGGTAACGAGTGGCCGTTCTATACGTAGTATTATTATATATTCTTTGGTAGTGGGTAGACTTTTAAGTCGTAAGGCGATTGCAAGCCAACTAAAACGCGATGCTAAAGTGCTCAGTTACAAGAACCAATTAGGTTACATAACGACGAGATTCGAGAAAACGGGTCATTGTGAATTATTTAATGTAAATATAAGTCTGTATGTAAGCCGGCGCTCGGACATTTTTTTACAACTTTCACTTAGGGACTGTGGCTTTATAGATATTTGCTCGAAGGCGAAAACACAGTATACTAAGCGCCACACAAATCGGCGGATGAGAAGTTAGCGGCAGATGACACTTCGCCGTGATTCGCTAATTATTGCGCATGTGTGCACAATGCCGACGCCGCGTGGCATAGTGTTGAGCACGGTCGTAAGGACCGCGTGGGAGGCATGAGGTTGGCGGGCGGGTGTGCCCCGGCGCGAGTCTCTCTGGCTCCCGTGCATATCTATATTTCGGCTCTTGCACAGCGTTCTGCGCATAACTTCCCATCCGCCGACTTGTGTGGCGTTTTGTATACACGTCTCTGGTGAAAAATCGAGTGATTTTTTAATTTTCCGTGTACGGGATGTTGTTATATTAAACTAAACTTTATTATTCGATATATTCCCCGGACAATGCCATACTGTTTGGCCAGTTTCGCAGGTAGCTGTTTAACCACGATCCCTTTCTCTTTTGCAGGTTGAAATGCCCTTACTGTCCCATGGAGCAGTCGCCGTCCGAGGCTCGACAAATCTACTTCTCGTGAGCGAGTGGAAAACTCAAACTATTATTATAGTTATCAGCTAATTTCATATAACGCTATAACTAGGAGCTGCGTACAATCTGCGGACTTACTTCTTAGTTGCGCGTAGAGGCGTAATGCTGGATTAGTAACCAAAACTCTATAAAGGGTACAATATTTTATTGTATAGTCATTTGTATGTACATCGGATTGTTTTGTACCCTTGAGGAAATTTCGGTTTTAACGATGCTAAAAAAATCACCAAAATGTACCTACTGTCTTGCTACCCTAACATCAAAAGTGGTTTCCAGAGGTTAGACCTCTTACGAGATTTACAGTAAATCAAAATGCAAGATATAAAAAAAAATATGGTGAATGCATATCTATCCCCAGTCTCGTTTTACAATTTCTAAATCTTTGAAAATTAACTAGGTACTTCAGTACTTGTCGTATGTAGATATAAATAAATAAAATAAAATAAATATTAGGGGACATTTTACACACGGCCTCTGACCCCAAACTAAGCAAAGCTTGTCATATGGCTGCCAGAGACTGATATACTACATATACATATTTTAAATACACACTTAAATAGATAATACCTAAATAACACCCAGACACAGAGCAAACACCTGTGTTCATCACACAAATGATTGCCCGGGGTGGGGATCGAACCCACGCCTCTTTGACTCAGAAGTCAGGGTCACTAACCACTGAGCCACCGAGCATATAGAGATATATAGCAGTGATTTCGAGAGAACGCTTTTTCAGCATTTGCAAAAATAATAATGCTCGTCAAAGTTTAACCCTTCGCATATAGGACGTGATGAGGCAAATGAGACTATTTTGCGGCATTTTTAATACCGATTTTATGATCCAAGAAGAATGAAAGTTGGTTACTTTTCCAGCGTTGTATTGCGGTAAAAAAAGATACGTTTTTGTTGTGAAAGAATTTAGAATCGAGAATAGAAGGAAAGATGACGGTTTTCCTTTTTGACTCATTTGTTAGTTTCTTGCAATTCATTAAGTCATTTTTATATTTAATTAATTGTAAGACATTTTGATAGACGCAAGGGTCAAAAAGGGAAATGGTATATAGATGAAAATATTTTATACAAAGAATACTGTGTAGTAGTTGTGACAGAAATAGAGGTTTAGCTGTTACATGTAGTATTTGTTTGCACATATATGTTTCTAGTAGGATTTTGTACTCGGACTAAAAATCGAGTGACAAACAATACTGCTGAAATTGGAATTTAATTTCTACTTTTTCCAATGCAATGTTGTTTAAATAAAAGACCTTAAAGCGGCTTGGAGATATTGATCACTGTAGCTCAAGCACGAACTTCCAGCGCTTTCGTATCGTTAACGTATCGAGGGCTCGATACCAGCCTTTATCTGCCTTTTAATAGTCCACTGCAGGGCGTAGGCCTACTCATGAAGGGTGATTGGGCCATATCCACTACGCTGGCCCAGTGCGGGTTGTTAGATTTACATACGCCATGGAATTTCTTCTACGGACATATCCAGGTTGCCTCACGATGTTTTCATTCACCCAAAATGCCAGTGGTGTGAAATTCCGTACATAAATTCCAAAGAACTCATTGGTACGGGAACGGGATTTGAACCCACGACCTCACGATTGTAAGGCGGGCATCACTACCACTAGACCACCATGACCATATTGATCTTGGGGGGCCTTAAATTGGCTAACAATTTGAAAAATCAACATATTTTTACAGTACAGGAAAATTAGACGTTTTTTTATCAACTTTGCACTACATTTCCGAATCAATTTTTTTGTTTAATAAGGTTTAGGATCACTTACTGAGCATAAAATCGCAAAATACTGACAGATCCAGGTGGAGCTTCAAGCGCCATTTTGAAAATAGTTTTTGGCCGATATCTCGGAAACTATGCACTTAAGGGCAAAAGTCATTAAAATCATTATTGTAGAAAATTTTGCATCTTTTGTTCTCAGTAATCTTTTTTGTAAAACTTACCGTTTACGATTTATGGCCCATTGATTGAAATTTTATTAAATGGGCCATATATCGTAAACGGTATGTTTTACAAAAACGTTTATCGGAAACAAAAGATTAGAAATTTTACTCTCTACAATAATGGTCTCCGTGAGTTTTGACCTAAAGTGCATAGTTTCCTAGATATCGGTCAAAAACGTTTTTTCAAGATGGCGCTTGAAGCTCCACCTGGATCTGTCAGCATTTTGTGATTTTATGCTCAATAAGTGTAATCCTAAACCTTATAAAAAAAACTTGGATCGGAAATTTAGTGCAAAGTTAAATTCTTTTTTTCCTGTACTAGTGTGTATTAAGCCGAAAGGAGGTGATACAGACCATCATTATGTACAACTTTTACAATGGAGCCAAACCAGATTTTGCTGTTTCATACATTTTGTCGATTCTGAGTAGCAATTTTGTATGGAACAGCAATTTTTTATTTTCGAAATTTCGAGTTGGCCCTATAGTAACAGTTATTCATAATGCTGGTCTTAAAAACCCCCTTTCGTATTAGTACAGGGCATGTAGATAACCCTGTATAAAGCGCACTACACACAGCCCGCCGACATTTCGGCGGACTAGTTGACGGCTTCACTTATTAAAAGTCGGAAAATTTGGTCGGCGGCATGTCGGCGGCAAAAATAAAAATACAAGCACGTCACTATAGGTCGAGCGTCGCCAGGCAACTGAGCGCAGGCGTACCCAAGCCGCCAACATGTCGGCGGGTAAAGCTTTGGTCTGGTGATCATGACGCACAACGCTGCGGTATGCGCCCCAATGCAGCGTCACAACGCAGCATTTACCGTCCCTCAGTTGATTTTGCCGCAGCTACCAAAATCCATATTGTCAACCCGTGACGCACACCCGCACACCGCAGCGTCAGAACGAGAACGACGCCGCGCTGTGCGGGAGTACACTTCCCCACTTCACCGCGCTTGCCCTTCGCCGCTGACGCATACTGCGACGGAACAAGAGAACATTCTCGACGTTTTTCATATAATTGAGTGTCCGGCATCGCATACCGCATACCGCAGCGTTGTGCGTCATGATCACCAGACCAAAGCTTAACACGCGCAGGCGCATGTTGCCGACATGATTATTTTCATACAGGCCGCCGGGTTGTGTCGCCGGGCTTTGTCGGCGGCCCGGCGGGCTCAGTGTGTAGTGCGCTTAAAAGCGACAATCAAACTACATTTCTAATTTTAGCGGTATTGTTTGCTAGTCGACTAAATAAGCCAGGTGCTGACGAAATTCGTAATGTGACGCGCCCGACCGAGGGCTATTTTTTTAGAATATAGCTCTAAACATGACTGAAATTTGAGAATGCAAACAAATTTTGCCGAAGCAAAATAATCTTTTTAGATCTAAAACTGTACCAAGCGATATAAGGTAATCAGCAATAGTTTTAATCATAAATATTGTCTCCTCAGTAAGATTCTTCAGTAGGGTTCTTTATAGATAAAATAGGACCCGAATACGTCGCAGGTCTGCCTATACTCAAAGATTTATATATTTTATACTGTAATAGATGAACAGAATGGTTTGTGGCGAATGATCTAAGAAATAACGTTATTACAAATAGCATTTTAGTATATTGGCTTCATAATATTTGGTACTTAACACATGTAGGTTAAAATCTCTGGTTTTTAATTTATTTAGAATTTGCAAGATAAAGGATCTGAAATAGACCTCATAACGTGGCTTCATACGACAAAATTTCAATAAAACTGTGTCAATTTTAACTGATATTCTACGATTAGAAAACAATGTTTTATTGTAATTTGAAATTTGTGATTGGTACAAGTCAAAATCAACATCGGCATGATAATCATGCACAGTCGTCGCGCCACACAAGTTGGCGGATGTGAAGTTAGCTACAAGCTGCGCGAAAACCCAGTCAACGCGCTGTTTTATTTGAGCTTCAGTCAGGATTGGATATTTGTTGTTGTTGTTGTGTTGTCGCCAAGTTGTGTGGCGCGGCCTATAATAGCTGTTTCGGGTCAGATTTGCCGTTCGACAAATCCTGCCGAATTGAATGTTACGACCCGAACACAACGTAATTATGTAGCAAGCCTTAGTTATATCATAGACTAACCTACTCAAGGACCTGCTTGAGTAGGTTAGTCTAAAGTTGAATCTAAGAACCAAGGTTTCTAGTGTTCGTCCTATTTAAACTTTTTGAAATTGGGCATCACTAAAATATAAACATACTAAAATTAACAGTATATTTTCGCCAATCGAGTCACGGATATTAATACGAGAATGCAAATTGTGAAATAATTGAATTAAAATAAATCTGCGTTTTTATAGACTTGCCCTATGTGACCAGCTACAACAAACCTGTCACAATTTTAAGTTCCTTGATTTGAAATGTGTAATCATTTGAATCTTCTAAAACCTAAATAATTTTGAGAAAATATATTAGAACGTTAACGAAGTAGACTACATTATTTTTAAGATAATATTATGGATGTTTACTCGCGGACCGGTTTTAGAACCGATATTCTTGTTCTTTTTGTAATAAAAATCAGTAAATTATTTCATTGTTTTGTTACTTACCTACCGCTAGCCTAGTCTGTTATTATTCTATACGCTAATGTAACACCAGTCAAGTGATCAGCGGTTGACATTTACCATTTTGTTAATGATTTGATGGTCGGTCGTTTCATCGATAATTAATTATCAATCTACACAAGGTGCGTTCGTTTTGGGCTCGATGGCATTTGCAAAATTAGCGTTGATGTAAACCGTTCGGTTTGGGAATTTCGCCAATAATGCTACTTTTGGTCACTACCCAAAACGTCAAACGATCACAAAGTACCCACTTCTGTAGGTGGGTCAAAAGTAGCAGTTCGCGATGGCATTATAACTGTTTTTGAGCTATCCGAACGGTGAACGAAAACAGTTAAAAATGCCACTTTTGCTAACTCATTTTCAAAACGAACGCTGAATGTAATCGTTGTTGGCGTTTTTAACTGTTAATTTTGCCATCAGTAGGCTGTCCGAACGCACCTACAGAAGCCGAATCAAACGTGAACACGAGGCGAGTCGTCGTAACAGCTGTGGTGAAGAGTGGGGATTTGCGGAACTTGTAGCTAACTTCACAGACACCATTAGGTTTGATTCGGCCTCTGTTCAGCAGCACGAGTAGCATGGCAAAAGAACAAACCGTCTTTCCACCATTATATCCCCTCGTAGAGGAAATAAAATAAAGTATGGATTGACAATGACAACTGACATTAAAAGTGGATAAAATGGTTATTTCCCTTTGCCATGCTACCCGTGCTGACGGTCGTAGTTTAATGTAGTTGTACTTACAGAGGAAAATTAAATTAAACACAAAAGTAATCTCGGTACATAATTTTATTTAATGGATATGTACAAAGACAAAAGATTTTAGGACAAATAAAAATTTGGCAATAACTTTCAACAATAGCGATAATAAGTGGTGTTCGAAAGCCAGTAAAATATCAACAACAACAATTTCTATACTTAGATATAATTAGTTCGGACCAACCGCTAAAAATCGACACGTTGACGCCATCACTTCGAGCTGGTCGACAAACACAATACGTATGTTTTATTATTGATCCGTATCGATACTTTTACTGTAACAACTTCAGGGAGCACATGACTACAATATGCGTAGTATAGTCAGCACCACACAAGTCGACGGATGGGAAGTTAGGCGCAGAACACTGCGCAAAAGGCAAAAAAAAAGTATGCGCGGGAGCCACAGAGACTCCAGCGCGTTTCCTACACCCGTGCTCACCACTACGACACTTGTGTTGGCGTTGTGCACACATGCTCAATAATTAGCGAATTACGGCGAAGTGTCATCTGCGGCTAACTTCTCATCCGCCAACTTGTGTGGCGCGGATTATACAATACATTGCTACACCTTATTTGACCCTACACAGTCGGTTCGGCAGATTAGTCGACAAACCGTCCCGAAACAGGCTTGCTACACATTCTAAATGGGCCGCCATAGAACGGTGCTGCCAGGCGGTAAAATTGAATATGCGTAGATGAATGTTCGGGAAGAAAAGCCGATAGATTTTAGCTAGGCGACAGTGACGGCACCGGCACGTACGACAAAGCGGGGCGGTAAAACCAAATCACCGGCATCTCTCGGCTTGTGCCGATCAGGTCGTTTCTTCGGGTTCAATCAGCAAAATTCGGTTTTCACTTGGTCGGCACGCGTCGCTTCGTCGCGTCGCGGCATTCCCGAACAAACATCTCCATACATTCATTGTGCCTATTGTACAGACCCTCAGAATAATGACAAGCAGACCGTTCTGGTATGCTTATTTGTCCAAGCACATTTTTTACCAACTTATAGTTTCTGTAGCCGCAATTATTTTAGAATGGAAGCGAATATACGGCCTCACCGGCTTAGCCGCGAGGGCAAGTGATGATGTACCCACTGTAGGTTCTACATTACATCTTTTATTTATTCCGTATTTTTACAACGCACACTGGTTTGAGTTATGGGTGCTACGATTTAGAGTTTAGTAGTCCATGTGCTACCGTATTGCTCCATTACCAAATGTATACTTTTTTCCATACAAGTGATGGCGTCATGAAGCTTAGTCAAACTACACAAATCGATAAATATACAGAAAACATTTTCGATTAAATCCCGGTGTCTCACGTATACAATACCGATTAAAATAATAACATTTCCACTAACCTAATAATAAATTAATTTAAAAAGGGTTTTCTGTAAGAAACGTGAGCCGCAACAATAAAATTTAATATCATGATGATATAACTTTTAGAAATATATTTTATAATCATAAAATGCTATGAAACTAAGGCATAGATATAGGTAGATTAATTTAACCTTAGTCATTTGAGAGTTTACGATTACAAAATAATAGCACTTACATGTAAATAAATCGCAAAGTATCACACAATCATATACATACGTAGCATCTACCAGCAAATTACTACAATTAGGTACTAATTATTGCTGTAAAATTTTCATCTACATATCATTTTAACATCGAAAGAAAGGCTAGTGTTGTCGAGGGGGAAACTCGGCGGACCGCGAGTTGAACTTGGGAAATAACCATTCATGGTGTCGGCAAACGCTTGGAAATTCAAATGTCGACAAACTACATATTATATCAACGGGAACATAAATATACAAATAAAACACTGCCTGTAAATTGAATATTGATCTGCCCAAAACATTACCGGTGGTTACGGAGTTACGTAAAATATAATGATTATATAAATCAGTAATAACCCAAATGGTACTTTTTATATCGTGTACTTTCCTTGCCAAGCGTGTGCCGTCATCAAGAAATAGCAAATAGAGTATATACATTTAATGCATCAATGAATCCAGCATCAGACAGTGTTAGACACCACCAAAGCTAAATCCGTAAGCAAAAGATCGCTCCGATTTCCCCCCTCGATCCTATTTCTAAGAGAAACGATACGAATAAGATGGAAGACGCCCCTAAATACAGCAAATGTATGCATTTTAATATTTAGCAATAAAATTACATTACTATAATATCACTTACGTCCTATCTATGCGTTACATATTTGAAATATATAAATACATCTTTATAACTGGTAAGTATTAGAATCTGATAGTTCACGTTAGTTTATGGTATTTTCTTTAAACATTTGGCACATAATTTTGCCTATCAACTGCGAGTAATCGACGATCGAGTTGCAAGCTTTGTTTGGTTAAACTAAACCATATTTTTAATAAATATTTTGACGTGCGCATTAGACACATTTATTTCAATCATTATTTGGTATAATAACATAATTTTCGTATACGCAAACGTGCGGTCGTGTGGACGAGAGAAAAAAAAAACTAAAATATCAATCTCCCACTAATAAATAATATTGCTTCAAATCAGTCATTGCATCAGTCTAATTTACCTACAAGTAATTTTGTTTATCCACGTCATATTGCATGAATAAAATTGTACTAATGAAGCAAGTTTACTTTTCATATTTTCTCTCTATTATGCACACCGATTATAAAAACATCTAATAAATTAATAAATAATTATCATAAGCACAATACATTTCATTGAGTAATAATAAATAAGCAAACTTTAATTACATTGCTTTAGAAAATGGCGTTAGGTATTACTTCATAAGATTTGAAGATAATGCGGTTAAATGCGCAAAAAAAACAAGCAATTCATAATGAATCCAAGGTACAATTCCACTAAACAATTGTGTTATATGCTCGGTTTTTTCATACCGACATACACCAAGGTATTTGCGCCAATACCGCGGAACTGTATAAAATTATAAAAAAAATTTGACAAAGCCGTTACAAGTTTTACACAAAACGAATTACAAGTAAGTTAATCCTAACTTATCACATCAAACGCTAGTTGGTGTATTTTTAAGGCATTACCAAAGCGTCAGAGTAAGTTTTTCAGATTTCATTACTGTTGAAATTACATTATAGCCCGGAAGGTAAGCGCAAAAAAATTCTAATACTTTCTAAAAGCTGAATGTTTCGTGTGGTGGCAAAACCACATACGTATTAATACGTATTACGTATTTAGCTTTGTACAACAATACAACAGTCAGTCAGCTGACTTTCTTAGCGTTTGGTGAGGATACCCGCTTAAATAAAAAAAAAAAAGTGTCTTGCAACTTCTTCTAAAAGCTGAAAATTAGTGTACGGGTAGTCAGGCTTCAAAGTATCTACTTTAGAGCCTGACTGACAAGGTCCTGTTAAAAGGTTTAGGTGATTGACTGTCGTCAAACTCTTTTTTGATTATTTTTCTACCCGTACGCCAATTTAAGAAGTACATAGTTGCAAGGTACTATGTACTGTACCAGCCCTTTTTAATAGTCCACTGCAGGACGTAGGCCTACCCACGAAGGGTGATTGGGCCATATCCACCACGCTGGCCCAGTGCGGTTAGGTGGATTCACATACGCCATGGAATTTCTTCCTTGGACATATGCAGGTTGCCTCACGATGTTTTCCTTCACCGAAAAGCCAGTGGTGTGAAAATTCCGTACATAAACTCCAAGGAATTCATTGGTACGGGATCGGGTTTGAACCCACAACCTCACGATTGTGAGGCGGGTGTCATTAGCACTAGACCACCACGGCTTCGCAAGGTACTCATTAATTTTAAAAAAATCAATCGAGTATCCCTATCAAACGCTAAGGACCCCAGCTGACTGACTCCGGGGTTCTGTTGTACACCACTATGATAATGTAATAACCAAAAATTCCGCATTTAGAAAGTAGTTGCATTTTTTCCGCTTACCTCCCGAGCTATTATTGAATACACAAAGAAACATCATAGAAGAGGCACTTGATAGTTAATATCTAGTACCTTACTGTAAGAAAGATTTTGTGTCAATACAATTTAGTCACGTCAAGTATTTATTTTTAAATAAATATTATTTTTCATTTTAATTTAAAGCTATCTGTCTACTGAACTGCCTACTTTTTAATATTAATTCTACTTATAATGTAGAATTCAAATTGGACATATTGATAACTTGTCAATATGTGATTTTTGTGTGATTTCGAATCTACACGAGTGTTACAGTACATCTTTATATGAAGGTGTTTAGTAATTACATTTATGCTAAATACATAATTACTAGCAGCATTAAATAGTGTAAATAAATAGCTATACTGGATGCGATTATAAATAGATCACTCGATGAACACAAAATTATGGTTTGCTTATCAATAACGGCTATGCTATTCCAAATTTGAAATATCATACAATACACACCATCTCAGCATATTTCACAAGTTTGAATATTTCATAAATACTTTTTGATCGCCCTGTATACAATGTTTGTATGATATATTAGTTTTATAGCGTTCAGATCACAAGTACATAGTACATTATATTGCTCAGTTTATGTTAATATATTAACAATATTTACCTAACAAACTTACCAAAGTAAAGTTTCTTAAAATGATTTCGCTTATAAATCCATAAACTGCAAAGCCAAATAAATTAAAAACTATTTTTAAATTAAAACTTAAAACCTATGATGCATCATGTCTCTGCCCGGTATAATAAAAAAAAAATTTAAAATAATTTTATTCTGGCAACATTGGGCATAAGAAACGAAAAAATACGACAGAAACATGGCTACATTACAGCAATCATTACTATAACCTTAAAATTATGTAGGTATTTATTATGTATGATTTCGGCTATTATAAGTAAATATCTTGAGGAAAACCTAAATGCATACAGGAGTTTGTATCTGATTTCCATTCTTTTAAAACAATGTAGCACATTTATATGTTCAATATCACGTCTATTCTATTAGGTATCTATTATGAGGTGTATTCAATGTAGAACAATTGCTACAATTCTCAAATCAAATCACCTAATGAAATTTATGCTGTGTTTTAGTCATAATAACATAAGAAAGATGCGTAAATAATGCTAAATAATACAAGTTTAGATGAATATGAAGCCAAACAACTAAAAAAAGTTTTTATTGTCACGTTTTAAACCTGTTATCTACAGTACGTTCAGTTATTTTACCTATGACATTTGTCGCTGTCTCTGTCTAGTCATTACACAACATCACAGGTTAGACAAGAGCCACGGCGACAAAAGAGGTAAAATAACTGTGAAAAGACTAGTTTCTCAGCAGTAATTTTTTTTTTTTAAATATTTCTTGTAATCTTTTTCTCGAGTTATATTAGTAAAAGACTGCGTTAGCACTTAATTTCGCGAAGTAATTTGACTTTGGAATCGAGGTTAATGTTTTCACTAAAGACCTGGGACCGGATTTTTCAATTTCGAGCGGTTTGGTCATATACGGAACTTGTATGGAGCATTCGCATCTTCCATAGATAACATATAGTATTTTCATACAATCTATCAAAGTTCCATATACGGAACTTGTATGGAGCATTCGCATCTTCCATAGATAACATATAGTATTTTCATACAATCTATCAAAGTTCCATATACGGAACTTGTATGGAGCATTCGCATCTTCCATAGATAACATATAGTATTTTCATACAATCTATCAAAGTTCCATATACGGAACTTGTATGGAGCATTCGCATCTTCCATAGATAACATAGTATTTTCATACAATCTATCAAAATTCCATATACGGAACTTGTATGGAGCATTCGCATCTTCCATAGATAACATATAGTATTTTCATACAATCTATCAAAATTCCATATACGGAACTTGTATGGAGCATTCGCATCTTCCATAGATAACATATAGTATTTTCATACAATCTATCAAAATTCCATATACGGAACTTGTATGGAGCATTCGTATCTTCCATAGATAACATAAAGTATTTTCATACAATCTGTCAAAGTTCCGTATACGTTTCTAGCCGTGCGAAGTTGAAAAATAAGGCCCCAGCATTAGATGTGATGTTGAGAACGTCTACAAAATACGAATGGAAATATAGTTGGGCCTTAACTAGACAGCTTGTGAGCTATTTTACCTAAGCATTATATTAAAAATTTGATATTAATTGAATAATTAATTTAATAGATATCTGCTAAGTAAACGAAACTGACAAAACGGATCGTCTTTTTTGGACTAGAGACTGGTAAACATTTTTGTCTATTCATAATTGCGACAATAGACATAATTGGAAATGTATCAATTTTGAATTTATGTTTAGCGTTCGAAGAACTCATATGCCAAGTAATGAATGAGGGCTTTGCCCACTGAATATTCAACACAATTATTCTTTTAAGAAAATCTTTTTTGGTAACTTACATTACTTATAGCGATTAGCCGAGGCGATTTCATCTATACGATTCAAGAATACATATTCAAGTAACAATAGTCTTTGTCGCAAAGAAATAAGATTTTATTATAGTATCAGTGTTGAATTGACTAGTTTGTGTTAGTAGGAAGGTCGACAATGTAGTTATTTAACACAGACAGGTCAATTTTACACCGTTTCAGTTGTATTGATCTTAATGTTAAGTTAACATGAAGCTGGCGACGACAGTGCGACCATTACTGTGCAAATACAATGCACTGCGACGCAGTCTAACTTGTTTCAATAAAGAAAACATTCGAGAATTAGTCTCCTCTTGCTCGCACTCATTAAGTTACGCAAGCGAGAGGATTCGAACCCTAAAATGTTTTCTTTACTCTGTGGTAGTATCGGGCAAAAACCCTATTGCAGGAAAAATATCTTCGGTTTCGAGATAAACTGTGCGACGAGGCTTAGGAGTTAGAGACAGGTAACGGCTGGCGGATTGCTTGATCGATATGATTTATTGCAGGTTCGAGAATACTTAGGCAGAACTATGTAAGACTCAAACAACCGCATTGACATGGATTAATAAATATTAAGGGACATCTTACACACGGTCTCTGACCCCAAACTAAGCAAAGCTTGTGATATGGCTACCATAGACTGATATACTACATTTACTTATTTTTTAAATACATACTTATATAGATAATAACATTCAGAGTCAGAGAGACAATACACCTATGTTAATCACGTAAATGTTTGCCCTGGGTGGGTATTGAACCCACGCGTCTTTGGCCTAGAAGTTAGGGTCACTAACCACTGGGCCACTTAGGCAGTCTAATGTCAAGTTAATGAAGTATACGAGTACAGAACAAGCGAATCAAAGTGAGTCAAGTACGTAGAATCAACTTCAATTTCAAGTAAGACCGCCAAATCTACATCAATTTCCGAACATTTCGCGAAATCTACGTGGTCTCTAAAGAGTCTACTTCAGGCGTCGTTCGGCCGATTTTCGTAAAACTGTGATGGGCACCATACTACTACAGAAATCTTGGAGAGGCGCGACTCACGTGGAGTACAAAATGCAGCAGGGCAAGAGATGGCGCCAGTTGAGCGAAGGCTCGGGGCGCACGCCGGATAAAACCACATTACCTACAGTAACAATCGCACCCACCGTCACCACTAATAGTTAACACAGACGCACGTAAAACTGCAATGGGCACCACGCTACTAAAGCAACGTTGGAGAGACTGCGACTCACGCGGAGTTGCAGGCGGGTTCCAGGCGCCGCTAATTAGACGCGGGCTCGGAGCGCACGTTAGATAAGACCGCATTACCTACAGAGATGCCGCTAACTGCGCGCGGGCTCGGAGCGCACGCCGGATAAAGCCGCATTACCCACAGTAACAATCGCACCAGTCGTCGCCACTAGTTAACCGACACATGTAGATCAACGGGCTTTACACTACTACAGCAATGTCGGAGAGACGCGACTCACGCGGAGTAGAGCAGGCAGGCGGGCTGGCGGCGCCGCTAGCTGGGCGCGGGCTCAGAGCGCACGCCGGCGAGATTTAGCAGCGCCTCGGCCGTGCGCCGCTCCTCGCAGCCGCTGTACGAGTGCTCGTCGCGCGCGCACCGCGAGATCACCAGGTGCGCCGCCGGAGGCAACTGCGGACCAATGACGGTAAGGTTAGAGTTTACCTTTATTGCGAAAGTTTGTATATGGAACTGCATATTTTGGGATGGGCAGGCCCGTACTTCATATTGGCGGCCAAGTACTCATCAACCCCAAGCTTTAGTCAGCCAGCTAGCCGCCTCGCCAAGAAGGGGAAACAACCTCTGTCATCGCGAGCTGGACACGACGCAGCCCACAGTGCATTGCGAGACGGCTCCGCGCGCTAGCACTCGCCAACTTGAGAAACTATAGTCGTTATGACTCATCTTAAATATGAAATTTAAAAGGTGTTAGAAAAAGATGCACATACACCCGAATTTACGTTATTTCGAAGGGTTTCACAAACTAGCATTGAGTTGTCTCGGCTATCCAAATTCAATAAAGAACAGTAGCAAGGTAAAATTTGCAGAGATTTGAACCTTCTGCTGGAACTAAAGGGTTCAGATTTCCGATCATATGGCAAAAGACTAAGTGAACCAAGTTTTAACCACCACCATTTTGACATTCCAACTCGTGATTTTGACGTATGCCGACAGACAATGCGTTTTCTTGTTCCACTCACTCTCGCGTATGCTCTATAACCAGACATGGATAAGACAGCTGTAACATAGTTTTTATTAAGTAAAATTAAGTAAAATTTAGTAAGGTTTCCATTACTTTTCATTACTCTGAGGTTATGACTATCAGTGTAATATTACCTGCATAACCGCAGGACCATACTTAATAGCGAGCACTGTCGCAGCAGCCAAGTACTTATCAGCTTCGGGTTCCGGCGAGCCAGCCAGCCGCCTCGCCAGGAAAGGGAACAGTACAGGACCGTGAATCTTCTCAACCATACCGTGATATTACCTGATCCATACTTAATAGCAAGTACTGTGGCAGCACCCAAGTACTCATCAACCCCGAGCTTCAGTCAGTCATCATATTACCTGGTCCATAACCGCGAGCCCATACTTTATGGTGAGCACCGTACCGGCGGCCAAGTTCCAAGCTTCCAGCCGCCTTGAGAAGATGGTAGAGGATCTGGAGTATTCTCATCCATGCTATATTTTATCTTTACTGTAAAATTACCTGGTCCATAACCGCAGGGCCATACTTCATAGCGAGCACCGTGGCAGCAGCCAAGTACTCATCAGCCCCGGGTTCAGGCGAGCCAGCCAGCCGCCTCGCCAGGAAAGGGAACAGTACAGGATCGGGAGTATTCTTGGTATCGCGGGGTTCGGGCGGCGCGGGCGCGGGCTGCCGACCGAATGCCTGCAAACCATTGTTGCGCGTAAGCTAAAAAGAAATTGCAAACGTTACGTTATTTTAGCGGTAAGCGAGGATGTAAAAATGTACGGGCACGCGTGTGGGGTACGGTTTACTTTCTAAATAAACGGTAAATTATTAAATAACACAGGGCTGTACGCATCGGAGGATATATTTGATAAGCCGAAAGGGGGTAATTTAGACCATTATTATTTATCAACATTTTTTAATATGGGGCCAATGTGTTTAAATGCTTACATTTACATGTTTTGTACAGAGAATCTCTGTTACTTTTATTATGTTTTTTCCTGTACTGAATTTATAAAATAGTGAAATGTATGTTTATGAAAATCCACCTAAATAAAAAGCGTGTGTTTAATGATTTTGCATTTTACTTATTTCTCTATGAGTAAAAAAAATAATCTTAACGAATAATAATTGAAAACTATTCCAAGAACTAAGTAGGTAACTCAAGATTGTTCAATAATTATAAACAAACGCGAGAATAGGATAACTGAGGTTTTTTAAACAAATTGTAGTTTATCAGTATGTAATGAAATAAAAATATAATGTAGAGTGCATATTAATGAATAATAATATTTTTACCTGTAATAAACTGGCTCTGTGCTGTGGGTCTACTGTCCATAATGAGCCTTTGCCGAGTCCAGGCGCTGCTGCAACCTGAAAAGTTATCAATTTATTTATACACTTAGTACTTTATTAGCGAACTACGACTGATTTAATTTGTCATTTTTAGGATTCCGTACCCAAAGGGAAAAACGGGACCCTATTACTAAGACTTCGATGTCCGTCTGTCACCGGGCTGTATCTCATGAACCATGATAGCTAGGCAGCTGAAATTTTCACAGATGAAGTATTTCGGTTGCCGCTATAACAACAAATACTAAAATAGACGTTTTTCGCTCTATATTAATAATGGTACCAGGAAGTTGCTTGAAATGTTCACAGAATATTTAATTTTATATTCCCTTCAATAATAAATAAAAAAATTAAAATAAAATAAATATTTAACGGGGGCTCCCATACAGTACGGAACCCTCCGTGCGCGAGTCCGACTCGTACTTGGCCGATTTTTTTTTTAAATAATTAGGACACACGGGTAATACTCCTTCACTGGTAGAGCTCTCGCCATCGCCGCTTCCATATACCCTCAACTGCACTACGATTGGGGTATAAAAAGGAAACTAACACCACAACTAACCTTATGAAAGCATTTATTCAGCGACAGATTATGCCTGACACTGTTCTACCCTTGCGACGCGTGTTATAGTACGGGAAATACCGACTGATCTAGGCGTATAACTCCTTCACTGGTAGAGCTCTCACCATCGCCGCTTCTACATACCCTCAACTGCACTACGATTGGGCTATAAAAAGGAAACTAACACCACAACTAACCTTATGAAAGCATTTATTCAGCGACAGATTATGCCTGACACTGTTCTTCCACCCTTGCGGCGCGTGTCTGAAGTACGGGAAATGCCGTATGATCCACGCGTATATTTCCTTCACTGGTAGAGCGCGCGCCGGCGCCGCTTCTATAGCCATGAATATGAGACAAGAGAAGGAATAGGGGGGTTTTTGGTGCGTCACCGCGGGAGGGGAGGGAGGGGCTTTGACTGGAGTGCGGGGGGGAGACGGCGGCCGCACCACGGGCGGCGGTGTCGTTGATTCTGTCTGTAGAAGAGAAAATAACATGTTGTTATGCGTTTTAGAGAAATGTCACACCTTCGGTAAAACAAGAACATGTTTGTCAAGGCAAGGGGGCAAATGTTGTATTAGGTGGGATGTGTTAAATAGTGAAGTTTAATTCCGAATGATTTCACTGAACTTCTATTAATCTTCCTTTGTAATAGCAACACAAGAAAGAGATAGCGCGCACTGAAATGCTATCATATAATATTACTTTTCCATACAAATTTAAATCGCATCAATGTGGGTGTCAACTAAAAAATAAAATTATATGTGTCGCTAGTGTACGGTTTTCTTAGCGGATCAAATTAGTACTATAATTTGACAACATTTTAGTGCGGTCTATCTCTTTCTTGTTTGATAGTAGTAAAGTTTAGTCAATCAACTTTAAGCTGAGCTTTGTTGTATTTGTATTGGTCTTGAGTTTGCGATTTTCCTCAGACACGATACAATTGTTGCAACAAGATGCATTTCTAACTTTGGTGAAGCGCTTGTAAACTCCACTATAAACTAGTCCAATAAGTGGAAACACTTCAACCGAATACTGCCATCCAAAACTTTAATAAAATAAAACGGTGACGCTAGAAACTCTATCGACACCTAGAAAACACTGTGGTTTTAACTAAGTTTATTTTTTAACCTATACTGTCCCACTCCTGGGCAAAGGTTCCCCCATTTCCTTCCAGAAGTCGCGATCCATCGCAACTTCTTGCCAACCCCTCTCGAATGAGTCAAGATCGTCACGCCAGCGCTTCTTGGGCCTTCCCTGGCTGCGACGTCCGTCAGGCACCCACTCCGTGACGATCCTGGCCCATCGATCGGGGTGCATCCGCGCCACATGTCCCGCCCAATCCCACTAAGTTACTACAAGGAAATTAAATATCAACTAAATTCTTAAATTAACTAAAATAACAATCTTTTTTCGATATAGTCCGACGACGACTACACCTTCATAATAAATCTGCCTTCTAATCTAAAACCTTTTCAAAAATCCATCTCCCAACGCATCCGATACAATACAGTGTTTTGATTAAAGTCATTGATCCATACAAAATAGGTACTATAGTTTTTGTTTGTTCTGTAAAATTAGTTACGTATTGCATTTTTTGTAGTGATCGAGTCTGTTGCTATAGAGATAATAAAAAGTGTAGTACAATAGCGTAATCGAATTTTTAAACAATAACATAAAGCTGTTTTAAGATAAACCACGATAAAAATAACAGATGTTATAAGTATAGTATATAATAAACATTAGTTGCATGATTGTCATTTTTCAGAAGAAGGGCCGCTTTGTTAGAAATCCATGAGGCCATGTCTGTCTAGTGGTTAACGTTCTAAGGCTGATTATCACTACATAGTATAAAGCAAAACCGCTACTTTTGTGTGTCCGTCTGTGTATCCGCTTATATCTTCTAAACTAGACAACAGATTGCAATGCGGTTTTCACTATCTCTTAGAATATTTTTTCTGGAAGGTTTATAGCTATAACTCATCCGTAACCGGGCAAAGCCAGGACGAGCAGCTAGTATGAGGATAAATGATAACCGACTCGTTCCGAGACGGGTTTAAATTGGATTGGAAATAACCTATACCTAACCTTCCCCGAAAAAGCTAAATAAAAAGTATAGAAAACTCCATTAACTAAGCTTTGTACAGACAGAAGAGCATAGTGGCTTTATTAGTACAATACTGGTTTATGACACACCGACCTTTAAACTATATTTATGGCAAAAATCAAGTCTATCCTTTGCTCTATCGTTACGTGTAAAAGTGTAACAAACAAACCAACAAATACACTTTCGGATTTATAATATTAGTACAAGGATAAAGATGCGTAAAAAAGCAGGAAATATAGTAAGAAGTAAAATGCAGAATGCGCACTTCCGCTAGCAGTTTTGCTCTTGAAATAGTATCTCAAAAGAGACCTTAGCAATGCGCATATCATGTAAATTGTATTCTTCGTTGTGAGGAGTGAAAGGAGGAAAATACCATAATTATTATCACTCTATTGGTCGTAGAGTACTTGATACACGTTTTTTATCGATCTTTATCAGATATTAGCCAATTTAAGTAATGAACCTAAATAAAAATTACAGCTAGCCGATTCTGGGATGTGTTGGACTTCAGTAAAGTTTAAATAAATCGTATCATCTTATTTCGTCAAACAAACGACTCAAATGATAATGTATGGCAGAAACACAAAAGAAAGGTGTCTGTTCGTGTGTGACCATCTAAAGATTCTAACTACGTAATGAATTTTGATGGGGTTTTTTCACTACCTTTTATTGAGAAGTAGTAGTATTTAGGAACTGTGTTCCAAAAGGTATAAAACATAAGTCATTTTGATTAAAGCTGTCGACATAGCTAGTATACGCACCACGAAAAAATTCTTTTGACGTGTTATAACGAGACGGATTTATGGTGTGTAGTGTACATGTGTCACTTTTTACCACGTAGACAAATCTTTTTTCGTGATCGTATGCTAAGCTGGTCACGACAGTTACGTTGCTAAAACCTTTGATGAATAAAAATAAAATTAATAAACCAAATGACAAAAAAAAAAAAAAATGTATAGCACATCTAAAACACCTAACCAATTCCACACAAAAAGCGTACCTAAGCACACGTAATCAGGGTACCCCAAAACAAGGTCGAAAAAATTAAGGCTTCCTCCACACCGACATCGGATTAAACCGGCGGCGTACAGACGGAGACACCACTTGTCTCAATAGTTGTTTACCAAATGGTAGCGTTGCGTAATGTGTGATGCTCGCGAACACAATAAAAATACTACACAATACACATTGAGTAGTATTTGAAAATAATCGATGTACATATTGATATGAATCCACCGACCCGCGCTAGACCAGCGCGGTATAAGTATGGACAAATCGTTCGCTATGTTCTAAGACAATCGTGACGCGCCAACGTGGCCATACAAAAACAATAATTAAGCTGTTATCTATTTACCTCTAAATATTATCCGATTTGAGTGATTTTTTTCATGTAATCAGCACTTCAATCGCTAGGATTATACGTCTTGGTTTTATAAATGACCTTAAAATTATAAGTCTTTAAAAAGTAATATTTTTACGAAAAAACTTGGCCTGAAAAGTATAAACTAAAAACTTTTCTAGTAAAAAAAAAAATAAGACGTACGACCGTGGAATATTTCTTACTCAAGCGATTGACACCAAAAATATATCATTTTGTTACAATTCATGGGGTGAAAAGAGTTTTCTCCCGGAACATAAACTTTTCAGTGGTCGATTCACAATCCTCTTAAAAGATACAGTATTAGTATCGAAAACTTTTTAGTAAGTAGACTAGTAAGTGTCTAGTGAGTTAAATACTCAATAATGCATTGAACGTATCATTTTGGTACAGAATCTAAACCTAAAACCTGATGAGAACATTGTTTGGCGTTTATACGCTTTGTAGCTAAAATTATTATGTAGTTAGAATAGTAGAGATTTCAGAATTATGATTTTCAGTGCAAGTTCAACATTGACGCCCGACAACCAATTTAAAAATAATTTCAAAGAAACGAAGACGAATTGCCTCCACGTGGGAGAGTGAAATCAATGACATCTTATGAGTATCTTAATAAAAAAAGTCTAAGTATGCATGAACTAATTTAAAAGTGATCGATAGAGCACGTGTTTTGTATTCGAGAGTAAACTACTCGTATTATAAACAAAAAAAAAAGAATCGATCTATTTTAGCTATAATTTCGCCAGGATTTAAGTGTGGCTTGTAAGTTTTGGCTTCGCATAGAGACAAATTCAGATTGTAATACTTATAAACCTTCTGAAAGAAGTTTCCTAACATAAGAGTGAAAACGCCTTACTACTTAGTTATTACTGTAATAGGCTTACCTTTACAATAACTTGGCTGGCTATCATTTGCGTTGAGTGTTTTGTATCTTCCATGTCTCCTTTGGTAAGATTTATACCTGAAATCATAAAATGCTGTTTACAATTTTGTGCTATAACTTCAGGAAATTCTTGGCTTCCTCTGAACCCTCTAAGGAGGTAACAGAATAAGCGGTGTACACACGGTCAGCGAAGTGTGGGTCATCCGGCAGCGAGGTGGGTTGACGATATCGTCAATAATGCGGGTCTACCCTGGATACGATTGCCAAAGGTCTCAGGCAGATGGCACTGCAAGAGAGAGACCTATACCCAGCAGAATATGCAGCGGATGATGGATATGATGATTATAACTTTACTATTACTACTTTTAGAAAGTGAAACTTACTGTAAATAATGGTTAATGGTTACCTATGGACAACTGCTACAGTCGTCTATCTCTCATGTCATAATAGTAAACATTTATTTGTCAATAAAAATGATATCACAACTCTACGTAGGTACCTACGAGTACTAGGTGAAATTTGCAAGAGTCAGTTTCTTCCCACATGACGGGAACAGTGAACATACACTTGCAAGAGTCAGTTTCTTCCCACATGACGGGAACAGAACGAATATACACTTGCAAGAGTCAGTTTCTTCCCACTTCACGGGAACAGAATATACATCGAAATAGTGTAGGTAAAGCCAAGCATTTTGATGAAACCACATCGTACCAGCCACAAGTATCTTGGCGTCCGATAAACGAAGGTTTCAGTTAGCCGGTTATCTACCGAATCATTGCGCTCGTAACTCATTGACATGTTAAATTGATCGTGACAGGCCAAGGCCCCAACAAACATCACAAGTTGAGTAAAGATTTCATGGCTCCTCGGGCGTATTGATGTACTTATTGCGTACTTGTGTACTATGTAGGTCAGCTGAACTACCCTTAAAGTTTTTGATAAGAATTCGCATATTTTTTGTCAATCACAATGATTATGCAAATGATATACCAAAGTCTATAATCGCGGTTCGTATCTGATTTGAATGCGGCATCGTATGGATTGAGTGACGCTATTTTTATACAGGAGAAAAATACTTTTCTTGTAAAATGATACATGATAAGTTATACTTTATTCACATCTTTACTAATCACTTTCTTCGATATCTGTAAATATTATTTCAATGAGTCCTCTTTTATTTAGCCGACCGAATCATTAGTGAGCAACACAGATCAAGAAGTTTACTATGTGCGTATGGCAACCCACATCACGGTATGTTACTTATTTAGATATGTACCTACATCGAGTTACTATGTGATTTTATAGCTCGAACAAACTCCCGGTGGCAAGCTGTTTTATCATCATCATCATACTCTGTTACTTATTTAGATATGTACCTACATCGAGTTACTATGTGATTTTATAGCTCGAACAAACTCCCGGTGGCAAGCTAATTTATCATCATCATCATACTCTGTTACTTATTTAGATATGTACCTACATCGAGTTACTATGTGATTTTATAGCTCGAACAAACTCCCGGTGGCAAGCTGTTTTATCATCATCATCATACTCTGTTACTTATTTAGATATGTACCTACATCGAGTTACTATGTGATTTTATAGCTCGAACAAACTCCCGGTGGCAAGCTGTTTTATCATCATCATCATACTCAGTCCGCGATTGCCCAATCCAATGCTAAACATAGGTTTGTCTTCTTGTGCGCCACTCCTCTTAGTGTCGCGATCTTGTCCAGGTAGGACCAATGAAACCAATGATTCCTGTATTCTCGACTGTTTTAAAATTACGTCTACGTTGAGAGCAGTCAGTTGCAAGAAAATAAATACATTACCTGTTATAATTGTTGTTGTTTATGCGTCTTGTCCTTATACACGGCAAGCTAGATGAAACTGCTACTGCTGAGTTGCTGACACATATTGGGGTAAGTTCAGGCAGTACCTCTGAGTAGATTCCGGTCCTGCAGCCAGCTGAGACTCGTGAGGTCGTCGTCGTGGTCTGCCGGGGGAAGGTTGCCCGCGTTGCCTCCGCACGCCACACTAAGAAAGAGAGCAAATATTACTTTCACTAAAGAACATTTTTAAAGTTACGTTTCTTGACCTCCCATTGGAGTTTAGTCTTGGAAGTCCTAGATTCTGAGACTTCCAGACTAAACTCCAACGCAACAAATACGCATATATTTTCCAAAAGACTCATTGGCAAACTTCACATAATTTTCTTCGAAGAAAAAAACTCTCTGGCATGCGGATTTCCTCACGATTTTTACCTACGCCGTTACAACTTAGCAGCAACAACTCAATTCTGCTTGGTAATTATATCAATTCGCATTTATTTTCAAAAATACTGAGGCTTATGCCTTGAGGGCTTCATTCTAGGTCCTTGAACTTTCATTCTAGAACCTATATATCTTGATTATAGGTTCTAGAATGAAGGTTCAAGGACCTAGAATGAAGCCCTCAAGGCATGCGCCTCAAGTCTTTTTGAAAATAAATGCGTATTGATATAATTACCAAGCAGAATTGAATTGTTGCTGCTAAGTTGTAACGGCGAAGGTAAATATCGCGAGGAAATCTGTATGCCAGAGAGTTTTTTGTCTTCGAAGATAATTATGTGAAGTTTGCCAACTGATTTGATCAGGAACAATATCCATAACGTACTTAGTAATGAAAAGAAGCCCAGACTCGGTAGTGGGACAGTTGAATACAGGGCCAATAACGGTAACCAATAATAAGAACCTTTTCATATGATTTCTTGAGAAGCACGGGCCTTCAAGGGAAAGCGTCTATCATAAGTGGCGGAGCACGCGCGCCGTTGAGAAATGTCTATAAACACATTTTTATATTCTGTTACTCTTTTTCCGTGCCAATATAATTGGAATGAAAGACTATACATGCCTGTTTTGTTATCAGAGATAAAATATGAATATGTAAGCTAGACCAGTTAACATACATAGGTACTCGTATGCCATTCCTGTCATAAACATTACAGAAACACGCTAAACGCAAGCCGTTTCTTTTGGATCGATGAAAACGCTTATTTGAAAGAGAGACGTCTCAGCAGATCAGTATAGTAAAACTCTTTAATTGCACTTTCAATCCCGAGTAAATAGGTATCTTCTAGGTAAGCGTGCTACACCCTAGACCGCACATCTGCTCAACATCAGGCAGCATGTAGTCAAACGCAAACCTATTCGGAATAAAAAAAAAAACTTTATTAAACCTTTATTGGGTAGTACACTTATCGAAGCCTAAATGAATCAATAACATTACTAACAATGTTTCTTTGTCGTATGACAAGCAGTGACAACGATTTACTCGTGTTAACACACTGGCGCCGTACGACGCTACTGCCGTAAAAGACTACGCAATATCATAATCAACATGTTATCACACACAGCAACATTACACATTTTATATTTTATCGCGCCTGTCTTACCCACTAACCTAGCGAAATGATAACACGTGAATATCAAGTAAGTAAAGGCTGGCGTGCCGTTGATTGATGAGCATTTATCAAGTAAAACCAGAAGATTTCGAGATAACTAATCTTTAAACAAATTTCTGGTCTAAACGGATCACCTTGGAGCTTGCTTGCAAATTTCCGCGTCGCTTCAATGCTTATTCAAAATAAATTTATTAGTATTTAAGAAGCTATTAGCTGCGCGCCTCGCTTTTCTTTACGACTACACGGCATTTTTGTATGAGTAACTACTAAACAAAGTTTTAGCAAGACGCTTGATAGCAAGCGCCAGGTTTGCTCATAAAATAGGCTTGTATACTAAAAAAAAAAAATTGTCGGTCAAATAGGTAGATTTAAAAAAAATATTAGACACGTATTTTTTCTTTTGTCAATTTAACAAAAAAATATGAAGATATAGCCCGTTCCGTGTGACATCACTAACCTACTCTACTACAAATGTACCGGTACCGTCACGAAGCCCCACTCTCAAAAATGACAAGTTTTTATCATTGTCATCAATTGTTTGATTGACAAAAGAAAAAATACGTGTCCAATATTTTACGGACTAATTATAATTATGATTTTTATACCCAGTAAACATGCCTATTATGGCGTCTCGACTCACAAGATATTACTAGATATTATAGAAAAAATCTATCTTTTTCTATAATAAAAATCTTGTGAGTCTTGTGACATTCACAGTATCTGATAAAGGGATATCAGGAGCTAGCCAATGATTGGATACTAAACTTGATGGTTGTCTAATACTAAGATGTTGAACTACTAAATTTAGAAAAAAAATACTGGAGCTGCACCACTCTGGAATGGGTTCATACTACAATTTGATATGCAAACAATCCTTTTTTGACAGTCGGGTGATCCGAAGACGCACTCACTCTAGTTATTTGCAATAACAAAGTAGAGTGACTAAATTATGACATCAACCCGAGTCTATGTTAAAGATACATCTATGGAAAGTAAGATTTTATTCCCTCATTATCTTTAAGGAATTAAATCGTATGGATAGCAAAAGATCGGGAGAGATTACATAGATAAGAGATAATTAGTATAAGCTCATTACTCTATCGATTATCCTGCGCTTGCAGAATGGAATGCATTGATAAAGTGATTCGACTTGTGTGATAATTTTAAGCATAGAGACAGTATAGTATACTATAAAAAGAGTCATAGTTCAAAAAGTGGGCCCACTTCAATCAAAATCAGTCAATCCTTTTAGTTAGTGGCTAACTTTTCGGGCCGTTTCTTGGTTGACTGATGGGGTCGAAAAGTTCTCGAGTAGAGACCACGTACCAGCAAGCGCAGCATAGGACGTCTATCTATGAGAAGGACAGAGGACCTTATCAATATCGCAGGATCCCGCTGGATGAAAGCCGCTTCCAACAGGTCTTATTGGAGATCCATAGACGAGGCCTATGTCTAGCAATGGACGTCTAGGCTGATGGAGGATCTTTAGTATAATTGTAGGTCAATTATTCATTGACCTACAATATTTATATACAGGGTTGTTTCTAATCAATTAGCATCCTTTTAGGGGCTTATTCTGTACATCAAAACTAACAACGTTTGTTTTTTGAGTTTTGACAAACGTCGCAGAACAAAAGTTGTTAGTTTTAATGTACAGAACAAGCCCCTAAAAGATGCTAATTGATTAGAAATAACCCTGTATATATGAAGTGCAGAAAAAATAGTTACATAGTTCCAAAATTTACGTAGGTGGCTGTCTAGTCGTCAGACGTAACAAGTTGACTCAACACACACCTTTATAAGACGCGTCATTCGATAAAACCATTTACCTATGTACTTTAGAAAATGTAATCAAAAATGTTAACAATTGGCGAAATGATAGTATGGTTGATTAAAATTCCGTTCAGCTTTTGCTGGCCTTGGCAATCATGTGTATGTAGTAAGTATATACTCATTTCACCATGGCAACTAACTTACTACATAGGGTTGTCGCATTTTTATTATAATCCGGAATTTATTTATGTTAAATCTTCGATATCTACGGGGGTAAAGACCAGAGTCAGTCTAAAACTGCTCGCCATCAACTAACTACGATTGCGTTATCTCGTAACAGCAATGATATTAATTTTATTTACCGTATGTATAGCAGCAACCCTTGTACAATACCTACAATAGTACATTCGATTATACTTACTTATATTAATAAATAGACATTTTAATATTATTTCATCCCTTTTTCGAAATAAAGGTACCTACCACGTTTAGTAGAGGGCATGCATTTTTAAATCCAAAGATTACTCTATTACATAATTGTTACGAATATCTTTTATCATGGGGTCAACTCTAAAATTGCGGATATCTACCGTTCCTTACAAAAAAGTTATTCAGCTTAGATAAAATTAATGAAACCGATAATTTTACTTCTCGATTACAGGGTTCGTCTAGTGGACGATTAGGCTTTGTACAGAAACAAGCCCAACGAGTGTAATTAAATGATAAAGACGCTACCAACAAATACGCAGCAGCATTTTTATCGTTTTGCGCGGTAATTCAAAGCAACATTCTATATCACATTTCTTTGTTGAGAGAAAGGCCATCAAACGTTTTGATCGCCACTTCCCACTCAAAATAAACTGGTGGAATTCTTTATTGAGCACTCAGAAGTAATTCACAAAGCTAGAATTACACGGCAAGATCATTAGCCCTAATAGATAGAGTTGTTGGCACCCTTCCAGAATAAGTAGCAGTGTCGCGCTCAAAGGGAAAACGGGAACGGTAAGAACTGCAAGTCGTTCAATGCGAAACAAATCACTCAAAGTAACTCAGGGTGAAATAACTAACTAATGAGAGGAATGTTTGCCTAATGGAAAGCGTGAAGCTTGCTCGTAAGCTGATAGCAGTCACTAGCGCCTCGCGCGGCATTACAATGCGTTACTCTGAAATATAAAATGTTTTATCTTTGGAAAGATCATCCTTACATTTACTACGTTTCGTGTGTGTACGACTATTTAGCGGTGGAATAACTGGAAAAGGTTCTTCAAGACATGGCATTCGTAAAGGGACGTCTCCACTAGCATTTTTGTACTTACTACTACATTCCTGCTTTCTCTACACTGTACAGCAGGGCTTCCCAAACGATCGGTCGCGGGAGCATATTGAGTGAGCCCTGCCTTTAGAACGACACAATAATCGATAGAGCAAAAGATGAACGTAGTGTTTGCAATTTCACTTAGATTACGGTTAAATTTCTTAGAGGTCGGCCCCGAGTTTGTATACAGTTTGTGTTGGATGGGTCGTAGCTCAAACAACTTTGGGAACCACTGCTATAGAGGATAAAGTTAAACAAAGATTAAAATGGGGATAGGGACTTCAGGCTATAGATCCCCTGGCTTATGTGTGAAGGAGAATAGATATATAAGCCATACCATGTAGCTAGTGATGACACATACTTATATGTTTTTCTTTTACATGACTTAACTTTAACTCCAAGGAATCTAAAACACAAACTGTTAGTCATAATATAGTTCAATGCTTCAAATAAGGAATCAAACTTGCGTATTCTGTGTGTCTCTACATGCAACGTAGAGTAAAAAACTGTCTTCCCAATGCAACCTAGTAACCTACAAACAATTTATGTGGGATGAAGCTTTGACATCGGGAGTCTAGTCGAGCGAATTTGCGGCTTTCGGCTATAAAGTTAGGGTACACAATAGATATAATTTTCGTAAGTGAGAGGAAGAATAATTAAATTGTTTTATTTGTGGAACTGGCATTTTTATGTGACTGAGTGACAAGACGAGCTACGCTTACGCATGCCATTACGTAGTTCAATTCGAACTGTGTACAAGGATAAAATTTCATTGAAGACTATAGTTGCTTACGTGGTATTAGCTGACGAGAGGAGCATGTTGCTCGCGTAATAATAGGCCACACTTAGCCATAAAAAGTCAGTGCTACCTAAAATTTATCTGTAAGGCTTGGTAGTGAAAGCGCAAGACGTTGCTTGGTGATAGCAAAAACTGTCAAAAAATCTGCTAACTCTTGACTACACTCACTACAATTAATTAAATAATAAGGTAGAAGTGTTACAACAATAGATTATGAACAACCAAATTCAGTCATTTGATGACATTTCGGCTTATTTTTGGATTAGCAAATGTCACTCAGGAAAATGTAAGTCGAACACCTCACTGAGTCATCCGCACTTCAGGAGCTTCTGTATTGTATCGCAATATTCGCAATACAAAAATTAGAAACTACATACCTAATATCCATCCATGTACTTGTACCTAGCAGGTCCTACAGTTTAACACCAGACATTGTATGGTAGGTTAGGTAGACCTAATGTTCTTAGCACTGTGTTTCATTGCTGTCCAGTTCATGATGTTTGATGTTTTCCTTTACCGTTTCTAGAATTTCCGAAATAGATAATACGAGTATAATTATTGTGCGTTGTATTGTATTATATATTGTGTTTCATTGTATTTTCAAGCTGTGAAAAAACCCCGAGGGTAAGTTAAATGGGCGAAACATCCTTGTTGTCGTATCGATTTGTCACTAGGTATAAAATATTGTATGATGTTATGATACCAAATATTTTACAATTTACTAGCTTTAGATCAGTCATGTGTATCTAATCAATGTGTCGTCATAAAATCTATCGATGCTAGATAAAACGTTTTGACGATAGAAGGAATCATATCATGATGGGAGAAATCGGAAAGTCAATTATTTTTGGAAAAACCTAAACCAGTATAACATATTGATAAAAAAGTTACCGTTGTTTGTCCTTTCAAACATAAGCTAAGCTAAGGGGTTGATGACCTATGTTGGTAATTTTACGTCTGCGGATTTCTTTATTTCCAATTTGATCCCGTATAAAAAGTGGAGCGTAGACTATGCTCGAGCATATTTCGCTATAGCTCGTAATTTAGAGTATTGAGTGGGATACTTTCACAAAAGACATCAAGCATGTGATATGGCTGTCAGAGACTGATATACTACATATACATATTTTTAAATACATACTTTTATAGATAATGCCTAAATATCACCCAGACACAGGGTAAACACCTATGTTCTTCACATAAATATTTGCCCTGGGTGGGAATCGAACTCAATTGCGAAGTTGTCTATGACCCGGCCAGAGACCTCGAGCTGCCAGTGGATGCTACGTGTCGTGCGATCTGTCGAATCAACCACATGGGCAGGGATGTGTCACATACATGAACTCCTAGAGAATAGATGTACTTACGCAAGAGACATCTCCATGTCCGACTCGTCCGAGACGCCTTCAATATCGTCGAAGTTGTCTATGACCCGGCCAGAGACTTCAAGCCGCCGGAGTGACCGGCCACTAGAGGCCACATGTCTTGCGATCTGCCGAATGAGGCGCCTGGGTAGGGGAAGGGAGGCGCGCGCGCCTCGCGCTGGGGACCCGCCGCGCTCGCCGCGCATTGGCGCCATCTGTTGGACAAAACACGTACTTTAAATTCGTTGAAAGCTTCATGCATATAAACGATGTTAGATTTCTAGATCTTTGAAGCTATTCGCGCTTCTTATCGGAGTCATCGAGAGCGCTAGGTATCTGAAGCCAGACCAGTTTGTTAGATTGATCTCACCACGGATAGTATTTTGTTTTGGCCACTGATCAAATAAAGAGTTTTGTCCGTGCTCTGGCAACGGTTTAGCTAGAATTTACAGGAAGTTCAATTCAATTCAATTCAATTCAATTCAATTTATTCAGCTTGTGATTCTGGTTTACAATGGTGGTACTTAAATAACTAAAGCTCCTCAGAACCCGCAAAGTCAGCATACAAGCGGTTCTAAAATAGGTTTAAATTATGATTAAATTATACCATTAAACAAAATATTGAAATACAAAATAAATGTCAAACAATAATAATCTAAAAATAATAATAATAAATATGTGTCTGAATTATTGTCATGTCAAATATCTTTGTCAGTCAAAAATTCATTTAGGGAATAGTATGCTTTAGACAGAAGAAAATCATTGAGTCTACTTTTGAAACTGGCAACATCACTCCATTCCCGAATTGATTGAGGGAGTTTGTTATAGATAAGTGGTGCCTTACAAAACATGCTATTCAACATATGAGTAGTTTTTACACCAGTGGGAAAACGTAGTTTGTTTTCATGCCGACTACCAGGTTTGAATTTATGGAAAAGTTCTTTATTTTTATGTACAAACAGCGCAACCTCTTTAATGTAAATGCATGGAAATGTCAAGATTTTGAGTTCAATAAAGGATGTCTTACAAGTTTGTCTCCTTCGCAAGCCACACATAGCCCTTATACACTTTTTTTGTGCTATGAATGCCAATAATTTGTCGGTGGAATTACCCCAAAATATTACCCCATACCGTAACACAGAAGCGACATAACCATGATAAGCAGTGAGCACGGTGTCACGATTGGCAATTTGACTGAGTTTGAACAAAGCAAATGAAAATTGAGTTACACGTTTCGATACTGCCTTTAACTGTTCTTTCCATGTCATTTTGTTATCTATATGTAGTCCTAGAAATTTTATTGTTTCGACTTCGTCAATTTTATGTCCATTATAGCTGATGTCAATATTTTGATTATGCAGATTAGTAATTCTTTGTCGAAATGTCATTATCTTAGTCTTTTGTAAATTAATTTTCAGATTATTGACTTCCAGCCAATCAATAACAGATGTCAAAGAGGATTTAATGTCAGTTTCTAATTCAGTTACCCTTTTCTTATCACCAGTGAATAAAATAGTTATGTCATCAGCGAAAAGAGTCATAGAGTGTTGTGTTTGAATGACTTCAGGTATGTCATTGATATACACTATAAAACTAGGTGGGCCTAAAACACTGCCTTGTGGCACTCCAAAATGTACTTTTCTTAATTCTGATTTATATGTCTTTTCTGTTTTTGTTTTATGACAAATACGATTAATGTGAGTTTCTTGGAGCCTGTCACTAAGAAATGATTTGATAAATAAGTTGGCGTTACCTCTGACCCCATATTTGTAGAACTTGCCTAGAAGAATTTCGTGATCAACGTGGTCAAAGGCTTTGGTCATATCCATGAAAAGTCCTACAGTAAATGCTCCCTTATCCATGCCATTAGTCACTTTATAGAGAAAGTTATATAAGGCCATATTTATGTCTTTGTTTTTTCGGAAACCATATTGGTTCGGAGAAAAGATGTTTTGGCTTTCTAAGTACGCTGTTAGCTTTTGATTAAATATTTTTTCTATAATTTTAGAGAAAACAGGAGTGAGTGCAATGGGCCTGTAATTACATAACTCATCTTTATCACCTTTCTTAAATAGTGGTTTTATAACCGAGATTTTAAGCTTGTCAGGAAATACTCCCTTTTCTAAACATAAGTTAATTATATGACATAAGATAGGTGAAATTTCAACCTTGACAAATTTAACTACCTTTGTTGACACATTGTCATAACCAAAGCTTAAAGTGGTGTTCAGAGAATTTATAACTTCACAAATGTCAATTGGTGTTGTTGGTGTTAAAAATAAGGAATTAGATATTACATTTCGATTCTTAGCAACAAATTTTCGTTTATTTTGCGGATTAACTATGTCAATAAAGTAATTGTTGAAATGTTGAGCAATGTCATTGGGATTGGAGATATTTTCACCATCTATTATAATTTTAGTAATTTGTTCATTAGGGAAATTATTTTTTGTACTATTAATGACTCTCCATGTAGCTTGGGACTTGATTTTAGCAGATTTTATGTAATAGTCATTCTGCGATTTTTGTGTAAGTTTTATTATCTTCTTATATCTAAGTGAATAATTTTTAAACAGTGTTTTATTTTTCTTACTAGGCTCACGTCTATATTTCCAAAGCAATTCTCTTCTCTTCTTAGAACATAATTTTAAACCCCTCGTTATCCACTTTGAGCGCTTATTTGAGAATATCTTTATTTTATTGATTGGAAAACATAGATTATAGAGGAGGAGAAACATCTCATAAAATTTATTAAAAGCCAAGTTGGGGTCTTCGCACTCGTAAACATCATTAAAACTAACCTGGCTTAAAAGCTTCTTGAATTTAGTGAGATTTTCGAGACACAGATCACGTTTTTCTATATACCAGAATTTAAGAATGCAACTTTTATTTACCGGAATTTGTATAATTTGAGCAGTATGGTCCGATAAAGCATGTTCAACGATTTCGCCCTTGCAGCCTCGTATATGGTTATGAATAATATTATCTATACAAGTCTTACTTACTATGCGTGTCATTTGTCTAAACTGAAACTTCATATTATGATCTACTAATAATGCTTCGAACTCCTGTGTTAACTTATTATTCTTTAAGATATTTATATTAAAATCACCGCAAATCACGGTTTTGTAATTTGATTTTAGTCCTAACGTGTACAATATTTCTTTAAGTTTTAGTAGAAATGCGTCATAATTACACCGTAAGTAGATCGGTGGCCTATAAATACAAACAATATTTATCCTATGAGAGATTAACTCGATCGCTGAACATTCTATTATATTTGGAACTGACAAACGTTCTATAAAATCAATATTCCTATAATCATGGCCACTTCTAACTAAGATGCAAGCACCTCCATGTTTGTTGTCTCTACAGTAGTGTGAAGCTAAATTAAAGTTGTTAATATGTAACCTGTCAATATCATCACTAGTCATATTATGTTCTGTAAGACACAAAATATCCATTGTTTTGTTTTTACTTGTAAGTTCTTCTAAGCATACCATTAACCTATCCGATTTATTTAATAAACCATTAATATTTTGATGTAAGATTGAAATAAATTTATACACGAAATAAACACTGTTCATTGTTACTCTCAGGTTGAATGTCACATAGATTTGTATTAATATATTCATTATTATTATTTTTACACAGAGGATTCACACAGATTTCATTTCGTTGGATAGTATTAAGCCTACTTTTATCATTCAATTCCTCAATACTTGTCTGTGTGGATTTGTTGTTAAATTCTTTTTTTCTATTTACATTTTTTGATTGATTCACAATATAGTTTTTCATTTTATTCTTATAATCACAATGCAGCAGTTCTCTAAGTAGTGAGCGACATAAATGCAGCGTGAAGGGTATATGATATTTAATTTCTCTTTTGTAGTCCATATCTAGAAAAGTAGCATGACTATGCATACTGCATACATGTCTGAGCTCATAATTAAGTTTACATTCTCTGAGGTATTTATTATGTGGGATTTCTGATATGATAACATTAGTATGGGTATTATGCACAAGCCAGTTATTCAATTTCAGAAAAAAATCAAAAGGGTTATTGTTATTTGTTCCGCCTATTATTATTACATAATCGTTTTTAGTAAATCCGGATGTGTTGAAACTAGAAGAGATGATTTCTTGAAGTGGAGCATTGGATTTCCAAGAACTAGTGACTTCGAAGTCATCACCCAGTAATTTTTGAAGCGTAGACCTGACCCCTTTTCCCTGCTGATCAGCCAGTACTAGAACCTTTTTCTTCACTGTTTTTGTAACTGATTTTAAACATACATTATCGGTGGTCGACTTATCAGTGTTAACGATTGATTGATTTCCAGGTATAGGAGACATTGGTTTGGTATTCGGCGTATTAGAATTATGCGAATCATTCAATACTTCTATAATGTCAAAGTCCTCTGTTTGGGTTTTTTCAGCTCGATTGTTTCTAGTTTGATTTTTTATAATAGGAGATATTGTGATGTCATCTGAAGACGAGAGCGAGCGTTTACAAGTATTTTCTGCTACTGGTGAAGTTACGACTTGGGACTGATTTTTCGAAGTCATGTTTGAGTTTCTGAGAAGATCATTTATCGGATCTAAAGTAAGTGGAGAAGTAAGCATAGTTGAAACATAATAGCTTTGAAGCTATTCGCGCTTCTTACTATAATAAGTTCTACGGCGTAGATGGTGGAGGAATGTGTACATACTTGGTACATACTGTATGTGTATAGTGCGCAGCGTACACTGGTCGTACCTACACGATATTTCACTGCACATTCCACGAGTGCACATGTTCTACCACGGTCATTTCTACAGAAAAGAAAAACAAACAATCTTTGAGGAAACATTGCTCGATGCTAACAATCGAATGTTAACTATATATTTAGTAAATTGATTATCCTTTAATATTTTAAATCGATCCGACAAATACACATTGTTCCAATAAAATTAAATATGCAGATGATAATCAATTTATGCCGATAGGGTAATTAGTTACAAAAGGTCGGAAACCAGTAGATATAAGCTCGCCGCAGTCGCCGGTTGTGGTTTACATTAGGTAGGACAATCACACCAGTATTATAAATACGATAATGTATGTGTGTAAATTCTCACGGGCAGATTTGAGTATGTAATATTATTAGGACTACTTCCATGGCAACAGCAGGATTTCAGCTATTGCCATTCCTGAAAGCAAGTGGCTGATTTATACCTCGAAAAGTTAATAGTTTTTGAAAGTAACAAAGTCAGTGCCGGCCAGAGCCTTTTCAGAGCTTTGGAGACTTATAAGTTCTCTAATTTCCATCAGAGATTAGTGTTTTTTTTACCGTTTCGTCGGCAGAGGTTTATAAGTCAACGCGTATTTATTAATTTTTTTATGTTTGACTATGCATAACTTTTAACAGAGAGGTCAGTTTTTTTTTTTTTGTTTGGTAGATCATACTTCAAAGGTGGCCATTTAAATTGTATCTAAATCGGCTGAGCCATGTTTGATAAATTAACAATAATGTGAAAATTACTACATCGATCCGTGTTAACTATTCGAATGCTGTACACGATTGAAGTCGGTTTATATGCCATTTTTTTTTCACCTTAACCTTATGAAAAAAAAAATAGTGCAAAGTTAAATTCTATTTTTACTGAGCTAATAGAGCTGTTCTCTCTTTGGAAACTTAAGTAAAAATTGCAGCGCGCTAATGTCAAAGTTTTCTATTTTCAACAACATGATTAAATGCAAGTTTTTATTACCATACAATGCCCGTACTTTTAATTATATTGGTTGGGCGACAAAGACAGGTCAAGACCGGCGGCTTAGGTGGCTAATCGATCGTTTTCGTAACGTTTGGAACTTTGGGAATTAGTAAATTAAAATGAGTTGTTGTCTTGCGGTCGAGAACCCAAAACCCTTAACAAAACAATACTACTATGACGGGTTCAACTTGGACAAGATTAAGACAGGATCGAGATCCTTGACGTCAAGTCAAGCCTATGCCTAGCAGTGGGCCGGTAACAGATTGAAAATGATAATGACGGCAAGAAATCAGAATGTGCAATATAATATACTCCTGCTCTCTACATTTTTTATGTAATTTTGTTTTAGGGCGCGTAAGGATACTTTATTTTAAATACTTCTTCACGACTACTATCGCAATAGGAAGTGTACTATCAAAGTTCTTCGATTTTATCAAGGCCGTACCGAAACTAAATTGTTCTCAATTAAATTTGATGACTTTGTAACATATTTTTTCATAGATAGACAACTATTATAATTATTATTGCTGGTCCATTTGATTAAAAATCAACTACGCCACGCATCAAAATTCAACATTAGCGACATTGTTGTGATAAAATTAATTTTACACACGAAACACGTGAGCCTTTGCATAAATAAAGGCGTTTACGGTAGACCCGGTTTTATCAAACATTTCGGATACAACTTATTTGTAAAGCTAAATGTGGGAACCACTATCGTGTTTCTGAACAAACCTGATAAGATAAATATTGGAAAGAATTAGTTCCTCCTGTTTACCACGTACAGAACGTTATGTTGGACGTTACTTCCCGTGGAATCGTCGTCCAAAGTCTTCATTAAATACCTAACGCGGAATTAAAGCGTAAATAAAGGCGTTTTTACGACACTTTTGTTTGTTTATAAACGCTGATAGCTCCTCGACAAGTGTGTATTTTTTTAACAGGGCTGCCCAACAGCTGTGTAAAGTAGGCCGCAATCATTTCTATTTTATGTATCGTGACACCTTTCTCTCCTTATTATGGAATTCATAAGGCGTCATCAAAGTACTTACAAAAGAAAATCAAATATTTTAACTATTTTGGGTTTTATGGTTCGCTAAAAGCCTGGACCAATTATCAATTTCGGAGACTAGGAGTTGCAGCTAACATGTTTGAATTTAGTTGAAGTCTTGCTGTTTCTCCTTTCCTCTTCTGTTCCTCGTGTTAATAGGATCATCAACCCATAGCAGGATAGCAACCCATACACTTTTGTATAAATGCGCTGATTTAGGTGGCTAAAATTTTATTTATTAAATCAATTCCGATTCGAATTCCATTAAATATAATGTTTACGAATCATATCCATGTCCGACTCGTCCATGAGGGGGGTCAATGACTATAATATTACGTATAAAAAATACCTACGCTATAGTAGAACCGAATTACGTTTCAAGGGATTATATTTTTAGTCCGCGGGCCGGGGTTGGACATCCCTGACTGATCGTCACGTCTGTAGCCGCCTTCATTTGAATAATGGGGTATATTAAGTGACGTTACAATACAATGATAACTAAAAGTCACCCACGGTCCATGAGGCAGCTTCATCTAGTGACGTAAGCTGTAATAAGGCTAGGATAACCCATTCTGCATTGCGCAATCCCTATGTATATTTCCAACTCACGATACGCAAACACGCCGTATCAACAAATCGCGCGAACCGCGTTAGCGTTAAAAATAATTATTATATTATGTAACAAACGAGAAAAAAATGTTGAAAAGAAAACATTTCTTTTATCTCATCGATTTAAAGATCTCTATTTTGCTAGGCTTGGCTAGATGAAGCCAAAAATTGCATGTCCGCTAGGACAGACTGTTGATACTAAGAAAATTGTACCCACCATCATTCTACACAGTTTGAGCAATAAATTTTACTTTTACTTTTACTTTTACTTTTAATTTATCGCGTTGAAGTTAGTGACACAATCGAATAATATTGGACGGCCTTGGCATAGTGGGGGCACAGTGTAGTTCATAGTTGGTAGCTAAATGTATGAAAAGCGTCGGAGACGTGGCGTCGAACGTCAGCGTGGATTCTACACGCACCGCGTGACAAACAAAAAAGATTATTATCTAACAGCTAAAGCATGCTCCGAGCTTCTGAGATATTTGTTTACACTGCCCTATTGCGGATGTGGACGGCGCAATTTGAACCTGTACTACGTAGTATTGAGTATTCTGTGTAAATGCCATGCGTTTCACCATGATCCATCATCGTAAATGGGTAAGCGTGTGTTTCATTGTACCCTTCACGTGACTATTGTATCTAAACCAAATACCTACCTATGATGGAGGCGTGTAAACATTATCACGTGGATGGACAAGGGCATGACACAAAAAAAAATACGTCTCTAATTCTTGAATGTAACTGTGGAATCCGCTGAGAATTATAAAAAAAACCTACCTAAACGCCTTAAACTATATTAATTTAACTGAAAATATGCTTGTTAGGGTTCCGTACCCAAAGGGAAAAACGTGACCCTATTACTAAGACTTCGATGTCCGTCTGTCTGTCTGTCTGTCACCAGGCTGTATCTCATCATCATCAATTTTCACAGATGATGTATTTCTATTGCCCCTCTAACAACAAATACTAAAAACAAAATAAAATAATTATTTAAGGGGGGCTCCCATAAAACAAACCTGAATTTTTAGACGTTTTTCGCTCTATATTAATAATGATAACAGGTAGATGCTTGTAATTTTCACAGAATATTTAGTTTTATATTCACTTTAATAATAAATATTAAAATTAAAATAAAATAAATATTTAAGGGGGGCTCCCATACAGTACGGAACCCTCCGTGCGCGAGTCCGACTCGTGCTTGGCCGATTTTTTTTAAAGTGACTAACATTTTAATTCAGACCTTTGGAGTAAAGTGGTCAGTATAGTTTTATCATGTATCAAATGGTTTGTATAACACGATTTGGGGTTGGGGGTTAAAGCAATATTCGCGATAAAAATCGTCATAATATTTTTTTCTACAAAAAATTAAAATACGTGTGAAATAACAACGTGCGTGTGTACAATAATTATTTAGCATTGTATTTTGTTTATTATTCCGTACAGTATATGTATACGCCACGCTATGTAGTGGATGACGCAGTTACACACAATCGCAGTTAATTTTTGTTGAAACTATCATTTTAGTTCATTGAGAATAACGAATTTATAAAAGTACGAAATTGCAAAAAAACTCGCCAGGTGGTAAATTTATTGTGAGGTAAAAACTACCACTCCTATATAATGAACTAGACGACCCGCCCCGGCTTCGCACAGGTGTATTATACATATAAACCTTCCTCTTGAATCACTCTATCCATTAAAAAAAACCGCATCAAAATCCGTTGCGTAGTTTTAAAGATGCATACAGACAAACAGACAAAAATAGCGACTTTATTTTATACTATGTAAGGATAGTGCATACTCAAACAACATTCATAGTACTGTAGAGTAAAAGAGCAACACAAGTTCATATTACAATTATCTTGAATACATTTTCGACATGTATAGGTATAACTTCGTATTTCATCAATCTATCATGAAAAGGTAATTACCCGGTAGAGTAGTTATGAGGTTTTACCAGAGACACAACTTTAGCCACTTATTTTGCCATCAACAACATTTTAATTTACTGGTTTCCCTACATCGGTTTTAATTATTTTGATTATCACGGACACGACACCAATGACGTTCATTAATCCAATGTTATAGTCAATTATAAGTTACCAGAAGGGCCGATTATTGCCGGGCTTTATTGGAAATCCATAGGGGAGGCCTATGTCCAGTGGAGGTTCTACAGCTGATAGTGATGATCATGAAAAGGGCCATTCGGAAATAGCTTGGATCCACAACATATTAACAATGAGTTTACTATAAATAATATACCTAATTAAAAAAACCCCGACACAAAAATATTTGACAACAAACTTTCAATTGACAACCATTTTGGGCACATTTCTAGAATTTTGGTTCTTCCATCCCCACTTTAACCCACCATAACTCTTAAACGGCTCAATCGATTTTTATAAAACATAGCTAAGAACACTCTCGATTAAGTCTCTTTTCATCCAAAAAAAACTAAACTGAAATCGGTTCAGTGGTTCGGGCGCTATGATGCCACAGACAGACACACAGACAAACAGACACGTCAAACTTATAACACCCCTCTTTTCCTTCGGGGGTTAAAAAAAGGGAAAAACATTGCAAAACTACATACAGATAGTACATATACACAGATACATTTAAGTATTGAAAAATACCTCGGTCAAAGCCAAGTTATATTGCACTAACTTTTTAGGTAAAATCTATTAATACTTTTTCGAGGACAAAAAGCAAGAAACATAAACAAGGTAGCAACACAACACAATACAGTTAAGTATTACCTGTATAATTTCCACAGATTACACAGAATAGTAAATAACACAAGAATACAACTATGTACTTGATGAGGAAATATGATGATATCATCAAGCTACTCATAATTATTGTTTGTTTTCAATCAAACATTGCCAAGAGTAACATGTGATTTAAATAGTGTGTTTAAACAGACTCAGAGAAAAAATAGCATTTTTATTATACTAGCTTTTGCTCATGTGGTATTTTAATTTTTGTGCTATACCTATATTTACACCATGGGAACATTTTATTTTTTCTGGGATAAAAAGTAGCCTATGTCTTCCATCTTTCTACCTATGTCCATGCCAAAAATCAAGTCAATACATTGCTCCATTGCTGCGTGAAAGAGGAACAAATCAACAAACACACTTTCTGATTTATAATATTAGTAAGGATGTATACTGTGAAGTACTTTTTTATCAGAAAATAAATTAATAATTCACTTTTTATAATACAGTTCAATTTGAGTTTCTACACCATAGACCAAATCTTTATTTAAGATAATAATATATAAGATAATATATTTATTTGACCAAAAACTGTTACAATTGCTATTGGAAGATATGCCATAAAATAAATTACAGACAAGAGTTTTAGACTTTACAGTGGGTTCCAAACTCGGATAGGCCTGTTTTTTGGTAACCCATGAAGTTTAGATTTGCCGAAGTATAGTTGTGCACACTCTCGTTTACAGTAGATAGGTATATATTTAAGATCAGGCACACTATTTTTGAACTAGTAACCCAATGGAGACATTATCGTAAATGGTCATGAGAACGACTAAGATCAGTAGGGTGATTCTGTATGAAAATGTGCACATAACATGTTCTAACTTAAGTTTTGTTTACAAAATATTCATGTAAGAAATATTTATTTTCAAATAACATAACCTTTATTCCATATATAACACATTTTAAAGTAATATTACTGTTAAAGAAACATTTCTCAAATGAAATTCACGGAAATAAAACGTGTTATGTGTAAGTGTATCATAAGATGTTACATTTGTCGATAGAGAATCAGGCCTTAGGAGCGAGCAATGAAAAGCTATGTTAAAGTGAATAGGATAGTATGGCATATGACGCGATTATAAAAGTAATGTGCTAACATTTAAAAAATTGATCTCCATGCAGGATGTAACTGAACCCTACAGTGAAATCTATAATTAAAAAAAAACCTTTCCTTGCAACAAAAATTGTTTGAGTTTAATATGTATTTGAGTACCTTTAGGTATATAATTATCTTGCAGGAACACATTCAATGTAAGCTGCTTCTAATTGTTCTTATTGGAAATTCTAGAGAAGCCGCACGTCCAGAAATTTCATTGCTGGGAATCCTAAGACTGATATGGTGATGACATTTTTAAAGATTACAGATCAGAGCTGTAAACTAAAGCCATAAAAATATTACAACAAATTAGCAATGTTTTATTTAGATTTGATATCAAAAATATTTTTTTCTGCAGATAATGGTGCAGTGTGATGTACACATGTGAAAATGTGTTAAATAATAGCATAACATGATTTAATGAAGTAAACCCAGCACTGAACAAGATGAAACAACAAGTAACTAATAATTACAAGGATAAAATATGTTTATTTAAAAGGGGAAGTCATTCTTAGGTTCAACATAGCATGTCCCAGTTTACTGTTTGATATAATTGTGATTGCAAATAACAAGTCATGTAGATATCTTAGGAAGCCTTGTAACTTATCATCAAAGCAAAGATTACGAGGTACCAATCCCAGTAGCTATCTGTTTTTGGTTAAATTATTTTCAGGTACTTCAGTGTACATTTAAAAGAATTGATTGGAATGTGACAGTGTTCTTAGTGCTTTATAGTAAATTAAAAATTAATGTACAAAGTAGTGTAAAGGAAAGTATGCCACCGACACAGTATCTTGGCTCCCAGCAAAGTTCACTAACTAGAGCATTGTCTCTGGGTGACAATTAAATTTAGAAATCTTACAGGAAGCGTGAACTGATATGTAGGTCACACAAAGGTCTACAGGCTATAAATAACACACCTTTTTCTGGGTTTTAGCAATTATCACCTATTACATTCCACCTTTAGTACTACCTCAAATAGGGTCTCAAAGGTCATGCAGGTTAATAAAGAAAAAAATGTACTTACAACTGATTAGCAGACCAAAGTCCAGCAAGAATTCCTTACAGTGTAAATAGGTAATGATGTTATGGCTAATAGACGCCCTAGCAACGTAAGCAGCGCAAATACGGTGCACGCGAGCATATGATGTAACGAGCTTTAATTTGGTAGGTACCATGTGTTTTTGTATTCATTGGGTCAGCCGCGGTATCAACAACGTGTTGCTAGGAAACTGGTGGTGAGCGGTGCGATCGGCGGCGGAGGCGAGGCGACCGCGTGCGCCGTAGCGTCGTGGACGCGCACTCGACGTGCTTCCGACGTGGAACGCCGCGTGCACGCTGCACGTGCACACGCGCCCTCCCAAGGGCCATTACATAACGACAGGGACGCCCCGCGATGCCACGCCAAAGACACCATCCACATACACCAACACCCGTTCCATATTTAGAAGGAGCGCCGTCGAATGCGTCTCGACGATGTTCATGCGTCTAGACACATTTTTAGACCCGCATGTAAACGACACCGCTACACCCGGTATTGTAACTAAATCCAGAAGCTACGTTAATCTTCCGACATGAGAAAATCACGCTATAATATCGAAAATGCGTAAGAAATCGAAATAAAAACATATTGAAACTATGCATTCTACTCCAATTACAAGGGTGCTACCTGACGAAACTCAGAGAAATTGGAGGAAAAGACTGACGGAGTGTAGGTACTCACCTTGATTAATTAGGTTGTTATTAGACGCACTTTAGAAATTATAACAATAAATAAACAGCATTCCGCGACCTCCGCACTTGCAATCACAAATCAAATCAAAACTCAACAAACAACACCTTCTTCGACACCCAATCGAACCATAAACTAAAGAGCAACCTACATAAATAAACGAAATAAACATATGATTTGAAGTTTTTGGTAGGTTTTCCGCTTCCGTGTTTGAGTTTAGTGAATTATAATCGATTTATCGACTAAAAACTTAATTCTTTTGATAGTTGTAGTTTCATTTTATATTTTGTTGGGCCCACGTTGGCCCACGTTGAGTCAGAAAGTGATCGGTGGAACATGCATTAGGTACTTTTGTAAAAATAACATGCAATAAATAAAGGTCTATCTACTTGTCCTGTAGGTACTAAGCAGAAAAGAGTGATTAAGACCACCATAATGAACAAATGCTACTGTAGGGCCAACCCAAAGTTCGAGAAAATATTCGGCTGTTCCCATCAAGCTGCTCCATACAAAATTACAATATGGGGTCGACAATACAATACAATACAATATATCTTTATTTTCACACCAGTATAACATAAAGCTTAGACTAGAAAAAATAAACGATCTGGTAGAATAATGGGCGGCCTTATAATACATCGGTTCTGGATAAACCTGTTTAATTGTTTAATAATGTCAATGCAGTCTACATTTAGTCTGAGATAGGGTTTATTACCAGTGTTACTACCAATCTTACTACCAGGGCCCTATTTTATAAAACTACAAGTTACAAGCTACAGGTAAATTACTGGCAACATTGACGGAATCCGCATTCGTGATTGGTCGAGATTGCGTCATTAATGTCAATTTGCCTGTAGAATTGTAACTTGTAGCTTTATAAAATTGGACCCAGTAGTGAGAACGGTAAATGAATTACCGTTGTTACTACTGCAGTTGAAAGTTGTTAGAACAGCAATAATAAATTACCCGTGTTACTACCGAAAAACCACACCTGCCTTTGGGACGCTTCATTATGAATTCATTATTGGCACATGGCCAGGCCGCAGCCGCAGGCTATGGCCATGTGCGGGACGCTTTGTTAAGATCTCCAGGATTGGTAGATAATAACTAGGCCGAAGCCGCAGGCTGCAGCCGCAGGCCGCAGATGTTAGACGCAGATTTAACAGTCATGATCTTATCTATTAGGAAAAACGTACGAAGTACTGGTAATACTGATTACCAGAGAGTAGCCAAAAAGAAGAAAACACGTTAACTTGACGTGGACTAAAGTTGCTGGTTTACTTTCCTCAAAGAAATTTACAGAAAAATTACTTATTCCACACGATTTCTGATGAGAAATAACTAGAATTAAAAGCCTAAATGTTAGTTTTATGAAAGAAAATGTCTACAAGTACCGTAAGTGCATACTTTCTGTGTAATAACGTGTTGAACAACTGCCCATTTTCCGGAATCGCTGATGTGTTCTTTAGTGCTCGAGATTGATCTCGGTTTTTCGTGTTTAATTTGCAGAAAATGTATGGCATACTGAGTGTGGTGTTGTTGTCCCTGATGCTGAGCCAGCATACGGAGGCTGCAGCCGTTATATCGATCGATTTGGGCTCGGAATGGATGAAAATCGGGATTGTGTCTCCGGGAGTGCCTATGGAAATAGTGTTAAACAAGGAGTCTAAGCGGAAGACGCCGGCAGTGGTAGCATTCAGAGATGGGGTGAGGACATTCGGAGAAGACGCCGTCGGCGTGGGTGTCAGGTTTCCAAAGAATGCATACAAATACTTGCTGGACCTTCTAGGAAAGCCATATGATCATCCAATGGTGCAGGCATACAGGTGAGTGATATTCACGGAAATTTTCTTCATTGACAATGATGATGAAATTATAGCTTAAATTACTGAAGCATGTACAATGTATCAGCTCAGTCATGACAATCAGATTAAGATAGGTCATTGCCCTCTATTCATTGATGGTCAAGTGTTAATGAAATATGGTAAGAAGTAAACAATTTTGTACAATTTTACACCCACAATATTGAAATCTATAGAATTCTTGTTTCTTCATCAATAGAATTCTTGCCATGTGTAGTTTTCAAGTTATAAAAGGTAAATTCTTTAACATAACTCAATGTACAATACACTTACATTTCATTTTGGTTCATTTACCAAAAATCCCAAATGTACTTATTCACTTTCCATAATGAAGATAAATTCTGGATCCCTTGAGCTTTGTTATAAAGAGTATACCAATTTTTATGCAGCTTTTAAGTGAGCATCTGTCAGGATTGGGTTTTGTGCAGCTTTTACCTAGCTATCATTACAGCCGCCAAGACAAGACATCGTTTAATTTGGTTGGTTTATCTCAAGACCACCCTTATTAACAGTTTAATGATGTATGTCCAGTCTCTTATGCTTTGCTAGGATTTTACACTGTATTAAGTTTCAGATTATTGAAATTTTGATTCCAGGGAGCGTTTCCCATATTATGAAATAGTTGCAACGGACCGGGACACAATAGAGTTTATACATGATGAAAACACAAGATACACTCCAGAAGAACTTGTAGCTCAGCTGTTTGCTAAAGCAAAGGAGTTTGCCGAGATCACTCATGGTAAGTTTTGTTTTGCTATTTTGCTAAATATTGATTTGTCCTGATTTTTATTTATTTATCTATATTTTGTTTTCAATTTACTAAAAGCTTTTGAAATTGACTTCATCTTATTGGATATGGATTATAAATTACAGCTAAAAGCCGAAGTGCAGTTACATTTACCTTTAGCTAGCTGGATCTAGGTGTAACTGTTCACATGAGCTTAAACTTGAATCCATCCCTATGATGTTGTTTAGAACTAGGCTTATCCTTCAGGGAACTGGCTAGAGCTAAGTGCAGCCACTATTGGTTAAACTTAGGTTTATCTTATTTATTTTCTGCTAGAAATAGTTAATAGTACTGCATACTAAATGTGTCAAATTAGCTTGTCTTTGAAATATTGAAGATAAAAAGTTGTATGTGGTGTCTTCCATGTTTCTAGATGTCTAACAAACATCATAAGATTGTTCCTTGGCTAGTATGTTTCCTATTAAACCTAGGCATAAATTATACTCAGGAACTTTAATTCAAATCTAATTCCAATCAATAAGTGTCTCTACTTCAAACCATAACAATGTAAGATTCAAAATATGGATCACTTCCGAGGTTACTAAAAGACATGCTTGGTACTTGGTTTATATTAAGAACAAAAGTAGGGATTTATTTGCGCGCATACTCGCTTAAAAAAAAAGTGGGTGCTGTGATGGGCAAAATTTTAAAGCCCTATCAATATGAACCCAACTTTTGATGGGTCATTTTTAGGGTTCCATAGCCAAAGGGTAAAAACAGGACCCTATTACTAAGACTCCGCTGTTCATCTGTCTGACTATCTGGCACCAGGCTGTATCTCATGAACAGTGATAGCTAGAATGTTGAAATTTTCACAGATGATGTGTTTCTGTTGTTGCGATAACAACAAATACTAAAAACAGAATTAAATAAATATTTATGGGGGATATCCATACAACAAATGTGTTTTTTTCGCCGTTTTTTGCTCTATGTTAATAACGGCAACAGGTAGACCCTAGAAATGGAGATAAGGAGATCCCATATGGTATGGAACCCTGCATGCACAAGTTCTTGACTCACTCTTGACCGATTTTTTGATGCAGTTACATTTCCTGAGTATTACTTATTTGTAGTATAGTAGCATCAAACACCAGCTTATTTTCCTATTCAAGGTTGATTACCTTACAAGTAGCTGTAAATCTACCAATAAGGTACCAACATTTCATGACCCAATCATAGTATTGATTATTTCAAGGCTAAAAATAGCTCGGTGAGAAGAGCTTGACTCAAAATAAACTCTGAAGGAAAATTTTATTACTTGTGTATAAGAATAGCTTTCTTATTGAGTTTATAATACTTGGACTTCTTAAAAGCTACTTACTTTAATTTATGATAACTTATAAACAAGCTTCTATGTTGATTGAAAACATTATTTTTGGAACTTTTTATTAAACATATTTAACAATTTTTACATGCAATGTGGTTCTGGTATTATCTTCCCTTTCCACATAAGTACTTCTTGATGTTATAAGTTATGAAATTGTATAGTAAAAACATGCCCTAGGAGTAGAATGATGCTTGCTGCAGAGAGGGTCCCGGGTTTTATACTTGTCTGGGAAGATATTTAGGTGGTCAATTTATATTTTGGGTCTGGGTGATAGTTGTCTTATCTAAGGGAAGTGCCACACGGGTGTTGCTTTCAGCCGCGCCGGCGCGATGACGCGGCCCGATGACGGCGCGGCTGACAGCAACACTGGTCGCTGTGGTGACGCCGCGGTGCAGCCGCGGTGTCGCCGCGGCTCCAGCATAAGTGTGTTTCATGGCACCCCATAAACAGGGAATCCTAGTGGGAACCATGATTCTGAAGTTTTATGTGACATTAAGTATGCCAAAAAGTGTCTTCGTAATAATTTGTAAAATTATTTAGGCCAAATTCCCAACATTGTGATCAAAAATACCATCCCACCTTCCTAACCATTGGCCGTTTAAGCAAGGGCCACCAAGATATAGGCTCAGTCCATTTTAGGACCTATTGGAAAAACTACGGGAAAAACACAGATCTATAGGTATTTTCATAATTACTAATTTTATTCTACAAATAATTATAAATTATATTGTAGCTATAAATACACCATGCTATAATATTTTTAGTGGCTTCCAGACACTTGCGAAACTATAGCATTGTGAATCAATAGAAAAGTGAAAGCTTAGAAAGTACTCCACTTGTCAGTATGACCTACAAAGATAGGAAGTTTTCCAAAAAGATAAACAAAACCCAGTTAGACGCAGTTTTAAATTCTCGGCTTATGAAGAATGTGTCTTATCAATTTTAATTAATCCATTGATATGCATCTACTAGTTATCTCACACGACTTTACTTGTTTACGCTTATTTTCATTTATCACGTGGAATGATTAATATAAAATAAACTCGGAAACTCAATTGATTTTCTCCGCCAATTATTATGAACCGATTTTGATGATTCTTATTTACTTTGGTAGATACTTCAGCGGCCGTATTTAAATTTAATCGAGTTGTTTTTGAAAATTAACGATAGTGTAAAAATTACTACATTTGATGACACGTGCAAACTATTCGAATTCTGTACACGGTTGCGGTTGGTTGTGCCATTTTTGGCGAATAATAATTAATTAAAATAAATATAATGAACTAGCTTTTGCCTGCAGCTTCGCCCGCGTGAGATTGTGATTTTTGTGCTATCCCCTGGGAATCTTTAATTTTTGCGGGATAAAATCATTCTTTTTTGCAAAAAATAGCTTGACTTGCTCACCCTTGTACAGAATTCGCGAATATTTCGCACGGATCGATGTAGCATTTTTCACATTATTGTTGATTTATCAAAACTGGCTCAGCCGATGTCAATAAAATTTAAATGGGACCAATTTCACAGTATACTCTTTCCAATAAAAAAATAATTATTGAAATCGGACTACTAAGAAAAAAGTTATGCGTGGTTATACATAAAAAAAAGATTTATATACGCGTCGAATTGAGTACCTCCTCCGGTTCGGTTCGGTTCGTCGGTCAAAAATAGATGTCACTTTCCGTCTTTCAAACTATGTCCATGTCAAAAATCAAGTCAATCGGTTGCTCCGTTGCTGCGTGAAAGGGGAACAAACCAACGAATAAATAAATTAACAAATACGCTTTCGGATTTACAATAAACTAGACGACCCGCCCCGGCTTCGCACAGGTGTATTATACATATAAACCTTCCTCTTGAATCACTCTATCCATCAAAAAAAAAACCGCATCAAAATCCGTTGCGTAGTTTTAAAGATTTAAGCATACAGACAAACAGACAGCAAAAATAGCGACTTCATTTTATACTATGTAAGGAAGTGAAAGTAGCAAGGATAATATCTAAGATATAGTATTTTTTTTCATGTAACAGGTCAGCCAATCACAGAAGTAGTGATCACAGTGCCCGGGTACTTCAACCAAGCTGAAAGGAGAGCGCTCAAGGAGGCTGCGGCGCTCGCCGGCCTGAACGTGCTCCAGCTGATCAATGATTACACCGCTATAGCTATCAACTATGGCATATTCAGGAGGAAGGTAATTATCGCTGCGCAAATGACACTTTGTTTCCGAGACAGCACACCATCACAGGGAAACGTAGTTGCTGTGTCCTGTAGCGGTGATCGGACACAGTCGTGCTTTGCTACTGGTCACTAGTAACCGTTACAATAACACACAACGTTACATAACTCAGTTCAATTGTATGGAAATTTGTTAATGTTCCTTGTGTCTTCAACTGACGACTTTTAGTTTCCAGTTACAACATCAAACGCTTTTCGTGTAAAGTTTTGCGTAAAAATATGACTTTTTAGAAGCTTATAACTTTAAGGTCATTTAAAAATCTGTAAAAACTAAGACACAAAAGCCTAGTGATTGAAGTGCTGATTACATGAAAAAAAACCACTCAAATCCATCGAGCAGAATATCTCTGCTCGATACTCAAATCGGGTTATAATTTAGAGGTACCTACCTCAAAATATTGTTTATTGTTTTAACAGCTTATTGTTTTTTTTTTAAATCAGATTCAGATTATGTCAAGACCGCGTTATCCCTCTGGTTACTCTGAGCTAAAAACCAACTGATATCCCCTTTGCAGGAAATCAACGAGACAGCATGGCACGCGCTTTTCTTCGACATGGGCGCCGCGTCCACCAAGGCTGCTCTCGTCGAGTACAAAACCGTCAAGATAAAGGACAAGGGATACGTGGAGACCGTGCCTCAGCTGCAAGTTTTGGGAGTCGGGTTTGACAGGTAAACTATAGAGGCTGGCTTCCACATGTCGAGTACATAACCGTCAACATAAAGGACAAGGTTCACGTGGATTCGTCCTCTTCATTACTGAAGGTCGTGCCCGTCTAAAAATGCTTTCACGGAATCAGTGACGATCTGCTTCCACGCCGCCCTATCTTCGGCTTTCTTCAGAGCAGTGGAAACTGGAAGCCCGGTTATTGACTTAATCTGATCAGACCAACGGGTATGTGAGCGTCCACGTGGTCTTTTGCCATCTACTTTCCCATACAACCAGTTTCTCGAAATTGTCTGGCTGCCTACGGGCGATGTGACCAAAGTAAGTTAAGACTCGTTGATAACAAATTTTGGAAAGCCTAGTCTTAATCTCTAATTCAAGAATGGACTTATTGGTGCGTTTCGCTGTCCACGGTATGCGTAACATTCTTCTCCATCACCACATTTCAAAAGCTTCGATCTTTTTTCGGTCTTCTGCGCGAATCGACCATAATTCAGAGCCATACAAGAATATCGAGAATACCAGCGTTTTTGCAAGTCTCATTTTGGTTACGTTGGAGATATTCCTGTTTCGCCAGATCTTCGTCATCTTGCTCATGGCGGCTTTCCCCATCTGTGTACGTCTCCGAATTTCTTTCTCGCAGCCTCCTTGATCGCTGATCATTGAGCCCAGGTACACAAACTCTATTATTTTTTGATTTTGTACTGTATTTTTTATGCTTTCTTTTTTCCGATGGTTTCTTATTTTACTTTAATATTGTGAGGCAAATGTAATTGATTCAGATCGTTTTTCCTCAATAAAGAAATTTGAATTTGAATTTGACACATTCCAGATCAGCCAGCTCTCCTGTGCGTGCGCTCTGTCCAGCTTGGTCAATGAGGCTTTTTAGATTAGTCTAAATGCAGACAGCTTACTGTGATTGTGTTATGTCAGTAAACGAATGGTAAAATAGAAAATAGTAGACAAATTAAACAGTACTTATTTCATGAGTGAGAGTTAGCAACGAACTTGACAAGAACATTTTAGTTAATAGGTTCTTTAGCTTTGGTAGGTATTTGATTTATGAAGTGAATCTATGAATGAATAAAATGAACCGCCGCGTAAATCGATAAGCAGTAAGTCGATAAGTGAATGAAAGATGACAGTAAAAAATGAAAAAATAATCCGTCATACCATAAAAGTTTATATTGAAAATATGAATAAAACAACAAAATAAATTTGTAAAACAATGTTTACCAGTAAAAATTTTACGGTTAAACAGTGTTTAGAGCGTGTTTAAATCTTTTGTGGTAAGGTGGATTGCATCTAAGAATTTATTTCGTTGCTTAAGAAAAAAATATTGTTTCCAGTAGGTAAATTAAATACCACTGTAATACAAATAAATTAGTTAATACTTGCATTGCCCAATTCCTAAATCATAATATTATGATGTAAGAAGTGAAATCAAAACAGACATGTAAAACTATATTTCACTACTTAAATAAACGTTTTTTCTTTCTTTACTTGTCTAGATATATTTAAGTTAAAGTAAGTTCGTATTGGCCGGGTGGCTAGCCCTGGTGTCAGAATTTCTAAGCCGCCCAAAGGCCTCTGGCCATGGCTAAACGGTTAAAACAACCGGGACCTACAATTTAACGTGTCATCCAAGCCACGGTAGCGCTTAGTTGTAAACGCCACCCGCGGTCACCCATCCGAAGACTTACCGTGCTGAACGTTGCTTAACTATAATTAATATTTCAGTTTTATTCAATGTTCAATTTTACATAATTATGTTAAACTAGCTGCGCCCCGCGGTGTTACCCGCGTTAGCCCTAGATAAAAAGATTTTTCTAAAATAAACGTAGCCTAAGTTACTCCTTATTACATCAGCTACCTGCCAATAAAAGTTCCTTCAAAATCGGCCCAGCCATTTCAGAGATTAGCCGGAACAAACAGACAGAAATTGTAAAAAATGTTATTTTGTTGTATGTACCGTATAATATTCATATACTCGTACATGTAAAATATCATTGTATTCATTATACATATCTATTATTAAATTATTTTACAATTAGTCACATTACAATCTAAAGAGAAATATTCAATTTAAACAATAAAAATATAGGTACAAAGGTGTATTTAAATCATGGGTACCTAATGTGTTAGGTACTTCGTCTGAAAAATTAGTCCCGTAGCCCCCTGCGCGCTGAGCCAAATGTACCCAAAATGCTCGCCGCGTTGCCCCGCTGTATGGCTAAAGAAATGCGCTGGACCAAATACCAGCCAGCCCGAGCGTCGTTCCCCTTATCTTTTAGGTGGCGACCCAGGTCAAGAACAAATTTCCTAGCTTCGGCGCCCCACGGTCCCGCTGTATACATATACATGTAGTAAAATACGGTTATTTCAATATTACAAACAGACACTCTAATTTTATTTATATGGATAGATGATGACGCGTCTACAAGAAAATGAGCAAGCCTTCCACTGATCATTCCAAATTTTCAAAATTGACATGTCCTTGTCACGTTTCAGAACTCTTGGTGGTCATGAAATGACGCTCCGTCTCCGCGAGCACCTGATCAAGGCGTGGGAGGCGCAGGGCGGCGGCGACGTCCGGGCCTCGCCCCGCTCCATGGCCAAGCTGCTGAAGGAGGCTGAGCGAGTCAAGATCGTGCTCTCGGCTAACACGGAGCACTACGCGCAAATTGAGGGCCTGCTCGATGATAAGGACTTCAAAGTGCAGGCAAGTGTTATTGACCGAAGCGAAGCGAAGGTCTCTGCTTTGTTGCCAATTTTGTTTTCGTCTGTCCGGCTGTTGGCTTTCATCTACACATCGCATTTTTTTAATAAATCTCGACGAAACTTAGTATACAGGTTTTATATGTATAACGGTAGTTGATTGAACCAGGCGTTACTTTGCGGAAGTTCATTTAACAGAGCGGAAATACACCAAATATTTGTTCAAAACAAAGATTTGACGATGTATAATGTTTTTTTTTGTCATCGGCGATTTATTTTGGGGGTATTTACCTCGAAAAGTGGGGGAAATTTGCTGTCGCGCTATTTATTACTAGATTTCAATAATATTTAGCACAATTATTTAGTATCTAAACCCTAACAAGATTTGCAAGTTTGAACCAAATAGGTCAAGAGCATTCGCTCTTAACCCAATCTGCGTTCGGATTACGTGACATAGTACAAGTAGCGTTCGAGTAGCCACCTGAATGCACTCAGTCCTAGCCAACTCGTAATGTGAAAACGGTGTTGAGTACTTATTCGTTTAGCGATCCAGGATTGGAGTAATGTGAAAACGCGGCTTAACGCATTTTATATACTCCGAGGACTGCTATAGGATGACTCGGTCTATGGACTAACGGTTGTACGGGTGTAATAGCGATAATAACCAATACCGTTGCAAACAGGTGACTCGTGCCGAATTCGAAGAGCTATGCTCTGACCTGTGGGCGCGTGTGGCGGGCGTGGTGCAGCGCGCAGTCGCGGCGGGCGGCGGCGCGGGGAACGGCGCGCGCCTCGTGCTGGCTGGCGGGGCTTCCCGGGCGCCCGCGGTCCACGCGGCGCTGCGGGCCGCGGCGGGACACGAGCCCGCGCGCTCTATCAACGCGGACGAGGCCGCGACCATGGGAGCTGTCTACAGGTAACTACGACGGTATTCAGATAGCTATGTTGGTCCACAGGTAGCTACGACGGTCTACAGGTAACTACAGCTGTGCGCAGGTAACTACGATTGTCTACAGGAAACTGACGGTTTACAGGTAGCTACGTCGGTCTACAGGTAGCTACGATGGTCTATATGTAGCTACAACGGTCTACAGGTAGCTACGATGGTCTACAGGTAGCTATGTCGGTCTACAGGTAACTAAGGTGGTCTACCTATACAGGTAACTACGGCTGTTCACAGGTACCCATTAGTGTCTACAGGTAACTGCAGCAGTATTCAGGTAACCACGATGGTCTACAGATAAACATGGTGGTCTACTAATATGTAACTACATAATCTCATCATCGGACGTCTACTGACTCTACTGTCGTACATCGTTTATTGGAATAGTTATAGACTATCTGGAAACTCAACGTCCAATCGGCTATATAATTATACCGTTAAGAGCGTAGCCTAGTGACAAAGAAATTGAGAAATAGGTATTTGGACTAAACTATTGCCGTCGCGATGCGCCCAAACCAGGGAGCTTCAATGTGTGTGGTGATGCAATTGTATTTGTGTGCGTACTGCGCTCGAACTGTCCGTGTGTGTGTCGCACCCCACCCGCGCCCCAAAGAACCAGCGTGGTCGACCGATATTTTATTTTGAATTGTAGCAAAGTATGATATTACGTAGAGTGCGCACAAGATAACTCTGCGCGCTATTTGATTTCTATAGGCGTTGCAGTTTACATTGTATATTTTGACTGAAATTACTCCTTTTAATTTTAAGTTAATTATTTTTATGAAAATATCTTACATAGTTCTTCAGACTAATAAATATGGACTCGCGCTTGAAAGGGTTCGTACCGTATGGGAGCCAATTATGTATTTCAATTCAATTATTTGTTTTTTAAATTGAAATATTATATTACTAATTACTCTAAAAATATTTCAAGCGGTAGACGCTTTTGTTGTGATTATTAATAATTATTGTGCAAAAACTCACATCTGTTGAATGGTATGAATAAATATTTATTTTATTCTATTTTTTGACCGATGAAACGGAGGAGGTACGCAATTCGACGCGTATATTTTTTTTATTGGAAAGGGTATACGTCAAAGTTGGTCCCATTTAAATTTTATTGAAATCGGCTGAGCCATTTTTCATAAATCAGCAATAATGTAAAAAATGCTATATCGATCCGCGCAAATTCTGTACACAGTTGAAGTCGATATTTATTTCATTCTATTTTTAGTAAGTATTTGTTGTTATAATGGAAACAGAAATATATCATCTGTGCAAATTTTAACTGTTTAGCTATTACGGTTCATGAGATAGGTACAGACTAGTGACCAACAGACAGACGGACAGAGGAGTCTTAGTAATAGGGTCTCGTTATATTACTGTATACCTGCACATCTTAAACTTCTTGCCTTTTATATGGTACCTACCATATTTTTATTCCGCTATTAGTCCCATAGTATAAAAATTATAGAGGATTAAATAAAACAGATGCGAGGTTTACTGTTTAGAGAACTGCTTGTCATACCTTGAACACGTTTAAAAAATTGAAACAATTAGCAAATTAAAGCAGCTGTGGGTAGGACATACACCATAGTAGGTAATACAGGATAGAACATCTACCAAGTAGGTAGATATGAACTGATTAAAGCATTTAAAGCACTTCTAATTGAACTTTTCAGCTCTCTCCAAACTCAGTGGATTGGCAAGTTAAAATGACACAGGGCAAGGCACATAGTTCAATGAACGAATAGCCAATGGGGCTGTTTACTCGAATGAATCTCACGTATAATCCGCGCCACACAAGTCGGCGGATGGAAAGTTAGGCGCAGAACGCTGCGCAAAAGGCAAATTATAGGTATGCGCGGGAGCCAGAAAGGGGCACACCCGCCCGCCAAAGTCATGCCTCCCGCGCGCTCCCTGTGCCCGTGCACTCCACTAGGCCACGCGGCGTCGGCATGGTGCACATTTGCACAATAATTAGCGCATCAAGTAAAGTGTGCCTCGCATCTGTTTAATTGAATTGAGAATTCAATTAAACAGATCAGATGCTAGGCTTACTGTTTGGAGAACTGCTTGTCATACTTTGGTTCTACGAGTACTTTCAATACTTACGTTTAAAAAAAGTTAAAACAATTAGCAAATTAAAGCAGCAGTGGGTAGGACACACCATAGAAAAACAGGATAGAATATCCACAAAATAGGTAGAGACAAACTAATTGAAACACTTCTAAGTAATTGAACTTTTCAGCAAAACTCAGTGGATTGGCAAGTTAAAATGACAGAGGGCAAGACACATATGGAATCGGCAGATGGAAAGTTAGGCGCAGAATGCTGTGCAAAAGGCAAAATATAGGTATACGCAGGGGCCAGAGGGAACAATGCACAGTTCTAGCCCAAATTCTATGGCTATAAAAATATTTAATAAATTGCCAAATAATTTAAAAGATATCGAAAGAGAAAACTGCTTCATAAAACAACTAAAAATATCCTATTATCTAAAAGCTATTATACATTAGACGATTTTTTTAACGATAATCTAGAAAACGTAATAATAAATCGTTCCAATATAAATAATAAAATTGCCATACCCTTATAGGGTCATATAACTAACTAACTATATAACTATACAAAACATGTTAACTAAGAACCGCATGTAAATTTCATATGTTGCAATAAATGAATTGAGTTTGAGTTTGAGAGACAAGACGCCGAACACACCCGCCAACCTCATGCCTCCCGCGTGCACGCCTGTGCTTACCACTACGCCACGCGGCGTCGGCATTGTGCACATAATTATGCGCAATAATTAGCGAATTATGGCGAAGTTTCATCTGCGGCTAACATCTCATCCGCCGACTTGAGTGGCGCTACCTTTACTGGCAAGCGCAACATAGAACTTATTTATTTTATTAGATCTAGATTTATTTATTTTGTTGTGTTTGTAATGTGACTGATTATGTGTTTTTTTAATTATTTCATGTTGAGTCTTTGATACTTGAATAATTTAATAGAACGTTTTTCACTTAGGTAGGTGGACTAAGGATAATTATATTTATACGTTACAGTTATTACACGATTTTAGAGAGCATGTGATTTTCCTGATTAGAATCATTATTTCGCTTTAGGCGCAGGATTCTAATAATGGCACATAGTTCTAAGAAAGCTCTATTTTAAGAATGCCCAATTTTCACAATGGCCAGCGGGACAATTCTGTTAGCCGATCTCTTTACTGAAGTGATACGTTTTTGAACCCCTCTCGTTTTTCTGACAGTTTCGACCGCTCAAAACTGTCAGAAAAACGAGATAGGCTCAAGAACGTGTCACCTTAGTGACGAGATCGGTTGACAGAATTGCCCCGCTGGTCTAACAATGCTCAATTCTCAAAATGGCAAAATAATTAATAATAAGGTGATTTTTTTAAATGAAAATGTGCGTTTTCTATTTGAAATTATTTTGCCACATTGAGAATTGAGCATTCTGTACTTTAATTAAAGCACCACCTCTTTAGGGCAGATTTAATAGGTTTAAAAAGAACAACTTTTACTATGGGAACAACTAACTCCGAATTGGCGATAAAAACCAGCTGTTCCATACACTTTGTCCATTATCAACAGACTTTTTCTATGGTATAGTTGATATTTCTCGCGGATTCGGCTCTGGTCGATCCATAGTAAAATTTATGATGTACCTAACTCGCCAAAACCGGTTGTTTTAGGTACCGGTAAGCCCTTTTATGTATTTAAAATGTGTGATTTTATTTGAAAATTCCTAATCAAAACTATGTTGGCATTTTGAGAATTGGACCTTCATATAATTAACTATGCTTTCGTAGAATTGAGCATTCCCGGATTACTTGGGCATTATGCGAATTGGTTATTCTTCGCCTAACTCATTTAGATGCCTGCGGATACCACACACGATATTCTGTATAATCGCTGCAATATGTCGCAGCAACTAAACGCCTATATTCCATACATAAAATCTTTTCTTCAAAAGTAACAAACATACAACGGTCAAATCACAAGATTGGAAAAAATAACTAATATTTTTAATAAACATCGATATCGATGGACATCACTAGAGCATCGACATAAATATCGACTATTACTACATCCCTAGTGCTTGTGTACGTATAGGTTTGAACCTCCCTTACCTCAACCCTACCCCCGCATCGTGCGATAGGGACAATTGCAGCTCAGAGCGATTTATACCTACAAAAAACTTGGCGAGACAACGTTTCGTATTACGCAGTTTTCTTCTTCAAAAACTTTTTCAATCAAGTAATTTTTATGTGGAAATTAAAAAAAAATGTGTGCTCTCGATTCTGTCATTTTATATTTTGTTAGATATTATTTTGTCTCTTCTGGTAGGTATCTAAAGACGTCAGTAATAATGGTGAATATTTTTGTGATTTTGAAGGGTCATAGTTTGCCTCATAATTAATTTATTAAGAAAAAGAAAAGACAGCGTAGTCTAAACAGCTAAATTTAATTTTATGACAAAAAATTGAAGCTCTACAAGTATTTTCCAGGAAGAAAACAGCGTAATACGTTTGTATGGAAAATTACAGGTCACCGGGGCTCTTAAGTTAATAAAATGTGCTACAAACTCCAATTATAAAACCGAAGGTTGCAGTTTTTCAAAAAATATGGTCTTCTACTAGATTTACAGTAATTGACCTTTAGCTATTCTGAGGAGATAATAGTGCGAAATTATTTCGAAATAACTCATTTACTTTTCCACAGGGCGGCATCTCTAGCAACTGGTTACAAAGTAGCTCCGCTGAACGTGCGCGACGCAGTTGTGTTGCCCGTGCAAGTCACTTTCACCAGGAACGTCGATGGAAACGATAAGATGGTACGTTTACCTTCATTTTCTATTAAACTTATTACTTAGGCCTACGCAATACTAATAGGCAGAAATTCCAACGCGGAAAATCCGCTGCGTAACGCCGTTTCACTTTATTTTGTACGGTACCGTTTCACTTTATTTTGCCTGATCACTGGCAAAATATTGACGGATTTTCCGCAACAGAATTCCGCCTAGTGGAGCAATCGCCGTAAGTGCAATTCCGTAGCGGACTAAACGCTACAGCAGTTGACTATAATTAATAAATATTAGGAGACATCTTACACACGGCCTCTGATCCCAAACTAAGAATAGCCTGTCATTTGGCTGCCAGAGACTACAAATACAATCTTTTAAATACTTAGTTATATTATATAATACCTAAATAACACCCAGACACAGAGTATACACCTAAGTTCGTCACATAAATATTTGCCCTGGGTCGGAATCGATCCTACGCCTGACCCAGGAGTCAGGGTCACTAACCACTGAGCCACCGAAGCAGTCAATATAGTGTCTGTACTTTTGTACTTGACCCAAAAATGTGCTTTTACAAGGTGGAGGTATATTATATTAACGGCATGTTTCATTTGTTTCCAGGAGGTAAAATAAATTGCATTACCTGATAATTCATTTCAAAATTCGGGTTGCCTAATAACTTTCTGTCACATCCTTTTAATTCATTATCCTTCACCTTTCCCTTCAATCTTTTGTTGACTCTTACTCTCTTATGTATGTATAAATGTTTGATTTACTTTGTTCCTTAGTCAGGTTTTCATCTCATTTTCAAATTGGGTCTGTAGGCTTTTCTGACTTAGCACTTATCTTCTTTTATTGTTTTTACACGGTTTTTACAACGTCACAGTAATACTAATTCTAATCTATTGTCACAGATCAAGAGGACGCTCTTTGGGCCGATGAACCCCTACCCTCAGAAGAAAGTGATCACTTTCAACAAACACACCGACGACTTTAGCTTCAAAGTTAACTACGCGGAGTTAGACCATATCCCTACCAACGAGCTCGCGTTCATCGGCACTTTGAACCTTTCGTCTGTTATTCTTAAGGGCGTCGGCGAGGCCTTAGCCAAACATACCGGAGAAAACGTAGATCACAAAGGAATCAAAGCCCATTTCAACTTGGACGATTCAGGCATTCTCAATTTGGTAAACGTAGAATTCGTTGCCGAGAAAACTGTCACTGAGGAAGACGACAAAGAGAGCACTATGGCTAAAATTGGAAGCACTATCAGCAAACTATTCGGATCTGAATCGGAAACCCCGGAAAAGGCCGAAGAGAAAGCTGATGACAAACCGGAAGCGGTTAAAAATGAAACGGAGAAAGCTAATGAGACCACCACGGAGAAACAAAATGCTACTGAACCCGAAAGCAAACCGAAACCCAAAATAGTTGTTCTGAAAGAACCTATCCTGTCAGATGAAACTATTCTTAACTTGCAACCTTTGACCCCAGAACAGTTTAAGGCGTCGAAAGCTAAGATTGCTGAACTGAATGCCATTGATAGAAAGAGGACAGAAAGGGAATCGGCACTGAACAATCTGGAAGCTTTTGTCGTCGACGCACAAATGAAGATCGAAATGGACGAATATGCCGAATGCGGCACTCCAGAACAAATCGAGGATATCAAAAAGATATGCAGCGAGACGTCGGAATGGCTTTACGATGATGGATACGAAGCTGAAACTGAAATGTTTGAGGAAAAACTCGCTGCGCTTAGGGAGAAAACTGAGCCGATATATTACAAACATTGGGAACACAGGGAAAGGCCGGACGCCGTCGCCGCTATTCGATCCATGGTCAACAACTCTCAGGAATTCCTCAAAATGGCAAAGAACTTCACCAAAGAAGCCAACCCAGATAAAGACGTGTTCACAGACGTTGAAATCGGACTTTTAGAAAAGAAGATAGGCGAAACTGAAACATGGCTAAATACGTCTGTCAAAGAGCAAGACGAACTGAAAAAGAATGAAGATGTCAAATTGACAGTTGAAAGTATCAGAGAGAAGTTGTCCAACTTGGATAGGGAAGTTAAATATCTGTTGAACAAAATGAAGATTTGGCGACCCAAAAAGCCGGCTAAGAAAGAAAACAAAACCGAAGAGGTTGTTGTTGAAGCAGAGAGTAAGGGCGACGGAGAAACCGAAACGCAAGAAGAAACTCCACAGACAGAGACGGAAAGCGAGAAACCAGCAGAACAGAGCGAGACGGCAGATTCTGGAGGCGAAACCGAAGTGCCACTGCAAATAGGCGACGGCGATGAACATTCCGAATTATAATAGACGTGTGAGTTAATCTAATTTATTAGTCTAATTAATTTCTACTTTTCTTAAATTTGAAAGTCGGTGTGGCTTGTTCGCATTTTTTTCAAATAGACTCGGACTAGGATTAAGTGATTTCTATGCATTTGAAGTTAAGCAGGTCTTCTCTGTGACTGTTTTTTAATACTGTGTGTGTTAGTTTTAAACATAAGATTAACGTAAAACCATTGTGCTGTTATGTGTCACATACTAGAAGTGAAAGGGGGGCAAGGGATTATGCCTGGTATTGTGGATTTGCACACATTTTGTTTTAGTTATGAGCAACGATGAAATGGGACATCGCATTCTGATGTCATGTCACCTCTAGTATGAAGTACATTATAGCACAATGCGTATTATTTCTTCCTTAATAATAAAAAGCGAACAAGTCATAAAATAATCTCAAATTTCCGCGGCCGCCTTTCCCTATTCCAATATGAATTTAAAACTAAACTAAAATTCTATTTATTTTCCTGAGGTTTTGGTTATTTTTTTAATTATTGGCTTTTTATATAAGTTTGATGCAGTGGCCCCAGAATGTATAAACGGATGTAAGAGTGTTAATGTATTTATTAAATGTAACGATATAAAACTTTATGTGATATATTAAAAGGCTATAAGTTTGTGAGAGTATTTAAATCTGTTTTTCTGCTATGGACACGAAAGATCTAGAAAGAAACGACTAATTTCCATAAATATTGATAAAAATAATAGCAATATGCAAATGAGTGTTAGTATAAGGTCACAAGTGTTATTTAGCTGTTGCACGGGAGTGAGAAATATGCACTGAAATTTACTTTGTGATATATACTGGTATCGTAAACTTTTATTGACATGGAACACATAATTTTGACAATACAAGGAAGCTTTAGTAAAATTCTTTTCGTAACAAATAAATGCAAATTCTTCCGGGATAAAACAAAGACTATGATATTCTCCGACTTTTTAACTATTTATCCAAAAAATCAAATCCATCCATCACTCTGTTACCGCGTGATTTTCCGATTTAAATTCAAATAACGATTTGATATAATATTTCTATAGTCCGATGTGATTATTCGGGGTGAAATAAACTGAGCATGCTCATTTATTTGATACCCGAAGTGATAAAATGATGGTAGTCTCAGATCAAAGGAAAAGCTATCGTACTTGCCCCATCATAAGGCTCACTTTCACTTCAATCCGTCCGCGCAGTGGATTGCGAACACTGAATCATACTTCATTCGCGAACAGGATTAAGTTCTCCAAGCAAAACCGTACTCCGTAGTCACTGCCGAATTAAAACTTACTGCTATTGCAACTATTTTGTTGCTCAGCGAAAGCCAAAGGATTAACACAATTTATCTTTAAAGTCCGTATAAGCTTTTGCAATAAAATGAATATCTTTTAAAGACCTGTTTACATTCGATCGCTTATCTGATCGTTGCTCGGGTGGAGTATTTTAATGTCCACATTATGAGCGTGTGTAAAGTCGACTTTATCAGTTAATGCTCGATTATGAATTGGCATTGCACACAATGAGGTGTTAAAATATATATTTAGTGCATCGGCGTAACATTTATTTTGTTGAAAATATTTTTGGATACACGTAAGTTGGTAATTGCTGAGTTGTCATGATAAAAGTGTTGTTGGGTCAATATTGAAATGGCCTTACGCCTTTTTGAATTAACTTTTGTTTAGTAAATCCTTGAATTTAAATTGATCCTTGTTGAGTTGTTTTCTGTAACAAGATATTTGATCACTTTCACGCTCAGGCGATATCTAACCACATATTTTGTGGATTCTCTTTTACTTCATGTCAGCAGAGACCGCATTACTAGTTATTACATTGTTTTATTATGTGATTAAACTTCCGAGCGAGTTTATGTCTTGAAAATGGGGTATAAAAATCCTCGTAGCGTGGGCTTATTGTAACTTACCATTCCCTACTGGATCACAAAAGTTGACAAAATGGATGGGAGCCATAATAGCTTATGTATTAAATTATGTACTTACAGTTAATTACATAATTTACTTGTTTCATTTATAAATTAAATACGTGCGTAAAACGCATTTATTGGAGTAAATTCTTTTTGTTAGGATTTCAAACATTTTTGTACAATATTTTTGGTTATGTGCTACAGTGAGTATTGCTCTTACAATTAAATTGGATTTATTTGTTAGATTAATACATTTTACTTATTAATATTAAACAATATTACTTACCAAAATAATCTAGGAACTTGTTCCGTACTTTATGGCAGTTAAAAATACAGCAAAATATTGCCATGACAAATATTATACAAAAAGGGATATAAAATTTTAACAGACCATCTTTCTTTGCAATTACTCCTCAATTGCTGAAAGCGATTTTCTTTCGCTTCGAAAGATGAATAGAGGTTTTTGGATTTTTGGATATGAATTCGTGGCAAGTGTAAGTTATGCATTTAAAATAAGCACAAATTATACCTGTACATTTTGGTACAAAACTAATCAATGTGTCTATAGCAGAAATACAGTATCGATGTCGATGTACCAACATAAGTGAGATTCGTTCACCCAGTCGCAAATGAAAATAAATTATACGATGACACAGATATAATGTGGTTTCATTGTCCAGCCGTGAATATTCAACGTAGTATTGTATTGGCAATGAAGAATTCATGATGTTTCTTCAAATAGTTCAAGTTATTTTTGTACGTGTGAATTTTGTGACGTCTTGTTGTAGAAGTACTGTATTTTCAGGGTTCCGTACCCAAAGGGTAAAAACTATTACTGAGACTCCGCCGTCCGTCTGTCTGTCTGTCACCATGCACTAGGCTGTATCTCATAAACCGTTATAGCTGCTGACAGCTGAAATTTTCATAGATGATGTATTTCTGATTTCTGATGACAACAAATACTAAAAACAAAATAAAATTAATATTTAATGGGTACAACAAGGTTAGGAGCTTTCTGCTCGCTTTTAATAATGGCAAGAGGAATGGTGCTAAGGTCCCCCTTAGCACCATTCCAACCCAACACGATACGGAACCCTTCGTGCCCGAGTTCGACTCGGACTTGGCCGATTTTTCTTTGATAATATTTATTTTAGGTAATATACAAGGTGTTTTTTTAGGTAATATGCAAAGTGCAAGAACTTGCAGATGTGTATTGTATATGTTCTTTATTATGAACAACTATTATTATGGAACTTTGAACATTAGCAGCTAATGTTTTGCGCATACGTCGGCGAGTAGTTTTATATTAGGTCCGGATACTGTCGAAAATTTTACCGAAGTCCAGAAAAATACCTGATAAGTAATAATTTATTATTTTGTAGTTTAATAGAGTTTTTTAATAGGATTCTCGCTTCGAGCAAATATCTAAAGAAGTGTCCGAGCTAAAACCCTGCCCAAGCTACGTAGTGGGCAGGCTTTTTAGTAAATCGATGCCTAAGTGCTCGGTTACAAGCACTATAATTAGGTGACATAACATCGAGATTAGAAAAAATGGGTCATTGTGCATTACATTATGTAAATATCTAAGTAGGTATGTATGACGGCGCTCGATCATTTTTTACTACTTTCACTTAGGGAATGTGCCTCTTTAGATATTTTTTCGAAGGATTCTCGAGAGGTACAGCAAAATAGAAAGTGTTTTTTCTAGGTAGAAGATGGCCGTCTTTGTCGAACGATATTTATTTTTCAGAAAAATCATTGCTTGGCTCAACCTGTAGTGCGAAAGGAAATTTCTCTCTCCCGTGGCACGATTTTTCATTAGAGTATTTACCTCTGAACGTCCATATACTTCACTTACAATTGTTGAGGAAAGAGCGGTAAGAGTAATCAAAATCATACAATTTATAAGTATATAATTTACGTAACTGGCATTATGTATCTAACAAATTATGCTATATTATTATGTTAGCACCAGGAAATTTTCATCTCCGGATACTACATTTTTCTTCTCGTTATTTATTATTAAAATGGTAATGCTTTTAAAGATCTTAAATTAAATATTTCCTGGAATTATATTTTAAGAAAACAAGCCAGTTTTAATCAATCCACTTTTATCGACCAAGGAGCTCTGATAAAAGTTATATCCTTCATTCGAAGAAATAAAATGAGGTTCAATGATTTTTGGTAGATAACAAGGCAACTTAATAATTAAGAGCCAAATAAAATAATATTTTTTTACCGAGTAGTTTTGACTGATTTTGCAGACAGTATTTTTTCCCTTCCCTGCAAGAGGGAAATATTTCAAGTGAGATTAATTTAATCTAAGTTATACTAGGTACATTAAAAATTGAGTACCGAAGTCTCGCCATATTATCTTTGTTATAATAACGAAAACTACATTCCAAACATATTTTTGAAAAAAATAAACAAGCTGTGACAGGACCCATTGCTTTGAACCGAGCAAGTTGCACGTCGCAGCATTCTTGTCAATAAATAGACAGTCTGATTTTTTGTTACTTACTCGGTTCGAAGGACCACAATCTTGAAAATTTTATTATTTAAGAGTAAGTAGAGTATGTAGGTATAAATAAAAAAGGAATACGATATAATGTCGGTAAAACAAGTATCGGACAACAAATACAATGTGATAAACATGCAATTAAAAAAGGTTACCGAGCCGACAGCGAGTGAGATACCGGTTACAAAGAAAAAAGCTCAGTTTCAAGTAGGTACGAGTACAATAAAGAAGATGATCATAAAATAAAATGATAATGTTATAATGGATTCGTTATACGCCTGACGGGAATTGCCAAGTCTTTTGAACACTTATAATTGGCTGCCTCAAGTCTTGTTCTTGACTGAATCTAGATGAGATGATGAATGCCTCGACGCTCGACGGTAAATTGAGGGAAATTGCGTTTAGCCGTCTTGAATGTATGAAATGAAAAAGTTGATTAATTTTATAAAAGATAGGTACTTATTTGATAGCTCTGGTTGAGAAAATAAAAACAATGGCGCTTACTTAATTTTATAATTTAATCTTAATTAGTACATAATTCTTCCTCGTCGTCGTTCCAGTCGTAGGACATCCACTGCAGAACATAGGCATCCTATAAGACCAGTTGGAAGCGGGTTGCATCCAGCGCGATCTTGCGGTCTTGATGAGGTCATCCGCCCACCTTGCGGGTGGACATTTTCGTAATTTTTCTCATTCAATGTAATTTCTAAACGAATAGGTGGACTAAAGTATACTACATTGTTCCTTGTATCAATAGTTTTAAATAAAATTAATCATAAAATTGCAAAAGATAGAATTCCATACTTATAAACTATAATATCTTCCATGTTTGATAATATAAACAACTACCTAAAACTGTCGAACAGCTGATGTTGCATATTTTCAAGGTTGTTCCTTCTGGCTTAGTGTCACCTTTGTCTTGTAGAGATATTTTCGGACCAAAAACAGCACTATCGTGGAATGTCATCTAAAGACCAGAGATGAAGAAATAACTTGTCCATGTTCTTGTTACTTGAATTAAAGTCTAACAAAAGTATCAATAACCGCTCCATAAGTCCATAACTAAAGGCCCCATAATTTCTTGCTCTGGCGATGTCGTTGAATAAATGTAAGAGCATTCCAAAGAGATCAAGATATCTGTATCGAAGCTACGTTCCGCGGCAAAAACACAAGTTTTATCACCAGTCATGTGCTCGCTGCCATCTCGAATGCATTTTAAATCATACAATATCTTGACAGGCACCTAAAGCCCCATTACCAACTTGTTTCAAAAGGGCTTTTGTTTTTTTAAGTCCCGAAGGAAGACATTCGGCGCCCGCGCCCGTGCATGGCGCCTTTCTCTGAAAGAAAGAGACAAACGCACGCTACAGAGTCAGTGGAAAAGAGGCAGAACAATAGCATTCCGCGTCACACACACAGGCCAAATAATTCCAATCCAGTTTGGTTGATGTCCGCCGGTCTATCGGTCGTGTCGGTCGGTGATGACGTTTTCGGCAGTGATGTAAACAAAAAACTGATGTTCTACTGTGTTTAAATGCACATTTCTGACTGAGTATGTGCTATAGAATGTGTTTTTACTGATCGTGCGGTGTTTTTAAAGGAATTCAAAGTAATTTGGGAGTGAACAGGTAAGAATAACCAAGAATGCAGTATATTCGATCTCGCGTCCCTCTTGCAGGAATGCGTGCACCTCACTCGGCGCAAGCGCACCTTGCCACGAATTTACTGTTCCCTCAATTATTTACTACAACACATCCGTTATCTTTCTTCAATTATTATCAAACCGTTAACCCTTCACAGTTCAGAAACAAAATGTTTCACTTGTTGAATCGTACCAAAACATTAATACCGGACAAGCTAGCGGCAAAAATATTCTGTCGTCTTCAGAAATTGAACTTGTGTTTTCCTATTACTGCGTTTGGAGTTTTTTTATAAATGTCAGTGACCCTTACCTAAATTCTGGGAAATAATCCGTAGCAGGTGGTCTCAAATTTTGGAAGGTTTCCTGAAAGAATAATTTATTTCCGACTGTCGGGAAAATATTATCTGAATCATGTTTTCTAAACATCTTGATATCATTGATGCAACTTATCAAAAGCAAAGTTCCTGAGATCTTCACTGAAACTAGCGCGATTTTCTGAGATTTCCAGATTTCGGTAGGTACCTAAGCCCGATTCCGATTTGATATGGATGACAGATTTACGGATTTGTTTGTAGGTATCTTATTCAAGGAGTTAAGTTTAAATAAAAGGGTTCTCTGTAGGGTAGTTAGGAACATACGTATCTAGTAATGAATACAAAGATAAATTAATGAAAGCAGAAATCAAAAAATTGTGCCTTGCAAGAGCCCGAATATTTTTCATACCTGTCTCTTGAATAAAGTTTCAAAATACTAATATACGAGTATTCTACTTAAATAAATTCATGTATTTCTATTAATGAAACAGAAATAAACACGATCCGATTGAAAACCTTTATTGGAGGCGATTGAAAATAGCATAACAGTCTGCTATCCAATATATAATTATATTATTATTAAATCAATATTCCAATCTATGGAGATGGTATGGGTGAAACCTGTTCAAAACGTTCCCAAGTTTTTTGTGACTGAAATCAACCGTTTACAAATTGAAAAATATAGTTTGAGGAACTTAATAGTTCACCGCCTATTGTTGGATTTGGTTCATATTTTTCCGAACATTCCTCTCAAGCTAATGGACTGCATTATAAACTCTGACTTAGGTCAAGAGAACCTATTACTGGCATTCTTATCTGAAGGTTTGTTTTTGCTCAGGAGATCAACCAGCCCATTCAATTTATAAATTAATTAAGTGGCTTTCCTATCAGCGTGATGTCATAATATATTAACGGTACGTTTGTTTGATGGAATCCTGATAGGTAATGTATTCATCTTTTTGTAGCTGACACCCATTTTCGGCACGAGACACTCATGCGCATGCGCAGCCATGGCTGTGGAATATTTAACAGCGCATACAGCCGTGTCTATGATAAATAAATAATAGATGTAGTCACGGGAAAATCCATTCAAATGCATTCATTTTATGTGAACAAAATGGTTGGAATCAAAAGATCTGTTTGAATTTAAAGTAGGTTATGCTGATGTTTACGTACGACGACATGACACTTGTGCTTACGTATTCTGAAGACAGAATTAATTTAATGATAAGACTTGTGTACGTGATCGCAGACATGGCTACACGAGAATAAATCACGATGCAAAATAGTGGTCTCGTTAATTAACCATGAAAGCAAGTTAGATAAAACTACTAGGATTAGCTAAGGAACATCTCCTTTTCAAAGACATGCTACTTCGTGTTCTGTTTTCGATCCATTTGAAACAATTCATTTTCCAAGTAGATATCTATACCTACGAGTACCTGATAAGCTAATGTGTCTGTGGATAATCAAATAAAATACTCACATGAGTATTGGATAAACTGGAAGAAATCGGAGAGTTCACAAATGCAGTCACATAATGTGCGGACTACTTATAATCTGATACGCTATGCGAAGATGACAGCTATGTTAGGCTTAGAAGTGGGATTATCAACAGAAATTGCATTCTCAGCCTGCAGCGGCTTAAGGCTTAACGGCTCGCGATGGCCGATTGAGATTCCTATCTCAAGATGTGGCCGCACCATTTCTTCGTGTGATATCCGAGAGCGCTGCGAGACAAACGACGCATTCATTCAAACTGGTTCCTCTGTGAAACCAGAGAGCTTATTGGTGGTTCTCGGGGCGTGGACTGCAGCGGATTCTCGCAGATGAAGTGGGTTGAACGCTGTTGGTAACTGGACCAAATAGCGAATATATTTAGTTTGTTAAACAACCTTTTTAGTGGTAAATAAAATGCATGATATAAAATGTAGCAAGTCTCTTTAGATCCTTATGTCGAACTTCCGCACGCAGGCGGCTTTGTTTCCCGAACCATAAGGTGTCTTGGTCTTTTAAAGGTTTCATCTTCGACCACATCGTCGCTTACCATCAGGCGAAATGGAGTCAACCGCGGACTCAGTATTCACAATTAAAAAAATGTGCTTATACATAAAAAACCTATATTAACAACACAAGCAGAAGACTGTGGAAGTTTCAGTTTGCTTAATTACATTTTGATGATGTCGAAGAAAAGTGCCAGGCGTCCGTTATTAGGTAGGTACCTACCTACTAAAGTAAAAATAGTTCCGTGTTTCACTTTGGGCGTAAAAAATAAAAAGGTATAAAGTATCAATCTATTATATAAAAGGCTTCCCTGAGTGACTGACTGACAGACAGCCTACAGCCCAAACCGCTAAAGATAGGAACTTGAAATTTGGAACAAAGATACATTGGACCACGTAATGGAGCACTAAGGACGGAATTTTGGAAAATCGACCTCTAAAGGGGTAAAACGGGCCCTTTTCGTTTGTATGTAACTTTTTATTCCCTTTATCGATTGACTTGAAACTTTGTACACATGCTACTCAAACAAAATAAAAGTTACGTTTGTTCCTATTTTTCCGAATATTCCTTATCTAAGGGGTCAAATTGGGTCCCAAAGTTGGTGAAAAAAGCGTCTATTACATCTAACGAGCTGAACGGTTATGTATGAAATTTGGTATGGAGGAAGCACACAACATGTTTCAACACAGGAACTATTATTATCCCGGAAATTCTATGGGGATCCTTTGGGTTAACCAAAATTAATCAGTTTAGGCTACGACCCAATCCGCTAAAGATAGAGACTTGAAATTTCGAACATAGGTACAATGTTAATGAAGCACAAAGGACGAAAATTTCGAAAAATCGACCTCTAACGGGGTAAAACGGGCCCTTTTTGTTAGCATTTATTTTTTTATTACCTTTACCGATTGACTTAAAACTTTGTATATATGCTTTACAAAGAAAATCAAAGTTACGTTTCTTCCTGTTTTTCCGAATTTTCCTTATCTAAGGGGTCAGATAAGTTCCCAAAGTTGATGAAAAAGCATCAATAATTACTTCAGACGAGCTGAACGGTTATAAATGAAATCTGGTAGGTATGTAGGAAGCTCACATGTTTCATTACAGTAACTATTTTATCCCGGAAAATCTAAAGGGCTTCTTAGCAATAGCCAAATTATCAATTATAAAGCTAAGATAAAAGGGATTGAAAAGGAATTCTAACGAAATTTGGTACAACGCTAGACAATAACACAAATTACCACTTGGGGTACTGCTATCCCGGAAAAATTCTGTGGGTCCTTCAGGATATCAATTTCCAAAAAAAAAGTACTAAATGACTGTTCGAAAACCGATGCAATATTGTTTGAAAATAGCTCACCCTTTTAACTAATATATAATATGACTATTAACGTCCTGGGAAAAGTCCCGGATTCCTTGTCTAACGCTAGACCAAACATCCTATATAAGCGTGAAAAATAACTTGATCGCGTTTTTTTTAAACGTAGTGAAATATCTAGAATTAAATTGAGAGAATTTAGATCTTTCAATGGGGGCAAAATGGGCACCTAATAGTTTATGAACGATTTTATTTTGTGAGCCAATAGACTTGAACTTAGGTACATACGGATCAATAACTACTTACTTTACTATGGGAACTACCCTGAAAAAGCGAAAATTACCCATTCTTTACATTTTGTCGCGGGTCGATGTTTTTTTTTGTATTGAACAGCTAATTTTATTTACGTGATTTCTGGGTTGGTACCATAGTAAAAGTTAAAAAATGATGAGTATAATGGAATCCTAGAACATGCCGGTCGTCTAGATGTAGGTGCGCTATGTATTTTTCAAATAAAATGTACCTTCTTGTGTGCTACATTTTCGTCTGTACTTGGTCAGAGAATGTCTGAAAGTCCTACAAGTGTCTCGACCACTTTTGACCGCGTAAACGGTTTTGGGCGAGATTGTCATTGGGTTCAGAATAATCGAAATTAAATTTCTAATGACTTAATGAAACATGATGAATACCTGTACTGTGTTACATTGAGATCTTACTACTAATCACAAAAATATTAAATTATCAGTTAAGTCCAATATGGCCATAAAATAATCATTAGAACATGAAAAAATTATACAATCATTATTATTCAATTTAATTCGAATATTTTGCAATTTATCATCTAAAAATTGTCGTACTCCATAATAAGCTTTAGACACAAGTAAATTTAAGCAAATACTGAGACAAAGCAGGCCAATCCGTGGGCTAATTATTATCCTTGCAAGTAATACGACAACGTGGGTTAAACCAAGAGCTGTTATTTTAAGCAAAAAAAGTACTAAGACAACGCGGGCCAAAACTTTGGGAAATTACCATTTAAAGTAAGTACTAAGAAAATGCGGACCAAACCGCGCACCATTATCATTTTGAGCAAATACTATAACGACGCGGGCCAGACCATGGGCTATTATCATTGCAAGCAATACGACAACGCAAGCCATACGGCAGGCTGTTGTAATTTTAAGCAAGTACTTAGACAACGCGAGCCAAGCTACGTACCATAAAGTACCATAATAAGCAAGTACTAAGAATGCGCAGGCCAAACCGCGACCTATTATCATTCTAGCTAAACACTGGGACAATGAAGGCCAAACCGTAGGCAATGCCTATTACTTGAAAAGATAATGCCTAAGCATTATCTTTTCAAGTAATACGTTATACGACAATGCAGGCGAAACCACGAACTATTATTATTTTAAGCAAGTGCCAAGACAACGCGGGCCTAACTGTGGCTTATTATCATTTTAAGCAGTTACTCAAACAAAGCGGCCAGACCGTGGGCTATTATCATTGCAAGTAAAACGACAACGCGTGCCAAACGGTAGGCTATTATTATTTTGAGGAAGTATTAAGACAACGCAGGCAAACCTGCGTGCTATATTAATTTATTACCATCTTAAGCGAGTACTAAGAATACGCAGGCCAAACCGCGACCTATTATCATTTTAGCCAAATACTAAGACAATCCAGGCCAAACCATAGGCATTATCCTTGCAAGTAATACGTTATACGATAATGCTTTGCTAAACCACGACCTATTATTATTTTAAGGAAGTGCCAAGACAACGCCGGCCAACCGGCACAGCCTTTTATAATTTTAAGCAAGTACTAAGACAAACGCGGGTCAAACCATGGGCTATTTTCATAAGCAAGTACCTGTCTACTAAGACAACGCGGGCGAAGCCGCGGGTTTTAAGCTAGTTGTGAATAAAGGCGTAAAAAAATAAAAAGTTATGTCATCAGAAAATTATAGTATTGCAATAAATAATATTTTCTCCAGCCGGGCTAGGATGCACACGAAGTAATATTTCTTTAGTCGTGTCTGAACGAGACAGCGTTATGGCAAAGTATATATCTGTCACTTTTTCACACGTCGAAAAGAGTTCTTTTCGTGGTCGCATGCTGGACTAGCAGGAATAGTGTTCGGAATCGTTTACAGTGCTTTCGAATATGAAGTCGAGCTACAGCTTGTGGCTTCATGAAGTTGTGTCAATCCTCTACTTTTGTAAAATGGCTCTATAAAACTCAATACCTAACTGAATGATGTGATGATAAACCAAGAGATGATCTCAAATAGGCATGCCGTCATGTTCTTAATAGATTGTAATCGGCAGTAAATATGCCATTCCGTCTGTGTGGGCCGTTATTATCAATATCGATTATTACGAACTCTATCAAATATGCCGATTCGATCAGAGTCGTAACTATCGTTCCTTCCCAGACTAGCTACACGCAATGAAGTGTAATTATGGGGCAGAAAAAGGTTGTTTTGTGGTGCCGATGATAAAACTTACCGCTGTTGGGCTCGGCGCAGACGGGCCAATAGCCAGGGCCACCGGTGCAGGTGGCGACCGCGCGCGCGCTACCGCTACTACTATAGCGAGTGGCCGCCACCGGCCACACGATTTTTTTACATTTTAATTAAAATGTATGAAAATTCGTGTGAACTGCTTGTTGGCGGCCACCACCGGTGGCGGTAGTCGATGGCCCGTTTGCGCCAAGCCTTAAGGTGCCTAGTGTGCCTACTGACGATATACCTACTAGAATGGATAACGTCCTGCCATCAGTGTTATACACATAGGTACTAATTTAGCGAAGTCAAGTCTCCATCCAAGTAGAAGTGTAATGTTTTATACCTTTTATTAAGTTCCTTCCGTACTTCAAAAGGAAAGAAACGGAAGCCTTGAAGGACTTTTTTTTTTGTAAAAAAGGTTAAAAATAAGATAAATGTTCATAGGCATTTAAATAACTTTAGAGAATATCATCCCATACTAAAACTTGATCATAAATATCAGTGCAATGACAGGTATCCTAAACTTTAGGACCTAAAGTAAGTCCGCCGTGCGCCGTCTAGAATGAGCTACCTACCTACACTTGTAAACATAGGTACACCATAATGAACATATACCTACATAACCTATAAATAGTAAAAACTATACCCAACTGCAAGGATTAAGGAAGCTATCACAGATAACACAGCAAACAATAGAACATGCTCTATGTCCTAGCAATGGCTCTTCAACGTATGGGCGTCCATAGAATTCGAGATACTGTGGTAGCCGAAACAATAACAGGACATTTCAAGTGCCTATAACAAACAGACGCAGCTTTTGTTGTAGAATAACGGACGGTATTTCAAAAATATGCACTACTTCCATACATTTCGACGATATTCATAAAACTTTCTGTTTGGAACCGCAGATTTTTACGTATTTTTGCCGTTGGCTCCATAGTAAAACTAGGTCAGTGTGGTAAGTTAAATCTAAGTATTTACTTCTAAGTAAAGTTTTATGCCATATAAAGTTTTAAGTTTATGCCAAATAAAGTTTAGTAGCCGATAAAATCAATCCAAAGAAAATATTTCAGACTCTGAAAATGTTTACTTAAGTTGGGTATGAGTTAAGCAAACTGCGATTACCATATAAGTTTTATAACGATGTTAGTTTAGTTGTTAGCGTATTTTTGCTTCATTAAACAATAAAAATAAAGAACTTTACTGCACAAATTGGTCCATTTTTGGTTGTTCGGATTTTCGGATCCTTTTTAAATAACACTCCTTTTTTAGGCAGCCGTGTAAATGTAGGTACCTTTTAACCGCGAAAATAACTTAAATACGAGTACTCGTAGGTACACACAGTTCTACAATATGATCGCCCTGACGCAGGTGTTAGTACCAGTGCAGGGGTACATGGTTCGATTCCCGATAGGGCAGATTTGTGGATGATGAATTTCCTTTCATTTTGAATACGTAATTTGGTCTGCGTGTAATTTGTTTTACTCTATGGCGCCCCCGAATACAGGTAAGCGTAGGGGAGGGCATGAGTGTGAAACGTTAATAGCAACCCGAAAAACATCACCCTCTTTTTATCAATGTGATAAAATTGATAAAAAAAAGGTTGCACCACTTGCACCTCATTTAGGCACGTGTCATCTCGAGCGCGTGCTGAACAATAGATGAGATTACATCAGATACTGCACTGCAGCGCTCCTCAGCGGACTTCCTTCCTCCAGGCCGGGTGGTCCGCACTGCTATTGTTCCTGTCACAGATGCTTAGAGATGAGCTATGGTGACATGAGAGATGGGCTATCAGATCGAACCTCTCGAGCGAGGTGTCATAACCCATCTCTCACCACATGGCGCGGGAGCTCGTACGAAGCAGCACTCCCAGGTTCCCGCAAGAGCGAGTTGTTATGAGTCATGATAACAGCAGAGATGCCATGACGCTTCACTATAGCTAGCCACCTACGGCAAAATGTCCCAAAAAGCTTCCTATCTAAAATGACATCTACGCCTAAGCGCTATCATAAATAATTATTTAGTACTCAATCTTACAGTCCATGAAATAACCTTCTCATAAGCTCTCACACAATAGTTAATTTTGCATTGCGTGTATCGAAAATATCTAAGCATTTTTGTTGCGTATGAGCTTTCGAAGCGTACTTGGTGTATGTATAGACAACTAAAGTTAATCTACTTATTCTTACCTAATCGTGGCTATGACCACAACTCTGAAATCGCGAAATTAATAATTTGTTCCAACGATATTTCTTTGCGCACCGTGTAAGCCAACGAACCTTTAGTATGAAACCGTCGATTTTGTCTCAATTTGAGGGATGGTCTCATAATTAAAGTTTGTAATTGATAATTACAATTACATCTTAAAGTTTGTCCGTCCATCTTCTACAGAAACACCCGTATCAGCCCGTATCAATATTTCGCATTTTGACTTTGTGAAAGCCTCTCTATCGATATCTATAACACTGCCATTGTTCCTAGCTTAAGGACACTCCGTATCTCCCTAGACTGAGAGAGTACCTACTACCTACGTAGGATAGGCTTGAAAAGGGATGTATGGAGCAATAACTCTAGTTGTTTATATGATTTATTGCTCAATTTGCGTGGGGCGAAGTTATAACAGCCTAGAGTACAATTTTGTTGATATCTTCACTTTTCTTTCTGTGAATTTTATTATGGGAAATGTAGGTCGTTTTGTAAGTCGAATGGAGTGTCTGTTAGCTTATTCTTATGTTAAAATCTTTTCATTGAGGTTGACGTGGCGTTAAAGTGATGGAAACTGGTAATATTTTTCGTCAATTGCTCTAAAATTAGTTCTGGTCAAGGAACATAAATTACAGATTCTGGTCCAGTATTTTAACTAGACATTTATACATACTTTAGCCACTATCGTCTTTATCTATATTATACTCAATTTATTTGACCCAGAAAGTGATGTTCCGAATCACGATTTCTGGAAAAGGTACAGGACAGTACTTATATACGAGTACGGATTTGGAGCTAAAACATACCGGAAAACAGAATAAGACAAGTAGATAGGCACCTACACAATTCTAGCTCATTTAGGCAAGATTAAAGAGGAAGCTTATAAAATGAATCCTGACCTCTCTTACCCGTCGATTTTCATAACGATAATCACAAGCACGTGCCACAGAAGAAAACATGTAGTGCCGGAATAGTTACTTCCCACGCCAGGGTGGGCTGCTGTTTCTAAGGCCTAAATTAGGTAAAATAACCGTGATTCTACTAAAACCCGTACCCCTGCCTGGCCAGCAATACATTATTTCGTAAGGAGGTAATTCCCTCGGACGTAGGTACGAGTATTAAACTTGATAAGAGGAGTAGGTAGAGTCGTAAAGACCGTTCAGTGTAAAACTGCACGCGCCACTGTGGTAGCTACTTTTCGGAAAAGATTTGACTTAAATATTGAAATGTCTACTTAGGTACGTGTAATCGAATGTAATTGCACAGGTCTTACTGCAAGCATACGGGTAAAAAAATTCAGTATCGTTCCTGTTACGAGCTAAAGCAGTCGTGATAGTGGAGGAGCGTGCAGCTTTAGACTGAACGGTCTCTACTTCTACTGTATCAGCCTTTTTTTTAATAGTCCACTGCAAGACGTAGGCCTACCCACGAAGGACGGTTGGGTCATTTCCACCACACTGGCCCAGTGCGGATTGGTGGATTCACATACGCCATCGAATTACGGTCTCTACTTAGGTAGATTTAAGATTTCTAGGTTTAATACTTCTAGGTAACTAAGATTTCTATATTCACCTTCACCCTTAACGTCGCTTCCCGCTGTCTGTCCGTCCCTAAATATGCTTAGATCTTTAAAACTATGCAACGGATTTTGATGTTCTTTTTTTAAAAACATGATTCAAGAGGAATGCTTACATGTATAAAACATGCATAATATAGTAGAAAAACTCTGATAATTTTAGAAGCTTCAAATGTGATGTAATAAATAAATGTTTTTGGGCTCACATTGCAAACGCACATTGCACCCGTGCGGAGCCGGGGCGGGTCGCTAGTTGTGTATAAGAGTAGGTACATAGTACCACTTTATAAAAGTTGTGCGGAAATCAACTCAAGTTTATGTTGCTTCTCAATAACTAAGGAGGTAGGTATCGATGTTAGCTATCCCTTAGATTTACGACTCAATAGGGCAACAGAGGCGCGGTCCCCTAGGCACTAAAAATACAGTAGGTTGATCCTTAAACGTTTTAGGGCAGAAATAAAATGTATAGTTTGTAAGCTCTTGTTGCTCTTGATTTTTTGCAACGATAAAACAAGATGTTTTATCTAAGCTACGTACGCCTTCATGTTCGAAAACTACTAACGAATCTAACGATACAGCAACTTTAACAAAACTTTCAACAAGTTTCCCAAATCATCTGTATTTTTTTGTGAATGTTTGTGATGTAATTTAAGGATGTTCTTTTTTATTTTACATAGGAAATATTATAGAGATTTTCGTATTTTTTTGCGTCGTTTTTGACCAACTCGAGTTAAGTTTATATTTCACATTATACGCAAAACTTATGCGGCTGGTGCAGTGCATATTTTTATCCCCAGACGAAAAAAGGAGTGTCTTCTTTTATACATATTTGTATGGCATCGCACCAACGAATGAATAAATTTAGATTTTTTGAGAGACTTTATCACACCCTGACCTTATGTAGACAAGAAAATCTGGTTCTAAGTTTTTTTATTTCATACTAAACTTGTGCTATACAGATACTTAGGTATTAAAAGTTCCTTCGTTGTATTAAATAATGATACCTAGGTTACCTAAGCATCGTTAGGAGCTGAGCACTAACGAAATTAAAGTTGTAGAGGCGCAATTTGCAGTTTTCTAAGAATTAGAGTATATTTACCTGCAAAGGAACGACTGCAGAACCAATTAACTGTATTTGAAACAAGAATAAAAGTAAAGTAACGAGGTATTTACTGTGTAAGTAAACTAAATTATAAATAAGGCGTTCATTTTTCCATAAGGTTCGGTGAACACAAATATGTTGTACCTACACTAGATCCCACACTAGGGCGACCAGTGGCGTGGGACCTAGGCTCTTTCTTGTCATTGTTATGTTATCAATTAAAATGACTTTTATTTACACATAAACTTAGTCTAACATTCATAGTGCACAGGATGGAAACTGGTGTGCCTACTCTTAGTATGTTGTGTATACTTATAGATAAATAGGTGTACCAACGCTACATACATGCATCTGTACCTAAATAAATGTATTTATCATCCATCATCATCCATCCATCAGCCATAGGATGTCCACTGCTGTACATAGGCCTCCCCTATGGATCTCCACTAAGACCGGTTGGTAGCGGCTTGCATCCAGCACCTTGTGGGTGGACGTCCTACGCTGCGCTTGCCGGTAAGTGGTCTCCACTCGAGAACTTTTGGACCCCATCGGTCATCAGTCCTCCGCGATATGTGCTCTGCCAGCAACTGCATTTCAACTTGCCAATCCGCTGGGCTATGTCGGTAACTTTGGTTCTTTTGCGAATCTCCCTCATCCCTGTTTGATCTCGCAGAGAGACTCCTAGTGGTAGTGATAGACTATAATTCAAAGGTATGCTACGTATTATAACCACAGTTATCTGCACTTGTTATATGTAGGTAGAGGTACTAATACCTACCAGTAGATGTAAGGAGATATAACCCTTAGCTCGGTGAAAGTTTCTTAATTTAGTGTCTCGATGCCAACACAACTACCATCTGTGGACTTGCTCGAAACTTGCTTCGAACCCATACTTGTTGAAGCTTTGTTGCAATCGGGAAGTAAAATGCAAGCAAAAGCTCCTTACTCCTTCATAGTGTACTAATATCGCGTACTTAACAGCGCATCTTACATGATATCCTAGCGCTAGTTTAACTCTGATATTCCTTACGTTGTTGTAATCTCATTGGTTATTCCTTACTGGTCACCGAAATGAAGCAACATTCAGTATTATATCCCCATTCTTGAGATGGGTGACCGCCGCGCCGGTGTGATTTCTAACTGAGCGCCATTGTGACTTAGATGATAAATATAATATTGTAGACTGTTTACTTTAATCATTACCTACATCCTGCCTAAATACCCTTATCCCACCGTGTCTTTGGTAAATTCGACGACGTATACAGGAATCGGAAAATACCGCAATGCCTGAAATCCAAGCTTTTTAACCAATGTGTACTGCCTACAATGGCTTTGGTGCTGAAACATGGACGCTGACTGTGCACAGAGTGAGAGTCGCACAAAGGGCGATGGAGCGGGCCATGCTAGGCATTAGTTTAAAAGACCGAGTCCGTTATACGGAAATCCGACGATATACAAAGGTTGCAGATGTTTGAAGCCGTAGTACACGACGCAGGTGGCGCTGGGCAGGAGACGTGGCCAGGCGTGATGATGGAAGGTGGAGTAGATCTCCTCTGACTGAGTGGCTTCCAATAGCAGACAGGTGTTCCGTAGTCAGACCACCAGCCCGATGGGTCGACGACATTATATCCATCGCGGGACACGCGTGAATGAGTTCAGTCCACGACAGGGAACACTGGCACAATGGAAAGGAGGCCTTTACCCAGCAATGGTTCGATACAGGCTGATGATGATTATGATGATCGTGCATCGTCCACTCCACCTATACGAACTTACTTAGTTTATTACTTACTTACTTACTTAGCGCGCGGTAGGTATATCTATTTAGTAGCCAAATTAAGCTAAACCAGTTTTTGTTGACTTCTCAAGACAACTAGACGTACTCGTACATAAGATAACTATCTGGGCGTGTCATCTCTTTCAACACAATGCAATGCCTACAATGGCTGATCGTATCAGCTTACTCCTGAGTGCCGGTTGCACACTAGTCATGACACTACACATTGAATTTTGATTAAAATTTGTAGTTCTGATAATATTGTGATATAAAAGTTCATCGAATCGATGGATGAGCAATTATTTGTTTAGAAGGAAAACTTCTTGATAGAAATCAATATTTATATAATCCATAAAAGTTCATGCAAGAATTTATATTTCCAATACATACTCGTATTTTGAACTTTATATGTGTATAACGCTTTCAAAAATGTTATTTATTTATTTATTATTTATTTATTTGTTTATAGGCGAGCAGTTTAAACTGATGTGCCTATATCAAGCAGAGTCGAATAAAATTAGTATTTATCTGTCAAGGAAATTTTTTCCTTCTTTATCCAAAGATCCAGTCTATTCTTAAATGTGTTTATGGTCTTTGCTGAGATTACATCCTCAGGCAACCTGTTCCAGTTGTAAACCACTCTGTTGCAGAGGATGTGGTTTGCAGTGTTGGTTTGTGATGGTGTAGGCTGCAAGAGGAAATTATGGCGTCTGCTGTCGCGTATGTTTTCCTTTAAGAAATTAACTCTAGAACGCTATCATCAATCCATGGTTTATTTTTTATTGATTTAGATCTTATTTGCCGTAAAGGCGCATATTTGTCTGTCGTAACATTGATAGCATTCAAGATACCATCCCATAGTTGTTCAGGATCATCAGTCTCGCTCACCGCTTGCAAGGTCCTAAACAAATCGGATTGGATTGTTCCCCTAGGTTCCTACTCTTATTCCCATTTATTAAGTACTTAGTCTTCTTTAGGATTCCTACGAATTGGATAAAATCATGGTTTTTCGCTTGAAAATCGACCCTAGCTCGTAGACGATAGATTAACACTATCGTAGCATAGGCCAAAGTCTACAAAGAAAGTGTGAGAAGAAAAAAAACGTGGGAGGAAAAATCTGCAACAACCTATAAAATTAAATATGATATTTTTTTGACCGTTACCCGCCTTGGTCATTGACTAATTAAGTTATTTTAACATTTCGTTCATAAAAGGTCAAATTGCTCGTTTCCACACGTTGGTTCAAAAGCTCGGAGGGCCAATTTTAGCGCTGATTGCTGACACAAAGACTCCCAGACCTCATGACATTCAAGCTTCCCTCACCGAATTTAGAAGGTAAAATATTTTTAAAATAGCCGCTTGCCTGTCTCTATGCAAAGTTGTCTGATTTTATCTAAGCAGCAGAGTTCGTAGCACGGAAAATTCTTGGTAAAAAGATATTGGAATTGATTTTGCTAAAGTATTAAGTAGATTTAGGTACGACTAAATAAGATTTAATCTTTTTGCTTAACTTTAATATTTTTGAAATGTGAGAAAAATAACAAAATAGTGGAGCTGTCTTTATATTTTAGAAGAAGAAAGTGTTATCGATTTGTTACAGTTCTTTGTTTTTAGTTAATGTTAACTTAATAAAAATATGTCGCCATACTTCAACGATGTCTTAAAAAATGGGGTTTCTACAAATGTTATTATTTTAATTTGACGAAGTTTTCAGACAATTTGTTTAAAAAAACACAAAATATAAGAACCTTAGTATTACATACTATTTAGTTATGTATAGGATTGCTCATTTAAAGTTTTGAAATATCTCTCTCGTAAAAATTATCGACGTAAAATAGCAGTTCTTATTTCTTGCCCCAAATACAGTCCCTAATGAAGGCAATGTCCCAAATCAATATGTTCTAAGCGTATTTGTTTTGAAACTGGATCGCTGTCATCGATCCACGTGGAGGGGAGACCACACACGCTGTTCCGGCTTGCATTTACCGATCTCGGCTGAACTTGCGCAAGTGGCGACTATGACTCGAGCTGTGGCATGAACACTCAAGCACGTGCTAACTGCGACATCGAGATTTCAAGAATAATGGCTGTTCGAAATCAGTTTTGGAGATCATTGTACACTTACACACCATCACACTAATATTGTAAAGATAATTGTCCGCCTTGCACCTTACCGATCTCAACTTAACTTACGCAATAAATGGCAACTACATATATCGCGAGCTGTGGCTTCAAGACTCAAGCATGTGATGGTCGCGACATCGAGATTTCAAGAACGATGACTGTTTGTAAACAGTTTTCAGATCAATGTACATCCACCTACACTTCTACATCTATCCTAATATTGCTGATTAAAAATGATTTGCAATAAGATCGATCGTAAGCGCCTCGCACCAGCGAGACCCTACACCGCGCTAGAATAGAATTTTCTTTAGATATCTTGAAAACTAGTTCCAAACAGCCACTAAGTGGGATCTCTAGAACGGCACATAATACAAAATTTGCTATGTACCTACGCCAGTTGAATGGGTGAATATTCAATAACGATTAGTAATGCAGCGCTACCGCATGTTGGTAGAGCCACGGTAGAGCCGCGGTAGCATTAGGCACATCCGATGGATCCGGTTCCGTAGACTGCCGTAGAGCATTGGAGAGCTCGATGTAGAGTGCAGAATCTCGAATGTTTACCTCATTAAATTCACCTATGCCATGCGACCAACTTCACTGCCGAGCTGCATTCGAGCGCTACTGTAGCATTTCCTGCAATAATTTCTTTATCCTTGTGGATGATTTTAGTTCTATTATTTGGTAAGCTTTAAGAATATTATGGTTTTGTATCTAATTTGTTACGGTTGGTAACTGTCTGTATTAATATAATTCTACATTGAATGCAAGTAGGAATATTATGAAAAATAAATTTGTATTACTAAAAATAACTTTATTAGTAGTTTATTCAAAAGTTTTCTGTGTTTAAAATAGCTGCAAGATATTATTTATGCGATAGATATAAATTTTGAATTGGACTAGAACTGGTTTTGAGAATAGAACTAAAGAAACCCATAGTAATAATCGGCGTAGTTATTCTTTCAGATATTTTTATTAAAGTTGGCATGGGAGTGTCGGCCAGTTTAATCATTTATACTGAAGTGTAGGCATAATTTATCAATTTATGTCAGAGTTGGTCATGTTGATTGATGTTGTATAACATTTGTATTATATCCACCTACATAACACACATTCTGCCTTATGGTAAAAAAATTAGAGACCTCCATGAATACATAATTTATATGAAAACATAGTAGATACAATATCTATAGAGGTAAATTACGTAGCAGTGGCCGTACATAAATAATCTGTAAACAGAAAAGCTGCAATTAAATCGTGGCAAAGATAATTTGAAAAGAGATTTTAATGTTAAAATTCAGACATAAATAAGTCCAGCAAAAGTAATTAATTAATAGGTAAAAGTAAAATAGTGAAAAAAACCCAATAAGACCTAGAAGACAGCTAAAAAAATGAACACATCACATAAACAAAAAAACCTGCAGTTAAAGCTAGGCGATGAGAACTCGAAATGAGTTGTGCTTGCTAAAATTCAGACATGACTCTAAAAAAAAATACAAAACAATAAGACCTCCATGACAGTTAGGTAAAATATATTCTACACATCACATAACACTGGCCGAATAGAAGCTGTAAACAAAAAAGCTGCAATTAAATCTAGGCAATGAGATTTTGAAGGGTTTTTTTATTGTTCCACGGCGTGCGGTATGCGGGCTCGTACGATTGTTTAACGACAGGTCCGAGAGAAAGGGCTCGTTCTTTCTTTTCATTCCATTTTATTGAGAGCGCCCGCTTACTTGCGCAGGGTATGGAAACTTGAAGCAGAAATAGAAACCACGTCAAAATTTATAGCCAGTCTGATTTACTCATGTACCACGTCAAAATTATAGGGGGTCAAGAACGGTGACTACTGAGAATGGTAACAGTAGCAAATTCAAAAATAGTTTTCGTTGTTTTTTTTATTACATTTTGAAACTACAGAAAATACATGATATCATATTTGTTTAAGTGCAATTTTTGACCGATTCTGTGGTCCAAAAGAATTAGTAGGTACACAGCATGGTACAACTACAACTTACAAATTATTACAAATTTTGATACTTATTAGTCAACTGGTGCGTCTAGATTGTTTTTTTCATACCGATTCTTTGCAGACTCGATTTTCAATGATTTCTGTTCTGGGTCTGCATGTTAGTTATCTTTATGTGTGCTCTTGTGTGTATTCCAGACACTAAGTGTAAACCTCAGTAGGATTAAAGATTAAGAGACGTTGATTATTTACTTTTGCTATTGTTATCGAAAAAGAGAGATTTCACACTAATCTTAAATTTTGAACTGCATTAAACTGCACTGCAGTTAAAACTGCATCTTGTTTAGTTTACATGAGGTCTGATGTACATTTGGTATGTAACATCGACTTGTCATTTTTTAAATGTAAAAACACCATTTGAATATTTCCACGTGCTAGTACTCACCATAACTGAATACTTACACTATTATTATATCCCGGGAGGTAAACGCAAAAAATTGCAACTACTTTCTAAAAGCTGAATGTTTGATATTACGTTGTCATGGTAGTGTACAACAATACCCCGGATTCGGTCAGCTGGGATGCTTAGCGTTTGGTGGGAATACCCTGCCTGATGGTAACAGGCAGCGGTTTAAGTGGTTATCCCCACCAAACAACAATCATAGCAGCTGACTGAATCCAGGGTATTGTTGTACACCACCATGACAACGTAATACCAAAAATTCAACTTTTAGTAAGTAGTTGCAATTTTTGCGCTTACCTCCCGGGCTATAAGCGTTACTTGCAAGGAAGTAGCCAGGTAGAGCTATAAAAGGCTGGCACCTGTTGGTCGCAACATGCGACAACTAAATGCCTTCAACCCGTAGCATTTCACACCTTTCGGATTGACGTGTGTACGGTAAAAGGAATTTTAAGCTTCCGGATACGATCAATGATCGCTGAACTTAATACGTGCCTACCTATTTTTATATCGTACTCCAAATACTAAAAAGGTAACTAAAAAGCTAAAAAGGTACTGGAAAGAACTAAATCACAAAACTGCCGATTTTATATTAGCCTCCTAACTGGGAAATTAGCATAAAAAAGTCATTGGCATTTGCGAATTATTTTTTGACTAGTACCTATACAATACATGACATTTTCTCTGATAAGCAATCTATTGTTAATAAGCGATAGCCAAAGGATGCAAAAGAAGGAATGTTGTATTTTCAAATTCAAACAGAAACGGAAAAGCAAAATACAAAACTTAATCACAAGATTAAACTGTAACTTCAAAAGTTACGGAGCGGTCTGTGAATTTAAAATTAAACAAAAATGGTATGAACTCTACAATACCATTTTAATATATTTTTTTAACAATGGTTGTCTACAATCGAACTTCAAATAGATCTACAGTCTACCGCTTATACTAAGCGCCACACGTCGGCGGATGAGAAGTTAGCTGTTAGATGACACTTCGCCGTGATTCGCTATTTATAGCGCATGTGTGCACAATGCCGACGCCGCGTGGCGTAGTGTTGAGCATGGGCGTAGGGAGCGCGCGGTAGGCATGAGTCTCGTCTCGTCTCTTTGGCTCCCGCGCATACCTAAATTTCGGCTTTTGCGCAGCGTTCTGCGCATGACTTCCCATCCGCCGATTTGTGTAGCGCTTAGTATATCTAGCCAGTTTTGTGTAGCATGTAGATAAGTAGGTAGGTATTATTAGAATGTTTCTAGCAAAAAGAAAATCATAGCGATGACAAGAGCCTAGACATTGATGACCAACATCCTGTTTTTGTTCGCGGAAGCATACCATCGGAAGTATCCAGCTTGTCCACTCCCAGAGCCTCCAAAGGAAACGTCAGCGCGTACGTAAAGGCTGTCCTCGACCGTCCCTGAATAGAATCCTAATTTACAGGGTTGCCAGTGCTATTGTTCTAAATTTCCCATGAAATTTAGAGAATGATAAAAAAATTGTCAGATAATCTGGGTGGTTTTTGGTACAAAGCGCGCTATAAATATATACCTTTGCACCGGAAACCGTCAACGGCGCGGCGGGTTGTTTGACTTGTTAGGGTAGTTGAATTCGCATTTTTGTATATTGTATTTGACATCAAATAAGTAAATATTTTCAGAGAGATCAACAAAGACTTAATTTTTTATTTAGCTGGGTAAATTAGTAAAAAATGTTAAATAGATAAATTTCGTACTAAATCTAGTGGTATTGTATTATTCGATTAAGTCGAGACACAGTCATCTGTGTCTCTTCTCTACTCTTAGATTTAGAGAACATGAGGTCTGTAAGTGAAAAATTATAAAATCCGTAATGTTAATATCACTCTTGGCTTATGTATTTAGTTTTATTTATTTACGTCTAATATTATCCTAATATGTACTATAAAAGATGTAATAAGAGGACACAATCTGTCATGTAGATGAAGGTTTATTTTGTTGGTATTTACCTTGTAAGGTTTTTATCTTAGTTCAATTTAAAAATATCCCTATATTTTTTACTAATATTATAAATGTGAATGTAAGTTGATGATGAGATGTGCTTTTTACACTTTCACGCAGCAACAAAGCAACGGATAGACGTGATTTTTGGCATGGATATAGTTCAAAGGTTGGAAACTAACAAAGAGTACTTATTAATTCAGAAAAAATAAAAGTTCCTGTGGATAGCATAAAAAAACGCGGACGAAGCCGCGGGCAAAAGCTGGTAAATAATAAATACAGTGTCTTATTTAATCATCAATATTCAAAATCACATAATTTACCGGGGTTTTCCGCAAATGGCAACCCTGCCAATGTGTCACAGTAACTGTACGACATGTCATACTTGATGATATTTGTATGATAATCGCTGTGTGCTATGTTTGTAATTAGCTTCGGCGCCAATATTTTTTTTGTCGGACTGTGCATGCGAAAACTGCTAATTTATTTGCTAGACAGCTATTAATTATGGCTTGTCGCTGTAAGGAACAGCGTGTATAAATTAAATAAGTACGTGCTTATTTTAAAATAAATGAATCCATGTACATACCTACAAAGATGTTAATTTGAAAAAAAAGACATGTGTCTATTGTTATCGTTACACGCTTATGCCAGAATTCTGTAGAAAAAAAGCCGTAGTCTGTGCTTACCATCAAATAAATTGATAGTATTGTATAGTCAAAGAAATGTGTTTAATTTACGATAAAAAAAACACCAGCAAAGTTTGAATGTACCCAGTACCCATGTTCTTATAGGCCGTGTGGCTAGACCTGGTGTAAGAGTTACTGCGCCTGGAGCCTTTTTTTAACCGGGACCTACAATTTTACGTGACATCCCAACCACGACAGCGTTCAGTTGTAAATGACACCCCCGGTCACTAGTCCGATGACTGACCGTTCCGAACGTTGCTTAACAGTACAGTACAGTAAAACAGTACAGTAAAATAAAATAAAAAATTGTGTTTAGTTAACAAAGGGTTAATAGAGGTTAAGGTTAATAGACCTTGGAGTACCTATGTGGTTACAAAATTTTCGAATAAAAAAAAAGTTGCTTAATTTCGGTGACAGCGGGAATACCTAGTCAAATTACGCTGTACCAGCCTTTTTCTAATAGTCCACTGCAGGACGTAGGCCTACCCAAGAACGGTGATTAGGCAATATCCACCACGCTGGCCCAGTGCTGGCTGGCGGATTCACATACAACATCGAATTTCTTCTACGGAGGTATGCGGAGGTTTTCTCACGATGTTTTTCTTCACCGAAAAGCCAGTGGTGTTAAATCCGTAGGTACATAAATTCCAAAGAACTCATTGGTACAACGTGATTTGAACCCATGATCTCACGATTGTAAGGCAGGTGTCATTAGACCACCACGGCTATCCCTAAACTACGCTATATGAGCGCTACAATCTATACTCTTCATGTTAGGAAAGCTTTTCAAGCTTATTACTTTCCCTTGGTTTTGCCTATTAGCAGCTTAGACCTTGGCCATGGCCTCAACTACTCGCGCTCGCAGGTCAATGATTTGTGATTCAGATGAGGTACCTACGCAATTACATAGCTTTATAATTGAAATTAAAACAAATTCGCCGACGATGACTCATTGACGTAATCATTTATCAAAATTCAAAGTTGTTTGTTGAAATGACACTACGCTCCCACGAATTTCGTTTTTATGGCATTCGAGAATTAAGCACCTGTTTATAAACCACTTGTATGAGCTTATGAAGATGTTTTTGCATACATAGTTGCTGTATAGCCTCTATAAAATCCCAATAAAATCCTATCCATTTATTTTCAGTAAGGATAATTACATACATTGGTATACAACAATATATTATGAGCAACACCTTATGAATTGTCAAAATAACAATTATTATTCATTATATACTCAACAGAATTATTAGGCATAATATTATAATAAATTAATTAAAATTTGGTACATTACATAAAATTCAAAATACGAAATTAAAAAATTAAGATGTTTAAAATACCTACTGGAATTGAAAAATGTGAAGGCTAGTGATAGTAATAACACGAAGGTTTTTAAAAAGAGATGTTGGTGAAAACCACAATTTTCTTTGTAGGTATATTTATCTTGTCTTAACTTTCTTAGATGAGATATCCATTTTCTTTGTATCTTGTCTTAACATCTTGGATGAGAAGAAAAGATATAGACCGCGCCACACAAGTTGGCGGATCTGAATTTAGCTACAAGCTGCGCAATATCCAATCCTGGCTGAAGCTCACATAAAGCCGCACATGGATTGGCTATTGCGTTACAAAGAAAATTGTGGCCATTACTAAAAACCTTTTTTTAAAAACCTTCGTGTTATTACTAGTACTATCAATAACCTCACAAAAGCTGTTCTGGGATTAGCCTTTATCTTGGGCCTTTACAGAGGCTTTATAGCAACTTTGTAATTGAAAGAGGTCCTATCTGTATTCTATCTACCTACTATAAGTAAAAACCTAAGCACATAAAGATCAAGTTCAAGGCAGGTGGACGTCAAAAACCCGTAAAAACTCGCCCGTCTCGTCTCAGTAATGTAGTTGGACCGCGCTCGCAGGAAATACCAGTCCGCATGATTTATTGAATGGGAATCTGATGCGAGCTTTTTGGATTAAATCGACTTAATGTGCTCATGAATGGTGCAATTCAATTAATTACATGACTTGGTAAAGCTGGTATTGCTCTGGACGGAACAAAAACCGATAGAGACCTAACGCGTGAAATTATTTTAAGACTTTTCTCTCCATAAAAATGTAAGGAGTTCTCAGAAAAGAAGTGTCACAATTGTCAAAAATGTATTGAGATTTGATTTCATCCATCCGGACCACAGAAATTACTTACGTCTAATGTCGAAGTACATAATTTAATGTACGAGGGTCAAACTGAAAGTTCTTAGAAAATCAAAAACTGATTACATTAGCCAGTTATTAGTTTTATTATATCTTTTCAAAATATTGTCCATTCACGTCAATACACCGCTGCATGCGATGGAACCACTGGGAAAAGCACTTTGCCCACTCGTCCTTAGGGGTCTCTTCAATGGCATCGCGATACGCAGCCACCGCTTCTTCAGCATTCATAAACCGCTTTCCTTTAAGTTTTTCTTTAATTTTTGAAAATAAATAAAAATCACAAGGCGCGAGGTCGGGGCTATACGGCGGGTGACCCAGTAATTCAACGTTTGATGTCGCCAAATAGTCGATCGTTCGCTTGGCGGTGTGCGATGAGGCGTTGTCGTGGTGAAGGAGGATCCTACTGCGAGGTCGTTTCTCTCGAACTTTTTCCAAGACAAGTGGCAAACAATTGGTAGTGTACCATTCTGCAGAAACTGTTTTTTGATCCTCTAACACAATTGTCGCGAAATGACCTATCCTTCCAAAGAACGAGGCCACCATTTTTTTCCCCGCACTTCGATCTCTCTTCACTTTAGTTGGCAACTCCTCGAAAGGAAACACCCACTGAGCAGATTGTCTTTTGGTTTCAGGATCATAACAGTAAATCCAGCTTTCGTCACCTGTTAGTATGTCGAACACAGCATTTGAGTCACCTCCGTTAAATCTTTCAATCATTTTACGGCACCAATCCACACGATGGAGTTTTTGAGCCTCAGTCAAATTATGAGGTATCCACCGGGCGCAAAGCTTCCTGACCGCTAAATGTTCGTGTAGGATTTTGTGCACTTGACTCATACCGATGCCTAAGCTTGTCCGAATCTGCTGATAGGTCACTCTTTTGTCAGTCTCTATCATACGCCGCACAACACAGATGTTATCTTCAGTCGTCGCCGTAGAAGGCCGTCCCTCACGTAAATCATCAGTGAGATTAGTGCGACCACGTTTAAACTCATTAAACCAGTTGTAAACAGTCGCACGAGATGGGGCTTCATCGTGAAAGGCCAATCGTAGTCTATCATAACTTTCTTGTTGACTTAAATGACATCGAAAGTCATAAAAAATCATTGCACGAAAATTTTCTCGTGTTAAATTCATGTTGACGTGACACAGACAATTTTCAATTTGCCGCCAAATCGTAAAACAAATGACAAATGAATGAAGTATATACTCAGTAATATTGGCAAAGAGTTCTATTTTCAAATTATAGAATTATTTTTTTATTATATTGTTTATAAGTGGCCAGTTCTAAGAACTTTCAGTTTGACCCTCGTATCTCTTTTAAGATATCTTGATCGACCGAGTTATACTTCTGAATTCTATTTGCTCTCGAATAGATTGATGCAAATTTCTGCGAATTTCTGGGCTCTAATCTGTAAAGCTTTGTTGGCAAGCTCTTGGATTGTTGGCCAATATTGACTCCCGCTGCACATTCTGTGATTGTCTGATTGTTGCATAAATAACTTGATAACGGAGTTAAATAAAAATAAAAAGTTCTTAATTTCCTTGTGTTATATTCTATTTTGTTATTCTATACAATGTATTCGTCATTGGGGATCCATTCAGGACCTATTTTTATATTGTGGAATTGCGTGAAACGATTCCTAAAAAAAAAAATGGTTTCGGCGTTCTATGGCTTCAAAATAAATTCTCAAAATAAGTTCTCTTATAATTTTGCTTACATTTTAAGCAAAATTATAAGAGAACTAGCTTTCGCCAGCGGCTTCGCCCGTGCGATATTTTTCTTTTACATTATTCCATAGGAACCTAAAAACCATAAATAAAATCATTTTTCCGGGGTAAAAAGTAGTCAATGTCACTCTCCGACCTTTGAACTATATCTGTGACAAAAACTAAGGAAGTACTAAAAGGATGTAAATAAATCTTATACCTACTCAATAGGGTTTTAATTTTTTTGTCAATAATTAATATTTTCTAAAGTAATAAAAGTTAACTAAGCTTTAAGCATTGATATTCAGCGAGGTAATTTGTAGCTACATTCTGGGTTTTCATATATGTAGTCAGAAAATTTAAGACATCGTAAGGCAAGAACTGTGTTTTTTCGGCTCTTAAATATTCTGCATTTACTGCTAAACTAAGCATAGGTCAATCGCAAAGGTAATCGTCCGTCGCGGATAAGGTCCCGGAACGGGCGATTGGGTCATATCCACCACGCTAGTCCAGTGCGGGTTGGTGGATAGAACTTACTCGTACTTACAATGTCACATAATGACCTTCATTAACGACGCAAATCTTTGAGCAATCTGTGTTTGCAAAATAATAAGAGCATGGTATACTTAGCTGGCTTCGAAAAAGCGATATTAGTAAAAACTACGCTAAAATAACTCCAACTCAAAAATGCGTTCTTGGTCTGTAAAAGCATCTCTTCTAATCCTAAGGCCCCACATCGGGGCAGAGGGCAGATACAATACTTCGCCACTCGGTTCTGTCTTGGGCAGCCCGCTTCACCTCGCTCCACGTCTTGCCGATGCTCTTCGCCTCTGCCACGACAGAGCGCCGCCAGGTCTGCCTGGGTCGACCACACCTGCGCCGGCCCTGTGGATTCCAATCCAGAGCCTGTCTTGGAATATGATCCACGTTCCTGCGCAGAGTGTGACCAATCCAACACCACTTACGACGCCTGATTTGCAGATCTACTGGGTCTTCGTGGCACAGTCTCCACAGGTCGTTGTTTGTGATTGTGTCCGGCCAGAAAATTTCCACCATTTGACGAAGACAGCGGTTTATGAAAACTTGGAGTTGGCGAGTAACTTGCTTAGTGGTCTTCCAGGTCTCGCACCCGTATAGCAGCACGCTCTTTACGTTAGTGTTGAAGATTCTCAGTTTCACTCTACGAGAGAGGTGCATGTGCTGTAAAAGCATAGTCCGAATAAAAGTAAAGCTCGCGTTCCTGGGCGTAAGAACATTTTAATTAAAAATGGTGCCAAGTAGCGCAATGAAAACAATTCTTGTCTTGTTTAATTCGTGCATTTTGCATTTAAACTCCTTGAAATTATTTAACAGCTATTTAGAAATAACAGTTAGGTGCAGTTATTTATAGCATTTAGCGGTTAACGTATATTATTTTGATTTAAGAGCACGTTCGGTTCTGATTTCAAAACGGTATTAATTTGTAACACAATAACTTTCTGCCGAGAAAATGTACCTTCGGTTTCTATTGAATTTGTTTACTGGATTTGGTAAATGATTTTATATTTAAGTGCGAAAAAATATAGTATGAATACCTATGAAGCCAAATAAAAAAGAGAACCGTTTAAAAAGAAAATAATATCACGATTAAATTTGAATTTCGAACGTCTTTCTTAATTCAGTCACAATCTTACTGAGGTTGTAAACCTTTGAATGATGGCTTCAATATTTATGCATCATTAATCTCGCGCCGTAATTTATCGTATTCTGGAGGTCTTAGCTATTTGGAACTTTTATCGGCCAGCAAATTTATTGTTCTTCGCCGTTTGATGTCGGCACCTCTGGAATATTTTGTCGGGCGCATTCCTTTGAAAAAAAATGTTTCGGCTGGAACGCGGTAAAATTAAGTTGCCGCAATGCATCATTTTCCAGAGCTACTGTTGTTGTTAGTGCAAAGTGGTAATATTTCATCATTAATACTCGTATTTGAAATACAGTGGGTATTTTAAGGGTGAGGATTGCTTGCATATAAAATGATAGGATGCTTAAATAATTAAAAAAAAACTCTTTCGCATTGTATCCTCATACATGCTAGATAGATATGCTTCTGGTAAAAGCAAAGACCTTGTACTGTCCAAGGTCTTTGGGTAAAAGTTCCGTTGCTCTACTGAGTCATATTTTTTTTTAAACTGGGGTGAGATACTCTAATCACGACTAATTTGATATTTTTTTATGTCGCTAAAAGGCCGTTATTTGGTCGGTACCTACTAGCAAATGCATATGACGTACTAAGTCAAAACGAATAGAACATTTTTATATTCTGTGAAGGTACATAGATAATGCAGTTAATGACTGAATTTGATACACGGTATTATTTAGAGACATTTTTATGATAATAGACGCTGTTGACAGCGGGTGTCGTAAATGGCGGGCTTTCAAACATGAAAATAATGTAACTGTTTCTCAGTTTCTCACGTTTTGTGTATATTGTGTTTATAGTCGTAAGTAGGTAGGTACTATTAATATCGTTTGCATAGATATTTACTGAATAAAGTAAGCAGGTGTCATAAAGATAAAATTAAACACGAAATTATGTTCTAAATACTTTTTTAGTAGATACAATGATTGAAAGACTCTCTGGTCAATTCTCATTTGATTTAATAAACTGTAAATATACTCTGCCGTCCTACTACGAAAGAGCACAACTAACATTTTTTGAAAATATTAGTTATATACATGTTTGAAATGAGAAAAATAGCGCACCTGCTCAGTTCTTTTTTAATTTTTGTCAGAATAAGAAGATACATTAGCCTTGATAGGCACAAGTGACACAAATATGTATGTGTTATAGAAATGAAAGGCACATATACTTACCATTACATTAAAAAGGCACAAATACGTAGATGTGACGAATTATTAGTCACATCAATACTCATGAAGTATTATAACTGTAAGTAATATGAAGTAAGTAAGTACATAATATTTAATTGGGGTTTTTATTGTTTCAGGATTGGACAAAATGGCGCTATTACTCCTTTTTCAACTACTTTTCACAGCGTTGACATCTGCTGCTGGTGAGTACACTACTATAGTATCTAGTTAGATCTTGAACTTAGGTACAATTCAGACAATTTACCAGGATATTTCCTACAGACTGCTCAGTATTAATCAAGTATTTTGTTGAGGCTTAACAGTCATAAAACTAACGCGTGGGTTTATAAAAAGTTCTTTAGTTAAATCTTTCGATCAAGAATGAATACATTTGTGTATTGTCTGTTTATGAAGGTTAAATCATGAAAAAACCGTAGAGATGATTATTTTCTTCAATAGCAGTCGCTTTGCCCAAAGCTTTACTTGAGAACCAGTTTTCATCCTACTACATCAGTAAGTTGTTCAAAGTCCAAGACTAACCAAATCAAAAACCACTTCTATTTTTAAACCGTCTTTTTGATCCAAAAATCAATGCACAAAACTAAAAATAAAAGTTTTGTGTCCACTGAGTTGCAAAACTTACAAACGTACAAAAGTCGCTTTTTTAGCAAACTGCAGATCCAGACACAGCGCGGCATAGCCTACGATAGTTTAGCATACACTTTGCTTACTAAACCGATTGGAATTTTAAAATAGACCCCGGTTGTATAAATCACATAAATTTACATGGCAGCTCCGAGCCGTGAGAGCCGCAACCGCACCGCTCGAACCTTGCGACATCCATTTCAAAGTAAGATGGGAGATAATTACGCATGTCTTAAAACCTGATTACGTTTAATCATCGAAATTAATTGTCGGTACAACCGTACCGTTTATAATTCCGAACAAATTGGGACCTGTCCCTTTCGTAGGAAGCGGTCGATTTCTAACAACGTGAACCTCGGGAGCTTTTCGACTTCGTTAACCATTTCTCGCCTAGCAATGCTTGATTCGAACAGGGCTCAAATTAAAAGGCAATGGACATCGCGTAAAGTGGTAGAGGCGGAGTTTTTTTACTCTATTTTGGAATTGTAACAGGCGTGACGGGTAAGCTCCCGGATACCGCAGGTAGACGCACCCACACAAACGTATCGAGCTTTTAGTGTTGGTAAATAGAAAAACTTTGTAATAGGGCAGATGGTTCTGTAGATTGTTTGTCTGTTCTAAATTGTGTTTTGTTACATGTAGTAATGTCTATTTTATTCATGCTCTTGTTTTGGGGTGTGATTAGGAAGCCTCTACCATGCCTTGGCCTAAACGATTTATTTTGAAATTTACTGTTTATATTTTATTAATTATTTTGTCATTTTTGTGACGAGATATTGTCTGATGCTCAACACTGACTACCTACTAATTTAAGAAGTGGTTGTAACTCGACATATTTAAAAATTATTTCATTTCATTAAAGTTTTGTGATAAGCATCGCGTTACCTATAAGTACCTTTATCTTAACGAACTTTTAAGTATGTAAGAAATAAAAAACATAAGTGGTAAATTATTATTTAGTAAAAAGGGCTGGCAATACTCGAAGCTAGGTACTCAAAGAAAAGCCTTACAAATCTTTTTTTGTGTTTGTACGTTGAAGTTGATAATTCTTCATTAGGTATGCAAAGTTTGATGAAAAACCAGTATAAATCTATGCACTTGAACATTATTTTCACCGAAATGTGAAATATTACGAGTCAGTCCATTTACTAACTCAAAGTTTTTTACACGGGTAAAATACGAGCACAATCGTAAAGAGGCATCGAACTTGATTAAAAGTTTCGTAAAACTTATTAAACTTTCAGACCATCGAAATAGAATTATTAATATTAAAGCTTGCGGCGGATTATTTAACGGAGGCGAAGTAATCGAGATGGAAACTTACTTGTAACAAATAACAATAGTCTTTTCAAGTAAAATATTTCTGCGCTCCGTAAAATACCAAGTAAAAAGTGGACAACGAGTTAGTTTGAAAGCACTGCCGAAGTTTTGAGGTTTTAATATTTTTATTATCTTGCATCAAAGTAGCAAAGTTTCGAAATTATACCGAACCCTAAAGTGCACTGTTCGTTAGTGTGAGTGCGTGTATTTACACAAATTTAACGCTAACTCGTCATTATGTTGTCAGAGTGTTTGTGTTATGTCATTAGTAACTGCCTACTCGTTCGGATTTGAGTTTTTTTCTGCATCTGTCAAGCTTTGTCGGGTTACAATCACAGATAGAACTTTTCAACGAAACTGACGTGGCTCTACTTTGACCAAGTCGTAGAAAAAATTCAGAGGAATAAGATTTATTTCAAAATAATTCAAATTTGTTGGTTGTTAATAATAATATTAGCTTTGTAATCGAAGCTTTTGATAATTTTACTAAATAATACTTAAAGATAACTTTTGCCTTGGTTTCTTTCATGAAAATATATACAAACTTCGATAAAATAAATAGAAAATTAATAAGAAGGTTTTTGTTCGTCTTGTAAATATAAGTGAAACACTTCGTTGAACTTTTTTTCCTTTTTATTGAATGTACCTACTTATTAACAATATTAACCACAGATACCGTCCGTGCCCTTTGTTAGTGAACAGTCGTAGAACTTAATATGTACTTGTGTACATTTCTACATGGCTACTTGTAAAATGTTTCATAGTTACTTTCTGAACTTTCTCTGTCTGAGCAACTCTACAAGAACTTACTTACCTGTTTGATAATTACTGTATAGCTTTTCTACCATGTTTCTACCCACCAGCCAAAATCTCTAGAAAAATTTTAAGCTTTTCACATTTAACACACCTTTAGTTACCTAGTTTCCCATTTGTATTCAAGAATTCTTTCCTACAGAAGACGAATGTTAACACAGATCTATAAGTCCATATTTCTGTTGAAAGTGTTTCCAACGTAGCAGCTGGCACCGGCGTTTGTTCGTGTGAAACTTGACAACTGCATTTCTTGGAATTAAATGTCAAAGCAATCTTTGTGTCCTCTAAGGCTTAAAGAGATGCTTAAAATTGTCTCTTTTTTAAGGAAATCATACTAGAGGAGAGCAGAATTTCAGGATATCATAGCTACGAGCTTTTTTCTTTGCACATGTGTCAGTTTCAGTTCCTAGAGAGTAGGTACGTAGAACTAGAGATACGTAGAGTTCGTTTTAAAAATTATATTACAATTTTTAAATTATTTTATGTCAGATAGATTATTCAATTTCTAATCCTCGATTTTTGAGTCTTCGGTATTCGATTAAATTTCATTTTTTATTTTTTTCATACAAAACATTTCACTTTGTAAAGCAGCAACAAATAAGAGAATGGTGATTTAACTTTGTGATCCACGAGCATCGTCTAGTCTAGACGACACTTATTCGTCTGCCACTCGTTCAACTTACAAAACAAAGGTCTTCGGGATATGTACAGCATAGTCGAGCTTGAACTTGCTAGTGATGGGTAACATTGTAACAAGTCATAACATAAGAGTTATGTGTAGTTTTAGATTGGTTTGCTTACGGTTCAGAGTAAAACTTTGTTTCTCTGATTTGCGGGATTGCTGTGGCTCTGAGATACGGCAGCAATTTCAACATGCCTGACACCTACGTAGTACAAATATCTGCTGTGAATTAGGTCTTCTAGATAAATGATTATTTTTCAATAAAACGTTACAGCTGACTTCATACTACCGACATGAAGTCGAAAATGAGCAAAAGTAGCGATTTTACTATTCGATTTCTGTCAGCACTGCAAATATCATCAATTTTTTGGAATTATTTTAGAACTACTAAACTTCAGAAACCAAAAACAATGTTAAATATCTTACGACGGTTCCTCTACAGATTGAATAAAATAAACTCGCAAATTGGCTCACAAACAATGAAAAAAATCGTAAAATCAAAAACAAAACAGACGAAATGAGAACCTCTTCCTTTTTGGAAGTCGGTAAAAAGTTTTCCTTGTTATATGTCATGTCAATCAGAAACGAAGAAGCTAGCAAAAACAAACCAGATAGATAGACACGACAACAATCGCCAAGAAAAGAGCAATTACATTAATTGGCTTTGAAAGAAATATACACAGCTGCATTAGAAGCAGAGTAAATAAGTAAAGTTATATTTATTAGGTTACGTCATATTGATAACATTTGACATCCAAAATGACAAATTTAACATTCATAAAGTTAGGTGCGGTTGAAATTAGGTCATTCGATGTTGTAATGTTATTTATAAGTAGTATGAGGCGTACTTAATTAAAAATTCTCAAAGAACTTTTTAATTTAAAATTCCTAAAATCTGAGAATGCTTTAAAAACTTGGCATGTTTTCCAGATTTTCATAATGTTTTTAAAATAAAATTATTCTGTACACTAGCGTTTCAGAAAAGAATTTAAAGTCCAAATAAAAATGGAAGAACTTCATAACCTTTGGGTCATTGCCTGCCAGGCTGAAATCACATAAAATTGTTACCGGCAACACGAACAAAACACAATGCAACATCTCAATTAACTCGCGTATTCCAATGTAAACTTTCACGTGCCACCAATAAAGTCTAATGTAGAATGCATGAATTTTAGTTTATTTCTTTTTGGTTTCGAGAGGGATGCGTCATACAAGATCGAAATGTGTGGGTAACAAGGTACCAAGGACATCAGGGTTGGTTCTTATTGTGCCGGTCTGGCTATTGGTATGCAAATAAAAAGTGGTTTAATTGAGCTGAGTCCTCAGAGCAAATAAAAAATCTGCAGATATGACATCCAACTGCATTGGGCAGGTTATGTGAACAAGAACATACTGTTCTGAAAGTTTTATGACTTGAAAATAGGAAAACTAGAACTTAGGCATACTTACTTGAATTTAGGCATATTTACTTGTAGAAGTTATATCATTATGTTTTTATAAGTATAATGATTATTGCAAAATTGCAGCGTCGATTTTTTATTAATATCACAAATGTATCACAAAAATAAAAATTTAAGAAAAAAGAAGTTACAATAAATCGTAATGTGACACTGCCACCACAAATTACTTTACAAAACTACTTGTTACATTGTCATTTTCTTCCGCTATGAAACTCCAGTAAAGTGAAAATTGTGATTTCTAATAGCGCAGGGGATTGATTGCGCGACTCGCTGGCATTTATTTACTAATTCAAATGTTGATAAATTAGACGGCGGACCCCCATACACAAACGGGCGGACCACAAGTTAAGAAACACTGGCTTAGACTACATCTAATGGGTCCATCTCTATAAGTTCTATCGTTCTATGGAGCTAAGTCTCATCTACATATAAGGTCTCATAGATAACATACATTGAAATATTGATTAGATATTGTTCTATAATAGGCTGCATCTTAGGAACGCTCTGAATGGATTCCCTTTTCAGATAAGTCCTCATCTTTGACATGTCATTCGATGAAAAGGGTCAGACTAAGCGAAGCAGATTGCCGAAAGGATAATGTATTTCAAGAAATAGGTACTTATTCTAGGGATGCTTTTCTTCTTTTATTTTTAGAATTTCGTCGTATTTCCTGAATCCTGATTGGATTTCCTTTTGTACGTATTCGTTTATTTACATTTGAGTTCATTTGAGTAAATGTTTGTTGATTTAAGAGTCACTAGTTCAGAAAGTTGCACTTGGTCAAATAAAAGAGTTTTAAAATATCATAGTTGATCTACCGCAGCTGGCCTAGTGTTGGGAATGTGGTCCAATCGAAAATTCAGTAGTGGAATATACAGTATGATACAGAGTTAAGGAATACTGAAGTAGTAAATATAACGATTACTTAATGATATAAGAATAATATTATAGAGATGTCAACCCCGAAATAGCGAAGTAAAATTTCAGATTTAGACGATGTTTCTTGTATAGAATGTAAGTAAATAAGCTCGTATAAGCTGGGTGTCTAGCCCTGGTGTCAGAGTATTTAAGCCGCCTGAAGGCCTCTCACATGGCTAAATGGTTAAAACATTCGGGACCTACAATATGACGCGATGATCGCGCTCAGTTGGAAAATGCCACCCGCGGTCACCCATCCAAAGACGCACGCGGAGCATTGCGAGTTTAAGAGACGCCTCCGCGTGCTAGCACTCCTCGCCACAACTTGAGAAAGATCGCCGAATGCGATCGAAACTATAGTCGTACTATGAATGACTATGAAAATAAACGTGAGTGCATTCCCGTTATTCAAAAATTAAAATGTGTGAAAACCACGTTAGTTTCCATAATAAAATAAAGCTACGAGTGTATTGTTCTAAAATAGAACTAGGTACTCAAATGTTACACTAGGTAATGCTATTGATGAACATTTCCTGAGTATTTTTGAATTAGGTCCACATACATCTTTTAGCCTGACCTCTAGTCACCTAGAGATTTTCATGTCATAATACTCAACATTTGGTTTTGCCACAAAAATTATTTTTTCTTTTCCTTTTTCATTCCAATACTATTCATATCCAATTATCCATTCCAGGGGTAAAGTTAGACAGAAGCGTATTTATTTAACTACAGTTTTGTGTTAGAGTCTGATGTCTAGCATTTTATTGGTTTGGGACTCTGGGACCATCTCAGGCGATCCATTCTTTTATTTAGGTCTGGTTGTTACTGAGGTCCACCTACTAACCCATTTCTTTTGAAGTCTTTGTTGGATGAATACCTCTCGGGCTCTATTGTGCTGAATGTTTTTTGTATAAAAATATTTCAAGAAGTTTATCGTATTATTACCTAAAATAATATAGTCATTAGGCCCAATTATGAAGGCGCCATCGTAAATTTAATTAAAAAAACGAAAAAAGTGTTCTCTCTATCGAATGCCTAAAGTCAAAAAGATACAGAAATACTCTAATTAGCTGTTATACGAGTATAATTACGATGGCGCCTTCATAATTGGGTCTATTGTCATCATCACAGCAGTAAGACAATGTTTGTTATTTTGATCAATTTTGATTGATTCAAATAAGTGATTATGCAGCGCATCGATTATACGCTCATGGCACAGTTTGATTAGGCGTTTCGTAGCGATCAACGAAGTTGAGTAACATTTGCCACAGTTAGACTTCGGATGCGTAACATCGGATAGCATTTACAGCTGAGATCTGCCGTGGCTCAGATACGTTTACGTTTACAGTATACGTTTTTGCTTTAGCTGTCTTGTCGTGGCTATTCAGTCATATTTTGGTCCTAAGCCTAAGTGGTCTAGAGGTAGTGACACCCGCCTTACAATTGTGAGGTGGGTTCAAATCCCTGTCCCGTACCAATGAGTTCTTTGGAATTTATGTACGGAATTTCACACCACTGGTTTTTCGGTGAAGGAAAACATCATAATTTGAGTGCGCGATTAGTCCCGTAGTACATAATAATAATGTGTTCAAATCGCGAAAGTTTAAAAACAACATTTGAAACCACATTGTTGTTAGTTGTTGTGGACTTTGCATAAAATACATCTGCTCAGTGCTGACTCTAGATTAGAAGACACCTACATTGTAATTTATGAGAAACACAAACCCGACAGTGTTCCAACCAAATCCTCGTCGTTCGTGGAATCGAAAACTTTCACAGCAAAAGTTGTTGGTAATGAAATGACAAAGACAATAACATCGTCAACTCAACACAATATGTCAACTCAACATCCTACATTTATGTATCATTTACCTGTTCTGATAGATTATTATTATACGTAGACAGTTATTATAAAAGTTTATAAATGAGTTGATATTACTTTTCCCAACAAAAGCTCTTGCCTATAGTATTATTGGTATCTATGTTGAGGATTTAAGTGGGTTATGTTTATTTATAGGCCTTCTCCGAAGCAATTTAGCTGCGGTCGTTTTGTCGTTATATCTGTCATTGAAGCTTGCTCATTTTTAAAATATATTCTAGGAAACTACCGAATATAAGACCAAATACTAATACTGGCAAAGTAGAGAAAGCTCGGTACGTGCAATTTTGGCAGATGACTGTACTACAATATAATATAGTACAACAACAATTTATTGACACCAACAAATAAGAAAACATAACAAAAGAAACAATGACAGAAAAGGCACAAAAGGCGGTCTTATCGCTTTCGATTTTTATTCAGACAACCTCTCTTGGATGCAAGGAAATGTATAGACGACAAGGGCGGTGTAAACATAAAAAAAAATAAGGCAAACTCACTGGTCTTAATTCTGTTTATATAGTATCTCTTTACGCAATGTATCCTTTGGGGCATCGTCAATTTCTAAACGGATGAACCAATTTTGAATTCGTTTAGTAGCATGATAAAGTGTTTTTAGTACTTTAATCTCTGACACCAGGGCTAGCCACCTGGCCTATACGAACTTACTTACTTTTAGTATTTATTTGAGAAAACTATCATTTTTTTTTTAATTAGAATACATCTCGGGTGTAACTCAAGCGTGATTTCTATGGCAGACAATACGCTTACTTGTTTCTACTGCATTTGGAAATCCTTTTCAGGACACCCGTGTTCTATTCTACTTCGTTAAAATGTGTAAAACTACGCTAGTTTCAGTAACCAAGTTGTAGTGGCTGTTTCCAAGCTTGGAAACAGCATGCATCTGTGGCTTTAATCCACAGACAATGCCTCAATTACTGAACTGTGCAGCCTGCCCTGATACGTGCACTACCGATGATCTTTGCAACACCACGGATAATGCCATTGGGGTGGCAGCATTTTGGTCAAACAAAATATGACCATCATAATATATTTTACCTGTTTTGAAAAATAATCGAAATATCGACACGATAAGAAGACGTAACCAAGTATAATACTGTCATCTTCAACTAATTGAATAATTATTCCATTTCCAGAACTGGACATGAAGTTCCTCAAGTACCCAGAATCGGTGACAGCACCTGCAGGCGACAAGGTGACCTTCGAGTGTGAAGTGAATGTCCCGGCAGAATGGCTGGCCTGGAGGTGGAGGTTCGGAGACGATCCTACCACCAAGTGGACGGACGTCGAGAAGTCCGCGGAAAGGGAGATCCACTCCACAGCCACGTATTCCAGGCTGGTGGTCCATATCAAGGAGTATACGGAATCAACTGTATTTCAGGTTTGTACATACTTATTAAATGTAGTTTCTTTCTATCGTATTTTGAGTGTACTAGTCCCGGACTAAGGTTATGGGTGACCATTGAGTGCGAGGTGAACGTTCCGGCAAAATGGCTGGCCTGGCGATTGAGGTTCGGAGATGACCCCGCTACTAAGTGGACGGACGTCGAGAAAAACGCGGAGAGGTACATTCATTGATTTGATTTTTATTTTTAAAAGTTCTTTATTGGTCAGAAAAATACCTAGTTACAAAGTACGTACAAACTAGACACAGTCTAAAAATTTGTATGCAACAATATTATACAAATGACTTTATCAGGCTAACAGCGCCTCCGAAAGTCTTTCATTACATACATTCATTGCACAGTTCATTACATTCATTACATTAGGTACATTCATTGCACAGCCATGTATTCTAGGCTGGTGGTCCATATGAAGGAGTATACGGAATCAGCTGTACTTCAGGTTTGTTACATTGGTACTTACTGATTATACTATATGGTTTCTTACTATCGTATTTTGAATCTACTAGTCTTGAAGTAGTATAGGCTGAATTATACAACTTGGCGGCTGTAATGTTAGCAACAGTTATAGCCCAATCCTGACTCACTTAACAGGTGCGAGAGAATTAGGTTATCGGCAGCTTGTAGCTAACATCACAGCCACCAAGTTGTATGATTTGACCAATATATACTATAGAAGAGAAGTCCACGTACTAGTACTCAAATTTAACAAAGTACAAATGTGGTCCGTTTATCTTCGATACTATAGTCGATGGTACGAGTAGGTATGACATTTCGCTAAATACCTTTCAGCTTTTTGACTTGAGCTCCTCCTACCTACTGAATCTATTTATTTTCTACTTCTTTTTCAGTGCGTAGTATCATTCAGTTCCATCCTCCTAGTCTCCGTGCCAGCCAAGCTGAGCATAGCACGGATAGACCTCAGCAACATGACTCCTGAGAAGCGAGTCATCACAGCTCCCGTGTTTAGCAGCATCGTGCTGCATTGCAAGGAGCCAGTGTCGGAGCCGCCGGCTGTTTTATCCTGGTGGAAGGAGTCAGCTAAGGTATTATTTTACTCGTCTATATTTATACATTATAGCTCAAAAGTTTCTAGATTCGAAGTCAAATTAAATATTGCTTGAACAAACCAGCGGTATTGCATCTGAGAAGCATGTTATTTTATTATTTTAGTTTAACTGAACCTCCAGCTGTCCTTAGTTAGTGGAAGGAGTTTTTCATATTTTCTGAACAAGCCAGTGAATTAAAATAAAAACTGCAGCTATTCATCAGAAATGATGATGATTGATGATGATAATTATGCCGCCAAAGCTAGTAAAGTACGTACACATTAGTAATTTCTTCTTGAAAAGCAAATCTCATATAATTATCTCGTGTTTAGTAACGTATTCTCAGTTGTTCCAAGGATTTTAATAAAAAAGTGAAAAATAACTAAAAACATACAAATATTAAGTACCATTGAACTTGAGCAAAAGTCCAGTATGGTGAAATTTGTGAGTAACAAAATATTTCATTCAACGTTTTCACAGAATACAACAAGGCAGCATTTACAAATAGGTAATGTTCTTGGTCATATTTCCAAAAACTCAGAAGCCTTGTAAATGTTAACTCTCAAATAGTTAGGAAAGTTCAAAAATAAACAGAAATAATTACTGAAAAATATTGTAAGGGCGGCCATAGACCAGCCGAGTTTGCAGCCACTGGTTCTCCAATTAGCCTTAGTCCAGTATTCGTCATGGTACTTATTTTTGTTTCCCTGACAAATTGTATTTATTCTAGCAAGCATTATTTTTTCTTTTTGTAGTCTGTTTGACTAACCAGTGCACTCAAACAACACTGACTTTTTAGTTATAGTCGCATACAGCTTGTCTGATTTCGGATTTTTACAAGCTTTTATATAACTTGCAATGGATGTACCTATGTATGTAAGTTCGGGTGGAATCTTGCAAGTTATATAAATATGACCAACTTCCCGGTTTCCGATTGAGCTGAAATTTTGCACGCATATGTATAGTAGTTATAGTGCGGTAGCGCTTATAGTGACTCGCGTGACAATTCAACAATATGGTACTATGGAGCTGATCTGATGATGGAGTCGGAAGGTGGCCATAGGAACTCCTGTACTAAACAAGATAGAACCGTCGTGTTTGGGCTCGTTTTACTTGTCTTGGCTAGCACTTAGCTGCTACATGATATCCAGGACCTCAAAAGCTTGTATTTTAAAAACTTATATTTTTAAAATAATTTATTTTTACTAAACAAGTTAGAAGGGAATTTTTGGGCATATTGGGGTTCATATATTTTGTACTCCGACTTTCCGCTACCATCTCAGACCTCGTGAATTCACTAGAGTTTCCTGTGTTGTGGATGCTACGGAATGACAAGTACCACAACTAACACCCAGGTTGAAAATAGGTTCCTGAATTCATCATTCAAACATCTACCCGGACCGGTCTCAAGACAACAGCAGACATTATCAATTAAATACAGAGAGAGTTGTTCTTTATGAAGTAGTTTAAAGTTTTGATTGCAAACTTATAATAGGTACTCGTATTTGGGCATCGACTTGTCATTTTTTTGACGTGATGACGTCTTATAAATCTAAGTGCACCTGTCTACGATGTGCACGCACGAAAAAGCATGACTCATTGTTACGTTCCGCCTAAGCAGAGCGTGCAAGCAAGAATGCGGAACAAGCGATAGAGAGGCACGATCGGCCTAAGCGTTCGGCTTGTGACGTTATCACGTAAAATTATCGTGCGTAAACCGACTTTACAGACAACCTACGTTTTTGTTTTAATTTAGATCATTCATAGTAATACTTGTTTCAGGGTGTAAAGAAACAGCTGGACACACCTCATGGAGTGCTGGTGATACAGAATGCGACGGCAGAAGACAGTGGAACGTACGGCTGTCGGGCGGTGAACGATCTCAGCGCTCAAACTATTGATCTGCCGGAAAGGACTCATTTGAGGGTTCAGAGGGAAGGACGATCTGATGTCAGGTATGCTCCAAAATATACAGGGTTATCTGCTTGCCCTGTACTTAGCCAAAAGGGGTAGTTAAGACCATCATTATGGACCACTTTTACTATGTGGACAACCCGAAATTCGAGAAAAAATCAGCTGTTCCATAGAAAATTGCAACTCGGAATCTAAATGTATGAAAGCTGATTTGTTTCTCGAATTTCGGGTTGGTTCCATAGCAAAAGTTTTTCATAATGATGGTTTGAATTATCTTCTTTCGGTTTAGTGCACCAGTTCTGGATAACCCTAGATATCGTCCGTAAACCGATCTATCTAGAGTACATATTTTTCAAAGTGGTAATTTTGGGAAAGAGGCATTTCGCGACAGTGACTTTTATACGTAAAGTAATTTTGCAAAATGATTATTTTACGAAAATGCAATGTTGCAGAATAGTGTTTAGTGAAAAATATATTATTCGAAACGGACGTTTTGCAACAGGGATATCCTTTTATCATGTAGCACGTCACTTGATGTGTAAATGTAATAACTCTACTAAAGTTCACTTTAATATTTCGAACTGAGTTTTATGTTACGCTGCATTCCCTAGAATATCAGGAAGGTGTCCCCAAGTTAGGACATATTCCCTAACTTTTGAGCACTATTATGTTAGGTTCTCGATAGTCCTTTGAGAAAATATTACGATATTTACTTGTTACTAAGTTGGGGGAATATTTATTGAAGTGAAAACTTCTTTAGAGGCGTGATGCACTTTTTGGGATAGGTAAAAATGTTAAACTCGCGTCAGTTTAAATGTAATCGTGTCCTAATACGTGACCTGATTGAAAATTCGTAAGAAGGAGGGAGAGTAGACTGCTGGCGTGACGTAGGAGAGGAAGTATGGAGTAAGAAGAGTCCCCCTAAGTTAGGAGAGTACCCCTCTCTTTCTGCCGCGCGGGTAAAATGTATGCCTGCTCCTGCACGTTTCACGAGTGTGCATGTATGATACCTCGTATTGTATTTTACCACATAAATGATAAGAGTTTTGTATTCTCTTTGGCACCTACTTAATATGTTCAAGTTTTCACTTCTACCCAACCAGTTATTTTTTTTCCAATTTTAACTTCACTCTGAACAAATTCATCAGCATCATTTCAGCCATAGGATGTTTACTGCTGGTCATTTGCGTTACCTATAATTTTTCAATAAAATCAGTTGGAAGCGGCTTACATCCATCGCAATTCTGCTGCGATTGTCGGCAAACAAATAGCAAAAAAAAAAATGCAAACGCACTGCTATCATTTGATAGAGTCCAAAGTTTTTATTGGAAGTCAGTCACAAAGTTGCACATAAGAAAAAGACGGGGTGGTCACAGTGCCAGTCACGAAACTTTTATTTGCAGTGAGTCACCAATTAGCCACCTGTTAACCAGGTCTTCAATACACACAATTTATAATATTTTTGACTACCTCAGTGGTTTGTGACTCTGGCACCTGGGCCAAAAAGGCATGAGTTCGATTCCCACTCAGCGCAAGCATATTTGTCATGTATTGAAAAAAAAAAAAGTGTTTGCTCCATATCTGCATGTTATTATCCATATAAGTATGTATTTACAAAAAATAAACAATGTGTATGACGCTGTATGTAGTATATCAGTCTCTGGCAACTTAGTTTAGGATCAGGGACCGTTTGTAAGATGTTCCGTAATATTTATTTATTTATTTACATTCAGGTTCTTAGAAGCTGAAGAGTACGTGGGGAAGAGAGACAAAGACGGGGTGGTCACAGTGTCAGTCAAAGAGAACGGGGTGCTGCGACTGTGGTGCGGCGCGGTCGGCGCTCCGCCACCGAGGGTCACGTGGAGCCGCGACGGGAAGGCGCCCATGAAGACCAGGCATGATAATATGCTGCTGGTGTCGCCGTTCACTGTCAATGATGAGGTGAGGTTCCAATACTGTTTAGAGTTTATAAGGGAGAATAGGTTCTTTTGATTGTGAAATTAACTTTGAAATGTGATGACCACAACCAGTTAAGAAGAAAAAGTGTCAACGAAGTCCAGCTATTATAATACTTTGACCTTGCTGTTGAATATCAGTGACGAGGTGAAGGTTGAGATTTTAGAGACAGGTTTAGATAAGAAAGAAGAAAACGGGGTGGTCACTGTATCAGTCAAAGAGAACGGGGTGCTACGCCACCGAGGGCCGCGTGAAAACGCGAGGGGAGGCGCCCATGAAGACCATGCATGATAATATGCTGCTGGTGTCGCTGGTCACTGTAAATAATGAGGTGAGGTTTTCATTTTGTTTTCAGAGTCTTTTGGGGAGAATAGGTTCTTTTGACTGTGAAATTAACTTTGCCGAAACGTGATGACCATACGAGTGAAGAAAAAAAGGTGCACGAGAGACGAAACGAGGCATTTTGGTATAATATGTTGCTGATCTCACTGTTCAATATCAGGAACGAAGTGAGGTTTATGTTCAGTTTCTTAGACACAAAAGATAAGATAAGGGGCGGCCACAGTGCCAACCTTGCTTAATTTTGGTGATCGTTGACAATAATGATGATCATCTACGACGACACTTATATAATAATACAGAAATCTCTATATCAGTATTCAGTTGCTTTGCTCGACCTTGTTCAAACCTTTTGCTCCGTTCCAGGGTATCTACTCGTGCTCCGCAAACGGGGTGCGAAGATCCTGGAAAGTGATAGCTCTGCAGGCGCCGCGCTGGGAGGGCATCATGAGGAACCTCACGGCGTCGGAGGACGGAGACGTGCACCTCCCGTGTGGGACTCCTACTGGACAACCCCCGCCGGAAGTCTACTGGGTGCTCAACGCTCAGCTTCTCAAGAGTGGGAAAGGAGTTAGAATTACAAGTGAGTAGCATATGGTGAATGCTTTACCAACGGAGTCCGTAGATCCTGGAAGGTGATAGCTCTGCAGCCGCCGCGCTGGGAGCATCATGAGGAACCTCATGGCATCTGAAGACGGAGACGTGCACCTCCCGAGTTGGATTCCGACCGGCCAGCCGCCGCCAGAGGTCTACTGGGTGCTCAACGCTCAGCTTCTGAAGAGTGGGAAAGAAGTTAGAGTCACAAGTGAGTAGTACTTGGAGAATGCTTCACCGACGGAGTCCGTAGATCCTGGAAGGTGATAGCTCTGCAGCCGCCGCGCTGGGAGGGCATCATGAGGAACCTCATGGCATCTGAAGACGGAGACGTGCACCTCCCAAATGGGACTCGGACTCCGGAGGTCTACTGGGTGCTCAACGCTCAGCTTCTCAAGAGTGAGAAAGGAGTTAAAGTCACAAGTGAGTTGGTAGTTAGTGAACGATTACACAAACAAATTGTTGGTGGTGTTTCGCATCAAGCGTTTTTGTCCATTGACATTTTGATTTTCTCTAGAGGACCAGCTGCCTACTTTTTCCCACCCCATAAAAATAGGATGTACCTATTGGCATTCAAGTTCTATAAGTTATGCAAAGAAGTTTCTAGGATCGTCATGACCTACTCGCCAGGTACCAGATACCTGGCGATTACAGAGCATCATCGCCATATTTTACAGGCATTATATGATACATATATTGTAAGAAAAAGTCCATATCCTTTAAATCATTGGTTTATTGTTTCACTTCGTACTTCCTTTAAACGTCACTTATAACCCATATCTCACTTATATATAACTTATATGAATTTGGGCAGAGTAACAGTGTAAACACTGGAGGTGCACATCGCACCGCTTCACCGAACAGACTGCCGACTTTCTTTCGCTCCTCTACGGCCATGCTTTTTCCCCTTCCAATTTTAAGTCGGGTAGTCCTTCAACCGACTAGGTAGTCAAATCAAAGTCTCCAAATCAAAATAAATAATCGATTAATATCAGAGTCAAATTAAATACTTATTTTTAAAAAACAAATACCATTAAAATACTTAAAACCTAACACTCGTCCGTCCTGACCCCGTGCATGTCCTCATGCACGTTGCCAGGAGAACCTAACACATGGCCAGTCAAAAGCGAAAGAAAGATGCAACTGATGAAAACAAAACCATGACAATGAGTATAGTCTACTTTAAATGGTGAAAAACATTAAACTTATATACAGAAACTGTCAAATCATATTGAAAAACACATCCATACAGTGTTTTTAGTTACTTTTACATTGCAAATCGAATATCTTTGAAAATAATTTATAGGTAAAATCAATTATGTTGCTGCGTTTTCCATTCCTTTATCGCGGCAAACATTTCTTTTTCTTACTCGCCGTATTTAAATTTCATTCATTTGTTAGAAATCGATTTGCAATACAAAGTAATTCCATTCTTATAATATAGATTTAATAATTAATCGATCGATGTAACGGTGAAAATATAACATTTTAATACAAGTTATATTTGAAAAACTTATATTTTATAAATACACTGTATTTGGTTACTTCTACATTGCGAATCAATCAAATTATTTATAAATAAATCAATTGTGTTGCTCCGTATTCCATTCCTTTATCGCAACAAACATATATATTTTTCTTACTAGCCGTATTCCAATTCCATTCATATGGCTGAAATCAATTCGCAATGCAAAGCAATTTCGTTCTTATAAAATATAGATCTTTAAGTATGTATTTTTAAATGTTTTTAGTAAAATTGCTTTCGCTAATTTCATCACTTTTGTATCACTCTTTTTATCACGTTTTGTATCACTTTTTGGTAGCACTTTTGGTATCACTTTTGGTATTACTTTTGGTATCACTTTTGGTATCACTTTTGGTATCACTTTTGGAATCACTTTTTGTATGTTTCGGCGCGTGATTTACTGGTCGACACCAAATGCCGTCTACGGTGAGGTGAGTCACCGTGCGACATTTGGATGTTGTTTGGAGCGCTGTGGCGCTTTGGCGCCCCGATGACCGCCGGCCATCGACGCACAGCTGCCTCAGGCGCCAGCTGCCACAGGCGCCAGCTGCCACAGGCGCCAGCTGCCACAGGCGCCAGCTGCCACAGGCGCCAGCTGCCACAGGCGCCAGCTGCCACAGGCGCCAGCTGCCACAGGCGCCAGCTGCCACAGGCGCCAGCTGCCACAGGCGCCAGCTGCCACAGGCGCCAGCTGCCACAGGCGCCAGCTGCCACAGGCGCCAGCTGCCACAGGCGCCAGCTGCCACAGGCGCCAGCTGCCACAGGCGCCAGCTGCCGCGTGGCAGCTGCCACAGGCGCCAGCTGCCACAGGCGCCAGCTGCCACAGGCGCCAGCTGCCACAGGCGCCAGCTGCCACAGGCGCCAGCTGCCACAGGCGCCAGCTGCCACAGGCGCCAGCTGCCACAGGCGCCAGCTGCCACAGGCGCCAGCTGTCACAGGCGCCAGCTGTCACAGGCGCCCAGTTGCTACAGGCACCCAGCTGCTAGATCTTGTTGGAGGTGCCCAGCTTGTTGTAGGCGCCCAGCTTGTTGGAGGCACCCATCTTGTTGGAGGCGCCCAGCTTGTTGGAGGCACCTAGCTTGTTGGAGGCACCCATCTTGTTGTAGGCGCCCAGCTTGTTGGAGGCGCTCCGCTGCTCGAGGCGCCCAGCTGCTCCAGGCACCACTCAGCTGCTCCAGGCACCATCCAGCTGCTCCAAGCACCATCCAGCTGCTCCAGGCACCACCCAGCTGCTCCAGGCACCCAGCCGCTTTAGGCGCCCAGCCTGCTCCAGGCGCCCAGTCTGCTCGAGGCACCAAGCTTGATTCAGGCGTCCAGCTTGCTCCAGGCGCCAACTGCTCCAGATGCCCAACCGCGTCGTGTCCCTTAGTCACACGCTATCGCCTGGCGGCACTATTGTTTCAGCCGCGCCCAAAACCGTTTTACCCGTTTCAGCTGCCCGCACAGAAGAACTATATCGCCCGGCCGCGCCGTGTCACCCAGCCGCTATTGTCGCTGATAACATGTTTTTTTAAATGTTGAGTCTGTTATACTTGAATGAAATTATTATTTATTTATCCATTGCTGCGTAATCCATTCCGTTTCCGCAGACCCATTATTATTAACTGTATGCCCATTCCATTCATACGGTTGAAAACTATTCATATTGCAAGCCTATTCCATTCTTGAATTACCAATATGAAACTATATGTGTGATACGAGCCTGTTCCATTCTCGTATCAGGAATATCTGTGAACAAAATGAACATACCATTAAAACTGCATTTTGTTCCATGAGATACTGTAATGCCATTACAACATGAAATTCAAAATGATATTCAAATTATGACGCTAATCATAGTTGTAAATTACAACCGAAATGCAAACCAGTTCTATTTTTGCATAAAAATAAATTTTCTTTGATTACCTATTTACTCAATTAATGCGCTTTATAAATTCACTGCAACATTATAAAGTGCCAACTTTAGTATGGATTACTGTTAGGTACTCAATTTTACGTTGCAAAACATGAAGATATCTATCCAGTCACTGTGGAAGTTTAAATCTTTGTGTAGCTACCATAATTTACACATTGATTAGGTGTGTATGTTTTGAAGAACAAAGACTATTTATTTTGTTGCACTGACACAGTAAGCAGCATAAATTTGCTTTCCTTTAATATTATGTGAAGTTCACATTAATATTCAAATCATGGCAACATCAATAATTACCATGAAAATAATTTACACGATGTTATTATATACAGACAAAACAATGTTTTGCAAATTCATCGATTTTATTTGATGAATTAAATTTTGTTTATTCAACTGAAAACATTATCACAAATTTTTCGTGAATCCATTGACACCAACTAGTATAAGAATGTCTAGTTATTTCTTGTAACTTGTTTGTTATTTATATTCTATAAATATTTCATAAAATACTGGCAATATTCCAATAAAGTTACTGGAATATTTGAAACTGCCATATCTAAAATATTGGGTATCTTTATCTATAGTTAAGTTATTATGTGTAGGCTGTGAAGCAATTCTCACAGAATACTCATCTGTAGCCTGAAGTATCGACGTGCAGTCAATTCAAGTATTGCATCCCTTCCTTTTTTTTAATTTAGAGGACTATTTTTTATTTGAACATTCAAATCATCACATTAATGGTTCATTTAACTGTTTAATTTAATTTAAATCTCCATTGTATTCCCCTGAATCAAATATTTACCTTTTTTTTAATATTAGACCTGCAGAGACACTATAGGTAGGTAAAGTTATCTTTCAAGCAAGTGCAAGTGCTATATTTGTTAATTGTATCACTCATCAAATAACAACGCCGTGAGGGACAACGTCGTACTGAACATTATGATCAATACTAATCAATAGGGTGACACTGCTCCAACGTTATTACAACAATTTCACCCAGATTAGATACGTTTAGTTATAGTTATAAACATGATTAATTTCTTTTATAAATTTTGTACTTATTTTCATAACTAAACGGTGTTTTTTTTTTTTTTAATCTGATCCATATTATATAGCTTCTATACACATAATATGAATATATTGATATTTCATATTAAAAGAATTGCCTTGAACCAAATGAAACGACCCGATAATCATAGTTTGCGATTTTCCATGCCAATTAAACAAAACTAGTCAAAATCTGTACGAACAAGTGTGAATGCTAGTATATTCTTGCAATGTTTGGAATCAAACCCATTAAATATGAATTGTGACCCTTAAATGTATGTGTATCAATTTAATATAATGTTTTTCCATAATCAAGTGAGAAAATAACAGTAACGAATAAGAACAAAGTTAAACATTACTGTGATAATGTCAGTTATCGAATGTTTATTTCATAAAACTTGCATAGCCTTCCTAACGTAGGTACGCATTGAATTTCCCTTTTTTTTTTCACGGCATAGGTGTGTATCATTCATTAATTTAGACTTGTAATCATTGCTATTATGCAATAAATAAAATTATCTATCACAACTCGCGGCAAAGTTGCTGAAGCATTTGCTGCCTATTTTTCTATCTTGTGAATCCTGTAATATTTGTATTATCCAATTTATAGCTATATGAGCTTTAAGCAAAACAATCTTGTCCAATTATAGTTTTGTATCTGGTGTACATGGACCTTAAATCGACTCACTAGTGTGTATAATGTTACTTTATGTTTACTTTCACAAATGTAGGTAGGTGATCAAATTTTCTTCAGTTTGACAACATTATTCAAGGCTTCACACTCATTAGGACCCCAGAAGCCACAAATCAAGAATTGATTGATTGATTAGGTACCCGTTTATTTTGACGAAGATTTAGGTTTTCCTCTTATCTTATAAACTGATCCCTGATACTTATTAGAATTTCACAACTAGGTATAGTTAGAAGTGTTCCCTTTGACTACTACTCATGGTATGTGTCACGTCATGATTTACATTGAATATGGTGCTATCTATAAAATATAATTTCATTATATATTTTTCCCAACATAATGTATTTTGTCGTTATTGTAATAAAATACACTAATTTATCCCAATGCTAATGATTCTGCTTACAGTTATTTGTTTTATGTTTCTGTAATACAATTATAGGTACTTATTTATTTCAAACTTATAAATTTTTAAACCACTAAATTATTCATTACTATTATTTTTCGAATTTGAATTATCCGAGTAGCTACCTACTCATACCAAGAATATCAGTTAATACATTTTGGCATACTGTTGTGAATGAAAGCTCTTTTTTTTGCTGCTGTCAAACACACATTTCTTTTCTCAATGATTTCTCAACTCACCCTGTTTTGGAGTTTAATTAAACTAAGGCCAAAATGAGACAAAATTATGCGAATTCATTTTATAAGTCTGCTGAGGTTGTATAACACTGGACGGTGGATACCAAGATGATTGCAAAATCAAGTATTTGCAACTTGTTTATTTGCAGTGAGTAAACTCAATTAACGGTAAAATAGATTCAAGTGTGTCCGATCAAAGTTTTGGTCTTAACCATTAGAATGTTGAGGTAAACAAAACTGAATGCAAGTCCACTTTTTTCATTGTAATTAAACGGTACCATGAATAAAATTTTACATTATCAAAGCCTTATGACGTCCACTGCAATTAGTCAACCTATAGAGCCATATTTGGTAGCTTTATCTCTTCCACGGATCTTGTCTTTTCTTATTCGATTTTGATATAATAAATATTTATATATTATTTTAATCACTTTTCGTCTCAAAGCCCGTCGTTCAGCATAGGACTATTAAAAAGCTGAACAGTACACTCCAACTACAATAAATTATCAATAGCAATTATTTATCTGATAAAGATATGATTATGTATAAGCGTTATTTCCCCATTCTTTCATCAATATCAATAAAAACACATTTTCAATTTTAAGTTATCAAGTCTACTAAAATTAAAATGGAATATGCATCTTTAATACGTAAATTACTATTTTTATTACGAATTTGTAGGTAACTAGAAATAATTATTTTCCCTCATATACCACTGTGAGCAATGTCGGTTACGATTGTATGCTATCATACGCTATTTGTCAATGTAGGTACCCATATAATTTGTATGAAATGAAATTATTTAAATAAAATCTTAGATCTATAATAAGAAAATTGGAACGCATATATTCATCTTATACTGTCAATCTAAATTACGCAAAATCTCAAAGGGGACAAAGAATCAATATTAATTGGCAAATATGAACACTCTGAAGACGTCTGCTGAACAACTACAATAATTATGAGACGATTTTTCCTTACCCGATGTTCCATTTCGGAAATAAAAGGTTGAATTAGTTCCAGCACAGTAAAGCAGTTGTATTATTATTTAATCTATCAATTTTGCACTAAAATTCACAGATTCAAAAATATAATACAATCTTAGTTGATTTTGTCACATATCTAATACTTGCAGGTAGATTGGAACTTTAACGTTCTTTGTTATTTTTTTGTTTAATTATAATGATAATTACCCATGAATCAAATTTGTACAAACATAAAATACTGCAATAGATTACTGCGTACATTTTTTTTTACAGGTTATAGATCTTGTTATTTTAAAAACTTGTTCCGAGTGAGTATTTATAAATTACATTTACATTTATTTAACCATCTGCAAAAATTGCAAGAGCCAGCTAAAGGGTCCAAGATGTATTTTTTGAAGGTGCACTTAACATTTTAAAGTACCCGCTACTTAATACTGTAATTGTATGAATTTATTTCTGACAGTTATGTCAAATACGCTATTATATAATGCTATTATGCCTTCACTTTTATTAAGCGCCGATAGACAAAGGTATGGGACCTTTGCCTACAGCCAGCTGTCGATGATTATGTAGTTTGTTAGGCATAAAAGAGCTCTTGACTTCGTAGATATCATAAAGGAACAAACTCACAGTTAGCTCTGCAGACGGAGTATACTCAGGCTCGGTTACTCCGCGTTGACCATGATCCGCATGAGGCACGTTGGTCTTGGCACTTCTGATTGTAAGAAAAAGTCCATATCCTTTAAATCATTGGTTTATTGTTTCACTTCGTACTTCCTTTAAACGTCACTTATAACCCATATCTCACTTATATATAACTTATATGAATTTGGGCAGAGTAACAGTGTAAACACTGGAGGTGCACATCGCACCGCTTCACCGAACAGACTGCCGACTTTCTTTCGCTCCTCTACGGCCATGCTTTTTCCCCTTCCAATTTTAAGTCGGGTAGTCCTTCAACCGACTAGGTAGTCAAATCAAAGTCTCCAAATCAAAATAAATAATCGATTAATATCAGAGTCAAATTAAATACTTATTTTTAAAAAACAAATACCATTAAAATACTTAAAACCTAACAATATAATTATATATACGTCAGTAGATACAGTTTTAAATATATTTAAGCAGATCGTCTTACTCAGTACGAAAGTGAGAATGTATTCGCATACTTTTGTAGGTACTTTTGTAGATAGGAGTGGAACGTATTACCGGAATGAAGTTTATAAAACTTTTTTTTTTTAAATTAAAATCATATAAATTGGACTGCCTATTCAAAGAGATGATGTAGGAATTGTACTCGCACTAACCTTGACTTCGCTGCAAGTTCACTGAGTTTAATCGGTTTAGTGGTATAAATAAGTTCCTCGAACTCTTTGAACTTTCTTCGAATTGTTCGAAACCTAGATTGATTAATAATGTGGAACAACTCGATATGCCGTTCTGATTATTTTTCAATAGCTTTTTTCTAGTGCACAGTCGGCTTTTGTGTTTGAAAATCGTTAGCGAATGATTTGAAAAAATTGGTTGAGCTAGCAAAATAGAAAGAACGTTTTGTGAATTTGCAGGCGTCAATTAAAGAAATGGTTGCTCTGCAATTTGGGTCAAATTATAGATTGATTGAATTTAGTTAATTTTGGAAATTGCTTTAATTAATTGGCATAATAAGTATTGTTTGATTTGTTCCTATACCAACTTTTGTAGATCAACTTTCTAGTATTATAACTTAAAATGTTATATTAATCGCTTAAGTAAGAAATATTGCAAGCTTGTACATATTATTTATCAACCGACTTCCAAAAAAGAGGAGGTTCTATGTTCGTCTGTATGTTTTTTTTGTGTATGTTCATCGATAATTTCGCCAATTGTTAACGGAATCGAAAATTCTTTTTTGGTTCGAAAGGGTATACTCCCAAGGTGGGACCCATTTAAATTTTACAGAAATAGGCTGAGCCGTTTTTGAAAAATCAACAATAATGTAAACGATTCGAGCGAAATACTCGTATTCGAATTTTGTACACGATGCAAGGCGGCTTTGCCATTTTTTGCAAAAAATAATTATTTCAGATAAGTTTTTAGATTACCTACGTAGTAATCTTTTGCATAACAATATGATTTATTTAGAGACTTTATAATTTTAAGGTCATTTAAAAAACTGTAAAAAATAAGATGTATAATCCTAGTGATTGAAGTGCTGATTACATGAAAAATAATCGGCCAAGTACGAGTCAGACTCGCGCACGGAGGGTTCCGTACTGTATGGGAGCCCCCCTTAAATATTTATTTTATTTTTATTATTTATTATTGAAGTGAATATACAACCAAATAGTCTGTGAAAATTTCAAGCATCTACCTGTTACTATCCTTACATATTATAAAATAAAGTCGCTATTTTTGTCTGTTTGTTTGTCTGTATGCTTAAATCTTTAAAACTACGCAACGGATTTTGATGCGGTTTTTTTAATGGATAGAGTGATTCAAGAGGAAGGTTTATATGTATAATACACCTGTGCGAAGCCGGGGCGGGTCGTCTAGTTATTAATATAGAGCGAAAAACGTCTAAAAATTCAGGTTTGTTGTATGGAAGCCCCCCTTAAATATTTATTTAATTCTCTTTTTAGTATTTCTTGTTAAAGCGGCAACAGAAATACATTATCTGTGAAAATTTCAGCTGCCTAGCTATCAGATACAGCCCGGTGACAGACGGACAGACAGACATACGGCCAGACGGACATCGAAGTCTTAGTAATAGGGTCCCGTTTTTCCCTTTTGGTACGGAACCCTAAAAACTACTCAAATCAGATAACATTTAGAGGTGTACATAACAGCGTATATTGTTTTTGTATGACCAAGTTGACGCATCACTTAAAGTGCTAGACAAACGCTAAAACGAATCAATTCGTAATCAGACTTCACAGTGCAGTCTTAGTAAATACAATAGCGTAACTAGGGCTCTAGTTTTCAAGCTGGTCGTATAATACAGCTGCGGCGCGGAGCAGTCAACCCGAGACAGGCGAGACCTGGCCAAACCGCAAGCCTATTGCTGTAGGTATTGCTAGGCCCGCGGTCTCGCTCCGACGTTACATCGCCGGTTATGATTACACAAGACGATAATTTATGTCTTCTGCTGGTTGTAAATTATTCGAGGTAGAGCTAGCATTTGTTCTCAAAAGGACAGATTCTTAAAAAGACAGAAGTAGAAGCGCAAAAAAGTCCTTGTAATATTGGGGGTGGTTTGCTCCGAAATCAACTATACCAATATTGTAAAGACCAAAGATTTGATTGTTTGTTTGCATTGAATAGGCTCCGAAACTACTGAACTGATTTGAAAAATTCTTTCACTGTTGGGAAGCTACACAATCCTCGGGTGTTATAGGCTATTTTATATTTAAAAGAGAATATGGAGGCTCCTAGTCTTAATTAACAGTTCATTGCTGTGAAATGAGAAAAAGTGTTTATAATGTTTCCGACATTAATCAGTCTACTAAGGGTACTATGCAAATCAAGATGTCACCTAATATTTATTTATCTTTAGACACGGACGTGTACATCGACCACGTAGAGAAGCGTCACGCGGGCATCGTGCAGTGCTTCGCGTGCAACCCGCTCGGCTGCGCGTACGACACCGCGCTGCTCACCGTGATGCCGCTGCAGATTGCTGACCAGGTCAGAAGATATTATTGTGTTACTATAATATTGGTCATCCTTATTGCGTCATTTGACCATTGTTAGCATCGTGCAGAGCTTCGCGTGCAACCCGCTCGGCTGCACGTACGACGCCGCGCTGCTCACCGTGATGCCGCTGCAGATCGCTGACCAGGTCAGAAGATATTATTGTGTTACTATAATATTGGTCATCCTTATTGCGTCATTTGACCATTGTTAGCATCGTGCAGAGCTTCGCGTGCAACCCGCTCGGCTGCGCATACGACGCCGCGCTGCTCACCGTGATGCCGCTGCAGATCGCTGACCAGGTCAGAAGATATTATTGTGTTACTATAATATTGGTCATCCTTATTGCGTCATTTGACCATTGTTAGCATCGTGCAGAGCTTCGCGTGCAACCCGCTCGGCTGCACGTACGACGCCGCGCTGCTCACCGTGATGCCGCTGCAGATCGCTGACCAGGTCAGAAGATATTATTGTGTTACTATAATATTGGTCATCCTTATTGCGTCATTTGACCATTGTTAGCATCGTGCAGAGCTTCGCGTGCAACCCGCTCGGCTGCGCATACGACGCCGCGCTGCTCACCGTGATGCCGCTGCAGATCGCTGACCAGGTCAGAAGATATTATTGTGTTACTATAATATTGGTCATCCTTATTGCGTCATTTGACCATTGTTAGCATCGTGCAGAGCTTCGCGTGCAACCCGTTCGGCTGCGCGTACGACGCCGCGCTGCTCACCGTGATGCCGCTGCAGATCGCTGACCAGGTCAGAAGATATTATTGTGTTACTATAATATTGGTCATCCTTATTGCGTCATTTGACCATTGTTAGCATCGTGCAGAGCTTCGAGTGCAACCCGCTCGGCTGCGCGTACGACGCCGCGCTGCTCACCGTGATGCCGCTGCAGATCGCTGACCAGGTCAGAAGATATTATTGTGTTACTATAATATTGGTCATCCTTATTGCGTCATTTGACCATTGTTAGCATCGTGCAGAGCTTTGCATGCAACCCACACGGCCGCGCGTACGACGCCACTCTGTTTACAGTGATGCCATTGTTCGTGTGTGTGTATTTTTTGACCGACGAACCACCGGAGGAGGTACTCAATTCGACGCGTATTTATATATATATTTTTATGTATAACCACGCATAACTTTTTTCCTAGTAGTCCGATTTCAATAATTCTTTTTTTATTGGATAGAGTATACTTCGAAATTGGTCCCATTTTAATTTTATTGAAATCGGCTGAGCTGTTTTTGATAAATCAACAATAATGTGGAAAATGCTACATCGATCCGTGCGAAATATTCGCGAATTCTGTACACGGGTGAAGTCGGTCGTGCTATTTTTTTGCGAAAAATAATTATTTTATGTACAATACCTACATATGTTCATCGATGTTTTCGCTAAATGTAAAGTGATTTTAAAAATAATTTTTAGTTCGAAAGAGTATACTCTCGAAGTGGTCTCATTTAAATTTTATCAAAATCGAATAAGCCTCTTTTCAAAAAATTAACAATAACGTAAAAATCGATTCGTGCAAACTGCTTATTCGAATTCTGTAAACGGTTGAAGTCGGTTAAATGCAATTTTTGAAGAAAAATAATTATTATAGGTAATCCGTCGTGGTCATCGTCCTTTCAGTCGTGGACGTTCACTGCTGGACATGTATAGGTCTTCAAAATTTAAAGACCTCCAATATTATCAACATAAGAGTTCTGTTTGTTTCGCGTGCAATGTTTAAACTTCTCACCGTGAGATGCTTTAAATCTATTATTATTGATTATAAGCCAAATGTCATCATTAGTATGTCAGTTATTGTAATAGTTGCATATTATTCTGCTAATACTTCGTTTCTCTAGTTAACGTGATGTGACGACAAATTTCCAACCAGATCAGATGGAGAACCATAGTACGCGAATAGAGCACATAGCACATATTAAATTATTACTGATGGCCCTAAGCGCGATTTAGGACAGCCACCAAAATTGTACATGGGACAGACGGCTTGATTAATATCGTAACACACACAAAAACTGGCAAGCCGCTTCCAACTAGTCTTATTGGAAAGTTATAGGGGAAGCCTATGTCTAGAAAAGGACGCCTTATAAGCAAATATGATATTGATGATGACGGAATAAGTATCGAAAATTTATTAATATCATTTCTTTGCAGGACTATTCCAATGAGGACACAAGACTGAAAGATTTTTCGCCTCAACCTCCGAAAAAACACAATAAGAAAAACTCAAGAAAGCATAAACGTAAGTTGCTATTCTATCATAGGCCTATATGTACTACATACTAGTTTTAGCACTGTCACTTATTCGTCTGAGTGTGGACCATAAATGTCATATTTTTTTGCGGGGAAATGTGTAGTGTCCAAAATTCTGTCTTTGTCTGGAATTTTAGCGGAAAATCGAAAATACTACGCCCAGTCGAGTCCGACTCGCGCACGGAGGGTTCCGTACTGTATGTAGTTTACCCTTTTTACCCGTTTTAACCCTTTGAGTACGGAACCCTAAAAAAACAAGTAACCCTGCACTAGTTAAGTTACGGGAAGTAAATGTAACGGGAGGGGTCGAGCGGACTACAGACGTAGCCCATATTCTAATTGAAATAAAAACAATATTTATACAATCAATTCAATTATTTTTATGAAAAACTTTCACAACAGTTTTTAAAAGAAATATGATCAACAAAACCTAATTACAAATTTTGTGTTACTAAAAATTAGCAATAGTAAAAATTCCGTCTAAATTGGCATAAAAATCATATTATAGGCAAACGCTATTTTTTGTAAAAACTGACCGCTTAATTCTATTTTCTACATAAGACAGACATATTCTTACTAGATTTTGCCCGCGGCTTCGCCCGCACGATATTTCGAGGCCCTACCTTACCACCCTTAATAAAAGAGGTGGAAAATTTAGTAGGATGTGCTCAAATAGAAAGCAACGATAAGATCCTGGACATAATTTCCTACGGAACATTTTTAGGAGAACGTAAGCTGACGTAACATAAGCTGATTTAGCTTCCTACATGTTTTTCTACTTAGAGCTCGTGTCTGACAACAAAATATAGGGACTGAATTATAGTAGGTATCTAATATTATCGAAATAGCTACGTACGCCAATACCTTTTTCCTGGTACCGACGAGTTCTTTGCGATTGATGTACTTACTAATTTTCATGATCATGCCGCTGGGTTTTCGGTGAAGGGAAATATCCTGTATAGAAAAAAAAAATGCTGGCGTAGGTGAATCTACCAACTCTGTTGTCTGTGGTCAACAGAAAATTGTTAGGAATTAATTTTTGTACGCTGTCATAACAGTTACACCTAATTAGAAAACGTAATTAGTTCGTTAGTTAGATAACACGAATCTACAAAAAACGCTTTTTAAGTAAGATGTTTTTTTAACGAATAGTTTTTTTGTTATTTGATTTTAATAAACTTTGACACAATTTCAGATGTCTTCATCGTAGTTTTGTTAAGTATTTCATTAAATTACAACCAAAATACAACAAAAGTATCACTATCACTACATAGTATAAAGTCGCTTCCGCTGTCCTCATGTCCCCATGTCCTCATGTATGCTTATATCTTTAAAACTAGACAACAGATTTTGATGCGGTTTTTTTAAATAGATAAGAGTGATTCAAGAGGAAGGTTTATTTGGATAATAAACCTGTGCGAAGCCGGGGCGGGTCGATAGTAATATTATAATGTCAATGTGAATTTTTGATTTCTTTTTGAATTTTGCTTCAGAGATGTTTAATTGTGTAATATCCAACAGCAATCTGCATAGTTATAAAGATTCTACAAGCCCTTATATAGTTTCTCTATCAGAAAAAACAATTGGCCAAGTGCGAGACGACTCGTGCCCGAAGGGTTCCGTTCAGTGTGGAAGCACCCTTAATATATATTATATTAACTTTATTTTTGAAGGCGATTTACAACTTACTGTACCAGCCTTTTTAATTCCACTGCAGGACGTAGGCCTACCCACGAAGGTTGATTGGGCCATAACCATCTAGCCGGCTCAGTGCGGGTTGTGGATTCAGATGTGAAGTTTGCAGGTTGCCTCACGATGTTTTCCTTCACCGAAAAGCCAGTGGTGTGAAATTCCGTACATAAGTTCCAAAGAAACTCATTGGTAAGGGACAGGGATTGAACCCACGACCTCAAGAATGACAGGCCAGCGTTACAACCACTAGACCACCACGGCTAGTTCAACAACAAAATATTCTATTTATATATAAATATAAACTTAATTTTCTGTAAATATTGAATGCATCTTTCTGTTGCCGTTATCAATATCGTTTCTTGTGACTCGAATAGTGTTTAAAAAAAAACAACGGGTTGCACTCCGGGAGTGCCAGCAGAAGTGAAAAATTGCTCCCTCCGTCATACGAATTTTCGATAAGGTTACGTGTCCTGACACGAGTTTAACATTTTTTACCCTTCCCAAAAAGGTTTTCACTTCAAAATATTAGACACACAGATTTTCTTTAGTCAAAGAAACAAAAAAAAAAAAAAAATTAGATATAGGTACCTAATACACGCGCTAGTTAAACTTCTTACATAGAAGTGGCGTCGCAAGCTCTCACTCCTTTCTCCCCTCCCCAACTTTGACGCGATTTTTTACTTTTGTCATATTTTGTTCGATTGACAAAAGAAATTAAGTATTCAATATTTTTTGATAATCTATAGCCGACGGACTAACGTATATTTTTTACCATCCAGCCTATTATAACATCTTTTTTGCCCAGTAATCATACCCACTATTTGTTTCAGCGATTCTGATCCCGCCGTCTCGTCCAAATGTGACGAGACTGACCGACGAGAGCGTCATGGTTTCCTGGTCAAAGGCTCCTAACTACGGGTTGCCTATACTTTTCTATAAGGTAAGTTTTTTTATTGGAAAATTACTAACCACAGACTCCAGGGTCTGGTCCCTTTGTTAGCTAAAATTTACAATTACAGTGAAACCTGGATAAGAGAGAGTTGAAGGGATCGCCCTCTCATTCTCGCTTATAGAGGTTTTTCACTTATCCAGGTTTCTCACTTATCCAGTTTCGGAAGTGGCTACTCTCTCTTATAGAGGTTCATAAATAGGTCTTATTTGTATGTAGGTATCTACATTCGTGAAGAATGATAAATATGTTTATAAATAGTACATAGGTACTATTTGTTTGGGTTGTGTTGATTAGAATTGAACATAGATGATAGTTTGTTTTATTCTTTCTAAAAGACACACTTAAATATTGGGAAAATCAAAAAACGACTTTTTTAAATATTTCCGTGCCCCTTAAAAGCACCGAAACCTTATAGGGACCGTATATTTTGATTTTATAATTTTATAAAAGTAATTCTGATAAATCAAATTCATTGCGTATTTCATTTCGAGATTTTCCACCTTTGAACGCATACAATGCCTAGCTATTTTATCCTTAAGATTTATTTACTAACACCGAACCTTTCTCCTCAATTGATACTTATCAACTAGAGTAAGTTTGACCAATAAGATAGTGTAAACGCACGTGTAGCTATTCCAAAAGAATGTGATACAAAAATAATGTTAGTTAGATTAAAGAAAACGACAAAATAATTTTCAATAGAACACTATTTCAACAAACAGGATAGTTTAGACGCACGTGTGGCCATTCCAAAAAAATTCGATACAAAAACAATGTTACTTATTTCCACAAAATACAAAAAAACGTTTGAATAGAACACAATCCGAAATTAACGGTAGTTAGTTCCACGAACTTTAAGAATGGATCATAAAATGCAGATGTTTCATTACCCTCAACTCTCGCTTATAGAGGTTCAGACAAGTAGTACTCTCAGTTATAGAGGTCCATGAGGGAAAAACGACTCTCTCTTATAGAGGTTTTTGTCTCTCACTTATAGAGGTATTTGAGCGGTAAAATGACGGGACCTGGCAATTACTCTCTCTTATAGAGGTTTCTCACTTATCCAGTTCTCAGTTAGCCAGGTTTGACTGTATTTGATTTTACTGTACAAAGAAAGTTTGTACAATAGAGATGGATTGGTTTAAAAATAGGATGAGTTAAACCGTCAGTACATTCTGGGGCATTATTTTTGAGTTTTGTTTGAGTATACGGAACTTTACGGGCACCATAACTTTTTTTAAAATAACGTTCACGATTTTGCTTACGATCCTTAGTCTATGGTTTCTTTTAAAATCGCCATGTCCAGCACTAAAGTTCTGCGTGCAATAGAGAATTCAAATAGCAGATCACCAGAGGTTTTATTTCTACTAGGACGTATGCGTTCTTACGCATTTTATTTCAGTAATTCCGTTTCAGTTTTTTTTCAGTAATTAGGCTCCAGGCCACCTACCAAAACATTTAAAAAATTCAAATAAAACTGACGTTTTAGAATCTTAAATTAATGATTGCTCTCGCTGCAGCCACCAATCATTAATCTATGAGTGACGTCAATTTAATTACAAAAGATGTAAAAAATATCATTTCGATGACTGACATAAACATTTGGCGATTGAAAAAATTATGGCGCAAATGCCTTTAAAAATAAAATTGCATGTCAAGCAAAGTCAAAGAATAATTCCAATCAATTTGTTCCTAATTGGGGGCCGGAACTCCCACGAAAATCAATAGCACAGTGTAATGAATGAAAGGCGATATCGCAGACAGTATAATTGCGTAAAGTTCCTTCATAATGGCAACACAAGGACGATTTATCTTCCTACACAAACGTCTACATGCGTAGGTTAGTTGGAAAGATTATGCACCAACACACCTTCGAATTTATAATATTAGCAAAGATATAAAAATAAACATAGGTACATACCGTCGCTGTCGTATGTCGAAAAACATATTTTTTTTGTACAATAACTACTGAAAGTCACTTAATCTCTACTCGTAGTACGACGAAAATATTAACAATCAAACTTTTCACTAAAGAATAACATAGGTGTCTTCAAACCTCGAGTTATAGGTATCTTCTAGGTAAATTTGCACCCTAGACTAGTATTATTATAACTACAAATACTACAATTGAATTAATGCTTTCCCCGTATTATAATATTCTATAAAAAATTTATATACATAAAAATATTATTTTTCGACATGCTATCAGGTTTTGCTCGCGGCCTCGTCAGTGTTTTTTGATTTTTACGGTATCCCATAGGAATCTTTTATTTTAATGAGATAATAGTAGCATATGTCTCTTTCTATTTAACCTTAAAAATTATATCCATGCAATTAATCGAGTCTATCCGTTGCTCTGTTGCTGAGTGATAGAGTAACAAACTAACAAACACATTTTCGGTTTTAATAAATAGTAAGGATTCATTCTATAGCGACGATACAAGATAAAGAATTACAATGAAAGTCTGATCGTCAGGTCCAGTACAAGGAAGCGTCGAACACGACGAGCATGCAGTGGAACACGGCCATCCACGAGATCCCTCCTCACATCCACTCGCACGCTATCGACGGCCTCGCTCCTGACAAGTATTACAGGTGAGATATTGTATGAACTGGTCGTCAGGTCCAGTACAAGGAAGCGTCGAACACGACGAGCATGCAGTGGAACACGGCCATCCACGAGATCCCTCCTCACATCCACTCGCACGCTATCGACGGCCTCGCTCCTGACAAGTATTACAGGTGAGATATTGTATGAACTGGTCGTCAGGTCCAGTACAAGGAAGCGTCGAACACGACGAGCATGCAGTGGAACACGGCCATCCACGAGATCCCTCCTCACATCCACTCGCACGCTATCGACGGCCTCGCTCCTGACAAGTATTACAGGTGAGATATTGTATGAACTGGTCGTCAGGTCCAGTACAAGGAAGCGTCGAACACGACGAGCATGCAGTGGAACACGGCCATCCACGAGATCCCTCCTCACATCCACTCGCACGCTATCGACGGCCTCGCTCCTGACAAGTATTACAGGTGAGATATTGTATGAACTGGTCGTCAGGTCCAGTACAAGGAAGCGTCGAACACGACGAGCATGCAGTGGAACACGGCCATCCACGAGATCCCTCCTCACATCCACTCGCACGCTATCGACGGCCTCACTCCTGACAAGTATTACAGGTGAGATATTGTATGAACTGGTCGTCAGGTCCAGTACAAGGAAGCGTCGAACACGATGAGCGTGCAGTGGACACGGCCATCCACGAGATCCCTCCTCACATCCACTCGCACTCCATCGACGGCCACGCTCCTGACAAGTATTACAGGTGATATCACTAGTTTTCAGCTTGAGTTTCAAAGGCGTTGGTAAAGGGCGGCACGAACTTGGCACTTGGCGTTTCCTACTAACTTGGGGACACTCGTGCCGCATGAGTGTCCGTCCAGTGTCCACCCTAGAAAAATAGAAAAAAAATCTGGGGTAGGCAAAAGTAGGTAGCTGCAATCTCGATAGAAAATTCCTACGCCAATGTTGATATTGTGACAGATGTAATCTTTTGATTTTGGGTAGGACTTAAAAAGTCTATTGAGTTCTTTAGGTAGGTATAGAGTTTGAGCCAAAGTGGTATTTTAGCACCGCTTGCATCATTTTTGGTCAAATGTTGTGCTATTGGAAATTCTCCTAGTCTATACATAACTACTCAGTTAAACTACTAGTTATAATAGTTTAATATATAGTTTTGTGACAGCTTTCGACAGGCGGAGAAACGAGAAAGATTCACAAGTTAACCATTTCAATACCAAGAATGGCCAAATTTATTTAATGGCTCGCCAATTTATAAAAAGTCATAATGATGAAATCGTTGATTTATTCAAGAATCGTTGAAGACACTGCTATTGTGAAGCATTTTCACAAACATTGAATGTTGATAGATTCCGAGTGGCAGCCGTGTACTCGAACCAAGACAACAAGCAAGGCAAGAGCAGCGCAAAGTTCTACCTCCAGCGAGGAGGTACGCTACAGAAGCCTCAGCCGCCCGACCTCAGGACCGTCGTGGCTTCCTCACCAAACAGCTTGCAGCTGGAGTGGACTGTAAGTATCGTTATCGTTACCATTAGCAGCTCTGTAAAAACTAAGCCAATAAATACTGAACGCGAGCTTATACTCTGTACAAGAGAACAGAGAAGGTAGACTTTCGACCGTGTTGGTAAAATAAGGGTTACCGGACTGCGTGAATAATGAAATCTCGGACATATCAGTTTCTTCTCGATAGATATCGAGACTAGTATTAGTAGTATTTATTAGTGTCAATTTTACGCAATAGGGCGATCCCTATTGCGTAAAATTGACACTAATAAAAAGCAGCCGAAGTTCCACCTCCAGCGAGGAGAGACATACTGCAGAAACCTCAGCCACCAGACCTCAGTACCGTCGTGGCTTCGTCTCCTAATAGCTTGCAGCTAGAGCAGACTGTTAGTTTCGTAACGTATCTGTACATGAGCTAAGCTACGGGCGTGCAAGGGTGGCGTACCTCAGAAAATTTGAAAGTCAATACATGCTAATTTTCTCTGTGTAATAATCTTTAAAGAGCCAAATCTCAGTATTGCTGACCATAGTAACCAATTTGAGCGCTACTCTCTTCTCTTTACGAGTAAGCTAGACTTTAGTCCACCACGTTGGTAAGATGCGGGTTATTAGATTGCATAATATATATGTATCCTCGAGAATAATAAACTGACAATACTGTCAATAAATGTCAATTTTTCGACGTAACCTCACGTGTTGCCCGTTTCAGATCACATATGTGAGGGCAACACATCTGATATGGGCAGCACATGCTCTTCGTTCATTACCCACCTTAAAAACTTCTTTATACAGCCCAGAAAAATACAATGTAGCAGCTACCGCCTAGGAAAAAAAAACTGTATTATCTTTCTTTGTCATTTGCATCATCATATTATAATATAGGTACCTACACAATATTTTATGTATTAAACCAAAATGATACTATTATATTCATCATTTTAAACATATTGTAGCCATACAACGATCCTGATAACATTATTTGCTCCTTGTATCTCAAATGTCTGTGTAAGTGGCCACTCCAAATAACATTGCACTTGGATGTTTGAAGTGCTCTTATGTAACCTGGTACGCAAACCACGCTCGAACATTTCACAGGAATAGTTGCTACATATTTTACCTATATCTTTGTTCATTGATATCGGTTATGGTCGTCCAAAATGGGGGCCTTTTTAACTTCACTCTAATTTGCTCTGTAAATGCTTAACTTGTCTTTTGCACTTCATTAATTGCTATCTTTGCTGGGTTTGGTAGACTTACATCAAGTGACAACAAAATTTCTGAAAACAAATGAACGAAATTGGAACGATAATATATTATGATCGTTCTGAATCTTTGAGCAAATATCTAAAGAGCCTCAGTCCCAAAATGAAAGTAGCAAAAAATGTCCAAGCGCCGTCATACATACCGACTTAATTTACATTAAATAATTCACAATGAACAATGACTCGTTTTCTCGAATCTCGACGTTATGTCACCTAATTAGTGGTTATAACCGAACATTTTGGCTTCGCGCAGCGTTGTAGTTGACTTGCAATCGCCTTACGAATAATTAAAAAGCCTGCTAATTACGTAGCTTGGGCAGGCTTTCGCCTTGGACACTGTTTTTTTGCACGATTGTGGCTCTATAGTTATTTGCTCGAAGTGCTGAATGCAAGCCACCAGTCCTATTGAAAATTATTGGAATGGCTTATAACAATGTAGGTACATACATTATACGACTGATATTAATAATGATGACGAGGATGGCAGTTGCAGTACTCGGACTTTGGAACTCAGGCACACATCAATGCAGAACTAGTGACGAATATTTGGTTTTCTGTCAGTAGTAGGTACCGTTGATTAGTTCCATCGATGGTAATACTCACGTTTGAATACTTAGTATCACTGTGGAACTAGCGACGTAGAATTTATATCCTCTACGTCGCTAGTTCCATTGATCAGTACTATTGAAGGAACAATTCACATACTTATATGTGACTAGTACCATTAATGCCTTCAGGTCTGTACCAAAAGGTCGAGTTCCTATAAAGTTCCATACACCAAAACTTGGAAAAAATGGAAAATTATTTCGATGAAAGAAGACTTAGGTAATTCAGAATTCTGGGTAATATATAAGGAGCTGAAAGTACAATAGTTTTAGTAGTGCGGGCGCGTGAGTTTAAATGTCAATTTATTGCGTCATGTACAACGCAATATTTGCTAGATACATAACCCTGTAGGTACAAAAAGTTGTAAATTTTGTTCCAGTGGTCAACAGGTCCCGATAACATATCGGCCGCGGGTTTCTACGTGTACTACCGGCAAGTGGACACGGCCGGCGAGTACGAGAAGGTTCTCGCCCAGTTCGGCGCGCGCTCGCTCTCGCTCGACCATTTGTTACCTGATACGGCGTATGAAGTGAAAATGCAGGCCTATACTGCGCAGGCGCCGTCCGCTTTCAGTATTATAAAGGTGAGTCACGAACATGTGTCATATCTCAGATGTTCGTTGTTTTATTGTACCTAAATTCTTTTTTTAGAGTCCGTTTAATGAAGTACTTTTACTCGTTATTTTTTAGTATAGCAGTAATTTAGAACAGAATATGGATCAAATGGCTAGGGTGATTCCTAATCAATTAGCATCATTTTATTTTATTTTTATTCTGTACATCAAAACTAACAACTTTTGTTCTGCGACTCTTGTCAAAACTTAAAAAAAAAAAAATAGCCGTCCCATACATTTTATCGCGGGTGAACGATATTTTTCTATGGAACAATTTTTTTTTTGAGTTTTGACAAAAGTCGCAGAACAAAAGTTGTTAGTTTTGATGTACAGAATAAACCCCTAAAAGGATGCCAATTGATTAGGAATAACCCTGTATAATAAATAATTATAGTACAAGATCTATATTTTAAATCACCAGGAATTCAATTTTTGAAATGATAGAACTTGTTAACATTAATTTACAATACTCGTTCTTGCTCTTACTCGGTCTTGTGACTATTACGTATACGTCCTAGGTCCTATCGGGCTATCGGTTCCAGAACGGCCCCAGACGTGTAGCGTCACTAGCATTCTTACAGCCGTTTGGGAGATGGTCTTTTATATTCACCATGACGTGCAATTGCTTCACCTCATTATTATATTTATACCAAGAATCTTGTCTTGCCAGGTGGCGAAAACCCTCCGCTCGCCGACTGGGTCCGCCAGCACGAGCGAGGCTCCCCCGTCTGATGTAGCGGAGTCGCGGCGACCGGACCCGCTCGTGACGGCCGGCGGAGCTGTGGGGGCGGCGGCCTTATTGCTCATACTGGCGGTCACGCTGTTCCTGTGTCGACGGGCCAAGCGGGTTCCTGCTGATAGTAAGAAACTTATTTTATATAAGTCAGTCGTGTGAGATAACGATGTTAAGTTGGCTGGTGGAGTGAACGGCGCGGCCACTTTGTGACTCATATTGGTAAAAAACCCTTCGCTTACTAATTGGTCCAGACAGCGCGAGCGAGGCTCCCCTTTCAGACGTCGCGGCAAATTCTGCTCGTGACGACTGGTGGGGGTCTTTCTTCTTAAACTATGCCACGCTGTTCCTGTGCAGACGGACCAAGCGTGTGCCTGCTGATAGTAAGGAATTTTTAATGTCTATTTTAAGTGATATAGGAACAGTAACGTCAAGTATGGTTGCTGGAGTAGTTGGAGCGGCTGTTTGGTTACTCAGCTTGGTAAAAACTCTTCGTTTAATAAGTGGGTCAGCCAGCACAAGCGAGGCTCCTCCATCAGACGTGACGGAGTTGCGGCGGCCCTACCCACTATTGACTGAAGAAGTAAAAAGTCTTTATCAGTCATGTCAGAACAGTGAAGTCAAGGTTTGATCTGCTAGTCATGGCTGATGGCGCGACCATTTATTCATTTTATTTGTTCTATTTAATTGATTTAGTGGATCAAGAAGCACGAGCGAAGCTCCTTCTTTGGACGTGGCCAATCCTCTCTACTTGACTTTTGACATCTCTATTTTTTTTACGATTTCAATGAACAGTCAATGATGAGTACGATGATATCCTAGAATGTCTGTCCACTATAAAAATACACCAGTGTTTTATTGTTCATATAAGAATTACAACACACGCACTAAATGAGATATTATATTTTTCAGAAGAAAAAGGATCAGTCCCCGAAACCGGAGGTAACGGTTACATTCCTGCCAAGGTACCGATCACCATCACTGCTAATCCGATGCATTCTGAAGTAAGTTATAAAAAAAAAAACTATTATATTTCACAGAAAATAATCACAATTTATCACAGTCCTAAACATAATTTTGGTATCTTTATAGAGTGGAGACGCAGGAGTAGAAATGGCTTTTTTACATAACAACAACACTGGCAACAATGACGATACCCTGCCACATTCGAGGAAAAATGGCCCGGCGAGACAATACGTGTAAATGCTGAAGTAAACTTTATCTTCTCAAAAATAAGGTTCATATTGAACGACGTTAATGGCTCAGGTATTATGTGTGAATGAAAAATGATCATTGGAACGAAAACCGGCATTTCACACGTTCGTAAGGAATGTCGAAGTGTTGCCAAGAATGAAAATAATCTGCTAATTCAGTAGATGCTGACATCGAAATGGAGTATTTTGTGATATAAAATATTGTCGCCTTCGCCATATTTAAATGTACGAACTAAATGACAGTACAAAATTTATATTTAAATGAAAACCTAGTGTATTTTATTACTTTTAAAATTGCGTGTAATTAAACAGAGCAGCTAAAATTAATAATTATTATCGAAATAAGACAAATTCCACTTTCATTTATTAGCAGCTGTATGGTAAATATTTGACTAGGAAACACTTAAACTAAAGTTTAATCACAAGACAATTTGTAAAAAACCAGTATGTGCGCTCATAAACTTAAATGTATTTGTATAGGTTTAAGCAAAAAAGGTGTATTGTTATAAGTCTACATACATTTTATTTATTAAAAAATATTAATTAAGTCTTAGTAATAGATCTGATAGCAAACTGCGATTTCACTGCCCGCAATATATTGCATATAAAAGGCAACGTACTTAACAATATTGTAAATATAAATAAATTACTTGCTATTATTATAAAATTACTAATTTATGTCCTTTTCCGGTCTTATTAATAAACGCAAAGCTAAGGCCGAATCATACAAGTCGGCTGAAGTAAAGTTAGCTACAAGCCGCGCGAAAACCAATCAACGCGCAGCTTTATTGAGCTTCAGTCAGTACTGGATATTACGTAGCTTGTAGCTAACTTCACATCCGCCGACTTGTATGATTCGGCTTGTACTTATGAGTAATTTGTCCGTCTTTTGTCTTTTACATGTGGATTGAAATTGCTAAAGAAAGAAAGATACAAAAGACAGACTAACCACATTAAAGTACCTCTGCGTTTATTAATAAGTTAGTGTCATTTTTCTGTTGTTTATTTTGTTATTTTTATTTTCTAAGGTTGTGAAGAGATGCAGGCATTTATAAAATAGATACAATTTAAAAAAAATAGTTCTAAAATAGTTTTAAAATAGTTCTTTGCATTTTATGGGAAAAAGTTTATTATTGAGTTTGGAACAGGCCCATTTTCTATCATGTGCTTTTTGTACAACACATGTGAAAATGATTCGTAGACATGAATTTCATAATTTCATGCGAGAAAAGAAACAAACTAAGTTCATATCAAAATATTATGACAAATTGGCGAACCATTTGTTGACGCATTTGCCATTTTATATAAATTAAAATCTATAAATATGGTTAATTGACATAGCCTTTCTAAATAACGTTACAGAGTAGATGCACCGGTTGTGGTCACTGCACCGGTTTTGGCCATGAAATATTTAAATTATCGTATAAATACCACTAAATATAAGATCTAAAACAACATACATAATCTAAAACTACTAAAAAAAATTATTTTAAACAATGTAATACGTACCATAAATGTTATTTGCATAAATGTCAAAGTTTCACTTTTTTCAGTTTTTGAATTTTAATTTCTTCACAAATGTTAATTTAACATCAAAATTGTCTACCCAATCATTAAAATTCAAAGTGGCCAAAAATTACACTAAGATGACTAAAACCGGTGCATCTACAATATATCTGTCTCGATTTTGTGTGACGATAAAATACATGAAACGTAGTTGAACACTATGGCCAAGTTAAAATTAAATATTGTACTGTGTGTAAAGAACTTCTTTATGAATCTCACTCATATTTTTTATTCATAGCTACACTAATAAGGCTTGTATTAATTACGTAGGTCGCGTAATGAATAGCTTTTAAATTGATTAATGTAAGGTTGCAATTAGCTTTCTAACGCCTTAATCTTTTGACGTAAAAATCAGCTCATTACTCGCAAATAAGACTGAAGAGATAGTTTAGAAATTAATTTACTCATTTTTACGTCACTTTTTGTATAAAAATAGAAAACTTTTAAGTAAATTGTTTGTTCATTTAATCCCCGAGTATGGCAAGCTTCTAAATTGGCCTCAAATCCCTCGTAATTGGATTATTCGGTACCTACATAAAAATTGTTTGGTGGATATTTGAGTAAAGATACTTAAACAAAGAGACATAAATAAAGACACACTTAAACAAAGAGACATAAAAATTTAAAGAGACACGTGAGTGGCCAATTTATATCTATATCTATGTTCTCATGCCTCTCCAGCAACAGACCATTTAAAAAATCTTTTATTATGATTTTTGTTTGGGTACGCCACAAGAATGCCTAGAAACGAATAATATGATGATGCTGCATATAATCGCCAAAATTTTAGATTTTACTAATTTTTAGTCAATGGTAGGTATATGCTTGAATATCTTAATCAAATCAAAAAAAATCGCCCAATCGGCTAATTTTATTTTGTTTTTAGTATTTGTTGTCATAGCGACACCAGAAACACATCATCTGTGAAAATTTCAGCTTTCTAGCTATAACGGTTCATGAGATAACAGCCTGGAGACAGACAGACAGACGGACAGATGGACAGCGGAGTCTTAGTAATAGGGTCCTGTTTTTACCCTTTGGGTACGGAACCCTAAAAAGCATTAAGAACAATACAAATAAATAATAGTACTTTGGTACTTTATGAGGTTGTTTACGATTCACTGATATCATTTAAGTACGTAAGAGGAACTAGATTTTATGCTATACTATTTTTTAATTTAATATTTATAACTTTTCCGTCATAAAATTTATAAATAGTGCATTTTTTTCAACATATGAATCTTACCTATAGTAAATATACAATTGAAATCCGTAATTATTTTAAATGAGACATCAAATTAAAAACAAAAATAATTCCCAGAGGGTATTTTCTTAATCATTCGAAATGAAGAGGACAATTTTGTGTCCTATTCCATTATGGAACCGATAAGCGCGAGCTATTTGTCCCGACCATAAAGAGTCCCGTAGTTTTTATTTTAATTTTATCTAACTCTAATTTTATCTAATTTTACCTAACTGGCAAATAATTGAAACTATTCAATGAGAAAATCATGACTACGAGAAAATATGACGTATCATTCAATAAACCTACGAAAATCGTAGAACGTGTTGTAGACCTACTTGCGTAGATTTCGGTACAACAATGCCACACGACTTTTGTAATATATATATCAAAATTTTCACGAGGCAGTTGAATTACTGATATTGTGCAATTTTTGAGGTGAAACTTCTAATGCGACTTACAACAAGGTTGCGTTAAACGTTACGCTACCATGGAGGGGGTATGAAAGCAATGTTGCGTCTAAATATCACTTCTTCCGCGCGGAAAGACTTCACTTGCATTTTTTTTCATTTATGCAGTTAATTGTGTTATGTAGGCAGCACAATAATTTATTAGTATAACATAACAGTATAATCAATCTACTATGTAAATAAGTTTGTAAATTCTTCTTTCAAAGTTGTAGGGATATAATATGTGTCCTGTAAGATCGCTAGCATATTCAAAAATAAGACGGATGAGAATCAGAACTACAGTATTAATTCTGGGTCTAATTTCACCAACCTGCCAAAATGCCAACTGGGAATAGACAGTGCCTACGAGTAGTTTATTCATTTTGCGAGAGGCAAGTCGCCAAATATTAAATGAGATGAAGCGTACAGATGTACGCACGCTAGGCGTTTCTTGGCCGTATCCGGAACCCTAAAAGGGCAATTAGTATTAAAGCGTTTGTTTCCTCTTACGTACGGCTTATTTTAAGCCTGGCAGCTCCCAACTCGGGCTTAAAACAGAATAATGTGTTATTTATATTAAAAGCTAAGCTTTAATAAGCTTTGTAATCGCCGGATCTGCTCCGTAATATGAATCTAATAAAGTGGCTGTACGACCTCTTGTGTATTCAAAACATGCAAGCAATTAAATATTTTAATTTATCACTGTGTTTTATTAAGTCCGTTTTTATTTCATTTCTTGCTATTTTTAGACCCTTCTAATTTTGAATTATGATGTTTTACTTTATTAATTCCCACGTTTGACTTTAATATCCTTTAGTTTTTTTTTTTCCTTTTTTAAAAAATAAAGTGTAACGAATTTAATTGAATGATAGATAAAAAAATTGTCACCCGTAATTGTTTAATCAGATTCTCTAATTCGCTTATTTCGTTGTGTATGTAATACACTAGGATACCAAAACCTGCTACTATAGACAGTACTCGTATTTTAAATAATATGTTATCGGTAAGTACCTACATACGTACAGTTCTTATCAATATTCTGTGGTATAAGATCAAAGAAGCCGTGTAAGCCGATATAATTTCAGTTCACACATGAATTATGCCCTATTTTTAGTCTACCCATGTCTGTAATTGAACCTAATTGTTTACCTAAAGAAGACAGGTAATTATAGTACACGTAATACAGGGTCACTGCTCAACTTACGCTTAACGTAACTTTAGAACATACATCAAGACACACATTTTAACTGTGGGATCAACTCACAATTCACGAAAAAACAGCAATTCCACAGAAAAAGTGTATTGGAAATCGACCAAAAAATATTGCACAAGTTGGATTTTTTTGTAATTTCGAGGTTGGTCCCATAGTAAAAGCTGTTCATCTTGATGTACTAAAGTCATCCTTAAAAGGTTGTGCATAAGTTACCAGTAGGTATCTACCTTAGCTCTGTAGGATAAACTGCCGGTGGCTCAGTGGTTAGTGACCCTGACTCCTGGGTTAAAGAGGCGTGTGTTCGATTCCCATCCAGGGAAAGAATACGATGAACATTGGACATAATATAATATATAATATAAAGAATATAAACCAAAGGCTTGATGCTGTTACTTAATTTAACTTATTCATTAGTAAAGTCTTTCTACAAACTAAAATGTGGATTCACAACAATTCTACAAACTCAGAACTGTAAACTATGGTCACATTTTGATAGTCCTTGGTGATCATTCTGATTTTAACGTGTGGGGACTTCAGGTAGAATCTATATTATTTTAAGTTGTAGGATTAATGAAAGAACGGATTGTAGTTTTAACAAGTACTTATGTTTATTTTAATGGTTGTGAATGTACCTAGTTATATAAGATGTTGTACGACAAACTTGACTGACATTAAGATTAATTGAAAACAATCAGTCCACTAAATAACTTTGGCCCTTAAAGTTCAGATCATTAAAAGTTTCATGAATTTTGAATCTTGTATATTTTTACTATTAGATTTGGTGTGAAACACCTTAATGATAAAGTTGACTGTCTGATAATAGTCAATTCAAATATTGATATTCGATTCCTTTTATATTCAGTCCAGTAGTATTATAAGACTGTAAATAGATTTCCTTAATTTGATTATCCTAATATTACTTCATGAATAATCTGAATGGCATTATTATTGTCCAATTGTAATCAATTTAATGAATGAAGTTTGAACTATCCAGTACAAACGATACTGAGAATTCTCAAAGTTAAATTTTGCTTTGCTAAACTAGTAGATGTCACCTTATCTAACTTCAAAGAAAAAAAGAAATGCCATTCCAATGTTGGAGCTAAGGGTGGTTGTGTTGGCGTGGAAATAAGACCAATACAAAAAATAAATATTCAAAGAAAAGAAACTTGTTTAAGTTGTTTGAGCAACTATCATCAGACAGTCATGAGCATAAAAGCCCAAGCAAAGTCTCATTTAGACTGTGCATTCACTGTGATTTCTTTCTAGTAATTATTATTGCGTATATAAACCTCCTAATAACATTGTACTGAAGTAGCCACTAGAATTATATTGCAATAATCTAAATTTACCTATTAGCTTCCAACTTTTCTTATAGCATAAAGCTTAATCAATTCTAAAACTTTGACATTTATTTAGGTAGACATTCCAAATCACCATCACCTGGGTTCTGCGGATCACAACGTTGGGTTCACCCTAAGCGACAATTGGCCATAATTAGTTAATAAATAGTTCAGTTTTAGTTTTAATTTAAGTAAGTTTATCGTTAGTCATTAGAGTAGGATGAGTTGACATGTAGCTGGGACTTTACATACATACATTTAGTTAGATATAGTTAATTATAAGCGGGGATTTTTACAAGATGACCCCTAATACTTATTGTACAGACTACCTAAACTTATATTATTTTCGTAGATGTAAGCGAGCACATATCATGTAAGCAACGTAAAATACTGCACTGCGAAAACCCCACAAAACCGTGTTCTTTCACAGCTATAAAAATATTCATGAGATTTTTTTGCAAAGTAAGTGTCAATTAACTTTCCAAACACGGGCGATAACGCTTCCATTAGAAGAGTATTATTTTGGAACTTATCTCGCGTCATGTTTTTTAAACCGTTGATTTATGTTAAACGTATTCATGGCAATTAGGTTGCGAGGCTAATTTCCATTAGCCCAGCTCTTGTTGTTTGGTATAATGGTATTTCTCTGGTACAGTGGAGAGTTTGTAGTAGGTCGGGGGACAAATTGGCAGAACGATCTTCATTACCATGTGATGTGATCGATATTTACGTAAGCTTGACTAACTTGAAATGTAATTGATTTCAATTTCATCATGCTTTAGTAACTAGATTATTCACGCGACCGTAACTGTTTACGTAAGCAACACTATTTTTACTAACCCAAAATTAACCTTATTTAGGGTTCCATACCCAAAGAGTAAAAACAGGACCCTATTACTAAGGCTCCGCTGTCCGTCCGTCTGTCCGTCTGTCTGTCACCGGGCTGTTTCTATCTCAGGAATGGTGATAGCTAGAACGATGGAATTTTCACAGATAATGTATTTCTATTGCAGCTATAACAACAAATACTAAAAACAAAAAAAAAATTAAGGGGTGCTCCCATACAACATAACTGAATTTTAAGCCGTTTTTTGCTCGTTGTTAATAACGGTGACAGGTAGATGCTTGAAATTTTCAGAGAATATTCAGTTAAACATTTACTTTAGGAAAAATAATTAAATTAAAATTTGAGGGGGCTTCCGTACAAGAAACATGATATTTTGCTTGATATTAATAACGGCAAACGGAAAATGATTGAAGTATTCACAGAATATAAAGTTGTACATTCCCTTCAAAAATAATTACAATAAAATAGGTATATTAAGGGGAGCTACCATACGGTACGGAATACTTCGTGCGCGAATCCGACTCGCACTTGACCGATTATTGTACAAATAGGCGTATGGGCGTATTCTTTGTCACTCTGTTGCAAGGTCCCATATATGTGTTGCTCAACTCAAAGGCATTTATACACTTATCAGAAATTATTTCGATCAATTTCGTGGAAAATTCGTAAATAATAAGCGACTAGCTTACAACAGGTGTTATTGGTTAGCTCGAAATAGCGTAACGACATGTAGAGAACCTACCTAGAGAGCTACCTACGCGGAGTCTCTTGTGATCTTGGTGTTTTTATGATTGAATAGGGAATTTCTTCTTATGGCTAAATTAGGTAACCTACACCTACTTACACCAAAAATACTATCGGGACATAAAAATATGAAGGAAAAGAAGAAATAATGAGTTCTTGTTTTAACTGTCTCTCTGACTCTAAATTTCAATAACTAAAAGTGTCATTTTACTTGTGGCTACAAATCTGGTATCATTAAGTTTGTGTTGGCTATTGTCTAGTTTCGTGCGTAGGCAGCACAGGCAGCAAAAACACCAATAAAAGTTTAATATTCTAAATGTTCCCAAAATAGGTATGTATTCTCAACGCAATTAGTCTAAAACTAAGTCCCAGAAGCGTTTTAAATACTTAGTCCCTATCATGATACAAAATAGGCTCAAACCAATTCTGTTCTCAAGCACATCTGTCGCAATAATCATAGTGGCCAAAATATGGAATGCCATGACAATATGGAATGGACTCTAGCGTTCGCTTGCTGCGTCCTACGAGGTACCTGAACAGATGATCTCATAAATACCGTAGTACCAGCTGGATGCAAGCCGCTTCCAACTATCTAATTAAGGTATAAAGGTCTTAAAAGTCTTATTGGAAATCCATATGGGAGGCCTATGTCCAGTAATAGACATCATATGACTGAATGAATAAAAATATATTTATATCGTAAGTATTTTGTTTTGTGATTATTTTTGGCAGGATTAACTTTGTTTTCTATCCAATCCACCCATACTACTTAGCTGGAAAGATTTTTTATATCTTGACGAAAATTGGGAACAAGAACATAAATAGAAACATTTTATTAAGGCCTACTCCCACAAATGGATAGCCTACCTACACGTCCATCTTCTAAGTATTATATGGTATTATGTCTAAAAGCTAGCCATGTAGGTTGTCCTTATATATATGTCCTATCTAACGTTCTTGTAGTCATGGTATAAATAGCAAAGAATTCAAGGGAGAGTGTGTACATACAGGGTATCTACTTGCCCTGTAAGCCAAAAGGGGATGATATAAACCTTCATTTAAAAAAAAATTGTATAAAACTACATGTATTGTATAAAACAATTACTTTATGCACCCACTTTGATTAACATCTTCTCTCCCAGATACAACTGTATTACTTTATAATAACTTATCACGAAATACAACAATTGTTCCACACAATTTTAGTTCCCACAATAAAATCTTTTGTAGAGTGCTGTGTGTCTTTGAAGCTCAATGAACCTAATATCCGCTAGCAAATTAATATGTACTCAGCTTGGCAGTTGTTCTACTGTATTTTTCCAAAGCAGCCGTCTCTCTTGGCTATAACTAATTGTATTCTTAACTTTTCATTCCGGTTAATTAGACGCTACGCTCGAGGCGCAGTGGCGCCGCCTAGCGCCCACTTCAATAATTAAACGGAGACAATCTGAATACAATCATGATTATCTCAAAGCAACATTATTTTAGCTGCCTGAAAGCCTGTGATATAATATTCTTGTAAACTACGTGGGCCAATGCCCAATATCATGAGGTCTTAACGTTAGTGTTTTATTGTACTAGCATAATATATTTACATAGCTTATCGCATAGGTTTTTATTGATCTAGTCTAGCTGAAATGATATCCAACGCAGGTTTACGCTAAGATATCATGTTACGGATCCTGGGCTCGAAATCCCAAGGGCTATCTAAGCAACGACACTGCTTCATTATTCTTAAGTATCACTAGCGGCAAATTTAGTAACTTCAATTCTATTAAAATATATTTTCTAGTACAGATGATTCCTGTTTCATAATGTTCATCCCATGCCCACAGTCATTCACACAGAATCCCGATAAAAGGAATCCTATGGGAGCTATAAGTGTGACACATTATATAAGTACCTATATAAAATGAAGTATGGTAATGAATACAACTTAGTTTACTTAGTTCCGCATACAAATGCATTATAACTCTTGCCGAATGGTCACAAAAATAACACTCTCATGTCCGTAATACCCCATTTATAGTAATTATTTCGGTACATAGCATTTTCATCTGCGGTTCCTTCGCAAGTCGCGCCACGTAGCGGCCACTTCGGTAATTAAACTCTGAGAACACCAATAAGGAAGAAATAATTAATTTTACTTAACAATTCATTGCTTTGTTAGGGAGCTTTCTATATTGTTATTGGTCTTTCGAGTTAAGTTGTTCGATAAAGCTGAGGAAGCGAAGTGAAGTAGTTTTGTTACTTGGTAATCTTGCACGAGTTTTGAGATGTACTTTTTTGTTAGTAGGTTGGTTTGTGTTGTCAGATTATGTGATGTAGTTTATGGTTTTTACCAATGAAGTAAGAGATTTTTGCTATAAATTTCCATTTGCCAGAAAGTGGGTCTTGCATGTACAAGATTGGCACGAGACAAGAAAAAAAGTTCACCATATCAAAATTGTACCTAACTATACAGTGGGTCCCAAACTCGGCTAGGCCGGTCTCTTGGGAACCCTTACAAGTAAAATTATTCTGATCGAATTCGCGCTTTAGAGGTCTTTTTAAAAATTATAAGAAAAAAATCGAAATCGAAATTAAATTAAAATACAAATAAAATAAATCAAATCAATTCATAATATAATATAAGTAGCTTCTTGAAATGGCTGCCCAGTAGGATGTATGTATTTATACCTCTGGCATGAGAGCCATCAAATTTCGACATATTACGAGTACCGTCACGAATGCAGCCTTATCGCTAACATATTTATTTATTTCTATTCGTTTAAATAATGCACAATGGATTTTTATTAATACAGTGCTGTAAGTTCGTATAGGCCGGGTGGCTAGCCCTGGTGTCAGAGTTTTTAGGCCGCCTGAAGGCCTCTGACTTGGCTAAACGGTTAAAACAACCGGGACCTACAATTTAACGTGTCATTCGAGCCACGGTAGCGCTCAGTTGGAAAATGCCACCCGCGGTCACCCATCCTAATACTGACCGTGCGGAACGTTGCTTAATTTCGATGATCGCAGACAAACACCGTATTATGAATGTATTAAAAAAATCCATAATCGCATATCAAATAGCATAATTGCTTCAACGAATAGGGTAGAGCTAGAACGGTACTGACCCCAATCACCGTTTTTTTATTTCGTATAGGTTTGCGTTTGACTACACACTGCCTGATGTTAAGCAGAAATGCGGTCTAGGATGTAACACGCTTACCTATAAGATACCTATTTACTCGGAATTTGAAGACACCTACATTGTACTTTAGCGGGAAGACAGACTCAGGCAAAGCGTTCCACATTCTGGCTGTTCGGTCGACTTATGCTCGAGCAGTGGGAGATCACAGGCCAGGAATCTTGAAAATAATGGTGATGATTAGTCAGTACAGCTTTTTATATCTCTATCGAAGTGCTTTTCCGACAGAAATTTTGCTAGACCGATTGCTCTCTCGCAGTCTAGAAGCAGATGCTATTGTTCGTGCATCCGGATGTTTCGCCATCCATAAGCACGTAATCTCGATGTAAGCCTCCAGATACGTCATAATTCCGTCAGTGGCCGTGATTTATCGCGCCCGGTTTGCGTTATCCTCCTCACATAATGCAATATGTAACGTATGTTTAGTTTTGCTTCCATATTCTATGGAAAGGATCGCGTTCGATGCAAGCTGCTAACGAACGGTCTTATTGGAGCTACATAAAATTATAAGCGGTTGCGTAACAGTAAACGTCGTACTTAAATGTAAAAATCTCTATTATGTAAAGTCACGGCGGTCACGGTAGATCATTATATATAACTTGGTAAGGTACAAAAATTAATAATCTGAAAGAGGAAATTGCAGCTATTAAAAAACAAATATAAATATATACATGTTTTGTTAATTAATTTTAAGTCTTTTTAATGTCGAGTCAAAAATACGATTAAGTCAAATATTGAATTATAAATGGTCTTCGATCAGTAGAAGGCTATGGATACTGTTCCTACTATGCTACAGTTTAAGTTAATGGTTTTTGAGTTCTGTACCAGCCTTTTTAATAGTCCACTGCAAGACTTAGCCCTACCCACGAAAGGTGATTGGGTCATATCCACCACGCAGGCCTAGTGCGGGTTGGTGGATTCACACACGCCATCGAATTTCTTCTCTGGACGTATGCAGGTTGCCTCACGATGTTTTCCTTCACCGAAAAGCCAATGGTGTGAAATTTCGTACATAAGTTCCAAAGAAACTCATTGGTACGGGACCGGGATTGAACCCACGACCTTTTTTAATAGTCCACTGCAAGACTTAGCCCTACCCACGAAAGGTGATTGGGTCATATCCACCACGCAGGCCTAGTGCGGGTTGGTGGATTCACACACGCCATCGAATTTCTTCTCTGGACGTATGCAGGTTGCCTCACGATGTTTTCCTTCACCGAAAAGCCAATGGTGTGAAATTTCGTACATAAGTTCCAAAGAAACTCATTGGTACGGGACCGGGATTGAACCCACGACCTCAAGAATGACAGGCCAGCGTTACAACCACTAGACTACCACGGCTTTTTTTTGAGTTCATCAGCAAACATTACTTAATTTCTACTCAAAAATTAATCAGCTACATTTGAGACCTATCTTACTACGTACGTGAGGAAAGCCGCTTGCTGCGACAAGCCTCTCAGCCTCTATAAAGAGCACGTCTGCTGAATCACAACGAACCCGTCAGCACGAGCCGAGTCCGCGAATTTAAATAACAAACAATCTCGTCACAATGCGGACTTGAAAGAAACAAGTTTGCACTGCGGCGCAGACCGTTGTTAGGTTGTTACACGGTACTTGTGTTACACGGTAATCAGTACTAGCAGCGCTCGTGGCGTAGTCTGACTACCTATGTATTTGTCAGCGATCATCGAAATTAAGCAACGTTCCGCACGGTCAGTATTTGGATGGGTGACTGCGGGTGGTATTTTCTAACTGAGCGCTACCGTGGCAGTGCAGAATCGCTTACAGCTACATAACTTCAATAAGTTTTATTATACCTCTTCTTTTTCTACAGCACATACTTAGGTTTACATGTTAATAGGTACTCTTCTTATTTGTAAGTAAAGATTGTATTTTAAACATCTTCTCTGCATAATTAGTTTTACTAAGACTAGCTTTTCACAAACGCTAAAAAAGAAACGACAGCTTAGTTCTAAAATATACATCTATCCTACCAAACCAAACAGGACACCTAACTTTAATCCAATGTTAAAGCAATTCAACGAATTTGTCTTCGGAAAACCACTTCGCCCTAAAATAATTGGAAACACGACTTCGGGCTCTAATTCACTCTTAGAATTTAACTTGCGAAGCTAATCCTTAACCTCGATCTTCGTAAATAACATCGCGTAATTTTATTAAGTACACCACACGTGTTTATCTTGAGTCCCCCACAAACCGCGTAGTCAGAGTACCTACGAAATGTACGGCTTGAGTTATAGTGGACGTGTTAGCTTTTGGAACTAAAATTGGGGTACTCAACTATATCGACCTTTTATAATAGTCCACTACTGAACAGGCCTATCGACGAAAGGTGATTGGGAAATGCCCAACATGTTGGCCCAGTGTGGGTCGGTATGGATTTACATATTATGTATTACGCCAACGATTTCTTCTGCGGATGTATGCAGGTTGCCTCACGATATTTTTCTTCACCGAAAAGCCAATGGTGTGAAAACGCATACAGCAATTCCAAGGATCTCAATATATACCTATACATACCTATGTATAGGACCAGGATTTGCACTCATGAATGATAGGCAAGTATTACTACGATTTGACCACCACGGCTTACTTTGTACAATACGCCTACTTAGCCGACAAACTTTACGGGGCTTTTAGTGTGTTCCTACTTTATATGCAAAGGTGCAGCTGCAGAGCCAGGCCGAGCGGAACCTACGCTGCAAGACCTATCGTGGGAGCTTTATTTACTACTTCACAAAAATGTACACCATCGATAAGAAAATTCAAAAATGGCGTCACAATGTCGGGAATTATCGAACGATCTTTGTGAATTTTGAAATTTATTTTGTAGTAAATACAAAGTTCTATCTAGAGTGCATGCCGCGTTTTTTCTTGATCTAACTCAATTTAAAGTTTGCAAACTTATTAAAAACAAACCAGAACCGAACGCGTTCTTTTCACAATTTAGAAAGTCTCGTACCTACATGACATGCTACTCGAATCATCGCGAAAGATTGCTACAAATTATTCCCACTCAAACGCATAGTGTGCAGAATTGTATGAAATAAACAAGTGGCTCATGTGTCGAATGAGTAAAGTTGAGACCTCATAGAGACATGTCGATTAGTTTAGGTTTTAGTTTTTTTTGCATAACATTAACAGAGTTTACGCAATTAACTGTCTAAAGATCAGAACGATAAGACTGTTTTAACAGTAACCTGTGAAACAAAAAATTTTTTGCCCAAAGCTAGTGGCGTAGTAATAGTTTATTTATATCGTATCTAAGTTAAAATCCGTGTCACATTGTACGCTCTTCATTCGAAGACGTCTTGAAGATTATTAACGCGTGAACTAAGTTTTATGGCATAAATTAAGTGGTAAGTAAAGTTGGTTCGTAAATCTGAGTCCAGGCTCCTCCGCGCCTTGTCTCCGGTGTCAGATCCCGAGTTTTCAATTGCCACTGTATCTACAATTTAGCGAATTGAAATGTTTTTATTGAATTAAGTAAGATCGCGGAGCCGTGGAGTGCCTGTGGGGCGTATTGTGGGTGTACGTTCTCTTTTATGTTATGCACCTAGGTACGTATTTAAAGTTAAAATTTAAACATTTTTTGTGAGACGAAAGCGTGCTAAGTTGTATACTTGAAAAAGATCGTCGAACGCGGTTGAAACTATAGTTGTCACGACTTTTTCGTAATACATTTTTCATTTCATCAAGCATTAAAAACGTGCAAAAGCTACGTTAGTTCCCAAAGTGAAAGTTTTTCATCACTTACGGGATTTATTTCACGATTTGTTTGCATGTGACTTACAAAAAAAAAATACCGCAATACCACATATAAAACCATGAATCATTTTAGGACACCATACCTAATGGTTTATCTAGTCCAATTAAAATCAAAAACCGTAAATATTATTTAATTAAAGTCAATATTTTACGACCAAAAAAGGTTTAGTCGCTGGTATACCTAAATAGAATTCAAAATATTACGAGGCGTTGTGAACAAAGAATCCGCAAACAAAAAGATAAAATGCTAACCATTCATTAGCTTTGATTTAATTAAATCTGTATAAAGCTTGGCTTTGATTAATTCTCACATCAAAAATATCATTCTAAAAGCAAATTTCATTTAGCAGGTTCATAAACATACATGCATAGAGAAGGTGAAACAGTTGTTTGACAACTCTTTCAAACCTGTCGTAATCAGAACTACCATACAATAAGAACTACCATGACTAAGAAAATTATAGGAAAACTGTTTTGAATCGTACACTGAAAATGAATAAAATAGCATAATAGCAGAAAGCACTAGAGACCACTGGAAACTTAATCTCTGTGAAATAATTTTCATTTTAAAAAGATTTTACTGTTTTTATCGTTTTGGAGTAGGTAATATATTTTGTTTAGTCCCGTTTTAAAATATATAGTAACTTCACAGTGCCCTGGTGGTTTAGTTTATAAGCTGCATTAAGATCTCTGACATGCCTAAACGGTTGCAACAACAGTATTGGAAATGCCACTCGCGGTCACCTTACAAATTTCGGCCGTTCCAAACGTTGTTTAACTTTGATAATCACGAAACACCTAGTCAATGTACGCTATGAGCGTTAATATGAATCAATAAGTCTATGAGTAACTAGGTTTTAGCTTCGTTTTGGTTTATGATTTACATACACCCAATTTCCATGTTATAACGATAAACTAGAATGTTCATAATATTTATACTGACGCGGTTGAGTTTGCATTAATTGCGGGATATACAAAATAAGTGGGGCGCTAAGCGCGAGATATTTTTATAACATAGACTAATAGAACTGTCAAAAAGATCTTTTCGTTATTAGATGGTGTGTTTATTGTGCATGTTACCTTATTTAATGCGAATTTGATGACTTCTGCCGCATTGATGACGTTTTAAATTTTGTACGAAGCTTGTAATAAATAACTTAAAAATTATTGATTTAACTAGAAAACTAAACCATTGTACCTATTTACAAAGCAAACTATGTACTATTATACTTATAGTTTATATTATATATTTATTTCTTAACATAAGGTTAGTTTCGAAACACCCCTTATATAAACTCTATTTTTAAACTTAATAGAAAATTCAAACTTCCACTTCAGACAACTACGCTAATCAACGTTAGTCGTTACGTCACAATCCTCACAGTATCATGCGCAGCAAATGAGTCTGTACAGAAGGGTACTCTGAGTCTATAAGCAGGGATTTAGTGTAAAACTGTTATTTTACTTACTTTCCTATAAATAAATAGCATTGAAATAATTGTACGTGTTGTCCTAGCTGCGTCGTAGCTATGTAGCGCTACGATCAATATAAAAACAAAAAAGAAATGCCAAGTCGAAGAGCGTTATGCGTACGCACTACGTGTTCTCTACGCAACGTCTCCGATTTCGACCGTAGCAGTCTTAGTTTTGCGTGTTTTAGAACAAACATCCTTTTTAAACATATTGTAGCGATAATCGAGAGTCAACTAGATTCTTTGGAACTTATGTACGGAATTTAACACCATGCTGGCTTTTCGGTGAAGGCAACATGGATACGTCCTTAGAACAAATTCGATGGCGTTTCTGAATCCACTTACCCGCACTGGTCCAGCGTGGTGGATATGGCCCAATCACCCTTCGGGGGTAAGCCTTCGTTCTGCAGTGGACTATTATAAAGGCTGGTACAGTACAGTAGAATCCAGAGTCAACGCAATTATTTTCTCTCTGAACATTTTTTATGTCTTAACAGTATCCTATAATAACTTTTATCTCGTCATAATAGTTTTTGAGATGGTAACGGTAGTAATATTCACTATGCCAAATGTATAAAGGGAATTATAGAGAAAGAAAATTCACAGGTTCAGATAATGTTTTTCCTAAATTCAGATGATATTGGTCTCTTGAAGCTGTTTAATGTATAAACCAGTGAAGTTAGTTATTAATGAGTTAGTTAACATTTAGTTTAGAAACTACGCAATTTCTTCGTAAGTGGAATTAGTTAGGGATAAGATGATTTCAAAACGGACGGACAGGAAAATTGCTGCTTAGTTTTTCTAATTTCGAAGTAAGGTATAACTGCAAAATTTAGATTTCCGTGCGCTCGTAAACGAAACTAATGGAATTCGCTATTGACAGATACTTTAAGCCTGAGGTATAAACCTTATTATTTTTGTTTGAATTGATTACATTTTGTATGTACACTAACATCTGTTCCAAATATCACACGGTAGGTTAGTCACACGGTAATATTAGCACACTTTCAAGTCTAAGCTCAGGTGCCTAAATAATTATGAAAAATATTGACTCTAATATTCTTAAGTAAAAAAAATAGGTAGCTTTGCTCTAAACCCATTTATTTATTTATGATACACCTTAAGTGCAATACACTTATTTCTACTTTATAAAAAGGTTAGCAGTAAAAATTGAGATAAATGCCTATAAAGAGTAAATTTTATTTGTTCTTTGCTAGCCCTTGTAGAAAAACATTTTCATTGTATTGGGATTTCTTGGAGCAATTCTTTCTTTATTTTCTAAAGAAAAACAGATTATGAAAAACGCTGCTCAATTTATGAAACTTTATGCTTTAAGCCACACTAAACTTTATTAACTTTATTAAAAATTTAATATCTGCACTTTATAACTAAAGTACAGTTTTTTTGAATAGTAAGTGCAAGTTCATAAAACCTTAATGTGAATATTACTTTTATTATCAAGTTTACGTACGTAATGTTGTAAAATGCAGCATATTAAGGCCTTGAATTTTAATAAGAATATTAAACTAGGAAAAATGAACTGCGCTCGTACTTGTGGTAGCTTTATGAAGAATACTCTGGAGGACCGTAATGGTGACCTTACATGGGATTTTTTTTAAACAATAATTAGATAATGTAGCTTGAGAAAAGAGAAGCTTGCACTTTATCCTGTTCGTGATAACAAAACGGTAATAATTAAAGCTATCTAAGTTTGGACTGTTCAAAACAAAAAAGTTCAAAACACAGCACAACCACGTTAATATATTATTTTGATTTTAGAAAAAAACTGTTTCTCTTGTAATGCTAAGCTAAACTATCAGTCAATAATTGGTCGAAATAAATGATTTCGGATTTAAATCATAAATAAAACACAGTTTTATTTTGATTTGAATTAATGCACAGGCTTTTGAATGAAAACTGCGTCTCAGGAGCTTATAACATTTTTTTGAAGACCATCTGTAAAAATATTTTTTATCAAGTAACTACGCGTAGACGCAGAATACCAAGTTGAAATATTGAATACTCGAGTCTACATCATTAAAAATTGTGAAAAAACAACCATAACGTAATTACGGCTTTTTGTGTTACATTTTTCCATTGAAGTGCAAGAGATAGTGTTCTATTTTAGTGGTTTATTTATTTTAGAACCTTATGAAGTTATTACTAAGAAATCACGATTACCCGTGTGAGACCAGGCTAAGAATAGAGCGCACTAAACCACAGGCTGCTCGACGAAACACGTCATTTTATGATCGCTAAGGAAACATTTTACGGATGACGAAGATAGGGGAAGGAAATAAAGAAAAATGACGTACAAGTTACGATATGAATTCATATTCAGCTACGTCATATCTTTTTGTAAATACTTCCTCAAAATATTCCGCTGACAAACCTTCTAAGCGGCAGCGAATTGCTAGGGAAGTGATTTAAACGGTCAGCCATAGAACTGGTTTTGGTCTGCACTGAAACACTCGTGTGTTTGGTTAGCAAACACTGTGTTATCGTGTGAAGTAACACGATATATATTTATTTAATTTCTTATTCATCACAAATGGACCACCAATTAGACTTTTATCAAAACTGTTCTTTTGAAATACATAGCTACTTTAAATTTATTGCTTCAAAATATTTCTGATTCTGACTAAAACCGATTCATCGGAGAGATATAAGTTGATCAGCTCACTGTTTTATGACAAAACATTTTTGAATTTAATTTGGTTTAAAAAAAAAAATTTGTTACATTTATTCGATTTGAAGGCAATACTAATTTAAAAAACACGTCTTACGTAATCTTATTAGTTCAATAAACACTATAGCGTAATTCACAGCTTAAATTTAAAAACACTAATCGTATGTTTGAACTACGTAAATCCGTCGACTTAATAACCATTTTTTCCTGACCACATGTTATTCATCAAGTAAATAAATTTACTGCAAACCGTTTCAATAGATCCCATTATTTAACTCCGAATAATTTAGTTATAACAATATTTCAAGCCCAGAATAATAAAGTAAACTTCAAGATTTATTACCAAAACTAAAACTCATATAAATGGTTAATCGACTCAACCACCAGTATTAACCAGAATTAATTAGACGAATCCAAGTTCAAAGTTGAGATCTTGACTTTTCATGTGTAACCTCCGAATTGTGGGTGGAGCGTTGTTTAATTTAAGTTCTTCAAGTCGGTGAAACACTTATGTAAAGTATAAATCCTTGGGTTAAATATGAAACCTTAGGCTCTACTGAGGGACTCGTCAGAGAGCGCTATGTACCTACCTACTACATAGTTAAAGTACCTGCAAACGTGAAATTTGCAAATACCTTGGAACGCTTTTTTTAATTTTTAGTACTCGTTCCAATAATTTGTTTTAAGTATGACGAGTAAAATTAAAATGTTTTTAGCACTGACCATTAACAATTATTATTACACCAGTTTATTGTATCAGTCAAAAGTCAATTTCTTAGATAATTATGATGTATCCATCCTATCTCTATAATTACATATCCTATCTAAATACTTAAGTGAACACAGATAATACGATAAGTACGCAAACGTTCTTACGGATATATTTATGTTGAAATTATAATAACTCTCTTATTTCGTCTAGGGCTTAAATAATTTCAAATGGAATAATGCCGATCGGGCTGTTAAGCCAAGTCAAGCAGTGTCAAACATTATGTTTGTTTATTGGATGCACGCCAACCGAACACGCTCTACGTATTGCATTCTATTCTAATAACTTACAAGTCAAATGCAATAGAAGTTCATCGGATAAATATATCACGTCTAGACTACAAAATACAACGAGTATGTGGTACATAGCGCAGTCTGAAGAGGATTTTACGCCCAAGACATGTTAGTAGACAGCGGTAATACGCCCAACAGGCAACAGCTGTTTGCCTTGATTAAGCCATAAATATGCAGCTCGAGTGCGAAACATACGGCGGGCACCATTCGACGGAACCATAGCTGCCATAGTTCCGTTTATAAGATTTTATTAATTTTGGTTTAGTATGTAAGACTGACGAGCTTCAAGATTTAGCTCAGCGTTGTACGTGAGGAATTTAACGAAAAGTAAATTCGTATATGCCAGGTGGCTAGACCTGGTATCAGAGTTTTTAAGCCGCCTGAAGGCTTCTGACATAGCTAAATGGTTACAATTTAACGTGCAATCCGAACCACGGTAGAGATCAGTTGTAAATACCACCCGCGGCCGCTCATCCGAAGGCTGAACGTGCTGAAAGTTTCTTAACTTAGATGATCGCTAACGAACACCTAGTCAAACTACGCTATGAGCGCAAATTAACGTTGTACCTTAGAAATCTAGAGAGTAGCTGGAAACTTGTGTTGTGTGAGCTTGAATAATGAATGATTTTTGTGCCCTGTAGGTGCGTGTTCTATTGTACAATAATATTTGCATTTAAACTAGTTCTGATTGAAATTTGTACAAGACTGGTTTCCACTAGATCGAGACAATAGCGCGTTTTAAACATAGACCTTACATTACGTAATTACTTATGTACTTACGTAGACGTTACATCGGACCGGCAGATCGGACCGGCGCGGCGTTCCAAACTGCATAGATTAGTATTTAGCGGTAAAATTAGCATGAACGGATCGGACCGCGGTTAAAATTGTCGGATCGAGGTCCTGCAGATCAAAATGTAGTTACATGTAAACGGTTTCCGGACAGTTCGGAGGGCAGATTGGACTGATCGGTAGACTGTTGTCAATTCCAAAAGTTTTAACCGCGGATCTAACCAAAACTGTAGACATCCGTATTCCTTTCATTATCGCGCTAGCTGGATTTTAACCGATTTCAAAAAGGAGGCTCTCAATTGGTCTGTATGACTGTTATGATATGATGACTGACAGACTGTATAAGAAGTTGAACTTTGAATATTTTTTTTACAATTTGTCATAGGTATAGGCTGAATCAAACACGTCGGCGGTTTTGAAATTAGCTTCAAACTGCGCAATATCCACCCCTGACTGAAGCTTACATAAAGCTGTGCGTTTCGCCCAGCTTATAGCTAACTTTATTTCCATCGACATGTATAATTCAGGCTATGCTAACACTTTAATTTACTTACAACACAATGTTGTCGAAGGAAATGGAATGTGTGTCTTGTTGTGTTATTTATTAGAATGTTGAATATATTTTGTTCAAAAGTAATTTTCCCGAAGTGTAAACATTTTTAACCGACTTCGTAAAAAGAGGTTCTCAATTCGACTACATATTGTTATTTTTTTGTATGTATGATGCAAGCTCCAAATAGCCCAACGAGCTATGGTGAGGGCTATGCCCAGAGCTTCTGTACGAGATTGAATCAGGTATTACGAGATCCATAAAGTAACCAAAGTTACTGATATAGTCGTAGCCTAGCGGATTGGCAAGTTGAAATGGTTGTGGGCACATAACATGGAGGACTAATGAGCGATGGAGTCGAAAATTCATCGAGTGGAGACCACGTACCGGCAGGCGCAGCGTAGGACGTCTACCTAAAATTCGTCGTATTTTCCATAGCATTTCCATTCCACAACATTTTTAGGTGTTTCTAAATGACATGGCGGTTCAAACCGCCTAGAAGTAGCATAAAATATTACGTATCTAGAAGTAAGCCAAATCGCGTCCGCACGCAACGGACATAGCCGATCTGATCGGAGATGATCCCACGCATTAATGCGTTGCATGTCGCATCGAACTGGCGGTCAAATCTGTGTTTGTGCATTTACACGCGTAGATCGGACGACGGATCGGAACAACTCCGGGCGAATTCGGCGGTCTGATCGTTACGTATGAAGCGGTCTGATACGTCCCATATCGCGGGATCTGTGAATAATACATATTCTCAGACGTTACTATTTTTAGGGTTCCGTACCCAAAGGGTAAAAACGGGATACTATTACTAAGACTTCGATGTCTGTCTGTCTTCTGACTTCGATAGCTAGAAAGCTGAAATTTTCACAGATGATGTATTTCTGTTGCCGCTATAACAACAAACACTAAAAATAGAATAAAAATAATATTTAAGGGGGGCTCCCATACAAAAAATATAAATTTTAAGACGTTTTTTGCTCGATATCAATAGTGGTAACAGGTGGATGCTTGAAATATTCACAAAATATTAAACTGCATGCCTACTTTAATAATAAATAATCAAATTAAAATAAAATAAATATTTAAGTGGGGGCTCCCATACAGTACGGAACCCTTCTTGCGCGAGTCCGACTCATACTTGGCAGATTATTTAGAAATGTCTAACATACTCTAGTATCTGTATACTCGTACTTATTACTCAACATTTTAACGTAATTTTCATTTGATATTCCGATTGTACCAGTATTCATTACTAACCTTATAAAAGGGATTCTTGAACAAACAGTGTAATTTTCCAAGAAAACATCAGATTTGAACTCAACCACAGAATAAATAATATTAGAATATGAAAAGTGCTTTTCTAAAGAGGAATGAGCGTTTTGATTGAAATCCTAAATTATGTATGGAATATGATTCTCAGAAATTCCAGGAAAACGTGAGCAGTCATTATTTTAGTTTGTGCGGACCGCAATTCGTTTGGCTGTCGGCTTTTCTGTTTTCTGACAGATATAATCTGAAACTTTAGGTGATGAATGATTAGGTATCTTCCAAGTCTGAGTGCTTCATCGATCAATCGATCACAACATCGGTTACCAACAGACGAGTTACTACTCGTAGATAAGCGCGGACATAATTGCGATAAAAAACGCTCAAAGTGTATATATACCGTTCAATTAGTTTTGGAGTTACAAGAAATTTAATTTATTGTCTGTAGGTATGTCACCAGTCTACTTATGATATTTTGACTGGAATGTGGACTGTTTGTTTAGAACAACTTGTTGAATTGCAACAATTTTTAAATCAAAAGTTAAACAGCATACACTTATACATTTTCAATAATAAGATAAGAATTTAATTATTTGCTAAATAATAATGATAATAACGATGTAAATGACGATGGTTATAAGGGTGCCTCTATTAAATCTTCACAGAGCACCACTAGCTTCAAGGAAGACGTTCTAAGAACGGGGAAAACCCTTTATGTGCCAGAAACAAAAGAGCTCACCCCATCCACATCCGTATATTATCTCCTAGCTATACATTATATTATCTTTGTAAAAAAACGAAACGGAAAACAGGGTCACTTTTGTTCAAAACAAAACGAACAAAAAATATTTGTTTAACATTTACAATTGGCGAAATTAAAACCCGATTCGTAGAATTTAATAACAGTAGAAATGTTTGAATATTCAACGGACGGGGTGTTCACAATCAGAAAACGTTCGATTTAATCTGTTCTCGGAAAATAAGCTTTATTATATACAGTTTACGCTTCCCCGGATTATAATCTGCTCTATTAAAAAGCTCTCTAACGTTTTAAAGTACTTTTTGGATGAGTTATTTGTTTCTAGATCGTAAAGTTATAAATACAGCTTAGGGCGGTGTTGTTGAGGGTTGTTACGGATTAAAAGTTGCTAGCGTAGGCTTAAAAACTCAGCGAACTGAAAAAATATAGAGCATAGGTTGGCCTATAATTAAGTTACTGTATGCCTAGCACAAAATCGAATAACCAACTGGCGTCTAGTATTCGATTATATATTGTTCAAAAGTCATTTGCAAAATGACAGGATTTACAGGAAATTCATAGTCTCTTCACGTTTAGTATGGAGGAGCTGATTATACCATTTTCGTGGTTTCGGAGATGGTCCCAAAGTAAAATTTATACATAACGTATCCCTACCTCTGAATGCATTTTTTTTTACGCAAATAAATCCGCTTCTGAGCACCAACTCGCCTAATGGTGAGCGACGTTGTGGTCGAAGATGAAGCACGCTAACTTAGAAGATACCTATTCACTCTGATCTTGAAAAGCTTCAGATTATATCACTTAGAAACAGGAAAGCAGGAAGACTGTTCCATTCCCTGGCGGTACGAATCAGAAAAGTTGAGTCAAACCGCTTCGTACGTATCGAAGGAAAATCGATGTCTTTTAACTTGACAACACAACTTCATTTAAGAATCTAGACTCTAGATTCTCATATTGCTGTCGAATGCTACGTCTGTAGTGGTCCCCTTGTGGTGGTATTTAGTGCTTCTATACACATTCTGCATACCGCTGCCTAATAAACTAGAAAGCAAGAAAGATAAGGTTTTTTTTCTTCAGTATAACGTGTAATCCACGGCCAGGGTGTACATAAAGCCTTGAGTAAGTGTAGGCACGATAGCGGCGACACCGTATAATTACAAAATTAATAGAGATCATTTTTAGGGTTCCGTAGTAAAACGAGGAACCCTTATAACTTCGTTGTGTTCGTCCGTCCGTCTGCCCGCCCGTCCGTCCGTCCTCATGCTACAAAGCCTTATAACTTCCACATTTATGAAACAAATTGGATGAAATTTGACAACATAATAGTTATATTATAGAGGTAGATCTCAATTTAAAATACTTAAAAACTTCAAAACAGTTTATTTGAGGCGTAGCTCCCATACCTACATATAAAAAAAAAAGGTGATAAAGCTAACAACGTCAGTAGCTATAGGCCAATCGCATTACTTCCGACCGTCTCAAAGATATTCGAGCGCGCAATCTCAAATCGTATATACAGCTTTCTAGAAAAATATAAACTTTTAAACAAAAATCAATTTGGATTCAGAAAAAACTCTTCAACAACACTTGCTATGTATAATTACATACAGGAAATATTGAACAACATGCGAGAAAAATGTTACTCAGTCGGCTTACTTCTTGACATGACAAAGGCCTACGATAAAGTATCACATAGTATACTTATAAATACCTTATATAACATAGGAATTAGAGGTAAGCCGTTAAATTGGTTAATCTCCTATCTTTCTAACAGAAAGCAATTCGTTCAACTTGAACACTACCAACAAGATACAGGTGTCATAAAATCTGTACAATCCCATCTACAAACCATAAACCACTCCATCCCCCAAGGGAGCGTATTAGGGTGCATACTTTTTCTTCATATACATAAACAACTTACCAAAAATAACAAATACACCCTGCATATTATTTGCAGATGATATTTCACTCCTATTCAAATGCACCTCAGATCCTGAATCATATACACACATAAAAAACACATTTCTTGACATCACTTCATGGCTGGCAGTACATAACCTCGACATCAAACCAACAAAACAAAACATATACAATTTGTCCCACACCAAAAAAAACCACTACAACTGACCGAATTAGCCACGGCTCCTAAATTAAAAGAAACTAAAAATTGCACACTATTAGGACTCGATCTCGATACCAACCTCACATGGAAAGATCATGTAGCAAAAGTCAAATCCAAGTTATCACAATTTATATACGCCTTAGCAAAACTCAAAACCAATACCAATTCAAATACTGCTATCACTACATATTACGCATATGCATATTCATGGCTTCGCTATGGAATAACCTTATGGGGAAATAGTACTGATGCTGACCAGCTATTTATTATGCAAAAAAAATGTATACGCATTATCGTTAATATCCGGCAAAGAACAAGCTGTAAACCCTACTTCAAAGAACTAAATATGCTTACCGTACCGTCTTTACATATTTATGAATCCGCGTCTTTTGTAAGAAAACATTCACATTTGTACACACCGGAAACGAATCCCCGCAGAAAATATAAATTTAAACTACCAGAACCGCGTCTAGAAATGTTCAAAAAAGGTCCTCTGTATACGTCAATTAATATATATAACAATATCCCTAATGATATAAAGAGAGAAACATCATTTAAAAGCTTCCAAAATAAACTCCGTCATTACTTAGTACAAAAGTGTTATTACAATCTAAACGAATTCTTTGAAGATAAAAATTAACAACCATTGCAATGTACCTAACTAGTCATATTTAAGAATATTTAATTATTTAACTTAGGACTCGCATGATAAGTAAGTAGTATTAAGTACCCATTACATTAGATATAATAATTATGCTATGCCCTATTAAACAGGGTTCACATGTACACCTCTGAATAGTATGTATTAGATTTAAGCTCTAATTTGTATTTTTCATGTGTATAATGTTTGCATAAATAAATAAATAATAAATAATAATAAATAATAAAGTGGGGATGAAACTTTTTTTTCAACTCCACCCCCTCGTGTGGTGTATCGTTGAATAGGGTTCCTAAATTGAATGTAAAGTTTATTGAACTATTTTTTTTGTCACGTGTACCATTTGTAAGATATAATTCGCCAAAGTTGAAAAAAGAATTCCCCCCCTTGCACATACTCGTAGCTCACAGGTCATTGCCCTCACAAATATATTTTAGCCAGTAATGTTTTTCTAGCACTAAACCATCTTATGACATTATAAAATCGGTTATAATCATCATCATAATCATCGTCACCATCTACGGAAGTCTATCATACGCGTGTCTCGACACGCACTTAACAACTTTTGAGGCACTAAAGTAGACCTATCACGTCACGTCTTGCCTATTAATCACGCCACTACGTAGTTCAGGAAATTCGATTCATCTGTAATAGGATCGGTACATTATTATACCTCTTGACATTAGGACTGGTCCTACCAATCTTGGGTCCTCTAAATTATAGGTGTCAGGCTTCGAGCAAATATCTACAGAGCCACAGTCCCTAAGTGAAGGTAGTAAAAAAATGTCCGAGCGCCGTCATACATACCGACTTAAATTAAATAATTCACAATGATCCGTTTTCTCGAATCTCGACGTTATGTCACCTAATTAGTGCACTTTGGCACCGCGCGACGTTGTAGTCGGCTAGCAATCGCTTTACGACTAACTAAAAAGCCTGCCCACTACGTAGCTTGGGCAGAGTTTTAGCTTGGACACTTTTTTGCACGATTGTGTCTCTATAGATATTATTATTTGCTCGATGCTAATAGGTTCGGCACATTATTATACCTCTTAACATTAGAACTGGTCCTACCAATCGAGGGTCCTCTAAATTATTGGTGTCAGGGTTTACGAGTATCCTGACCACAGCAAAGCTCTCATAAACTACTAAGGGCAGGAAGTCGGCCAGAATGGCGAACATACGAGCGCGGGAAATGAAACGCGTTAAATTGTTACGAGGAACTTTATTACTGTGGCTATTTGATTCTAGTTGTCTCATCTTGAGGAGTCATCTAAAACACGTTTGCACCTTTTCAACGAAGGTATAGTAAACAAGTTGACTAGTAACACCCGTGTTTTGCGAAATAAATGAATTGAATTGCAGTTAAATCCTTGTAAATAAGAATCAATGTGACAACTTACCACTTGCCTGGAAGAGATTGCTGTAAGCAATAAGGCCGCCCTTTGTTGCACTAGTTTTAAGTTGCTTTGTTTTTCCTTTCTGTGTATTTTTCTGTATTCTGTGTTAACAATAAAGTGTTCATTCATTCATTCATTCATTACCAACAGCAGTTTACTTTTCAGTTTTCGATGTGCTCACAGCAAAAATGCTTTCAAAATTCAATGGCATTACCATTCCCCCGCGATGACGAGCAAAGCGAAGCAAAGCGCAAGGGCACTTACTTACATTTTCTCGAAGTATACAATTGTTTTATGGCAGCGTGCCCAGCATGCTGGCTGCATTGCCCCGCTGAATGGCAATGTTTATGCATTGAGCCAAATATACACCAGCATTTTGGTTACGCGTCGCGTCCACCAGACGCTCAGAAAGACTTTTGAAAATAATATGAGCTCCCGGCCCCTACGGACCCAATGTCTCAACTCCAAATGGCTCAAATATGTAACCACTACCGAGGTTAGCATATTTGCGCCGCTTGTGCTGCTCTGCCGAATTGGCCGCGCTCCAGCCCTACTCTGAGTCTCAGAAAGATGTGACGGTGCCAAAGTATCGACACAAGCTGCGTTCCATACTAAGGGCCGTCAACACTTCCATGGAACTAGCGTCATGCCGTCAGGTCTTTTGCCATAATCACGCGCGAGCCCACTCGGTTCAAGTACGGCTGCGATATTGGCGGTGGCAAAAGCCCTGCGTATGACATCGTTAAGGCTGGCGTGGCGACCAATCCGACCAGCGCTTCTTGAGCAAGAGAGACCGTGGTGACCGAGCTGGTCAACTGCAGTAGCACACTGACAGAGATGAGCCTCACAACACCTTGCACCCTAAGCTAGCTTTGCCATTCAGCGTGGCAATGCAGCCAGCTTGCTGGGCACGCTGCCAACTAGCAGTGGGCTTGAGCATTTGGATTATCTTTAGACCTTCAAAGGTCTGTGGATGATCCCATGCTTTTTATGTAGTAGTAGTGTAGGTAGTTTTAGCATATAGGGTAGTATTGTGTTTTGTTGTTATTTTTTAGTAATATTGATGTTTAGATGCGTACGTGTATCTGTTAGTTAATTAGTTAAATTCACAATCTGCTCATAGTTGTTGTATACAATTTTCTTTATTCAATTACTACAACTTTGCAATTACTGCAATGCTCCAATTTAAAAAAATGCTTGTGTTCTTAAACATTTTAAAATAATTATTAGAACTTTTCAATTAAAGTGGTTTCCTAATTAAACATCTAATATCAAGCATCTAATTTAATTTTTAATTTATAATTTAATTTCCGTACAATCACTGCATAGTATAAAACAAAATCGCTTCCCTATCTGTATGTACTCGAATGCTTATATCTTTAAAGCTACGCAACGGATTTTGATGCGTTTTTTTAAAATTAGATAGAGTAATTTAAGAGGTTCATATTATGTTTTGTATAGTACACCTGTGCGAAGCCGGGGCGGGTCGCTACTGACGTATAATTTCAAATATTACAAATTCAATTTCAAATATTACGAAAAGCACATCAAATTCAACTAACTAAAAACAAATCAACGCCACATTTCGAATTAAAATTGCAGATCTAAAAGCTCGACCTAGAATCTATCTAAATGAAATTATCCAAATTAAGCAAAAAATCGATGGCTGTTTAAAATTCTAATATCTAAAATGTAGCCGCCATTGGCCATTAGTAGGCGTATTAGCATAATATTGCAGTGCACGTACGCTCGTTATTTTGAATTTGCACCGAACTGCTAGTTTACTAAATAAGCATTGTAAAACGAATACAGTATGCGTGAGATGGGTTACCAATGCTGGTAGGTTAGATTGCGATCATACTCCTAAGTTACTACACTATATTTATAGTGTTTCATAGGTTCGTTTCTTTTTTTACCGACTTCCAAAAAGGAGGAGCTACTTTCTTCGTTTGTTTGTACTCGTATTTTTTTTATTTATGTAGGTACATCGAAATTTTTGCCAATTGTGAACCTTATCTAGTTTAAAAAGTTTTTTTCCTCTTTAAAAAATGTCCCGGACGATACAATGATTATGTGATATTGCTGTTAAAACCCGTGAATGGGTTTAATTCTTAGTATTTTGTGTTCCTGATAAAATTTTATCAGGACATTTTGTGGGATGGATGTAACTGATGTAATTCGTTTGTACTTATCTCAATTTCAATCGCAATTTCGGCAGAAATCCTACGATGTAGTGTAGTAACATGACCACATTTTATTTATTCTTATTAGGTGTTTTTTTAACATCATTTTTTTTAAAATTTTATTTATTTTAATTTCACACATGGTTGTTTCATTAAACTCAATATTGTAACGTTGAATGTGATACTGTTGTATTGAAATTCAATTGATGGATATTATTACATTGTATGACAAATGTATTTTTTTAATTTAAATTACTCATAAAATTGTTTATCTGTTTTTTTTTAACAATGGACAGTTAAACATCAACTACGAGTTGACCAGTAACCACAAAATCAAATCAATATCATCACTCAACCAAATCCTTCATCACTGCGTTGCGATTGAGTGTTAATAAACACAAATGCTCAAACTCTCCTAAAGGAAACCACAGGACGAAGTGAGTGATTCTTCCGCATATAATAAAGCAAAGCACAAAGAGCACAACTTCAGTAGGAAGAGGAAGTATCTAGTTCAATTGTGCCGAGTTGTGCATTGTCCCGCTGTTTACAATACCTATTTCAAACGGAAGCAAGTATGGAAGCCGAAGGAAGTTTTACATAATCTAAGTTGGCCGAACTTTGCTGAGTCTTCTCAGTGGGCGGCCCCGAATAACTGGTTTATGGTCTTAGTTTATTTCGCAGTATTTGTGTGGAAAAATCTACTTGAGTACTTTTTGATCAAGCATAAGCGAAGATCTCCGTTTTAACTCGGTGAGTTTGCTTTGGTCTGTCCAGATGTTGGTTTTCCTCTACAGGTAGCATTTTTCAACGAATCTCGACGAAACTTGGTAGGTACACAGGTGTTATATATAATGAGTTATTTTTTGTCGTCGGCGATTTTTGCTAGCGGTATTTCCCTCAAAAAGGGGGAAAATTTGCTGTTGCGCTATTTATCAGGCGATTTCGATAATATGGGCAAGATTGTTAAGTATCTAAATCGGACTCGTGCACAGAATGTTACAGGTCGCACCACCACTAATTTTATTACTATATGAACGGAGTGTACGGACACTCTGCTATAGTAATAAAATTAGTGGTGGTGTCTGCTGTCTCACCCACTCGGCCGCCATCGCCAGTTCGGCCACGACCACGGTGTCACGGTAATGATATCTAACTGTATTCCGTCTTTATACAAACGGTACTACGCGCCTCGGAGTGAGGTATGCTCTCAGTATGCTAGTCAGTTGCGGAGCGCCGTACTGTGGAACGAACGTGTGGATTTAACTAGTAAGCGTGCGATTTATGTTTTTAGGGTTCCTCGTTTTATTACGGAACCCTAAATCCCTACATTTGTATTTTTATTGGACGCTTCCTTTTTCATTTACCTAGAACGAAATTTTTTGTAATTTGACATGAATATAGGTCAAAACTAGAAAGAAACTCAAGTAAGTAAAGAGTGAGTAGGTATATGAAATTATACCTAATACTGAAGGCGGGCAGCCCTAGCGCGTGATACGTTCTGCGTGGCCACGTGGCGCTGTATATTTCAAGGATAGGGCCGAGCGAGTCACAATTCTATTAGATATCATTACCGTGACGGTGGCGAAACTGGTTGCGCCACCATGGTGTCCTATTGAAATATAGCCCTAACTCACTTGATCGCGACCTTGTGATCGATGAACCGACGAAGATATCTATTTAATTTTGTATTTGTAAATAATTTGAATCGCATTAAATATATTGAAATAATATGTACTAAGCAGATATAAGATATTAAATGAAGACATAGTAATATCAGACACACTTATCTATTTATACTGAACTAGCTTTTGCCTGCGACTTCGCCTGCGTGATATTTTGAATTTTGTGCTATTCCATAGGAACCTTTTATTTTTTCGGCATAAAAAAGTTATTTTCCATCTTTCAAATCATGTTTCATGCCAAAAATCAAGTCAAGCCGTTGCTCCGTTGCTGCGTGAAAGAGGAACAAACCAACAAATCCATAAACCAACAAACACACTTTCAGATTTGTAATATTAATAAGGATAAGGTTGTAATATCAATTTCCTACGCTCCCAGTCTTAGAGTATTTACCAGGAAATTAATTCCAAAACAAGAAAGCAACTCCCTACAAAGTATAAGCACGTAATATAAGTCTCTTTATTAATATAGACCCAATTCAAGATATTCCCGTTTCGTCGTAACTTATTTACTAAGTTACGGGCTAAGATTTATAGGGCATCCATATTGGATGACTAAGTACATGCTTACTCAGGGACTAAGGAAGATTGATTAGAATTACTTATTTATACATAAACCCAGATTAGGTTATTGATGTATTAGGTACATGCTTATAGTTTGTTGACTTCAGGACGTAAGAGAAGTTAGATATAGGTAAGTAGATGTAATATTAATCGAAAGGTCTTTGTGGTCTGTACTTACTTAGAAATGTTATTTGCCTTGTTAGGGCTCTGTCAAAAACTGATTTTAACAATTTTCCAATGAAGTAGGAAATTATTAGTTGCCTTCTTCAGAGGAGTTTTCATTGTTTTTGTTTTGGAATATCATGTTGCCAGTTCAAGTTTATGCCTCGTTTATGCTTGATTTATAGTGCCTTTATTTACTACAACAAACAATTATTACGACAATCAAAAGCGTCATAAATCAGTAATGATACATCAAGTGTACACACCCATATATACACCACTACTTTTTATGAACATCTAAAAAAAAATGTAGGTATCAGTACACGATGTAAAACATATGTGTACAGTTAAAATTTAAAAAAGATCTTAGGTAGCCTATTTATTTAGGTTTTATTTTATCCTAAAATTATGCACATAATGTCAATTTCATTCATGTATCGCTATTGCATTCATTCCCTTTGCTAGCTCTCTCGCTCGCAAAAGCCCGCCCACAATTTTATTACCTACAAGTCTTGCAACATGGCTAGCAAATAATTTAACCAATTATTTCAATTTTTAAGGGATAATTTTAAAGTATTGATTTATTAACTTTTTATTGCATATATATGTTTAGTATCGTGCACTGATACCCCCAAATTTTTTTTAGATGTTCATAAAAAGTAGTGATGTATATATAATTAATTTTATATTATTACTATTTTCTGCAATTGTAATTAGAATGATTTGTATATCAATAAATGAGTATGAGTATTCATACTACTACGGAATAAATCCAATAACTTTAACTTAAGGTTAAATTTTTGTCAGAATAGACTAGACCTTTAATATTAAAGTTATGGCTGTACCTAGGTATTCAGATCATAAACTTGCCTAGGCAAGGACGTACCCAGGGGGGGGGGGGGTCCAAGGGGTCCGGACCCCTCCCGAAAATAGATGCAACCCATAAAATAAATCCCTCAGTAGTAAGTACAGTGCCAAATATGACTCTCAGTGAAAAGTCGATTTGAAGGGAGCAATGTACAAATTTTGACAACGCTAGAAATGTTATTACCACATAAGATATGTGTCAACAATGCACAGAACTTGTCAAATCTACTTTCTTACTTAGATGACGATGTGTCTGCGGTCACATTGGAGAGCGAATATCACCTATGGGCTGAAAAGTGGAAAAATGCTGATCAAACTTCAATCAAGAGAGAAGCAATAGAAGTGTTGGCTAAGTGTGATGCTGTATTTTATCCACATATACACACACTATTAAAACTGTTAGTGTCTCTCCCTGTATCTACTGCAAGCGTCGAAAGATCGTTTTCAACTTTAAAAAGGGTTAAAACCTATTTACGCAATAAAATGGGCAATGATCGTCTAACTGGTTTGGTATTGATGTCAGCCCATTCAACTCAGATTCTTTCAGTAGACGACGTTTTACACCAAATGTCCTTAAGACCACGACATTTAAATTTAACGTTATAATACTGTCTTATATTACCGAGATATGCATTAAATAATTTGTGAAAACAATTTTCTTTTAATTTTAAGTATCCATTTACGCGATACCTTAATCATTTGCCTGGACCTGGACCCCCCCCGACAAAAAATTCTGGGTACGTGCTTGTGCCTAGGTACTTTTTGACAGCCAAACAAATAGTATAGTCATGTTATTGAAAACTAAAGTAGGTAACCCATAAATCAAAAAGAATTTAGCGAGTTATTTGTGTAGCATCCCAGCGCATAAATAAGCAAAAATGTTTCAGAAACAAATAAAGAGCTGAAATAAAACACATTGCAGCTGCAAACAAGTCTTTGAGCACGGATTGCAGGCCGTCGGTGCTTGCACAAAGTATTTGTCGTCTCGTGATGTGTTCTGGCGTCTTATCAATTGGAAACAAAGCAACCAGACATATTTATTTCTATTCTGTTTCTATCTGGAATGTGATGTTTATGTAAGGCGTCGAAAACCGATGTGTTGTAGAACTTGTAGAGGGTAGATTTTATGAGTTTCACATTGACTTTTGATTGACATTTTGCAGGCCAGATCACAGGAAAATAAGTATTTTGAGCTGCTTTTTCATTTGATGCAGAGTTGTTTCTAGGATTGCAAGAATTGCGTTCCCGGCGAGACAATAAGCCACGATTAAAGATTCTAGATTCAAGATTATTTATTTGTCAAAAACATGGTAATGCAAACAACATACAAAGTTGCATACAGATCTTTCAAGAGTATAGAACGAATGTTCTTGACGAGTTCACGATGTCAGCGTAATCCTCACGTGTTAATGAAATGACATTTATTGACTTTTACTGATTTAATACCTAGGCGATTATTATTTGCTACATTATGTTATATGGAAATGTAGCCATGGTGGTCTAGAGGTAGTGACACCCGCCTTACAATCGTGAGGTTGTGAGTTCAAATCCCAATCCCGTACCAATGAGTTCTTTGGAATTTATGTACGGAATTGCACACTACTAGCTGAAGAAAACATCGTGAGGCAACCTGCATACGTCCGTAGAAGAAATTCGATGGCGTATGTGAATTCACCAACTCGCACTGGGTCACCGTGGTGGATATGGCCTAATCACCCTTCGTGGGTAGGCCTACGTCCTGCAGTGGACTATTAAAAAGGCTGGTACAGTACAGTACAGTTTGGAAATGCACCAACTCGATACCAGCAGATGATGACCCTGCACAGATTCTTCAAAAGTTTACGTTTGTTCTATCGACCTAAAACTTGACAAACTAATATCTACTAGGTGTACTGTAATACTATATGGGTGACGTACTTACTATTAAAGCCATATCCTTTCATAATTAATTAACCTAATAGTAATTGTGAATTTAGCACAAATATTCATGCACGTGTTTAAGTATGATGTTTCCAAGAATGTGGCATAGTTCTTGCAGCACGTTCTCTATTGCCACGTTACGGTTGCAGCGAGCAAGATCCCGGCCAAACAATGTCTCGATGTTTATGTAATTATCACGTGTTAATAGCTGTGCTATTAACCACGCTACATCTCAGGTAGCATTGTCCGTGTCTGGATCATTATAGCTTAATCCTAGCGGTTTTATAACATTTTGATGTCCCTAACTAAAGTCTAGTTATACGCTCAGACTAAATAAAAAAATCAAGACAGAACGCCGTCAAAGAATATATAATAATACTACACGCCGTGACAGACAAGTGAGGCCTGGAGATTAATCCTAGCGGTTTCATAACATTCTGACGCTCTAAAAGTGTGTTCCCACTACCTAGTGACGGATGTATATCGTTGGGCGACTGTCGTTTTTAGTTGTTGTCATTTATTTAACAACTAAAAATGTTACTTGACAATCTTTCGTAACTGTAAAACAGATGATACTTAATCGTGTGGTCTTATATGTGAACACCTCAATTCAAATGTAATTAAAATTATAGGCCCAATCATAAATTTATGCATATTGTACTACAAACCGTGAAGTTTTAAACAATACTATAGTCGGTCATTACGACATAATAAATGTATTAGTTTGTGGGAGAGCACCATTTTTTCAGTTGTTTCGAAAACTTTTTTTGAAACTGCCTTTGGAGAGCACCTTAATTGTGATCTAGTCATAAATTATTTACATATTATATTAGTTACTACGGTTTAGTTACAATTTTGGTGATGAAAGTAGCTTAGTTATGTAGGAATGCTAAATACTCCAAAAATAGGAAAAATACCTACTTAACAGTGATTTGTGACCTAAGTACCTACCCATAGAGACTATTGGTTGAGCGCCTTAACATCTTTATTTAATAAATCCGTATTTCTGTAATCTTTTTCTTTTTACAATTTAAATTTACCCGCTTTCTGGTGTCGTCGGTAAAACAGGTGCAACGCTGGAACAATCTGTCAATGTTCTGTTGACGTCCCGGCGTTTTCCGAGAGATGGCGCTAGTCGTCTCGAACCGCGGTGCCGTCGACCATTGCAATTGGCAATGGCGCGAAACCATCGAGTATCGTGTCATCGCCGTTATATCTTTGAAGTTTATGTCGTGAACTCCGGGACTTTTCTATTGTGTAGTGCAGATTTGGACAATCGTATTTCGCCTTGACAAAACACAGGACTTTAGGGGACGATACCAGCAGGTGCCGTGCATCAGTGGCAGACGAGTCTTCTCCAGCCGGTCTCGATTACGAGGGGATGAAGGCGGTTATTTGCAGCTTAGTCTTAGCTTAGTGCCTGTATACGCGTCGACACCAAATTTTTTCATGTATGATCTTCCCGCCCTCTATTAATTTTAATTTTCTTCAAAAACTTTCGTGAGTTATCACACCCAGGAGTTGGCTATTTACACGCCATTCCATTTGAGTTGATAAGTCCGTGATACATGACATATTTAATAATAGAATTTGCAGCAACTTTTACTCGAGGAAAAAGTCTTATTATAAGGTTTTATTTAGTTTCACCTGTCCCGTTGTCTGTCTGTCGGTCTGTAATCAAATCTTGCAAGTTAAATTTGATCCATTTCCCGGTTACCGATTGAGCTGAAATTTAGCATACATGTGTAAATCGCGTGACAATGCAATATTATGATGACATGGTGCTGATGTGATGATGGAGATGGAAGGTGGCCAAAGTAACTTAGCAATGAAACGACCCAACCTCATCGAGTTTGAGTTTGGTTCATTTGTATGGTCTTGGCGAGTAATTTGTCTTACGTATAAATGGTAACCAGGGTCTGATGATGGAGCTCATAGAAACTCTGTAATGAAATGACGTAACCCTTTTGAGTTTCGGCTCGTTTGATTTGTCTTGGCAAGTACTTGTTCAGTAAAAGTAAGTTTAAAAAAAAAGGTTTTTTTAATATAATAATTTTTATTGCAGAAGATTGCGAGTCAAAAAAATCATTGATTTATTTAGGTATGAGCAAAAAAAAGAAACACAAGTCAGCTGGTTTTTGTTGTATCTTTCATCATGAGGCGCGGGAACAAATTGTGTAAAATTATATTGACTTAAAAGATTAATTAAGATTATATCAAAAGTAGAAAAGTAGAGTATTTCTATTACAGTCACCAAGTATACTTTACTGAAACTAGACAAAGAGAAGAAACCGGTGCTTTGTTCTGAAAGTTTTCTAACAAACGTACTCAGAATTTCATTTTTCAAGCAAATCTTGAGAAACCTAAGATTTTGTTTGAGAAAAGAACTAAAGATTTTTGTATCACAAGAACGGTAACTTTAAAATGAATCGAAATATTGTCATACCACTGAATTGTTCTGGTTAGGTTTCTTTACAGCTAGATTTTTTTGAACTTGAAGAAATGTCGTTGGTCAGTGATTAAGTAAGTATAGGCCGACCGCCTAACTCGCGTATCGCCTGTGCACGTTGCATGAGATTAGAGACTGTTTAAACCTTTTATAGGTTTAGACAGTGTCTAATTTTTTTACTAGTTAACTTTAGATAAGGGATATTTTAGTTTAGATAGGTTATTTAAGTTAATATTTGTTTGTTATTTTAATATTTTTAAATGTAATTATAATCATTCAGTAAAACGTCGTTGGAGATATGCTTCCAAATCGATTTCCAACAAAACCGGTTGGAATCGGCTTGCATCCAGCGCATCCCTACGATTTTTGTCAAAATCATCAGTTCACTTTATTGTTAGACGTTCTATTCTGCGCTTGCCGGTGCGTGGTCTCCAATTGAGAACTTCATGGCCATTAGTTCTGCGTAATACGAGTTAAGTTCGTAGTATTGAAGTGTTCCAGATTAAAGAACAATGTTTCAAGCAGTATTATAAGCCTTTACAACAGAACCACACAAGCATTGGATCATCCACGGATCTTTGAAGGTCTAAAGATAATCCAAATGCTCAAGCCCACTGCCAGTTGGCAGCGTGCCCAGCGTGCTGGCAGCATTTCCACGCTGAATGGCAATGCTTATGCGTTGAGCCAAATAAACACCAGCATTTTGGTCACGCGTCGCGTCCACCCGTCTGGTGGACGCGTGCGCGTGACGCTCAGAAAGACTTTTGAAAATAATAGTATTATAGGACAATATAAGTAGGAAACAAACAATCATTGCTTAAAAAATTCGGAGGGCTTTAGGCGATTTAAAAGCTTTGACACCAGTGCTTGTCACTCAGCCTATACGAACTTAATATCATCATTTACATCACCACTTCAATCAATGTTCACATCACGCTACAATACTAGATTTCGAATATTCGTATAAATATTTTTTGCAAAAACTTACAAAACCGCCTTCCATCGTGTACAAAATTTGAATATTTCGCTCGAATTTCTCACATTACTGTTGATTTTTCAAAAACGGCTCAGCCGATTTCTGTAAAATTTAAATGGGACCTTCGGAGTATACCCTTTCGATCTAAAAAGAATTTTTCGATTCGGTGCACAATTGACGAAATTATCGATGAACATACACAAAAAAAAACTACGCACAAACGAACATAGAACCTCCTCCTTTTTGGTAGTCGGTTAAAAATACCAGTAATCCATGTAAGTGCTCATATTTTCGCGTTTGTTTAATTATTTTAAATTCTGTTAAAATTTAAACTTAAACATTAAACATTTTGTTAAATTGTTAATTTACGCGAGATAAGTGAAAACCTCGAATAAAAAGTAATAAAATTGTGGAACCGAGTGCGACAAGTTTTAAATTAACCTTTATTTCGTATATTCAACAAACCAAATCAAAATAAAATATGTTGACGAGTACTCACTCGGAAAGATTAATGGCAGCGTATTCGTTGATTGATTTATACGGCGAGATAGGTGGGTGGAAAAATTACATTTTGCGTTTGCTGTAAGTGCGATTTTTTAGTTGTCGACTCATGTGGACGTTATTAGGTTTTATTTTTCAATAAGTAAGTGAATTCGTATAGGCCGGATGACTAGCCTTGATGTCAGAGTTTTTAAGCCGCCTGAAGGCCTCTGACATGGCTAAACGGTTGAAACAACCGAGACCTACAATTTAACGAGTCATCCGAGCCACGTCAGCGCTCAGTTGTAAATACCAGCTGCGGTCACCTCTCTGAAGACTGACCGTGCTGAACGTTGCTTGACTTCGATGATCGCTTTCGACCAAATAGTCAAACTGCGAAAAATTCCAATGAAAAATAAACTGTGGTTGTCGATATTTTTGTTTATTGATATTACAATCTGTCATCTAGATTTATTTTAGTGAAAGTTCAAGTTCAAATTCGAGGAAACTTATTTTTAAATTTTTTTTAGTCATTACCTATTGTATTTTTTTTTATAAAAAATTATCAGCTTAATTCATCATTTTACAACTAATAAATTTCCAAGAAATATTCCCGGAAAGGGCTTTCTCTCTTGAGAAATGCGATAATAAAAGAAATAAATATTTCCTACTGACTTCAGAGTTCCTTTACTAACTTCGAACAAAATGTACAGAACCATACTGTAAATGTAATCGTTACCTGATTAATTTCATGTAGGTACGTCTCAGTTACAAGCCGTGGTGGTCTAGTTGTAGTAATACCCGCCTCACAATCGTGAGGTGGGCTCGAATCATGGACCCGTACCAATGAGTTCTTTGGAACTCAAGTACGGAATGTCACACCACCGGCTTAACGGTAAAGGAAAACATCGTGAGGCAACCTGCATACGTCCGTAGAAGAAATTAGATGTCTTATGTGAATCTACCAACCCACACTGGGCCAGTGTAGTGTATATGGCCCAATCACCCTTTGTGAGTAGGCCTACATCCTGCAGAGGGTTATTAAAAAGGCTGTTACATGTTACAGGTACAGATAGCGCGCGAGTTGAATGCAGTCGGGGTCTGAGGTAAAGAGCGGGAGCATCTCCCCCCGCTATCCGCACGCCCCACCTCACGCGCCTGGGCGGGTTGGGCGTGCGGATAGCGGGGGGAGACATTCGCATTCCTAAGCTCTGCATTCAACTCGCGCGCGTACAGTATACATCTCAGTTTAATTTCATCCAGAAATTCACATTTCAGATTTCCAACACAATATTTCTCGATATCAAATATTTCACCTGCAATCGCGCCTCGCTAACTTGTAGAGGTTTATTAAAATTCCGAATCATATCCTCGGCGAAATTCATCAAACAAAATTTAACTGAAGGCACGTAATGCTCAAGTTTCTGACGGAAGACATATTTTCTTTTCGAGGTTGATTTATGAGCTGAAAGTTAATATCTGTGTGGTTCTGAATACCTACGGTTTTTCTTAGCTTTGAGAAATGTGGAATAATGGTTTCATTCCATTTCAGAAGCTAAGTTTCTTGAGTAAAGAGATTTTTTTGTGTTCAACTTATTCATTTTCTTTGAAGAAATGAAAGAACAGTACGTTGGCTAGTAATACCTTTGTTTTATATGTACTTAACGCTTAATAAACACAGTAAAACTGGTATTACTCTCTTTATACGGGGAGTTTTTTCTAGAAGATGGATAAGTATATTCTTGGATATCACTTACTAACACTGACCAACCCCGATAACGTGAAAAAAATTCAGCTTATCCGATGATTATTAGAGTTTTGTGTTACTATAGTCTATAGCAGAAATAAATAAAATCATGTACCTATACATGGTTATCCAGAACTGGTGTACTAAGCCGAAAGGAGGTGATTCAGATCATTATAGGTCGCGGCACGCAAGTGTAGCGCTGAGGGTACTGTGGAGGGGATGGCTGCGCATGGGTTTAATATAGCGGTCACCATGAGCAGCCATCCCCTCCACAGCACTACTCAGCGCTACACTTGCGTGCCGCTACCTGTACTATGACCAAGTGTTACTTAACAGCGCCCCGCCGCAGCTGAAATTCGAGAATTTTGATACAATTTGCAATTTTGTATGGAATTGCTGTTTTTTTTTTTCGAATTTCGTGTTGGCCCATAGTGAAAGTTGTTCATAATAATGGTCTTAAATCACCCCTTTTGTCTTAGTACACGGTTAGGGAATAAATAACCCTATACCTATTCTACACCAGTACCACGGAGCTAATATTAGTTCCTACTACAGAAATTTCTTGGCACAGATAAGACTATAGTAGTACCTACCGTAGTAACCTGAAACGTTCCTGCCGCCAGCTGCTAATTAAAACCTAACTACCTCCAGAACGTAAGGCATCGTCACTTGATTGACGGCGTTAAGTTTTTGTGAGGCCAGCGTCTTAAAACTGTGAAAATTAAAACTAGTACCACTGTAATAAGCCTGCTATAAGGTGTATTAATTATTTTAATCTCAGTTTGATGGAAAACAGGATGTGTTTTCACTAGAGATGTGCGAAAATAGCTCCGCTAAGTTAAGCAGTTTCCGCAAGAGCTGCGATTCAGGATAGGTAAATGAAGGTATTCAATTGGTTCTTACTATCTTAGGTAAGGTTCTGACAAACAAATATCTTGTCATTTAAGTATGTTTTATATTATTAGCGTGAGTGTAACTGCGGCAACAAGACGCTTTTGAACAAGTATCTGTAATTGATAAAAAATGCGAGAAGAAATAATCCGTGTAGTAGAATTTAATAATGACAATCTTTGTTATTCACATACCTATCATCTATAAAATAATACTGTAAAATAAGCCTGCTCAATATAAAGATGTCAAAATCACAAATTGCTTGTTGCGAGCTCAACCAATATTCTAAATCCATTCAATCAGGACAAAATCGAAATACCATTTTTAATAAACCAAATCAATGATTAAATTTCGAAGTCAAATTCGCTAAGCTCTTTAAGCACTCAACTTTGGCATTCTTCAACGTTTCGGTACATTTAATCAAAGCGACAGACCTTATGCAAATGGCTTGAGACAAAGCATTATTTTTATCGGAGTCAACTACGACTTTGTGGACTAACAGACAGTTGCGAAGCTGTTAAAATCTTTACTAAAAGTGTGTTCTTACTTAAGGCAAATGTGAAGTGCTGACTTGGCCAAACATAAACAATAAGCTGATAACTGTTAAATAAAAGGAGGATCTATCGCATCGAAACTTCTACTTATGTTTGATTTATGGTCAAAAGTCAGTTGTTGCTCTGGTTGTCAAGTAAAAAAAAATGTTTATTTGCTTCTGAAAATATATTTAATTTTTACGGATTTATAAGTATTTTAATGTACCTAGAGTGCATTCACGACGAAAACTACGTTTCTCTACAATAACTACCTTCAAATATTATCCGATTTCAGTGATTTTTTCATGTAATCAGGACTGTAATAGCTAGTTCTATACGTCTAAAAGTACATAAACTAAACTAAAAAAAAACTTTTCTACAAAAATAAAACTCCATCTCTCTCTTTCTGTCCATCCAAAGGTAGTGTGAAAGAAATCGCTCAAGGCGATAAGGCCGCCCTTGTACCACCTAATTTTAAGAATATTATGTACTTTGTTATTTAAGCTGTTTTTTGGTGTACAATAAAGTTATATTGTATTGTATTGTAAAACGTACGAGCATGCAATATTTTTTTATTCAAGCGATTGACACTAAAAACATAACATTTTGTTACAATTTAAGAGGTGAAATCAGTTTTCTCCTGGAACGTAAATTTTATCAAAAATTTACCGCGACTTTTCTCGATGTTCTACAGAAAATGCGAAAACATTGGTCGAATCAGTATTATAGATCTGAAAGAGTGTTTGTTAGTTTGTATGTAATCTTTCACGCTTCGACAAAGGAAGTAATTTACTAAATTTTTTGGATGAATTTAGTTTCAAAGTTGTAAAGTTTCATAGGGTATTTTTTATTCCGGAAAAATATCCCGACCTATGCGAACTTACTATTGGAAAATGTAAATAGCGCGCGACTTTGATACATTCTAAAAAATCTCGTACTTAACTCAAAACAAATTATGTAAGATTGGGCTCCGTGGTAAAAACCAGCCTAGCAAAATGTCTAATTAAGATGGAGACATAGATGTTACGCCATTTTACGCCACATTCTTGGCCTTGAATTAAGACGCACTGTATCTTAAAGCCAGTCATTACCCTGTATACCTTATAATTCGCCTACGCAACACACGCTCATGTATAATATCATCTTTGTAATAAATTAGTAAAGCATGCAACAGCGCCCACACTTTTGCCCACATCACGCCTTCATCAACAGCTTGACTGGTATGTCTCCACCTACATTCATTTAAACTCTACTGGTGCCTTTATATAACATTCGAGTTGTAAGCGACGAACAGAACATTTTCGAATATTTTCCTGTAAAAATCCATAATGTTCGATAATACTTATGTGGTTTTACGATTCTATTTCGAGAAGGTTTTTTTTTTTAAATAAATAGGATACCTAATTAATAAAATTATGAAATACCATTAGAATAGAGATTTCGCAAAGGTGTGGTTAAACGCGGCAAGGAAGACTTTCTCATCAATATACGATACATAGTCTGTTTTAGATGACTTTTTTGGGGAAAAAACTCACCATTGAAAAATCACCGTAAAAATATGTATAGTACCTATTTTCGATATCTAAGATTCGTTGAAATATGCAACTTGTAAGTACTTAGAGAAGAAGCAACAGCCAAACTAACATCCGGACAGATAAGGATTCGAAAATTTTGCCACCAAATCATAAATACTTTGCTCGCACGGTCACTAAAGTGCACGGAACAAAAAAAATCAATCTAAAAACCAGTCCACAACTGAATGCGTGTTCCCTCAAGTACTGCGTCACCTCAGTTCGGGAGGTTGGAAGTATTAGAGAGCTCGTTATCTGGAGGTCCTCGAGCTCGACTCACGCCGGCAGAAAGGGCGATAACAAAACTTTTTCCGTTAAACCTGGCGATTTATAACATCACTTCGGCCCTATGGAATTTGATTAGCGTACGAAGCGCAGATGTTGAGAGATGTGCAATGATGTATCGCTTTAAGGGGAATCTATAAAGTCCTATGAATCTTCTTGTTGCTGTTGACGATGCTATTTCAGATACCTTTTTATATGTTCTATTCATAACATGATATTTTCCAAGTAAATTTATTTTATAAAATATAATTTTGTTATACGTATCTACTTGACGATGCTATTGCAGATTTCTATTTTTTATATTCTAATTCTGACATCATATTTTTTAATAATTTCTGGCATATTGCATACTAACATACTGTTGCCGATAACGTAACTGTTATTAGTATGTTATCGTCTTGTTTCTTACCGGTACCTGTTGACATCCAAATTGTCACCTCAAATGACACTGACATTTATTTTTTGCTTGATAGTATTTATTTGGTATTTAATTTGTTCTATTTTTAATTTGTTGAATTTTGATAATTTTTAGGTGTGTTTTGAAATTAATTTTAATTTTTAAGAAATATTTCTATAATCATAACATTATTAAAAGCATTGTTATCGGACGTTCTCAAGAACATGTAATGTGTCTACGAAATAAAGAGAAATTGACTTTGACTTTGTTTAAAATCACAACTAAGCCTAAACGCCCACTTTAAACCACCCACCCAACGCAATTTTTACTTATTAACAACCAGCCCTCGCTCCACTCTGGGTACCGTTATATTATTCTTGCCTTTCTTTGCTACCTGTATAGTGTATAGATTTTATCCTTACTTATTTTTAATATTATAAATGCGAAAGTAACTCTGTCTGTCTGTCTGTCTGTCGCGCTTTCACGCTAAAACTACTGAACCGATTTGGATGAAATTTGGTACACAGATAGTCTAGAGCCTGAGAAAGGACATAGGCTACTTTTTGATTCGAAAAAATAGTTTTAAAGGGTTGAAAAGGGGGGATGAAAACGCATTGGCTAGAATCTTAGAAGAAAAAACTTAAATGTATTCTACCATGACAAATGGTAATTTGCATCTTGACTTTCCAAATTACATTCTCTATGCCCAATGTCCATTCAAGGCTGCTCAAGTTGCAAATGTCAAAGTCATTCAACCTTTTCCTGTAAACTTTAGAGAAGGTTACATGTATTTTTTCAGTTTAATTACGTAGTTTTCATTCTAATCGGTATGCCTACAAAACGCAAATCGAATCTAGCGCGTAGTTCTAGCGGAGCTCGCGTAAAGAAAATTTCTAGAAGCCAAGAGTCTGAAGAGCACACTTTAACGCGTTTGACATTAGATGCCGAGCGCCACGCATCTTAAAGAGCTGCTGAGACTCAAGAGCAAAACCAAGCGCGTCGAATTTTAGAAGCTGAGCGTCACGCAGCTCAGAGAGCTGCTGAGACTGAAGTTGAAAGTCAAGCGCGGCGACTTTTAGATGCTGAGCATCACGCAACGCAAAGAACTGCTGAGACTCAAGAGCAAAAAACCAAGCGCGTCGAATTTTAGATGCTGAGCGTCACGCAGCTCAGAGAGATGCTGAGACTTAAGGAGAAAGTCAAGCGCGGCGACTTTTAGATGCCGAGCATCACGCAGCGCAAAGAACTGCTGAGACTCAAGAGCAAAACCTAGCGCGTCGAATTTTAGATACTAAGCGTTAGACGTTAAGCAAAAAATTGCATGGTTCCTGTAGGACAGGACAAAAACTCTCGAAAGCAAAACTGTCGCCACTATCACAAAGACGTTAAGTGATTAATTCCTCTATGACGCTAATATGGATTAATAAAACGTCACAGCGAAACGTAATTAGATGACAGGTGACATTGTCTGCAGACTTTTATAAATCACAGGTAGCATGGCAAGGAGACAAATAGTTTTTCCACCATTATATCCCCTTGAAGAGGAAATAAAGTATGGATTGAAAATGACAACTGACATTAAAATTAGATAAAACGTTTTTTTCCCTCTGCATGCCACATGTTACTATGGCGTTTAATACCAGGCCGTCATTTTGTCTGACATTAAAAATATTTTTAAATCTACTATCATTAGAGGTTTAACATGTTTCTTTATTCTACCTTTGTGGTACAGAATCATCATACCTACTTTAATATTATCAATCCGAAAAGTTTGTTGGTTTGTTCCTCTTTGACGCGGCAACGGAGCAAAAGATTGACTTGATTTTTGGTATGGATACCTATGGTTTAAAAGACAGAAAGTGATAATAGGATACTTTTTTATCCCGAGAAAATTCGTGATTCCCATGGGATAGGACAATAACTGTTTCTCAGCAATGGAGCATCGGATTGACTTGATTTTTGGGGTGGGCATAGTTTGGAAGACGGAAAGTGACATAGGATACTTTCCTTTTCGAAAAAATTGCGGTTCCCGTAGGATAAGACAATAACTTTTTCTCAGCAACGGATTGCCTTGGCTTATTGCAATGAATATAGTTTGAAAGACGAAAAGTGACATAGGCCACTTTTTATCCCAAAAACTTTAAGAGTCCCCGTAGGATAGGATAAAAACTAAGCAAGCGGGCCGCGGTAGCAGCCGTCTAAGCGCCAGAAATAACCTGTCATTTCAAGTTTAGGACGTTCCTACATTTTTCGCACTCCTTCGCGGCACTCAACAGCGCTAGCCCAGACTCGGGCTCCATAACGGAGCTTGCGCTCCCGCAATAATGACGGAGTGTTTCGGAGCACAAAACACATCGTCATCCACCACTCGGGACTAACCAGCACTGAGCGTCGGACAGCATTCCAACGCCCTGGTCCCAGTGCAACGAGTCAGTCATAGTAGCCCAGCGCCTGCCTTTTCAACTGCAGAGGGCAGTGAGAACGGCCATCGCGATACCGACACTTCTCTTCCCCTGCAGCCCCACTGCGTCTGCCAACAGGTTGACGGCCTAGCGGAAGGTAGGGTAGGTGGCGGCACCCACACAACCAGTTCCATCCCACCGCAGCCCCTAATCCTCGGTTGCAGCGTCGCAAGAGCGGCACTGCAGCCCGCCTCAGAAGCAACACTCTTCATAAGGCAGGCAACCTACCGGCCATCCTCTCAGCTGCTTTAGTTAAAAGGGGCTGAACAACGAGTGCCGGCCTCTAAGCTGCCTTGGGGGAAAGACCCAAAGAAGAGGGAGACTTCGAGCGCCGCCTTTTCAGCTGCCTTAGACCTCCCCCGCCACGACAAGGCGGGAATACACAGGGGGGTTGTATGTACACTCCAACCGTAACTTAATCAACAAAAGCATACTTCTAAGGTATTCTGATGTTTGTCGCTTAGGTTAGGTTTCGCAGCCGACATAAACATTAGCCAAAATCAAAATATAACGCGGGCGAAGCCGCGGGTAAAAGCTAGTACCTAATAAGCCGTCCACTTGAATTATTTGGTGTGTTGTAAAAACCGCGCTTAAATTTTCTGCGTAGCTTAAAATATCTAAATGTGCAGATGGCGGGAAGTGATTTTATTTTAAGTGATATTATTGATTATCTGCCATGTCAGAAAAGATGGCGAATCTGTCTAAAATGCAAAAAATGAATTTTATTGTTTTCTTGCAAGCAGCTGTAACATTCCAAGACTGTAACCTTGAAATTTTTTTGAAACCACAAATCAACTATTCCAGTAGTCAAAAGGATTCCACGAGGGGCACGCATTTCCGTGGCTCAAAATTTGTGCACAAAGATTAAAAAAGTGCTCTCCGATCATACCTCCATTAAAGCCTGGGAAAACCTTTTAACTTTTGCATATGAAATTCTCCATGTCGAAAAAACCAACCAATCGCTCACTTCTTCTATTAAAAAGAACTGCATCCATTCCTACAATCAAAACATGTCTGCTGGTAACCAAGATGATGGACACACAAGAACTCAGTCAACTCACTTTCAAAATTCACACAATCTGACAAAAAGAATAGAAGTTAAATTTAGCGATGGAGATATAAAGGGCGCCGCTAAACTACTTTTTTCCTCTGACTCAATTGCCCCCGACACACTAGATACTTTGACATCGCTCCAGGAGAAGCATCCATTTTCACCATCTCCTGTGGCTCCATCCTCATCAAATCCTTCTGTGCAGCCGATCGAAGCCACCGAGAATGATGTGCTTTCTGCTATCATGTCGTTCAGGTGTGGTTCTGCCAGTGGTCATGATGGCTTGAGTCCTCAACACCTCAAGGACTTAATAGGAATATCAGGAGATGTCGGGAAGGCCCTCCTTGTCGAACTTACCGGCCTAATAAATCTAATGTTATCAGGTAAAGTACATAATGATATAAAACATCTATTATACGGAGCAAGCTTATGTGCTTTTAAAAAAAAAGATGGTGGCATACGCCCAATTGCAGTAGGCTGTACATTTCGGCGAATCAGTTCTAAAATTTGTTGCAGACATATTCTTCCTAGTCTAACTGAAAAGTTCCAACCAACTCAACTCGGTTTTGGAAGCAAAGGAGGATGTGAAGCTGCTGTACACGCTTTGCGAACCTTTTTAGAGAAAGACGGAGGCCAGGTGATTGTGAAAGTCGATGTTAAAAATGCCTTTAACTCTGTTTCAAGATCTACCATGCTTCAAGAAATCAAAAATGCTGTCCCAGAAATTTATGATTACATCTCTCAGTGTTACGGTTCAGACTCATCTTTACTTTATAAACAAAACCGTATTCTTTCATCCACTGGCTGTCACCAAGGTGACCCTCTTGGTCCTGCCATTTTTGGTCTCGCAATTCATCCGATCATCTCAGAACTTTCATCAAAACTAAACATGTGGTATTTAGACGATGGCACCTTAGGCGGTGACTCAGAAACGGTACTTTTGGATCTTGAAAATTTAATTGAAAAATTTAGATCTATTGGTTTAGAGCTGAATTTTTCTAAGTGTGAGCTCTATATTACAGATTCGGTCACTCCATCACTTAAAAGTCACATATTAGAAAGCTTTAAAACCGTGGCACCTAATATCAAAGTTCTAGACAAGTTTTCCCTTCGCTTATTGGGTGCTCCAATATTTAATGAATCTTTTCCTACGTTTATATCTGAGCAAAAAGCAAAACTTGACGAGAATGCAGACCGTCTCTCAGAAATTCATTCAGACATGGCTTTCCACATCATTCGGTTTTGTTTGTTTGTCCCTAAATTAACGTATGTTTTGAGATGCAGTCCTTTTTGGAAGTTTAGTGATCTTCTTTCCACTCTAGATACCTCATTGAAAAACCTTTTAGTCAACATATTAAATAGTCCAATATCAGATAGTTCTTGGTGTCAGGCTTCGCTGCCCATTCAGCATGGTGGCCTTGGTATCCGGAAAATTACCAAAATTTCTTTGCCTGCTTTTTTATCATCTGTATATAGCACAAGAGCACTTTTCTCAAAAATCATTGAGAAATCTCTGGGGAATGTAGAAACTGATTCACTTACTGAAGCTACAAATGCATGGTCCACAATGTGTCCAGGTGAAAACTTACCGAAAAAGCATAGTTTGCAGAGGCTTTGGGACGAGCCGTTAATTAAAATCGCTCAAAACGATCTACTTAATAATTTAACCTCCCCTAAAGATCAAGCGCGTCTTTTAGCATCTGCAAAGCGAGAGTCGGGGTTTTGGCTTCAGGCGCTACCTTCAGCCAATATTGGTACCCTACTTGAAAACAATACTTTTGCTCTCTCTATCAGCCTCAGAATTGGATCTCATACAAACGAGCCCCACATATGCCACTGCGGTGCATCTGTGGACCGACTAGGTCACCACGGGCTTTCTTGTCGCCGAAGCGCTGGTCGACAGTCTCGCCACGCCTCCTTGAACGACGTCATCCGCAGGGCTCTTGCTACTGTCAACGTGCCGGCCATATTGGAGCCGAACGGTATTGCACGTGATGATGGTAAGAGACCCGACGGTATGACGTTAGTTCCATGGAGTCGTGGCAGACCGCTTGTGTGGGATGCTACCTGCGTCGATACGTTGGCAGCATCTCACATACCTTACACCTCTAAATCGGCAGGCGCGGCGGCGGTAACGGCCGAAAACCACAAAAGGCAGAAATATGAATCGCTCGGCGATGGATACATGTTTTTGCCTTTTGGAGTTGAAACTTTAGGTCCGTGGGGTCCTAGCGCCTGGCGCTTGTATAAAGATTTATCAAAAAAATTGATAGAAAGAGCAAATGACCCAAGAGCTGGTGCTTACCTCGGTCAAAGACTTAGCCTTGCTATCCAACGGGGTAATGTCATCAGTCTCTTAGGTACTTTGCCAGCGGACAGCGACCTAAAAGCAGTTTTTTATTTATAATGTAAATTTAATACCTACACCTTATAAAAAGTTATTTATTTATTTTAGATTTAAGATTTGATGTATTTTTATTGTTGAATATGAAATATATTTGAATTTTTTATTTTATGCAATGTATGTAGATAATTATATATATAATACTAGCTTTTACCCGCGGCTTCGCCCGCGTTATATTTTGATTTTGGCTAATGTTTATGTCGGCTGCGAAACCTAACCTAAGCGACAAACATCAGAATACCTTAGAAGTATGCTTTTGTTGATTAAGTTACGGTTGGAGTGTACATACAACCCCCCTGTGTATTCCCGCCTTGTCGTGGCGGGGGAGGTCTAAGGCAGCTGAAAAGGCGGCGCTCGAAGTCTCCCTCTTCTTTGGGTCTTTCCCCCAAGGCAGCTTAGAGGCCGGCACTCGTTGTTCAGCCCCTTTTAACTAAAGCAGCTGAGAGGATGGCCGGTAGGTTGCCTGCCTTATGAAGAGTGTTGCTTCTGAGGCGGGCTGCAGTGCCGCTCTTGCGACGCTGCAACCGAGGATTAGGGGCTGCGGTGGGATGGAACTGGTTGTGTGGGTGCCGCCACCTACCCTACCTTCCGCTAGGCCGTCAACCTGTTGGCAGACGCAGTGGGGCTGCAGGGGAAGAGAAGTGTCGGTATCGCGATGGCCGTTCTCACTGCCCTCTGCAGTTGAAAAGGCAGGCGCTGGGCTACTATGACTGACTCGTTGCACTGGGACCAGGGCGTTGGAATGCTGTCCGACGCTCAGTGCTGGTTAGTCCCGAGTGGTGGATGACGATGTGTTTTGTGCTCCGAAACACTCCGTCATTATTGCGGGAGCGCAAGCTCCGTTATGGAGCCCGAGTCTGGGCTAGCGCTGTTGAGTGCCGCGAAGGAGTGCGAAAAATGTAGGAACGTCCTAAACTTGAAATGACAGGTTATTTCTGGCGCTTAGACGGCTGCTACCGCGGCCCGCTTGCTTAGTTTTTATCCTATCCTACGGGGACTCTTAAAGTTTTTGGGATAAAAAGTGGCCTATGTCACTTTTCGTCTTTCAAACTATATTCATTGCAATAAGCCAAGGCAATCCGTTGCTGAGAAAAAGTTATTGTCTTATCCTACGGGAACCGCAATTTTTTCGAAAAGGAAAGTATCCTATGTCACTTTCCGTCTTCCAAACTATGCCCACCCCAAAAATCAAGTCAATCCGATGCTCCATTGCTGAGAAACAGTTATTGTCCTATCCCATGGGAATCACGAATTTTCTCGGGATAAAAAAGTATCCTATTATCACTTTCTGTCTTTTAAACCATAGGTATCCATACCAAAAATCAAGTCAATCTTTTGCTCCGTTGCCGCGTCAAAGAGGAACAAACCAACAAACTTTTCGGATTGATAATATTAAAGTAGGTATGATGATTCTGTACCACAAAGGTAGAATAAAGAAACATGTTAAACCTCTAATGATAGTAGATTTAAAAATATTTTTAATGTCAGACAAAATGACGGCCTGGTATTAAACGCCATAGTAACATGTGGCATGCAGAGGGAAAAAAACGTTTTATCTAATTTTAATGTCAGTTGTCATTTTCAATCCATACTTTATTTCCTCTTCAAGGGGATATAATGGTGGAAAAACTATTTGTCTCCTTGCCATGCTACCTGTGATTTATAAAAGTCTGCAGACAATGTCACCTGTCATCTAATTACGTTTCGCTGTGACGTTTTATTAATCCATATTAGCGTCATAGAGGAATTAATCACTTAGCGTCTTTGTGATAGTGGCGACAGTTTTGCTTTCGAGAGTTTTTGTCCTGTCCTACAGGAACCATGCAATTTTTTGCTTAACGTCTAACGCTTAGTATCTAAAATTCGACGCGCTAGGTTTTGCTCTTGAGTCTCAGCAGTTCTTTGCGCTGCGTGATGCTCGGCATCTAAAAGTCGCCGCGCTTGACTTTCTCCTTAAGTCTCAGCATCTCTCTGAGCTGCGTGACGCTCAGCATCTAAAATTCGACGCGCTTGGTTTTTTGCTCTTGAGTCTCAGCAGTTCTTTGCGTTGCGTGATGCTCAGCATCTAAAAGTCGCCGCGCTTGACTTTCAACTTCAGTCTCAGCAGCTCTCTGAGCTGCGTGACGCTCAGCTTCTAAAATTCGACGCGCTTGGTTTTGCTCTTGAGTCTCAGCAGCTCTTTAAGATGCGTGGCGCTCGGCATCTAATGTCAAACGCGTTAAAGTGTGCTCTTCAGACTCTTGGCTTCTAGAAATTTTCTTTACGCGAGCTCCGCTAGAACTACGCGCTAGATTCGATTTGCGTTTTGTAGGCATACCGATTAGAATGAAAACTACGTAATTAAACTGAAAAAATACATGTAACCTTCTCTAAAGTTTACAGGAAAAGGTTGAATGACTTTGACATTTGCAACTTGAGCAGCCTTGAATGGACATTGGGCATAGAGAATGTAATTTGGAAAGTCAAGATGCAAATTACCATTTGTCATGGTAGAATACATATAAGTTTTTTCTTCTAAGATTCTAGCCAATGCGTTTTCATCCCCCCTTTTCAACCCTTTAAAACTATTTTTTCGAATCAAAAAGTAGCCTATGTCCTTTCTCAGGCTCTAGACTATCTGTGTACCAAATTTCATCCAAATCGGTTCAGTAGTTTTAGCGTGAAAGCGCGACAGACAGACAGACAGACAGAGTTACTTTCGCATTTATAATATTAAATAAGTAAGGAAAGTAAGGATGTATAACGGGACCATAGCTTTAAGTTTAATTTTAAATAGTGCCACTTAGTATAATTTCGAAGGACTAGGAATGGAAGTGGCAACATTCCTGGGGTAACGCTTGTGACAAACGCTGCTGCTGATTGATTCTAAGGAGGTTTCAAGTGACACTGACATCGCATGATCGGCCGATGGGCGGGAAAATGCGAGGTGACATGTCAGATGTCAATTGTGGATGTCAGTGAGTGGTAAATAGAGCTTGTTCGGAAGAGGTTGTGGAAAACTGAGATTAGAACGGTTCAAGTCTGGTGATTCTTGATAGAATGGTGGCAGCGTGCGTTACGCTGCGGAACGCCATGTCCTTCGCTTAAAGTTCTCTCTATAATTGTAATCATACGTAATCTTCTGTGCAATAAACTGATTGTTCGTGACGTCGCCTTTATCTCCTCGCCCGCTAAACCCACGCCACGCCACACTGAAGCATTGTTGGGTCAGTGGTATAAAACATTACCACATTGAAGCAGAATCATAACTGATGCGGTGCCTTTTTATGGATCCGACATCAGAAGGTGGGATCGAAGGGCTAGATCCTGAGGAGATGCAGGTTTACTAGAAAAAAATCGTCGACTGCATCAAACGTTGTCGCCTATGAATCGGAGCAATATTATGAAGAAAATTACAAACAAAATGACGAATATTGACATAGAAGACCACTATGCTTCAAGACAATCTACACCGAAAGAAGAACAGAACTTGCTTCGTGTACTGTTAACCAGAACATATCGCTCCAGCCTATTCGGAGAAGCGGGTCCAGGGTCCGAGGGAGCTGGGAAGGGTCACCTGCTCGAGAACTCGAGAAGCAGTCTGGCAAAACCCCGGGTGAGCTCGTCCAATTTTAGTTAGATAGTAGTTCTGCATGTTTTTGACTAAATTTGACTTAGTTGTGTTGTGTGTTGTGTTTTCTAGTACCGCGCGGTATCATAACATTTTACTTTCGGAGGTAGGTCAAGGAAATATTTTAAATGATTCTTAAATTCTCTGTAATAATAAAAGCGAGGGTAAGAAAAGCTGAACTCATTTAATTTTTGTTGGTGGGTAGTTCGAAAACTGCATCTAGGCTGAGTCGAAGGGATGCAGTTGTCCGGTTCTCTGCGGAGATCGAAGGGACGCTGTTATCCGGTCTCATGCCTCGATCCGGTATCTGATAAGCGTAGGTGGGTTGTACGAAAGTTGCATCTGGGCTGAGTCGAAGGGATGCAGTTGTCCGGTTCTTGCGAAGATCGAAGGGACGCTGTTATCCGGTCTCATACCGATGGACTGGAGTCAAAGAGACGCAGTTGCCGATTCTCGCATTTACTGGGTGGTGAGTGCGGTTTGAGGGACACTGTTGTCCAATATTGGGTGTGCGATTTGGTGGTATTGGCAAAGAGTTGTCCTAGTGAGTGTTGATTTTCCTACCCTACGCTAATGTAAAGAAACAATTAATGATTATTATTTACCTTGTCTAGTCATCTCTTGTTTACTATCTTATCTAGTCATCGTTTCGAACACGATTAAAAGTAACATTATGTACGGAATGGACGTGTTGTCCGGTCTCGGGTATGGGATTTGGTGGTTTTGGCGAATAATATTCCTAATGAGCGCTGTTTTTCAGACCCTATGCTAATGTAAAGAAACCTTGTCTAGTCATCTCTTATTTACCTTCATAGTTAGTTATCATTTCGAACACGTCTAAAAGTAACATTATGTCAGGAATGGACGAGCGGTAAATGAATATTCTATACCGACATTTTTGAATAGTCCAATGTTGAACATACGCCTCGCCACGCTAGCCCAGTGCGGGTTTGTGGATAAACAAACATTCACATTGCTCTTTTGTTACAGATACTGATGATAATCGCCCGAGGACGTGCGAATGTCAAGATGGCCGTAACGGGACCATAGCTTTAAGTTTAATTTTAAATAGTGCCACTTAGTATAATTTCGAAGGACTAGGAATGGAAGTGGCAACATTCCTGGGGTAACGCTTGTGACAAACGCTGCTGCTGATTGATTCTAAGGAGGTTTCAAGTGACACTGACATCGCATGATCGGCCGAAGGGCGGGAAAATGCGAGGTGACATGTCAGATGTCAATTGTGGATGTCAGTGAGTGGTAAATAGAGCTTGTTCGGAAGAGGTTGTGGAAAACTGAGATTAGAACGGTTCAAGTCTGGTGATTCTTGATAGAATGGTGGCAGCGTGCGTTACGCTGCGGAACGCCATGTCCTTCGCTTAAAGTTCTCTCTATAATTGTAATCATACGTAATCTTCTGTGCAATAAACTGATTGTTCGTGACGTCGCCTTTATCTCCTCGCCCGCTAAACCCACGCCACGCCACACTGAAGCATTGTTGGGTCAGTGGTATAAAACATTACCACATTGAAGCAGAATCATAACTGATGCGGTGCCTTTTTATGGATCCGACATGTAGATAATTATTTTTCGCAAAAAATGGCAAAACCGCCTTCCATCGTGTAAAAAATTAGAATGTTTAAAATTGTTTACATTTTTGTGGATTTTTCAAAAACAACAGCCAATTTCTATAATATTTAAATGACCCTTTCGAACTAAAAAAAAATTTTTCGAGTTGGTTGAATTGAATTGGCGGAATTGTCGATGAAAACACACAAAAAAATACAAATAGACGAACATAGAACCTCCACATTTTTGGAAGTCGGTGAAAAAGAGATACGGCCCATGAAATTATTCATAAAACCTAACACAGCAGTAAATGCTGAAATTTGTGCGTGGTAAACTTATGCGATTTTCTTGTGTGTTCTCGAATGATTGTCTGTACCATATAAGTGCCAGCTTCGAGAGACCCCTCTATAGATCTCTTTGGTACCAAGCAATGTCTCATAAAGTCGTCGAAGATGATGAATACTTTTTTACGCCAGTTTTTATTACAAATTTTTGAGAGTCAGCAGGCATCGAAGGTCGTCCTTTTTACTTCCTGATAACTATACGGGAACAAAGAAAGGTGTGTCGAGTCAAGTCACGCTTAGCTAGCAGAGGTTGTCAATTTTCATAAAAGTTTTAGTTCGGTAAAACCAAATTGTTCTTTTTTCGGTTTCAAGCATATTGATGCTCGGAATCAAGACGCAAAAATAATTTTTAAAGAGTAGCAACTCGTAAAGACCAATAAGTCTTTTCGTTTTCAGCATAAATGACAAATTTTCTACGATTGCCCTGTTTTCAGTTTAAAAAGACAACGTTTAGTGGAATTTCTTATGAAGTTTTCGCTTGCTAAATAAATAATATAAATAAATAAATATTTTGGGGACATATCGTAAAAATCGTAGACAGAGATCTACGGTAAATAGTTTGAAGGTTTAATTTTGTTTTGAGACGACTGTTTTTTTAAATAAAACTTTAAGTAATTTTTTTGTAACGCAACATCTCAAATTCGGTTCCATTATATTCGCTGATCAAAATATGAAAATCTTAAACAACCCCAGGCAGCTCCAATTAGGAAATTTTTATGAAAAATGTACGAATGGCACGGACCGAGGCCGATGTTTGGAATTTATTCAATAAATTCAGAACCCCGACACCTCAAGTTTTGGAATGTCTGATTAAATCTTTGAACCTTTATTTGTTGGATAAATTAAATCTTAGCAAGTAATAAGGTTCCATCACTCTAAAGTTACAGAGTGTTTATTTTTAAAATTTATTTGATTAAAAGGTTACTACCTACATTATTTGATTCTCAGAATATGGTATGCGGATGTTGCCTAACGTAGTAGGCATAATGACAAAGTAAAATTTAGCAAGGTTCCTAGCCTTGCTAAATTTTACTCAAATAAGAACTACGTTATAGCTTCCTTATTCATTAACCAGATATGAACAGCATACGTGAGAGTGAGTGGAACAAAAAAAAACGCATTGTCTGTCGTTACATCAAAATCACAAGTTGGAATGTCATAATGGTTGAAATTTGGTCTACTTTATCTTTTGCGATATGATCGTACCCACTAGTTCTATAAGAAGGTTCAAATCTCTGATCATATTAACCTTCCTACTTTCTACTAATTTGAATTTGGACAGCCGAGATAGCTCAATGCTAGTTTGTGAAACCCTTCGAAATTACATAAGTTCGGTGTACGTGCATCTTATTCTCATACCTTTTAAATTTCAAATTTCAAATGGGACAAAGTGATGTATATTTCTTGCTATTTTAGTACGATTTTTTATTACTTTAGCCCTTATAATGTGGTATGTAGTATTCTAGAAATTAAATATGTGCATATATTGCTTACAGGTTTTCTAACTTCGTTTAAGTTAAGTTTTTGAGTCACTTAGTTTGCCATTGGCTAGCTCTACACGTCACGTAGATCTGCACGTTGTATAGTTCTATATGTTGCGTAGCTCTACACGTTGCGTAGCTCTACACCTTGCGTAGCTCTACATATTGCGTAGCTCTACACGTTGCGTAGCTTTAGACGTTGCGTAGCTCTAGAATTTGCGTCTCATGCTACAAAAATATCAAAACTACGTAACCAGACACATCGCAGATTTTTTAAGAACGTAGTTATTTTTGTAAAGTAAGACCCACGCAACACTCTTATGATATTAAATCCGTACTAATACCACTTAGGTGTCCCTTCGTAACTTTCTTTACGCTACATTTGTGCACCGTTTAATTTTATTTTTAGCTTTACATGATATGTTGTTTTTAACGCAACTTCATACTTGTAATTATCTACTAGCTTACATATTTGATACTTGTTTGTACTTCGTATCCAATGCTACGCAACTTTCTAAGCTATAAAGATGTCTACGCCAAACCTCTCAAACCCTCACGTCACATATTATTACCCTGCATCCGGACTACAAAACAATGGTCAACTAACTAAATTATAGTGAAAGTTTAGAACATTTCAATCACGCTGTAATCTCCGCACAGTGTCCGATTACGTCAAATCACGTCGACTTAGCGCGTGACGTGGGTGCGACGTACTTCGTAGCATGGACTGTTTGACAAAAGTTTAATTAAAACCGGCTTATAGGCATCGGGGGCAACTTCCAGCTAAGTAGGTGTTTGTGTTGCAGCTTTCGATAGCTTTCCGGTTTTGGAATAGTTGAAAATTTTGCGGTGAAGCTATTTTCAATAAAATCATATATTAAATTATAGTATTGTATAACGTGTCTGTAATAGTTATGGAATATAATGTGATTCTTAACTTCCGGAGATCCATTAATCCAACAAGTGACATGATTGTTTTGGTGCACTATTGTACACAAGGTGTGTTTTTTTGAAAAAATCAGGAACCTTCTTCCCATTCCACCCATTATGGACAACTTTTACGATGGCACCAACCGTGATATCGCGAAAAAAAAATTGCTGTTCCATACACGTTTGATAGCTACTTAATGAAATATTTGCATTTAATATCTGATTTTTATTCGCGATTTTCAAAGGTCCCATAGTAAAAATTGTTCATAACGAGTGTACACACATTTTGATGCAGAGAAACCCGTTCATAATGAAAACGTAATAACGTAAACGGTATGAGTAAAATATGATACGATATAAGTAAAACTAAACCACAGGTTGCACTCCGGGAGTGCCGACAGAAGTGAAAACTTGCTCCCTCCGTCATATGAATTTTTGATCAGGTCACGTCATCTGACGCTAGTTTAACATTTTTTATCTATCCCAAAAAGTGCACAACGCCGCCAAATAAGTTTGCACTTCTGTAGATAGCATAGTGATGGCGATCGATAGATTAAATATCTAAGTATGTTTAATAGCGTACATCGCTTTCGGCCGCGCACAGGTAGCGGCACGTAAGTTTAGCTCTGAGGGTAGTGTGGAGGGTATGGCTGCGCATGGTGACCGACATGCTAAACCCATGCGCAGTCATACCCTCCACACTACCCTCAGCGCTACACTTATATGCCGCGACCTGTACGCAACCAATGTTCGCCACTGGTTGCAAATCTGTTTTTTTTTTTATTGTTTGTCTAACTTTAAAATACGTCTTACAACAGTGCGCAAAACAGCATAGCAAAGTTTTCGACGGCCTATTTCATAAGCCGCGTGGCTTCATATTTGCGATGAGGCTTATTTAAAAGCTTAACGTCAACTTTGCTGAACGAAGGCAGCCTTTTTAGAGATTAAAGTCTATTAATGGTTGTAATTTATTCAAAACGTTTAAATGCTTCAAATTTTAAAGCGTTGTGTGTCTGCTCATGAAAACATAAATCATAAATCATAAATCATTTATTCTTGCGCATATGGGTACAACTAAGATCTTACAGAAAAAAATAAAAAAGAGCCGCCATATCCGACCTTTCGGCATGCAAAGAAATCACTAGACAAATAATACATTTTAAAGAAGTACTAACAAATTGATCGAATATAAAACGAGTTCACAAAGTAGGTATCTGCACAAAATACAATTAAACAATTTGATTATCATTTTAGCCTAAAGCATGTCAAAGATAACATTCTCATTTATAATGTTAGGAATAAAATAATATAATGTCAAGTTGGGATTTTCGTCAAAAACTAATATAATTAAAAATTAAAATTTGTCATTCAAGTATTCGTCAACATCATAATAAGCTTTATCTTGTAGAAAACATTTAAGTTTATATTTGAAAACATGAGTCGATTTAATCTCAATTAAAGTTCTGGGTAGATAATTATAAATTAGAGGAAGCATACATATAACACTATTGTTTAGTAATGATGTTTGATTTGAAGGCATTGCCAATTTTTGTTTATGTCTTTGTGACTGTAAATTGCTATATAGATGTAAATTGTTCCGTACAAACATTATACAATCAAATATGTAAAGACAGGGCAGGGTTAAAATTTTGAGACGTTGAAAGTGAGGCTTGCAAGTGTCCCTTTGTTTCAACTTACAAATGGCCCTAATACACTTTTTTTGCGCCTTAAAAGCATCTTCGCTTTTTGTACTGTTGCCCCAGAATATTATGCCGTACCTGAGCGATGACGAGACATAGCCATTATATGCTGTGAGAACAGTAGAGTAATTGACGGATTTTGAGAGCATGTATAGTCCGTATGAATATTGATTTAATTTGTTAACCACGGTACCAACATGATTTTTCCAATTTAGATGGCAGTCTATGTTTAGTCCTAAAAATTTTGTAATGTCAATAGATTCTATTTGATGTCCTGAGTAACTAATGTCCAAATTATCCAATTTATTAATTTTATTTCTAAATGTCATTATGTATGTCTTAGTCAGATTAATTTTCAAATTGTGCAATGTCAACCACTCGATTATGTTATTCAATGTCCTGTTTATTTCATTTTGAATTTCTAAACTGTTTTTTCCCGTGAACAGCACAGTACTGTCGTCCGCAAACAAGATTGTAGGATGCGTAGTAATCATGGGAAGATCGTTTATGTAAATGAGGAATAAAAGCGGACCCAGTACGCTTCCTTGCGGTACGCCACACTTAACCGATTTGTAATCTGATGTGTAAACAACTTCTTTTTTTAGCTTTGGACAGACTCTACATACTTGGGTGCATTATTGTCGACTAGATAAATAAGATTTTATAAAGTTGTACACATTGCCTCTGATGCCATATTTGTGTAGTTTCTTTAACAGTACAGCGTGATCTACATAATCGAATGCCTTAGTTAGATCCATGTAAAGCGCACAAGCAGGTACTTTTTTGTCCAAGCTGTTCAGGACTGTTTTCAGAAAAGAATAAATGGCTTGATTAATAGTTTTCTTTTTCCTAAATCCAACTTGTTCCTTTGCAAATAAGTTGTTCTGCTCAAAGAAATTATATATACTATTGTATATAACCTTCTCAAACACCTTCGAGAGTACGGGAACTAAGGCTATAGGCCTGTAACAATTCATATCGCGTTTATCATTCTTTTTAAACAGCGGCTTAATGACTGTTTTTTTAAGACGTTCAGGAAAAATGCCATTTGAAATGCACAGGTTTACAATATGGCTCAGGACATGCGAAACTGTGCCTGATACATACTTGAGGATTTCTGTAGAAATCCCGTCATATCCAGTACTATTTGTATTTTTTAGCGACATGATAATTTTTCTGATGTCTTGCGGTATAGTGGGGGCCATAAATAATGATTTGGCGTTAGAGTAAGTATCAGTGATGGAACTCAATTTACTGCTCTTTTGTGGTTTTGTCGTTTCTACTTGGTCTATGAAAAAGTTGTTAAATCTATTTGCAACCTCTAGTGGGTCTTTTACAATAGTGCCACCTATGTTTAATTCTATTGTTTCCCTAGGAGCCTGATTTTGAACGCCGTTAATAACCCTCCACATAGCTTTATTTTTATTAACAGCCGTATTTATATAGTTATCCTTTTGAGATTTTTGGGTCAAGTTAATTATCTTTTTTAGTCTGAATGATAATTCTTTAAATTTCCGCTTATTTTCAGACGTGCGATTTTTCCTGTAATCCCAAAGCAGTGTTCTTTTGCGTTTACAGCAATTCCTAATGCCTGTTGTGATCCACTTTGGTCGCCTACGTGCCGTCACTCTTATTGTACGCCATGGAAAACACAGGTCATAAAATAACATGAACAAATCATAAAAATCAATAAATGCAGTATTTGGATCAGTTTGTTGTATTATGTCATTAAAGCTAAGGGAATTCAAGCATTTTTTAAATTTGTCAATATTTTCTGGACAGTAGTCGCGTCTTTTGATGTGCCAGTATTTTATTGTGTAACTGGGCTTAACTGGGCAAGTGAGTAGTCGAGTTGTATGGTCAGACATAGCAAGTTCCAGAATTTTGCCCTTACAACCCTTGACATTAAACAGAATGTTGTCCAAACAGGTTCGGCTAGCTAGTCTAGTTGGCTCATGGATTGAGAATTTTAGATTGTAAGAACTCGCTAACTCTTTGAACTCAGCAACCCTATTTGTTTCACTTAGTAAATTTATATTAAAATCTCCGCAAAGTATAACCTTTTTTTTTCCAAAGCTAGTGTCTTGCAGTAATAAGTTTAAGTTGGTAAAGAAAGAGTCAATATAACATGCTTTTTTCTTCGGTGGTCTATAGACGCATAAGATTATAATTTTGTGGTCAAGCAACTCTATCCCAGAACATTCAATTATACCCTCAATACAATACTTTTGTAATTCAGAGATTTGTTTGTATCGATGAGTATTGTGGACCAACACGCATGTGCCACCTCGTCGATTTTTCCTACAAAATGAAGAACCAACAGTGTAGTTAGGAATTTTTAACAAGTTAGTGTCACTATTCTTCATGTTGTGTTCTGTTACACATAGTATGTCTATTATACCCTCATTACATTCCACGGACTGCAGGTTTGCTATTAACAAATCCAACTTACTCAAAATACCATCTATGTTCTGATGCATAACGCGGATTTCTTTATAAACGAAAAAAACTATTAGTTTGCATAGGTTTGGTAGTCTCGTCATATACTTGGTTTGGCTTATCAGATGTTTGTGTACTTTTATCTAAATAATTGTTTGCATTATTGTCATTGCCCATCGGATTTTTATCTACAGTACATGTTTGCATTGAGCTTGTACTTTTATATAACGTGTCTGCATTTTGGTAGCGCATAACATCGTTTTTGTAGGCAATATGAATAATCTCCTTTAATACACTCCTACATATATTTATGCAAAATTCATGTCTACGCGGTCGAAGTTTGGTATACAACATATCTATGTAAGTCACGTGAGCATATTGGCTACATATGAGTTTCAGCTCGTAGTTTAATTTTTCCTCTCTAAGGTATCTACTGTACAAGATTTCAGGTATGATGATGTTTGTGTATGACAAATATTTTAACCAATAATGAAGACTACTCTGAAATTCATATGGAACACAATCGTTTACTCCTACAAGAAGAATAATGCAGTCATTTTCTGTAAAGTCGTTGACCTCAGGTGCAGTGCCAGTCGTTATGTCGTGAAGTCGTGCACCCGGCTTCCATAAACATTTTACTTCATATTTGTCTCCTAGTAGCTGCTGCAGTGTATTGCGTGTATGTTGACATTGCTCATCGCCTAAAACTAAAACTTTGCGGGTAGTCTTCGAATCTTGTGCGAAAGTATTCCTCTTTTTGTGTCCCGTTAGGTCTGGTTGTCTTGTGTCAAGTGAAATGTTGGAGTCATTTTGCGACTTTTCCTTTTGTGTACCTAATTCACTATCATTACTGTCATCAGAAAATATTGTATGTATTTTTCTATCTGGTTTTTTATTCTGGAAATTCTCATTAGAAAGTTGGAAAGTTGGTACTGAACTAGATGCCTCTCTCTCACTTACAACTATATCCGTAGATGTACAGATTTGTGTGCTGATGACTTGATTGTGTGATGATTTAGGAGTATCTGGCGAATTGAAGTCTGGTTGCATATCAGTCTCAACTGTATCTATTGTACCTATTTTTTTAGCTAGTTTTTCTCTCTGGCAGTTCTCATTAGTTATTGGTACTGAACTAGATGCCTGTCTCTCATTTACAACTATATCGGTAGATGCGCCGATTTGTGTGCGGATGACTTCATTATAAGATGATTTAGGAGTATGTGGTGAATTTAAGTCTTGTTGTATATTAGCCTCAACTGGGTTGCTCGCTTCATGCATTAGACGTATTCTTTTGGGAGTAATCTCTGACGTGTTTTGGTTTGTCTTAACAAGGCGCAATCGCTTCCGTGAGGTGATCGGACTACCAATGAAGCCTATTTTCTTATATCTATCGATAATTTTTTTCAAATCATCGTTTTCAGATTGCAAGCGATAGTTTTCAGAGCATAAATTATCTATTTCCTGATGTGCCGATTCCAAATCTATCTTCAATTTATCGATTTGCCTATTAAATTCGGAGTATGTCTGACTTTCGTTAAGGGTATTATCAGGCAAACTTAATATTGTACTCTCAAGCATTGTGTTTGAAATATCATTTAAAGAATTGCATTTTTTCATTGGCCGGAAAGTGATATTTTCTGAATCCATTGCTTATTTAATGCGTTGGTCGTGTGTAGGGTTGGCTTTATTAGTATAGTCTGTGTTTTTTGAACGAAATATTTTTCTCTATGATACAAATGTCAAAGTCACATCTGTCTGTTTACTCGACTACGTCAAAGAATATGTCAGCGTCAGCTGATCAAAATAATGTCAGTTCAGTAAATTTTTTGTTGTGAAACGGTGAAATTGTAAATTGCCAAAACACAAAATGTATCAATCAAAGTGCAATTCAAACAATGTAACGGCGAAAATATCGAACAGTATGTTTGTGTTCTGTGATATAATGGTGAAATTTGTCAATATGTGCTCATCTCACCAGCGTCCAGATCACGGAGGATGTCCATAGGTTAGGTGTCTTCTTTTTGTGACTAATTATCTTCACGAATACTTGAGTTTACACTTAATTTATTATAAAAACTTGCAGAGCTCAGTACGATACTTGTTTACGCGGCTGGGGTTGCCAGCCAGTTGTACTATAGACTAATTATTATGGTTATTTTTGGAGCTATTCATATATTGTAGCTTTTATTGGATATTTTTAAATAAATTGTTACTGTATACAACAACTTTCGTAACATTTTTATAACTGTAAGCAGGAGCGCGCAGATTGCTTTGTTAGGCAATTCTCGACGAGTCCTATATATATGATAGAAAAAGCTTCTTAAAAAGTAGTTGGCAATAAAACTTGATAATGTATTTGCAAGCACCAAATCACTGTGCCGAACTGATGTTTAGCAGTGGTCTTATCACTATCACTACATATTAAAGCAAAGCTGCCTTTTGTTTGTTCCCTTATATAATCTAAACTACACACCAAATGCAATGAGGTTTTCAATATCTTTTAGAGTATTCCTTCCAGGAGGTTTTAAGCTGTAATTCATAGTCGGGCGGAGCCGGAAGGGGCAGCTAGTAATAATGAAAACTGATACAGTTTCACTACATGCGTTTGACGTTGAACCTCTAAATCAATCAACACTCCTGTCCCGACGGTAATTGGCGGAAATGACTTGATGCGTCGGTAACAGCCATTGATTGAGTAATTAACTGTCTATCTACATCAACAAGGTGGCAAATTGATTTATTGGTTAACCAGTATCATATCAATTGGAGAACGTTTAAAGCTGATTATATACCTCTCCTGTACTAAAACGTAAGTTTGTAAAGGCCGGGTGGCTAGCCCTGCAGTGTCAGAGTTTTTGAGCCGTCTCATGGCTTTTGATATGGTTAATATCCTGTACTGTACCGGCCATTACCAACCCGCACTGGGCCAGCGTGGTGGATATGGCTCAATCACCCTTTCGTGGGTAGACCTACGTCCTGCAGTGGGCTATTTAAAAAGGCTGGTACAGTACCGGCCTTTTAATATTTCACTGCTGGACATAGACCTTGCCACGATGAGCGATTGGGCTCTATGCACTATGCTAGTACAGAGCAGGTTTGGTGGATTCACAAACTTTACCGTACAGCTGCAAATATGCAGATTGGCGCACGATGTTTTCCTTCACCGAAAATCCAGTGAAATCCGGTATAGTATATAATATAGGATTGGGACGGGATCCACACCTCACGTTCTTGTGATTCTTATACGCAATAAGATCAGTTGGACGCGACTTTTATTCAGCATGTTCACTAGGTCTTAATCAGATCTAAAATCTATGTTTTTTCTGACATCTTGATGTACTAAAAAAGTAGCCACAAAAAACCTTTTATACTACACCTGCTCGGAAAGTACCTTGATACTTTATCAAATTTACGGTAGAAAGTACGTCATTGCATATCGAACAAATATGCGGGGAGAAAACGCATCTGAGCGGGAGAGAAAAATGTGTGAAAATCCATTTCTTACGTGGTTTTTCTTTTTTAATTTTGGGTAAGACTATGCGCTGGTAACCTAAATATCAAAAGCCAAAAAGTTTTTACAGTGAGTTTTTATCTCGAAGTTCGCAAAATGACACTGGCCACTAGCTGTGTGTTGTATGGTGTCAAACAATTTGAAAAAAGAACATGTGAAAATTGCAGACGCCATTGGCGCCATTTTCAAGTGTTAAATTAAGCTTCACTAACTGCAACAATTTCAATATAAATTTCAATTAGTAAAGATTTAGTTTTTTATTTTCCTCGTAGGTGTAGTATAAAGCACTATGTATCACTCGAGAGAAAGTGCAATTCCCGATCTCGGGTGTTTTAAAGCCCTCGCCTACGGCTCGGGCTTCAAACGACACCCTCGACGGTAATCGGTCACTTTCTCCTCTCGGTGAACAATGTACTATTTCTTCTTTGAGAAACCAGGATTCGGATTAAGTAAGTAGGTTTTGTCACTTTCGTGTGAAAATACTTAGCTTTGAAATTTTTTATATTGGTACAATTTTTTTAAGTATGGAGCAAGAATTTTTTTAACCTTTGACGAATGTATACTTTACTTACACTATCGCATTATGATTTCTGTAATGGGTTATAATTGTTCACAAATAAATGATATGATTTTTTTTGCTTTATTGTGTTAAAGTAGTTGATCGAATGCCTTTTAGAGATTAATGCCTCTAATACTTTGCAAATAAATAGCGAAACATTTTAAACGAAATAATGGAATAATTCAATCTAATACTTTCCCAACTAACTACAAAATGAACAGATTCAATTATACACAGCACTATAAATCTTTCAGAATAGACACAGAAACTTTAAACCGAAGAAGGATAGAAACAAAGATATTTTATTTACCTACTACTTAGGTAAGTACTTTCCACTGGATCGCAGTTTCTTAGTGAAAAAGTAACATATTTTTTCAAGCTTCAATGAGATTTTGTTTGGTTATGTTTAGTTTTTAAGTTTGACAATGTATCTACTTTATGACTTGTAATTAGATGGAAATGTTTATAATATTATGTAATAGGTACATATATTTTTTAATTACCATTTCCGTAACTTACTAACTGAGATTAAATTTCGAATAGATGCATTCTTTGTTATTCAACTTCAATGATGAAATGTGATTAGGGATAAAAGTGAATCGCGGGGCAAATCGCCTATGTCTCTTTTTGAATGCCCCTTTTCGCCCCGCTCCAAACAATGCGGGGCGAATGGGGGCCTTCAAAATGAGTCATGGGCGATTCGCCCCGCGGGCCGAACCGCTTGCAGGGCGAAACGCCGCAATACCCATGTACTTATGTCTTTCATTTGGTCCAATGTCAGGACGACAAAAAACTATTAAGGCAAAAAAAAAGAAAAACAAAATGGCAGGCTTGGCTTGGACGTTGTCCTTGCTCTTATTTTTTTAAATTACAGCTAAGATAGAACGTTTAGCATGCTAACTAACTAGTGGGATAAGTATACTTATCCCACTAAGCTAGTGATCTTTTTGTACGTAATACATATAAAATCCTTGCGTAGAAATTAATATAAGTGATTCTGATTACATAACCCCGTCGAGGCCCTGAATGTTGGGACGAATATTCGCTCTATTCGCGTCGACCCGCCAAATAAATTGTTACGATTTTTCTTTGACGCCTCTAGAATGTTTCTTTAGGCTGTAGTGTATGTTACAGACGAACCGCTGTTTTTGCAAAATATTTTATAGAATTTCTTACGGCCATTTATGGTCATGGCATCGAGCCAAATGGCGTGATATAGGTACTGCCAAATTTGAATCGTGAGAGTGTAATCCTTGTGACGTGATGTACAACTCGGAATTTCCATTCGTAACTCAATTAAGGTGGTCGAATTAAGCCACCGGATTGTGAGTGGATACTCGGCGTCATCGGGTCATTAATCGTCGTCATTATTCAAATCATATTATACCATGAATCTGTATACTTACAGCCACTTGACATGTAACCGCTCTGCCTCGATATAACAACGACGCGCGTCGGGCGGGGCGAACCAATGTACTAAAATGTTCGAATGACGCCACGAGCGATGTCCCGCTCCGAGTGCTAGCAGACCGCGCCGCCGCCACCGCTGCCGCTGCTAAAGCCCGTACTTGTGGTCGAGCGGTAATGGCTAAGTATTGAGTAAATTAATTTGAAAGACATTTCCTCATCATCATACAACTACGCATCACGTACGATTAATCAAATATTTGAAGCAGTCAAAAGTTACATTTACACGAGTACACGACACAGGGACTTATTTCTTCGACAGTCACAGAAAACTGGTTTTCGTAATATATTAAATAATTTATTATAACACGTTATACAGGGTTATTTCTAATTAATTAGCATCTTTTTAGGGGCTTATTTTGTACATCAAAACTAACAACTTTGGAATAGCAGATTTTTTTTTTGAGTTCTGACAAAAGTCACAGAACAAAAGTTGTTAGTTTTGATGTACAGAATAAGCCCCTAAAATCAATGCTAATTGATTAGAACTAACCCTGTATGTAGAAACGTGTAGTCTACACGGCATCCACGCCCTTAAAACGCTTTTATCAAGTTAGCCAATGTCTTCAAACTCCGCCAAGTGCGTCTGTTTTAATCGTAGGCGGTTGTTTACTTTTACTTTTCGAACTTCAGATGTAATCACAAGCTTCAATCAACTTCACATGTTGGTTTAGGTCAGATCTTGATTCCACTTCCGATTGACCTGTTTGTTTATGAAAATGTTTAATCTGTGATCAGTAGAAGTTTGTTTGGTGAGCAATTTGATTTCAGTTTGGCATCATGCGTTGGAATAATTTGTGATACCTAAGTGAAAGTTTAGCTTTACACGTGTTGGCTTCTTATGTTGTTGTTATTGTGGTGTTTCCACCTGTTAAGCCAAGTTTTTGTTGACGTGTTAACGTCTTAGAAATCGAAGAGCACAGGCTGCACGCACGAAAAAGTGTCACGTTCCTCCTGAACCGAGCATGCAAAACACAGGGATAGAGAGGCACGATCGGCCTAAGCGTTCGGCTTTTTTCAGTTGTCGATTCAACAATGTTTTCTTATGACGTATTCACCTAAATTATCGTCCGTAAACCGACTTTACTTCTTTTTTTGACAATTTTAATTCCCATGTAAAAGACCAAACACTGACTGACTACTTGAAGTAACTGCGTTTATTATTATGGCAGTGTGTTTTAACTTAAGTTAAATAACGCTGAAAGGTTTAACATTAACCCTGGCCACATCCACAATACAGACAGACAGACAGACAAAACTCTTTATTTATAACCACAAACAATAATTAAACAATATGTACACACTAAGGACTAAACGTGATTATAAATTGGCGGCCTTATCACCCATGGCGATTTCTTCCAGGCATACATACCAGTTGGATGCGTTTGTGCTAGAAGCATGCTGGTAACATTATCGCACTGAAAGTCAAAACGTTGTGTCAGACGGTCAGACTATTTGGGCTGAGCAATGAGCAAAGCTTAGCTTTTAGCAAAGAAGCAGTGGCGCAGCGTGGTTTGGAGGGGCCCCGTATCAAAATTATTTGGGGGCCCAAATGAAGCAAAACATGTGTTATAGCAGTCGCAGCCACGTTCTGGTCTTGCTGACTAGTTCTATAAAAGTCCTGTGATTAGTCGTATAAACGTCGAGTCAACGTTTACTCAATGCACTAATTATAGCACTAAAATGCTCTAAAAGTGGAGTAACGGTCAGAATAGGACGCATGATTTGCGGAATAAACATCGAATAACAGCAAAACGATCCCAATACAGTATCAATGCATTTACTCCCTTAATGATAGAGTTGAAGTGGTCGTATTGCCACTAATCAGCAATAAAGCTGAGTAAAAGCTATGCATTTGCTACAATTGGACATTTTTGTTTGTCAAATGCGAAATGAAAAGAAAGAGATAACCTTTTATTACTTTTGTCATTTCTGAATTCACTTTAGAAATGACAAACTTTAGGCATGTAAGTATGACAGTTTTTTAATGCTTTTTCCGGGAAGCAGCGGATTATGTGACATTGTGGATCCCAGGGTAACATTTTACTGATTTTTGCTTACTAACGTTAGGCCCCTGTAGCCCGGGGCTCCGTATCATTGATATGGCTGATACGGGGATAGCTACGTCCCTGCAAAGAAAATAATAATGATACTACCTTTTAGTCAATTTAGTCGCGGTAAGAGGTATAAAATCTTATCAGTGATATTGTTTCGTTAAGAGATCCTTTTTAGGGTTCCGTACCCAAAGGGTAAAAACGGGACCTTATTACTAAGACTTCGATGTCCGTCTGTCCGTCTGTCTGTCTATCTGTCACCGGGCTGTATCTCATGAATCGTGATAGCTAGGCAGCTGAAATTTTCAGAGATGATGTATTTCTGTTGCCGCTAAAACAACAAATACTAAAAATAGAATAAAATAAATATTTAAGGGGGGCTCCAACAACAAACGTGATTTTTAGCAGTTTTTTTGCTCGCTATTAATAATGGCAAGACATCAGATGTCTCAACTGGGAAAACCTCGGGATCAACGTGGATGGTGTCAAATTAACACACCTGAGATTTGCAGACGACATTGTCTTATTTGCTGAAACACCAGAAGATATAGAGAGGATGATAAACGAACTGGCTACTGAAAGCGAAAAGATGGGGCTTAAACTGAATCCGGAAAAAACAAAAGTAATGACAAATGGAAAGAAAATAACAATAAATGTAGGCAATGATGAAATAGAGTACTCGGATGAATACATCTATCTGGGACAGATCATAACACACAGCGATTCTGTTTCCAAAGAGGTTGAGAGAAGAATCACCAGCGGCTGGAGGCGATACTGGGGTCTGAAAGAGGTTATGAAAGACAAAGAGCTTCACATAAATGTGAAAAGTAAGCTATTTAATACTTGCATATTACCAGTCCTTATGTATGGCAGTCAGACGTGGGCTTTAACACAAAGCACGACGAACAAACTAGCAACCTGTCAACGTGCAATGGAAAGGAGTATGCTCAATATAAAGAAGTCAGACAAACTGAGAAACCGAGTCATTAGAAACAAAACCAAAGTAATCGATATAACATCTAAAATCAGACGACTCAAATGGAAATGGGCGGGACACATGATAAGAGGACACGACAAATGGAGTAAAAAAGTCTCCCAATGGTACCCCAGGGAAGGAAAAAGGAAAAGAGGAAAACCCCAGAGAAGATGGGATGACGATATTAGACAGGTGGCAGGAACCACGTGGAACAGAGTGGCAAAAGAAAGACAAGAATGGAAAAGGTTGGAGGAGGTCTTTGCCAACAGGCAAACAGATTTACAAAAAATCACAAAGAAGGAAATACTTAATTATAATTAAAACATTTACTTAGATTAAGATTAAACTTAAGTTAAAACTATGTGAATCTGAATAAAGGGCTTATATTATTAATAATGGCAAGAGGAATGGGGCTCCCATACGGTACGGAACCCTTCGTGCGCGAGTCCGACTAGCACTTGGCCGATTTTTTTAAAACCTTCAAGCACGCTGTTGCTTTCAATTTGCGCCTCAAATAGATTTATACCCTCACTAGTTTTTGCTTGCGTCTTTACTTGTTCAGAATGTTAAGAGAAACAAATTTTGACCTTACAACACAGTGCGTGCACGATAGATTTTACATTTTGCTGATGCTCTTTCTCGAAACAATTCTAAAAAGTAGTCTTATCTTTAGTTGGGTTGTTTTTGCTGTGAGCAAACAAGATTGGATAAAATCAGACCATTTCTCTTGTAGTTCTAATGGGATAGGTCTCTGGAGATTTTCGTTACATTATTTTGGAATGTCTTTCTTATGTTTATTCTTAATATTTCAGTAAAACGTGTCAAATGTACCGACTAAATTGTGTTACGTCTTCAAAGGCAGTAAATGTAGCTTTTATAGCGGAAATATATTATAACGTAGATATCAGGAATGTTATTCTACTTCTTGGTTCGTAACAGTTTTCACCTTGAGCAAACTATAAAATCGAATTTTATGTTCCTTATTGTACTCATGGAAATATGTATATTTATTAGTCTCCATATGCTCGGAGTCTCTTTGCGAGATCGAATCAGGAATGAGGAGATTCGCAGAAGAGCCAAAGTTACTGACATAGCCCAGCGGATTGGCAAGTTGAAATGGCAATGGGCAGGGCACATAGCGCGGGACTGATGACCGATGGAGTCGAAAAGTTCTCGAGTGGAGACCACGTATCGGCAAGCGTAGCGTAGGAAGTCCACCCACAAGGTGGACGGGTGACCTCATTAAATCCGCAGAATCACGCTGGATGCAAGCCGCTACCAACCGGTCTTATTGGAGATCCATAGGGGAGGCCTATGTCCAGCAGTGGACGTCCTATGGCTGATGGATAGATGGATGGATTAGTCTCCATAATTAATTATTATAGTTTACGGTTGTCAAAATGAATTCATAGTCATAGTTATAATCGCTTTATGTCATTCTAAATCTTTAGATATTAGAAAGATTCTAGTAAATACATGGCATTTATTATACACTAGCTTTTACCCGCGGCTTTGCCCGCGTTATATTTTGATTTTGGCTTATGTTTATGTCGGCTGCGAAACCTAATCTAACCGACAAACATCAAAATACCTTAGAGGAATGCTTTTGTTGGTTAAGTTACGGTTGGAGTGAAACAAACTTAATTACAAATGAATAAAAACTATACCTATATTTCAATGTTTTTGGCTGTTTGCAGTTATAATAAACATTACAATGGTACTGCAAAGTTTATACCTAATTGTTCCTAATTATTGCTTTTTTACAAATATTTGTGCAAAAATTCGATAAAATTGTTTCTAAGGTTTTTACGTGTTAGATTAATTCCAATTTTTTGTTCTAAATCAAATCTGTGCTTTCCATAAACTGGGCATTCCAAGATTATGTGCAGTGGAGTCTCCTCTTTTGTGGGTTCACAGATGCACGATGGGCTTTCCCTCAACTGAAATCGATGTAAGTATTGGGAAAACTCACCATGACCCGTCAGCACTTGAGTTATGATTCCCACTGGTGCTATTTCTCTTACGATCTTGTATGCCGCCCTTGCATCCGGAAAATATGTTTTGGTTACCGCCGCTGTGTGTCCATCCTGATACCGCCGGTTCCACTCGTCAAGAGAGTCCTTTCGGATTTCTCGCTTGACGAATGAAACGGGGCAGTTATCGTAAATAGGTCTGCACTTAGAGTGCAGTGCTGCTTCCTTTGCTAGCTGGTCCGCTCTCTCATTTCCCTCCATCTCCGCGTGCGCTTTAATCCAATAAAGTTTCACTATTTTATTTTGTGCGTGTGGTAACTTTATGTTAGCTTTGAATTTACTGCTAAGGGATGGAGGGAAGATACGCCAACTACCGTTTCCAGTGCAGACCTGGAGTCACAAAAGATTTTTGCTTTTTCGGTAGCCTCAAGAAGTGCCAATAACTCGGCCTGGTACACGGAGCACCAATCGGCCAATTTCAGCTTGCGGGTACTGATCTCAGCGGCATCATCCCAAATGGATAATGCCGCCCCAACTTTCCCTATAATTTTGCTGCCGTCTGTAAATTTGTTAATTTCTCGGTTAAGATTTCGCTCTAGTGCTGCTCCGTCTGCCAGGCATATGAACTCCAGCTCCTCCTGCTGCGCTGGTTGTGGCTTCTTTTCTGTCTCTCTATCTCCAGTTACTTGCTGGGAATAACCTGTCTTAGTTTCATAAAGCAAGGCTGCTTCCTGGACTCTGATATGACAGCCGAGGATTAGGGGCCGCGGTGGGATAAATGGAACTGGTGGTGTGGGTGCCGCCACCTACCCTACCTTCCGCTAGGCCGTCAACGTGTTGGCTGACGCAGTGGGGCTGCAGGGGAAGAGAGGTGTCGGTATCGCGATGGCCGTTCTCACTGCCCTCTGCAGTTGAAGAGGCAGGCGCTGGGCTACTATGACTGACCCGCTGCACTGGGACCAGGGCGTTGGAATGCTGTCTGACGTTCAGTACTGGTTAGTCCCGAGTGGTGGATGACGATGTGTCTTGCGCTCCGAAACACTCCGTCATTATGGCGAGAGCGCAAGCTCCGTTATGGAGCCCGAGTCTGGGCTAGCGCTGTTGAGTGCCGCGAAGGAGTGCGAAAAATGTAGAAACGTCCTAAACTTGCCATGACAGGTTATTTCTGGCGCTTAGACGGCTGCTACCGCAGCCCGCTCACTTAGTTTTTAGGGTACCGTACCCAAAGGGTAAAAACGGGACCCTATTACTAAGACTTCGATGTCCGTCTGTCCGTCTGTCTGTCACCGGGCTGTATCTCATGAACCGTGATAGCTAGGCAGCTGAAATTTTCACAGATGATGCATTTCTGTTGCCGCTATAACAACAAATACTTAAAATAGAATAAAATAAATATTTAAGGGGGGCTAATACAACAAACGTGATTTTTAGGAGTTTTTTTGCTCGCTCTTAATAACGGCAAGAGGAATGGGGCTCCCATACGGCACGGAACCCTTCGTGCGCGAGTCCGACTCGCACTTGGCCGATTATTATCCTATCCTACGGGAACTGTTAAAGTTTTTGAAATAAAAAGTGGCCTATGTCACTTTTCGTCTTTCAAACTATCATGCAATAAGCCAGGGCAAGTTGCTCCGTTGCTGAGAAAAATATATTGTTAAGTCCTACGGGAACCACAATTTTTTGGGGATGGAAAGTATCCTATGTCACTTTCCGTCTTCCAAACTATGCCCACCCCAAATATCAAGTCAATCTGTTGCTCCATTGCTGAGAAACAGTTATTGTCCTATCCCATGGGAATCACAAATTTTCTCGAGATAAAAAAGTATCCTATTATCACTTTCTGTCTTTTAAACCATAGGTATCCATACCAAAAATCAGGTCAATCTTTTGCTCCGTTGCTGCGTCAAAGAGGAACAAACCAACAAACTTTTCGGATTGACAATATTAAAGTATGATGATTCTGTACCATAAAGGTAGAATAAAGAAACATGTTAAACCTCTAATGATAGAAGATTTAAAAATATTTTTAATGTCAGACAAAATGACGGCCTGGTATTAAACGTCATAGTAACATGTAGCATGCAGAGGGAAAATAACATTTTATCCAATTTTAATGTCAGTTGTCATTTTCAATCCATACTTTATTTCCTCTTCAAGGGGATATAATGGTGGAAAAACAATTTGTCCCCGTGCCATGCTACTTGTGATTTATAAAAGTCTGCAGACAATGTCACCTGTCATTTAATTACGTTTGGCTGTGACGTTTCGTTAGTCCATATTAGCGTCATAGAGGAATTAATCACTTAGCGTCTTTGTGATAGTGGCGACAGTTTCGCTTTCGATGGTTTTTGTCCTGTCCTACAGGAACTATGCAATTTTTCGGGATAAAAAGTATCCTAAAGCTCCTTCCGCCTTTTAAACTATGTCCATGCCAAAAATCAAGTCAATCCGTTGCTCCGTTGGTGCGTGAAAGAGTAACAAACCAACAAACCAACAAACTTTTCGGATTTATAATATTAAGTAAGGATTGTCGTAACTACGTCATACCTCAGTAAGTAAGCAGTTCGTACAGGCTAGTGGGTAGCTCTGCTGTCCAAGTTTCTACGCTGCTTGAAGGCTTTTGACATATTAAACGGTTAGTTAAAGCAACTGAGATTCACAATTCAATTTGTCATCTAAGCCACGAAAGCACTCTGTTGAATACCTATCGCGCTCACCCATCCAAAGGGCGTTTGTCCACCGCCACCATCGCCGAACCGTCACCCAAAGACTGACTCTCCCAATCGTTACTTAAATAGTTTGGCTGTTGTTTTACTGTAGAACTTCAGTGAACACTAAGAAAAATCTAGTCAAACAACTTCATTAGTGCTACATATCAAGTCTATTCGCCTTTTACTGTTTCGTAAAAACCCAAAACCTAAAAACACTGCTTCTTTCGTATGATCTCTAATGCAAACGCTAAAAATAATGATATATAACAGTATTCCGTGTTCATACAAACGGTCGGAACGCGAATCATACCTACGGAGTTCGGTATGCTCTCGGTATGCTAGTCAGTCGCAGCGCGCCGTAGTGCTGAACGAACGTGTAACTAGTAAGCGTGCGAATTACGTTTTTAGGGTTCCTCGCTTTATTACGGAACCCAAAACGTACACCCAAGACATCAAATAACACAATACGTATTTTTATTGAACTCTTCCTTTTTCATTTACAACGAATTTCTTTTTTGTAATAATGATAATAATTTTACACCGTAATAGATAGAAACTAGAAAGAAACTCAACTAGGTGATAAGTAGATGAAATTAAAATACTGAAGGTGGGCAACCCTAGCGCGCGATACGTTCTGCGTGGCCACGTGGCTCTAGGTATATTATATTTCAAGGAAAGGGCCGAGTCATAATACTATTAAATATTTTCCTTCGATTCGTACGAAGTTGTTTGACTCAACATTTCTGATTCGTACCGCCAGGGAATGGAACAGTCTTCCTGCTTTCCTATTTCCTATGAGATATAATATAAAGCTTTTCAAGGTCAGAGTGAATACTTGAATAGGTATCTTCTAGGTCTGCGTGCTTCATCTTCGACCACAACGTCGCTTACCATCAGGTGAGTTGGTGGTCAAACGCGGACTGATTTGCGTTAAAAAAAGATATCATTACCGTGATTGTACCTACAAGGTTCTCGGGTTCTGGTAATCTCGTGGGTGGTCCAGTAAACAAAAACTAAGTTCCCCGCTAAGAGGATTATGTAGGACGACCATTATAGTAGGTACTACTGCTAGACAGTCGGACTGCGTTCAGCGGCTTAACAAATAAACGCAATTTCTCAGTCTCTTTGAAATATAAATACTCAGAAGTCTTGACTGCCTCGGTGGCTCAGTGGTTAGTGACCCTGACTTCTGTGTCAAAGAGACGTGGGTTCGATCCCCACCCAGGGCAAACATTTGTGTGATGAACATAGGTGTTTGCTCTGTGTCTGGGTGTTATTTAGGTACTATCTATGTATGTTAGTATGTATTTAAAATATGTATATGTAGTATATCAGTCTCTGGCAGCCATGTCACAAGCTATGCTTAGTTTGGGGTCAGAGACCGTGTGTAAGATGTCCCATAATAATTATTTATTTATTTAATGTCTTTTTTAATTTGTTTAATTTTAAGTTGTTTCAAGACGTTGATCGAATTTCATTGTAAATCCATTTCCTATTCAAATAATTACTAATTAAAATTACTTAAATCATTTTTTTTTGCGAGCATGAACGAAGTCAGTCAAAAGCTAGTCAAGATACAGGCTTATAAAGATTTATTTATAAATATGTGCCCTAAAATTGAACCTTACATCTATTTTGAGAATAGATTTACTCGTAAATACTACAAATTTATAGGTGCGAGGTGTAATTTTCGGAGAACTACTAGTGGTACTTATCTGATACCGAAAATTATTTAAAATATTCAAAGTGAGAACATACTCGTATTTATCAACAATAAATAAATTACAAGATATCTAATTATTTTTCTCTAAATTGTCCCTGATGTTTTGTGATAGAGGCCTACACTCTTTCACAAATTTTTAACCGACTTCCAAAAAGGAGGAGGTTCTAGAGTCTGGCCAACGAAAGCTGTCCAAGAAAAAAGGCGGGAATTTTAAAAAATCAAGAGCTGTTAGCTTGTTTTCTAGTACCGCTCAGCTGATCTCCATGAAATTTAGCATGCACCACGTAGTTCTATAAACTACGTGTTCGTCGTAAACTATGTTCGTCTGTATGTTTTTTTTTGTGTATGTTCATCGATAATCGTAAAAATCTTTTTTGGTTCGACAGGGTATATTCCCGAAGTAACCCCATTAAATTTTTACAGAAATCGGCTTAGCCATTTTTGAAAAGTCAACAATAATGTAAGCAATTCAGCAAAATATTAGACTTTTTACACGATGGAAGGTGGTCTTGGCATTTTTTGCAAAAAAAAGTATCGTTTGGAAGTGGCCAGTGTACTCGTACCTACAGTACATGCTCTCTGTTATTGTAAGGTCTATTGGTCAAACTATGATTGGAATTGTTTCCACACTAGCTTTATTCCTTGCCTAACTCGATCAAAAGCGGTTATTGTGAATCATTATTTTATTTGTCATTGCGTAGGACATCAACCAACTAGATGGACTGACGATAATTATAATTAAAATCGCAGGAACGCGCTGGATGCAGGTCGTTTTCAACCGACCTTATTGGAAACCATAAATAGAGAAGGACTATGTCCAAGAGTGGACGTTCTACGGATGGATGGATTTGTCTTTGTAACAATTTTTGTGCATGATCAGACTTATGTTAAGATACATTGGTATTTATTTATCTCAGTGGTCAAACCTTTTCGGATTTGTCTCCATGCCACTTGAGTAGTGTTTGTTTCTGTATTAAAGCAATTAGTGTATTCGGCGTTGTGTGGTTCTATTCTTGGGTTGCCAGGATCCTTTGTTGATCCCGAGAGTCCACGTTTCCACTCGTAATATATCTTTTGTTTGCGTACTTTAACGACGACAATAGGGTTTAGTTAGAAGACACTAACAGAGAATGGATAATAATAGTTGGCGTAGGAGAATTACTCAGGAATAACAATAAAGTAAACATAGTCTCGATTACGTAAGAATAAAGATATAATAGTTTTAACGCTCCAAAATTGCTAATAATACATATTTTAGAATCGTTATGACTTAACATAAATTTATATTGTTCGTGTTTTTAGGGTTCCGTACCCAAAGGGTAAAACGGGACCCTTTTACTAAGACTTCGCTGTCCGTCTGTCTGTCTCTCTGCTAAGGCTGTATCTCATGAACCGTGTTAGCTAGAACGTTGAAATTTTTACAGATGACATATTTCTGTTGCCGCTGTAACAACAAATACTAAAATCAGATTAAAATCATAAACAATTTAAGGGGGCTCCCATACAACAAACCTGCATTTTTAGCCATTTTTCGCTCGATATTAAAAACGGTGATAGACAGACGCTTGAAATATTCACATTATAATTAAATATTCACTTTAAACATAAATTATGAAATTAAAATAAAATAGATATTTATGGGGGCTCCCATACAAGAATCGTATTTTTTTGCTCGATATTTGTAACGGCAACAGGTAAATGCTTGAATTATTCACAGAATATTAAGTTGTACATTCGAAATAAATAATTTAACTAAAATAATATTGAGGGGGGCTTCCATACAGGACGGAAACCTTCGTGCGCGAGTCCGACTCGCTCTCGGCCTATTGGGTATTTATGTATTTTTAAGATGCTCAATGACTACTTCTATTTCTATAAGATCATTCATCTATATTCATTGAAATTAGGGTGTAATTTTTGCTCATCCAAATAGAACTTACTTTTTTTTTTAAGGAAAATAAAGCAAGAATAAATATTAACGCACTAAATAGGTACATACTCGTATATCTTCTAAGTGTTTTCTGCTTCGTATACAACATCGCTTACTATCAGGCAAGTTGAAGGTCAAAATGGGTTTCTGATAAAACATATCCCCAGGTTTCTTAAGAAATGGAGACTAGCTACATCTTATCTTATGACGAAAGTGTGTAACCAAGTGGTTCAAGTGATGCGTTACTAAAATGCCAGTCTATACCTACGAGTACCTATTAGAATCATCGAAGCATTGCCATCCAGGGACGTAACGCCACTAGAATTCTAGTTTAGACTGGGTTAGAAAAACAGAAGTAGACTTGAGCATTTGAATTGTGAAAGACCGGCAACCTCAGTCTGTAGATGTAGAAGTTTCGTTTCGTGAGTTAGATTGTGTATTCTACATATTTTGTTATAAAAGCACTAGCTTGTACTAAAATAAAAAGTACAAAACTCACAAAACAGAATAACAAGCGAGAACAAATAGGTTGCAGCCTTAATTAATTGCCAAGTCTGCGGTATTTCTTATTACGCAGTCTCAAATGAATGGAGGTGCAGTTCTTTGTGTTATTCAATTAGCTTTATTAAAGTTTCGAGCTGAAAAAGAGCTGGTTCACAGGGTGTAGTGCGGCGACGGCGCGACGCGACGCCTAAACACTGACGCTTCGTTGTCTTACATAATTCTGGGTCTTCACACATTGCTGTAATGTCGGTGTATAGTGTATTTTTTTGGCGCTGCTAATACACATTTATTCATGACTAGCTAGTCATGAATAAATGTGTATTAGCGGCGTTACCCGCGTTAGCCCGAGATAAAAAAGAAGCCTATGTGTTAATTCAAGGTCTAAGCAACCTTCGTACCGAATTTTATTCAAATCGGTTCAGCCGTTTGTGCGTGAAAGAGTAACACACATCCATACATACTCACAAACTTTCGCCTATATAATATTAGTAGGATATCATTGACGTAGAACGCAAATACACCAACACAAGTCAGCGGAAGAATTTGCGTATTGCATTGTGTTCGTCTCAAAATATGAGCGAACGGAACCTACTTCAAAACACTATAATTGAAAAAATAAGACAAATATGCGGACACGAAAGAACATTGATGATTCGTATGACACACGGTTCTACATGTATCATTTGTAGTATATTCTATTATCGGCGCCACACTACGCGACTTGTTCCAGAGCCTATTGTGGCGTCGTAACGCCATGTGTCCGCTTTATGCGGCAAAATAATTCCAGTGCGGCGCCGCAACGCACCGTGTAGACCGGCTGAAAGGGTTTGCGGAGTAACGTGCCATGAAACGCTTGAAATGTCTTTAGAATTAAATACGAGTGAAGAGGCGTTAAAATATAAACTTGGTCCTTTAGATGCGGTTTGGAACCTCAGTTTGTGACCTTCATCACTGAGTTAAGTGAAATGAGATTACTATGTTTGTTACTAATTTTTACTAAATTTCCTGCGTTTTGAATTTTTTAAGTGTATTTTGATTTTTAATAGACTAGAGACACAAAAATGACTCGGTACATGAAAACAATTTTTACATAAGTCTCTCATTGGTGGCTACCCAGTACCGAGATATCGTAGCAAAGTCGTAGCTCTGAACAGAAATAAATGAAAATAAATTAATGATAAATAAAAAAATCTTTTAAAAAAACAAGCTTTCAAGCAGACTGTAAGCCAAGACAAGTAAGATGAGCCCAAACACGACGGGTCTATCTTGTGTAGTACAGGAGTTCCTATGGCCACTTTCCGACTCCATCATCACATCAGCTCCATGGTACCAAATTATTGCATTGTCACGCGATATACACATGAGTGCAAAAATTCATCTCAATTGGAAACCGGGAAGTTGGTCAAATATAACTTGCAAAGACCACCCGAACTTACATACATGAGTACATCCATTGCAAGTGAAATAAAAGCTTTTACCTAATTAAAAAGCAATGTGTGTCTATCGTTTGGTCCAATGTCATTACGACAAAAACTATTAAGGCAACAAAAAGGAAATCTCAGCGCTCTTAGTCAAATAATTTAACTTGTCCGTAGAAGGAATTCAATTGCGTAGGCATGTAAATCTACGAACCCGCACTGCCCCTAGTGTGGTGGAGGTGGTCCAATCGCTCGTCGTGGTTAGATCTATGTTCAACAAAGACCGATGCAGTAACTGCTTATTTAGGAGAATAGTGACTCTAAAGCAGTTTAACACTTTATCTCTTCTTTTGCCGCACTTGGCCCTCAACTCGCCTAATGGTAAGCGTCGTCGTGGTCTAAGATGAAGTACGCAGACTTATTTACTTCACGCAATTATATTCTAGTCACTTTTATATAATGACCTGGCCAGGCGTCTGGTAGAGGTTACCCGTGACCAGAATTCTGTCATATACTTTGGTCAAAAGCTGAGTATTGCTATTCACCGAGGCAATACGCCAGCAGTCTCGCCACGTTACCCTCTGCGACAGGGCTTTTAGAACAGTTTTATTTTGATTTTAGTTTAAGTTTTAGTAATTTTAGTTTTTTTTTAATTATGTAGGTAAATAATACTTTTTTCAATGTTATTTAAGTTTGTGCAAAAAAATATTCTAGTCATATTCATATATGAAGATTTACTGTCTTGGTGCATTATATTTACTGTTACACAGATGATATAACTTTGATAGATGTTTTCTAACGTTTCAAAAAGTTTAATCAATTTAAAACGATTTTGATCAAAATAATCAATTTTGCTGACAATGTAAATTTCGATGAAATTTTAACTCCAGCTTCATTCAGGCTTTAATATTTAAAGCAGAATAATGTTGCGGCATGTCCCCATAACAAAGTGCGAGTCATGAGGACAGGGCCGAAATAAGGCTTTTTTAAAAGAGGACAATTATAATAAAGCGGCTATCAAAATAATCCGTATGCGTTCTTTATCTATAGATATCTATTTCTAGATACCGTAATACTAAAAAATAGTGTTTATAGCCCATATCATCACGATGTAAGTATCTTTAAAATAATACTAGCTGACCCAGCGAACTTGCCGGGCCGATTTGTGAATCTAAGCAATCCAGCGGGCTTAGCATACGGACCATAAAATTATACTATCGACGTGTCAGAACGTGACAGAGTTATGATGAAGCATATATCTGTCACCTTTGCACACATCGATAAACTCTTGTCGTGGTCTTGTATGCTAAGGACACCAGACGCCACCCAAACGCATACAAAAAAATCTTTCAAATGTGTCCGGCCGCTTAGAAGGAGTTCAGTGACATACACACGTACAGTAGAATTGTATTATCACTACATGGTATAAAACAAAGTCGCTTCCCGCTGTCTGTCCCCATGTGTGATTATATATTTAAAACTACGCAACGGATTTTGATGCGGTTTTTTTTAATAGATAGAGTAATTCAAGAAGAAGGTTTATTTGTATAATACACCTACATATGTGCGAAGCCGGGGCGATTTGATGTGGTTTTCAACTTTCAATCAAACCAAATGTTCTTTAAGAGCTGGTTTCGCGAGATCTAATGTTCGAAGAACTACTAGTATATTTAGGTAGATATATAGTTAATACTCTAATTTGGCAAATAATTAGGTACTTAGTTCAACATTTAGTAGATCTAATCAGTTATTTAAGTTGCCAAACTAATATTCTAATATTTTCCTCATTTTTTTGAATTACCTAAGTATTCAATTCAAAATTATTTATTTTCATACAACAGTACCTACCTGCCTACGCTACTACAAATACTATTCCCCAACTGTGTACATTAAATCACCTTTATGTAGTATCTCATGAAACTCGCATCACAAGCATAAAGGTGTAACAATAAATAAACCAACTACCTATGTGAACGGGGTAATGTATCGCTGCAGTTTGCATCGTCAATCACTAAACGACTCACTTGAGTCAATACACTTACATTTCATGCGAACTAAAGTGCCTACATACTTAGAATCGAGTTCTGTTGTAGTGTGGTGATATGAGCTGCGAGACGGTTCGCAGCTCCGGCTCAAGTGCTTGAGCTGCGACGTGAACCGCAGCTCGCGCAGATCGGTTGAGTTACCCAAGGCTAGCTCGTACTATTATTTCGTCGAGCGGACGACTTTAGGGTCATATCTCCCGAGTCCTCTTTCACTAGAAGTGCACAAACTTGCGAATTGAAAAGAGGCGCATCGTCGAGCGGACGAATGTTTAGTTATTATTAAGGAGCTAATTGATTACCAGTAACCATGTATGTACCTACACAACCCATGCCCTAATGAATCCTAGTTGCGCCCCTGCGAGATATCAACGATTATTTCCGGCTGCGACCAGTTACGTAAAATTAGATCAATGACCCGGAAACTTTTCACCATTTGTGTCTAATTTCCGCTCAGTTAATAACTTTGCCTTGACAAAACGCTTTGTTGCCTCGCCATCGCCAGCCTCTATTTAAATTTGTTGCAAATCCTTACAGAGTTTTTGAGAAAATTGCCCAATTTTTGGTTGATTAAGAATTGATAGGCTATGTTTTTGAAACGAGTTGAGGATTATTTTGCACCGAGTTGAGTCTTCTTTGAAAGGTGCAATTATTTCTTAAATACGGGGCGTAGTCATAGTCCGATTCTATGGCGCTGAGTAATTCAGATCTTTGCAATTAAATACAAATTAAACACATTTAATTTTGTAATTATTTTTAGTAATTTAAAGTTTTTAACACGGCAAGATGTTGGTAGCATTGTAGTGAAGTCATCAGTATCACTATCACTACATTGTATAAAACAAAGTCGCTTCCCGCTGTCTGTCCCCATGTATGCTTAGGTATATCTTTAAAACTACACAACAGATTTTGATGCGGTTTTTTTAAATAGATAGAGTGATTTAAGAGGAAGGTTTATACTTATAAAAAATACACCTGTGCAAAGCCGGGGTGGGTCGCTAATGAGGTATAATTTTAAAAAATCATGTCGTCGAGTGAAGCATTTGGCTTCTTCAAGTACCGCCGCGTCGCTTAGCATTTGAACTTAGACATGGCCGCAACTCGCAGACGAGGTTTTGTTTCAGGAATAAATAATCACTATGAAGACGCTTAATGTATCAACCACTGTATTCTCGCTAGTAATACAGGTACAAAGTTCCATTTGTCAAGCCTTGCAATATGTTTCTATTCCGCCAAATCTACAGGGAGCTTTGACAATTAACAGTAGTACAAGCAACAAAGCCGTAAATAAGGCTGCCTCGTGAATTCCACACCAGAAGATACGGTGGCAGTAACTGTCGAGAATCTGTGGTTTGCCGGGGCTCTAGATTTGTCGGTACACCCCGGCCAACTTAGTCGTGCACCTGACAAACTTGTCGAAATACTACATTCCGAAATACGATTGTCAGTTTTGTTGAGACATTCCAGTGGCAGCTCTCCCGTGTAACTGCATAGATAAGTTGGTAGCACTGCCTTTTAGATTTCTCGGTACAGAACCTTTTAATTTAACATACGAGGATAGATTGTGGAACACGACTGGGACTGGTTTACAAATGCTTACTAACGTTTATTGCAATACATAGTCGTACGCGTACTAGAAGTACGTACTCGTACGTTGGTACGTATACTCTATATTGGACAAACTTTCGGCAAACAAACTGATATTAGCTTCCATGTAGTGGGTAGCTAATATTACAATTATGAAAGTGAGTTTGCAATTATTTTTAACACTGTTGCCATTTTGTTTTATCTTTTATTGGATTTACCAATTAATTAGATTTCAAACCAAACAAAAACAAAATAAATAAATATTAGGGGACATCTTACACACGGCCTCTTACCCCAAACTAAGCAAAGCTTGTGATATGGCTGCCAGAGACTGATATACTACATATACATATTTTAAATACATACTTATATAATATATAGATAGTACCTAAATAACACCCAGACACAGAGCAAACACCTAAGTTCATCACACAAATGTGTGCCCTGGGTGGGGATCGAACCCACGCCTCTTTGATCCAGAAGTCAGGGTCACTAGCCACTGAGCCACCGAGGCAGTCAAACTACTTATTTCAGCATCAGTTTATTCGTTAGAATTACCTGATGCTTCAGTCGGACATGCAAACAAACTTAAATATAAAAACGGGCGTTAAATTGTTAATGTGTAAAGTAGCTGATCCTATCGACCGCGTATGTCTTCTGAAATGTCTATTTATATTTAGCTCATTAATTAGGTATTTATTTCTTTTATAGAACTGACATATTTTCTTTGTAGGTCTATAGGTACTCTCTGATTTCAATCCTAAATGACAGCGAATATCTTACCACTATACATTCTAACGAAAAATGTCACTGCAAAATAGATGATAAGTACTTACGACCGCTTGTGTCCTCTAAACCATTTATATTTAGCTCATTAGTTATCCCAGTTTAAGAACTAGCGGGCCATTGCGACAGTAAAGTGGTCCCCGAAGACTCAGCGCCCAAGATGTAGTGTTCTGCAGTAAGTATCACGTAATCTGCGGCGGTGCGGTGGGTTGGCACACCAATCAAGCTTTGATGCGGTATATTCTATATTGTTGACAAGTGTAAATAAAAAAAAACCAAAAAAAAAACTGAGAAAAATTTGCCAGTTATCAATCACTCCAATTACACAAGCTTTCAAACAAATCAAAAATTGTATCAGAATCAAATCATTCGTTAGAAAGACTTGATGCCACGGACTGACATAAATGCATAGACACAAAAATAAACTTATGAACATACTTTCTCCACCTCCTTTTGGGTTGGGAGTTAAACATGTTAATGTGTAAGAAAGATAAATGATACTTACGACCGCGTACGTCCTCTAACTTCTCCATTTATATTTAGCTCATTAGTTAAGTATCCCAGTTTAAGAACTAGCGGGCCGTTGCGACAGTAAACTGGTCCTCGAAGACTCAGCGCCCAAGATGTAGTGTTCTGCAGTAAGTATCACGTAATCTGCGGCGGTGCGGTGGGTTGACACACCGTTTAAACTTTGGCGCGGGTCCATTTGCGGTGAGAACGAAATGCATGCAAAGCCTTGCTCAGACTATAGAGTTTGAAACCAGAATTTCTCAATTCGATATGCCCCATACTACTCGAGGGAACGCGGTACGAGAGTGAGAACGGTGCGCTCGTGTCGCCTCGTCTTACCTCGCCTCTCCTCGCTGTCGCTCCGCTTGGTGTAGATGTCTACTATTCGTGCCGCCGCTCGTTATAGTGCCGCCACACTCTCCACGAGGTGGCACGAGCACCACAGCTAGGCAGCAGTAACAAACTTCACATCGTATACAAGTCGGCGATGTAAAGTTAGCTACTGAAGCGGTGCTCTTGTCGTCTCGTGGAGAATGTGGCAGCACCATTATGACTCGTGCCGAGAGCCTCGCGAAGGCCCCTCACGAGAGTCTGGAGCGGGCAATAGATACATTAAATGTTCCCGGAGCAGTTTTTAGGGTTCCGTACCCAAAGTGTGAAAACGGGACCCTATTACTAAGACTTCGCTGTTCGTCTGTCTGTCTGTCACCAGGCTGTATCTCATGAACCGTGATAGCTATAAAGTTGAAATTTTCACAGATAGACAGCCGCGGCTATAACAACAAATACTAATAATAGAATAATATATCAATGTTAAAGGTTACAACAAACCTGATTTTTTTGCTGTTTTTCGCTCGATATTAATAACGGTAACAACTAGACGCTACGAAAAATCCTCAGAATGTTTAGTAGTATATTCAATTTAAAAACAAGTAATTGAAATAAATTGCAGTTACGCGTACACTTTTAGAGAACGTGTGCCGCGCGAGCTAGCTCCCCTGCAAGCCGCCGCCGCCGTCTGTCGGTTTTTGGTCGCACGTCAAAGGGATATTTGGATACTATATTTAAATTAAGGGGGGCTCCCATGTGGTACGGAACCCTTCGTGCGTGAGTCCGACTCGCACTTGCTCGATTTTTTATCACTTGTGTCAAGTTATGACGTTGATTACACACGAGTTTCTATGCAGTTTTTACGACGTCTTACTATCATATGTCCTTCAAATTTTCAAAGTCCATTTATTATTCCAAGACCATAACCAGAAAACTATAACTAGTCGTAGCGTAGTCCGAAGAGCCTGCCACCACCCCGTGTTAATGATGTGAGAGGGTAACAAGTTTTTGGAAGTTATGTGAAGGGCGTAGATATCTTTAGCACGATAATACGTTTTGTTCTTACATTTTCAACTAAGTAATGAATGAATACAATGTTTGTTTTTTATTTAGCGAATATATTGTAATAAATAACTAATAGTAAATACTTAATTTATCAGTTATAACAATTAAAAATTATACTAGATTTATTTACTAAATACATAAACATAACATAACAAAGTATGTTATTATACAATTAGTCACATTACAATCTAAAAAGAAATATTATAAAAATATGGGTACATAGGTGTATTTAAATCATGGGTACCTAAGGGTTAGGTACTTCGTCTGAAAAAATAGTCCCGTAGCCCCCTGCGCGCCGAACCATATGTAGCCAAAATGCTCGCCGCGTTGCCCCGCTGAATGGCTAAAGAAATGCGCTGGACCAAATACCAGCCAGCCCGAGCGTCGTTCCCCTTATCTTTTAGGCGGCGACCCAGGTCAAGTACAAATTTCCTAGCTTCGGCGCCCCTCGGTCCCGCTGTTTCGACGGCAAATGGAACAATGTCATATGCTGGTTCCAGGCAGGCGTATGTTAGTTTATATTTAGTGTATTTATTTATTTGATGGTAATATTTAAAATTATTTTTCATAGGATGAATGCCTTATTAACAACTAGCTGTCCGTCCAGGCTTCGCCCGGGTACGTTACAGCGCACGAGATGTTAATAATAGTTTAGGTATTTTTTCGTACCTTGGGTACCTTTACATTATCGGGGTTTATTAGAGATCTTTTCCAATTTTTTGAAAATATAATATAACCTATGTTCACCGGAGATAGTATACCTTCTCAACAGTAAAATAATTTTTCAGATCGGTTCAATACTCTCCGAGCCTATTCAATGCAAACAAACAAAATCAAATCTATCGTTTTTATAGTATTGGTATAGATGGTATAGACAACAACATACAATACTTAATTAAGCTAAAACGACTACTACTGCTACATAAAAAGCAATTGGTTTATCCAAAGACACTTGAATTTCTGAAGATAGGTCCGGCAACTGGCAGTTGGCTTGAGCATTTGGCAGTATTGGTCTCAAAATATTTAAAGTTGTAGTTGTGCTTGTTATTATGACGAAATTTCACTGTGGGGCCAACCACGAAATATCAAAAAAAAAAAAAAACTAAAATAACCAAAAAAGATGTTGGGTATTTGAAGTTCGACGAACTTTTCATAAAAACAGCTGATCCTCAGTAAAAGTAGGTCATAATGATAAGTTGGTATACAATGATATCCTAGGAATACTCGTAGATCCATCATCTAGAGAAACAACTTCTATAATAGAATAATTAAAGTACATGGTTTCCCAAAATGTATATTTTATCTAACCAAAGGTCAATATAATATTACCTCATTAGAACTTTTCTGGATTCGGCGTAACGCCAACACGCAAAAACGATATCTTGGTAGAAGAATTGTATTATTTTCTAATCTTTCATAATTTTCGGAAAAGAAAACATAACATCAATCACTATCTGGAAACAATAATAAATAAATATTACCCACGAAGGGTGGTTGGGCCATTTCCACCACGCTGGCCCACTGCGGGTTGGTGGATTCACATACGCCATCAAATTTCTTCTGCGGACGTATGCCGGTTGCCTCACAATGTTTTACTTCACCGAAAAGCCAGTGGTGTGAAATTCCGTACATAAATTCCAAGGAATTCATTGGTACGGGACCGGGATTTGAACCCACGACCTCACTATTGTAAGGCGAGTGTCATTACCATTAGACCACCACGTCATGTGTATCAAAGAAAAAAATGTTTTTGATGTTGCTGTTCAATTTAAACTCAAAGCTTATACCCTACATATGAAAAAAAGATACGAAGCATTTTTAAGCATCCCTTTACGGACATTATTTTGCGCTCAATTTTTCCGTGAAACATCTGTTCACTACATATATACGACCCAATGAGATGGAGGCACTGAATTACCTTTTAACGATCTCCGTAATGTGGAACATAAAACTCCTGACTCAACAAAAATGGAGACATAATAGCTAACATTAAATTTCGCAAAAATGAAATGCGCACTGAAGTAACGCTATGAAAATATCGAATGGAAATTGTTACATGTAAAGTAACGGTTATTTATTTTGTAGGGATTTTGAGTTTATTGGTGCATTTAAATTAATGATCATCACAAGATTTTTTTTTATTTATAAATCACTTTATTGAATCGCAAGAAATTCAATTGAAAAGAAAATTATGACATAGACATATCTGTTGCTTGCAAAGTTCAGGAACTCTCAGATGTACATACTAATAATAATCAAAGAACTCTAAAATGAAAATTGAAATAAGCTATACTGTAATTACGTACTATTATTTCAAAAGTCAATGAACATTTCGTGTGGAACAACGGATCTTAGTTGTAAGTATAGGCCTTCGCCTTAATCTCATAAATGAAACCACGATTTGTCGGATTCGCTGCGATTTATTTTGTAGTCCTTTTAAATGTCGACCGTGTGCACGAATAACCACCGTGACACTGACAGCATGAGTAATGTTCATTTGTCATCTTACCTTTCAGTGTAGCCACTTTAATAATATAAAAAGCATAGACTATAAAAAGCAAATGAACATTACTCCTTCACAAAATAATATTTAAAATAGTAAGAATAGAAATCAAAATTAACTAAAACAATTATGAAGCTAACAGCTCGGCCATCCTGTAATGGTGAGTCCTCTCACACAATGAGTAAAACGAATCGAACACACTTGGCCGGATGTGAGAAAATAAATTATAATTTACACCTAATAATTACAGTTAACATAATCACATTATCACAGTAAAATAATTCTGTAGTAAAAAGAAACAAAATAAATTATTTCATTTTCTAAATCTTGCATAGTCTGCTAAATTCTACGACCATCTGTGCGACATCGGTTTCCCAATGCCGTTCGCTATCTGCACTGATCGCTCACAGCTTATGCTCACATCACATGTAATCTAAGGATTATAAATGTTACAATCAAAGTCTTGCATAGTCTGATATAATCTACGACCATCTGTGCGACATCGGTTTCCCAATGCCGTTCGCTATCTGCACTGGTCGCTCACAGATTATGCTCACATCACAAGTAATCTAAGGATTATAAATGTTACAATCAAAGTCTTGCATAGTCTGATATAATCTACGACCATCTGTGCGACATCGGTTTCCCAATGCCATTCGCTATCTGCACTGATCGCTCACAGCCTATGCTCACATTACGTATAGTTTATTATAATCTAAAGAATCTTAACTATAACGTTTTTAATTTCATAAATGATAAATCTAAACAACAGTCAATCAGAAACAATAAATCTTAACGTTCCTAATCACGATCATCATCACTTTCACTCGTATCACTGTTGTAGCCTTTAAAACTAAGCCAAGGGTGAACTTTGTCCAATGCTACAATATTCTCGTATCTTTTATTACCCTTTTTAGTAAGTGGTGTATCTTCAACGAGAAACCTGTCATGAGGTAGAATTTTCATAATACGATAAGGACCATGATATTTCGCAATTAACTTTTTAGATTTTCCCGCATGATCTTTATCAATGATAGTCCGCTCAACTCTCACAAGGTCACCTTCTTTGTAAGAAGTTGCTTTCTTCCTATTTTTATCGTACTTTAATTTAGATGCTTCCTGGTTTTTATTGATTCTATCGCCGGCATTTGATCTTAACTGCATTAACTCATCACCACTAATCCGTTTCGACGTTTCGGTAAGTACATCACTAAGCACATTTTCCGTAGGGCCAACTAGTCTGCATCCAAATAATAGTTCAGACGGACTTTTGCCCGTTGTTTTATTTATGGTAGTGTTTAGACCCAACTGAATATCACCTAAAAACGCATCCCAAGTATTATCATTTTGATTGTGGCACGTTGTACTCAAAGCATCTAAGATAGTACGATTAAACCTTTCGACTTGGCCGTTGGCCCTCGGTGTAGCTACAGCGTTAAGTATGTGCTTTATATTTAGCTTGCCAGTGAACTCTGTAAATTTAGTACTAGTGAAACATGATCCCCGATCAGTAATCAGTCTCGAAGGTACCCCGAAATAGGAGAAATGTTCTTTAAATACTTTGATGGCAGTTGCAGTTTTTGTATCACGAACTGCACGTATGTTTATGTATTTGGTAAACGCGTCTATAATTACCAATATGTAATTATTGCCCTTTTTGGAACGAACAAATGGTCCTAAATGATCCGCATGAATCGTATGAAATGGAATTTCGATTTTCGGTATGGGGTGGAGTGAACCTTCTTTCGCACCACCGGGTGCCTTATGATGCGCACATTCTAAACAGGCAGCAACATATTTTTTCGTAAACCGGCGCATTTTAGGGAACCAAAAGCTAGCTTGTAAACGGCTGAGAGTTTTATCAAACCCAAAATGACCTACATCGTCATGATTCTTTTTTAATAATTGCCACCTCACACTACGTGGTACCACCCACCTTAAACCTTTTTCTATCACTCTGTAGATATAATTACCCTTAAGTTGATAGTTATTCCTAACGTCAGCAACGTATTTAGTATCGTCGTCTTGTAGAATTTGTTTGATGCGTTTAATCTCGTCGTCGTTTTGTTGTACAGTAGCAATCCAGTCATTTACGTCTATATTCAAAACGTCAATGACATGGGCTTTTTCGACTTGGTTTGGCTCTGATACGGGATTACGACTTAAAGCGTCAACATGCGCCATACGCGTGCCCGGTCTGTATTCTATAGCACAGTCAAATTCTTGAAACTGTACCCACCACCGTGAAATTCGAGGGATCAAGTCTCTTTTCGTGAGTGTCGTACGTAGCGCGTTGCAGTCGGTCACAATTTTAAACGGTACGCCTAGTAAGTAAACACGAAAACGGTTTAACGAGGCTATGACAGCTAGTGTCTCTAATTCAAATGAATGTAATTTCTGTTCGTCCGTGGTTGTTTTTCGACTGTAGTAAGCTACTGGCCTAAGCAAAGTATCTTTGCCACGCTGCATTAAAATACCCGCTACACCTAGCTTAGAAGCATCCGTATGCAATTCTGTTTCTAATGTCGGATCATAAAGAGCTAATATAGGTCGCTCGGTAAGTCGTTCCTTTAATGTATTGAACGCGTCAGTTTGCTGATTGGACCATTTCCACTCAAATTTTGTGCTCAACAGATCAGTCAAAGGACGTGCTATAAGAGCAAAATTTTTAACGAACCGCCTGAAGAAGCTTGCGAGGCCAATAAACCGTCTAACATCATGAACATTTTTAGGCACGGGAAAGTTCGTTATTGCTGTTGTTTTTCTAAGACCGGGTTTTATGCCGTCGCCGCTGACATGAAACCCAAGAAAGTCGATTTCTTTTTCAAAGAAACAACATTTTTTAAGTTTAAGAGTTAGTCCTGATTCTTTGATTAACCCAAGCACCTCATGTAACCGAAACATTCCTTCATCAAAAGAACGTGCTGGTATGAGCACGTCATCCATATATATTATGACATAAGTTAGTTTACCTAGTACTTTATGCATTGCTCGTTGGAAAACTGATGGCGCGTTCGCCAGCCCAAAGGGCATGCGCTTAAACTGAAACTGGCCATCAGGAGTAACAAAAGCAGTTTTGTCTTGGGAGTGCTCTACTATTGGTATTTGGTAATAGCCCGAAGCAAGATCAAGGCTAATAAACAAGCTATGTCCAGTCAGTCGATCTAGAAGGTCGTCTATTAGTGGTAAGGGGTAATGTTCCTTCCTAGTTTTATTGTTTAGAGCCCGATAGTCAACGCAAAGTCGTTTTTCGCCGGTTTTCTTTTTAACGAGTAATATTGGGCTTGCATACGCTGAATTTGACTCGCATACAATATTGGCTTCAATCATTTCTTTAACCATAGATCGTACTAGCTCGCGTTCAGGATATGGTAATCTATAAGGTCGATACACTACCGGTTTCGTATCAGTTAATTCAATGTCCATTTGTACTATATTGGTAAAACCTAGGTCTTTTAAAGAGTTAGAAAAACAAACCTCGAATGTTTTAAGTAGAGATTTTAATTTTTCTATCTGGCTTATAGATAGGTCTGAGCCAAAATTCAGGTCTGAATCAGCATTAGCTTCGTCAAAGTCAAGAATGTTAACCTCAAAAGATCTATTTACTGTCGGAGCTCGTGTCAATAGATTTCCCTTTCTTAGTACTACCGGGTTAACACTTACGTTTTGTACCAAAATTCCGCTTTTACCACTTTCAAAACTATATTCCCCTGCCAGTAAGAAGAATTCATTATCAGGCTTCCCTCTTATCGACCCCGTTATGTAGGCTGTGCCCGAGTAATTGTCACCAGCAACGACAGGCACTACCATTGTTTGTTGCGATGGTATAGTGACATCACTATGCAAGATCAAGTCAAGTTTTAAGGTATGGCTTCTGGTAAATTTCAAGGTGTCCGCGGTTTTTATTAACAAGATTCCTGGCCGTTCTGTAAAATTGTGTCCAATGAGCGCAGAATACTTTATTACACCATCGTCAACAATAAATACATCGATATTTTCCACTATGTCTTGTATTTTTATTTCTACCTTTGCTACACCTAACGGTATTGTAACGTTGCCACCTAAACCTCTCAAGATTGGGAGGTTATCATCAGTCCAATTGATTCCTAGATTTTTAGCAACGCTGTATCTTACCAATGAGCACTGGCTACCCAAGTCAATGTATCCGTCCAACAAAGCACCTCCTAGTCATAACTGAGTTTTGTATTTATCATTAGAGTTATCGGTTTCAATTTGCATAACAGATTTCTCTTGAATTGGACTATTGTTATTTTTAGAGTCATTTGGTAATTTAGAACAATCGATGGAGGTGTGTCCTAGTCTGTTGCATATAGTGCACTTCAGTATTTTTTTCGGGCATTTGAAACTGAAGTGGCCAACTTCACCGCAATTGAAACATTTGTGGGGCATGTTAGAACCTTGCCTATTAGGCGGTAGTGATTTTAAATAACTTGCATTATTATATGGTTTCGAAGTGACGTTAGATGAAGGAAACCCAACGATGTTGCTACTGCCCCGCTTATCTTGAGCTGATCTATTTGGTCTATCATTATCCTGAGGTTGGCGCTTTATAGACTGGAAATATTGTAGTACTTGTTCGGGCTCTTGACATTTAGTGGCTTTGGCACCTAATCTTAAGGACCGGTCCTCTATGCCATACAATAGACAGTCTACAGCGCGTTTGCCATATATTTCACTGCGGTTTAATAAGTTGACTTTCTCGTAATAATAGAGTTCTAGTGGTTCGTTATACCTCGCGCGCTTTGAAAGCATTTCCGTTAGTAATTCGGCGTAATCATCGCTACTAGGGAAAGATTCAATTAGCTTGACCTTCCATTCTTGCCACGAAAATGACATAGAAGGTAATGCCTGATACCACGATCTAGCGACTCCCGATAGTTTTGGCAAAGCGTAATGTATTATTTGAGCATCACCCCAATTATACAGTTTTGAACACTCTTCTACTTTACACAACCACATTTGAATTGTTTGGCCTTTGATCATGGGATCAAACTCTGGCAGGACGTTGCCTAACATAGGAAATTTATTTCCACCAGATACATTTAAGGACTTCGCTAAATCAGTAATGAATTGTGCATTGATATTAAGTTCACCCTTACCTTCATTACGTGGCGTACCTGCGCGCCGTCTTTCACCATGATGCGCCTTGCAGCGACTCCGCTCACGGCTGGAACTCGTCTGCGCACGGCGTCTCCGCTCGCGTCTGGAACTCGGCAGCGTACGTCGTCCCCGTGCACGGCTCGATCTCGGCGGTGCGCGACGTCTTCGCTCTCGACTGGAACTCGTCTGCGCACGGCGCCTCCACTCAGGGCTGGAACTCGTCTGCGCGCGGCGGGCCCGCTTACGGCTGGGACTCGGATGCACGCTGCGCATGCACCTGCGATGTCTGTCGCGGCTTCGCTTCCGTTCATGACTGCGACTGCGGCGGTCTGTGTGTCTACGGCTCAAACTTCTACTTCTACGACGACGGTAAAGTTTACGACGATCTCGTGAATGACTCTTATTGTTGCTGCTACTTGCTGTAGATGAATCAGATGACGAATCCAGCCTGGCCAGTCGATCACGCTTGCGCTTGGCTTGACGGGTTCTGCTTCTTTCACTTGTACTGCTGCTCCTCGTACGTTTTCTACTTTTGCGAGGCCTTTCGTTTTGAGCACCCGCAGCACTCAAAGAGCTCCTTATGTCAGTTCCTAAGGCGTATGGTGGATCGCTTGGTGTTCCGCTTCTACTTCGTCGTAGTTGACGTTTTTTCATGACGCCGAAACAAAAATCTTTGTTTACGTCGGGATTCTTCAAAATAGTGGGCTTATGCGTTTAATCCCAATTCTGAGATATAGGCCTTCGCCTTAATCTCATAAATGAAACCACGATTTGTCGGATTCGCTGCGATTTATTTTGTAGTCCTTTTAAATGTCGACCGTGTGCACTACCAAGAATAACCACCGTGACACTGACAGCATGAGTAATGTTCATTTGTCATCTTACCTTTCAGTGTAGCCACTTTAATAATATAAAAAGCATAGACTATAAAAAGCAAATGAACATTACTCCTTCACAAAATAATATTTAAAATAGTAAGAATAGAAATCAAAATTAACTAAAACAATTATGAAGCTAACATAAGCCCTGTGGTTTTATTGTCATAGATGCCTCGAAATATAAAAGAAGTCATAATAATGAGTGATATAAATCAGCCGCTTAGTATAGAAAAACACCCAGTATTGGATATAGTATCCAATACTATATCCAATCACTGTATGTAAGGACATTCGAACCGCCATGAGTTAGGGTGGTCCTGGTCATCAATCATACTCATACCCTTGCATGTCTGGAAATGTCCCGTGATAAAAATATGTCATGTCAGAACCATAAAGTACCTTGGTAAGTAACTATTTACAGTGAAGGTTAAGCAGAGATCTTCTAAGAAAGAAAAAATAAATGCTTAAAATGCTTAATTAAAAAAGGTGGACGGATGACCTCGTTGAGATCACAGGATCGCGCTGGATGCAAGCCGCTACCAACTGGTCTTATTGGAGATCTTTAGGAAAGGCATATGACCAGCAGTGGACGTCCTATGACGACGAAATGCTCAAGCCCACAGCCAGTTACCAGCATGCTGGCAATATCACCATGCTAAATGGCAAGGCTTATACATGAACCCAAATAAACACCATCATTGGTCTCTTTCAAATTAATCACTAATAAGTTGGGTTCTATTTAACTTTATAAGTTTCTAAATTACTACTACCAATTACTAATTGTAACACGAGCCTTTGATAAACATATCCAATCGCTAATATCATACTGACTAAATATGAGTTCTGAGTACTGACGAAATACGTATAAAAGCTATTTATATTGTCGTATTTATACAACATGGCTTGTGAGCAGAATTAAGGCTACAAAATCAAATGAAACTACGGACATTTTTGTAAATAAACTGAAGGCTTTAATCCGCCGTCCAGGCGCGGACTTAACGTGAGGTCAGTATGATTGATACAGTGAAACAACTACAGTTATAGCTAAGATACGCAATGATGTACTATTTAGATAACAGAGGAAACCCCATCAGAAATAAGTAGGTAAATAGATAAAGGAAAGTTCACATTTCATACCTTGCCAGATTTAGCTGACGACGGTGTAACGTGAAATTGGTTTTATTTTCAGACTTTTCTTGCACAAGGCCTTTTAATAGTCCACTGCTGAATATAGGTCTCCCCACGAAGGGAGGTCGGGCCTTATCCATCACGCTGGCCCATGGCGGGTTGAAGGATTCACATACGTCATCGAATATCTGATACATCCGTGGTGAATCCTCAGCTCTTGTTGTTATCATGACACAAAATCATTGTTGTCATCAATGATAGGTTTACTTTTGAAGCTACTGCAGCTGTTTTGTATGGTATAGGTACCATGTAAACCTTTTACCTGTTTTACTTTACCTTTAAGTAATTTTGTGTAAGTGATTGGCATCATTTATTTAGAAAGGGTATATTCTTGGTCATTTCGAAGTTTCAGCCTAGTACTTACCTATTCTAGATTGAAGATCATATTTTATTTGTTAAAACATGGCAATCTTTACAACACACGAAGTCGTAAATAGGTGTAATTAAAGACGTATTGAGCTTATGTTTGATTGCTAGATAAAGCACTGAATTAAACTACTAGTGACTTTTTGTTATATTTGAATAACAAAACTTTGTCGTATTAATCGAAATGAAGACATCACTGTACTGTACTGTATCAGTCTTATCTATAGTCTACTGCTGGACGTAGGCCTACACGAAAGGTGTTTGGGTCTCATCCACCATGCTGGCCCAGTGCGGGTTGGACGATTCACATACACCATCGAATTTATTCTATGGAGGTTTGCAGGTTGCTTCACGATGTTTTCCCTCACCGAAAAGCCGGTGGTGCAATGTGAAATTTCGTACATAAGTTCCAAAGAACTCATTGGTACGAGCTCTGAATTTAAACCTACGACGTCACGATTGTAAAGCAGGTGTTACTATCGCTAGATCACCACGGATTTATTTCAGACATTACACCAACCGGCCAATCTATTTCAGGACAACCTACTCGTTTTACAAGAATATAGAAGCACAGGCTTCGCTACTATTTAGTATCGTACAGGGTGAGTGGCAAGGGGATGAGTGGGGGGAACAAGAGGGGTAAAGTGTTAATGTGGTAGCATTAAAATGAGCCATAGGGAATGTAGAGGGAATCGGGAATCCGGACATGACTTCGGGCACCGCGTATAGTTGTACGATTCGAATTTATGTAGTACCAACAGACTGTAATGTTGAAGCTAGGATTAAGTACGCATTAGTTTTGATTAACTTATGTTATTAGTTTTGAATGATATTTAAGTACCGTAAATGGCAATGTAAAAGCGATGGATATTTTGCATCCTTGGCATATTTTAAAAGATATTTTATTGGTGAATATTTTTAGAACATCCTAGGCTGAATATTTGCGTATCATAAGGCAGGATGTGGTCAAAAATTGTTTGACTCAAAACCGATCCTATGTTTGAAAAAACATTTATTTTGTTTGTTTATCTTTATGTACTTTACGTACTTACAACTATGAAATCCCAATAATAATCTACTCTTTTCTGTATTTGTGAACGGTCAGTAAATATATTGTGTAATAAATAACTTCTATTTATCGATTTCAGAGTTAGACTGATGTGTGAGCGACCTTTGTAAATATGGCATGAGTGCAATCGACACCTTTTCTTTTCTGACTGTCTTCACTAATACAAGTTCTTATGTTTTCATAATAATGATGCTAATACGTAATATAATAACTTAGATCTACAACTTCATCTTTTGAAGGTCTAAAGACAATTGAAATTATTAAGTCCACATGCTAATTGCAGTTTGCTCATTCCAAAGATTCTTACTCGTATATATCAAAAGAATTAGGTACTACTAAGAACATTCTGCGCTGAGTCGCAGTTTTATATGCAAACCAGCTATGCAAATATTTATTATTCTTCTGCTCTGCGCAAAGGTATTTTAAGAACTCCTGTGCATGCAGTACCTATATTGTTAGGTAAATTTTGATAGCTTAATTAAAAGTTCGTTGGAAATTATTGATGTTACCGGATCATTTTTTATTTATTTTACTACCATATACACCTATAGAGATAACCGTGGATAGACCACCATTTCTATTAAAAACGTTTGGTAAGAAATTGTCCAAATCTACAAAGAATAAATTTGTTCACACTAGACTCATACAAATATCATCATCATAATTATCGCATTAAGAGCGGTTTAAAAGTTACGAAATGAAAATCACCACGTCCTATCAGCTAAAGTTTATCCATTTCTGGACCTATGTCTTTACCTATGCCAAAGAATATTTAGGTATAATACTACGCCTATGCCTTCCCTATAGATCTCCAATATGTAGTTGTAACCGAATTGCATCCAGCGCGATGCTGAGTTCGTCAGTCTACTTACTTTGTGGGTGGACGTCCTACGCTTTCCGATCCGAAGTGATCGTCACTCGAAAACTTTTAGATCCTATCTGTCAGCAGTCCTCCGTGGCATGTGACATACGCACTGCCATTTTAACTAGCTAATCCGCTGTCGGTAATTTTCATTCTGTGAATCTCCTTATTTTTTGTTCGATTTCACAGAGTCTCTAAACTAAGCATATCGTACTCCATTGGATTGATCTACACACCGCACTGGCTATTTAAGCTTGCTAATAAAGCTCGTACTTAGAGGAGTTCATTCCGCCTTCTTTCCTCTTTCTGTATGTTTATTTTTATCTCTCTGTCTTTTTTATTTAAGTTATTTCACACTTATACATTTCAAATAATATGTACATAGGTAAAATGCTATCTTTATCGCTGTAGGCAAAAAGACAATGGTCCATAATGCGGGTAACTTTCTCGAATACAGTCTCCAACTCATACGCTACTTTGGACGCCGTCGCCAGAGACGTTTTGTATTTCGCAAAAGTAATTTTGAAGCGAGTCTGTTCAATATAAGCAAAGTTTGGTAAACTCAAGCACTAGGTACTACTCTAGAGCCGCCTACTACGTGCGCAGTCTATAGAGACCTTACAGAGTACGCTATTACAGAAACATACAATGTATTTTATCTATACTATAAAAATACACACTATGAAAGACTTTTGGTATTTCTTTAAGATTGGGTCAGCTATTTAAACCTTTGCTAGATAAATGCGAGTCTTTTAAATATTATACATTACTGTTTTTTTTCTACCATTTACCAAGAAAACACACATTTTTGTGTTGTTTTTATTATTTTTGTACCAGACTCGGCTGCCGTCTAGTTTAATTTCATAACGTTACTCAAATTTATTAGTACATTAGTAATCTCTACAAAAAATTATTCATAATCCGTGGGGGCTGGACGCTCATATTCTATCCAAAGATCTGGCCAGGCGTTTGGTAGAGGTGACACGTGACCAGTATGCCTATTTCGCTCAAAAGCTGAGTATTGCTATTCATCGAGGCAATGCTGCCAGCATTCTGGCCACGTTACCCTCTGCCGAGGGGCTTTTATACTAGTTTTATTTTATTTTGTGTTTTCTTAGTTTAAGTGTTAGTATTATTTTTCTTTTGTTTTTTGTTTAAGCAGGTTATTCATAGTGGAAAGTGTAATTTAATTTTTTTCTGTGTAAATAAATATTCATAATTGTTTAGTTGATATTAGTTTCACGAATTTCTGTGACAAGTGACTAAATATCCAAATTCGGAACATTACCTATTCCTCATGATATTTCTTTTGCACAAATATTCTGAAGAATTATTTATTTATATCTCCGTCAATATAAATACGAGTACGGTATTGTAGCGAAGTCTGAAGTGGTTAAGCAGTCTTAAAAGCTGAGCGAAACTAATTAGCTCTACGAAATTTATCTTAGTTTATCCAAGTAAAATTTACCGTAAAAGAAACAAATTAATTTGGGCTTTATTAAGCTACATTCAAATATTTACCAAACATCTAATATTGTGGTTACTATTCAGAAAACATTATAACGCTACGGTTCATAAGTTCAATGTAGAGAATATGCTATGATAATAAAGATTTATACCTAAGTCTGGCAAAATGTGTTGTTTACAAATTAGATTTTACTTCAACATTTTCTACTTCGATTCGTTTTTAGGGTTCCTTACCCAAAGGGTAAAAACGGGACCCAATTACTAAGACTCCGCTGTCCGTCTGTCTGTCTGTCACCAAGGTATATCGCATGAACCGTTATAGCTAGAAAGCTTATATTTTTCCAGATAATGTATTTCTTTTGCCGCTATAACAACACATAATAAAAACAGAATAAAATTAATATTTACAACATACCTGAATTTTTAACAGTTTTTCGCTCGATATTAATAATGGTAAAAGGTAGCAATTGCTTGAAATATTCAAAGAATATTTAGTTGTATATTCAATTCCAAAATTTTTTTGAGTTTTCGAGTAAGTGTGAATGACTCAATGTAAATTTTATAATTCATTGTATTAAATTATGACATGTATTTGAAATCATTGTATATTGACATGAAATAAATAAAATTCCATAATATATAATTAAATTAAAATAAAATAAGTATTTAAAGGGGGCTCCCATACAGTACGGAACCTTTCGTGCGCGAGTCCTACTCGTACTTGGCCGATTATTTATACTTACACCATTTTATCATTTTATGCCTCACGTTCTTTTTTGACGGTACATCTTAATACTTACTGCTGCGTTTGTCAGCGAGTGGTCGCTATTCGAGACAATTGCGACCCCATCAATCAACCGGTATAGCGTATTTTTATCTCTTCTACAATACAGTGCTATAATTATTCCACAAATACAAGTGAAAATATTGTCTTACAACTACGGAGCCTAAAGGCGAATTGTCCGCCATATTTGCCTGCACTGACAGCTGTCAACGTCAAACGTCAAATAAAATCGATGTCATGAGGCTACGTCGAGTGGCGTGTTTATTTATCGTTATTCCTCGAATTTACTTGATGGTACGAAAATAATGATAGATACCTTCATACTTTTATTGATGTCAATTTGTGGTCGGCTTTCATTTCGTTGGATTAAAGTTATCGGATATGTTAATTGACGGCGGTTATAATGAAAAGAGTTCTTGCGCGAGTGAATTTGTTGTCATTGTCGGTTGCAATTATACAGGGTTATTGATAATCAATTAGCATCCTTTTAAGGGCATATTTTGTACATCAAAACAAACGACTTTTGTTCAACAAATTTTCCCAAATCTCAACAAACTTCCTAAAAAAAAGTGGCATCTTCATAATTGATATTATTTGTACAAATAATTTTACATACTTAACTAACTTTTATACTTGTTTGCACATTTACACAGTATCTTCTCGGAGATCCAAGTCTTTTTGCTTAGAGTTAATTACGTTTGGACCGGTAAAATTAATATTTCTAATTTTGTGCGGAAGAAGTAATTTTAGAAGTCGTAGAAAAAAAGATGTTTGACGACTTTTGTTCAACAAATTTTCCCAAATCTCAACAAACTTCCTAATTTAAAAAAAAGTGGCATCATGGGATCTGGATAACCCTGTATAGTGGACTATCAGTGGCTGATAGCGCTGATGAGGCTATTTCGCTCATGATGATACTAAAACTTTTAAATTGTAAACATATTACTTTTTGACCGACGAACTGGAGGAGGTACTCCATTCGACGCGTTTTTCTTTTAATGTATAACCACGCATAACTTTTTCCATAGTAGTCCGATTTCAATAATTCTTTTTTATTGGAAAAATGTACGTCGTAATTGGTCCCATTTAAATTTTATCGAAATCAGCTGAGCCATTTTTGATAAATCAAAAATAGTGTGAAAAATGCTACATCGATCCGTGCGAAATATTCGCGAATTCTGCACACGGGTGAAGGCGGTCATGCTATTTTTTGCAAAAAATAAAATTAAAAGATCTAAACTTGTATACTGATTTGCCAATAAGTACCTGCTGTATTTATTACAGAGCTATGAGAAATTATTGATTAAGTCAAAACCTAATATATTTGATTACAAAGATTATATTCCTGAAATGTATAAGCTGCTCAGTTATTAAACCCAAGAAATAGAGATGATTATGAAATCTAATTTCCGCCCAGATAAATACGTAACTATCGTTATGTTATTACCTAAATAAATGTTATCGAAGTGTAGGCGGGATGAACTGGCGGAGAAACAAGTCTTACAAACTAGTTATTATATTACAAGTTATTTTAGAACTAACACTGCCTGGGATAAATTATAGTAGGTACTTCAAGTGGTAAGTGCTAAATTAGTGGAACTTGTATTTAGGCTACACCCACACTGATTTCTCTATATGATCGATTCAGAAATGAGGTGATTCGAAGATGAATTAATGCTAAAATAGCCTGGCGCGTTGTTAAGTTCAAATACGAACATAAGTGTTTGCTCTGTGTCTGGGTGTTATTAAGTTACTATCTATATAAAAATGTATTTAAAAATGAGTACATGTAGTATATCAGTCTCTGGCAGCCATATAACAAGCTTTGCTTAGTTTGGGGTCAGATTGGGGTCAGAGAGTGTGTAAGATGTCCCCTAATATTTTTTTATTTACAAATGTTAGTGGGCAGGGCATATCGCAATTCACCAATTTTATAGGTCACGTTTGAAGACTACGTATAGGTAAGCGTTATATAGAAAGTAAAGCATAGCATGAATCGTTAAAGAGATATCTAAAGACGAAATATTAATAATGAAGAATAAGTACAATGCGCGTACCATTGAATCCCGATTAGATAGTGTTTAAAAAGCTTCACTTATCTTATGTTTATACAGTTTTTGAAGCGCCAGAGTTCTAAATTCTTCTTTCTATCTGCTTGTTATCATCATTAGCAGCTTATTTCAGTCCACTAAAGGGCTTGAGCCCCTTCTGTCTTTCGTCAATCTTTCTTTCGTAGTATTTCGTAGCGTAGCACGAAAACTCAAGGCTGTTTGTTTTCGACCAAAAAGAGGCCCGTCCAATTGTCTTCTGCTTTCCGTGGTGTGTCCGTTCCGGTAACTGACAGCCTGGACTATTAGGCGTTACGCTAACATCGACTCTCAACTTTGGCTCATATATAGAGTCAAAAGCCCAATTGGCCTTAAACAAACTTGGTGTTCTCTCTAAGGTGAGACAGTATTTCACACCTGAGCAACTGCTTAGTCTTTATAAAGCGCAATTCAGGTCTTGCATGGAATACTGCTCTCACCTTTGTGATGACTTTGCCAAATACCAGCTGGATGCTTTAGAGTCCATTGAAAGGCGAGCCAGGAGGCTGATAGGCAACGAAACCTTGACTAAGTCGAAGCTGCAAAGTCTCGAGCATCGACGTAGCGTGGCGTGTCTATCAGCCTTCTATCGGATACACTTCGGTGAGTGCGCCCAGTAGTTGCATAATCTGGTTCCACCTGCCCCTTTTGAACTGCTAGACAGACGCGACCAAAGCGCCACCCTTTTATGGTGGACATCCCGCGCGTTAGAACCAAGCGTTTCGAGTCCATATTCCTCATACGAACTGCCAGAATGTGGAACGTTTGCCTGAGTCTGTCTTCCCGCTAAAGTACAATGTAGATGTCTTCAAATCCGGAGTTAATAGGTATCTTCTTGGTAAGCGTGTTATATACTAGACCACATATATGCTTAACATCAGGCAGTGTGTAGTCAAACTCAAACCTAAATGAAATAAAAATAAATCTGCTTAAGCTACAGACTTTTCAAACCAATACTTTGGAACATAGGTGCGCTTCACACATTGTTCACTTTTCTCAGAAGTGGCACTTTTAAAAATGAACACTTCTCGAAATTATTTGAAATTTGAAATGCAAATTTCAAACTATTTACATTCAATCCGAATGCAGAGCTGTGCAAAAGCACATCTTACATCGAGTGCAAATTTTTCAAAGTGCACATTGCAGGTGAACCATTTATACTTTTTACATACCATGAGTACACGTGGCATTTACATAATATATGTTTAAGCCACGTACACACACTAAAGCATTGTGCATACACGAATACTACTTATTAAGTTACATAAAAGCTCGCGATGCGTTCGTGGTTAACAAGTCAATATTCCCACACATATGTACATAATTCTATTCACCATGACTGTGAGAAACGAACATCCATAACATGGGATAGGTCCCATAGTAAAAGTCTGACGCCTGTGTTCTGTCAAATTCTCCACTTCTAAGTATAAATAACTAAGTATAAATTTATTTTTTACATATGCTAGTGGAGTGCAATTGAAAAAAAACTCTGACAGCCACTGGAAAGAGCACTTTATTTGCACTTTAGTTATTAATGTCTGAGTGTTTCAGTCATTAGGTAAAGTCGTCAGTTGACGCATGGTGTACAATAAATTTTATAACGATTTTAAATTTTGACTTTGATTCTGATTTCGATTATTATTATTATTTTGAGCCTGCATCGTCCCACTGCCAGGCAAATGCCACCCTTCCCTCCTTCCAGACTGTGCAACTGTGCTCTGGTGGCCCAGTGTTTGCCCCTTCCCTCATAATTTCGATTGGTAATAGAGAGTAGATAGATAGATATTCTTTATTGTTAACACAAAGAGCACAAGTAACACAGATAACAAAAACATTAAAACGATATCGTGTAACAAGAGGCGGCCTTATCGCTAAAAGCGATCTCTGCCAGGCAACCTTAGATACATATAATGGAATATATTAATGAAATAATTTTATCAAACACTTAGAAGTATAAATATCAATCACTTGAATCACTCATAACAGTACTTCTATGTAAAAAGCCAAAATTATAGGAAAGCCAAATAATTACAATTGATACTCCGAAAAAAAAACATTCAAAAATAGTAGAAGCAAGTAATAGGTTAATACCATTATTATCTACTGATAAAGAGGTCGTCTCCGGTTATATTTAGGTGAAGATGAATCTATAAAATAGTAGAATAAGATACTAAACAAATTTGCCTCTTCGTCTGATTTGCAAACCCAATAACGCCCTGAAACGTGTGCAAACATTAGAAAATCTAAACCCGTTTGCGGAGCTTCCAGAGGGGCGATTCAGTTAACCATTCTCGGTACTGAGATGGTTCACTCGTACACCTCATGTCATAAAATGGCTTAACTACGACTGATGACGTAAAAACGTATGTCAATACTGAGTAAGATGTATGTGAAACTTACTTGTTTCTCAAATGTAGAGTAGAGTAGCTTATAGTACATATATCAGGCCCGATTACAGAGGCGCCAGCGTAAATTTAATAACAACGCAAAAAGCGTTCTCTCTATCGAATGCCTAAAGTGAAAATGAAACAGAACTATGTAATTTAGCTATTATAATTACGATGGCGCCTCTGTAATCGGGCTTATTGTCCGACTTTGACTCCAATCTTTAGGTTTTCTAACATCACACGCTTTTACGTCATCAATAAACCAATTAACCGTTAGCCGTAAGGCCACCACTTGTCGAACTATATTGTAATTTTCTTATTCCAGTGTGAACAATTTATCTATATAGGTATCAATCGTAGAGTGAAAGGTTTGTGACAGCAGCCGAGCGCTGGAGAATCGAGACTGGTTCACATGTGAACCATCTCAGTACTGTCAATGCTTAAGGTAATTGTGGACCGCGAACTTGGCCATACATAACGAATTAAGCAAAATTCAAAATTTTGAAAAAACCCACGACGGTAAAAATCTTAACGAAAAAAATAAGAGACATCATTTTAATTATTTGGGAACATGCATTAATCTACCACGTACACATTGCTGAAAACAGAATTGTAATCGGACATTTCTTTACCTTTACTTGAGTGTTTTTTAAATAAAATCAACACTTCAATCGTAAGGGTCAAAGGTCTTAGTTTTCATTTCATTTCATTTCAGTTTTTAGAGGAACTTCCTCTAAAAGCCATATTTATACGCAAAAACTTGTCTAGAAAGTATACAGAAACTAATATTTTTTTCTGAAAAAAAAAAACATAAATTTATATATAACATCCTGTTGAGTACATAATGAATAATTATTGTTAATTTGACAATTCGTAAGGTTGCTCGTAGTGCAATTTTTGTATACCAATGTATGTAATTATTCTTATTGAAAAAACTACTATTTATCTATATTTATGAGCGTGCAATATTTTATACTCAAGCGATTGACACCACTAACATTTCGTTACAATTTAAGGGTGAAAAGACTTTTCTACCAGAACGTAAATTTTATTAAAATTGTACCTAAAATTTTCTCGATGTTCAACAGAAAACGCAAAAAAATTGTACCTCTTATTTTTGTTGCAAATAAAAATTTCTGTAATTTTAAATACAGTGATCGATTCACAGTCTTCTTAACTGAATCAGGCCACAACGGTTCCACACAACGGACGAAACTCGACGGATACACGACCGATTTGCTGGATGAATATTTGAATTTCACGGTGCGGTGGTGCAGTAAGAGATTGTACGTTCTAAATCTTTCTAAATATTTACGTCTAAATGCGGGATTTGAAATCTTTCATCGACAGAGAGGGAGAAAGGGGTGGTTTTGCGTTTGTGTTCTGAGTAATGTGATATTCAAATGTGATTTTATAAACTTACCTTTAAATATTCGATAGTTTTGATCGGGGAAATCGAATTTGGCAGATAGGTATCTCATTCGAGCATTCATACATCAATATAAAATTACCAGGAAAGAAACCAAACTAGAAATTAAATAACTTATTGAATAGGTACACTATTGTAATTGCTTTCTTAGAATATTACGTTACATTAACTTTTCATTTGAGGAATATATTAGTCATAGAAAAAATAGTATGTATAATACTACTATTTTTGTATTATTTCATCAGTGACATATTAAAATTAAAATATGTGTAAAATTTCTTCTGAATTTCTACGAGTATTAATTTATTTCTGTAATACTATTTTAAATTGTGGCGCTCATAGCATAGTTTGACTATGTGTTCGTTAGCGATCATCGAAGTTAAGTAACGTTTAGCATGGTCAGTCTTCGGATGGGTGACCGCGGGTGGCATTTACAACTGAGCGCTACCGTGGCTTGGATGACACGTTCAATTTTAGGCCCCGGTTGTATTAACCGCTTTGCCATGTCAGAAGCCTTCAGGCGGCTTAAAACTCTGACAACAGGGCTAGCCACCCGGCCTATACAAACTTACTTATTTAAAAGGGCCGATGTGTCAAAAAAACCATCTAACCAAGCTGTGGTTATAGTTTTACAAACTGTTGAAATTTGCGACAGCTCACCAACCACATTTTATCGATACAAGCCAGACAGCACAAGTACAGAACTTTCTACGACTGTTTCGAACCAACTGATAAATAATAGCTCTTTATAACTAACCGCCTAACGAGTGTCTCAAGTAACCTCGATGGTAAGTTTACGTAAAGCCAGAGGAAGTTTGAACTCAGATGACAACACATTTAGTTGGAAAGTTTATTTACTACTATGACTTACGAGTACAATAGGTTAGAAAACAAAAAAAAATTTGGGGACGTCCTACATACATCCCAAACTAAGCAAAGCTTGTGATATGGCTGCCAGAGACTGATAAACTACCTACGAGTAATATACATATTTTTAAACACATACTTATATGTATAGGTAATTAATACCTAAATATATAAATTAGTGCGTCAGAAAACATTTTTAAAAAATTTGACAAGTGTTTTTATTTTGTCAATTGATAAAGATTTGATGAAGATAATTATAGCCTGTTTACGTTCCGCGTAACGTCACGACTAGACTACAAAAGTACAGAGACTTTGACGTAGTAGTGACGTCACGGCTTCGTCAGCATATTATTATTCTATGACACTGCCCTATCTTTGAAAATTATATTTCTATTCATCTTTAACATTATAGGAGCTCATTTAGTCCTTTTTTCAAGTCACAATTTTGTGATATAGTATGTCGTTATTTTTAGTTTAACATTTTTTTTTTACAAAAAATTTAGCATGGATGTTAATGTCGAAGTACCTAAACATATACGTACTGTGGTTTTAAGGTGTTGAGTTTATCAAATTTTTCAATAGAAAAAATTCGTCGAAATTACATATGGGATACGGTTTCGGTACCTATATACCTATAGGCATATGCTGGACCTATATTATTAAGATGTTATGAAAATGCTTTTGTCTTTTTAAAGGTTGTAGATTCAATAAACAAATAAAATAAAAAATAAATCACGTTGAATTTCCTTGTCGCGTTTTTCAGTCCACGCGCCTCGCAATTCTTTGTTCATTTACGAAATCAGAATAGACCTCAAAGACCGGTTTCTTAGAAGCAAATTGTGACAGTGTGAAAACCTACAACTGTTTCTTGACCGTTGTTTTCTTGCTTTTGAAACATTTAACAATTCTGAAAAAATGTTCCGCAACAGAAGTTTGCGTTTTGAAATAGTATATTGTGATTATTTTTCGATGCAAAGAAAATTGCGACGTACTTACAATGAAGACGTAATCTTTGTTTTAATATAATCTTGTATCGAAGATTGAAGCAATACTTATGTAAATAAGTTACGGTGGTTTAATAGGAAAATGTTCGACTTATAAGCCTAAGTTCAAATCCAATGTATACTTTGTAATTTATATACTGATTTGAACAGTTTCGGCAGTGAATAATATAGTTCTCGTTCCGCTGCTTTCGTGAACGCACGCATAACACAAGCGTCTCCGCATTCAAACCGGTCGCGTGCAACTAGTGCTGGGCTAGGGTGCTATCGATACTTTATCGATAGGTCACACCCTAGTCCAACATGGAGAAGTATTTAAAACTGCCACCATCCAACTCCAATGTCGCCAGTAAGAGACCTAGAGAAGACCCAGTTTCTCCGGACCAATGGCGAAAACCCAAAAAGTTTAGTGCGAACCCTAGTGGAAGAATAAAAGACAAGCAAACTCCTACCAAAAACCGCTTCACAGGACTGCCGGTCGATACCGAAGAGGCTTCCTCAACACCTTTTCATATTGCCAGCAAGAAAAAATCACCAAGCAACGTCCCAGTATTCCTCATCGAGCTAAATGAAGAGTGGACTTACGAACGAATCAGAAATGTGATTCTAAAGTATACCAAAGACTTTCACATAAAAAACAGAGGACAAAAGCTGTTGAGTGTACAATGCTATTCTTCTAAGGACCACCAACTTTTGAAAGATAGCTTAAAGAGTGAAAAAGTATTTTACCATACCCACACCCGAAAAGACGAAAAGCTTCCCAAGGCTGTTATAAAAGGTTTGCCGAAGTTTCTGCACGCCAATGTGACAGAAGAATTAGCGTCCTTGGGATTTGAGGGAGCCATCACGACTGAACTGAAAACAATCCACACTACAGAATATCCACCCATGCTAGTACAACTGCCGATTGGTACAAATATGACGCAGTTTAAGCAAATCAGATACCTGTCCAACTGCGTGGTCGACATCGAGCGATACAAGCCGAGTAAAAAGGCAGGTACTCAATGTTTCAGATGCCAGGGTTTCGGTCATGCATCCAGAAACTGCAACAGACCAGCACGGTGTGTCAAGTGTGCATTATCTCACCCAACCTGGGAATGTCCAAAAAAAGACAGAGAAGAACCCGCCCGCTGTTGTAATTGCCTACAAGAGCACCCCGCTAACTACACTCAATGTCCCGAAAGATTGAAGTACTTGGAACGCATTGAATCTAAGCGGAAAACTACACAAAAGGCTTTAGTTCTTGGGAGGACTCATTTTCCTGAACTGAGCCGGCAGACACCTTGGGAACAAGCGAAAGGTTCAACTAAAAACAAACCACAAGCAGTCCAACATCAGCCTGCCACCGTGATGCAGTTTCAACCAAGCGGACCCATCCGGACTACTAAAAAGGTTGAATCTTTAGAACCGCAAACACCAGCTGTAAAAGTTGTAGATGAAGTAAAAGTTACAAATAAACAACCTACACTGGATTTTGAAACTACCGAAATGCTGGAGATTCTAAGAACCATACAGTACATCAAGAAAGATTTCAAGAAATGTAATACTTTTATGGAAAAAGTAACTCTAGTACTGACCCACCTCGGTCATTATGTCTAGTAGCCCTCAGCTTCGGATATTATATTGGAACGCGGATGGCGTTCACAGTAAGCAACAAGAACTAGCTGACCTAGCGGTGAGTAAACTCAAAGCTGATGTCATCGCGCTCTGTGAAACTAGGTTAACCCCTCGTCTTTCCCTTAGAATACCCGGGTATGCCTGCTACCGGCTGGACAAGCGAACAGATGGGTCTGGTCAAGGTGTGGCTATTCTCGTCCGATCTGATCTTACTCATAATTTGATACCTACTCCATCTACTAAAACGCTCGAAGTTATCGGTATCTCATTATCTCTTGGCAACAATTGCATTAATATTAATTCGGTTTACCAATCTCCTAACCTCCCGCTAAACACAGGAGACATTGATCAGCTTATGTCGTCTGGCAACATGGTTCTCGCCTTGGGTGACTTGAATGCCAAGCACTCTCTGTGGTCACCAGGACAAAGCAATGGACGTGGAAAAACCTTATATGAACACATGCTCTCCAGTGAATACGTGATTCATGCTCCTCAAGACCCAACGTTAGTTCATTATTGTGCTGATTATAATCCGTCCATTCCTGACTTGACACTCTCTAAAAATATCTTCTCTATTGATCAAATCACAACCATCCCAGCACTATCATCAAATCACTTCCCTGTACTAGTTAACATTAGTATAAAACTACAACGTAACCCAATTATAAAATTCAACTATGCTAAAGCAGACTGGACTAAATACCGAAATTATCTAAATAATAATATATCTTTAACTTCTAAAACACACGATTCTCCTAATGAAATTAATAATTCCATAACTAATTTGCAAAATTTAATAGTAGAAGCAAGAAACCACAGTGTCCCAGTTACTAATTTAAAGCCGTGGGATTCGTTTTCCTTGCCACGACGCATCAAAAGATTAATTCGTAGCAAAAACCGTCTCCGTAGGCATGCTTCAAAAGAAATGAACTTTTTGGTGCGTAAACGCTTGTGCGAACAGATTAATCAACAAAAACTACAAATTAAAGCCGCTATTCAAGCACATAACGATAAATTATGGCACCAGAAGCTAAAACGTGTGGACAATCCCAGTGCTGATCTCTGGCGATTAGTGAAATCATTGCGTCCTACAGCCACTTTTTCAATTCCAGCGCTTAAAAGAGAAGATGGTACTTTAACTTCTAGTCAACAAGAGCAATGCGATGTGCTAGCTCAGTGTTTCTTTAACAACATGACCTTGACAGATACCTGGGATAGCGACGCGACGTCAGAAGTAGCACAGTCTGTACAGGCCCTGAGCGACGAACCAACTATTGATCATTCTTTACTAGTACGTCCATCCGAAGTGAAAAAATGTATCAATAACTTAAAACCCCGTAAAGCTCCAGGTTACGACCAAATATCAAACCTTCTTATTAGAAATCTGCCACATAAGTGTATTGTACTCTTAACTAAAATATTTAACGCCTGCTTTTCTTTCAACTATTTTCCTTCGCCATGGAAAATAGCTAAGGTAATAGCTATACCCAAACCTGGCAAAAATCTTGCAGATCCATGCTCCTATCGCCCAATTAGCCTGCTGCCATCCCTTGGTAAGCTTTTTGAAAAAGTTATTTATAAACGTCTTTCGAAGTCTTCAAAGCGACCGTTGATTGACGAACAATTCGGATTTCGCCAAGGCCACTCAACGGTACAACAGTTGGCTAGGGTTGCCGAGATCGTGTCATATAGCCTCAATGTTAAACAAGCCACTGGCATGTTCCTGTTAGATATTGAAAAGGCTTTTGACACGGTCTGGCATCATGCATTACTTCATAAGCTTATTTTAGACGAAACTTCTATTGCCTTGGTAAAAATGATAAAATCTTACCTATCGGTCCGTAGTTTTGCCGTGCACATCAAAGAGTACTCATCTGTACCCAAACCGATCCCGGCAGGGGTTCCCCAGGGTTCAATCTTGGGGCCCTACCTTTTTGTGGACTATATAGATGACATCCCAGTGCAGCCTCGTACCCAACTAGCATGTTTCGCTGATGATACAGCCTGTCTTACGTCTTCATTAGACACAGATTTAATAATAGGACGACTACAACTCGCCATTGATCAGCTACTAGAATACTTTAACAGGTGGAAATTAAAGATCAACAGCTCCAAAACGGAAGCTATATTTTTCACAAGAAAACGAACTATACCATCACGAACATTAAAAATCGGTGATTACGTTATTCCATGGAGTCGGTCTGTTAAGTATCTTGGAGCTACCCTTGATAACAAACTTAACTGGACTGAAAACACTTCGAAATTATGTCTTAAAGGTATCAAGGCCATTAATGCTCTAAATCCTGTATTAAACAGACGCTCCAGTTTAAGTAGTCACACTAAACTATCTATCTACCGCACATTGATCCGTCCGTGTATCACATACGCTTGTCCTGTATGGAGCAGCACGTGTCAAACTAACATAAACAAATTACAAATAATACAAAATAAAGCGCTAAAATATGCATATAATACTCCTTTTCGCACAAACCTCCAAAAATTACATCTTGAGATCTGTTTACCCAGAATTGACGCGTTTATATATAAACTCTCAGAAAAGTTTTATATGCAAACAAACCCCAGTAGTGATAACACATTAATAAAAAATATGTGCAAAACTCGTAAGAAAGATTTGCCATTTATCGATAACTACAATCGATACAAGCTGCCCCATCACCTATTCTTAGAGCGCGATGAATAGGCTGAGTGCTGCGTGTGTGAGCGTGCGCGACTGTCTGCCCGCACCGGCGCGCGCGCCATTCTCGTCCGTATTACCAGCCGGTATGTAGGGCGATAGTGGCGCCCGCGGCGCGCGGGAGCGACCCGCGCGCGCTTATGTGTGTTGCGAGTTTGTGATAACAGGTTCTTGTTGCTTACCGTGTTGACGGCGGCCGGCAGCGACTACGCTACCCGCTTTAAATACTTACCTACCTCCTAATGGAATTTATGTTTCGATAAAAACATCATTTCTAAAAATATAATACTTTACCTAAAGTTTGTATAGTGCAAATATTCAATGAACTGTCTTTTTTAAATGTAATTCCTGTAACTTATTTTAATTGAATATGTTTTAAAGTTTTGCATGAGCTTGTTGCTGACAAAACATAATATAAATTAATGAATATGTACTGCTAGGATTTAAATGTACACTAGTAACTGTGCATATTATTGTTATTTTATCATGTTAAATAAAGAATTTTTGAAATTGAAATTGAATTGAATATATCTACCTATAGATGAAACCACACCTGAAGATGAAATTCGATAGCGTATGTGAATCGACCAGGTCGAACTGGGCCAGCGTGATGGATATAGCCAAATCGCCGTTCGTAGTCAAGCCCACCTTCTGTACTAAGGGTTACCTGTTATAAGGCCGGTACAGTCCTACCGTCCTCTTTTTACTACAGGACAAGTAGAAAGATGCCTCACTACTACCCCTACAGTTGATTTTCCTTCGCTACGTACAAAGCAGCTTGACTCAACGTTTCTGATTAGTCGAAAAAAACATTTACCTACGTAATAAAACTGTTTGGTCAATAGCCATGTTTTTAATTTCGTTTATAACGACATGGCGGAAGATGCATTGCACACTTGCTCAGGGAGTCTGTTATAATAATCGGCAAATTGCGAGTCGGACTCATGCACAAAGGGTTCCGTGCCGTATGGAAGCCCTCTTAATATATTTTATTTTGATTATTTATTTTTGAAGGAAATATACAACTAAATATTTTGTGTATATTTCAAGCATCTACTGGTCACCGTTATTAAAATCAAGCGAAAAAACCGCAAAAAATTCATGTTTGTTGTATGGGAGAAAAAGAGAAAATATTGTATTCTATTTTTAGTATTTCTTGTTATAGCGGCAACAGATATACATCATCTGTGAAAATTTCAACCTTCTAGCTATCACGGTTCACGGGACAGACAGGTGACACAGAGACGGACAGACGTCTTGAGTCTTAAATAATAGGGTCTCGTTTTTACCATTCGGGTACGGAACCCTAAAAAGGAGGACCCGAGATGTACACTGACTTCTCGGACCTCACGACCTTATCAAGAGATGTCACCAGCTTGTTCTGTCTGCAAAGGTACAAAATTCCAACCTTTGGCCATTTTTCGCTAGCCATCTACTCCACATCATCATAAGTAGGTATTGTCGAGAGGAGCATAAATTCGTTAAGCCCTTCTCTGGCGGCGGCGGAGGGGTCTGGAGTGGTAATGCGATTGCTATAAATGACAACGTGAGTGAAAGCGCTCTTTTATTTTAATACAACGAATAACGATAAAATACGCACGCAACTTTCTAGATGTTAGAACTAGATCTAGATTATGTTTTGTAGAATGTAGATACATTTCATATTACCCGTACTCGCGAGTTTTAGTCGCGGAGAAATTCCAGCTTTATTCATTTGAACAGAATGGTCCAGAAGCATTACATTATTACTATTACGATTGTAGTTTAGTACAAAATTGCTTATGAAGAGCAGGCAATGCGCTTTCTCCTTGCACAATAATTTACTGCAACTATCGCCTTTCAATTCGCTTTTCCATTCAGAGTATTGAATTATTGGAATTTACATTTAAGGATAGAGTTGGACTATTATATAAGCCATTAGGATGTTTAGCATCCGACAAGGGAATTCAACATGTGAAATAACTGACCCGGCAAACGTTATTTTTCCAATATAAAATCTAGAGAATCCTATCCTATCACCTAGGGAATAAATAGCGTGCAGCTTTTTCTCAGACCTGCTAAAACCTTCCTAGGAAACACGAAAAAATCATAAAAATCGGTCAAACCGTTTCGGAGGAGTTCGATAACAAACACTATATATAACACGCTATTTTTATATATTTGAAGAAGATGAAGCTTTAATTAAACAACAAAATCGTTCCTCGAAACAAAAAACGTTTGGCGGCGAAAAACGGAAAATTAATTCAACCTTGAAAAATACGTACGAAAAGAACCATCGGCAATCCCGGCTCAAACCCACTTAACCACTCAATAAATTGACCGAATCCAATAGTAACGTACTGAAAAACGGATGAATAAAAAATCTGGACTCTGAAGCTAGACGTGAATTGACCAGAAGAACTAACGAGCCACTTAGAGAGATTTATAGAGATGGGCGGACTGAGCAAAAAACGGCACAGCCCGTCTGTTCGTACCAGCGTAATGGGGGTACCGTAATATGCCTGAAAAACATGAGTGTTTAGATTGCATGCAGTTTTGGTGTAGTTTTCTTAATGGTGGGGATAAAGGGCGAGGCGGGAATTGGGCTGGAGCGGCTCGAAAGGGGCAACTGTCGAGTTAATGTCAAGTTATTAGTCGTATACCTGACACAGAGCTGGGGGTTTGTCTGTGAGGCAGACTTTTCCATTTTAGGTGTTTGCTCTGTGGGTTTTTCGTTTACATTTTCGTGGGTCGTGGGCTTGTTTCGGTTTGTCTTGGTCATGATTCCGCGTGAGATGCGATATTCTGAGTGTAAATTTAAGAGGCAATTATTATTTTTATACAGATGTAGTTAACTATAACATACGTCACTGATTTAAAGTACTCTTTGTTCATGTTAATCTTGTGTAAATTGAACACAACTCAAATGATACCTATTGGCTACACTTATACACTACACTTAATTGGCATATTGCTATATGTTATAAAGATGGGTAAATTTTTCCAATTGATAATAACAATATATTATCATGCTAGTACTAGGTAGTAATGTTATGACTCTTACAGAGTCCGCCTAGTTTGCGAATATTACTTATCTGTGATCCGGGTTGAAGGGTAGTATTTCCAGCGAATTTTCTGGGATCTTCACAACTAAAAGTAACGAGCGCAGCGCGGTACCCTGTGAGTTTTACACTGAGCTCAAAATACTGGGTGATGTAGATCTGTCATGGACACGCGTCGCCATAAACTATATCAGGCAAATTCAGGGCCTTCAAGTTGTTTTTAAGTCAATAGCTCTCGTCACGGCACTCAATCATATATTGTATTAATTATTTTTGCAAAAAAAGCAATACCGACTTTCAATGTGTACACTTCACATAGTTTGCTCGGATTGATGTATACACATTTTACATATTTGTTGATTTTTTAAAAATGGCTCCGCCGATTTCGATAAAATTTAGAGATTAAATGAGACTACCTCGGGAGTATCCGTATACCCTTCTAAAGTAAAAAAAAATGATTTGGTTCAAAATTGACGAAAATAACGATGATCATACACAAAAAAAGAATACTTACAGACGAACATAGGACCTCCTCCTTTTTTGGAAGTCGGTTAAAAACGGCTGCGAGTATAATACAGATTAATTTAAGATCTGTACAAAGCTGCTATTTTGTCAAACTAATTTTAAACACCTAGCTAACTTAATTTTGATTTCTGGCGAATGAAATAAACGATTATCTACAGCACAAATTAGTTTTCTGGCAATAAAAACTGGTATAATTCATGAACAATGGTAATTCCAACAAGATAGACTTTTACTGCTGCTCTCACTGTAATTTAACTCGAGCCTTCTTTCGCCAAAATTAAATTAAACTTAACAGTTTACTGCCTACATAATTGGAAACTACGTGGGCTACATTGTATAACCGTTTTGTTTAAACATAAACTATGAAAAGGAAATATAAATTGAGATTAAAACTAAATAAATTTATAATCTATCCGTTTTTAAAATGGTTTCTGCTAAACATAGGTCTTATTGATCTCTTATAAGGCTGGTTAAAAGTGGCTTGCATCTCGCTAGATGCAATCCTGCTGCCTTGATGAGGTTGTCTGCCCACCTGATGGCAAATCGCGAAGAAAAATCAGCTGTTCAATACATGCTGTCCAAGGTAGATGAACTTTGGTATGAAATAGAGAATAGCGACGATTTTTTATGATTTCGGGTTTGGTCTCGTAGTTAAAGATGATAAGCAGATAATTGCACTTTCGTCCTAGAGTTAGGTTCCTACAGATAATTAGAAATAATTACTTCAGGATCTAGAGTATCATTAGACTATGAATTCGCAGTCACCATGTATTATGCATTTAGAATATTTAATGACGAAGTGCATGAAAAATTTCATTCGAAATTGTCATCGCAACATAATATATTATTCGCCGAACAAAGCTCTACAAACACTTGATTGGTATAACAATTTTCTCAAAAAGCCCTGTACAGTCTGGATCACCAACAGAGAATAATTCCAAGATGCAGTTTCAGAATACAGAAATAAATAATATAGATATTTATTTGCAACAAAAATAAGAAGTAGTTACAGGTGTGAGTAGGAGTTTTGCCATTGCAATGACAATCCGATGCACTAGGATGCATTTGACTCAGAATGCATTTGAATTTTTTCACCTCAAACGATGGTATCGCTAGTCTCCTGGCATTTTTTTCACCTCAAACGATGGTCGCTAGCTCCTGGCACGCTTCTAGATAAGGTCTAGACATAAATCTCTGCAAAAGACTCTCAGGTGTTGCATAGAAAGGTAAGAAGATAGACGGCGCTCATATACCAAATTGTAGCTTAAGGCTGCAAGCGAATTGTCAGAGTCTTCAGAGCCTACGAAGATCGTGTTGATTGCATCTCTTACCTACCTACTTTTCATAACTCAACCAACTTATCATATGTTGGATGCAATTGATACAAACCCACAGGAACTGCGATCGCCGGAGCTGCCTGCCAGGGCTTCAATACCCATTGAAAATCATACACTGTTAAGAGGCAAAGAGTGATAAAAAGCAGAGAGTATCATTAATCCATTTATTGATCTTTAAAACCTGGCAGGCAGCTCCGGCGACCGCAGTTCCTGTTGGTATATATCAATTGCATGTGACATACGGTAAGTTGGTTAAGTTAAGAAAAATAGGTGAGAGATGCAATCGACACGACCTTCGTACACTCTGAATACTCTGATACTTCGCTTGCAGCCTTTAGCTGCAATTTGCAAGACCCTGCACTGCGGTATGCTAAAGATACTCTCATATGAGATGCTGCGTGGCAGTCATTCCACGTTAACAACAAAGAGCTTTATCCCCTCCACTCTTCTCTACTAAGGAAATGAAGGGGGTGAGGCATAACTACTTGTTCAGCTTGATTTATCCAATGTTTATCTTGGGTGGCTGTTCGTTACAAACTGAACCATATTACTCGATATCCTGCTGTAAGACTTTAAAACAATAGCTACTACGACTAGATAAGAAAGGTTATAGATTACTGGAGCGCAATCGAAAAAACCCCCGTTTGTTTACTTATCAACGCTACAAAATTCTAGAAAGTGACCAGTTTAGTTCATTCTGAAAACGTTTTCCTGTACCTACTAACTCACACCAACGAATGCAATGGAGATCTCGGTTAGAATTACCATGGAAAAGTTTTAATTTTTTTTTAACACGCTTATACTTCATACCTGCACTCAGAAATCTTCTGCGTACCTGATTCTAAAAGTTGTGAATGAATCAGCCGTGTTACTTCTTGTACCAGAATTATAGCAGAGCGAACCGTCTGCTGTGAATTGCATTCGTGGAGTCTAAGATCTTTATGTTAAACCAACTTACCACATATTACATGAAATCGATACAAACCAACAGAACTGCATTTGACAGGTACGAGTAATATATTATGCCTGTTTGAAATCCATACGCTGTTCATTAACCACAATAACCGCAAAACACAATAGACATGACCAAACAAAATAGTTGCCTAATGTCATGAGACTTTCAGAATAACAAAAACTGAGCAGGTCATTGTTTCCTGGGTAATTTTGTAACTTGTAACATTTCCTCAGCTAAATACCTATCACGGAGAATGCCACCATCACTTGCACATCAGTGGCCTGCATCACTTTCCACAGTGACCCCTGCAACGTTTTGACTACCTCGGTGGCTCAGTGGTTAGTGACCCTGACTTCTGGGTCAAAGAGGCGTGGGTTCGATTCCCACCCAGGGCAAGCACTTATGTGATGAACATAGGTGTTTGCTCTGTTTTTGTATGTTATTTAGTTACTATCTATATAAGTATGTTTATAAAAATATGTAGTATATCAGTCTCTGGCAGTCATATCACAAGCTTTGCTTAGTACTATATATTTATATTTATAGACACAGTTGAAACTATTCAGCTTGAGGTTGTTATTTTATTAACTATCCAGCGCCAACGCGATAAAGATAAAAATTTGAAAAAAAACATTGAGAGTCGATAAAATATTATTGTGGCCCCACAGTAAAATATTCACTCTTTATTTATTTGGGTATACAATTGCCTTATAACATGTCTAGTTACAATTACACTTATATAATAGTAACAAAGTGCACATTATACCCTGTCATTAGGGTGTAGCAAATAGTATAAAAAGTATAACACAAAGTATAACATACGTATCTTATTTACAGCGTTATTTTATGGTAATTTGTGAACTTGAAACTTTTTCGTTTAAGTAGTCGTCAATAGTGTAGTAGCATTTCTTTGTTAAAAATCGTTTGAGTTTGTTTTGGACTATTCTGTGATTAGTTTCTTCTTGTAGGTCTTTAGGTCTAATAGTTAGACGAGGACCGGAGTATATGATGATAAGAATATACAACCACCTACCTAAACACTTTTCAACTGTGTCTGGTTATATTTATTTAAGTAGGCGTCGTTTGACCATATTTTGATATTAAGCAGAGATACGGTCTAAGGTTGATGGCAAACGATCGTGTTGCAGCCACAAACGCCAACTAGGCGACTAGGTATATCTAATTGTTAATTCTAGAAGCAAAAGCTGTTACTATGAGGTGATTTTGTATGGTAAAGTACACGTTACGTACCGTAAGTTACGATTTGTCTTTTACCAACGTTGAAATTGCAAAAGACAAAAAATGTCATAGCTGATATTTTTAATCTTTTTTTTCAATGAAATCAAAAATGTTTTGTGTAGAAGAGATAGTTTTTGACGATTTATTTGCGATATTGTGGTTAGTCCTATATTAAATTTGTTTGACACGATGATATGCGTTTTGACTGTGTGTGTGTGTGAAACATAGATCAACTCTAGTGTAATTGCCTCACCTTATACATGAATAGCGTAGGTAAGTATAAAAACAACGCAATATAAAGGACTGTGTTCATTACTCACTGGATAACGCTGAGTGGGCGATACGCCGTGAATAGTGGGCTTAATGACGGGCATCGGACTGTGAATGTGCTTCATTAAATGACTCGTGGATATTGATGGATATGACCTTTGCAGGAATTAAAGTAAGCTTAAAATAAAGCTTTTTGTATTGCATACTACGCTATATTTTCAAAATAAAGCCTTGGAAAGTTTTTTGAGCTGCAACCATCCATCGACCATGACCATGGCCATTATTTTGACGTTTTGTGTTTTTTTTTTGTTTAACATAATTTAATTTGGTTAGGCATAAATTTTGACTTATTTTATGATTCCTTATAACTTATGAAATATAAATGTTATTATGATTAATAATATATACTTACTATGGCAAATGTAATTCTGCTTGGTTGTGTTACGGGAAATAAATTTTACCCGTTGAACAACTGGTCGTACAATATCCGTCAAATTTTATTTGTTTTCATTACTTTAGCTAACGGTAGTAACACGGGTAATTTTTATTGCTGTTCTAACAACTTTCAATGGCAGTAGTAAGAACGGTAATTCATTTACCATTCTTACTATTTGTAGTAAGATTGATAGTAACACTGGTAATAAACCTTGTACAACACCTGTGTTACACCTAGTTTCATAGACAAATAAATTCATTCATTCATGGATTTCTAATAAGACCGGTTCGAAGCGATTTGCAATCAGCGTGTTTTTCGATTACCCATGGTCCCATATCTTCAGTTCACTTAGTCGGTCAAAGTACAACGCTGCGCTTGCCGGTACGCGGTTATTAATAATTTAGTAATATAGTGTGTTCTTATGCTCTTCGAATACTCATTGATTTCCATACATTTTGTCGAGGGTTGAACTTTTAGTACAGTACAGATGCTTTTCGCAATTTTGGGATTGGCCATTATAACGAGTGCTATGATATTTTAGAATGTCTGCTGTCTGAAAAAACAACTTATATTTGTCAAAGAGAAATTAAGCTTTTTAGACCTGTATGGCAAAACGCAAACCTATTATAAATAAAAAAAAAAACCATTACGGCCGATTAGAGCGTTTAGTATACATCACGCAAATCTTTTAGAGTACAGTCAGTGGATTCACAAACGCCATCGAAAATTTCTTCTACAGACGAATTCAGGTGGCCTCACGATATTTCCCTTCACTGAAACTCCAGTGGTGTAAAAATCCGTGCATAAGTTCTGATAAATTCATTCGTACGGGACTTAGATTTGAACTCTTGACCTCACGATTGCAAGGCGAGCGTTGCTACCATTACGCCACCGCGGTTTACAAGTAAACCCGCGAAACACAAATGTAGTAGGTATTGGGTTGGAGAAAAGTCTTTTCGCATTATAGTATGTATGAACTTGTGATGAAATCTCTTTGGCGATACTATTTGTATCTGGCTGGTTTTGGTATCATTGAAAGTTTAAATTTTAAAGAACATAATTCCTAATTCAAATTAGGAAAATGTGTTATTTTTATTTGTTTTTCGTACTGTCAAGAGGAGTGAATCTAATGAAGAAATTCGATACATTACTTACAATATTACTTACAATATGAAGCGTATCGCTGCCGTCAGCACTCCGATACAGCTCCACATGTGTTCCATCAACATAAATATTGTATTTTTGTGAGATGGTATATTGGCAGACTTGTGGATAGGGATGTACCTATCAAGGCTAAAGTGCCTTTGAAATCGAATGAATTTTTAGTGATTTTTTTAATCGAATCTTGAAAAGTGTCTTTTATTTGACAATTACTCGTACTATACATACAAAGTTATTTACAGCAATTCAATATTTAATTTCTTGTACTTGTAGCTAAGTTGTTTATGTTATCGATAGTGAAGTCTATTAGCACTTTTAGTGCAAATCTGACTCTCACATGATCGAGTTTCTCTAATGTCATGTGTGTGAAGTGAAAAAGCATCACTAATTCACCACATAGTATAAAACAAAGTCGCTATCATACATGGGGACAGACATGTCCCCATGTATGATATCTTTAAAACTATACGCAACGGATTTTGATGCGGTTTTTTTTAATAGATAGAGTTATTCAAGAGAAAGGTTTATAAGTATAATACATCTGTGCTAAACCGAGGCGGGTCGCTAGTTTATAATAAAAGTAAGTAAGTTCGTATAGGCCGGGTGGCTAGCCCTGGTGTCAGAGTTTTTAGGCCGCCTGAAGGTCTCTGACTTGGCTAAACGGTTAAAGCAACCGGAACCTACAATTTAACGTGTCATCTGAGCCACGTTAGCGCTCAGTTGGAAAATGCCACCCGCGGTCACCCATCCAAATACTGACCGTGCGGAACGTTGCTTAATTTCGGTAATCGCTGACAAACACCTAGTCAAACTACGCTACGAGCGCTACGTTATAATGACGTGCGCAAACGATATTCAATGCGCCTATTGACCGAAAGTATCGATAAAATACCGATACCGTATCAACGTTTTCTCGATACCGAATCGATGCTCCAAACAGTATCGATATCATGTTGTGGAAGTATCGCGTCTATTTGCGGGCCAACAAAAACTGCGCCGGCGAGCCCGCCATAAAGCTTTGTATGGATTACGCGGATTTTATTGCTTTCCCTGGCATTCTCAACGTCGAGGATTTAACGAATGATCCGAGAATGTCCGTTTTACAGCCCGGATTTCGGGATTCGCGCTGTAATCAATGTGATGATTATGCCAATTCTCAGCTTATTCTCGGGTTTCGGAGCGTGGTAAATGAACTAAGGGAGGCTGGTTGCTAACGACGAATTGATGGTTGGCCCGCCGCGCGCCGTTTCGAAAACGTTTGTTTTGCTAATTTTTGCTTCGTAGTTAATTAGTTGCTGGAACTAAGGGACTGCCTCGGTGGCTCAGTAGTTAGTGACCCTAGCTTCTAAGTCAAAGAGGCGTGGGTTCGATCCCCACCCAGAGCAAATATTTGTGTGACAAACATAAGTGTTTGCTCTGTGTTGTAACGTGATATAAAAAAAATTAATTTAAAAGAAGATGGATTAAATGTGCTATTTAAAAGGGGTATTGGTGATGTAAAACGTTACCAGTTAGAGCAAAGGGACAAATGATACAAAAAGGGACTAATGATACTAAAGGGGACAAATGATACAACACCTTCTAAGGTGTGGTGTCGCAGTTACTTGACAAATAAACAAAATGTTACCTGGATAAACTAAGTCGATAAGAACAAAGAACCTCTGTTCCCAAAGACCGTATTATTATCTACCTGTGAGTTGTTGAGTGAGGACAAAATTAAAAGATTTTGTTTTGTAATTTAAATCACAACAAATTTATTTGTAATGACCTTAACTCTTTGAATTTACATTAAATTATCCTAAATCTAAAGCGGGTAAGTTTACTCGGTGGTGACCAGAAGGGTCTTAATGCCAACGGGCTTAAAATTACACAAACTTAACCGTTGTAAAGTTTATCAATACTTATTGCTATATTTTCAGTACTTAAATTAAAGCGAACCTAATTAAACCAAACTTCTAACAATGTGGCGGGTAATTAACTTAATTATTAAAGACTGTGCATATACCGTCTGCGATATTGCATAAAATACAAACTAATGTGATTTCTAACATTAATTACAATCAAGCGAACAAAACGGTAGCTAGTCGTTTAGTCCGTGGATAAAAATAAAGTCTACTTATGTTCACTAAAGCATGGATCATACAGTGAAAACGAGGAATGTCTCATACGTCTAAACTCTGTCCAGAAGGCTTCAATCGTGGAAATTTGTAGAAGAGGATGAACTTAATATTCATACCAAAGTGACCATGCGGCTCTGGGTTATGTAAAAAAAAACTAAATAGGTATTACTTGTGGATCCGTGGCAGGCATGCTCGCAGGATGAAATCCGCAAGTGGAAACAGGTGTAGGCTGGCAGGTACGCCACCAGGCTGGCCCGTCGATACGACCAAAATGACGTGTGCAAAAAATCAGGAGTCCGGAATCATCAGCGCGGGGTCCGTCGGGGAATCAATCGGGTCGCGGGAAGATCAATCGGGTCGCAGGAAGATCAATCAGGTCGCAGGAAGATCAATCGGGTCGCAGGAAGAGGCTATGGACAAACCAGACGGCAAATAAGTATCACTCGTATTTTTTTCACCGGGATGATTCCAAGATCAAAAAATGTTTCCCAGCGAATCAAAATTTAGATCAAATTCACGAGAGAATCACTAAATCAATTGACTAACCTCAATCGCCTCTTTTTAAACGCCTCCGCCCTAAGGCAGATGGATGTCCGGAGCACCACATTCTTCAACGAAGTCTCCAGAAAAAGGCTTTTTGCAATTGCAAATGAAAATTTGATAACTCACTTGTCACCTTTCAACCGTTTCGAATCACGCATCCACTTATGACGTCACCGCACTTAATCTACTACGCCTTGTAAACAAAACATACTTATTTACGTTCCATTCTCCCAACAAGGTTATGAAAAATACAGACACAAATAATTTCTTTTTTTTCTTTACGGATCAGTCCGAACAATGACAGCGACAAGCAGTCCATACATGACAGCGACAAGCAGTCCATACATGACAGCGTCAAACCAACTGTCACTTTTACTGTCTCATTACTTGCTAACTTCAAAGTCACTGCATTTGCAATTTCATTTGCTATTTAATGTTTACGATTTGTTTATTAAGTAAAGTCCAAAAGTGCATAAAACGAATGATTGTGATGTTCAAATGTCGTGCAACGAGAAAGAAATAAGTATTGTTAGTAGCTACGCTACAGTGTCAGGGTGTTATTTAGTTACTATCTATATAAGTATGTGTTTAAAAGTAAGTATATGTAGTATATCAGGCTCTGGCAGCCATCTCACAAGCTTTGCTTAGTTTGGGGTCAGAGACCGTGTGTAAGATGTTCCCTAATATTTATTTAATAATTCACCAGACTGCCAAGGGAGTGTATTATTTTTCTTTGATGTTTTTCTTTTTTTAATTAACTTCATTTAACTTTAGTCCTTATTCTAAGGTTGGAACTATCTTAGGTAAATGTCAAAAGCATTTGGGCTTTCTGAATACAATGCTTTTCTTGCCGTGTCATGATTTACCTAATGGTCGCCAGACAGTGACATTGTCCGTAATACAAAGCGACTATCATGTTCTCTATTCAATTATGAACGTCTGTCCTGTGCCTACCTTTTGATAGTCTATATAAAACGACTATATATTTATATCAAAGTGAATTGAGCCGTATCCCAATTATCATTATCGTCCAATGAGGTTTTATTTTTGGAATTCACTTATAACATGTACGGTTTATTAATCTTTAGTCTCGAAGAGATTACGCTAGCTCCGTTTTATACTATATTAGAATCCATTCAAAAGGGACTGAGTATATCCGAGACCATAGCATACAAAGTTCTCGCTGCATCGCTTATTTACCTTTACCTTTTTCATGAAGAAAGACATCGTAAAGCAACGCATATATTTCCGTAGAAGACATGTGACGGTGTATGTGTATCCAGCAACACTTACTGGGCCAGCGTGGTTGATATGGTCCTATAACCCTTCGTGGGTAGGGCTATTCAGCAGTAGACTATTAAAAGCCTAAGTAAGTAAGTTCGTATTGGCCGGGTGGCTAGCCCTGTTGTCAAAGTTTTTAAGCCACCTGAAGGCCTTTGAATGTGTTGTGGATTGTGAATGTCCCTCTTTAGATTTGTACCTGCCCATGAGTGCGAGCCTTTATTACTCTATGAGTGCATACTCTGTGGTCTTATTATAAAAGCTCTGACATTTTGACGTTTCGCTCTCTTTCTCCTGTGACCGTGCTCGTATTACGTTAATTGAAATATATTGTTAGCGTTTTAATTAATAAATAGTGTGTGTGCCTTCAGCCATCTTGTATATATTGAGGTTAATAAACTTTATCTTCTTTAATCAGTAGTTTCAGTCAACCCTGGGTCCCCTAAACCCATCAGAATGAAGCCTTATGGCTCATGGCTATACGGTTAGAACAAACGGGACCTACAACTTAACGTGTTTTCCGAGCCACGCTAGCGCTCAGTAGGGAATTGCACCCGCGGTCACCCATCCGAAGACTGACCCTGACGAACGTTGCTTAACTTTGGTGATCGCTGACAAACACCTAGTCAAACTACGCTATTAGCGCTACTATTAAAAAGCCTATAGGTACAGTGGGGTTAGTATGAGATTACTCGTCTATAAACGGACTCTATACCTACAGCAGAGATACACGAAAACGATTATGTTTTGCATTTACTATGCAAACTCATATTGTCTTACCACAAAAGTTTAAGGCACGCTTTAGACAATGTTTAACAGTACAAATTTCACGGTTAAACAATGTTTAAAGTGTGTTTAAATCTTTTGTGGTAAGGCGGATTGGTACTAAAACCGTACTAGGATCTAAAAAGTGAGTGAGAGTTAGTTTTCTCATCAAATTATTAACAAGCCACCTAGTGAGACGAAGACGCGATCGTGTCTTCTATTCAATTATGGCCCTCTAGCCTCGAATATTAATAGAAAGCTTTGGATGCCAGAGTCATCTCGAAATACGAAATGAACAGAGGTTTTAACTGAATTAAAGGACGTAATCTGTCTGATGCAACCTAAGGGTATGGATTCACTCGTTGATTACGTATAAGCCTCAGCTTTTACGATATGTGATGACTCGGCTAGAATAATAATTGCAACTGCGCCAGAAAAAATATCTTCATTATGAGTTAACGGTTAACCAAAAATAAGTCTACTGAAACCTATAGCAAAAAGTTTAATGACTACCAGGAAAATGTGTGAAACATATTTCCTATACAATCTTCTTATTACACATTCAAACTGAATTTAAGTTACCGCAAAGCAAATTCTCAAGCTATTTTCTTAGCAAGCTTTGTGAAACATGTGCCGCTACTATAAAATGGGCCAGTTGCTACTTAAAGCAACACTACAACTTTTCAAAGTGCATGTAATTTGCATTTCAGAGCAAAAGGTATGTAATGAAGACAGCTTATCGTGCACAAGCTTAACTTAAAGCTAATTCACGAATAAGAATAGCGTTTATTGCATCACTATACGTACAAAGATGTTCATAAAAATTGTAGAATGGTATCAATAGTGAAAAAAAGCCAAGCTTATATGATGGACCGAGGGAACGATTTGAAAGTCTCTGTTTTGACTTGACAATTTTGCTTTTATCGGTCCGGATGTTGATACTCCTCTACAGATCACATTTGTAAACAAATCTTGACGAAACTTCATAGTACACGGGCACGGTAATGATACCTAACAGTATTGTGACTCGGCCCTGTCCTTGAAATATACATATATACCTACAACGCCACGTGACCACGAAGAACGTATCAGGCGCTAGGGCTGCCCCCCTTCAGTATTTTCATTTCATCTACTTACTCTTTACCTACTTGAGTTTAATTCTAGTTTCTCTCTATTATGATATAAAATTATTATTTTAATTACAAAAAAGAATTTCGTTGTGAATGAACTAGGAAACGATAAATAAAAATACATGCTTATTGTTTTTTTTATGTCTTTAGGGTTCCGTAGTAAAACGAAGAACCCTAAAAACATAAATCGAACGTTTAATAGTTACAAATCGCACGTTCATTCATCACTGCGCAGGTACATGATATAACTCGCTCCGAGGCGCGTAGGTATGATTCACGTTCCGACCGTTTGTATGAAGACGGAATACTGTTAGATATCATTACCGTGACACGGGTGTTATTATGTATTTTTTGGAAAGTATTTGTCGCAGGCGATTTTGGATTTGGTGGAGACATTCCAAAATCCGCAAAAACCAAAAATTACCGACGACTAAAAAAATCTGTAAATATGTAGAACTTGAACGTTAATGTACCAAGTTTTATCGAGATTCGCTGAAAGTTGCGATCTGTAGAGAAAAACCAAAATCTGGACAAGCGAAAGCAAAATAGCCGTGTTAAAACGGAGATCTTCGCTTGCGCTCGATTAATAAAACTATATCACTTCAAAACTTAAATACACGGTACCGAATGACAGCTGACGTTTGTATACATTTTGAGAAAAAAAATTACTTTTATGGTATAAAAATATTTAGAATGCTTTTCTGCTTATGATGTGTGTGTTATTATAAGCTGTGTATCTAGGTAGTACTACTAAATATTGATTTACAACTTCCTCACAATTATATTTTGTATGTTTTGAACAGCTAATTTAAAATAGTAAACCAAAATTAAATTGTCTAGACAGTTGTTAACAAACTATTCCGATGCCATAATATCTAGTCTCAAACATAGGTTTGTATAATTTCATTGTAAGTTAATTCCAAGGACAAATTATGTCGGTGTTCGTGACACATTCATTAAATTTTGAAGGATCGTTTTACAATGAAGGAAGTTTTGGCAGTCCTTGAAACTACAATCTCCGTAGAGTTCGAACAACGACTTACTACATTGTAGACGTACGACCAGTGGCGTAGCGTGCCTTGGCGGGGCCACGAATGAAAATGTGTTTGGGGGCACTTATGAAAGGTAAACATTTCTCACAAAAGAAAAAAAATGTTTACATAAAATTAAAGTTATATTTATTCGTTATAACTATCTATCTGTGACTTTTTTCAAAACGTTTACAAACAATTAAAATAAAATATACACTCTCCTTGCCTTTTTTGCAAACTGATGTATTAAATCATTTATAGCTGATCATGACTTTAGTTTTTCTTAAGTTTTTCAAATTTTATTGAATTTTGCCTTCGCACGTCGGGGGCCCCGTATAATTGATACGGCAGATACGGCGGTAGCTACGCCCCTGCGTACGACATACTACAGCACAGAAACATGACATTATAACTGGTTTACATAATCCCAGTCCAGCGATCAAATCCAAAGCAGGGTTGCAACTGAAATAATTTAAAGCAGCCATCACCACTGAATGGACTGTTTCTACTGGACCAAAGCACTGACGGCACGTTTTTTTTGTTTAGTTGTATTTTGGTCTTGCTTTCATTTATGAAACTCAATAAAATATTATTTTTGTGATTAAATCATCACCATATTATAGTTATTGCAGCAAATCGAGCTTTGCCAAGTATTAGTAATGTTTTAGTAAAATAATTATTTTTAGCAAAAAAATAGCATGACCGACTTCACCCGTGTACAGAATTCGCGAATATTTCGCACGGATCGGTGAAGCATTTTTCACATTATTGTTCATTTATCAAAAATGGCTCAGCCGATTTTAATAAAATTTAAGTGGAACCAATTCCAAAGTATATTCTTTCTAATAAAAAAAGAAGTATTGAAATCGAACTACTCTTAAAAAAGTTGTGCGTGGTTATACATAAAAATATACGCGTCGAATTGAGTACCTTCTCCGGTTCGTCGGTCAACAATGGTGATTTCGCTAGAGCTTGCTATGAAGCTTTGAAGATGGAAACACATGTTTTATCTGTCGGGATAGTTAACGTACAAATAAATGTTCACAGAAAATACTATGATTCGGCGACATGATTTTATCGCGTTCCTGCCAAAACCAATTAGTACATTACAGACAATTCATTAGCACAAAATTTGCTTATGATAAAGACCTCAATTGACCAATGAGAACTGATTCGAATTGACAATTGTAAAAATATCATTTGCTAGGTAATATTTAACAATTAATTTAGATTGAGTATTGGGCATTACTTTACTTTAAAAAAATTGTATTTAGAATTTTGGGAAAGTCTATAGATTTATCAAGTCGTTGATTTCCTCAAAAGTTTGGTACCGAAATTAAATTGTCATTACTTATTGCCAGCCCTGCCTACCGGGCCACATTGGAATGGAATGGTTTCAGGGATTCTATCAATATACCTGACTTCTAGTTTAGACTATTGTGTTTCACGAATTGTAAATGCCAAAGTTATTTCAAATGTTTTCCGAAAATAGACTCTACAATATGCGTTGTAAAGCCTAATTACGCGTGTTAATAAATAAAGTTTGTGAATTTTAGCTAAACTAATTTTATAGTCGGCTAATTAAAACGAACTGACTGCCAGGTCTTTACAAATAGGAGAAAATACCATACACTTTATAAGCAGGCAAATCGGGCGCTGTGCGATCGGATCAAATTTCTATTTCTTAAGTGAATTAGCTTTCATTATTTATAAAATAATGTGGATAATAGAGACTCAGTATGATTTAAATATTTTAAATGATAAAGGTCGGTATTAAAATACTGTTCAGAAAAATCTGTTTGGTCAGCAATCGTTATAAAGCTCTACTTTAGAATTTAGAAGATTGGTTAGAACCATATCTCTTCACATTTTGTAAGTATTGCACCATTGTGTGAAGCCTTTTCACCGAAATCAATTATTATTGTGTGCTATTGGACCTTGTAGAGTTAGTCAAACAAGTTGACCGCGGGTGACATTTATATCTGAGCGCTGCCGTGGTTCCAAATTGTAGGTCTCCTTTAATCGTTTAGCCATGTCAAAGGCATTTAGGCGGTTTAAAAGCTCTTTCACCAGGGCTAGCCACCCGCCCTGTAAGAACTTACTTATTTTTAAATTAAATAATAAAACTTACAATAAATTTATAGATCCCAGTTTTATTCCCAGTAGCTGTTACTTAGACCGCAGATACAGCTAACCATTCAAATATCGTGTTGCTTTGAGAAGTGTATGAATTTTAACCGTTTTAAAAATTTTAGTACGGTTAAACAGTGCTTAAAGCGTGTTCAAAACCTTTGTGGTAAGGTGGTAGAAGATGTAATTATAAACTCATCATTAAGGCTGGTATTATAATGACATCAACCCAGAAATGACAAAATTTTTCATTTTGTTTCGTGTCGTCTTATTTCACACGATTTTCAAAAAAACCTTTAGTGGTTCAAACCACAGAAGTCTATCCGTCTTACCACAAAAGTGTTAAAGTGTGCTTAAATCTTTTGTGGTAAGGCGGTTTGTGTTTTTTTTTTTGTGAAAGTTGCTGATCAAAGTTTGCAAACAATTTAAAGGTATTCCACGCAGATTTATGAACTTTTCAGTGCGCTGCAGGCTGCAGGTCGTCGTGGACAGAACGGAATGGTCGAAAAACATCTGAGGGTAGGTAATAGATAGTAGGTAGATGATACTATTCTCTGACATGAGGAAATTGATAAGAGAAAGGAAATCGCAGTAATATTATAAATGCATGATTTGTAAGCGGCTTAATTTTTATATTTTGGTAGCAAAATAATTAAGTTTTGATTTAGCCGTAATGTTGTTATTATTTAAGGTATCAAATATGCTCAAATTGAATGTTTAAAGCATAGGAAATTATTGAAAACAATATTTGAAGTAACAATGGGTATCTGTCATATCCAACTACTCAAGTAATATTAGCATCGATCAATTAATTTAAGCAGCGGAATGTACATTGACAATGGATTGTTTAAAACAAACACTAAATTTATTAGTTTTTCATGTCCATTCTAAACCATTTTTACTTGTCATATTTACTATATCCATATACCTACACATACACTCAACAATTCAAAGAGCTCCGTTTGTAAATAATTAATGAAGATCCAATTGAAAATTCTACCCTATTCTCGACATATTGTCTCGGAAGTATCCTTGGTACGTGTGACGCGAAAGGAATCTATGATGGAAACCCTACCGCAAGGGAATGAGGGAATGACTAATGAAATTCTCCGCAAACGGCTTCCATTCTCTTAATGCGTTCTGTTGAGCCGCGAACACACGATGGAGAAAAAAAATAGCAACAAATGACGCCGCGTTCTCACTGTCGGTCACGGAATGCTAACATATCATTGTGATGTGACCTAAGCCCCCATGAGGGCAATTTCACGACTGCCTGATAGCGTTTATCTGATGGTTAGAGTTAATGGTAAAAGTCGCCTTATTTGGGATTTTGAGGCTTCAAATGATTCATGTGGTGATTAACGTTATTAAAAAACTATTAGAATTAGTAATTTAGAAGTATTCAGTTAAAATAAATACACTCTTGTAGAGATAAAATTACGAAGTACTATACTGTACCAGCTTATTAATAGTTCACTGCTGAAATATACGTTCACAAAACGGGGCCACTTGGCCATATTCACCACTGGTTTGCATCTTCAGATGCGCTATCGAAATTCTTTTACTGTTGTATGAAGGTTGTTTACGATGATTTCCTACATTGTAAAGGTAGACAAACAAAATACATGTATTTGTTCTAATTACTTGTGAATAAAAGCTATAGTGCTAAAGCTATAAAAAGTGTAGTGTGATAACGCCGGCCCTACAGTGAGTACGTACCACAAATTCTAGGACGACCAAAAAGGCGATCGTGCGTGCAGGTTTTCCGCTTCTAAACTATTTTGATGCTCTTTCCTTTCAAATTCCATCTCCTTAAACTTAAAACTTTAATATTAGTTTATCTGCAGATGGTGAAAATAGATACGGTTTTACAATATTGCTCTTATGGTTATTTTCGCAGATGTGCCCTAACCAAATATTAGATTTTTGCTTTTCAGCCAGCAAAGTGAATTCTTTGTCTGACAAGCGCGTACTGTCACAGAATAAGTAATAGTATTATATGGTACTGGTGACACTCTTGTTTGCAGAAAAAATATTATTATATTACAGAAGGGTGGCAGAAACACTATTAGGCCAGAAATCAGGAAGGCGCACAAGACAGGAATTGAAAATGTATCGCGGAATCTCATGTTTTTTCCTTTGTTTTATTGATGTAGAGACAGTTTCGTATTCGACAGTTGCGAATTTTTCGTTCTTTTATTTTGTACTCGCTACCTTTTGTTCAAACAACCTCATCCTTACTTAATATTATAAATGCGAAAGTAACTCTGTCTGTCTGTCTGTCTGTCGCGCTTTCACGCTAAAACTACTGAACCGATTTGAATGAAATTTGGTACACAGATAGTCTAAAGCCTGAGAAAGGACATAGGCTACTTTTTGATTCAAAAAAATAGTTTTAAAGGGTTGAAAAGGGGGGATGAAAACTCATTGGCTAGAATCTTAGAAGAAAAAACTTTTATTCTACCATGACAAATGGTAATTTGCATCTTGACTTTCCAAATTACATTCTCTATGCCCAATTCCCATTCAAGGCTGCTCAAGTTGCAAATGTCAAAGTCAATCAATCTTTTCCTGCAAAATTTAGAGAAGGTTACATGTATTTTTTCAGTTTAATTACGTAGTTTTCATTCTAATAAGTATGTATACAAAACGCAAATCGAATCTACCGCGTAGTTCTAGCGGAGCTCGCGTAAAGAAAATTGCTAGAAGCCAAGAGTCTGAAGAGCACACTTGAACGCGTTTGACATTAGATGCTGAGCGCCACGCATCTCAAAGAGCTGCTGAGACTCAAGAGCAAAACCAAGCGCGTCGAATTTTAGATGCTGAGCGTCACGCAGCTCAGAGAGCTGCTGAGACTTAAGGAGAAAGTCAAGCGCGGCGACTTTTAGATGCCGAGCATCACGCAGCGCAAAGAACTGCTGAGACTCAAGAGCAAAACCAAGCGCGTCGAATTTTAGATGCTATTCATTAGACGTTAAGCAAAAAATTGCATAGTTCCTGTAGGACAGGACAAAAACTATCGAAAGCAAAACTGTCGCCACTATCACAAAGACGCTAAGTGATTAATTCCACTACTACTGACGCTAATATGGATTAATGAAACGTCACAGCGAAACGTAATTAGATGACAGGTGACATTGTCTGCAGACTTTTATAAATCACAGGTAGCATGGCAAAGGGACAAATTGTTTTTCCACCATTATATCCCCTTGAAGAGGAAATAAAGTATGGATTGAAAATGACAACTGACATTAAAATTAGATAAAATGTTTTTTTCCCTCTGCATGCCACATATTACTATGACGTGTAATACCAGGCCGTCATTTTGTCTGACATTAAAAATATTTTTAAATCTACTATCATTAGAGGTTTAACATGTTTCTTTATTCTACCTTTATGGTACAGAATCATCATACCTACTTTAAAATTATCAATCCGAAAAGTTTGTTGGTTTGTTCCTCTTTGACGCAGCAACGGAGAAAAAGATTGACTTGATTTTTGGTATGGATGTGGGTATGGATACCTATGGTTTAAAAGACAGAAAGTGATAATAGGATACTTTTTATCCCAAGAAAATTCGTGATTCCCATGGGATAGGATAATAACTGTTTCTCAGCAATGGAGCAACGGATTGACTTGATTTTTGGGGTGGGCATAGTTTGGAAGACGGAAAGTGACATAGGATACTTTCCATTCCGAAAAAATAGCGCTAGCCCAGACTCGGGCTCCATAACGGAGCTTGCGCTCCCGCCATAATGACGGAGTGTTTCGGAGCACAAGACACATCGTCATCCACCACTCGGGACTAACCAGCACTGAGCGTCGGACAGCATTCCAACGCCCTGGTCCCAGTGCAACGGGTCAGTCATAGTAGCCCAGCGCCTGCCTCTTCAACTGCAGAGGGCAGTGAGAACGGCCATCGCGATACCGACACTTCTCTCCCCCTGCAGCCCCACTGCGTCTGCCAACAGGTTGACGGCCTAGCGGAAGGTAGGGTAGGTGGCGGCACCCACACAACCAGTTCCATCCCACCGCAGCCCCTAATCCTCGGCTGCAGCGTCGCAAGAGCGGCACTGCAGCGCGCCTCAGAAGCAACACTCCTCATAAGGCAGGCAACCTACTGGCCATTCTCTCAGCTGCTTTAGTTAAAAGCGGCTGAACAACGAGTGCCGGCCTTTAAGCTGCCTTGGGGGAAAGACCCAAAGAAGAGGGAGACTTCGAGCGCCGCCTTTTCAGCTGCCTTAGACCTCCCCCGCCACGACAAGGCGGGAATACACAGGGGGGTTGTTTATACACTCCAACCGTAACTTAACCAACAAAACACAGAATAGGCCCTATTACACAGGGCAACAAAAGCATTCCTCTAAGGTATTTTGATGTTTGTCGCTTAGGTTAGGTTTCGCAACCGACATAAACATTAGCCAAAATCAAAATATAACGCGGGCGAAGCCGCGGGTAAAAGCTAGTAGTAACTATTTTTTCCGGGAGCTAACTTGGACGTTCGACTATTTTCTATGTAAAAAATCTGGCGATCCGTTGATTAATTTGGGCTGGAATGCGGGAAACAAACAAATTCAGGAACCAGGCAAAGAATTTATATCTGTTTGAATAAATTTTGAGGAAAACACGAGTAAAACTTAACAAGTCGTAATTAAATAACTATTTATAGAACAGGATACACGGAATTAAAATTTAACATTTCTTTGCTTTTTTCGCTTGAAATGTTTTTGCTTCCATAAAGAAAAAAAAAAATTATTACTAAAATATCTTATCAATTCATATTTAAAATTACTTCCAAGGAAAAAACCTATTTTGTATGTTAATAAGTACTTATGTAACATTTCTTCCCTTGTTTTCGTATTCACAAAGAATTAGTAATTACAACTGACAGAGACTTTCAAACACGAAAAATAATATGTTTTGCTCAAACAAAGGCCTAAAGGCCTTGCTTAAAGCAAATTAGAGAATTCCTTTCACTGTAAAGTTCTACCTAAGTTTGTCTAACAAAATATACACAAAATAATTCATGTAAATCTGCCTGTCAGTCCCTTGCCTTACGTTGTTTACTGCTATCCTTTGCGCATCTTTACAATGTATAGGCGATATTTAAATGCCTTTTAATTACCGTTTTTGGTGATGAGCGCCCTTGTTACAAAAAATGAAGCAGGTATATTGAGGTGTGAAATGAATTATTTATAAGAGTATTAGAGTTTTAAGAGAGAGACGATGTACTAAACAGCCACAACTGTCAAAAGAAATCTGCCTATTTTGGATTGTCAAAATACGGGACGTAAGCTAGGTACTTATGAGTAAAGTTGGAGTCACTTGAGAAATACATTGTGGAAATATTAGGTTTCATTTAAAGATCAAAGTTTTCTTTTCTTACTTAACTGTTACTTAGATAGATAAAGCGGCGGCTGCTGATAGTTAAGGAAATAAACCAGTGTACTATAAACCGTCGTTTCACTCTCGCCTATTTACCAGTGGCGAAGAGATTGCTTTAAATAATAATTGCTTATGGATAATATAAACCGGGTAAAGACCGGGTGAAAAATATCATAGGTGGGCGACTATCAAGTGTGTGACTATTTATCGGGCAGTGTTTTATGAGCTGCGCTAATAATATTGTTACGGTTTCCTGCCTTTGGCCAATTTATCATTTGCCAACTAACGTTTCAACTATGTTTCACTTTGACCACCGACGGTTAGCAAATTTTTGTTGGTATGACGTTTCATTTATTAGAATTATAGTTTACTAGCTTTAGCCCGCGGCTTTGCTCGCGTGATATTTTAATTTATGTGCTATCCCATCGGAACACTTCATTTTTCTGGGTCAATAATTAGCATATGTCACTTTCCGGTCGTTCAAATTTATGCATGCAAAAAATCAAGTTGATCTATTACTTTGATGATGCGTGAAAGTGCAATGGTCTAAAGTTAATAGTTATGTCATCCAAAATGTCTTGTTGAGCTCTCTCACTTTTGTAAAGACAGCTACGCTCTAATGTTGACTGTTACGGAGATAAGCCACTTTTAAATTTGACAGCTGTCGTCCAAAATGTAGATGACGTCCTACGCTGCGATTGCTGGTCCGTGGTCTCCATTCGAGAAATTTACTGCCCAATCTGCCATCCGTTCTCCGAACTATGTGCCTTGTCCACTGCCACTTTAATTTGCTAATCCGCTGGGCTATGTCTGTAGCTTTGGTTCGTCTGCGGATCTCTTCATTTCTGATTCGATCTCGCAGAGAGACGCCGAGCATAGCTTTCTCCATGGAGAAATTTAGGGGAGGCCTATGTCCAGCAGTGGACGTCCTATGGTTGATGGATGGATGATGATGATGGATATATATATAGGTATATCCATAACCCGAGGGATAACAGATGAATCAATCCCTTTAAAATAACCAACAGGCTTGAACTGCTATGCGGACCGCATTTGGATCGGTAAATTAGAGCTCTAATTTTAGATTTCAGTCCGCTGTTTGTCTCACTGTATTTAATTTACGAATTATTAAACCATAATTTACTAATTAAGGAGATCTGTGGGCGGCTGAGTGGGTGGGTAGATTCGGATCTGTAATCTACCATTCAAGTGAATTCAAGGAAGACATTAGGGTATAGAGCGTCCCGTGACGTCCCGAGGTTGTGAGGAAAATTTTAGATGGAATGATTTTTAATTTACAGTTGAAGCGATAAGGCCGCCATTTGGTATAACTTTGTAATGTTTTTATTTTTCGTATGTTTTTTGTATTGTAATTGTACTAATAAAGAATTATCTATCTATCTATCTATCTTCCCACACTAGGTTTATTTCATAGAGTTATTCTGTGTGATAAACATTTCAAAAAATTGTCGTAACGTAGGATGTGAACCCTCTTCTTCAGTTGGGAGAGCGTCGGGCTAGTGATCCGAAGGAGCAGGTTCAAGTCCTGCGTTTGTTACAAATTTTTGAATTGTTTCTCACAAAGAATAACTCTTTGGAAAATTTTAGAGTTACGTATTCCTGGGATGTTGCCTTAATTTATGTTTATATATTTTATGATGCCGCTATAATAACAAATACTAAAAACAGAATAAAATAACTATTTAAGGGGGCTCCCACACAACAAACGTGATTTTTTGCCGGGGGGCTACCATACGATATGGAACCCTTCATGCGCGAGTCTGACTTGCACTTGGCTGATTTTTAAAAGTACCGATGAGCTCCGTTTTAAACCCCTATTTTAAATACAAGAAAAACATAAAAAAGGCATTTAGTTAGTAGAAGGACTATACCTATAACGTAACTTGGGTTCATCTGTACAAATCTTGTTATGAAACTATTATATGTAAAGTGCGAGAATCAGTCCTACGAGATGCAGCCTTATATCCTGCAGTCACAACAAAGTTATTATTGTTTTTTTGTATATTTTCTCATAACGAAAGTATTGAGTATTGGCTTAAAGTGGCATGCATTTATATTATCAACACGGTGACAAACAATTTGGACACCTTCAGGAAGTGCTTCAACAAGGAACTCAACAGTTCTAAGCACCGGAATAATCAATAAGTTGTTTAAATATTCAGATATTAACGACCTTTGGAATATCCACGGCCTTGATAAATATACCCACGAATATAAATCACGGACTATCAGACTATCAATTAATTACTTTTGAATATTCCTCTTGGAGTCATGGCATGAAAAGTCTATTTACAATATAAAATCTACTTACATACACATACAAGTTCATGTTGCATGTTGCATGTTCCTTTGCAAAGTTAATATCCAGACACATAACAGAGAGAACCCAGAGAGATTACAGATCTTCTGACTTCCGACTATGTACTTTTCTAAAAAATAAAAAATTTATAATTTGTGATTTGTTAAGTACAAAAGAATACCTTTTACGCATATTGTGCTATAAGAGGCGTATATGCTTATCATTATGAACAACTTTTACTATGAGTCTAAATGTGAAATTCTGAAGAAAATCAGCTGTTTAGTATATTTTTTTAGCTTTAGGAATATTCTCCTAAGCGACCTAGTGTTAAGTCCAAATATTATAAAGATACTTCGACTTTCAACCGCATAATATAACAAATTATTATGTAGAATTATAGAAACCACTATTTGTACAATCATTTGGTACCTATCTAGAATCTAATAATGTATTTATTTAACTAATTGAGATTCAGTGACCATTTTGCATTGAACAGCTGTTTTATTTTTCGTGATTTTGGGATTGGTCCGGTATAAAATGGTGACTGTTATGGTGATTACAATACAATGATATCCTATATTATATCTGCCGTCTAGAACAAAAATTGGGCAATTGTGACACACAACAAAATTTCCGATAAATAATACGTTAGGGCGACTGTACATTTTTTTGTGCTCTAATGTAGGTTGATTTTCTAAAAGAACCAATGAATATAAATCGAAAATCATTCAATTCTATTTACGTACACAAATTGTGAGTCTGTAACGGAAGTAATGGCTCAGAATCAAAGGAAATACTTTATGAAAATTATCAATATCTTGTATTTAACCTCAAAATGTCGTGTTATGCTCTTCAAGTATTACGGATTTATTTCGACGTTTACTCGTATTTCGTCTTTGAGATAAATTATATGGAAGGTAAAACATTGATTATTACTTTGTGTATTCTTCATCTCTTTTTCATTTCAGCTATGGGACGTCCACTGCTGGACATAGGCCCCCCTAAAGATCTCCAATAACTCAACTCCAATAAGACTTGCATCCAGGGTGATCCTGCGCGGTCTTGATGAGGTCATCCGTCCACGTACGTCTTTGTGGGTGAACGTCCTACGCTGCCGTTACGTGGTCTCTACTAGAGAACTTTACCACCTCAACGGTCATCAGTCCTTCGTGCTGTGTTCCCTGCCCACTGCCATTTCAACTTGCCAATCTGCTGGGCTATGTCGGTAACCTTTGTTCTTCTACGGATCTCTTCGTTCCTGATTTGATCTCTCAGCGAGACTCCGAGCATCCCTCCCCATAGCTCGTGGGGTTACTTGGCGCTTTTAATAAGGCCCATAGTGAGAGACCACATGCTTTATGCATTGAGACCTTTTAATACCTACTTACCATTTTTGTAGAATACATCCCTAATTTGTTATTACTCTGAATTGAAAAGAAGTAAGGTATTGCTTAGAACTGTGTACAGTCAGATCTTCACAATTTTTTAATACCAAGCACTTTAATACAGTTTTGTCTTTACATACATGCAATATAGTGTTATTAGTACTACAAACGTTTACAACACAGTTTTTATAACTCTGAATAATAAATAGTGAAATAAGTGTAAACGATACGAGTCAGTCGCTGACAAATTATGAGTGTTTTTCGAAGAATTCTAGTAATAGAAATAACACTGTAAACTTCACTTTTTTTTAAAGATTAATCGTCACTCATGAATTTCACTTTTTAAAATATACTTATATTTCTTAGAAGACTTTTGAATCAATGCTACATATGACTCTACTCAAAACGACAATAATCTAGAAGCCACTCTGAAATAAGATCTAGTTATCAATAAGTAAGGTGTTTCAGCGATAAATTTCCAACTAGTTTCACTATCAAAGTTTCAAGTACGCCCGTAGGTCCTTTAAAATTCAAACTGACGCGACGGCAGGTGAGGAATCTGCCACTTACTAAACGACGCAGGGTAGTAAAGTGAGGTATACCGCATCGTATCGTAAATCGTAAGACTTAAAGGATTAGCTAAAGTGGGCTCGTCTGATCTCTTCAAGATCCGATAACCTTTACGGTAGTTGAGATCGCGTTTAGGAAAGCTTCGAGTTGCTCCGGGTTGAGGTGACTGCCCACTAAAACGTAATGTACTTTGGCCGTACTACAAAAAAATATGACTGTTATCTTTATATTCAAAAGTAAGTAAGTACAAAACTTTGCTTACTGGAACGTTCTGACCCCAGCCAGCACTGTCGCGAACACCTTTAGCTTCTTGAAGTGCCGGTCAAAACGATGTCGTTTTTTGGTTTGGTATGATGAAATTGTAACCTTACACAGTTTAGTTATAAAGTCTTTTTTGTAGTGAGCGTTTAGATATTAGATTGTGAATCGTGATGTAATTATAAAGGTGAGATGCGGAAAAGTCGGGATTGTCAGGTTTTTCTAAATGCTTGGTCACATCGCATCAGTTGTTATGACGGTAGGTACTCTTTTGATGTTTATTCTGCTGTTGAGAAGGACTTGAATAATAATTTTTCGCAAAAAATCGCATCATCGACTTCCAACGCGTACAGAATTCGAATAATTAGCACGAAACGTTGTGACATCCATGTTCATTTTCGTTGATTTATCAAAAACGGCTAAGCCGATTTCAATAAAATTCAAATTAAACCACTTCGGAAGTATTTTTCTACGTCGCTTCACGGTTTGCGAAATTGTCGATGAACATACATAAAAAAAACTACATACAGACGAACATAGTACCTCCTGCTTTTTGGAAGTCTGTAAAAAGATCGCTGTTTACGACAAAACTTAACAATCGTTACAATAGTTTTTATCCCGTATTTAAAAATCTTCATTTAAAGTAATTATTGCATAGCAAAAATTAAGTGAGTTCTAATTTTTTTTACTTGTGATAATTTGTTGGAACAAAGCAATTATTTGTATAGATAGAACTGTGGTATTTAGTTTAAAATACTAACAATTAGATGCATATTTAATGACATAGTCTGTAACAAAGGTCACCTTTAAAACGTCTTTAGCTCAGAGCTCTTTTCCTTTTAAATTTCTCTTACAATTGAGAAAGCATTATTACTAAGATTAAAGTCATGTTCATCAACATTTGCATTAGCATTCTCATCAAACTACAGATGTAGAGTCAAAATGGCTCAGATATTGTGACTCAATAAATATAGTCCATTGTATTCTGTTTGATTCCATTCTGGGAAATGGGAAATTTTCACAATGAAATAGCAAAAATGTTGTTCCAAAATAGCCGGTATAGCCTAGTTTATTTTAGGCGATTATTTGTGAATAGCCCGATGCCGCTGTCGCTAAACTATCTTACAAAAATACCTAGAAGTATAATAATCGTCCTACGTATTGGCTTCTATTCTATTTATTTGTTAAGAAGCTTAAATCTAATAGTAATTGATTCCTTGATATTTATAAGCAATAATATTTATAGAAAATGATACTTATAAGCAATAATATTATTATTAGCTTATAAGTTCTTTATTAAACTCAGGCTTGTTTACTAGATACTATCAAAGCTTATTTTGTTGATTTACGATCTTATCAATGACAGAACGCCATCTATCGATATCATATTTTCGTTGCCGAATAACCAATTCTCAATATACTTAAATAAAAACAAATTTCCATCTGTTTTAATCATTAAGTACATTTCAATATTCGTTCGAATGTATTCTCTACTAGGTACTTGTACTTTATAAACGAAATAAAAAATAATGTTCTGCAGATTTTAAAGCGAAAAAGAGGCCAAAATTGATTTTGTAGTTCTTGGCACGAGTACAAACATAGAGATTTTAGTAGTACGTATAATCGTTTACATTCGAATAATTTAATTTACAATACAATTTTGAGGGTCCTGGATTCGACCAATGTTTGAAGGACATGATAAATATCCAATAGGACTCTAAATTTTAGTTGTCTCTGTCTTTCTAAATGTTTAGTGATATTTTTAAGATAGAAAAGCCACAAGTATAAACCTTTGAAATAAAGAAGCTTATTTTTTTAAATAACTTAGTTACGTTTCACATCCTAAGATCAATAAATGTGTAGTTTTATTATGTTTGAAAATGTAATACCATTGAAAAAAATGTGAGTACAGTGGATCTTTAAAACAGCTCATTTAGAAATATAGTGTTCAAAAACGAGGTCATGCGTCGTGAATAAATGGTTGAAAATAACACCCTTCATGAGTGGCACGTTAAAAACTGTTAGATTAATCTTCGAGGCAAAAAGGATCAGGTGCACCTCTCTGTGTCTGTGTACGTAACGTGAAAAAAAAAGAGCAGCATTTTGCCGTTTTTTCTTTGTTTGCTGTACTGATGTGTTTAAAATTATCTACGGGTAAATGCCTTTTTAAAACATTGTTAGTATTGGCAGTGTTGCTATCTCAAATAATTTTATGATTATCTTTTAACAGAAAAGCGGATTTCTTTTGTTTGGCATAAAATTTAATGTCATAACTACTAAGTCTTTTCATAATTTTACTGTGGTTAATAACACATTAGCTAAACCAGGTTCAATATTAATGTTTTTTATAGCTTTATATATAATTGTAAAATATTGTTCTCCTTGTTTACGAGTATTTTTCATTCAACTATATTTTAGTAAGCTTAGATTTCTCAATTTAAGCTTACAAAATAAATATATTGAGCTGCGTAGCATCATGATATAATATTAATTGCTCATAAAAATGTACAGACAACATTACTGTCATAACCTTAGCCTTTCTAAACAGTAAATTAATTCATGTCATATTTATGCTCACACATTATAAAACTTGCATGAGGCAATCTAATTGGCCTATTATTAATAAAACAGAAAACCGCGAAAGCAAATGTTCAGCTTGACAATGTCTCCGACTTATGTCGGGGAAGTACAAGAGGAACAACAAAAAAAAACAGTAAATTTTAAAATTTACGATATCTCAGTCGATAAAAATAATGTTATACATTATCTTACTGTTCTATATTCTCTTACTATTCTACCTAGGCATGTTCCCCTACATACGAATAGATTCGTCATGTACACATATCGTGACCTACTATAACGGACGAACAAATGGTTCCAAAGCAAATAGACTTTAATGAGCAAAATGGAGTGTATCCCATCTGGCCCGGTGACTTGGCCCGGCGCCGGGCCACATGGGAAAGAAAAGTTTTATCTGGCCCGGTGATATATTTACCGGGCCAGATGACACAAGTCAAGTGCCATCTGGCCCGGTAAGGGGAGAAAAGAGGATACGCCTTGTAACTCAACTTTCCTAGATTTGGTCACAAAACAGGTATGGGATGCTCTTCCAAACTCAAACGCCGTTCTAAACCGATCGCAGGGAAAAAAGCCATCCATCAGCCATAAGAAGTCCACTGCTGGACATAGGCCTCCCCTATGGATCTCCAATAAGACCGGTTGGAAGCGGCTTGCATCTAGCGTGATCCTGCGGTCTTAATGAGGTCATCCGTCCACCTTAGGGAAAAAAGCAACTAAGGCATAAACAAAATAGCAACATTAGGTGACTCCTGCTGAATTTCCTTGTGATATAGAAAGTATCGGAATTGATTTTTTTAACATTAAAATGGGTAATCAGTTTTTGGTACTTTTTATGGAACAAGTTTAAAATAATTTAAAATGCGTCAAATGTATAATTAAAAACAAAAATACTCATTTAGTTCTTTTCTAATTTTAAGACGATTTGTAAGCAAAATATTGGTATGATTGTCTTGAATTTTACTACTGGTTTGAAAGTAGCGGTTAGTAGAAATAGGACTTTTCATACTTTACCATTTGTCCCAGTTTGCATTTAATTGAATTATTTATTAATCATGAAGTCTATTAACGTTATTTTAATTTTATTTGTGGCTTAATAAAATAAATATTCTTGTGAGCAAAACATTCGACACCACTTTAAATACTTTTTGAAGTTAAATCATTACAAACTTGCGGGACACTGGAAAAATACGAAATGGCAGGAAAAAAAGAATTCTTTAAAAATTTACTGAATTTAACTATCAGTCAAGGTTATCTATTTCAGGCTGAGTTTTATGACAGAAGTTGATATCGCGTCCAAAGAAATTGATCGCGTCATTCACAATAAAAACTAATTATTGTGTACTAAGCAGTTTGATTTAGGTTTGAAGATATTTATTATCATAAAGACAAACAGTTTGTCACTTACATGATAACATAATTACAAAATATTTTACAATTTTAGTCGTACCTATAATTATCAAAATAAATTAACTAATTGAACATATAATAACATAATACAGACTTACTTCACACTTCTTTTCTTTTAGTTATAACAGTAACGACACATGTTCTATGATTTATTCGGCTAAGGTTTTTTTAAAGGCATGAAGGGAGTTAACTTTTTTTATTTGTGAGGGTAGTGAGTTATAAAGTCTGGCACCTTCAGTTGTGAGCATTGTCGTAATTTGTTCGATGTCTTGGAATGACGATATAGCTCGCTCGGCGAGTTCGGCGGTTAACAACATTTTTTTGTTTTGTAAACATTGTTAGTGTGAATAGTTTTAGTTAAAGTTTTTCGAATAAAGATACATGTGTTATATTTGTATAGTTGTTTTATGTTCATTATTTTAGTTGCTGAATAAATTTTCTTAGTTGGAGTTAGGTAGTCGTAGTTGAAAATGGTTTAATGATTTTGTTCTGCAATCTTTGTAATTTACACATTCTCGTTTTAGCAGCTCATCCCCAAATCTCGATAAGGTATAGAAGATGTGGTTTAACTAGGGCGTTGTAGATTGTAGTTAGCTTGGCGTAGTTTAAGGCTTCGTATTGTGAGTACATTTTCGGTTTTGTGAGTATATTGATTTATAAGTTCAATCCCTTTCATCGATGCATGTAGTTAGTATTTCACAAATTACAAGGCGTATCCTCTTTTCTCCCCTTACCGGGCCAGATGGCACTTGATTTGTGTCATCTGGCCCGGTAAATATATCACCGGGCCAGATAAAACTTTTCTTTCCCATGTGGCCCGGCGCCGGGCCAAGTCACCGGGCCAGATGGGATACACTCGCAAAATGTCCATGATCCCAGATAAATATTGTCAAGCCCCTTCCAGTACGGCGTATCCATAGGAAGGAGATATACCTACTCGTGTATGTGTAATGAAATACCGAGGCCAGAAAGGAATGTCAAATGGGAGCAAACCAAAGGGCCTGGGGCTCTTTCGAATATTAATGTTTATTCTACTAAATAAACTTGCACTTCGGCTAGTGTTTATGTAAATGTAATGGGAATCCACGGGAATGTTCAGGATGATGAATTAATATTATGCTATGAGTTATGAAGCATGGGAAAGGGCCGTTGTATGGGGTTTATCCCTAATTGGAAAATATGTGAGTAAGTAGGTGAGGTGTGTGCGCAAAAATGAACCTTAATAAGTATTGATATGACGGAATGGTACTTGAGGGGTGAGGAAAATGGTTAAAACAGTAAATGAACCACTTTCTTCAGAGCCTGAATCATTATTAATTGATTGACTGTTGCCTAGTGTAAAGTTGATGAAATGCATGATATAGTTTTCGGTAATAACTAAATTCGTGAGTTGTAAAACTATTTACGGGGTCATGGGTATTAAACGCAAAACCCTTTTAGAGCAGGTCTAGTGAATCTAGACAAACAACTTTTGTTCTAGGACTTTTGGAAAATCTCGAAGAAAAAATCAGCTTTTTCATACAAGAAGTTCGTCAACGTGCGAATTTTCAAAAGTCGTATTACAAAATTGTTTGTCTAGATGTACTAGACCCGGCCTTAAAAGGTTTTATGTTTAATACCTATAACCTTGTATAACTAAATAATTTTGAAGAAACTAATAAAAAACAAATACAAATGTAATAGGACTTCCGGACTAGAAACCCTTAAACACAAAGCATAGCCTGAAATCAAGCCAATTTTAAGCGGTTTTAAGAGTATTGCAGATCGATAGAAGACGCCTATGTGATGTGGCCTAAGTGTAGCTTATGGTTATTTCAAGTCGAAAGTATAAATGTTGCATTGAGGGCAACAATGTCCGTACCTAAAACCCTCAATTAATATTTATATATTTGAAAACGCAAGTGAGTATGTACCTACATAATGTTTCAATAATTCTTCATAACAATGACTTCATAGAAATAACGCTTTGATCTTAAAATATATCTATTATTTATTACTCAAAATAAAGCTGTCAGAAACCTATTTTTCCATCACACAAAAATACGTAGCTTAAATAAAGAAAGCCGAATGAATTGAAGCAATATGTTTGCTTAATTTACAAAAATTGACAGCTTACATTCATATATTACATGAATGTTATGACACATATTTATGCAGACAGGGTGTCACCAACCGATTGAGTTATTTGAATTTGTACTGATTTGTATAGCCTTTGCAACTGGTAATAAAAATCAAATGAATAAACCATCAGTAAAAACAGAAATAAGCTTTTCAATCATAGGTCCATACCAAAAGTCGAAACGACTTATCGAATAACTTCCGCAAATTCTAACAAAACGAGCCGTGTTCAGGAAAAGCATGTAAGGCTCAAAATATACCGGAACAATTTTATCAAATCATGAATGTTTCATAAAATGCAAAAGTTTGTTTCTATCAACTTAGCGCTTTAGTGGCTACTCGTAATATAATTTTTAATAGTCGCGCCGGACAGTCAGGAGAAGAACTCCAGATTTAGAACCGCCATACATATTTTCATCTAACGCAGTATAAATCTGCTTAGTGAAATTAAGTTTCAACAGAAATAATGCAAAAATGTATCGAGCTTAGGCCTTGTAACAATATTCAATTATTTGTTTTACAAATTTATTTTCCTATTATTTTCTTTAGTAACAATCTGCTTTTCAAGGAATATAATGTTTTAGGATCTTATTATCACTTAACATTGCTTGTAAATATGGCGGCGTGATGGCAGCCTTGAACAAAAATCAAATTGTTTTTGGAATATGAAATTCCAAAAAATGTATCATTAAATACAGTTCTGTGAATTTGTTTACCATATTCATCGACTTGGCATTTTTTTCAGTTTTACAAAGTCAGGGCCTACTTTTCAAGATCTTCTTTATGTGAATAATTTAGATAATATTGCAGTTGTTCTACAAACACTTTTGAGTGATAGCAAACCTCAAAGTTGTGTACTTGTGTGTGCGTAAGTTAGTAGCGTCGCTTAGTGAAGTCAATAGTCTTGTCTTTTTTTACGTCGGAGTGAATTTTCCTGCTTTTAACAAGTTTTTTACCTATAATATCCAAAAGTTTTGCGTTGCCTGCTGCGGTTGATCAGGAATTTTGCATTAATATTAAATAGGATAAACAAGCTTATCTAATAGGTTTGTATAGTCACTATTTATTACATTCTTTTATTTCCATAGAAGTTATTATAGCATTGTTTGACTAGGTATCTTTTAGCAACCACCAAAGTTTGCGACGTACGGCAATACGGTCAATCTTCAGACTTCAGTCAGCACATTGAGCGTTGTACCTATATCATGGGTGCTCAGATGACATGTTCATAAATCATTTATTCTTGCGCATATGGGTACAACCAAGATCTTACAGAAAAAAATAAAAAAGAGCCGCCATATCCGACCTTTAGGCATGCAAAGAAATCATTGGACAAATAATGCATTTTAAAGAAGTACTAACAAATTGATCGAATATAAAACGAGTTCACATAATAGGTATCTGCACAAAATACAATTAAACAATTTGATTATCATTTTAGCCTAAAGTATGTCAAAGATAACATTCTCATTTATAATGTTAGGAATAAAATAATATAATGTCAAGTTGGGATTTTCGTCAACAACTAATATAAGTAATTAAAAATTAAAATTTGTCATTCAAGTATTCATCAAAATCATAATAAGGTTTATCTTGTAGAAAACATTTAAGTTTATATTTGAAAACATGAGTCGATTTAATCTCAATTAAAGTTCTGGGTAGATGATTATAAATTAGAGGAAGCATGCATATATAACACTATTGTTTAGTAATGCTGTTTGATTTGAAGGCATTGCCAATTTTTGTTTACGACGTTGTGACTGTAAATTGCTATATAGATGTAAGTTGTTCCGTACAAACATTATACATTCAAATATGTAAAAACAGGGCAGGGTTAAAATTTTGAGACGTTGAAAGTGAGTGAAAAGTGTTAAATTGTTAATCCCACTTGATTTAACCATTTACCCATGTTAGAGGTTTAGAAGGCCTTGGAAAATCTTCCAAGCTGCTGTCAAATTTGTCAAATAAGTATTAAGTTAAGAGTTGACGTTCCTTGCCTAAAAATCAGACAGTAACCACCGAATCGAGATATTTGTTCCAATACAAATATTAATAAAATTGCTATACCCTTATTATCATTATTATCATATGTATAACTATACAAAACATGTTAACTAAGAACCGCATGTAAATTTCATATGTTGCAATAAACGATTAGAATTAGAATTTAAATATTTGTCATGTCTCTTTGTACCTCGTTTTATATTAAATCGATGCATCTTTTTCAGATTTATCGATGGACCACATCATCCCTCTCGTAACTCTGTGTTTGAAGGCCTCTAACAGCTAAGGCGGCTTAAAACTCTGTCACCTATCACCTATTTAAAGCTAGAATACAATTTCAATACTGTGATAACAATATGACAAATACGATTTACCAATCCTCGAAGCAGTAAATCGTATAGTTTACCTAGTCCATCCATCCATCCATCCATCAGCCATAAGAAGTCCACTGCTGGACATAGGCCTCCCCTATGGATCTCCAATAAGACCGGTTGGAAGCGGCTTGCATCCAGCGCGATCCTGCGGTCTTAATGAGGTCATCCGTCCACCTTGTGGGTGGACGTCCTACGCTGCGCTTGCCGGTACGTGGTCTCCACTCGAGAACTTTCCGACCCCATCGGTCATCAGTCCTCCGCGCTATGTGCCCTGCCCATTGCCATTTCAACTTGCCAATCCGTTGGGCTATGTCGGCAACTTTGGTTCTTCTACGGATCTCCTCATTTCTGATTCGATCTCGCAGAGAGACTCCGAGCATAGCCCTCTCCATAGCTCGTTGGGCTACTTGGAGCTTACCAATAAGGCCCATAGTGAGAGACCACGTTTCTGTGCCATAAGTCATCACTGGCAACACACACTGGTCGAAAACTTTCGACTTGAGGCACTGAGGTATGTCGGACGAGAAGACGCTACGCAATTTTCCGAACGCTGCCCAGCCGAGTTGGATTCGGCGATTGGCCTCTTTCTTGAAGTCGGACCTACCTAACTGGACTACTTGTCCTAGGTAGACGTACGAGTCAACGACTTCAAGAACCGAGTTCCCAACAGAGATCGGGGTGGGTACAACATGGGAATTACACATAACTTTCGTCTTGTCCATGTTCATCTTAAGACCCACCTGTTGAGAAACCCGATTGAGGCCTTCGAGCATCGTGCTGAGCTCTTCCATCGATTTTGCCATGACTACTATATCGTCGGCAAACCGAAGGTGAGTGAGGTATTCGCCATTGACATTGATGCTGAACCCTTTCCATTCCAGGAGCTTGAAGGCGTTCTCCAAAGTAGCCGTAAACAGTTTCGGAAAAATAATTACGTCTCCCTGTCTTACGCCTCTTTTTAAAGGGATCGCCTTGGAGCTCTCTTCCTGTACTCGGACCGACATAGTGGCGTTATTATACAAGCACTTCAACACTTCGATGTACCGATAGTCAATACGGCATCGTTGGAGAGACTCGAGCACAGCCCAAGTCTCGACCGAATCAAAGGCTTTCTCATAGTCCACAAACGCTAAGCAAAGTGGCAAGTTATACTCTTCGGTCTTCTGTATAACCTGCCGTAGCGTATGAATGTGGTCCATGGTACTAAAGCCCTTTCGGAAACCGGCTTGTTCGGAAGGCTGGAAGTCATCAAGCCTGCGCTCGAGACGATTCGTAATGACCCTTGAAAACAGCTTATAAACATGGCTCAGAAGCGAGATGGGTCTGTAGTTCTTCAATAAGGTGTTGTCACCTTTCTTGAAAAACAACACCACCACGCTTCTGTTCCATGCTTCTGGCGTGATGCCCTCGAGGACGACGGTGTTAAAAAGCTTCTGGAGGACTTTTAGTACAGGTGTTCCACCCGCTCTCAGAAGCTCTGATGTGATACCGTCATCACCCGGCGCCTTGTTGTTCTTAAGCTGATTCAGGGCCATTCTAATCTCGTACAGGCTGATGTCTGGGATATCTTCGGTGAAGTGTCGGGTCAGCTTGGCTCTTGGATCTTTGGCCGCGCTGCTAACAGGCTTAGCGACCGAAGCGTATAACTGTCCATAGAACCTTTCGATCTCCTCTAATACCTCTGCCTTGGTCGACGCTAAACTTCCATCTTCTCTCTTCAGCTTTGTCAATTGGCTTTGTCCAATAGACAAATCTCTTGCGAACACTTTGGAGCCTTTGTTCCGCTCTATTGTCTTTTTAATATGTTTAGTATTAAAAAGACGGATGTCGTGCCGCAAGGATTTCGAAATTTGTCTATTGAGACGCCTATATGACTTTGCATCATCGGAAGACTGCAATCTTAGCGAGCGTCGTTCGGCCATGAGATTTACAGTGTGATCGGAGAATTTCTGCGGTTTATTTGAACGGCGGGGTCCAAAGAACTTAGCACCCACCGTTTGGACAGTTTCTACGAGCCCGTTGTTTATCTCGTCCACCGACGCAAGGTTCTCTAGGCAAGCAAAACGATTCGAGAGCTCGAGCTGAAAGTCCTCGGGGTTTTGGATATGTTCACGAGTAGGTCGGAGCGTGGACTTCATCAGGCGGGACCTTTCGAGCTTAACATTAATATCTAATGTGCCTCGTACAATTCTGTGATCGCTGCCGGTTTTCACCCTGTGGATCACGGAGACATCATTAAATATTCGTCTCTCGGTGGTCATGATGAAGTCTATCTCGTTTTTCGTGGAACCATCAGGGCTCATCCAGGTCCATTTCCTGTGAGGCGGCTTCTGGAAGAAAGAGTTCATCATAAAGAGTTCCTCTCTCTCCAGAAAGTCAGCCAGCCTCTGGCCCCTAGGGTTTCGTTGCCCATATCCAAATTGCCCCACCCTCAGCTCATCGTCGTTTTTTCTGCCCAACCTTGCGTTGAAGTCCCCCATAACAACAGTGAAGTGGGTCTTAGACATATGAATGGCCCGACTTACGTCCTCATACATAGTCTCCACCTCATCATCTGGGTGTGACGATGTCGGTGCGTATACCTGAATGACCTTCAGCGAATACCTCTTGGATATTCTGAGTATTAGGTATACCACCCTGCTCGACACACTTTCGATGGTAATAATGTTGTTGGTGAGGGACTTGTGAACGAGAAAGCCAACACCACCTTGGGGCCGTTGGTCACCTTCCCGGTAGTAAAGCAGGTTGCCGGATTTTAAGGTTATCGTGTCCTCCCCCTCTCTACGGACTTCAGACAACCCCACAATATCCCAACGCAACCTACTCAACTCTTCTTCCAGCTCAGCAATCTTCTCGTCAGTCCTCAACGTGCGCACGTTGTGTGTTACCAGGGCCAGTCGTCGTTTACGGGAGTGGTAGCCGGGCGTCTGCCAGCGATTCTTAGCACCCCCTTCTCCGCCGTTACCGGGGCCGCTACCGTAGCCCCGGGCTAGCGAAGCTGCTGGGGACTGGGGGCCTGGTCTTTTTGTTTGTTCCATATTGGGTATTTGCCCGTAATCGCCGCGCTGGGCAAGCGTGGTGGCGATCGCAGAAACGTAGCTTCGCGACAGGGATGCTGCTCCCCATCCCTGCCCTGTGCCATTTTAGCTACGTTTTTATTTGAATGGTTATACCGCCATTAGTCGGTTCCGCTGTACCTACTCTACACGTACCTTTACCTAGCTTTACCTAGTACACTACGAAAATTATTATTATTCTATACATCCTACCGCGGCCCAAATATTGACTAGTGAATAATTGATACCCACAGCCAATCATGAAATATTGATCGTCGTGTGTGATTCTACCCTTCTCACCTCTGTATAGTACAAGACATCAACATAGTGAAATATAGACGAGAAGCCTAGAGAAATACATAATATTTGCTGTTTGACACCGATAGCTTTAAGTAGTAGTTATACTCTTTCACATATCATATTATAATTATATGTCATACATTTTTTAGGGTTCCGTACCCAAAGGGTAAAAACGGGACCCTACTACTAAGACTTCGATGTCCGTCTTTCCGTCTGTCCGTCTGTCTGTCTGTCACCGGGCTGTATCTCATGAACCGTGATAGCTAGGCAGCTGAAATTTTTACAGATGATGTAAGTATTTCTGTTGCCGCTATAACAGCAAAATAAAAACAGAATAAAATAAATATTTAAGGGGGGCTCCCATACAGCAAACGTGATTATTAGGAGTTTTTTGCTCGCTATTAATAACGGCATGAAAGTTTCAATGCGTTCGGTGAATTCTGACCATTACTTCTTGATCGATGGCGTGTCTCCGATTTCCTGGTATAATCTAATCACTTTGTGGAATCGAAGTGAGTATTCATTTGCCGAGAAAAAGTTTTTAGAGAAATTACTAAGTCCTAAGTAATGGTTGGTATTTCTATTTCTAAGTGGTATTAGTAGTAACGAGTACACGTGTAGAGTAGGTATTGGACAAAGTAAATTTTGTATATTTTTATAAGATATTTTAGCCGTTCAGCGTGGGAATACAGCCAGCGTTCTTGGCACCCTACCACACGGACACAGTATCTGTTTCGATTTTTAGCCGCTGTTTATTTATTAATTTTATTCTGTAAATAGGTAGGTTTTATATTTTTGGCGCATTTGTATATATTAGGTAGTTTAGAATTATATTATAGTATGTATTAGGTAATTTAGAATTATATTTCAATGTTTTTTAAGTTAAAAGATATTGATGAGTTCCGTAGCAAGTACAACAGAAATCTTAGCAAAAAATGTATTACTAAAATTCTTAAAATTTAATTGTTACTTTCGTTACGGTTTGCGTATACGTAGATTAACGAATTCTTTTACTAACGTCTTACATGTTACGCAATCATAAAAAATGCCAAGTCATGTACGTAATTAATATTTTTTAAATTGTTTTTGACATGAAAGACTTTTTATGTTACAAACAAAAAAACTGTAAACCAAACTAGAAGTAAGAGATATGAAAAAAGAAAATTAGGCAGACTGGTTTGTAGCTAAACATTACGCATTATACCTACAGAAAGGCAAATAAATACTCATATACTTCCGTAGGTAGGTACTTAACATAATTTAAACGCATACAGTGAAATAAACAAGTATTTTTAAACTGATGAAATAATGAAAATAAAGTGATGAAGTAATGAAATAAACACGTTTTTTTTTAAAATGTCACACTAAAGATTTTGTTTTCATAATTTTACCAATAAAACAGAAAATACACATTACTTGTTTTGTAAAGCGGTTTTGCTATTATTACAGTTTATGTAGAAACATAATTTCACATCGTACCTATTAAGTATGTAAAAAATATCGCGGCAATATAAACAAAAATAGGTTTAGAAATTATTTTTCTACATTCTTTTGTAGCTTTTTTGCTTGCCATTTTTGTTTCTTTAGAAAATATATGGTACAATATCTGGGCTCTGTAACTCCACAGATAAATCTTAATATAAATTGAACATAATTATCTGCTAAGAAAGAGTCTGACTCGCACACGAAGGGTTCCGTACTGTATGGGAGCACCCTTATTTTTTTTTAAATTTAATTATTTATTATTAAAGTAAGCATGCAGTTAAATATTCTGTGAATATTTCAAGCATCTACCTGTTACCATTATTGATATCGAGCGAAAAACGGCTAAAAATTTAGATTTGTTGTATGGGAGCCCCCCCTTGAATATTATTTTTATTCTATTTTTAGTATTTGTTTCTAAAGCAGCAACAGAAATACATCATCTGTGAAAATTTCAGCTTTCTAGCTATAGCGGTTCATGAGATACAGCCTGGAGACAGATGTACAGACGGACAGACGGACAGCGGAGTCTTAGTAATAGGGTCCCGTTTTTACCCTTTGGGTACGGAACCCTAAAAATGGAAATATAGTAATACACGTCAACATTTTTGGATTCAGGTTAAAATATCTCTTAACAGCGTTACTATATAACGCACCTGCATTTACTACGCTATGATTGATGGGAGCAAAATGTCGGAAATTGAATATTTTTGATTGGTGCAAGGAATGAATGTTCCCCGGATGTTTTCCCGGTTCAAGGACCGCGCACAATACGGGTGTCAAACCACGTTCCTAACAAGAACCGTACGAGGCGTATAAAAGTGATCGTTTATCAACGTCTGCGCGATTCATACACAGTCTTCACACAACCAATATCCCGTATATATAATTAATGGTCGCATTGATTTATTATGAAAATAAATGTATCGGGATAAACCGTATTGGTGCGATGTATGAACCAGTGACTGAAGTTGGCTTATTTTCAGATTAGGATTGATTAGGATTATAAAATTAGATTTTTATAATTGTTAAATTCAAGTAATTCTAAAAAATCTATCCATGTATTGGCTTCATAGATTAACTGATCCTGTCTGTTTAAAAGTTAAAAAGTTGTTTCATAAGTTCAGAACTGTTATGACAAACTGGAAACGTAACTCTTGTCACTGATATAGTAACTTAACTAGGTCCAGAAACAGTATAGGTACTTAGCCATTTTCGGCCTTCAATTTTCGTGACATTATTCGTACAACAAAGTTCATATAAGTACCTACGTTGTTAATACAATTGTTTTACTAGACTAATGTCCTCAAAGACGATGAAAATTTTGAAAATTTGGTGCAATCGCAGGATTTGAACCTGCATCCTGCATCTTATGGAACACCGGTCCAGACGCTTTATGCAATTAAGCTAGATCGCTTACGCTCACGCCAAATTCATGAAGTGTTTATCTGTTTTTATCAACTTTACAGCGTTTAGTTAGTCTATTCCTACATACTATTTTCACTTTTGTCGTAAAAAATCTTTTAATTTAAACCATCTCCACTAATTATTTAATTCTATATTAAAACTGTATCTTTAGAGCAAAGCTTACTAATAGGTTAAATAATATGTAAATGACTAATCGCACCAAAAAGTATAGTTTCATACTAAATTCAAACGTACAATGTCCCATATTATAACGTATATACTCTCTACTATGTGACTACTAGCTTGACTTGTGATTGTTTATTTCTCAAAATTATCTCATGTAACTTCAGTCACTGTATTTCTCTGCACAAAAGACGTGCCTTTCATTGTTACCATGTTATTTATTGTGATGGCGTTCGCATTGCTGCCGACTGTTTGTATTCCGTACGCACTATATATCGGCTCTACACTTGTGAATTGACGAAGACTTTGTTACAGCTTGTCCGGGACATTTTCCGACTTAAAAATTGCAAAAAAACTTTTTCCTTATTTCATAATATACAGGAAATACAATTATCATCATCTTCTTGCCCTCTTATTCCACTAGGTGGGGTCGGCACAGCACGTTTCCTTTCGCCACTTCACTAAACGACATTAAAAATAAGAAAAATCAGAAATGTCGAAAGGAGCTCATCTCTAGGTACCTAATACTCGTGCTTGTTTTAAAATGAGCCCTTTTATTTGAGAACAGGTAATACAAAAATATAGATAACTAATAATTATTTTTCTCCAATCGACATCATTACAATCTACATAAACAAAATTCGAATAGTTTGCTCGAATCGATGCACCTATGCCAGATTTTTTACATTATTGTTGCTTTCAACTAATTTCAATAGAATTTAATGTAAGCTACCTCTGAAGTATGATCTGTCAAACAAAAAAAAAATACTACCAAAATCGGTTCAAAATTGGCCGAGAAATCTCGTAACAAATGTTCCAAGAAAAAATAAACAGTCGAATTGAGAACCTCCTATTTGAAATCGGTCAAAAATAGGGAGCAAGAGAAAAATAATGAAAGGGATGCTGCACGTGAGAGCGTGAGACGGAGAACAAAACACGGATTAAAAAAGGCACCTGTAAACACATGAGTATGTTATAAATAATAATAATAAGGCCTTTTAATAGTCCACTTTTGAACGAATAGTGATTACGTGAATACTCGTATATTATACGAGTATTTATCACGCTAACCTAGTGTGGGTTGGTGAATTCACGTACGGCTTCAAATTGTTTCTTTAGACGAATGTAGGTTTTTCCACGAAGTTTATTTTTAACCTTCACCGAAAAGTCAATGGTGTGAAAAATTCGTAAATAAGTTCCAAAGAACTCATAAGTCTGTACTAATGAGTTCGTTGGAATTCATAAACGGATATGCTCATTATTATGTTATTATTATGACCAATAAGCGGATTATTCACGCCATTCAATTTTCGGTGTAGGAAATAATCGTGAGGCAATTTGCGTATGTCAGCTAAAGAAGAAATTTGATGGTGCATTTAATTCACGTACCTGTATTAGGCTATGATGGATCTAGATCCCGGATATAAATCCTAATCATCCGAGATATAAACAGAAATAAAAAATGGGTAGTCGAAGAGGTGTTCTACATTTAAAATCAAATGACTAATATTAAGATTTTTCAACGTCATTAACGTCATTGTCAACTTTATTACAAATGTAATTATTATTTATTGTATTCCAGTTTGATTTCTATGATATTTTAAAAAGTATTTTGACATGTAATTTTACTTTGTTATGAATAAATGACTATGACTCTAAATCCACAACTTCAATCCAATCCAAAAATATAGTCAAATAAGCAATGTTGTTCATCTTTACCTTTATAAATAAATTGAATTTTAATTTGCATGATCGGGTAGAGTAAGAAAAGAGACAGATAATTCTCTATTTTCATATAAACCGACTACAAAAATAAGGTTCTTAATTTGACTGTTCTCGTACCTTTTTTCTTTGTGTATGCTATTCGATTATTCCACCAGTAATTATGAAGTGATTTTGATGGTTTTTTTTTATTATTTGATAGACCGTACTTTAGAGAGGGTCTTCTTTAAAGTTAAAGAAATTTGTTAATTATTTTATTTATAGAAATTTAGAGAATTTTTTGGGGTTTTTACAAAAATCAACAATAATTTAAAAATGACAATGGTACATCAATTCGAGCGAACTAGTGTCCTTTACATTGAATATTTTTATTTATACAGATTTTAATTTAGACACGTCTGTGTGGTTTTTGGACAGAAGTTAATTTTAGACACGAGTCATTGAATAGAAATACACACCACAAATACAAAACAAATGCTTGTATGTGAAGAAATAAATATTCCATCAAATATCCAGCTATGCAAGTAGATTTAGTATTTATATTTTCTTGAGTTGATTCTATGAGCGACTTACACATACTAAAGGCACAGAAAATCTTGTGAAAAAAGTTATTGATTAAAAAAAGGTTGGCTACTTATTTTTTGTTGAGATATGTACTTTTATTAACATGCTGTACTAATTAAGACACGGACGTAAGCTTACTTTGAAATATGGAGGGTTCAAATTCTTTGAAAGTGAGATAGTTTTATCTAAAAGTGAACCTGATGCACCGTCATGCACCTGAGTGTCGAGTGGGAGTTTTGAAAATCAAAACGAATTGTCACGTTGACCGGAAGCGTCGAGCGCACCCTCGAGCACATATTTGAGCCAATCACAGACGTTGACGCGCTTGTATTCGATTGGTTTAGTACTCGTTACAATAAAATACAATTTATTTATTGTTTACGTACATTATCGGTAAAAAAAACTCACACTTAGTTATTCAGTTTTCTCTACGTGGCACAAGATAGCACTGTATCATAATATCCATAGAAATCAGATAAGACGTAAACGTGATGGAACTAAGGAATTTTACTCTTAAAATATCTACATAGTTAGTAACGTGAAAAGTAGAAAATTTAACCATGATACATAACATTTAGTCACCTCGTAGCACTTTGTAGCGCGCTCGTAGCACCGTAGCACCGTAGAAACGTAGCAAATCTTCGTAGCACTGCACTGTTGCAGTAAAACCGTAGCATTTGGCAATTCAGCTGATACTATTTTCTTGAGTGCTAAAATGGCGTAACGTTTTAGATTAAAATGTTTTTCTGTTTACTTTATGTTACTGTTAACTTATGAATTCAATTTAAATGGCTTGACTTATGTTTTGGAATGCTAAGTCACTGCGACCTAAACCTAGAAACCTAACCGTAACCTAGAGCTTTTATGCCGCCTGAAGGCCTCTGAAATGGTTAAATGGTCAAAACAACGGATGCCTAAAATTAAACGTGTCATACGACCCACGGTAGCATTCAGTTGTAAAATGTAAATTTGTATATAAATTTCATATGTAAATTTCATATGTTGCAATAAATTATTTGACTTTGACTTTTACTCTGAAATGCCACCTGCGGATACGCATTCGAAGACTTACACGAAATCATACAAATGTGAGCCATTGGTAAAATATTGTTATTGTCTTACGAGTAATTTCAGTGATTAAACTTCTACACCTGGACATAAAACAAATTAATAAATACAAGTAAAGGCTTTGTTTCCCAATATTTACAAAGTTTGAAACATTCCAATACATAAAATATAATAAAAATCAAGCAATCTGAAAATGGTGATATAATTTTAAAGTATGTACTAAAAACAAACACTAGCATTGGGTCACCCATTTTTGGGCGAAAGCCTCTTTCATCACTTTGCAGTGTTCTATTTCTTTAGCCTGATGAGTCTATGCCAGTCCAGCCATCTGGCAGATATCGTCTCTCCAGCGCCATCAAAGACGTTCCGACACCTGGACATTGATTTCCATTATTGATATCCAGTAAAACCAGTTAGAAGATCCCTAGCAACACAAAGTCACAAATTTAGTAAGCAAAGTCACAAACTTAATAACTTTACTCTAGGTCTAAAATACGCCCCACTATATTAAAATTAGTCATAAAGGTCCCGTATTAAACCAGCACTCTCTACTTTACTGCCGTGTCTCACTTGGCTGCCCATTATTTACGCTTTTATCTCAAAGTACTCGTACATTCGACCACTAAAGTTTACAACATCGGAACGACATCTTTATTGCTGCGTTATAGTGGAGCTATTTCCTGACTCCTGTACTGTACTGTGATGTTCAACGGGCAGCTGTACTGTATTGTTCAACTAAAGTGTCGCTTAAAAGCTTGTATAAATGAACAATTTTCCTTGTAGTCTTGACACAATTTGAAACGAACATCCTTTGATTACTAGCAGCTGTGTAAGATCAAAAGATAGATAGATATAACTCTTTATTGTGTGCACTAATACTATTAAGTACAGCAGAAGTTACAAAGTAGATATATCTTACATTAGTGCCAAAAATGACGACCTTATCGCTAACAGCGATCTCTACTACGAGTAGTATCAAAATATGACTGTTTAAGGTTTTTGGTAAAAAAAGGTGTTTGCCTTTTTTATTTTATTCGTTGGTCGCTGAATTTTGATAGTTGGCAAACGATTTTCTTTTATTTCTTTGGGTACCTTAGTTTTAGTAGTAAAATGCTCAAAATAGCCCATACTACGTTTTAAGCAATTTTGCTTCTAGAAATAACGTTAGTGAGTTGGTATGTACTTGTGCGTATTATTCGTAGGTAAATACAGCTATAGCGTTAAGGGGGATTTACACGGGTGACTAAAGCGTAAAGCCGCACGATGTATGCCGTGCGGTGAAAACCCACTGTCTAAACTGACTAGAAGTCTATTCGAATTGCCGTTTAGTCGGTCGATTTCAAAAGTGCCAAAAATTATGCGGCTCAAGTCACCCGTGTAAATACCCCTTAACTGGTTTAGCCGGAATAAGAGCAGAACGAAAGCCGATGTGTTCCAAAGTACGATTGAGCTTAGAGTTCTTAGTAGGTACAAGTATACTACACTGAGCGGCGTTTGATGATTATGTTACACGTATGACAGAATTTGAGGCAGTAAGCATAAAAATTAAGAACATCATTGCTCATACGTAGGTGCATTTACAGAATATTATTGGTGAGAGGTGTAATTGCTATCCAAAGTATTAGTAGTAATTGGTGCGATCTATTTTCAAATGTTGAGATAGCTTCGTGTAGTAGTTGTTATTTTGAGCCAAATCTCCTCTATCTAGCGTGAAGCTTACAGAACCGATCCGTTTTACCTTGGCAATTTTGTCAGCTACGCTGTGAATTGCGTTTTGAGCGCAGTTTTGGATGCGATCGATTAATCTAACACCTTGGATAATCGCTAGTTGTTCATAGCTATCTGAAAATTCTTCTGACTTTGGTTTCTGGAATAGACTAGTCTTTTTAAAGCGAAGTAATTCAATTGTTTTTTAATTATATATAAGCCTGCTTCTGTGAGCTACAACTATCACTTCAATCAAATTTACAAAATTAATAATTAATAATTAAAAAAAAAGTTACAAAACAAACACCGTACAGGTATGGGGGACTCGAAAATTATTGTAAGATATAATAACACAATAACCATAAGAGCTGTGAATATAGTGAATACTTACTAGTTCAACAAATTTTTATATGAACCGGACGTTTCTTTAACAGTATAAGTGAACAGTGAGACTCTATTTTATAGTAGTAGTTGAAATAAAAGTTATAAAGAATAATTTGGCTATTAAACGCAAACCTAAATAAAATAAAATATGACAATTAAAAATTAGTATTACTTACACTACTTACTCTCTGCACTTAAAGTTTGAAATGATTTGAGCTTTAAAAATAGCCACAAAAGTTCTACCCAAATGTAATAAGGTCTTGAAACAGCCTGTCAAACAAATTGTACAAAAAAAGACGTAATTATGAACTTTTCCGATGTCTCCGTTGGGAGAAACAACCTTATTTTCCGGGCCAGTGTACCTTAACAACCGAGCCACACGGAGCATACAAAAGCCATTCCGCGAGTCAAAGGCAAACGACTTGACAAATCGACGGGCGACGCCGCGACTGCCGCACGACTCACGGGGCCGGACTTAGGGGGCCAGTCACGCAATTGCCCTCTTCATAAAAAAGGGTTAATTTTAATTGTCTAGTTCTAAAAAACGTCGTGTAATTGGATACAATGTGATATCTTTGGGCTTTGTATGTTTGTACATTTTGCTACCACAATAAAACTGAAAATCGTCCTAGCTGCAAAAAGTCTTTGGCAGGATATAAAATTAACTTAGATTTGTAGAAAAACCAATTTAAACCTGTGTGTCCTTATTTGCCAGTGTATCTTAACAACCGAGCCACATGGAGCATACAAAAGTCATTTCGCGAGTCAAAGGCAAATAACTTGTCAAATTGACGCGCGACGCCGCGACTGCCGCAAGACTCACGGAGCTGGACTGAGGGTGGCAGTCACACGTTTGCCCTTTGCTTAGAAGAAGATACATTGTTGTTATCCAGTACAATAGAGCAATGCAGTTGCCAAAAACTAACTTGATTGAATATGAAATTTTTGGGGACGCATATTTTGATAATGCAATAAAAACATCAAATACCGTCTTAATTATCAGAAGTCGAATTCAACATTTAATAGCCTAGATTTTCCTTACAAATTTGTTTCAATAAAAACTACTTTGCAGTTTTTGGCCTTTATTATCCGTCGATTTGTCATTGAGCAACACAGTTGCCAAAAACAATTGTCAATTTTTTTTTTTTTTTAACTATTATTATAAATTATTACATATTATTTTATTTTCGTTTATTTTGCTTTTTTAATAAAATTGACTATTATCTCAGCTTTAGGAAGTTTTCTGTTGGACATAAGCATTCCTTAAGGTTTGTGATAAAACCGAAATTTCAAACATCACAGCGCCATGATTTATACCTCCACCAGTTACAAATGGTGTATTTGTTACACGTTACGTTAACACAGCTATATTTTTTGCATTATTTTACATATCTCTGTTCAAATTATTTACAAACACCGCAGTATCACCTGTCATTTCATTTCCTAAAACAAAGATGCCCCACGCTCAATGAGACCCTAATATCTCGTCGACGACAAAACATATTTCATTTGTCTGGTTAATAACTCGTGAAGTTGCGTGATAGCCGGCTAAAAATTGTGCGTCTGACTGACGTTAAAACTATAACTAATTATACAAATAATACTATAATTTTTGAATTAAATTTCTATATCTATTGTTTACGCAAATTGTTACACGTCGCGCTAACTAGATGGCGCTAGTAGTAAAATTAAATCGCGATGATGTTTGGTTCGCGCCACCTAGGGTGCCTCGTTTGTAAAATTGATTGTGTATCCTCGGTTCAGTGTGAATAAACGCTGTATACTGGAGATCAGACCTTTTATTTGTACCCCCGTGTACATCTATATTAGCATGAATTATTTTTAAACACTACCACATCTGCGATTAGTACATATATTTTTGTTGATACAGAGAAATGCCCCCAGACTTACTGTGACCCTGCGCTACCGCTGACGACAAACTATTTCATTTGTCCGGTTTATAGCTCGCAAAGTTGCGTAATAGCCGGTTACAAATGGTGTCTCTGTTCCGACGTCTAACACTACGGTACATTATTTTTAATACAAATATAAATACACACATAGTTAAAACGACATTTTTTATGTTAAATCATACCTATTTCTGTTCATGTCACTTACAAATACCGAAGCGACATCTGTAATCACATTTTCTGAAACAAAAATTCTTCCAATCTCAATGAGACCCTGAACTCTAGTTGACGACAAACTATTTCATTTATCCGGTTTAGAGCTCGTAGTCTGGTTAATAGCCGATTACAAATAGGACGTACGTGTGTATCAACGTTATTACTGTAAAACATAATTGTAATTACTGTGTGAAATTTATGATTACAACAATAATTTTCGCATCAAACCATACATATTTTTGTTCATGTCACTCACTCGTTTTATATTCGATCAATTTGTTAGTACTTCTTTAAAATGGATTATTTGTATAATGATTTCTTTGCATGCCGAATGGTCGGATATGGCGGCTCTTTTTTTTTTTTCTGTAAAAATCTTAGTTGTACCCATATGCGCAAGAATAAATGATTTATGATTATGATTACAAATACTGAGGCAACATCTGTCATCGCATTTCCTAAACAAAGATGCCCCCAATCTCAATGAGACCCTGATCTCCCGCTGACGACAAACTATTTCATTTGTCCGGTTTATAGCTCGTAAAGTTGCGTAATAGCCGGTTACAAATGGTGTGTCTGTTCCGACGTTAATGTATGGTATATTTTGCGGCAGTTATTAGGTATCGGCTTATTGATGGCGCGGTTCGGTGTCGCGACGTGAATGGAAGTTTTGCGTTGGGAATACTAAGTCCTGTTTGTTTGAGAATTTTGAAAGAAATGTTGCAAATTGGAATGGAGTGCTATTCAAATGTTGCAGTTGCTATGAAAATAATTTAAATAAACTGAACTGTATTTTTGCTGATGTTCGTACTCATTACGTGCACTTGCCTGAGTAACAATAAAAAGTGAAATATTAGCAAATTGATTTGGTTTCGTATTATTTGAGGTGTGGATAACCTATCTCTGGAGTAAAGAACAATTAGACTGCATTTTTCCCGTTAAAATAAATATTTTCAGTGACAACAACATAAATAATCGGCCAAGTACGAGTATGACTCGCGCACGTAGGGTTCCGTACTGTGTATGGGAGCCCCCCTTAAATATTTATTTTATTTTAATTTTTATATTTATTATTGAAGTGAATATAAAACTAAATATTCTGTGAAAATTTCAAGCATCTACCTGTTACCGTTATTAATATAGAGCAAAAAACGTCTAAAAATTCAGGTTATTTAAGGGGGGCCCCTTAAATATTTATTTTATTTTGTTTTTAGTATTTGTTGTTATAGCGGCAACAAAAATACATCATCTGTGAAAATTTCAGCTGCCTAGCTATCATGGTTCATGAGATACAGCCCGGTGACAGACAGACAGACAGACGGACAGACGGACAGTCTTAGTAATAGGGTCCCGTTTTTCCCTTTGGGTACGGAACCCTAAAAAGAAGATTTTTGGGGATCTAGTTTGTGAAATAGATCACAACGAGAAAAATCTACATGTAGTGTGCGATTAGACATTTAAATCAGGTGACTGCTTTGGAAAACTTAGTCCTAATTGCTTTTTAAATCTAAACTAGATTGTATTTCAGAGCCCGATCTTAGTATTTTCTAGCAGTGCCGTGATCTTATCTAAACAACAACGGCAAAGTGTTTTAACAATATTTTTAACATTATTTACTAACCTTTGTTTCCAATCGACACATTTACAAATTATAATGATATTTCACACTTTTCTAACATGTTTCCTTCTTCTTCTATATTTTTACAACGGAATCAATTTTAGTTTAGGTTCAACAATAGACCAAGAAGATAATAAAAACCAAAAACCTACAATAGCACTAACAACTCGTAACCGTAACATCTGCGTAAATGAAGATGTCTCTCAAACGTAATGAAATACTTTTTTGCGAAGACAGCTAAGAATAAATAAGCTCTATTTACACGAGGAAAGTCTACAAGAAAGAATATTATCATACGAGAATTATAAGGAGGATTAAAACTGAGGCAGCTTCTTGTTTTATGTGTTCATAGGGTGCATTTACACAGGTAAATTTAATATTGAACAAGCAACGTTCAGCACGGTCAGTTTTCGGATGTGTGACCGCGGGTGGAATTTACAACCGAGCGCTACCGTGGCTTGGAAGACACGTTAAATGGTAGGCCTTGGTTGTTTTAACCGTTCAGCCACGTCAGAGACATTCAGACGGCTAAAAAACTCTGACACCAGGGTTAGGCAACCGACCTATTCGTACCTACTTTTATTATTGAACAAAAACAGTTGCTGAAAATAGTGGAGTTGATTAAAATTTATGAACCGTTCTAGATCAATGTGTTAACAGCTTAAAGTATGCCAAAACTTCAAATTCAAATGTTGGTCTACTAATCTGTACTGGTTTTTGATCAATTTTGTTTCTAGAAATAACGTTATAGAGAGTTAGTATCCTTGTACATGTTACTGGGTAAATATTAAATTATTATTAATTACCTATTTTTGATACATCGTACTTATCGTAACTTTTATTATTATACACTATATACAGAGTCTATTTTGATTGTTTGTTCATAAGATTAAGGCTCAAAATACAGCAAAAGAAGTTCTAGGTAGTAATTTCCGGAACTACTGCAGCTATTTAAAAATCTTTCTCTCTTTGATAAGTTTAATCATCGTTTTTAAGAGCTCTCCGAAACCCTCTCAGCAAGCAGTGATCTCCCGTGGCCCACATGGAAGTCTCTGAACCGACTGCGGACAAAAGTGGGCCGGTGCAGGACCAACATGGCCAAGTGGGTTTTCTCGGATACTGCAGCGGTGCAGTGCGACTGCGGAGCGCCTGCGCAAACTATGCAGCACTTTCTTTCATGCTCTCAGTGTCCGAATGGGTGCACGATGCAGGACCTCTACCAGGCTACGCCTTGCGGGACGAGTGTAGCTGAGTACTGGTAGAGAATCATATAATGTTGAGGATGATCGACACGAAGAAGAAGAACATTAAGTTTAATACCATAACTATTCCAGAGCCATACCTAATAAAATACCTACTCTACAGATTCATTGTTCAATTCAAATGATGTCCGAGTAGGCTCTAGAGCTTATACACTACTAGCGTTTGCCCGCGGCTTCGCCCGCGATTTTATTTTTTATGCTATCCCACAAAACCTTTTTTTTTCGGGATACAAAGTATCTTAAATATGTCACTTTCCTACCCTTGAACTATATCCATAAGAAAAATCAAGTCTTTTTGTTGTTCCGTTGCTGCGTGAAAGCAACAAACAAAACTTACATTCACATATATAATATTATAGTAGGAATGTTTATTGATCTTGTACTCTATTTTATACTTCTTATATTTAGTCGATCAAGGCCGGTAGGTAATACAACAACACAATGTAAGTTAATCTCGTCCCAAATCTCTGAATCCGACAACTTCCGTCCGCCGGACATTAGTATGCGTCGTCCGGTTCGGCCGAGGTTAGTGCCATTACCATGTGGCCAGACGCTGTTGACATTTTCTGATACGCTTCGTTGGCCAGGTAGACGTAAAAAGCTGTTTTTATGGTGCAACTTGCCCAGGTTTTTATTTTGAAGTCCATTTTTCTCGACCTAAAAAGAATTCCACAAGACTGAGCTGCGATATCTATAGGTATATATGTCTGTGGTTTTGATACAGTTTTATTTGTTTGAAAACGGATGTGATTGAGATAGTGCTAAGCTATAATTTCTAAAATCTTTGTCCAAAATGGAGGGGTTTGGAGTGCAAATTGCCCACATAAAACAAAATGAAAAAATCCTTTCGCCTATTCGATTTCCTGTTACCTACAGGGTGCAGTGCAGACAACAACAGTCAAAACCTGAAATTAAATGCATTGCCCATATATTACGCCTTGTGGCTTCCAACATTTTAAATCTATACTCCATACTTACCTAAAAGATGTCTGTCCATTCTACACTATTTATATATTAAATACATTTGTTTTAAAAAATCTAACTCCAAAACAAAAACTAGAATACCAACTAAGAAATTTTCAAAGGTTCTAACCTTTTAGTATTTGCTGCCTCAAAATCTACAAAATATATTCACAAAGCGAAAACTATGTAAAAATATTCATTTCATACATTCACCGGCCCTAAATACATGCACATACGAAATACGGACAAATAGCGTCCGATATATACCGCGGTACGTTTTATCTGTTGTGTGTTTCGATTTTTTTCGTAATCGAGTCACCACCACTGTTCCCACGTACGCACTTTATACTGAAAAGGACAAAAAATACCGGGTGGTAAAAAATACGCTCGAATGCCTACGCTCGCTGTCACACATTGAATTTAGAGGTATAGTCGCCTGCTCAGTTGTTTTAAATTATTTAATAACGAAGATGATGTAATTTCATTTGTGAAAATATTTCTTCAATGATTACATCACGCGTGAATTTTTAGAATCCACCACATTTTTTTTGAATCTATTAAAAATGATTCAAAAAATGGATTAGGATTTGAACTTATTGATTCTTTGCATTGACTGCTTTGAATTGGAGTACGAGTAACTAATTTGTTTCATCATTTGTTTTAAGACATAAGAAAGAAACGAACGAAAGCAAGTAGGACTTGCACAAAACCACTTATAACCTCCATACTACAAAAATAGAATGGGGTATTACGTGTTGGTGCATGGAAATAGCATTTCTTTTGTGTAGCCCCCAAAATGTGACGTAATCTATCAATCTATAGATGACCCATTTTGTAGTTATCATTTGAGTTCAAATTTTACATGAAAGTAGTACTTTTATATAATACGAGTGCAATCAAACGATGGGCTCAACTTTGAAGGCTTTTGATAACTCTAATCATTATTTAAAATTAATAATACGTACGTAGATTTCAATGAAAACTACAGCTCCATTTAGTACCTAAATTTATAACTGTCAAGTAAGACCTCTACTGTAATAGTGCCTATCATAACAAAGATACTTACAATGTAACTAAAAAAAGTCGTTGCTTGAATGGAATATGTTGGATTTTTCGTAACGATTACTAAAATATAAATAACTAGCTGACCCGGCGAACTTAGTTTCACGCAATATCTTTATAAATTATAGCAGGTTATTCTGATGTAAAAGCATTATTTTTGCAAAGTTTCATCTCCATTCGTTCAGTAGTTTTTGCGTGAAAGAGTAACAAACATCAATACACACTCACAAACTTTCGCGTTTATAATATTAGTTTTTTTTTTTTTAATATCGGGCAAAAGTGCCTTTATTAACTACAACAAAACTACACAACGATTACATAAAAAGCATTGGATCATCATATTAGTAGGATAGTATCTTATCGTAACTTTTGGTTTCTTTTTCAAGTCAGTGATTTTTCGTTAATATCACTTTTAGGTCTAATTGTACCTTCCTAGTATTTGCTTTGTCGCACGACCGGGACTGGTTAAAAACCCTCTGTGGCATGTAAAACGAACGTGGACGGACACGGGTCGCGGACGCCATCGAGCCCGGGTTATATGGTAATCACATAATCATTTTGTTTGTGAGTACATGTGACTCATTTCTAATGTGATAATCAGGTGAGCTCTGTTATCTATGTCCTACGAAATTTAAAGTAGCTGTTCCAAAAAAAAAATTACTTACCTATTTTATATCCCACTGTGGGTTAGGTCCATACTCTTTCAGAAAGAGTAGCAAGACGGTCATACCTTCCACTAAGCAGATACCGTTATGACATTTTGATGATCTCAATACTTAGCCTTACAAGCCTGTACCAGTTCTGTGCCAAACTTTTCAGCAGTCCACTGCAGGACGTAGGCACCCACGAAGGGTGATTGCCCCATATCCACCACGCTGGCCCAGTGCGGGTTGGTGGATTCACATACGAATGTCTTCTACGGACGTATGCAGGTTGCCTCACGATGTTTTCCTTCCCCGAAAAGCTAGTGGTGCGAAATTCTATGCGTAAATTCCGAAGAACTAATTGGTATGGGACCGAGATTTGAACCCACGCCCTCACGGTTGTAAGGCCGGTGTCCATTTATTTATTACCACTAGACCATTACGGCTTACAAGTCTATTGAATACTAAAATCAGTAGGTACACGATTGATTTTTATTGTTATAAATATAATTTTAATCGCAAATAATTAGGAAATATTAAATTTTACTGAGTGACGAAGTTTCCCCATAACGACAAATATATATTTGTATCCAGATTTTGTAAACTGCAGCAAGAAAATGAATTTATCAGATAAAGAATTTGACGTCTTGCTTCAAACCTGGAAGAAAACACATTATAAGTTCTTGTAAAAATCAAATACTTGAACCGGAAACTTGCTAGAAAAAAATATACCTGTAAGTTAAACAATAACACCGAAAAGGCCAAAATAACCATTTGCAACACAAATTATTCTAATTGTGGAGCTTGTAGCAAAACAGCACCAAGATAAACAATTAAAAGTAAACAGAGTCTCAATTTCTTTAAGTACAAGCTACTTCCGCCAAGGAGACCCGCTTTGTTTTAACTTAGTACGTGGAATAACAAAAACTCAACTTTAGACCATTATAACTTAAGCTCGAAACTTGGTGACTTAAGAATTCTTAAACTTGCCATTAAAATTCCGCAGTTTCAACATGTAGTATGGGGTACAACGGACGCTGGTTGATTTCCTTCTAATTTGAATAAAACCTAGATCTGGAATTTCGAATTAGACCTATATCTGGGAGAAAAACATTAATTGGCCAGTTCCAAAGAACTTGTAGTTATAAGCACAAGGTCTTTAGCCAGTCCTTATAGCTGGTATATTATTTAAGGTAAAGAAAGTTCTTTGCTGTTTTTGTAAATTCATAGATCCTGAAAAAATATTTTTTGAGACTTGCACATTTACACTGTTCTGGTACTTATACATTGCTACTGAATTAAGTAGGAACATAATGAAACATGAAACATGCAAGCAGTAGATGGGATAGAGTTTTCGACGAAATTTCTATCTACTAACTAATATGCAATTATAAAGTAATTTTACTTATTTTTCCATGAATCACAAAGTCCATAACAGACTCGAGTAACAAGCGAATTGCTCTACCGCGTAGTATTTTAAACCAATGCTGTTCAAAATGCAAGGTGCTGCAATATCTTGTATGGCTCTATTCTAACTTTATTGAGAAAAAAACTGTAGTACAAAATCTATTTAACCAAATAATCAGATGAAAGATATACAGGGTCATAGGTATTAAACGCAAAACCTTTTAAGGGCGGGTCTAGTACATCTAGACCAACAACTTTTGTTCTAGGACTTTTTGAAAATCACAAAGAAAATTAATCAGCTTTTTATACAAAAAGTTCGTCAACGCGTGGCATTTTATTGCGTATTTTCAAAAGTCGTAGTACAAAAGTAGTTTGTCTAGATGTACTAGACCCGCCCTAAATGTTACCTTAAAAGGTTTTGCATTTAATACCTATAAAAATAAATAAATAAATAAAATAAAAATAAAAAGCCTTTATTGTTGTACTTATGAATATTACAAGGTAAATGATTATGCCTTTAATTTAAAACTAATTTAACTTAACTGTTACACTATTCATTAAATTTAACTTACTAAAACTTAAATAAATACCTAGTACAATTAACCATTCATATCGGCAAACGTTTTTTTTTTTTTTTTTTTTTTGTTTATTATATTACATGGTAAATGATTATGCCTATAATTTAAAACTAATTTAAATTAACTGTTACACTATTCATTAAACTTAACTTACTAAAACTTAAATAAATAGTACAATTAACCATTCATATCGGCAAACGGTTTTTTTTTTGTTTATTATCCTATTCGTGTACAACTTGTCTTCCGACAAAGGCCTCCTCCAAGGATTTCCATTCTTCTCTGTCCTTTCCCACACGTGTCCACGTTGGGCCCGCAATATTTTTGATGTCGTCTTCCCACCTCTTGATTTGTCTACCTCTTTTTCTTTTACTATCCAGTGGACACCATTCAGTTATTACTCTTGTCCATTTTTCTTTCTTTTCTCTTAGCATATGTCCTGTCCATCTCCATTTTAGCTGTTTGAATATTGTGTAGGCATTTTTGAATTTCGTCTTACTTTTTATATCTATAAGTTTTTCTCTGTCTTTTCTTTTTATTCCTATTGTACTTCTTTCTATTCCATTTTGACAAATTTTAATTTTGTTTGACAATTGTTCTGTCAGTGCCCAAGTTTGACAACCGTACAGTAAACATGGCATAATACATGTATTATATACCTTCCTTTTTTCTTTCATTGGCATTTCTGTGTTCTTCATTACTTCACTAAGTGACCAATATCGCTTCCAGGTATTAGTTATTCTTCTTTCAATTTCTTTTTTCATACAGTCTTCGGTAGATATTAGCTGTCCCAAGTATACATATTCATTTACATAATCTATTTGCATTTAATACCTATGACCCTGTATAAATAAAACATTCTCTTCACCACAAAAAGTGGTAAAATTCACATGGGTACAGCAACAGACGCACAATTCACTATTTTTGTTGCAGAGTTTAAATAAACCATTCCTTATATAGGGCAGTAGTCTGCTTGCGGTTTACCCGCCTCTATTGACGCTAACATCGCTCCAACCCTTGCATTATACTGAGTAAACAAGTTTGCGAGTCCTTTGCTCGCTAAACAGTAAGGATGCTGGAAACTTGGAATGAGTTTGGGTCACCAATTATGTGCTAACCAGCGCATATGTTGAGATGAAGGTGAGTCATCTACTTTGCTAAAAAACTTTATGTTTTCAAAGTTAGGATTTTGTATGTATTTAAAGCTCATAAGCGGTTTGTTAACCGTTACTACCGTTTGAAAATAGAAATTTTTCTTTGTGGAGCATCTGCATACTTATGTCCATCCCAGAAAAATATAACAATATCCTGTATGTTTTTACAGTGTAAACATAAAATTGTACAGTGGTGTGAAGAAAACATTATTTATTTATTGTCTTTCAAGTTTCTCATCATTTAAAATGCTTCATTTATTTCTAAAGTAAATATTATAAGAAAACTACTGCAGTTTTCCATGCATTTTTGTTCATAATTTTTCAACTGACCACAGCTGTCTCACTTACACATTTGGAAGTTTTAGTAAGTACGAGTAAGTACATAGGCGTTCAATCTCTGAACGCTCTATGTAACATTTATGAATTATAACACTGACAGTAAAACGTAATGAACAATTTGTCTTTAAAATGACGCATGTAATTGAATAACTTACAAGGTTATCTTAAAAACGTTTTATATGGTGTTTGTAAGCACCGTTGGAAACGTAGCCATACTGCTTCCGTTCTGTAATGAAAATGAAATGGACTCTGAAACTTACTTTGCCAAGTATTTCCATAGAGTAAATACAAACCAGCCGAATTCATAGATGAGGCGTTTAGTCGAGAGGGGGTAAGTAAATATAAGACTTGACAAGTTGTTATCAAAAAGAAAACACTTAAAGAAATGATTAAACTGACATAAAAGCTACTTTTTTTCTGTGTTGATTTCTCGCAAAATCAGAAGCCTTATTTTGCAAAAATATCGTACTGTACATATCGCAGAGAGATATTTATATCCATTTATGATATTATTTTTTTCTTTTCTTAATGACATCAGTATAGGTACGTTAAAATACTAGTCAAATTATAATATGTAATAGTATATGTGTACATATAAAAAAGAAATAACAGCACTAAGTTATTATTATTTTATCTTAGCTCGATTGTGTCGTATTATTTAATAATTTTTCGCATAAAATGGCATAACCGACGTCAATCGTGCACAGAATTCGAATCGCTCATGCGGATCAATGTAGCAATTTTCAAATTATTGCTGATTTTTAGAGATCTGTACCTCAAAAGGAAAAAAAACGGAACCCTTATAGGATTACTTTGTTGTCAGCTGTCCGTATGTCAAGACCTTTTATCTCGAGAACGTGTGAAGTTAACCAGTTTAAATAACGTAAATCTACAGTGTTTTGCAATTGTGAAAAAATCATACTTCTCAATTATCGTAGTAAAAAGTTAAATCCATTTATTTCGTAAAAAAACGAATATTTCGGCACTCACAAGGCAATCAAAACCTACAGATTACTTTCCGTTGACCAAGAACTATGCAATTTGTCAAAAAGCATTGTCTTAGAGTTCACATCCTTACTATCCTTATCCTTACTTTATTTTTATTATTTTTATTTTTAATATTATAAATGCGAAAGTAACTCTGTCTGTCTGTCGCGCTTTCACGCTAAAACTACTGAACCGATTTGAATGAAATTTGGTACACAGATAGTCTAGAGCCTGAGAAAGAACATAGGCTACTTTTTGATTCGAAAAAATAGTTTTAAAGGGTTGAAAAGGGGGGATGAAACCGCATTGGCTAGAATCTTAGAAGAAAAAACTTATATTCTACCATGACAAATGGTAATTTGCATCTTGACTTTCCAAATTACATTCTCTATGCCCAATGCCCATTCAAGGCTGCTCAAGTTGCAAATGTCAAAGTCATTCAACCTTTTCCTGTAAACTTTAGAGAAGGTTACATGTATTTTTTCAGTTTAATTACGTAGTTTTCATTCTAATCGGTATGCCTACAAAACGCAAATCGAATCTAGCGCGTAGTTCTAGCGGAGCTCGCGTAAAGAAAATTGCTAGAAGCCAAGAGTCTGAAGAGCACACTTTAACGCGTTTGACATCTGAGACTCAAGAGCAAAAAACCAAGCGCGTCGAATTTTAGATGCTGAGCGTCACGCAGCTCAGAGAGATGCTGAGACAAGGAGAAAGTCAAGCGCGGCGACTTTTAGATGCCGAGCATCACGCAGCGCAAAGAACTGCTGAGACTCAAGAGCAAAAAACCAAGCGCGTCGAATTTTAGATGCTGAGCGTCACGCAGCTCAGAGAGATGCTGAGACAAGGAGAAAGTCAAGCGCGGCGACTTTTAGATGCCGAGCATCACGCAGCGCAAAGAACTGCTGAGACTCAAGAGCAAAACCTAGCGCGTCGAATTTTAGATACTAAACGTTAAGCAAAAAATTGCATGGTTCCTGTAGGACAGGACAAAAACTCTCGAAAGCAAAACTGTCGCCACTATCACAAAGACGCTAAGTGATTAATTCCTCTATGACGCTAATATGGATTAATGAAACGTCACAGCGAAACGTAATTAGATGACAGGTGACATTGTCTGCAGACTTTTATAAATCACAGGTAGCATGGCAAGGGGACAAATTGTTTTTCCACCATTATATCCCCTTGAAGAGGATATAAAGTATGGATTGAAAATGACAACTGACATTAAAATTGGATAAAATGTTTTTTTCCCGCTGCATGCCACATGTTACTATGACGTTTAATACCAGGCCGTCATTTTGTCTGACATTAAAAATATTTTTAAATCTACTATCGTTAGAGGTTTAACATGTTTCTTTATTCTACCTTTATGGTACAGAATCATCATATCTACTTTAATATTATCAATCCGAAAAGTTTGTTGGTTTGTTCCTCTTTGACGCGGCAACGGAGCAAAAGATTGACTTGATTTTTGGTATGGATACCTATGGTTTAAAAGACAGAAAGTGATAATAGGACACTTTTTTATCCCGAGAAAATTCGTGATTCCCATGGGATAGGACAATAACTGTTTCTCAGCAATGGAGCAACGGATTGACTTCATTTTTGGGTTGGGCATAGTTTGGAAGACGGAAAGTGACAAAGGATACTTTCCATTCCGAAAAAATTGCGGTTCCCGTAGGATAAGACAATAACTTTTTCTCAGTAACGGAGCAACGGATTGCCTTGGCTTATTGCGTGAATATAGTTTGAAAGACGAAAAGTGACATAGGCCACTTTTTATCCCAAAAACTTTAAGAGTCCCCGTAGGATAGGATAAAAACTAAGCGAGCGGGCCGCGGTAGCAGCCGTCTAAGCGCCAGAAATAACCTGTCATTTCAAATTTAGGACGTTCCTACATTTTTCGCACTCCTTCGCGGCACTCAACAGCGCTAGCCCAGACTCGGGCTCCATAACGGAGCTTGCGCTCCCGCAATAATGACGGAGTGTTTCGGAGCACAAAACACATCGTCATCCACCACTCGGGACTTACCAGCACTGAGCGTCCGACAAGCATTCCAACGCCCTGGTCCCAGTGCAACGAGTCAGTCATAGTAGCCCAGCGCCTGCCTTTTCAACTGCAGAGGGCAGTGAGAACGGCCATCGCGATACCGACACTTCTCTTCCCCTGCAGCCCCACTGCGTCTGCCAACAGGTTGACGGCCTAGCGGAAGGTAGGGTAGGTGGCGGCACCCACACAACCAGTTCCATCCCACTGCAGCCCCTAATCTTCGGCTGCAGCGTCGCAAGAGCGGCACTGCAGCCCGCCTCAGAAGCAACACTCTTCATAAGGCAGGCAACCTACCGGCCATCCTCTCAGCTGCTTTAGTTAAAAGCGGCTGAACAACGAGTGCCGGCCTCTAAGCTGCCTTGGGGGAAAGACCCAAAGAAGAGGGAGACTTCGAGCGCCGCCTTTTCAGCTGCCTTAGACCTCCCCCGCCACGACAAGGCGGGAATACACAGGGGGGTTGTATATACACTCCAACCGTAACTTAACCAACAAAAGCATACTTCTAAGGTATTCTGATGTTTGTCGCTTAAGTTAGGTTTCGCAGCCGACATAAACATTAGCCAAAATCAAAATATAACGCGGGCGAAGTCGCGGGTAAAAGCTAGTATAGGAATAAATCTGAAAACTGCACATTTTTAACTAAATCGCAAAAAATAGGGCGTAAATTCTAGTCCAAATTTTAAAGTGAGTTTATAATTTTTGTCATATCAATAATCATATGAACGAGCTTTATTAGAACATGCAAAAACAGGTTTTTACTTATTTTAACGATGTGTAATTTTCGATTAATGACAAGAAATGCAAAAAATAATCAAAGTACAAAGCCCGCTGCACACAACGTGCGACGCGCCCTCTTCTCTTTTAAGCCGTCCGCCCGGCGCTCGAGAGCCGCTCTCGCTCGACTACTCGTCCTCGATAGTCTGCGATCTCTAGTGCATAATCTACCTACTACTTCCCTTTTATTGATGACCTTCGCTCTAAGGTTTTAACGACATTGTTGTGAATGAATCATGAAACCTCATGAGGTTAAAGTACATATCCGTACATATCCATAAATTACATGTAATTTATGGATATGTACGGAAGCCTCGGTGAGCGAGCCTGACTCGCACTTGACCGGTTTTTTTCAAAAATGACTCAGCGGATTTCGATATATTGTAGGTAATAGTTAACCATCAGAAGGTTACAATTTAAATGGGACCACCTCTAGTCTGAAGTATGATCTACCAACAAAAAAGCATCAAAATTGGTTCCATAATTAGCAAAGCAATCACGTAACACACACAAAAAAAAAACCGGGCAAGTGCGAGTCGGACTCGCCCACGAAGGGTCCCGTACCGTATGGGAGGCCCATTCTTCTTGCCTTTATTAATAGCGAGCAAAAATTCCTAAAAATCACGTTTGTTGTATGGGAGCCTCCCTTAAATATTTATTTTATTCAGATTTTTGTATTTGTTGTTATGGCGGCAACAGAAATACTTCATCTGTGAAAATTTCAGCTGCCTAGCTATCATGGTTTATGAGATACAGCCCGGTGACAGACAGATAGACAGACAGACGGACATCGAAGTCTTAGTAATAGGGTCCCGTTTTCACCCTTTGGGTACGGAACCCTCAAAATATTCAGTCGAATTGAGAATCCTATTTTTTTAAGTCGGTTAAAAAAGTGTACAAAAATGATCCCCAATCAAATCAACACTGCAAACGCTCACACGAATGTCCACATTGTCCACATGGGATACCATAACTCCAAACGCAGACAAGCTGACGTTGAAATGCGAATCATTCTTTAAACTACCATTTTCAGTGCAGCTTTCACATCAGTCACTCCGCAAACAGGTTGACTGTAAAGAGTCGATCGAACGTTCCATCGACAAACGCTCGATCGACAAGTCGTTAGTGCGTCAGCATCGTAAAAGCATTAATCACCATCGCCGGCGGTTGTCAGCCATCGGACTAACAGCTAATTAATAGAAGCTAGTCCGTCTAGTTGGTAGTTTGCAAATATCCCGGTTTAAAGCGCTTAGCTCTTCCTGCTAGAGTCGACATTGATCTTGTTTCACCTATTATATAAGGTACCTATTTCCAATCGAAAAAATAAATTTGTAACTATAAGGGTGTTACCAGACCAATCGATCGATCGTCGATCGACGGCATCGATCGATGGTAGAATGGAATAGTCGACGTCGATCGATATTTTCTACCAGACCAGTCGATCAACATCGATCGACGTTGATCGTTGCCATCGACCGGCAATCGATCGATTGGTTAGTCGAACAGTATCTGTCGATCAATTAAAGTTACTAGACCAGTCGATCAACTTCGATCGATGCCGTCGATCGACAATCGATCGATTGGTCTGGTAACACGGGTGTTACCAGACCAATCGATCGATCGTCGATCGACGGCATCGATCGATGGTAGAATGGAATAGTCGACGTCGATCGATATTTTCTACCAGACCAGTCGATCAACATCGATCGACGTTGATCGTTGCCATCGACCGGCAATGACAGCATGCTTTTCGTTGCCATCACAATATGTCAGATATTATGTTACTATTAAACTTTCTCGATATGTGCACATCATTGATAATTGATTTATGTAATGCATGCTTATCTTGCAAAGAAAATGTGAGATAAGTCCATCCTGTAAGTATAAAGTACGGTAATCAAATATTAGTTTTCCTAACTAGTAGTTTACTATCTACTTGTAAATTGCTTGTGTAAAATTTATTTATCGGTAAACCATTTATATGAATTTTCAATTTTATTTTTGGTATAATACTTGTTAGATTTATTGCACAAACATATTGAAATAAGAAATTTTTTCAAAATAAGGCTTCTGAATTTAAATGCAATAAACACATCACATTGAAATAAGAATATGTTTATTATTTACAACTACATAATTAAAATAAAAAACTTATTCTAAAATATAAATAAAACTAATTTAAAAGCCCCATAACAGAGGGTAGAGGGCATTGTCTTGCCGAATAGCAATACTAATTATTGCAGTTAAATTCTACATTCAAATATACGGTTTACCGAAATAGAAACCGTACTTACACGAGCAATTTACAAGTTGTTTGTGTCGTAGAGTTGGTTAGTTTCACGTGTGCTTCATGTCACATTATTGACCCTGGGAATCCTAGTGTGGACAGAGTGTAATATAATAAAAATATACTCAGATTATTTTGCCATTATCATCAAATCACCTTGGATGTAGTACGTCTAGTACTAGTTGAAAAGTAACGTAAAAGAACACGACAATGCCTGCTTACCTCGCTTTGACTGCCTCGGTGGCTCAGTGGTTAGTGACCCTGACTTCTGGGTCAAAGAGGCGTGGGTTCGATCCCCACCCGGGCAAACATTTGTGTGATGAACATAGGTGTTTGCTCTGTGTCTGGGTGTTATTTAGGTACTATCTATATAAGTATGTATTTAAGATATGTATATGTAGTATATCAGTCTCTGGCAGCCATATCACAAGTTTTGCTTAGTTTGGGGTCAGAGACCGTGTGTAAGATGTCCCCTAATATTTATTTATTTATTAATGCAATGGCATGTCTCTTCTATCTGGTACTACATAAATAGGTCACTAATGTAATAGTTGTTCAATTGACAATCTAGCATTGTATAGAATTTAACACATGCTATAAATCTAGATTAGGATATGGTTTGCAATGAATGTAATTTATTATGGTATAAACAATTTCGTTTTCAGTAAATAACTAAACTAGCCATGGCGGTCTAGCAGTAGTAACACTCGCCTTACAATCGTGAGGTCGTGAGTTCAATCCCGGTCCCGTCTTCTAAAGAGTTCTTTGGATTTATGCGCAAAATTTCACTCCACTGGCTTTTTGGGAAAGGAAAACATCGGGAGGCAACTTGTGTATGACCGTAGAAAAAAATCGATGGATTATGAGAATTCACCAAACAGCACAGGGTCGGCGTGTTGGATATAGCCCAATCACTGTTCGTGAGTAGGCTTATGTTCTGCAGTAGACTAAATAAAAAAGCTAGCACAGGAACTAAAATTAAATAATTATTGTTCTCAAAAAATGGTAAAACCGCCTTCCATCGTGTACAAAATTTTAATATTTCGCTCGAATTGTTTACATTATTGGTGATTTTTCCAAAACAGCTCATCTGATTTCTGTAAAATTTAAATGGGACTACTTTCAAAATATACCCTTTTTGAACTAAAAAAATATTTTTTCGATTCGGTTCACAATTGGCGAAATTATAGATAAACATACACAAAAAAATACACACAGACCAACATTAAACCTCCTCCTTTTTGGAAGTCGGTTAGAAATAATGACTATCGTTTTAATAAGTATCGTTTAAAAAGAAATAAAAGTGTCAAGGTTACTGAGTAGGAAATTGTATTTATTTGACTTGATGAAAATTCAAAGTAGAAAATGATTCTATAGTATGATTCTATATCTAACGACATGAATGAGTAAATGTAATAACGTCTCCGATCCAACAATAAACATAGATAGTATTGGAATTTAATTTAAAGGTTCGTCAATCCTGCCTAAACATAATGAAAAGGTCTTAAACATAATATTAAAATTCCTTGTCGCAGCGGAACTGCTAATAAAACTTTGGTAACAAAACCTAAGAAAGGAAGCGTCGTTAAAATATAAACAAGCGTCCCGCCCCGGCTTTGCACAGGTGCATTATAGATATATAAACCATTATCTTGAATCACTCTTATCTATTTAAAAAATCTGTTGCGTAATTTTAAAGATATAAGCATACATAGGGACAGACAGCGTGAAGCGACTTTGTTTTATACTATGTAGTGACTACGTCTTTAAAAGAAAGATAGTCTGTCTATCAATACCAATTAAATTTAATGGGATAAAGTCAAAAAGCTGTTAATACAATACCTGTCAAAACTAATCTCTTATACGTGTTAACAATGGACCTTGGTACTGAAGTTCCAGCAGCTATCGTATGATTGGTTTCAGGCCGCACTTTCACACTTGCGTCTAGCTAATGCATGTAGTTGACTAACTTTTCCATCAAACTTGAAGAGTTTGAAGCTCGGAACACCTCGCCGAGTGATTAAAACTTTGTATCACCTCAGCTGTCGGCAGTGCAACCAGATACTGAGTAAACTTGGTTCCCGTTGGCTTAACATGCGTTAGAGAGACTAATTAATTTGTGACTTTCAATCGAATTAAGAGTTGGATAAGTTGGATATAGCCTCTTTGATTGAAACTTATGTGGCGCGTTAAACTATTGGACGTGCGGTTTATATTTTCTGTGTTAATGTTTATTTCCCGTAAAAAATAAATAGAGGTCATTTTGAGTCCTACTTGTAGTTTACTTGTACGTTGTGAATGGGCTCAATTTTGAAGGCTTAATTTGACAAGTCTAAAGTCACAAAAAAAATGCTGTCTTTTTCATTGTAATTTATTAAACAAGGTGCAAAACACTTTTGAAATTACATTTAAAAACTGTCAGAAAGTATTCAATACTGAGTCCAATAAACGCCTAAAACTGTTTTTTTTTACTATTATTATTACCATTAATAGTAAAAAACCGAAATACCGCACCATACGGCTTGGAACCATTCAGCTCAGATATATAAATAAATAAATTCTTTATTCATCAAAACATTTCAATAATAACATTTCAATCAATACTAATTAGCTAGAAAAAGTGTCACTATTTATGTATCTGTTGCCGAATTAGACCAGTGGCATGTGTTTCGGCTTACAGCGCCCTCACTTATTGCATTTAATTCTTAATTTAATTCCAAAAAAATGTGTTATCTAATCATTAAAAAAAATCATTTATTTAACAATATCATCGTATTAGTACTAGTTTTAAACAAATTCCTCTCCGTTTATCTCCAACAACGCCGCTAGAATGCAATGCTGCAAATAACAATTTTTCCCCTCCATAGCCCAAGATTTCCTGTAGCAAGTTGGCACGGACCATGTACAAAGGCAAGTAGGTACAACTAACATTTCGACCCAGAACAAAATAATACTCGTATTTCAATTCATCATCTAAATAACGTTAAGTTATGCAGATATAGGAGATCTTCAGGGGAGGCCTATGTCCAGCAGTGGACGTCCTATGACTGAAACGAACGAATGAACGAAGCAGATTTACGCACAATGTGACATATTAAATAATTGGGTGACGCGGTCACCCAATTTTCAGATGGGTGACCGCGGATGGTACCAACGAGTATTTATACAAATGAAGTCTGTCATACTTCAGATGAAACATTAAAACGTGAGTTCCGATTATTTCATTCGTTTAACCATTTCACATGCCTTAAGGTAGCTTCAAACTTTGACTTCAGGGCTAATCTCCCGGCCAATAGGTACTTATGAACTTACTTTAACCAAATAACGACCCGGTTGCTGGGAATCGAACCTTAAACCTCCTTCACCTGAAGCAATGTTACTACCTAATAACACCGGAGGAGTAATTATACATATCATGTATTTTTAAAATATCATTCGACATTCCTATCTTATTATTATTAATTGTTTTATTAAGTACAAGACGTCACATAAAAGCAGATGCTAAATATTTATTTTTTGCAAAAAATGGTTAAACCGCTTTCCATCGTGTACAAAATTCGAACATTTTGCTTGAATTGTTTACATTATTGTTGATTTTTCAAAACCGGCTAAGCCGATTTCTGTGAAATTTAAATGGGACCATCTCGGGAGTATACTCTTTCGAACTAATAAAGATTTTTTCGATTCGGTTCACAATTGGCGAAATTATCGATGAACATGCACAAAAAAATACATACAGACAAAATAAAAACATAGAACTCCTCCTTTTTGGAAGTCGTTTAAAAACTGGAATGTCCCAAACGCTCAAAAATTAGTTTCGATTAGCAAACTAATTAGCGGCCAGTGACCCGATTCCAGCTGAAACATTATAATTAATACCCACAGTACAGAGCCGGATTAACACATAAGCACAGGAAGCCCTGGGGTCGCCCTGGTGTCAGGGGGCTTAGGAAATTAAACGTTGGACCAATATTAACTTGCCTTATATGGGCTCGTAAAATTAGTACAGTTTTACGATGGGTATGTTTGTTTTGGTTATTAACTGTTTATACAACTACAGTCGTAAAGGGTATGTTCACAGATCTGAGAGATGGGATGTGTCAAAGAATATTTTTTTTTTAACCTATACTGTCTCACTCCTGGGCAAAGGTCTCCCCCATTTCCTTCCAGGACTCGCGATCCATCGCAACTTGGGTCAAGATCGTCACGCCAGCGTTTCTTGGGCCTTCCCTGGCTGCGTCGTCCGTCAGGCACCCACTCCGTGACGATCCTGGCCCATCGATCGGGGTGCATCCGCGCCACATGTCCCGCCCAATCCCACTTTAGTTTTTAAAATCACAACTCACAACGCGTAATGCTGATGATTACACAATTATACATTACTCACAGGACACGACAAATTGCTCTCGCTCACACGACACCTCATTCTTGGATTTCGTAAGCATGCTTTTTACAGTGTATGAGTATTTGCTACATACAAGCATCTCAAGCACTGAATAAAGAAAAGGCTTCTCTCTTTACCTCCATGAGTACGCTGTACGAATATGTATTTGTATTTAATGTATAACGCTTTGAATGTAAATAGAGTTTGAATCAGACTAAATAGTGTTTGCTGTATGATACATAATGTATGGAAATTATGCATCATGACAAAAGTTGACGGTGATCTAATTAAAAGAGTAATATCATTGAAATTAAAATAGATAATTTTGCATGGTTTATATATTGTCATAATTTCTACATTATTCAATTTTTCTGACAAAATTTCTGCCTACATTTCTAATAGGTACCTAAATATTTTCGATTGATATAACGAAAAATAAAGGTATTCGATGAATTCCACGAAAAATTGACGAGTAATCTGTTTTTAAATGAAAATATCTAAAAATAAATTGAAATAAGCTATTAGGCCGCATTCTAAACCAGCCAAATTAGTTTATCTTTTATCAACTTTTTACAGAGTTCTTCGGGATTATTATTTTTCTTCACAAATATAATTTATAGAAAAAAACCTAGCGTGGAAAGCATTGTAACTAAAACATTTTAAATAAACGAAGTGTTGTCCAGAGCGGAGGATAGGTAGGAAGGACAAGAGATTTTTGTCATGTAGTGGAATGGTGTTGGTTAAATCAATGAATACTTAAGCGAAATCTAAGACTTGAAATGCGCTGTTTACAAGCTGTTACTTATTGAAAATTTATAAGAAATCCAGCAGTGCACGTCCTACAGCTGATTATGTAGATAGAAATAAATAAAACAAACAGAAGTTAGTATGCGCCACTATTGCTTTCAGCAGTATAAGTTCGCTATGAACATAATTCTTCAATTTGCACTGTCTCGACTACTATCCAATCTCTATTCACATTTGCCTCATGCAAATTTTATTACCATGCATGTATTGGAAACCGATTAACGGGTAACCAAGTGTGACGGCTTTCGTAGAACTTTGCCATACACGTTGAAGCTTTGTATTACTATGATTAAATACCAACTCTAGTTTATTTATTGCATTAATTAATAAACACGATGTAGGTACTATGAAAAGGGATGTGCCCGGAGTTTCTCTGTGAGATCGAATGAGAAATAATTTGATTTTTATTGATCTTTTTTGTCAAGAATTATTAAGTACATAATTTGTAAAACACAGCGTTTATAAACTTAGTAACAATATATCTTAATAATAGTTTGTTTTGTAAACGAAGGTTGCCTTTTAAAACATTCATCATTCAGAATCAGAAATGAGGAATCCGTTGAAGAACCAATGCTACTGACATCACAGGGGTCGCAAGTTGTAATGGCAGTGGGCGGGGCACATAGCGCGGAGGATCATCGGTGGGCTTGAAAAGTTCTTTAGTGGAGACAACGATAGAAAAACAACGTAGCTCCACCATTTTTAAATGAAATGAGGTAGAAACATTTAAATAAAAATACACTGAGACTATTTTATCCAGCAAAACATCGATAAAACTGCAATCTACTAACAAAATGCATTCGTCCGTGAAACGTTGAAAAAAGACACCAAGTAGAGCGCAATTTGCAAATCAAAATGTTTCCTTAGTACTCGACTGTGTTCAAGGATCTTGATATATTCTACATACAACTGGAGCAACATTTTAGTGGAAAAAGTATGGTTAATACGGCTTAAAACTTTTTTTTAAAGTGTGAGAAGTAACGACATATAGCGAGAGTCAGTTTAATATTTCTTTTTGGGTCAATAGTCAGTGTGAAAAAAAATTGCCAAAAAAAAAACTAAGAAAAACTAAACGACATGATTAAATTACATGTCACTGACAAGGTTGCCGTTATATAAAATAAAAGATATCTAAATAATTATGACACTTGCACCCTACACTTATTCTTCCTCTACTCTAAAACTGTGGCTCTATAATTTAATCATTAGAACAGCTGAACGTAAGCGTCAGACGGTCACGCGAGGCCGAGTGGCAGCGGGAACGAGCATTGAGAATTTGTTATTGTGCGATCGGGAGCAATCCTCTGCGTTTCAAATGATAGAAACTTTTTAATAATTGGGCTCTTAAATTCGTACGAAAAAGACCGTTTGAAATAATAATTATTTTTCGCAAAAAATTTCAAAACCGCCTTCCATTGTGTACATAATTTGAATATTTTGCTCGAATTGTTTAAATTATTGTTGATGTTACAAAACTATTCAGCCAATTTCTTTAAAATTTAAATGGGACCACCTCAGGAGTATACCCTTTAGAACTAAAAAAGAAATTTTCGATTCCATTCACAATTGGCGGAATTATCGATGAACATACACAAAACCTCTTTTTTGGAAGTCGGTTAAAGTAGCCTTTGTCAGTAATTAATAAAACATATTTTTCCACTAGAATGTCGATCCAGTATAGTTCATATAAGATCGTAGCCTACGTCATTCAGTTTGCTTTACTAATATTGACAGAGTTTGCCTTCACGGCACACCGTGTAGCTGGAATATGTTACTAACACAAACCTGCTATGTTTACAATGCTAAATCAATAGTCGATATTAACTGCAATATGCTGAACTAGGCTGTGGTTCATTTTAATCAATTTTCGAACGAGATAAAGTAAACATACATTGTGTAAACAAATAAGTGGAAATGATCCAATCACTCTTCATGGGTAGGCCCACGTCCTAAGGTGGATTATTAAAAAGGCTGGGATAGTTTAAAAGTAAATATTGGGCTGGAACTTTCCTTACAAGTGCTTTTTTTCAGAAGTAGGTATTCGGAACAATTTTTTTTAGCTAAATGTGATTTATCTTTATTAATATACAATAAAATACCTTCTATACCGGCCTTGTGGATTGATCACAATTATAATAAAGATCGCAGGTACGCGCTGGATGCGGGCCGCTTCCAACCGGCCTTATTGGAAATCCATGGGGGAGGCCTATGTCCAGCAGTGGACGTCCTACGGCTGATGGATGAAACAAACTTACACTCGGAGTTCAATTGCAAATATCCACCAAGCTGGTCAATTGCAGGTTTCTCATAGAAGCAACATAGAAGCCTTTTAATTTCCTTATGCAGGCTTCCTCACGATGTCGATAATGATGATGATGATACCACTGATTTTGGGTGCAGTCTAACATTGGTAGTTTGCTTATTTATTTATTTTGTAAACTCTGCTATAGGATGCTTTTGTTATAGTGAAACACGAAATCAAGTTAGAAAAATTGAAATTAAATCACTATCTTTCAATAAATGCCTGAAGACTATTTTAAACAATTATCATATGAACAAATATAAACAAAATAGTGTTTTATCTATTTAATTCCCCAATTAGTAGATATGCAGTTTAAAATCAGGATTATATCACCAGCCACTTAAAAATAACAATTGAAAAATTGCTTAACACGAGTCATGAGATATTTCAAACCAACTAGGATTGTCGTCACAAAAATAAACTCATAATAACACTTCAAAGTCAGAACCGAATTTGATTTGCGGAAACACTATTCCCCTCTAGATTCGCGGCATAAAACCGCAAATAGGCGCCAATAACCATTGCGAACGTGTTATTGAATGACGGTTGATATTTTTACGGCTCCTTTGAGTTCAAAGGGCAGGCGTTCGATTTAGTCGGGCTGTAGGTCACGTTGTGCTTGCCCGCGGGGCGTGCGGCACGACAAGATGTTTTACTTGCCTTTAATTTTGATGTCTGACTTGCGCTATAAATGTGAACGAACTCAGATTTGGCGTAGCTTAAATAAATCATATCTCAGCTGTATTGAGTGAAGCAGGGATAGATTCGATGATAATCAGCAGATATAGTAGGTACGTGTGCATCCATAGCAATATAATTTTGTTTTTATTTGTTTTAATATTATTTTTCGCAAAAAATAGCATGACCGACTTCACCCGTGTAGTACAGAATTCGCGAACATTTCGCACGGATCGATGTGGCATTTTTCACATTATTTTATGGGAACAATTCCAAATTATACTCTTTCCAATAAAAAAAGAAATATTGAAATCGAACTAATACATAAAAAAAAAATATAAGTACGCGTCGAATTGAGTACCTCCTCCGGTTTGATTCGTCGGTCAAAAATACCTATAATTATTACCTAACACGGCTGCGTACTAAACGCGCATAAGGTTTTCTCCGTATTAAAAAATGTTGAATGGATGCATTTAAATAATAGGTATTTGAACTAACGAATATTTAAACAATTCCGCTTTTTTCGTTAAAGATGACTCAGTTAAGTTCTTCTGTGTTTTTTTGCATAAGTATAATGTTTCCTAAAAAAATTAGTTAACATTCAAAAGTTCAAAGGCGATCATAAGGATATATCAAAGGATATCATTCGAGTGGAGAATTTTTTCACAGTTTTATTAGCAAGAAGGTAAATTTTCAGCTTTTGTTAAATTGATATAAATCGACGTTTGTTTCAACTTGTTTACTCACGGGCACGTGTCAGGCAAATAGCATTTTTTTTATTTGTATGAAAAGTGTGAGACTATGCCCTAGACGGTTTCGTCACCGACCAGCACCACCGCGTGTTATGCACGCAGCGTTTCGGCACCGGCAACATTTTTGACGCCTTTTTTTGGTGATCTTTGCTCAGTGGTCGTCCGGAATCCCACATACATGTCTCGCACAATTCTATAGCTGGCCGGGTGTAGCTTTTGGCTAGTAACCCATTGAAACTCACACTTCGTATTTTTTGTTACAATTTCTTCATGAAATGCTTGCATCCATATTATCATATCTCTATGTGATATTATCTCTAAACAATTTTAGTTTTCACATCCTATTATTTTCGCGACATAATCGACATAATATTTTTTTTTAATAAGGCAAGTGCCTTTATTAACTACCACTAAATACAAGACTTATATAATCTAACACTACATAACAAGCAATGGGATTTTCCACAGACCTTTGAAGGTCTGAAGATAATCCAAATGCTCCAGCCCACTGCCAGTTGGCAGCGTGCCCAGCATGCTTACAGCATTGCCACGTTAAAGTAAGTAAGTTCGTATGGGCCGGGTGCATGGCTAGCCCTGGTGTCAGAGTTTTTAGGACGCCTGAAGGCCTCTGACATGGCACGCTGAATGGCTTATACGTTGAGCCAAATAAACACCTGCATTTTGGTCACGCGTCGCGTCCACCAGATGCTCAGAAAGACTTTTGAAAACAAGATGAGCTCCCGGCCCCCACGGACCCAAGGTCTCAACTCCAAACGGCTCAAATATGTGACCACAGCTGATGTTAGCATATTGTCTGCCAGGATGCTGGGCACGCTGCCAACTCGCAGTGGGCTTAGATAAAATTCACCTATATCAATGGAAAATAAAGATAAATTGTATTGGCTCTCTTTTACAGTGCAATATATATCTGACGTAAAGGTAAATTTTCAGCAATTTTTAGTAGTATTTGATCCAAGGTTTTTACAACTCGTGCTAATGCTAGAAAACATTTGCAGCAACTTGTGAAATATTGCGAAACAGGGCCTCGGGTAAGTACAATTGTGACCTACGTCGGCGATCCATGGGAATGGTCAGAGTGGGCTTTGATTGTATGGACCGTGCACTACAAACGAAAAATGGTCGATTGTGCTTTATATTACATATTTAAAAGTAGTTTTGGTTTTGCATATTTTTTATTTTAAGCTGCATTATCTACTAGGTAGACTAGATGTTTTAGATGAACTTCACGGGATGAAACATTCCTCCGATAGAAAATGTATGTGGTAGGGAGTATTTGCAGAGCCGGCTTGGAAAAGTATCGCAGGTTTTTGATGTTCGTGGTCTAAGAAGACTCTTCTTCAGAGTTCTGTCCTTTGGTGCACTTCAGAGGTATACCAAGAGTTAGAACAAGTCTCCTAAACAAGGCACCGCTAGAAATTTACTTAGACTATACATTCTTCTAGACTCAAAATATGATTAAAATTAAGATCGTTATATCTCTGAGTGGCTAGTGCAGTTTTAGTACTGGAATAGAACATAACACTGGATTGTTCATAGCTATCAAAAACGTGCATCAAGCAAGCGTTTGGCTTGTTTCGTCACTATAGTAGAGTTTAAAAAAACCTTCATGTCAGACTATTTTATAGCTGGCTACGCATCGTCTCATAGCTCATTTCTATTTGGCTTATCTTTGATGATAATTCAGCTCCAAAAAATCGAAAACGCGGGCGCATCGTCGCATAGCTCATTCTTATAATTATGTCTTATCTTTGATGAGAATCCAGCTCCAAACAATCGGAAAGAATCTATTTAAATGAATTGTATTTTTACAATAAAACTGAAATTTACTCTTTGATTATTGGATTGATTTGGATGGAGCTGTTAGCCTACAAAATTAAGCGCAATGTCCTCATAAAATAATTTATACAAAACAGTGAATTATCTACAAATAACCTGTCTATTTGTCGATATATTAAGAAATAATTGAAATGGTTGACCGCACTCATCAGCCATCATAAATCAATGACCGCAAACTACAGTGCTAATCGGGAGAGTACTCATACTAACTCAATACCCAGCATGCAAACACCACAATGAGGTAGTATATAAGTAGTGAGTTTATATTCCTAATTTTTTAGCTGGCCCAGCAAACGTTGTTTTGACGTATACAAATTTTGGAGATAGCCACCCTTATTAACAAGGGGTATCCCTATTCTCAAAGTTTTCAATTACACCAAAATATTTCATGAAAATCAGCTAAGCCGTTTCGAAGAATTTGGGCAACAAATAATGTGACTCGAGATTTTTATAATTTAGAGGATAATGCTACTTTTATTCCATCATTTAATTTCAAATTCACCAATTTACTTGATTCTTTAAAAAATTAATAAAAAAACGTTTAGTAAAATAAATTAGTCCGGCATTGACCCTTTCTTATTACTTCAGACTACAGCACTTTTTTTTTTTTTTTTTTTTTTTTTTTTTTATATTACAGTTCCGCTCACAGAAACATTTGGACACACCTTCCCCTCCGGAAACTTTAATAAGGCCTTTTATGGCGAGCGTTACCGTCTAACTTTATTGATATTGATTTTATGCTAAATTGGAGTAAAACTGCTTTTGTAATATAACTATTCGGCTATGTTCAGGCCTTCAGACCTAGCATACACGGCATCAGTATCGATAAACTGACAAATAATAGTATTATGTCACCAGCCATCATTAGATGACACTACCCCATCAACCATCTATTAGGTATCCGTCTGACGTCTACTACTGGACATATGCCATCCCTATGCATTTCCGATATGACCGGTTGGAAGTGACTGGCATTGAGCGAGTTCCTGCGATCTTAATTATATAGTCAGTTAGTTAGTGGACGTCCTACGCTTCGTCGCTTTAGTCTGTGGTCTCCATTCGATAACTTTACGACCCCGTCGGCCATCCGTTCTTCGAATTATCTGCCCTGCCCATAGAAATTTTACTTTGTTAATCCGATGGGCTATGTCGGTAACTATGGTTCGTCTGCGAATCTCCTCATTCTTGATTCGATCTTGCAAGAAAATCCATTTGGTTAGCAATGGCAGGACATTAGGCCCAATTATGAAGGCGTCTTCGTAAATTTAATAGCAACGTAAAAAGTGTTCTCTCTATCGAATGCCTAAAGTGAAAAAGAAATACAAATATTCTAATTAGCTGTTATACCTAATTACGAAGGTGCCTTCATAATTGGGCCTATTATCCCATTGGTTAGCAAGCTAATCTTTTCATCAGATCAGCAAGCTAATCTTTTGTTCTTAATGCTGGTTCTATCTACTTATATCTAAATATACAGCTGTATAAAGTTTACAGTTACAGTTCCCCAAGCAAATTCATAACAAATATTACATAATAAACATTTGTTTTTTAAAACAAGCCTTAACTGAACAAGTACTCGCCAAGACGAAACTCGATAGGGTTGCGTCCAATGATGGTTGCGTCGTTTCATTACAAAGTTCCTGTGACCACCCTCCAGCTCCATCATCAGATCAGCACCATTTCATCATAATATTGCATCGTCACGCAATTTACACATGTATGCAAAATTTCAGCTCAATCGGTAAACCGGAAGTTGATCAAATTTGACTTGCAATATTTGATTACAGACCGACAGATACGACGGGACAGGTGAAACTAAATAAAAGCTTGTAAAAACTCTCACTACATCAATTTTATCACGTTCAGTCATCCAAAGCGCCATCTGTGTGGAAACTTACATTATAAAGTTGGAGCGTAAGCCCTAAGGTTCCGGAATAATAATCAGAAAGGTCAATGTCTTCCTGATTTATGTCACTTGGGAATTTGATTAAATTCGGTTGCTAGGTAAAGTCCTCAGGATTATTTCTGAATGCGGATCTGTAAAGTCTAAGGATATTTCTACACTTAGCTTAGCTAAGCTCTGAATTTAAGGATGTGTATGATAATCATCCAGTAATGAACACAACTATTGTCGTAGCTTCAAACCTTATAGATAGATTGTTAACACAAAGAGCACAAGTAACACAGATTACAAACACATTAAAACTATAGCGTGTAACAAGAGGTGGCTTTATCGCCAAAAGCGATTTCATAAAGCGAGCTTATAAAAATAGACTGTTTATTACTATTCATACATGACTCCATTAGGCATGTATGATTAAGCACTCAAGTGCTATGCGAGACGAGCCCGCGTGCTAGTACTCCAACCTTGAGAAAGATCGCCAAATGCGATCGAAACTATAGTAGTAGCACTCAAGTGCTATGCGAGACGAGCCCGCGTGCTAGTACTCCAATCTTGAGAAAGATCGCCAAATGCGATCGAAACTATAGTAGTATCCTACTAAAAATCAAACGTGAGGAACACCTGTGTTTTACTTAATTAAAATGTACCAATTTTATACCTTGCTGAAAAGACGGTCACGCACGAATAAAACATTAATCATTCTTATGTGGGCCTTATAGCACACTGAAAATATAAGACAAACAAATACCTCATTATCCCGACGTTTCCCGTCTACCTACTCGTACCTGTGACCACGATCGATCCAACTCGGTCGAAACGAATAATGAGGTACTCGTATTATTAATTTATCTCATATTTTACGTGCTTGATTAGTCCCGTTGTATTTAAGAATAATGAGTTCAAATCGCGAAAGTTCAAAAATAACACGAGTAAAACAATCCACATCCTTTTCTGGGTGTCTACTGGCTAATATGATGATGATGATTAACTTCTTCGCGTACCTTTAGTAGGAAAACAGCCTAAAAGTTTTAGATTTGAAGTTGAGAGTGTTCTCAGGGGTAATATCTACGCTTACAACATGGGCATGCTAATTATGAAAAACTTTGAGGACGTCGTAGTACTAAAGAGGTTATTTCAAGTCTCTTCAAGTTCAAATTAGACTTTACGTAGCCTGATTTTGGCTGAATATATCCATCCTCATTTTTACAGGATGTTCAGCTATTTACCTCTGGACTTTTGTCTTTTTTCTTTTCACTATCACTACATAGCATAAAACAAAGTCACTACCAGCTCTGTTTGTCCCTATGCATGCGTATCTCTTAAAAACTACGCAACGGATTTGATGCCGTTTTTTTTTTGGTAGATAGAGTTATTCAAGAGAATGGTTTATATGTATAATACGCCTGTGCAAAGCCGGGGCGGGTTGCTAGTTATATATAAACGAACCAGGGAGAGCTTAGACCTGATAGGCCAATGGGATCGTAGAGTATCCGAACAAAGACCAAGCGTAAGCAATCACAGCGTAGCGCATCATCATCTACCGTAGGACGTCTACTGCTGGACATAGGCTTCCCTCATAGATCTTCAATGATACTGGATGGAAGCGGCTTCCATCCAGTGCAAATTGCAACATATTTTTATACCCTTGGACTTATAATAATTAGCGCTACAAAAAATGACTCCCTTTTTTGAAGGAAACAATCTCTGAACCAAAAATCGCTGACAACATTGTGTACCAAGTTTCGACAAGATTCGTTAAAGTAAGATCGAATAGGCCGGGCTAGCCCTGGTTTCAGAGTTTTTAGGCCGCTTGAAGGCATCTGATATGGCTAAACGGTTAAAACAACCGGGACCTACAACTTTACAAGTCAACCGAGCCACGGTAGCGCTCAGTTTGAAAATGCCGTTGAAAATCACAACATTCGTTGTAGAGGAGAACCAATATCCGGCCAGATGGTAGAAAATTTTGCCACACTCGAAACGGAGACGCTTTTTTTGCTTCGCTCGCTTGCTCAATAATATTATGAAGCTGCAGATTGAAATGTAGACACTGAGCTAAACTTACATAGATCTACGTACGCGTAGCAAAGCAACTATCATTGTACGAAGCTCTACAAAGGGTGCTACGACAAATGCCACCAAATTCACTTCAAAAGAGACCTTTGAGCAATGTTTCTGTAGTTATAGGGACGTTTTAGTTTGATGTACTTAGTTTTTTATCCTCTCAGAAACGGCTTTTGATCTCGATAAAACGGCGATTAAGCGAAGTGACAGTTTTCATAGCAGTGTAGTTCTATCTTTTAACCGACTTCCAAAAAAGGAGGAGGTTCTATGTTCGCCTGCATGTTTTTTTTATTCAGCGTTAATTTCGCCAATTGTGAACCGAATCGTAAAATTCTTTTTTAGTTCGAAAAGGCATACTCTCTTACTTTATCATTTAAATTATAGTTTTTGAAAAATTATCAGTTAAACAATTTGAGCGAAATATTCGAATTTTGTAAACGATGGAAGACGTTTTGCCATTTCTTGCGAAAAATAATTATAATTAAAATAGTATTGTGTATTTGTCAATCATGTAATTATACTGCTGTAAAGTGTACTTATCCTATATTCAACCCGTAATTGTTCACTGTTCAGAATTTTTTTTTTCTTTTTGTTTAGTGCATTTTATTACATCGGACCTATGATTATCTTGTCTGTTCCTGCATTCTACCGTTTGTGTCTATCAAACAATTTTATCGACTGTGCGACCAAGGCGTCTATTCTTTGAGATTGGCAAAATTTTCTTTTGTCTGTCATGATGTTGGTTATCTTCTCCAGGTCGCATTTTTCAATAAATATTGACTAATATTGATGTACATGTTTCATATATATTTTATGTGCTACAACTTAACTAAAAAGTGCAAATACCACGCTAGTTTCCATAATCAGGTTTTATTTATTTTTGGATTTTTTATCGTGGGCGATTTAGTTAGAAACAATTAAGTATCCAATAGACCTATATAACGCTTCACTTAATATTAAAGCAAATAGTTTCTTTGCTTAAAGTAAATAGTTATAGCCTACTTAATCATAATGTTAACTTAAACTTGACCTATTTTATACAAAACAATAACATTGTTTCGACGTGTGAAGCCTTACTAGGTAGTTAATTTTCGGAAACGAGAGACAATCCGCTTTACCACAATAGATTTAAACACGCTTTAAACACTGTTTATAGTTGCAATTTGTACTGTTAAACAATGTCTAAAGCGTGCGTAAAACATTTTTGGTAAGTTTCATTTCTAGTTTTCAAAAACATTCCATATGTTTTTAAAAACTAGAAATTAAACTAAGGTGCTAAATTGCTTAGACTACTAGAGGTGGCTGTTTACGATGTGTGTGTGTGTGTGTGTACATAACTAGGTACTCATACAGTGTAACCTAAATAAGCGCTCCCGTAAAGTACGATTCAATCACACGTCTTATTACTAATGCATCAAGCTTTACTCGATCCAGGCTCTATCAATACGTGTTCAGAAAGGTAAGAAAATAGAACTGCTGTAGGTATATTATTATATCTCTACTTAAATGTCTTTTTCTTACAAAACAACTGAAGCGTAAGTATTTGATTCAAATGTATTTTGCGTTTATATTATACTGTTTTATGTGTAGAATATAAAGTTTTAGTGTTAGATTTCTCTTGTAAAGCAACCGAAGATATATATTAACCGAAGAATAATTACATACACAACTAAAATTTAATTTTGACGTACCTATGAGTCAGTCATATCATCACAGAGACAGTGTAACCTAAATAAGCGCTTCCGTAAGATACGATTCAATCGCACTTCTGGTTACTAATGCATCAAGCTTTGCTCGGCCCGACCCCTATCGATACCTGAAGGAAGGTGAGAAAATAGAATGGCTTTCTCTACGGATTTTGTTAATCGACTTCCAAAAAGGAGGGGTTCTACGTTTGTCTGTATCGATTTTTTTTTTGTGTATGTTCATTGATAATTTCGCCAATTGTGAACCGAATAATTTTTTTTTTTTTAGTTTAAAAGGGTTTTTTTTACTTCCGAGGTGGTCCCACTTAAATATTATCGGCTGAGCCGTTTTTAAATACAAAAAAATTAAAAATTGTATACTTACCTCAATTCAAGCGAACTGTTCGAATTTTGTACACGACGAAAGTCGGTTATGCCATTTTTTGCGAAAAAGAATTATTTTATTTCTTGCTTAAGCGAATTGAAAGAACTTAAAACTGTAATTTTATTTAAATGATTCATCATTGTATTAATGTGTTATTTATTATACACATTCATTTATTGTCTCAAATTTAAGTTTTTTTACAATATTTATACAAAAGAACAAAATACTAAAAAAAAAACCTAAACCAAGAGTGCCGCCGACAGCGAGGCGGGGCCCAAGCTACCGGTGGTTATTTATTAAATTATTATGAAAATTATGTCAATATTCCATGTAATTTACAATATAGACTATAGTCCTTGCTTGAAGTCAGTTGCTTGCAGTTTCAAACAAATAACTTATAATAATCCAAAATATACAATTCCTTGATAAATTACTTGCGCTAGAAATTTTTATTCTTTATCTACACTAATGTTGTAACATTCTACTTATGTTTCCAATACTTGACTTATAATGACTACTGTTATAGCGCAGACAACAAAACACTCCATTTAAGCAATTTCACATGATGTTATAATGTCCACATCGATATCGTAAAATCTCATTATAACATCAATAAAACGCGACCAATTAACCTGGCGAGCCTTATGTCAAAATCCTCATACAAGTTGTATAAAATTTTGATATTAGGCTGGCTTTTGAAAACAGTTGGGTTATACGTGAAAACTTCGTCGAAACTACTAAACTTACATACACAAAACTCTTTGGTAAGATATTGTGCCAATGAAAAAAAAAGAACAGCGCGCGCTCGCTTCTGATTGACCCTGCGCGCGCAGATGCGCTCTCATTGGTTAGATTTTAATGGCGCCAAGTTCACTGTGACAATACACGTACGCGTGAATTTTTTTTATTTTTATTTTTACTAGTGAAGATAAAGTAGTGTATGCAACTGCATATAACACGGGTATTAAAACACTCGTTACTATTATGAAACTCGCTGCGCTCGTTTCATATACTCACACTCGTGTTTTAATACCCTTCATTATATGACAGTTGCATAAACTACTATTACTTCATTTATCATATCATATATCATAACCTTGCCATTTAACATGCAAAAATTTGCTCACTAAGCACTAGTAACATATTAAGCCCTGTAAGGGCGTCGCAAGTATACAATTACTGAGTATTATTAGCTTACATAATAACAATACTACTTATCATCATAACATACTTTCTGCGAGACTGAAACATTTTTGTCACTTAAGAAATCTTCTATATAGTAGCACTTTTGGATTAGCATATTTTTTAGATTTTTATAGAATTTTCGTTGGTTTGATTTTTTTCGTAAATCTTCAGTTCTTCAGTTTTATGGCAATCATGAGAAAGACATACGATACTTTTGCACGACAATTTCATAAAAATATCTTTGAATCAATATGACTTCAACGAGTGTGAAGCTACAAGGTTTGGTTCAATCACAATCTGATTACTAATGCACCAAGCTTGATTTGATCTGACACATACCATACCTGAAGGAAAGTGAAAATGTAGAAAGGATGTTTCGACGTACTATGTTTAGCTTGCTGGTGAAGAATACTGGAGACAACTACTCAAGAATACTGGAGGCCGTGATAGTTTAAATGCTGTGTACTATTAAATTTACCAATATTATATTGTAATTACTTGAATAAGCACTAATTTATTAACGTTATATATTGTATTTCAATAAGTCTTGTTAAGGGAGTACAGATCTCCGAAATACAAGCTATGCTTAGTTTGGAGATCTGAGGCTCATTGTCATCATGTATTATTTGTTTTAATGTCAATAAATTAATTTGAATTTGAATTTGAATTGAATTTGAAATGTGTATTGTTATGATTAAGTGCTTTATTCTATACCTATAAATATAGTACATTTTATCATATGATCGACAGTTTTTTTGTAAATAATTTAGAAATTATAAATCTCTTGAATCTTGACTGGTAAACTACTTGTGCTTAATTTTTTTATAACTGTACTGTACTGCCTATTTAATAGTCTACTGCAGGACGTAGCCCTACCCACGAAGGGTGATTGGTCCATATCCACTCGCAGTGCGGGTTGGTGGATTCACATACGACATCGAACTTTTCTTCTACGAACGTATGTAGCTTGCCTCACGATATTTTCCTTCACCAAAAAGCCAATGGTGTGAAATTCCGTACATCAATTCCAAAGAACTCATTGGTACGGGACCGGTATTTGAACCCATGACTTCACGATTGTAAGGCGGGTGTCACTACCACTAGACCACCACGGCTTTTGCTTATCACTATTTGAAACAACAAATAACTTGATGTGACGAGGTTGGATTCAATCATACGTGTGATTACTAATGCATCAAGCTTTACTCGATCTGCGGGCTTAGCATACGGACCAAAAAATAATACTATCGACGTGTCAGAACGTGACAGAGTTATGATGAAGTATATATCTGTCCTCTTTGCACACGTCGATTAACTCTTGTCGTGGTCTTGTATGCTAAGCTAGCTGGGCTCTATCGATACCTGTACGCAAATAGAATGGCTGCATGAGCTGTAGTGCAGATTTAGGTAACACATATGTACGTACATATTCTGTTTCGTTTTCTGTAGGATTACATTGGAAAAACTGAAGCTGCAACATATTAAATCGTGGCTTCTTATTTTTTCTGATACTGCGTGACTCAATATGTCTACTAGTACGGTTTATAGAACGTATTATTTCAATTTATTTTAAGTGGAAAAATAAAAATCGAAGGAAATATAAGTTAAACCCAAACTAGACATCGTTATTGGAAAATTAAATTAAAAAGTTTCCTGAATTTGGGTCAGTTTATAGCTAATTCCTCTAGCTTGGCAGTCCGGTTAAAATTAATAAACAAAAAATTTTTTTTACGTGATAACGTCACAAGAAAACATTGTTGAATCAACAACTGAAACAAGTCGAACGCTTAGGCCGATAATAAGCCCGATTACAGAGGCGCCAGCGTAAATTTAATAGCAACGTAAAAAGCGTTCTCTCTATCGAATGCCTAAAGTGAAAAAGAAACAGAACTATGCTATTTAGCTAATATAATTACGATGGCGCCTCTGTAGTAGTGCCTCTTTATCGCTTGTTCCGTGCTCTCGCTTGCACGCTCGGCTCAGGTGGAACGTGACACTTTTTTGTGCGTGCAGCCGCCGGTTATCAGGTCAAAAAAAATATTACGTGCTTTTCCATGGTTGTCATTTTGTTACTTCAAAATGGCAACAACATGCATTTAAGGGTTAAATTGGACAATTAGGAGTCTTACCGCCTGACCACAAAAGTTTTAAACACGCTTTAAACACTGTTTAAAGTGTTTAACCGTACAATATGTACTGTTAAGTATTGTTAAAGTGTGCGTAAAAGTTTTGTGGTGAGACCAATAATGTTTACGGACCTTTCTCCGCCTATGCGGCTTTACTCGTACTTCCGGATAGCCTCAATTCGTCCTACATTTAGCCTACGTACCCTCTTCACTTCGCCTCTAACATGACACTGCACGTCATTTGTCAGTTGCTTTCAACGTGACAATGTAACCGCAGTTTGTGAAGTGTTAAGGTGTTTGGTACAATCCGTGACAAATGCTATTGAAATGTTTGGGTTTTATTAAGGGCTATTAACCTCCTATTAATAGATAGTTTTACAGGTGGAAATACGCAAAGGAAATCATAGCTTGCAATGCAAAAGTAGCGAGCGAGATGTTGATGCTCTTTCAATATAACGCTGATTTGAATTCGAGATGAGAAGTAAACAAAAGAAACAATGTCACTTTTACCAAGTGCGAGCGCACCGGGTGCGAAATTTAGAATAATTTTCAAGAAAATGGGACTTAATTTTGCCAATGGCTCGTGACCACAATTGCAAAGACTTGATCGGGAATTGGGAATACAATGCCTTGTTTTTGATTTAATTAATCCGCGGTGCTTGTTGCCTCCTCTTTTTATGTGCCGCTTGGGGCAATGACATCATTTGCCTTGCTTGCTTTTTTAAAAATCAGTAGAAACAAGAAGAAATGTATTTCCATGAAGTACAACAAAAAGGAACCAAAATGTACAAGTCATTAAAGTGATGCCCCTCTCATACTTATTTATTGCATTAATGATTGCAGTCGAAACTACTTCAAAAACTTTTGTGCTCGATTGTACCATAGTAATGTGGTTACGAGACCATTTGCCCTAATGCAGAGTTAAGGGTGTCCTTGCATGCCATTAGGCAGATGAGTGGTTGAAGTGCTGCAGTTATAATGCCGGTTTGTTTTGCCAAATTTGTTACTCACTACTTTTGCACGTACGTTTTATGAGGTTGATGGTGTAACAAGAACTGATTACTGGGTCACGGTAATGAAATATAACAGTATTGTGACTCGACTTTGCCCTTGAAATTTATAGCAACGTGGCCACGCAGACCGTATCACGCCCTAGGGCTGCCCGCCTTCAGTATTTTAATTTCGTCTACTTACATTATTTCTAGTGTCTATCTATTATAATGTAAAATTATTATATTTAAAACATAATTTTTTTTATCTACACTAATGTTGTAACATTCTACTTATGTTTCCAATACTTGACTTATAAAGACTACTGTTATAGCGCAGACAACAAAACACTCAATTTAAGCAATTTCACATGATGTTATAATATCCACATCGATATCGTAAAATCTCATTATAACATCGCGCGCTCGCTCCTGATTGGCCCTGCGCGCGCAGCTGCGCTCTCATTGGTTAGATTTTAATGGCGCCAAGTTCACTGTGACAATACACGTACGCGTGAATTTAATGTTACGCAATATGTTTTTTTTTCTTTTTTATTAGTGAAGATAAAGTAGTGTATGCAACTGCATATAACACGGGTATTAAAACACGAGTGTGAGTTTATGAAACGAGCGCAGCGAGTTTCATAATAGTAACGAGTGTAGTGAACTTCATTATATGACAGTTGCATAAACTACTATTATTTAATGAATAAAGAAGCGTTCAATAAAAATTTATATTGTGTTTTTTTATGTTTGTAGGGTTCCGTAGTAAAACGAGGAGCCCTAAATACGTAAATCGCACGCTTACTAGTTACCAATTCACACGTTCGTTCGTTACTACCACGCGCCGCGACTGACTGACTATACCTCACTCCGAGGCGCGTAGGTATGATTCGCTTTCCGACCGTTTGTATGAAGATAGAATACTGTTAGATATCATTACCGTGACTGGGTAAGCGATCCTTAGTGTCAGAGGTACGTTTTGCAATACTGATCTGCTGTCGTATTTTATCATAATATCTCTGGCTTGATATACTTATTTTATTTCTTATTCATTATCACCAAGAGTTGACCACTAGTCGGTGGGCCAGTATTTAGACTTCACGGTTTTCTTCCAGTGGTTTCACATCCGTGCACGACGTAATTGCTTTTTCTTACATTAGTTACAGAAGTGTTCTTGTTAGACTTCCTTTTCCTGTATGTCCTATCCTCCTATTACATTTTTATATAAATGTTTATTTCTTGATACTATTTTATTTTACTTTTATAACATACCGTTAACATATTTACGTGCTTTTATAGCTGCCTTGAATCGTAATTTGAAGTATTTTTTTAAAGCTTGTATATTTCAGACTAAGATTGTTTGGAAATCGACTATTGTATTTATGCCCAAAAAATATTAATTTTGTTTATTATTTTGTAAAGTTATTGATGTGTGTGAATACAAGATAAATTGTTACTCCGTATCGCACATACATACTTATATATCAAACCATATACTGCATATACAAATATACTGATTTACTCTTTATACTTTATTATTTACCCAGCTTAGAATATATTACAACGAAGTCTGAAACTCCCAGATAAACGTTATATCCTTCACAAGCATGGATGTACGTATAATGGATCTGAAGTAAACTCAGTTGTCATAAAAAAAATGCAAGTGGAGTCCCTCCGCGCGGAAGAAGTGAAACTTGGACGCAACAGTGCTTTCATACCCCCTCCATGGCAAGCTTTAACGCAACCTTGTAAAGGAAGTCGCATAAGAAGTTTCACTTCAACAGGCACCGCTTTGAAGCTTACTGCTATTTTAGGAAACGATCTATTTCGAAATTTGAACGATAGTTCAGATGTCATTAATTTATGTCGAAAAACACTTTTTTTTCTTCCTTTTCTCCTCTACGTTTGTGTTTTGGGCGCAGCATAGACGGATGCCAAGCCATGTTAGGATTTCCATTAGATTCAGGTTGATTTGACCTTCTTTTGAATATGAAATCTAGTCTTATTTGGCTAACAAGAGACTATTTGATATTTTTATGTAGAAAATATGCAAAACCTCGTTGGTTTCTATGATGTTAATCGAGTACCCGCAGAAGTTTGGGATGCACCTTCCGCTGTGTCGTATAGGAATAAATTGAAATATTGGCTGCACGAACTTTTTAAAAATATCTGAACTGTATTAAGATTTAAGACTAATTTATAATTTAATTTTTTTATGTCAATTTATTTTTATTCGTGCTATAATTGTATAGTACTATAATGTAATGCAATGTGATGTAATGTTTACTACTTGACTTGTTACAAGTAGTGTTATGAATAAATTGATTTTAAGAATTTCAAATCCCCTTCTTTCTTAAATCCATGTCCGCGATACAGCCATGCAAACATAATATAACAAAGCGTAGTCTAGGAAAGTTATATCCCTTATAAACTCAAGTAAATATTCACACTCCACATAAACTGTTATGTCTCTATGCCGAAACGTTAAAGGAACTCGCTGAAATTCTTCGAGAAACAAAATAATTTTTCCTCTGCTGACGCTTCAAAGAAACGTTATATTTTGTTCATGTGAATTGAGTTTGTGGAAATACTCGTGTGATATCAGTTACCAGATATTGTATTAGCATGATAACATGAAAGCTAATGTCAAAGTACCTATCAGGGTAGAGGTATATAAAATTGTAGTATCTTGTAAAACAATAATTATCAGCTAGTTTGTTTGGATTTATGTTGGTAGAGAAAACTCCCTAAAGCCGTTCTTACACTACGGCGATGGCAACGTAAAAAGAAACATTAATCTATAAGAAGCCTCAATTACAAAACATGTCCCGTTAAGGGTAACAACTAGTTTAGGTTAAGTCACAGTTATTGTCATGTGACAAGGGCTTTAAGCTGGTTTAAGACCAAGAGTTAGGCTAAGTAAAGTTAGTTTAGCTTAGCTCGCATGGCTGCCGCAGTTTTCCATAGATCTGGCATAGCTCGCAGTCTGCACAGATCTATCAAAAACTATTTCAGCTATGCGAGCTAGCCTGAAACTAGCTTAGCTCTTGGTCTGCAACTCGCATTATTCGATTCTCACACTACCTTCGTAATATGAATCAGTGCTCAACATAGTACTTTAAAAAAAACGCAGAAATATAAAGAAATAATTGCAGCACTTATAGTATGTATAACTTGACTTCGGTAAGAGATCCTTCGATCACAAAAGTGAAGCGACGGTCTGGTCAGTCAGTTTTTCAGTGGCTCGGATGATGCAATAGTGGCACCCTGGTTGTTTTAACCGGTTAATCATGTCGCGTCTTCAAGCGGCTTCAAAACTTTGACACGGGGGTAGGCAATTAGCCTATACGTACTTACCTGGACTTGCCTTTCGTCATGACCCAGCCTGTACCAACATTTCAGCATTACAGCCTGTATTTGTCCCTCAAATAAGTTATTTTGTATGAAACTATGTCTACATAATAATAAATGTCTCATAATACATCTTGATTACTAAAAAGTGTCACTAACATTCCCTTACACACATAATCCGTCTTACCATATTTTTTTTACGCACGCTTTAGACAATATTTAAAAGTACAAATAGCACAATTAAACTGTGTTTAAAGCGAGTTTAAATCTTTTGTGGTAAGGCGGAATGAGTTTGCAATACTATTTGTTCATTCATTCAATACAAGATTAGACCATCAAAGGTCGTGACCAAACAAGATCTAAATTACCTGTTTAATTAACCATGGTTCCGTAACCGGTAATTAATTCGCAACGTCCCGTCCTGCTTGTCACATAAATACTTGACACCCACATAAGTACACGGTTAAGTAGGGTGGCTACTTACTGGTGGCCCAAGGGATAGGGTCCGAAAGACCCTGTGCATTTTGTTCGTATAGTGGTAGATGTAAAGGCGTAAAAGTTTCATAGTTTGCTTCTAGGAGTATGCTGGATGTACGCAAACTATTTAGTTTTATAAGTACTGTGATGTACTGAATATGGAACGAAACGTTTTCACATCATGGTTGACAGAGAAAATAGATTACAAAAAAAAAACTTAGAGTTTATAATATATTATTTAAATTAAAGCATGCGCATATTTAGGTTGTCCTATCATCAGCTAATCTTTTCTGAACTAGAGGATTATGAACTGCAGGGATGTTAGTAGATTTCAACAAGACATAAGGGAAATTTATTCGTACGACCTATGTCACATAACAGTTGGGTCGTACTTCTTTTCTTACTTTCATCCATCAACGTTAACTTCGGAATAGTTAATCTGTGTTTAATTTCTCTTTCTTCGAGAATTTTAATTCACTTGTAAAATACATATCACCGACTGGATACGCAGAAGTGACCGCGTTTATTGATAAAGCCCGTAAGAATTAATGCTAAAAACTAACAAAAATAAGCGAAAAATAAACGAAACACTTGAAATGTATTGAAGGGTTTAACTTTATTTTCGAGAGAGTAATTGATAAGTGTAGCCTTATAGCATTTTAAAAATGCTTGTAATTATTACGTTCTTAGTAATATAGTAGATTTTGTGTCTAATTTAAAACAGAGAAAGCCTTATTTAAGCAATGAGCAAAGTCTCACCTAATTATATATTCCAATAATATCGTACTACTGAAACGCCTTAGCTTTTCACTCAAAATTTTAATGTCAAATGAGCATAAACTTTAGTCAATATTATAATCGATTTTAAAAAAAAAAAATATTTCTATGGAATTAAAAACCACGATAGGTGAAATTTTACAGAATATTTAGTTGTATATTAACTTCACTAAAAAATAATACCATACAGTACGGAACAGATTGGTAGTAACACTGGTAATAAGCGAATTGACGCACGCTTAAGTAAACAGTTAAATTATAAAAATCGATGATAGCATAGACAAATTTATTCATCTAACATATATTTTAAGACAGTAGAATATAATATTTAGATAGGTATACATTTAATACCTCTTCTGCAAGCAGCTTCTTCTGTTCGTGAATGGAACGGATATGAAATATGAGTACTACCGTATCTACGATCGATTTTAAAGGCGGTAGTCTGAAACTTAACGCTTAGGCTTCGACTCTACCAAAGTGGAGAGACTATGAGCGAAAATTTGAGAAGTTAGGTAGTATCTTAGTTGACAAAGACAGGAATGAGAGTATACCTAGTTCAGAAATGCTATAGGTGCTAAGCTAAGCTATCCTACTTGCTAAGACCAAGTACGAGTACCTACTTACAAAACCACAATCCCAAAATTCCAAAAATAAAAATCGTGCGTGTTTGCGTTTTGATTGCATTTTGCTGAAAAGTAATTGTGACGGCTTTTTGTGTTTATTTTATATTTATCATAGATTCAAATTTTGTAGTTTTAGTAACAGAACAGGTTGCACGAAAAATGTATAATCAATGACTGTATAAAGTTTTTTAATATTTGTGTAGAGAGACCAACACAGATAAATAAATTTGTCAGTTAGTTACCGAAAAGTACACTTTTCCACTGCACTACTGCTCAACTTATTAAATCATCCTATTCGCCTTACTGATGTTTCACGTTTGCTGTGGTTGGCTGACTTTAGGCTCAGGTATGGCAATATGTCTTCAAGAAAATTACAAAAGAGAAATACCTATAATTGAAATTTAAACATTGATAAGCTTTTTATTAGGCAAATAAAGTTTGTATATCATAACTATGTTGTAGTAGCTTAAAATATTAATCTAACTCAATATTTCGAATGCCAGATGTCAGCGTCTATACACATATTTATGTAAACTTGAGACCTTGTGCACACTCTAAAATAGTCACATGTTTTAGATTCAAGTGCTAATTAATATAAGTATTCGATACAATTAGTAAATTTGATTGCTTTCTGACTTATATATTATGTTGTGTTGACGTAGATTTCGAATTATTTTTACCATCTAAGTCCATTATGTGAAGAAATTACCCGTTTCAAATATAAATAAAAATGTGAAACTAGAAAAACTTCTTTTGCTTTACAAAGAAAACATCACAAAAATTAAAATAAATAAGAATTTATTCTATCTTGCAGAGATAAATCCGCTATTTCAACAAATCTCAGCTTATATCTTAGCGAATTACTTGTACAAATAAAATTTCACTTTTTCATTGGATCGAGAGCTAAAACTCTGGTTTCAACTTATTTATTCCAAAAGCATATTTTCACATAAAATGTTTGCAAACTTTCCTTTGACACATAAAGTTGTTGGAGAATTTTTTTCATACTTTCTTAAGTAAACATTAGATACTTTTTCGTGATTTATATGTTCCAGTACGGTAGGTACAGTAACTTGTATTTGCTAAAGGGTATCTCGAGATGAGAGATCTCGAGATACCCTTTAGGATAAACCACTTCACTTAGCGTTTCTGGAGAGACGAAAGGACGCCCGAAGAGGACGATAGCGTAGTACTTTCTAAAGAATACAATAATACCGATACATTTATTTCAAAAGCCATTTGGTAGAATGTACGCGTTGTTAAAAATATATTTTTGTTGAAATAATCTGACCACAACCCCGCAACAAACTACCTCACATTACAATAATTCACATAGACCTAAAAACTTTCACCAAAGTAATATATATCACCATTTATTAGAATATTGGGTAACATAAATTGTCTTTATGAAACACATTTATCCGCGCTACGGAATCATAATTAAATTGGGTCAAATTTTTGGTTAGCCTAATAACAAACCCCTTTCCCAAGATATATAAATCATTCGCCGTTGCTAATTAGTTGGTGATATAGCTCTTATTGTCAGAGGTTAAGGGCTGTAATGTCTTGGCAAGTGATTTAGTGAGGGTAGATGTGTATTGTTATGATAAATGTGACGTTTCAAGACAGTTATGACAGACGCGTCAGCAGTAACGCGTAAATTAAGATGTTTGTATCGCATGTAGCGCGGTGCGGTAACTTCCGCATATAAAGTGATATTATAAAGTGGGGATATGACTTCAGCACCTCATTTTAAGTGACTTAATCTCCGCTTAGCGTACTCCGTCTGCAACCTCTTAATTGTCTTTGTAGGATCAAATGTCTTCGAGACACAAAGCAATTTGTTAAGGGTTTCCTAGAATGCTGTTATAGTGTACTATGACTAGGTCTTCCTGAGTGATTGCCGAAATTAAGCAACGTTCCGCACGGTCAGCCTTGGGATGGGTGATCGCGGGTGGAATTAAGGTAAGTACTAAGTACTACCAATCGATATTGATACTCCGATAACGCCCTAAATTGTGAGTCAAGGTTGTTTTATCGACGTACTGTACTGTACCAGCCTTTTTAATAGTCCACTGCAGGACGTAAGCCTACCCACGAAGGGTGATTGGGCCATATCCACCACGCTGGCCATGTGCGGGTTGGTGGATTCACATACGGAATCCAATTTCTTCTATAGACGTACGCGGGTTACCTGATGATGTTTTCCTTCACCGAAAAGCAAATGTGGAATTCCGTACATAAATTCTAAAGAACTCATTGGTACGGGACCGGGATTTGAACCCACGACCTCACGATTGTAAGACAGGTGTCACTACCACTAGACCACCACGGCACGGTAATGATATTCATTACCGTGACTACGGCGTAACTTTATTTCGTTTCGAAACTGATAAAATTATGTTGTGTACTCCTCAGTACTATTCCCACAGAAAATACACAAATGCTTAAAAAATAAAGCAAAATAACCCTCTTCGTCCAAACGGCCCAGTTTTGAAGAATTTTGAAATAATGACCATAAACAGACATTAACCGGGTCGTAAATGGCGTATAATTAAGAGCCGTATATCATCAGTAATCGCTAATAATTATACGCGTTTAACGCGGCGACCGCCTATCTATCGTTACGTTACTGGGGCATCAAGTTACTATAACCACAGAGATACCAGAGGGTTAATGTGGTCGATAAAAAAATCTGAAGGAGATGCATTGATTTAATGTGAGTTAGAAAGAGACAATAAAATAAATTATTATAAAAATATAACTTTTTAAAAATACAATCTTTTGAGATCCTGAATATCATCTGCCAGTGCTAGCCAAGACAAGTAAAACGAGCCCGAACACGAAGGGTCTGTGTTGTTTAGTACAGGAGTTCCTATGGCCACCTTCCAACTCAATCATCAGATCAGATCCATGGTATATTATTGCATTGTAACGCGATATATACGCCTGTGAAATTTCAACACATTCTGAAACCGGGAAGTTGATCAAATTTAATTTGCAAGATTCTACCCGAACTTACATACATACCTTACATAAGTTAAGTACATCCATTGCAAATTAAATTAAAAGCTTGTAATATCTTGATTCAGTGGCTATTACCGGGTTTTTTCTCCAGATAGTGTCAAATTCCAATTTATATTTGACAATTTTGACAGCTTTTGATATGATTTTTAACCTGTTTTGTTTTCAATACATTTTTGTCACATGTTTTGTCTGATTGATAATGCTGTTGTCACTTGAAGTAATTCTCAACCACAAAAGTGCATGGAAAATCTTTCCATACTGCTGTACAAAACTGTCAAATAAGTATTGGAATTTGACGTTCCCTATCTAAAAATGCGGCAATCGACACCCAATCAAGAGGTTTTTCATATCTCGTTCTAACTCGTGCCTTATTATACGCATCTTCTTCAGATTTTCTTGATCGACCACATTATTACAGCGCAAAACAGCGCTATACATATCTGGTTAGTTAGATCTCTGTGCTACATATTACACAGTCCGTACTTAAACTTTCATTTTATTTTCTGCCATGAATATATTGTAGTCTTCTAATGTTTAAAAACTTCTTGTCACAGTATTGGTAATCGAAATTCTCCACAACAGATTTTTTGTTAATAATTATTTGGTATATCTGAGAGTATGTTAAAGATCTTCAAGGGACTTTGATTGATCCAATTGCTTTGTATGTAGGTAGTATTTTTCATTTTTTTTTTATCGCGCTTGACCACCAACTCGCCTGATGGTAAGCGACGTTGTGGTCGAAGATGAAGCACGCAGACCTAGAAGATACCTATTCACTGTGACCTTGAAAAGCTTTAGATTATATCTCTTAGGAAACAGGGAAGCAGAAAGACAGTTCTATTCCCTGGCGGTATGAATCAGAAAAGTTGATTAAAACATTACACCACATTTACTTTTAGCCATGAATTATCAATTGTAGTATTCTAAAGTTAGAAAAATTTGTGGGCTTAGACCAAATAAAAAAATCAAGACAGAACGTCGTGAACAGACAAGAGAGGCCGGTTTTTTATACAAAATATGATGAGTGAATCGGTGTTGCGCCGCCATAGTTCGACTGACGAGCCGAGGCGTAGTTTGCTTGTACGTGTATGTGTGTGACTGTGTCTATACACGGCGAGGCGTAGATTTGCCGGCCTCAATTGATTTTCTCAACATTCTGTCTTAATTTTTTATTTGGTCTGAGCTGCTGGGCTCTACTTTTAAATTTTTCATTTACTTAATAGAAATTACACCCTGCTGTTCTGTGATTACACCAACGGTGAAATTGTAAAAAAAATCAACCCTAATATGCATTTTATAGATAGTCAACTATATTGTTCTAGAAGGACTGCTTTTAATCGTTAACGCATAAACCTGTCGTACAAGACTTGCACTGTGGTGCACAGTACGACTCTTATAAAACGTTTTTTCGTTCACAGTTTCATTAGTTTGTTCTTGTTTAATCAGTTTTTGTTGTTCAAAGTTGGTGCGGTCGAGAAGACATGACGATGGACAATAAAGACACATCACCAAAAGAATATCCCAGTGATTATGGTGGTTTAATATGTATTTTGTGTGAACATTGATGTACCAAATGAAATGCTCTTTCAAAGTAGCACACCGTGAATTAGTTAATGTAAATGTAATACGGAATGGAATTTCCTTGTACACATCATAACATTTTAATGGCTGTATAAACTTTGTTTCATATTTGTTTCTTTGTATTTGTTTGAATAAGTTAAAATATTTTTTGTAAGCTGTTAGGTACTCGCTTATCTAGAAGTTCTCTATTCTTTCCGTTTATTCCTGATTTTAAATGAGTTCATCTTATTTTCTGCGTAATATACAGTTGTTGAAAGTTTTATACCTTCATTGGTTATGTAAAAATATGAAATCAATTTCAATTGGGAGTGCACATGTTGTGTCCAGTTTAAGTAGCGGTGAGCAGATGAGTTTGAAGAACAAATAGCCAATGGGACCGTAAAGTTTTCAAACGGGTACCACGTACTGGTAAGCGTAGCGTAGGATGTCCACTACTAAGGTAGACCAATAACCTGATCAAGACTGCAAGAATAGGTACGCTGAATGCAGGCTTCCTACCGATTTTGTTGGAAACCTACAGTGTAAACTTCCAACTACGGTCAGTCTTCGGATGGGTGACCGCGGGTAGCATTTCCAACTGAGCATTACCGTGGCTTGTGTGACACGTCAATTTGTAGGTGTCTAACCTGTTTAGTCATGTCAAAAACCTTCAGGTGGCATAAAAAATAGCCACACGGCCTGTACAAATTTTACATAATACTCGTATAGTGGCGATTTATAGCATTTCTTCTAATACGGCCTATAAAATAGCTACGCAACAATACTACTTATTACCTAGACATTCAACATTTTTTATTTATAAAATATACTATGTCCATATTATCCTATTACATGAGTCTGCATTTACTATGTCTATACAGCTATTCTTTTAGTGACATCAAACCAACAAAAGTTCCGATCTTCCAACAGATTCGAAGCTTAACCCAAGCGAAATCTAACACTAACTAGGGCACAATCCAGGCTTATTTCATCCTTATTGCTATTGCCCCCACGTATGCCCTCAGACTCGCCGAAGACTATCACGGGCATCGTATTTTCCAATTTCCCAAAATAAGCTGAACAGTTCCCTTAGGAATATTGAGTGATGTTAAACTATTTCCTCGCGTATGAAAGGGAACCTTCAGATTATAAATTGCCATGAGAATAGAGCCCTTATCAAGATTTCCCGGTGTGGAATGCTTAGATAGATACCTCTTTGTGTGTTGTGTTTATTTAATTTTGATAGGAATTGCTTAGCGGTGAGAGGATGGATTTTAGAAGACATAAAATGGATATGATATAGATAGGCTTCATTGGAAAAAGCTAGAGGAGGCCATTACCGAAAGACACTATGAACTAAGAGATCTAATTCAAAGCTAGGTTAAAATAAGAAGTAACATTATAATTTATCCTAAAACTAAGTTAAGTTTAGAACAAAGAAACGTTATTTTGAGGAAAAAATCAGAAATTAAATTATTATTATTAGAAATACATAAAAATCTTGTTTTGGTGCAAAAGAATGTATAAATATACGACGTAATTTTAGCATGATAGTAAGTAATATTTTTGGGGGCTAGACATATTTTTCAGAACGTTTAAATAACTCTTTGCATTTATTTAATTTTTATAGGAATTGATTATTGACAGTCAAGGGAATATAATTTAGAATAGATAACCTCATAATTAAATTAAATGAGGTACAATAGGTGTGTAATGATTTGGATAAGTATAAAATTATCTCTAAATAATATTTTGGTTTGAACCGAACTGCGTAGGAATTATACAAGTCCTAATCCTAAATTGTGAATTGTTTCTCCACACTAAAGACTTCAAATTTTCCCATACGTATATTTAATACCTTATTCTCTCCATGTACAGGAAACCTTCGTCTTGTCAGTTAAAAAATGCGCACACATTTCCGAAAGTCATAAAGACCACGTCAGGTTTTTACCTCGTTCCCTTGTCCCCGAAGTGCTATACCATCTCATCTACTCTATCAACATAACAAGGAGTGCAAGGGTGCTGAGAGTGTAAACATTAGATATTTTCCATACACTTTGTTTAGGACGAGGTGAATTTTTGTCACAAGCTGCTTTTTGGGTGCCAGTTTGAGTTTATCAAAGATTCCTTGCGGGTTTTCTTGGCTTTTTGTTGTTGCAGTGCTTGCTTGTTTTGTATTTATCTCTGTTATCTACTCGCTCGCTTCCATTTTTACAAGCTTTTATTTAACTTGCAATGGATGTACCTATGCCTTTATGTAATTATGTAAGTTCGGGTGGAATCTTGTAAGTTAAAATTGACAACTTCCCGGTTTCCGATTGAGCTGAAATTTTCCACGCATATTGTTAGCCGCGCACTCGCTTCTATGAATCGAATGGGACCTGTACAACCCTAACGGGCCGATACAGGGCACAACACTAGCGACGCTACGATTTGACAGGTAACGTGTAATGGCGCGCGACAAACATAATCGGTGCTTTATGAGAGTTTAATACTACGCCCACAATCATCCACTAACTAAATTTTTATCCCCCTATCAATTTCAGAGTCGGGATAAAGAACCAATAATTTGCGCCAACGTCGGCGCTTGCGTTTCTTGTCTTTTTTAGGTGACGCGTTATTATGTACGGTTGTATGAAACGAAATCGTCTATTACTAGTTATGCCGGCTGTAAAGCATCGAAAACAGTAAACATTTACTTCACATCATGATAGATGTTAAGCTATGTTGTAATTACGTCATAGGTTAGATCAGCACAAAATGTCAAAACGTATGGGTAAAATGCCTTGAAATCCGGAAAAAAGTACATGTAAACAGTAATTGCGCCATTTGCCGGCGTAGGCTAGCTTTGGAATGTGAAAGGACTGTGAAAAACGGTGAAATATGGATGGAAAAACAAAACCACGACTGTCGTCATAGTTATCCCGTACCTACCCCATGTTAATGTACATTTTGTAAGCAATTCGTGCTAAAAACCCTGAAACACAGGCCTTATCGCCTAGTTCAGGGATCACTAATATTGTAAAAAGTTGTACAATGTTTTTAGAAATAATTTTTTATTTTATTTTTTTTATTTAGTTTTCAATCATCGTTGTTGCAGCGTGCAACAAGTTTTAACAGTGACTTGTATATAAACTTCTAACCTTACCGTCCTTATACATATTTGAAATAGCCATGTTTGTTAGAACAAATCCGGACTTATTTGAACGATGGGCTGATAGGAACGACCGTAGGAAAAGAGATAATACTAGACTTTGTATACCACGTGTAAAAACGACGTTGATGCTCAAAAGTGTCTTCTGTATGGCACCCATTGTGTACAATAAAATACCAAGATGTATTAGGGAATTAAGTGACGGCATGTTTAAAAACAAACTAAAAAAATTATTAATGGACAAATGTTATTATAGTATTGCTGACTTCTTGGATGACAAAATTGACAAATGTTTGACATGAATAATTCTTGTTTGACATTTATTTAGTGAAAGTTATTAAATTAAATTATTTTTTGACATTATTTTATGATTTGACATTATTTGACTTTTTACTTGACATTATTCTAACTATTTTGACAATGTTGACATCTTATAAATCAGTACTATTCTTTATTTTTATTTTTACATTATTAATTAAAATTTTGCTTGTATTGTTTTGATAATTATGCTTTTAACATTTGTACGCCACGATGGGCAAGAACATGTGATCTCTACCTACACTACGAAAATCTGTATGCGACTTTGTATGTTGTCTACACTACCATGTTTCTAACAAATAAAGTATCTTGAATCTTGTAAGTACTGAAATATGACGCAATATCATTGAAAATTGGTATTACTTAAGTTATTTACTTGTTTAAAGCGCTTTCAAAGTAGAACGCGAGTAATCGCGTTTGTCGCAAACGACCGCAAACGCGCAAAAAATAAGCTAATCCGAAACCGCTCTAAATCATCTCAACGAGAGGTCTCTAGGTACCTAAGTACTAAGTAAGTTCGTATAGGCCGGGTGGCTAGCCCTAGCGTCAGAGATTTTGGCCGCCTGAAGGCTTCTGACTTGGCTAAACAGTTAAAACAACAAGGTAAGTAATTAAGAACCATCTTTTACAAGTAAAGGTTCACGTCAACGTTCTATCTCGTACTTGTTTTTTGTTTTAATGCCCAGAAGCAATGTCTCAGTAATGTCAGAAATTGGAACCCTGCCTCGCTAAATTACTTTTTGTTGGCTTTGAAAAAGAAGAGATCGTTTTTGATCAAATCAATTAAACCCCAGCTGCAACAATTTTCTCTCGTCAAGCTGACGAGCAATATGGCTGTTCTGTCTAAAACAACAACAGTTGCCCTTCTCTTTTAACTTTTTATTTCAACGACGGTCCGTATCGCAGACACATACATAGTGTAGGTTATAAACACTTATATGGATCTACAAAAGATAATTGGAGAACAAGAACAAAGGACGGTCATTGAACAAGATGAAAGAATCCGAGTCATAAATAGAAATCAAGAGAACGGACAAAAATTCCACAAGAGATATTTCCGAAACGTTCTTGCCAGGGTCAATTATTTATTATTGCAAAATTAAGGATAAAATAAATTGAAAGAAGAATTAAGTCTTAAATTGGAATAATTAACTTCGTTAATGAAAATCAATGGAGGCTTTTTTTACCTGGAAGTTATGCGCAGAGAGAAAATGAAAAATGTGATTTGAGACTGCTAAGAATGAAAACGTTGTTAAATTTACTTGCGCAGAATATTCTGCTCGTACTCAAGTATAACATAACTTTTAAATAAAACGAATCTGAATTGAATAAATTGCAAATACCCGAAACTTTCGCAAACGTATTTCAAAACTTTAATTAAAAACAGTAACAAAATGAAGAACCCGAAAATTCAATCAAAAAATGCGACCCTACAAAATACGTTTTAAAGTTTTCCGCAGCTAGAGGCGCCGGCACGAAGTTAAATGATTTACATCCATCGGCGGATCTTCCGCACTCCGCACACATGATTACGGCCCGCTACAAACTTTGGAGCAATTTCCAAAATTGGATGCTAGAAATCTCGAGCCCGAACATCGGATAAGGTCCGTAAAAAACGGATTTATGCTCAAGAAAGTGCCTATTGTTGTAAATTCTCGCCCTCCGGCCATCATCTGTTCACGGTTAATCGAACATCAAAATTCGGAAATGCGTAAAATCGTCGAATTTTATGACCTGCTTTGCAACCTCCGTTTTTTAGTCGTGATGAAAGGAAACCTCTGGGATTTTATGCTGATCCTCCGATTTGACACTTCATCTGTATAAATAATCACAAGGCTGGTATCAAAGGGCTTTGTCGCGATACGTGGAGAGAATCCAGCAAGAGAGCGTGATTGGTTAAATCGCGAATTATTCAAATTTGATGTTGTGGGGGATAAACAGGGTAACGCGGCAATCTTGAGACGCAGTTTCAATTTAGAGGTATTCCTGTGTGAATAAATTGAAAATACGACTTTTAGACGTGATCTTGTTTACACTGAGGAGCACGCATTTACAGGAAAATGATATCTGTGATAGAAATGTAGGTATACCTATTGCAATCTGGAAGGGTTTCAAAGGTAAAAGAAACAGGAATGAGCCTAAGTCATACAAAAAAAGAAAAGTTGGAGAGAAGAGAGAAGAATTTGTAGTGAGAAGGACAGATAGACAATATATGAAGGGAGAGAAGAGAGCACAATTACCTACCATTTTAAATAGAGGGATATAACTAAGTATATTATAAATATATCAATGGTTAGCAACTAAAGATATTATGTAATTTATTACCTCCGTAATTAGCCATTTTCGTACAGATTTATTACTTAATTTTCCTTAAAGTTATTTTTCTGATTTACATTTTTTACCGCAAAAGTTCATACAACATTAAGTCGAAACTCACAAAACCGCACTAAAGTAGAGTTTTTGAATGCACTATTTTTATGCTCTGAATTTTCCGTGGCAACGTATATTCAATTTAGTTCCCAGACTTAGTATAAAGTTCTGCTTTTTTAATCTAAGCTTCAGTTTTTAAACATTTCGAGGAGATGTTAAAAGTTTTACTGGTTTTACTGTACCAGTCTTTTTGATAATAAACCACTGCAGGACGTAGGCCTACCCACGAAGGTTTTAAGAGCTATGAAAGTATCCGAAAAACTATGTACCTACGAATAAGTATTACTACTTCTTTACTACTCATTCACACTATTTTTGACTTCAATTAAGCTTAAATAATACTAGCTAATCAATATCGTGGGTTGAAACCTGCTAGCTTAGCATACAAGACCACGACAAGAGTTTACCGACGTGTGCAAAGGTGACAGATATATACTTCATCATAACTCTGTCACGCTCTGACACGTCGATAGTGTTATTTTATGGTCCTTATGCTAAGCCCGCTGGACACGATTAGCAAATGACCGAGGCAGATGCCACTATAAGAGAGAGGCCTATACCCAGCAGTGGGATAAAGAAGACTGTGGATGATGATGATGTTGATGAATCTATGATAGATTTAGTAATATGGCCTTTGAATCACTCCATTTTTTATAATTTAGTAGTTTACATTATTATTAATTTAAATTATACTCTTTTCTAAAGAAATAAGAAAATTTTGCCATCGCCCAATATGCTATCAGTTGTGCACTACCTACAGATGTCCCAACGATGAATCAAATCTTCTTACTCGATTTTCATTTGAGACCTTATTTTATTATGCCCTTTAGGTATTTACCAACACCCACGAAGTATAAAGGATTTTTTTTTTTTTCGAATAGGTTTGCGTTTGACTACACACTACCTGATATTAAGCAGATATGCGGTCTAGGATCTAACGCGCTTACCTAGAAGATACCTATTTACTCGGGATTTGAAGACACCTACATTGTACTTTAGCGGGAAGACAGACCCAGGCAAAGCGTTCCACATTCTGGCAGTTCGTATGAGGAATGTGGACTCGAAACGCTTGGTTCTAATGCGTGGGATGTCCACCATAAAAGGGTGGCGCTTTGGTCGCGTCTGTCTAGGCGTACGATAGAAGAACGGGGCAGGTGGGACCAGATTGTGCAACTCCTGGGCGCACTCACCGAAGTGTATCCGATAGAAGGCTGATAGACCCGCTATGCTACGTCGATGCTCGAGACTCTGCAGCTTCAACTCAGTCAAAGTTTCGTTGCCCATCAGCCTCCTGGCTCGCCTTTCAATGGACTCTAAAGCCTCCAGCTGGTATTTGGCAGAGCTATCCCAAAGGTGAGATATCCCAAAGGGATATCCTAAGGCTGATGGGACGATGATGTTTCATTTCATTTATTTCATTTTACTTATTTATCATACATAACACACATATGTGCCTTTATTCAATTTGTAACTCAACACAGAAATACTTATAAATGTACGGAAATTGTCACGATAAAATTTTATTACGATTAAGCTAAGAAAGTTAAAAGCCCACGCACGTGATATAAATACCTGTATTACTACAGAAAGGTAATAAGCCACAAGCTCGTTTAAAACAGAACAAATCTTTTGTAAGCGCGAAATTTTGCTGCCAAGAATTTTGTATTATGTTGCTAAGACTTCCATTGTCTCGATCTGTACGAAGATTAATTTGGGAAGCTCAGTAAATTCTGGTTCAAGGATGTAGAGTCAAGATGGAAGAGCCTTATTTTGCGAGTTTGATTTCTGAACAAATTGCTTTTTCCCACGGCTTCCTCAGCCTTGTCTTATGTACTATCCTTTAGGAACCTTTTATTTTCTGGAATAAAAATAAGCTTGTCAGTTTCCGTTTCTTGAATTACATATGAGTAGCCAAAAATCAAGTCTTTTCGTTCGTTTATTGCTGTCTGAAAGATTAACAGTAACAAACAAATAAACACACTTTCGGATGTATTATATGGGTAAGGAATGATAGTATCTAGGCACCTCATTCGGGGTCGGTAAACTTTTAAAATATTTCTTTATAGACAGACAGACGGACATAACTCTTTATTTATAACCACAAAGCAAAAATTAAACACCATGTACACATTTAAGACTAATTATGACTATAAATTGGCGGCCTTATCACCCTTCCTGGTTAGGCCTACGTCCTACAGCTGACTATTAAAAAAAGCTGAAACAACACAGTGTACAGTTAGATATTATAGATGCATAGATAAACACATTATTCTACACGCCGCAATAGAAATATTACGATTTAGAAATAAAATGTCTTAAACTAGTGCGTTACCTCACTTTATTTGCATAAAGTGCGGCTTTATCGCATCAAGTGATTTCTTCCAGGTAACCTGGGGAAAGAGAGGATTTAACACGTTGGAAGACGTTAGCATCCGGGAATCAGAATTTCTTGTCCGGGTGCTAACACATCTTTGTATATTTCTTGTATTTTGGTTTGGCTACCATGCACCAGATATTTTTACAAATGGGTTAAGAGTTTAGTTTTTTATTTTAAGTTTGGCTATGAGTTGTATAAATGATATGTACCTATATTTTATTTATTGTATCAAATTAATTTTTATTTTGGTTTCAATAAAGATAATTATTTAATTTTGAAAAAAAAAAGTAAAGAAAAGGTAAATAGTTGTAATGATGTTGAATATTATGGTTATAAAACTCATTATCTTTCACGCCGACGACGCTCATTTCATTAGAAGCTATTATACTTGTTGTCTTTATAGAACAGTATACAGAATATTTATTAGTACTATAGTACTTCAAAAGCAACAACACCACCCCACTAAAAGGTCAATGCTTACACATTTAGAGCAGAAATAATTAGACCGACCTATATTGTTACAAAATAGTCTTTATCTAGGGCGATCATGCAAATGAGGCAAAAAGTATAATAAGTTGGCTAAAGCGTGTCAAGATACGCATATGATAGGATTCCGTATATAATTACGCCACTAAATTTTTTAGCCTGCATTGCCTTCTTGCTATTAAAGCAATGCAGGTTAAAAAATAATCCCTTCTGTCTTTGGTACGACAGATAATGATATAATACCCAATGTGTAATATGATGTCCTACCATGATTTGTTATTAGAATGTTAATTACCTACTATCCAACATTTTTAGCTAAGAAATCTAAAGTCTAAAGTATGTCTTGTTCATGACTCAGAAATTAAGGAGCATTCTAATTTTAAGTGACCTATAATATCTAGAACTGTGTCGTCGTTGTTGTTTTTTAGATACGAGTATCTAAAAAAACAACAACAAATAAACTATTATAAGAAACTTTTACTTTCAATCTGTTTGATTCTTACCCAACAATTCCCTATTCTGTAGCAAATTAAATCAAAATCTTAAAAGCAAAATTTTAAAAATGTTACATCTACATAATTGAAATTAATAGTAAAACCATATAAAACTAACATACCTAACACAAAATTTTCTTTCTTCAGTAATAAGAAGAGAGTTCCGTGTTTTACTACGGAACCTCAAAAACATTGTTAATTGTAAATACGGCTTGTTAGAAGTAATAACTTGTAGTAAAATGTCGTTTTAGTAACTGTTCATTAGGCTTTTCCTGTAATTGTTTTTCTAAACACCCAGTTACGCGATTAAGGGTCGTATTATTGGGGCGGAAATAATTACACTGACCTACATCGGCTGTAAAGGGGACTAATTTAATTGATTCGCTGTTTTACTGTGATTGGCGAGTTTTGTTTGACGATACGAGTATCTGGCCAGTTTTTTTTATACACAGTGGAACATTGACTATCCGGATCTCAGTTATACAGATTCGTGATTATCCGGACCGCTATCCGCCGTCAAATTTGTTATTTGAATTTATGTATAGACGGATATGTCAGAAGTTTTCTAACCCGCCCGCGCCCTGCTCTTTCTCTGCTCTTCGCGAATCGTTATTGTTTTTGTTGCTAAGTGTACTATACTGGGCTGTATTTCGAAGCGTAAGCAAGTACTGTTATGGCCCAATATAAAATATAACTTGGTTTATTTTTTAAAACCAAGTGATATTTTTTGTTTTAAAGGCTTTATATTTTTATTACTACGAGTATCTCACGGTACCCTCAGATTTCTTCACTTATGTTTTTGATGACTAATAGAATGTTTAAATATTTTTAATTTGGTTTTCTGTCAGTAGTACCTTTGTTTAGTTCCATTAATGGTACTACTCACTTATGTATGCTTTGTTAGTACCATTTTGGAACTAGCAACGTGGAACTTATATCCTCTACGCTACGCTAATATCATTGAATTTTACCATCAATGATACTGTCACTGATGGTAAAATTCACGTATGCAAGCACCAATGCTGACCAAAACCTGGTTTTACCGCCGCCCAGTTAAATCACAGCTAGTTATAAATAGACCTTATTCAGGTGGAAAATGTAAATAAACAATGTTAGAAGCAATAACTTGCAATAATGTGTGCGTAAATAACGTGCGTGTTTACTTAAGCTAACATAATTTGTTGTACGAGTACGGGGTAATTTTTCAACGACATTTAATTTTTATAGTGGACTGGACTCACTGGAAAACTAAAACTAAAATTACTTTTTAAGAAATAGTTGTTAGGTTTAATAACACAAGAAAAATAAGAAATATTAAGATACGTTTAGGTAGGAGATATATTTTGGAACTGTAGACAACAAAAGGCTAATTTTTGTAAAAAAGAACGTAATAACTATTTCTAGCGTTCGCAGAGAGTCGCATGCTATGCTTATTCGATCCGCACACGTTCAGCCATTTTTATCTGTTTGTACAACGATTGATCATTTTCGCCAATTGTGAACTGATTAAATTTTTTTTTTAATTCAAAAGAGTTTACTTCTGACGTCGTCCCATTTAAATTTTATCTAAATCATCTAAGTTGTTTTTGAAAAATCTACAATAATGTAAAAAACGATTCGAGCGAACCATTCTACACAATTTAAGTCGGTTGTGCCATTTTTGCCAAAAATAATTATAAGAAAAAGACTCTTCCAAATTCTCTCCATCCGCGAGCATACCTATCAATCTTGAACGTCAGTTGCACGTCTCGACGATTTTCAAACAATTATGCTTACTTAAGTACATGTTAAGTCGTCCACAAGTATGAGAACTTGGGCTCTGAATGTCGGCATGATACCGGCTTTTGTAGGCGTAAATGTCAACCTAATTTTAACTTGAAAAATATGACGATTCAAAGACTAGAAACGTAATTAATTATTTCAAAAATCTCGTGACAGAACGGAGACGATATAGCTTAATTTGTTACTTTTTACGGCGACAATATTAGAGCGATCACGAGACGACAAGGGTGTGTCAATGATTAGTGTATTCAATGGTGTCTTTTTTACCTATTTGAAAGCTGCTAAAAAATTTTTGCAATTTATGATATGAACCTAACATTTTCTCAAGATAGACAAAATTATGGTCCAGTTCCGGGCAAAGTCGTGGTGTGCCACTAGTATATATTTTTCCCGAAATAATAACATAATTCACTTGCTAAACTATAATATGATCCAGAAAAACGATGGCTTATATAACATGCGTCATACTTTTTTTTTTGATCGGGCAAAAGTGCCTTTATTTACTACAACAAAACGCAATACTACTTTACATGCTAAACTACCTACACTACTACCATTTAAAGCATTGGATCATCCACAGACCCTAGAAGGTCTAAAGATAATCCAAATGCTCAAGCCCACTGCCAGTTGGCAGCGTGCCCAGCATGCTGGCTGCAATTGCAAGTTTGACTACTTGCAATTGGACGCTCTTTGTGGTTGCTGATTTGCTTGTGGTATTACACGTAAAGTAATTGGACCAAGAAATATTAACTTCAAGCTTAGGTTTATCCTACGCTTGAACTAAGCTAAACTAACCCTCTCTTGAGAGCAACTGCTCACAAAGCAAATAAATTAATTTAAATTGACAAATGTCACGGACCCGAAAGTCTGTGATGAGGTAAAGAAATCCACTCCATGTTGAAGTAATGGTTTTCTTCAGTTATAATTAAATATGTTTTAGCATTGTTTGGGGTATTTCTTCCATTTCATACAAATATACTAAAAACTACAACTGCAAATTCAACAAAGACTCACTTCAAAACGCTTGAATTTCATAAAGAAAAGCAAATAAAAGCGTACAATTAACGTGTTTTCTCCACAAATCTGTGAACTTTTTGAGAGCCTAGTAGAGTTTAGCAAGTTCTTTACAATGATGAGTAGAGGGTATGCTAACCGCAGTAATGGCATCGTTAGCTAAACTTATGAGACGTCGTGCCTACTTAGAAGAGTTAAATTAGTTTATATGCACTTGGTAGGTACTCCCCTTTGACGTAACGTGAAGGATTTTTGCAGAACATTATTTTGATGGTAAAATTTTCCATTTAAGTAGACTATTTTTCTCGCAAAACGATCTTAATAATATGATTAAAGAGGCTTACATATTAAAGAGGATTTAACAAGTCTGAAAAGGCTCCATTGTTTTCTTCATTAACTAGGGTTATGGCACTGCGTGGGGTCTGTGATAATAATAAAAAAAATCGGGTTCCATACCGCATGGGAGCCCCAATCCTCTTGCCGTTAATAATAGCGAGCAAAAAAACTCCTAAAAACACGTTTGTTGTATGGGAGCCTTAAATATTTATTTTATTCTATTTTTAATATTTGTTGTTATAGCGGCAACAGAAATACATCATTTGTGAAAATTTCAGCTGCCTAGCTATCACGGTTCATGAAATACAGCCCGGAGATTTCGACGTTTTTACCCTTTGGGTACGGAACCCTAAAAATAGTTCCAACTTGGATAGCATTAGACAAGGTGGGTGATTTGGGACTAAACATAATGACTATGATGATTTCACTCATCCGTTACTTATAAGATATAGTAAGTAAAGCAACAGACAGTAAAATAATATCTAAAGAAGTATGCTTATTGCTCATAATATACATATACAGTCCATGAACAAGTCAAAACTAATAAATTATTCAACTGAACAATAAATACTACAAACATTTCGATAATTACTTTCTTAGGTGGGTAACCTAAGGAAGTCAGTCTCATAATAAAAATAATATTCACAGATATCAAACATTAAGTCGTCTTCTTCAAATTTTGCTTTCTGAGAAAATATTTCAATTACATAAAGAATTCTCGAAAACGAAAATCCGATAAAGGTAATTGAGGGAAGAGATGATAGATAAAGTAAAAAAATACATTAAATTAGAACTTTACTAAATACTGAGCCTATGTTTGTCTATATTTTGAAAAAAAATCAGCTGTTGCACTACTCGTATAAATATTCTCTAATCGTCCCAAAGTATGAAAGGTAAGAAAAAGAAAAGATGTTAATTATGGAGACCATACATCAAAATACATCTCAATATAAACGCAAAGAAAAAGAAAGCATCGTAGGTAGTTAATTAAAACGTAAATATATTTAAAATCGTATCAAACTATGAAAGGTAAGAAAAACAATTATGGAGATCATACTTAAAAACTATCTCAAGATACGTGATAGTAATAGTAAATGCAAAGAAAAAGAAAACAATGTAACTAATCGAAACGTAAATATAACAAATCATAAACCGCTTTATCACAAACAGTACAAACATTGTTACACATTGTTAAACATTGTCTAAAGCGTGCGTAAAACTTTTGTGGGAAGACGGAAAATGTCTTGAAATAATCTGAAAGTGTGGCGATCTCACTCATGCAAAGTTACTACGTCACTGGCAGCGAGTAGAGACGACTTGTATACTGAAAGCCTCAAATAAGACTAGTTAAATTACCTTATTAGTCTAACAAGGGTTGCGAGAATAATGCCACAATTAAATGTTACGATTATTCTGTAGTTACCGCTGGTGACGCAGTTTGTATGCAAGCCTGGTTTCAATACGTTTCTCGATATTGAAGTAAGGATTCGGGTGAAATTGGATCGGAATGCCTGATTAAGGTTCGATATGGAGCTGTGGAAATTAGTTTTTGTATTAACATTATTATATGATAACGGTGGGTAGAGCTAGTGTCGGTATATTTGAGATACTAAATAAATGAATAAATGAATATTAGGGTACATCTTACGCACGGTCTCTGACCCCAAACTAAGCAAAGCTTGTGATATGGCTGCCAGAAACTGATAAACAACAGCATATTTTAAATACATACTTATATCACACCCAGACACAGAGCAAACACCGATGTTTATCACAAAAATGCTTGCCCTGGGTGGGGATCGGACCCACGCCTCTTTGATCCAGAAGTCAGAGTCACTAACTACTGAACCACCGAGGCAGTCGTAGAAATTAGTTTTGGTATTAATACAATAATATTAATACCAAAACTAATTTCTACGACATGATAAAGCTAATGTTAGCTCTACGCATTAGGTATAATATCGGTATAATATTTGAGATACTGTAAATAAGTCAAATATACGTAATTGTAGGGTTACTGTGCGTTATCGTAATTAAGGTGTGAGTAAAAAGGTCTGCGACATGGTTAAACGTATGTATGTATTGTGTAAATAAGCGATACCTTTTGACGTAATAACATCTTGCCGAGCATGCAAGCGAGAGCGCGGAATAAGCGATAGAGAAGTAGAAACGGCCTAAGCGTGTTTGGCTTGTTTCAGTTGTTGATTCAACAATGTTTTCTTTTGACGTCACCACGTAAAATTATAGTCCGTAAACCGACTTTACAGACATGCAATTTTTTTATTAGTAAATATTTTTTCGCAAGATGTTTTCTAATAATCATGGCTATTTTAAGAAACTTATTTCTTATTTGTATTTTCTTAATTTAAGCTGGATTTTAATTGTTTCGTTTTTACTCCCTTAATATTGTTATCAAATCTAATGCTACATTCTCTTAAAATCGGAGTTGTTTTGAGACCTAATAATTTTTTTCTAATAAATTTTGTAATCACCATTTTGTATCATATTTTACTCGACTCTAAAAAACACCCTGCTGTTCTGTGAAAACACCCATTGTTATATTAAAATATGCTTCATTATAGTCTACAACAAGCCATTTTTATTCACATAAAAGTTGCTTATTACCAACAGTAAAATTGTAGCGTATCATCTATCGATTTCAATCTCCAGAATAATCGAGTAAAACGGTCAACAAACTAAATAAACAGGTGTGAATCACTTCTAAATTACTATCCACTCGCTGGTAACTATGAACTCCCGTGAGGTTATAAAATTATAGCTATTAACTTAAGCATGTTTCCATCAAAACATTTTGGTCCAATAATCTAATGGATAGGTTTTCTACTTAACTAGAAATACGCCAACTTTTGATTAGTTTTAAGCTTTTAGAAAGCAGCAGGGAGATTCTGTATGAAAACATGAGCTTAATGTATCCCGAGTTAAGTTTTGTTTTTAATGTCGTTTTAGATGGCAAATTTTCAACTCGTTCGCGCTATCTCACATTGGTAAACATAAAAAAATAACAGCAACGTGACATTTATCGATAACTATTATTTTGAAACGTTGGTTTATCAGTTTATCATAAAAATATACACGTTTCTTACTAATTTTCGTTTTTAAAAGTCTTCATTTGACAGAGATTAAAAAAAAAAAACAAAGGGTTGCACTCTAGAATTGCCGGCAGAACTGAAAACTTGAACGTATAAAGTACTATCATTTATGTGGTTCATTTTATTACTATCATTTATGTTATTGTTAATACAATATCACACACGCAAACCCGCGCAAGCGCAAGCGCCCTGCGCCGCTCAAACGAAACAGCAGGAGCAGGCAAACATTTTCGCCGCGCGGTACAACGAGCGGGGGATATTACTTCTTCTCTACGCCGCTCCGTCCTACGAATTTTCTGTACAATTGTCTGTCTGTCCTGACGTGACTTAAACATTTTTAACCCATCCCAAAAAGTGCACAACGCCGCTATAGACGTTTTTAATTCAAATTTGTTAATTTTTTTGGATCTCTTCTGTTAAATCAAAATATATCAAAACTCAGTTATAATATACGAGTACAATACATTTAACGTGTTTCGATTGCTAAATGCAGAGTATTTAGAAATAAAAAGGCTATTTTAGGGTCCCGTACCCAAAGGGAAAAACGGGACCCTATTACTAAGACTTCGATGTCCATCTGTCCGTCTGTCTGTCACCGGGCTGTATCTCATGAACCATGATAGCTAGGCAGCTGAAATTTTTTATCATGTCGGTATGGAGTATCGTGATGAAAATGTTCTATTTGAACTAGCGTACTACGTAGTGGTAACGGTACGTAGGCGGCTGCGCAGGTCCAGTTTGCCCGTTACCGTCGCGACTCGGTCAAAACATTAGAAAGACTGATACCATTGATTTCCATTGCGCAGTAAGTCCCGTGTAAATAAAAGTTATACGTACTCATTCTTGCAAATTTTCAAAAGAGGCTTCTGTGACCGCTTTAATAGCCGGTAAGGTATATTCTTGGCGACTTGTTTAATTATTTTAAGGTTAAAATACTGCGATAAATTCAAATAAATTAAAACATACAGCCACATTGCTTGTGAATTTTGTTGCGAGGTATGACTACATTTTGTAGTTCTAAGAAGAAAGAAAAATTGTAGGTTATTTTTTAAATATCTAAGTGATAAGCGTGGCCTTCCCCAGATATTTTTTATGTGGCAAAACATTTTTCCGGGTCAGTCCGGTTTTTAATGAAATGCCTCGTACTAATTCACCACAAATGTAAGGCTCTACAAAGCATTTTCAATCATGTGCCCCAAGTTACATTTATTAAGGTTGCAATCATGTTCCGTACACTCAGATTTCGCTTTAGATTTCAGGAATGTTCATTACTTTCTTGAATGAGGAAAGGAGGGTTATAGGGCGGAGTATTTTATTGACGTGAATTCCTGACGAGAAGATTAAGTAAGTACAAAATAACTTAATGTGAAGGGGAAAGAATTGAATAAAAGAAGTTGTAATTTTGACGACTTGATTTTATGTTACGAGACTTATTGCGCCATAAGTCTTTAAACTAATCCTCGCGAAAGTTTGTGAGTATGGATGGATGTTTGTTACTATTTCACGCCAAAACTACTGAACAGGTTGAGATGAAACTTTGCAAAAATAATGCTTATACATCAGAACAACACATAGGCTATAATTTATTAAGATATTACGTGAAACGAAGTTCACAGGTAAGCTAGTATAAAATAAAATAAAACTAAACCATTTATATCAGGCACTGGCGTACTTCGAATTTTTAAAAGCTGAAGTTGTTAGTCGTATTTTAATAGGTACCATTAGTTAAAATATTTATATGCAAATGTGCATTCTGCTTTTAAGTGCCAAGGACAAAATAATTTAATTTGATGCTTTGAAAATAGTCCATAATTCATCGCATGGTCAAAAGATTCCTAACCAAAATTCTGTATAATCAGTTGCTCCATCCATCCATCCATCCATTCATCCATCAGCCGTAAGACGTCCACTGCTGGACATAGGCCTCCCCAATGGATTTCCAATAAGGCCAGTTGGAAGCGGCCTGCACCCAGCGCGTTCCTGCGATCTTTATTATATCGTCAGTCCACCTAGTCGGTGGACGTCCTACGCTGCGCTTGCTGGTCCGTGGTCTCCATTCGAGAACTTTACTGCCCCATCGGCCATCCGTTCTCCGAACTATGTGCCCTGCCCATTGCCACTTTAATTTGCTAATCCGCTGGGCTATGTCGGTAACTTTGGTTCGTCTGCGGATCTCCTCAGTTGCTCAAAGTAAACGAATACCAAACTTTTACGATTTAAGATATTCTTTGTAAAAGTAAGTTCGTATAAGCCGGGTGGCCGGCCCTGGTGTCAGAGTTTTTAGGCCGCCTGAAGGCCTCTGACATGGCTAAACGGTTAAAACAACCGGGACCTACAATTTAACGTGTCAGCCAAGCCACGGTAGCGCTCGGTTGGAAAATGCCAACCGCGGTCACCCATCCAAATACTGACCGTGCGGAACGTTGTTTAATTTCGGTGACCGCTGACAAACCCTTAGTCAAACTACGCTACGAGCGCCACAATATTCTATATTCATTGTCGTCATTGTCGTCGTCGTCGCGGTCGTATAGTCTAATGTCGCGTTAAGAATAGTAAATGCTTCATGTAAAATTATATACCTACCTACAAACAAAATCTGCGACACGTTTCCATTAAGTACTCATATCATGTGCTGGAGTCAGGAAAAATAGATGTTTTTTTGGTCAACTTCGCACTAAATTTCCGATCCAATTTTTTTTTCTAATGAGGTTTAGGATCACTTACTGAGCATAAAATCACAAAATGATTTTGGCCGATATCTCGGAAACTATGCACTTTAGGGCAAAAGTCATGAAGATTGTTATTGTACAGAATACAATTTCATTTGTTCCCTGTAAGCTTTTTTTGTAACTTACCGTTTACGATTTATGGCCTATTTGATGAGTCGGTTTTTATATCTCGGAAACTATGCACGTGATAGTTTCCGACATATCAAAAAAAGATGGCGCTTGAAGCTCCACCTGGATCTGTCAGCATTTTGTGATTTTGTGCTCATTAAGTGATCCTAAACTTTATAAAAACAAAAAAATGGATCGGAAATGTAGTGCAAAGTTAAATTTTATTTTTCCTGAGGTAGTTGCTTAGCTGTGCAAAGAGGCATAGAAATAAAAACTCTGATATCTCCAAACGTCTACCGCGCCACTTTTCATTTCATTTTTGACGTAACAACCAAAACGCTTCAACTTTTTACATCGCGGGCTTTCTCGGTAACGAAGTAATAAGTTTTTTTTATGTAAATACGTAATTCCCCTTGCTGGGTTTATCGTGGAAATCTTGGATGAGCCTGGCGACATGCCAGACGGATTTTGAGTTGGTAAAATACCTTAACCTCGTTAAATTGAGGAAATTCCTACCCGGCGAAAGTGAGACGTAAAGTCTTTTTAGTGAGTGTTGAAATTCATACCGGGACGTAAAAAGGGTTAATTATAAGGCAGCACACTCCCGGGCTTTTGTTCTTTTTACTTTTATTTTTCGCTAGAGAAAGGAGAGTCGAAAATAATGACGAGATTTTTTTGCTAGGCGTCCTATAGTTTTTGATATTTTTTACACAAACCAACGATTAGAAATCAGATTCTAGTAATTAAGTTTTAAAATAGGTATTAAGGCCTCATTAAAATTTGCTAGACGTCCTTGCTGAAAATTAAAACGTACGTTGACAAGCTGTTAAGTACTATACAATAAAGAGGATGATTTTTAGATACATTAAAGAAACGCGATATTAAGGTAGAAACTAAGCTCCCTCGCGGTTTCATATAAATATTCTCTGCCTATAAAGGAGTCTCGGACGGAATTTTCGGTATGAATGCACGAGAACCCGCGTAATTTGCAAACCTTTAGTAGCCGTAGTTTTGTTGTTAAGTCGGTTAACCGAGCTAGTGAAACTTTTCAGTAGCAAAAGTCTGGCTAATACGAAACACTGAGCTGTTGCTATTAAAAAGAACAGTAGTGCGAAAGGGATTATTTCAGATGTCTTCCCAATATAATACCTACTAAAATTTACTCCAATCATTTTTCTTATTTATAAATTAAATGAAATAATTTAAAAAATGCATTTTTAAGTTTAAAATTTCTTTATAAAATGCTTATAAGAAAGCTTTACTCGGAAACATGGTCAAATGCTAATTACGTATTTCCACGTCTGAAACAATAGCCATTTAACAATTTTTAAAATAACCAAAGGATAAGTACTAATATTACTAAATAATGCATTTTTAAGTTTAAAATTTCTTTATAAAATGCTTATAAGAAAGTTTTACTCGGAAACGTGGTCAGATAAAAATGCATTTTTAAGTTTAAAATTTCTTTATAAAATGCTTATAAGAAACTTTTACTCGGAAACATGGTCAGATTTAATTACGTATTTCCACGTCTGAAACAATAGCCTTATATAAAACCAAAGGTTAAGTACTGATATTACTAAATAAAAACATCGGTAAGTACAAACAAACAAATTTGAACTTTAACAAAACTTGTTCGAGTGTAAAGTTGCACAATCGTCAGCGCATCCTACTCGCATGTCCAAATAATTCAGCTTGGCGCAAGTTCTGGCACCAACTTGGCGGTAACAATAATTACTAAACCAGTGTAACATTAACATCGCAGTTGAGCAATTAGTTCCCAAACTGGGTTACGTGTCGACAATGCAGTTATCATGACTGTCAATCGATTGTATTTCTTAATTCTTATTTTACTCAGCTTATAGCACGTCCATTGCTTGGTTTAGACCTCTTGTACAAATCTCTAATAAGACGGGCTTCGCCAAAGCACATCCATTGTTTGGTTTTGACTCGCCCTTTAGATCTCCAATAAGACCGAACTAAACAAACCATATAATAATTTAAAAACTACTACAAACTTTACTACACAGTATAATACAAAGTCGCTAAATATCTTTAAAACTATGCATCTTTTGATGTGGTTTTTTAATGGATTCAAGAGAAAGGTTTATATGTATAAAACACCAGTGCAAAGCAGGGGCGAGTCGCTAATAATTAATATAACAATATACGGCCGAAATCTTTCGATTTGTAGCTGAGTAGCCTGAGGTGAACCTCATCTAGGTTAATTATTATGTATTGTAAAGATGTTTTAGGTCCATCGATCAGCCATAGGATGTCCACTGCTGGACATTTGCCTCCCCCATGGATTTCCAATAAGCCCGGATAGAAGCGTTTTGCATCCAGCGCTATGCTGTGATCTTAATAAGGTACTTGGTCTTTACTCGTGAAATTTTAAAGCCCATCACTCCTCCTTGATATATTCAACTATCCAATCCGGTAACTTTGGTTCTTCGTCGAATCTCCTCATTTTTGCTCATTGCTTTTTGGGCTACTTGGAGCTTAATTATAAGGCCTATAGTACGAGACCACGTTTTAAAACCGCAAGTCATCGCTGGTAACACACATTGGTCGAACACATTCGACTTGAACACTTTACTTGTAATAAAAAAATATTTTAAATGATAAAACGCTTACTGACCAAAAATATTGACGAATAACCTTTTCCTCGAAGACTGCAAAGGCGTGTTCTCAAAAGGACAGATTCTCAAAAAGACAGATTCTCAAAAGGATTCATTCTCAAAAAGAGAGATTCTTAACAGGACCAATTGCCAAAAAACCGGAAATGGTACAGGTAAATCTCCTCTAAAACGAAAGTGAAATATCAAACATCAACAACTTATCCTCGAAAGTCACGTTTCAAATGTACTCACCAACCAACCGAGCAATAACGATCAAGCTCGTTAAATATTTTCTAAATATCCCAATTTAGATTCTGAGTACAACGCCGCATAAATTCATGCATAATCTAAATCAGCTATTTCGCCGGCGAATGTATTGCTCGATAAATTTCCTATTCGGCCGTATTTATTTTGGGCGTAGACACATTATTTTCTCTATCTCGCTTCTCACCAACTGTGAACGTAGCTATGTGCAGTTTGTCCGAAGATATCCATAAGTTATTTGACTTTTATTTGAGTTATAACTCTGCCAGAAGTCATAACGTCATTATTGTACGAATATTCAGCCTAATACTTCTCGTATGAAAATACAGGTAAAATCAATTTGAATAAATTGTGAAAAATGTTCTTGAGGAATGAATTTAGAAGAAACCAAACCACCGACTTCATATTGAAGCCAACCAAATATCAATGGATTATAGGATAATTCAAAAATCTATGGTAACAGGCTCTATTTTGTATCTACCAATAGCCTACTAGGATGTATGTGTGGTAATGGTCCCGAGATCAAATAAGATAAGATCTTAATCGATCATTGAAAATATATGTTCTGATCTGTATCTATGAAACCACTTAATTATCTGTTTATTCTGAGGTACAAAAATCTGAGGTAGCACACATTAAACGTAGGTACCTACAGTCGAATTCTCAGTTCAACAGTCGGTCGGTAACAAAGATTTCAAAGTCCTACTAAAATTGCACTTTTTGATCTGCTACCCTAAAAAAATCTCAAAATAATTCATAATTATCCACATTCGGGCCAGACTTTATTTACAGCTTTTTAAAGTAGATTGGTAGGTTGAGCACACAACGTACCCACGTTACGTTACGTTACTGCGCCACCTGCGTACAAAGACAGCAATGTATAAAACAATAATCTCGCCAATTTACAAGCTGGGATTAATGCGAAGCGGGTTGATTCTGGAACGCTTCCAGCTTGGCAGTATAGTCGGCAATTTGGATACCGTTCCAGTCTTTTTTTTTAGGGTTCCGTACCCAAAGAGTAAAAACCGGACCCTATAACTATGTTCCGCTGTCCGTCTGTCTGTCACCAGGCTGTATCTCATAACCATATCTATATAGTTGAAATTATCACAAATGATGTGTTTCTGTTGCCGCTATAACAACAAATACCTACTAAAAATTGAAAAAAAAAAATATTAAAGAGTGTTATTCCCATACAACAATTCCCAAAAACAAATCGCTCGATTTTAATAACGGTGAAAGGTAGATGCTTGAAATATTCACAGAATATGTTAAATATTTACTTTAAAAAATAACTGTTAAATAAAAATAAAATGAATATTTAAGGGGGGCCTTACAAAAGTGTGATTTTTTCGCTCGATGTTAATAAAGGCAACAGGAAGATGCTTGAAATATACACAGAATATGTAGTTGTACTCGTATATTCAAGTCAAAAATTTAAAAGAAAACATGAAGGGGGGCTTCCATACGGTATGGAACCCTTTGTGCGCGAGTCCGACTCGTACTTGGCAGATTTTTTTATTATCAAAACATCACTGAGATTGAACTCCAGATCCAGTTTTATGCATTGCTACTGTTCGAGAATTTTCACAGCGGGAGCGACTTCCGTTTAGAAAATACAATTTTGGAAAATGCACGTGGATCGGACGAAGCCGTTTTCCGAACTACATGTGGTTGTAGAGATGCTCCTCTGCAATATCCTTAAGCGGATATTGAAGAGAATCGCAATTCTCGTGTCCTTCCCGCGATGGAATTATGTAAGAATTTTTAATAAAAAAATCTACAAGCTTGTAATGATATTGGGGACTCGAGATGTTGCTATTCTGTGTGTGTTTCTGGACTCTTACAAAGTTGGTAAGATGGTTTACACAAAGAAATAAAGATGGAAAAGTTATTCTGTTTTATAGTTGCTTAGAAGGTATTTTGATAATAATTAGTAAAACAACATATAAATTATTTATTGATCATCACGTATCAATATAAGGAAGCACAATTACATCTCAGCATAAAGTTTCTAATATTATGTAGGAGCGAATTTGTAATACTGAAATAAAAACCAACTACTTCTGTCACAGACTTTTGTGTATATTAAGCTTAGTTTAAATGTTTGATTCATCACAATTTTATAGTTTGATAGTGGAGAGTTTCTCTAATAGACTTTGTAAATAACCTGTTTGAAATTTTACTTCGTCTGCAAATTTTTGATTCTTTTTTTGCGCATTTTTATGTAATTATAGATATAAGCCGAATCATACAAGTCGGCGAATGTGAAATTAACTTCAAGCTGTGCAATATTCAATCCTGACTGAAGCTCACTTAAAGCTGCGCGTTGATTGGGTTTCGCGCAGGTTGTAGATAACATCACGTCTAAACCTTAATGATAATAAATTACACATACAAATTGATGCTGAAATGAAGTATCAATTTGTATGAGTTATGTATCTTAAAAGCCCTAGTATTGTATAGTACCAACCTAAAAATAATAATAGAATATTATTGGTATCTAATAAAAATAAATAAACGAACTGTAATAACAAGATGACACTTACTACGGTTTATCCCTAATATTCCACCGATGGGGTCGTAAGTAGGGGTATTGAAATTAACTTTAGCAACTTTGATTACATAGAGATCTTGACCAAAGTTTCCCTTAGGGTAAGCAGCAGTAAGGTAGAGGTCATAGCACACAAAAATAAAACATCGTTTTTAATCCATTCATGATTTTATTCCCGAGTATCTATTTTGGAAAATGATGAGTCAAATATAATATATTTTTCTTCCACGCGTTCAATAAGTATTGTTTTTTTTTTTTTTCAGTTTGTACATATTGGCAAGATAGACTAATGTATTGTGTGTGGCAGTACGGTCCACATAATGTCGACAAAGTTTTATGACTACGTTATAAAAAATCTGTTGATTTATAACTTATCAGCATTGAACTAAGTAGTAGGTAAATCTCGCTGCTTATCAGAAAAAAAATATGGGGATCACCAGGAACGGAAGTTATTTCATTTCATTACCACTAATCTGAAGAAAACACAAACATTTGGAAGTCTAGTCGACGATAAATCTGCAAGTTGAAGTCATATGCCTATATGTGGTGACTGTAAATGAACTAGGTATACCTTGTCTCTTTCTTGAAACTCTGAAGTTCACGAGAGATACAACAAAAGATACAAAAGTTCCACTGAACTTTGGAACTGGACTAATTTGAATTAAACTCATTATGCGGGTAATATCTACCAACTCGGGATCATCACCATAGATGTAGTAAATACCTATATTACTTTATAATGCTACAATGTAAGGCGTAATTTAGTATTCTTCCGTGTATATTTTCATGACTAAATTGCTGGCGTTTATTTGGCTCAACGTATAAGCAATACCATTCAGCGTGATAATATTTCCAGCACACAGGTCAAACTACAAATTGGTAGTAGGCATGAGCATTTGGTTTTTTAGAACTTTAGAGGTCTGTGCATGACTTAAATTATTTAGTATGCAAATAGGGTAATTATAATACTTTAGTGGTATTTATGTAGTAATACAGAACATAAAAGTTAAATATGACCTCCTTTGATTTGTTTTTTATGCCAATGTCTTAGAGAAAACAACGAATCCTATAGCCCAGCAATCTCGTGCGCGACCGTCCCGTGCGGTGACAGACGGTGGCGGGGACGAGGTAGCAGTAGTGACTACGCGTCATTCTAGCATTCTTTCCCATCCCCACCACACCACCCGCTACCCGCTGACACCTTGGGTACCTCGCCCCCGCCACCGTCTGTCACCCCGCGGGACGGTCGCGCACGAAATTGGCGGGCTATAATACATATGCTATTTTATGCGTTGTGATGTACCTAGTAAAACTATTATAAGTATTATGGACAGATACAACCCTAAACAAATTAAACATATAGTATATTATTATACTGCTATTTAGTAGATGGACAAAATTTATTAGCTAAGCAACAAAACTGAAGGAATCGTATAAAGTTAAACTTAGGAAAATTATGCCACGGCCTCAAACATTGCCGCTGGGTGCAGAACTTTTTGTTATAAATTACAAGACCAAACAGAAGTATGTAGTAAGAATTTTCTTACCAAAACACTGAAAGTTGAACAACAGTAAAATGAAGCCCTTCAGCGCTACAGCAGTTTCCTTATTCTCAAGTTGACAAAAATAACAGAATTAGCTGACATAACCATCCGGAATGAATAAGGTTCCGGGAATGATACACAAATACGATCAAGATCTCTTCAGACTGCGATATAAATTATATCACTTGTTCAATGCATGCTCTTATTCGGTTTACAAGACTAAAATATGTGAATGACAAACCATAATATCTATGTAAAATCTTGCTAAACGTCTGGTAGACGCGTGATCAAACTGCTGGTGTTTATTTGACTCAACGTATAAGCTATTTATTGTGTTATTGCTGCCAGCATGCTGGGCACGCTGGCAACTGGCATTGGGATGGAGCATTTGGATTATTTATATTTCAACCTTCAAAGTTCTGTGGATGATCCAATTATTGCTTGTTATGTAGTGGTAGCTTAAATATACATTTTTATTCCATTTTATTGTTGTTGATATAGGTAGCTTTGCAATAACCAATTGTAGAGTTACTACAGACTCAGCGAAATAGAGGTTTACAGATATTTCATTATATTAGGACAGCGTAGTCTGCAGAGGGCATCAGATAAGAAACCTCATATTTGAATGCGAAGGTCGATCCCCAGTCCGGGTTTCTAATCAGGAATAATCAGGATTTGGGGTTATGGCTGAGGAGCCTTAATTTCGCCCGATAGGTGGTTCTCCTCAATAGACCCCCAGCTGCGCTCTATCTACTAAAATAAATGAAAGGTCCAAGAAATATGACTATTATACCTGTAGTTAGGGGTGTTGTGATTTGTTACATCATTTTATGGGTTCTGTAGTAGTAAGTCTATCCAAAGTTTTGGTTTTCTACACTGAGGTTAGAGGTATCGAATACTCATTATTAACAAATTTTACAACAGGAAAAATCTCAAAATCAAGCCTACGAAAAAAAAACAGGTGTTTGATGCATTTTTATTTTTAGGGTTCCGTACCCAAATTGTAAAAACGTGACCCTATTACTAAGACTCCGCTGTCCGTCCGTCTGTACGTCTGTCTGTCTGTCACCAGGCTGTATCTCAGGAACGGTGATAACTAAAACGTTAAAATTTTCACAGATGACGTATTTATATTGGCGCTATAACAACAAATACTAAAAACAAACAAAAAAAAAACAAAAATTTAATTTCCATACAACAAACCTGAAATGACATAAGCAGAGATCAAGATAAAATAATTATGTAAATCGTCTTCATCAATTTAATTAGTTCTATTAAGTTTCTTTTAGATTGTAAGACTTGAAACGTTTCATCTGAACCCTAATTTTAATATTCAATGGAAATAAAAATCTTCTTTATTTTAGTTTTTAAGTATATCATCACAAATAGCTCGTTTAAAATTGTCGACTCCTCAATCAAAGAATCTTTTTTTTGGAAAAAACAAAGAATAAAGTTCAATTCCTCCTTCCCTCAAGCAATCAACAACTCACAAGAATAATTCAAAAAGGAAACAGTCCAAAGGACATTTCACACGCGACTAAAGGAAATTGAAATAAATAAACCCAAAAATGATATGAATAAAGCCCACGCATTCGGCCGGCGAGGAAAATTGAAAAATATATCCTTTGAATCAAACGTTCCCCACGTGTAGGGAAATTGGAACTGCTATTAAGCCTCTGTACTTCTTTGACCTTTTTTTCTTTATCACAATGGTGATAAAGCATGTTCATGACATGAACTTGTTTTTAATAATATTGCCTTAAGCAATAAAAAAATGTTTTTCTACTGAATCAAATTTTCCACTGATGAAAATGGCGGTGAATATTGAACATGTAAATAGAGCGACATTTAACAAATCTAAGAAATTGTTACGTGGTCTTTTAAAAACACTGGAGAAGAAAAATAAAGGCTTTGTAACTTCTAATTAAATGTTACAACCAAATCAACATCAAAAAGTGAACTCAAAATAAAAGATGAAACAAAAAAAATCGGCCAAGTGCGAGTCGGTCTCGCGCACAAAGGGTTCTGTACCGTATGGGAGCCACATTCCTCTTGCCGTTGTTAATAACGAGCAAAAAACTCCTAAAAATCACGTTTGTTGTATGGGAGCCCCCCTTAAATATTTATTTTATTCTGTTTTTAGTATTTGTTGTTATAGCGGCAACAGAAATACATCATCTGTGAAAATTTCAGCTGCCTAACTAATTTTAGCTATTACAGTTCATGAGATACAGTCCGGTAACAGACGGACATCGAAATCTTAGTAATAAAACCGAAACTTAAAATTTTTTAGAAGTCAGATAAAAACCTTCTTTGGAAAAATTTCAGTAAAACTTGGCTAAAGACATACCTACTTTTCTTTGGTGAAATTTCAGTATCAGTCTAAGCAACTACACATTCAAAATAAAACAAAATATGTATCCACGGCGCTTTTACAATGCCGGTGTTTGCCATACAAAGAGGTGCTGAATTTATATTAAAAGAAAACACTTTGTATTTTCGCAGTTTTGCGCTCGCTGCACTCTGCGCGACTGTTGTTCTGATGCATTCAGTATAGCGGAACTACTTATGGTTCAAACATGTTTTGTCATGCACTTTTCGCTTTCAGACTTGAGTCGAAGCCAAAATGTGCTTAGACATAAGTCTAAGTCATCGTCGTTATTTGAATCGATAGTCACTTCTGAGACTAAATATCTTGTATTGATTATGTAGGTATTTTTTAAAATCTTAAAACGATTACGATATCTAGAAATAGACATTTTTTCAGGATATTCTTGCTCCACTTCTTTTTTGCATCGTTACCAAAATGCTGGTGTTTATTTGGCTCAACGCATAAGCATTGCCATTCAGCGTGGCAATGCTGCCAGTATGCTGGGCACGCTGCCAACTGGCAGTGGGCTTGAGCATTTGGATTATCTTTAGACCTTCAAGTCTGTGGATGATCCAATGCTTTTTATGTAGTAGTAGTAGTGTAGGTAGTTTTAGCATATAAAGTAGTATTGTATTTTGTTGTGTGTGGCAACTAAAAAAAACATCTTGGTTAGAAAATATAGCATTAAAGTAAGTAAATTTGTATTGGCCGGGTGGCTCGCCCTGGTGATAAAGTCTTAAGCCACCTGAAGGCCTGTGACATGGTTAAACGGTTAAAACAATCGGTACCTACAATTTAACGTGGAATCCGAGCCACGGTAGCGCTAAAATATAGCTTTAATACAGTTACTTTTTACCAACTATACTCTTTTGTCTAGCTCCAATCCACTTTGGTAGAGTAAGGGCCTCAAAAACCAAATATACAACCAGTCTGGGGAGACCGGTGGTTATGTGGGATTCTCCGTCAATCAGTCGGCGGTATATCCACTAAAAACCTGGGGTAATCCGCCTGTGCGCCGTGTGTCGGCACTACGGGCACGCTTTTGCAATCCTCCGCGGCCCCGTCAGCGTTGTCCGCGTCCGGACCCTGCTTGGATAGCTCATAGCCTGAAATTCGTTTCGGAATTAATCATTATAGTCATATCAGCCGTACGATGTCTCTTGCTGTATACATGGTGATTGGTATTAAACGCAAAACTTTTAAAGGACGGGTCTAGTACATCTAGAGTTCTAGACAAACAACTATTGTACTACGATTTTTGAAAATTCGCAAAAAAAATCGCTTCTCCATACATTTTGCCAAGCGTTGACGAACTTTTTTGTGAAAAAGCTGATTTTTTATTCGCTTTTTCACGAAATCCTATTGTCTAGATGTACTTGACCCGCCCTTATAAGGTTTTGCGTTTAATACCTATGACTCTGTACAGGCATCTTCTATTTTGCCATCCGTCGGGCATGTACTAGATTTTATTTCAAATTTTGTCAACTTCAATAAGAACTTCTTTTGGTCGCATTAAAGATGAGAAAGAAACCTTTATAATACAAGGTATTTAACATAACCATGATTTATTTCAAACATCAAGTAAATTACAAATTAAAAACTCGCCCAATAAATATTTCGCGGAAATACGCTCATTCCACGAGCAATTTAGCCAACACCGCGTCGACACGAACTCACCTCGACTTAACTATTTTTATTGATTTTTTTTTAGCACCGTGGCGGAACAACGAATTAACATCGTTGGATCACCGAGGACGCGGGGGGAGGCCTGCGCCGGCATCAGCGAGCTGCTGGACTTCCTCGGGCATCGGGTGGCTCAACTAGGCACCCGACTCACGCACAAAGGTCTGCCCTCTTCTGCAGCCTGAGTTGCGGGAAAGACCCGCAGGTCAAGGTTTAAGATTCATACATTTTATCGATTCTAAGTTGTAATTTTGTACTGAGCAGCTGATTATACTGTACTGTATCAGCCTTTTTAATAGTCCACTGCAGGACGTGGTCCTACCTACGAAGGGTTATTGGGCCATATCCACCTCGCTGGCCCAGTGGGGGTTGGTGGATTCTCATACGCCATCGAATTTCTTCTATATAGACATATGCAGGTTGCCTCACGATGTTTCCCTTCACCGAAAAGCTAGTGGTGTGCAATTCCGTGCATACATTCCAAAGAACTCATTGGTACGGGACCGGGATTTGAACCCACGACCTCACAATTGTAAGACGTCACTACCTCTAGACCACCACAGCTTCAGCAGCTAATTGTTTTCATTAAATTCTGGGTTGGCTCCATAATTAAAGTTGTTCAGAATAATAGTCTTAACCACTCTATTTCCATTTAGTACAGAGCAAGCAGATAACCCTGTATAACTACTTAGTGTGTAAGTACTGGAATGTATGAATACAAATAAATAAAATCCTTTATAAAACGGAAAGAACTTTCTAGTTTTACTACGGAACCCTAAAAAATAACTCTGGTACGAACCATTCGAGCACAAGCTAGGTACTAAATACCAAATTTGAGAACACTAACATTACCGGAGCAAGAAAATTAATTACAACGCCTTATATTTTTAACTTAGCAGTTGCTTGTGCCTACTTTTATCTATGCATTTTTGTTCTTTTACTAGACTACAACTATTAAAATTTAATTTTCATACCAATGTACACGAATGAAATGCGTAGATAAAATAAACAATAAGCTCTGTAATAAATATGTATCTCCGTATTTTATTATTGTTAAGGTATTCTATTTCTCAAAACAAGTCTTTTATTTTTCAGGATTGCTACGCAGTTTGGTTCCTAACAACAATAATAGATGGCGTTGGCGTCGAGTTAGCCCGCGGTAACGTTTCATTTGCGTCAAATAATGGGTCGCTGGGGCCGGTACTCCACTGTATGGTCCCATTTAAATTTTATATGGATGTTTTTGTAAAACCTTCTCGTATCACCATACGAGAGGTAAGAAATAAGAATAAAAATTTGCTATGTATTAGTACTGTGTCGATCAATCGTTTTTTACCACCCGGGTCGCGACCGACCCACTACTGAAACGACCCGGGTGAAACAACCCGATCATTTGATCGACTCGATCAATTGATCGAGCTGACTGCGCGATCGTAAAGTTTGTGTCATTTGATCGACCCAACCCAACTGCGCGTCTATTAAGTTCGTGTCATTTGATCGACCCGATTGTGCATTCGTACAGTTCGTGTCGTTTGATCGACCCGATTCTATTTGACGACTTCATACTTACAAAGATATAGGCACCTATCCTATTTCATTAAGCTTAAAGTCCAAATTAGTTTGGCAAATACTCATCATAACGGGTGTGAGTCAATCAAACCGCGCGACCGACCTGCGGTAAGTGATCGGGTCGGCGCAGGATGAACGATCGAATCACTCACCTGCGGCTCGCGACCCAATCAAAACGACCCAATCAATCGTGATCGACTCAGGACTACTATGTATGAGTTGTGTAGAATGAGTAGGATGAATGTCTCAGCTCAGATCAGACAAGTATTTAATATAAATAATAAATAAAATAATGTTAAAATTTTATTGTTAAATGTAGTCAACACAAAATTTATAATGTAATACGTGGGTTAAGTTAAGAACTACAGTAGCGTTAGTCCAAAATGACAACTTTATAATATGAGAGCCGAAAAACCACTCAATCATATTTACCTACCGTTATTTTACAGCTCTTGACAAAATCAATAGTAGTTAGATATCTGATTTTTACTAATAATAAAGGTTCATTTATCGGTAACAGAATAGTGTAACTTGTTGGGCAATCTTTGACGTTTTTATTTTTTTCAAAAATATTTTTCGTAAAATGGTTGACATATTTATACGTCATTTTGGCTGATACATACATATGTAATATAACGGAACTTCCGTTAAAATGGCCTTATATAGCTGCACTTTAAGCTAATTTCGCAAGAAATAACTTAGGCTTTATAATCAAATTTTCTGCGTGAAAAACGTATGACAAGACACGTTGTTTGAGCTATTACATTCAAAACATCTTCGGTGTCCTATTTTTGACAAAATAATGTGAATATTATTGTAAGAAGAAACACTTAAATTTGGAAGTTAACAAAAATCATTTTTTGATACTTACGTCATTTTTGTGCTTAAATCCACACACTACATAGCTCCAGTTTGTTGGCACATAAATAATATGGGGATTTAAAAAGCGAATGGTAAATAAAGTATTTTTCCAATTTTTAGGATTCCGTACCCAAAGGGAAAAACGGGACCCTATTACTAAGACTTCGATGTCCGTCTGTCCGTCTGTCCGTCTGTCCGTCTGTCCGTCTGTCCGTCTGTCCGTCTGTCCGTCTGTCCGTCTGTCCGTCTGTCCGTCTGTCCGTCTGTCCGTCTGTCCGTCTGTCCGTCTGTCCGTCTGTCCGTCTGTCCGTCTGTCCGTCTGTCCGTCTGTCCGTCTGTCCGTCTGTCCGTCTGTCCGTCTGTCCGTCTGTCCGTCTGTCCGTCTGTCCGTCTGTCTGTCTGTCCGTCTGTCACCGGGCTGTATCTCATGAACCATGATAGCTAGGCAGCTGAAATTTTCACAGATGATGTATTTCTGTTGCCGCTATAACAACAAATACTAAAAACATAAAATAAATATTTAAGGGGGGCTCCCATACAACAAACCTGATTTTTTAAATGTTTTTCGCTCTATATTAATTATGGTACTGGGTAGATGCTTGAAATTTTTCACATTTTATTTAGTTTTATATTCCCTTCAATAATAAATTATAAAATTGAAATAAAATAAATATTTAAGGGGGGCTCCCATACTTTACGGAACCCTCCGTGCGCGAGTCCGACTCGTACTGGGCCGATTAATTTATTTTTAGGGATCCGTACCCAAATGGTAAAAACGGGACCCTATTACTATGACTACGCTGTCCGTCTGTCTCCAGGCTGTATCTCATGAACGGTGATAGCTAGAACGTTGAAATTTTCACAGATCAAGAAATACTAAAAATGGAAAAACATACATATTTAAAGCCCATACAACGAACATGAATTTTTAGCCGTTTTATAATAATCCATGTATCAAAAAGCACAAACTCAGGTGTCCGTGTATTGTAACAAGTGAATAAAAAAAAATCCCAGTAGTTCTGTCAACAGAACTACTCAACAGAACAGGTGGGAGTAAACGAAAAAATAAATTGAAAAACTCCAAGTAGTGTTTTTCGAATGGGCTATATGAATAACGTGTACCTATTAATGCTGAATGAGGGTGATTCATGTCATCATTATTATGAAGCCACTCCGGTCCGATATAAAATTCAACTCAGAATCAAAAAAAAATAGTCTGGTTTCCTTTCTTGAATTTTGAGTTGGCCTCACAGTATCAGTTATTCACGACGGTGGTATAAATCATTCCCCTTCAGTTTAGTTCACCCTCTCCGAATACTTCCTTTACTAATATTATAAATACGAAAGTGTGTTTGTTGGTTTATTCCTCTTTTACGCAGCAACGAAGCAACGGACTGACTTGATTTTTTGCATGGATATAGTTTGAAATACAGAAAGTGCCATAGGCTACTTTTTATCCCGGAAAAATAAAAGTTTCACATGGGATATCACACGGGCGGAACCACAAGCATAAGCTAGTCCTGTGCCTATACGTTGTGACTTCAGTAAAAAATAAAACGCATCAAACACGTGTAGAAATATTTATTACAACAGAATCGAAGACTATACACAACCTAATAATTTTATAGTAATTTATAGTTATATTTTTACAATACATGAAATTTTCAACAAGAATACATCTTTGTACATTATAATGCTGCTATATGTCAACAGCAATCTCATGGCATTATACAAAAAAGATACAGTTTTAAAACGTCACCAACTAAAACATCCAAAATAAACAAGTAGGTAACCAAATTAATAACAAATGATCATTAGACTATTTTACGACATGAAAATAATAAACTGAAAATCGCAATACAATGTTGATAAGTATGAGTTATGGAAACCCAACAGACGCGCATCTGTCTGTACTGCAGGAACCGCACTCGTCATACTTTACAAATCACTACGTAGTATAAAATAAAGTCGCTTCTCTCTGTCTGTCCCCATGTATGCTTATATCTTTAAAACTACGCAACGGATTTTGATGTTGTTTTTTTTTATAGATAGAGTGATTCAAGAGAAAGGTTTATAATATGTATAATACACCTTTGCGTAGCCGGGGCGGGCCGCTAGTCTAGGTATATTATGAAACGGTACGTAGATATTAATCGTGTCGAGCACCTATTTGCTCTGCACGGACCGCACCGGTTCGCTACCAATACTGTGATTGACGTTTTGCGGTGCATACGGCTCTTGTGGCGCAAACACGTATGTACGCGTTAACCCTAATAATTGGCCAAGTCCGAGTTGGACCCACGCATGAAAGGTTCCGTACCCTATGGGAACCCCCTCAGCCCCATTTCAAGCGTCTACCTGTTGTCTTTATTAATATGGAGCAAAAAACGGAAAAAAAAAATACGTTTATTGTATGGGATTTAATATTTATAATATTCTGTTTTTAGTATTTGTTGTTATAGTGGCAACAGAAATACATCATCTGTGAATTTTTCAGCTGACTAGGTGTCACGGTTCGTGAGATGTAGCATGGTGACAGACAGACGGACAGACGGACGGACAGCGGAGTCTTAGTAATAGGGTCCCGTTTTGACCCTTTGGGTACGGAACCCTAAAAAGTAAAGTATTGGTTTCCTATTTTTAAAATTAAAGTAGGTACATTCTAGAAGTCATAATTCTTTTAAATATATTTTTTCGAGATTTTGGTTGACTTATAACTATGAACATTTATTTTACAAATTACTTTGAACAATAATTTAATACAAATAAAACGATTACTCCTATTTTATGAAGCTTTAACAATAAATATAAATTTTCATCAATTATATCTAATTACATACTTTAAGATATGTTAACAAAACAATTACATCATTACGTAATTTTATTCTTATTGTTTACCTAAGTCTTTGTACAATGTTTTCTGAATGTATTGTTTTGTTTTTGATATGAAAATACAATAAGTGTATTTTTAGATTCCGAACTATTTTAACATATTTTTAAGATATTGCCAGTAACTTTAAAATTATATCTGATATAATTATAATGAGCCTCAAAATAGATTAAATATATAGAAGAGTAACGTAAACTCATCAAAAAACAACTAAAATCTGTATATGTGATAATAGAGTGTTATTTCAGCGACAAATCACTGAAATACTTATTACTCTATTATCGTTTATGCAATAGACGCTTCAACAAGTAGGTAGCATTATTTTTATAATACTATTGTAAAACTTACTTACTTCTTGTGTGTAGCATGTATTGTTAATCCTTCCTTACTAATATTATAAATCCGAAAAGTTTGTTGGTTTGTTGGTTTGTTACTCTTTCACGCACCAACGGAGCAACGGATTGACTTGGTTTTTGGCATGGACATAGTTTAAAAGGCGGAAGGAGCTTTAGGATACTTTTTATCCCGAAAAATTGCATAGTTCCTGTAGGACAGGACAAAAACCATCGAAAGCGAAACTGTCGCCACTATCACAAAGACGCTAAGTGATTAATTCCTCTATGACGCTAATATGGACTAACGAAACGTCACAGCCAAACGTAATTAGATGACAGGTGACATTGTCTGCAGACTTTTATAAATCACAAGTAGCATGTCAAGGGGACAAATTGTTTTTCCACCATTATATCCCCTTGAAGAGCAAATAAAGTATGGATTGAAAATGACAACTGACATTAAAATTGGATAAAATGTTTTTTTCCCTCTGCATGCTACATGTTACTATGACGTTTAATACCAGGCCGTCATTTTGTCTGACATTAAAAATATTTTTAAATCTTCTATCGTTAGAGGTTTAACATGTTTCTTTATTCTACCTTTATGGTAAAGAATCATCATACTTTAATATTATCAATCCGAAAAGTTTGTTGGTTTGTTCCTCTTTGACGCAGCAACGGAGCAAAAGATTGACCTGATTTTTGGTATGGATACCTATGGTTTATAAGACAGAAAGTGATAATAGGATACTTTTTTATCTCGAGAAAATTCGTGATTCCCATGGGATAGGCAATAACTGTTTCTCAGCAATGGAGCAACGGATTGACTTGATATTTGGGGTGGGCATAGTTTGGAAGACGGAAAGTGACATAGGATACTTTCCATCCCGAAAAATATGTGGTTCCCGTAGGACTTAACAATAAATTTTTCTCAGCAACGGAGCAACTTGCCTTGGCTTATCGCATGAATATAGTTTGAAAGACGAAAAGTGACATAGGCCACTTTTTATCCCAAAAACTTTAACAGTTCCCGTAGGATAGGATAAAAACTAAGTGAGCGGGCTGCGGTAGCAGCCGTCTAAGCGCCAGAAATAACCTACATTTTTCGCACTCCTTCGCGGCACTCAACAGCGCTAGCCCAGACTCGGGCTCCATAACGGAGCTTGCGCTCTCGCCATAATGACGGAGTGATTCGGAGCACAAGATCGTCATCCACCACTCGGGACTAACCAGTACTGAACGTCAGACAGCATTCCAACGCCCTGGTCCCAGTGCAGCGGGTCAGTCATAATAGCCCAGCGCCTGCCTCTTCAACTGCAGAGGGCAGTGAGAACGGCCATCGTGATACCGACACCTCTCTTCCCCTGCAGCCCCACTGCGTCTGCCAACACGTTGACGGCCTAGCGGAAGGAAGGGTAGGTGGCGGCACCCACACCACCAGTTCCATATATCCCACCGCGGCCCCTAATCCTCGGCTGTCATATCAGAGTCCAGGAAGCAGCCTTGCTTTATGAAACTAAGAAAGGTTATTATTCCCAGCAAGTAACTGGAGATAGAGATACAGAAAAGAAGCCACACCCAGCGCAGCAGGAGGAGCTGGAGTTCATATGCCTGGCAGACGGAGCAGCACTAGAGCAAAATCTTAACCGAGAAATTAACATATTTACAGACGGCAGCAAAATTAAAGGGAAAGTTGGGGCGGCATTATTCATTTGGGATGATGCCGCTGAGATCAGTACCCGCAAGCTGAAATTGGCCGATTGGTGCTCCGTGTACCAGGCCGAGTTATTGGCACTTCTTGAGGCTACCGAAAAAGCTAAAATCTTTTGTGACTCCAGGTCTGCACTGGAAACGGTAGTTGGCGTATCTTCCCTCCATCCCTTAGCAGTAAATTTAAAGCTAACATAAAGTTACTACACGCACAAAATAAAATAGTGAAACTTTATTGGATTAAAGCGCACACGGGGATGGAGGGAAATGAGAGAGTGGACCAGCCAGCAAAGGAAGCAGCACTGCACTCGAAGTGCAGACCTATTTACGATAACTGCCTCGTTTCATTCGTCAAGCGAGAAATCCGAAAGGACTCTCTTGACGAGTGGAACCGGCGGTATCAGGATGGACACACAGCGGCGGTAACCAAAACATATTTTCCGGATGCAAGGGCGCCATACAAGATCGTAAGAGAAATAGCACCAGTGGGAATCATAACACAAGTGCTGACGGGGCATGGTGGGTTTTCCCAATACTTACGTCGATTTAAGTTGAGGGAAAGCCCATCGTGCATCTGTGAACCCACAAAAGAGGAGCCTCCACTGCACATAATCTTGGAATGCCCAGTTTATGGAAAGCAGAGATTTGATTTAGAACAAAAAAATTGGAATTAATCTAACACGTAAATACCTTAGAAACAATTTTATAGAATTTTTGGACAAATATTTGTAAAAAAGCAATAATTAGGAACAAGTAGGTATAAACTTTGCTGTACCATTGTAATGTTTATTATAACTGCAAACATCCAAAAACATTGAAATATAGGTATAGTTTTTATTGATTTGTAATTAAGACCCCTGATTATGTCAGGGATATTTCGCGATATAACAAAAAAAAATCTTCGGATGAAGCGTCGCAAGAGCGGCACTGCAGCCCGCCTAAGTCGCGATAATCCTCATAAGGCATGCAACCTACCGGCCATCCTCTCAGCTGCTTTAGTTAAAAGCGGCTGAACCTCGAATGCCAGCCTTTAAGCTTCCTTGGGGGAAAAGACCCAAAGAAGAGGGAGACTTCGAGCGCCGCCTTTTCAACTGCCTCAGACCTCCCCCGCCACGACAAGGCGGGAATACACGGGGGGGTTGTATATACACTCCAACCGTAACTTAATCAACAAAAGCATTCCTCTAAGGTATTTTGATATTTGTCGGTTAGGTTAGGTTTCGCAGCCGAAATAAACATAAGCCAAAATCAAAATATAACGCGGGCGAAGCCGCGGGTAAAAGCTAGTAAATAATAAACAGAAACTGTTTGTTTGCTGTTACTTATTTAACAAAACTGTGGTACTCGTATGTGTAAGTATTAAAATCCTTGCCAAAACAGAGTTTCCTTATAAATAGCACGCATAAAATATGTTTTTAGTATACAACATTGATCCGTACCAGATATTCGAGATATTGATAGTATAATAAACTTCTTTTTATTGCAGCTGCGGATTTGGTACCTAGTACCTACCTACGTACAAATGGTGATGAATTTATAACCAGTTTTCAGAAATAATTAGTAGGTCGTTATAACAATTCAATAATAAATAAATATTAGGAGATATCCTAATTGAATATACCACAATATAAAAATTTGAATTCGATTAATCAAAAAATATTATCATATATATAGTATAGTACTGGTAAATTATGCGGAAATGGTTTAATTGAGTGTACCGGATCTTTGGACTAAGTGCTTGACAACTGTTCTCCAACTCAAGGGAGCTAGTTATAGTATATCCCAAACCTTAAGTAAAATATTATTAACCAGAAAAGCCATTGATAAAATCTTCAAGTATTGTAGAGTCAACTAAATTGCTATCGTCAATATTTTCGCTGTCAAATATTATAATTTTTAATAGGGTTCTTAATTAGTGTTTTTTATTTTATCTAATTAAAAAAATGATTTCTATCCGAGGCCGATAGCAATTCCTAATTCAAGTAAGTGTCGTTGTCCTTAAATTTAAAGGTTTTGATTGATACAGACAGCGATGATAGTGTCAAATTTTAAAATTTTCTACCAAAATTAGTGTTTCAACAGATTCTCCGTCATAAATCATCTTACAAAAGCCCTGAGCTACAAAAGTAGTGACACGGCCGTCTGCAAAAAAACTTATTTTGATTGACTTTTCTGAAGCCACGTTCAAAGTTTGGACACTCATTTATAACTTATGTACCGAGTTACAACAGAATAAAAGAGGGAAAGAAATAACAATTCCAGGTCCTATTTGTGTTTTTGTTTCGGAGTGTTTTTCCCTTTACAACTTCGTATCTACCTTTACAACGTAATTCGATGCTGTTCCTTTGTTACGTATTTCCCATATAATTCTACTTTACATTTTGCCGTACCTAATATCACTCTCGCGAAGTTTATAGCCTGGTAATAACCATGTTTATTTTATCATGTACTTTTATCGGGTTACTTCGCACGAAATGGTGATTATAGGATGAGATGACATTTAAATTTACTTGGAATGCTTTTTCGGATCATTCTTCAAAGTTTATTGGATATATATTAAAGCCATCTGTATTTTAACCAAAGACTGAATATGTCAATAAACGTAATGAAATCATAACGCGTCAAAAAAGAGCTAAGTTAGAGCTAAGAGTTCACAAACCTATTAGATCAGCCTCCTGATATATACAAAAGACATATCCAAATTAAATGTTTATAACATGTGTAAAACAATGTATAATAATGTAACTAATAATCAAAATATAGATCGGGAATAAATTTAAGAAAACAATAACCGACTGGCTTCTAACGATTGCTTCTTTATTATTAAGGAATATAATAATTTAAATAATAAATAAGTTATATGGATGTACCTATATAAGAAATTAATGTAATAAATATTTGCACGTCTGCTTGCAGACTGAATGCTATGTAAATATAAGACTAGGTAACTGATTATGACTTGTATTGTACCTACACGTATTCTAAGCAAATAAACGATTTGATTTGATTTAATATAGCGTAATTTTTAAGGCTTAAGGTGTAGGTTTCATTTACCTCTCAAAATATGAATATCAATTTATCTAAAACTTCCCTTCTGTTGAAGTACCTAGATGTAGTGTCAGCACTCGAAAATAAAGCTTGCACCGGCCGGTCGTTTGTAGGTAAAGGCCGATTGACAGCCCTTGGTGTCAGAGTTTTAGCTTCCTGGAGCTCTGTTTTCAAAACGTTAGAAAATAACTTTTATAATATTTTAATTATTTTTCGCAAAAAATGGCAAAACTGCCTCTCATCGTGTACAAAATTCGAATATTTCGCTCGAATTGTTTCCATTATTGTTAATTTTTCAAAAACGGCTAAATTTCCGGCCGATTTCTGTAAAATTTAAATGGAACCATCTCGGGAGTAGGTATATCCTTTAGAACTAAAAAAATATTTTTCGATTCAGTTCACAATTGGCGGAATTACCTTTTTGGAAGTCGGTTAAAAATGCTATTCTATCCCGTTTCGAGAAACATTGATTTTAACGTAGATTTGTCTCGTCACCATTTACACATTCATTCTAGCGGGCTATCGTTTTAAAGGGCCCCTGAAAGTTATAAAGTATCTTCTGAGCCTGGTAGCACTCAGTTGTAATTATCAATCACGTCCTCCTATTTAAAGAGTCTGCCGATTGCTGATTTACGGTACGGTTCAGAGTTATAAAACAAAAAAACTCATATTTATACCACGTCCTTTTCAAAAAGTTTAACAATAAGCTTACCAAAGAATCATCGACTTGGCATTTTTTTTGTTATACGTATTGATGAAAAGAATGAAATTACTTTTGTTTCAGTGATTTTAAACTTGAATCATTGTCTTGCGGTTTCTAAATCTAATAAGGTTTTAATTTGAAAATAAATAAATACTTTACTACAAATAGAAAATGATTTAAAGTATTCATACTGAATTTACTTTAACAACTCAAATATCAAAAGTTGGTAGATTGAAAATATATTTTCAAATTTATATAACGTGTAAAAATATTGTACCTAGGTTCAATTCGTTTATTTCATTGTACTGCAAACTGCAATGCTCCTTGCACTTACAGTATAATACGAAACGCATAGAAAGCCAATGTTACAATAGATACAAGTTATATGAGTTACGCATTTACCAATTATAAACCGAATCAAACTTTTTGGCGGCTGTAAAACTAGCTAGCGCACATCACCTTTTCTCGCGCCGCTGACATAACGAATTAGCTACTGCGCAATGACTGACCCGGTGTTCACAGATGCCAAGAAGTATGATTCAGCCTGGAGATATGTACGTGGTAAATACAGTTTTATCAGCAAGTGTTGGAAATAGGTATCTCTATCTACAGAGATCAGCTTAGTCGAAACATTTCAGAATCAGATAGGTGTAACGGTACGTATTGACGAACAGAGGCTACCAGCAAGACTACCTTGTATTTAAGCAGTGACCCATAAACCAAGGGGCGCCAGCATCCTTCCTAACTCCCAGAAGTCTTCTAGCCAGATATTTTTAAACGCCTCGGACGTTTCGTGAGAATTCCTTCGCAATGTCTAACGTTCAGGGTTCAGGTGATCCCGGGAGAATTTCAATTGCCGCGTACAATTCTAGAGGAAACATATACAGCATATAAGATCACATTGTCCCTACCGTATGGAAATAAATAGGTATTTGGCCAATATTTCAATATTAAATTGCAGCACAAAACACGATGCTTATCTCGTATTCTAACTTTTAATTATCCTATGTTTACATGATCAGAACGAAAGCAAAAAATAAATATTAAATTCTAGAGTAATAATAAAGTCTACACCAAGAACGCCATAATCTGTACACGGATAAAACTAATTAACGACTAATATCACAAAGATCTTTGTTTTTCTTTAAAGTTTTAAAACATCAGCGATAATAAGATCAGAACTAAGCTAGGAGCTATTTTAGAGACTTTAGAGTAAGCTTTTAGCCTTATCTCGTTTTGAACTGGATGGCCGTAGGATTCTTCTATCGTTTCCATCAGTTCTTTCGGACAAGGGAGCATTTCTGGTGGAATTTCTGTGAGCTTTTTGTCTTTATTCGATTTGTATTTCATTCGATCGTTGTATTCGTCTTTATCGTAGTATTCGTAATTGTCGTCGGCTAGGACGTTTTCGTCTGGCGTTTCGATGTGTGTGTCGTCGGGATCCATACGCCTTTCGAGAGTGGTGTCGACGACACATGAGACTTTCTCGAGGGCCTGCTTGAGCACAAGGTCTCGTGTTTCGTTGCGTAGAGTGTATATCCAGGAGAGCCGGCAGTCGCACTCGAAGGGATTGCCTGCGAACAATAGACTCATTTATATATTATATTTCTTAACAGTAAAATGAAAAATTGCTGCTCCAGTGAGACAACGAATAAAACAGCCTGAAGCTGCTAATTAAATTACCATATCATAATATCTAGTGGACGGAAAAACAATACTCGTAGTAGGTACCATATTATGAGAGAATGAATGTTGTTTTTTATTTTGTTTTTTATGCTAATCAAAAAAAATAAAATATTTTGTAGATCTGAAAATGACTGTGATCCCTGTGGAGCTTTATAATAACGTCCTAAAAGGTTCAGTTAAAAAGAGTTATGAAAGGATTAATAGACAATACATTACTCGGGTTTTAAAATCGTTTTTAGCCCTAAATCAAAAACATGTTTTTGCAACATGACAGTTTTTTTATAACATTGGGACTCTATGTGATTACAGTTACACATAAGTTGGCTTTATTACACAACATAAACACAGACATTTTAGAGTATATTAATGGTTCTTCGACTGTTCCAGTTATACAGAATTTTGGAATAAAGTCATTAAATTTAACACCTCCTTAACCCAAACAAATACAATAAACCCCCAACTTGAAAATGTAATGCCTTATGGTAAAATCGCACGACGTCTAATATCGTTGGTTGGTTTTTTCAGTTATAGAACATCCAAAACTGTACATAATACTGTACCTCTTGTGATGAGTGATAAAGTCAAACATTAACGGTTTACAGGAGCGCAATAAAAAGATTTAATAAAACTTGTACGTGAACTAAGTAGGCTAGGTAAGTAAGTAAGTTAAGTACATTTTTTGTAGATAAAAACATTTACTTTCAATGTGTATTTTAATTATAGTTTTAAATATTATAGTTATACAGTAATCCATGAAAATCTCTGAGTTATACCTTTTTTACTTTTAAAATGTGTTTAAATTACGTGATAAGTGATACAAGTACAAATAAATTATATTGCACTTATTAAGTTGTTGAGAAATATACAGAATAATAAAATGTAACAACTATTTATAACTGCTCTTGTACCACAAAGCACAAAAAAAACTGAAAAAAAACCACTTGATTTATATCCTATTTTCATGTTTTTTTCCCACAATCCTGACACTTAATTGCACCAAATTATCCCTAAAACTTTTTCGCAATTTTTTCTCATTATTTTGCTTTCAAATTCAAATCATTTATTGCAACATATGAAATTTACATGCGGTTCTTAGTTAACATGTTTTGTATAGTTATATATATGACCCTATAAGGGTAAGGCAATATTATTATTTGTATTGAAATGATTTATTATTACATTTTCTAGATTATCGTTAAAAAATCGTCTAATGTATGTATGTGTAATAGCATTTCGATAATAGGATAATTTTTAGTTGGTTTATGAAACAATTTTCTCTTTCGATATCCTTTAATTTTTTTGGCAATTTATTAAATATTTTTATAGCCATAGAATTTAGGCTAGAACTGTGCATTGTTAAGTAAGACTTTGGTTCCACGAGTTTATGTCTATATTGCGATCTAATTTTAAAATCACAAGGAGGGTACAATTCAACTTAGATCACCCATCACAGGAGGCACAGATATATTCCATAGATCTCCAATAGCACTGGCAACTGCATGCAGTCATAATGAGGTTGTCAGTCTGCCTTGGGTTAACGTTCTACGCTAAGCTTGCCGGTACGTGGTCTCCACTCGAGAATTTTTTGACGCTATCGGTCAGTCCTCCGTGCTACTCGTATGTGCCCTAAATATTAGAAAATTGAAAATCGAACCATACACGCCGCAGCAAATTTAACCCTGTTTTTGAGTGAAACACCACTAACAAAAATTGCCGACTACTAAAAAATCCAAAAATTTCGTGAAGATTCGTGCACCAAAAAAATGCGACGCAAAGCAAACGCTTCACTTGGTCGGTAAATTACAAAAACTGATGATATAAATTTTATTAAACGATAATGATACCGATAAAATAAGTGAAAATCATTTTTATGTAAACGAATGTGCCATGTATTCTATGTACGAAAAATACCTACGTTGAACTAAAATAATACATTTCTTCACACACCGATCACCCAACTTTGGGGGATCATTGCGTAAAGCCTCCACTCTGCGTGCGATTTTATCCTTATAAACTCTAAGGTACTGTAAACAATACAATTCCTCGGCTATTAAAAGCAATATTACTTTCTCAACTAGCGCGGGAGCTGTCTAATTGGGTTGATTTTGGGTGAGATAAAATTTTAGGAGCGAAACGGATCGTTTCGCCTCACGTTACGGTTTGAAAACATTATCACGCAAGTAGAGATACCTATTGTTCATTCTTAGTTAATACAAATTTCATTACTTCTTTAAGATTTTCGTTATAATAGATTGGAAACATTATACGACGAGAACAAGCTTCAATACTTTGTATTATTTTATAAAGATTAGAGCAAAACAAGACCGCAAAATCGCGCTGAATGAAAGCCGTTGACGATAGGTCTCATTGGAAATGTAAAGGGCCTAGGGGAGGTCTATTGTGTAGCAATGAGCGCTTTTTAAACAGCAGCTGTAAAAATAATGTCACACTGCATTTAGATTTAAGCATAATCATAGTCCAATAGTATCCTGTTTTTAGTTAGTAAGTTTTGTAAAAGTAAGTAGGTGAAAAATAAAGATGACCGTTGTTGCAATCTATTGAGAAGAATAAAGAAATGTATAGAAACTGGTACAAGAACCAAAACTACCATAAAATTATTAGGCTTGCGGAATAGCATATTGAAGTGTCTGTCAGTAGGCAGGGAAGATAATAAATATTAATAAAAAGCAGAGCTGATATTTATCTAAAGAAAGTTCTTGAATAGAGGCCTTAGCGCCTGGCATCCATTTGTAGCGTAGAATATTTACCTACAAGGTACATGTCTATTGATCTAACTAGAATCTACAAGTCTTATACAACCGGTTCTATGCGAAATCTTTTAGGAAAAATAAAATGCTGATGACAAATTAACCTTTGTAAACCAAGAGTTAATTTTAGTTCCTCATTGCAATCGATCTAATCTAGAAGGGTTAGGGTTACTGAAGACTAAAATACTAAAGATTTTTCTCAGTAGCCTCAATGAGCTATTTTTCAAAGTCGCGCGCGATTCATTAATTTTCTTGGCCTTTTATACAACGATCTACCGTTTTGAACCCGTTTTATAAACCGTAGAACGCGCTATGTAGAGACGCCATATTTCTTCTATCGAGAAGTTTCCAAGTATCTGTCTTAGGCAGGTCGCTCCTTCAGCGATTTCGAAATTCCGTGCCAAATGCAAATAAAGCCAAGGAAATTTCGCCTATTTGAATGCGCTAGCTATTTTATTTTAGACTATTTAATAGAAGAAGCCGTGGTGACTAGTGGTACATATTAAATAGGTGAAGTTTTAAACGCTAATCAAAACCAAAACGTCTTGTTGATGAAGAAAAATTACCGGTCGCCTAGAGAATTAGTACTCGTAATTTTAATTGAGCAAGGCATTTAACACTCGGGAAGCAAGGCTTACAACACTCTGAATGAAATAAAGAATCACCAGTTTATTGTAGCGATCTTTACAATAATCCTCTGAACTAACTAACTAACTACCATTTTGTAAGTACTGTCTATATCCGCACTAGCTGACTCACCAAAAGTTGTTTAGCCATAATTATAAAAAAAACATAACCAATATAAAAATATTCCGATTATAAATTGAGATACAAACTCTCCTATCTCTCAAGTTGCATCAAACTACACACAGTGTATAAAATTTTATCTACACTAATGTTGTAACATTCTACTTATGTTTCCAATACTTGACTTATAATGACTACTGTTATGGCGTAGACAACAAAACACTCAATTTAAGCAATTTCACATGATGTTATAATATCCACATCGATATCGTAAAATCTCATTATAACATCGCGCGCTCGCTCCTGATTGGCCCTGCGCGCGCAGCTGCGCTCTCATTGGTTAGATTTTAATGGCGCCAAGTTCACTGTGACAATACTTTAATTTAATGTTTCGCAATATGTTTTATTTTTTATTTTTATTAGTGAAGATAAAGTAGTGTATGCAACTGCATATAACACGAGTATTAAAATACTCGTTACTATTATGAAACTCGCTGCGCTCGTTTCATAAACTCACACTCGTGTTTTAATACCCTTCATTATATGACAGTTGCATAAACTACTATTATTTAACTCGGTGCAGTAGTTTAGGAGTTCATCGCGGACAAACAACGTGACACAACATTTTTAAAAATAAATAAGATGATACTTATTACTGTGACTATAATTTTTTTACGTATGCAGTACTATGGTAGGCAGCAGAGTGTTACAAGTACCAATTTTATTTAAAAGCGTATCGGCGTAAATGTCACTTACATTATTTAATAAATCAATTAAATGTTTCAAAAACATTAAAGTTTACACTTTCGTTTAAGAAATTGCTCCCCAATTGCTTCTAATAAGTAATTTAATAGTTCCATCGAAACTTCTAAGAGGGTTCTCTACCTGTAATAAATAGTAATTACACTTAATTGGAACGTGATATAACGGAACAAAGCTCATTTACACAAGTAGAGCAATTACATCGACGTCCGTAATTGTAATTATACTTATTGGGTCCCTTTATACTCGTAAGTCCATTTAATGTACGTAGTACAGCACTTATTTGTAATATGATTGAGTACATAGAGAGGTTGCGATTAAAAGTACCTACTAATCATATGAAATAAATTGTGTATTTGAGTCGAAGTCGGAACGGCCGAAGAATCCGAAGATGTAGTTCTTTCGGACTGCTTCTCGGGTTATTCTTCGTTTGTTCGTTTCAGTCATAGGAAGTCCACTGCTGGAAATAGGCCTCCCTTAAAGATCTCCAACAAGACCGGTTGGTAGCGGCTTGCATACAGAGCGATCCTGCAGTCTCAATGAGGTCATCCATCTACCTTGTGGACGTCCTACGCTGCGTTTGCCGGTACGAAGGTAAGGTAGGTTATTATTAAACATTCGCAATTAGTTTTGACATATAAAATACATCAGCCGTGTCAATTGCATCAGTTTTCAAACAGAAAAACCATATCAAATACACATAATTGGTATGTGTGTGTGTATCCCAGCATACTGCCGGCATGCTGGGCACGCTGCCAACTGGCAGTGGGCTTGAGCATTTGGATTATCTTTAGATCTTGGAGGGTCTGTGGATGATCCAATTGCTTTTAATGTAGTAGTAACTAGTTTATGTAGTGTTAGCCTATGTAAGTAGTGTTGCATTTTGTTGTTGGTAATTATTTGATTATGACATAATTTTATCATGAAATAAATTCATTTTAGTTATTGGATTGGCAATATTCATCACTTTATGAGGCAAAATTCCATACGTAAGTACTGGGAATTCGTAATAAAATTCCCATGTAATGAAATTGAACAAACAAAATTCACGATATCATTGGTCTTCTGTACAATGTATATTGATACGCTGCACAAAGCTGTTTTCGTTGAAACTGTAATTTACTCATGAATTCAAAAGGTTCGCATGGAAATATATTCAAAAATAAAAGGATCAAAACAAAGGGCAGGTTCAGAGGGTAAAAACGGGACCCTATTACTAAGACTCCACTGTCCGTCTGTCTATCTGTCTGTCCGTCTGTCTGTCTCCAGGCTGTATCCCATGAACCGTTATAGCTACAAAGCTGAAATTTTCAAAGATGATGTATTACTGTTGCCGCTGATCTAATAATTATTTTTCGCAAAAAATAGCATGACCGACTTCACCCGTGTACAGAATTTGCGAATATTTCGCACGGATCGATGTTACATTTTTCACATTATTGTTGATTTATCTAAAATGGCTCAGCCGATTTTAATCTTAAATCGTGGCACATTATACAATGTATATCATGCGCTGGTCGATGCTATTATCAGTTATGGACTTAGCTGCTATGGACTTACGTTTCCAACATACTTACAACCAATCCAAAATTTACAAATTAGAATTATGAAAAGATTAGTTTGCAAAAGAACAAAGAAATCTTTGAATATGGAATATAATAAATTATTTAAAATTTGTAAAATCCTACCAGTCAAAAAGAAAGCCGATTATCTATTATTATTACAACAATTTCAAAATAACACATTTAAACCGGTTAGAATATTTCAGAAAAGAACCGGTAAAGCTGCTAAGTCCCAACTGGAATTGCAATACAAATATAAAAATTATTATGGTAAGCGTACTAGACAGTGGATTATACCTAGATTATGTAATAACTTACCGGAAAATTTCGAGAAATCATTTACAACTAAATTTGGCTTTAAAAAAATGTTAAAGAAACTGATGTTAGATAATTTAAACGATGAAGATTAACACATTAGAAAGCAAACATTTGTATCAAATTATAGATTATAAAAACAAAATGTTTTAATTGATACTGACATTACATTGTCCACATGTACCCATAATAATAACACGGGAATGTATATCTGCTTGTACATAGTTACTAAGTACCTAATGTGAGAGCTATCCTGCCTACAAACCGCTTCGCTGTTTGGTAGTACTTTTTAATTGTACCTATGTATGTTATATTAGGGATAAATAAATAAAAAATAAAATTTAATAAGACTATTTTCGAAGTATATTCTTTCCAATAAAAAATAATTATTGAAATCGGACTACTACAAAAAAACAGGCGTGGTTATACATTAAAAAAAATATATACGCGTCGAATTGAGTACCTCCTCCGGTTTGGTTCGTCAAAAATAGAATAAAATAAATATGTATTTAAGGGGGGCTCCCATACAACAAACCTGAACTTTTTGCCGTTTATTAGCCGCTCGATATTAATAATGGTAACTGGTATATGCTTCAAATATTCACAGAATATTCAGTTGTATATTCAATTTACTAATAAATAATGAAATTAAAATAAAATAAATATTTTAGGGGGCTCCCATACAGTACGGAACCCTTCATGCTCGAGTCTGACTTGTACTTGGCCGATTATTTAATAAACATTAGTAGAATCTCATATTATTAAATAATTATAAAACATTATATTGGAATATTCAAACAGCAAACTAGAATTATATTTCAATGTTTTTTAAGTTAAAAAAATAAACTTATGCATACTAACTGATCATGAAAAAAAAACCAGTAAATATAACATCGACTGATGTAGGTAACCAAAGTTTAAAGTAAATAGATCATAAAAAGACGTTACTAAAATTATAAAAAAAAATCGCTATATTTTTTTTAAACTTGTTTATCATGTTATTCCTGGGAAAAATATTTGTCACTTTTCCATGCTAGTGTGTTTTTTTCCACGTAATCGTCACGCAAAAGTGTCGATGAGACAGTTGTGTAATCAAAACAAAATAATCTTAACTTTTTGAGTACGCTACCCACAACATTTTCATAAAAAAACTAGCTCTACCCAATACCCACGGGTTTCCACAGTTCTTTTGTATCGAAATAAAAATTAGCTTATGGCATTGCCCAAACTTTAAACTATATTATCATACATTCGAAAAATAAAATCGATTTGTCGCTGCTTGATAAAGAACCAAGAAACAAACCAACAAACACGCAATATTAGTAGGGACGATCAGAGCAACACTCCTTCTGCATATTCCTTTAAAATTTTATCATTGAGTAAACTATAGAATTAGAACTAAAGTTATGGAATAATTATTTTCTAAAATAATAACTATGTTACAGCTGTCTTATTCATACCTGGTTATACAGCATACGCGAGAGTGAGTGGAACAAGAAAAACGCATTAGCTTTCGGTATAAGTCAAAATCATAAGTTGGAATGTCAAAATGGTTAAAAAAAGGAAGTGGAACCACCACTTTGTCTTTTTCGATAATTATGATTGGAAATTTAAACCCTCTAGTTACAGTAAGAAGGTTTAAATCTCTGACCATTTTACCTTCCTACTTTTCATCTTTATGAATTTGGACAGCCGAGATAGCTCAATGTGAAACCCTTCGAAATTACGTAAGTTCGCGTGTATGTGTATCTTATTCTAACACTTTTTAAATTTTTTAGGTATTTAAAGTGGGACGAAGTGATGTACGAGTATATCTCTTGCTATTTTAGTACGGTTTCTATTACTTGCGTTCTAATTCTATAGACCAAACAGATCGATTCGACATCTATGCCCTGTGGTGTACTGTGGATTGTCATGTTTTCTACTCTTCCTTCTTGGAAACTATAGTACAATGTAATTTACAATGTATTTTACATTTAAAAGCTTGTAATTTAATATCGCTTTCTATAATCGAATTCTTTGTCGAAATGGACGATAAATTCTACGTTTTCTCGCTGCAGAATGCCCAGAATTCGTAATAAGCGTGTTTACCAATATCTATCTGGAACGGTTAGAGCTAAGCTGGATAGGGATTAATATTTCGAACCTGACTTCGAGAGAATTCCCCCAGGAAGGTTTCAATAGCTGTCTTAGATGGAAAGATGCTTCAAATATTTTTCTTTTCAGTGATATAAGTTTATCAAGTCATCATTTTTCTTCTTTATTAAAAATATGGACTTGATTACTTCTTTATATAATTTATATGGCTCCCTTATGATAGCGATACACGAAACAACGGTTGTCATTTTTGATTAAAGGTGGTAGTTTTATGTGTAACAAGTGTTATATTAAAAAAACATTTTTTTAAGCATGCTTTTATTGAACAAGAACTCGCCAAGACTAATCAAATGAGCCGAAACTCGATAGGTCGTTTCATTACAGAGTTCCTATGACCATCTTCCAGCTCCATCATCAGACCTTGGTTACCTTTGAAAGACAAACTACTTGCTAAGACCATTAAAATGAACCAAATCTCGATGAAGTCTTGTCGTTTCGTCACTAAGTTCCTTTGGCCACCTTCCAGCTCCATCATCAGATCAGCACCATGTTATCATAATATTGCATTGTCACGCAATTTACACACGTATGCAAAATTTCAGCTCAATCGGTAACCGGGGAGTGAATCAAATTTAACTTGCAAGTTTTGATTACAGACAGACAACGGGACAGGTGAAACTAAATAAAAACTTGTAAAATACAAGATAATATTTGAACATCATTATTCCGCTATAATTCTCAAATTTTGATCCCGGAAAATTACTCGCAACTTCAATCGAACTTGTTTTATTTGAGAATCGTGCCCGGGATCAGCGCTTTCGGATGCAATTAAAAGTATCGATAAAGTTATTAGAAGGTGACAACGTAATTTGAAATGTTATTTAGTGAAGTGTCTCCAACGAGGCTTCCGGTGATTCGGCTTATCGATTTGGAAACCAATTTGAGAGGAAACAACAACAATCTTAACCGTTGTTTAAAATAAATCAGGCTATTACAAAAAAAAATGAATAGGTTTACCTACCTATATGTGTTTGAATGAATTTATAGCTTGATTTTAAGTTTAAACTATGATTGCTAAGCAATAAATTGGTAAATTTCTTATTGATAGCAAATTAAAAACAATCGGCCAAGTGCGATTTGGACTCCCGCATGAAGGGTTCCGTACAATATGGGAGCCCCCCTTAACATATTTTATTTTAAACCAATTATTTGTTTTTGAAGTGAAGATACAGATAAATGTTCTGTGAATATTTCAAGCAACTACCTGTTGCCGTAATTTAAATCAAGCAAATAAGTAGGTTTTTGTATGGGAGCAGCCCTTAAATATTAATTTTATTTGAATTAATTTAGTAACCTACTTAAAAGTACAAATACAACTAAATATTCTGTCAATATTTGAGACTGTTGTTACCGTTATTAATATAGAACGAAAAACGGTACAAAATCAGGTTTGTTATATGGGCTCACCCTTTAATATTTTTTTTTCTTCTGCTTTTAGTATTTGTTTTTATAGCGGCAACAGAAATACTTTCAACTTCCCAGCTATCACGGTTCATGATATACAGCCTGGTGACAGACAGACTGACAGACAGACGGACGGAGAGCGGATTCTTATTTATAGGGTCCCGTTTTTACCCTTTGGGTACGGAACCTTAAAAATGCCAAGTTGATGGGTTATTAATTGGCTAAATTTTTTTGCCATGCGGTTTAATTCAGATGTTATTACTTATAAGTAGGTACCTTTAAATATTGCAATCATATTTTTCTTTTCGTAAAAATAAACAAAATTCATTGAATTCTTTTAGCGTAAAACAAGAGCAAGAAAAAGAGTTCCAAATATCACATAACTAAACACAGTCCAAAATTATATACGTAAGTATCTAAGTACATACTTATCTGTTGAATTGATATAAGTATGTAATGTGATGTTCCCATGTTCACTTTAACTTTTAAGGTTCCAAGTTCAAATTTTTTATTTTATTCCCACGTGTAATTCTAAATTTAAATTTTACTTCATTGCAGCGCGCTAAGTTTCTGCTACAAAACAAGCAAGGTTCAGAACAATGCAGCCTTTGTAACAAACATAACTCTTCTTCAAACTCCTCACTCTTTCCGGGCAGGTTGATGTACTTATGCTTCCGCAAAGTCGCAGCGAATTCTGTACAGAAAAACAAAAGTAAAACCTTTTTTAACATAAAATAGCCTCCTTGGGGAATGATAAAAAATATGTGGATTTAAATGTGTATGATACACAGATACATATAAAAAACAGATTGATAACACTTGTCGGTTGAGGCAATTTTCAACCGCAAAAATCTGTGGAAAATCTCGACCTGAAGTGGTCACTGACAAATGTTTGTGTTGAAATTTGACAAAAATTAGACGTTCCCGTGAGAAAAATCCGGCAATCAACACCGAATTGAGATATTTTTCGTGTCTCTTTTTAACGCATGCCATAATAAATCAATGCATCTCTTTCAGATTTTCTCGATCGACCACATTATCCCTCTGATATCTCTGCGTATTTATTAACCCATCAACTTGGCACTTTTAGGGTTCCGTACCCAAAGGGTAAAAACGGGACCCTATAACTAAGAATCCGCTGTCCGTCCGTCTGTCTGTCTGTCTGTCACTAGGCTGTATCTCATGATCCGTGATAAAAATTATAGTGAACTTTTCACAGATAATGTATTTCTGTTGCCGCTGTAACAACACATAATAAAAACAGAATAAAATAAATATTTCCACACGGTGCGGAACCCTTCGTGCGCGAGTGTGACTCGCACTTGGCCGATTGCTATTTGCAACTACCTATTATGCATATTTTTATGTTTATTTTGAAGGATTTACAAAGTCCGAGTCTACGGTGAAATATCTTTTTTCTGTGATAGTAAGTTCGTATAGGCCGGGTGGCTAGCCCTGGTGTCAGAGTTTTTAGGCCGCCTGAAGGCCTCTGACTTGGCTTAATGGTTAAAACAACCGGTACCTACAATTTTACGTGTCATTCGAGCCACTGTAGCGCTCAGTAGGAAAATGCCACCCGCGATCACCCATTCAAATACTGACCGCGCGGAACGTTCCTTTATTTCGGTGATCGCTGACAAACACCTAATCAAACTACGCTACGAGCTCCTTAAAACTTTCCTTAATTCTACGTGAAATTCAGTTAATAGATTTAGGAGTTCTATAACGAATAAATTGAGAAGTTTTAGATCAAACGGCGGCAGACAGTCAAAGCTGTATGTTTTTAGTCTCTTACAAAAAACTTTCAAAGTTCTTGTTGATACTGTCTTAATAAAGATTGCGCTTAAAGTATATTAATCCAACGTTATTTTGTCTACAGCAATTTATTGGACGACTGTATGAATATACAGACTGTGTTATTGGAATAAAGGTAATAAACAAGCAAACGCGAATAAAAAGCTGTTTTCTCGATGGGTGCGGGAAATTTATCGGGATCTTCCGAAATATATAGCTGCAATTCTGCTACACGGCGAGAGTGATTTAGTACCTCAATGTCTATGTAATGTAAGGAATAAAAGGATTATAATACACTTCGCTTTCGCAAGATATTGTTACGCCTAAAGGTGAGTATAGAATACAGCATTTACTTGTAACGGAACATCGAGCCGCTCTATGATATGTTCTAATTTATTACCTTTCAGGAACCAAACGTCGAGCAAGCTCGCCGTTTTGTAATTACAACAACTGTACAAAACAACGAGTGATTGATGTAACATTTCGTCGAGCCTTTGCACGAGCGCGGGAGATGCGCGCAGTGACATTGTAGGTCCGACATTTCAAGAAAGAGTGAACGCAAGGTACTTATAACGAAATTTTACGGGTAAATGCATACTCGCTGTGAACATTACGCAAAACAGAGCGACGAGCATTCGCAGGGACGTTACATTACATGGATATGCTTTGGACACTGAAGTTTTACCTGTATTGCACCATTTGTAATAACGTTACATTACAGACAAATACTCGAAAAAAATGTTGTAGTCTATACTCACCTTAATACGGTACGCTGAGGTGATTTGTGCGGGGCGAAAATATCATAAGGGCTCAGCACACGATGTTAGTGACAGTTTTGTGGACCTAAACAATATTAAACAGAATGTCCACTTTGTCCTCTTTGGCTTTTAGTGGGTATATTTAGGGCTGGCCATTAACTAGCCTTTATAACCTTTGCAGACGGAGTTGAGTGCTCTTCTTTTGTTACTGAATAAAATGGATAGAGTTGATATTCTATCAACATTGAACTGATGTTAAAATAGAGGAAGTGGTCAGGGCTTTGATGGAAGGCATTCAGTCAATGGAATATGTATTCTGGAACCACTTTAGAGCAGCTCAGATAGATTGACGGTCTTGACTTGGTTATAATATTGTAATCTACCATTGGTATAATATTGTAATGAGTTTTTGTGTTCCAATTCCATTTCCCAAAAATCGTATGTCACCAATATACTTATATCAATATCAATCTTGAATGCTTAATGATAGCTTTACATCTATTTAACACTACCCGTATTGACATAAGGGTTCTTGACTCGTTTTGTTTGCTTGAATAAGAAGAGCGTTTATTGCATCAAAATGTCAAATAATATTTGGCCAACGAAATCAAACTAGTATAAGTACTTAATTCACTACATAGTTTTAAACAAAGTCGCTTCTCGCGGTCTGTACCATGTATGCTTATACAAATATTTAAAACTACGAAACGGATTTTGATGCAGTTCTTTTCAATAGACAGAGTGATTCAATAGGAAGGTTTTTGTGTACAATACACCTGTGCAAAGCCATAGTTACTACTATAAAAATAACTTTTATCCAGCTGTTGTTTATTTTTATTGTTTTAAGTTGTATTACAGACCGAAATAATCCAAATGTTCACGCCTACTGCCAGTCGGCTTCGTTGATAGTTATAGTTCCCTAATCCTAAATATGTATACGAAAACTATGAAACCTTAGTCTATCGATTTCCACGCCTCATCATCATCTTCTTGCCCTTATCCCACTAGGTGGGGTCGGCACAGCACGTTTCCTTTCGCCACTTCACTCATTATTCGTCATCTCATCATCAACTCCTTTCTCTCGCATGTCATCTTTCACACAATTCATCCACACTTTTTTTGGTCTTCCCCTCCCGCTTTTGCCATTTACCATCATATTAAGAGTTCTTTTTGTGACATGACTATCCTCCTTTCTCATCATATGCCCATACCAAGATAGCCTGCCACTCTTTAATTTCTCAGTCACTGGTGCTACTTTCAGACTTCCCCTAACATATTAATTTCGATTTCCACGCCTCTATCCAACTAATTAAACATACAAAAGCCATCTGCCATTGATAATGTTAGCTCATAACCATTACCATGTAAGTCATATCTAAATCTTGGAGGTCACACGACCCCTTTGCGGCTCCATGAAACTTTAATATGTCCCTAATATAGGAAATCTCGCTCGTACGCTTTTGATATTACAAAGGGGGAAGTTGGAATATTCATATTGTTTGTTTGTTTCTTAGTTTCAGTTATATTTTGTTATATTTGCTGTATTGCGGTTTTACCCCAATTTCGCAGAGAAAAGTTAGTTTCAAAATATTCATTTTGGGGTTAGGTTAGTACCTCAAAAGAAACTTAACCTATGAAGCATCACTTTGTTGGCGTTTCCGATTCGCTCATGTTCTGTTTATTTTTAACATAATTTAGGTATGATACTTTAATAACACTTTAGTCACAAAAAGTTATATAAGAAGATAGTTAAAAGAAGAACAAAGAAAGAAAAAAATCCCAAAAGACGATCCCATCGCTGGGAGCAATCTCATGAATACAATCATTGAGTGAATGAAAAATAACTAATGATATAGACTGTCAATTTTTCAGCATAAATAAAATTTTGTAAAGAATTTTTAATTTTCAGAAAAAAAGAAAACTTACTTTATTACTATACAAAGTTTACCTTCAGCCATAATTTAGGCCTTTCAAGATTAGTAATTTAGCTAAATTAGAACCTTAATTTCTGTCATTATCGTACTTTAGAGACACAAAGAGGCATGAATGTACTTTCTTGGATACTTAATAGCGTCTGGCGAGAGAGACGGATTTTTTAATAAGATAACACAAACTTACTTCTGACCCTGAATAAGTCTGTGTGGTGAATCAAGACCGACAACTTAATATTAAAATAACTAGAATAAAATTAAATTACGACAGTTTAAGAATAACAATGGAATAAAAATGAAATTTATAAATTTTCGAAATAAATTGCGGCAGTTTAAGAATAACAATGGAATAAAATGTTAGTTTTAAATTTTCGCGATTACTTTTCTTGTAGTTGTTACGCGAGTTATTTCGCAATGAGGTAGGCACTTATGATTTGTTTGTACGTTTTAGGAAATAATTAAGAAAATAATGGGATAAAAATTAGGTACAATATTTATATTATATGGTGTTGAAAATTTAATATTGGGCATCATAACATAACCTACTTGGTTTACTTAGCACAACGATAGTTGGATAAGAAAGAAGGATAATGATTATGGACAATTAAAGCTATGTTCGAAATCTCTGTGCAAGATCGAATCAGAAATGAAGAAATCCGTAGAAAACCCAACGTGACTGACACAGTCCAGCTGCTTGGTAAGTTAAAATGGCAGTAGGCAGGGCACATAGCGAAAATAACTGATGACCGATGGGGTCGAGAAGAGCTCGTGTGGAGACCACGTACCAGTAAGCGCAGCATAGGACCTCCACCCAAAAGTTGAATAAAACAACGAGTGAGAAACAACGGAGAGCTTATTAATCAGGTGGATTCGACTGTGTTCCTCGCTTTTGTCAATAACAATCAATTCAAGTCAATCAGACATCACTAACGCACTCAGAGATAACATTTTCAAAAACAACATTTTACAACAACAAGAACATTTTACTCAATTAATATAATTATGGACGGAAGTTAATATGATTAATTGAATTTGATGGTATGTAATTAAATTGAGTGATTTTTGTTTATAATATCGATAAATAATTAGTACTTATTGAATTGGTTATTACCATCTATATGTATAAACTGAAGTATAATTGTTAAACCAAAATTATTAATAAAATGTTTAGCTGAGTAGATGACTTTAAAAAAATAACCGCTAAATTTCACTGGATTTAAACCGCTTCCAAGCTGCACTGTTCTCATCATTAGGGCATATGATAGCCTAGCCAAAATATTACATTTTGTCCTTTGTCTGAAGAAGCAACCATATGGGTTGTTTTTTCAGACAAAGGATTTTTTTTTACTTAAGTACCTAAGTGCTTATTGTTCAGTGCTTCAAATACAAAAAAAAGCAATACAAAATCTTACATCTCCCCTCCTAGTACAATATAGTATGAGTAACATAATCAAATCAAACCTTTATTCGCCGACATCGCTTAGACTTCGCTAATGGATTGGAATTTAATCTCATTGCGTCGCAGCCCCTATAATGACTCCACTACGGATGTAGCCATATCCCAAACTTCTCCATATTTTCCTCTAACAATCTGCCTACGAAGCGATCCGGGCCCGCACCAAATTAAATTGATACTTCCACCTCACATAGAACGGATAAAATACGGTTTTACGGTGCTAAGCTGACAAGATCTTACGGGAGAGTTATGTGAGCCAGGTATTTCCAAGATTGTAAACTTCATAATTCTGTCGGTTAACGTTTAGCCCACGTTTACCAGGGTATACGGAGTATTCCACACCCGTAATCTTAGGGAGGAGGTCAAGTATAGTAGCAATATATCTTATTTATTTATTCTTTTATTTTAGTTGAAAAGTATACTCGTAAGTAAAACCAAATTAAATAGTTATCCGAATAGTCTGCTGTTCTCGTGAATATATATTTGTTGCATTTTTGATTAACTTTCAAAATTATATTCATTTTCAAATGTAAACCTTTTAATAACAAATAATTAAAAAAAAAAAAAATTTCAGATATTTGAAGTCGTCGGCGATTTTTTAATTAAATAATTAGGGTATTTTCCTCACAAAGGGCAAAACTTGCTGAAGGCCTATTTATTAGCCGATTTTCATATTATTTGACAAGATTAATATTGAAATATTAAAATGCTAACAAGGTTTGTGAGAATGAACCGAAACGGTCAAGAACGCGTCAAGTTATAAGCTTATGAAGATTCAGTTAAAGGGATATGCCGCAAAATTTAACTATACGATAACTGTAATTGAGAAATTAATGTATGTGCAAAGTGCATTTTTAAAAACAGATTGGCTTGAACGAGCTACTAAATATTTGCGAAGTCTGCTGTTAAAATCACTTGCTTTATTTAACCAAAGTTTAACAATACGAACTCGTGAGTGAGATAGCTTCCAAAATCAATCTCCTCCTAACTTTTAGTCCCAACATCTACCAGGGTATCAGGGGTATAAGGAGGTATCCACATCCGTAATCTGAAAGGTGAAGTCTAGGCACGCTTCGCAATCCTCACTCTTGAGCCAACTCGTAACAAATTCTGATTTTTGCTTTTGCGCAAGAATTGCGAATTTGAAATGGAATTCGCCGCAAAGAGGCCGATGACGTCGAATTTTAAGCTTTTTGCTGACTATCTTTTAAATATTGTTTGGTGCATTTTTATAAAATATACTAAGTAAGACAAGACTAATCATTTCTATAATAATAAATCTATAGTAAACATTCAAACTAATGTCGGATTCGAATACTATTGAGGGTTTGCACAAGTGTTTGTTCATTTTTGAGCTATTTTCTAATAGGTATGTCTGGTGATCAAAAAATGAAGAATATAATAAATACGTTGGTAACTTTAAAATTAACTGCTTATTTTTATCTTAAAAAATACGTTTTTGATTGCATAACTAAATATTATTCCAGCTAAATATGTTCAAATAAATGGAATACTTAAAATTTGTAATAAAAAATGCCCGAGAAACACTTCTAAGGATATTTATGTCAGTAACTTTGTAGAGCAAAAAGGATAGAACCAAAAAAGTATAGAAATTCCCATAAACCTTTCACCAAACCATTACCAAATTCACCGAGGTACGAGTACTCACAACTCTACGGTACGCAGTATTTATTTATTGCATTCACCGTACGACATTGATATTTATACGTTTTGCCCCCGTACCCAGTCCTACGTGTGAAATATATGTCATTCGTCCTTCCTGCTGTGAAAAGAGATTTACCAAAATGGAGTAGAGCGGATGTGATTGGAGCATTGTAGTCTATGGGCCCACGCGGCGGGTGCACGGAGCGTGCTGCGTTTATACTAACCCGTCGAACGCATCCGCGTCAGAGAGCGCTGCTCCAACTTATTTATCAATACATACCTCATTTATCAATACGTACCCGCCGCGTGCGCACGCTTAATGTAGCGAACGCCCTAAGATAACTGTATAAAAGCCATATTGCTTAGAGAATACAAGCCCAGCGAGTTTTGCTTCACTCATAAGTCATAACTGTACTCAGGGGCGGAGCGACGAGTTGAGCCCATCTGACGACATTGACATGTTTTTTTTGATCTGAAATGGCACTTAAACATCCCAAAGTTTATATAATGAAGTATAGTGTTATATAATGACGTATAATAACGACGAATGATGGCAGACATCGCAAAATATGGCCTAAAACGATTGTAGCAATAAGCGCGCTTTCCGGAAAAGCCAGTAATAAGTGTCGCTGGAACGTGACTCTTGGATGATAATGGAGATAACTTTGCCTAGCAGTGATAGATAGGTTTGTTAATACTACCCATAGGTTAGGGGAAAAATTCTCATGGACTAAAACGCTCCACACCGCTTTGATGGCGTGCGAACTTTTGCTGTGAAACTGTACGATCCATTGCAATTTTCTGTTGTGTTTATTTCGTTTGCAAATACCAACACATTTGGAAATGGTAAACATGTTTTATTTTATTTCTTGTACAGATTACATACTACGCATTCAAAGCAAACATTTGACGCTAAAATAAGCAAATAGGGGATTATTTCGTTTAATGGCTAAATTAAATTTCATTAGCTAAAGTAATACCTAGTACCTAGTTTCATATCAAAACTGACTGAACATTTTGTGTAGCATCTAATCACAAAACAAAAACAAAAGAACTGAATTTATGGAATTTTCAGAGATTTTTTCTCGAACCAAATTTCTGATAATTTTGCGCAGTAGCACGAATCATCTTTACGGGTAAATAGATGAATTGGAGGGTGGATAGTAAGAGGCTCGGAAATCAACAGCTAAAAAAACGTTTGATGTAAATTAGATAGTAATTAGATTCTTTGTGTTAGTTTAGTTCTCAGTTTGTCGATACAGGAACTTCTAAGGCTCAAACTCGGTCACAAGGTGAAGCAGTAAAAACTTACAGTAGCAGCACGTGTGGTGTTTTGAGCAAATGAAGTCTTTTATCTTAACTCTGACTAATCTTAATTTGACATTGTATTTCATTCGTGTAATTGATACCTAAGTGCCTACTTATTTCTAGTTAAGATACAACATCTTATAATATTGCACGCCCGATATGGGTCTAATAATGGAACTATTATATTTATTTGTAAGAACATTCATTGTACATAGTGTTGCAATAAACGTTAATGATTTCTGATTTCTAGATAGTACATCTCTAAACTAAATAGAGAAAACAATCTAGAATAAATCAAAACAATGTAAAAGAAAAAACAATACTGCGGTAACTGCAAAACTAAACCACGAATACGGTCCAATCCAAAAAGTTAGCTTAATGGTCTTCATCTTTCCAACTTACCAATTCTACGAAATTTTCTCTAATCTCAATTTTCTTTTCAAACCAATGCCTTAATCTCATTCACTCAAATCAGAGAGAATGAAGGTTACCAAATTTCATTGTAGAATGAAAGTCCAATTTACCTCCGAGCAAGATTCCTACAAGACCTAATGTAACAATAAAGGTAAAGTGTCCTTACCAGTTAAGGTGTCTTTTAGCAATATCCAGCAATGGGCTCGTTGTTTTTAACTATATGTTTTGAATGTAAATGAGAGAGAATTGTATGTCCCCTCATTTGCCGTCAGCGAGCCGAAAATTCTTTTATTTTCTCTCTTGAGGACACTTAAGTCATGAAAGACTTCGTTTGGCTTGATAATTAATCGCTTACAGCCTTTGTAGACAAAGGGAACTTGTCAACAGGCCAGCTCGAAGTCTAAGCTGAACGTAATGAAAGGAAATTCATCGCTGATGCTAGACATAAGACGATAAATATCGATTGATGTATAAAATTTGGCACATCGATTACTCGATTCGATAACAGAAGCCAATCTACCTAGTTAATTTACAACAGCCTTTGTGTCTGAATTTAGCTCTACAAAAGGCATTCCGTTCAGTGATTAAATTACACCAAATAGCTCCCGTGATAGGTGTACCATTGACAAGCCATTATCCTGTTCTATCGTTCGTCCAATTCAGATATAACCGGGTTATCGACGTGCTCGCACGGTCCCGATCATTTTCCTTGGTCATGTAACCGCCCTTGCAAATCGAATCAGGTAAAAAGCTACACGACGGTGTGTGAATCGAGCAGAAATTCGTTGTTTGTTCCATCGAGCTCGAGTTGTTTACTGTGATGTAATCGACCAATTTTGTATGGTAATTTGGTCGCACGTATTTCGTAAATTGGTTAAGATTTTGCTGGGGACAGATTCGTTGGAAATTTGCCGCTGATTTTTGTCAAGTTAAATTGAGTTTTCGTACTTGTTTTTCAAATAATTTATACAGTACTCGACAATGGTATAAATTGTCTCAATCTTACATTAAAAGTTTTAAGAGTTTAGTGCAAATATTAAACCAGTAGATATCTATATAAAATACAAAATAGTTTATTTCCACAACAAAAACAAAAAACTACAATTACCCCCTGCTAAGTTTGAGGCCCCCTGAGGCCTCAAACTTAGCTAATCTTGAGGTCCGATGTAAAATTGATGCAAATGAACTTTGTTGCGCGTAATGTAAATACAACTAAACGTTATGAGTACAACTGACTACAATTGACATATTTTTAAACAGTATTTGTACCTACATACGCGAATCTAAAATAATAAGAGTAAAACCAACTTACCTTCCATGTAAACTGCAGTAGAAGTAGATTTATCATTCTCAAGAAACGGTCGAATCGTTTCGTAGGATATCGTCGACAGAAGATTGTCTCTTAAATCCAAAACGACTAAGCCCGTTATGTGCTCTAAAATATCCTCATAAAACGTCGCCAACTTATTACCGGATAAAGTCAACTTTCTCAGCTGAGCCAAACCTCCGAATGCTCTCTCCGATACAAATTCTATTGCGTTGTTATCGAGCATCAACTCTTTTAGCTCCCATAAATCCGTGAAAGCCAAATTTCCGATCATCGTCAACTTGTTATTCCTCAAATTCAATCTCGAAAGGTTTTCCAGTCCCTCCAGCATCTCCCTCGTCACTACTGATATGTAATTATAATCTAATCTCAACTCTATCAAATTGTTTAAGTGCTTGAAGCATCCCTCGTGTATCAGACTCAAGTTGTTGTTCGACAAGTGCAAAACGTGCAAATTTGGTAAATTGAAAAACACGTCCCTTTTCAACTCAGAAATTTGGTTATCGTCCACGCTTAAATTTGAGAGCATCATCATTTGGGCGAATGAATGCTTATCCAAGTTTGAGATTTTATTGGATTTTAAGACTATCTGCCTTATCGAAGTAGAATTAGTGAAGGCATAAGGAGGGATCCTTTTTATAGTCCCAAATTGAATGGTTAAGTGTTTCAGTTTATCTAATCTCACGATGGCTTTGGCCGGTATAAATGTGAGGGCGTCATCTGATCTCACGTTGAAGGTGAGATGTTCTATTTCGGATTGAGATGAGAAATTGGGCCAGATAGGATCGTCTTCGGTTATTCCGCCACTGAAAACCCAACAATCTGCTCTTGTTGCTATTTTAGGTAGATTGCTGTCACAGTAGCAGTGTACTTTAGATTTCCGATCTTCGATATCGCAGACGTTGATAAACATTGGTATAAAATCATATCGCATATGTTTAGTTGGGACGACATCATACTTGCTCTCAGTTAGGGTAACCTTGACAGTCATCAGAGACGCGATGATGATCAAATGCTTGGTGATATGGTTCATTCTCGATACTTTTTCTCTCTGAAACAAATGAGAAAAAACATTATCTTCACATTATACACATTTTATCGGAGTTTAACTCTCAAAAGCGATTTGAAAAGAAACGAATCGTTTTATAGCATTAAGCTAAGAAAGACATAAACTATCGAAGATAGAAGATAATGGCAGCCTCCAGGGCAGGAATGCTATTTTAAAAGTCGTCATATTTTTAGCTTTTATTACTCTTTTGAAAGACTGTAAAACTTGAAATGCTTCTTTGAGAACTATCGCGGAAAGGAATCAGAAACTAAGAGGCATACAATCTAAGCGAGATCTCTATAGAAGGTTTGAAACTAAACCCATGTTATTTTACATTGCGTAATTGAAGGACACCCCTACCCTCGGAGGACCGCCAAGCAGTTGATGTATGGCTCTCGTAAATATCCCTTAACAAGGTTTTCACACCACCCCGTGTCACGGCATGTGTAAAAACATTGTTTAATTTAAAGTTTTAGTCGAATTAAAAAGTTGATTTATTTATTTCATGTTTTTTCGCCGCCCAGCTTGCAGCTTATGGGATTTAAAAACTACAAAGTTACTTTTTGAAGTTTGCAAGCGGATTAAAAGTTGAGCTTAAATTTTCACTGTAAAACTGCATTTTTTAAACCGACAAAAGTTTTATCTGAAACAAAATGCGGGGTTTTTAAAGGTCAAAATTCTTTGTGAATAAACTTTTGTCGTAAACACATTTTCACGCAAAGTTATTCTGTGTTAAATTGTATTAGTGGATGACTTTTAAGTTTACTAAAAAGCCATAAAATTCCTAAGTTTTCTGATTTCATAGTGATTTTCAATTAACTGTGAGCTCCTGTAAACAACAGCTTCCAGAATTGCCAGTTCGACTTTGTGTTTCTGGACAAATTTAATAAATCATCGAGTAAAATAGTATTTAATTAAACAGCAATAAAAAATTCATCGAAGCTTTCAAAAATAAGTACCCATATTATAAAAAAACACGGACGGTTAGCAGTTAGCACGGAGGATTGATGACCGAAGGGGTCGTAAAGTTCTCGAGTGGAGACCACGTAGGTAGCTACTGGCAAGTGCAGCGTAGGGCGTCCACCTGGCAAGGTGAACGGATGACCTCATTAAGACCGTAAATCGCACTGGATGCAAGCCGCTACCAACCGGTCTTATTTGGAGATCTAAGAAGGGGAGGCCCATGTCCAGCAGTAGACGTCCTATGGCTGATGCATGGATGGATACTATAAATAACAATATTTACAAGATTGATACCATGTTTATCCTTTCGACAGAAAATCTTATTGTTCACTAAATTGTACGCAAAAGCTCCGTCCACTATCAACACCCAATTATATCTCAAGTCTAATAAATAAAATTCCGGCCAAACCGCTGAATAACACAAATGCCTACATCCCAACAATCCGGCTATCTCCAATCTTGTTGAACCCCTTCCGCTTCCAGAATTATTAAAAAAGTTATTGTTTTATATAAATAACTAGCTGCTCGTCCTGGTTTCGCCCGGTTACGGATGAGTTATAGCATATATCAATGCAAACTATCATAGCTATAAACTTTCCAGAAGTAATATTGTAAAAGATAGTGAAAACCACATTGCATTCTGTTGTATAGTTCGTAAGATATAAGAAGATGCACAGAGAGACAAGCCAAAATAGCGATTTTGCTTTATATGTACTATGTAGTGATTCACACATTATAAAAAATAGGGATTGTGTATTTCAATTATTTATTTAATCACGAAAATAAATTATTCTCTACAAACGAAAGATTTACTGCTTAAAAAAACATTGCTTATTGCTAACTTTTGTGAGAATTTAAAAATTTACAATTATCTTTGAACAAACTGTACGCAAAAGCTCCGTCCACTATCAACACCCAATTATATCTCAAGTCTACTAAATAAAATGCCGGTCAAAACCGCTAAATAACACAAATGCCTACATCCCAATATCCCGGCTATCTCCAATCTTCCCGACCCTCTTCCCGAATTATTCATTACACAAGCTTTGTGTCAGGTCGTCCCACAAATGCCACAGAGGACGGCCCGTCACGGGAACTTAAAATATTTTGTGTAAAATATAAATAATTAAAGCTATGCTTAAAGGCTAGCAACCTTGAGTAGGAGCTTACAAAGTTGCGCAGTTTTCGATAACTAAGTGTTTTACACACCGCTGGGTTTTCGGTGGACACAAACATCGCGAGACAATCTGAATAGCTGCATACCTACTTTTGTAGAAGAAAATCGATGGCATATATGTGGAATTGGATGTACCAATCTGCATATACGAGTATGTTTGGCAATATGATACTTGTAATAGATTCGATTTTATTTGTTATAACAAGGTAAAATCAGGTACCTATACCTTATGGAAAACAAAGCCTCAACTATAAACACCTATATTACAATTCTCTAATTAAATTAAATAAATCTTGTCGGATCTTTAACAAATAAAAATTTGTTATAGATCTGTGTATAAAAAATTGGAACAGTTTTCCTACATACGAAAAACATCTCCTTTCCTCTCTAATAACTCCGTATACAAAATTTACTCGTACGTTCTTATCAACAAAGGTAAACATACCTACATAATTTTAAACCAACCCTACACAATAAATATTTTCCGGCAATAATAAGGCTCCTGAGACCACCAGGGGCCCCGGCGACCTGCGCTACGGTCCACACCCGAATCTGTGTACACGACTGATGTGTTCGGAATTGCTGTTTGGCAAAACAATACTTGTAATAGATTTAATTTTATTTGCTAGTATAATTATTAGAATAAAACTAAATATACATTATGGAAAACAAAGCCTCCAATATACATTCCTAACCAGATCCGTGTCTAAGAAATCAGAACTTTTTTAGCTACATAGGAAAAACATCTCCTTTTCTATTTACCAACTCCGTATCCAAACTCTACTCGTAGGTTCTTATCAATACTAATACTCAATAAATATTTTGTGGCAATTATAGGGCCCCTAGGAGTACCAAGGGCCCCCGGTCACCTGCGCTACGGTTTACACCCGTGTCACCCGCATCTGTGTAAATGACTGAACTGTTCGGAATGGCTGTTTGGCAAAATCATACTTGTGATAGATTTGATTTTATTTGTTATAAGAAGGTAAAATCAAGTAGGTATACCTTATGAAAAACAAATCCCCAAATATATAGACACCTATATTATAACGGATCCGTGTCTAATACATCGGACCAGTTTACCTATATACCAATTCCATATCTTTTCTTCCTTCCTGCAATTAAAGGGCCCCTGAGACCACCAGGTGTCACCCGGATCTGTACAGGACTAAAGTATACTGAATGTCTTTTTGAAAAAGTCAAATTTGTCATAGATTTGATTTAACTTATTATAATTTATGGCAAACATAGAATCGGATATAGACTCTTGTGTCGACTCTACCTTACCTGAGTCTCATTTACCTGGCTCTATCTTTTCACTCGGGCACAACATAGGTGTTTTCAAATATCGAGTAAATCGGTATATTCTAGGTAAGCGTGCTATCAACAACAAGATGACTGCTTAAAATCAGACAGTACGTAGTCAAACTCAAACTAATCCTGAACATAAAAGAGAGCTGTTCCTAAAAAAATGAAATATCACGCAAGAAAAAACCTCTAATCGTATTTTCCTTTCTACTCGCACCAACTTCGTATTCGAAATCTACTCGCACGTTCTTATCAATAAAGGTAAACATACATAATTTTAAATCAACCCTACTCAATAAATATTTTCCGGCAATTATAGGGCCCCTGGGAGCGCCAAGGGCCTCGGTGACCTGCGCTACGGTCCACACCCGTGTCAGGATCTGTGTACACGACTGAAGTGTTCTGAATGGCTTTTTGGGAAAGTCATTACAGAGTATGGTACGACCAGTTTCAGAAATGTTTATAGTGAGTCCTTTGGGGTGCTTTGTTGATAAATATTAAGGTAGCATTTTATGTGTTTGAAGAATAAGTGTTTTGTTTGAATGAAGGGTACTAATTACTTGAACACTCTAAATGAAATTGTGAATAAATATTATGTTAATATTATTACGCCACGTTTCGCTGCAACAAGATGAAAATAAGAAATTAAAAAATCCCCATCACAACGTAATTCCTACCACAGCTAATAACTTGCAAACGGCTGAACCGATGTTGATGTAACATATCTAAGAATACTCCGACAAATTTACCTTAGCTCGTTTGTTTAAATTTTGGCCAGTGACCAAGGAGTTTATTGCCACATTTTTAAACTATTGGCTTTTCCATGAAGGAAAACATCGATATGAAACCTCTACTGTACTGTACTGTATCAGCCTTTTAATAGTCCACTGCAGGATGTATGCCCACGCAGGGGGATGGAACTTCTGTACGTCCGTAAAAGAAATTCGATGGCGTATGTGAAGTCTTCAACTCCCATTAAGCCAGCGTTGTAGAAATGGCCCAATCATCTCTTTCGCGGTTAAGTAAATTCGTTTTACTCAGGTGCTGAACCCTGGTGTTAGAGTTTTTGAGCCGCCTAACAGCTTCTGCCTTATCTAAACTATTAAAACGACTTTAACTTTTCGTGACTACTTAGATTTAGACAGAAGTACTGTACTGCCTTATTAATAGTCCACTGCAAGACGTAGGCCTACCCACGAATGATTGGGCCATATCCACCACGCTGGCCCAGTGCGGGTTGGTGTATTCACATACGCCGTCGAATTTCTTCTCCGGGATTATGCAGGTTGCCTCACGATGTTTTCCTTCACCGAAAAGCCTGTAGTGTGATATTCCGTACATAAATTCCAAGGAATCCATTGGTGCGGGACCGGGATTTTAACTCATGACCTCACGATTGTAAGGCGGGTGTCAATACCACTAGACCACCACCGCTATATTAGACAGAAGTGGAGTATCAAAAAGGGTCGTCCAGTACTGTACTGTCATCATCATTATCAGCTGGAGGACATCTATCGCTGGACATAGGTCTCCGCTATAGATTTCCAATAACTCCAGCTGGAAGCGGCTTGCATTCAACGTAATGGTGCTATCTTGATCAGAACCACCACATACGTAAGTTTGGACACATCCTTGACGGTGGACGTCCTACACTGCACTTTCAGGTACGTGGTCACTATCTCAATAGAGACACACAGTTCGGGACATAGTCGGAAATGATGAAATAGCTTTATCTATTTCTATTAATAGATGGAAACGTACATAATGATATTTATGTTAATGATACGCGACATCTGTCAGATCAGTTGCATATTACGGTATCAAAATTACACGATAATGGGTAGAATTTAAGCAGCGTTTAATTAATTAATAGGACGCATCAGTTTAATGTTATTTTATGGTTGTTAGAACAACAATAAACAATTGCCCGTGCTACTACCATAAAACTAAAATAAAGTATATTTAGCCCATGAAAATTTGCTTTTGCTCTGACATTATTTCGAAGTCATAATAAGCGAATTATCGTTACCTTCAAACAGCACACGTCGTGTTGTGAGTGTTGTGACAGATCATCTGTGGATCACAGCTCTGTCACTGAGAACATCTATTATATTTACGTTTCTTTTAGATTACGTTTGTTAAAAAAATAAGAAAATGCGCCAAAATGTTTATTTTTTTGACATAATTATTTAAGTAAATCTGTTTCGAAAGCATTAGAATACACCTGATATAAAAATCGATGAAACGGTTTGATCTGTACGATGAAAAAAAACGGCAGTCATATTGTGTTGAGGGTTTGATAAACTTTCTTCCCTAGAGCATGTGCCTCTGTTAACTACAACAAAATACAGTACTACTTACTCAAGCTAAAACTACACACTTAAACTACTACTCCATAAAAATCCATTGGATCATCCGCAGACCTTTGAAGGTCCAAAGTTAATCCAAATACTTAAGCCCACTGCCAGTTGGAAGATAGCCCAGCATGCTGGCAGCATTGCCATGCTCAATGATAATGCTTATACGTCGAGCAACATAAGCACCAGCATTATGGTCACGCGTCTCGTCGACCAGACTCTTAGAAAGATTTTTCAATACAAAATACTTTTTGACCTTCTTACGTGATGTCAGGTATCATAGTGAGGTGGGCTAGCTCAGTTGGGAGAGCGTCGGGCTAGTGATCCGAAGGAGCTGGTTCATATCCTGCGTTCGCTTCCTAAGCCGCTTTGGTCAAGGGGTTTCAAACCCTGACTAAGGTTGAGTTTCTGGGTTCGCGCCCGAGCAACGTCACATACTTTTAGAGACGAATGGTCGAGCGGATAAGACTCTCGGCGTATAAGCGGTGCACTCGAGATCGCGCCCGTTCGAGTGTTAGGTATATTGCTTCGGAGCAGTGCTGAAGTGTGCGCGTAGCCCCGACATATGGCGTAGTGGTGTAAACACCCCAGGTTTTTAGTGGGTATGCCACCGACTAGCAGTGGAGACTCCCACATATCCATCGGACTCCCCGGGCTTGGTGGTATCCATAAAGGATTTTCCTGATTCAAAAAAAATGTCTCAAAGTGAAAATTGGTTGCGATAATAAATACAATAAAATCCTAAAGTATAACGACACCTCAACCAGTGACCCTGTACCAATAAATAGAATTTTACCTTTTTTTTTTAAATAGTCAGATAAAATATATCGATATCTCTACGTGGATCTATTCAGTACAAAGAGACAATATCATCTTTCTTTGTTCCAAATAAGATCAAAGTAATAATTTCCGAACAAGAATTGCCATAGAAACAATAACAAACCAATTAGGCTTCATTCATAAATAATAACTCACCGAGAAGTTCGCGAACCGACTGTAAACACAAATACTTTACAGATCAAATTAAAACTTGTGCTTGCTCCCTATTGGTCGATATTTCAACCAAAGGCTGAAACTTTGTTAACTACCCTCAAATTCGACGTGTACCTACTGTTAATTATTATCGATTTAAACCAAAAACTTAATAAATAAGTGCTTGATTTGTTTTCAGTAGTACAATTATTATGTTGTATGTAACTATACCTAGGGATTTAATTCTATGTCTTCTTTCAACTAGGGTCTCACTTTCAACTTGACACGATACTAAACTGAAACTTTTGTGAAACGTAAACTTATTTTAGCTATGAGTTTTAGAAATCAAACTAACAGTAGGTTGCAAATAGATGCAATTGCAATGTAATGCAAGGGACAGAGGCATATAACATACTTATAAGTAAAATGAAACCTACGCCTAGCAGTAGGTAGATTACCAAAGGTAATGATGATGATGGCCAAAAAAGTACCCAGTTTACTAATGTTTTGATCTTGGCAAAGTGTCAAAAAAGAAAAACCAAGAAAGCTGAAGATTTCTAAACCGAGCAAAATTAATGCTGATTCTAAACAAGATATCAAAGAGCAAAATAACCAAAAATCTTTTAACTAAATTAGTACCCACTAACTAAAACAACGACCTAATTCAAATTACATTAATGTACTAAAAAGTTCTGAGCCTTGTTTATTACAACTCGAATATTCTGCTCCCGTACGCTTTGTTTACATTAATTCGAATGTCTCTTTAGGGACCATGTGTTTAGTTAAATTAATAAATAAATTAATGAATAAATAAATTCATGCTATACGTGTGCTTTTTGCTAAAAGATTTTAAGAATTTGTTTAGTCAACCTGACTGTGATTAATGTTCGTTTGGGCTTTGTTTACATTTCGCCTTATGTTTTGTTGGAGTCGTATATTGTTTATTTAAACATAAAAATAAAAATTATACCTATATACCTATTGATGAGGCATGAAACTGCTAAGTTCTCGAATTAAGAGTAAGTATCAAAATCGAAGCGTAGGTATTTTATAAGTGGTATTTTATTGAAGTTTGAAAAGAAGCACAAATAATAATCGGCCAAGTACGAGTCGGACTCGCGCACGGAGGGTTCCGTACTGTATGGAGCCCCCTTAAATATTTATTTTATTTAAATTTTATTATTTATTATTGAAGTGGATATAAAACTAAATATTCTGTGAAAATTTCAAGCATCTACCTGATGCCATTATTAATACAGAGCGAAAAACGTCTAAAAATTCAGGTATCTTGTATGGGAGCCCCCCTTAAATATTTATTTAATTTTGTTTTTGGTATTTGTTATTATAACGGCAACAGAAATACATCATCTGTGAAAATTTCAGCTGCCTAGCTATCATGTGTTGGGTTACTATGCGAAAGCTACTCTATCTCATTCCAACATGTAATGTTTGCGAGTATTTCTCTTTCTTTCACACTGTTTACATTATGGCTTAATGCCTCTTTGTTCTATAGCTTAATCGGAGGGCTTAGATAATTTGGGCAGCATAGCATTGTAACTACTAGACGGAGTAGACGGCGCTCGTGCCTGTTCTACAAAAGGCATATAATATTTTAAGTAATTACACAACGGTTTAACTGGTTATGTAGTTAACTCATAATGATATATCTCTACTCATCATGTGAAAATGGAAATATACTTAACTTATTTACTCGTGTATAAAATGGAAAATATACATCATGTATGGAAAATACTGGACGTCGTTTGATTACCCTGACCTTGGGATAAAAGGTCAGAAGAGGGGATAACAAGAAAATATATCATTTTCTTGCCACGCTCGCTCGCTCGGAAAAACGTAAGTTGTTGTTGCATATTTCTGACTAACCCATACGTATAGACATGCTGGATTTTTCTTCGTGTTTTGTCATTTCCTTCAGCACATTACTATAACCGAACAGCGAATTTGTTATTTTTTTTCTTTCTTTCAACCAACTCACAAAAGGAGGAGGACCTGTCTATGACTGTGATCGAAATGTGCAAAGAAATTACAAGAGTAATTGAATTAAGCATCATCCAATTTTACTTTAATATTCTTTTCGTTCAATCGCACTGGATGTTTACAAACGTGTTTGAACGGAAGCGCGAAATTTTTTGTACCTAGCTTTAATTAACTAAAAGAAAAAAAAAATAACTATGATGGTAAAAAAAAAAAAAGTTTTAATGGTGATGTGCTTTTTGATAATCATAATATATAGATCCTAACGAAGTTGGCGAAAGCAAATCATTATTCTGTTGTTTATTTAAGTAATGCGTACTGCTGTCAGGGATGTGAAAATATGGTAGAACATCTAAACCTAAACCCAAGATATGTTTTCGGGAACGACGTCATGGATGTGGGAAATAATGTAGACTATTTAAAGCTAAGATGTTTTCTGGAATGGCGTCATGGATGTGGGAAGTAAGGTAGAATTTCTAAAGTCAAGATGTTTTTTTTTAGAATGTCATGTCGTGGATGTGGGAAATAAGGCAGAATGTTTAAAACCAAGATGTTTTCTAGAATGCCTTTAATGTGGGAAATAAGGTAGAATACCTAAGGCCGAAATGTTTACTGAAATAGCATCATGGATGTGGGAAATAAAGTAGAATATCTAAAGCTAATATGTTTTCTGGAATGTCGTCGGCACTGTCCAAAATGCATGAATCTTTGGTGGCGACATGATACGCCATGTCGATGTTTTTACTAATAAGTAAATATTCTAATAAAAAATATATATATATAACTAATGTGCTGATTATCTAAATGTCACAGTCGATTCTATGGGGGGCAGTTCAAAGGCAGAGATCATTTTTCGAAGGGACTTTTATTCTTATCCATTATATTAGTACATCCATGGTTTTAGTTCTTACTAAAATAACACATCGTATTACTCAATAACATAAACGACGAAGTTAAAGCTAGATGGCTAGAACAAAGGAGTTTTGTCTTTGTAATCAGAGTTTATTTTATAACTGTTGTGTTGAGGCTTGTGTTTATATATGTTGCCGTGTCGTCGAAATACTTTTGTTGGGTACCTACCTACTTGTTTTGTTTTACTCATGATGTAATCCTTAGTGTGAATAATTATGACAAACGTGCTACGTTGATCGAGGAAATATGTACTACATTGATTGATACTTTATAAAGTTTATTTCTATTTCTATTTACTGGTCAACGTGGTTTGTTACGGGAACTCTGATAGCCGATCGTGTTTTAAGTAGGTACTTATCTTCTTTATGAGAACACACTTAAAATTTTTAAATTAGACTCACTTTTCTTGTGATGAGGTTCATTTTCGGAAATATTTATAGAGTTGAAGAGAGATCAAAAATTTTCTAAAGAGCCTCTATTGGCACAGAAGAAACTTTGGGGTGCACGATATCGCTGAGAATTAAACGCAAATCCGGAGTTTTTCTTAAAAATTTGGCAGCTGTAAATTATGAGTAGGTATGAACAAATAAGGTTTCATGAGGACATATCTAAAATGGAAAAGCGGTATCAAGGTTAGAGTCCAAGGATGTTGAGCAACTACTGCTGGACGGTCAAAAGGGGCCAAATGGAAGCCAAATGTACACGAAAATTTCAAAATTTGTATACCAGTGTGGGTATTGGGAGAATATAAAAGAAAAAATATTTTCGGATGTTATGATTACGATATTAATATCATAACGATGTTGCAGTTATGTCACTGCAGGCATGGATGAAATATTTGCTACCGAGTTAATACGCTGACTTTATACAGCATATTTATTTAACGTATTTTAATTTGATGCGCGTACTGTAACAGTGCACATAATTACGACGTACTGCAAAACACAATAGAAAGAGTAGGACGTGTTACTATGAAGCTTTACATGTTATCAGGATCGCGCTTTGAAGGCACTCCAAAACGCTAACTCACCCTTAGTGACGCTTCGACAGAGTCTCGGTGGCCGATACTTGGGAGAGCAGTCGCGTACGCACCAAGGAACTGTCTCACGTTTTCGGAGTGACCTATTTAATGAATGCTACTTACCTATGTACCTAATTGCCGTGCTAATTAGAAGATAATAAATTAGTGATGATAAAATTATGTGACAGACAATGAACAATAAGTGATTAGTGATATTTCCCACCCACTGAATGAAACTATGTCGAATAAGGATAGTAATAATAAGCGGCCTCCCCTGACGACATACATAATATCATAGTTACATAAATAATAGGGTGACAGATTATGTCTATAAACACTTTATTAAGCCTGTTCGTGGAAGTTTCAGATTTCAATCAAACGGAGAATAACGACGGATGCACCTGAAGTGAATGACCTGAATTGGAGGTCATGAAGGGATATACGTGGGTCCAAGGACAGGACTGGCACGCAGCACCCGAAAATTGGGTCCAGGAGGGATGTGAGGAAGAGTCCAAGGACAGGACTAGCGCATAAGCGCGTAAGACCCGAAGACTGGGTCCAGGAGGATATGAGGGAGAGTCCAAGGACAGGACTAGCGCATAAGCGCATGGAACCCAAGGACTGGGTCCAGGAGGTATGTACGTAAGTCCAAGGATAGGACATACACTTATATGCCGGAGGACCCAAGGGATCGGGTTCAGGAAATGCATACAGCATGGAAGGAAACGAGCATAGTTCCAGACGAGGGCAAGTCCACACCGAAGTTTTTGTATTTGAAGAATGGATGATTTTAATAGTAAGATAATTGATAAGTTTTTGTTAATTTTAGAATAAGTTAAAAGCGCTGACAAACATAAAATTATATTCAATGCGAATGCGATAGCGGAATTTGACCTATTGATTAAAGAGCAATCTATGACATGGTTTTACAAATTTATGGATAAAGAAAGAAATTATCTACTACCCTAAATCTAAACTGATTGGTATTCAAACAACGTAGAACTAGGTTCCAACTTCGATATTACATTCGCAGATGGAACGAAAAGGAAAATTAACTATGGAGAGTTTTTAGAAACGTTTAATTATATGAAGATGAATTTGTTAAATAGTTATAAAATCTATAGTAGGCTGGCAGGCAGTAAAATTGTACTAAATGACATTGAGGATTGGACGGTAAAGGTTAGTGTCCACACCCTGCTGATCAGTTCAAGGATCTGGAACAGGTATTGAAATATTTTCGAACCGTTAGGGTCGGTCAGGCGAGAGAAACTCTGAGCGCTACACGCAGGCTAAATGAAAGAAAGTTTGGACCCAATCCAAACTATACGGGATTTTTCAAACCAGGTACCAGTTTGACGAATTCGGACATAAGTTGTTTCGATTGTCAAGAACTGTTTCGGGCATCAAACATCTAACTGTCCTAGGAACAGCGTTGGAAACGAAGCAGAAAAGGGCTGAGTGTCAGGTAATGATTTTATTGATGGTGGGTTAAGAGGTTTTGAGGTGAGGTAAGGTTTATTATTTATTTCCCGGTCAGTACAAGATCAGGAACGAACATGGAGCGGTTTCGCTATACAATGCTTTGTCGAGGATGTTAACTTTTTCAATAAGATACTCCAGGGATTAAGGTAAGATAGTTAATGATAAAATACGCTATCTTATACACTATACATGGACAACGTGCTTATACCGTCTAAAAGTGTCGATGAAGACACAAAGATTAAACGAAAGTACGTTTGTTAATAATAAAGGGAGGCTTGAGTTAAAAGAAAGTAAGTACCACATTTTTCTCGAATTTATAGATCTCCTCGGAATTTATGTAAGCGCGGACGGTATTCGTAGACGGACGTCCAGGCAGATGAAAGTGGAAGCGATCTCCGAATTTCTTTAGCCACAATAGACATGAGGTATTCACGTCAGTTTTTGAGTTTTTTAGAATTCTTCAGACGATTTGTCAAAAATTATGAAATAACACTTCGAGCGGCTCTGAACAGTTAGTAAATTAAAAAGGGTTAAGTATTTACTAATGTATTAATCCTCGCTCTATATCTATCATGCTGTTATCAGCTGGAACGGAACTCCATACGCATGTTTGCGAACAAGGTCTGGCAGGAATACTTCTATAAAAGAACTCGAATGACGCGCTGCAACTAGTGCCCTATTTTGGCCATAAAACTACAGTCGACAAACGTTAGTGGCATTTCTACGAATTGGAATACAATTACATTATTCCTAATTATTGAATTATTGGAATTACATTAGCGGTTATCACTTCGCTAAACCGGTTTAGAATCTACCTCGTAGAAACTAATTTTGACGGACTGGAATGCTTCTCTTCTTCATGTCGATGGTTCTAAAGTGAGATCTATCTAGAGAAGCTTTGCCCAGTAGTCCCGAGGAGAGGTGGCTTTAGATTGTTACTTAGATTATCCCTGGCAAAACGAGATTTCGTATCCGGAATTGAATGATGGTAGGTAACTTTAGGAATTTTTACACAATAGAATATCGTCTTGGAGCTCGAACGCAGATGACCTCAGCAGAAATCTAGCTCTATAGTTGAGCAGTACATCCGATTCAATTGTCCGATAGTGGGGTAAAATTAAGAAAAAAATATAAGAATTATTACTTAATACTAGCACTGATTGATGGGTTTATAAAGTACCTAACTGCACATCTCGTGAAGGATACGAAATCAGCGACTTTGGTTCGAAAGATAAAGAATTTCATCACTTACTCTGGAGTTCACGCCTTATTACTGACAAAAGTACTAGTCTTACTAGCAAGACTTTATTATTTACTTTTTCACATACTATTCAGGTAGGTCTAAAATGCAACATCTACCTTTTGGTAAAATGAGCAGGTAAATGGATTTAACGGGATAATACTAGACGCCTTGTCAGCTTCTAGTTATGGAAACGACGACCAACCCTAGGAAGAACACATTACTGACAAACAGGTAGATATCAACAGAGGAAAAGATAAAACTACAAAAAAAGTCTTGAACTGCCGTATTTAATAAGCCAAACAAAAAGGTGAGGTAATTCGTCAAACTTTGAATAACGCTTCCATGGAATAATTGAAAGAAGATGAAAGGCAGGAGAAAAGTTTAAGGAGTGACAGGTAAGAGGCGCTGTTTATATATATTAGGCGCAGAAAGACTCCAAACCAGCACAACGAAAAAGACCTGGTAAGAGAGAGACATAGTAGAGTGGAGAGATAGCTGCCGCATGATAGTAAGCCTCAAAACTTAACACTAAATATCATGGACCGTACCGAATTACCGAAATTCTCCTCAATGACATATTTCTGACTGAGGGCACACTTCTAACTCGTAAGCAAGGCATAGAATTGAAAACCGTAGTTGCAGTTGACAAGATTTAACTTTAGACGATTTTTAATAGAGATTTGGTAATCAAATCGTATGATAACTATAGTAATGATAACGAGCAGATGTGAGTCTTCAGTAAAAAAGCACGCGAATATAAGGAAAACAATGACAATTGTAAAATTGTAATTGAAATTTATTAAGTCTGTATGGTGAACCAATTTGATTTAAACTACTGCATTATAGCTATATTTGTAATGTTTATTTAGGTTATACATATAATTTAGTGAAGTTAGTGACTATCTGGTTTATATAGCCAATCATATTATTATATGATTATAATATGTTAATGATTATCATTGCTACTTGATTTTGATGTTAATCTGACTTATACGATGTTATGTGGCCTAGAATATAAATATTGCCTCTGTCAAATTAAGAGATAGAAAAATGACTTTGAATTAAAATAAAATACGTACATGATTGTATATATTATAGTTGATACAAATAATTATCATAATCAAAGCGTAAATTGAATAGTTAGTACTAAATAGGAATTTCGCATTTCAGAACAGTACATTTTTGAAACTACATCGAATAATTAGGACTGTAATAACCTTTCATTGAATGGAGCATATACTATTTTATACATTTGGACCGCTAATTAGCCGTTTCTCTTTGATTTTTACTATTTAAAACGTTTGCTTTCTCATTCATAGCGATGGGACTCGCTAGAAGTAGGATGGCCGAGCTGTTGGGTTACTATGCGAAAGCTACTCTATCTCATTCCAACATGTAATGTTTGCGAGTATTTCTCTTTCTTTCACACTGTTTACATTATGGCTTAATGCCTCTTTGTTCTATAGCTTAATCGGAGGGCTTAGATAATTTGGGCAGCATAGCATTGTAACTACTAGACGGAGTAGACGGCGCTCGTGCCTGTTCTACAAAAGGCATATAATATTTTAAGTAATTACACAACGGTTTAAATGGTTATGTAGTTAACTCATAATGATATATCTCTACTCATCATGTGAAAATGGAAATATACTTAACTTATTTACTCGTGTATAAAATGGAAAATATACATCATGTATGGAAAATACTGGACGTCGTTTGATTACCCTGACCTTGGGATAAAACATGGTTCATCAGATACAGCCCGGTGACAGACAGACAGACAGACAGACGGATAGACGGACATCGAAGTTTTAGTAATAGGATCCCGTTTTTCCCTTTGGGTACGGAACCCTAAAAAGACCACTTGATTTTGAGCAACGACTTGGCATTTTTTTTGGATGATATTGAGAAAGAAATTATTTCTTCATCGTCGGATTAGCCATAGCACGTCCTCTGTTGGACATAGATCTCTCCTATAAATATCCAATAAGGTTGGCAGTGCCTTGCATTCGCAATCCTTCGTTCTTGATGAGGTCATCCGTTCGCTTTGTGGGTGGTCATCGCTCCTTGCCGGTACGTGGTCGCCACTTGACATCTTTTTGACTCCGTCGGAGAAAAATCTTTCGTGCTATGTGCCTTGTCTATTAAATTGTCATTATAACTTGCCTATCCGCTAACCCTGCTAGGCTATGACAACGACGACGAAACGCTATAATATGCTGTAACCTAAAAAGGGATCGATATGTTTAAAACTACTTACAAAAGTAAATGCGTAATGAAGATTTGATTTATTTTGAGCTAATGAGCTCAAAATAAATCAAATGTGTATCATTGTATATCTTTTCACTAATTCAAAACACATACAAAAATATTACCCGAATAAAAGCCTTAAAACCGGAAAACACTTTCCAAATTAATAGAAAGGGTCCCGTATAAAAATTTCACCGTAATAAAACTGCTCTTCAAACTGAAAAGCTATAAAACGCTCATGAAATAAGCAAAACTAACGCTCACACGTTACTTTACAGCCATACTTATGAAGGAAGACTTGTCGCAAACTTGAAGCAACGAATTAAAAATACAGGATGTTGTGTCGCAAAGTACAAAGACGTTCAGAGGTTACATTATGTACAATTTGATTTATGAGATACACGATCAATATGAGATCAAAATAAATAAAATTCTAAAAAAAATTTAGAGAATCAATAAACCTTTGTAAGGATTAATTATTTTTTTTTGCAATTTGAATAAATCGTTCCACCAATATGTAATAGGTAGGTAATGTTTAATATCGAGGCAACCTAATTAACATTAGATAAAATAGGCTAAAACCTAAAAAGTAAATTTGAAACACCTGTGGAATGCACTGAAATTAACTATGATAATACTTATTGCTAACACACTAGATACTTGTTATGAGTCACACGGTTGCAAATTATTGATAAACAGATCAGAATACTACATCACTTGTAGTCCCAATCTCTTACCAGAGTGTACAAGTTTTTATTCACACGTTGGTTCTAATTTGAGACAGATGTAGCCTATTTATTCAGAACACAGGTGCACATCCAAAGCATGCACTTTGGATGTAAATCCATTGTTAGTACATAAAAACAAGGAAAATATGCAGCATTTTGAAGAATTTTCTTTGCATTATATTTACTACGTACTAAAGAGATAAAAAAATAATATAAAGGGGAATAGTGTAAACGCGCATGAAGTATTAAAAATACAAAAAAAGTGTATTCGTATTCTTGCAAATATAAAAACTCCCGATATTACCAAACCAAAATTCCATAAACAATACTTTATAAAACTTGAAATTATGTCCCTGGTATCTATTTATATATTTGAAACATGCAAATTTGTCAAAAAGCACCCTGACTATTTTAACAAAGCGTCTGATAAATGCACAAAGTTAGATCGCAATATAGACATAAACTCGTGGAACCAAAGTCTAACTTAGCAATGCAGTTCTAGCCCAAATTCTATGGCTACAAAAATATTCAGTAAATTGCCAAATAATCTAAAAGATATCGAAAGAGAAAATTGTTTCGTAAAACAACTAAAAATTAGCCTATTATTGAAAAGCACATTAAATTACACATTAGACGAATTTTTTAACGATAATCTAGAAAACATAGTGATAAATCGTTCGAATAAAAATAATAAAATTGCTATACTCTTATAGGGTCATATTATTACTATACAAAACATGTTAACTAAGAACCGCATATGTGAATTTCATATGTTAGAATAAATGATTTGAGTTTGAGATACAGTCAAGTATGCGGTAGGTAGGTAGGTATAAATCTTATTTCTTCACCGTCTTAAAATAATATTTTCATTACTAAGTAAATTAATTAAATTAGAGTGAGATGTTAAAAGTCTGACGAGTGTTTGTATAGTCTGTAGCGTGTAGTATTTATTTTACCTTATTTTTTTTTAAAAGTTGATTCATGTAGGTACAGATTGCGGTATATAAGTGTAGCGCTGAGCGAAGTGTGGAGGGGATGATTGCGCTTAGGCTTAGTATGGCGGACACCATGCGCAGCCATCCCCTCCACCCGTCAGCGCTAGACTTACGTGTCGCTACCTGTAATCGACATAGTTTTTGGTAATACTTATTTAACGAAAAATTCTTATGTGTTGAATTTTAATATATTTTCTGTTTGTATATTTCATGGTGTTAGGATTTCGGGAACAGCATTCAATTTCTAGATATTTTTGTACTACAATTTGTAAGGAGATATTAACATTTTTGACATAATTACAGTAGGTGGTCAAATTATTAGGGACAGTGCTCGTATTTACGTTATTTATGGTTAATTGTATATTTTTGAAATAGATAATGTTGTTTTTAAATGCTTATTTAATATGATATAACTACTGGTATTGTTTTCATTGTTTTTGTCAAGTAATAACTCAAAATGCGTTCGTCATAATATTTTGATTATTGTAACGTTTCTTCTCATTCAGTAATAGTTTTTTGTGTTGTTGGTTTTGACGTCTGGGTTTTATTTGAACTTTATTTTTGACACTTTTTGATGTGAAAGTTCTAACGCAACTTCCGACAAGGTTGCGTTAAACGTTTAACGCTATCATGGAGGAGGTATGAAAGCACTGTTGCGTCGAAATTTCACTTCTTCCGCGCGGAGGGACTCCACGTTAGTTTTTTGTGTCTAAAATAATCAAACGGTAAACGGTGCTCCTTATAAGAACTACTTAAACCATACTTCATCAAAAATCATTTCTGCAAAAGTTTTCGTAGCAAAAAAAATCGGATAGCAGCTGGTACTGATCGCAAAATAATCTACTTTCAAGCCCGGATGGTGATTCATTCGCCAATGATTGGTTCTGTCGCTTACTGCGAGCGACTTAACAAACTGAGACCTATTTTTGAACTTCGCACGCCTCGGAACGTATACGAAACTTTGACAGTGACAGCTCTAAGACCATTCACCACATTTTTATAATATTTATTCTTAGTTAACGTTCCATTTCACGATTTTCCCCTTTGCAGTCTATGGTTTATTTTAAAATTGCCATGTTCAGTACTAAAGGTTTGCGTGGAATGGATAATTTTTAAATAGATATCGAATAAAAAAAGTCGTCTTTAAAGATAAGTATACGTTTCTAAGTGTTCGAAGTTCAAAAATAGGCCCCCAGGGGTTCTATAGCGTTATCCGGAACTGATGTACTAAGCCGAAAGGGGATGATTCAGACTTTCATTATGAACAACTTCTACTATGAGGCCAACCCGGAATTCGAGAAACAAAATCAGCTGTTTCATATATTTTGTCAATTCCCAATTGATATTTACTATGGAACAGCTCTTTTTTGCTTCTTAAATTCTGGATTAGCTGCATAGTAGAAGTTGTTCATAATTGTGGCCTCAATAACTCCTATTTTGGCTTAGTACAGCGGAAGTTCATTTCACTGGCTTTTTGGTGAAAGAAAACATCGTGAGGATACCTGTATGTGTATAAGTCCGTAGAAGAAATCGTGAGAAGAGATGGCGTATGTGAATCCACTAACCCGCACTGGGCCAGCGTGATGAACATGGCCCAATCACCTTCTGTGGGTAAGCCTACGTCCTGCAGTGGACTATTAAAAAGTTTAGTACTGTACAGTACAGGGCAAGCAGATAACCCAGAAATAAGCAGAGAACTTGAACGTATGCGTAAATGATCACGTAACAGAGTAAAAGCAGGAGCGAGCATTGAAAATCTATGCTTGCGAAAACGGGAGTGTTCAAGATTGTTAGAAATGATTCTAAGATTTTAGAAATTGTGCACCAAAGGAGCCTTTACATTGGTGCATAACGTAATTCAATCAATATAAGTGCACATATAGCTTGGAGCTAACCAATCTGTGTTAGTGGTAGTCTGTGTGGGCTTTCACCATTTCATTCAGTTTGGACTTTGACATAGATCGTTGTATACCTCAGTTTTAGTCCAACGAGTGTAGTGGGTACGCTACTAGTACCAACTCATTAAAATTATATTTACACTATTGGACAAATCAGCGGCAAATACCTACGTGATGTTAATCATTGGTTTGTCCAACGATGTTTTATTAGACAGAGACATTTCTCTAAAAAACCGCTCGAAGCCTTAACTTTAAGTTCTTTTTGTTATAAAAATTTATTTTCAGAAATTTGCCGCGATCGCAGGATTTGAACCTGCATCTCTTTGAGATTCCGGCCCAGAAGTTTGTCGATGTTTCCGGCCCAGATGTTTATAACAAAAAGAACATTTCTTTGAGATAAATCCTAGTGTGTGAAACACTATAAAATTAAATCATTTTATCGATCTTCATTACATTTTCTTACATTGTAAACTGTTACTTGGTTTGTTGGTTGGTTCACATAAAGCAATTACCTACATGTGGCATCTAACTAGGTTTTATAATTAATTAATTGATTAAACGAAATATTGTGTTTTTGTACTACTACTTTAGTTCTAATTCTATGATTTTATGTGTTGTTGTGTTAGACTGGCCTAGTTTGCGCAACCAAAAGACTTCGTCACATTTTTACTTCCAAGACCCTCGTCTGTACGTCAACATCATTATCATCAACATTAAATTTGCAACTTGTTCCATCCTACTGTTGATCATAAGACTTTTCCGTCTTTCGCTACACATCCCTGTTTTGAACTATTGTTATCCAGGTGTTACCGTATAATTTCACAGGACAGAACAGGAGATCATAACTCACGAGCCATTCCGCTTTACGTTTGCGACAAGCTACCTACGACCTAATTTTGTAAATGGCGTACCGCCGAACCGAACCTGCTAGTTGATTTACAGCGAAACTTTGTACCAACTCAGCGTTTTGTTTATATTTGAACGGTGGAACTCGTTATACTGGATGGCACTTGCGACTTGTTTAATCGTATTTTTGGAGATTATAAAACTTCAAGGTGGCTAATTACTTGAGGGATATTTCAAGCTTAGGCTGCTTTGGGCTTAATTATCCTTAGAAGAATGCTTGAAATGACAGTGAGCTTAATGTTTCTTTTCAAAATTAGAACGAAGAGCGACGAATAAGTATTGTAAGGATTTCTTTATTTGAAAGACACTTAACTCCGGTTAAGAAGTTTTTAACTGAAAGTAATAGTAATATTATTTTGCTTGGAGTATGCATTAGCAGAAAGACAATTTAGTTAAGGCTATGCGCACACTGGTTACAAGCTACGGTACTGCGTAGCGTCGCCCGTACATCGCGCGAAGTATCTACTCGTACATATACTTCATGTTCTTAATAAAGGCAGTTCTTAGGTGTACCAATGCCATTACGTGAGCTTGATTTACTTGTTCCAAAGGTTTAAATTAGCTTCTATAAAGGGTTTTGGGCTTTGTACTAAGCCGAAAGGAGGTGTTAAAATTGTTCATAATAATGATCATAATTACCCCTTTGGGCTGAATACAGGGCAAGCAGATAACCCATATAGTCATTTAGTAAAAAAAAACGGGTTGGATTCCGGGAGTACCTGCAGAAGTGCAAACTTGCTCCCTCCGTCTTACGATTTTTCGATCAGGTGACCTGTGACATGACCGAGTTCAACATTTTTACCCATCCCAAAAAGTTTACAACGCCGCTAAAGAAGTTTTTACTTCACAAGTTATTTAAAAATCGGCCAAGTGCGAGTCGGACTCGCGCACGAAGGGTTCCGTACCGTATGGGAGCCCCATTCCTCTTGCCGTTATTAATAGCGAGCAAAAAACTCCTAAAAAATCACGTTTGTTGTATGGGAGCCCCCTTTAAGTATTTATTTTATTTTGTTTTTAGTATTTGTTGTTATAGCGGCAACAGAAATACGTCATCTGTGAAAATTTCAGGGACCTAGCTATCATGGTTCATGAGATACAGACCGGTGACAGACAGACAGACGGACATCGAAGTCTTAGTAATAGGATCCCGTTTTACCCTTTGGGTACGGAACCCTAAAAATGACATGTGAAAGTTACCTAACCTACGTCTTCGTTTTAATTGAAAAACGTATCCCAACTGTGAAACATTCTAGAAAATGTAGATGGGATACCTACTTAAGTAGCATTCGTTCAATGCACCACTAAGTATTAAGTAAGTATTTCCACGGGAAAGCGAATTTCATAGTTGGCGGAGTTGGTTCCTAATGACTAGCGTTTACGACGCGCTAACTTGACATTACTGGCGCGGTGATTAGCTACGTTAGGATTTTAGTCCGGATATATATAAAAATATATAAAAATGTAAACAGTTCTTTCATCGCAGCTGGCCCAGTATTGAAACTTTTAAACTACCTAGTGTCACTACGAATAATAAATAATTAAAACCAAATATAAATGAAATTGTCGGAAAGGGCTAAATCGAAAAATTGCTGTTTAAACATACACCCAAAACATAAGTCATAGGTAACTTGAAAAATAGTTCATTCAATGCACCACTGTTAAGTAATTAAATTCGGCGGGTTAGCGAATTTCATTTTTAGCGTAGTTGGCAATGACTAGCATTTATGACGCGCCAACTTGGCCATTACTGGCGCGGCTGATTAACTAGGTTCGGATTTTGGTCCAAATAATGTGCTTTTACTACTTCTGGCCCGGTACTGAAGCTTTTAAGTTACCTACTATATCAATAATACATCATTAAAACCAAATAGATATCATATAACCACTATCGAAATTTTATGAGAATAAATAAAATTGTAATTGTATGTCATTGTTAGCGAAGTTGGTAGCATACTCGTATAATATGACGCGCAAACTTGACCATTACTGGCGCGGTTGATTAGCTACATTCGGATTTTGGTCTGGATAATGTGGTTTTGTTACTGCTGGCCTAGTATTGAAGATTTTAAATTACCTACTGTAAGTATCACTAGCAATTAAAACAAAATGGACATCAACCAAACAAAAAATTAAGAAATAACAGCCCACAAAATCAAATGACGTCGTCAGCGTTTAGTATTTTAATCATACGACCAAAATATAGGTATCGTATAAGCAGTTTAAAAAAACTCATTCAATGCTCTGCTATCAAGTAATTAAATTTGGCGGGATAGCGAAGTTCACTTGGCATTTTTTTTTTATTTCGTATAGGTTTGCGTTTGACTACACACTGCCTGATGTTAAGAAGATATGCGGTCTAGGATGTAACACGCTTACCTAGAAGATACCTATTTACTCGGGATTTGAAGACACCTACATTTTACTTTAGCAGGAAGACAGACTCAGGCAAAGCGTTCGACGCTTGGTTCTAATGCGCGGGATGTCCACCATAAAAGGGTGGCGCTTACTGACCATTACTAGCGTGGCTTTCGGTCCGGATAAATAATGTGCTTTTATTGCTGCTGGACTGGTATTAAACCTTTTAAATTACCTTCTATCACTCAATGAATAATTAAAAGTAAATAGCAATCGGTTACGTAATTGTACCAATAGGCAATCGGGAAAAAAGTGTCAGTTCAGTGCATCACTATTAGCGAATTTCATTGCTAGCGAAGTTGGTAATGTTACGCGCCAAGTTGACCTTTACTAGTGCGGTTGATAACTTATGTCTTAATTTTGGCCCGGGTGGCTAATTAGATTGGCTTTCATTACTACTACACTCTTGTTATTTTTAAACTTTCGCGATTTGAACACATTATCATACTACTACACGGGACTTATCGCGCAATACTACACTCTTTAAAGTTAAGTAGGTACACCGAATTATAAATTAGATAAATGTATTATTTAAATATTTAAAACTCATCTGCGGATATAATTATGACGTCAAGAATAATGTGCAACAAATCTGAACCTAGCTTTAAAGCAATTTCATTTTATATTCATTTTATTCATGACGTTATTCTTAGAAATGTTGTTATAGCTCGCGTTATCATCGTAACTAAAAATGAACTAGGGTAGAATTAGAGTTGGCAGCAAAATTAAAATAGCATGTGTTACCTAAAACTTTACTACTGCTGCTATGATTTACTAACTACTAGACGACCCGCCCCGGCTTCGCACAGTTGTATTATACATATAAACCTTCCTCTTGAATTACTCTATCCATTAAAAAAAACCGCATCATAATCCGTTGCGTAGTTTTAAAGATTTAAGCATACAGACAAACAGACAAAAATAGCGACTTTATTTTATACTATGTAAGGACTATGTAAGGATAGTCACTAGTCAGCACAGATTAAAGAAATGTAGCTAGTGCGTTATAAAAACAGAAACAGTATATAAATCTAAGTGTGTGTAGTCCCTGAAGCCATATAAAAATGCCATCTTTGTGAAATTAATTTAAAAACATTTTATTTTCGCCAAATTTACGAGTAGTGCAGCCGACTTCAATCGTACAAAATTCAAATAAATCGCTTATTGCTTATTCTTAGATTTTGTTGTTTTTTTTAAAACCACTCAACCATTTTTAATTTTTTTTAATAAAAGCACCTTTGAAAAATTATCTACCAAAAACAAGAATCATCAAAACTATTTTACGATTTGCGGAGTAATCGCGTGACATTATACAGGTGGAGAGCTAGCGCCGACACTAAACGAAATCACATCCTTATGTGATGCCTAATTAGGTACTTCCTTTCTTTATTAGATAATAATAACATATAAAGTTTTGTTTTTGAACGGTTTTATTTAGTTTACCCCGTTTGTTTTCTTGGGTCAAATTAAGTACTTGAAATTTCACCCTCATTCTGCCAATCGATTGATCTTTTTCTATCAAGGGTTGAAAAATCGAGTTTGGTAAGTCTCACAAAGACAGAACAACAAATGCCGGATGATTCGACACAACAGCGCGATGAGAGCCGATGCAGCGGAGTAGAAACATCGCAGATTGTGCAGTTATCAATACCGAGTATTACCGAGCAGCTGTTGCATCCGATTCAATGGACGTTCAACGGCCGCTAAAATTGAATTATCTTTATTCATCCATCCATCCATCAGCCATAGGACGTCCACTGCTGGACATAGGCCTCCCCCATGAATCTCCAATAAGACCGGTTGGTAGCGACTTGCATCCAGCGTGATCCTGCGGTCTTAATGAGGTCATCCGTCCACCTTGTGGGTGGACGTCCTACGCTGCGCTTGCCGGTACGTGGTCTCCACTCAAGAACTTTTCGACCCCATCGGTCATCAGTCCTCCGCGCTATGTGCCCTGCCCACTGCCATTTCAACTTGCCAATCCGCTGGGCTATGTCGGTAACTTTGGTTCTTCTGCGAATCTCCTCATTCCTGATTCGATCTCGCAGAGAAACTCCGAGCATAGCCCTCTCCATAGCTCGTTGGGCTACTTGGAGCTTATTAATAAGGCCCATAGTAAGAGACCACGTTTCAGTGCCATAAGTCATCACTGGCAACACACACTGATCGAACACTTTCGACTTGAGGCACTGAGGTATATCGGACGAGAAGACGCTACGCAATTTTCCGAACGCTGCCCAGCCGAGTTGGATTCGGCGATTGGCCTCTTTCTTGAAGTCGGACCTACCTAACTGGACTACTTGTCCTAGGTAGACGTACGAGTCAACGACTTCAAGAACTGAGTTCCCAACAGAGATCGGGGTGGGTACAACATGGGAATTACACATGACTTTCGTCTTGTCCATGTTCATCTTAAGACCCACCTGTTGAGAAACCCGATTGAGGCTTTCGAGCATCGTGCTGAGCTCTTCCATCGATTTTGCCATGACTACTATATCGTCGGCAAACCGAAGGTGAGTGAGGTATTCGCCATTGACATTGATGCCGAATCCTTTCCATTCCAGGAGCTTGAAGGCGTTTTCCAAAGTAGCCGTAAATAGTTTCGGAGAGATTACGTCTCCCTGTCTTACGCCTCTTTTTAAAGGGATCGCCTTGGAGCTCTCTTCCTGTACTCGCCTCTTATTTTATCTTTCTTATCTTTATTATTTAAACTGATTTTCGGTTAGAGTTCTAATTATTTTTGACCGACGAACCGGACGGAGGAGGTACTCAATTCGACGCGTATATATTTTTTATGTTACCACGCATAACTTTTTTTATAGGAGCCCGATTTAAATATATTTTTTATTGGAATGAGTATATTTCGAAATTGGTCCCATTTAAATTTTGTCGAATTTAAATGGGACAAATGTGCCATTTTTACTAAATCAACAATAATGTGAAAAATGCTACATCGATCCGTGCGAAATATTCGCGTATTTTGCACACGGGTGAAGTCGGTCATGCTTTTTTTGCAAAACACAATTATGTTTAGTCGTTTCAATTCACTGCTATTGCCAAGTGCTGCCGAAGCTTGAGTAGAAATTACTTAGGAATTATAAGTAACATGTATTTTAATTAGAATGTGTGAAAATATTAAAATATTATTAATAAATAATTTGGTTTATTATTTTAATTATGTACTGACTGGAAATTAATAAATAAACTTTTAATAAAACTACGTTAGTTTTCATAGTCACATTGTCATGATGTTATCAGCCTTAAGACGTCCAGTGCTGGACATAAAATATAAAAAACCGTGAAGTGGAGTCCCTCCACGTAGAAGAAGTGAAACTTTGACGCAACAGTGCTTTCATACCCCATGGTAGCGTTAAACGTTTAACAAAACCTTGTAGGAAGTCCCATTTCAAGTTTAACATAAAAAAAACCAAAGAAAACCTCCTTATTGAAGTAGGGTTGAAGATACGTCCTTAGGGAGTTTCACAAAGACAGAGCAACAAAATCCGGATGATTCCACACAACAACTCGGTGCAACGGAGCAGAAACATTGCAGATTGTGCAGTTATGAATACGGAGCAGCTGTTGCATCCGGTTCAGTGGACGCTTAACGGTCGCCAAAATTGACTTACTTTTCATATCGATTTTCGGTTAGAATTCCAATTACTGTATTATGGTCGTTTCAATTCATTGTCATCATGATATCAACCGTAAAACCGTCCACATAGGTTTTCGGATTAACAGTGATTTTGCTTTCGTCTGTCCAGATGTTGGTTTTCGTCTACAAGTCGTATTTTTCAACGAATCTCTACGAACTTTGATACACAGATTTTAAAATAATAATTGTATTACATAAGGGATCTTTTTGTCGTCAGCGATTTTTGATAGGGTGGATAGATATTTCCCTCAAAAAATTTGCTGTCGCGCTATTTATCAGCCGATTCTTATAATATTTCGCAAGATAGTTGAGTAAGTGTAGGCATGTAATGTAGGTAGTCTAACAAGATTTGCTATTATGAACCAAATCGGTCAAGAGCGAGTCGGAATATAGTATAGTCTTATGAAGATTCAGCTAAAGAGATGTGTCGCGAGGTCTACTGTTCGGAGTAAATAACGCGACACAAAATTTTAGATTATGGCGCAATTTCTTATCCCAAAACGGTAATGATATCTACCAGTATTTCGTCTTCATACAAACGGTCGGAACGCGAATCATACCTACGCGCCTCGGAGCGGGATATGCTCTTGGTATGATAGTCAGCCGCGGCGCGCTGTAGTGATGAACGAACGTGTGGGTTTGCAACTAGTAAGCGTGCGATTAAAGTTTTTATGGTTCCTTGTTTTAACCTCTCTCTCTTCCTGGCTATGTATCCCACATGGTGATGGGGTCAGCTTTCCTCACTTTTCTCCTCCACTTCGCTCGATCTTCGACATCGTCTTCGGAAACACTGCACTCTCTCATGTCCCTCAGCACTACATCCCTCCATCTTGTCTTCGGTCTGCCTCTGGTTCTACGACCCGGGATAGAAAGTTGCAGAGCCAAGTTGCCTACGTTCCTTGTTTTAACCACGGAACCATAAAAACATCAAAAACGCAATAGTATTTCTATTGAACACTTCTGTTTAATTCGCAACGGATTTCTTTTTTGTAATAAATATAATAATATTACATCATAATAGTTACAATATGATTCAAAACTAGAATGAAACTCAGGTAGGTAAAGAGTAAATAGATGAAATTAAAATACTGAAGGGCTGCCCCTAGCGGGGACGTTCTGCGTGGCCACGTGGCGCTGATATTTAAAGGACAGAGCCGAGTCACAATTACTGTGAGATATCATTACCATGCCAAAACCGTCACTCAATCAACGCCCAGCAAAATATTGACCAGCAAGTCGTATTATACCAACTCGCCCTTATTTCGTGACAATAGCACTACAATCTAATTCAGTCTCAATTTAGCTATTCTCAGCACGGGCAAGCAATCTGTTCAGTTTAAATAAGGAGCAGCGCAAATGTTCCCTGGGTCGTCTGCACAATATGCAATATCGCTCGCAGGGCAAATTGAACTCTATACATTGCTGCATTGGAATGTTAATAGCATGTAATTGTACCGTGAACAGTTTTCAGCTCAATCTTTTTCAGATGTTCTTTTTGTTGACTTGAAGATTTGTAGAAGAAAATCATAGATGGTTTAAAGCCTAAGGGATATTTCAGTAACAGGTAAGAAAAAGTAAAATGCAAAATCCCAAGGTGATTAAAATAATAAAAGTGAAGAGCAAAATGTAATAAATTTGGTGTATTGTCGTGGCTTGGATGAGACGTTAAATTGTAGGCTCCGGTTATTTTAACTATTTTACGATATCAGAGGCTTTTAGACAGCTTTGAAACTTTGACTCTAGGCCTAACCACTCGACTTACACGAATATAACTACTTACTCCATAAATAACATAAAAAATTAAACTGGTGCTAATATTCTAGACTAATTACTTTGCTTAAAACTACTTACTTAAGTGTTGTAAGAACCAAAATAAAAAAAAATAAAAAATCAATAAATTGTGTAAAAATAAAACAAGTTAACTGTATCACGACGATTTTAACCTAATTTCTAAAAGAAGATTAATTTCTAAGAATCAAGCTTCTACTAGAGATGACTATACATATGTATAGGCTTCATTTCTAAAAGCTCCAATCGAGCTAATGGAAACTGAGTTTTCATTTCATATCTTACTATAGATTCAGCCATTTCTACATCTAAAATTATGCTAAACATTTTAAATTAAGTATGGACTTTTCAAAAGCCTATTTTCCTAAGCCTAATTTCGTTCATACTTGCAAATCTTGCTAGGATTTATATACCAAACAATCTTGCCAAAACAAATTGCGCGATTGCAATCAGCATGACAGCAAATTACCCCCTTTTTACAAGCTTTTTAACTTGTAATGGGTGTACCTATGGAAGTTCGGGTGGAAACTTGCAAGTTAATGTTCAACTTCCCGGTTCCAGATTGAGCTGAAATTTTTGCCCTCATTACCGATATCGCGTGACAATGCAATAATTTGGTACCATGGAGCTGATTTGATGATGGAGTCGGAAGGTGGCCATAGGAACACCTGTACTAATAAACAATATAATTATACCCGTCGTGTTTGGGCTCGTTTTACTTGTCTTGGCTAACACTCTGCTGCTAAATGATCTAAAAAAGCGATCTAAAAAAGCGATCTAGTCATATCTGCTACCTAGTCAAATAGAGATGTAGTCGTAAAGCTCCTAACCCATATCTAGGATCACAAAAACTTGTATTTTAATCGGTATAAACTGTTATAATAATTTATTGAGGGGGTAACATTTATATACCCCCTAATATCAAAAATCGCCGACGACGGACGGAAAAAAATGATAATCAAAATCAATTTGTTGATAACAATAGTTTTAGGTCAAAATATGGAGTTCATACATTGTTAGAATTTCCAATAAAACACATCAAACACTCCATATACAATCCATTACTATAATATAGAAGCAGTGTACTAAATTTCATCAAGATTTGTTGAAAAATGCTACCTTTAGAGGAAATCAACATCCGGACAGACGAAAGCAAAATCGTCGAGTCAAAAAGAAAACCTGTTTTACTTCGTTCGTTCAAAATACCGAGTAGAGTAAGAAGTCTTTTAAATATGAGGGGTTTTTTTCCTGATTTTGAGGTTTAGTTCCATAGTAAAACTTATTCAAAATTGTAATATATGTCGGGGACTGAGAGTGGTCGTCGCAACGCAATCACCCGCCAACGTTATTTGGTCATCCATTGGTACGGTTTGCCGGCGGTCTCCAGTCGTCTATCTCACCAAAATAAACGCTCTAGACTGCTGGAACGGGTAATTATTAACCTAATATCACTTGGTAATCTATTTATCAAGAATTTTCAAAGATTAAAACGGATTTTAAAGTAAATGAGTTTGCACGGGTGCAATGCCGCCTTGCGTTCTGAATGGAATGAAGTTTCTCGCCCATAGACCACGTGCGACCCCATTCAGGTGGTATCCACTTTAAAATCATCACTATTGCTATCAACTAAATGCATGCTGTCTCGCTCCGTCATATATGATATGAAATTATAATATTCCTAGTTTCAGTTTCACTGGGCATTTATAAACGACGTAGTATTTAACTTTTTTATTTAAAATTACTTAATACTAATCTACTATTTTGTAGAGATGTACCAATCTGAAATAACTTAATCATTACAACCACGAAACTACAGTCTTGTAACTTCCTAAATTATCCTACAAATTGGTCCAATACTTCATTACTTGTCATGCATTAAAGCGGCCATATTGTAAACGTGACCGACACATCAACTCAGTTCTATCAGTTGTGAACAGTGACGGGATAGTGTGTCGATATTTATGTATCGATATCGATTCACTGATGTAAATGCGCTAGTGCTTGATAAATATTTATTTGTAACAATAACGTGAAAATATTTCTGTAGTTACTTTTAAGTTTGTAAAAACCAAACAAATCTATAGCAATTTGTTGAATCAGGTTTTGCTTTGTTGAAATTCATGTCACGGAAATTTTTTATTGTCTCTTGTTCAATTAATTAGCATTAATTTTTCACTATTTACAAAGTGCGGCTTTTTAATACCTCATTACTAAAAGTTGATTTCAACTTTTGATGTAAATTTTAGTATGCCTAATCTAGAACAAAGTAATGTCCCAATTCATATTTAATTCACGAAACAACTTTCATAAACTGCTTAAGTTCCAACTCGATTGAAGAGTTTCCAGAAATAATTCACAATCATTCTTAGCTTCGAGTAAAATTGTAATGAAATTATTCAAAACAGACGATGTACTTCAACATTAAAGTGTTTCCTTTGTAAGCAGTTGCTTGGTTCCGTTACCATACAAAAGCTAATTAAACTGGTTTCCAAATATTAACAAATTAATTTCGAGTTGGAAACTCGATTCATCGATTATGTATCGATGTTTCGCCAGCATTATGGCTAAAGGCAAAGTTATGGGTAATTTGCTCTGCCTGAGGCGCGACACACAGTACGGGGGTTTTAGGGATCGCTTACTTTTTAATCGAAGTTTGTTCTATTTTCGATATTGATTGAATTTGAAAGTCAACATGAAATACCTACAATATTTGTAAATACAATTAAGTTCAATAAATTATGATTGAAAAATGGATTTTTGATGATTTGTTTTCACGGTGATAGTAGGAGATTCTACAGGGACCCATAGTTGCACTAGCTGTAAGTTTAGTTTCTTCTTCTGTACCTATATACCTATATTTATGTTTAATATTGAATTGGTGTGGACAATTAAGGATTTATCTGCCATGACAATTACGTACTTGCTTTTTAGATTGAGTAGGGACATCTATGATAACATTAGTTCTTATTACACAATGCACTAATGTAAGAGCAATGTTTTCATCAAACTGTATTTGTACTCAGATACTCAGTAACCTTTTCAGTGTAAAGAAAAATAAAACAACTACACTACTACTACTACCTACTTTGTGCTTTTACCATTTAGTTCTTTGCTTTTAGCGTGAGTCTTTCGAAGGAAAATAACGTTTTTGCTCCACATTTTTGAGCTTAGTTTATATGAAGTAATTTTTCCGTTATGCGGCTGATTGTCTGTGAAAATATTTGGAAAATTTTTGCTGTCTTTCCTTTTTATATTTATGTTACTACTATTTAATATTTACTAAGTAATATTACATTTATTATTATTCTTGAGTTTATTCGAAATACTTGGATATGTCGGAACTGCAAAATTGTATTTATTCTGAGAATGAACGTACATTTGAAATGCTTGACGTAATATCTAGTACATTACACTAGCTGTCACTGTTAAAGCAAACAACAAACGGTGTTGGTTCCAGACGAACGCAATCTGTTATCTCTAGGACCTTGTAACCCTCGACCCAAAACGAAAGGTGCCATTCATTTGATGTGTACATTTCTATGTGTTGTGTTTATGTAGCCGTTTGGTATTTTAAGGCATAGCGGCTGACAAAAATGGGGACAGATTTTGATATTGGTTTTCATGTTTTAAAGCTCGAATGATTGAGATGGACCAACCAACGTGATGGATACGGTGCATTCGCCTATTGTGGGTGTTTGTGTTCTGCACTGGAATATCAAAAAGACTGTACAGTACATTACATTGATTGAGAAATAAATTGCCTAAATATGAAGACGCCAAAGGGAACCAATATCCGTTTTGAATTTCACGAAAAGCAATATGTAGAATTTATTGGTTACCAATACTTTAACTTCAATTTTGTGCGGAAATCAATAGCAGAATCGCCTTCCAATGTGGCTAAGCTACCAGCATGCTATGTACGCTGCGAGCTGAAAGGAGACGTGTTTTCTTTATTATTGCTAGACTTTCTGTGGTCTGTGGAGCATCTCATTGCTTTTTACTGACATCAAAAAAATGTTCTGTAGGTGTGTATTTTTTTTGTGAATGTTTATCGTCATTTTCGCCAATAGTAAACAAATTTAAAATAATATTTCAAAAATCTATCTTATTTCAAATCAAACAATAAAAACCAAAATTTGCTTTATTCTGGTCGATAATTTGAAAGGGTTTGTGGGATACGAGTAAAAGAATATTACTTTTGTGTACCAAATAATTTAAATTTGGCATATCACTACATAGTATAAAACAAAGTCGCTTCCTGTTCTGTCTGACCCTATGTATGCTTATATCTTTGTACCACACCCACTCGGAAAGTGTCTTATTACTCGTTCATATACGGGTTACAAAGTTCGTAATTTCTCCCTTAAAAATGTGCGGCAGGAAAAGTTATATGGAATTTCATTTCTGCCCTGCGTAGCAGGGCAGGAATGTTCTATGAAAATCCATTTCTGCCCGGCTAGCTTTCTTTTGTTTTTTAGCAGCGAACACAAAAAAAAAAATACAAACTTCAAACCCCAAAAAGTTTTTGTATGAAATAATTAGAAAAAAAGGCGAGAAACATATAAACCTCAAATCTCAAAAAGGTTTTATAAAATAATTAAAGAAAAGAGGCGGATTTTTTTTTTGTTTTCTATTTTTAATGGAATTTAAAAAGCGCGGCAATTTATTTCGTTGAGTTAAATTGTCGTCATGGGTATCGTTTTCGAGGTTTTTGGGGGTGTAGATTTCGAAAATGGCATTCATTTTGAAATTGAAGATGGCGGATGTCACTTTTTTGAAAAAGTCATCATGGAAAAACGGCGTCCATTTTGAAATTAAAGACAGCGGATGTCAACTTTTTTTGAAAAAGTTGATGGGTATCGTTTTCGAATTTTTTGGGGGTGTAGATTTCAAAAATGGCGTTCATTTTGAAATTAAAGATGGCGGACGTCACTTTCCTATAAGTTTAAGCCATTGAATCAATTTTAATAAAAACTTAATATTGTATTTTATTTTCCTCGTAGGTGTAGTATAAAGCACTATGTATCACTCGGGAGAAAGTTCTATTTCTGTTCTCGAGTTTCCTTTAAGCCCTCCGCTGCGCGTCGAGCTTAAACATACTCTCGAACAGAAATATATCGTTTTCTCCCCTCGATGTATAATGTACTATTAAAAGTACGCAACGGATTTTGATGCGGTTTTTAATAGATACGAGTGATTCAAGAGGAAGGTTTATGTTATGTATAATACACCTGTGCAAAGCCGGGGCGGGTCGCTGGTTTATGATATTATTTCTAATTCTTCCCATTAAAAGTTTACGCTCGAGGTGGTTCCATGTCAATTTTATTGAAAAACCAACAACAATGTAAATGGATATCACATCGATTCGTGCAAACTAATCGAATTCTTTACACGGTGGAAGTCAGTGGTGTAATTTATTGCGAGAAATAATTATTTGTATTAATGTTTTTTTTCGTTGCACTTAGTAATATTAGCCTTTAAAAATGATTTCTTGTGAACTTTCAGTGGTATAATTATGAAAATGATATGAAATATAAAAAAAAATACGAAAAACAGGCAGTTCAAAATATCTCGAGTTCTTTTACTGATACTATAACCTACACGCCACATGAGTATGACAAGCTTCTCCTTACTTCAGGATGAAATCTAGTTAATGGAACAGGCGTGTGACGTCAGAGGACCCAACTTTGTTCCGTATGTCATATTAGTTACCCACTAACGGATATTGAAGAGCTATTTCTGTGCCTAACAACATATTGTTCTGACTATATTGAATTATGGTAAAATGTGTATAGGAAACGGTAACGCGTAAATTTTATAGAAAATTGCCTTAGCATAGGCGCTGATGAAACCTGAATGTCTGATTTTTTCATTTTATATCTACCTATATCATAATACTACCTATAATTATTTTTCGCGAAAAATGGTAAAACCGCCTTCCATAGTGTACAAAATTCGAATATTCTGCTCGAATTGTTTACATTATTGTTGATTTTTCAAAAACGGCTTAGCCATTTTCTGTAAAATTTTAATGAAACCACATCGTGAGTATACTACCCTTTCGAACTAAAAAAGATTTTTTCATTTCGGTTCAAAATTAACGAAATTATCGATGAACATACACAAAAAAAATACATACATAGAACCTCCCCCTTTTTAAAAGTCGGTCAAAAATAGGTATCATTATTTTGATAATAAAATGAAGATGATAGCCACTTAACGTCATCAGCACCATATCAGGTGTATGAAATGATGACATACGAGTAGATACCAACAAAGCTAGTTGGAATCGGATTGCATCTGGTAGATTCCTACATAATATACTCGTACATTCAAGAACTTTACGCTTCCATCTGCTATCCTTATGATATATATGTTACCGGCAATCTGTATAATACGGCATTCTATACAATACCTAGACAATGTATGGAATACCTAAATCGTTAAGGTAATGGATGAAATATATTTCATTTTATACTTTGTCTAGGCATTCTATACAATACCGAATGCGCGCTGCCGGTAATGTATGTAAAATATGATAGCAGGGAAGGGGGAGTGCGGTCTCTCAGCCATGTCTGACTTCCGAGTGGGCTCCCGCAGTTTTAAAAACACTCTAGAGTCGTAGCCACAAGACTACGTGGGGTCGGGGTGCCCCGTTTAGGATCTGTGACTCATTTCGAACCTAAATGATCGATGATTTTATACCTTCTTACTAACATAACATTGATAAATACAGGACCAAATATAGTTATTTTACACATTGCCGGTGTGCCAGCCGGTACTCTATACAATACCTGAATTATACAGATTGCCGGTAACATAAATACTGATTGACCACAGGTAAGTAGGTACTGATATACGTCATATCTTTAATGTTTAAATATACTAAAATAACGCAAATGCTTCATCTAAACCTTTTTAAAATAATAATATAAAGATTATTTAACCCGAGGCTTCTACAAATATAAGTAGGCACGCTTAGAATACTAAATGTGTTTTATTATCATTCAAACCAAATTAACATCGTTCGTTTGCTTCAACATTCATCCAAAATGTATTTCTTAAGTACTTGTAGCGTAGAAAAGTTTTACGTTCTTTTTATTCTGTATCTCAAATACAAATAAAATAACCAATCAATGTACATCTATATGCGAACCAAATATTTGTTTCGAAGTCAAAGTCAAATCTATTTGAATTAAATGTAACTGCTCTTGTCTAAGATCATTTTTTAATATTAATTAGGACTATCTACTAATTTTTAGTAACGTATGAACATCATCCGTTATTGTATGATTATGTATTGTTCAGGGTTATTTCTAATCAATTAGCATCCTCTTAGGGGCTTATTCTGTACATCAAAACTAACAACTTTTGTTCTACGACTTTTGTCTAAACTCAAAAAAAAATAATCAGATGTTCCATACATTTTGTCGAGGGTAAACGATATTTTTCTATGGAACAGCAACTTTTTTTTGTGAGAATTATTAAAAGTCGTAGAACACAACTTGTTAGTTTTCGATGTACAGAATAAGCCTCTAAGAAAGTGCTAATTGATTAGAAATAATATTATATATTAAATAATAATATATATATATAATAACCGATACTCTCAATTAAAACAGCGAAAAAGGAAGCAGAGGGAAAGCGACTGCAACTGCAATGAAGCTCTGATAAGCACTTTAAATGCATTTCGATCGGAGATGATATCGGTTCTCGAAGCAAATTTGAAGCCTATGCGTGATGACATCTCAGATGTGAATAAGCAAACCCGTGATATTAAGAATACAACAGAAAAAATATTGGCCGAACACAAGATCATGAAAGCTGAAATTTCGCAACTAAAAATTTCCACCTCTGCTGCTGAATCAAAAATAGTCATGCTACAGGCAGAAATTGAATCACTGAAAATTACCCCACTCGCATCCCAATCCCAAGTAATCGAAGGAGAAAAAATTATCAATGAGATACAAGAACGCATTTTCCGAAGCAAAAATATAATAATGGTCGGACTACCAGAGTCAGATAATGGTGAAAAATCAGTACGTTACTCCCAGGATATCAACTCTGTTACAAAAGCTTTTCAAGATTTGATGGCCGATAACACAAAAATTTGCAGAATCCAACGACTTGGTCCGTATATTCAAGGAAAGACTCGTCCCCTAAAAATAGTCTTAGAGAATTCCCAGGAAGCCAAAAACATATTAAAGAATAAAATTAAACTTAAAGGGAACCTAAAAATATATCACGACCAAACACCCACTGAAAAGAAGGTACTAAAAGACTTAAGTCAGGAACTGGCTCAACGCAAAGAAAACGGTGAGACAGGTCTTATTATAAAATACATAAAGGGAACGCCGAAAATTATTAAAGAAACCCCAAAAAACTAATCAGCCAAATATCAGCTCAATCTTTCGAAGATAAAATCACTTATCAACTATGCTCTTCTTACCAAGACTTTGATGCAACCAAACAAGGTTTAAATTTTTTCTACGCCAATGTCCGAAGCATACGCAAACCAGGAAAGTTTGATGAACTAAAATGCATAGTAAAATCGTTTAAAAATACCCTTCATGTGATCGTATTAACTGAAACATGGCTAAAATCAAACGAAGAAGCAATACGATATGAGCTCCAAAATTATACTCATTATTATAACATTAGAAACGATAAAATTGGAGGTGGTGTATCTATTTACGTGCACAATGATATAAGTCATGGTTTAAAAAGAGAAGCCTACAAAGCAGGCAACCATTTCTTATGGATTCATCTCGAAAAATATTCGTTAGATGTTGGTGCAATATATTATCCTGGAAAGACCAACTTCAAAGAATTTTTGGAGATTTACTCCACGCAGCTACGTGAAGGAAAGCGAGCTATTGTTTTTGGCGACCTAAACATTAACTTACTAACAAAAAATCGTGAATGTAAACTTTACAAAGAAATGCTAAATGAATGTGGTTACAGCGTAATAAATAAAATTGACGAAAACTACTGCACAAGGAAAACTGTTAAGACCAAAACACTTCTTGATCATGTAACTACAAATCTAAATGATAAACGCTTACATATGGCCCTTATTGATTCTCCTATGTCTGATCATAGACAAATAATCCTATCTATGAAAAAATATAAACCTCCACCGAAGAAAACCGTCAAATATGAAGCAATTGACTACAAAAAATTACAGGAACTGGTCAGATATACACCTCACAATATTGATGATCACAGTTATGAAAATTTAGAAAATTTTATAAAAATTCAAATACACGAGAGTAAAACTACTAAAACAAAAATATTAAATTTACCTCAGAAGGATTGGATATGCAAAGATGTAACTTCTCAAATAAGAAAAAGAAATGAAGTATATTATAAATTAAAAGAGTGCCCCGAAAATGAAGAACTGAAGAAGGAATTCACTAAACAACGAAATACTACTACTACTAAAATCAAAAATGCCAAAAAAAAGTATTACCACAAGGAATTTTCAAATTGCAATAAAGATCCAAAAAGAATGTGGAAGCTAATAAATACTTTATCTCAAAACAAGATTAAATCACAGTGCACTCCGCCAAAACTTAAAACTGAATCAGGTTTAATATCTGACGAAACTGAAATATGCGAACAATTTAATCTCTTTTTTTCTAATATCGGGGCTACTTTAGCTAACTCGATTCTTAATCAACGACAACAAACATCTCCATCAGATAGTGAAACGATACAGCGCTCAAACCAGTTCGATAGCCTCAAACCTTGCCATAAGGATGAAATCGTTAAAATTATCCGAGAACTAGACTCTAATTGCAGTGTAGGAATCGATGGGATCTCAACCAAAGCTCTCAAATGTATTAGTGACGCTGTAGTCGACGAGCTGACTGACTGTATTAACGCCTGCTTAGCAAAAGGGGTTTTTCCAGACACTTTAAAAATCGCCAAAGTTACTCCGATTTATAAGGCAGGTGCAAAAACAGACCCTAATAATTACCGACCCATCTCAGTACTCCCTGTTGTCTCAAAAATCTTTGAAAAGGTCATTTACTCTCGGCTAGATAGCTACCTAACGTCGAACAATTTCCTGTTTGAATATCAATATGGATTTAGGTCTCAATCTAATACTCTATCGGCAACAGCAGACTTGGTTACCAAAATGAAAACTAACATTGATGATAAAAAGATAGCCATGGGAATTTTCATTGATTTAAAAAAGGCGTTCGATACAGTTAGTCACTCTATCCTCCTACAAAAACTCAAAAACATCGGCGTCACTGGGACTGCTTTAAAAATTTTTGAATCATACTTAGCTAACAGAACGCAAATAGTTAAGATTGGTGACCATAAAAGCAAGCCACATAACATTTCCTTTGGGGTACCACAGGGATCCATATTGGGCCCTTTGTTGTTTCTTGTCTATATTAACTCAATACATGAAGTGCCATTGAACGGAAACGTGTCGTTGTACGCAGATGACACTAGTATCTTTTATTTTGAGAAGTCTATACACGATATAGTTACTAAAGCCCAAGAAGATTTAAACAAATTAGAAAGCTGGTTCCAAAATAACTTACTTACAATTAATACTGCAAAAACTTCCTATGTAATATTTAAAGCTAAAAACAAAAAAATACCTCCTCATTTGCCTCTCAAAGTAGGTCAAGAAATAATCCACCAAAAAGAGTTTGAAAAATATCTTGGCTTAAAACTCGACAGTCATTTAAACTGGAATATACATATTGATCATATCCGCATGAAGCTCACGTCATTGTTAGGATCATTGCGTGGAGTCGTGCAATGCTTCCCTCGACCAGTCCGACATACTGTTTATAACTCACTAGTAGTTCCACATCTTATATATCTAATTGAAATCTGGGGCAACGCTCCAAAGACTAATTTAAAAGATCTGCAAATTGCCCAGAACAAATTAATTAAAATGCTATTTGACTATGACTATCTTACACCTACAGATAAAATATATAAAGAAACCAAATACATGAATATAAAACAACTACACCATTACTATACTTGCCTATTTATTAGAAAAATTCTAGATAAAAAAATTCATATAAAAAATATAATATTTACAAAAAAACATCAAACGCATAGCAGAAATAGTCGAAGAAAAGACCATATTATTCTTCCACGAGTTCGCACTGTACACGGGGAGCGATGCGTAAGTCACGCGGGAGTACAAATCTACAATAAAATCCCAAAAGAGGTAAAAAATGCAAATTCCTTTAATATTTTCAAAACCAAATTAAAAACCCACATATTGAACGATGTGACACTTCTATGTAAATAACTAGTCTGACTGCTCACATTTTGAACTGTGGCGCATTTACGCACACAGCAGCGCTTAGTTCTTTTGTTTGACTGCAACCGGTATTGATACGCGATACGGTAGGACAGCGCAATATTGTAAATAAACAATCATTGTTTTGATTTATGGTAGATAACTATGTTAAGAAAAATGTGGAATTATACAATTAGATGCTTTATTTTTATATACTTTACACTAAACTACATAAATCATGCTTTGTTTTTTTGCTGTTGATTTGTTTTGTCTAAGTAGCGGGTAGGCACTATTACTTGTATTTGTGAAAATTTTATTTATACTTTTCTTTTACGTACTAAAACTGTTTAACGTGATGTATAATTCATATTTACTTTATTTACGACTGTTGAAGCATTGTATGTACAATAGTAATTAAGTTCTCACATAAGTGAAATTGTAAATTTCTTGTTGAGAAATAAATTCTTTAACCAGAATAACCCTGTATATTTGGCCACCAGCTCGCCGGATGAAAATAGATTTTGTAGCCAAATATAGAGTTTTTAGACGTAAAAGATCCTATTCACACTCTTGCCCTATCCTAGTAACCGTAACCAGATGAAAAGTTGTTACGTTTTTGTCAAAAAATAACGACTTATTCATACGATGATTTTATGTCTTGTAATTATGAGTTACCAATCATAAACTATTTACGATACAATTATGTTTTTTTATTTTAAATTTACACCAATTTCACTTTTATTTTTCTTTAATTTTCTCAATGGTGCGAAAACAAAGCATTTGTGGTAACCTACCATAATATTTTCTCACGTGGGTCTGAGTAACTTAGTTTTAATATGGGGAACATATCCATCACTGTAAGTTTATTACGTGGGAGTATTGAATCATGGGGTTCCTATTACAATTTGTGAGTTTCTGTTTATTTTATGCGTAAGGTGATATTAAATGCGATAATTACTTATAAACGGAAACTCACAAAATAAATAAATGCTGTAGTTATTATTTAAAGGTCTATTTTCAGTAAAATTTTGTTCATTATGTGCAGGATTATTCACAAAGTATCATACTACTGACTGGTCGTGACCACGACCAATGCAACTTGGTGGAGACGTCGGGAGGAGAAAAAGAGGTACTTAATTAGCTCATAACTCAAGTTTTATTGCGCGATAAGTCCCGTGTAGTAGTATGATAATGTGTTCAAATCGCGAAAGTTTAAAAATAACATTCACAAAGTGTTCACTACTTAAGCCAAAAGGGGTAATAGAGACTATTATTATTATCATTTTTAGAGTTCCGTACCCAAAGAGACAAACGAACCCTGTTACTAAGACTCCGTTGTCCGTCCATCTGTCTGTCTGTCGCCAGGCTGTATCTCAAGAACCGCGATAGCTAGAAGGTTGAAATCTTCACATATGATGTATTTCTGTTGCGGCTATAACAACAAATACCAAAAATTGACTTATTTAATATTTTAGGGGGCTCCCATACGAAAATCTGAATTTTTAGCCGTTTTTCGCTCGATATCACAATAACGGTAACATATGTCTATCTTCAATTTATAGCTTCAAATATTCAGAGACTATTTAAATGTATATTTACTCTAAAACAAATAATGAAATTGAAATAAAATAAGCATTTAAGGGATCCCATACAAGAAACGTGATTTTTTTGTCGATATTAATAACGGCAACAAGGAGGTGCATGAAATGTTCACAGAATATTAAGTTATATGTTCCCTTCAAAAATAATTAATTAAATAAAATAAAATATATTAAATTAATTCCATACGGTACGGAACCCTTCGTGCGCGAGTCCTACTCGCACTTAACCGATTATTAACTACTATGGAAGCAACCCGGAATACGAAAAAAAAACAGCAGTCCCATACAATATCGCAGATACGAACCGACCCTTTCGGCCGCGTTTGTAACCGTGTTTTGTAACCCGTTACAAACGAAGAAAATTTTCTCCTTTCTCGTATATTAGTTGTCAGTTACAAACTAATATATAGACAGTGTATAAAACATATGTTTTGTAAAAATGTAAACTGAATCTATTCGTTAATATAGAATCTAAACTAGAAATATCTATCTTTATTTGTTCTAAATTCCCATTCCATCCAAAGGTAGCCTGGCAGAGATCACTATAAGCGATAAGGTCGTATCTTGTTACACGTTATAGTTTTAATATTTTTGTTATCTGTGTTATTTATATGCTCTTTGTGTTCTTTTTAAATTGCAAAATTACTTACCACAGACTCCAAGGTCTGTGCCCGTCGTTAACTAAAATGTACAATTATTTAATTATAGTATGCAAAGACAATTAGTAGGTAATTGAAATCTTGGCCTAAAGTGCTATTTGTGTTAACAATAAAGAATATCTATCTATCTATGCTGTACTGTGTATCCATTGCATTTATACACATCTTCGAAACCAAAGAGTGGGGTACATTTAAGATCTACTATCTAAAATAGCCTGGCCCATTTTGGTTAACTACCAAACCCTAAAAATAACTTACAATAATACCACAGATAAGATACATAGTATAAGTCTCATTTTTTAGTTTATCAAAAATAACTACAGTAAACTCAACAAATACCTATTTTCAAGAATAAAACTCGACGAAGAAGGAAGCTTTTTAAAATCAGAACAGGTGCGTTCTGAGCAACTATAAACTTCACTTTCATCTTTCCGCCAAGAAAATAATGCTCAGTAAAGATCCACAAAGAGAGGTTTAAACTGCGAAAGCTACACTGCTTTAAGGCACAAATAAACCTCGAACTCCTCTAAAGCTGAGTGAAGCGGAGCTAGTCGCAGTAGTCTGTGTAGTAAAATTGCAGATAAACTGCAGATAAAATGAAAACTTTTCTCAAAAAATGGCACAACCGACTTTAATTGTGTACAGAATTCGAATAGTTCGGTTAATCGATGTATACAATTTTTACGTTATTGCAGATTGTTCAAAAACGGCTCAATCGATTTTAATAAAATTTAAATGGGATTACCGCGGGAGTACCTATAAGTAAAAAATATTTTACTAAACAGGTTTTCCATTGACGAAAATATCGATGAACATAATCAAAAAATATATACATGCATACGAACAAAGAACCTCCTTTTTTGAAGTCGGTTAAAACTGTAGGCTTGTTCCTCAAAATTGAGGTAAATCTGAACTCAATCATCATCATCATCAAAACTGAACTAAAATTTTTTCTTTCTCATCTTGGCCAACGTTTAAAACGTCACAAGTTCTCGTTTTTGTGACTTTAATAACAGCTTCTACTTTTTGTGGCAGCTTTTGCGAGGGAAAAACTGAGTTTCATTTTCATTTCAGTTCAGACCCATCTGATACTAGCTCAATTGGCCAGCAGATCCCTCTACCCAACTTCACTTTGCCCACGATTGTACTCGTATGCTTGTTCTCGCTAAGTAAAATTGTCATTTCATCAAATAAATAAGTTAAAATAATATATCAATATCTAGGTATTCTGAGTATGAACGTCAATTGAATCCTTATCATTGAGAGCCACGGAACTCTCGCAATGATAAGGAGTTGTCTTATTTCCGCAACTGGCTCAAAGACTACACAAACCACACACACACACACACACACACGCCGTTTTGCTTAACTTCGCTCCACTTTGCTAGAGCCTGGGCCTTAAGGAACAGCTAAAGTTATAGCCAGGGCTTGCTCTCTCAACTCATTTATTTTTTTAATTTAGCCCGAAGCGTTCAGGGCTGCGTCTACGCGAAAAATAAACACAGGAAGGAAAAACTAAGAGACGCGGTGGTGCAATGGGTTTATATTTTTTAAATAAAACGCTGCAAGTATGCAGTGGAAAAATACAGTTAACAATGTAAAAGTCTCTGTTAGCTTTAATTTCCTTGAAAATGAACGTACTCGTACGAGTATTTAGGTCAACGATTGATAAATGTATTAATTGTACCTTAGCACTTTAAAGGAAATACTTAAGCCACTAAGAATAGGAACATGTTGTTTAAAAAATCCAACATCATGCAATATGTATTCAATAACAAATAAACAAAGATTTCATAGCATTACATATTTTGCTATGGTTGCGTTAGGTTTGCGTCTTGCGATGTTTTTAAAATAATATAAATTAACTAACACACTTTTACATTTCCATTACTTATTAAAAGATGAATATAATTTTTTCCTTGAAAGTTGTTAACTTGACATGTAGCATTATGGTTAAAATATCGCAATAAACAAGCCCTGACAACATGACTTACAAAGTTGTAACATTTCTAAAATAATTTGTCACGAAACCCTAAAAATGACATTAATAGGCGAGTGGTACTTCTTTCTTTAGACCGTAGCCTGTCCCACAAAGTAATTGAAAGTAGTAAAAAAATACGTTCTTGTATTTTATGTTATTCCCAGTCCATAAAAAATCAGGTCACTGTAGCACCAATAAAATGTTTTATCTCTGTAATACTGTGGTCTAAATTAGAGCGAGAGTTTAATAAAAAATAGAATAGTTAAAGTGGAGTAAATGGAAACTCAACAAAGCTTTATAAATGTTTGAAAATGGCATTTCAGTAGCACGTTGGGGTTTAGAGAAGGCTTATTTAGCGAGTTATCTCCAGGGGCAGCTGGTCAGAAGCCTGTCTGACTTTGGGCTGCAGGAAACTGGGCGTGTGGGTCAAGTGATAAGCAGTGTTTGTTTAAGCTGTAAAGTTTTGGAATTAGTTGGAAAATGTAGAATTGAGCTGACTGCTTAGAGGTGGTTTATTTTGCTGAAATATCGTAATTGTAAATGGAGCCTGCCCGGTTTTAGCGGTTGTAATATTTTGATTCGCCATTTTAATGGATATGATTTTATTTTGGACATATTTTATGACATTGATTTCGTTTTATTTTTAGAGTGTAAACTATAAAGTGGCAAAGTTAGTAAGCTAGTACAGAATAGTGCAGAGTAGCTGCAATCGTTTTCACATTTTTTGTTTCCACTAGGTACTTAATAGCATGTCCACAAGACACAAAAAACTGTCCAACGTATACCAGTCAAAAGCCAATTATACGTATACCAGTCAAAAGTCAACAATGTTTGTGTAAGAAACAGCTTAACTTTAGTTTGAAATTAACCCCGGTTACTGAAAAATGAAATACAAGTTGTTCATCATGTGATATTACCTTACAAATATTAAAAATCTGGCAATATGTATGTTGACTTGATTGTTGCCCTTTCGTGCAGCAATGGAACGACGGTTATATTATAGTCTTATATTACGCGGGCGAAATCATGGTTAAACTCTAGTCCTAGAATATACCCATCGTCTACTGAAACACTCGATATAGAAAATCCAATAGAGTTTACTTCCACTTTCTATATTGAGCGTTGAAATAACCTTGTCCTCTTGTAACTTGTGTCCGTTGTCGGTCACTTAGCCCATGCAGGCGGTTTCATTATTCTCAGCACACGTTCGCCTAACACGTTACTGGCCGTCATCGTCAAAATAGTTCCTAGCGGCTCCTTGATATGTGACAGTTACCAACGTCCGATGTAGAGGGTTAAAGTTTAACACTTCTGCCACATGTGATGCTCAACATAAGATTTAATCTCAGTTTTAACTGCACTGGTGAAAATTTACTTTGTTTTAAGCTGACACTTTTTTCATAACTTGCCTCTCTTTATTGCTAATACAAACAATCACACACATAAACACACAGTTAAGGGCTTCATTTTTAAGCTAACACTTTTTTTTTCATTACTTGCCTCTCACTTTATTGCGAATACCTACTAACAATCACACACATAAGCACACAGTCAAAGACTTTGATTTTAAGCTGACTTTTTTTTCATTACTCGCTTCTCACTTTATTGAGAATACCAAGAAATACACCCATAAACACACAGTTAAAGGCAAATGACTAGCGGTATAGTTCTAAAGTCTCTTCATCTAAGCGATTGGATTTATTCGCAATCTAAGTGAACGATAGAATTAAATTGTTCTTTTATGACTTGCGTCCATATCCGTCACTTTGGCCATGCACGCGGTTTCATTATTCACAGCAGACGTTCGCCTAAATACGTTACTGGCCGTCAACGTTGGAGAATAGTTCCTAGCGGCTCTACGATATGTGGCAAAGTTACCGACGCCCGCTTTAGAGGGTTAACTCCCTCGTAAAACGTATCTAACTTGAACTCTTCTCCCGCAACTAGTGCTTAACATTTATGGAGTAATTTTTGTTGGAAACTTAACATTTGACCTCATGCTGAAAACAGAACAGTATTATAGTTTCCAAGAATTTAACAAAGTCTCTCAAAACTGTTACACCAAAGTGAATTATTTTTATAAGACCATCTTGCAATATTCCTCTACAGAGTGTAAGCTCACGGATCGGTTCACTTACTTATTGTAATATTATGCCTAATACTCGTTATTCTGTTGAGAACATAATTAAAAATTGATATTTTGACATTTCGTAAGGTGTTGCTCATAGTATATTGTTGTATGTAATTATCCTTACTGAAAATAAATGAATCCATCTATTGGTTAAACTATGTTTTTTATAACTTTTGCTCTTCTGATGGATGTATAAAATTCTCATTTGTTGTGAACTTCTTACGGAAAGGAAATTCTGACGTTAGTCTTGCGCTAGTAGCACTTACCAAGTTATTTAACCAAGTTGTCTCTTTCATATTTCAATATCTTTACTTCTCTTCAATTTGAAGAAGCACCAAGTACGAACAATCATTTTATGTCTGTAGTCCTTATTACAAAGCACAATGATGGTAAGAAAAATAAAAATCTAACACAAAACCAACATTTAAAACACAATAAAAGAGATAGCGAAGCCCGACGCCTACTCAGGCATAAAAATTATAAAATAATACCTACTGAAACAAATTACAATGTTTTCCCTCACTGAAATCGTTAGAAATGTCTTTGTATAAGAGTTGGAAAAGTTAAAACCCACTACCCTATGTTTACGAGGCACTCTCGGATAATCCTACTAACTTATTTACTATGTCTTTTAGGGTCAGGACTTAGGTGTAGTTTTATCATTTTAATATTTTATAGAGACCTCTATTTGGGTCTTCTGTCAGTCAACATTTACTTTGAATTTGTCTGAAGATAGGCAGGTACTTACTGGTCCATGTTACGGTGTCGTTACGGTCTTTTCAGAACGATTTCCTTTTATTTTTGCGTCATTTATCGTCATCACTTTTTCACTACTTGACACAACTTCAGTCTGTTTTTGATATTTTTATCGATGGATGCGCATGGCAACATTAACAGCACTGTCAACATCTCGCCCCATCACGTGGTTGAATAAAGCAAATAACAGGGTATTTAGTTCACTAATATCCCTTATATATATTTTACTATAAATAAAAAAAGGCTCTCTACTACTTTTTAGATTAATAAGCAGCAATAATCCGTTATTTACTCACATGCAGCGCGACTACGTAATTCTGCGTGGAGTCGCAGAATTACGTAGGCGGAAAAAATTGTAATTGTTTTCATGCACCGAAAGTGTACACACAAAAATCAGACATGCACCGAAAGTGTACCTACCAACACAAAAATCAGTTGAAATATTGAAATTAGTTGAGAGCTTGTTTCACTGCAAAAATATGTTTAAATGAACCTAGTTTTAAATGGCAAAAATCTGTGTAAATTAATTGTAATTTAAATTATAGGCTTATTTTCTATCTCCTTTCTATCAATAATGTCATTAGATCGTGGTCGCGTTCTACTTTTGAATTTACTTTGTGGCGTAATTTGTTAAAATGCCCTCATTATTTCAAAGAAAAACGACTAACATCTCTCTACTACAAAGTATTTAATTCATTTGTCATAATTATTTTGAGTCCCGTGGGTTTTCAATCCCAAATGACTTCAGGCTACCCCTGTCCAATAAAATTTTATATTTTCTTAGAAAACAAAAAAGTTGGGGCAAATTTTCTTTCATTTCATCTTGTACCTAAGTCGAGTAGAACTTCAATACAAGAGAGCTCCAAGGAGAAGTAGGCTCGTGATATTCATATTCAAACTAGGTACGTGAAATAATGTTGCCGTACTACTTATTAAAAACAGCTGAAATGCATTAAAATGCTGTCCTAGATAAATGAAATGTGGTGTAGGGATATTTAAATAATCATTTTATAATTTAATATAATTTGAATTTATTCTATAGAGTAGATGGTATAGTCGGAATTTGGCTTGAAAGGAATTTAAGAGAGACCAAGTTAGTCACCCTGTGGTAACTGAGGAATGGACGCCAATACAAAAGCTGACATGTTTATAAACCTTTCTAAAATGATTGCTTGTTACTTCTTTTCAAAAACTACAGCCCATTTAAAGGTATGACAGGCAAGTGACTAGCAATATAATTTTACTCAGTATCGAAGTTGTGTTAAAACACTGAACTGAAATAAAATTGATGATTATACGATTTTGATGTTGTTTACATTTATGACAAAAAATACGTAATAGTTCGTAAAAATCTCGTTTTTAAAATACTAGTGTTCAAACCTAATCTATATAAATTTGGGACCATAAATATGAAAGACCATAAAAATGGGCAATATCTAGTCCGAAAAGGTGGTAACACTGGCGAGGTGCGGTGCGTGCAAAATTTGTTTGTTTACGAGTTTCATTATATAACGCTACAAACGCTTAATTAAAATAAGGGATGGAGCTGCTAGCTAAACAGTGTTTGTTATACGATTCTTGACAGCTGCGACGACATGCCGGTGCCAGCAGCAAATTGCCGTTTAATACTTTTTAGGAATTCCGGCGTAAAATTATGGCGTTAATTTTGTGAAATTATAAAGTTTTGAACTAATAGCCGTGCTAGTTGTCGCTACTCTGCATCGAGGGTGAATACAAATTAGTTCCAAGCGTGACGTTTCAGGTTAATTACTAGTCGGAAATTAACGTTTTTGAGATTTGAGAAAATTTACAGCCGTTTATAACCAGATGCTACCAATATTTTTTACCGACTTCCAAAAAGGAAGAGATACCATGTACGTCTGTATGTTTTTTGTGTGTGTTCATCGAAATTTTCGCCATTTTTTTTTCTTTTGAAAGTATATACTTCCAAGGTGATCTCATTTTATTGAAATCAGCTGAGCCTTTTTGATAAATCATCAATAACGTACATGGATGTCGCATGGATTCGTGCAAAATATTCGAATTCAGTACGCAGTGGAAGTCGGTGTTGCAATTTTTTGCACAAAATAATTATGTCCCTGTACGGTCCAATATTAAAAGCTGTTTGTGTAAATTTCTTTTAATTATTGGGCTAAGCGCTCAGATGTCTGACGGAAAGTGTTACATATTAGATTTGTGTTTTATCTTTCCATGTCCATTCAACAATATTCAAATGTCAGCAAATGAGGTTCATTTTTTTTTATTCTTAATAGTTTTGCGTTTGACCACATACTGCCTGTTGTTAAGCAGAGAAGCGGTCTAGGTTGTAGCACGCTTACCTAGATGATACCTATTTACTCAGGATTTGAAGACTCCCACATTGTACTTTAGCGAACAAAAGGTTACAAAAACAGGTTACAAAACAATCACTAAAATAGTAGAAAAATAATTAATAATGATGAATTGTAATGATTTATTTTAACAAATCTTTTTAAAAGGTTAAAGCCCGCGAGGTAAAATTGCAACTACTTTCTAAAAGCTGAATTTTTGGTATTATGTTGTCATGGTGGTGTACAACCATAACCTGGATTCCGTCAGCTGGGATGCTAAGTATTACGTAGTCGACAGAAATGTCAACACCCCGAAATATTTTTATGTAAGGCGTATAAAAGTCGATAAGTCAAAAAATGAATCTAACAGACTTGCTTAAAAGAAATTGTTCATCACATACTTTAAATATAGTTAAAAATAGCCACGAACACTTTTCGATAGGCGAGCTATCATAAACGTGTTTAAAAATAAATAATAAATTATTAAAAATACGTCTCATCTAGTTATCACGTGGGTGAAGGTTGCACTTCAGTGACTCTTAGGCCAACACGCAGCGAGTCTGTAATCTCATGTCACATTCAAATTCATTTTACGTTGTTGCCTCACTAAAAATTCTGCCGCAAACAAGTTGTGTAATAAAAAATTAACACATTTCAACCGTCGGGTATGACGCATCACTTTTTCATTTTCAGCTTTTAGGTGCAGTTCACCGCAATGCTGCGAAATTTTTTGTGGCTTTTTAAATTTGCCACTTTTTCTTTCTTATTAAATTTTTACCGTCCATTGGCTGATGGCTGAATCCATCAAGCGATTGTGTTTGTGAAAGTTTAACTGCCTGTTTGTGATATTGAAATTTTGTTTGAGTTTCAGATTGATTTGGATTCAAAGGCATTGACTTTATTAAATAAAAGTAGCTTTTATCATACTACAGTAATGCATGAAAGTAGAAGGTACTACAAATTATGATTAATATATTTAATTACTAAATAATGAGTGTACTAAACATCTCTGGTAGAAAAAAAGCTTATTACATTGTCGACACTTTGTAGTTAATATTTTATATAACGTTGAACTTTTACCCCCCAACCATTTATAATAGGGGATGAAAGCTTGTATGAGACTCCCACAAATTTTCATGCTATAAGTCTAAAAATTGATATCAAGACTCCGTGTTAGAAATAATAAAACACATATATCAGAATTTTTTATAAATCAGTCCCCAACCCCTAAAATTGGGGGAGGAAAATTTGTAGTTAATATTTTAGTACAAAACATCTCTGGCAGAAAAAATCTTATTATATTAGTCGACACTTCGTAGTTAATATTTTATTGTAAACTATAATAAAATGATTTACTTTGTCTGTTTATGTCAGGTAATTTTCAGTTGCATATTTAAGTAGATTTTACTGAAACTTCTTTAAGAAGACCACAATGAGCTTACGAGTAAACCAAGTTATTCAAAGAGGTGTACTAAACCGTAGTTTTTATCCGTTGATTTATACCATCATCATAAACAATTTTTAGGGTTACTAAGACTCCGCTGTCCGTCCGTCTGTCCGTCTGTCTGTCTGTCACCAGGCTGTATCTCATGAACCGTGATAGCTAGGCAGGTGAAATTTTCACAGATGATGTAATTCTGTTGCCGCTATAACAACAAATACTAAAAACAGAATAAAATAAATATTTAAGGGGGGCTCCCTTACAACAAACGTAGTTTTTTGCCGTCATTTGCTCCATATTAATAACGGCAACAGGTATACACTTGAAATGGGGCTAAGGGGGTTCCAATAGGGTACGGAACCCTTCGTGCGCGAGTCTAACTCGTACTTGGCCAATTATTTATTTTTACTATTGTTCAAGAAAAGAATGCTATTGCATACATTTTATCGATTCTATGTGGCAATTTTGTATGGCATAGTTATTTTTCATGTCCGTATTACATACATAGAGCCATGTAAATCAATGGATAGATGCAGATGGAACGCAGTTGTCATTTCTTCCAAGGAAATGAAAACATTAGCAGTAGACTACCTGAATAAATAAATGTTAAGTTTTGGCATGCTTGTAGTACATTAATATTTTCTAGCGCTTTTCCACATGTTTCAAGTTACCGTTAGAAGCATTGGTGCATTGCTCTGTGTGAGTTGCCAAGTTATGTTTCACGTACCTTGTACAGAACAGAATATTACCCGTCAGCAAACTTTATGTATTGTTCGTGGTATGCATGAAGCGTACTTGTTACTTTATAAATTAGTTTTTGTAGCGCTCGTAGCGTAGTTTGACTAGGTGATTGTCAGCGATCACCGAAATTAAGCAACGTTCCGCACGGTCAGTACTTGGATGGGTGACCACGGGTGGCATTTTCCAACTGAGCGCTACCGTGGCTCGGTTAAATTGTTGGCCCCGGTTGTTTCAACCGTTTAGCCATGTCAGAGGCCTTCAGGCGGCCTAAAAACTCTGACGCCAGAGCTGGCCACCCGGCCTATGCGAACTTACTTACTTACTTAATTAGTTTTTTAGTTTACACTGGGCTTGAGCATTTGGGTTATGTTTAGTCCTTCAAGGGTCTGTAGATGATCCGATTGCTTTTTATGTACCTTAGTTTTATTGTATTTTAGTTTAGTTAATAAAGGCATTTGTTTAAAAAATAGAGTGAATGTCAAATGCAAACTTACTGTATTATTTACTTACATGGAACCCACACTAACTCGTAAAGTCAAATTGATATTTTTTTGATTATATACCAAAACTAAAATTAAGTATGCCACGCTAGTTACCATAATCCCATTGTATTTCAATCACAATGTTGACACAGTCCTACTTCTAGTTATAATTATTTTGGAGTCGGACTTTGTAATTAAAATACACTCATTGCGCTCCTAAATTTTCATGAAAATAAAATGTTATGTCCAGGAACAAAAACTAAACAAACTACAGTAATGAGACAGTTAGTTTTAAGCTTTGCCAACTTTGGAAAACCGCCGGCGTGTTTTACCGAGTTTTGTCCGAGTCCACTACACAAATGGTAAATTCATTACATTTTCCTGAAATTTAATACCCCTAATAAATATACACTAAAAGGCACAATTTACTATCGATATAATGGATTAATTTGATTTAAGTACCTACGGTCTAACTCAGTAGTTAAGGTGCGTGCGCCGTGGGTATTTTTTACGTAATGGAATCCGTGGTATTTTTCTCTGGTATGGCTCATAAGTTAGTAAATAGTTATATTTCTCGAGTATTGTCTTTACTTTTTGTAGCTCTCTTTTACAAAAAAATATTGTTTATTAATCAATATTTGGAAACGGAGAAACGAAATTTAAAAAAATGGTTTTCTTCTTTTTCATATAAACTTAAACACAGTTGCTTTTATTGTCTACGGGATACTTATGTTAAATTCCATTTTAATTTACCTAGTTGTGTCGTGACCCTGCTACAGAAATGGTAGGTAGGTTAATTACGCATTGATGAAATTTGATGCCCTCAATAAAATTTACACTAAGTGGCACTGTAACTGGATTGACCTCAGTAATGATTGCATTCGTGTTATCAAATTAACTCATTCGCAACATAACCACTTATTTGTGAATGAGTTAGTTTAATCGAGTATAGTAACAATCACTGGTTATTATTATTATGTGCTATCTTCCAGTATTACAAGTATCGTGGTGATTTAGAAAAAAATAGCTGATATACGAAATACAAGGCATTTAGCTGATGCTGCATTATTTTTTAACTAAAATATAATATTTATTATAAATCAACCATACATGAAACTTATAAATAATTATTTTTCGCAAAAAATGGAAAAACCATAAATAGTGTCTACATACTGTTTTAATACATGTTCAGGCGCCTGATTCTCTATCGACAAAACGTAACGTAACGCGGTAAGTATCTTATTATTTTTCAGAATTTCGTTTGGATAAATGTTTGATAAATTTAAAATTACGTTAAAATGAATTATAAACCAAGTTAAATAAAAACATGTTATTTGAAAAATAAAGATTTTTCACACGTTTTTGTTAAAAAAATAGCACGTTAGAGCTCATTACGCGCTTGTTTTCATACAGAATCACCTACCTATACCTACTGTACACAAGTGACCATATACAGTGCAAGGTAACTTTAACATAACAATGAATCGTTTTATATACTACAGCGTTGATAGCAGGATAAACCCTGAAAACTCGGGAACATTCTATGGTTTGTCAGTTATTTCGCAATTCAATGATTTTTTTTGTTGGAAACACCTATTTTTCCTGGATTTTTTAATAAAATATGTTGTTTATTGGCCGAGCATAAAGAACATCTAATCCGAATGTTAGTTTGGATGTTGTTGTTCTCTTCTACTAGTCAAATTTATTAACGAATTTTGACTAAATAAAAGTCATCCTATGATAATATTCTATTTTGTTGTAACACTACGTATCAAATTTCTAAAAAGAAATCGGCCAAATGCGAGTTATACTAGCACACGAAGGGTTCCTTACCACATGAGCCCCCTTACCACATGAGCCCCCTTAGCCACAGTGCAAGCGTCTACCTGTTGCCGTTATTAGCATCGAACAAAAAACGGCACGTTTTAAAATCACGTTTGTTGTATTGGAGCCCCCTTAAATATTTATTAAATTCTGTTTGTAGTATTTTTTGCCATAGATATTTTATAGAATTATAGGGGCAGCAGAAATACAACATGTAAAAATTTCAGGTGTCCAGATTGATGGAGAACGGAGTCTTAGTATAATAATAATAAGGTCCCGTTTTTACCCTTCGGGTACAGAACCCTAAAAAGTGTATCTACGTCCTCATAGGGTTAAGTATTTGTTTACAGTAAAAATACGGTAGAAATATTAAACTATGTAAATGAAAACAAAGTTACCATTCATTTTCAGATCAACTGTAAGTATAACTGCCATCAATCATCCGGCAGTTAATGAACTTTTCGGTGTTCGGAAACTTCGTAAATATGCTTATCCTTCCTTCCTTACTAATATCATAAACACGGAAATGTGTTTATTGTAGCCTTTCTTACTTTCACTCTGCAACAGAATAAGGAATTGATGTTATTTTCCACATGGATAGGTATATTTTATAATAGATAAATAACCTTTTACGCTCATTACGTGTAAGTTACGATAACGAAACTCTCAATGATTACCTATGTCATTAACATCCAGATCTTGACTTACAAACTGTACTGACTCTACCGTCGGGAGTCTAAACCTGGTGAGAAATTTAGGCAACTTGTCATCATCATGTTTATCGTAATTCTCAATACACATATCTTTATTGTACCAATTCATGAACTCAAGGTACCGTACGGTAGCCATATTACCGTTATATAATAGTGCACTGTTTAACACAGGCATATCTTGGAAAAACAACTGGACCCCATCACCACGATTGCCCAATTGCGGATTGATATATTCACATGGACCATTGAATTTCTTCTACGGACATCTGCAGATTGTTTCCCAATGTTTTCTTTCATCAAAAAGCCAGTGGTGTGAAAAACGTGGGCAAATATTTCAAAAATCTTATTAATATAGGATCAGGACTTGAACTCACGACAAAACATACCTATTGTAAGGCAAGCATTCTCTCACTCCATCTAAGATTTCAAGGAAACATTCTCTCACTAAACACAAGGTAGTCAATTTACACGACATTTGATACCTATCAGTTTTCTAGTTACCCAAATAGCCCGTTCTCTAGACAAAGTTAGTTCGTTGCCATTTGGTAAAGTTGGCCGGTCGGTCGGTCCAACAAACTAACCTAACCGCACAAAACTAGAAACACGTGTAAGTCCGGTGCACCAACCCAGTGGTTGCTAAGCTAACTAAGGGTGCTCTTACATAGGGAATAACCGTAATACAACATAATTTATAAAAATGTACAGTTTTTTACTTTTTCTCAGATAATTCTTTTGAGAAGTTTGTGTGTGATACTTACACGCTAATAATAAATGCTTGTACTCTAATATTTTTACCGGATTTTTAAATTTCAAGTGGCTATTCGCGCTCAATTAACTTGCCTGGAATTATTCCATTAAATTTATTGTTTATTCACACGTCGCGTCGTAAAAATCAGAGCTCGTAGATAAACACCATCATCGTTTTATTTATCAACTGTAAAATATGTCATACATAAGTCTACTGTGGTACTCAAGCCTATACTTTAGATTCTCAGTAAGATTGGAAACGACTTCTATCCGGCGCGCTACTATTGTCATATTCAGATAGTCTGTCCACTTTCTCAGTAAACGAGTCGTAATATGATTGACTATGTTCCCCAAGCTTGACAATTATCCAGTCTCCCGATTTTCCGATCATAAAATTCAACTTAGCAACCTTTACAACTTTGGCCACATTAGCCAATTCCACGGCAACTTGGCCAATCAGCTCAGAGCATTTCAAACACATTTCACCAGTTTACGATATTTGACATTTGCCTAACATCTCGGCTCGAAACATAAACTCCGAGTGGCTACTTGCGCTCAATTAACTTGCAAACTGGAATTAATCCGTTAAATTTATTGTTTGTTCACAGGTCGTAAAGTTCAGAGCTCGTAGCTCACTGTTACAGAAATGTAACAGAATGGTAATTGGATAGACTTGTTAGTGTTACTTCGTGAGGACGGGGCTAAAGAATACTCAAGGATTTATTCAGAAAAAAATTAGAAAAAAATAAACGCCTAAATATGTAGGTACATCTTTGTTCTTGAAATTTATTTCAGAACAAAAAATAGCCCTATACCACAACATGAATATATATTGTAAACGCTTGCTTACAGAGTTCCACAAAACGAGTTTGTAGCATAATTTTAATAGTCTGCCAAAATATTGATCGAATGGAATTTATTACGAAATGACCTTTTGTTGGTAAAAGCCAAAAGCATTGGTTGGACGAATCATTGAATATTTATTAATCGATGGTCTGCTCTATGTTTTGTAAAAATCTGCAAAGTAACAAAATAAAATAATCGGCCAAGTACGAGACAGACTCGCGCACGGAGGGTTCCGTACTGTATGGGAGCCCCCCTTAAGTATTTATTTTATTTTAATTTTATTATTTATTATTGAAGGGAATATAAAACTAAATATTCTGTGAAAATTTCAAGCATCTACCTGGTACCATTATTAATATAGAGCGAAAAACGTCTTAAAATTCAGGTTTGTTGTATGGGAGCCCCCATTAAATATTTATTTTATTTTGTTTTTAGTATTTGTTGTCATAGCGGCAACCAAAATACATCATCTGTGAAAATTTCAGCTGCCTAGACAATTGAAATTTGCACAGATGCTGTACATATTTCTTTTGCCGCCATAATAACAAATACTTAAAACAAAATAAAATATTGGCCAATTATTTTCAATAGCTTCAACGTTATTAACCACAACAAAATACAATAAATTATATTATGCAACTACTCTATGCAACGCAATTAGATTCCTTACAAACTACGGGAGTTGTAATGATTAATCCAAATGTAATTTCATTGTAGTAGTCCTGGTGCAATGTGTTGTAGTGTAGTTTGCAGACAAAGTTACACCTATTGTATATTCAAACTCCCAGCTCAAAATTACCAAGCAGAGAAACTATTCCAAAATTAAAGAGTTTGTTTCACCGTCTCTACAACTACAGTACGATGGGTAACTGACTATTGACTGTTATCCCAGCTGTATGAGCCGGTTCATTTATAATAATTGGTCAACAAGAAAGGGTCAACTGGCGAAAACTTGGAATTTACTTGTCATTGTCCTGATGCGGACAAAGCCCGAAAGTTTCCGGCTTGACCCGGGGTTTGATAACACAAATGAAATGTTTTTATTTATGACAAATACGATTTGTATTTCAGTATTGGTGAATTATGAAATTGGGAATACTAGTCCCTAATATTTTACCGATATTCGTCAATTTAATTTTTAATAAAAAATTTTTCGCAAAAAGATATATTTTGAACGAGTTAATCACTGTAAAACACGGATCACACAGAGGCTGGAGCCGCGAGAAAGCGATCCCATAGCGGTCCAGTATAAAGGATCGCGCCCGCTTTTTATGTATCAGGTTGCATACAAATTCGAATTTCACAAAAAAAACCCGTCCCGGATCGCGATCGCTCCCGCCTCTGTGTGACGAGAGCTTTAGCAAATCCATACTACCTTTTCAATTCATCATCATCCGCGGCCTTCTTTATCCCATTGCGCGATATAGGCCTCTCTCTTTTAGTGACATATGCCTCGATCCTTTGCCAATCACGTCCAGGTCCTACCCACTTTTCACCCACTTTAGACAATTCGAATATAAATAAATTTACATGGTTTGATATCAATGTATTGAAATTCAATTATACGTTTGATGCTAAGTTTGTCCTCCCATCTTTTATGATGTTATGTTACATTATACAGCCTATTTATGCACCAATTTCCATGTACATTATCTAAGAGTGCCAGTACAAGTCTCAATTTTAAATTCAATAATACCGATGCCTAACCAAGTTTTACAAGTCGCAATTTTAAACTCCATAATTCGAGTGTCGTTTCTTGGTATTCTTTCAGTCTAAACAAAGACAAGAATACTAATACTAAGTTTGACAGGTCTGTAACCTGTCAAACTTAGTTTTAAAACCGTACAAAAGTTAGAATAGAATTTGTGTCTAAGTATAAACATTTAATTTGTGACACGTGTATGTTTCTGTTATCGTGACACTCACATGCTTACAAGTTTAATGCTAGCTTTTGTTATTCAATTGGTTTTTTTCTAAAAAAGGCCGAAAATTAATATAATTTCTGTTTTACTCCAACTTCGGTGGCACTACGTCGTCGTAATTATGTTGGCCTAGTTATTAGTGAGTTGAACAAATAGAATTCCAATCACATACGATTTTATTTAATAATGCTTCCAAAACAAATGAGATGGCCAAAAATAGAAAACAAGTTTTAGTATAGAGCCCCGGTCTGTTCCAAAATCAGTCAATAAAAGTTCTATTTATACTTTCTTTACACTTGTACTATTATCTTAATGCTATAGTTTTTTTAGTGATTTCAGCTAGAGATTAAAAAAAAAACATCGCATTGTGTGGATATTCCTCGTGTACGTAGGCACAAAACATTTCTAGATCCAGCAAGGATATGGATTTATTTGGGTAAGGTTTAGACGTCTTCAAATGTAGAGAATATCTGAAATAGTAAATCTAATTTAATACAGGCTAATTTACTACAGCCTTTAATTTTGACAATGACTAGCCCAAAGTCGGCTTTTCACCAAATTTTGGCTAGGCATGACAATATAAGCTAATACACAAAAGTGCTATATTAAAATTATCCTGTTGACTAAACAAAAAACTTCAATACGGGAAAAACAAAAATGCTATGCCAAAGTTATTAGTAAGCCGAGCATATTTCAGTATACAAAAAATCTGTGATGGAAACAGCCTTTTTAATAGTCCACTGCAGGACGTAGGCCTACCCACGAATACTCACTAATTGGGCCATATCCACCACGCTGGTTCAGTGCGGGTTGGAGGATTCACACATGTCATCAAATTTTTTCTACGGACGTATTCAGGATATCTTCCTTCGACGAAAAGTCAGTGCTGTGAAATTCCGTACATAAGTTAAAAAGAAACTCATTGGTACGGGATCGGGATTTGAACTCAAGACCTCAAGAATAACAGCATTACAACCACTAGTCTCCCACAAAAAAGACCCCTATAAAATTTACTAAGCCTACCACCAAATGCCTATCTCTATTATGTAGTATACACAACAAAGTACCGTATAGTGTCAGGAATGGGTAAGTAACACGTTTGATAAATATTTGATCTCCTCTGAAGCCTCTCCGTCGTACTACGTGGTCTAATGGTATGAGATCCTTTGCCCTTTCACATCCCGTTTGCCATCTTGTTAATAAGTAATGTACCCTCGGTGACACAAAATGTCACGAAACGGTATGAAAACAACAGAATCTTTCGACGTTAAACAAAATGGCCTCAAATAAATTTTGATACCAGCAATGTTGCGTGAATTCCCGGATCTGTCTTTTATGTCCTTGTGTTGCGATCACGCTCTCATTCTTCTCTCTATGACTTTAGTCTAAAGCTCTTCCATATTCTATACTCAATCATGTTTACAACATAACTACTGTGTTACTATGTGACCTTACGCGTGAATTTCCCAAGTACTTTTGTAACTTTATTTGTGTTATCACTTTTGGATTTTTTCACGTTGTTGTTTATAGTGATCTCTCAATATTTCAATATGTTTGTTAAGTTACACTATTTAATACACTTTATGCCTCTTACAGTACATCAAATGCAATAGTTACATCTGAAAACATCTATATGTTAATTTCCTTTTGATTTCAGTAGGTTCGAGTACTAACAAAAGTGGTAGCCTAGCTTGCTATGCGGGTAAAAAAATAAAGCTCTGAGTGTGATGGTAAGTGATAACAATAGGGGAGGGAGGAAAGAACTGGATGAATTCTGTGAAAGATAACAAACGAGAAAAAGGTATTGATGTTGAGATGACTTTGTTTAAGACAGCAAATTATTGAAACAAAACGTGCTGGTCCGACAGCACCTAGTTGGATAAGAACTATAAAATAATGATTATGGTGACAATTATTGTTCTTTTGTACTTATATTAGACAGGTTAGCAACAGATATGCTACTTATAGCTTACGTAATCAGACGTAATTATTTATGTAAGGTATCATTACATCCTACACGTCTACAATTTACAAAATTCAAAACTTCCAAATTGAACTTTGTCAAAAATTATAATAGGTACCTAAAAATGTTCAAACTCCGAAAGTTCAGATCCGATCCATCGTTTGTTAGATAACTTTGAAAATGCTTCGGCTATTTTATACGCAGGCTCGACGGAGCGAGTATTTTCATGATCTTCTTTATCAAGCTGCCAGAGGCAACGGCCCCACTTTCGGAATAATTTTCTCGTGTTATTTTGACAGTGACGCCACAGAATATCTATTATTATGTTGTGTTATGTTAGTCCATTGAATTCGGCTACAATCAGAAAAAATGCCAAGTCGCTGGCTACAATACTGTCGATGTAGAAATGATTACGTTAAAATTAAAAGGCTAAAAGAATAATAATATTATTTGAATCAAAAAATACGTGTCTAAATTTAAAAAACACCCGCTAAACAATGTATACAATTTTGGAGCTCGTTTTCTTTACAATGGTTGTGTAGTGAATATACTCGTAACAGACTACCCAAAGACATTTTTTCAAAATTCCCGAGTACATATAATTAGGTCTGGATTACGTGACAGTAAATCTGATGAACAGACAATCTGATAAAAACCACAGAATCACGTTAGATGCAAGCTGTATAAATCCGGTTATCTAACCTATGTCTAACGGTGGACGTGAAGCGGCTGATGGTTATAAAATCAATTTTATTTTGTGGCTTATCGCTGCGTGTAAAGCACATGAAAATCAATAAAAAAACTTTAAAAAAAAACGTAATGCTTCTTTCTCCGACCATTCTCCAATTTGGCAATTTTTTCCTAATCAGGTTCGGTTTAGGTACCTCTTTTATTGTTCGTTGATATAACAGTACCTACTGGAAATTATGATTTGATAATAAACATTACGTATTATACCTGCCCAGCTAGCTTAGCATACGACCACGAGAAGAGTTTTTCCGTCGTGTGAAAAAGTGACTGATATATGTGTATATTTTACCATAACTCTATCTCGTTCTGATACGTAGAAAGAATTATATTGCTTTGCGTATACTAGCCCGGCAGGACACGTAAAAACTTGCTTATCACAGAATGGTTGTTAATTCATAATGAAAAATAAAATTAATAATACACTATTTTTTTACCATTATTTTATTTACCATTTAATTTAAAAGTTTTTTACCAATTTTATTTTTCGAAATTAATTATAATAGCTGCTAAATTTTTTTAGAGACAGCGGTCAAAGTTTCATCGTTATTCGATATTTTTTCTTTGTAAGCAAATAGTTTTCGACCCGATTTTTAGGCTGACTATAGCGGCTGACGGTGCAAAATCGTTCAGCTGCCACACCATTTACCAATTTATAGCTATCGAAATCGTGAAGCCAAATTTTGGCGATTTGACAGCTATCGTTTTGGAGGTACATTTTGGCAAAAATTCGACAATGCGAGCACAAAATAAATAATATGGTATAATATTTTAAATGCGAAGATTAATTTGATAGTAGGTTTCTTTTTAAAATCAATCCAAAATTGATTGACATGATTTGGATATGTAATGTAGGTCACGCGGTACCATATTTGAAGGGATACAGGTATAACCAGCATTCATACATTTCATAGATTAACTCAAACATAATTCTTATCCCTTTTTAGAGATCCGTAGTAAAACAAGGAACCTTTACAAGATTGTCAAGCCCTTCAGTCTGTCTGACCTTTTTTCTATTCGTCCGTCCCGTTTTCGCAGAGGTTTATGACTCCTACATTTTATGAACCATATTGCATGCAATATTACGTTATGGTAGCTCTTAACATGCAAAACAGAAGATTTTTTACTGCTCTCCTCCTAAATGGCTGTACATGATTTTTGAACTAAATTTAAGTTTTCACTAAAGGCTTTTTGTTTTCTCTAATTTCCAAAGGTGCCCGCCCGAAAGTATTTTGCAACTTTGTGAGTTTTAGTGATGAAGTTACTTAAGCAACGCTAACGCCACTTATGGACAAAATATAAATACAACATGCAGATTCCCCAGGCAAATAACACCATGTACCACAAAATTACATATAATGCCATACTCGTTTACAATAATCTGCCCACTGAAATAAAAACACTAAATGGGCATAAATTTAAAACTTCTCAAAAATAGGTTCCTCCTGAATTGGTTACTAGACAAAGCGTATTACGATCTGAATGAGTATTTCAACAAATAACTCTAAGGTTGAATATAGTATATTTACTTAATAATAAAGTACTTAGGAAGCAACTACGTATGTTGTCAATACTTAGAAATAAAATTATTTTTTTGACCTATACCAAAGTAGGTAACTAGTAAGTAGATAGATTAAAATCCTCTTGAACGTTCTTCATGAATACGACTGTTGATACATTTCTAGTTAATAAGACCGCTATTGTAAGCACAGCACACAGTTGAACAATAAAGTTTATTTCTATAAGCTGTTTATGTCAGTAGATGAAACACTAAAGGCTATTTATACAAATGTAAGTAATGAGACAAACCCGTAATGTAAATAATCAAAACTTCTCAGAAACAAATCCCACCTTTAAACGTCAACATTAAATAATATCTATCTAAACAAAGCTGAGCCGGGAAGGTTCGAATGTTTACTCTCAGTTGATTTATTACATCGCAGTAAGAACCAGGAATTAGACACAATTGCCAAGATTAATGGGTCCGCAACAAATTTTATGCTTCGGATCTTCGCGGCAGAGATTCAACCCGTAACTAACCTCCTTTGGGTACAATTGTACCGATGCAGTGTAATTAAGCTTGTTTATTCTAAGTTCGGTTTCTTTAACTGGATCTAACAAATGGCATACAGAATGGTAAAAATCCAGTTTAGGTGTTTGAATACCTTGAATCTACGTAAATATACTAACGATTATTTTTAAGCCATGTATTCACTGAGCAACAATTCTTTATAAACTCTGTTTCAGAAACAAAATCTACGTGTTTCAGAAACAAATAATAATGTTTCAGAGACAGTTATTTTGTTTCTGTGAACACTACCCACAAACGTCTTATCACAAACGTTTTACGCACACTTTAGAATATGTTTAACAGTAAAGATTGCACGGTTAAACAGTGTTTAAAGCATGTTTTAAATCTTTTGTGGTAAGGAGGTTAGGTTTTATCAGTGTTTCGGTGCTCCCCGCCGCAAGCGGGTTGCAAGCACAGAAACAAATCAGTTGCGCAACAGTTACACGCGAGTGTGGACATTGCTTACAAACATGGCTGTAGCATGGGACGATAAAACTATTTTAAAATTAATACATAATTAATACATTTAATTAAAATGCACTGTTGCTCAGTGAATACATGGCTTTACACACAGACAAAAAACAACTATACGTGGTTTAATTTTGATACCATGTGTATCAAAAAATTACAGTAACTGTGCATGTATTTAAGTATTTTTAATACCATGCCGTAGTAAAAAAATATCAGTTTCAAAGGTAAAATAGATTTTTTACGATTAAGATTCATAACATTTAAAATGTATTAGCAGTATTCTCCACCATTCACCTCATTTTTTTGATGTTCATCAATTTTTTACTAACCATTTTTCTCTGCTGTTTTGATACACTAAAAAGCAGGACTCTGATTGTATATCAAAAAACGTTACGTTTTGTGCCAAGTATTAGTTTTTTTATTTTTCTGTATTTCGTTTGAAGTAATGTCTATTTCTAACGCTGCAATTAGACATGAACCAAGTTTAGGTAATAAGAGAAAAATATTTTTTCACACTAATTTCTTAAAAATAAAACTTAGATCATGTAACGGGAACGTTTTCATACACAATCACCCTGCTTCGCAACAAAGGGTTAACGTTAAACATAGTAACAGATTAAAAGGGATCTGCTCTTAAGTACAGGCCGTGTGCTTCTGAGCTCCAAATCTCTTCGACTTTGAAAAGTAGGCATCTTATCAAGACCACACTTAGCAGGAGTGAAATTAATACCAAATGGAAAATTTTGATTGGAAATTCAAGTGAAGTTTCGAAAGTAACGAGAAACAGAAGCGGGTAAATACAAAATAATTAATGCTATTCTGAGAAACGTGAAAATTCTTGTTTGGCTTTTGTTTTGTTTATCTCTTGATAAACTGGAGGCAAGAGTCAAAATGTTAGTTACTTTTTGAGCAAATATTTCTAATTATTTTCTTAAAATAGATGAGAGCGTTCCATATTTGGAAACTACGGATATTTGGCTTTGTCGTTGCTTTTTGAACGAAACTTATCAGTAAATCCTGCGTGGCATTGTAAAGGCACAAAAAATAACTAAAATCGCTAAGGGGCTGAAACATTAGACTACGAGCTCTAGCTTTCACCTCCCCGCTCGTCATCGAATGAGAGCAAAACAGGAGCGAACATTGAAAATGTAAGTTAGTGAAAACGGGATAGCATAGTATTTAGTATCTCTAAATAGGGGGAGAGACGTGGAAGAACGACCTTCACTCATCTGAAAACCAGATGAGACATACTTTTTAGGAGTGCTGTTTACATACAAATAGGCCTATGATAGTTTGCCTATTTATTCGTGGTTATGACTGTATTTAATTCGATTTTTTTGGAAATGTTTTTTTTTTTTTTTACGTTTGCTCTTATGATAGCAGGTATTTTTTATTCCAACCAATAGTTTTTAATGTAGAAAATATACCTTGGTAGGTTTGGCTAGATAATTTGATTCATGTATTACCTGGAAACCAACTAAAGTACGACACCTATCTAAAAACCACTGAAAATTGATATCATAAGAAAGATAATTTAATTAGAAGATTAATCATATAAGCTTAACTCCAAAAATTGTTCATGAAATATCATAGGCGTGTTTATAAATAAATAATACTTCATAAAAATATGTCTCATCTTAAACAGATGAGTCAGTATAGGTTGATTTTCAGCAGCTCTGAAACCAAAAAGTCATTTCCATTCATTTTAAAAAAAATAATTAAAAAGAATCGGTAACGATGTACCTAAATTGACACTAAACTTTCACATTTTCACACTATCACATTTTGTAGTACAAAGTTTCCTTGTGTCGACTCGAGCAGTAATAAAAATTGGAAAAACAAATATAATAAAAAGATTAACATTTACTATATAATTAGACTTACAACAAACTTTACAACACTTTACAACTTAACTTTTCAATAGACTTTTTAATCATATTTTTCTGAAGATCTGATCTGTATCTGAACAGCTGCGTAGAGCATCTACGCTATCTGACAAGAGCGTAGATACTCTACGCAGCCTAATTTTGCTACGCACTCTTTTGCCACGTAAAATTTAAGACAAAATGTTGGGTTTATATGCAACATTTTTTTATTTTAAGGGTTTCGTTGTGTCAAAATGGATTAAAAACTGCAAACACCTAATAGTGTAAATATTACTACTTTGAGTCAATTTATAGTATTTAGCTTATATTCGAAATGTTTAACTATTTTGTACTTAGTGGTAGTACTTAGTATTTTGTAACTAGTTTGTACTGGCAGTGGGATTGAGCATTTGGGTTATCTTTAGACTTTCAAGAGTCTGCAGATGATTCAATTGCTTTTTATTTAGAAGTAGTTTAAGTATGTAGTGCTTAAGTAAGTAGGTAAGTAAGTTCGTATAGTCCGGGTGGCTAGGTTTGGTTTCAGAGTGTGTACTGCTTAAAAAGTATTATATTTTGTTATAGTTAATAGAAGCAAAAATAAAATGTTATCTAAGAGTATTCTAACATTTTAATCTCGTCGACTAATTCCTCACGAAATCGCAAAAAAATACCCAAACATCCATTTGCCGTAGATAACAATTCATCACCAAATAAGTTAATTCCTCTTCAAGCTAATAACATTACGTTTAACTTAACAGTGTTAATTCACCCTGCGGTAAATCTTTGTGGAGCATCCCTAAATTAAATTACTTATCTAGGTGCCTGCTCTTCTAATGCTGTCAAATACAAAAACGTATTTTCCTCCGGCGAAGAGATCCTGTCAGGAACCTAATGTAATTTGCCGTCAGGCTTCCAAGGATGTTTTTATATGTCCCTCCTAACAATGTAGTTCAAAACATATCTAAAAGCCTTTATGTTCGAAAATAGACATTATTTTTTGAGGTACATTTTGTCTTTTTTCTGTCGTATTTTGGTGTTTAGCTCAGAGCAATTTATATTTTATTTTTGGATTATTGGAAGCTTTTCTTTTGATACAATAAGGGAAATAAAATAGAGTTCCTGGAAATTATTGTTAGCTTGATCTAAATGATTATTGATTATGAAATAGACATAATTTTTTGAGACACATTTTATCTTTTCTGAGACATATGTGTTATTTAGCTCTGATCAATTTATACTTATTGGAAGCTTTTTTGTGATACAATAAGGGAAATGAAATACGAGTTCCTGGAAAATATTGTTAGCTTGATCTAAATGATTTTTACGAATTGCATATCATAGCGTTATTTGACCAAGTGTTTGTCAGCAATTGCCGAAACTAAGCAACGTTTGGAATGTTCTTCGGATAAGAGACCGCGGGTGGCATTTCTGACTGAGTACTACCGAACCTTGAATATATCAAATAAATGTACGATATAAACTAAGTAAGTATATTCGTACAGATCAGGGGCCTGATTGTGTAAGCGCTCTGACGTTCGGCTTCGCTTTTTCTCCTGCTCGCGCCAGTTACTCACACCACGAGAGCGAGCGGAGGGAAAAGCGAAGCCAAACGTCAGATCCCCATAAGGCCCCAGGTGCCGAGCCTTGGTTGCAGAGTTTTAACCGTACTGAGACTTCTGATATGGCTATACGGTTGAAACAGCCAGGACCTACAACTTTAACGTATTACCCGAGCCTCAACAATTCAATTGTTACTGTTCGACTCACAATTTAACATGCTATCTGGCCCACGTCAGCTCAGTTGTTAATGACTGTTAGACTGGCCGTGCTGAACGTTGCTGACATCGGTAATCCTAGGAAACATCTATTACTATTCTCAGTAACGGGAACAAATTAATGTCATGCTTCAGGGAAGGGAAGCGTGGGATTAGATGAGATCTTTTTTATTTGTAAAAGGAAATGTTTACGAAGGTCTGCAAAAGCTGATGGGCTACTTAGGCCCGGAGAAAGTTTTGATCACTTGAGATTATGTTGGCCGCTCTAAAGCCTTCAGCGAAGCGAAGCAGAGAAAGGATGTGTAGAGCTGGGTAAAGCATATTGGTCGTAAGGTCTATAACGCTCTATCGAGTTCCACATGTCGCCACATTAAACTAATTGCAAAACTTTCATGTTTTCGGTCTCAATTATGTATTGTTTCTCACTAAGAATGTATGCTGTAGACTAACGAACTGTAACGTTTTGACCAACTCCGTACATCTCCGCTCCGTTTCGTTTTGATGGGGTTTGAACCTTACTATTGTGATATGTTAAGAGAGGCCAAAACAATGTACAAGATAATTTTTCGCAATCTCGCAAAAGACATTGCTGGTACGGTTTTTTGTCTACATGACCACTAGACTAGACTGCTTATTTTGCATTTCGTAATAAGTGTTTATCATTTCTTTAACCTAAACTGTCCCACTGCTGGTCAAAGGCCATTTCCTTCTATGAATCGCGATCTATCGCAACTTTTTGCCAGTCCTTCTAGAATGAGTCAAGATTTCTTAGGCTTTCCCTAGCTGTGTCGTCCTTCAGGCACCACCCACTCTAAAACAATCCTGGTCAAATAGTTGTTATGTCGCCCGAAAAGCCGCTAAATTTAAGGCTGCACCTAATGCTAGGAAAAAATCTGAGTTTACCCGCGCTTCTTGCATAGCCCACTGTCATCTATGCGGCTTTGTTTAGAGTCGAAAATCGCATGACACAGTTTATGACGATGTTGCCTTCGAGCTCCAGCTTATATTTTTAGGTGGGATTTTATTTTACTATGGAAATTTACGTGGTTTTCACACATTTTAAACGATATTAAACGGGACTCACTCACGTGTTCGTATAGTCATAACACGACTATAGTTTCGATCGCGTTCGGCGACCTTTCTCAAGTTGGCGAGTGCTAACACGCGGAGCCGTCTCGCAATGCACTGCATTCACTCGAGTGGTCGCCGAACGCGATCGAAACTATAGTCGTGTTATGACTATACGAACACGTGAGTGAGTCCCGTTTAATATCGTTTAAAATGGGATTTTATTTATTTATTAAAAATTTAAGCATGCAATAAAAAAAACTAATTGATTACTCGGCTAGAACTATTAGCCTGGCTACGTAATTAGTCAAAAATAATGTGGTGTTGTCGCTGATAATTTCGAGCATTTGAAATAAAATATATTTTTTTATGATGCGAAGTTTTCATTTTTTTCTAAAATAACCATATTATTTTCCAAAATTCTACGCGATTACTCTGCTACTTTAGATTTTTTCTCTCCTATAGTACGAGTATTTTTTTTTAATATGGATGTTTATGTTCGTTACCTTTACACCAAGTCTTTAAAAGTACACCTTTCGCTTGATTTTGGCATTAGGCGTCCCCTTAAGATGCGCGGTTGCGTCACATAAATTTATTAAATGTATCGTATTAAAATTTAAGCTTTTATCCACATGATAAACAAGTGGTGTGGGAATTAAAAAATAACTCACAGTCCATAAATAAATATGTTATGTGTCATGTCAAAAAAACCTTACTGTCCTTACACATCTACCGAAACCCTTGTACAAAAAAAACAAAATGGAAATCCACTATGAACTGAACTGAACAACACTGAATCCATGCAGCTACAGACATACTCGCAGAGACAGTATGTTTGACACATAAATATAACACTTAAAACACCCTAGTGTTTTGCTAATCCCAGCTCGGATGCAGCCGGAGCGTTATTCGATTTGGTGAGTCGCCTCAAGTGATCCGGAATATGTAGTAGTAAGAAGCTAGTAAGTTAAAATAAGCTAGAATGTAAAATGGAACTGCCATGTATGTTTGTATAAAAGTCCCATAAATAAATTAAAAAAAAACCCTAGTGTTATAATTTCCATATTAGTCATAACATACGAGTATACATAACTAATAAAACAAAACAGAACGCACTCTTGTAAGTTGACGTACTACCATCTTTGTACACATAAAAAAAATCCAAATGTAATAGTTAATTTTTCAATATAATAAATAAATAAAAAGTAGGTATGTATGCTTATAGTATAAAATGATATTTGTAGTTTGGAGTAACAATAAATTGTTCCGAAACAAACCTAATGTAATTAAGATCCGTGTCAAAATAGGCAATTAAGATAATTTCGATTATGAGAATTTATTTATGATATTTTTCGCAAAAAACGGCACAATCGACTTCAATCGTGTAGGAAATTCGAATAGTTCGCTCGAATCGATGCATGGATTTTTAAATATTGTTGATTTTATAGAAAATAAATGGGATCACCGCTGGAGTATATCCTTTCGAACTAAAAATATTTTTTTAATTCGGTTCACCATTGGCTGCAGTCAATCATTAAGCGAACCTCCTCCTTCTTAGATTAGTGAGTTAGTCGGTAAAAAAACCTTTTCTCAATGCCGACGCAACCAGCAGTTACTCGTATATAAGGATCACCTACCTATTGGCCTGCCCCCAGTTTCTAAACACCTTCACACTGAAGCACGTTCGTATACCCACGCTGTCAGCGTTTTTAAGCCACCTAAAAGCCTCTGACATGCCTAAACGGTAAATATCTTTTTTTTTTTGTATGTTCGTCAGACTTCTCCTCCAACACAAGTCGGAGACGTTAGCAACAAACACTATTACATCATCTTGCGATTTATGCAAATTTAATTTGGTATAAGTCGAGCAAAACATGGTTTTATAAACGTGTATGCTATTTTCGTGGGATGGGATGAAATAAAAGACGCAGTTTTTTTTTAATTTTTTTCTCTCGTTTTTCTTGATTTCTTTTTTCTTTAAACGGTAAGTATCATAATGGAAACGGTCTCATCCGAGCCACGGTAAATATAAATGTCACCCGCGGTCACCCATCCGCAGACTGACCGTGCCGAACGGCAACGACGTTGCTTAACTTTGGTGATCGCTGATAGGCACCTGGTTAAGCTAGGCTATAAGCGCTACTAGTGACCTAATGGAAATGTGGAAATGAATAATGGAAACCCCTCTTGGGGTAGCAGTCTGACCACGGGCCTGAAGTCTGAAAACCTGTGCAGTCAGCAACACTACAACTTTCTTCGTGTCGATACACGAAGAAAAAGAAAGAAAAAACGCAGGTTCCTAAACAGGTTAGATTGATTTGCTTTGCATTATGTTACAACCAACTGTATAAAAGTTACAATACAAACAGTTTTACTACAAAATCTCAAATAACATACCTAATAAATAAGTTAATATGGCATATTTTTGTTTTTTTACGTGCAAAGGAAGTAAATTAAGGAATCTATGTGACACTGTCGGATCTGAGGAATGTATATAAAACGCTAAGAGAAATTGCAATAAACGTAATCCTAAAGAAGATTTTCTACGTAAATATTATAAAGATAAAATATGTTTTAAAAAACATATTAATATTGCCACCATAATTATGATAGAAACAATTATAATATTATCTACCTATTATAGTATCGGAGAAAACAATTTTTTAAGTTTTATGTAGCCATTCTGCTAAAACTACCTATCTATTTACTATCGTGTACGTTTTGGCATAAAATATATTTATTTATTGTTACTATAGATAGACTTTTTATTTTAAATAAAACACCTTAAATAAGCATCTGAAAATCCATACCATAGTTTGAGTGCCACAAGTAGCGGTTTTATCGTTAAAAGTGTTTTCTCTTTTAGCCAACCAGACTTAATGGTCCGATAACAAAGCCGTCTCAAAGACGAGACTAGAGAATCTAAATAAAATGCGATATAAAGTCCTGCGCCAAAACTAAACATAAAATCTCTTCAAATACTACTTCTAGTCCGTGCTAGACCCAACGTTGTGATCGAAGATGAAGCACGCCAATTTAGATATCATTGTTCTTTAGTGTGAGACGCGTTAATTAAAGAAACACTATTTAACTGTTTATTTGGATTAAAATGATAAATTTAAAAAATCTACTCTACCTTCAAAATCACAAGTCATATACGAGTCACGATATAGGCATTATTTTCAGATATATCTAATAAAATAGCTAATCCTATCCAAAATTGTATCAGCAGGACAAAGGGTATACTTATTTAAGCTTGATAAGTTCACGTAGGTATAAAAAAATCAAATCAATAGCTACAATCACTGTTGAAATTAATTATAGGAGAAATGTTCGATTAATAGATACAAATATAATCAATGTTATAAAGATACTCACCGAATCAGAAATAATTAAGTATTGATTACAAGGATATAAATATGCATGTTTTATCCTCTCAACCAACAGCAGTAAATCCGGAGTCTTCAGTAAACTTTGGAACATCAAAATTAGCAAAATCTTAAACAACTTACTGGATTATAAAAAACTTTGTGATTAAAATTAATGGCTGTAAACTCCAACCAAAGCAATTACGGTATCTATTAAAACTTTCTTTAACAAAGCCACTTACCGAAAAGAACTTAAGGTCCATAAACAAAACTGCCACCATAAAATAACTGGAAGTTCTCAATTTAAACGTAACACCGTAGACGTAAACTTGGTTGGATCGCACCGAAACACGTCCATACCTCACGAAGGTTCAGAGTCTACTGAATTTAGGACCCTCTGGAAAATTATCTGTTGCACTAAGTTCTATACATGCGCAAACCTTTGGCGTTAGCTTCGCCTTGCTAACCATGCATTGCTGCTTCCACCTTTTATCCTAAACAACTTCGTAGAACAAATCTTTCAATGGTTGCTAAACTATGCGGTTCAGAAAAAGGAAATTTTAATGCCAGGAAAATTATTTGTCGCTTTGTTTAGCGATATACGTATTACGTAAAATTTAGGGACAGCGGTGTTTATGCTCTTTCGGCGCCTTTTGTTCGTTTTTTATAGGAATAATAGAGGTCATACTAAGGCTTTTTTGTTCGCGCTATATTTATGGCAGAGAGGTCAAAAGGCCATCCGGTCGAGCGAGGAAGAATATAAATGGGCTTAAAAAGCGGACTTAGTCAAGTTTTCGTAACGAGAAAGGTTTTAGTACAGTGCCAAGCGTTCTTATCTAGCTCTAAGCTTCTAGAATATTCCCTAAAGTAAATTCACGCAAGCGTTTTTCAGCGACTTAATTTTTGGGACGTTTAGAGATTAACAGATTATTAGATTAGGGCGTCTGAGAAATTAGCTTATTATAGCCGAGGGATATTTTTATTTACTTTTTTTGCTTGGGTCATTATCTTATTTTAGTTTTCAGCAAGTTGGTTTCATTGTTTAAATTTTACTAAAGATATAGGAATTTATTATTAGTATTTAGTATCTATTGTACACTAAAATAATCATATCGTATCAAAATTGGTTATATAATAGTATTATTATTGTAAGTAAACGAATATTCCCAAATTAAATTAAATTAAAATAACAAATTCTTAAATTTTTTTGGTCTGCAAATTATGCATCGTTAGTCGTGTAATCGCTCAAAAAAAATTCAACCCGACCTAAGTCGGGAAAGGTTGGTAGTCAGTTATAAATTCAATTTTCGTAATTTAGTGATATGAAAAGAAATTAGATAGGTAGACACAAAAATACCAAAAAGTCATTATTACTGTAATAGGTTATTATAGTTATTTTTTCTACTACAAAGCCCTAAAAGCTACTCTAAGTACCCCAGTTTAGTTTATGTTCGTTGTACGTGAAAGGTCACATCAAAAATATTTCGTGGCCGGCAATTTTATTTGATAAAATAAAAATAATTCAAGTTCTGACAAAACGAAGTACCTGGCAGGCATAAGTACATATACGCAAGGATGTGACGTTAGATTTCCGCTCTTAGTTACCATAAATTCCGCTCTGAATAATCAATCAATCATTTTAATTTTCATAAAAATATCACATCTACTTACACGGGTCAAATACCTACACATAGTTTGAGTGTTAACCCTTAATTACTCGTACGGGGTCAAAGCAGTTTTGCATTTAAAATTAAAGACTTTTCACTGCCCGATATTCCTCGTGACCCCACTAGCTTCATAGGCCTCTTCAAAGTTTGTATTCCAGTAGCGACCAAGTCACGGAAGTGGCTGGATACGTCACTGCACTCTTAAGCAGTGACCCCATGTAAGTAATTACTTAGTCGCCTACTAATTGTTTAATAAATTTCAAAAAAAATCCTAATTAATTTCTAATTATTTATATTTTAAGACCTACTGATGTGGATACAAACAGATAAATCTGGTGATGAGCCTGAAAAACATACATATTTTTTAATTTATCTCAGCCTTACGCTAATTGAGAACATGTGAATCAGAACAGAAGTTGTTTTAATTTGTCAGTTATTTAAAGGCAAGGTTATGTTCTAATTTTATAAAATTACTAACAAAAAAGTATTTTAATATATTTAATTACATATTTATCGTTTTTTATTTCTTTTACTTCATATTAAACTTGTTGTTTGGGGTCTGTAGAGATCCCGTGCGAGTGATTACGGGATTTTCTTCATGCGAGTAATTAAGGGTTAATTTTCATTCAAGGCTCACAGGAAACAAGTTAACAAATCGGCATAAAACTTAAGAATATTTAGCACAATGTTAAAAATTAAGTTTGTGTTTTAAATTATTAATTCTATTGCTGACATGATACATTTGGATATTAAACGTTGCTTCTAAAAAACGTTTTATTTTTGATACATTTTAAATACGCTTAAATACGCAATTGTCTTGGCACGCGAGTTGTTTATAAATTTATTTTGCACATGAGGATGAATACAACATTTTTGTTCTTAGTGTTTTTGTATCTTTTTGTAAGAAACGTTGCTCTGTATTGTGTAGACTGATGTCTTTTTCTTATCTGAAAATTTGACCATGTTTTTGTTACTTGAAATATATGTAGGTGCCACCTCCATACATAAAATTGCTCTTGTACCGGTAAAAAACGACTGCGAAATTCTAGGCCGTTACGGTCTGTTACCTAATTTTCAGGTAAAACAAATTATAGTTAATTTCACATTTTTCAAACAACTTAAGGCTTTAACCGCTACTTCATTAAAAAGAGAACGATTTAAGGGACCAAAAGCTTTCCGTAGGTATAGGTACATGAAAACGATTATAATAAAACATAATTTTATACTTATCTACTTGTTGTGTTGCAATGAAAAAAAAAAAAACAGAAATAAATTATACAGACATTGATAAATAATGCTTTTGCTCAAATTGACATAGGTCTAGTTTGCACTATCTAAGCCAACCATTTAAGATATTTTTTTCTAAATTTATTTATGAATTTTTACAATGGTGAATTTAATCACTGGTTACGAACCAGTTAAATCCTTAAACAAAGTATATTTCCCACCTTGCTCTTATTAAGCACGTGTCCTACGCACGTCCCGATTTAATTCTATGTTAATGTTATAATTACCGGAATTAGCTTCGCCTACAGAACGCTATTACATTTTTCGGTATACTCATACCGCTTTTGGGGCCAAAATCCGGTATTATGAACATTTACGCGTCGGCTAATCTCCGAAATACGGTAATTTTGAAAGTCGAATGGGGCCAGCTGTTTAATTATGTTTATTCTAATTTAATTTCCGGAACTCCGTGCTGGGAATTAGTAGACAATGGAACAATAACTAGGAATGCCTCGCAATGAATTATAAATATTTTGTTCTAATTTTATTATTTATCAAAAAGTGTGGCAATTTACAGACTTTTGTTTCCTTGATTATTAACTAGACCAGATAGATATCTGGACCAGATTGTCATCAGGTTTACACGTAAATTGAAACTACAGCTGTTTCCGCATGGCTCTATATATTTTTGTACAGCGCCTCTGGCGGAAACGAGGAAAAGCTAACCAAAATGTATGGAGCCACATGCGAACGCGACAGTTTAAGTAAACTATGCAAAAGCTGGCTAAGACTGACTAATGGCTCTGGCCTAGTCTAAAGATTCAGTCAATGTTTAACTAGATCTGACATCAGTGATTCTTAATGTCTGACATAATATTGTATGCCCAAGTGTAGCTGTTAATACTCTAAAATCTTGACCACCATGTATGTAAACACATCTGACAATAAACGTTCTTGATTTCTTGACTGTCTAAGATAATTGAGATAAATCCTAAGCGGTTTTATGAGCCAGTCGGTACCTATCTATAGTTGAACGCGTAGGTAAATGCTAAGGGGTTATATGAACCAGTATCTATTTATAATTTAACGAGTCACGGTAGCACTCGGTTACTAAATGCTACTTGTGGCCACCCACTCAAAAACAGAAGTTGCCGTCTGTTATCACATAATCTGTAAGGAACATATAATCAAAATTCCCTATAAGCACTAAGCTTATATTACAAAATATAGACTATACTAGACCTTATCTAAGTACGTTATGGGTGACCGTGGGTGGCATTAATTGACCGAGTGCTGCCAATGACATTTAAATTTGTAAAGCTCAGTTTTTTAGGGTTCCGTACCCATAGGGTGAAAACGGGACTCTATTGCTAAGACTCCGCTGTCCATCTGTTTGTCTGTCACCAGGCTGTATCTCATGTTAACTGGTTGCTTACAAACTTTGACACCAGGGCTGGAGAGCTAGCCATCCGGCCTATAGACATAATACCTAAACGTTAAACAAAAACAACGTCTTTTTCAACAGCACAATATAATTTCATCCGCTCTATTGGTCGCAATTTAGCACCTTAATTAGAGTAACCTGAACTATTTTCCCTTGTATATTGCTCCTTATTAACATAGTAATGTATCGGCTTCGAAAACAACCAAAGGTCTCTTGAGATGGGGCATGCATCTAGTACCAATCTAGCGGGGATCAATTTTCCAACTCTCTGGAATTACCAATACAAGTAATTCTAATAGAGTTTGTGCAAAAATCGGTTCATCCGTTTGGGCGCTACGTTACCACAGACAGATACACAGACAGACACATTAAACTTATAACACTCCTCTCTTTGTCAGGGGTTTAAAAGAGAAGCGTCGTAGATGAGGTCGCCCATGTGTCGTGTCTAGTACAACTAAAAGTGTTTGATACTTGGTAGACACCAATTCGGGTTCCATCAGTACTCGCGTCTGCCAAGTATAGTCGGTACCTTGGCTGCTGATTAAAATCCTATTGTTAGTTCACCGTAACGCCACGATGGTTCTCTGTTCTTACAAACTCTAGTTACAAAGTTATTAATTACGTATTGGCCGGGTGGTTAGCCCTGGTGACAGAGCTTCTAAGATACTTAAAGGTCTGTGACATAGGAAAAGGGCTAAAACAACCGGAACTTACAACTGAACGAGTAATCCGAGCTACGGCAGTGCTCAATTGTAAATGCAGACCGTGGTCACCTATCAGAAGACCGTGCTGAACGTTGCTTATTTTTTTTGGTCTTATTTTTATCTCATCTTATGTAGTGCTCATAGCGTAATTTAACTTTATGTTACTTAGTGATGTCCTAAGTGCCGCTGAACATCAATCTTCACCGGCGTGACAACCAGATCAGACATTTTTTTTCCCAAATGTTATCAATTTATAAACACGCTTATGAGTGCGAGTGCATATTTCGTGTACGAATTGCGGCGTACATGTATGCATATTTGAGACATTTCAATTCAATGTCTTGCCTTACACAGACAAGCTTTTCTCTAGACCTCCATCAAAACAACCCTCTGTTAGCAAAGTAAATAAGGTAATCAGATACCGGGTATCGACTAACATTGTTGTTAGTGGTAAAACCTAGGCCTAAGTATAATTAGGTTGAATTTTAGAATATTAACTATTTGCTTAGTAGAGTAGTTTTTTTTTAAATATCTGTAAAATAGATAACATAATTAAAGTGTGTGTGTACCTAATAATATCTAAATTATAATGTAATAACGTTGATAAAATAATTCCTAATAGGTACCTACTCATTTTTATAGCATAGTTTGAATTATGTATGTACCCAGGCACGGATGTGTGAGTGTTTATTTCAGATTGGGCACTGCCGTAGTTCGGATAACAGTTAAAATTATGTGCCCTAGTAGTGCTTAACCTATCTTAACCTGTAAATTTGTAAATATTATCCGATTTGAATGATTTTTTTCATGTAATCAATACTTCAATAACTAGGGTTAGACGTATTCAAATGACTTTAAAGTGAAAAAATATTTTTACCTAAAAACATGGCTGTAGATTATTGACTTATTACTCATATTTATTTATACAAAATTGCATACGTAAAAAAATTTACAGCAATATAATCATATTATACAGAAACTAAAAACTTTTCTGGAAAAAAAGACATACAAGCGTGCCATCCGTGCAACATTTCATATTCAAGCGATTGACACCAAAATCAAAATACCTGCGTTACAATTTCAAGGATGGAATTTTTTTTCTCCCGGCACGTAAATTCTATCAAAAAATGTACCCAAAATTCTCTCGAGCCTACAATGCGAAAACAGTGATCGATTCTGTGGATCGATTCCCCACGAAAGTCAATTCACATTCATCTTAAGCCATATTAGAGGCCTTCAGGTGGCTTAAAAGATGACACCAGGGCTACACCAAAACCTGACCCATTCAAACATACTTTTTAGCGATCAATAACGTTTGGAAAAATCCATGTTTCGATGGGTGAGTTTGGATGGGTGAGACGGGTATTTAAAACGAGGCACCAGCATTGTGGTGTGGCAATAGCCGTGGTGGTCTAGAGGTAGTGACACCCGCCTTACAATCGTGAGGTCGTGGGTTCAATCCCGGTCCCGTACTGATGAGTTCTTTAATATTTACGTACGGATTTTCACACCACTGGCTTTTCGGTGAAGGAAAACATCGTGAAGCAACATCCATACGTCCGTAGAAGAAATTCGATGGCGTGTGTGAATCCACCAACCCGCACAAAGTGGTGGATATGGCACAATCACCCTTCGTGGGTAGGCCTGCGTCCTACAGTGGACTATTAAAAAGGCTGGTACAGTAAGGATGACACGTTGAATTATGTTATTACGTTTAGTTATACCAGAAGCCTTCGGGTGATCTAAAAAGTGACAGTTCGGGGGATAATTGGCCCAATAATGAAGGCACCATCGTAAATTTAAAAGCAACGTTAAAAGTGTCCTCTATATCGAATGCCTAGAGTGAAATGAAACAGAAATATGCTAATTATCTGTTATAATTACGATGGCGCACCATTCTGCCCCTGTAGATTTTTAATATGATCTATTCTATAAATTGCGTCGCATCGTATTGCATTTAGTGCATTTTAAGGGTATTCATTAGGTCGTCTGTTTACTTCGTGAGCAACGTACGAACGGCATCGAACACAGCGTAATACGTCCTTACGTTTTTTTTTTCTGGATAGGTTTGCGTTTGACCACATACTGTCTGATGTTAAGCAGATAAGCGGTCTAGGTTGTAGCACGCTAACCAAGAAGATACCTATTTACTCGGGATTTGAAAACGCCCACATTGTACTTTAGCGGGAAGACAGACCGGCACGCTGCGGTAATGAATATTTAATTTACACATAACGCATTCCAAACGATTCTGACTCCATCAGCCATCAGTCCTGCATTCTAAGTGCCCTAGGCAGGCCATTTCAACTTATGAATAATGGTTATGTCGCTGTACATATGTCTACATACTACTGGGATATTGGTAACTCTGATCGTCGATATTTATCTTCTTATTTCTGATTCGATATCAACGAGAGACTAGCAAAGATCGTATATACCTACACATTCGCATCTAACTATAAATATTTAATAGCTTTTCATAGCTGTGTCCACTGCAGACCCACCTTCGAAGGGTGATTGGGCCATATCCACTACGCTGGCCCAGTACAGGTTGGTGGATTCACAACGCCATAGAATTTCTTCTACGGACGTATGAATGTTGCCTAACGATGTTTTCCTTCACCGAAAAGCCAGTGGTAATTTCGAACATAAGTTGCAAATAATTTATTGGTACGGGACCGGGATTTGAGCCCACGACTCCACGATTGTGAACCGGCTATTACTAGCACTACACCACCACGGTTACTAGTCTGACTGGAAATATTCTATCTATCTATCTATTCTATCAGTGCTATGCGAGACGAGCCCGCGTGCTATTACTCCAACCTTGATCGCCAAATGCGATCGAAACTATAGTAGCAGTTATTTACTAAAATAAAGCGTGAGTAACACCTGTGCTATACTTTAATTAAAATTATTGTATCGTTTATAATAATACTTGTTTTCTTTTACATCTATTCTTAATTTTTAAATTAAAGTCAAAGAATGACTGACGTTTGCTTCATTTCAGCGATAATTAAACTAGGCTATAAGTATTGTATTAGCCTTTTTAATAGTCCACTGCAGGACGTAGGCCTACCCACGAAGGCGTGATTGGGTCATATCCACCACGCTGGCCTAGTGCGGGTTGGTCTATGCTATAAGTACTCAAACGCAAATATAGGAAAAAAATAAACATAAACAAAATAAAAATCAAACGCAAGTATGTATGTATGCTTTAGACCTATAGCCGGTTGTATTCGGAGAGCGACCACATGCGACTTTATATGACAGTTTTACAATTCACACTCAATCCGAGTTGGTTATCGAGTTTTGTATCGGTTTCAATAAAAACCGTGTCAATAAAACTGAACATAGTATCGACACACGCAATATTCGACACGCAATCTATAGTATTGTCTGTTTCACATCACTGATAGACGCTAACTCGATTTTGTTTCAGTTGGCAACTAGGTTTACACAAATGTTGTTATTAAACTTTCGCGATTTGAACACATTATTATTATGTACTACGGGACTAATCGCGCACTCAAATTACGAGATAAATAAATAAACACCTCATCATACAAAAGTCTGCTATAGCTGAGCATTCGCTTCACGGAGGTACTGGTCAGTGGATCGAGCTCCACGACCCAAAAGTCCTCTCCATGGATCGACACTATTTTTCAAGAATAGTTCGTGAAGAGGTGGAAATCAAAAAACATAACATTTTCAACCGGGAAGATGGATTTAAGTTATCGGCGTTGTGGAATCCTGTTGTCAACAAATGTAAATCACGTAGTGTTGGTAGCATGACATTATTAGATACCGTCAGTGTTGTGTGTCGGACTGACAATTTTGCAAGTTCAAGTTGAATTGGCGGTACCAGCTGATTTACATTCCAGTCTACCCGTGACCACGACCGATGCAACTCGGTTGAAACGTCAGAATGATGAGGTATTTATTTATTTATCTCGTAATTTTAGTGCCTATTAGTCCCGTAGTACATAATAATAATAGGTTTATACACAACATTTTATACGAAGTGTTTTTCTAGATGTTGAGCATATTTTGGATCTAGGATATCATTCTTCTTATTAAAATGAGTTTTACTGTGGAATCTACCTTGCGCGAATAAAATTAGCCGTTCTATACAAACAAAATTATAGGAACAGTTGATTTTATCGAGACTTCAAACTTAGTCCTTAATTCAAAGTAGTCCATCTTGATGTACTAAAATTGCCCTCGAGAAGTTGTGCGTAAGGTACAAATAGTCATGTACATATAATCGAAGAATGAGATAAATATAACGCTCGAATGAGAGGCATACCTACTTGCCCATAGCAGGTAACACACTGAATTCATTTTTAAAACCTGGTGCTTACAGCTCCGGGGTCGCGAAGTAAATTCGTATGATTGGCAAACCCTGGTTGTTTTTAAACCAGTTTTTTCTGCTAATTTCGCGAGAAACATTCACTATCAGCTAGGACACAATAGTGTTTATGAAGCAATGCTTGGCCGTCATTCATTATGGAGATTTCTTTCTGGTTGTGTATCAGTGTAATGACTGGTAAAAGAGTGGTAGGCACTTTTCTAGGTGTGTTTTATAAGACTCTTTACCAATGCTGTACAAATTTATACACTCTTATCGCCGTAAACTGGCCGTAACGGTTATCACGTACCCATATAAGTTATTAACTAACAAGCTCAAGAATGACGTATCCGACCGCACGTAGAGGGCTGTGCTCTTACCGGGAATTAAACAATGTTAGTTGGGGACAAAGCGAGAGGAGGGCCCTCCAGGCGGGCCTTTGTTCGCTTGTGCTGGTGATGTTTCTTTTATTAGCGGTGCAAGCCATGAACTGTCCAGACAGGCGGCTTGATGAAGGGGCTTGAACATCGAAATTGTATCTCTAGTTGAATTAATGAACTATTGGAGAGCGACCGAGCTTCTCTCAGCACTAACAAATAAGCACGGTTTGCGAAGCACAGTTTTACAAACGAAGTTTGCGATTTTTCGAAAATGTCGCCCATGCAGATAAACAATATAGGTATTATTAAAAAAAACCTTAAATGCCTACCTGAATACCCATTAAAATCGTTAGACCCATCTCCGATATCTGAATTTTGTGAAAACAAATAAACAAGGATTATTTAAAGGCATAAGATTACTAAAACATTGACATTTTGAAAATTATTTGCATACATTCCATACCGATAAGGTAAACGTACGTAATTGCGGACGAGTCCCAGAACGCGGACGTTAGTCGGTTTTTTAATTTTTGTAATTTTCTACGAAAGTTTAACTTAATCTTGTGAATGACAATGAATTCTTGGTTATTTTTTAAAGTATTATTCAGGCAAAACTGTACACGTAGTGTAATAGTGTCCAAACCAAATGATCTCAAAAGTGTGGTGTCGTAAAATTTTCGTTAATCTGTTAATTCAGGAGCTGAATATGGTGCCTACCCTGTCATCAACTTTAGTTCATTTCTTAATTGTGTAATGTGATACGGTAACTGTGCTATTTTATTACGATACTTAGATAAATTACCCAATATTATAACCTATAATCTAGACATAATCTTGTTGATTACTTATAATATTTGTGTATCCGCCTACTGGTACTCACTAAACCCGTACTTGTCCTAATGCACGGACAATAATCACATTTTCCGTCCGAGAAGTGGGACTCATATCAGTTCTTTAATACTCGTTGTACCAAAGTTCGGATCTCAACCTTTTTGCCTTGAAATAAGTCTCATTTTTCCTTGCATGTAAGAACATCGTTTTAAAAACCGTGAAAAATGCAATTATTATAGTTCGATTGCGTCTTATTCCTTTTCATTTAGAATTAATTTGGGACTCATTCAAGCAATAGTCGTATCTTGTCTGCTTTAGTATTGCTCACATTTGTCTGACAAAGAAAAAATAATTTTTTTGATCGATTTATAATATTTATTTAAAATAGTACTTTTTTTTATTTAAGCTTCAATATTTTTACATAATGTTTAAAAGGCTATCTCAAGTAAAAAAAATTGTGCTTAGATTTTGATATTATGTTTTTATTTTCTATGAAACACTAAACTTTTGGTGTTTCATAGAAAATAACAAACACTGGATTTGTCATAAATAAGTAGTAAAAAGTAAATAAGTAAGTTCGTATGGGCCGGGTGGCTAGTCCTATGGTCCTAGTGTCAGAGTTAAAATCTATCTCGTGATTCAGCTATTTTTTTTGACAAAGTTAATTATTATATAGATAACACAATGATCAACTATAGAACTAAAAAGTAGGGATTAAGATTATAACATAATAAAACAATTTGATTTTCTAAGTTACAACCGATTCTTTTTATACCTCTGTATACATGTGATGGTGATAAATAGTTAAAATTAGAAGAAAAATTACTACTATGTAATTTGTTCTTTTTCTGTGTGGAGGCGTAATTCGTCCCGCGTGGGGTGTTTTGTGCATTTCTTTTTTTCGAAAGCGTGACTGGCACAACTGCTGCAGTGGCTTGGATGGTATATGAAATGATAACGATATAGATGACGAAACTGATGACAATGGACAAGTGTCATGCAATCTGTTAATTATTCTAGTGTTTTCTGTGATCAGCCACGAGAAAGTTGGCTATCAGTGGCTCTCAGGCTCTCGCTCAGCTCTCAAGCTCTCAATTCTTAGTGCAAGTTACTATTTAAGTAGCATTTACTAGTTATGAGGCCTACCATAAGTCTTGCTGCTAAAGCTTCAATGGGTCGTTGTTGTGTTTCTATTCAGGTTTAGAAAAACAGCTTTAGAGTGCCTGATTTCCTTCCTTTTATTCCACATATTCTGTTTTTTTTCGTTATCACGGCGCAGGAACCTGAGAACTTCCGACGCTGTCGGCTTACAGTGTTTTATCACCTCGTCTTCAACCTGTTTTCTCGTACCCTCTTTAGAAAGCGTTTCTGCTATGTTGTTGCCCTAGTTCTTTAGTTTCACTCTTAGATTGAATAGAGTTGCTATACGTTTTCCGTAAGTTTTCTAGCTTTTTTTTACCTTTACCTTGAATAGGTGGCGTATATTTGTATACTCTTGTCAGTTCACTGGTGCATCGGTGCTCATAGCTTTGTTGAAAAGATTTATGACCTTTTTTCTTAGCATGGTTATTATTCTACTATCGGTTTTTTAGATCTGAAGAATTAAAGTTCTCATTTTTCAACGGGCAAGCTTTTTCATAGTTCTATATCAAAGGCTGTATCAAGACTTCTGTCATGGTCTCTATTTCCTGCGGCAACAGTTGCGTACTTTGATCTAGCGGTTCTTCTATATAGCTATTTTCTAAAAGTTGCTATGTCGGTTTGCTTCAGAACCAAATTATTTATCAGTTGCCACGCGCCACTCATTGATTGTTTAAGAGATATTGCTTGAAGCCAGTATGATGTCGATTATTGATGCCTAAGGCGTTACGAAAGTAAACTCAGCGCCATGGTTTAATAGGTTTGAATAATGCCTGAAGATGAAGTCAAGTACTTCATTTCTTCTCTCATTTGTATTGGGACAGTCCCACACAGTACAGTGGGCGTTTGAGTCAGATTCTACTTTTTTTCTTGTTTTTTACTTGTACTAAAAGAGTTAATTCTTCGACCGCCAGGTGTTGCGCCACTTCTGTGATATTTAGGTACGCCGTGTTCTAAAGGTTTAACTATACTACTAGATTGTTTAAGAGACTGGTATCTAATTTAGTTACAGTGAGATCATCATTACACAAATCTGTCACCTAAGACGCCTAATACGGACCTGTGGGATATAATTATATAAGAGTACGTATTTTATTTGGCATGGGAAGACTGAACACATTACCTTGGGGATCATTAAAGCCGCATATATTGCCACGGACTAAATACGGTTCCTATACCAGTGCTATTGTGTTAACTACCTAACGTTTCAGCAATTTTTTTTCATAATCTAAGTATTGTTTTGTTTGAAATATTATATTTTATTGCATGTAAAGTATTATTTCTTAGATTTACGAGATCTTAAATGGCTTAAACTAAAATATCATGTAATAATAAAATGTAATAATACAATATAAAGGCAATTTAAATCCTAATGTAAAGTAAATAGAGTTCTAATTCGAATAGCGTCCGGGAATTGGGACGATTTGTCCAAGATTTTAAAGTTCACACAAATAATAATACATTAGAAGGGCAATTTAAATTCTAATATACAGCAAATAGAGTTCAATTTCGTATAACGTCCGGGAATTGGGACGACATTCCGCGCATTAGGACAAATCGTCCGCGATTTGGTACATTTGGGTATTTTTTTACATTTTGGATATTAATTCCTACTAAAGCTATAACAAATTAGAAAAAGTTTAATTATTATAAAACTCAGATAAATGCCCTACCAGCCGGGCTAGTATGCGCGCCACGAATTATTTCGTTCGTAGTGTCAGAACGAGACAGCGTTATGGCAAAGTATATAACTGTCACTTTTTCACACGTCGAAATGAGTTCTTTTCGTCGCTTTTCGTGGTCGCATGCTTTATAGCCTGGTCATATTCATTTTGTTGTTGTAAGTCTATTAGTATCAGCGTAGTATTACTGCAAAGTCGGCGAAGTTCAAAAACGTCCGTACATTGGTACGTTTACCTTACCTAGTGAAAAACGATAGTTATAAAATTACACCACGTAATTACTGGCAAGTCAAGGCGTACGACGTTTACAAAAAAAGTGAACAGACGATCTGATCAAGAGCAGTGAATGCAAGTCGGCTGCTCTTGATCAGATCGGTTTATTTTCAGTACTTGCTACCTCAGAAATGATGATGATACTCTTAGCGAGAATTAAACAATGTTAGTTGGGGACAAATCGAGCGGAAAACGTTCCAGCAACTTTTTGTTCGCTTGTGGTTCTGGTGATGTTTCTTTTATAAGCGTTGGAAGCCATGAACTATACAGGCGGCTTGATGAAGGAGTTAGAAGTTTACTTCAATTATGCCAAAAACATTTATCTTTCTTAAATATTTCGTATTTGATTGTAAGCACCCAGTAACATTTAGTTTAAATGTCATGTCATTAATTCTTTTCTTGTAGGGACTAAAATATACAGTAACTAATTCGCTGACTATACTATCTGGCTTAATGAATCTTCATAACCTTATAGCTCCACTCGCTCTAGACCAATTTTGTTTATACTCTCTTATCTTGTTAGGATTCAAATATAAAACGATCTTGCTAAGTGTTATAAAAAATGGTTGATATATAGCGCTACACCAAATTCCCTTTTAGAGCAAAATATACCTCCCTAGTAAAAAAATATTCTAAGAACCTGTGTCGTTAGTACCATGTTTCGTCAAAACTCATTTATAATTAGATCTCTAGAGGAAAATCAATATCCGGATAGATGAAAGAAAATTTTACTAATCTGAAACTGAGAGGCTACGCTCACTTGCTCGGTTTATCAAATCTGGTTAATGTTAGTAAATTGTGTAAATTATTTTACCCAGCTTGTATTTGTAATAACTCAAAACATAATCCCTTATATTATATTGTATTTTCCGTCTAAATGTAGATTTTAATCAAATAACAACTTCCGCACACATGTCAAAATTTAACGTCATAATGGAGGCATTGCCATAAACTTTTGATTATTTCCTGTAAAAGCGGTTAAAAATATTTATAGCCTTTGTAAGCCTTTATTCAAAAGGTGAAATGGGTTCAAAGACTTATGCGCTGACCCTTGGCTTGAACGAAGTAATTGTTTTGGTCGAATAAGTCTATAGCCTGTGCCTTGTTTGATACAGTGTAAGGTCATTTTAATACATTACAATCCTTCAGAACTTTGCTCATTTGTTAGTATTATCATGAAACAAAGTACAGCGTATTTCTATTAACCTAATTTATTATTTGGTTTCAATACGTTGACAAACATCGCAGAAACTAGATTAAACTTCGTAGGGAGGTATATATACGAAATGAAGCCAACTCTTGACGAAAGATATTAAGTGTTTATTGTACACATCGCCACGAGACCACGCGAGAAACGCCCTTATCGAATACCTAGCCTTATTGAGAGCGACAAAAATTGTCAATCTCAAAAACTGCGACAACATTCTGGAGTTCTTTAGAATAGGTGGTCCGGTAAGTGAAAGTCTACTAAAATCAAGACTCAAGGAGGCGGAAGCAGCCATATACAATAACGTCACTTCTCAAGTCATCAGAGGGACTATGAAAGGACAGCATATGGCAGCTTATAGCGCGGAAAGTGGCTTTGTGGAGTTAGATGAGGAAGAAACGGAGCGAGCAGGAAGACCAAAGTACGCGATACCATCGAACGACCCAATTGTAGTCACCGCTAAGTGCACAAAGATAATGCTGGACGATAGAATCCTCGAGATGGCTAAAACCATCGAACGGAGCTCGGACGTCGAGGCAGGCTGGGGAAACTGGGCGGTACCAAAAATACAATGGGTCAACGGGGTTCCAGGTTGTGGCAAGACAACATGGGTGATTCGTAACTTTAATGTGGACGGGGATGCTATCATCACTACAACAACAGAGGCAGCAAAAGACCTGAGAGAGAAGTTATCGCACCGAATAGGAGATCTGGTAAAATCCAGAGTGCGAACCATGGCTTCATCTCTCGTTAATGGTTTCGGAAAAGAGAGCTTCAGTCGCCTTCTGGTAGATGAAGCTCTAATGAACCATTTTGGAGCCATAATAATGGCTGCTCGGCTGTCTGGTGCTAGCGAACTTGTCCTCATTGGAGACGTCAACCAGTTGCCTTATATCGACAGAGAAAATCTCTTCGAGATGAGGTACCATCGCCCGACCCTGGTTGCAGGCATCACCCAGGAGTTGCTTTGCACACACAGGAATCCAATGGATGTCGCGTATGCGTTGAGGGAAATATACTCAGGTATATATTCCTCAGCCCCCCGTGTTAGGTCTCTTGAGCAGAAAAGGTTCAAGGGGGCTCAAATATCCAAAACCATCCCCAACACCCTTTTCTTAGTACATACGCAGGAAGAAAAGGAGACCCTCATAAGCCAAGGTTATGGGGAAGGATCAGGATCACGCACCCTTACCATCCACGAAGCTCAGGGACTAACATACGAGTCAGTAATCGTCATTAAAACAAAGCCGAAAATAAAGCTACACGAGAGCGTCTCACACGCGGTCGTTGCTCTATCGCGGCACACTGGGACCTTCATCTACTACGCTGACGACATCGAAAATGATGCCATCAGTCGATTCGTTCGGCGAGCGTCGTCTGCGTCATCGGAAACCATCAAGGAATATAACCTGCAGATGGCCGTCAGAGATCGGAACGAAGCGGTGATGGAGGCTCTGGGCCTGGAGAAGGAGAATTGCCATAGGACCTGAAATGTGTATGTGAAAATTTGTTCTTTTTTTTTTTCGTTTGTTAAAATAAGCATAGCGTGCATGCCCCAAGCATTCATGCTCGCCATCGAAGGCTACTTCTTGCGGCGGCATCAGGTGTCGGGTCGTTCTCTTCCCTCAAATATGGTCGAGGAGAGCGATGGCTGGCACATGTGCCATACTCGTGATCGGGTGCTGCTTGCAGGTCGCCGGTCTGCTCGTGGCATTCACGCAATGCACCGACTTGATAACTTAGGCTAATATTTAACTATGTTATAATACTCTTTGTACAGTAAAATAAAATAAAAAAATGTGTTTAGTTAACAAAGGGCACAGACCCTGGAGTCTGTGGTTGCAAAATTTTCGAATAAAAAATAAAAATAAAAAAAAAGTGTTTATTGTATAAATACTATGGTATCATTGTACTCATAATTTTGACTAAATTTTACTATAGGAATAACACTAAAATCGTAAAAAAAAATGTTTTATTAAAATATTGTCAATGGTCGAAGATTTTTTTAAGGGACAATTTTTTTTTTTTTTTGCGTTTTAGAGATTGATCTTTTGTAAAAAAAAAAGAATTGAATAAAATTTCTTTTAAAAAGTTACACGTATTTAAGTAACGAGTGACTTTTAAGTCTAAACTTTAGTCAGTTCATTATAACCTACCTTGCTCCAGTTATTCTATCTTTTCTGTTTTGTCAAATCATTCAACGTGTATATTCAAATGTTGAGTGTGTTTTAAGCCTCACAACGCTATCGTCGTATTAGGCTTTGAAACTAAAGATTTATGATAATATTATTAGCATTATAGGTTTATTTATATAGATGTACAAAGACTAAAAGCTTCTCACAAGCCAATGAGTAAGCTTAGTTCTAAAGATACTTACGCAACCTTCTGACTTTGCATAATATGTCAAAGGCATATCAGGTACATGTACCTATATCTTAAGCTGTTTAAACATAATACTTTGACCTTGCCAAGTCCTTACAAAGTCACTATTGCTTTTGGAATATTATGTGCGTATTATATTGCAATATTACTGTTTTAACCAAATCCCGGTATTTAAGTTGATGAAATCTATTTTCTGTAAAATAGATACAAATGATTAATGAATGTTTATGTCGTTTATTGAGTTTATTAATGTGTGTATAATTGGTTAAATAAAGGTAGGTATATTGATTGTATAAAACAAGCATCACAATAATAAAATAGTAGAGTTGTCGCACTAATATCTGTTGTCAAGTACAAACAGGATATCAAATTGCTACAAAGAACATAAAGTTATTACGTGCAACCGGTTGTAGACCTCAGTTTCCTTAAAGGATAAACTATTTCTAGTTTTCAACTGCAAAGGAGGTGCATTTTATCCTTATATAGACGGAATTTTACGAAGTTGGTTGCGTATACCGCCAAAAGCAAATCCATAAATCTTACTAGCATGTTTCTATATTTTAAGGCTGTCATTATCATCATACGGGTCATCAAACCTTATCCCTTTATGTACTCAAACTCAAACCCAATCATATATTACATCATATTAAATTTACATGCGGGTTTTAATCAACATGTTTTGTGTAGTTATACATAAGACTCAATAAGGGTATTGCAATTTTATTATTTGTATTGGAAGGATTCATTATAATGTTTTCTGGATTATCGTTAGTAAATCGTCTAATGTGTAGTATTTGGATAACAGAATAATTTTTAGTTGTCTTATCAAACAGTTTTCCTTTCCGATACCATTTAGATTATATTTAGGCATTTGTTAAATATTTTTATAGCCATGTGGGCTGGAAGCATTGCTTAGTTGAACTTTGATCGCACGACGCCCTTTGATCAGACGCTTTATTATAATAGCGTGATTTTTGATAAATTTACATATTCCGAATATATAGCTAGACACCAGGGACATATTTTGATAGGGACATAAATGTAAGGTTGATAGAGCACGTTCTACGCCTATTTTGAGTGCGTGGGAAATTCTCCTATAGACAGTTGCCATGCAAAATTGTTGCGGTCACCGAGTTACGATGCGCCGAAATGTCACTAAGTTGGACCCAATTTTAACTATGTAGGTGTGCAGGGTACAGTCCGTTAAAGGTGGGCGTATATAGGGACATGTCCTCAAATTGGGAACTTGCTTTTGATTAAATTACTTTGCACAGGCATTTAAAATATTAAGGTCTATCTTCTGTGATCTTCCCACAGAATAATAGCTTAGACTGCCGGACATAGGCTAACAAACAGATTTCCGGGAAGATTGCATTGCGTGGACCACACTGCTTGAGCATAAGCAAAAATGTATCAGAATGTAGTACCCAAGCTACCTGAAATGTAAGTTAGGTAGATAGGTTGGCACCTGAAAGGTTATTCAATAATTCTTTGCTTACTTACATTTTTTCATAATAAATATATTATGTACCTATCTAAAGTAGGTACAATTTTCAGACACAGGCAAAAAGTTTTACAATTCAGTGCTAGTAAGTAATTTAATGCTGCTATTACGGCGCGCTAGTAAACAACTATTATGTTTACTGGCGCTAACTGAACTAACGTACTTTTTTTTTTTTGACAGGTCACTGCTGAACTTAGGACTGCCAGGCTAATTTAGTCCGATTTTGTAAAATTTAGTACACCGTTAAATATCTTCTACTACCTAATGAAGTAAGTTTTTTCGCGATATCTTCCTATTGCGAAAAATCAAATCCGTACATAAACTCCAGAGAACCATTAGTTCGTAGTTAGATTTTGAACACAGTACTTCAGGATTGTAAGGTTAAACTTATATATGGTTGCCTGCCGTCTTCGCCCATGGTTATATGCCTATTCTTTCGTTACTACCGCTACACTGGCTTTCACTGGCGTAATTTACTTTATTGCATACTTTGAAAGGGGACGCACAGTTTTTGAAAACAACTCCTCACGCTATGTTCCCCTATCTTAGCCCCGATATCCAACGCAGACAGGAAGTGGAGCACCTTTAAAACAGCCACACAAGACAAGATTGCTTTTGTATACGACACGGTGCGGTGTCACTCGAACTTTAATTTTATTCCCCTTTATCGAATAGCTCAGATTAGTTTGGCAAAGGCTTTTGTCGTTGTCAATGTAGAATGGTTTGAAAATTGAATGAATAATTTTTTTTTTTATCGACATCCAAATAGGAGGAGGGAGGTACTATGCTCGTCTATATGTTTTTTATTTTATAAAAAAATGAAATATATTTTGTCAATTCTGAGTTTCTATTTTGTGTGGAACAGCTGATAATTTTTTCACGAATTCCGGTTAGTCCCTTAAAAATTGTTCATAATGATGGCCTTAAGAGCAAACAGATAATCATAACCTCCGATATAAATGGTTTGATTTAGATGAAGTTTTTTTAAGGAAAGTAGTGTGATTAAGATGTTTTTAGTCTATATTTTAATAATATCAATTATTCGAGTCATTTAATCAATCCTACTTGTAATTTAGTTAAAAATTTATAATTTACATTGTAATTATACGACAAGAGTGCGGCCAGTTTATAAATAATAACTATTCGGTTAAGTTGGCAACATTTCGGCGTCCATTATGATTTTACTACTTCATAAACTAGGACCTGAACTGTATTGAACTTTGTTGCCAAATTGTAACTAGTTGGCAGAGCAACTAAAATGGATCGATGGTCATTCAGTTAATGGTGAAAATATCCAGTGTTGTAAACTTGTAGCCATATCCGGGAGTTTGTTATAAACTACATCGCAACGGGTACTTATCGTTCGTACTGCTTGCTTTCCTATCATTATTGGTAGCTTAATGGCTTTTCAACCGGACCCAGCTGTCTTCCTTACACATTTATAATTTTGAGTTTGAGGCATAGAATTTCTAAAAGCTCAATTGAGCATTAATCAATCCATAACACGTATTTTTATTAATTTCTTTTTGCTGACTTCCAAAAAATTCTGTATGTTCGTCGATACTTTCGCCAATTGTGAACCGCTTTAAAAACTTTTTTCTTCGAAATAGGTATCTTCTAGGTAAGCGTGTTACATTCTAGACCGTATATCTGCTTAACATATACGAAGCAAAAAAAGGTTTTTTTATACTCCCGAGGTGGTGCCATTTAAAATTTATCAAAATCGGCCGAGCCGTTTTTGCAAACTTATTGAACTATGTACGTGGTAGAAGTTGGTGGTGCCATTTTATGCGAAAAATAAATAATTATTTTATCTACTATGTCAAATTAAGATATTTAAAAAGAAATAACACTCAAAATTTATGTTATTGTATGATATACAAATGTTTCAAATAGTTTTTGTTAATTCAGGTTTTGTGATTTTTTTTTTTATTTATGTGGAATTGCGCGAGTGAGATGGAAAATGTTCGTGTAATATCCCCTTAAATAAGCTTACTGCAGGGCACACGGTTTAATAATAAGCGCCCTTACATAAGCAAACAATAAAAAATGAATTCAGGGAATTGGCTGGGCTGTCAACGTACCTCCACCACCTTCCACCGTTATAAGTATCTTAAGTTGACTAAAGAAGCCTATCTAACAGCGGTGCCTACAATATAGCTATCTCTCAAATCATAATATCACTTTAAAATAGCTAACTCTGCCAATTAAAATAGATAACGTATTATATCTAGTGCGACTAAGTGAAAACATCGTGTTGCCAATATGCTATTACCACTGAACACGTCCTATCAAAATAAGCCATGAATGCCAAATGTGAACACCTCCAGACTCAAAGCAGATAATCCCACGTCTACAAGTTGATATAACTATTGAACGTGAAATAACATTAGCATTATGTACTTAGAATTATAGATATTACCTATACCTATTCTTCAGAGTTATTCAAAAAGAGTTTACTAAGGCGAAAAGGAGTGATTCAGACCGTAATTATGAGTAATTTTTATTGTAAGGCTCAACAAATAAATTCAGATATTTTACAGTTGTACCTGTATCAGCCTTTTTAATAGTCCACTGCAGGACGTGCCTACCCACGAAGGGTGATTGGGCCATATCCACTACGCAGGCCCAGTGCGGGTTGGTGGATTCACATACGCCATCGAATTTCTTCTACAGACGTATGCAGGTTGCCTCACGATGTTTTCCTTCACCGAAAAGCCAGTGGTGTGAAATTCCGAACATAAGTTCCAAAGAAACTCATTGGTAAGGGACCGGGATTGAAACCACGACCTCAAGAATGACAGGCCAGCGTTACAACCACTAGACCACCTCGGCTTATTTTTACTTATTATTTTCTTATTTACTTTTATTTTTGGCTTATTATTTTACAGTTATTAATATATATTTCAATATGCTGTTTTGTATGGGATAATTAACTTTTTCTCTCGAATTCTGATTTAGATTAGGACGTCCTACGAGGTAGACAAATAATCTCATTAAGACCAGCAGGATTGCGCTGGATGTAACATGCACTCAACTAGCCTTACTGGAAGAGGCCTATGTTTAGCAGTGTTCTATGGCTTAGAAAAGAAATAAAAATCTTACGGTGAAGTTTTTTTGCTAATATAATCTCGATCATACTGCTTATCTTTTTCCTTTGTAACCTTTATCAAAACGCTTTTTTGCAAAAGAAAAAATGGTGTACAATATTATTATTATCTCGTGCTGGTGTTTATTTGGCTCAACGTATAAGCATTGCCATTCAGCGTGGAAATGCTGCCAGCATGCTGAGCACGCTGCCAACAGGCAGTGGGCTTGAGCATTTGGATTATTTTTAGACCTTTAAGGGTATTTGGATGATCCAATTGCTTTTTCACGTTGTAGTAGAAAATGTAGTTCTAGCGTATGTTACGTATTGTTGTATTATTGTTTAATAAAGGCTTACTTGTCAATAAAAAGTGTATCTCAAATACAATCCTTATATGATAAAATATTTATCAGCTCAAAATAAACCTTTCAAAATTAAGCCCAATACTTATACGTATTATATACAGGTACAGCTACGACATCGTAGACACTTCTACAAAAACCGTAGCTACAATCGTAGCTCCAACGCCCACTACGCCTTAAATAAACATAACTAGCTACCCACCGACATTCCATCCCATCATAATACGAAATCTCATAACCTAAAGACGTAACATAAAGGACGTTGCTGTCACGAATCGAATTTAAGGTTCCTCAATTCGCGCTTATAGTCGTAAACTGCATAAATAAATTGGATATACGAGGAAAACTGTGCCGCTCCTGATCTTTATTGTGTTTATAAAAACAATTTGAACAATAAATTTGATTTACTGGAATATGAATCATATTTTTCGGTATTAAGTGTGATAGTGAGCGTATGGGTAAAGTTGGAAAAGCAAGGTGCCTATGACATGTTCTTTGTGAAAATACCCTTTCTTTGTCTAGACCGCTGTTGTTTGTTAACTGGGAGCTTATTAACTGGATGACATGCTAGTTCATAATTAAAAGCTGTTTTTATGTGTCCGGGGTGTGACAGGGATAACAAGAAAAATGAAAAAAGTAACAGACTATACTATAACACATTTTTCATACATTTTCTTTTCGTTTTATAAGAACTTGCCTACGTTTTAAAGCGGTGGGCCTATCAGTTTACCACATAGGTACAATGGTAACATATTGACTAGATAATATTTGGGATTATTTAGTTCTCGGTGTTTTTTATTAGGGGTGAATTAGAAGTGTCTTCAAAAAGGGGAGCAGAGTTGCTGCTATTTATCAGCTGATTTTGATAAATTAATATTTGGCAAAATCGTATAACATCCAAATCGTAACAAGATAACATATTCGTATGAACCAAATAAGAAGTTTATGAAGATTCATTTAAAGAGCTGTGCTGCAAAATTCAACCTTAAGAGTTTTGAAATTGAGAATATTACTGCAAATAAGAATTGTCCATTTTACGAACATTAATAATGATACAAATGTAAACACGAGGTCTTCTGTTAGGAGAACTACTAACCTTGCATCTGATTCACTTTTTTTTTGACCTACTGTAAGAAAACAACAGTACTTCATATCCAATCAAAGTACAGATTCAAAACCATTCTAATATACCTAACTAGCTGCCCATCCTGGCTCCACCCGGATACAAATGAATTATATATAGCTATAAACCTTTTGGAAGAAATGTTCTAAACGATAGTGAAAACCGCATTGAAAAATGTAGTGCAGTTTGAAAAATATAGCGGATACACAGACAGACACACAGAAATAACGGTTTTGCTTTGTACCATGTAATAATAACGGAATGATTTTTTTGTAACAAAATGTGATAATTAAAATTTACAACGTATTTGCTCGTAAACTGGCTGTAATTACACCAATTTCAATATCGTAATGTATGTATTTCATTACGCACTTGTGCTTTATTGTAATGTAAAAAGCACGCCGCCACCGACTGCAGAACTCTGTGGTCTCGTTTCTCCTACTTTCACTTAAGAGAGTGAGAGACATTACGGCACTTGTGCGGTAACGTAATGTAAAACGCACGATGCTTCGACTGATGCACGACTTTCACTTTTCACGATGCTACTTTCACTCAAAGTCAGAGTTTTATTATTTTCCTCCCAAATATGTTATAAAACGTCGTATTACATACGTGCGCTTTAAAAATTACAGCCTCTGCTTCCTTATAGCAATAATTTTGCAATATCGCCTCGGCTGTAATTTTCAACTTACCGCACTTATACTCGTATCATAATATACTATTGTGCAACATTTTTTTAGATTAACATTATGTGTCTGTTTACATTTACATCATCATAAATCTTCAGTTTCCCGGCTCGGAAGCTTATAAAAAAGAAAATAATTAGCTCTTTGAAATGGTAAAATCACGGCTGTAGCATAATGGGACTTTTAATCAGTGTTCTATTGTTCTCACGTTCTCATGATTCTTTCAGTTCATTATCTTTAATCAAATAAATGTGATGAAATGTAACATTTTAAGGGAGCTTTATTGCAAGAATTGGGGAAGTTATTGTAAGTATTTTTTTAATTGTACGGTACTTTTAAATGGTCTAGAGTGAACATAGGCTTGTCCACAAAGGGTGATTGGTGCGGCATTGTGGATTCACATACGCTTTCTAATTTCTTCTACAGGCGTATGCAACCTGCGACGCGATGATTTCTTTCACCAAAAAGCCAGTCCTGCAAAATTATACATACTCGTAAGTTGCAAAGAACTCATTGATACGGAACGAAGACTTGCGATTTTTAGGCCAGTGTTACTACCCTTTGGCCACCACGACTTCGTTATGGTCATTGGTGTGATTAATATGGCAAAGCAAGTTTATATCTATACTAGAGACCTGCTCCGGCTTTGCACAGGTTTGTTTTACAAATAAACCTTCCTCTTGAATCACTCTATCTATTTAAAAAAAACCGCATCAAACAAAATCCGTTGTGTAGTTTTAAAGATATAAGCATACATTGGGACATGGGGACTTGGGAACAGCGGAAGCGACTTTGTTTTATACTATGTAGTGATGATGCACAGTAAATTAAGTTTTTTAATTATTAACACATTGTTCGCATTAAGTCAAGCAGATGGTGTTTACTTGTAAATGTAGACCATGTATAATTAAACAATTAATTAGGTTTCATAAAAAAAAGTCAAAATAGCGGTAGTTTTCGATAAACACATACTTCGCCTCGTAATCATAATTTACTCGGAAATAATTTACTTAGCCAACTCGGCCACATTACCCTTACTGACTCTAATATTAATAGCATTCATTTCTACACAATCGCAACCGGTACTGCTCAGATCATTACCAGCATAATGTTACATGTGACCGTACTTAACCATTCAACCGTTCACATTACTAAATCACATAGAAACCCCTAACTTTAAGCACTTAACTACTCTCTAATACGACACTATCGCATTTACCAAAATATCGACAACCATTGTCGGCTCTACAAGACTGTACCATCTATTTTGCAAAGCAAGAGATCAATGGTTACCAAACAGTTGGAAGTAGTCTTTTCGTGTATGGTTAAGGGAAATTTCAAGACGCGGTTTGTTATTAGGAATGAGGGGCATATTAACTCGAATTCCTTTCAGATTGGCTCGGGCCGACCCACGTCAGATTGGACACTGTCATTACACGTTGGATAATTTCGAATTGTCTTGTGTTATTCGGCGGAAGATAGAGTTTGGAATACAATAGGTATATCATTAAATCGATTGGTTATTTGTGTTGTCTAGTAATTACTGGGCCTTATTAGTAAGCTGAAGGTAACAAAAGTAAGTTCAAATAGGCCGTAAGCTTATCTTGGTATTAATTTTTAAGCGCGTGAAGGTCACTGACAAAGCTAAAAGGTGAAATCGACTGAAACAAGTTAGCGTGTCATCCGAGCTACGACTGCACTCAGTTGTAAATGTCACTTGAAGTCAGCCATCCGAAAATTGCCCGTGTTGAACGTTGCTTTATTTCGGTGATCACTAAGAAATATTTAGGCAAACTAAGCCATGAGCGCTGCTTAAATGAAAATATAATTATATCTACAGGTTCTATTGTAAGGTTGTATTAGTATCCAAGCTGAAACTATAATAACCTATCGAGCTATGCCGTAAGTCAACTATTATATAAAAAATGTTGCTTGTTAAACGTGACTTTCATAATTAATGTCCTATGTGATCCGTGAATTTCCTAGGACAGTGGCTACAGTTGGATACATCAGCCATGTGAGGACTCATCAGTAACCATACTCAGATACGGAAAATAGTCACCGCAGCCGAAATCCGCGTGGAAGACATCATCATCATCAAGGGATCCATATCGAAATTTCTCTGGGATTCAAAGGTACGCTCGGTGTGAGAGCAACTTTGCCAAATATGAATATTGGGACATTGAAATATTGAAGTGTCTGCAAAAGCAGCCAAAAACCTTTAATAGATTTGTTTGCGATAAAATTTAAGTGATTACAAAAATTTACTGGTAAATTCAGTTCAGTTGGCACGAGATCGGGTTTTAGGTAGGTATATTAAGTAAATGGAATTAAGTAGAGTTAGCAAATCGGAAGTAGAATTTATCAAAGGTGGATTTAAATTATTTAGTGCAAGTAGTCTATTGTTTTTTTTTTTTAATTGTACTACTTTATTCTTGCTTTTGTCTGCCCTCCGGTACCCACTTGACGATCTTGACACTTTCCGGGAAGGTTGGCGGGATTTGGCTACAGAACGCGATAAATGGAAGAAAGTGGGGGAGACCTTTGCCCAGAAGTGGGACAGCATAGGTTGAGAAAAAAAAATTTTTTTTCATTCAAATGTTGTTCAATCAAATAAAGTAGAGGATTCGAAGAGTCAGAAGGTTAGGTACATTTTGCCCAAATAATATCGGCCACCAATTTGCCGTTTTCTTAAATTTGCCGAACCAAGTCCCAGGTTTCACGACAGGTCGCATTTTTCGGTGAATCTCGACGAATCTTGGTACATACACAGGTTCGATTAAATAATGCAATTTTTTTGTCGTCGACAATTTTTGATTGGGTATTTCCTTCAAAAGAGGGGATTTTTTTTGTCGCACTAATCATCAGCCAATTCCGATAATATTTGACAAGATAGTTCAGTATCAAAATTTAGCAAGCTTTGCGAGTATGAATAAATAATGGGTCAATAGCGAGTCGAGATAGGTATAGGTTTGCCGCGAGGTCTACTGTTCGTAAAACTACTAGTTTAATTCATTCATTAGTATTTCTATCAACAACGCATTACTAATATCCCGGAAACTAGTTCTATGGCGAAATGCGTGACAAAACGTTATTTAACAAAAACAACGATTTCCAAGGAAAAACATTCGCGCTGATGCACGATGTTACGTGGATAAATAGATTCTATTAGTCAACTTTCCATTTGCCCAAAAACTGGGGCAAAGTAGACAAAGTTCGAATAGGCTGAGTAGTTAACCCTGGTGTCAGAGATTATATTTACATTAACTAGGCAGTTTAGTTATTACGTATTATTACAAGTTATTATTTCTAATGATCAGTTATTATTCATAATAACGAATTAATCACCCTGAATCTTCGAGCCCTGACTGTAACAAATAATACCACCTACGGACACCCATCCAAAGATAGACTACACTGAACATTGCTTAACTTTGGTGATCTCAGTCTAACTAGCGTAGCGTAACGTGACGAAACGTAGCGCTCATAGCTTAGTTTGAATAGGTGTTCGTTAGCGATCATCGAAGTTAAGCAACGTTCAGCACGGTCAGTCTTCAGATGGGTGACCGCGGGTGGAATTTACAAATTTCGAATAAAATACAAATCAGGCCGCGGTTGTTTTAAGCGTTTAGCCATGTCAGAGGACTTCAGGCGGCTTATAAAATCTTTCATCAGGGCTAGCCACCCTGGCCTATATATACGAACTTACTAGTCAAACTAATTAAAGTCACTAACACGGACTTTAGCGGATTTCACCTACCAGTTTTCTTAAATTAATTGCGATGTTATTTTTTTCTAACACTCTTCTCGACTTTTCTAATAGAGATACCTAATGGCTTAAATTATTATGCTTCCAACGATTCAATGAATTATTTTCTCAAACAATAGTCTAAATAGTATTGTTTAATAAGTAAAATTAAGAGACTGAGAACATTCATATTAGGATCTTGATTATTTTCATAATCAGCTGTTACGACTTCCACTGCTGGACATAGGATTTCCACTATGAATAGGTATTTTAGGATGACCCATAACCCGCTAATGTAAGATACTTTGAGGATAATTAGATTCTATTAGTCAAGTTTCAATTTTCCCAAAACTAGGGCAAAGTAGATCACTGACATGAACTTCAGTAGAATGGGTTCTTTCCCTAACTTCCTTGCCAACTATGTTAATTACTTTTTTAATAAGAAGCACTCTTCGCGGCTCGAACAGGAAACTTGGTAATAGTTGAATGATATACTTAAATGTAGATGACGGGAAATTCGCTTAACTTGAAGATGTGGAATCTTTTGGCGATACTGCGGCAATTTGGCTTCATGATTCATAACTGGCTGTCTGACGTTCAGTACTGGTTAGTTCCGAGTGGTGGATGACGATGTGTCTTGTGCTCCGAAACACTCCGTCATTATGGCGAGAGCGCAAGCTCCGTTATGGAGCCCGAGTCTGGGCTAGCGCTGTTGAGTGCCGCGAAGGAGTGCGAAAAATGTAGGAACGTCCTAAACTTGCCATGACAGGTTATTTCTGGCACTTAGACGGCTGCTACTTACCGCAGCCCGCTCACTTAGTTTTTATCCTATCCTACGGGAACTGTTAAAGTTTTTGCGATAAAAAGTGGCCCATGTCTCTTTTCGTCTTTCAAACTATATTCATGAAATAAGCCAAGGCAAGTTGCTCCGTTGCTGAGAAAAATTTATTGTTAAGTCCTAAGGGAACCACATTTTTTTCGGGATGGAAAGTATCCTATGTCACTTTCCGTCTTCCAAACTATGCCCACCCCAAATATCAAGTCAATCCGTTGCTCCATTGCTGAGAAACAGTTATTGTCCTATCCCATGGGAATCACGAATTTACTCGAGATAAAGTATCCTGTAATCACTTTCTGTCTTTTAAACCATAGGTATCCATACCAAATATCAGGTCAATCTTTTGCTCCGTTGCTGCGTCAAAGAGGAACAAACCAACAAACTTTTCGGATTGATAATATTAAAGTATGATGATTCTGTACCATTGAGGTAGAATAAAGAAACATGTTAAACCTCTAATGATAGAAGATTTAAAAATATTTTTAATGTCAGACAAAATGACGGCCTGGTAATTAACGTCATAGTAACATGTAGCATGCAGAAGGAAAATAACATTTTATCCAATTTTAATGTCAGTTGTCATTTTCAATCCATACTTTATTTCCTCTTCAAGGGGATATAATGGTGGAAAAACAATTTGTCCCCTTGCCATGCTACTTGTGATTTATAAAAGTCTGCAGACAATGTCACCTGTCATCTAATTACGTTTGGCTGTGACGTTTTTTAGGCCATATTAGCGTCATAGAGGAATTAATCACTTAGCGTCTTTGTGATAGTGGCGACAGTTTCTCTTTCGATGGTTTTTGTCCTGTCCTACAGGAACTGTGCAATTTTTCGGGATAAAAAGTATCCTAAAGCTCCTTCCGCCTTTTAAACTATGTCCATGCCAAAAATCAAGTCAATCCGTTGCTCCGTTGGTGCGTGAAAGAGTAACAAACCAACAAACTTTTCGGATTTATAATATTAGTAAGGATTATCACACAAAAACGACAATCGGACGTCAAATAAAGCAAAATCCACACGAAAATCGCCCGCGGGCCAAAAATTCCATTCCCAATAAAAATATGGCCCAAATTCGAAACAAAAAATACACTCTCACTTAAATTAAGTACGCTATTACGCGTGTACAATATCTATACATGAATTTGCTTTCAATTTGCCGAAATCATTGATCTATAGTTTTGTAGAGACACGGCCAGATTTTTAAGGAATTGCGATTGTACCGCTATTATTGGACTGAGCAGATAATGTGGTGGTGTGGTTATCAGGGATTGAATGCGGTTACGATATGATTGAGTAGTAATGTAGCGTTTTCTAATATCATAGCGTACCGTAATTCGTAACTGATACGAGCGAGGTCGGTTAAGGATAACCATAATAATCGGTAATCTTGGTACCGAGAACAAAATGTTCTATAGACCGTTTTATAAACTGATTTTTTCGGTATCGATTTGTGGCGGGAAAAAAACCCTGTTGAAAGGGTAAAAAGAACAAAACAGTGCAGATTAAAAACATTAGGTACCTAAAACCATTCTAAGGCTGAAATAAGTAAATTACTTCAAGTTTGTAAACAGTTAACGTACGTAAGTAAATGTTGTCCACATTCACGCTGTTAATAAAATATATTATAGCGTCTTTTCGGTTATTCAGACCCTGGTTGTAATACGGCTTAGGTAATTAGCAACAACGAAAACATATAAACACATTACGGATATAATTTTATTGAATGACACATTTAAGACAATAGCAAGATTAGATCAGTAAAGCATTGTTAGTGCTGAAATCAACTGTTGTGAAAGCAATGATAGAAATTAAATTAATTATATTGTTACATGTAGCAAATATGTTAGTAAGTAAGACATCACAATGACTGCCTCGGTGGCTCAGTGGTAGTAGTGAACCTGACTTCTGGGTCAAAGAGGTGTGGGTTCGATCCCCACCCAGGGCAAACATTTGTGTGATGAACATAGGTGTTTGCTCTGTGTCTGGGTGTTATTTAGGTACTATCTATATAAGTAAGTATTTAAAAATAGGTGTATGTAGTATATAAGTCTCTGGCAGCCATATCACAAGCTATGCTTAGTTTGGGGTCAAACACCGTGTGTAAGATGTCCCCTAATATTTATTTAATTATTTAATGTAAATTAAAAAAAAAGTCACGACATGCCTGTTACGTTTAATGCTATTTAAGGCCAATAAATATTTTTTGTTCTTATTCTTATTCAAATCAACTGGAATCACTGTTATCTATATATAGCCAATGAATATATAGCGTCTTTTCGGTTATTCAGTCCCTGGTAGAACACGGTGTAATACGCAACAATGGCACGCATTAGGGCTGTGCGATGAGCCGCAACGGTCCTGGGACCGCTTGATTTCCCCGAAGGCGGGATTCGTCCGAATCTTACCCTTCTCTGTAACCTGATAGGTGGCCATACTTTTGGGCAGATTAGAAATATTAATCTAGATTAAAGTTGGATTAAGCTCGCTATTAAGAGGCTGAATTAGAAATTGATACAAAAAAATCATAACGGAAGAATATGATAAATCTACATTGACTTGTAAATTATAAAATTTATTCATTAAAACAAAACTTTAGTGATAATACCGTTAAAGATTTAAAGAATCTACTGGAATACTATGCAGTGGCATAGCTAATTTTGTCCTGAAGCTAGATGGATTTGCTATTATTTATCATATCATTTCTATAGCAATACGACGTTGTGGTCAAACATCAAGTCAAGTCAAGTTAAAAATAACTGATCTTTATGTATCGTCACAAAATAAATAATTATAAAAATATAACATTTTAAAAATACAAACTTTTGAGATCCTGGATATCATGTAGCAGCCGAGTGCTAGCCAAGACAAGTAAAACGAGCCCAAACGCGACGGGTCTATCTTATTTAGTACAGGAGTTCCTATGGCCACCTTCGGACACCATCATCAGATCAGCTCCATGGTATCATATTATTGCATTGTCACGCGATATACATATGAGTGAAAAAATTCATCTCAATTGGAAACCGGGAAGTTGATCAAATTTAACTTGTAAGATTCCACCCGAACTTACATACTTACATAGGTACTCGGACATCTATTGCAGGTTACTTAAATAAAAGCTTGTAAAAATACCCATCTACGCAACTTTTCAGCATATCATGGTCAGTGAAATTCGATAATCCTTATTCATATTATGAGTAGTTATGTTATAACATGATACGCCTTTTTCCTCTTCCACGGGATATGTCCGTTTGCTGGTCCGAGAGGGATCGTTTTCCGGCACAATTTTACCCGTTACTTTGATTTTCTTTGCTTTAATCCATTGGGTGTTATTGTGCATCCGGATGATGTGAAAGTTTTGGCTTTGTTGTATCTTGTAAGTATACTAAAGAGTTGTATATATTTTACAGCATTATTTTATTCTAATAATATTTGATTGTTCTCGACCGCATGTGTTTTGGGAGTATTTAGGTATTTAAATTGTTTTTACCGATTTTGACCCGAACCCTGTTTTCATTTCCCACAGGGGTCTACATGGATTGACACAAAAACACAAGGACACGCTAAGTGCAAGTACTTTCTAACCAATTTTATTTACAGGCCAATCTTTTACTGAGTGTGAGAAATTTTCTACTAGTACCTTTGCTTAACAGCAAATGATTCACTGCTGACATGACAACAATGATTACTGGACTAAAAAAAATTACAATAATGAAGTGAAAAGTACAAAAAAACAGGTCATTGTTGCCTGGAAGAAATCGCCATGGGTGATAAGGCCGCCAGTTTATAATCATATTTAGTCCTAAATATGTAGGTACATTGTGTTTATTTTTTGTTATAAATAAAGAGTTTTGTTTGTTTCTTTAGGTCTCAGACGAAAATCATGATTCAATCAAATCATTTTAACTAAAACTTTCAAATCAAACCTGCACCCTAGCAACAAAAAATATATTATTTATATTAAGAGACGTAGAGTATGGAAATTTAATAGGTAATTATTTTTGCCATCGTGAACAAAATTCGAAAGTTTCGCTCGAATTGTTTACATTATTGTTGATTGTTCAAAAACGGCTCAGGTGATTTCTCTAAAATTTTAATGGGCCCACCTCGCGAATATACCTTTCGAACTAAAAATATTTTTTCGGTTCGGTTCACAATTGGCGAAATTATCGATGAATAAAAAAATATGTCCATACAGACGAACATAGAACCTCCTCCTATTTGGAAGTCAGTTAAAAACTAAAAAAATGTATTATGTACGAACTACTAATACAAACTAAATTAACTACTACTAAATAATGAATGGAACTCTAAACATTTGAATGTTTAATAAATAGCCTTGAAAATGTTACCTACATAATTATTGGTAACATTTTCAAGGCTTTTTGTAAATTGCTTCAAATCAACATGTTTAATCTACGGCTAAACTATCGATAAATATTAGATCGTCTAGACTCCAACCTTCAGTATTCGTCGTAAAATCTTTTGAATAATTTCAAACATAATTTGAAAACATTTCAGGCCGATTAGGGCATAAAGTTTGTGCAATAAGAGAACCGTCGTAGGTGAGGTCGCCTATGTTCCATTTTACAAATTTTGTTACGTTGACAAAACTGCACTATCATTGCTAGTACAACCAAAAGTGTTTGATACTTGGTAGACACCAATTCGGTTTTCATCAGTAAACTCGCGTCTACCAAGTAGTCGGTACCTTGGCTGCTGAATAAAATCTTATTGTTAGTTCACCGTAACACCACGACGGTTATCTTTTAGCACAAAATCTATTAGTGAAACTACAGTTTCGGCGCAGTACCTACCGTCATAGAGAAAAATATTTTTTTTTTCATAAATTCTCTACGAACGTATTTGCACTATCCCATAGGGGAGGCCTATGTGCAGCAGTGGACTTCTTATTGCTGATGCATGGATGGATGGGTATCTGCACTTCTTAGTGCCAGTGACGACACAGTGCTCACCGTGTCAGTTCCGACACCAGCAATTAACGGCACCACAGAGATGCCAGAAGGATAATGCTGTTGTCACGAGATACAATTTTCAACTTCAAAAAATCACGAAAAACTGGAAAACTTTGTTTAGCTGCTGTCAACACTGTCAAATATGTATTGGACTTTGACGTGCTGCCTAAAAATCCGACATTATCCACCGGAATCGAGATATTTTTCATGTCTCTTTCTAACTCTTGCCATATTAAATCGAAGCATCTCTTTCAGACTTTCTCGATCGACCACATTATCTCTCTGGTATCTCTGTGACTGGCACTGATAAGTGGAGATGCGTTCACAGATGATATCTTCTTCTTCTTTTCAGCCGTAGGACGTCCACTGAAATGAAATGAAATATCTTTATTCGACACAAGTACAAATAAATAAAAAACTTATAAAATAGTGAAAAAACAAAAGTGTCGAAAGGGACTCACCTCAGCTATAAAATGCTGAGTGCTGGGAGGACCCAACACTCAACGCTGGTATTCTGGTGAGCCATATCAACATATTAAATAGACAAAAAACAACGAAACCGTGACAAAGCGCTTAGATATCAAAAAACATCCACAGAAAATGCACAACAGCAAAAAACAAAAAGTAACAATAATATTTAAATCATTATAAATAAACTACACATATTGGTGACATATTAATAAATATACACAAACATTCTTAAACTTAATAAAACCGTATATCATACAAGAAAAACAAAAAATGTTGCTCGCAACGAAAAAGAAAAATAAAAAACATAAATAAAAAACACTAATTTAAAAATTGTACAAAAAGCAATTCTTATCACACATGAGACACCGGCAGACAACGAGACAAAGACGGACAAAGTCAGATGAAGGACTGATCGTACACTATCAACCCGTGCACTGCTGGACAAAGGCCTCCCCTAACGATTTCCAATAAGACCGGTTGGTAGCGGCTTGCATCCAGCGCGATCCTGTTGTCTTGATGAGGTCACCCGTCCACCTTGTGGGTAGACGTCTTACGCTGCGCTTGCCGGTACGTGGTCTCCACTCAAAAACTTTACGACCCCATTGGTAATCAGTCCTCCGTGATATGTGCCCTACCCATTGCCATTTCAACTTGCCAATCCGCTGGGCTATGTCGGTAACTTTGGTTCGTCTACGGATCTCCTCATTCTTGATTCGATCTCGCAGAGAGACTCCGAGCATAGCCCTCTCCATAGCTCGTTGGGCTACTTGGAGCTTACTAATAAGGCCCATAGTGAGAGACCAAGTTTCTGTGCCTTAAGTCATCACATAGAATGTATGAAAGAATCATTTACATTGTGGCAGTACTGTGCCAGTTCTGAGTCAGAACAGAGTGTCAAGTGGGAGTTTTCCAAATCAAATCGAATTACTTTTACGTCGCGTTGACCGAGAGCGCCGAGCACACACGCGAGCACATTGACACACACACTTGACTATGCAAATCACAGACGTTGCCGCGCTTGTGTTCGATCAGTTTGGCGCTCGTTGTATTACCGTAAATAAAACTCACACTGACCTATTCAGTTTTCCGTACGTGACACAAGATGGCGCTGTGCAATTTCCATAGAAATCATATCAAACGTTAACGCAATCGAGCAGGTTTCGAACATTGTTAAAATCTACCACTCGGCCCTCTGAATCGGAACCGCGGCTTCACTGATATGTGTAAATCGGCCTTTAGAGTAATTTAAAAACATTACTTACGCCTAAAATATCGTCGGCTAAAAGTGTTAAGATGCTAACTCCATTTTCAACCATATTGAGATTTTGATACCATTAGAAAGAAAAAAAAAACCTATATGACGGTAAAAAATGTTAAATACGACTGAATCGTCGAAAATCATAAAATCCAACGCAAACATAACTGCTATCTCCACTGTTTAAAATTGCCCACGTAAAATCTGACAACTCCGCCATTTTGTTTGAGAGTTCAAGCCGAAACAGAGTGTTTGCAACATTTCATCGAAAAATAAATGGTTTTTGACGTATCACAGTATTTCTGCATTGATTTGCTTCAAAGGTACTAAATGATGTTATTTTACAATTGCTTTTCAATTAATTACCTACGCTTGCGGCTGAGAAATGTCACTATTTATTATGATTGCCTAGTTTGTGATGTTGATGAGTTTGGGGCTTTCCCTCTCTCCTCTTCCACTTTCCGGTAATTTAATGGTATGCCATTTTTTTCAACCTAACCAACTTAAGTGGAACTCCGGGTTCTTAGACAAGGTTAAAAAAATCAGATATGTTTTGGTTGGTTTCCGGGTTTGGTTTTCCTACTTTGTTTCAGATGAGCAAAAACTACAACCCTGACAGTAGCCAAAATTGCTTTCGTAGAAAACGCATGGTTTAAATGTGTAATAAAACCCTGCCTTATTTTGATAACCTTTCCACATCAATGGCTTTAAGTTTGGATTCCCAAGCTGCTGACGACTGCATCGAATCTTTTGAACCTCACAGCTTACCTTCCGCTTCAGATTTTAACTTTTACTCATCAATGGCTTCAATTTGTGAAACCCAAGCTACCGAAGACTGCATCGAATCTTTTCAACCTCACAGCTTACCTTCCGCTTCAGATTTTAACCTTTTCTCATCAACGGTTTCAATTTGAGAAACCCAAGCTGCCGACGACGACTGTTTCAAATCTTTTGAACCTCACAGCTTACCATCCGCTTCAGATTTTAACCTTTTTTCATCAGTAGCTTAAATTTGTAAAACCCAAGTTGCCGACGACGACTGCATCAAATCTTTCGAACCTCACAGCATACCTTCCGCTTCAGATTCTATAGACCCAAACTCTAATATTTTTAACAAATGATAATGACAGTGACGTTCAAATGGTTGAAAACAATGATAATACCCAATGAGACATCAATAGCTTACCTGTATTTCTTACATTATCTTCTGTCCTGTCGGAAACGGAAACTGCAACATGCTCTTTTAAATCGCATAATATTTTGCCTTCTACGTCTACGATCAGAGTTCTATCGCCTGTTAAATACATTGAGCAAGAAAAATTAGGTCTCGAAGAAGATAAGAACGATATCTTTTCAATAAGGTATTGAACAATCAGGTCCCGAAGACGATTACTGGTAATTTCTCTTCGAATCGTCCATCAAACCAGCAAGTAGTAAACTTGGATGAAAGCCAAATATCTGACACAGAAATGACTGGTTTTTTACAAGATTTAATGCATATCAATCGCAATAAATGGTTTACAGTCAAAAAGAGAATTCAAAGAAAACCTGGATCAAAATACTATGGAAGGATAAAAAAGATTCTAAGTGAAAAAGAAAAAGGACCAAGAAGTCTGAAGGAGCGATGCAAATGTAAGGGGTCAAAAATTATGCTATGTAATGAAATAGAAGATGAAACCAGAAAAGGAATATTTTATAAATTTTGGAAGAAGCTAAACTGGGGTGAAAAGAAAATATATATTGACGAACACGTTCGAAGCATACAAATAAAACGTCCAAATAGGAAAAATAACAATGTATCCAGGAGGACGCAATCTTTGCTCTAAATATTAAAAATTGCTGTCAATACTTCTAACTCCATTTTTTTTTTACGATATTTTAATGATACCAAAATTAATTATTCTATTCGTAGTATAAATAAGTAAAATATAACTTTATTTACCAACGGGATTTTCAGTTTTGTATTAAACGTAATAGGATAAAAGTAATAACGTTTTAACCGTCTACTGAAAAATCGTGCTAATGGAGTTAGCATCTTAACACTTTTAGCCGACGATATCCTTTATTGCTGGGAAAATGTACACAAAGTACTTAACCGACGCTAAGCTGAAATTATTTTGTAATATTTTTACATAATCCCGTGTGTATTTGCATTCGTATGTCTGAAGCTTATCTTAATAAATTATGTTTCAAAATTAAGCTTAAACGTCTCACCGGGCAGAATATCAGTAGTAACATTGTATGTTAAAGTGTTTAAAAGTATGTTTTGGTGCATGGCGTCAGTCTATCGGTTATGGGTTTCACATGGGTAATTAATTACTATGACATTTTTGTAGTTTGCAATAGTGATTTATGAGTGTGAAATGTGTCTCTTTGTAGGTATATTATTAAACTAATCATCGTCAAACATAAGCATGTACCTAAACTGTATCACAGTAAGAATTAAGGAACTTACATGATTATCTAAGACGTTTATTATGTTTCGAAACACAAAAAAAAAACACACACAAATATTTATTTTTATTTGGCCCCATGCTGTATGCATTTTGATTCAATAGCTGATAAATCTTTTCAAATGCCTTTGCTAATAAATGGGGCTTTGTCGTCGCATACCAAAACTGCAAAAGAGGATAATTCTTGCAATTTTTAAACTTCGCTTCATTTATCTGTTACTTCTTTTTAAGTTTAATTTAATACATTATTAAATTTAGTCTTATAGATCCAAGACGTTTGGTTATGTTTCAAACTAATTGCATTCCAAATGACGATTATGTTGAAACAGATAACTCATTTGCCCCGATAGGCTAAGTTTCGAGATTTGTGTGATTCAATCAGATAATACAACCTCAGATGTGTCTGCGGGAGAGTTCACGGTTATTGCCTAGTTTTCATTGGCGTATGCCGTAGAAATCCCTATAGTTTAAATAGAATACCTGTAGATATATTTACTCTAGAGTTTATACAAGCCGAGGTGCCCTTGACATAAGAGTTTTCAAGTCGTCTAAATTCTAAATAACTCTGATATGGTTTATAATAAACGTAACATATTTGTGTTGACCAAATCAAACACCTTGGCCCTGTGGCCGTGTCGTGGCTGCTGGCCCTCTACAACTCGTGCCTCAACAGCATAAAGCTTCCTAAGGTCTGGAGGAAAGCAAAAGTAATAGCACTGCTCAAACCGGGGAAACCCCCTAAAGATCCAAAAAGCTACCGCCCTATATCTCTCCTCTGTCACACGTACAAGCTCTTTGAAAGACTTATTCTGAATCGCCTCACGCCAACAGTCGACCCTGAACTAATTCCCGAACAGGCCGGATTCCGACCCGGAAAATCCTGCGCAGGACAATCACTCCGACTCACGCAATACATCGAAAACGGATACGAATGCAACAAAATAACAGGTGTAGCTTTCGTAGATCTCACCGCTGCCTACGATACAGTAAACACTAAAAGGTTACTTTTGAAGGTCTATCACACTACCAAAGACGCCCATTTCACACAAGTCCTAGGTGAGATGTTACGCAACAGGCGCTTCCAAGTACACCTTGGTTCAAGCAAAAGCAGATGGCGCACCCAAAAAAAATGGCCTGCCCCAAGGCAGCGTGCTAGCACCGATCTTGTTTAATGTCTACACCAATGACCAACCTAACCCGCCTGACACAACAACATTTCTGTACGCCGATGACCTAGCTCTTGCCACTCAAACACTCACTTTTGAAGAGGCCGAAGAAAAGCTCGCCAACGCTCTAGAGTCCTTAAGCTCCTATTACGACCAGAACGCTCTGAGACCTAACCCATCCAAAACCCAGTCATGTGCATTTCATTTGCGTAATCGCCAAGCCAACCGAAAGTTAAACATTACATGGCGAGGTACTAATGTGTTACATTGCGAAAACCCTATCTACTTAGGTGTGACCTTAGACAGAACACTTACCTATAAAAAACACTGCCATAAAACATGCATGAAAATAGAATCTCGCAATAATATGCTGCAACGGCTGACTTCAACAACCTGGGGAGCCTCTCCACATGTTCTCAGGACCACCGGCCTGGCGCTCTGTTTCTCTGCTGGAGAGTACGCATGCCCAGTGTGGCATCGCTCCACTCATGCAAGAGAAGCAGGTATAGCTTTAAATGAGACATGCAGAATAATCACAGGTTGTCTAAAACCCACCCCGCTCAACAAGCTATTCCCACTCGCAGGTATCGCACCACCTGCTGCGCGGAGACACGTAGCTTGTGCTGCCGAAAAATTCTACCAGGAAACAGACCCCCGGCATTGCCTATACGCAGAATCTCCAAGCACTAGTCGCCTCAAAAGCCGCAAAAGCTTTATAAAATACACCACAGCCTTGGAAGGCCACCCTAGAGATTCTCGTCTCGCTGCATGGAAAAATCTTTATGACCCACCCCCAAACTACATTGTAGCAGCTGAAGAGCTCCCACCTGGCTATAAAGAGCCTTGGCCCACCTGGAAAACCCTAAACCGCCTTCGTTCCCAAGTGGGTAGAAGCCGAGACAATCTGGCAAAATGGGGATACACAGCAGCTCCAACGTCGAATGTCTCTGCGGCCTAAGACCGCAGACTATGTCACATCTGACCAACTGTGCAGCATGCCCTAAGTGCTGCACCACCCAGGACCTAAATGAGGCAACAGATAACGCCATTGAGGTGGCCAATTTTTGGTTAAAAGCCGGAATATAAAAAAAAATTTTTAGCACGCAAAATCGACTCGAAAAGAAGAAGAAGATAAACGTAACCAAAATAGAAATTGAGACGTTACGGCAATGATTTTTATGGTTCCGTTCCCAAAGGGTAAAAACGGGACCCTATTACTAAGACTCCGATGTCCGTCTGTCCGTCTGTCTGTCTTTTACCAGGCTGTATCTCATGAACCGTGATAGCTAGACAGCTGAAATTCTCACAGATGATGTATTTCTGTTGCCGCTATAACAACAAATACTAAAAATGTATATTTAAAGGGGGCTCCCATATAACAAACCTGATTTTTTAGCCGTTTTTCGCTAGATGTAATTTATAATGGTAACAGGTGGATGCTTGAAATTTTCACAGAATATTTAATTGTAATTTTGACTGCATAATTTTATTTTTCTCAATATTTGAATTTTGACTGTAATTTATTTTCTATTTTAATATTTACAATGTTTTGCTCGATATTAATGCATGTTGTCTTCACCTATAATTATTGTGACATTTAGTTGCTATTTTTATGTATAATTTTCTTTTGACAATGTATTGATGTACACAATGTTGGTGAACTGAAATAAATAAATAAATAAATTCACTTCAAAAATAAATAACAAAATTAAAATTTAATTAATATTTAAGGGGGGCTCCCCTAAAACAAACGTGATTTATTAGGAGTTTTTTTGCTCGCTATTAATAACGGCAAGAGAAATGGGACTAAGGGGGCTCCAACACGGGACCGGACGGAACCCTTCTTGCGTGAGTTCAACTCGCACTTGGCTGATTTTTATTTCTAATGTGATCGTGCCGAGATTTTAAACATAGTTGTTGGGCTATTTTGAGCTCGCTATTATGTGTAAATGCCGCAATATTAAGAGAATTAAGTTGCGACCATGGATATCACCGTATCAGGTACACAAATATATGTACGAATTTTTTTTTTTCTATAAAAGTTATTTTCATACTTTTCCAAGAACATTACACGGAAGAACATTACATTAAATTACCAATGCCATTTTCAAAGTAATTGTTGAGAAACCTTGAATTATAGTCACTTGGTATTAGTAAATTAGAGTAAATATACACTCGTTTAGTAAATGCATGCTAAATGGGTTTTACTCCAACCATAAGACCATAATAATTATTGGTGGGGCTTATCATCACTGCCAGTATGGCGCTACTATCTTGATAAGGTCGATCATATGTTCACCTCGTGGGTGGACATATGACCTATGTTGCGCTTGCCGGTACGTGGTCTCTACTCGAGACATTTTCGACCTCTTCGATAATCAGTCTTCCGCGCTATGTAACCTGCTCACTGCCATTTCAACTAGCCAAACCAATGGGCTATGTCGGTAACTTTGGTTCTTCATTCTCAATTCTTATTTCCGATTTTATCTCGCAGAGAGCTTCCGAGCATAGTCTTCTCCATAACTCTATGGGCTACTTGGAGCTATTTATAAGGCCTATAGACATTTACTCTAACCATAATTAAGCATTTTTCAACAATTCAGTAGTTTCAATAGATTAGCGTCTAGTCTATCTCCGGGGATTATCTCCAGTTAGCTGTGAAAACAATAGGGTTTTATATTTTACTCTAACATACTTTTACTGAAAAAAATTGACGTAGAAAAGTAATAAGTGTTAGCTTCAGGCAGGTTTTAGATGATTGATTAACTAAGTTTTAGTTTAAGACGTGTTATTTTTAAATTGTGTTTTTATTGCCAAATAATAACAGTACGTCACTAACGGAAGTCTGTTTCCAACTGTGGTTTCCAATAATATATGTAATAATGATTTTGATATTGTTCTAACGAGCTCAATACTTTGCCACGCAAAGTTGATGTCCTCTGCATACGTACCACATCATTCGCGTAGAAACGTATAAGAAAAAAAAAGATATTTGTATTGAAAAGTATGAATATATAGGTACGAGTACCATTACTAAAGTAGGGACAAGATAATAGGTCACTTTTGACAGATGTCAGTTTTATATTCATAGTGAGGTGACCTGCTTAAAAACATCGATTAAATGAATGAATCGAATGAATCGATACAGACTTGAAACATATGTGAATTTTAAAAATGATCATGCGAATCCCTGTCCCATTATTATTTTTTCTTTCATAAATTAAAGGAGCAAAATAAGACATGTACCTACGTAATTTAACAAAAAAATTGCTATTATTCACTTGAACTATCGGAACTGCAATCTTCATCACTGCTGTCAGCACTCAGAGATATTATTAATTCATTTTCAATAATATTGTCTATTCTCACATCTCGTTCAAAATCTTGTAAAATTATTTTCTTTGTCTTCTCCACGACTTTTCGCCAGTCTTCTGTAGTGACTTCTGCACATGCAGTTTGTAGCAGAGTCATCATTTTAGCAGTACTGAAGGGTGGTTCAGTATTGTTCCGCGCTGCATGACCCTTTATTTGTGCCCAAATAAGCTCGATGGCGTTATACTGGCAATGGTAGGGAGGCAATCGAATAACTTCGTGTCCATGCTCTAGGGCTAGTTCATCGATTACATAGCGGAGCTTGGACGGCTTAGTTGCTTTTACCAGATTTAACAACTCAACTTTTAATAAAGTTGGACTTGCCTCCACACCATTTCTTACCAGCCACGAGACAATTTCTTGCTTTTTATTTGCTTGAGTTGGTGGTTTATCAACTTGTACAGAATGATACGGAGCATTGTCCATTATAATTTTCGATGGGTTTTCTAAGCTGACTAGCAGCTTCTCAAACCACTCTTTAAAAACATCAAAGTTCATTTCCTCATGGTAATCTGTTGTAGTTTTAGAGGGGAATGCGAGGAGGCAGTCTGGAATAAAACCTTGAGAAGCTGATCCCGCGTGACATATAATAAGTCGGGCTCCTTTTCCTGATGGAACTTTTGAGTTGGAGGCCGCTGTATCATCGGTCCATGTCCGCGCAACCGTATGGTTCGCATTCAACCATGTTTCGTCAATAAACACGACATTGTCCCAATCCGTAATTTTATTTACCTCACGTAAGAATGTTATTCTCTTCAAAATAATATCGTAGCGTTCTAGCAGGATTTTCCGCTTGTCGGATTTTTTAAATCTAAAGCCAATCGATTTCAAAACCTTTGATAGAGACGATTTGCCTCCAAAAAATAAACCTGCGCCTTTTAGCGAACTCAATAGCTTTTCCCGTGTAGGATATTCTTTTCTCGAGTAATATCCATAAATGTGGTTGCGAATTGCAGTAGCATCAAAATTATCAACGTCAACAATTTTCTTGTCCCTCTTTCTTTTTTTCGGTGTACGTAAAGTATTATCTTCTGAGCCTGATGGTTCGTATTTCTCTTTCAGAATTTGAGTTACTGTCTTCTTCCCTATTCCCAATGCTTCGGCAACGCGTTCTCTCGGTGGTTTCAATGGTAAAAGAGGCCCATCGTTAACTGATTCACGTCCAAAATAATTGTACAATTTCAGCACTAGTTCGCGAGATTGACTGTTTAGAGTTTTCCCCCGTTTCGACATAGTAAGACTGTAATGTTTTTCTTGTTTAATAATCGTTAAGCAATCGGAGTCCAATTTATAGCCAGGTACTTAAACGTAGTCAGTAAGATCAGTTCAATGAAAAAGCCGGAAAATAACAGGGAGCACACCAAAAACGCACAGTCACTTCGCACAACAACAAAAGACTGCGTCATCATCATGTTATGGCGACATGACATGCGTCATCGACAGGCACTGGTGTTGCCAGCAACATCCACCTAAATTGCACCCAACATCAATGACCTTTCTATTTAGTTATTTTTTTGTATTTTTATAGTTAGTTAAAAGAATAATAAATATGTATAATTAGGTTTTACTATAATCACAACGTGGTTATAAATTTATGGTGATTTTTCTTCACAAGTAATCATTGCATTCGATTCAACTTACAATCCTATCAGCTTTCGATTTTTAGAGTAACATCCCTAGTGTTTAAAAAGAAAAAGGGGTGGACTGACGCAACATTGTAACGACGTTCAGTTCTTTAGATCAGAAATTGTTTATTATGTTTAGAATGGTTTATTAGTGAAAGCAAATCGTAAAATTACTCGTATCGGTCATTATTACAATAAATATGTAAACGTAATTGAAAAAAGTTAAGCAATTGTGCAGTTCTTATTTTATGCCCGCCGTTACAAGGTCACGTTGTTGAATTTTGATGAAATGTCAAAAGTGACCTATTATCTTGTCCCTACTTTAGTATTTTTTCGTCTATGGTATGAAGGACTACGCCCACTAGTCTGTTTCGTCACCCACCTGGGGCATTGCTGTGTAAGCGCTCTGTCGTTCGGCTTCGCTTTCCCTCCCGCTCGCTCTCGTGGCGTGAGTAACTTGCGCGAGCAGGAGAAAAAGCGAAACCGAACGTCAGAGCGCTTACGCAGTAACTGCGTAAGCGCTCTGACGTTCGAGGCCCCTGTTTCGTCGGTCGCCGTGCACGGAGCGTTTCAGCACTGGCCTAAAAGATTTTCGACTACAATTATTGACGTACCTTCGTTTAATGTATATTTTAGTAAGTATAGTAGAGAGTATTGTGCTGTGTTCACGCTTGATACAGTTCTGTGCTTGATACTTTCCTAACATGGTCATGATAACGGTACGTTACAGATAGCATACACATTTCAATTGGCATAGTCTAAAATTCTGTATTTAGCTGACCTGCAACTTGCTAGCCTTCACTTTAGCATCGTGAGATCAGAATAGTACGTAAATATTGCTGATCTCCTCATTCAATAGAACATAAAAGCAGAAACATTTTTTTCTTGCACCATTCCCAAGTGCCATTATAATAATAAGAATACAAACGACAAAACGGAAGTGTAAATTACACCCAGAACTTTTATTAAATCCATTTAGAGCCGGAAAAGCTTTATAAGAAAAGTGTATCACTACAAGGAAAAACGGCGGAGTTATCTCAAAATTACATTCGCTACCACGGCGGTTGCCAGCTCGAATTAATATTATTGCGGAATTTTGTGCAGATTACTGAGATTCTCATAAGTTGCGTCTATTTTATTTTCCGTGTGTAATGTGCAGTAAACTGCTTTAAGTATAGAAATACATAAGTAAACAAAATAAATAAATATTTGGGGATCGTGTGCCGTGTGTAAGATACACGGCCTCTGACCCCAAACTAAGCAAAACTGTAATTTGGCTACCAGAGACTTATAAATTACTTAAGTATACATATTTTTAAATGCACACTTATATAAAGTAAGTAACTAAATAACACCCAGACACAGAGCAAACACCTATGTTCATTACATAAATACTTTCCCTGGGTGGGGATCGAACCCACACCTCTTTTACTCAGTAGTTAGGGTCACTAACCACTGAGCCACCGAGGCAGTCTAAATAAAAAACTTAGAATGTTTTCTTAGTCTATTATAGTCTACTTACTCTTTCTAGAAGAACGAAAGTTACCGACATAGCCCAGCGGATTAGCAAGTTGAAATGGCAGTGGGTCGAAAAGTTATCGAATGGAGACCACGTACCGGCAAGCGCAGCGTAGGACATCCACACACAAGGTAGACGGATGACCTAATTAAGACCGCAGGATCGTGCTGGATGCAAGCCGCTACCAACCGGTATTATTGGAGATCTTTAGGGGAGGCCTATGTCCAGCGGTGGACGTCCTATGGCTGATGGATGACTTGAAGAAGAGTTAGGACATGGTCTGTTCGGCCACGCTGGCTAAATACGAATTCGTTTGTGATCTCAAATTAGCTTTTTTCATCTTTGGTTGACATCAAGCAAAATTTAACTTAAATTTACTGCCATTATAAAAACTTTTTTTTCTTTTTTGTACTACTGGTATACTTTTATCGCAATTATTGCATTTTCTTCATCTCTTGCAGCACATATATACGTGGAAAGTTCTTGACTTACCCACAAAGAACGGATGGAGCATATCTACCTACTAATATGCTGTCCCAAAGCGGACTTTGTTTCTAATGAAATTTTAAAATATTTGGCCACACAAGCATTGGCAGGGGATTAAGATCGTAAGAACAACAAAAAATCATTGCAATTTTTCTGGTGGTCTAATTTAAATTTTAATTAGTGATATGAAAACAGCAAGGGACATAAAGCGAGCGTTTTCCTACTAAACCAGCACAGATTCATTAAATAAGCTGTAGTCAAACGCCCATTCTAATAGCTTTTTAGATTGTTACCCATTAAAAATAACAAAAAAATTGTGTCATTTCAGTAAAAGCAAGAATACTTCCGACAATCTTCATCAATCCTCTTTCTAATGGTCCCTAAAAATTCCGTGTAATAATAAATTTAATTGTTTTTATATTTTCTTAAATTTCTTCCCGAGTTTAGTGCCTACCATAATGTAATTGGCTTCCCAAAGCTAAGGGTAGGAATAAACTTAATTGGGTACAATTAAAAAACGCTGCGGGCTCAAAAAATATAACGCAGCGTAAAAATGCACAAAATATCTGGATATGGCTATTCATCTTCATCTCATCAGCCGCAAAATGTCCACAATGAAATATCCCTCTAAATAGGTACCTACTGCTGAACATATGCGCTTCCACAAAGGGTGATAGACCCAATTTTCTACGCTAACCCAATGCGAGTCTTGCGGATATATATTTTTGGACGTTGCCTTGCCTTCCAAAATTTTCGTCCACAAAAAACAGTGGTGTAAAAATCCAAACATAAGTTTCAAAGGACTTATTGCTACAGGACCAGGTTTTTGAGCAGACCACCTCACGATTGTAAGGCGAGTACTACTACGAAAAAGTAAGTTCGTCTAGGCTGGGTGGATAGCTCTAGTGTCAGAGCTTTCACATCGCCTGAAAGTCTAAGAGTCGATCTAGTACTATTTTTACTAGTACCCTATAATATAGTGAAATATTGAGTCCACTGCGCAGGGATGGGTGCTGGTTGTATACACATGCGTAAATAATTCTCAATGCATTTCTACAACACACACACACATAGACACACATTCATACACACTGCAAACCCTGACTCTCACGAGATCTTGCGTATTGCAGTGTTATGTACACACACACAGAGACACGTACACGCGCACGCACATGCACACCCTCTCATACATACGCATAATCAAACATACTGACAGACTAAAACATGCAACATTAATATTTGTATTCATAAAATAATACTCCTGCAAATAACATATGTACAGAATAGGCATACTGTATAATTGTATATTATATACCTAGTAATAAAAACACATTTACGCAGTAGCGCGAAATTCTACTCGTTAACTCACGGTTTGGGTCACCAAGACACAGGCTTAGCCAAGTTTGGGGCCCACTAGTAATACAAGACGATGTTAATATCTATTAAGTACCTACCTACCTTCCTACTCCGGTAATTTTGTAAATTTCAGTTAGTGCTTTTACTTCTTACCTTTGTACTTATCTGAATTGTTAATTTTTCGTTTAGTTAATAAATACTCAAATTGAATCTGTATTGTTTTGTTGTTTAGATTAGGTATTTATAAATAAATAAATTATCTTATCATATCTTAGTACCTACAGTCATTTCTTTATCGTTTTATCTATTTCTAACTATATTATTTTAATCATCTTCATCTAACCATTAATTTCGCCAAGCAGTGCGCATGGCCACTACCCCAGATATCTCCGATAGCTAAAGTTGTAGGACGGCCTGGCATTTGACAGCTATTATTATCGCGCGGCTATTGCAGACCCTTTGCTAGGTGAAAGATTTCTACTTCTGTATAGGCCTGCTTGAGTTATAGTTCCATTATCGCCCGTAGTCCTTTTGAACTTGAATTGCTTTTGGAATAGATTTTCTGACACACCCGAAAGTACGGAATGATTTTGTAGTAGACTATTGAATAAAATAACATTTCGTGCTTAGTCACAAATCTTTTTAGATTTAGATACTGAAAGATTTTGCCAAATATTATCAAAATAGGTTGACAAATAGCGCTTTAACGAATAGATTTCCCTCTTTTGTGACGGTAAAATCCGCCCCCTGTTTTTTAAAATCTTATTCGTAAAAAACCCAACATACATGTGCCTTAATCATTGCGAGACTTTTGAGAACTTTTTGATCCCATCGGTTATCAGTCCTCCGCGCTTTGTGCCCTGCCCATTGCCACTTCAGCTTGCCAATCCGCTGGGCTATGTCGGTAACTTTAGTTCTTCTACATGTCTCCTCATTCTTGATTCGATCTCGCAGAGAGATTCCGAGCATAGCCTTCTCCATAGCTCGTTGTGTTACATGGAGCTTATTAATCACGTTTCAGTTCACACAACATGACACAACTAGTTATGCGAAACTAGTGAGTCTACGAGAGAAACGTCCTATTTATCGGTAGTTTTTAAATTAATTAAGACTTTTAGCAACATTTATTGAACATCTAGCTCGTCCTAATTCTCGGAAGTTGATTTTCCAAGTTTATGCCCGAGCAGTTTGTGAGGCTGCCAATTTCGCTCTCTGCTTTAGACTACGTAACCTTGTTTCATACAACGAAACTGCCAATTAGATGTGTTTTCTAAAGTGTTATAAAGTGTTACTAAGTAAATTAAGTATTAGTTAAATAAATAAAATGTTTCAGCAATATTTCATTTTACGAGTATGTTAACGATTAATTAGATTTTTTAACTTGGTCAAGTTTAATGCCACGAAAGCAGTTTTTTTTTTCAGCCAAAAAGAGGCCTTTACAATTGTCTCTTGCTTTTAGTGGTATCTCCGTTCCGGTAACTGACAGCCGGGAACTATTAGGCGTTGCACTCTCATCGACTCTTAACTTTGGCTCTTATATAGAGTAAAAAACACAATTACCCATTCCATAAATCTTGGTGTTCTCTCTGAGACGGTATTTCACACTTGAGCAACTGCTTAGTCTTTACAAAAAAACGTTTAGGATAGCTCCGTCAAACACCAACTGGAGGCTCTGGAGTCGATGAAGAGTCGATGTCTTCCCGCAAAAGTACAACGAAGGTGTCTTCAAATACCGAGTAAATAGGTATCTTCTAGGTAAGCGTGCTACACCCTAGACCGCATATCTGCTTAATATCAGGCAGTATGTAGTCAAACGTAAACCTATAAGAAATAAAGAAAAGGCGTTCATTTGCATCTCATATCTAATATATGTTAGGAGTTTCTGTACATTGCATGAATGCATACGAGCAAACCGGCAAGCAGCACTCGATCACGAGTTTGACGCATGTATCTTAAACATTTTCAGATACAATATGAGCAAATCGCTCCCATAGTCGGGTAAAAAGAAATGAAAATACAAAGCTTCCTTAAAATCAAAATTGTAAAGATCATGGTGCTGAATGGGAACAATACTTATTATTTTCCAACCAACCCGTTTTTCCGGGTAATTTCTAAAACAAACTTCAGTATCCGCGCAAAGATATCTCACTCAATTCTAAATATACTCTTGTTTCAATCAACAACGGAAGCGATTGCGTTTCCGAATCCTTTAAATAACAGTAACCATGGTGGCCTAGTAGTAGTGACCCCGCCTTACAATCGTGGTTCAAATCCCGGTCCCGTGCCAATCAATTATATAAAAAAAAAAAATTAAAAAATCTTTTAGAAATAAGTTTATCTTGCATAATAAAGTTTTTTTTTTACAACTTAAGAAATAAGGAGTTTCTTTTTTATTTGAACAGTAGATGCACTGGAGCCCACACTAGGGTGGCCTGTGCCGTGGGCCCCACCAACGCGCACTAGGCTAGCGTGGTGGATATAGCCACTCTTCATTACCCATGTTCAGCAGTAGACTAATAAAATCAGCCAAGTGCGAGTCGAACTCGCACACGGAGGGTTTCGTACCGTATGGAAGCCCTATTCCACTTGCTGTTATTAATAGCGAGCAAAAAAACTCCTAAATATCACGTTTGTTGTATGGGAGCCCCCCTTAAATATTGATTTAATTATGTTTTTAGAATTTGTTGTTATAGCGGCAACAGAAATACATCATCTGTGAAAATTTCAGCTGCCCAGCTATCATGGTTCATGAGATACAGCCCGGTGAAAGACAAACAGACGGACAGACGGACATCGAAGTCTTAGTAATAGGGTCCCGTTTTTACCCTTTAGGTACGGAACCCTAAAAAAATGGTTGCTCAGTAGGTACAGTACTTAAAATTAATTGCACTAACGGCGCATTCACACGGGATACGTCATTGACGATTCATCAGAAAACACGATACGTCATGACGGATGGACGTTGACATTGCAAAAGGAATGGTGTTTTTTTTTTTGACGATTCGTCAAAAAACACGAATTGATGTTAACATTTGTTTCGTGCTTGAGTTCAATCTTAGATGAACTACCAAACACAATGGACGTGGATACTTTAATCTTGTTTTGGTATTATCATCGATCTAAAACATTAAAAGAAAAAGAAAACACTGGGTGCATCCAATTTTAATGCAAAGACAAAATGTTGGAGCTTTCCCCATAGCGATTCGTCCCGAAATAGTCAAGATTCGTGTTTTTTAACGTACGTGATTTTTAAAAGACCATTCAGTAAAAATGGCGTGTCCATAATTTTTCACGAATCGTGAAATGTGTGAACATGGACATTTAAAATGCATTGCTACCGTTAAAAAAAACAAACGTATCGTGAAAAAAAAAAACGATTCGTCAAAAAACACGAATCGTCCCTGTGTGAATGGGCTCTAAGTTTTACTAGCCGTAGAAGCCGAGTCTTTAGGGCGTGGGTCCACCGAAATTTCCAACTCTTGCCCACAGTGTGTTACACACACGGATGATAACAAATGTTTCTCTCGAGTGAGACGTACGAAAAATCTTCCGAATGTAGGAGTTTCTGCAAAAAAAAATCAACAAACGTGGCGTACATGGTCAAACCGCACCATTAAATTTTAAAAAGCTGTGGGTCTGAATCTCGCTACTGAATCTGGAAAGCAACCATGAGATTTTGTAATTTAAAAAGATTTAAATATGTTAGTTTTAATATATAGGTATGCTGTGTAGGTAATTTGCATTTTTTTTTACCTATTAGAAATACATTAAAAAAATTGTCATTCTAAAGTAAGTTTTAGTTAATCATTTATGGTCTCATCTGAATTTTTTAAATCCTATTCTACCTCATACCTACGTCTTTAAAACCAAAATAGCAGCAAAACCAGTAGCCGTGGTGGTCTAGAGGTAGTGACACCCGCCTTACAATCGTGAGGTCGTGGGTTCAGGTCCCGTACCAATGAGTTCTTCGGAATTTACGTACGGAATTTAATACCATTGGCTTTTCGGTGAAGGAAAACATTGTAAGGCAGCCTGCATACGTCCGTAGAAGAAATTCGATGGTGTAGGTATGTGAATCCACCAACCCGCACAGAGCCAGCGTGGTGGATATGGCCCAATCACCCTTCGTGGTACGTCCTGCATTGAACTATTAAAAGGCTGATACAGTACAATAGCCACAAATTGCACTTTGCAAAAGGAAGCGTAAACTAAAAACACAATTAGCCACGGCTTTAAAAAACTAAACTGATTTTCAAAATTAAGTTTGTCCAACCAAAGCTCGCTCAAAGTTGCCAGCTTGTCTCTGCTGCGTTTCGTTTGTCAGCCAGCGGTTTCTATTAAAAAAGCAAAAATTACATTGTTGGCTGTTGGCTACGCTCACAGCAAGGCTGTCAACTTCGAGAAAAAAGAAAAAAAGGCTTCATTTGAAACTTTTGTGGCGGCACCCCGTTCTTTGTGTTGACGAGGAAATTTTATACGCTGTTCAGTGCGTACTTGTTAGCCCCATTTTCACTTATTATATCCCTCATCGTGAGACAATGAAAATTCCTTTGGCTGTTACTAAATGGGATGACGAAGCGACTGAAAATAATCTCGGTATCTCTGAAAACGCCATGTTATGTTACTTACGTAGTCTCTTATGCTCGTGTTAGGTTTCTTGTCTTGTATTAGGCTTATAATGTACTTGATTACATCAATGTACTTAGATGATAAATAATGTTTCGTTGAATTGAGCAGACTAACTATAAGATTTGAACAAAGATCATTAAAATAGTCAATTATAACGTGAAAACGTACTACAGTTTTTCAGTTACAGAAAAAATATAGTTCACCATTTGGATATAATTACTATTCAGAATTTTATCGCAGAATTACTAAGCTTTTTGACGGAATAAAGAAAGCGTATTTCCATGAAAATATGAAGCGTACAAAAAGCTCGTGTTTGCTGGAACTGAACACGAAAACTGAGTAAAGCGTGTTTTTCGAGGAAACTTGCCAAATACTCTTTTACACTAGAAATTATTAGCATACTTTGTCTGCGCTAGCTTTCGTGCTTCAATGTATTATTTACTTTAGGTACTCTTGACTTGTCATACGTTGTGTTGTTAATTTTGAGCGAGTGCTATATTTGTGTAGGTTACAGCAAATGAAGCTTGTGCAGATTAGAGAAACGAAGATTAGCAACTTCAAAACACGTTTAAGTACAACTTTTTGTAACCATGGTGTATGTGTATAAAATAACATATTTAAACCAATTTACAAATTATGGAAACTGAGTCTTGGGAGTCAAATAATATTTCTAATATTGCACACATACAATATTTTTTTACCGCATGAACACATCATGTAAAATACTTTCTTAACTCATTAAAAACATGTCAAAATCTGTTGTTTTTTTTCGTTTTACTCCATCGAATTGAGATAAATTTATGACAAAACGTGTGAAATTATCATACTACTATACGGGACTTATCGCGCAATAAAACTTGAGAAATGTACTAATTAAGTACCTCTTTTTCTCCTCCCGACGTTTCGACCAAGTTGCATTGGTCGTGGTCATGTGTTCAAATTGCGAAAGTTTAAAAATAACAAAACGTGTGAAATATCATGATACACAAATCTTTTAAATAGTTTTTGGAACCTCATATGTTATGTAATGAGAAAAATATTTATTCCTACTACTGTGATAGAGTTGGAATTTAACAAACAAAATTGCTCAATACATGATAAGATGTTAACTTAATACATTAATTCTGCACTTAAATGAAGTAGTAATGTCGTAAAAACTATCGTGCAATTAATCCATCCATCAGTTATATTAAAAATTAAGTCAAGTCATATGATGTCCACTGCTGGACTGCCTCCTCCATGGATCTCCAATAAAACCTGTTGGAAACGCTTACATCCAGCGCTATCCTAAGTTCTTGATGAGATCGTTTATCCACCTCGTAGGTGAACGACAAACGCTACGTTGTGCACATGCAGTTATCCATTAGGTATATTTAGTCTTTCCAGTTGGCTTATAAGCGCCGCCAGCCCTAGGCTTTGCTGACGGTGGGCGGAATACGCCGGATTGCAGCGACTCGTTCCAGATACATTATTCGTATTATTCGTATCTCACATTATGGAAATTTTTGCACATTAATTAAACATGTGATCTAGTTAGAGTCCGTTTGCATTAATGCAGAAATACTTTGGGTTAGAATAACGCTTAGCCTGCTATGATTCTACTATATTTTTCCTATGTAAGGCGATATTTGTTATTGAACGGTTTTATTTAACTTGGCTCGTTAATTTTTTGTTAATTTTAATAATTGATATTTTACCAAATTTGTAGCTTTTAGTACAACAGTTATAGTTTTCAATAAAACTGTTTTAAAAACTTAAAATTATTTTACATATTTGACAAAGGGATAGGACACTTTTGTGAGAATAGGTTCTACATTAAATTAAGTCACCTTGTTTCTGTGCGGTAATTAAATACAACGACCAAACATTAAAATTACGATAAATAATTTCGTATCAATCAATCAAATAATTTCTTATTAATCAATAAATTATGCCTAAGCCTACAAGTCATTAATGAATAATTTATTTGCTTCTCCTATTACTGGAATGGTTAGTATTACTTTTCATCTTATCTGTTCTAGAAAAACTCACTAGTTTTATCAAATACAATAACGCAATAAGTTTTGCGTTGTAGTCTGTAGGTAAGTTGATTTCAAAAATGCCATATTCACAGGTCAACAGACCTGCGGGCTTAGCATAAGGACCATAAAACTATACTATCGACGTGTCAGAACGTGACAGAGTTATGATGAAGCATATATCTGTCACCTTTGCACACGACGATAAACTCTTGTCGTGGTCTTGTATGCTAAGCACACTGAGGAACAAAATATAGTCGTGAGTGGAACACCACTGACGACTATAGGTATAATATTGTTTTGTTCCTCGCTGAACAAATATGGCATTTATACAGTGGATTCACAGATTATTCACAGGTTTTTATTCTCGCCACTCGGCTTTCACGGAGTTTGGCCAGCTCTATATTTTCTTGTCTTGTATCTTTTCCTATACAGGAGTATCCACAACTGGTATACTAAACGGAAAAAAGTGATTCAGACCATCATTGTGAACAACTTTTCTTCGTTTCAGCCATAGGACGGACCTCGGCTGGGCATAGGCCTCCCCTAAATATCTCTAATACGACCGGTTCTTAGCGGCTTGCACACAGCGCGATCCTGCGGTCTGAGGTCATCCGTCCACCTTGTTGGTGGACGTCCTACGCTACGCTTGCCGGTACGTGGTCTCCACTCGAGAACTTTTCAACCCCATCGGTCATCAGCTCTCCCTGCTATGTGCCCTGCCCATTGCCATTTCAAGTTGCCAATCTGCTGGGCTATGTCGGTAACTTTGGTTCTTCTACGGATCTCCTCATTCCTGATTAGATCTCGCAGAGAGATTCCGAGCAAAACCTTCTCCATAGCTCGTTTTAGAACAACTTTTACTATTGGACTAATCCGGAGTGTGAGAAAAAATTCAGATGCTTACACATCAGATCAGATGTTACATTTTATTGATTCCGAATTCCAATTTTGTATGGAACAACAAATTTTTTTTTCTTGAATTTGTGTTTGGTCCCACATAAAAGTTATTCATGATGATTGTCTGAATCATTTTCTTTCAGCTTAGTACAGGACAAGCAGATACGAGTAAACCTGTCTTTATTTCGAATTCAAAAGAAAGACAGCTAACAAACCAGCCCCTAGTGCGATATTTTCTCTTTGAATTATATTTTCCCGGGCACGATATAAAGCACAAAAGCAGTTTATATATAGACATGTTGTTATATCTCATGTGCCCAGTGTCTATGAAAAGTTATCCCTTCCGGTCCTGTGCCTGTCCGTACCTTTGTTCCGCGTCCCTTCGCCGTCAGCGAATCAAATGAATGGGCATAGAGTTGATTATGACCACCGGACGGCCTGGTCGCTCGAATATTTATGACAGGTTTTGTATATAAATGGCTCCAAATACCGCGTTCTAGATAACCCTGGGTACGGTCAAAAGCAGGTCATTTTTAAGACGTCGCCGGATTTATTTCTGAATAAATTTACGGGATCAAAGTTAAACATTGGATTGTGAAAGTTAGTTACCTAAGTTTAATCAATTAAGTTAAGTAAATGTTACTTGTCAATTTCAGTACTTTCATTTTTAACACCAAAGTCTTAATAGATAGGTATGTTAAACTTAGTCATGCAGAGGAAAACCCCACTTCACTTCATATAATTATGTTGCAACGCAAGATGCAGTCTTTCAAAGATACCTACCTACCTACTCACCCATGAAATAGCAAAATATAAGCAAATACAAAAATAATCAGTAACTTTGGAGCTAGTTTTTTTTTTGCTTATGAATTATTACCTACGTCATATAATTACTTATTAAAATAATTTTATAACTCTACAAAACCTAAAATTACATATGACATGTGTATGACACTGCCCTCTATGAATTTCATTCCAGGTTCAACAAAGTGAACATCATAATAATACGAGTATAAGTACGTCGCATATAGGTATCATTATTTAGTGTCCCTAAAACACGTAGGTATGAATAAACTAGTCTTAAATTAGACTAGTATTCCAAATACCTAGGGTATTTTGGCAAATACTCGAGTCTACATGCCGTGTGGCTGACTCGACTGGTAGAATATTAATAATTTATGGTGAAACTTCGGTCACGTTCGTGTTGCTTACTTTTCTCGTTATCATAATTTTAAGGCTGTCATGTCTCTTTTCACTGTAAAGGCCTCGGGCGTAAATGTGGTTAACAGTTGTGTGGCTTGGATCAAGAGGATGCTAGAGTAATTAAGTAAGTAAGTAACACATGGTCCCTGACCCCAAACTAAGCAAAGCTTGTGATATGGCTGCCAGAGACTGATATACTACATATACATATTTTTAACTACATACTTATTTAGATAGTAACAAAATAACACCCAGACACAAAGCAAACACTTATGTTCATGACATAAATAAAAACTTGCCCTGGGTGGGGATCGAACCCACGCCTCTTTGACCCATAAGTCAGGGTCACTAACAACTGAGCCACTGAGGCAGTCAGTCTAAAACTTCTTTAATTATTTGAAAAATCAGTGGTCCACTTTTAAACATAGGCCCTCCCACAGAAGGAGATTTGGCCATATCTACCATGCTGACGCAGTGCACGTTGATGAATTCACGTGCCTTCGAATTTCTTCTACGGTCATAATGCAAGTCCTTACCGAAAAGCTAGTGGTATGAAATTAATATGAAAATACGTATCTACATAAGTTACAAAGAATCTATTAACGCGAAATCAGGATTTAAACCCATGTCCATCACTATGTAGACTTGTAGAGATCTTCTACGATAACATAACCCGCCCCTCCAAAATTCAAAACGTTTGAAAGTAGGTATTTGTGATAATATATTTTACAACGCGCCACCACGCATGATTGCGTACTGATACGGCCGGCAAAACAACTAGTCGAGCCAGCAAATTCGAGGATTTGTTGCTCGTTACACATTAAAACAATACACACATTAAAACTTGATGTGGGCGGGCCATGTTATTGTAGAAGATCTCTACACGTCTTACGGTTTTTACTGCGTGATTTTTGAAACTTAGTTGAAAGTAACTACTAGTAAATACTATCAATTACAATAGGTAATTTGATACACTTTGGTGCTTGCGTGCAATATTTCTGTTTCTTTTTCACTTACATTCGATAGAACACTTTTTACGTCGCTATTAAATTTACAATGGCGCCTTCATAATTGGGCCTGTTGTGTATTTTAGGTTTTGAAACATTCCTTGTTTATAAGGTTATTTTATACCATTTTTTTCAAAAATAGCCAAGTAGATAACTGTTTATGAGTCTATATCCCAGACGACTTTATTATTTCTATAACGTTTTACCTCCTCTTATATTTAGATGTCAAAGGCGAAGTAATAAATCTTCAGAATCTTCTTGGGGTTGAATAATCAGCGAAATATTCCTCGGTTATGGAATAAATAGGTGTTTTGTCAATATATTTCTTGACTTTCTTATCGGGGACAAAAAGCCGGGTGATTGTTATCGCGACTTTGATCCCGGGAGTTTTTGTCGCATCCGTTTTTTGGAGTCTTAAAGAATTATGGTGAAAGATATTGAGTTTTACGTACTTGTGGAATATATATTTTATATTTTTGGTTGGACGGGATAAAAAATAGCCGAGGGCAAAAATCTGATGTGCTATTTTGATAGCATTATTATTGTCCAAGCTGCAGGATCTCTTCATAGTTTAGTTGTTCTTTTTAATGTGCACTCTATCTTTAGCAAATTATTTGTCTACCTTGCTCTTCAATACTAACTTTCATTTTTTCTAGAACTATATCTTTTATTTCTAGAATAAGGTCTAGGCATTAACCCCCACTGAGCCAGCATACTGGATATGGCCCAACCACCCTTCGTGGAAACGGCCCGTACAGGCAGAGGCACAAAATAAGTACATTATGAGTACCTATGGAATTGGGGGAGACCTTTGCTTAGCAGTGGGACAGTTTCTCAACATTCATTCAGCTGATTGAATCAAGTATCAATCAGTAAAAAGCACTTAGTCGTTTGTATTGATAATCATTTTTCGCAAAAAATGGCGAAACCGCCTTCCATCGTGTACAAAATTCAAATATTTCGCTAGAATTGTTTACATTATTGTTGATTTTTCAAAAACGGCTGAGCCGATTTCTGTAAAATTGAAACGGAACCAATTCGGGAGTAAACCCTTTTAAACTGAAAAAGATTTTTTTGATTTGATTCACAATTGGGGAAGTTATCGATATTCATTGTTTCATGAGTTTCTTACATTATTGTTAGATTTTTAAAACTCGGCTCAGCAGATTTTTGTAGGAGTATAGGTACCCATTCGAACTAAAAAAAATATTTTTTTGTTTCGGTTCACAATCGACGCAATAATCGATGAACATACACAAAAAAAATACATACAGACGAACATAGAAACTCCTCCTTTTTGGAAGTCGGTTAAAAATAACTAATGCAGATTCAATAGGTACCTTTGTCGTTTTAGATTATGCGGCTAATGTTGGCATAGTCGAGAATAGTCTTTAAAAATACCACGCAATTGTAACTTAAAAACAAATTACCGTCTCAAAAGCATCCCATCAATTAAATTTAAATTACAATCCCTCAAATATCTAACATTTCTAGCCATAATAGCCGTCCACTCGAGACAGTCAGAAAAAATAGTCATGAAGACAAATCTTAGCTATAATTTTTACTCCACCGAAACCTCATTTAGTTCATTAAGCCACCAGTTATTTATGATTACGAAGGCGCATTGTTCAAGACAGACAAACAATTAAATGACAAAGGGCCTTTAATTGTCCAATTTAGATACGAAATACCAAAACCGGTGGCTTTTGTTGTTTGTTTTCGCCGATGATAATCACCAGAGATGCTTTGATAAAATGAAGAGGAATTATTTTGTCGCTGTTGATCGGGTGGAGTCGATTAGTTGTGTAAAGGTCGGCTGGCTGTACGAGTATAGCCTTTATACATGGTTACTAGTAATCAATCAGCCAGCCAAGCCATGGTGGTCAAGATGGTAGTGAGACCCGCCGTACAATCGTGAGGACGTGGGTTCAAATCCCCGGTCCCGTACCAATGAGTTCTTTGGAATTTATGTACGGAATTCCACACCACTGGCTTTTCGGTGAAGGAAAAAATCGTGAGGCAACCTGCATACGGCCGTAGAAGAAACTCGATGCCGTATGTGAATCCACCAACCCGCACTGGGCCAGCGTGGTAGATATGGCCCAATCACCCTTCGTGGTTAGGCATACGTCCTGCAGACATGTACTACAGTACAGGGTTACTAGTAATCAATTAGGTTCATTTGAAGGGCATATTCTGTACATCAAAACCAACATCTTTTGTGATACAACTTTTCCCAAATCTCAATAAAAATTTCAAAAAAATAATTATAAGTGGAATCGGCATAATGTACAAATAATTGTTTTTTACATACCTAACTAATAAACACACTAGTTTGCATATTTACACAGTAAGCTCGATTACAGAGGCGCCATCGTAATTATATTAGCTAAATAGCATAGTTCTGTTTCTTTTTCACTTTAGGCATTCGATAGAGAGAACGCTGTTACGTTGCTAATAAATTTACGCTGACGCCTCTGTAATCGGGCTTAGTATCTCCTCTGAAGTGCGAGTCTTGCGGGTGGCGTCGCGCGCGCTTTTTCAGATAGTTAATTATGTTCAGACTGGTCAAATTATTTTTTAAATTTTGAATGGAATAAAATAAATAGATATTTTCAAAAGTCGTAGAAAGTCGTAGAATGTTTATTTTGATGTACATAATATGCCCTTAAAAGGATGCTAATTAATTAACATTGTACGAGCGCGCCGAGTCCTTCGAGATTAGTCCTGTAGGTAGATATTTACACATGTAGTAACGCATAGTTTTCACCACTCTTATTGCGATTAGTTCAGAGTTTAGTTTTTTTTTTTTTTTTGAGGGTAGCTGTTTTGCACAACTCCAGTCCTGCTTGTCGCCCGTCATTCGCATCCAAGTGCTCAACCACTCTTGACGTCTGTAAGACGGTGTGCTTTTCGCTACAGTACAATTATATTCAAGTTATTTTTAACCATGCCGAAGCATAAAAATCACGTGAGGACGAAATCCGTCACTAGGAAAAATAAAATAAGAAAGTTTCAACGAAAAATTCGCGACTATATAGATTCAAATTTATCGGAACTGGCACAAGTAATACTTTTGGACGAAGATATAGAAGCAGGTATGTACCTACCTATATGATTAATTATCTCGGAATAAGTACGTGCTACGTACAAACATTTTATGCAATCGGAACAGTCATTGGGGCTGTTTCAACGCATCGAATATGGTTGGCGTCCCTTCCGCTGGGGATTGTGACCTAACCTAATAATAATGGTTAGCTATCTAGCTAACAACTTTCTGGGTATCGACCCATTTGATGAAAATATGATAATAATCATTATTCTAACCAAACGACTAATGGTACCTACCTACAATTATCATATCTATGATAATATATGGATACTCTCGCTTTGCTACCAGATTACTGGTTATTGCAATGGCCCGATGAGTAAATGACTCATGACAGCTCTGTCCAAAAACTCTCCAGAGCCTCAGTCGGTACCTAGTACCTCGACAGATGCACATCAAGAAGGGAACACTAGGGTAGAAACCACTACCAACCTAGACGGCAAAATTTTAAAATTATTAGGTGAACATCCATCTTACACCGTAAAACTCTGCCCAGAGATACGCTTTGTATTAGCGAACCGCCTATTACTTACATTAAGCTAAAAAAGGGCTAGATAAAGAAACTTGTAAAAGTTTATTAACAAAATACCTACAAAGTACCCGCGAACTGTAATCACGGAACCCACCATCAAACGTGATAAGGGCATCCAAACAAACAAATGACCAGTGCAATTGCTTGTTTAAGCGAAATTACTGACGCACAAATAATTGCTACACATAAAGAGATAGCGATTTGCTACAAAAAATAATGTATATAAGTCCACTATTGTGTGACAAACAACAAGCTGACTCAGTTACAAGGAGACATTTTATTTAAAGAGCATCTTAAAATTACGAAAATTGACATATTACCTTTTCGGAGAAAATTTTCGCGGTGACATTGAAGTCTGTAAAGACTGTTAAATAGATCAGGAGTCGAAATGAAAGCGGAACCTTAAAACAAGGCAAATCTGATGGGACGGCTCTAAGTCGTTTAAACCTCAAGACTCCCCCGCCGGCGCGCAGGCTGCCCGCGGGGTCGGCACCACCGGCGCGGGCGCCGCGGAGCCGAGAGCCTGTGGCAGCGCGCGCGGATATCATCCAGCAGCGCAACCACCTCACCAGCCGACGCACGTGCAACCATCGAGGTTCAACCCACGACGTATCCACGTCGTTACTAGATGCAGCTAAGTACAAAGGCCGTTTATCTCAATCTAACTATTAAGCAGTGGTCTCATATTAGTTATTACAAATGATCACTTTGTACTACCTAAGATATACCTACGTGGGTATATGATTCAGTTTACATCACCTATTGTACAATACATATGCGCTACCCGTAAAACGGGTTTATAACGATAAAATGAAAGAAAGATGTCATTATACTCGTACATATAAACGCTATAACGAACCTGTTTAAAGTTGGTGCTATATCAGAATACCAATTGAGTAATCAATTGTCAATTCATATCAAGCTTTTTTGTCATATCGAGACCAAATTGTAAAACGCGCCTTATTTTAAATTTAAAACAACCTTAACAATTTTATTCAGACTGACCATTTCAAACATGAAGATCAGCGCTAAAGCTAATTACACACAACTGTCAAATTGCTACACTTGACATTCCTGATCGCACAACTAGTTGTGCGAAAGCAGTTGGTCCACGAGGAATTCCCCACATTAAAGACGCGCATTTCTACTAAAAATACACGAAGAGTCTCTGTCTGAGAAGTACTTCCGTTTTACATTTGATGATAAATTATACGAATATACGGTTTTACCATTCAGCGTCAATACGGCGCCATATAAATTTTTTCACTAAAATAACTAAACCAATAGTGAACGATGATTGGTTATTTTTATTACTAGACAATTTTTACCAAAAATGCTTACAAAACACAGATATTACTAAAATATTATTTATTAACCTCACGCTGATTTATCGTAAACAAACAAAAATAGCGTTCTTCTGCCTGTTTGTAAATGAATGCATAATATTTCTAAAATATTGGTTGTCGTAATCTTCAACCTTATTTATGTAGATGAATAAAGTGATAAAAAATTACGAACGAAGACGCAATTAGAACTTTTTTCAAACTTAACGTGGCCTTCGCACAATTTTTAGGTTCGTTGGTATCATGTTGTCCAGCCATAGAATACGGATGGCTGTACACAGAGAAAGAACGATGTAAATATCTCAACTTAAAAGGCGACGATAATTCAAACAGGTTTATGAATTTACCTGAATAATCACAGTCTGATTTTCGATGGTGGCTAAATAGAATAGAATATTCTATTCATAGAATTGTGATCGATGATAACTATACCAGCTCGAGATATTTTCTGATTCCTCAACGACGGGGTAGGGGGCGCCTGTAATGGAAACACTGCTAGTGGCCTAATACTGAACGAAACCAGCATTATCAATTACTTCAAACTGCTGGCCGGGGTTAACGCTCTAAAAAGACTTTCGCTAGTAATTTTAACGGCTGTCCTATTATGTGTAAATAATATGTACTACAACCATAGCGTATATTAACAAGATGGGAGGTATGCAATACCAACATCTCACTTAAGTTACTCGTAACATTTGGAAATGGTGTGAAAGTAAACAAATATTTGTTGTAGCTTTATACAAAGTCTAGTGACAATAACATCGCAGATTTTGAGTCATGAAGACACCACCCTGGCATAGAATGAGAGTTATGACATTGAGATTTGACGTTTATCACAATTTTGGGTATCCAAAAATTGACTTGTTCGCGACTTAGGTACGTCAACGAAAAACGCGCCACATATTATATCGTGGCAAACAGACACAAATGCATCAACAATAGATTCATTTACAGTAGCCTGGCCCAACTACTTCTTATATGCATCCACACCTTTCTCGGTCATATTAAAGACACAAAATATATATGCATATGCCATATATAACTGAAAAGGTACAAATCATCGTGATAGTACCCTTTAGGCCAACGCAAACATGGTATTCCATGATTTAATCCCCTGAAAGCAATGCTTTATTGTATCATTCCAGCAGCCTAAAAATACGTAATTACCCTAATGGCAGGCATATTATCAGGACCGCATTTTCAAGGAGAAGTATCCCGAATGCATCGCTAGACATTATGTTGAAGTCGTTATCACCTAACCCTATGAAACAGTACGTTCGTCTTAAAAAATTGTTGCATCATTGTAACGAATATTCAGTCGATGTTTACGACACCTAAATAACTAACGTTATTTACTTTCTAACTCAGTTATCCAACAATGGTTATCATACGTGACTCTAAACTCTTGCAGATCAGCTCTCTGTCTTATATAGGGCCCAACACTAACAAATGTTGATTGACTTAAAATATTTTTAAAATAAGCGTTCCGGCTGCGACTATCGCGGCCTACCTATAAAACCACCTGGGATACTAATTTGGACCATTTAATTTCATGGCAAACTAAAATTATTACAATTATAAAACTAAGACAATTTATCTTCAGAGAAGTTCACGCTTAAAACAACTACTTTACTAGCTCTCTCAGCTTACAAAATTCAAACCTTATCAAAAATGATTCTTAGTAATGTTCGAAACATTTCAAATCAAATAATTAAAATACCAGATTAATAAAAACATTCCGACCAGGTTGCCAGCAGCCTGTTCTATATTTGCCATAGGTATTTTGTGGAGATCCCGACAATATGTCCAGCCACTACTCTCTCATGCTATATAGAACGCACTTCGAAATTAAGAACATTAATGCTTTTTTCCTTGGAATTAAAAAATCTTAAGAAAATAAACCATTAGGATCACAGACACCCAGTCGCTGGCTAACACGCACGCTAAGCAAATGCGGGCTCGACACAAACGTGTTTAGCGCTAACAGCGCGTGACACGCAGCGGTGTCGCGGGCGTAGTTCCTCGATGTCAGCCTCGATAAGATACCTACGTCGTATTGCGGGATGGAGCAGGAACTCTACAACCTTTGCTAGATTTTATCAAAGAATCATTATTTATGACATAAATGAGACCGTTCTAGCTTAATCAATAATTAACCGAAATAGCCTGAAATATCAGTGTACATAATAAGGTCTTGATTAGGTCGATCTTAAAATTATAATAGTCTCATCAGAAGCAATTGTCTACAATAGTTATTACAAAAATATTGTACAGTAATTATGATATAAGGCATAGTAAACAAGCAAATGAGCTTCAACTCATTAAGAAAAATTATTTATTTCTTAACACTATGCTTTGTTAAAATCATATCATTTTGATTATTTTAATCAGTATTTATGTAATTTGTCAATCAGTAAAATTCATTATGAGAATAAATAATTTTATTCTCATACCGAAACAAGCTATAAATCATTGATGATATTTCCGGTTGTACTCTCAATGTCTACATGTGTAAATATCTACCTACAGGACTAATCTCGAAGGACTCGGCGCGCTCGTACAATTAATGATTAAACGAACTTACTTGTACGTGAAGTTCTATCATAATTGTACAAGCGCCGAGTCCGAAGAGATTAGTACATCCCACCCTCCCAACGTTGTACCCAGGTACAACATGTGCCCCTATTTACTCCGGTAATACATCAATGACGTTAAGGATTAGCCTTACTCTAAACTTAATGACGGGCGACAAGCAGGACTGGAGTTGTGCAAAACAGCTACCCTCAAAAAAAAAAAAAAAAAAAAACTAAACTCTGAACTAATCGCAATAAGAGTGGTGAAAACTATGCGTTACTACATGTGTAAATATCTACCTACAGGACTAATCTCTTCGGACTCGGCGCTTGTACAATTATGATAGAACTTCACGTACAAGTAAGTTCGTTTAATCATTAAGTAACCCTGTTTATTACACAAAGGTGTAATAAACACCTTGTCTCTTAGTTTGTCTGGCGCTCGCATGCATAGTCAAAGTCAAACAAAATCATAAGTCAACAATAGTCAAAATAAAACCAATTCAAAATCTTTTCAGTTCTAAACTCTATTTTAGGAGTTGGTGGAGTCTCAAGGAGTACTAGAAGAAAATAATCTCGAAGAATATCATAAGAGTACGATCAAAGTATTTATCTTTGTTAAAGGAAAATTAAGTAACTAATATACTAAGCCTAAAGGGTGTGATTAATACCATTGTTATGAACAAGTTTTACTATGAGACAAAGCCGGATTTCGATAAAAAAAAAACAGCTGTCCTATAAAAAATAGCAACTTTTAATCGACATAATTCTTTTTTGCATAAAATAACATGACCAACTTCACCCGTGTACAGAATTCTCCAATATTTTGCACGGATCGATGCATTTTTCACATTATTGTTGATTTATCAAAAATGGCTCAGCCGATTTCGATAAAATTTAAATGGGACCAATGTCGAAGAAATTGGACTACTATGAAAAAATTGGTTGCCTGTAAAGTCGGTATACGGGCGAAAGTTTTACGTGACAACGACTTTGAGACGAATGAGAGCGCATGAAGTGTGAGCGGAGCGTAACGCAGTTTCTTGAAGTGTCACCCGGCAAACCAATTTATAAGACGTTGTCACGTCAAAAAGTTATGCGTTACACATAAAAACAAATATACGCGTCGAATTGAGTACCTCCTCCTGTTCGGTTCGTCGGTCAAAAATGTATGAAGCATCTGAATTTTTTTTCCAATTCCGGGTTAGCCCGATAGAAAAAGTTGTTGATTTTTATGACCTAAATCACCCTTTTTACGCTAGTTCCGCGATTCGCATTCTCATTTCGTGTGCAAGTGTTTATCGAGTCATAAAATTTGATTTTCAGCTATTAAATAGAAGTAAAAATACCGCTTCACGCTTTAGTGAGCAGCCAAATAATGACTGAATTGCATTACTAAATATATTAAGCGCGGAGTGGTAGGTTATATTTGAGATCATAAAACTGTTTTTTTTTTTCTGCTTTTCATAGCCGTTTAAAGTTACGGAGAGTTAAAGATCAAACGCGCTAAATGCAATTTGCGTCTAACCAGTCCTATTGAAAAATCATAATAAGCTCTACGTCCAATAGAAGACGATTTTAGACTGCGATGGTGATTATTCTAAAAAAATATGGCAATATTTCTTCTATCCTCATATTTATTAATATTCATATTATTTATTGGTATCAAAAATATAAAGGTACACGCCAATAACTAATAAAAGTTACATTCGTTATTATTATAAGTAAGTAGTAGTTAATGTAGTTTTAGATTATGTAAGTCTTGTATTTAGTGGTAGTTAATAAAGGCACTTGTAATTATTAGAATAATAGGTAATATCACTTGTAATTATAACTATTATCTACACCGGGACAGTTGCTTACTCTGTATCAAGCACAGATCCGTTCGTGTCTGGAATACTCACTGCTGCCATCTTTGGGATGGCTCGGCTAAGTATCAGCTCGAGGCCTTGGTATTGGTGGACCGGCGTGCTGCTCGGCTAACAAGGCGTTCGGATCTAGGTGATGAAAAATTCGTTGCAAAAAAAACTTAATTGCCTGGAGCATGGCCGTAGGGTTGTGAGTCTGTCCATTTACTATAGGATTCATTTCGGGAGTGTTGAGTGTTGAGTGGAGAGTTCTACACGACCTTATCCTACCATCCCCATTTTACCACAGGACAAGTAGGAAGACGCCACATTACCACCCCTACACTGTTGATTTTCCTTCGATACGTACGAAGCGGTTTGACTCAACATTTCTGATTCGTAAATTCATACATACATTCGTAATGGAACATTCTACCTGCTTTCCTGTTTCCTAAGAGAAATAATCTAAAGCTTTTCAAGGTAAGAGTGAATAGGTATGCATCTTCTAGGTATGCATGCTTCATCTTCGACCACAACGTCGCTTACCATAGGGCGAGTTGGTGGTCAAGCGCGACTTATTAGCGTTAAAAAAACTATAATATCATTTTAATAAGTAGCAAACAATTACCTATTTTACTTTTTTGAAACAAAATTATAAAAAAATATTGTGTTGTAAATAGACAACAATAAATAATAATAAATATGCAATATATGCAATACAATACAATCTTCTAAGCCATATGACGTTCACTGTTAGACATAGGTTTATAATAAAACCGGTTGAAAGCGGCTTGCGTTCAGCGCGATGATACTATCTATTTTCATTTCTAAACATCAATCTTGAATGTAAAAAATAATGCTAAGTCGATGTTTCTAAGAGATTAAAACCAGCGGAACCCACAATAAGCATGATGACTGGGTAAAAAAACTCAGAAGAATTACAAGTAATAGAAGTATTGCTAAATTTTACTCAAATAAAAACTACGCTATAAATAAGACAGCTGTAAGTCTTATTCATATCTGGTTATACAGCATACGCGAGAGTGAGTGGAACAAAAAAAAACCACATTGACTGTCGCATACGTCAAAATCACCAGTACAGTTGGAATGTCAAAATGGTTAAAATTTGGTTAGACTTGGTCATATGTCTTTTTCGGAAATTTGAACCCTCTAGTTCTAGTAAGAAGATTCAAATCTCTGATCATTGTACCTTCCTACTATTTACCTTTTTGAATTTCGACACCCGAGATAGCTCAATGCTAGTTTGTGAAACCCTTCGAAATTACGTAAGTGCGGGTGTATGTGCATCTTTATCTAACACCTTATAAATTTAATATTTGAAATGGGACAAAGTGATCTATATCTCTTGCTATTTTAGTACTGTTTCTAATACTTTAGTTCTAATTCTATGGTAAAAATCATTAGTAGAAGTACCTAGGTACGTAAGTTAGATTATGAAAAATCATTGGACATGAATTATTTTTTCTTTTGTCAATCAAACAATAAATGACAAATATAAACCTTGTCAAAGTTCGGGAGTGGGGGCTCGTGACGTCACTTCTCTGTCAAAAGTCTATACTTTTGTAGTCTAGTTGCGACGTTACGCTGAACTTTAACGGATAGCCCGTCTATCGATATCTTCATCCAATATTGTTTAATTAACAAAAGGAAAAATACCTATGTGTCTACAATACCTACGAGTACCTTTTGATAATCTATCTGATGGACTTATTATATTTTTAGTCATCTAGCCCAGGGCTGTCCAAACTACAAACCTTCGCGGGCTAATTAAATTTACTACAAAATCTGGAGGGTCGCAGGATAATATGTTTCAATTTGTAAGTAAAAAAATTCAGGGTAATAATTTTCTTAGTACTTTTATTGGTTGTTGCCAGATGCATTGCATGAAGAGCATCTATCCTATTGAACGTATTATCGGAGACACGACAGCGCTCAGTGTTGTGCGTATTCTCCGCAAATCAATCATTCACACTCGTTTGAAAGATCAAAGCTTTCATCCCATCCTTGGACAAATAGGTCAAACACAAAAGGTTCAGCATAAAAGTACAAGCAGCGCCGTAATAATCTCACCTTTGGTTCCGCTGGAATACCTCGAATTTGTCTTTTGTTGGCTCAAAGAGATTTTATTAACGTTGCCCGGGCGGGTATGCGATGCCAGATTGTTTGTTTGTCTGATACCGCGAACTTCAGACGATGACAGCACAGTACACGCAATAAGCAGTACTGTACTACTGTACCAGCCTTTTTTTAATAGTCCACTGCAGGAAGGGTGATTGGGCCAGATCCACCACGCTGGCCCAGTGCGGGTTGGTGGATTCACACACGCCATCGAATTTCTTCTACGGACGCATGCAGGTTGCCTCACGATGTTTTCCTTCATCGAAAAGCCTGTGGTGTGAAATTCCGTACATAAGTTCCAAAGAAACTCATTGGTACGGGGCTGGGATTGAACCCACGACCTCAGGAATGCCAGGCCAGCATTACAACCACAAGACCACCACGGCTTCCAATAAGCAGTAGATTAACAGTATTTTTTTTTGTAACAGAAAGTGTGGGCATTTCAGTTATCAGTAATCAGCTTTGCTATCATTTTACTTAGTGAACGTCACGTGGGTGTATTAGTTAAAATCAAAACAAACGTTATCAATTATACCAACCGTAATTTTATGCACAACATTTTACCTATCTTTTTTTTATTTCGTATAAGTTTGCATTTGACTACACACTGCCTGATTTTAAGCAGATATGCGGTCTAGGGTGTAGATCTTATATGGAAGATACCTATTTACTCGGGATTTGAAGACACTCACGTTGTAGGTACTATATCGGGAAAACAGACGCGCAGTTAGACAACGCGTTCCACATTCTGGCTGTTTGTATGAGGAATGCGTAAAACTTTCTAAATATTCCAAAAATCGTAATGATTTCAACTTGATTTTGACATCCTTACATAGTATAAAATAAAGTCGCTATTTTTGTCTGTTTGTTTGTCTGTATGCTTAAATATTTAAAACTACGCAACGGATTTTAATGCGGTTTTTTTTAAATTTAATTTAATTTATTTATTCAATTAGTAGTTATTTATTCAATCGCCGAATCCAACTCGGCTGGGCAGCGTTCGGAAAATTGCGTAACGTCTTCTCGTCCGACATACCTCAGTGCCTCAAGTCGAAAGTTTTCGACCAGTGTGTGTTGCCAGTGATGACTTACGGCACAGAAACGTGGTCACTCACTATGGGCCTTATTAGCAAGCTTCAAGTAGCCCAACGAGCCATGGAGAGGGCTATGCTCGGAGTTTCTCTACGCGATCAAATCAGAAATGAGGAGATCCGTAGAAGAACCAAGGTTACCGACATAGCCCAGCGGATTGGCAGGTTGAAGTGGCAATGGGCAGGGCACATAGCGCGGAGGACTGATGACCGATGGGGTCGAAAAGTCCTCGAGTGGAGACCACGTACCGGCAAGCGCAGCGTAGGACGTCCACCCACAAGGTGGACGGACGACCTCATTAAGACCGCAGGATCGCGCTGGATGCAAGCCGCTACCAACCGGTCTTATTGGAGATCTTTAGGGGAGGCCTATGTTCAGCAGTGGACGTCCTATGGCTGAAAGGAAGGAAGGAAGGAGGATTCAATTAGTACCGCATACACGAATTACACTAATGAGAAATTGAATTGATTTAATGGATAGAGTAATTCAAGAGGAAGGTGTATATGTATAATACACCTGTGCGAAGCCGGGGCGGGTCGTCTAGTAATTTATATCTTGCAAGATTCTATGTCACTCGCATTCTTCAAGCGTTAGCACCGTCTTAATCTTATTTTTATGGAATGACTAAGTTTAAAACTATAAAGCTATAGCAATGTACAAAAAACAGGTACACTTTAATGATAACTAGTCAGTGTTACGCTTAAAATCTGAAGTGTACGAGTATTTTGCTTAGTCGTAGCTATGGCTGCGTCTGTAGCTACGTAGCTGTAGGCTGGTGGATTCACTTTCGCTATCAAATTAGTTCTCCAGAGTCCATACAAGGTGTTATTTTGTCAAATTTTTACGCGTTTCCATAGTTGGTATCACAGTAAAAGGTATTGAAAATGTTGAGCATACACACTTGCAAAAGAGCTTGTATTTTGCAAAGCAGCAAGGTCTATTTCGTTCAATAATAAACCAGTAATGTGAAAATTCGAATAGGTATAAATAACAATAAAATTAATTGGTTAAGATTTGGGCCTTGAACCTACACCATTTTATAAAATAAACAGATATAGGCAAGCGTTTTTACCAGGTTTTATAGCTCTTACTTTTTTATTTTGTAAATAAATATCCTACTGACTCTCCAGAACCTTGGTCCTTGGGTTTATTCTGGAGCAAAAAGTCCATTTTGCAAAAACAAACATGTCATTACGAGGTTTTTAAAATAGCTGATGGTTTTGCTAAATTACTTCCTTGTTTTTGTAATGACTCCCGTAAATTTAAGTAGTTAAGTAGCCGTAGATTAGATACTAAAGCTGTACTCGTTTTTTTTAATGACGTAGCGTATTTTTTTTTTTTTTTTTTTAATAAATACGCAAAATATGCTGAGTTGGGATCAGTTTCGTGGCAAGGCATTGGGTAGCATACTTGGTTTGTGTATTATTCTATTTTTAGTTGTTTCCGTATTTTGTTTGTGTGTACCTAATTGTTTTGTCCCGAATAAAATTTTCTGTATTTCTGTATAAATAACTGAAGGTTTTTGTTACTGTACCGAATTTTTAATAGTCTATCGCTGCCAAAGAGTCGGTGTTTGAAATGACATTGCATTATAACCAAAGAAGAGAGAAAGAAACCTAGTTCTTCTGTTCTGTGATTATTACTGTGATATGAGGGTTCAACATAAAACCTCCGCCTAGCATGCGTTTGAAGTTTGTACGTAAAATAAGTGCAATCCAATTTGACATTTGATCATTCGTTCAAATGTTATTAGTGTCAAAATCTGTTTTTCATTATTCTGAGGTCAAGACAAGTTTTTTAGCGTTTTCGACGTCATGTTTCTGTGATCATGCATTACATCTTTTTAAACACTCTTTTATTAGTTCACCTGTGTGTTTGTTTGCTTGATTTTGAGCTCGATTTTGCCCTACTTTGAGCGATTCGATTTTCTTTAAACTTTGCACACCTATCATAGACCGATGACATTGCATTTATTCGATTATTCGGTGGCTATTCACTAAAAAGTAAACACTAAATAAATATAGTTTAAAAATCTAAAAAACACGCTTTCATAGCATATCAAACTAAAAAGTGTAAAATAATTTTCATTATAGGCAGGAAATAATAACGAACGAAAAAAAATAATAACTACTATTGTGAAAAAGCGTGGGGTGCTCGATTTACGAATTTTTCTGGTACAAAGCGCTTCACGCTTTGTTTGGCAGTTTCTTGGCGTTTTCGACGCCATCTTTCTGTGCATCATGCATTACAACTTTTTTACTTTATATCACTTCTACTGTCATTCATTATTCTGAAACCACCGCATATAAGCCTACCCAAGTACCCACCTCAGAAAGAGCGATTGGGTCACACCCACTTCGCCAGCCTTGGTAGAGGTAGTGTAGATTGGTAAGGTAGCCAGGTTCACATAACCAACCGAATTTCATCGACGGACGTATCTAAGCAGGTTCACTTATGATGTTTTCCTTCCCCGAAAAGCCTCGCATTGCTATTTCAAGTGTGTAAATCCGTACACAAATTCCCAAGAACTCATTAGAACTCAGGTTTGAACCTACGTCTCACGTTTACGCAATACCACACAGGACTTTTTTTAACACACTGATGCCTGTGCTTTTTTGTACTACGCGGGGCTTTCTCAGAAATCTTTTTTCCATCACATCAAAAAGTTAAAAAATACCCAACGCCAGATCGATCACGAAAAGCATCTAACAAATAAGCCGGCTTGTTCCTATTAACCGAGTCCGTACTTTACAAACATTGAGTGATGGGTTGACATTTATTTCCTAAATACATCACCCACCATTGTTCGTTCCCTTTATGAAGAAAGATAAAATATTTCCCAAAGCAGGGCATTGTGGGAAATGTCGCGGAGGCGCGGCCTTGGCGTGGGTTAAACTATAGGGGAATGGGGTTTTGAAATTTGTCATTATTACTCGTAGGGCTATTTTTAGAAAAATACAGGGTAACTTATTTTAACTTAAATATTGGTAATAATAAGCATAGCATAGTATACATTGAAAGACGTTTCTTGACGAGAAGGCCTATTCCCCAAGACGTGATTGAGTGGGCCTTAGTTTGGAAAATAACGCTTTAGGCCAAGCAATTTGTACTGATTATTGCAACGATATTTTTTTTTGGACTAGGTATAGACTTTTAAAGTCCAACGAGTACAAGCGATAACTTATACACCGGATTTCTGGCAATTTATGTTCACACGACTTTAGTACGTCTAGGTGACCAACTTTTATTTGGCGATCAATCTTGAAATTGGAAAAAATCTAGACCTGCGCTGCGTAATCTACGTTATTTATACAACACATGTTTTAGAAATACTCATACGAGTAAAGTAAAAAGTAAAATAGGTATAGAAGAAATGTAGTTTTTGCTCGCTTCAGTATTAATTCTACGCCAAAGCTCTTCTCCAGTTAAGCTTCAACAAAAGCGTCAGATGCTAGCAGATTGACGAATATTTACGTAGAAAACTTGCTGAATTTTGAATATGGAACCTGTTTATAAAATTACTTATCGATAAGTAAATAATATCCTACAGGTCGGGTGGCTAGCCCTGGTGTCAAAGTTACTAAGGCGCCTGAGTCCCTAGGGTCAGCCCTATGACTCAACGGTTTAACAACCGGGGCCTACAATGAAACGTATCATCCATGCCACGGTAGCACCCCGTTTTAAATGCCTCCTGCAGTCAGCCATCCGAAGATTGACCTTTCTGAACTTCGGTGATCGTAGATGTACACTGTACAGTGCTAAGATTACTTCACCGCTTATAATTACTACTACTTACTATTAAATAAAGTCGACTATTTTAAGTTTTCTGTGTTTTGTGTTTTCTTTGTCTGTTTATCATCACAAAGACATATAAAGAACATTATAAATATAGAAAAATGTATCTAGGGAGAGGCGTCTTTTTTTATACGGCGCGCGAGACACTACAATAAGCACGTAGTAATTACTAGGTGCTACCTACCAACCCCAAAATGTAATTATGAAACATGATTTGCAGAATGGACTTATTTTTTGTATGAGTGCACAGGAGCTAGTAATTTTTTGTTTAGTGATTAATAATATTGTTACTAGCGTTGCGCGTAGTTTTGGTACTAAACTGAGTGTGTACTTAGTGGGAAATAAGTTCTCACAAGATCGAGACGACATGCCCCATTTTGTGAGATCTGTAGACAAACCAATTTTAATAAAAAAAAAACTATCCTCAGTCAAAGAAATAGAGGGGCAGACAAAAGTCGTCATTAAAAGACGAAACGTAAATGTAGTAGACATTACACAAAAATTTACGGTAAACAAAAATATTACCGAAGCACTATATCAAAGGAAAAGTCGAAGTAAGTCAACAATATGAGACATAAACCCTCTATCTTCTTACACTTAGATAAGAATACTTTATCTTAATATAAAATAACACACAAAGGCTAGACAGACGTTTCTCCTGATAAAAACTAAATACTGGAAAGGTACAAATACCAAACTTAAGTAAAAGGACTCTTGAAGCAACCTCATTTGAGAGAGTTTTCTTGAACTCTTTTCACAAAGGAGTGAGCTTGAGAAATACGGATTTTCTTTAGCAAAGATTTAAGGCTCTTATAATGTAGTTATTACGAAAAGCGATAGTATTTTTCTAAGGTACGGTACGATTTTATATGATTTTACGCACGAACACGCACTAGGTCGCACGGTGCTACGACTTCGTCAGCTAGTCAAGAGGGGCAACATGCTTTTATCTACATTAGAATTTTTTTCAACAATATATCACTTTTCTTTAACGGAGATATGTCTATGATCAACTTTTACAGCGCAATTTATCTTATTTATCTAATTTATATTTTTCGCAAAAAATGGCAAAACCGCCTTCCATCGTGTATAAAATTCGAATATTACATTAGAATTGTTTACATTATCGTTGATTTTTCAAAAAATGCTTAGCCGATTTCTGTAAAATTTAAATGGGACCACCTCGAAAATATACCCTTTCGAGTAATAAAAGATTTTTCGATTCGGTTCACAATTGGCATAATGATCGATGAACATACACAAAAAAATACATACAGACGAACATAGCACCTCCTCCTTTTTGGGAGTCGGTTAAAAAGTGAGAAAGGTTGACCCCACATTGCGAACTTATGTACCTTTGTAGGTATATTTGACAATTACGGTACGAAAATATAAAATCACGACCACACGATTGTTAGGCAAGCGTTCTCTCAGTAGGCCACGGCTTCTAAATTTAAATTTAATTTAAATACCTACAAGTTCGAAGAGCAAAGCACAGAGTTTCGTTCCCTCTTACAACAGCTGTACCGAGACACGGCCGATACACTCGTACTTATCCATTGAACACTTTGTCTCCGAGTTTGTTCTTTGTTCTCTTACTTAAAACTCTAAGATCGCGAGCATGGAATATTAGCAGTTAGTGTAGCCGTTAATTGTCGCTACAGTTAGGAGCGAAAAATTAACTATGAAAAAAATTGATGAATCCTAGTGAAAAGGTGTTAGCGTTTTCTTATTTTTTTATTCTTGATACGTAGATACTTATTAAAATTGTTTTTATGCCTGAATTGATTTTGCTAAACATTTCTGTGAGAAATTTTACTAATTCACTGTAATTTGATCTTTGCCCGAATATAATTTTGACAGTTATTTGTAAGTACATTTGCTAATTTGGATTAAGTATGTAACTGAAATAAATTAATTTAATTGTAATAAAATAGCACTCAACTATTTTGCTTCAACAGCTCTATTTGACGTGTATATTTTTACTTCGTTTTAAGGACGATGTATTAATGTTCACTAGAAGCAAGATTTGTAAGTAAACATAGAGGTTTTTTATTTTTCTACTGATTAGGTACAAAGTTACTAAGACCCAAGTTCACCAACGCTTGTTTAAGTAAAACGTTTTATTACTACATTTAATCAACGGTAAAATTCGGGTCCAATACCCAAGGTCACCGACAGATGTTTAATTTATTAACCGTAAGTTAAATCCTGATCGGATTGTTAACGAAATTTTTCTGTTCACCTAGCACTAACCGTTGTTTCAAAACAGTAATCACACGTTTAACTTAAACAAGCGTTGGTAAACTAGGGTCTTAGTACTAGAATAAACTTTGAAATAAACTGAGCCAAATTGTAAATAATACGCACATGTCAGTCAAAACATGACACGTGCGAAGAATTTTCTCTTCAAGCTTATGTCATGGTTTTTGACCCATGACATTTACTCGTAAAAAACTAAACATCAAACTCCAAAAGTTCCGCGACGGATCACCTTTTCTATCATTGTAGGTCTATATTTTTCTATAACAAGTAGATGTCTTTTCTAGTAACTTCCGATATTCTGAGACCGCGGCACTCTCTAATCTTTCACGGCTGCGAGTAGAAACTTTTCAATCGGATTTAACACCATTCGTTATCTAATCGCGAAGTTCTCCTAAACCGTGAACGTTTTTGATTTAATTTCGCGGTTTGTAACCAATATAATCCTCCTGCAATTAAAGACTCCTGTGTCCCGTTTTAGTACGACAACGTTTGTTTTTAATTGCGATTTTGTTACGTGTTTTATTTTGATTTTTGTTTTCAACCTACTTCGAAGAAGGAAGAATTTTACTTTACATTTTTTGTGTGTATAGGTCTCAGACCAAAAAAAAAATGTTTATTTTTATAGGTATGTTACGCTATTACTTATTCTTCCAATAATTATGAAAAAATTATGATGATCCTTTCTTTTGTTCGGTAGATAACACTTCAGGAATTGTCACTCATTTAAATTTTATGGACTGCAGTTGAGATTTCTTTTAATACTTATCAACAATAATCTGAAAATGGAATAAATCGATTTTACAAGCAAACTTTTCGAATTTCGTTCGTAGATTGCAACTATGATTGAAGTAGGTTATGCCGATTTTTGAAGAATAATAATAATTATTGTTTATGTATCTGCTGTGATTTTATTAACGATTTTTGAAATGGACGGTGTGTGCGTCCGAATCCTCGGCGAATAAATAAATAAATATTTTGGGGACATCTTACACACGGCTTCTGACCCCAAACTAAGATAGCTTGTGAAATGGCTGCCAGAGACTGATATACTACATATACTTATTTATAAATACATACTTATATAAATAGTAACTAAATAACACCCAGACACAGAGCAAACACTTATGTTCATCACATAAATATTTGCCCTGGGTGGGGATCGAACCCACGCCTCTCTGACCCAGAAGTTAGGATCACTAACCACTGAGCCACCGAGGCAGTCAAGAAATCATTAGGATGCTTCATATTTTTCCAGCTAGTTTTTCAATCTGCATATTAACCATCACACAATTATAGGCATCTAAATTACTTATAACTTCTTTGTTACTCTGAAAAAACTTATGCTGAAAGTCACTGAATAAATGAATTGTTTTAATTCACAAAAACAATTTAAGTAACCTTAAAAACTTAAAAAACACTCTGGACTAACAAAAACATTAAACTTAAAATACTTCAATAAGTACCAAATTACATTGGTTCAATGAGTTCTATGTCACATAAAATATGAATCTAAACTTAAAATAAAGTATTTTCTCAAAGTATTTCAACATTCGATTTCACCAGATAAAATAATTGTTCACAACTCTCAAAACTTTGTATCATTTTACAAATAAAACCACTTTGGAATATACTAGTTTAGGTGGCTAAGGCATACCTCTATTTGAAATTAGACGTACGTTTGAAACAACTCTCAACTCCACCGCAGGCATTATCGGCCTTTCTCTACTTTTGTTAACGTTAAAATTTCCAAACTTTACAAACGATGCGCTCTACTTTCGTAGAGTTCGTGTTGCAAACTCTATTTTAGGCTTTACAGTTTTTGTTTGAGTGGTTTCGAGCGTTCTGCGAAACCGACATTGGATTTTCGAGTAGTTTATTTTGTAGCTACTCGGAACTGTGACATTTGGAATTACCTAGTGCATGATACGGATTTGTAGTCTGTTTTCTAAGGAAATTGTGCACCATGCACATGCTCTGTAGGTTCGTCGAGGGAGTTAAATTAGCACACAATTGATATCTTAAACTTTAAATCTGTATTTTATAATTTTGTACCACACTTTTCTATTTCTATTTGGTATCCATAGCAACCAATAACATTATATTTGACAACTTCAAAAAAAGGAAACATAAAACTAGATGAGAATTATAAAAGAGTATTTATGCTATCCTGCACATCCTCCCGCCGTGCGTACTCACGCATCCTGAACTGGTGCAGGAACAACGTCGACCGGCAGGACGACTACCTTCCGGACCGGGCGGCGTAGCACGCCTGTTCTTGTCTTGATGTCTATCGTGCGAACAACGTCGTCGGGCCCGGGATAAGCCGCAGTAACTCTGCATCTATTATCACTGCGGGATCACGTCCATGGGGCTCCCGCCGGTTTTATAACTCAAGCAACTAACAAATAATGTTTCTGTGTGCCTTAACTTATCTGTTGTCTTTCGTTATCTGATAGTTTTGCTGTTGTTAACTAAGTGTTCCTTGTCCACACTGGATTTTTTTTCCGTTTTGCTTTTTTGTTGTTTGCAGGTTTTGTAAAAGAGTAGTTTTCGATCTATTTTCTGTTACGGATCGCTTTTCTGAATCTGTATACGGTTTCTATGTTATTATTGACGATGTGCTGTTTTATCATAATATTTCTTCTATCGCAATCAAAGTACAAAGTTATTGTTGCGGTTGAGAGTTCGTTTGAGACCTCCGTGCAACACCCAACCCAATGGGGTTAGTGACGCCACTGGTTGACTTCTGTTACCTTTTCGAAACTTTTCTGTTTGTAGCAGGTGCCAGTTGTCTTGACCTATCAGCACGAGTGGCTTCGCATATCTGTAAGCGAGGACATGGCTGAGATTTCGCAGATGCTTGCATGCCTCAATCTGTTTCCTAGGAATCTCCTGTGATGAGATTTGTAGATTCTGTACGGTTCGTGCTTGGATAGGCTCCTCGCGATTGTTGAGTCCTTTGAGTATGAGTTTTACTTTCCTTGACTGTATTTCAGTGGTCTTCATATTGTTAATAGTTTTTATTCTTAATGAATCGATCGGTCCTGTTACACCAATTTTCTTACAGATGCTGTCGTCGATAAGGGTTGTTGTTGATCCGTCGTCCAACAGAGCGTATGTATTGACTACCGCTGCTGGTCCTTTTACTTGAATCGGTATAATTTTTAGATACGACTGTTTCTGTGTTTCATTCCATGCAGAGTTGATAGCTTCTGTCTGTACGTTACTTCCATCTGTTTCTGTCTGTACGGTGTTTACACTATCTGGGCTGTAATTTTCTGTCACTGTTTTTCTGACAAAATGTAGCATTTTGTTATGAAAACGTTTACAGTGGTCGATGCCGCACACTAGCGCTTTACAGCGATGACTTTTAGTTCTGTGGCGCAGGCATCTGAAACACAAATTATATTTTTTGGCCATATCCCACCGACCATCAGAATCTTTTTTCTTAAATTTCTCGCAATCAGTGGCTGTATGGTTAGTGTCTGTACATATAGGGCACTTGACTGAATATTGATTTGACCTGACTGAATGTTCTGTAATTTCGTGTACCTTTTGAGAACGTTGATTTTGGTTAAAATCGCTGCTTACTTGTTCGGGCTGTGCGAAAGGCCCACATATTTCTGCTTCACGTCGTAAGTACCTTTCGAAACGCAAAAGATCAGGTTCTTCGTTTGATTGAGTGGCAGCGAAGTCATAGTAGCGGTATCTTAAAGTTGGTGTCAATTTTTCGATCAAAAGTTTCGTGACTTCGGGATTGTAAAAAAAGTAGATGCAATTTAGAGTTCGTAGGGTAGCAACAACGTTTGTTATTTTGTTCGAAAAAAATGCATATATCTCTCGGTGACTCTGTTACGCGTGGTAGTTGCCGAAGAGCTTCTACTTCTGCCATAGCTATCGATTCCGGTCTTCCGAATCGTGTCGCCAAAGCTCTCATAATATCAGCTGGATTTGTGTTTGAGATCAACAGTCCGTGTACAGCTTCTTTTGCTTTTCCTTTTAAACTGCGACGTAATCTCATAGTATTTTCTACTAAAGAAAATGTACCTTCTGTCTCATAATACGCTGCTCGAAAAGGTAACCAATCCTGGTAGTTACCGAAGAATAAAGGTAGGTCAGATATCTTCGGTTGCTGTGCAGATTTTATAGCTGTAGTGATCGCAGATGCTAGTTGAGCTATTTCTGATTTAGGACATTCTCCCGCCGGTATTTGGTGGCATTGAAGATTGTTATTCACTAGCTTCTCTGATTCGGATGTCCTATCATGATGGGCATTTAGCTGTGGACAAACCTCGACTGCATCTTGTTGTCCTACTGCAGTGTAGCTGCACTGTGGTAAGAATCGTTCATGAGTCATTGGTCTCGGAATTTCATTGAGTGCTACATTTTCGACCCAGTCACTCACTCTTGCTGTACCTGACGCTTTGGTGTACTCCGATGGTTCAGGGCTCTCATCTTCATCAGATAGTTGGGCTTCCAAAGTAGCTTGTTGTGCTAGTGCTAGCTCCAACTTAAGGCGAATTACTTCTTCATTTATCTTTGCTCTGGCAACCTTAGCGGCTTTTCTTTTTTCTTTGGTAGTTTGCCTGCTGCCTTTACTGTGTGTGTCTGTTTGTTCATGGCAAGAAGGAGCAGTTGCCGCCAGAGAAATCTTGCTATTTACGCTTGCCGTGGCAGCGAAGGCTTTTGGCGCTGTTGTTTCTGTAGGTTTTTCCACCAGAAAAGTCTCGCTGATCTTGCTAGCCGCGGCAGCGGAGGTTCCCGGCACTGTTGTATCTGTTGGATTTTCCGCCGCACGGGTTTCTATAGCTGGTCGTATTTTATTCCGACTTTGAGTCAATGACCTTGTGACCGGCATTCTGTGTATCTAACTGTATGCTAATTGTATGTTCTTACTGTTTCCCTCTTATCCGGCTCGAAGGACCACGATGTGCACCATGCACATGCTCTGTAGGTTCGTCGAGGGAGTTAAATTAGCACACAATTGATATCTTAAACTTTAAATCTGTATTTTATAATTTTGTACCACACTTTTCTATTTCTATTTGGTATCCATAGCAACCAATAACATTATATTTGACAACTTCAAAAAAAGGAAACATAAAACTAGATGAGAATTATAAAAGAGTATTTATGCTATCCTGCACAGAAATATTAAACGTGATAAAACGTTTGGTCAGGTACCAGCATATGGATAAAACACCGCATCAATAATTCCTATAAATCTTTCATCATCATCATTTAACTGTAAGTAGGTCGTCTTACAATACAATACAATACAACAACACTTTATTGACACCAACAAGAAAACATAACAAAAGAAACAAAGGCAGAAAAGGCACAAAAGGCGGTCTTATCGCTAAAAGCGATTTCTTCCAGACAACCTCTCTTGGATGCAAGGAAACATAAAGACGACAAGGACGGTGTAAACGTAAAAAAAAAGTAAAATAATGAAGAAAGTTACTACAAATTCCTAATCAAAAATAAAATAAACTACATAATAATAGCCATACATAAATACTTATAATAATACATACAATAAATATAAACATACTTAGATGCATAAATATATTACAAATAAATTAATGACGAGGAGTGATATGAGTATCAGTCAGACAGAGCTTTGAGAGATAATGTTGCTGAACCTGGGCCATGAAAGATTCAATGCTCTGTGCACGTCTGATGGTCACAGGAAGGTCATTCCAGAGAGCTACAGCTCGGACACTGAAAGAAAAATCATAAAAAACAGTAGAATGAGATGGAGTGGAAAGAAGGAGATTGCTAGAAGATCTAAGATTGACAGAGTGAGTGTCACAAAGAAAAGTGAAGCAAGAGCGTAAATATGAAGGAGAAGAAGGTTTGAAGAGAATGCTATAGAGAAGGGAAAGTATATGAGTATCGCGGCGAAGACGGATAGGGAGCCACTTGAGCTTATTACGAAATTGAGAAATGTGGTCAATTTTCCGGAGGCCGAAAATGAACCGTATACAAAGATTTTGGAGTCGCTCAAGCTTGTCGAATTGCTCCTGGGTTAAGTCGAGATAGCAAGCGTCAGCATAGTCTAAAATAGGGAGAAGAAAGGATTGTGCTAACGCAACTTTGGTAGCAGTGGGAAGAAAATTGCGAATTCTTCGTAATGATGCAGAAGAAGCGTATAACTTGCGCTTCACAGATTGTATTTGAGGATTCCATGAGAGACATCTATCAAAAATAATACCAAGGTTTTTGACCTCGCTACTAAAAGGGATCGTAATACCGCTAAATACAATTTTACGAAGAGAAGTTTGATCGATGCGTGCAATCATCCTAGAGCTACCAATAATGTCGTCTTCTGTTTATAGTCCTCCTTTAAAGATTGTCAATAAGACCGATCATCAACGAAGCGCTCGTAGTGAAGTTTGATTAAGTAGGTGTTTATCAGCGATCACCGAAATTAAGCAACGTTTCTCACGGTCAGTATTTGGATGAGTGACCGCGTTTTCCAACTGAGCGCTACCGTGGCTCGGATGACAAGTTAAATTGTAGGTCCCGGTTGTTTTAACCGTTTAGCCAAGTCAGAGGCCTTCAAGCGGCATTAAAACTCTGACACCAGGGCTAGCCACCCGGCCTATACCAACTTACTTACTACCAACGAAGCGTCTTGCATTCAGAGGTCATCTATCCTCCCTTTCTGTAGAGACTCTGGTCGTCCTACGCTACGCTTGCCGGCATTTAGTCCGTTCAAGAAGTTTTCGACCCTATTGACCGTCTGGATTTTTTTTGTCTTTTTAAAACAAACCTACCATTAAAATAAAACTACACACAACAAAGAGAAATAACTCACCACCACCTCTGTCTGTTTTAAATTATGCCGGACAGTACACAGCTCTGTAAATAGAAATAAATCGAGCAAATCCATTCCGTATATCCGTTTCGCGCCGAAATATATTTAGCACCGACATTTGGTTATATTTTATGACATTCGCTCAACTCGGTCACGGCGCTCAATGGCATCCAATTTCCCGCTTGCGATGCCCCGTGGTCCCTAGTTGTCCCATCATATTTCATATTACTACTTATAGTATAATTGTATGGATAAAAATATTATATAATACTATATTCGTCTTTCGTCGTTTCATGCATAGGATGTCCACTGATGAAAATAAACCTCCCTCCATGTTACCTTTTACGCTGATCCTACGCTGTACTAGGCCTCCATTCGAGAACTTTTCGATCCCATCCGTCAGCAGTATTCCCTGCCCACTGCCATCTCAACTTGATAATAGCTAACTTTGCTTGTGGGTAACTTGTTATAACCGACTTCCAAAAAGGAGTATTTGATAAATCACCAATAATGTAAAAATTGTTTCCATCAATTAGAGAATTACTACTTCCTATTCGAATTTTGTACGAGATGGAAGTCAGTTTTGCCATTTATTGCAAAAAATAATTAATACGGATTTTCTCATTTCTGAAACGACCGTACAGAGAGACTCTGAGCATAGCCAAGTCAGTGATAAATTATTAATCATAATATTATTTTTTGGTTAAATTTAGAGACAGTCATAACGTAGTAGAATTTTGGCAGGGCCTCTATTTAAAAAAAAAAATAAGACCGTTTAAAACGTCTCTGCTAAATATTATGTTTGGCACAAACTCTACGGGTTTCATAAATTCTCTTTTAGCCGTGAGTAGGATTCTAAGGGCTATAAACTAACACCATAATAAAATATTGTTTTGAAGGACCATTTTCTAAAAGCCGCTCGTATATCCCTTCGTCTCATTTCATAAATCTCTTGATCACCCAAAATACAAAGACACATTCTCAGGTACGAAATCTCTTCAAAACCTCATTATATTTCCCAACAAACCGTAAAATGTGTTTAAGCAAGCGACAATAAATGGAAGTTAATGATATCATAAAAACAATTTATTTTTCTCTTAAGCATTTCATTCTATCAAATAAAGGTTGGTCATACCATGTGTGTTTGTCACTCTTTATTTCGAATACCGTAAGGTCGAGAGTAAATATAAAAACCAGTGTTGCAATAAAAATCTGTGAGGAATATTTGAGAGTAATTTCTCGCGTCGTTATGGACTCTGTTTCCGTATCTTGACGCCATTGTGTTAAAGCATTTTTTTTTCTTTACTGAGTAGTAAAACCTCGAGAAAAACAAAAGTACGAGTAAATTATCCATTATGTCGGCATGTTGGCTTAAATATGCTTGAAGAGGAGTATAAAGCCTGGATTTGGCTTTTAGCTCCGTACACGTGCCTATGACTTCTATATACGACGGCTACTCTCAGCATGAGTGAACTTTATGGGGAACTAGCAATGCCTTGCGGTTTCACTCTTCAGAATCTTGGATGTTTTTCATTGAACGAATAAAAAAAACTCTAGTTTGCATATGGATTTTGGATTTTGAAACTTTGCAATGAAAAATAGTTTCAAGACGACGCTTTAAATCAGTGATTATTTTTTAATAAATAGTAGGTTTGGTTTGACACGGAATTATACAAAATCTCTTATTAGTTTGTTTAGTTATTTGTTATCCGTGAACCTTTTTATAAATAAAGTAACCTTTCAAATACTTTTATAGAATTAAGAAATGATAAAAAAATTGTAGGATGATTGGTTGATGGGACAAGGCGTGATGAGCCGACAAGTTTCTCGGATGGGTAAAAAAATTTAGGCGTAGGTACTAGCACTGAAAAATGTGACATAATTAAGGTATAGGTATTGTAGAAATTATTTATAAGTACCATTTGCAGCAAATACATTGAAATGTGCTTAGCTTTTTTATGTTCCTACAACAGAAATTGACCGAAATTTCGGAGTTATACACTCAAATGCAAGGCGGTTTCTAAAAAGTCTTTTAAAAATCTCAACAGCAAACCGATGTTCAACAACTAAAGTTAACGTAAACACAGACAAACAAATTTTCACATTTATATTATCTGTATATGCGTGGTTGTTACTCAAAACATAATATTTCTGTACTTTCCTAAATATGAAGTACATTTTCCTCTGAGAAGCATTTTGTAATAGTGCATCATAGGCAGTAAAACGAAGAGCAGACATAAAGCCTCTTGATATTTTTTTTATTTTTTCATGCTACAATAAGTATGATGTACATATTTTTGTTCACTAAAAGCAAGATTATAATTTATTTCAGATAATTATCAATGCCATAATAATATACCTAGTTCATTATGTGACTGCCCAAAAGTAGCACGGTTACATTGATAAATACATAGAATAAGGTACTTCCGTTTCCGGTTTCCTAGACGGCCGAAGCGCTTATGCTATAGAATACCAATAATTATTTTTTGCAATAAATGGCATGACCGACTTCAACCGTGTACAGAATTCGCAAATATTTTGCACGAATCGATGTAGCATTTTACACATTATTGTTAATTTATCAAAAATGGCTAAGCCGATTTCGATAAAATTGAAATGGGACCAATTTCGAAGTATATACATTTCAATTTTTTTTTAAATTGAAATCTGACTACTATTTAAAAAGTTATGCGTCGTTATACATAAAAAATATATACTTACGCGTCGAATTGAGTCCCTCCTACCTCTATGATATTCTTAATTTGCCGTCACTGTTAATCTAGTAATATCTACAGGAACAAACGTAGACATTTAATAACTAAATCCCACTTGTCAATCGACAAGCATCGATTATTTTGAGCAAAATATCGAAAATTGAAAGTCAAAGTACCGTTTGCCCTTCACTTACACATTCTTGATCGCGCTCCTTAAGTTCATCTATTTACAAATCCATATACCTTCAACCCAAAATGTGGTTTATAATACCCAACTTTAGAAAACCCACGCAAAGTCACGTGCTCCAGTCAGTAATCAGCCAATAAAATGCGTGTCTTGTTTTATCGATAAATATTATGAAAGTGAATGTAAACAACCCGGAACCTTAACCCTGAGACCCGAGAGCCCTAAGGCGAAACATTAGAATCGCAAAACAGTTCGGACTATCCCAAACTTAAATTGTTGCCTCTCTTTCTTTACCATCTGAAAACTAGCAGGAGAGAAAGAGCTCAAATAGCTGGTTATTGGGAATTACGGAGAACCGGACGGCGAAAATACCCGAGGGATTTAGAATTTGACTTTAAAATCGAGGTGATAAGCCAAGAAGTGCTTACGCGCTACCTGGAACATCGGTTTTCAATAAGTTACCCGGAGTTGTTATTTTTGGGGGCCGGGAAAGTAAGGCTTAACTCACACTGGAGGAATCATCATTATCATCTTTCATAGTTTCATAAATATAATTATTTTCACACAAGCGGTGCAAATATGCTAACCTCGGTAGTGGTTACATATTTGAGCCATTTGAAGTTGAGACATTGGGTCCCTGGGGCCGGGAGCTCATCATATTTTCAAAAGTTTTTCTGAGCGTCTGGTGGAAGCCACACGTGACCAAAATGCTGGTGTTTATTTGGCTGAACGCATAAGTATTGTCATTCAGCGTGGCAATGCAGCCAGCATGCTGGGCACGCTGCCGGCTGGCAGTGGGGTTGAGCATATTGATTATCTTTAGGCCTTCAAGTGTCTGTGGATGATTCAATGATTTTTATATAGTAGTAGTGTAGGTAGTTTTAGCATATAAAGTGGTATTGTTTTTGTTGTAGCTAATAAAGGCACTTTTGCACGAAAAATAATTATTTGCAATCCGGAGGTCTAAATTAATTACTAATAGACCATAGATATACATTAAAAACATAGTAGCGGTCATAGCGTAGTTTGACAATATGTTCGTTAGCGTTATCATAGAAGTTAAGCAACAAAAAGGGTGGCATTTACAACTGAGCGCTATCGTGGTTCGGATGACACGTTAAATAAAATTGTAGGCCCCGGTTGACCGACTAGCCATGTCAGAGGCCTTCAGGCGGCTTAAAAACTCTGACACCAGGGCTATCCAGCCAGCCTATTCCTCAAGAGGGACATATGTTTATAAATTTAAAAAAAATATTGTATTTTTTAATATTTTCCTATTTTGAACATCATACAAAATCATAGACATAAATACCGCATCATAGATAGAGAGTAATATACTTAAAGCTAATAACTCTGCCGAAGAAAGGATGTCTTCGGGGCAAAAACCCGCATAACCATATACATTCCGTCTCTAGAGATTGAACACTTGCAGACTCGTTTGGGATTGACCCATAAATCGCTCCAAGTTATGGTCCCCATGGTCCACACCCCGTGTCCGCAAGTTCGATTGACTCACTATTTCAAGGCGAAAATATGACCATCATAGAAATCTAGAGAAAAGCTTTCACATTCGGCGCGCGAGTCGTATAATTATGTAGCAAAAAAACATACACCGCAAACTGTTGGTTCACGTACCATACATGGCTAATATGTTGGGACAGCAAATCAGAAAAAGTAATTTGTTGTGCTCTGTATTATAGTTGTGTGATTAATATATATTTTTTTATTACATTGGCGTCTGACCAAATTGCTCCTGATTTTAATCTGTGTTGCGGTCTAGTTTTGTACGAAATTAGGAATCCGCTATATTTGAGATAATGAGCTTAATTTTGATAGGTCTAAAATTACTGAAATAAACCTGTCTTTGAAATTTCGATCCATTAGACAAGGAGAACAACAGCCTAAAATTCACAGAGGTACTAGAGGGATAATGTGGTCGATCGAGAAAAGAAAGAAAGAGATGCAATGATTAAATATGGCATGAGTTAGAAAGAGACATGAAAAACATCTCGATTCAGTGGCTAGTTCCCGTGTTTTTCTCTCAGTAGTGTCAAATTCCAATACATATTTCACAGTTTTGACAGCTCTGAGCTAGATTTTCCATACATTTTTGTGGTTGAGAATTGACTCAAGCGACAACAGCGCTATCTCTCTAGTTGTAATAGTGCTGTGTTAAAATTGTATTTTGCGCTGTCAAAAATCTTCACTTCACTATCACTACATAGGATAAAACTAAGTCTCTTCCCGCTGTCTGTCCACATGTATGCTTATATCTTTAAAACTACGCAACGAATTTTGATACGGCTTTTTAAATAGATAGAGTGATTCAATAGGAATGTTTACATGTATAATACACCTGTGCGAAGCCGGGGCGGGTCGCTAACTTTTAAATAAACCCAGTGCCTCATCTCACGAGATCTGTAGTACCATGCGCAAGTTATGGGTAACTGTGTTTACTTTTATTTCGTCAGTAAGACAGGCCCCAGTAGATTTAAGTTTTTTGATAAAACTGATTGTGTTGGCGGAATTACTTGCTTGTCTTTGGTGCCTAACACTTCTGGAAATATGTTTCTGGAGCACTCTCTAAATAACAAAGATACTTTCAAACTAAGACAAGTCTAGTCATAGGTCTAGGATAGTCTAGGATTTAATTTTTATTGCGGTCTATAAAAAAGAGCGAACGAAGTTACTCGCACACTTCCATGCACAGCTTCATAGCTCTGAGTTCGAATAATGACAGGTTTAAATAATGACGTTCACTGTGTAGTTACTCCTGGTTATAAAATACTAGTCGGTACGGCATGTCCGTTTTTACCGACTTCAAAAAAGAGTAGGTACTATATTCGTCTGTTTGAATTTTTTTGTGTGTATGTTCATCGATATTTCCGGCAATTGTGATAGGATATAAACAAAAATTCAAAAGGGCATATTTCGAAGATAGTCCTATTTAAATTGTACTGAATTTGCCTGAGCCGTTTTTGATAAATCAACAATAATGTACGTGAATGCACGGTTGAAGTCGATTGCGCCATTTTTTGCGAAACGTATTTATCTCCATTCACTCCTACCTCTAGAATATATGCAAAAAGAGAACCGTCGTGGATTTACGGTGAACTAACAATAAGATTTTAATCAGCAGCCAAGGTACCGACCATACTTGGTAGACGCGAGTACTGATGAAAACCGAATTGGTGTCTTGTCTACCAAGTATCAAACACTCTTAGTTGTACTAGCAACGACAGAACAAAATTTTTATAATTATTTTTCGCAATAAAGGTAAAATCACCTTCCATCGTGTACAAAATTCGAATATTTCGCTCGAATAGTTTACATTATTGTTGCTTTTTTCAAAAACGGCTCAGCCGATTTCTGTAAAATTTAAATGGAACCACCTCGGGAGTAAACCCTTTCGAACTATTAAAGAATTATTCGATTCAGTTCACAATTGGCGGAATTATCGATGAACAAACACAAAAAAAAAACATACAGATGAACATAGAACCTCCTCCTATTTGGAAGTCGGTTAAAAATGGCACACGGGCGACCTCACCTACGACGCTCCTCTTTTTCACAAACTCTATCAACTGACACTGCATTCGCTCTCCTATTTATTCAGCACGTCAAGTACTCAACTAAATATTCCAACAATTGCATACTAAGCTAATCTCAGTTCAAGTAAACGTGCCTTTACCAGGCCATCCCTAATGGTCCGTACGGAAGTTAGCAGTTTGTCAGAAAATAAATCCCTTTTACTGCCAAAGCGGATTGTAAGGCCTAAGCCACGAAAACGATCACGGACCACTGATTTTAGCCCTGAGTAAATCTTAATTAGACGGCCCTCAAGCAAATGCGCCGGCTGTAACTGTAATTAATTTTTGATCATAATTTACAGTGGATTTATTTCCGCTCAGACTTCATTTATGACTCTGTTGAAGTATTGTTGGTTATTGACTGAAAAATTAAAGAAAAATCGTTTTATCTACACTAATGTTGTAACATTCATTTATGTTTCCAATACTTGACTTATAATGACTACTGTTATAGCGCAGACAACAAAACACTCAATTTAAGCAATTCACATGATGTTATAAAATCCACATCGATATCGTAAAATCTCATTATAACATCGCGCGCTCGCTCCTGATTGGCCCTGCGCGCGCAGCTGCGCTCTCATTGGTTAGATTTTAATGGCGCCAAGTTCACTGTGACAATACACGTACGCGTGAATTTAATGTTTCGCAATTTGTTTTATTTTTTATTTTTATTAGTGAAGATATAGTAGTGTATGCAACTGCATATAACACGGGTATTAAAACACTCGTTACTATTATGAAACTCGCTGCGCTCGTTTCATAAACTCACACTCGTTTAATACCCTTCATTATATGACAGTTGCATAAACTACTATTACGTATGAACATCGAGAGAATGCGTTCCTGAAGGGTTGTTATCGAACATACGACATAACTTTGAAGTGGCGTGAATTGAATTTTTTTAAAAAAAATGTCGCATTTTAGCGCAAAGTTCTATGGAAAGAACAAGATAACATCGATTTTTATAAAATAGCAAAAGAGTATATACTTAAATCATTAAGTATGTACTTAACAAAATAATTGGGCACAATATTACAATAAATTAATTTAAAATTGTGCACTTTACCTACATTAAATGAAAATACAATACAAAAAATTATTACTGGTATAATTATTTCACAAGATTTGTTTAGTTTGGGGTCACAGATCCCATGTAAGATGTCTCCTAATATTTATTTATTTATTATATTAAATGTACAAACTTAAATAACATTGAAATAGTACTATTTACAGCTACTTACATAATAAAAAAACCTGTAATAAAACAGTACACTTAAACTAAATTCTAAATAATACTATTCTAAAGTCCTTTCGCAGAGCAAGAATCTAGTATTGTATTGGAATACCCATATGTAATTACCTAAATAAAATAATAATAGTTCAACGCAGGGGCGGCTTTCTGGCGAGCCGTCGGTGAGTGGCGACACCGCGAACCCTAATTTCCTGGGGCTAAATGAGACTCCTGCCTCCTCTCTTGCCTTAACTGGCCAGCTTGGAGTGGAAATCGCAAGAGCTAAGAGCCTAAGCTCCAGGACGGAAGTATTAAAGGGCATAACGCCGCTAGTAGCTCTTAGTAAACGCGCCACACCTCTCGACACCCTAAGCCGTTCACACCAATGTTGCCCCTCCGGTGCCTGCTTACGGTAGCCTTTATGGGGGGCCTATTTAGTGTATGGCAAGTCACCACCCGCCTAAATTTTGTGAGATAAGGCATTAATTGGCGGGTGCCGCACCTCATTCCGTAGACCAGTTCATTATCACGTAATATTTGATTCCAATAGCCCAGAACTGTACAAATGTCTCGTATTTACAATAGTTTTCCTCTTCCTACCACCCAAAGACAGTTTTTTTAAATATTTTGTATATAAAAGGGTCTCTCAATGTTGGCCATGGCTCCATTGATGCCCTTCAAAAGCCCGGGCCTAGCCCGTGATGTGAAAACTGAATAAATGGAATAATAATAAAAATATTTACTAAGTATTACAATAAGTGGAGGTACTTACAAACAATAATCTTTAAAACTAGGTGCAGTGGAATGTCGCAAAAGTACCTTTAAAATATTTGGACCTTACAGGTCTTGTAACAGCCTGTATAGCAGCTAGGGTACAATTTTCTATTAGTCCTTTGACCGCTAAAGCAACCTAAAGTAACTAATATAGGTATTGTGAGATATTGAAACACACATTGAAAAGTTACTATTAATTTTAAAAAGTTACCAGCATGTAAATTGTTAATTTCTAACGAGCTTTAATTACGAGTATAATGTGTGTCAAGTGAATAGTTGGTATGTTTGTGTTTAATATGCTATAATAAGTAACCCTAATAATAACTAATCGTTACTAAGTTATAGTGTTTATTCTGGTATTCATACATTGCGATTCTGTGTGGTAATACTGGGAATGGAAATGCTTTATTACATTCTTAAATTCGATTTTGAATTAAGCATTGCCGTTATGAATCGAGTAAAATATCTATGTACTCGTACTTACCTATACTACTCTTATCGACATGAAATATTTCTAGCACGCTCTACGTAATTCTCACACTGGCTTGTTACCGTCTTAAATACAATAGGTTCAACTACAACATAAAGGATTTTTTTATTCTTCAAATCTAAAAAAATAATAAGTACCTACTGTAAGGGACATTTCTAATTTTCTCTCATTTGAAATACGTATATGTATTTTATTAAATAAATAATAATTACCTACTGTAATATTCTTTTCTAATTTTCTCTCAGTTAAGTTATTTTACAAAAAGCAAAAAACTGAGCTCAGTAGAATCTTGAAATAATTTGTATTAAGTATACGTATGAGTACCTAATATCCTCTTCACTCAAGTTCTTCAAACAGCGGAATAAGCTATTGTAGCTTTGAAAATACCCGACGACATTCAACTTCTCGAAATCATATATGTATTATTCATAAATATTTGAATCGCGATAGAGCTATTTTCGTGTCAAAAGGTTCTTTATATCGTTGACACAAAGTGATTGCGAAGTGCCATGGACATAAATAGCATGTCATTGTGATCTCATATTCAGTAAGCGTGGGTTCGATTCCACTCAGTGCTGGCATTTTTGTGATGCATAATTATAAGGTTTTGCTTTGGTGCTTGGATATTGTTATCTAAATTAGTATGTTTAAAAAAAATGTTAGTATGTAGGTACCCATATCAGTCTCTGGCGGCCACATCACAAGCCTTGCTTAGTTTGGAGGTAGGAGACCGTGTATATGGTGTACTCGTAGGATGAAGGGACTATATTTAAATCAATATTAATATATTAGGAACATGCTTGTTGGTCAAATGACTTCTCGTTTGCGATTGTAAACACAAAATATAGCCTCGGCATTTTAACCGGTACTTTAACCAGTTTAATTTTAACTTTGCTAAAAGTCACGAAGCACTATCTCCGATTACAGCACATTGGAAACACGAAATAAACTGGCCTTTATATCGCATCTTCGATCTATTAAAACCGGATAAATACCGGATAAACGGGTTACGGACTTGGAAAGTAGTAGTTAGTGTCCGGAGGGCATTCAATAGATTCCAGTAAGTAGACCGTTACTTCCACACCAATATCCGGTCTTAGCCGGAAAAAACCGGATTAAAAAGGCTACGTTAATGGGTAGGGCAGTGAAAAGTGATGCAATTACGGTAAATTGATTCTTTTCTTTGTTCCATTCTGTTTGATGTATTGTAAGTGGCAGTGTTATCTGGGACCCAAATCTTGATATGTTGCGAGCATCTCTAAGTTATTTTTGTCGATGGACCCAAAGGATCTGTTAGATTACTTACTAAAGGCGTCTGTCCATTCAAGCGAAGAAGTAGGGCTAAATTTCTCTACATTTGTGTACAATTTGAATTGAATCAATGTCTGTAAGGAGACAGATTTGACGGATATAGGTTCTATTAGATTAATGTAGATACAGTTGTGTTTCCTATTTATTACTACAATCTTCGTTTTTGAATTCGTGACATGGCTTTGAATTGAATAATATACCTAATTAGGTATCTAGTATTCAAGGCTATAATATGAAGGTAATGAAATAGACGACACGGTTTGACTCTAGAGCTACCCACAGTACCCACCCTGCCTGCATATCTAATGATACTAATAGATCTCTGTGGGCGCACAGATTCTCATACATTTTGGTATAACATGGGACTAAATTCTCCTTGATCCTCTTGACACTACGCTTAACATTATTACACAGTCAGCCTAGTCTCTATAATAAAATTATTAGTTTACACTTGTTTGGTTTGTTGTAAGACAAGCAAACAACAAAACTCCATTTCATAAACGCTCAGAAAACAATGCATCGTGTATTTTAAAAACCTATTTTTGCGGCGTATCAGGTTCCGATACATAAAAGTGATGCAATTACGGTAAATTGATTATTTTCTTTGTTCACTTCTGTGTGTAAGATGTCCCCTACTTTATTTATTTATTTAAAAGGGAAAAACATAATGCACCGAGTAGGATAAACTCGATAGGGATATCGATCTCTATGCGTTATAAAACCCTAAAATAAATCAATAACTCGATTCACAATCGGCAAAGATATCCCATAACTTACACAAAAAATGCCTACGAATTTAACCCTTCTTTATCTTCGCATATTTCTCAGAGATCGGTTAAAAATGGGTCGTAAATACCGCGATCTCAAAACCGATTGTATTAAATTCCAGGCCACTGGTCCAAGTTAGACCGCTTAGAAACTTAACGAATAAAATAACAGTGAATTCTGGACACGTTCGTTTGGTACGTCTTGCGGGCGTGGGGCTTTAGTTATCTTATCGTATTCTCTTAGATTTAGCATAATTTTATTTTGCGCTTTGGAATTCTGATTTTAATCCTTCGCAAATATTATGATCTTGCTGCTGAAAATTGTTTAACAAGTAGCCATTGGTCTCTTTATGAGGCTTTAGAAAGACGAAGACAAACGAAACGCTGCTTTGGGTGGTTTTGGTTATCTCAAAAACTATAAAGCGTTGCTATTTTGTGATTTTTTATGGGAAAGCAGCATTTTCTGTGACCTAGAGATGTTTTTAACCAATGACGAAAAGGAAGAGGTTCTCAAGTCGACGTATTTTTTTTTTTTATGAATACACATACTTAACTTTTTACAGAGGAGTCTGATTTTAATTTTAAAAAAAAGTATTAGAAAGAGTGTACAAATTGGTCATATAGAAATTTTATCAAAATTGTATTCTCTTTATTTTTTTAAGAATTGTTTTTTTTTTTATAAATCAACAATTTTTAATTTAATATAGCATGCATCGATTTCAGCGAATTATCCGAATTTTCTACGTATGATTACAATGTTGAAGATTCTAGATTACAATGTTTTTGTCGACAAAAAAATACTGGAATTAATTTGCTTTACCAGCGGGCACGGCCTGGACTAGACATGCCCTAAATCGAAATTCACGGCACTGTATGGAGGAGCCCTTTTACCATATTTGGATGCCCAAATATTATTTTTAAGATTTAAATTAGTTAATTTGTAAATGTATTTGGGAAATAAAGGCTGATTTATTTTATTTTATTAAGTATAAGTACTAGATACTTCCATGGTTATGTCACATTAAGGGTTTTACGTTGTTCCCACGCGACATCGCCCTTAATGTGACATAACCTTGCAACCTTTGCCCAAGACTTCCTAACGAGATAGAATCCGCCACCAATATATCACAGGAACCGGCTGGTTAATAACCAGTTCATACTGGTTTGCACCGGTTCACACCGGCCCATAACTCACAACTGACAACTTGCGGTAAAATCTAGTAATTAATTCAAGCCACGTCCGAGATAGCTCTACTGCAGGTGGCGTGTAGAATGCAGTCAGTGGGGTTTATCTGGGGAACTACTATCCTCTGTAATGTAAAGAATGACCTTTCTGACCTTTCTATGTGTAGGTAATCTTTTCTGAAACATACAATACAAATCTTTCAAAGAAGATCACTAAAATAAGTATGGCGTTTTGGATTGGAGGGGATTTGCGAGGATGGCGAGAATATTTTTAGAGTTAGAGTAACTATTCTCGCGAATTCCTTCCAATCGAAAACGTTTGTCTACAGACAAACGTTGGATTGGAAGGAATTCGTATACGTAATGCATAAGGCATTGACGAGAGAAATCAATATGTTTTTAGGCGTTCTTTGCCCAAATGTAAAAAATCGCTAAATAAGATCATTTTCATAGGATTTTACAAGCTTGCAATGGATGTACCTATGTATGTAAATACTAAGTTCGGGTGGAATCTTGCAAGTTAGACCAACTTCCCGTTTTTCGATTAAGCTGAAATTTTGTACGCATATTCATATCGCGTAACGATGAAATAATATGGTACCATGGAGCTGATCTAATGCCGGAATCGGAAGGTGGCCATAGGAACTGCTGTACTAAACAAGATAAACCCGTCTTGTCTTGGCTAGCACTCTACATGATATCCTGGATCTCAAAAGCTTGTATTTTTAAAAAGTTATATTTTTTAATAAATAATTTACCAAGCAGCATTTTTTTTTAATTTACTATTGTGTCGTTTTATTGCTCTTGGGCATATATTGGTTGTTAAAAACCAAGAGAAAAGTCAGACGACAAGAATTAAATTTTCTGCAAAGAAACAGAAGTAGCCCCTTTGATCCCCCTTGGGACATTTTTCATTGGAAAAGACAAATGATAAGTCGTTATTGAGGAATTTGTAAATGTTGACTTATTATCGTGAAAATAACTCTGTATCAATCAATACGTCGCGTGCATCGTCCTAACCATCTTCAGAAGCCTGTATCTTGATTTTTAACTGATTTGGTTAATACTCCCATTTTTTTAGTATTTACTCTTAGACACTAAATTATTTAGCCACGTATTATCAAAATTACTAAATTGATTAACGCTACAGAAGGGAAAATTCACGGAAATTCCAACGACTAAAACAATCTCAAAATACACATATAACTTGTGTACCAAGTTTTGTAGAGATTCGTTGAAATATGCAACCTGTAAAGGACAAACAACATCTCAACTAACAAAGTTACAATCAAAGCATAGCAAGCTCGAAGCATATACACTTCGCCTGATTAGTTAATTTTTATATAGAAGTTTTTAACGTTCACTTGAACATCTGGACACCAAGAATACATTTTGGATTTTGCACCCATAAAAAGGACTTGTGACGTCATACGCTTTTACCATAATGTCAGTGAGAGTAGAACGTAAAACATTTTATTTGTTTCAAGCCATAGCTACAGGCGAGAATCGTAAAATTTTAATACCTTGCCAGTAAAACGTTGTCACTCAATAAGGTCTTGATATTGCATAAATTTTCACAAAATAGGAGTGCACAGGTTAATATGTAAATGTAAGCGTGTGTATCTTGCAGTGTGTCTGTATTAACCTGGTTAAGCTTATGAAGGTATGAAGAATTGAAAATTATACCTCATTTTTGTTTACTTTTAAAGTAGGTAATCACGCCAAAAATATTTTTTGAAATTTATTCTTGTAAATAATTTTTAAATTTGAATATTTTTTAACTTTCTCATAATAATAGCTTGTACTACAATGAAGGATTAGCACATTCGACTTTTTTCGTAAATAATAAAGGTACTTAAATTGTAAACAAATTCTGAGAACTTAAATGAAAATCAAACTGCTTCATAGCGATTCCACGAAATAAATATTCGCAAAATGCTTTGTAATTCTGAGTTCCTAACAAGATGCTTTGGTAGAGATATTTCAATGAAGTACATACAAAGTTCACTAGGTGAACTTACAAAAAAAATGTTTGCATAAGTAGTAGTGTTGTAGTTAATAAATACACTTGCCATATTAATAAAATACAAAAAGTAGTATTTTTCTAACCAAATGTTAACTAAATATTACACGTTAAAATAATGTTATAAAGATAATTTACAAAACACATAAATTAATGTACTCCTAAGTAAATGAACCACCAACCCGCTGGCCCAGCGTGGTGGATATGGCCCAATCAATCACCCTTCGTGAGTAGGCCTACGTCCTGCAGTGGACTATTAAAAGGCTAATTCAGTACAGTACAGTACAAATGAACTGTTCGCATTCCATTAAAATAGTCATACCCTTTTATGGCCACACGTATATACTCGTACATTTAAGTTTTCAAGCATGCAAATATTACATGTTATGTTGCAATACTTGCAATAAATGGTTGAGTAGGTACCTATTGCGAACAACTAAGGTACTATACCTAGTTACTCACGGTATCCGAAATCCTCAGAATGTATCGTCACTGTAAGACGTACAAAAACGATAATTATTTTTCGCAAAAAATGGCACCGACTTCAACCGTGTACAGAATTCGAATAGTTTGCACGGATCGATGTAGTAATTTTTCACATTTATTGTTGATTTATCAAAAATGGCTCAACCGATTTCAATAAAATTTGAACTGGACAATCTTTGAAGTACGACCAAAAAAAAAGAATTATTGAAATAGGACTACTCTGTAAAAAGTATTGCGTGGTTTTATTTATGCATGTAAAAAAGACATACGCATCGCTTTAAAACATCTTTCGTTCCTTCGGTTAAAAAATCACTCATAGTTTTTCTACAAACAAACATCATGATTCACTGAACAAAAAACCTGAATGCAGACAAACTCTAAATGGTCCCAGACGGTCCGTATTTCGCGAGTTTGTGGCGAAAACCATAAAATTCAATTCACAACTCCACACACCCACGGGACTCACTCAAACAAAGCTACCGAATATGAATACAGTTAAAAAAAATGGATTCCACGCTTTTGTGACAACATTTTCAAGGGATATACTCGCTACTGAGATAACGCGGTACCATTTCTTGGTACTACATAATTTTGAATTGCGCTTTTGGTACGAGTACCTACATTAATTTCGCGGTTTGTTGTATAAGAACCAAAAATTCACGTCTTTTCCTGTTTTTACTGTGGGGGAATAAGGTTTTTAGTGTTCATATTATAAGTATGTATGTAGTGTAGATATGTTTGTACAGGGTTATTTCTAATCAATTAGCATCCTTTCAGGGGCTTATTCTGTACATCAAAACTAACAACTTTTGTTCTACGACTTTTATTAATACTCAAAAAAAAGTTGTTGTTCCATAGAGAAATGTCGTTCACCCTCGACAAAATATATGGAACAGCTGTTTATTTTTTTTGAGTTTTAACAAAAGTCTTAGAACAAAAGTTTTTAGTTTTGATGTACAGAATAAGCCCCTAAGAGGATGCTAATTGATTAGAAATAACCCTGTATATCTAATTTAAGTAACCTTGTCTACTTATAGCCCAAAGAATGAGCGCCTACAAAAACCCTGCAGAATGAGCTACTTACTTATAATTCACAATCTTTTTTTTGTTATGATTCATTCATTCATTCAGTAAGAAGCCGTGGCAACTTAGTAGGTGAATGCTCGTGAGGCATAGGTTCAAGCTCTGTCCCGTACCTACCAATGAGTTCTTTGGAATGTATGTTTCCACTTTCCAACGTAGGAATACATCACGAAGTCGACTGTATGTCTACTGTAGTAGAAGTTTATTGGTATTTGTAAATTCACCCACCCGCAATGGGCCAGTGTGGTGGATCCCTATCGCCCTTCGTAAGCATAAGCCTATCCAGCTTATATTTAGCAGTGGACTATTAAAAGGCCGGTACAGTACAGTATAAAGTAAGTTATAGTTCGTAAAGGCCGGGTGGCTAGCCCTGGTGTCAGAGGTTTTAAGCCGCCTGAAGGCCTCGAACATGGCTAAACGGTTGAAACAACCGGGACCAATTTAACGTGTCAACGGGCCACGGTGGCGCTCAGATTAAAATGCCACCCGCGGTCACCCATCCAAAGACTGACCGTACTGAACATAGCTTAATTTCAATGATCGCTGACAAACAACTAGTACAGCATTATAATTAATTAAATTATGAATTTTTATTTGCATGATCAAATCAATTACAATTATGGTCGAGTATTTTAAAAGTACAATATCTCTAATATCAATATTTACCTAAGATCCATAAACAGCCAATCTTTAAACATAGCCCTTCAGAAGTTAGGCCTAATGTTCAATATTTGGGAAAAGTTGAGCCGTTAAAAGGCAGGTAGATACTTACGATTAAAAAAATTTGGATCGTAAAAAAGTCGTTACGAGAAAGGATTTTAACAAAGGCTAGTAATAAACGAATAAACGTCCAAAACGCCTATTTAACACCAACATTGTTTTCTTTAATTTCGTGTTTGTTGTTGTATCTGCCACATATTTTGACTATTTTAACCGACTTCCTAAAGGAGGAGGTTCTATGTTCGTGTGTATGTTTTTTTTGTGTATTTTCATCGATAATTTCGCCAATTGTGAACCGAATCGAAATTTTTTTTTTGGTTGGAATGGGTATACTTTCGAGGTAGTCCCATTTAAATTTTATAGAGATCGGCTGAGCCGTTTTTGAAAAAACTTACAATAATGTAAGCAATTCAAGCGAAATATCTGAATTTTGTACACGATGAACATCGTTATTTTCGCCAATTGTGAATCAAATCGAAAAATTATTTTTTATTTCGAAAGGGTATACTTTCAAGGTAGTTCCATTTAAATTTTACAGTTATCGGCTGAGCCGTTTTTGATAAATCAACAAGAATGTAAACAATTCGAGCGAAATATTCGAATTTTGTACATGATTGAAGGCGGTTTTGCCATTTTATGAAAAAAATAATTTTGAAACTTGGTTGGTAGTAGGAACTTGTAGTTTTAAGGTGTATAACGTTAAAATCTGTACTATAAATACCAGTTTAATTATTGTGATTTTGTAAAATAGATATATTCAAATCAATGTCATATTTGATTACCGAGAATTAGTAAAACATAATCAAGAGCAGGGCGAAGTATTTTTTGTATAAAATGGCATTTCTACAATGGGTTTACGTTCTACAATGGTCTGCCCAGCCTCACACATCTACGCTCCTCTCTGCCTCGGTAGTTTGGACCATAAGTATTTTTTGCAATTTTACCAATTTTCTAACTCTACATAAGGAAAAACATTGTGACTACTATACAACAGATATTCAAAAGGTAAATATAAACTCTCTACAGCAGAAGTGAAATAATCGGCCAAGTACGAGTCGGACTCGTGCACGGAGGGTTCCGTACTGTATGGAAGCCCCCCTTAAATATTTGTTTTATTTTAATTGTATTATTGAAGTGAATATATTACTGTTCTGTGAAATTTTTAAGCATTTACCTGTTCCCATAATTAATATAGAGCAAAAAACGGCTAAAAAATCAGGTTTCTTGTATGGAAGACCCCCTTAATTAATAATTATATTATATTTTTAGTATTTATTGTTATGGCGGCAACATAAGTACATCATCTGTGAAAATTTCATCTTTCTAGCTATAACGGTTCATGAGATACAGCCTGGAGACAGACGGACAGACGGACAGCGGGGTCTTAGTAATAGGGTCCTATTTTACCCTTTGGGTACGGAACCCTAAAAAGCGAGTGCAGAAGCTTACGCTCATAACATCAAACATCATCTGGTCCTCTACGCTAATTCTTTAGAAACATCTCTCTCTCGATCTCTCACGTTCAACCTTCCATCTTTTCCTTCTAGCGAAGGAAATCACCGAAACTTTCCGCAGTAAAAACTTTAAGGCGTATCAAAATTTAAAGCTTATTTATGTACAGATACAATTCAAATTTTATATCGGAAGTTGCTAGGAATTACGGTGCTATTCGATTTCTTTGCCTTCAGACTATTCCAATCTGTTTTACGACCGGGATCGAAAGAGGTTCGGGTTAGTTGTTTTAGAGTAGGCGATACGATTTCTTAATCTTGAACATTGCTATTAATTGATTGTTATTTAGAAAATGACGTAATTTTTGCACTGTTTATTAAATTTTGTGCTAGTATACGAGTCTAGATAAGGTTGGTTCAAAAATTTTGTGAGTCATTTCCCGGTTTTATACAAGTAAGTAATTGATTGTGGCGAAGATTACGTATGATCTAGATGTTGGTGTTTAACTGGTTCAATGAATATGCATTGCTTTTTAAAGTGGTAACGCTACCAGCAAGCTAGTCACGCTGCAGTGCTATCTTCTATCTACCATCTACAAGTGATGTTGATCATTTAGATTATCTCTAGACCATCAGTGTAATCGATGTTGAGTGAGTTTTTATTTTTATGGTAAGTAAGTAGGTACGTTCACGTACTTTTTATGCAGTATAACATGTATTGTATGTATTTTATTGTAAGTTGCAACAAAGACTCAATTTACCTACTTTGAAAATAAATGTTTTAACACATTCGATTACAAATAAAGTGTCACCGAAATAGCATCTATTTTTAGTAACTGATAATACCCCTAGTATCAAATACCCTTACTTTTCAATATTAAAATTTAATAACAGTACTGTACTGTACCAGCTTTTATTCTACTGCAGGACGTAAGCCTACCCACAAAGGGTGATTGGGCCATATCCACCACACTAGCCCAGTGCGGGTTAGTAGATTCACAGACTCCATCAAATTTATGTCTGTAAACAGTATAGGTACTTCAAAATAAATAATTTAGTAAGTATTTTAACGTACATAGCTCATTTTGTTTGTAAAATGTATTTCTCAAAAAATAGTGTCCGATGTCGGATCGCCCAGTCTAAAGGTTCATTATCCTACGGCCAGTATATAGCTTCAATGAAGCTAAAGTGTTTATATGAATATCGCATGGCCTTCGGCTTGATTCTTTTTGCCTATGTTTTCAATGAAGTGGATATTGGCTAAACGGGATACTATAGGCCAATGTCGGGATATTGTGTTTTGGTTAGGACTAATATGCTGTGTAAGCTACGAAGGGTTAACAAGTAGGGTCAGTGGTTTGTGGCTATCCGCTTTTTAGCTGGAATTTTTCTAGGTACTTTAGCCGAAGAATTTGGGTAAAATGTGAGGTTATTTCGGTACAAAAATGTTGTTCGCCCTTAATTTGGGCAAGGAGATAAAATTACAATGATATACCAAATATTTGTTTGATATTAAAATTGTGTAAGTGTCCCTGACAATACCTTGGTACGTGATGGTGCTCCTTCTTGATTCCGTTTTTCGTTATTTTTATTCGCGTATTGTAACCGGTAAGCTGTTTTATCAGATAGGTGGCTTTATTTGAGTTTGAGAGCAACTAAAATTAAAATTCGTGTTCTCTCTTTATTCTAAACTACTAAGCGATGTCTCACATCGCTTAATAATAATGCTAGTATTATACCTAGCTTGTTATTTTCCTATGATAATTTTAGTCAATTGACATTGTCATCAAACGTCACTTAATCAGAGAATACAATAACGAAAAAGCATTAGGTATCACTTTAAAAAAGAAAATATACCAAGTCGATGGGTATCACAAAGCACAAAATGACGACAAGACAAAAAAGCGCACCTACTACTTAGTACGAAACCCTCTTGAAATTTTTTCAGGAATGAATTACCTTGCAAATGCTCTCGACATTTGAAAATGTTTTCGTCTTCTCCATACAGCTATATAGTAAAATCTGACTTCTCCGTTTCAACACTCGCGCGGCCATAAACCGACGACAATGTTTCTTTATTAGTTTTTTTATTGAAGAAATATTTGCAATAAAATCCCGGGCAAATAGTGTGGACATTACGATGGTGGCTTTTAGTACGTATAAAGTTTATGATTCAGAGCGATTCCTATTTATCTGTGAACGCGATTCAGAGAACAGCGGGCGGAGTATGAGAGCTAACGAAAAATGTTTTTTATGTAGATCTCAATGGATTACTTCATAGTCTGGTAGTTTTTCATCACTTACATGTCGAATGTTATAATGTTATTATGTTGTAGGCTCCGGTATTTTTAACCAGGGCTAGCCACCCAGCCTATACGAACTTACTTACTTTTTGTCTTCTTTCATGCCTAAAGACGCTTTACATTTTCAAGTACCGTTAAACACTTTATAGGTTTAAACAGTATCTAATTTTTTTTGATTAATGTACTTTAGATATAAGATATTTTAGTTTAGATAGGATAATTTAGTTTAGATAGGATATTTTAGTTTAGATAGGATATTTTAGTTTAGATAGTTTTATTTAGGTTTGGATTAGTTATTTTAGTTTGGATAGGTTATTTAAGTTTTTATTTTTGTGTTTATCTTTAATTGTGGTTGTAAATAAAGAAATCACATTTACGAATAAAATAAAAACTTCTTCAAGTACCTAAGATTTAGGTGTCTAATAGATTAAAATTTATTTGTAATTTTTATGATCGTATGGATATAATTAAAAGATTGGTGAGTACCTATATGGTTTTTTATGTCGGATAAATTAAACGAAGTGGACGAAGCCGCAGAAAGCTTATGTAAAGGTACAACATTTGCAAAGACACGTTTAATTATAATGTTTTAAAGAACAATATATCAGGTATTTGGGACCTTAGGTATTTGGAAATTTATCTATGTTCAGTTAGTGATCGTTCTACGGCAAAGTTATGATTTGGGAATTATTTAATTTTAATCTAATAAAATTCTTATAAAAATAGTAAAATATATTTTTTGTCTTTCAGTAGTCTGTTTATAATTTGCTGTAGTATTTAGTAGTATTTACATTGTCTTGTAGTTGACATAAAGCATTGAGACAAAAAACAATATTGTTAAGTTTGACCTCCTCACAACTTAAAACTGTACGATTCAGTTGTCAGCTCCGTATAACTTAATGTTCATTTCATTCAAGAAAAGAAATAATTTGTACTAGACCCACATTTCGCCTCCAAATGGATTACGATAATGGAATCGCAGAATAAAATGTAATGTTTTAAGCCGACAAAGTTCTCTATATGTATGTGATGTGACGACAGGGGAAAAACAGAATTAAATGTAATATTGTATGGAATTGTACTTGCTTTTAAGTTTTCTGTTAAAAATTATAGTTTTAAAGTCATCTGGTTAGGTAGGTACCTGGTTCCTAGTTCGTTCAATATTTTTTGCCAGTTTTATAGCTATTGAAAGATTTAAAAACTAAACACATTTTCTTATTGTTAAGTAGATAATAATGCAAACTCACTGCCCTCGTTGTCTTAGTAGCTATTCCAATATTAAAACGTATAGAAATAAAGTTTGTAAGTTTGTGAGGTAAAGGGGTAGTCTCTGGATCTACGGACCAACTGTTAACATTCTTTTACCAATGAAATGCTACATTATAATCACTAACTAGACTAATTGTTTGTCATTTTTTGTGTATTTTTATTTTTAGTAGGTCGGACAATAGACCGTAGATAAGGGTGGTCTCTCTATTTATTTTTTATTTGTGGAACAACGTTTGCCGGCTTTTTAAGTACTTATACGTTCAGATTGTATAGGTACTAAAAAAGCACCAAATACATAATACTATTACCAGCTATTTTTACCGACTTCCAAAATGGAGGAGGTACTATGTTCGTCTGTCTGTATTTTTTTTGTGTATGCTCATCGATATTTTCGACAATTGTGACCTGATTTAATAAAATGTTTTTTTAATTCGAAAGAGTATACTTGATCGAAAGAGTGAGATGGTCCCGTTTAAATTTTATCGAAATCGTCTGAGCCGTTTTTGATAAATCAACAAAAATGTACATGGATGTCACATCGATTCATGCAAATTATTCGAATTCTGTACACGGTGGAAGTCGGTGTTGCGATTTTTTGCGAAAAATAATTGTTATCGTTCGAACAATTTGCTAGTTTCATATAAATGTTCCTACAGAGATCTAAACAGTACCAATAAATCAATACAGAGAACGGGCGTTTACCACACCTCTGCAGAGCTGCACTTTAACTATGCAACGAACTGTACAGTGTCTGGCGAGATATATGACACTCTGGAAACTTGGGCCAATAACTTCGTAGATACGATATAGGTAGAGCTTATTTTATAGTCAGGAGCTCGGATATATTGATCAAAATATGGTTTATTGAAGGCCTGTTTCAAATATAGTTGTAATCTTATTTGTAGACGTAAACTGATAGTTAAGGTTATCTGACGGTTTAATGATGATGCAGTAAAATGCATATACTTTATCATTCTGAGATATAGAGAGAACATATTCGAAAGAGTCATAACATAAAATAAATTAATATTTAAAAGTGGTCTTGATGTTTGTCATTCTACGCGTGCCCTCACAAAACGTTTAAAACTTTCAATCATAATTAGCCAACCCTTTTACTTAGTGGCTAATATTTCGGGCTGTTTTGACTCCTCCGAAAATATAGTGTCATGTACTGTTAGCGCGCGAGTTGAATGCAGAGCTTACTCGTAGGAATGCGAATGTCTCCCCCCGCTATCCGCACGCCCAACCCGCCTAGGCGCGTGAGGTGGGGCGTGCGGATAGCGGGGGGAGATGCTCCCGCTCTTTACCTCAGACCCCGACTGCATTCAACTCGCGCGCTATCAATAGGTATATCTGTACATAACTTCCAAAGTAAGTAATAATAAAGTTCATATAGGCCGCGTGGCCAGTCCTATTGACAGAATGTTTAAGTCGCTTTAAGGCCTGAACATGGCTAAACGATTAAAACAATCAGGACCCACAGTTTAACGAGTCATCCGAATCACAACAACGCTCAGTTTTACATGCCACTCGCAGTCATCCATCTGATGATTTACCAAGACAAACGATGCTTAACTTTGGCGATCGCTAAGAAACACCTATTCAAACTACGCTATGACCACTACATAAATTGCAAAGAACTCATTGTGTTACTGAGCTTGACCCACACGTCATGTCCATCCATCCATCCATCAACTATAGGACGTCCACTGCGGGACACAGGCCTCCCCTATCGATAGATCAACAGTAAGACCGGTTGGTAGCGGCTTGCATCCAGCGTGATCTTGAGGTCATCCGCCCGTACCTTATGGGTGGACGTCCTACGCTGCAAGCGTGGTCTCTACTCCAGAACTTTTCGACCTCATCGGTCCTCCGTGCTATGTGTCTTGCTCACTACCATTTCAACTTGCCAATTCGCTGGGTTGTGTCGATAAACATGGGCCTTTTACCCTATAGACCTCACGCTTGTAAGACGAGAATTTCCCCACGATGCTATCACGGATTTAAGTTTACTTACCTACTTAAAATAGATTTTTAAATGCACATTGTGTGATCAGTGCAGTTTGCCAGACACTGGAACGCTTGTTATAGATAGAGCATTGAACAGCAAATTCAATATTTAGAATACTGTAAATTTAAATTCCAACACTTCCTCTGCGCACTATTCTGAACAAATTTAAGACGGTAGCTGAGCGCCACGGAATTTGAGAAGTAGGTATTTGAACTAAACTATTGCTGTCGCGATGCGCCCATGCCAGGGAGCGTCTATGTGTGGTGTGATGCAATTGTAGACAAGTTTTTATTGAAGCATTAGGATGCCTAGATATTAAAGAAGTTGTCGTTTGTTTTAACTGCAAATGTGTTTTAAGTTCGTCGTACTACCTAATGCGTTATTGCTCTATCAGGTAGGTACGAGTACGTAGGTAGGTACATATTCGTATTATGTAACACAGCTTTGTAACTGACTTAAAATACAATTTACGTATGATGTAGGTGCAAAAAGAGTAGTAGATTCAGTATGGTCTAATAGACATAATGACTGAGTAAAAAAACAATACTATTATAATGAGCACGTTTGTTGAGATTATTTATTAAAAAATATTAGACACGTATTTTTTCTTTTGTCAGTAAAACAATAAAATGACAAAGATCTTGTCAAAGTTCGGCAGTGGGGGTCGTGACGTCACTTCTCTGACAAGTCTATACATTTTCATATGACTTTTGACGTCACGCGAAAAATTTAACGGACTAAGTATATCTTCATCAATTTTTGTTTAATTGACAAAAGAAAAATACGTTTCTAATAAATTTTGATTATCTATCTGACGGACTATTTAATGAAGTGAATACTTATTTAGTGTACTTTTTGGACATGACGTAACTTGATCGAAAATTCGTAAGACGGAGGGAGCAAGTTTTCACTTCTGCCGTCACTCCCGGAGTGCAACCACATGTTTTTTTTTTGTAATTATGCCCATTCATTTTGCTCGTAGTCAGCAATGCATCACAGATGAATAAAACCGAAATTATGTAATTAAGTAGTAACTTGTAAAGAGTTCAGTACAAACCTATATAGCAAAAACTTAATGCTTATGAACAACTCTAGTGTCTCTTCCCTCACCGTTGGTGAGTCAAACACACCAAGTATATTATGGCTAAAATACTTATTTTGTTTTGTATGCTAATGGCGACAGAAACATCCAACGAAAGATTATATTGCTAGCAAAGCTTCAACATGCTACGGAACGCTACGCCGAGTTACAACTACCTACCATGGATGCAGTATATTATAAACTGGTGTCATATCTCAATATAAAAGTCATGATCATACCATTTTTTTTATCTAAGTAAGCCAAATTTTTTTTCTAAGCCACATGGATTTAATTTTAAGTCTGCGTGCTTCATCTTCAACCACATCGTCACTTTACCTTATGCAATATGGTCGTCAAATAGGGACAATTTACAATAGACTAAGATAAGTAATCAAAAAGTGTGAAAAGGCAAAAACCGTAAGCTAGAGCATTCGCCAATGTGTAGTCGTGAGCCAATCTTTATCTTTAGTTGTTCAAAGTGACAAAAAAAACTCTATTGGCAAAGTAAGAAAATCAAAATAGCAACTGCTTATTGACTTGCGATAAAATGTGGGGAACAGCTACTAATTTTGTTTTGAGACTTTGCTGTTTGCTCTTGGAAGTGTCAATGGTACTGACCATTGAAACTCCCTACACTTCGCAAAACTACACTTTATATGAAACAAAACGTTTGAGTTGAAGCCCAATCTAATCTTGTCATTTTGATTTTCTTACATTGCCAATAGAGATTTCTATATTACAGAACATTGAAACTTTTTACAACTCCCTGAAGTTGTTCCTTAATGATGAGTATATTATAATCATCATAAAGAACAGCTTTCACAATGAGACCAAGAGCAAACAGAAAAATTACAAAAAAAATGAGTAGCTGTCCTCCACATTTTGTGGCAAGTCAATGAGTATTTTGTAATAGCTGTTTTTTTTTGCAATTCTGCGTTGGCTGTTACCATTGTAAAGCAAATCCCCGTATATCATTGTACTTAAAAAAATATAGTAAGGCTAGATATGGCAGTTGTTGTTTTTTAATCGAAGCTTAGACATGATCGTACCTTTTGTATAAGGACGTAACTCCAGTTATTTAATAATACCTCAGTGGAACCTACGCACCACCCGCTACGGCGTTTGACGTCTCGCTTTCACCGGAAGTACTCCGTAACAACTCCAGATATGATAATTTTACGCCAGGAAATTTACTGAAATATTTTGGATAACACACTGCTAGAAATATTCTTATACCTATACAAAATCATGGAAGTTAGTATGTTTCCTTATGAAGTATGAATGGCTCGTGAATTAGAAAAACGCTTAAGTTTTTGCATTCGTTCCAATTGAGTTTCGTCTTTGATTTGTCGTAGGATGATTTGATATTTAGAGTCTGGCCAACGAAAGCTGTCCAAGAAAAAAGGCGGGAATTTTAAAAAATCAAGAGCTGTTAGCTTGTTTTCTAGTACCGCTCAGCTGACCCCCATGAAATTTAGCATGCACGTAGTTCTATAAACTACGTGATTTTTTAAAATTCCCGCCTTTTTTCTTGGACAGCTTTCGTTGGCCAGACTCTATCTACCTTACTGAAAAATAAAATACTAGTTGCTATAAGCAAACTTATTATATGTTCTTCTACATACTGGTACCTACTACTCACCGAATTTCCAATAAGATCGGTTAGAAGCGGCATGCATTCAGCGCGATACTGCTGTCTCAATAAATTCATCTGCCATGTAGCTTGTATGCGGACGTCTGAGGCTGCTCTTGCCTATCGCATAACATACGTAACGTAGTCTTCACTCGAGAACTTTTCTACCCCACCAGTCATCAGTCCTCCCTGCTCCCTGCTTATCCGCTGAGATATATTATTGATATCATTAGTACTATTAGCATTAACAACTAGAAGAAAAATGCACATCATAAATTAGTGCTACAAGTAAGTCACTGGCAGTGAGCTGGAGCATTTCGATTATCTATAGACCTTCAATGCATGTCTGGACCTGTGGATGATTCAATAAAGTAGTTTAGGTAGGTATGTACTTGTATTAGCTAAAGTAAGTAGTATTGTATTTCATCATCATCATCCGCATCTGCTGCCTCTCTCTTACGGTAAGTATTGTATTTAGTTGTTGTTAACATTGGTATATGCGCTTACCTATTTTAAAAAGTAACTCACCAAAAATATATTACGCCACTTGAAATATTTCGGTATTCCAATATTCAAACTACGGGATATTTCAACGCATGTATGAAACATTAAAACTTCAAAAAGAAACTCTAACGACTCTTCCGAGTCCAAAGACAAAAGATGCAATAAGCACTTAAAAGCATTAGGTACCTTAAACACCATCCGTCCCACGACCTCTTTGTGCCTTGACAAATAAATATTTTATTTTCCAGTAAATAATAACGTTTTTTCAACCTTAAGTGTTACGAAAGCCACTCTGCAATTTTTTAATTGGAGAGGTCCAAATGATTATTCATGGACACGTCCGTCCGTTTCTCTGTTAACTCCAGAGGGTAGAAGTACCCTCTTTTAGCGTGTTTTTAAACAAAACACAGGTACTAGGAGGTCGTTTCTGATATAATGGTTGGAATAAATGGCGGTAAGGTAGAATAAACGGTGCAGACCATCGACTGTGGAGTGTTTACAAATTGTACCATCGTTTTATCTTTGTAGCGTTTTAGTGAATTAAGCTGCACCGTGATATTTGTTTGAGGCAGGGAATAAAATGAAGATTGTTTCGGTCGAGTGAAGATGAATGATTTCTAAGACTTGGTATGAGTTCGATAGCTGTATGCAAGAGAAAGGAGTTGATTAGTGCTACATCGGTTTCCTAAACCAACTCCCAACAGCTTTAATCGGTAAGTAATTTTTTATATTTCATAACAGTAGGTAATCGTTTTGTTTCAATACGCAAATAAAACTTGCGATAAAGCTTAGAGTAATCCATTAATTTGTAATTCTAGGCAAATACACTTTATCCAAAATAATTTATACTTAAATCAAATTGATTTGATTTTATGAACCGTTTTGTAACTGGTTTTGAAAAACTCAGCGTTAACTATGTTCCTATTCCAATATACCTACCACAATATTAGTGGCCACTTTACTTTATTTTGTAGGTTAAAATTATCTATCAATACTTGTATGTAAAGATTGAATCTTAAAACAAAAAAGTACCTACTCATTAAATCATAAATATAAGGTACATCGAAAACATTTGTTTATTTACAGTTCACGTATTTTTTTAGCAATTTCATACGTTTACGAAATAGCAAAATTTTAGGCTAGCCTATCTTTTTGTCAAGTTTATAGTCTTCAAAGAGAGAGAAAGACTTCTTATTTTTAGGAGAACATTCGTTCATTGTGGCAAATAAATACACAAACAAACGCGTCGCTACAATCGCATAACCAATTTAAAACATTAGTTTCACGTTTTGGCCGCGGAACTTTTTATTATTGTTTTCGTGTTATCTAAGGGAAAAAATAACGATAACGATAGATTTTGGTGATGTATGTAATGCATAAATGTTCCTTTTGTGATCAGAGAGCAGTGCGTTGCAGAATTAGATGAGAAAACAGCGAAAACCTGTTCGTTTACATTATGTTTCAGAACTTATGAACTTTTTTTGATGGTTTCTGTTCTTATCATACGCGGTCAACAACCTAACGAAATGAATAGCTTACTAAACTGCAGTACATTTTTCCTGATTTAAATAAATTTATTTGTATTTTAGAATAATGGCGTGGAAAAAAATATGCTATCGTGAAGACTGGAAAAAATGCATCACTTCAGTATCATCTGACCCAAACAAGAAAAAATAATCATCGATATGCGATGCCTATAGTGGTATGTATTATTTTATGAATTAAATGAAGTATAATTATGATATATACAGAACGACTTAAAAAAGAAGGTTCTCAATTCGACTGTATTTTTTGGATGTATGTTACGCAATTACTCACACACACACGTCAAACTTATAAACACTGCTTGCTTTTGCGTCGGGGATCATAAATAGCATACAGTTGAGCGAGCTGAATTTGAACTTGAAGAGCCGATTGAAGTTGGTTGTGCCAGTTTTAGCAAAAAATAATTACCTACAATAAGTAGATTTAAAAAAATGTCATAAATGCTCAACGGTTATTATTGGTTGAAAGTAAAATGTAAAATCACTACATACCTAGTATAAAACAAAGTCGCTACCCTGTCTGTCTGTCCCTGTGTTTATGTCTATGTTTATATCTTTAAAACTACGCAACGGATATTAATGCGTTTTTTTAAAAAGATACAATACAATATAACTTTATTGTACACCAAAAAATGCTTAAATAACAAAGTAAGTATATAATATTCTTAAAATTAGGTGGTACAAGGGCGGTTTTATTGCCTTAAGCCATTTCTTCCAGGCTACCTTTGGATGGACAGAAATAAGAGTACAAAAAAAATAGAGTGATTCAAGAGCAAGGTTAATACACCTGTGCGAAGCCGGGGCGGATCGCTAGTAAAAAATAAACCAATGTCCGTAATCTGAATGTAATTTTGGTCTATTTTTCAAACTGACAACTTTTTTTTTATAAAAGGCTATAATTTTCCTTGTTTTTGGTAAGCAGATATAATAATGCTTTGCTTGAATTTTTTAGGTGATAAAAGAACCTGAGTGCAAGCTTGTTTCTATCGAGCCCGAAACATCTTCGGAGCACACTACGACATAATCTCCTGTAAGTGTGTATTAATTTATGTCTTTCACAGAGCATATACAGTCAAGTTTAAGATAGTCTGATACAAAAAACTAAATGACACTGGCAAGGATTGAAGAACGAATCCTAAACATGTTAAGCTGGTATTTCTCAAGCCACAAAAATTCCTCAGTGCAAGTTTCTACGCGTTGCCCGCAATGTCATTTTGCACCATTTTTTTTGCAAAAATGTCAATCATCTTCAATTATTGCGATCTACGAGTAGTACAAAATTAGAATAGTTTCTTGGAATCGATGTGTGCTCCTTTTAAATAAGTGCTGATTTTTCAAAAATCTCTAAATCAATTTTGGCCAAATTTGAATGGGACCACTTGTAAAAATCTACAACACGAAAAAAAATTGCCATAATCAGCAAATTAATTGGTATATGATTCGCTGAGTAATTGCGTAACTTACATACAAAAAAAACGTAGTCCAAATGAGAACCTTAATTTTTGAATTTAATTGAAAATAGAATATTGTCCTAAGTCTGATACAGCAAAAAACTAAATTACACCGGTAAGGTGTCAAACACACGTTAAACATGTCATTCTGGTATTTTTCAGGTCACAATCTGTCCCCCGCCACGTCCTGTCGAGCACGCAACATCTAAGAAGCACGCTGCCGCTGCGACACTATCTTTTGTAAGAGAGTAGTTTTCCGAACAGTACAACTCGCATCTGTTCAATTGAATCTTCATAAGCGTACCTGTATCGAAAGGATTGTCGAATCGAACAAATGTCAAATTGTTTTTTTTTTTTTCACCTCCTTTGTTAAGGGTGGTAAGTAAGGTATATAAGGCCTCGAAATATCATGCGGGTGAAGCCGCGGGCAAAAACTAGTCTTCATTATACCGAACTAAAAAAGTTCTATCTAAAGTTTTACTCTAAAGTCGTGTTTGTAGTTAAATACAATGTTGATGAACATTAAATTACAAATAAGACACAATCACATAAAGAAACAAAATAAATACTTACATAAAAATGTCACGCCGTATGCCTGGTGGGGTCAGTGAGACCCGAGCGCACTTCACAAATGTCCTATCACCACTGGAGCGCGTTCTGAGCTCAAGTTGCAGGTGAAGGGTGTTAAGTAGTTCACTATGGTCAGCTCCTCAGAGCAGCTAGCCGCGAAATTCAAATTTGAATGAATTATAACGGCTTAACTGTTGCGGCGGGTCTCACAGACCCTACCAGGCATGCTGAGGGTTAGGCGTAAGAATGTAGGTACAGGTCGCGGCATATAAGTCTAGCGCTGAGCGAAGTGTGGAGGCGATGGCTGTGCATGAGTTTAGTATGGCGGTCAACATGCGCAGCCATCCCCTCCACAGTACCCTCAGCGCTAGACTTACGTGCCGCTACTTGTACTGAATGTAAAAAGTATCGAAGATTTTTTTACAGGCCAGTGACAGTAAAGCCAGTAAGAGTACCAGAAAAATATATGGCGCATAAACCTATCCCATTTTCAGCTACTCATTTCCGTACCAAAGACGTTGTTTCATCTCTGATCTCAGTTCAAAACACAACCCAAAATAATGCAAACAATTTTTCGCAACCCGGCACTTTGCCTGAGTTGAAACTTTTCCTTTTTTCCACAATAATCCATGACAGGTACTTTTTGAAAGAGGCTTTCATCGAACTCTTGCTTTGTAATCAATGTTCAACTCATGCACGGACTCAAGACTGAAAGATTGGGGGATTCGAATAATTCTGTATGGCAAGAAAAGTAAATTGCTACCTGTTCTTAAACAGTGGTAATATCTAGTCTGTGGTCCTTGCTTATTTTAAGAACAAAATTTTAAGAATAAAGTTTTAAAAACTTTATATCAAAATGACTGCACCCGGCAGTGCTGTACCGGGTTTCGAACTGGTATTGCTTACAATTCTGGGTGGTGTCAACTTATTACGGACATCCATACATGACACTTAAAATCAAACAAGTAAACGCATGCTATTCTCATTCAATTCTCACTTATTGTGTAAAAAAAACAATTAATTTGGACAGCCCAAAATGTAACTGCGTTAGATAGTAAGTTATCGGATATAAGGTCCAGAAATTATTCCATTAAACCAATTATTTTGTTCAAACCATTTAATCTGGTAATAATTATAATCTCTAAACCACTTATCATGACTACAATCACTATAATTTAAAATTAATAGCTTCCAAACCTAAAGAGCTGAAACAGAGTTTGCCATAAGTATTGACATACACACACATCCAAAGATTATTTCACCAGGCTGATAAGTTTATCAAATTGCTTCTTTAAGTTCCAACGCCTAGGTCAGCGCATGAATTTCAGTTTTTTAGGTATTGTGATTTTCAGCTGATATTCACCATAGTTTAAGTTGATGCACTCTTGTGCATATATAGTTTGAACATCACTTTTGTTTTTAGATTTACTCGTATGTACCTAGCACCGCCTATTACTGGCCGCTAAATAAATTTTCGTAAACTAACTAGGAGTACTTCAATTTCAATGTATTTATTTCAATAATTTAACACTAATTAGTTTATATTGTGTAAATGCCAAATACCCCAAAAAAGAAATCGCGCGCTATCAAAGACTCAAGCTTTTTAATCAATAGCCGTTTTGTTCTGTAATAATGATATAAAGTTACCATCACTGCTACCCCTAAGCTCCATCCTGATTGCGCCCCCGTTAAAACTACCTATATACGTATACAAACCGATGCTACTTTTCACTCTCATCTCAATACAAAGCATCTTGCTACAAAGGGGAAACAAGACTGTTAAAAAATCTTCAATACTTCGATACTGATCGGATCTTAGATTGAATAAGAATTTTATCGCTTTGTTGTTTGTATTAAATTTTTTATAAAACGCTACGATAACGGTTCATGTGTTTTCTTTTTTAGGGTTCCGTACCCAAAGGGTAAAAACGGGACCCTATTACTAAGACTCCGCTGTCCATCTGTCCGTCCGTCTGTCTGTCACCAGGCTGTGTCTCATGAACGGTGATAGCTAGAACGTTGAAATTTTCACAGATGACATACTGCTGTTGCCGTTGTAACAACAAATACTAAAATCAGAAAAAAAAAAATAAGGGGGCTCCCATACAAAAAACCTGAATTTTTAGCCGTTTTTCGCTCGATAATAACAACAGTGGCAGGTAGATGCTTGAAATATTCATAGAATATTTTGTTTACTCTTCACTTTAAAAAAAAAGTAAATATTTATGGGGAACCCCAAGCAAGGAAAGTGATTTTTTTGCTCGGTATTAATAACGGCAACAGGAAAATGCTTGAAATATCACCAGAAAATTAAGTTGTATGTTTCTTTCATGAATAAATAATTAAATTAAAATAAATTATACTAAGGGGGGGCTTCCATATGGTACGGGATCCTATGTGCGCGAGTCCGACTCGCACTTGGCCGATTTTTTCATATCTACATAGGTCATCATTTTTGAAACCGTAGTGGTCTAGTGGCAGTAGTGTAGACCACTAATTCTTACAATCGTGACATCACTTATATTCGACGAAAAACATCGTGAGGCGACATGGTTAAGTACGTCTGCAAAAGAAATTCGTCGGCATAATAGGTAAACTTAGGTATATTATGTTAATCAACCAACTCTTACTAGACCAGGACCGTTATATGGTCCAATCATCGTGTGTAGGACTATATAAAGCAATTGGCTTATAAAAAGGCCGGTACATTAGCAATACTTTTTACAACTTGGAATTTTTGACCCACGAACCACCGGAGGAGGTACTTAATTCGACGCGTCATATATTTTTTTTGTTTTTTGTTTTTATGTGTAACCACGCATAACTTTTTACGTAGTGATCCGATTTCATTAATCTTTTTCTTAGAAAGAATATACTTCGAAATTGGTCCCATTTTAATTTTATTGAAATCGGCTGAGCCATTTTTGATAAATCAACAATAATGTGAAAAATGCTACACCGATCCGTGAGAAATAGATATATGCGAATTTTGTACATGGATGAAGTCGGTCATGCTATTTTTTGCAAAAAATAATAATATTTTTAAAAAAGAGCGCCGAAATCTATGCATTGATTTTCAATCTGAACTAAACATACTGGTAATACTCGATAGACTCAATGATGACGATAAGTCCAATTTAACTCCAATGCAATATAATAAGTGTTTTGTTATAGGATGCCTGCGTCAAGGACCAGCGCTCCATTTATTACTAGCAACGAAACGTGCCCACTGCTACAGCCCACGCCGTCAGCATTCCTACGCTGAAGAGCAATTAATATCCCCTTATAGAAACTCCTTTTACCTCTTTACAAACTTCTTAGAGCTCGTCGAGAAATAGTAAAATGTTTTGCTAGTTCAGAGTAAGTATTAATATTCTTTCAAAACCGTGAAGTACCTACCTAAGTAACTATTCCGCACAGTAATTTGCTGTGCACAAAATCCTTGAGACAGATTTCGTGAACAGCAAATGAGTAAATAAGGTTATTATAGAGTTAAGATTTTATGCAAAGCTTATTTGAAAAAAAATTGTTGAAAATAGAGCCTACAACTTCGCATTTAAGTCTTTACATTTTAGTTATTTCAAAATATGGGATAAACATGTTGCCTTCTTGGTTAAACATAGTTTTGAAGTAATTCTAAAAAAAAGAAGAAACCATAGATGACTGGATGTCTCGCTCGTGGAAGAAACATTGAATAGTAAAATGGCCAAAATTAATTTTTTGATTTGATATACTGGCGATGTCGGACCAAGACGTTACGTAGATTTCCAATCGTTGCCCAGCTGAATTTATTTCGACAATCGATCTTTTTTTTGAAGTCGGACTTATCTAACTAAACTACTTGACATAGGTAGACGTACCCACGACATGCACCACGGTGAAGCTGAGCCGAATCCGAGGTGGAGCCGCCACTCTGGGTCTCGTTTGCGGCAGCTGAGAAGGTGGCGCTCGAGGTGCCCCGCTTCCTTGGGTCTTTTCCCCGCGGAGGCAGCTGAGAGGCTGGCACTCGAGGTTAGGCCGCCTCTCTAGGATTTTTGATTAAAGAAGCTGGGAGGCTGGCCGGTAGTGGCAGGCGCGGGGCCGCTTTAATTGACCCGTTGCACTGAGGCCAGGGCGTTCGGATACGGCTGTCCGACGCCTAGAGCTGTGGTGGATGACGATTTGTCTGGTGTTCCGACACATCGTCATTGTGGCGGAGAGGAGCGCAAGCTCCTTGGTGGAGCCCGAGATAGGCTAGTGCTGTCAGGTGCCGCGGAAGTGAGGAAGCGTGCCCGTCGCCCCGACACCAGGCACAGTGGTTGAAGACCCAGGGTTTTTGGTGGGCATGCCGTCCAGTCGGTGGGGACTCTCACACAACCACCCTCATGTCTTCGGGGTGGAGTGGTATCTATAAAAGATTTTCCCTGGTAAAAAAAAAGGTAGACGCATGACAACCTCAAATTTTTTTTTATAGCCTATAATACTTTACGAGCTATGGAGAGGGCTATGCTCGGAGTCTCTTTGCGAGAACGAGTCAGGAATGAAGAGACCCGTAGAAGAACCAAAGTTACCAACATAGTCCAGCGGATTGGCAAGTTGAAATGGCATTGTGCAAGGCACATAGCACGGAGGACTGATGACTGGTGAGGTCAAAAGGTTCACGAGTGGAGATCACGCACCGGCAAGTGCAGCGTAGGACTGCGTCCACCTACGAGGTGGAGAGACGAACTCATCAAGACTACAGAATCGCGCTGGACGCAAGCTGCTTCCAACTGCTCTTATTGGAGATCCATAGAAGAGGTCATCTTCAGCAGTGGACGTCCTATAGATGGGTGATAATACTTTGTTCATGACGCTTTGATCCTTAGCAAGCCTTTAGGAACTAGTAACAATCAGTTAGCGAAACGTAAACAAGTGGCGGCTTGAGTGTTCTCGGAGCCTCTTGATAAGCGGTTGCATCCTATTTTAAAGTAAAATCGATGGCAAAATATTCAAAGCGCTGGCGAGGCTGCTTCGACTTGCTAATGATGCCTTGTTGTCCGTAAGATGCAGATCGGAGATTACCCCGACGAACGACATAGGTAAAATACTGAACCTCTTTTCTAGCAGCAGGTCCTAGGTATTAGGAAAAACTTGTTTTAGTTTAATCTAATAGGGAAGTTCATATAAAATCTAGAACAATATAAACAAGTAATTTATTTAAAAAAATACTTTTTTAAAACACAAGCTTTTACTGAACAAGTACTCGCCAAGACGAATCAAACGAGCCAAAACTCTATAGGGTCGCGTCGTTTCATTACAGAGTTCCTATGACCACCTTTCAGCCCCATCATTAGACTCTGGTTACCATTGAAAGACATACTACTTGCCAAGACGATTCAAACGAACCCAAACTCGATGAGATTGTGTCGTTTCATTGCTAAGTTCCTTTGGCTTCCAGCTCCATCATCAGATTGGCACCATGTCATCATAATGTTGCATTGTCGTGCGATTTACACATGTATGCAATATTTCACCTCAATCGGTAACCGGGAAGTGGATCAAATTTAACTTGCAAGATTTGATTACAGAACGACAGACAACGGGACAGGTGAAAGTAAATTAAAGCTTTTAAAAATATCGATGCAATGCGACGTATTTCTGTTCGATGAACTTTGAACGATCATAGTACCTATCATCATTAACTTTTACTATAGGACCAACCCTAAAATGGCGAAACCACGTTCCTTACAAAAGGTTCATCAAATTTCGACAAAATGTTCGGAGCAGCTGATTGTTTCGCGTTTTCAGGGATGGCACCCATAGTAAAAGTTAATCATGATATTTCAAAATCGACGGCAAAATATGCAAAACGCGAGGCTACTTTAGATTGTCAATGACGCCTTGTTCGTTGGCGTAATCGGTATAGTAAGAAAACTTTGTTTTAGAAAAACTGTCTAGAATTTGAATATCAGTTAGCGTGTGTCAGCGTAGTAGCGCTGGACTCGTAAAATTGGTCCTCGCGAGACTTTTAACCTCATCACCAAATGCTGGAAGTGGAGCCCAGTCGCCATGCGCCACGCAAAGTAGCCCAAAGCCCTATCCTCTATCCCTCATTTTTCGTCTTGTCTCGGTGATGATTGGAAATTCGGTAGAAAATCGGGAGAATTTATCCCAATCACTTCAATTTAGGTAGAAAACTGGAAAAATACTTCAGTATTTGGATTTGAAACGACCGCGGGTGACATTTTCCAACTGAGAGTTACTGTGGTTCGGATGACACGTTAAATTGTAGGTCCCGGTTGTTTTAACCGTTTAGCCATGTCAAAGGCCTTCAAGCGGCTTAAAAACTCTGACACCAGGGCTAGCCACCCGGCCTAATACGAACTTACTTACTAAATAAAATCATGTAACGATCTCAGAAATCGCTAAATAATTGCTTCATTTCGGTACATCGGTAAGAGAGTTGCCAAATCGGTATAAATACTGAAAAGGTTGGTTCAAGACCACTGCTTGGGCGTTTTGCTGCATTTGCCAGAGTGAAAATTTTGATGTGCCTATACTGCTGACTTTTTCGACACTTTTCATTAAACCATTATAAGAAACATAAGCCACATCAAAATCGATCTCATTAGGGCCGAAACAGATAGGTAACTCATACGCTCATAAATACCTACTTACAAAACACCTTTCTTTTTGGTCCTAACTAGATATGTCGTAAGATTCATTATTTTGCATTTCGCAAAAACACGGATTACAACGGATAATAGACCTAAGCTAGCTTAGCATTCGACCACGAAAAGAGTTTTGTCGACGTGTGCAATAGTGATAGACATATACTTCACCATAACACTGTCTCGTTCTGACACGTTTAAAGAATTAAATCGTGCTGAGTATACTAGCCCGGATGGACTATGATATTTCTCTATCTTACTGAAAAAATTAGCATTCAAGTCAAGGTTGAAACTGGACGACTGAACTTACTTGTCTCCTAATTAATTTATACGTTGAAAATGGTCAAGGCAAAAATCTTCTAAAAATTCCCGTTTACTTAGCCGGTACTAACTAGTAATTTCCTCCCAATTAAAATTTTAAGAGCGACTCAAGACGAGAAAGTCTTCGTGGCGCCATTTTCCCCAAATTTTCATCCAAATCTATATTTTTAATATTCTTCAAGGGTTCCAGAGCCGACGGTAATTCAATGAAGCCGCTTTGTCAGCCTAATCAAATTCATTTGCGAAATGTCCAGTAGAAATTGCTTTGTAATTGAATATACCATAATTAGCGGCAATTAGTTTTTTGCGTAGTTCTAATTTTCTTAAAACGTTTTTATATTTTCGTATTCAGACGAAAATTATTGTAGTAAAAATTGACTACCCATCAGAGGCTCTATTTTTTAACCTATCGTATGCGTAAATGATAACGAGTCGAGTTAGAGCAGGAGCCAGCAATGAACATCTGTGCTAGTGCGACCAGGAAGGCGGAGTGTGCGATGATGTCGGTCCAAAAATTGAGCTCCAGGTATTAACTACCGACCTATACTTACCCACAGGTATTAAAATTTGTTAATTTTGACTAAAATTGCTGTTTTGCCTAAAAAACCTAAAATTAAATACTTAATGAGTTAGGAACACAAAAGTGATGAAAAACCTTCAGATAAACTGGTAATATTAAAAAGTACATAGTTATAGAGCAATTTAGGTAGTCAGACAAAAACTTACGATAATGATAAAAATAGATAAAATGAATAGATTAAAATTAAAAAAATATAATAATGGTCAAAGAAAAAATACTCTCCTTTACTGGCATGTGTACGTATAGGTAATATCCTATGGTAACCACATGCAACTTGGTTTCCAAACGTGGAAAATTATATTAAACTAGACTTTGTAATATTGGTACGGGCGGACAGAAACAATAAAGTTACAAGGAATGCTCAGGATGTCTGAATCGTATAAATAACAATTAAAATAGGTAACAATATCAGAAATATGATTTCTATAACCCTTTCAAACCTGAATTATTATTTTTATTAATATTAATGTGGTAAATTTTTTTATGGTAAAATAGCACTTGTTGTACGTCAAAAAAATAATATAAAAAATCCTTGATGATTAATTAGCGAGAAAATATTGTTTTTCTTTATGTGCACAAATGAGGACATCCGGAAAATATTATACTGTACGCAAATGAAAGATTATATAACATGTTTAAGAAAAAGGCTGAAATATAGGCTATATCTTTATTATTTTGGTATGGAAGGGACAGGAAACAGTTTTTGTCTTTAGTAAGACATAAATTAACTTTGCACTTGATGCATTTTAAACACGATTTTTCCTTGCAACCGACAAACTTGCAGCGTGTTCCAAGTCCATCGTCATGTGCAGGAAAATGGACAACACCATCGCGAGCTATGTCGATTCCAGGTCGGACTTCTCCAGGTCTTCTTGGAATTATTTCCGGCATAGAACTGCTGATGGCCGGACGACCCCTTTTAACTGGTGTTATTTTGCTACCAAGCTCTAAGTTCATTCCAACTCTTCGGCGAAAATGAAGCAGTGTTAGTCGATTGGGTTTTGGCACTTGAAGAATATCACCTTCGTAGTAGTATTCTCCAAAAGCCTGAAGAACTCCTAGATCTAGGTGCATGAAATATCATTTAATTAGGCTATTTCTTTAATTTTATGAATGTTCTGTAGCACCTCACCAGTTGGTCAAGTAAATCTGCTCCCCCATAGCTACTGCTTCACTATTTCAGGTCTTTAACATCTACAAACCGTTTGGTCTTTTTAGACCACCTCTTGACCATTTCCTTATGGCGTACCCCGATAAAATTTGTTGCTATATGAGTGGCTTTATTATCCAATCAACTGACTAATGTAACATGTTACATGACCATCTAAACTACTAAATTCTTCAGCAAATCTTCTAAGTTTCTTACTGACTTGTTTGTTTTGTAACAATCGAGGCTTACTAAATCAATCGACATGAGCTGTACAAGTTACCTTAGCTTCTTTTCTTTTTCAATTTTTTTTGTAGTAAATGGTACGACGAGAAACAATTATCAAAACACAACTGCTATTCGTTTTGCTAGCCCCAGAACAACAGTAGCAGCATATACGATTTTTTTCACAGAATTTGAGTTCAATTCTGTAGAAAGGCATTTGATCATAGAAAAGACAAGAATTGTACCATATTATGATCGGTATCCTCATGACTGGAAACAGCTTCAAGATTGGTGCTGTCAGAAAGAGGCTGGACCTTCTGCTTCAGAACCAGATGACTTACGCAAGCAGCAACATTATCGTCTTCAAACTCAAGTGGGTTTACTTCCCTCTGATTTGGGTTTTTTACGTCAGTACCTATTTGGAGAGATCTTTGTTGCTGAGGAGTATCATTATCGTCTTCTTTGTCAGACTATAATCCAAGTCCAAGAGTTACCTATTTTTCGTAGCTTGAACCACTGTCGGTTGTGAACATTTTTAAAAACGGATATAAGAAAATAAAAGTTAGTGAAAAGAAACTCAAAAAGTAGTAAAATTATACAACTTTGCAGGTATTCCGTTGAAATAATGAATTTCTTTTGCCACGGTTCTGATATTTTGTGGTCTGAAAAAATATCGTTTGCGCCTGATGTCCACGTTTGAGGACAAAACTTAAAATCAAGATAAAACATAAACAAATGAAATAAATGTAAATAGTATATACACCATATGATCTTGATAGTATAAGATAGTGTTAGATATTTATTCAATGTCCAGAATTCCTCAAAAACCTATTATTTAGCTAAAACAAAATCAGCTTACTAACACACTATCAAACTTCGCTGACCACTGGAAGAAAACCGTGAAAAAAGTAGTAACAACAGGAAAAACAAGGCGCTAGGATTTCAGATATCGTTCAATTGATATATTCTTAAACGATTACAATCGTTTACAATTCAGAAAAGATACGTTTCCTAGTATTTTTTATTTTTTTAAACTTATGTCCTCAATTGTGCACCTCAGGTCTGAAAGGGATAATTTCAATTTTATTGTGCCGAAGTACAACGAGGTGCAAAATATTTGCTACAATAGTTAATTCAGTTATACACCGCTTATAGGATGCTAGTAACGCCACCTTCTTTTGTTGGATAAAAGTAGCTTAGTAAGCTAGGACTTTGAAAACCTCATTGTACTTTTATTATGTACATAAACTTTTATAGATGGCACTGTTGAAGTAGCGACATCTATGTGGATATGCATGAAACGCTTTCAGTCAGAGGTAGGTCTATTCTAAGGTACTATTTTCAGGAATGTTAGCTGTTACACTTTTAAAAGCTGCCACTAGATGGCGATGCCAGCCAAATGGAGAAAGAAAGCTTTGTGAAACTTTTTCACAGACTTGTTCAAGTTCTAGCGCTCCGCTAGGAGTAAATAAAATATGTTGTTTGTTCTTGTATACCTTTAACTAAAGTTGTTTACTTGTTTGTACCGTCCTCGTAACTGGCAACTGTTGAACATAGGCATATCCACAAGACCGACTGGACCATGACTATCATCACAATGCTTGCTTGCTTGCGGATTGGTGGATTTTAGATTAGGCTGGTATTAAAAAGTCTCGGGAAATTGATAAAAAATAAAGAAAAACGAGAGACATTTTGTATTTGTATTTGTATGAAGTTTCTCTGAACGTAAAGTACTAGGGTAAACTATACCTAAGTACCTATATTAAGTACCTACTCCGAAAACGAGTAAGTACAAAACACAGTAGGCTCGGTACTAGACTTAGGTTCAAAGAAGCATTCTTTGACGGACTGAAAATAACTACCTACCGGCTTTTTGATGAAGGAAAACATCGTGAGGAAACTTGCATAAATCGTGAGAAGAAATTCGATTCGACTCGCTTTAATATGAATCAGGTGAATTTAAATACAGATTAGTAGACAACTAGGTCAGAGTGATAGAAATGGCTTAAATACGTCTCGTGAGTAAGCCTATGTTCAGCAATGGATTAAGTACTGTACTGCACTTTATCAGACTTTTTCATAGTCCACTGCAGAACGTAGGCTGATTGGGCCATATCCACCACGCTACCGCTGGCCCAGTGCGGGTTAGTGAATTCACATACGTCATCTAATTTCAAGGTTGCCTCACTTTGTTTTCCTTCACCAAAAACCAGTGGTGCGAGATTCCGTACATAAATTCCAATGAACTCATTGGTACGGGATCGGGATTTGAACCCACGACTTCCCGATTGTAAGCTGAGTGTTACAATTACTAGACCACCACGGCTTTTTTGGTTTGATTTTTTGATAGATAAAAGATTTATAAATCCTACTTCCTACTTTTTTATATTATAAATAAATGGGAAAGTTTGTTAGTACGAGTATGTATGGATGTTTGATACTCTTTCACGAACAAACGGCTGAACTGATTTAGAAGAAATTTCGTATGGAGGTAGCTTAGATCTTGGATTAACTCATAGGCTACTTTATATCTTGAACTAATGCGGGTAACACCGCGGGGTGAAGCTAATAAAAAAATAATTGCGCGCCATCATACCCCTACTAAGATTTCCTGTGGTGAGTTCGCAATGAACAGAACCATAGATAATGTAAGTTTGAGACAAGTAAGTATTATCATAATAACCATCATTTTTATCAGCCGTAGGACGACCACATCTGGATATATGCCTCCCCTATGGATTTTAAATAAGATCGGTTGGAAACAGGTCTTGTAAACTCCTGCTGTCTTGATTTGATTTTAGCCATAGCCCCATAACCTCTTTGATCTACTAAGTAGGTTCGTTCGTTTAGGCCGGGTGCCTAGCCCTAGTGTCAGAGCTTTTAATCCGCTTGACGGCCTCTGACATGCCTAAACGGTTCAAACAACCGGGACCTACAATTCAACGTGGCATCCGTGCCACGGTAGGGCTCAGTTAGAAAATGCCACCCGCGGTCACCAATCCAAGGACTGACCGTGCGGAACGTTGCTTAACTTCAATGATCGCTGACAAACACCCACTGAAACTACGCTATTATAAGTGCTACTAAAATACCGATACAGAGTTATAATACCAACATAATACCACGTATAAAATGAAACTGCATATCAATATTCTTAAAGCTATGTTTATTTAATTTAGTGACTGTGAGAGTTTAATTAAAACTTAAAGCTGAATGTTAATTTGGCGAATAACTTTGTGCCTTAAACTAGACTCTATTAAGTTTTGAAATGTTTGTTCCGCATGAATAAGATACAAAATTACTAACCAAATAAATACGTAGGCTTACAGGTAGGTACTTGCTAAATTGTAAGCAGCTTATTAAATATTTATCCTGAAATATAATAAAGTAAACAAAAGCAACGTAGCACAGCCTAAATTTTTGTCAGCACTATTCGTTTTAGGATCCTGAATGTTTGCGGCACTTTTCGTCTCTTCTTGAATACTTCGTGCTTTCCCCTTTTCGGGTTTTGCTTCATCTGATGCCATATTTTCGTAAATCCTGTTTTCTTCAGGTTTTGCCGATACGGTTGCTAATCTTGTAGTTGTGAATGCTCCTTGGTTTTGCGCCGCACTGTTTTCTCTCTTGTTCTTTTCGGGTTTTACGATTTCGTTCGTACTCGTGTCTTTTCCTTCTATATTTTCTGGTTCTTGGTTTTCGAGTTCAATAGCTACGGTAGTTTTAACAGTAGTTGAAACAGTAGCTGGTTTCGTGACTACTATTGTGCAGTTGAGTAAATCTCTTACATCTATGTAAAACAGTGTGCCATTGAGCTGAGTATCATCGTAGTATTCGTAGTCGCCTTGCTCTTGTCCTTGTATTTCTTCTTCTACTGCTTGTGGTGTGGTTTTCTCTAGTTCTTGAGCTTTGGTCCAAGATTCTCGCAGTTTATCATTGGGTGTACATTTAAGATTTTCGATGGAGGTCTTCAAATGCTTGTTTTGCGTTCCATTCATCAAAGATATGAACCAGTCTAAGTGGCAGTCGCATGGGAAGTTGTTATCTGAAAAATAACAAAAATACATTAACATTTTTTTTTTAATTTTTAGTGTGACTTCTAGTAATTATTTTTCGCAAAAAATGCCAAAACCGCCTTCCATCGTACACAAAATTCGAATATTTCGCTCGAATTGTTTACATTATTGTTGATTTTTCAAAAACGGCTCAGCTGATTTCTGTAATATTGAATGGGTGGTCCCATTTAAATATTACAGAAGACCTCGGGAATATACCCTTTCGAACTAAAAAAATATTTTTTTCAATTCTGTTCACAATTGGCGTAATTTTCGATGAACATACACAAAAAAAAATACATACAGACGAACATACAACCTCCTCTTTTTCGGAAGTCGTTAAAAAATAAAAACGTACGTCTGTAAATACCTAAGAAAAAAATAATCCTACAAGATTATTTCGTAAGGCATATACCCAAATAAGGGAATGAGCTAAAATATTATTTATTTCAATAAGTAATAACCCACTGGAGAATTAGAGCCCCAAGCTTAAATGATACAATATGTATAACTTTAGCATGAGCACATCTCATGTAATGCTTAGTATTGTTAATTCTAACGTTACTTCCTTTCATCTTAATTTTGTAAAATTGATCAATGCTATTTTCGATTACGTTATTGTTAACAGATTATTGGGTATTAATTTAATTACCTTCGACATCTAAACTCCCACTAGCTCCATAGAAATTGCTCAGAATTGGTTCTATTGCTGTACTTTTGAACTCTTTAATTTTATTTCCTTTCAGGCTTAGTGATATAAGCGATGATAAACCTTCAAACATTTTGCTGCTGTCCATATAAACCAGTTTATTGTGAGCTAAAGTCAAAGAAATCAACTTGTTCAAGCCATTAAATGCTTTGTCATCAAGCATTTGAATTTTGTTCCCATCTAAATTCAATGTCTTTAAATTCTCAAGAGCTTGGAATGTATTATCTCCAATTACTTCCAGACTATTGCTGCTTATGTCCAACTTCTCCAAATTCTTCAACCCTTCAAACACAGCATAATTTAAACTGAATACTTTGTTCCTGTCTATCTCGAGTTCTTTTAAATTTATCAAGTGAAGGAAAGCTCTGTCGTGTATTGTGCTAATCTTGTTGTTCGTTAAATACAGTTTTTCCAATACCGGTAGATCCACAAATACATTTCTGTTTATCTCCACTATGTTGTTTGTGTCCAAGCTGATGACTTTCAAATCTTTATGATGAATAAATGAATAGGGATCTAATATAGCAATTTGATTATCTCGTAATGTAATTTCTTCTAGAGAGCTGATATTAGCAAAGGCAAATGCTCCAACTGTGTTTATTGTCCCATATTTGATGTCTAGTCTCAAGAGGTTCGATGTTTCTTTTAACGCTTGAGTGGGAACGTAGGGCAAGGGAATTCCTTTGGTGTTAGAGAGGATTATTCTTTCGACAGCTCCAAGAGTTTTGAATGTAGTCCAAGCGGGGTCATCGTCGGGGACATTCTGAACTGTCAAGAAGCAATCAGCGCTTTTGATGGCTAGTGGTTTACTTTTGTCTTTGACGCAATAGCACTGAATTTTGTTGGTGTTGTTGAAGGCTGTATCACAGAGATTTGATGGAATTTCGCGTTTTTGGGAAAGCGTTAAAGCGTCGACGACGATAGAGGCGGTGCATGTTAGAGCCACAATCTTCCAGAAGGCCATGGTTTATTTCCTGAAACAAGAAAATATTATTTTTAATGAACTGTTGAAGTGAGTGTGCTTTGAAGAAGGAATTTCAGAACCTTCTAATCTAAGTATATACTGCACCTGTTATTGACTACCAAGAAGCAAACGAATAATTTTTTAAACGAAGTGTCATTTCCATAGTTAGCTTTTAAACGTACATTATAGGTACCTAAACAAATGTGTATGTCAAGTGAGTCATATCCGTTCACTATGCGATATAACTTTTCGAGAACTATGACTTCATTGTCATCAAAATAAACGTTCTTTTCTTGAATATTGCTTAATAACTACAGTAAGTATTCTTACAATTTTATAAAATTAAAGGCCACAAATGGTATTCTGACTTTTAACCTCGATAGGTCAACATTCCTTTCTTGACCCAATAGTCACCAAGATCTAATGATATTTTTCTATAAAATCATTTGCGAATTAGTAAGTGCCGATTAAATGACTAGCTGGTATGTGGCAGTTAAATTAAAATATTATCTGAAAATGTAAACGAGCCTAGAAATTACAACGGTAAGACTTCGCCTGTGCGTCATTATAATGATGATAAAACCTTATTTTTATGATCTCATTCGATGGTGGACTGCTAGATAAATATTGGTCAAGTAATCTAATTCTAAGATCAATGACCTATGTGCTATGAAAAAAAAATATATGTAACTCAAAAACAGTTCCATAGTGCTTTTACAACGGAACGGAATTTAAGACCACCCGAAATCAAAATGAACTGAACCGAATTCGCCTACGAGTAGATCTGACAAAGATCCGTCACAAAAAATAGCATTTTTATACTTTTTCTGTTATCTGCTCAGGAAACAATGGCGGATAGTAAAAATAATGTTAAAACGCTGGCAGATTTAAAATTGTTTGTTTTTCTTTGATTGATCGTCTGTATCTGGGTTGTTGAACTCTCTAATGTGTAGGTATTTTTACTGCAATTGCCTACTTTTATTGTAGGATGGTAAACAAGAGTTGATGGATTCGTGTCAGCGAAAACTCACTATAATCATTCTGATTAAGTTATTTCGGGTGTTTCCTCGTGGTCATACTAGTTTGTCCTACCAGTATGACCACGATGATGTACATGTTCTCGTGGTCATATTGGTATGACCAAGAGGACATTATTCAGTGGCGGTACGAAGAACATTAACAAGAAAAATACAACCAAAATTTAAAGCTTTCACCTTTTCTGAAGGCGACCAAAAAAATCTACGTCGTCACTTTACAAAGATCTGTTGGATAATACAAGGTGTTGCTTTGCTAGAACGAATGGGCTTTTAGAGGTAAGTTTACTTAACTATACAGGGTTATTCCTAATCAATTAGCATCCTTTTAGGGTTTTATTAGGCCCAAAGTTTAAAGGCCATCGTAAATTTAATAGCATTTTAAAATATTTTGCTCTATTTCAAAAGCAATAGTAAAATAGAAAGAGGAACATTTTAAATCGCTATTAAAATCACGTTGGCGCCTATAAAATTGGGCCTATTGTGTACATCAAAACTAACAACTTTTGTTCTGCCACTTTTGTCAAAACTCAAAAAATAAATTGTTGTTCCATAGAAAAATATCGTTCACCCGCCACAAAATGTATGGAACAGCTGTTTTTTTTTAAGTTTTGACAAAAGTCGCAGAACAAAATTTGTTAGTTTTGATGTACAGGATAAGCCCTTAAAATGATGGTAATTGATCAGGAATAAACCTGTATAGTTATGCATCCACTCAACATAAAAATGTATGTTCACTTAGAACTACGTCCTATGTCTGTTCTATACAAAACATTAATTGACTCTCGACCATCAACTTGGCATGTTATGCTCTCTACGAAATGTAAAGAACAACGATGTATTGTTTATATGTATGAAACAGTGGGTATATACATACATACCTAATATATTTTTGAGTTGTGACTTTTTGAGGTTGTTCTTTTAGCAAGGTTGCCTGGAAAAAATCGAATGGGTGATAAGGCCGCCACTTTATAATCATATTTTTGTCATATACATATGTGTAAATAGTGTTTATTTTTAAATTGTGGTTGTAAATAAAGAGTTTTGTCAGTCTGTCTGTCTTTCAGAGTAGTTGCCTAATTTTTTTCTCACTCTACTACCTATAACTACCACTAAAAGTATATGCATTTTGCAAAGCAGCAGCCTTTGTAGGTAATCTATTCCATAAGTAAAATCTTAATACAATACACCTCCCCAACCAAATAAAGAACGAAAGCTGCTAATCAGTCATCAGTCAACACCGCGCCGCCGTCGTCTATTCAGTGCACGTGCACTAAATAGCCCAGATTATACCTAAAGCTAATCCCGAAGACGAATAGCTCATTCAGTCCCCACTTCCGCCTTTTTTTCTTCGGGTCGTGGCCCGAGTAATTTTTCAAAGCGAATTACGTTCAAACGCCAGGTGGCAGCAAACTCTGTTGAAGTCAGAGATCGAATTTTCTATTTGTTATTTTATAGAATTCAATTCGTGAAAGGAATTGAGTTGTAAGTCGGGATAAGAAAAGCTTGGGCTTACGTGGATAGAAAATTAAATTTTGTTTGCAGAACTACGTTTATCTATTGTATTGTAGTGGTTAGGTTGTGGTAGGAAAGTCAGGTTTATCTACAATTCTTGCTTAATTATTCAGACAGTTTCAGGTTTTATATTTTATTAATATACTATTTTGCTAGTGTACACATATTCTGAGTATGACATCGATAGAATAAAAAAATGTTAAATTGAGGTAAATTATTAATTTATAGGTCTAGACATTATTTTATTCGAATTTACTCTTACTTAAGGCAATTGTGAGGCGCCAACTTGTTCATACAAAAACAAAAAGCTAGATAAGAGGTCTCTAAATATTATAAAATCATGTAATTAGCATTGCGATCGCTTGGATTATGCGTCTAAGTTTTTACAGTTTTTTTTAAATGACTTTAAAGTTATAAGGCTCTAAAAAGTAATATTTTTACGTAAGACTTTGGCTGAAGAGTACTGTGAGTGAAAACTTTTCTGAAAAAAATAAGGATTACGAGCGAGTAATATTTCTTACTCAAGCGATTGACACCTAAAACCTAACATTTTGTTACAATTTAAGGGGTGAAAAAAGTTTTCTCCCGGAACATAAATTAAAAAAAATGGAAATTTTAAATACATTTTTCGTAAACAGAAAACGCGAAAACTCTGGTCGGTTCAGAATCCTCCTAATATTTTATTTTCAATATTGCTATTGAATATAACATAAGTCTTATATTTAGTGGTACTTAATAATAAAATGTACTACTATCTTCGTATGTCTATCACTCAATAAGTACGTACCTAGGTACGATAAACATATTTTACGGCATGAAAATGAGAAAGAACTAATCAATTTAGATGATTCTGTAATAGTTTTTAAACATATCTACGAGTGCTTAATAATAGATAGTAATATATAGTGCACACAAATTCTATTCATTCATCATCTCCAATAAGTATTACTTTATAGGATACAAATTAATCCAATTAAAATAAACACCTGGTTTAATGCCTACTTTAACTTTACTACCTACAACTGCGGTAATTTTATTTTAATACCATGTTTTTTAGCCCACTCCAAACGTAGGCCTATTTCTACATTAAAATATTCAAAATTTAATAGACATGTTTGTTTGATGTTGGTTATTTCGCTTTAAGGTAAAATAATCGTAAATGTCATCAACAAATCTTTAAATAGATCAAAATGATGATATCATCGATCTCAATATGTTATTTTGGACATTAATCCACCAAATAAAGAATAAAAGTCACATACGCCCACCACAAGTGGGTTATTCAATGGCTTAACATATTATACTCATTATGTGCCATAAATTATTCTAAACAGATCATAATGAAGACATTATAGTGCGGGTGGTCGATAGCTTTGATGTTGTGGTCTATAATGAAGACATTTCCTTTCTAGACGTAAACAAACAGTGAATTTTAGGGCTCTTGCTATGGCACAACAGTAAAGTCTTGACTTTTATAGATGATATAATGATGATAAGTCCTTATGTCCTTATCATGTCACCTATCAAAGATACGATGAAAGCGATTCAGTGAAAATGAACTATTTATGCTATTTGCATAATTGATTTTCGATGAAACGAATTGTAAAAATACCTATGAAATAACAATATATTAAAATCACAGTACAAAATACCTATAGAGATTGGCATTTTATTATATAAATTTGATGCGTAGGAGAATTTTCTAGCATAAAAATGCTAGAAATAGAAGAAAACTTCCATTTTTGTTCTAATTTGTTATTTAATGTATTTAATTAGAGATATTAATATTTATTTACATCTCTACAAGAATATTTATTAATGTCTCTAAGTGAAAATCTAAAACGTACAGTAGATATAAGAAATATATAGCTCTTCAATGGGTTATTTGTCTTATTTGCAAAATTAATGAAAATAAAGCAGCAATATGGCTGGCTTTGTTTGTTAACAACAATATCCATCATAAATAACAACTAATATTGACATAATCATTAGGTTACAATTGAATTAGGTTTATCTAGAAGAAACTAACTAACGAAACCCTACTAATAATTTAGTAAATGTTCCGCTTACAAAATTATTTAACTTGTAAATTAAACTGTAACCATTTACTAAAATTACTAGTAACTTATTTATATAACGGCGAATATTAAAACAAATATATTAATAAATGTTCAAAGTTCAGCCGCTTAAGGCTAATGTTTCAAATTAGCTGAAAATGGACTCGTTACTACCACCTGGTGCGCGACTAGACTAGCCTAATGCTAGACAGATTAAAATGTTGAAAATATAGCGTAAATTATAATTATTTGGCTTTGGACTAACGAAGATACATTTTGGTTTCAGGACAATTAAGAGCAAATGTTATATTCCATGGATGTATTACATAAACTGTTTAACTCAAAAATGTTTGTATGCAACATCCTTGTTGTTTTCTCGAAGGACTTTTTTTTACTAAAAGTCTGTAGTCCATTTATAGTATATAGAGTGTTGCTTTGCAAAGTGCAGAACCTTTTAAAATTATGTGTATATGCTTATCATTATGAACAACTTTTACTATGGGATAATCAGCAAAATTGTAGATAAAATAATACAGCTGCTCCATACTTTATGAAGATAACATAATCTATGAACGTCTTATAAATGAAAGGCTGAAACAGCTGATTTTTTGTTAGTTGCTAATTGATTAGAAATAACCCTGTACACTCTACGGATACAGTAAGTATTTTTTTTTCGTAGCTTTGTTCTATTAATTTGGTAGGTATTTGTGAATCTATTCAAGTAATTTTTTATACCTATTCGAAGTGTGTCATATCGGCTACATTGTGTAATTTGACCAGCGTCCTTTAATAATGGCTACTTGCTTACTGTGAAAGTTTCACATTACTTTGTTAAGTTTGTTTTGAATTAGTTGCACAACTTTTATTTTCAGAAAGAGTGTTCTTAGCTAAAAAGGGGCAATTTAGGTCATATTTATCAAAAACTTTTACAATGGAGCCAACCCGGAATTTGGGAAAACAAAAATTTTTGAAACATTTTGCCAATTTCGAGTTGCAATTTTGTAAAGAATAGTATTTTTTTCTCAAATGTTGGTTTTATCACAAAGTACTGTACTGTACTAGCCTTTTTAATAGTCCATTGCAGGACGTAGGACTACCCACGAAGGGTGGTTGGGCCATATCCACTACGCTGGCCCAGTGCGGGTTGATGGATCCACATACGCCATCGAATTTCTTCTACGGACGTTTGCAGGTTGCCTCACGATGTTTTCCTTCACCGAAAAGGCAGTGGTGTTAAATTCCGTACATTAATTACAAGGAATTCATTGGTACGGGACTGGGATTTGAACCCATGGCCCCACGATTGTGAGGGGTGTCACTACCTCTAGACTACCACGGCTCTAGTTCACAAAGTAAAATGTATATAATGATGGATTAAATCATCTCCTTCCGCTTAGTTACTTTTTTTGAATAAACTTGTTTAGAAATATAAAAGTTACGGTAGTATGTACATTAAATTCAATCCACCAAGGTGAAGATTGACATCAAGTCTGTTTATGTTAGAATGTCGTAAATCTTGCATTGGAAATATGTCCTCCTACACAACTGGACTTTTTGTAAATGAGATCGATAACCGTTTAAAAAAAGCGGTACTGAATTGGACTTATTTTATCACCTGATTATATTTGGCCGATGAACCGCTATTTTAGGCTGCCATATTACTAAACTGAAGGTCGTTTAGAGCTATCAATAAAGCAAATAAATCAAAGTGAAACCACGTAAAACCGAAAAAATACTTCCTTTGTAATTATTAAAAATTTAAGTTTTTTTATGTCTTTATCATAAAAAAAACTCTCTGAAATAGTAATTAAACAACACTGTAAGCAGAAATGTGTATGTATATTTGTGGTCAGTTACGTTATTACGCGAATTTTATTGAGTTTTTCGGCGACTTATTGATAGTGACACCCAGTAAGTCCGTGATAATAAAAATGTATACATAAAACTAATACCGTGAATTTAAAAGTCTTATTGTTTATATTGTAAACATTTTTAAATGAATTAATCTTTACTTATCTTAACCACGGATTACAATATCACCAAGTTTCTTTTTTTTTATATATCGGGCAAAAGTGCCTTTATTAACTACGACAAAACTACACTACCCACTACTACATAAAAAAGCATTGGATCATCCACAGACCTTTGAAGGTCTAAAGATAATCGAAGTTTCTCAATTTAAAATTTCACAATTGTCAAAAACCGTTATCAAGTTTCACGAGAAATACGGTATTCAGTCCTCATTTTGTGCTGTAAAAGATTGTTTACCAAACCCAAATAGACCAGTTGCCGTTTTGGACACGTTATTAATCATCCTTCCGATTTTGAAGGATGATGAACTCATGTTAGTTTCCGTGATGAAATGTTTAGGTCAACGGACAATGTGATGGACGTAAAGCGACTAGACTGTAAATGTTTACATTCTTTAAAAAAAAACGTGTGTTACGGGGTTTTGAGATGCCGGAAAGTAGGAAACCTAATTCTAGGTATAGTTTTACTCATCATTATAACCAATTTCACTATGGCAGCAGCTCAGTAATTGCAAAGAAATATAAATAATAAATTCTTATTGTGGGACATCTTACACATGGTCTCTGACCCCAAACTAAGCAATGCTAATCATTTGGATTATCTTTAGATCTTCAAGGGTCGGTGGATGATCCAATTGCTTGTTACGTAGTAGTAGCTTATGTAGTTTTATATTATTTCTTGTATGTAGTGGCACTTGCCCTGTAAAAAAATCAATGCTAGTCATATTATGGCTGCCAGAAACTGATTTTCTACATGTACAAACATATTTTGAAATACAAACTTAGATAATTACTAATAACAACCAGACACAGAGCAAACACCTATAACATTGACTTGTAATATTTTCTGTTTTAAAATATTAATCACATACATAAATGCTTGCCCTGGGTGGAAATCGAACCACGCCTCTTTGACCCAGTTTTCTGGGTCATTAACCACTGAGCCACCGAAGCAGTCGAAACATACTTGAAGAAAATATATAAAATAGCTGATTTGTTTTCCGCAATTTCGTGGTTGGCCCCATGGTAAAAGTAAGTACCTACATAACGATAAGTGAGCTTAGAAAGTTTCTGCATTTTCCAAGGTTTTTTTATATCGGTAGGTACATAATACCTGTATGTATTATGATGTTTCAGCATAGTCATTACGATATTATTCATCCACCCATCAGCCATAAGAAGTCCACTGCTGGACATAGGCCTCCCTTATGGATCTCCAGTAAGACCGGTTGGAAGCGGCATTACTATATACATCGTTGAATTTTGTTAGATATATCTGCTAAATATCAATAATTCTTCAAAAATAGTAACTACTTAATACAATTCGACAGTAAACTACTTAACGAAGCGTTAACAGTGTAGATAGGTATAAGATTTAATAACTCAGCTCGAGTCAATCCCAATATAGTTAATTACATTTGCCTGTCGTTTGCTGCCTGACTGGAATCCAATCACGTCAACGTGGAGTCGGATAGTGTAGTCTGTAGTACACTGCGCTATACATAATGTTAGCTGATGGGCATAGCACTCCAACAGCATCACTAAGATTCTAGTAGGACACTCAGATGATACATCATTGGACAATAATACGGACCTCCAATATCTCTGCAGTCATTTTAAAACTCAAAGTACTTACAAGGCTTGCTCCAACTACTAACTGGCTTATCAAAGCTGGTTCAAACTCACCCATACACCACTGATCACTATCACAAACTGGCACTCCAGCCCGTCGCCCAAACCATCTTTCTGTCTACCCTCATTCCATATACTCCTCACTGTCGCAATACCGAAGTGTGTTGCGACTATATGTAGGTACCCTCTTTAATAAGAGCAGCTAACAATAATTATTGGATATAGTTATAGTGTAGTTATAGAGATCTAGGAGGCTTTTTTGTTAGACATTTGGCTAGTTAAGAACATAAGCTGTCCCATTATAGTTTTTCAGAGCACTTTAATCATTACCGACTTCCAAAAAAGAGGAGGTACCATGTTCGTCTGTCTTTTTTTACGTTCATCGATATTTTCGCCAATTGGGAACCGTTTTATAAACGTTTTTTTTAGTTCGAAAGAGTATATTTCCAAGGTGGTCCCATTTAAATTTTATTGAATTCTACTGAGCCTTTTTTGAAAAATCAACAAAAATTTACATGGATGTCACATCGATTCGTGCATAATATTCGAATTCTTTACGAAGTACGTGTTGCGATTTTTTGCAAAACTAATTATTATTACTATGTTTGTTTCAGGTCCAAGAAGATGGCAACTCTATGGGCACTAGGTATAGTTGTAAACTGATCTAACTCAAGCTCTCAAAAATGCTACTTGGATGATTTCAGCAAAGAGAATACAAAACTACGTAAAAGATTTCAGTTCTCCCGTTGCAAGTTGGTGGATTTACATTCATTAAATATATTTTTTCGGACGAATGACAGGTGCTCCCTAATTATGTTTTCCTTAACGGAAAAGCTAGTGAGGTGTGAATCAGTAGGACTCAAAAGTTTAGGATTAGAACTCAGATTTTAATATTTTATACCTATAACGGGAATGCACTCACGCACATCACATAGTACGACCATAGTTTCGTGGAATTTGTTGTGCTCTTGCAGTAAAAAATACAAGTGGAGTCCCTCCGCGCGGAAGAAGTGAAACTTCGACGCAACAGTGCTTTCATACCCCCTCCATTAAGCGTTAGTGGCGTTAAACGTTTAACGCAACCTTGTTGAAAGTCGCATAAGAAGTTTCACTTCAATAATTGTGTCATTTTATGTGAAAATTCGTTCAAAATTAGGTCACCACTAGCTCGAAACGGCTTGTCACATCTGAGAGATCTATGATGACATAACACTACTGCATATGGCGTAGACACTTTATACTTATAGAGTAAACATAATACAGTATGTGCAGTAGTGTATTACTGTACAGTACACCTCACTAACACCAAATATCTCGAAGTGAATTCATGTGTTGGGTTTAATTGTATTATATTAGCGCCTCTTGCTTAGACGGCGCAAATATGTATGCTAACCTCAGCAGAGATCACAAATATGTGAGCCCTTTGAACTGCGGCATTGTATGCATTGTATTGCATTGTAGCAGTTTGACCTCATTTAGTTTTCAAAACAGTGTATAAGCATCTGAAGATCGTTACCACATAACTTCTTTTTAATTCTCATAGTCCACTGTTGAACATATAAACCAATTAAGAGTGACTTAGCTGTATCCTCCTCGCTGGAGCAGTGGTTAATGGATTCACATACGCCATCAAATTTCCGCTCCGGACATAATTGTGCAGGTTTCCTCGCTATGTTTCTCTTCACCGAAAAGCCAGTATATAATAGTGTGAAAATCCGTGCATAAATTCCAGCACGTACAACGTTGGAAACGCCTGACCAAAATGCTGGCGTTTGATGCAAATTAATCAATTAAATTAATTAAATTAAAATAATCAATTTCTTGCCAAATTGCGATAATTTGCTTTTTAAAAATTGTCTTCGGTAGGCCGACGCTGTCGACAATCACTAGATAGAGTACAATACACTGCCGATAATTATATTGATGAGAAGCGTCGAGATGCATTTTTAATGTTGCTCCAAAAAACTACTCCCTATAATATATCTGCTATTAAATCGACTCAGAAAAATATAGGTCCGTAAAAGAACCAAACTGTTGACATATCCTAACGGATTAGCAAATTGAAAAGGTAGGTAACAGCTTCTTTCTACGGGTGTTATGGGAGATATATAGGAAAGCTTACGTCCAGCAGTGGATTTTCTATGGTAACTTAAACAAACAGACGATTAAAGCAATTGTCGTAAACAGTTAACTAAAAGTCAGAAACTTTCAAACTAGGTTTTCCAATTCCCATTTACGGACGTTTATTTATCATTTACGGAAGCCAAGTTGCAACTACTTGCGAGATAATATAGACAAGACACTATATATTCAAACTATGTGCATATTATAATGAAGATGCCACACCTGCTCTGCAAAGCCAGATAACTGAAGGTACAGTCAAACCAATGCAGTGCAACGTAACGTAGTTTGTTATTCTACTTAATATTATAAACGCGAAAGTTTGTGAGTATGTATGGATGTTTGTAACTCTTTCACGCAAAAACTAATGAACGGATTGAGATGAAACTTAGCAATAATATTCCTTATACTTCAGAATAACACGTAGGCTGTAATTTATAAAGATAATGCGTAAAACGAAGTTCGCGGGGTCAGCTAGTACGAGTATGTTTATGTTATTGTAGTAGAGTTTTTTGCAGGGCCCGCTTGGGGAAGTAGATAGAGAGACCTTTGTGTCTAAAACTGTACGCACCTCCACTGCCATGTTTGCCTTAGTTATACTGAAATTATTACCTATGCGCATTGCAATAATTCTCGTACAATACGTTTGATAACATGTACGCTAAGTCGCGGGGCGTACAGTTATAGACTGAAAAATCTCTACCACATCTTTGCCAGTTATACCAGCGCCAAGCCATAGTGTGCAATCATTACTGAATTCCGGATTAAAAATAAATGTCTCCATCAAATTTTTACGATCAATTTCATTTTCCAGAGTGACGAGGCGGAAGGATTTGCACTGGAATTTTTCGAAATTCTGGGTAATACAGACTTATATGGATAGATACGTAACTCCTAACATAAGGCGAACGCATAGCTCGTCTCTTCACTCAATCATACATACATATAAATATAATAAATGCATAGTGCTCCGGTAGCGAGTCTATTCAAAGTTGAATTTAGCAAGTCATGACCGCCAATCGATTCGGATATTATTAATGGTGTCTACGGACAGCACTGATTTGATTTCGGGAAAGGGAAAGTGAAATATGAATTTTCATGGTTAAAATTATCTTAAAATTAGTTATGCTTGTTTCTTGCTATCTCAAATCTAACGCATTTAAATATAAATTATGCTTTGAATAAAAATTAGTGTTGTGCCTACGATTATTATTAGTCATAGGAACATCCCATAGCAAAAAAAAAAACTTTAATGCATTGTAGTAGGTACTAATGTATTGCGAAAATAATTATTTATCAATCTACTTATCAATTCGTCATCCACGAAACTTATATTCTTAATCATTTTTGTAAAAAATGGCACCACCGATTTCCACCGTGTACAAAATTTGGATAGATTGCACGAATCGATATGACATCCATGTTTATTGTTGATTTATCAAAAACGGCTTAGCCGATTTCGATAAAATTTTAAAGGGACCACCTCGGGAGTAAGCCTACTACCCCTTTCGTAAAAAGAAACATTTTTTTTAAATTTGTTCACAATTTGCATAGTACCTCCTCATATTTGGAAGTCGGTAAAAATTAAAGTTGATTGAGCCGCTGAGTGTTCTACCCACTACCGTCGCCGCGTTTGCGTTGCCTTGGCCATACACTTAGCAAGCTTAGAGCCTAGAGCGACGTAACTTAGGTTTCCTACCGTGCATTGGAATAGTTTCATTATTCAGATGTTCCCGAAAGCAATTTGAGCACGCTCTGCGTTTCTATCAGGTGTATTATTCAAGATTTGGGGAGGAGTTATGTTTTTGTTAAAGTTACTTGTAACTGAAAATTTCCAGTCTCTAGTTTAAAACCTTACGTTTGCTCACAAACAAGCTTGCAATAAATGGTGCGTGATATTTTTCAGGCAGGTAAATTAAGTTTTACATACGAAAACTTGACTTCAATCTACAATCATAAATAGAAAATAACATAACGTATTATTAAATGGTCGTTAAAAAATTATAACTGAAAGGTCTAATAAATAAATAGAAATCAAATTTGATTTGTAAATTAAAAAGCATTGACTAATCTTTTAAAAAAGGCTAATCAAAAAAATTCGCTTTATTGGGCAGCCGAACAAAATTAATTGTCATTTTACTTACAGGATGAACCGAATTACCGGTGAATTCTCGAAATTGTCGTTCCGTTAAAATTAAAAACTTCAAACGTAAATGGCAAACATCGTTAAAATATTTAAGTTGCGTGAAAACATTTTGCCTCTTGGCTATTTCGATTCCTCTGAGTAATTATAGATCACAATTTATTGGAATTTTCCGGAAATCGGTTTTTCAAAGTTATTAATCTGGTAGGTATACCAATACCTATACCAATTGAGGACGTAAATTATTCTGTATTTTGTTATTATTTTGGATAGGGCCTGCACTTGTAACAGTTGTTCTTTTTTTATAAAAACTCTCTAAAATCGGCCTTAAAATTGACGTACCTACTTGTACTCGTCAACGTACGGTTTTTTTTGCATAGAAATGTTAAAATATTCCGTATCATTAACATTTGATTTATAAAAAAAACCGTGAAACAAAAAGTTTTGTTGACATAAGTAGTAGTACGATTCGGTTTTATAATCCATGATGAGAACAATAAAAATATTGTACATCTAGGTAAAGGTTGAACTGAACCACTAAAGCACAGTTTTGATTTGATGTAAAATCAGGTATTTGTATTACAAGTGAGGCTTATGGTATAAAGACAAAGTTTAGGATCTTGTCAAAGGCTAGAGCTAGGCATTTCTATAGTAAGAATATATAATGAATGCAAATTCAGCCGCCTACTCCCCAACTCTAGTCTGGCTCTAGGTTACCTACGACTGCATTGAAGTCTATTTATTATTCGGGCTAATGCAAAAATAGGGTTGGCAACTATACTGTTACTGTGATCTATCAGCCTTTTAACAGTCTATTGCTAAACATATGTCTACCCACCCACGAAGAGAGATTGTATCAACTACCCAGTATTTTTTTGTGATTTTTTTTTTGACGTGACAACGTCTTATAAATTGATTTGCCGGTTGACACTTCAAGAAACTGCGTTACGCTCCGCTCACACTTTTTTCGAACTACCCCCTACTTAAGATTTAATCAGTTATTGTCACAACGTCTTATAAATTGGTTTGCCGGGTGACACTTCAAGAAACTGCGTTACGCTCCGCTCACACTTTTCTTGAACTACCCCCTACTTAAGATTTAATCAGTTATTGTCACAACGTCTTATAAATTGGTTTGCCGGGTGACACTTCAAGAAACTGCGTTACGCTCCGCTCACACTTCATGCGCTCTCATTGTGAGCGAGAGCGAGTGAGAGGCACGTAAGTGCCTCTCATTCGTCTCATTCGTCTCAAAGTCGTTGTCACGTAAAACTTTCGCCCGTATACCGACTTTACAGGCGACCAATTTTTTTTATTGAAAATCGCCAACAACTAAAAATCCAAATACTTTTATAGATCCTGTGTACGGTGTTTTGTCAAATTTGATCGAAAAATACGATTTTTATGCAAATTACTGAGCCTTCTTGACTTATAATGAAAAGTGCACGGTCAAAGCTTTAAAAATCTTCGTAAAAGTTGAAAGTCATTTATCTAGGCATATTTTTCAAATATCTGCCTGTTTCCTGGTAAATTATAGCCATAAACCTAGAAAAAATATCCTAAAATATTTTAATAGCATGAAAATCTGTTGTTTATTATAGTTAAGAAGATATGTCCTCCAACAGACACAAAAGGGGAGCTTTAAATGTAATATTACAGTGATGTAATGATTTCTTGTACTAGAATAAGTTGGCAACCCTACACAAAAGCTGCTTAAGTACTTAGTGGTACTACTCACTGTTTTGTTCCTCCTAATATTCGTTATGTGTATTTGGGCTTATGAGCGACACGAGTAGTGCATTACAATAATAAAAGATGTTTATGTGTGTCAGTGTTGTTCTTGTGACCGGTCACTCATTTATGAATTGGTGAATAACAGTACCTACTTAATATCGTATAGTGTTACGAGTAAGACATTTGGGAGCCTACCGTAGAAAAAAAATCAACAAATCAAATCGAATTCGATGGATTTCAATCTACTATCCCGCAACTGGGCCACCGTGACAAATATAGTCCGGGGTATATTAAAAGCTGACGCTTTGTTTGAAGAATGAAACATCACAAAACTAATGTTTTTTTTTTCACAATTTAATATTACATGTTACTTATAACGTTGTATTTATTTTTTCAGTTGATGGAATGGTATTTGATTTACGTACTCTATTTAATTTTCTCCATTACTTGCTCAATTTTGGTAAAAGCATTTTGATAAAATCTAGTGGAAAACTATTTTTGTTGTTTTCAATAACTAGTTTTATTCACATTTTATTATATTCAATGTGTTAATACACCTACGCACAATTTTGGATAGTACTAGTAATAAAATTACTAGACAAAAATTTGAAAAGTTAGTTTTAAAATAGGTATTTTTGTCATTAGATAACGTTAACAATAACTTATCCCTTGGTCCCGTGACTATGACCCTGACTACTATTATATTACTTATTTTGCAGCTACATGGCCACTGTTCATCAAAAAACTTCAACAAACATTTTGTACAAATCCCAGAATAATGTAATTCACTTAAATTATAATAAAAGTTAGCACTCGCAACTCAATAACAAAAATAAACAACAAAACATTCAAAATTATTTTGCAATAAAAACTGTAATAATCCACGCAGAAATTTTTAATCCAAATCAACAAAACACAACACAGGAATGTCATTAACAAGCTAAGCTCTACTTCATAGACCTTAATAATAATAAAATTGTCAGATACCAATGACCCGTTTTTTTTTCAAAGCCTACATTTTCAAGATTTAACTAGGTAAGTAATTTGATAAATTTAAAATTATTTCTCAAACAGAAGCTCTACTTTGCAGGTAACTATAGTTTTCTCGTGTAAAGCAATATGAACAATGACGGCATTCAAAAAACATTCTTGGAACTAAAAAAAATATTTTAACTCTTTATCAAACAACAACAAAATACTCTACAATGCGATCCAAAATGCAACAAGCAACTCTAAAAACGTCAAATCGAAAAACGTCATCAAAAAAAAAATCATCATCAAAAACGAAGAAGCATGAAAACTAAATCAAAACTTTCTCTACTCACTTTTCTAAAACTCCACTTTCGTTCAACATCCAAACTGCACCATCGAACCAAAAATCCACTGAAACGCACACTTCACTTCATCTTACGAAATATTCGAAATAATTTTTCCTGAAACGCGGACGTGTGTTCCCTCCGACGGACAAACTTGAACTAACCCAGTATGAGTAAGAGTATCTCAAGTCCAGACAATACTGGCTTGTTGTACTGACCACTATAACTTCCCGATTTAATTACTGTGTGACATCAATTGTTTAGCAAATATTTGATAAGAATAACAAACAATTGTATAATCTGCTACTGTTTAATTTGAGTAGAGCTCTATCTATTGTTTGGACTATTTCATGATACCACGTTTACAAATAAACTAATTGAGAAACCTAAACATTAAATATTGTGTACCAACTTTTATGCAATGTGGGCAACATAATAATTACTACATAACTTTCTTTAGTGAGGAGACTTAGGAAATATTCATAGCTTAGTAAAAGGAAAATATGTAGGGGCTCGGGCTCGCGTACACATAAACGCTGTATAAGAGTGCAATATGATAAATTTTCCTCAATATCTCTTTTATCTTTTTTTTTATTATTTTATCTTTGAATTCGAGCAGAAGTTTTTAGGTTTTATTTCTGTGCACGCCGAATATTGCAGTTATATTACTAAACGTTTTGTTAGACCAGAACATTACGTGAACAGAATACTTACTAATACTTGTAACTATTTGACTTTTACTTTTCAAATTATTTTTACTTCGCACTTTACGGAATTTGGTTTCTTGTACATTTAAATTCAGAAGAACTTTTGCACGTAGATTCATTTTTTGGGGTTCCGTACCAACATAGTAAAAACGGGACCCATACTGTAAGAAAACTGATTTTTTAGCCGTTTTTCGCTCTATATTAATTATGGTAACAGGTAGATGCTTGAAATTTTCACAGAATATTTAGTTGTATAATCACTTCGATAATAAATAATAAAATATTTTTTTTAGGGGAGCTCCCTTACAGTACGGAACCCTCCGTGCGCGAGTCCGACTCGTACTTGGCTGATTATTTCAATAATGATCTCTTAGTTTCACTTTCGAAAAAACCATCCACTTTTGAACGTCATCAGCGCACCTTCAGCTGTTGTCACCTTAAAACTACATTTATGTTGATACTCTACAAAATTAATGTCTGAAACTGCAAACGCAAGCTACTGAATAAATAAATTTTGAGCTTGCAATAAAAACTGAAAAATATTTTACTGAAATGAGTTGTACATTTTCTGGTTTATTTTTATGTCGACGATGTTTTATTTCGACAGCTTTATTTATATTTCATCTAAATACTGTACTATACTGTACCAGCCTTTTTAGTAGTCCATTGCAGAACATAGGCCTACACACAGTGGGTGATTAAAAATAAATAAATAAAAATAAAAAACCATTTATTGCAGGCACAGAGACCCAGAGTTACAAAAAATTGTTGATAAAAATCATATAAAATAAAATGTTACACCTGTATAAGGGGTGTAACGTCCAGTCTTATAAATAGTTACATAAAATTATACCGCATAATAGTGCCGAGTCGAAATAGGTAGTAGGTACATACATTAATTCATTTCTTATTCGCGTCCATGTGGACAGAAACCCAATGCTCAAACAAAGGGCTCCGGAAGTCGTCAGATGTTAGATGATAGGCCCTATCTACTACGCTGGCACAGTGCAAGTTGGTGGATTCACAAACGCCATCGAATTTCTTCTACGGACATAAGCGAAAAACACTTTTTTTTAAATTTTAAAACTCTTGTATTTCCAATCATTGACCCATATGTTTAGGAGTATTTGTGCAAAATTTAAGCTTTCTAAGTTTTTATCCTAAGGTGGCGTGTTGAACTTAAAGTTTGAAAAAATGTTAGTGTTTGGAAAAAATAAACGTATTCAGAAGTCTTATAGCAGAGGTTTATATGTGTTTTTAGTCCAAATAGAAGACATATTTTCATTGAATTCAGGAAATAACCCTCAAAAGCACATCCTGTCATTTAACATCAAATTTTCGTAAGTCGGTCGAAATCAAGGTGTTGTAATTTCTGATTTCGTTAATTAAAATATAACTTTTATAATTATTTAATGTTTTTTTTGTTTTATATGGTCACATAATTTATGAGTATATAATGTGAATTATGTGATAATGTTAACAGTAATTAGGTTCTAGGAATGTGCCAAAAACTAACATTTTTTCAAACTTCAAGTTCAACGCGCCACCTTAGGATATTAACTTAGAAAGCTTATGTTGCACAAATACTCATAAACATATAGGGTAATGATAGGAAGTACAGGAGTTTTAAAATTTAAAAAAAAAGTGTTTTTCACTCCCCCTATGCAGGTTGCCTCACGATGTTTTCCTTCACTGAAAAGCCAGTGGTGTAAAATTGCGTACATAAATCCCGAAGAATTCATTGGTACGGGACCGGAATTTGAACCCACAACCTCAAGATAAGGCCAGTGTCTTAACCACTAGTCCACCACGACTTTATTCATCTAAAAAAAATAGTCATCATTTTATTCCAATGACTGCCTATCACTTTTGTGTAGTGTGAATATTTTAGTGTAGTTAATTGGTATCTGAACGATGCATAAATAGAGAAAATTGAAAAAAATCCTAAAAAATACAATAAAGTTACATAGGTAAGTGCTTAAACTACTGCTAAAACACTATAAAATAAGCTTAAAATTTATAGAGCAGTAAATGTGACATTTTTCATTTTGATTACATTTTGATAACATTTCTATGATTTGAAATAATATTATTTATTTTAGCTAATTTGAAAGTCGTCTCTAACAGTTTTTACTGGAGATCTATAAGAAAGGCCTATCTCCAACAGAAAGCATCTTATGGCTGCAAAGAAGAATATAAGAACTTGAAGTAAACTGAACGAAAAGTGTATACCTATTACAATGAGTTGCATCTTATAATATTGTTAAAATGCCGTTTCATTTCGTTCATCATAAAAGTGGATGGTTGTGACCGGCCACAGTTCAAATGTTATTACTACAAGTAGGGCAGGTGCCCCGGTTGTGGCCATCATAGTATCATTTGTGGCCGCTTTGAATTTTAACTATTAATAAGACAATTTAATGTTCAAATAATATAAAAAAATATATATATAAATTGAGATTCACACAAACAATTCTTATGTTGTTACATTGTTTATAATTACCAGTCATGTAATAATTTTGACACCAAAATGGCCACAACCGGGCCAGTGGTCACAACCGGGGCATCTGCTATATTACGTAACTTTTTTTACGCGGGAGAAATCTTCGAGAGATGCCCGACTGCTTTGGGGTGCAGATGGGTTTTGTGGTATTGTACCCACTAAAACCCCCTCAGTGGCCAGCCTTTGTGCCCTTTGGGAGCTTCGGGATCTTCAAGGGAACACACCGGTGCTCCCAGCACTTTGTACAACTATTCGAGTCAAACCAGATTTGAGCGGTTCTCTGAGTATTACGTACAGCTACAGAGTAAGTATTACGTACAGAGTACCTACTCACATATCTCCCGGTTCAAGTGCAATACGCTGGGATGAAATAAGTATTACCGGTTACTCGTGGTCAATGTAAGTGAGTGTAGGGTGGCAAAGATTCGATGTTATACAGGAGAGTTAAGTAACTTTATTTAAAAGTACCAAAGTAGAGCCGGTGAGCGATAATAAAGGAGAATCTATATTATAAATGAAAATGAATGTTTGTCTGTATATCCTTTATAGAATCGTTAACTATGCATTTGATCATCTGATGATCTTTAGAAAAGTTGTTGTGAATATCACAGATTACGTTGTAGTTACTGCGCGGGCCTACCGCATGACATTATGAACATTTTTATAGAAATACTTCGAGAATTTTCTGCAGTATGAAATAATAGGTAAATATGATATCTGCAACACAATAACATTACCTATAGTAGCTTTTTGGAAGTAGGTTAATATATAGGTACATATTGTAAGTATTATTAAAATTAAAAATTATTAATTAATTCAATAAACAATAGCTTTACAGAGTTACATCCAATACGCTGCATTTATTTTTATTTTCATTTATTTAATTATACAGTTATACTAAAACAGAAGCAAGGAAAACAAAATTTCACATAAATTAAAACACATTATCAAGAATACATCAGTTTAAAATATCTAACTGACGTAACATAAAATAAAAATTGGAAATTATGAAAAATACCCAGTATAGTATCTTATCTTATTTTTTTCAAATCATGGCTACACTACACAGGAGCATCGTTTTCTTTATGGCCGTCTGATAGTGGTTCGGACGAACTTACCTCTCGCATGTTCGATGAGAGTGATCCCATAGTGTGTGGAGGACATAAAATGGAAGGATACGTTTAAAATGTTGAGATTTGAAAGATTGCTTGCTACTCACTATCCATTATTAGCATCTTATCAGACGTGGTTGTAAATTTAGACGTATTTGCCTGGGACGCTTTGGAACGCTTTGCCTGGGTCTGTCTTCCCGCTAAAGTATGACGTGGGTGTCTTCAAATCCCGAGTAAATAGGTATCTTCTAGGTAAGCGTGCTACATCCTAGACCGCTTATCTGCTCAACATTAGGCAGTATGTAGTCAAACGCAAACCTATATTGAATATTAACAAAAAATGTTTAAATTCACTGTTGCGGGATAGTCTATGTCCGTCCAGACATATATCTATTACGTATATACCTACTAGTTGAAATAGGCCAAGTACGTACTCGTATAGCATGAATGATAAACTTGCCGGTACTTGGTCACCATTTGAAAACATTACTCGTACGAGTAGTGCATCGATCACTTCAAGAGGCTAATTCGCTGCGCTGTAAAGAAAGAAAGAAACAAAGAAAGAAAATTTGTTTACCAAAAACTTACAATGAAATACAATCAAGTTACAGTATTGTTAAATAATATAATTATGTGTGTAATCTGAGCGAGTTATTTCAAGGTAAGACAAAGCGTGGTGCGGTGAGCCCCAAACTAAGCACTAGGCTTGTATCTTGGGGCTCGAGAGCGATATAGCGGTAATAATTATTACTATATGCTAAAACTACCTACACTACTACTACCTATACATAAAAAGCATTGGATCATCCACAGACCCTTGAAGGTCTAAAGATAATCCAAATGCTCAAGCCCACTGCCAGTTGGCAGCGTGCCCAGCACGCTGGCTGCATTGCCACGCTGAATGGCAATGCTTTTTACGTAGGTAGTAGTAGTGTAGATAGCGGTAATAATATCCCGGCTCTTTCGTGGGTTCGCCCCACAAGCTGTTCGGTCCGCGGGGCGAATCAACGAAGCCTCTTTTTGAATGCCCTCTTTCGCCCCGCTCCAAACAATGCGGGGCGAAAGAGGGCCTTCAAAAAGAGGCTTCGTTGATTCGCCCCGCGATTCACTTTTTTATCTGTACATTTAAGTAGAAAAGTAGTTCATGGAAAAAAAAATACAATTGCATTATATCAAGGGCATCATTCTATGAGTCCTATGAGGGGGTATGAACAAAAATGCAATTGTTTATTGATGATTGATTGATGATCGTTATCAAGCTTAAAAAATTAGAAATGTCAAACCTTTCCGCGTACAAGGTGAAGAAAAAAAGTGGATGAAATTATGCGGCACATCTAATAGATTAGTTATTTGCTCTAAAATCTATACGTTTAGGTTATGAACGACGGTGGTAATGAATTTTTGGCAAGTTAATATTTTTTAACAAATTTAATACTAAATTAATATAAAAAAATAAAGATGCAAAGTATACCTATAGTCCCATATACGTAACACACCATAAATATTTAGATTTCATTTAGCTGTTGATACATGTTATTTTTTCTTCGAACATGTGATTTGCTCGAAATGTTAGAACTACCCTTTAGTCCTAGCTAATACAATCACAAGAGATTTGGGAAAATAACCATATTATCTCGGAAGTGGTCCGATGTTGCTATTTCGCGACCGTGCAGTCAGTGCTGCAGTACGGAACGTTTCTAGCATAGGTTCTTTCAAAGCCCGCCTGAAACGCTGGCTTATCGAGGAAGCATTTCATGATTTCGATATGTTTAAATGTTTACAATTAGTGAAACATGTAATGGTTAAGAATTATTTCTATCAATTTGATTAATTTACAACGATGTAATGTTTTTGTTATTTTTGTATTTTTTTAAGACATGTTTTATTAATGTTTTCATTCATTACAATGACATACTTCGTTGGTGTAATTTATTTTAATTGTATTTTTCTTGACATTTTAATTATAATATGTAGTTGTAAACATAATGATGTAGTAGGTAGTTAATGTGAATACCTATTTATTTGTTATCAATGTACCTACTTTACTGCAATTTTTAATCGATTCATTGTGTAATGACGTGTAATATTTTTTTTATGAATTAAATGAATATCGAAAATGTTACATAGTATCAGGTCCCACACCTGTTAATTGTCTTACAATTTATAGTTTGCAAATGGGCCCCGCCTACTACCAAACAATATTCAATTTTACTTAAGCCATAATGTCTGTTATATCAATATAGTAAGTTTTTGGTAGTTTGTTTTTCTTGTTTAGTTTTTTATAGCGTTGCATATCTGTTGATTACTTGTAGTGGGTTTTTTATTTTATCTCATGTAATTTTATGCGTGGCTGTACCATAAGAAATACGTAATACTGATGCGGGAAATTGATCTTCATCAACGTGGACCGAAACGGCCTCTTCTTTTATCGTTCTCGGCGATTCGCCCCACGGGGCGAAAGAGGGCATTCAAAAAGAGGCTTCGTTGATTCGCCCCGCGGGCCGAATAGCTTGTGGGGCGAATGCACGAAAGAGCCATATACCCTACGTATATCAAATTCGGTGAAACGAAATACGAGGGTAACCAAAATTTACTATTAGTGTTATTAAAGTTGAATGAACGTCCGTGCTATGTTAGAAACTTTTTTGAAATGAAATGAAATAACTTCATTTGACACATACCTACCTACCTAATACAAAGAACTTATAATACTTACACCTAAAGAAAAAACAAAGGGTCGAAAATTACTCACTTTAGCTATAAATGCTGAGTGTTGGGAGGTCACAACCTCAGAATAATTACTTGAGTCCTCATTCTGAGGTCCCAACATTCAACGCCGGCATTCTGGTGAGCATGGTATTCTGGTGATATTTAAAAGTTAACATTTATTGTTTATATTATTTTATAGTAAGTAGTAGTGTTCCACAGCAGAGCTTGCTTACCATTTCGCTGCCAGTACCAGTTAAATCGTCACGCAGTAGTGTGCAAGAATTTGTGTGTAAAAGTTTTTCAGATCTCAACCAACAGTATAAATAAGATACAGTGTTCAAACTTTGCACAAGACATTTTTTTACTAAATAATGACTACTGATTGATGATTTTTTTCCACCTAATTCATAAATTAACTAGAGCTATTATTTGCAACAATAGAATATTCAAAGTATTTACGTAATTAAAACTGGTAAATTAAATGCACCGTGGTAGTGGAACATTTAATGTCAAAACATAGAACTCAGAATTCATCTATGACCAGACCTAACAAAACCGCTGCTTAAAAGTTAAACCATTGCCTGTACAAAATTCACATACTAAAAGCAAAAATAATCTCCTGATGGAAACCAACTCGCCTACGTAGCTATAAAACCTTATATTAAATCTAGACCAGTCCGCCTTCACCAAGATTTTTCAAAAGCCAATTATAAAACTGTTCAACTTTAAAGTTGCACGTTGCCAATCTATTTCTGGCTTACAACGTAATCCTCAGTTCAAAGATTGTACAAGCGACGTAATGTAAACACGCCTGTAAAGAATTTTCAATAACAAATAACGTAGAGGTGAAACACTTGGATTCAAAGCTGCGGTACAGTGAATAGAGAATTCAGTAGGACAACTAAGTCAAACACTTGGACTCATGGACTTTGTGACTGAATTTTACATAAAATGTGTGGTAAAATCATCATCATCCACAGCCTTTTTTATCTCATCGTTGGTTATAGGCCTCTCTCTTTTGTGCCATTTGCCTCGTTCCTTTGCCAATCGTGTCCAGTGTGCTGAGCATACAAGACCACGACAAGAGTTTATCGTCGTGTGCAAAGGTGACAGATATATGTTTCATCATAACTCTGTCACGTTCTGACACGTCGATAGTATAGTTTTATGGTCCTTATGCTAAGCCCGCAGGTTCGACCCGCGATATTGACGATATCGTCGACCCATCTTGCTGCCGGACAACCCACGCTCCGCTTACCGTGTCTAAGCCACCACTCTGTTATCACTTTGCTCCACCTTCGGTAAAATAAGAGGTCAAAAAATATAAATAGAATTCTCTGATGAAAATAAGATGAATCTTAGAATAATAGACTTATGAAATTCGTATAAAACAGACTACTGAAATCAGAATTGAGTTAGCGACTAATAAGTTGATTTTACAATTTGCCTGCATTTTAGCTATACCTCATCAAAATGTTTTACAAAGAAACGAGTTTTATATTTAAAAAAAAACAGTTTCTTTTAATAACAATCTTTTACTGAACAAGTACTCGCCAAGATGAATCAAACGAGCAGAAACTCGATAGGGTTGCGTCGTTTCATTACAGAGTTCCTATGACCACCTTCCAGTTCCATCATCAGACCCTGGTTATACTATTGAAAGACAAACTCGCCAAGTCCATTCAAATGAACCCAAACTCGGTGAGGTTGTGTCGTTTCATTGCTAAGTTCCTTTGGCTACCTTCCAGCTTCATCATCAGATCAGCACCATTCCATCATAATATTGCATTGTCACGCGATTTACACATGTATGCAAAATTTCAGCTCAATCGATAACCCGGAAGTGTATTCAATACTTGCAATATTTGATTACAGACAACGGGACAGATGAAAGTAAATAAAAGGTTGTAAAAATGCCAAGTCGATGCCTCAAGCTACTTAAATAGACCAAAAGACGCAGGTCTCAAAACGCGTGTCTTATACTCATACCACTGAACGATTTTATTCTGTAACCGCTTTGAGTTGAAAATAGTAAATTAAAATATATCTTTGATGCAACGACTGATGCGTATCCTGTATTGGTTGGGAAAATAATTATCATCTAATCGTACTAATATTATAAACGCGAAAGTTTGTATGCCATAGATGTTTGTTCCTCTTTCACCCAAAAACTACAGAACGGACTGAGATGAAACTTTTCAATAGTAATGCTGTAAATTAGAATAACTCGTAGGGTCCGCTAGTATTTTATAAATGACTTATTCTTTGAAGTGTTGTGGTATATTAGTTTTTGAAGTTAAACTTCTAATGTGATTTCCAACAAGGTTGCGTTAAACGTATAACGCTACCATGGAGGGGTTATGAAAGCACGGTTGCGTCGAAGTTTCACTTCTTCCGCGCGGAGGGACTCCACTTGCAGTTTTTTTTTTAGTAAAAAATACATTTACTGTCTTCAATGTAAATGGAATTAAGTAAGTACCTGATTTTTGTTGCCATTTCGGGGTTGATTTCATTGTACCTAAAGTTATGCATCTTTATGTACAAGGTTGTGCATAAGTTTCCATAAACAAAATTAGTCTCGAATCGAATTCACACACACACCAATGCTTCGAAATGAAAATTGGAAATGGAAAATGATTACTCTGAAAATATTGTTACATAAACAATAGTCGTGTAACTATTGTTCGGACTTCAGACCGGTGACGCGATCATTCGCGTTGCAACAATAGAGCTGTAGAATGTTGTGATTGGTGTGTTGCATTGTTGAAAAGAATCCTATTGTTATGTTGAACAGCTTGTTAGTTAGGTATTGGACATGCAGTTTGAGTAAGAAAAGTAACAAATGGGCTTTTAGAATAGTTTTGTTTTGATTTTAGTTTAAGTTTTAGTGATTTTAGTATAAGTTTTCTTTCTTTTTTAATTATGGAGTAGGTAGTTGTAAATAATGTTTTTTTCTTCTCCATTATTGAAGTACACATTTTATGTTCATCAATAATGTTAAGTATTAATAGTAACGAATTGTTTTTATATATTTAATTTTCAATGTATGTATTAGTTCAAGGTCTGCATGCCGTTTTTTCACGTCGATTTTACTTCGATACTGACGAAGCAGTTGACTCAACATTTCTGATTCGTACCGCCAGGGAATGGAACAGTCTTCCCGCTTTCCTGTTTCTTAAGACATATAATCTAAAGCTTTTCAAGATCAGAGCGATTGGTTATATTCTAGGTCTGCGTACTTCATCTTAGACCACAACGTCGCTTATTATCAAGCAAGTTGGTGGTCAAGCAACTTATTAGCGTTAAAAATGCATCTACCAACAAAAAATATAAAGGATTTGTAGCCTAGAGCTCTTGAGCCATTAGAAACCCTAATAAACTAAATACCTAATAAAAACCCTTACTAATTGCGTTATATCATAAATCTGAAAGTGTGTTTGTTGGTTCATTTGTAACTCTTTCACGCAGCCCCAAAGAGTCGGATTGACCTAATTTTTTATAAAATGTAGTATAGAGGTTAGACAGCAGTTTATGGCCTGGAAAAATTAAAAGATCCTGTGGAAACTGCGGCAAAAGCTAGTGTATATTGAAAAAAAACATGTTATTGGTCTCTATTCCTTCACGTACAGTTTTATTTTTCACATCCGTATGTCTGTGAAAAATTGTTGATTCAAGCTCTGCGTCCGACGTATGCAAACGACACCTTTGTATTGGATACCTACGTAGAGATATCACCTCGTACTCAAATCTTCGATATACTGCAGAGGTGCTAAAACAATAGGTAATAATAGGTATGTGTTACGTAAAACGGTAAACTGTTATTGTTACGCTCGCAGAGATCGAATTAGCTAGCTATACTAGACTAGGCAGAAGTATTCAAAAACATATAATTATTTTTCACAAAAAAATGGCAAAACCGCCTTCCATCGTGTACAAAATTCGACTATTTCGCTCGTGTTTACATTATTCTTGATTTATCAAAAACGGCTCAGCCGATTTCTGTAAAATTTAAATGGGGCCACCTTGGGAGTATACCCTTTCGAACTAAAAAAGATTTTTTCGATTCGGTTCACAATTGGCGAAATTATCGACGAACATACACAAAAAAAAAATACGTACACACGAACATAGAACCTCCTTCTTTTTGGAAGTCGGTTAAAAAGTCAACGATATTAGGTAGTGTACTGAAAATATTTACTAAAACCATGTTTTCCCCAAAAACACGGACGGGTTCATACAAATATTTAGAGTGAGTTTAAAAAATATGAAATGACTTACTATTTTATTAGTTTTGAACTTAGGCTAAGGCTAAACTTTATTCACTACCTAACACCGACAAGGTGGACAGGTGACGTTAATAATGATGACTCTCTTGAGAATAAAGTGAAAATTAAGTACAAGAATAAAAATATCAACTTACTACTCGCCACCGACAAGGTGCATTTACTGGGTTATCCAGAGCTGGTGTACAAAGGAGAAGCCGAAAGAAGGTGATTCAAACCATCACTAGGAACAACTTTTGCTATGGGGATAAACTTTCTCTCGCATTGTTAAAGTTGTTCGTGGTCTTAATCATCCCTTTTCGGCTTATTACAGGGTATATGTTTAGATAACCCTGTATAGGTGATTATGAGGACTCTACCTGTGTCTCTTGTATTCTATTTTTTTATAGTGCAAGGTGTACCAAAAATTAAGTCTGAAAATTTTTACGGCGAGCTGTTGAGCTTAAACGTAATCTGCTTACCATGTATGTTTTACAAGGCTTAGCAGGTCTACACCTGAGTTTGTGCCAACCAAACATAACGTAGATAGAAGATAATGCTTGCAGAAAAAGGAATACTCTTTGAAATATAACATTGCTTACAAAGACTGGTGGCACAAATAATTTTACAAGCTTTTATTTAACTTGCAATGAATGTACCTATGTATGTATTTAAGTTCTGATTCTGATCTGATGATGGTGTCGGAAGGTGGCTATAGGAACTCCTGTACTAAACAAGATAGACCCGTCGTGTTTGGGCTCTTTTTACTTGTCTTGGCTAGCACTCTGCTGCTACATGATATCCAGGATGTTAAAAGCTTGTATTTTCAAAAAGTTATATTTATAATTTATTACCCGTACGTACGACGCCGCTTATTTATGAGCAATTTCTCCTTCGTAAATCGGATAAGTCACCCTTCGTGGGTAGGCCTATGTCCTGCAGAGGCTTATTAAAATGGCTTGTGTGGCACGGTAAGTTGGATAAATTGTATCATTATCCAAGTTTCTGGTAATATCTAGCCTTTCATAATTTTAGTTTATTTTATCTCCTTCAACGTGATATAAAAAGAGATGCTATTCTATATCAGCCTTAAAAATCCACTGTTAGACACATTATACATAGATTTACATTCATAGGACAATTTGGCCAAATCTATCACACTGGCTCAGTTGCGTCGTAGAGCTAGCTATTTAATTTGATTTATTTAGGATTAAATTAAATAGCTGAGCAAAATTAAAAATGAATGATATTTGAAAATTTCGATATACATTTTTTTTTTCTACAATTGATCGATTGCCGTTTTTGGTTTCAATCCACAGATAAGTAATCAATTGGTTTGTAGACTTTTGGCAACAATATGCATTTAAGGGTTAAACATAAACAAAATAAACTGAAACTTATTTTCTGCAAGACAATAAGTACGAATTGTCTACCATTTATATGACCTGTGGATCCTGTGGTACAGCGTACCCGTGCCAGTTTTTGTGTTCTTACATTAGAGATAAGGAACAGATTCACGGCCTAGCCGACTGGAAACAGGAATTACCCCACAAACTCCTTTTTTGGGTCATTTACAAAGCCACAAATGTTACCATAACACGTTGTCGGTTGTAATACTTGGAAATGCTTTTAGGGAGTTTGCGCATATTTTTATTATGGTAATAAGGTAACGCGGAATTGAAAATAAGTCCGCACGTGTTACATTCAGCGGTCTAAAAATCAGAGAAAATACTGTTATAGATATTATGGATATGTCTGGATGTGTATGAACCGCGTGTGCATTTAAGAGGATGTAGGTATGTAGAGAGGTTTATTCTTTGTCCGTCGCAAAGTGAGAGTCATGTCTGTAGTATATACTCATATACCGTAAATGCTTGATTGCGAAATAGGTACATTGCAGAATGTAGTATTGTGTTAGAGTATATGAATAAGTCATTTGTTGTTCTGTGTAAGTAATAACTGTGAGTATTGATGGAGCTATGGAGAAGGCTATGCTCGGAGTCTATATGTGATATCGAATCAGGAATGAGGATATCCGTAAAAGACCCAAAGTTTCTGATATAGCACAGCGGTTTGGCAAGTTTAAAGTGCTGTGTGCTGAGCACAAGCACCGGACTGATGACCGATGGGGTCGAAAAGTTCTCGAGTGGAGATCGCGTATCGTCAAGCGCAGCTTTAGGACGTCCACCCTTACAAGGAAGACGGATGACCTTCAAGAATCGCGCTGGATGCAAACCGCTACCAACCGGTGTTATAGGAGATCTATAATACGAGTTCATGTACAACGAACGCAGATTAATAGCTCTACGCGAAGTTCTATTTTAAAAAGAGTTTTAAAATTACCTTGGTAAATCATGTCTTGCTAGATCTGTGATGCCAGTGCATGTCAGTGCATATTTATAAGTTCGCCTAGCTGAACGGGTTATGAAAATTCCATAAGTTGCATATTTGGTTCGGATTTAAATTTCAACAAAAATGCAAAACTTGCTATGATCATTATCATCTTGGTTGGATAATATCGACCGTTGGACATAAGCAATAAGTGGCACCGATTAAAAACAACTTACATACAACACATTTGCCCAAAACACGATCTCTTTTTCTTTTCACTTTTCTGCCATAGTACGGCCACAGCTGGACTTACACCTTTGGTGGTACACCTCGGTTGGAAGTAGCTTACTTATGTTATGTGGAAATAAGGATTGATATTAGCTCAGAGTTATGCAGACCTTTTTCGCTCTTTTGTTATATCGTTGTCAAAACCATACGCCACATTGTTTATCCATGCTCTACATAGAAAAACATGACTAAACAGGCACAATAATACAGCTAGTTAATAGACCTAGGTAAGTACAACAAAAAATCGAAGATTGAAGTAACCAGAAAGACTCTCTAGATATATTTGAATGGAATACACTGTGTCCAAAATAAACATCGAAAACACCTTTCAGTCCGCTTTGAAAGACAGAAAGAGCGCACTGTAAACTCCATTATCTTCATATCCAAATACTTCATTTCAGGATAGTTTAGTAGTAAAGTAGACTTTCGTTTTATAGCACGGAAATCCTTCTTGTTTACATCTACAACACCCTTCACTCTATTGAAATCGCTTCACATATTGAAAGACAGAAACAGCGCGCTACACCCTACTCCATTTTAGGGCAAGGCTTTAGTTTTTATCGGGTAAATCCTTCTTGTTTGTCATGTTCAAAGCAATAAACAAATAAAACCAAAATTGAACATTTACATAGAAAACGCGTTATTTACATACGTTTATGAGACAAAAGCCGTAAAGGTACCCGCCAACTCCATTAGCGTCCTAAACAAGGATACAGGGTGTGTTTTTAATTATGATTAATTTGTTTGACCAACATTTAATTTGGGAAGTCAACGGAGGGTAACGAGGAGCCGGGAAACTGGGTATGTACACGGGTTTTTAAGCTCTGACGGTTTTTTTGATTGAGATAAATTACAACGGGTTAACGTAAATGTTAATAACCTTGACTTTAGCAAAGCAGAAGTGAAAATGAACATATTATTTATTTTTATTTAGAACATTTATGTAGGCAGTTATAGGTCGGGCCCAATGCTCCTCGCCTATAGGCATTACATAAACAACTTAAGAACCTAACAACGTTAAACTTGTAGAAGTAGTAGGTATACAGCTAGGTATGTACATATGACAAATTAACTCCTATTATCCTTATTTCAAGGTATTAATCTCACAAATCAAATAAAAATCTCGTTATCTCCTGTCCATAAAACTCAGATTAACTCTTAATAGGAAACGCGCTAGTCACGCCGTAGAACAAAACGACAAAGACCTTCAACATTTGACATAAATGTAAAGTCGTACAGTGCGGATAGTTGCTATCTTGACAATCCTTACTTTATTATTATTTTTTATTTTTATTATATATTATTATATTATATATTATATATTATATATTATAATATTATAAATGCGAAAGTAACTCTGTCTGTCTGTCTGTCTGTCGCGCTTTCACGCTAAAACTACTGAACCGATTTGAATGAAATTTGGTACACAGATAGTCTAGAGCCTGAGAAAGGACATAGGCTACTTTTTGATTCGAAAAAATAGTTTTAAAGGGTTGAAAACGGGGGATGAAAACGCATTGGCTAGAATCTTAGAAGAAAAAAACTTATTTTCTACCATGACAAATGGTAATTTGCATCTTGACTTTCCAAATTACATTCTCTATGCCCAATGCCCATTCAAGGCTGCTCGAGTTGCAAATGTCAAAGTCAATCAATCTTTTTCTGTAAAATTTAGAGAAGGTTACATGTATTTTTTCAGTTTAATTACGTAGTTTTCATTCTAATAGGTATGCCTACAAAACGCAAATCGAATCTAGCGCGTAGTTCTAGCGGAGCTCACGTAAAGAAAATTGCTAGAAGCCAAGAGTCTGAAGAGCACACTTAAATGCGTTTGGCATTAGATGCCGAGCGCCACGCATCTCAGAGAGCTGCTGAGACTCAAGAGCGAAACCAAGCGCGTCGAATTTTAAATGCTGAGCGTCACGCAGCTCAGAGAGCTGCTAAGACTGAAGTTGAAAGTCAAGCGCGGCGACTTTTAGATGCTGAGCATCACGCAGCGCAAAGAACTGCTGAGACTCAAGAGCAAAAAACCAAGCACGTCGAATTTTAGATGCTGAGCGTCACGCAGCTCAGAGAGCTGCTGAGACTTATAGAGAAAGTCAAGCGCAGCGACTTTTAGATGCCGAGCATCACGCAGCGCAAATAACTGCTGAGACTCAAGAGCAAAACCAAGCGCGTCGAATTTTAGATGCTAATCATTAGACGTTAAGCAAAAACTTGCATAGTTATTTAAACAAAAACTATCGAAAGCAAAACTGTCGCCACTATCACAAAGACGCTAAGTGATTAATTCCTCTATGACACTTAACGAAACGTCACATCGAAACGTAGTTAGATGACAGGTGACATTGTCTGCAGACTTATAAATCACAGGTAGCATGGCAAGGGGACAAATTGTTTTTCCACCATTATATCCGTTGAAGAGGAAATAAAGTATGGATTGAAAATGACAACTGACATTAAAATTGGATAAAATGTTTTATTCCCTCTGCATGCCACATGTTACTATGACGTTTAATAACAGGCCGTCATTTTGTCTGACATTAAAAATATTTTAAATGTTCTATCATTAGAGGTTTAACATGTTTCTTTATTCTACCTTTATGGTACAGAATCATCATACTTTAATATTATCAATCCGAAAAGTTTGTTGGTTTGTTCCTCTTTGACGCAGCAACGGAGCAAAAGATTGAATTGATTTTTGGTATGGATACCTATGGTTTAAAAGACAGAAAGTGATAACAGGATACTTTTGTATCCCGAGAAAATTCATGATTCCCATGGGATAGGACAATAACTGTTTCTCAGCAATGGAGCAACGGATTGACTTGATTTTTGGGGTGGGCATAGTTTGGAAGACGGAAAGTGACATAGGATACTTTCCTTTCCGAAAAAATTGCGGTTCCCGTAGGATAAGACAATAACTTTTTCTCAGCAACGGAGCAACGGATTGCCTTGACTTATTGCATGAATATAGTTTGAAAGACGAAAAGTGACAAAGGCCACTTTTTATCCCAAAAACTTTAACAGTTCCCGTAGGATAGGATGAAAAGTAAGCGAGCGGGCCGTGGTAGCAGCCGTCTAAGCGCCAGAAATAACCTGTCATTTCAAGTTTAGGACGTTCCTACATTTTTCGCACTCCTTCGCGGCACTCAACAGCGCTAGCCCAGACTCGGGCTCCATAACGGAGCTTGCGCTCCCGCCATAATGACGGTGTGTTTCGGAGCACAAGACACATCGTCATCCACCACTCGGGAGTAACCAGCACTGAGCGTCGGACAGCATTCCAACGTCCTGATCCCAGTGCAACAGGTCAGTCATAGTAGCCCAGCGCCTGCCTCTTCAACTGCAGAGGGCAGTGAGAACGGCCACCGCGATACAGACACTTCTCTTCCCCTGCAGCCCCACTGCGTCTTCCAACAGGTTGACGGCCTAGCGGAAGGTAGGGTAGGTGGCGGCACCCACACAACCAGTTCCATCCCACCGCAGCCCCTAATCCTCGCAAGAGCGTCGCAAGAGCGGCACTGCAGCCCGCCTCAGAAGCAACACTCCTCATAAAGCAGGCAACCTACCGGCCATCCTCTCAGCTGCTTTAGTTAAAAGCGGCTGCACTACGAGTGCCGGCCTCTAAGCTGCCTTGCGGGAAAGACCCAAAGAAGAGGGAGACTTTGAGCGCCGCCTTTTCAGCTGCCTTAGACCTCCCCTGCCACGACAAGGCGGGAATACACAGGGGGGTTGTATATACACTCCAACCGTAACTTAACCAACAAAAGCATTCCTCTAAGGTATTTTGATGTTTGTCGCTTAGGTTAGGTTTCGCAGCCAACATAAACATTAGCCAAAATCAAAATATAACGCGGGCGAAGCCGCGGGTAAAAGCTAGTCTGAAATAAAGCGTAAAATCCAGCGAGCTACATATTTCTACAACATTATTTCTTCAATGTTACAAATACTATACAGAATTCTTTTGATTACCTAGATGCAGTGAGTATTTGGAAATTTCTCACAAAAACACGTCAATAAGGCAAGTATACAAACATTTTTTTTATGTAGGTAGGTATAACTAAATCTAGATAGGTATTTAGTGCAGTTTCAATCACGTCACTTACCCGATGGTCAGTGTTGCTTTTACCTCAATATCACAAAAAGCTTTCAACATAAAAAGCCTCTTTAAGCATATCAAGGATACTCGTAGTGAATTTTTCGGTTCATTTCAATCACATTCATACTTCGAAAACATATGTATTAAATATTCTAATAATTCAGCTATTTTTAGGGTCTACCGTTTTAAGGTATCAAAAGGAAAAAACGAAACCCTTTATATAGGATCACTTTGAATTTTTATCTCTAGAACGCGTTGCAGACGCGGCGGTATCGAGTCGAAATTAAAACCGGAAACGTAAGTCTATGCAGGAGTGTAAGAATTATACTTCTCGGTAATCTTAAAAACAAGTGAGAGCCGTTTTTGTCGCAAAAAATAGCATATTTCGATACTCATAAGGGAATCAAAACCTACTTGCCGTTAACCTAGGACTATGAACGTTGTCGAGGAGCATAGTCTTAGAGTACTTACACATATCGGAATAAATCTAAAAACTGCACATTTAAAATAAAAACTTAAAAAATAGAGCCTAAATGCGAGAAATAGGGGTTCAAATTTTAAAGTGAGTTAGTGGTGTTATGTGGGTATCATATTATAAAAGAATTTCATTCACGCAAACTGAAATGAACAGGTTTCTGCTTATTTTTACGATGTGTATTTTTCAGTTTATGAGGATATAGGATGTAAAAAAAACTTCTTTTGGCAAAATTAAGATTCGCTAAGTCTCTCCGATTTCTTAGAGTTTTTGGGATTTGTGCGGAACTTTCGATTGGCGAGCATGACTCGCACTTGTCCGGGTCCATTTTATCGCCAATAAGTCCGCGCTTGAACATCATGGTGAGCCATATTGTAGTCGAAGATAAAACACGCAGATCTAGAAGATTTACCTTCAATTTTGATAAGCTTTAGGTTAAGTACTATACATATATACTTACTAGCTGCCCGAGATAAAAAGTAGCCTATGCGTTAATCCAAAGTCTAAGCCACCTTCACACTGAATTTCATCCAAATCGGTTCAGCCGTTTATGCGTGAAAGAGTAACAAACATCCATACACACTCACAAACTTTCGCGTTCATAATATTATATTAGTAGGATTAAGTATCTCTCAGGAAACAAAAAAGCCGCTTACTTTAAAATTACTTTTTGGTCGTTTTGATGACTACGAGTAGGTATCTATAAATTAGTAACCAGAGAAAAATCAAAAGCGTTCCACTAGATATAACTTCTCGAAATCAAATTCATTAATCGGTTTGGTTTCATAATTCGTGGCGTTCAAAGCGATAAGAAGTAACTGATGGCTACCGTAGGGCCACGGAGCTTCATTATCATTCCAATGAAGCCCTCTTACCCAGTGTAGATTACAGTGATATCATCTCAACCTGTCATTGTTGACTAAATCGTTTTTAGGGTTCCATCCAAGGGCGAGACGGGATATTTAAACTGTGCGTTGTCGTTGCAATGTTCATCGCCTTCTTGATGATTATGCTAATAACTACTAGACAGTGTTTTTTTTTTTTAAGATTTATACTAATAACTCTATACTGAGCCATTAGTCCAGGTTTTGCGTAGGTTACTTAAACTTTCGCTTTCGCGTGTGGCTCCGTACATTTTGGTTAGTTCTTCCTCGTTTCTGCCAGGGGCGCTGTACAAAAATGTATAGAGCCATAAGGAAACTGCTGTAGTTTTAATTTACGTGCATACCTGGACTCCTCCTCCTCCAGTCGATTTCCTCATGTCTGAGGGTCGTGACCACCACCTTCCACCAATTTCTCCCGGATGATTTTCTTCCACTCTTTCCGGTCCTCGGCGACATGCAGCGCGTCGTACACTGAGGAGTCCAATGTGGTGCGGATCTGGTCGGACCAACGCATCGGACTGCGGCCTCGAAGACGTTTCCCCTCTACCTTGCCAGTAACCATTAGCTTCTCTAGGTTATCACCGTCTTTTCTAGCAATATGGCCAAAGTATTCAAGGACGTGTTTAAGGCATATAGTTGATAGTCTAGTCTTGACTTTAAGCTGTTTCAAAATTGATGCTTTGGTACGATGTGCTGTCCAAGGAACATCCATACCTGGACTAACCCCTCTGAAGATTGTCCTACTAGTCGTCCAGAACATGTTCATCAAATTGGTTTTTATTCATCAGTTTTAATTTCATGAAAACAAAAATGTTAAGCTTGCTGAAACAGTGGTAAAGTCCTTAGTCACGTTCATATCAGAAATTCTTCTTACTTGACGAAATCAACAGAACACGTGTATTCCTTTGCCTTTGTTGACGACTAGCTGCAGCTAGCTAAAGATTTTGACTCTCATGAATTGATCTGAGCAATATAAACGCGAATACCATCACCACTAAACTTAAACAATAGTGCACCGGGTCATTTTAATGTCGCCCTGTAACCTAATAAAGATTACCCAGATATGATCTGATCTCGTCATAGTAACTAAAACCAAATCGTTTTTCATAATTGTCACCCGCATGTGCTTAATCACTCTAAAGATAAGCCAGCCTGATAACACAATTGAATTAAGGAGCTGGTTGAGAAAAAACCGTATTGTGTACTTCCGCAAGTAGATGTAATTTAGCAGCTTCACCCACATGTACTTGGCTAATGTGGGTAGATGTTCTATGTACTTAACGTAACCGTTTGTACGTATTGTACGCTTGTAATCTTGGATCTAGGAGCTTGAATTTTGGGAAGATAGAAATTACTTTTGTACCTACTCGCATGTTATGTCACCCGTTCGAATTCAAGTTTTAATGTTTACTCCTTCGAGCAAATATCTACAGAGCCACAGTCCCTAAGTGAAAGTGGTAAAAAAACGTCCGAACGCCATCATACATACCGACTTAGATATTTACATTAAATAACTCACAATGACCAGTTTTCTCGAAACTCGTCACCTAAATAGTGCTTGTAACCGAGCACTTTGGCCAAAGAAGATATAATATGCTTTGGCATCGCGTGGCGTTGTAGTCGGCTTGCAATCGCGTTACGATTAACTAAAAAGCCTGCCCACTACGTAGCTTGGGTAGGGCCTTGGCTCGGACACTTTTTTTGCACGATTGTGAATCTATAGATATTTGCTCGAAGGTTTACTCCTATTATCACGCCTTCACTAGTCACAAGACCGATTTTTCACGCGATTTATAAGTCATTTATAGTTTGGTATGTGGGGTTTTATGAATAAGCTCAAAGTAGCTCAATGTGGTATAGAGAGAACTATGTTTTGGTTTTTAGAGAGAACTATAAGGAATGACCATTCCCTTTCATTTTTCATTATCTATTTCCTTCATTAACATAATATACTAAATTTGGTTAAACTCAGAACTATTAAATAACACAGATATCTAAGCAAGAACCAAGCGTTTCGAATCTACATTCCTCATACGAACAGCGAGAATATGGAACGCTTGTCTTCGAGCTTAAGTACAACGTGGGTGTCTTCAAATCCCGAGTAAATAGGTATCTTTTAGGTAAGTGTGCTACATCCTAGACCGCAAATCTGCTTCACATCAGGCAATATGTAGTCAAACGCAAACCTATACGAAAAAAAGCAACCAAACCGCTACACCACTAACATCAGTCAGAACATAGTAAATCCCATGCTCATGGGTGTCCATCCCACTTATAGCTACAAGCAGTCTATAGAGAGCTAAAATTATAATTAAAAGCAATTAAAATAAAGCCAGCAATAAAATAGACAGAGCTGTATTAAAGCACAAAAGCTCTTGTCCGGTTCGTTGAACCAAGATACGAGCATAGACGGCCATTCATCTGAGTACTATTATCTAACTACTCGTACGTTAAGGGTAACATTGTTCTAATTTATTCTGGATAACCAGACACAACAACTATTGTGTGAGTAAATAGGTAAGTTTGTGTAGGTTAGCCCAGCGAGCTTAGCATACCACCACGAAAGTGTGAGTTTTGTCTTCGTGTGAATAAGTGATACTTAACCATTATTCTGTCTCGTTCTGATATGTCAAAATAATTATTTCGTGGTACGTATAAGTACAAGCCCAGAAAGTGTCAAACACTGACATTTTAAATCGCCATAAGGCCTCTGATATGGCTAGATGGTTAAAACAACCAAGACCTACCATTTAAAGTGTCAACCGAGCCACGGTAGCGCTCAGTACCAAAATGCAACCCGCGGTCCCCTATCCAAAGACTGGCCTTGCGGAACGTTGTTTAACTTCGCCGATGCTGACAAACACCTAGTCAAACTAAGGTATGAGCGCTATTTATTCTGGCTAACGAGTCACAACACATCTCTGACATAGATACGGTTGAAATAAAGGGACTTAGTCATAAATGCCACTCGCGGTCACCCATCCGAAGACTAGCCGTATCGAACGGTGCCTAACTTCAGTGGTCACTGAGGAAAACTCACAGAAGAGAAAAAGAAATCTGCTGTTCTGTGGGAAAACTTGTCAAACTACGCTATTCTCTGACTATTGACTTTTAACCTACTTTTAAAAAGGAGGAGGTTTCATGTTCGTCAGTATGTTTTTTTTGTGTATGATCATCGATAATTTCGCCAATTGTGAACCGAATCGAAAAAATGTTTTAGTTCGAAAGGGTGTCTCAAGGTGGTCCCATTTAAATTCCATAGAAATCGTTTTTGAAAAATCAACAATAATGTAAACAATTCGAGCTAATTATTTGATTTTGTACACGATGGAAAGCAGTTTTGCCATTTTTTGCGAAAATTAATTACCTATGTTAGAGTATAATATTGACAGACCTGACTATTAGAGCAAAATATAAGTTCGTATAAAATGCTTAAAATGATTGTAAAGAAAATTGTGTAAAAGCCAATGTTATTAATGAAACTTCAATATATTTTTTTAAGACACTGATTTTATTTTAAAAGTGGATTATTTTGTAGCGAAATTACAAACTAAATTATTTCACAGAATTTGGTTCATGTTTAAAAAACAATGTAACTAGATAAAGCCTGTTGAACTAACAACGTAGGTAGGTATTTTTTTAATCTAGACCATATTTGATTTATTTATAAGCACTGTAGTGAAAATGAAAATATGTTGGTCTCTACTCTCTACTAATAAAAGTCTCGTATAAGTAACAATGAACTGAATATCAAATCAAATAGGAAATTAAGTCAACCTCACCTTCTTTAGCTTATTTGAGTAATGCCGCGGGTTTCACCATGTTCTATAAAATTAGGGGCAATATTCTAATAATGTATTTTTAGTTGGCGACAAGTGCTGCTCGCTGCAACGCTTAGCTCTAGTTCGAGAGGTTAATGTTATACAACCTTACCTCTATCTGTAACCAAATTATTGAACTAAACTCTTGTCTGAATTAGGATTGGAAATACTGTAGTGGCTCCTCTTTTCAGCTGTTAATACAAACTGGTGGAGCTGTAAATGAATGGTTTGGTTGGGTTGATTTATCTGCGGAGTTACCGCGGGGTCCATACTTGGATCGCAGTTATTCCTAATTTATGTTTCGAGAGCCGTTTTTATGTTAATACTAGAAGAGTTGAGAATTGTTAAGACTAGAGAGAAATAAATAAATCATTAAAAATTTTAAATTAATCATAATAAGTTAAAAAGCTTTAAATAAATCATGATTAGAGTAATTAACGGAGGGTAACTTGATTACTACTTACTATACTACTTACTAAAGAAGCAAGTGAAATCTTACAAAGAAAGAACTACTGCAAATTTACATCCCTCGTTATAAAATCGCCAATTTTGTCAAAATTGTGCATCAGACCAGCTAGTCTAGCATTCACACCCAGACATATTTTTGTCGATGTGTGAAAACGTGACAGATTTATAACTCGCCATAACTTTGTCTCGTTCCAATGCTTTGATAGAATTATATCATGGTGCGTACGCTAGCCAGGCTGGATACAATTCGACTAAAAAAGGACCGAGGCAAATAACAATAAAAGAAAATGCCTTTTCGGAAAGATATAAATTATTTACTTTTGTGTGAATTTTGTCTGCGAGGCTATAATTATAAGCTCAAAGTGGCTGAATGTGGTATAGAGAAAACTATTTTTTGGGTATATCTGGGATATCAAATCAGGAATGACCACATCTCCCTTTCCTTTTACATTATATGCTAAATGTGGTTAAACTCAGGGCTATTTCAAATGACAAAACTAAAACAAGATAAGCAAAACCAACAGGGTAATAAAGAATGCTGTGGATGATGCTGATGCTTATCTTTGACTATGTACGAATGTAGGCACTTTAACCTTTATCCTATTTCATTATTCAAAATTCGTACTTATTGATACTATTTGATACTTAACTCCGAAATCATTCACAAATAAACGAGCCTATCTAAAACACGTTCCAAAAATGTATCATTCAGCAAAGTGCTCTAGTATTCTATTAGAATAAATTCCGGCTCTCCTCTGTGGCTATAACTAACACAAACGGCCCATTGCTAAAATTGTTATTTTTTCGGCAATACATTACTGACATGCGCTGTGCAAATGATTGCCCATAAAGCCTCTGAGTAACGCCCAGCCACGACAATATGGCCCACTACTCTCAGTCTACACTGTACTGTCATAGAATAATTCAACCCAGGAGGTAAGCGCAAAAAATTGCAACTACTTTATATAAGCTGAATTTTTGGCAATACGTTCTCATGGTGGTGTACACCGATACTCCAGATTCAGTCAGCTGGGATGCTAAGCGTTTAGTGGGGATACCCGTTTTTTTTTAAATAAATAATTATTTTGCAACTACTTTTAAAGCTGAGAATTGGTATACGGGTAGAAAAATAACTAAAAAAGTTTAACCACAGAAAATTACCTAAAACAAGTAACAAAGCCTGTCAGTCAGGATTTAAATTAGCGACTGACAGGCTCTGTTACATTTTTTGGGTGATTAGCTGTGGTTAAACTCTTCTTTAATTATTTATATATGAGCGCTACCGTGGCTCGGTTAAATTGTAGATTTCGGTTTTTCCGGGGCTCCTATACAACAAACCTGAATATTTTTGCCGTTTTTCGCTCGATATTAATAACGGTGACAGGTGCTTGAAATATTCACAAAATATTTAGTAAAATTTGTATTTCAAAAATGATTTTTTTAAATTAAAATGAAATTAATATTTAAGGGCTCCCATACGAGAATCGTGATTTTTTTGCTCGATACTAATAAAGGCGGCGCTTAAAATATTCACAGAAAATTAAGTTGTATATCTGTTGTATTTAAAGTAAAATATATAAACGGGGGCTTCCGCACGGTACGGAACCCTTCGTGCGCAAGTCCAACTCGCACTTATCCGATTATTTTAGATACATTTTTATAGAAAATAAATCCGCGTTTGACCACCATCGCGCTTGTTAGTAAACGACACCGTAGTCGTGGTCGACGATACTTATTCACTCTGACCTTAATGAAACCAAGATTACAGTAATTTCTCAGGAAACTAAAAAGACAGCAGTCTCATAAATTAGTCGTGATTCTTTTAATGGTAGCCGTTTACAGAAAAAAAAAGCGTCTGCAAAGTTTCGAAAAAGTCTGAAACAACCTTTCCTAGATTTATTGTAAAGACATGAAGTTTCAAAGTGTCCAATTGTTTTGTCTCGTTTTAGGGTCTTAAGAAAACTCTTTTTAGGGTTCCGTACCTAAAGGGTAAGAACTGAACCTTATAACAAAGGCTCCGCCTGTCTGTCTGTCTGTCTGCCACCGCTGTATCTCATGAACCGTGATAGCTAGACAGCTGAAATTTTCACAGATGATGTATTTCTATTGCCGCTTTAACAACAAATACTAAAAACAGAATCAAATAAATGTTTAAGTAAGGCTCGCATACAACAAACGTGATTTTAGGAGTTTTTTTGCTAGCTATTAATAATGGCAAGAGGAATAAGGGGGCTCTAATACGGTACGGAACCCTTCGTGCGTGAGTCTGACTAGCACTTGGCCGATTTTTTTCTATCATTTGCTTCTCAGTTGGTTTGCTGATAAAAATACAGTTTTTCAGCCATGAAAAGTGAAACTTGTAAGAAACTTAACTTTTATTTTTTACAACTTCAAGAAGCAATTGAAATATTGTGTAAAGTACGTACGAAGAAAAGCTCGGTACCACTTTAGTAATTAGTTTATTCACGAAAATCGAAAGCTTTTTTGTGTTTATGTCTATCTTTATTGTGTTAATAAGTAATGTTCAATCACAGGATTTAACTTAAATAGACAAATACTATATCTACGCAAAATTATAGATTGAAAGAGCGACATGGGTGAACAATGTACAATTGTACACTATCAAACGTGTACCTAACGATTTGATTTCTTAGCCCTTAGTACAGAGGGGTTAGTCCAGGTTTACACGTAAATTGAAACTACACCTGTTTACGTATGGCTCTATACATTTTTGTACAGCGCCCCTGGCGGAAACGAGGAAGAACTAACCAAAATGTATGGAGCCACACGCGAACGCCAAAGTTTAAGTAAACTACGCAAAACCTGGACTAAGGGTTCAGTATCAGAGTATACCGCATAGGTACAAATTATAATAACTTACAATATAGTTCTGAATGTAAATACCAACCGAAGCTCGATTTCTAATTTCACGGCGAATGACATCACTTCTCATGCAGCGCCGTAGAGTTGAGTCAGACAGCTGGTCGCGATGAAATCCATTATGCATACATACCCTGTTCGATGTTGGCATGACCTACTCATATACATAGTCAGGAACACAAACACTGGGCTATACTAAAAGGGTGTAAACCGAAAGGAGTTTTTAGTTAGTAAGAATAATTGCATTTAGAAGCGTCGGCCAAACGATAACATGCAACACATGGTTATAATGAAGTGCATCTACATTACGCTCTATGAATTTAAAAATAAACAGTGTTATTCTTAATCCATTAGCATCCTTTAGAGACTTATACTATACAGTACATCAAAACTAACAACTATTGTTCTGAGACTTTTGTCAAAACTCAGCTGTTCCATACATTTTGTCGTGGGCGAACGATATTTTTCTATGGAACATTAACTTTTTTATTTCATATTTGACAAAAGTGTTTTAACAAAAGTTGTTAGTTTGTATGTACAGAATAAGCCCCTAAAAGGATGCTAATTTATTAAGAATAACCCTGTATATCACTGTAACTCTAGTTATCATATTATCGGTAAAACAGATATCGGAAATACACGGTAACTAATGTTTTGTGTTTACGACTTGACCTCTTGGGTACCAAAAATCCTATACTAAGTATTATTGTGAGCTCATTATCATTTCACTATGGAAACTAACGTGGTTTTCGTGCATTTGAATTAAGTAAAACACAGGTGTTACTTACGTTTGATTTTTAGTAGGATACTACTATAGTTTCGATCGCATTTGGCGATCTTTCTCAAGGTCGGAGTACTAGCACGCGGGCTAGTACTCATTTTCATTTGATAAGTTTTTTCTTTTTATTTCCTAGATCACATTATCTCATTTCCCTTCATCGCAATTTGTTAATTCTTTAAAAACCATTAAACAAGATAGAATCAAAACATTAAACAAGGTAGATCAACTGTCAATATAATCTACTCTAGATTTTACGCACTAGACTGGTGGAATGATACGTTTTTTCCAATTAGGTAATAGATTTAATCTTTATTAAATTTAATCACAATGGCAACCTCCAATCGAGTACCCCATCCTTTACACGTAACCCTGAATTTCGTACTGTATTGTGCACGTAGTGTCAGAACCACAAATATAAGCTTCGTTGACTCGCTTTCAAGGCCACGGTGATTCACACAGATATACACACAATTAGTGGTTGTAACAAATTGCAAGTGTCGGAACTAAAGCAAACAATTACGTTACGTAAAGTATACTTATTTACATGCATTTTCCAGACTCATTTACATATTTAGCTGTAATCATGTTGTCCTGGTATTATGTATGGTCTGAGAATAAATATCTAGGAAAGGTTTACTTAGCTCTGTTTTTGAAATCACATTTTAAAGCAGCTAAATAGATAATGGGCTATAGTATAATAAAAACTTGTCTCAAAGAACGAATACTTGTTTGAAAGTTTGGTAGCCTCTAGTAATAAATGTCATTGAATTACAACTAAAACGATCTTGATCACATAAAGCTTTCAAAAAAAGACAGAGACCTACAAAACATTTCTTTAGAATAATATAGTTCCACAGAGATATACAGATACACAAATGAAACTTGTGACACACCTCTTTTTGAGTGCCCCGACTCACACAACTTAAAATTTTTCTTCTTTTGAAAATCTACATCGAATAATCCTATATTCAAATTCTTCGTCTGTAGTAGTGACGTTCTGTATAATCATACTCTTAGAGATAGATATAAAACTAGCTGACCCGGTGAACTTTGTTCTGCCATATTTTCTAAATTCAATGACTTTGTTTTATGACAACAAAAAAGTAAATAAACAATAGCTTCCGTTTTAAATAACTGCTTTCATAATAGTATCGTTAGCTGTTTTTGCTACCGATTTAAAAGTGGGACTTTGCTCTGTACGGATTGACTCAAAACATTTATGTCATATTGCCGTGCTCGTTCAAATTCTCGATTTAATGCATCGTGCATGGGTCGATTAGGTGCAGGCATTCCTAATTGATGCAGCATCTTGCCGGACAACATCGAGCACAAATCTTCTAATGATATTAATACCTCATTATGTATTTCTGCGCAAATTTCAAGTTCAGGATTTTCTGTTATTAACATATCCTATGCAAAATGTCTTCAGCCATACTGTCTTTGTATTTGTTCCCCAAATTATGTGTTGTTTATTTGATGGAAAGCAGGTTGAAATAAGGAAATCAAAAAGTGACCGAATTCGAAAAATTAGAATTAAATTTGTTTTTATTTTTTTAGATACAAACATTGTCCTGATTATAACGAACACAATAAAAAAAGAATTAGCGAAATCGGTCCAGCCGTTCTGAAGTTATGCGCGTACATACATTTCGCAGATTCATTTTTATATATATAAAGAAGATAGATAGATGATATACTAGCTATTTATAACCAAATAATTTAAAGAGCTTCACGTATGTAAATATTGGTAGGTACTATGTTCTATGAGTAAGTTTTCGATACCAAAGGTCAAAGATTGCACCCAACTAAACGGTCAATTCTCTCAACAACTCAACGGTCTATGTAAACAATAGCTATCATAATAATCACTATTTTATTGCACAATTATACTTTGTTGTAATCGTTTACCTAATTATAAGTTCCTTCACATTTACAGAAGTAATCAAAGGGCAGTTATTGTATCTAATAGTCGCATTTCTTTATCTAAATAGAGTGAGAATTGTCAACAATGTTAGGGAACTACATACAATTATTATACCTATAAATATACCGTGGCTCAGATGACTTAAATTGTTTAACCGTTTATCCGTGTCAAAAGCCTTCAGGCGGCTTAAAAACTCTGACACCAAGGCTAGCCATGGCCTATACGAACTTACTTTTTACCTATAATTATTTTGACTAAGTCATTATAAACTATTCATAGGGGAGACCTGTGGACTTTCTATGGCTGATGGATGGATGGATGATATTAAACTCGTAAATAACTAAATCCCTTACGAGTCGTGAACAAATTTAGTTAATCCCAATATATTCTTGACCCTGTTTCCAGATTTTTATAAGAGTTTACGCTTTAGACGACAATAAGCCCGATTACAGAGGCGCCAGCGTAATTATATTAGCTAAACAGCATAGTTCTGTTTCTTTTTCACTTTAGACATTCGATAGAGAGAACACTTTTTACGTTGCTATTTAATTTACGCTGGCGCCTCTGTAATCGGGCTTTATATAGAATTACTGATCTTAAGACCTTGGATTTAAATCTCATAGCACGCAGCTCTGTCTTTTCGAAAATAAATTTACTACATCTAGCTTCAAACGAAGTGAAAGTATGTGACAACAAAATCATTTTTCAAAGACTATATTCTTCTGCGTTTGACCAGCATGATTTTACTACATACTTAGTATAAAACAAAGTCGCTTTCCGCTGTCTGGTCCCATGTATGCGTATATCTTTAAAACTACGCAACGGATTTTGATGCGGTTTTTTGAATTGATAGACTGTTTTAAGAGAAAGGCTTATATGCATAATACACCTGTGCGAAACCGGGGCGGGTCGCTAGTAATATTAGAATAGTTGAAATATACCCCAGGATACTGCGGTAGATCGCCGGTTGGAAGTGACTTACCACTTCCAAACGGTCTTATTGGAGATCCATAGGGGAGGCCTATGTCCATCAGTGGACGTCCTGTGGCTAATGAATGAATGTATGAGATGAGATGAGTGTAGGTATCAATGGTCTTATTGCTGGAAGCAACCTCTTCTAGGCAACTGTTATTCCACACCATCCTACTAATATTATGAATGCGAAAGATTGTAAGGATGGATGGATGTTTGTTACTCTTTCACGCAAAGACTACTAAACGGATTGAGATGAAACTTTGCAATAATCTAGCTTATATATCAGATTAATATATAAATTATAATAATATTGAGTAAATTTTCCATAATATAACGATAGGTGTTAAGTAGGTAGGAAAAATTCTGCCATCTGCGAGCTATTCTAGAGTGCGCTTCAAGAAATGTCAAAAAAAAAACAACTGTAGAATCGAACAACCGTCAAATAGTTTTTTTTTATTTTCCACCTCCTTTATTAAGGGTGGTAAGGTAGGGCGTAGGGCCTCGGGTTTAAAAGACGGAAAGTGACATAGTCATCTTTTTATCCCGGATAAATAAAGGGTCCCATTGGATAGCACAAAAATCAAAATATCATGCGGGCGAAGCCGCGGGTAAAAACTAGTAGTTAATAAGATAGTTGGTCATACGGCAAGTATCAGCACAATACAATATATCAAAGCGTACGAAGTATCAAAGGAAGTCGGTGATCGTAAAACTATAAATAAAATGATATACATAGATACTACGTACCTACCTGCGTACTTACACGTACACGATTTGATGGATACCATAGACTTAAAGCGTAGAAGGAACTGTTTTTGATATCGCTCAAATTATATTCAACTAGCAGCGCCCCGCGGTTTTACCCGCGTTGTGCCCGTTCCCGTGGGAATTTCGGGAATTTTTATACATATAAACCTTCCTCTTGAATCACTCTATCCATTAAAAAAACCGCATCAAGATCCGTTGCGTAGTTTTAAAGATTTAAGCATACAGACAAACAAACAAACAAACAAACGAAAATAGCGACTTTATTTTATACTATGTAAGGATACCTAATTACTTTTTAATTAATTATATTGAATGATAAAGTGTGCATTCAATCATTTAAGGTTTTTTTCACTGGTTTTTAAATATCTTGTTTTTAACCTAAGGTTTTCAGAAAAAGACGAGAAAAGAAAGTGACGCGCGCAAAGAAAGTGGAGGGTTCCGTACTATATGGGAGCCCCCCTATAATATTTACTTTATTTAAATTTTATCATTTATTATTGAATTAAATTGAATATACAACTAAATATTCCGTGAAAATTTCAAGCATCTACCTGTTTTACCATTATAAATATCGAGCGAAAAACGGCTAAAAATTCAGGTTTGTTGTATGGGAGCCCCATTTAAATATTAATTTTATTCTGGTTTTAGTATTTGTTGTTATAGCGGCAACATAAATACATTATCTGTGAAAATTTCAGCTTTTTAGCTATAACGGTTCATGAGATACAGCCTGGTGACAGAGAGATGGACAGTGGAGTCTTAGTAATAGGGTCCCGTTTTTACCCTTTGGGTGCGGAACCCTAAAAAGTACACCAAGAAGGGTCAGAGTCTGATTTTATAACAATTTATTATAAAATGTTGTATGATAAATTTAACACCTTAAAGGTAGAAGTAAATAGGTTTAATGATGTTTTGAATTCACAAACTTAGTGCACACGATGTTCTAAATTCAAATTTACTTTATCTTCTAGCGTATAAAAACGGCTTTTGCACCCAGATATCGAAAGCAAAAATACTCTCTCCGAGATGGGGGGATGAAAAGTAGGTATATTATTTTGTTGCTCTATCTTATTCAAGCGTTAAACCGTGTCCATATAGAAATCATAAACTATTTAGTTATTCATCTACGACTTATGACTTGTTAAGATTTGTGAGTCTGTGTTCCTCTATAATTTTAGACACGGAACAAATGTGAAACTTATAATAAAGAAGACACTTCAAACGCAGAGTGTTTGAAATACTTTCGTCTAAAATAGATAGTGTATTTTATATCTTCGTAGGCATTCATAATAATATTTATCATTTCATTTGAGTGACTGCCAAGTCAATTACGCAGACATCATCGCGTATATTAACTTTTGACTTTGGGTTAATTGGAAAATATATGGAGTGAGAAGAATATCTATTTTGTTATTAAAGAGCACCAACGCTTTTCTCTGTCTTATTTTTGAATAAATATTAAAACTTGCGCATCCAAATTAAAAAGATATAATAACTTAATTTTTATAATATCTAAGTACACTCTACTTATTTGTTCTTATTTAAAAAATATGTTTCGCCAAAAACGACATAGCCGAAAAACCGAAAACTGTGCGAAATTCGAATTATTCCCAATTAATGTGTCATCTAAGTAGTAATTTTTACATTATTTATCTATAGTTGATTATCTCAAAACGCTGAGCCGTTTTATAAAAATCGTTTCTCTCGTACACTCCTTCGAACTAAAAAGTTTTTTTTACAGTTCACAATTGACGAAAATATCGATGAACATACACAAAAAATACCTACCTACATACAGACAAACCTAGAATTTTCTACTTTTTGGAAGTCGTTTAAAAAGTTCAATGACTCGGGACAAAACGTATGGAACAGCTGTTTTATTTCGCGTAATTTGCAGTTGTTCCTATCGTAAAAGTTTTTTATAATGAAGAGCATATAATATAAGTCTGAACGTTCCTCTATTTTGCAAAACCACAACGTGTATGTTGATAAATAATCACAATGAAACAATACACCGGACTTTCGCTTTTCAATTACGTAATTGATAGCGCTGTTAATTAATGGATCTACAGGTGTAAAACTAAAATAAATCTAGTGACTAAAGCTACGCTTCCGTCGAAACCACACATGTCTAAATGTAACATCATCGTAAACACAACAGAACTGTGGCCCACTATTTGTGTCCCACTTGATCTTTAATGAGTTATCAGTGGGATAGTGGGGTAGAGCAGTAAACGTAAAGAGAAATAGTTTTAGCATACATTTTTAAGTTCAACTTTAGGCTTCAGTATATTTGTTCTATAAGTAGGCATTGAAGATAAAATAAAGTATCTTAGAAATAACTTTTATAGAAACTAACTCCCGAGAAAGTGTTTGAGAGTTAGCTAATATAACAATAAATAATAAATGGTACAATAAATAGAATAAAACAGAACAGACAGAACAGAACAGAACAGAATTGAACAGAACAGAACAGAACAGAACAGAACAGAATGTAATAGAATAGAATAGAATACACTAGAAAACAGTACACAGTAACAATAAGACAACAGTAATACATGAAAAACTTATTAGTGTAGGTCAAGGCGGCCTTTACGCTGGAAGCGATCCCTTCCAGGCAACCCATAGTAATCATAGTTGTAGTTGTGGTGGTATTAACTCATATTTTACTCTCAGAACAAATAAAAAATTAAGACAGAACGTCCTGAACAGACAAGTGAGGCCAGTTTTTTTTTTACATGTGGTGAGTGCATCGGTTTTGCGCCGCCATGGTTCGACTTACGAGCCAAGGCGTAGTTTCGTTGTAGGTGTTTGTTTATGTAATTGTGTCTGTACACGGCGAAATGTGGTTTTTCCGACCTCATATTTGTTTCTCTACATTCTGTCTTGATTTTTATTTGGTCTGAGATTTTACTCCATTTCACAAGTAGACTGCACACATATTTGAAATCTTTACCTATATCTTTTTGGATAGAGTTGTGTCTTTGCAAGTATTCTACGCGGCGCTACCGGGATAGACCGAGACATTAAACTTGGTCCAGCTGATATCTAAATCTGTCGCCGTGAGATCATGCTCGCCAGTTTATTGGGAGATTTTAGGGACGCCAGCTAATCAATGAGCTTACAGTTTTAGTTTTATCGTTTTTGTCACTAGTTAATAGACATCAACCGATCTCCATTTACAGTTAATATGTAGCAGTCATTGGTGAGATTGAGGGAAAGTATTCTAGTGTTAAACTATTCTGTGGAGGTATGTCTTAATATACTGCACTGAAAATTCCATGAGGCTAAAAATAATATACTTTTCAATAAACTTGCTCATAAAGTAGCTCTAATTTCACCGCAATTAGGCACATAATGACACCTGTAATCAAACTGTGACTTTTTCTTTGCTATTATTCACAAGTGAGTAATAGAGTTTATTTTATTTTATTGGTTGAGTTGCTTTGTTCTTAAAAAAAGTTTCGATACAAAAAAGATCGTGTTCAATAGTAGGAACAAATAAATTAATGTACCTATTGCTTGCTCATTTCATGCAACTTCGTATTTAAATAGATAATTTCAACTTGTACGTGTTTAATAAATAAAACGTTCATTCTAATGTAACTTTTGTTTTCTCTGTAATCAATAAAGAAAACATGAAATTCCCAATTTAGTACCAAAATGTTTTCACCTAAAGTGTATTTTCTTCCAGTGAAAATTACATTAAAACTCAAATAGATATATTTATTACATCCCATTATTAGAAACTTGTCGAAAACTCTGTGTCTATTTTATGCTAAAACAAAATATGCAGCTCGACAAATGTACTTATTCCACCTTTATTGTTTCGCAATATTCGCAATATTCGCAAATAATTGAAATGATAATCTTCTTCTTATATATAAAAATGAATCGTGGTTGTTAGTCTCGCTAAAACTCGAGAACGGCTGGACCGATTGGGCTAATTTTGGTCTTGAAATATCCGTGGAAGCTAAGGGAAGGTTTAAACGGTGAGAAAATATAAAAATATAGTGAGTAAAATAACATAGACATTCATTGAATTTTCCCATACAAAATGTTCCTGCATGTAAAAGTTGTCATTGACAGTTGACAGATGGTAAGATGAAGTTCACCGGGGCAGCTAGGCATCTATGTATATAAAAATGCATCGTGGTTGTTAGTCTCGCTAAAAATCGAGAACAGCTGAACCGATTTGGCTAATTTTGATCTTGAAATATTTGTGGAAGTTAAGGGAAGGTTTAAACGTTAAGAAAATTCATAAAACTTGCGAGAAAAATAGTAAAAACATGGATTTAATTTTCCCATACAAAATGTTCCTGCAAGTAAAAGTTGTCATGGACTGTTGATGACAGATGGTGAGATAAAGTTCACCGGGTCAGCTAGTTTAAAATAAAAATGATAAATTTGTCATAGCAATATGACCACTAAACAGGAAAAAGTAGGTTCTGTTCGTCAGACAACTTATAAGGGGAGGCGCAGTATAAATAGGCTATTATAAGTTAGCCGACAAAACACTTTAATCTACATAATTACGTATGACTTTTATTCTTATTAGTATCAGCCCTACATAAGTCCGATGAATAAGCACGCATAACACAAGTGACAATTAATATTAATAAGTTATGAGCGCATAGATACTACGATGGTTTTGTTTTTTTATTATAATGTCGCTCTGTTTACATTTTTTCTGAGAATTATTGTACGATTGTGGCTTTCGAATAGGTTTCCGACAATGTGTATGTTTGTCACGCGTTTTATTGAGCATTTGCCCATTGAATTGCCTATAAATCCTATAAGTGGGTTAAGTTTCCATGAATAAAATAGGACAGCCTACAAATAGGTTTATTTAGTCCAGAAATAACGATGACTCATGTAAATAAACTACGTGTTTTTAATTAAATCGTGTGTTTATTTGTTAGAATCATCATTAACAGAATAAATGCCAAGTCGATAACTACAATCATCGTTTTTAGGGTTCCGTATTAAAACGAGGAGCCCTTATAACTAAATTTCTAGTTTAAATTTTAGTGCAGATCTCAAGTTTAAATACTTCAAATTTTAAAAATTGTGTATTTTGGGGTGGCTCTCATACAAATGTAAATTGGAGATGAAATTTTTTTTCGACCCCACCTCGTGTGTGTTGAATAGAATCTTTAAAATAAGTGTAAGATTTCGCAGACCATTTTTTGTCACATGTACTATTTGTAAGATATAGGCTGCCATCGCGCTGGTTGCAAGCCGCTCCTAACCGGCTTTATTGAAGATCTTATGGAAGACATATGTCCAGCACTGGACGTCCTATGGCTGACCGATGGATGATGGGCGTCTCATGGCTAAAATGACGAAGACAGCACATATCTGGACACCTATTTTTTTACGAGGGGGAAATCTTCCAAGATGGCTGACTGCATTGGGGTGCAGTCGGGTTATGTAGGATTGTACCCACTAAACCTTCTCGGTGGCCAGCCTTTGTGCCTTATTGGGAGCTCCGGGATCTCCAAAAGGCACGCACCAGTGCTCTCAGCACTTTGTGTGTCTACTCGCCTGGTAGTGGCCATAGGCTTGTGCGGTCCTCTACGACAGCGTTGCCACACACGCTGTCGTCCTCCTCGCGCCCGTTTCAGTGGATGGCCAGAGCCCCAACTCTGACCACCCACGAGCCCAGGGGTAGCTTTTTAGTAGGCTCTTACTACAGGAAGGGTATACCGATACCGTATTCTAGTGCCCCGGCACCCGGCATCAGGGCAAGCATATCTGGACACCTAGAGCTCCTATAGCAGAGAGTATTTTAATAATTTTATGTGAAAACGCCTTGGCATTATAAAGTAAGGTTTTCACAATACCCCGCCCTATCTAGATGATTGATGGCTGGTTACACTGCAAAGTGATATATGAATATGACACACGCCTACGCTAGGTGCTAGGTGCTCTTTTATCTTGGAAGAATTCTCGGAAAATGTATGTTAAGGAAAAGTAAGAGGCTCGTTTGGAGAAAATGTGAATGTTACATACTGAGAAAATCATTTTAGCACCCTCCGCATTCACTCATTGAAAAAGATTTGATTTGGATACTGTGCCTTCAATTTCAAAGATAGAAAATTTCGTTAATATGGAATGCGATTTTGAATGCGAAAGATTTACAGCTCGCGCATATTAAACTATACGAAACATTTGCCACTAACTAAAGGTTGGCTAATTGAAAGTTAAAGCAATGAAAGCCGGCCCGCTTTTAGATGGAGATAATTTTATTCAATACTATTTCACTCTTTTTATAATATTTTCTCTGTGATAAAGATGAAATAAACGAAAACCACTGTGCTGTAGCAACCTTTAATAGTTCACTGCTGAACATATGCCTACTCTTGAAGGGCGATTAGTTCATACAATGGCCCAATTGCAGGTTCACATACTTACTCTCTCTGCGCCGGATGTAATTTGCGAGTTTTTTCACGATTTTTTCTTTCAAAAGCCAGTGGTAAGACTAGTAAAAGCTAGAGGTAATACAAAAGTTTAAAACTACGCTGCATTCTACATAATATATGTTATTCACAAAAATATTCCAAAACTATTACAATCGCTCTAAATTAATTTACGACAGTCTTAACAGACACGATGTCACAACAAATTTTACTAGTTGTGAGAAAACGTATTAATATTCAGCTAAGCGTGTAATATGTATAAATAACTGTAGGGCGCATAGTCACGGTAATGATATCTAACAGTATTCAGTCTTCATAGAAACGGTCGGAACGCAAGTCAAACCTACGCGCCTCGGAGTTTGGTATGCTCTCGGTATGCTAATCAGTCGCGGCGCGCCGTAGTGACGAACGAACGTATAGATTTGTAACTAGTGAGCGTTCAATGTATGTTTTTAGGGTTCCTCGTTTTACTACGGAACCCTAAAAACATCAAAAATACCCGATATGTTCCCTTTTTAGGGTTCCGTACCCAAAGGGAAAAACGGGACCCTATTACTAAGACTTCGATGTCCGTCTGTCTGTCTGTCTGTCACCGGGCTGTATCTCATGAACCATGACAGCTAGGCAGCTGAAATTGTCACCGATTGTGTATTTCTGTTGCCGCTATAAGAACAAATACTAAAAACAAAATAAAATAAATATTTAAGGGGGGCTCCTATACAACAAACCTGAATTTTTAGACGTTTTTAGCTCTATATTAAAAATAGTAATAGGTAGATGCTTGAAATTTTTACAGAATATTTAGTTTTATATTTACTTCAATAATAAATAATAAAATTAAAATAAAATAAACATTTGAGGGGGGTACTGTATTCCCATACAGTACGGAACCCTTCGTTCGCGAGTCCTACTCGTACTTGGCCGATTGTTTATTCACAACGAATTTCTTTTTGTAATAAATATACTAATTTTACATCATAATATAGGTAGGTAAATAGAAACTAGAAAGAAACTCAAGTAAGTAAATAGTTATTAGATGAAATTAAAATACTGAAGGCGGGCAGCCCTAGCGCGCGATACGTTGTGCGTGGCCACGTGACGCTGAAGGTATATTATATTTCAAGGACATGGCCGAGCCACAACACTGTTGGCCAAGTTACATTACCGTGTCATAGTTCAGAGATAGTTTAATACAATGTGATGTGGATTCGACTCTATTTATACAGAGTGACTCACAAATACTACACGCACTCGATAACGCGTTGTACTCATCATGAAGAACTATTTGTACTACGGTAGTTGAATAAAGCTCAGAAAATGCTATAAAACAATAAGTATGATTAGTTAATAAAATCCTAAATAAATTTTATCTACACTAATGTTGAAACATTCTACTTATGTTTCCAATACTTGACTTATAATGACTACTGTTATAGCGCAGACAACAAAACACTCAATTTAAGCAATTTCACATGACGTTATAATATCCACATCGATATCGTAAAATCTCATTATAACATCGCGCGCTCGCTCCTGATTGGCCCTGCGCGCGCAGCTGCGCTCTCATTGGTTAGATTTTAATGGCGCCAAGTTCACTGTGACAATACACGTACGCGTGAATTTAATGTTTCGCAATATGTTTTTTTTTTTATTAGCGAAGATAAAGTAGTGTATAATATGCAACTGCATATAACACGGGTATTAAAACACGAGTGTGAGTTCATAATAGTAACGAGTGTGTAGAGTAACTTCATAATATGACAGTTGCATAAACTACTATTCATGACCAATTCTTATGTTTCTGTGAAATAGCTTTGTTTTTGTTTTACGATTTCAAAGACGCACTTTTAGTAAAAATGTTCTCCAATAAATAGTGAAGTGTTAATTCATTTTTATCGGCTGGTGTATTTACGCTTATTATACGCAAACAAAATATTAAGTTTGGTAGTAATTTGGACTTAGGATGTTTTGAAACAAAATAGTACTGTGATTTATCATTTATTTATTGTCTATTATCGATTTGATATCGACATGATCGAACTTGCTACAGTTTAAATTTAATTTAATTGGGAGGTACAGCATTAACATTACCAACGATTAATTAAAATTATTTCAGTTTCTAAAATTTGTTACCCATGACACATGACGTCCACTTATGTGTGTCCACGTATTTGTGTGATTTATGTAGTCCGTCTCAATATAAAGTTTTGTAGGTAGGTACATACCTACAAAATACAAAAGAGTCATTTAAGCATAGTATCTAAAACGAGTTTAGGACTTCAATTGAATTATTTTGTTTCTAAGACAACATTGCAATTTGTGTGATAACAGAATGTAACTCCAAACAGACAAGCATGTACCTTAACAATAATCAAATACATTAAATCAGTAAATAAAATGACCCATTTTACGTATTTGTTGTCTCAAGATAATAATTTATCTATGATTCTTTACAATCACAACAAAATAGTGTGAAATAAATTAGCAATTATGGATCTATACATTCAGTCACTCTGGGGCAAGTGTTGCTGTAATGTATTTGCACTTAGCCTTATTACATTTTATTGGTTTAACTTAGGCTTAGCGTAGACAAACGAGGAAATAAATAAATTTTAAATCGATTCTTACGTAATGGAAATATAAGCGCGTATATCACCCTGTATGGCAGCTTGTTATTTTTCATTTTATTTAAATCATTTTTAGGGTTCCGTACCCAAAGGGAAAAACGGAACCCTATTACTAAGACTTCGATGTCCGTCTGTCCGTCTGTCTGTCTGTCACCGGGCTGTATCTCATGAACCATGATAGCTAGGCAGCTGAAATTTTCACAGATGATGTATTTCTGTTGCCGCTATAACAACAAATACTAAAAAGAAAATAAAATAAATGTTTAAGGGGGGCTCCCATACAACAAACCTGAATATTTAGACGTTTTTCGCTCTATATTAATAATGGTAACAGGTAGATGCTTGAAATTTTCACAGAATATTTAGTTTTATATTTACTTACTGTAATGAACTAATGTAATGAATTAATGAGCAAATCGCCTCTCGCTTTTTGCACACCCTCTTGTAGGGTAGAAACATGTTGAGATAAATTACCTAAGATAAGACCTATAAATGTACACATGTTTAGCAAATAAATGAATCTTGAATCTTCAATAATAAATAATAAAATTGAAATAAAATAAATATTTAAGGGGGGCTACCATACAGTACGGAACCCTCCGTGCTCGAGTCCGACTCGTACTTGGCCGATTATTATAGCATACTATGTCTACTTATTATGCAAAATTCTGAGTGCTAAATGTACAATAACATACACATGTGTGTTTTTCATACAACTGTTGTATTGGATGAAAATGTTATGGAGCTAATATCTGTTGCATTTTATTGTATTCCAAAAGTTTTGCGTTATTTGGAGGTTTATACAGGAATTACGTAAAATAAAACATTTTCGAGAGATTTAAATTATTACTGAACTAGTCAATTGCACAATGTACTTTAAATATTCTCTGGTTTAGGTACGCAGTAACTAAGAGTTCTTCATTGTTTTAAATTCTTTATCAGTTTTTTTTTCAAGGGAACTTAATTTTCTTGCATACTCTGGTGTCACAGCAAAAGCCGGCTAGTTAATTAGTTAAAAACGTTAATTTTCTTTTCTACTTCATCGGAATAGAAAATTTCCCTCATGTACACCAGGGCTAATATTTCATTCTCGTTTTGAGAGATTGTCCCCATGTTTCATTAATTCGAGTGTTTTGTTCCATTGGCATTTCGTAACTTTGTTAGCACTTGTTCGCTTTTCTGTTGACTTTTTTGGTCAGAGAATTAACAGATGTGTTATTTCAAGTAAGTGCTAAGATGGTATTGAGAAATAGGTACTCGTGTATAGAGTCTCATATTTTTAAAATGCGAACGTATTTTTTAATCTACTACTTCCTTATATGTTTTCAATAGTACCTAATCTATGACGGTTTTCTACAACGTTGAAGCGTTAAATTTTATTGCAATGTATCACAAAATTGAAAATTTGAAAATGCAGCTATTCTTATGTCTCGTCCATTATTCCATACATTTGGTCGATTCAGATTTATAATATATACGGGAGAGCTGATAATTTCTTCTCAAGTTTCGCATTGGTTCCACAGTAAGAGATCTTCATTATAATAATTTGGATCACCCCCTCCGGCTCATTACAAACTTTTGTATCCTTTCTAAATAACCATGTTAATTAAACAAATGTTTTTAAACTAGAACTATTTCAATGATAATCAATTTTTTTTTTTGAGTTTATCAAAAATATATTTACCATATTCTGACTAATAATTAGGTTGTACTGTTGGCTTTTCATACAATTATGATCTTGTAAATCGTAAAGTACAGATTGTAGTAATACTATTGTAGCAACAGGCTTTATGATGTTATTCATAATTTTTACAGTATTTACAAAATTGCTTTAAGACTAGTAAGAAAATAATGGTTTTAGTAGCTTTTAGTTTTATTATCGTAATAAAACGTATACTCTTTTGAGCATGATGATGTAACTACTCATTTATTTTCTTCTGAGAACAAGGTTTTAGAATACCTATTGAATAGTGTTTAAATAAATCACAAGAATACGAGTATTATCTTTAGTTTCAACTAGTTTTTGCTCGCGGCTTTGCTTGCATGTTATGTTAATTTTTCTGCTATCCCATGGGAACATTATATTTTTCTGGGATAAAAAGTAGCCTATGTCACTTTCCGTCTTGGTTGCAGGATGTCTACATTCAAATAGTTAATCTGCCTGCATCTTCATTAGCTTATTTCTATATTTAGATGACGTCTTTACCCATCTGGGGGCACGGTAGTGTCTAGTGCCACATATTTTGACTAGGGTGTAGAGTTTGTGAAGTTAAGGCTTGCAAAGTTAAAGATTGTAATGCTAGAAGCTTGGCCAAGCATAGGCAATCGGATAACTTCTTGATAGTGCGTGTTAAAGTCTCGTCTGGGTAATATTTTTAGTGTTTTTTTCTTTGTTGGGTTACTTCTACTATACGTCATATTTACTTGTAGTTGCATCTGCTTTTAGTTCGAGCTTTATGCACCGTACGCGTCAACTTGCTACCCTGGTAATCGGTTACTTTGTTATCCTTTCTCTTCGTTTCTGATACCTATACATTTGTATGAGTTCAATAATTCTCTAAAAGTTTACATCAGTTCAGTTAGTGTTTTCCACCACTGTCTTATGTTTTACTCCGAAACGCACGAAAAATAAAGGCTTAGAAATGTCATTCCCCCATCATTTTGGCTATCCACGGAACCATATTTGAGTATATTGTTTATCTCTAATATTATCATATGTGACTGCATCGAGACGCTTCTTGGAATTTTCCGAATTGCTTACCAAATCTAATCTTAAACATGTCTTCCTGTCGGTGACTCCCTCGAAACATCAGTAGAATACATAAAGCGTATTGAATGTGCACCGCCGAATATGAGATGCATTGATGAATAGATTGTGCGCTGCATCGTAATGTAATATTAATATTGTGAATGAGAAATGAATGGTCCTAAAAATTTACGAAGCTTACTGCTATATATGTGTACCTATAACTATAGTATGTATACGCGTCTGCGCCCGCGCTGTTTGCTTGACAATAAGCCCGATTACAGAGGCGCCAGCGTAAATTTATTAGCAACGTAAAAAGCGTTCTCTCTATCGAATGCCTAAAGTGAAAAAGAAACAGAACTATGCTGTTTAGCTAATATAATTACGATGGCGCCTCTGTGATCGGGCTTATTAAAACAGTGTGCATCTAACTAGCCTTTCACTCACATGTCCCCCTTGTCCGACGCGCCGGCAAGTCAAATACTGAACACTTACATTAGCATTGTATTGTAGTGTACTGTATGCACTTAATAGCTTACTAACCTACATACCCAGTAAGGGTGATTGGGCCATATCCACCATGCTGGTCCAATGCTATTTGGTCTGGTCAATGCGACAAGTCATTGAAATTGTCGGTGATTTTATATTATAAATCAGATCCGGAACAAATTATTTTTATTGAGTGTTTATGAAAAATAAAACGTTATAAATGAGAAATTGTTTCACCACTGTTATTTTCTGCTCCAAGTATTTTATAATATTTATTTTTTCAGCAATATGTCTACAAACGCTCATTAAAAACAACCACTCACACAATTCCCACAGAATTCTAAGCCAGAGGTGTCGGTAAAGTTTTTAAGTGGGGACAACGTATCATCGTATGTCCACAACCAGGCAACCGGGGCAACTGTTTGGGGCTCCACAACAGGTTTAGGAAAAAAAATTGTAACGATTAAGTATTGGCAAACAACTTTTCTTTGCATTATTTTAGCTACTAGCCAATACCGTTTTATAGTCTGTAATATGAGTGTCACGCCATACTGAGACGTCTATTTCTCTATGGTGCCGCGTAACTGTATTCGGGTTGAATTGCAGTCGCGATTATTAATTTGGCCAATGATGAGTCAGAGTTTAGGCTTAGTTTAGACGATAAAACGGTGGATTTTACTAATACCGTTATTAATAGCTATTTTCTTATTAATCCATCCAAACAATAAAAGAATCACCGTAATGATCTAATATCTTCGAAACAACTTAAAGTATAAAACATTTAGGTATATACTACAACAAAATATAATAGGTACTACTTTATATGCTAATTACTCATCCACAGACCCTTGAAAGTCTAAAGATAATGCAAATGCTCAAGCCCACTGCCAGTTGGCAGCGTGCCAGCATGCTGGCTGCATTGCCACGCTGAATGGCAATGCTCATATGGTATGTACTTATTTGCAATCATTCTCAATTGTTTTCTATCAATTCCATGCAATCTATATATTCAATTTAATAAAAAGGTCATTGCTCTATTTTAATATCTTTACCAGTATTTGGCTATGTACCTATTAAAGACTTTTATAGTCATGTAATTTGGGCTAGAACTATGCATAGACATTAGACAAGTTAAAATTTGGTTCCACGAGTTTATGCGTGCATTGCTATCTAGTTTTTTTGCGGTTTGTCTGATTCTTCATTAAATTGATTATAAAAATCGTCTTAATTTTATTCTATTTATGGAAATTGTATTTAAATATCCAAATGATGTGTCTAATCCTTATGAAATTAGTCACATGCATGACATACTCCTAATGGATAACAGCACTGGCTAACATATTATTTATTGTGATTGACGCGGTAATAATTATTCTATAAACGATGGATGACTCATGACTAATATTTGTTATGATGCGCTTATGAAGATTTGAGTGTGACTGTTTTGAATTTCTGGGTTCCTAGTCCCTTTAGAAATTGAGTTTTTGCTTCTAATGGAATTTCATTGAGACCCAGACTCTAAATTAGAAAGGACAATAAAGTAGAGTAAAAAAGTATAATTAAGTAGAGCTGAGCATAGTGTTATCAAACGTATGCCCGTTTAAGAAATTCTATATTTGCTTATCAAAATTAAATAACAAAACATAAACTCCGCACGCTCACGATTGAGTGTTGATTTTAAACCTGCAAACGCTCCTTTATGTACAAAAAGTTGAATTCTCTCCATTTCGGTAGAGTTTTGGCTAAAAAATCTACCACATTACCATTAATTTCATCAAATACCTGGTTGGCACACACGTTTCACGGTCGCGACGCAGAAAATGGCTTATGTACTTTACAATAAAGTTATCTTATTTTGTAAATTAAGCATGTTGGACAGTCCAGTAGAAGGCTTTTGAAAATATTTTCTGGCTACCGTAAAGTATGATAAAATAAAACATATTTTATGTACACTGCACCCTTTAAGCTGTACGAGTATTAAGGTAATATAAAATAGAAATTTATACTGGTAGATACTTAGGTATCTGATAAAAAAGCTCTCTTGTATTAATTACCTCGGCTACAGTATTTTCTTCTGCCTATCTATATAGTTTCACGTACACCGTGGTTTTGCAACGTCCGTCGTAGCGATACCCAGCAACTTAATTAGACCCTGAAACTTTTAACAAAGTATAAAAAACTAAAATACCCCTTATACTTTGAAAGTTTTAAACAAAAAGCCTCCTTAAAAATGTAAGAGTCACTCCAGGGATAGCTCCGTGTTAAGTGCTGTCTCGAGAATTTTGTGCCTTTGCGTATTAGCTCAGTGAATTAGTTAACAGTTTCTAGGGCTTGAATTGGCTTAATCTCACTTAGGCGCTTAAGTACTGAACTTCTCAAGGTAAAAGGTGCTTATCAAGGCGTCGTCGCGTCGGCACGAATCCCATTTATTTATGAAGAACTCTACAGTAAAGAGTGGCATCCTAGATAATTTTAATTCATATCTAAGTACATACTTAAATCATAATAAACTTATTACTACGTAAGTGCAAAATAGATTTATTCAATACAATTTACAAACTTTTACGCATAATTGTATCAGTTTTGTTGTGTAAAGGTTTGACTGAAATATTTATTATTGGGTACACAATCCACATATCAGTGATTAGTAGGTATTCAGTTCAGTAAAATAAGTAAAGGTGAGTTTATTTTGAAATTATAAAACTGGTTTTCCATAAAGTTTTTATTAATTCATAAAAATAAAAAATAAACAAAAGATAATGCATATTTTCTAGCATTTTTGGTAACACTCAAAAACTAAGATTTATGAATTTACTTTCAGAATGTATCAAAATAGAATAAAATAATTTGATGTGTTCTGATTATTCGCAGGTTGAATCAGTAATAAACTATGACGAAGCCTGGACGGGCCGTGGCTCCGTCCAGTCTGGCCATGAATTCGCGATAACATATACACAGGCTAATTCCAGTAGCAATAGGATTATTCTTTTATTTAAAAGACTAGCGTTGTAAAAAGTATTTCTGCAAAAATATCGATTGAGTGAAAAATTATCCTTCAATCACCTCTAAAGAGACTTAATTAAATAAATAGTTAAATAAGGAGCGGAGAAATATGCAGTCTCTTTTTCGGTGATTTCAGATAATTATCATCAATCTTCTCTTAACAGGTAAGCTCGATTGATTCTTAATTATTTATCGAATAAGCAGCGGCAACGGCAATGACAACAGTTGGCAGTGACAATGGCATGAGCAGTAACTTATTGAGATACTCGTGTTGCTCACTTTTCTGCTTGCTTTATTTTATAAAGCTGGAGGCATACGTAGCAGTTGAGCAGATATACACGGAATACGTCACGGCTGCTTCAAATAATCCGTGCATGGCCGCCCTAAACGCAGTTTCATTGGAATCATCAATATGGTATGTAAGAGAAAAAATGCCAGGTAGATGATTGAAATATCTCCTTGTATATTGTTAAGTTAAAAAGTTACAAAAGACGAACTATCTATTCCAAAGTCTGTGTTTAATAATAAGCCGGTTTGTGATTTGCTATGTTGTTTACGTTTAGAACGCAGTTTATGAATGCTCCATGCAAACGTTCACAGCTTTTTAGGGTTCCGTACCCAAAGGGAAAAACGGGACCCTATTACTAAGACTTCAATGTCCGTCTGTCTGTCTGTCACCGGGCTGTATCTCATGAACCATGATAGCTAGGCAGCTGAAAGTTTCACAGATGATGAATTTCTGTTGCCGCCATAACAACAAATACTAAAAACAAAATAAAATAAATATTTAAGGGGGGCTCCCATACAACAAACCTGATTTTTTAGACGTTTTTCGCTCAATATTAATAATGGTAATAGGCAGATGCTTGAAATTTTCACAGAATATTTAGTTTTATATTCACTTCAATAATAAATAATAAAATTAAAATAAAATAGATATTTAAGGGGGGCTCCCATACCGTACGGAACCCTTCGTGCGCGAGTCCTACTCGTACTTGGCCGATTTTTTAGTCACACAAACGAACGCTCTGTACATTTTATATCAGAAAAAGTTCAAAACGGGCGGTCCGGATGTCTGTCTGACCACGTAATAATTAGATACACAGCCGTATCAGTATGCGTTGAATTAAAATAAATTGTTGCTTACGAAACAATACAATATTTCATCTGCGAGCTTGAAGGTTGTCTACAGGACTTTTTAGTATGCATTTATGCACACGTTGGTTGCCGTCCTTGACTTTTAGCTTATTCTATAATCATCTTCATGCTTCACACTCTAGAGCACACATTGATACACATGACCGGTGTTTATTTTAAGTTTAATAAAAGAGTAAAATGAGGTTAAACCTTAGAGAAATGAGCGCAGAGCTGTGCCGCACAGGGAATTTGTGTATTGCTTTTTTTTTAATTATTCTGGGAGGTACAGAAACGTCATGGGTATGCGTGACACTAAATATCACACGAGCGTTTAGTTCGTCTCGTCATAATTTGTATCATCCTTCCATTCATCAACCATAGGGCTTTCACTGCTAGATATAGGCCTGTACGGGGTCTCTACTTGGGATCTTTCCGAGCCCATCGGTCATTAGTTCACCGTGATATATGCCCACTGCCATTTCAGCTGGCCAATCCGCATTCATCTGGTCACTATTTGTACAAAAATTGAATTTATTAAGAGTGCCCTTATTAACTGCCCCTGACTTTTAACTTAGTATCTCCAATTCTCCATACTTCGTCTCAGTTATTTATCTCTATATTATACGAACGGTATCTTAGGTACCTACGCAATCTTTTACCCTGAATAAAGAATCAAAAATACCGCCCAAATAAGGCAAAATTAGCAACTACATAGCATCATTTAAAACATTGAGATGTACTTAATTATGATTTGATCAATTAATTTTTACGCTAAATGAGACAAAACCGACAGTTTATTGTCATAAGAAACACACGATGTTTCATAGAATATTGTTAGCTCGGGTGAGATCATCGATGCGATCCCACACCGTTCCACGAACCGCGAGAAACATTACAAAATAAACTGTTTTATGAACATTCTTTAATCTTTAAGGTCATCCGCTTTACCATTGATTTATTGAAAAGTAAGGAGAATAACCCAGATTGAGAAATAGAAAACAGTTGTTGATACAGTAGGTAATTCGGTTTATGGGTTTTGCTTTGGGATAACTACTGTTGAATTTCGTAGCCCAGAAACAGAAAATACTTTTTTAAAATAAAAAATGCTCTTATCTTTAGAATTTAGACATAAAAATACGCTTTGAATCATCGATTTACACAGTTTTATAGAATTACATAATTATATACTACGTAGGTACATAGTAAGTAAATGGCAACAAATTAAAAGTTGAACATAAAATAACCAAAAAATTAAAAAAATGTGTCTCCAATAGCAAGGCAACCTCAAAGCAAACTCTATTTAAGTGTAGGATACTTATGTATCTTTGAACGTGCACAGCTTTATAGAATAAACTCATTTTTTTGTGTCACGATTCCAAAATGGTCTTAAGTTTTCAACGTAGGTATACCAAATTCGGCAGAAACTTCCCTTGCTGCTTACGGAACGTTGCCAACTGGCACACCCTACCCAAACTTTCGTTTATGTAATACATCCATGGTCACACCCTAAAACATAACTTCTGTCTCCAATGCTTACCCAATGTCATAGGCCCAGTTCACTAATATTGGCTAAGCTACTAGTATAAGTACTAGAATTAGGTTTGTACGCCTTACGGCATCTGACGCAGGTTTGCCTACGCCTTGCCTACATTCGCATGAATTATCAAAACGGCAAGTTTGCAGTTCTGCGTCACCTTGTGCCCTTGTTGGTTTAGGCCATTTTAGTGCTCTATTAATAACTGATTTAATGTCCGGGCTATTTGTAATAATTTACATATTTAATTTCGAATGATCTCAAAAGCTTCAGGGTTATAAAATATTAGCTTTTTCCAAAACTACCCACTCCAAATTTTCCGGGATAATGACACTTTCCGTCATTTGGACAATAGTAAACATAATAGCAATTTAGAGTAGTCTTGTTTCTTTTTCACTATATGAATTTGATAGAAAGAACACTATTTTACACTATATCCATGCAAAAAATCAAGGCGATCCGTTTCTCCGAAAAAAAAAAAATTGCTGCGTGAAAAATTAACCAAGACACCAAAAAACTCACTAACTCAGACTAACACTAATTAAACTAAGAAACTCACTTTCAAATTAGGAAAACTAACTATGCTTTTCCCAGTAGTTACATGATTTTGTCAAAATGAGTCCTTGTTTTGAATAAATATTTAGTGTATTTCTGCTCTGTCGTAGGCATATAAGTTAAGGGTACCATCCAAAAAACCAAATTAAATAACAAACAAAATTAGTAATTAATTGTCAAACTGTATAATCTGGTTCGGCTATGAGTTTTTACGACAACTTTTTGTAGTCCGTGTATGAAGATTTTTATATCCACGTCACGAACGAGATATTCGCAAAAATACGCTAGCTGCAAGATGCTTTTGACCTATCCTTTAAGAAATTGGATGAATTATGAAATTGGATTTTGGATGGACACATCTGCGCACCTGTGTCTACAAATACTTGTCATGGTTGTCAGATAATATAATTTGTCTGAGTAAGCTTGAGATGACTAGAGACGATTTCACTGTATTGCATAGTAAGAATATGTACCTATAACTCTTCAATTTCTCATTTTTATTCCTTGATTCAGTAATTATTTTTCGCAAAAAATGGCAAAACCGCCTACCATCGTGTAAAAAATTCGAATATTTCGCTTGAATTGTTTACATTATTTTTGATTTTTCAAAAACGGCCGATTTCTGTAAAATTGAAATGGGACCACATCGGGAGTATACTATACCCCTTCGTATAAAAATATTTTTTAAGGCGGAATTATCGATGAACATACGCAAAAAAATACATACAGACGAACATAGAACCTCCTCCTCTTTGGAAGTCGGTCAAAAAGAGTGTGCTGTGAATTTTTTTAACGCGAATAAGTCCGCGCTAATCAACAACTCGCCTGATGGTAAGCGACTTTGGGTTCGAAGATGAAGCAAACAGACTTAGAAGATACCTATATGATAGGTACATATTTATCTGTTTGTGCATTGAGCACATATTTTCCTAAAGTACTAATATTTTTTTAATTTGAATGTTAAAAAAACAATCTAAGTACATAATTTCAGGGTTTTTCAACAAAATCTATGGATGGAAATAAAAATGAGTCTAATTTGACACTTGTTCATCATGATTTCTTACATTGTTTGGTTCCTCAAAATTCAATTTCGACAAAACTTTATCAACAACATTTATTATGAAAGTAAATCTGGACGCTCTGTTTGAATAAAACGGATCAAACACCACAGAAAATCAAGCACAAAGACGAAACCTAAACGTTAGACGGGAAACTTAATCGGTATTCCGTGGACCGCGTCAAACAAAACTTCCTCTATGTTTGCGAAGACGATGTTTGACCACCCAGAGCTATATTAAATAGCAGTTACTATGGAACTGGTCCGTGTTTGACTAACAGTGACGTACCGTAGAGCGGTGATCCAGTTTCAGTATCACTAAGTACGAACTTTAACACCACTTCAGTTGGTTTCAGTTTCGGGAAATATCAAAAGGAATAGGTACCTGTATGTGTATACGTTCTTGGAATAATGATTTTTAGGGTTCCGTACCCAAAGGGAAAAACGGGACCCTATTACTAAGACTTCGATGTCCGTCTGTCTGTCTGTCTGTCTGTCTGTCATCGGGCTGTATCTCATGAACCATGATAGCTAGACAGCTGAAATTTTCACAGATGATGTATTTCTGTTGCAGCTATAACAACAAATACTAAAAACAAAATAAAATAAATATTTAAGGGGGGCTCCCATACAACAAACCTGAATTTTTAGACGTTTTTCGCTCTATATAAATAATGGCATCAGGTAGATGCTTGAAATTTTCACAGAATATTTAGTTATATATCCACTTTAATAATAAATAATAAAACAAAATAAATATTTAAGGGGGGCTCCCATACAGTACGGAACCCTCCGTTCGCGAGTCCGACTCGTAATTGGCCGATTATTTATTTTATTAAATAAACCTCGCCAACATTATGTACACTAATACAACATAAGAAGGTTTTTATACTTAGATAACTAGCGACCCGCCCCGGCTTCGCACAGGCAGATGTATTATATGTACATATATAAACCTTCCTCTTGAATCACTCTATCTATTAAAAAAAAACCGCATCAAAATCCGTTGCGTAGTTTTAAAGATTAAAGCATACAGACAAAAATAGCGACTTTATTTTATACTATGTAAGGATGTAAGGATGTAGTGATGGAAAATTGATGGCAAATTTCAAGAAAACGAACAATTTAAATTCAAGTCAATACATATATCAAAGAAAATGGCAGATTTAGAATTTTTACAATGTTTTTATTTTACTTTAAATTGGTTACAAAGACGAAGAAGATATTAACCATTTTCATTAAATTCAATAATTATATATGAATAAATGATGACTCAAGTATGTAAATCCATAAAACTGCGTTAAGCCAGCGTGGTGAATATGGCCCAATCACTTTACTCTATGCTGCCTCTGGAGGTGGGAAGAAATATTTTGAACGCGTCAAAATAAACGTTCTCTAGTGTTTGCGAAGACGATGTTTGACCACCCAGCGCTGTATTAAATAGCAGTTACTATGGAACTGGTCTATGTTTGACTAACAGTGACGTACTGTAGAGGAGGTGATTCAAGATCAATAAGATCTTTGGAATTTATGTACGGATTTTCACACCACTTTCTTCATAATTCGGACCGCCAAGGATTGGAATGCCCTGCCTCTGTCATTGTTTCCTGACAATTACAATTTGAATTTCTTCAAGTCAATAGTAAAGGTATCTTTTAGGTCTACATAGGTACTCCATCTTCAGCAACAATTTCGCTTTCCATCCGGCGAGTTGGTGGCCAAATGTAGCCTTATAATACATTAAAAAAACCACTTTAGCACTGGCTTGTCGATGAAGGAAAGATATCGTGAGGAAACCTGCAAAAGTCCGTAGAAGTTTGACGTTTTTCGTGACTTCAGTGATCCGCGTTCAGAGCGGGACAAAATATAACACCAGAGCCAGCCATCCAGCCTGTACGAACTTACTTACTTAATAGTTAGATAGATATTTTTAGAGCGAAAGGTGCCCCCCATATATTTCATAACGATATAACAAATCATGTTTAAAGCTTGTGCACAGGACGACTCAAAAACGCAATGCAAAATTAGAATTTTCAGGCTCGCAAAATTAGATGTTTCAGATGCAATGCAAGTGCCATAACATTGTATTTTATTTTATTTCTTTTTCTATATTCTTTCACAGACATCTTTTATTCCGGAATAATAAAAAATTCCTACGTGTTGACACAAAAACTTCGAGCAAATATCTATTGAGGCACAATTGTGCAAAAAAATGTCCGAGCTAAAACTCTGCCCAAACTACGTAGTGGGCTGGCTTTTTAGTTAGTCGAAAGGTGATTGCAAGCCGACTACAACGCCGCGCGATGCCGAAATGCTCGACAACAATCACTAATTAAGTGACATACGAGTAACGTCGAGATTACGGCCACTGAAAACGGGGAATTATTTAATGTAAATATCTAAATCGGTATATATATACCTATATAGGACGGATAGGATATAGGACGGCCCTTGGACATTTTTTTACTACTTTCACTGTGGCTCTGTAGATATTTGCTTGAAGCACAAAAACCAAAACATCACGCTGGCAGAACCGCGGGCAAAAGTTAAAATTTAATAAAAACCCAGTTTTTTACGTTAGACCAACAATTTGGACGAGCCTATGCCCCGGTCGGTATATCATGACTCATCCTACGTCCATGTCTGTAGGCCAATGACAAGTACAAACACTTGTTTAAACAGATCTTATGAAGAGCAGTCCTCAAGTTTTAAAGCTTTACGTTATACCGTAGCGTACTTATTGGTTTTCTGGGATGTAATTTTGTTAGTCTCGCCATGAGAGAGATAATTTTAGTGGGTACTTTTTATCGCATACGGTCAGTATTTGGATGGGTGACCGCGGTAGGCATTTTCCAACTGAGCGCTATCGTGGCTCGGATGACACGTTAAATTGTAGGTCCTGGTTGTTTTAACCGTTTATCCAAGTTAGAGGCCTTCAGGCGACCTAAAAACTCTGACACCAGGGCTAGCCACCTGGCCTATACGAACTTACATATACTTATACTTATCGCACATTGAATAAATATGTACAAAGGAACATCATTAAATAAATGTAGGTAATATCCTTGCTATGGAGCAAGTGATATAAGTAAATCATATTTTAAGTTGATCGTTACCATTAACGAGGCACTTAGGCACTTACTTCTTTTTGATACGAATGTCAGCGTCACTTGTGTGGCCAATGCTATTATTTAAAATGAGTTTAATTATATTTTTAAGAGGATCGTGAACCGACCAGTGTATTCGCGTTTTCTATAGAACATTGAGAACATTTTCGGTAGGTACATTTTTGATAAAATTTACGTTCCAAGAGAAAACTCTTTTCTTAAATTGTAATAAAATGTTATGATTTTGTCGTCATTCGCTTGAGTATGAAATATTGAACGAGACGTACGAGGTCTTATTTTTTGAAGTCAAAACTTCTTTACCGACATTGTGCACTTTTTGGGATGGGTAAAAAATGTTAAACTCGCGTCGGGACATGTGACCTGATCGAAAATTCGTAAGACGGAGGGAGCAAGATTTCTTTTCTGCCGGTACTCCCGAAGTGCAACACGTTGTTTTTGTTCCAGGAAAGTTTTTGTCCAAGTTTTTGCACAAAAATATGACTTTTTGGAGGCTTATAACTTTAAGGTCAATTGAAAAACTGTTAAAACTAAGACGTATAATCCTATCAATTGAAGTGTCGACAACGTGGAAAAAAATCACTCAAATCAAATAATATTTAGAGGTAGATAACAGCTTATTGTTTTTTTATCGCCAAGTTTGCGTCTCAGAATTGCCTTAATTTCTAAACAAACTCAATCTGGATTTCAAGCACTCCAGTTTATTTCAAAAATAATTCTTCTATTCAGAACATAAAATGAGCCACGAAAGTGACGATGAGAAATGTGACAAGGAGAAATAATTGTCATTTCTACATAGATATAATTATTCTATTGATTTCATTTTCAGTTTCAACACATTTTATGTCAAATTATACGATTTGGTACAAATGTAAATTGATACCTGTATGGTGTAAATAATTTAAAAAAATCCTATAACAGTTAGACAAATAAAAGTACAATCAATATTATATAGGCAGGCAAATTAGTCTCGTTCTTATCTAAGCTTGAAACCCCAAAAGATATCCGATAGATTCCTTGTTTTATCTGTTGCGCCCCTAATGTTCCCTAAATTGGTCAAATTAAAATTACTTGCCTATTGAAACCGATTCTAACATTCCAAGTTAAAAATTACGACCCTTAAAGAAAGATTTATTTGAATTCATTCGACCATTTCGAAGTTTCGAAAACTCACTTGGTAGAGGCAAAGTCAGTACAAAAACTTTTATACCTAATATAACTTCAAAATCTAAAAAAAACTTTAACTTAAAAAATTAAGAAACCCTCAAGATCGTCTATCAATATAAGTAAGTTTTAAATTTTTTCTTGCAAAAAAAATATGTGAATTTTGTGAACCATTCAGATCTTATTGTTACTTAGATACACCAATTGTTGTAATTATTTGTATCAATCCAGCACTGTTCTGCTTATAGCAAAAATAATAATAAAATTCTTATAAGCGGCAAAGCTAGCTCTCATGTCAGAGTTTTTAATCCCTTTTTTTATCAGAGGAAATCCTTTATAGATTCCACTACACCTCGAGAGCAGGCGGTTATGTGGGAATCCCCGCCGCTTAATCGGTATACCCACTAAAAACCCTGGGTGTTCCACCACAGTGCCTGATGTCGCCACACGCTTCCACACTGCGGCACCCGATAGCGCTGGCCTAACTCGGGCCCCACCAAAATCTTGCGCTCTTCTCCGCCTCGATGAACGGAACACCAGACACATCGTCATCCACCACTCGAGACCAATGGAAGAATATTTAATCTCTACGATCTCAATAGTAATGATTAAACACATATTTACTTTTTTGTACGATTTTCCCGTCGCAAACTAGCAATTACAAAATATATGAAGAAATACATGTTAAAAGATTATAGAGGTATAAAATGTTAAAGATGTATCTTTATTAGAATCTAGTGTACAAGTGATCCACGAACTTTTCATTATTTTATTTCGATTAACAACTTCAACGAATGAAATTCAAACTAATTTAATTTTACCTCTAGTTTACACGTCAGTTTAACTACCGTTTCCATAGCTCCCAGAATGCCTGTAGATTTCAAAATTCAAACAGTCCTTTCACAAGTTTTTGAAATAAAACCAACAACGGCCTTCACCCTTTGAATATTCTACCTGGAATTTCCAATATTGACACTTTGACGATTCATAAAGCCAAAGTGCTTCAAGTTTCACTTGATTGACGACATTTTCGCAGAAATTCTAGAAAGAGCCAGGAAAAGGCACTTTTTACGGATGACTTATTTTCGGGGACAGAATTTAATACATATTCAAGTGAAAAGTTTCACGGGCCGACTTGGAATTAGGAAAGGTATAAATCCAGGAGGCCGGCGAATATTGATACTCATTTTACAGGATTATCGTTTTCGTAAAGCGCTCATAGCGTAGAATGACTACTGCTTTACTAGACTTTGTTTGTCAGCCATCACCGAAGTTGGAAACATAGATAATAACTTCATTGTTCACACTAGCACCCCTAGCATGGCAAAAGGACAAATTGTCTTTCCACCAATTTATTCCCTCGGAGTGGAAACAGAGTATGAATTGACATTGACAACAGACATTCAAAGTGGGTAAAATGGTTTTATCGATGCTTTGCTATGTTAGAAGTGCAGATGTAAAACAAATATCATGCCAAAAAGGAACTTAAAAGGTAGTTGGCAACACCAGGCGGCCTTATCACTAACAGCAATTACTTCCAGACAACCTTAGGATTGAGAGAAACGTCAAAGCCAAAGTTTATTTATCAAGGTAGGTCCTGGTTCAACAACGTTCAGCACGGTCAGTCTTCAGATGGGTGACCGCGGGTGCTATTTATAGCTGAGCGCTACTGTGGCTCGGGTGACACGTGAAATTGTAGTTTCATATGTTTTTACTGTTTAGTTACGTCTAAGGCCTTCAGGCGGCCTAAAAACTGTGTTACCAAGAACCAAGCGTTTCGAGTCCACATTCGTCAAACGAACCGCCAGAATGTGGAACGCTTTGCCTGAGTCTGTCTTCCCGCTAAAGTATAATGTAGGTGTATTCAAATCCCGAATAAAAAGGTATCTTCTAGGTAAGTATGTTACACCCTAGACTGCATATCTGCTTAACATCAGGCAGTGTGTAGTCAAACCCAAACCTATATGAAAAAAAAGAGACCCCAGGGCCAGCCACCCGGACCTATACGAACATACTTATATTTTTCGTGTCAAATTTAGGAGAAACTGTCCTTTTCTACTTAGATAGCTTAAAGTATTACTCAGTTTGTTCGTTTGGTCCCTGAAGTTCGCCAAATTCCAAGGAATAGATTTCATAGTCTACGTAGTTATAATAGTAAACCTTTTTTACTTATGACTTTTTGCGTACGTACCTATACGACGTCGTTGTATGAACTGAAAGAAGTAATTTGACGGACTTTTTAATATTTAGCTACATGTTACATAGTATAGTACCAGCAGCGTGCCCTGTGTAATAGGGCCTATTCTGTGTATAGAACATATAAAAGTAACAGCATTTAATGAACACCAAAATAAGCAAAACACCTAAATACAAATGAGAAAACACAAAGAAAGAACACAAAAGACGGTCTTACTGCTAATATTTTTACTACTAATACACGTACGCAAATTGAACTCAATTTGTCACTTACTTATTTTTCCAAATAATTTCATCAAACAAGAAAATATTTCTTGAAACTGGACAATGACGATATTATTTACTCCACCTTGACACTCCAAGCGTATAAGGTGTAGTTCAAGAATAATTTTAAAGAGAAATTTTACTTTTGAAATGCTATTAGAGCATTCTGCATTTTTGCTCAAATTTAAAGTAAGAAACGGGAAATTCTGACTTCTGCGAGGTGTTTTCAGAAAATGTTTAGTTTGTAGTTCTAGTTTCTACAGACGTGTGAGGTTGTCGAGCTTTCGGGGCTTATATTGCGATCTCTGTGATAGAATGTATGTATGTATATGTGTTTCAAGTGTACAAAGCTACTATTTCAAATTGTCCACAAACTATAGTCAAATCTATGTATATATAATGAAGTAATTAAATATACGTAACTACAATTCGGATTGAAAAGTAGTATAAAATTCTTACCTACTTAGGCGATTGGACACCAAAAACATAACATTTTGTTCCAATTTAAGAGAATAGCCTAGTGACGAAGAAATTGAGAAATAGGTATTTGGACTAAACTATTGCCGTCGCGATGCCCCCAAACCAGGGAGCTTCAATGTGTGTGTGATGCAATTGTATTTGTGTGCGTACTGCGCTCGAACTGTCGCCGCACCCCGCCCGCGCCTCAAAGAACCAGCCGTGGCCGACCGAAATTTGATTTTGAATTGTAGCAAAATATGATATTACGTAGAGTGCGCACAAGATAACTCTGCGCGCGAGTCGTGGCGCCACGTACGTTATTTCACTAGCATTCCGTATTCCCTGGCAGCATAGAATTTGTTCCTGATTTTGGCCGTACGTAGAGCTTTCTTACGCGTATTCTACGTATAATCTAGTTTCCTAGTAGGTATGGCGGAAAGCAAACAAAAATAATCCTGCCAATGATTATTTATTTTTCTGCCATTAGGAAGCGACATTATTTGTGACATAGGTTATTTTTTTATAGGCTTGTTTATTTTCTTTCAAATTATTTTATTATTGTTGTACAAAAACATAAAATGTACCCAACTAACATCATAAACAATTGATCTTGAACCCAAAGCAGGGAGTAAAAGTAGCAATTTGGCTATTTGATTTCTGTAGGCGTTGCAGTTTACATTATATATTTTGACTGAAATCACTTCTCTCTAATTTTAAGTTAATTATTTTTTATTTAAATATCTAACATAGTTCTTCTACAAACTAAAATAAATATGGACTCGCGCTTAAAAGGGTTCGTACCGTATGGGAGCCAATTATGTACTCCTATTTCAATTATTTGTTTTTTAAATTGATATATTATATTACTAAATACTCTGAGAATATGTTAAACGTCTACCTGTTGTGATTATTAATAATTATCGTGCAAAAACTCACATCTGTTGTATGAATAAATATTTATTTTATTCTATTTTTTGACCGATGAAACGGAGCAGGTACGCAATTTGACGCGTATATTTTTTTTATTGGAAAGGGTATACGTCGAGGTTGGTCCCATTTAAATTTTCTTGAAATCGGCTGAGCCATATTTGATAAATCAGCAATAATGTGAAAAATGCTACATCGATCCGCGCGAATTCTGTACACAGTTGAAGTCGATATTTATTTCATTCTATTTTTAGTAAGTATTTGTTGTTATAATGGAAACGGAAATACATCATCTGTGCAAATTTTAACTGTTTAGCTATTACGGTTCATGAGATAGGTACAGCCTAGTGACCAACAGACAGACGGACAGAAGAGTGTTAGTAATAGGGTCTCGTTATATTACTGTATACCTGCACATCTAAAACGTCTGGCCTTTTATATGGTACCTACTCGTACCATATTTTCATTCCGCTATTAGTTCCATAGTATAAAAATAATAGAGGATTCAATAAAACAGATGCGAGGTTTACTGTTTAGAGAACGGCTTGTCATACCTTGGTAATACTTTAAACACGTTTAAAAAAACTAAAACAATTAGCAAATTAAAGCAGCAGTGGGTAGGACACACACCATAGTAGGTAATACAGGATAGAACATCTACAAAGTAGGTAGATATGAACTGATTAAAGCATTTAAAGCACTCATTCAATTACTTTTTCTGTGTACACATATATTTGAATTACAATCCAGACCATAATATAATTATATTTAAGTTGAACTTTTGTAACGATTGTGATTTGTTTTGTGTATGAATAAATAAAATAAAGTAAAATTTAAAGCAATCCTAATTGAACTTTTAAGCTCTCTCCAAACTCAGTGGATTGGCAAGTTAAAATGACAGAGGGCAAGGCACATAGTTCAATGAACGGATAGCCAATGGGGCTGTTTTCTCGAATGAATCTCACGTATAATCCGCGCCACACAAGTCGGCGGATGGAAAGTTAGGCGCAGAACGCTGCGCAAAAGGCAAAATATAGGTATGCGCGGGAGCCAGAAAGGGGCACACTCGCCCGCCAAACTCATGCCTCCTGCGCGCCCCCTGCATCCGTGCACTCCACTAGGCCACGCAGCGTCGGCATGGTGCACATATGCACAATAATTAGCGCATCACAGCGAAGTGTACTCGTACCTCGCATCTGTTTAATTGAATTGAGAATTCAATTAAACAGATCAGATGCTAGGCTTACTGTTTGGAGAACTGCTTGTCATACTTTGGTTCTAATTTAAATACGTTAAAAAAAAGTTATAACAATTAGCAAATTAAAGCAGCAGTGGATAGGGCACACACCATAGTAATACAGGATAGAATATCTACAAAATAGGTAGAGACAAACTGATTGAAACACTTCTAAGTATTTGAACTTTTCAGCAAGACTCAGTGGATTGGCAAGTTAAAATGACAGAGGGCAAGGCACGTAGTTCAATGGACGGATAGCCGATGGGGCTGTTTTCTCGAATGGATCTCACCTACGATCCGCGCCACACAAGTCGGCGGATGAAAAGTTAGGCGCAGAATGCTGTGCAAAAGGCAAAATATAGGTATGCGCAGGGGCCAGAGAGAACAATGCACAAGTTCTAGCCCAAATTCTATGGCTATAAAAATATTTAGTAAATTGCCAAATAATTTAAAAGATATCGAAAGATAAAACTGTTTCATAAAACAACTAAAAATTTTCCTATTATCGAAATGTTATTATACATTAGACGAATTTTTTAACGTTAATCTAGAAAACGTAATAATAAATCGTTCTAATACAAATAATAAAATTGCCATACCTTTATAGGGTCATATGTATAACTATACAAAACATGTTAACTAAAAACCGCATGTAAATTTCATATGTTGAAATTGAGTTTGAGAGACAAGACGCCGGCTGGGGCACAGCCGCCCGCCAACCTCATGCCTCCCACGTGCACGCCTGTGCTTACCACTACGCCACGCGGCGTCGGCATTGTGCACACATGCGCAATAATTAGCGATTGTTAAGGTTTAAAAAGAACAACTTTTACTATGGGAGCAACTAACTCCGAATTGGCGATAAAAACCAGCTGTTCCATACACTTTGTCCATTATCAACGGACTTTTTCTATGGTATAGTTGATATTTCTCGCGGATTCGGCTCTGGTCGGTCCCATAGTAAAAGTTATGATGTACTTAACTCGCCAAAGGAGGTTGTTTTAGGTACCGGTAAGCTCTTATTAGTATTTAATATGTGTGATTTTTTTAGAAAATTTCTAATCAAAATTATGTTGCCATTTTGAGAATTGGGCCTTCATAGAATTATGCTTTCGTAGAATTGAGCCTTACCGGATTACTTGGGCACTATGCTAATTGGTTATTCTGTGCCTAACTCATTTAGATGTCTGCGGATACAACACGATGTTCTGTATAATCGCTGCTATATGTCGTAGCAACTAAACGTCTATATTCCATAGATAAAATCTTATCTTCAAAAGTAACAAACATACTGCGGTCAAATCATAAGATTGAAAAAAATAACTAATATTTTTAATAAACATCGATATCGATGGACATCACTAGAGCATCGACAAAAATATCGACTATTACTACATCCCTAGTGCTTGTGTACGTATAGGTTTGAACCTCCCTTACCTCGACCCTACCCCCGCATCGTGCGATAGGGACAATTGCAGCTCAGAGCGATTTATACCTACAAAAAACTTGGCGAGACAACGTTTCGTATTACGCTGTTTTCTTCTTCAAAAACTATTTCAATCAAGTACTTTTTTATGTCAAAATAAAAAAAAAAATGTGTTCATGATTCTGTCATTTTATATTTTGTTAGATATTATTTAGTCTCTTCTGGTAGGTCTCTAAAGACGTCAGTAATAATGGTGAATTTTTTTGTGGTTTTGAAGGGTCATATTTTACCTGCTAATTAATTTATCAAGAAAAAGAAAAGACAGAGTAGTCTAAACAGCAAAATTTAATTTTATGACAAAAAATTGAAGCTCTATAAGTATTTTCCAGGAAGAAAACAGCGTAATACATTTGTATGGAAAATTACAGACCAACCAGGCTCTTAATGCGTGAAAAAGTTTTCTCCCGGAACGTAATTTTTATCAAAAATGTACTGCGAATTCTTTTGATGTTCTACAGAAAACGCGAAAACACTGGTCGATTCACGTTCCTCTTAGGTAACTGCGTTTTAGAGAATGAATAAATAGCTCTAAACGCCTTTTAAAACACAAAGTTGCTTTGATATAGTCAGTCTTTTGTTTTTTACAAGTAAATTTAAATTGTTAAATAAAGAAAGAGAAAAAGACGAAGAAACTTGTTTACAGTAACTGCGTTTAAGAATACGACAGTAAAAACTCGCCGTATAGTGGTGGTTTGTGGTGCTGTAATGCATCTGACCTATAAAACGTTTTACTTGAAAAATAAAATAAAATAAAACTCCATTCGCACCCCTCTATTTACGTATGGTTTCATGACGCAGGTATACTTTATTCTATTTCAATGGACGAAGCCATTTTGATTTCCATGCAATGGATTTCGAAAAGCATTGCCTCCCTTTAACTTCCTAGCGTAAAATATGGCTGTACAAGTGTACACTAGTGATGCCAGTTTTATATATTATATTTTATAATACTTATGCATATTTGGCTCATAAATACTGTAAGATTAGAACATCTGGTTAGTTACCAATTTAAGCACGGATAAGTACGAATAAGGTAATTTCAAGCTGCAACGTTCATCTACCTAATTTTAGACGCGACGACGCCAAAAAAACGCGATCAAATTACCATCCATATCCATCCATCCTTCAGCAATACTGCTGGACATAAGCCTCCCCTATGAAACTCCAATAAGTCCAATTTCGAAGTCCACGCCAGCGGCTTGCATCCAACGCCATTCTGACTTCTGTTCATCTTGATGTCCTACGCTGTGCTTACCGCACGTGGTCTTCACTATGTGCATGGTGAATAATTACTTCTTTCTTCCTTTTAAATGCGACACCAAAAAAAAAGAAAAAAAAAGGTTGGACTCCGGGAGTGCCGGCAGAACGTCTTACGAATTTTCGTTCAGATCACGTGTCCAGACACGAGTTTAACATTTTTTACCCATACCAAAAAGTGCACAAAGCCGCTAAAGAAGTTTCCACTTCAAAAACAAAAATTCAACGTTTTAAATAAATAAATAAATCTTTATTTCAGACAAAAAATTAGTCCATAGGTGAAAAAAAAGAAAATCTCCTGGCAACTCAGTCGTAAAAAGATGGACGTCGAAATGCTCGAAAAATAATGTCTTACAACATGGCTCCTTATAACCATGATGCATAAAATAATAAGCAAATCTTTATTGAGGGTAGGACAATAAATTTCGTATAAACTGAATAATAGGTTTTTGTAAGGAGGGTTTACGAGCTCTGCTATGTAGTGAGATGGGCTTTTACGGCTTTCCTTGCGCGTATTGATACAAATCGCGATGGAAAATGGAGCTAAATTTATTAAAATCTGAAGTAATATGTAGATACTACTTACTCATATATACGTATGTATACTTAAATATACGAGTAGATATCTACTTTTTAAGTTTTAGCCCCTAGAGCTAGACTCCACTAAAACTAGACTTTAGCTAAAATATCACACAGGTACATAGAGGCTGACTAAAAAAACCATCAAAATCGTTTCATTTGTTGCAGCTTGGAAGATTGTTGTCTGCCTATCGGTGGCTCAGTGGTTAGTGACCCTGACTTATAGATCAAAGAGGCGTGGGTTCGATCCCCACCCAGGGAAAACATTTATGTGATGAACATAAGTGTTTGCTCTGTGTCTGGGTGTTTTTTAGGTACTATCTGTATAAGTATGAAATTAAAATAAATTTAAAATTTGTAGTATATCAGTCAAATCAGCTTTGCTTAGTTTGGGTTCAGAGACCGTGTGTTAGATGTCCATGAATTTTTATTTGTTTATTTATCCCCCACACTTCTGAAGAACCGAGATTTAAGATTGCTATTAGGTAAAAATTGTGCATAGTGATGGTCAAAATCTACTTACCTATTTCGACTCAGTAAGTACACTTTTATACAAAAGCAACCGAGTTTTGTTTGTAAATGAGTTAGGTTTCTTCTGGAATGAGCAATAAGCATGCTATAACGTCTATACAATTAAACTTAGTAAATAGCTGTGTTTTCTAGGTATTGTCTTAAAAAGAAAAAAAAACTCGTTTGAAATGTTTTTAACAGACTTCAAATAAGGAGGTTCTCAAAATTCAACTGTAGGTATGTTTTATTTTATGTATGATACGCGATTACTCCGCCAATAATGAACCGATTTCAATTATTATTTTTTTGTTTGGTAGATCAGATATACTCTAGAGGTGTCCCATTAAATTTTATCGGAATCGGCTTGATCGTTTTTGAAAAATCAACCATGATGTGAAAATTACTACCTACATCGATGACATTGATCCGTTCGAACTATTCGAATTCTGTACACGGTTGAAGTCGGTCATGCCATTTTTGGCGAAAAAAAATTATCACACTGCAAGTAGCAATCTTGCATTCTCAAACATTTTCCAAATCACATATCAATAGCACCCATCGCTCACGTGATACCATTACATACGCCTAAAGCACACAATCTGTTTCTTATAAGAATTCCGTATGAATATTCAAACAAGCAGAGCCGGCAGAACGTCCCGACGGAAACCATTAGTCTTGTCGGGCAGCGAGACCCGGCTGATATAGAAACAGCAAATTATATTACAGGAATGGTACGTATTATATAATCCATGTATGGGGTTGTTTACAGAAATGCCTGGATTTTTACCTACTTCCAAAAAGGAAGAGGTACTATGTTTGTCTGCATGTATTTTTTTGTCTAGTTCGCCAATTGTGAACCGATTAAAAAAAATCTTATTAGTTCGATAGGGTTACTCCCAAGGTGGTTCCATTTCAATTTTGCTAGGCTCAGCCGACTTCAATAAAATTTAAATAAACAACAATGTGACAGACATAGATGACACATCGATTCGTGCTATTCGAATTCTGTACACGGTGGAAGTCGGTGAAAAATAATTATTAAAGCATCTGTACCGTACCAGCCTTTTTTATAGTCCACTGCAGGACATAGGCCTCAAGACTGAAGCTCACGTAACAGTTGCGGGAGGATTTGGTTTCGATTCGCGCAGCTTAGGTATAACTTACTTCACAGGCGCAAAATTATGAACGGAATTATGAACTTTGAGCAAATGTGTACAGAGGCACAGTCCGTAAGTGAAAGCAGCAAAAAAATGTCCGAGCGCCGTCATACATAACGACTTAAATATTTACATTAAATAATTCAATGACCCGTTTTCTCGAATCTCGACGTTATGTCACCTAATTAGTGCTTGTAACCGAGCACTTTGGCATCGCGCGGCGTTGTGGTCGGCTTACAATCGCCTTACGACTAACTAAAACGCCTGCCCACTACGTGGCTTGGGCAAGGTTTTGGCTCGGACACTTTTTTTGCACGATTGTATACATATTGATATTGGCTCGAAGGCCGTGGCCTATTGAGCGAACTTTCGCCTTACAAACGTGAGGTGTGGAGATGGAGTTATGTTTCTTATAAGGATTCCGTATGAATATTCAAACAAGCCGGTAGAGCGTCCCGTCGGAAACTATTAGTCTTGTCGGGCAGCGAGACCCGGCTGAAATATGAAACAGCAAATTATATTACAGGAGCGGTACGCATAATCCATGTGCGGGGTTGTTTGCAGAAATGCCTGGATTTTTATGCATGTATAAGATTATGAGCAGTGGCGACCTAGTGACCTAGTAGTTGAACGACGCCTTGCATGCGTGAGGTGTGTGGGTTCAAACACGGTTCCGTACTAAGGAGCTCTGTGCAGTTTGTAGGGATTTACAAACCACTACCTTTTCCCAAGTCTATATAGACGAAATATTTCAAGTTACTTTAATTTTATATTTAACGAAGTACTGATAGTTCAAATTATGAAGGAATACATTATTCATTGAAAATATATTTGAAATGTTAGACGAATTTTTAACGATAATCTAGAAAACATAAATTGTTCCAATACGAATCATACGAATACTAAAATTGCCATACCCTTATCAGGGTCATATATATAACTATACAAAACATGTTATGTAAATTTCATATGTTGAAATAAATGATTTGACTTTGACTTTGAAATGTTTTTGCGATCGTATGTTTTTAAGATCATATTATTAGATACTAGCGACCCGCCCCGGCTACGCATAGGTGTATTTTGCATATAAACCTTGTAATGTTGCAAACGGGGAAGCCGTTTGCAGCACCACAAGTTAAGAGAGGATTAGAGAACCTACCCGTAGAGTCCTGCCTAGTGAATAGGATCCCTAACGGTTCGGAGAAAGGAGATTAATATAGAATAAACTAACCATAGTATTAACACATTTATTTACACTATCACACACTGCACTTATCGTCTATTAAGTCTTCATAAAGCGGAGAGAGAGAGAGTTAAGAATTTTGAAAGAGTCCGGGGAATGTGAGCCAAAAAGGGGAGAGGGTAGCACTCAAAGAACCACGCTGGAGGCTGGCCGAGGATCTTGTGTAGGTGAGCTGGACCGCCGCCCGCCGATAGTGTGGCGCCAGCAGGGTAGCGCTAGGTGAGCGCTAGCGTGGAGACACCTGCGGTGCTGGTCTGTCATTTGAGGTGGAGGCGCCGGCCCAAACCGGCCGACAGGCGCCGGCCCAAACCGGCCGACAGGGTTCGTCGACAGCGCCAGCCCAGTGCTCCAGGGTAAGGGGTCAGTGGCCCCAAAACAAGAGATCCTACTGTAAGCAAAGTCAAAGGGACCGGAGCCTCTCACCCTGACTGTTACCCGACGCTCATGCCGTTTACACTACGGGACTCGTCCACGCAATCTAAAATCACTCAGACTCTACATACTTTCAATAAAAGATTTAAAAGACATGCACTCTGAAGTTTACAAGATGACTTCCCACTCAAGACTGCCCAATTTTACAAACAAGGATCGCTGATCCTGTCAAAAAAAAGAATTCGAAAAATTTCATAACTAGAATTGTAAATTGGCAGTGTTATCGTTGAAAGAGTCTGAATGTAGAGAAGCTAACAAAAAGGTTAGTTTCTCTACAACCTTCCTCTTAAATCACTCTATCAATTTTAAAAAAAAAACGCATGATAATCCGTTTTAAAGATAAACCTAAGCATACATAGGGACAGACAGCGGGAGGCGAGTTTGTTTTGTACTATGTAGTGATGTGTAGTCACTACCTGTCCACAATTTGTGTTTGTGGTGGTTTCCAACAACGTGACACAGCTTAGTATCTAAAATACCTACCTAATAACGATTTTGGTCGGTATTAAGCTTTAAATAAAGTTTGTTCCTATTTAGCTACTTCCTTATCGGTTCCGTGATATAATAAGCTATACTTAGGTAAGTTTTATACAAAAATGGAACAAAGAAACATGAGCGCTGAGTAAGCTTCGGTATCACTATGCCACAACCCGTTGCCTCAACACACGAATAGGTACAGCCAGCGACAATTTAACGTATTTTCTACGTGAGAGCTTTATTTGATACTAGTTTTTACCCGCGGCTTCGCCCGCATGATATTTTGATTTTTGTGCTATCCTATGAGAACCCTTAATTTATCCGGGATTAAAAGAAACCATGTCACATTCCGTCTTTGAAACCCGAGGCCCTACCTAACCACCCTTAATAAAGGAGGTGTGAAATAAATAAAAAAACGATCTGACGGTTGTTCGATTCTACAGTTGTTTTTATTGACATTTGTTGAAGCGCACTCTAAAATAGCTCGCAGATAGCAGAATTTTTCCTACTTACTTAACACTTATCGTAATATTATGGAAAATTACGCAATTTCATTATAATTTATAGCCTATGTGTTGTTGTTTTTTTTTTAATTTAAATTAATGATCCACAGACTCCAGGGTCTGTGCCCTTTGTTAACTAAGTTACAATTTATAGAATGCGACTGTACAATAGAGATGGGTTAGTTTAAATCTTAGTCTAAGTTAGTAGTTTCAGTGCATTGCGTAAATGCCACGAGCAAATACTTATGTGTTGTTCTGATATATAAGGGTAATTTTCACGAAATTCCGAAATTCTTGTCCTTGGAGTTTATAGAAAAATCCAACAAAGAAATAGATGTTACTAATGTTTCTATACAATCACCACAACTATACCTAAAAGTTTCACATAAGATTTAAGAGCCGTATAAATAAATAAATAAAAATTCAGAACTATAATGTTCCTAATATCATTCCCTCACTGTGTCCCAAGTACCTATTTTATTTATTTTTATTTACAAAACAAACACAAAAATCATTCTAATCATATTCGAGTAGGTTGCATTGTTTAAGAATATTATAAATTTATGGGCAAAACCGAAATTAGCGTTACAAAGTGAAAAACGCGTTAAAAATTTGAATATTTATATGTGTCTCACAAAAATAAATCATTCCCTCACACTATTACTGGCAGTTGAATTATGAACGCATTTTAAATAAAATACGAACGCTACCATTAGCTTTTGAAAGTTGGCACTAATGTCAATTTATCAAAATGGCGAATTTTCTGTGATTGTGTTCGGGTGTCCGCTCCAAAAAGATTTTATTAATTTTATTGTTAAAATAAACTTTTTGATCGTCATTTCCTCACATTCTAAAAAAACAAAAGGAAAGTACTATAACTGATTATAAGTTGCACAGATAAGATGGCTTTTGGGAGTTATTTCCTTAAGCAGAAAAATCGTTTTAAAAGTAAGGTTATGTTACGAGTTCTTTACGGTTATTCTTTATTTCGTCATTCCCTCACCATCATTCCCTCCTAAAAATTTATGGTGAGGGATTCATTATTTCATACAACGCGATAATTTTTGGGACTACTACATAAATAAATTCTAGTAACATTAGTACTATCAAATTCACTTAAAATAAATATCAAATAATTTTAATATTTTTTGTCATTTTAAGATAGCCGAATTTCGGAATTTCGTGAAAATTACCCATAAACTATATTATTGCAAAGTTGCGTCTCAATCCGTTCTGTAGTTTTTGCGTGAAAGAGTAACAAACATCCATCCATCCATCCATCCTTACAAACTTTCGCGTTTATAACATTAGTAGGATCTTGTTATTTCTTCAAAGAACTTAGATGAAACGCTCCAGCGCAAACTCATAGCTTCACTCTTAAATAAATAAACTGAACACACGCCAATTCCTAACTTTACTAGTTCTTAAACTCATCTACTTAGTTAAACTTGTACCTACTACGTTCTTACTCAGTTTATGTACGAACTCTGGAGAAACATTGATTTACTTTGAGTTATAAAACTTAACAGTGAGTACTGAGTAACTTGGACAGCTTTATTTTCTTTACTTAACTTGATTGCTTAAATTCTGAGCAAAGATAGGTTTACGCCAGCCTAAGTTAAAGTTTTATCTCAGTTTCTCATAAACTGTCAGCAAGTTACAATTTACATGTGACTTGTATACACTATACAATAATTTATTGGAGAACACTTGGCGTGCCATAGAGTTAATATATAAAAAGACAGTGTTTACACATTCAGCTTGTGGTGAGAACAAGAACAAAACTTTCAAAAAGAAAGTTTCGAGGCAGAGAGTGTGATAATATGTAGTTTGCATGAGAAAGAAAAAAATGTACGACACATATATATTTCAAAAATGTTTGATTTTCATTCGCAAATATCTTGTTTTTCCTGTTCTGTGGCATGTGGAAAATATTCCGCATTGTTGTCTCTCTGTGAAGATAAATCAATTTAACCGCAAATCACCTACGCTATTTATAAATTATTATTTAAATTTTTAAATCTGAATTGTATTATTTAAATTAAAACAGTGAAATTTTCGCACTAGACACTGGTCTGTGAATAAATAACATAGTTACATAGTTCTTAAGAATTCCTTTGTTTGATTCGCGATACTCTATGAAACAAGATACTCAAGTAAATTTATAAGTAATTAGTAGGTAGGTATATCTTAGACAATTTAGATAAATAATCTAAGTTAAGTAAAAATATTACGGTAAGTATACATTACTTCTAGAAGAAAAAAAACTGCAACAAAATACAATACTACATTGTATGCTAGAACTACCTACACTACTACCTCACATTCATACATGCATATATACACTCCCACTCACAGAAACACACACGTGGGCATGACCTCATGTCTCACACATACATACATGCATTACACACTCTTGAGTGCACTCACATTTTACTCAAAGAGAGGCTCATTCTACACTATACTCGCAATAGTTTATGTAACTTGAAAATTAATTTCATTCTTTTTTTCTTTTAGTTTGTTTAAATTTAAACTTTTTCAAAAAATTGTTAAAACCTATAGTAAATAGCACTTAATTATGGCATTACCCTGTAGGGAGGTTGCTCTACGCTGAAACACAGGCACTAGCCTAGTTCGGCAACAGTAAATTTTTGTACATTTTGTTATGCTAGATCATAATTAAAATTGTATGTATAATTTGTAAACTATAGAGAAATAAAGATTTATTATTATATTATTATTATTACCTATTACATAACAAGTATTGGATGTCATCCACAGACCCTTCTAAAGATAATCCAAATGCTCAAGCCCACTGCCAGTAGGCAGCGTGCCCAGCATGCTGACTGCATTGCCACGCTGAATGGCAATGCGTTGATCCAAATAAACACCAGAATTTTGGTCACGCGTCGCGTCCACCAGACGCTCATAAAGACTTTTGAAAATAAGATGAGCTTGCAGCCCCCACGGACCCAATGTCTCAACTCCAAATGGCTCCTTCAATCATTCATTCATTCAAATATGTAACCACTACCGAGGTCGTTATAATCTAAGTTGTATAATTATTATGTTAATATTTAAAATACTAGTCGGTACAAATAAAACTCGCCGTACCTATCTGAAAAACATATACTCGTACCTAATAGGTAGGTATTTGATTCAAGGGTGGCTGCAAATGATTTTTAAAATAAATTTTAAAACGCGAATAAAATTGAAATCCAAACACAGGCGAGAAAACGTAGAAAAATGTCCCTCTAAAGGGTAAGCCGAGACAAAATTCCTTGAATTTCTTATAAGTTGTCGCCTAGACAGTGCTAAAATGTATCTAGAGGTTACGATGTTTTATGCCTGAGGGCTCGTACACATAGAACGTCCATTTTACAGGTCCCTTTAAACGTATTTGCTGTTAGCGTATGTAGTTGTATGAGCGAGTTCACACAGAACACAGTATTCCTGATCCAGTAAAAATACCGATCCGACAAAATAAGCATCAATCCATTTTACAGGTCCGTTTAAACGTATATGTTAATAGCGTCGGATCCGTTACAATCAGTGCTGTAAATGCTGTGTGAATAGCACTAGTAGCGTCGGATCCGTTACAATCAGTGCTGTAAATGCTGTGTGAATACCACTAGTAGCGACGGATCAGTTGAAAAGGATCCTGTAAAATTGGACGCTATGTGTACGCGCCCTAAGTTTTTTTACAATCTAGACTTTTTATTAAAGTTAAGCATTGCGGCAAACATTTCTGAATAAGATTAAACCTAAAGCTTTAATAATTCATGTTGTGTAGATAAATATTCTTTTTAAAGAGGATTTAGAGCAAGTGTTTTTATTTTTTTGAGTAGGTATTTGATGTAGGTTGTTAAAAAAGACGTCGACGCACATTTATCCACTTTAATAGATAGATATTCATAACATTTTAGTTCATTCTTAGTTTCTTTTCTATGTCAACAAGAACAAGTACGTGCAATGTGTCATTGAATAGGGTTTTTGTAATGAAATTGAAATATACATGTACCTACCTACTTCATCGTCTTGCCATTTTTTCTTACATTCCATATTGATGACCTGTAGGTCATACACGTACTTTGTTCCTGTTCACATAGAAAAGAAATTAAGAATGTCCTAAAATGTTATAAATATCATTAAAAGTAAGTTCGTATAGGCCGGGTGGCTAGGCTTGGCGTCAGAGTTTTTAGGCCGCCTGAAGTACTCTGACATGGCTAAACGGTTAAAAAAACCGAAATCATTAATTATAAGTTCGTAAAAATCTACGTTTGTTTTTCGCAATCAATTTTGGTGTCTAAAGTTTTTCATAATAATATGCATGATGATTAAATAATTATTTTTCGAAAAATAGCATGACCGACTTCAACCGTGAACGGAGTGTGAATAGTTCGCACGGATCAATGTTAGGTACATTGATCTGTAATTTTCTCATTATTGTTGATGTATCAAAAAAGATTCCGCTGATTTCGATAAAATTGAAACGGGGCCTTAGAAGTATGATCTACTAAACATTAAAAAAAATAGAAATCGAACTACTCTGTAAATAGTAATTATGCGTGGCCACACCTACATAAGATATATTATACGCGTCAAATTAAGAACCTCCTCCGTTTTTTGTCGGTTATAAAATGTAAAACCAATCCGTCAGTTAAATTATCAAAAAATATTGGACTCGTATTTTTTCTTTTGTTAATCCTTACTAATATTATAAATCCGAAAAGTTTGTTGGTTTGTTGGTTTGTTACTCCATCACGCACCAACGGAGCAACGGATTGACTTGATTTTTGGCATGGACATAGTTTAAAAGGCGGAAGGAGCTTTAGGATACTTTTTATCCCGAAAAATTGCATAGTTCCTGTAGGACAGGACAAAAACCATCGAAAGCGAAACTGTCGCCACTATCACAAAGACGCTAAGTGATTAATTCCTCTATGACGCTAATATGGACTAACGAAACGTCACAGCCAAACGTAATTGGATGACAGGTGACATTGTCTGCAGACTTTTATAAATCACAAGTAGCATGGCAATGGGACAAATTGTTTTTCCACCATTATATCCCCTTGAAGAGGAAATAAAGTATGGATTAAAAATGACAACTGACATTAAAATTGGATAAAATGTTATTTTACCTCTGCATGCTACATGTTACTATGACGTTTAATACCAGGCCGTCATTTTGTCTGACATTTAAAATATTTTTAAATCTTCTATCATTAGAGGTTTAACATGTTTCTTTATTCTACCTTTATGGTATACATCATACTTTAATATTATCAATCCGAAAAGTTTGTTGGTTTGTTCCTCTTTGACGCAGCAACGGAGCAAAAGATTGACCTGATTTTTGGTATGGATACCTTTGGTTTAAAAGACAAAGTGATAATAGGATACTTTTTTATCTCGAGAAAATTCGTGATTCCCATGGGATAGGACAATAACTGTTTCTCAGCAATGGAGCAACGGATTGACTTGATATTTGGGGTGGGTATAGTTTGGAAGACGGAAAGTGACATAGGATACTTTCCATCGCGAAAAAATTGTGGTTCCCGTAGGACTTAACAATAAATTTTTCTCAGCAACGGAGCAACTTGCCTTGGCTTATTGCATGAATATAGTTTGAAAGACGAAAAGTGACATAATAGGCCACTTTTTATCGCAAAAACTTTAACAGTTCCCGTAGGATAGGATAAAAACTAAGTGAGCGGGCTGCGGTAGCAGCCGTCTAAGCGCCAGAAATAACCTGTCATGGCAAGTTTAGGACGTTCCTACATTTTTCGCACTCCTTCGCGGCACTCAACAGAGCTAGCCCAGACTCGGGCTCCATAACGGAGCTTGCGCTCTCGCCATAATGATGGAGTGTTTCGGAGCACAAGACACATCGTCATCCACCACTCTGGACTAACCAGTACTGAACGTCAGACAGCATTCCAACGCCCTGGTCCCAGTGCAGCGGGTCAGTCATAGTAGCCCAGCGCCTGCCTCTTCAACTGCAGAGGGCAGTGAGAACGGCCATCGCGATACCGACACCTCTCTTCCCCTGCAGCCCCACTGCGTCTGCCAACACGTTGACGGCCTAGCGGAAGGTAGGGTAGGTGGCGGCACCCACACCACCAGTTCCATATATCCCTCCGCGGCCCCTAATCCGCGGCTGTCATATCAGAGTCCAGGAAGCAGCCTTGCTTTATGAAACTGAGAAGGGTTATTCCCAGCAAGTAACTGGAGATAGAGAGACAGAAAAGAAGCCACACCCAGCGCAGCAGGAGGAGCTGGAGTTCATATGCCTGGCAGACGGAGCAGCACTAGAGCAAAATCTTAACCGAGAAATTAACATATTTACAGACGGCAGCAAAGTTAAAGGGAAAGTTGGGGCGGCATTATCCATTTGGGATGATGCCACTGAGATCAGTACCCGCAAGCTGAAATTGGCCGATTGGTGCTCCGTGTACCAGGCCGAGTTATTGACACTTCTTGAGGCTACCGAAAAAGCAAAAATCTTTTGTGACTCCAGGTCTGCACTGGAAACGGTAGTTGGCGTATCTTCCCTCCATCCCTTAGCAGTAAATTCAAAGCGAACATAAAGTTGCTACACGCACAAAATAAAATAGTGAAACTTTATTGGATTAAAGCACACGCGGGGATGGAGGGAAATGAGAGAGCGGACCAGCTAGCAAAGGAAGCAGCACTGCACTCGAAGTGCAGACCTATTTGCGATAACTGCCCCGTTTCATTCGTCAAGCGAGAAATCCGAAAGGACTCTCTTGACGAGTGGAACCGGCGTTATCAGGATGGCCACACAGCGGCGGCAACCAAAACATATTTTCCGGATGCAAGGGCGGCATACAAGATCGTAAGAGAAATAGCACCAGTGGGAATCATAACTCAAGTGCTGACGGGGCATGGTGGGTTTTCCCAATACTTACATCGATTAAAGTTGAGGGAAAGCCCATCGTGCATCTGTGAACCTACAAAAGAGGAGACTCATGTGCAGTGGCACATAATCTTGGAATGCCCAGTTTATGGAAAGCGGAGATTTTATTTAGAACAAAAAATTGGAATTAATCTAACACGTAAAAACCTTAGAAACAAATTTATCGATTTTTGCACAAATATTTGTAAAAAAGCAATAATTAGGAACAAGTAGGTATAAACTTTGCTGTACCATTGTAATGTTTATTATAACTGCAAACAGCCAAAAACATTGAAATATAGGTATAGTTTTTATTCATTTGTAATTAAGACCCCTGACCCTTGCATATACACTCCAACCTTGCATTCCTTTAAGGTATTTTGATATTTGTCGGTTAGGTTATTAGGTTTCGCAGCCGACATAAACATAAGCCAAAATCAAAATATAACGCGGGCGAAGCCGCGGGTAAAAGCTAGTAGATTTATAAATTTATATTTAACTAGCTTTTACCCGCGGCTTCGCCCGCGTTATATTTTGATTTTGGCTTATGTTTATGTCGGCTGCGAAACCTAATAACCTAACCGACAAATATCAAAATACCTTAAAGGAATGCAAGGTTGGAGTGTATATGCAAGGGTCAGGGGTCTTAATTACAAATGAATAAAAACTATACCTATATTTCAATGTTTTTGGCTGTTTGCAGTTATAATAAACATTACAATGGTACAGCAAAGTTTATACCTACTTGTTCCTAATTATTGCTTTTTTACAAATATTTGTGCAAAAATCGATAAATTTGTTTCTAAGGTTTTTACGTGTTAGATTAATTCCAATTTTTTGTTCTAAATAAAATCTCCGCTTTCCATAAACTGGGCATTCCAAGATTATGTGCCACTGCACATGAGTCTCCTCTTTTGTAGGTTCACAGATGCACGATGGGCTTTCCCTCAACTTTAATCGATGTAAGTATTGGGAAAACCCACCATGCCCCGTCAGCACTTGAGTTATGATTCCCACTGGTGCTATTTCTCTTACGATCTTGTATGCCGCCCTTGCATCCGGAAAATATGTTTTGGTTGCCGCCGCTGTGTGGCCATCCTGATAACGCCGGTTCCACTCGTCAAGAGAGTCCTTTCGGATTTCTCGCTTGACGAATGAAACGGGGCAGTTATCGTAAATAGGTCTGCACTTCGAGTGCAGTGCTGCTTCCTTTGCTAGCTGGTCCGCTCTCTCATTTCCCTCCATCCCCGCGTGTGCTTTAATCCAATAAAGTTTCACTATTTTATTTTGTGCGTGTAGCAACTTTATGTTCGCTTTGAATTTACTGCTAAGGGATGGAGGGAAGATACGCCAACTACCGTTTCCAGTGCAGACCTGGAGTCACAAAAGATTTTTGCTTTTTCGGTAGCCTCAAGAAGTGTCAATAACTCGGCCTGGTACACGGAGCACCAATCGGCCAATTTCAGCTTGCGGGTACTGATCTCAGTGGCATCATCCCAAATGGATAATGCCGCCCCAACTTTCCCTTTAACTTTGCTGCCGTCTGTAAATATGTTAATTTCTCGGTTAAGATTTTGCTCTAGTGCTGCTCCGTCTGCCAGGCATATGAACTCCAGCTCCTCCTGCTGCGCTGGGTGTGGCTTCTTTTCTGTCTCTCTATCTCCAGTTACTTGCTGGGAATAACCCTTCTCAGTTTCATAAAGCAAGGCTGCTTCCTGGACTCTGATATGACAGCCGCGGATTAGGGGCCGCGGAGGGATATATGGAACTGGTGGTGTGGGTGCCGCCACCTACCCTACCTTCCGCTAGGCCGTCAACGTGTTGGCAGACGCAGTGGGGCTGCAGGGGAAGAGAGGTGTCGGTATCGCGATGGCCGTTCTCACTGCCCTCTGCAGTTGAAGAGGCAGGCGCTGGGCTACTATGACTGACCCGCTGCACTGGGACCAGGGCGTTGGAATGCTGTCTGACGTTCAGTACTGGTTAGTCCAGAGTGGTGGATGACGATGTGTCTTGTGCTCCGAAACACTCCATCATTATGGCGAGAGCGCAAGCTCCGTTATGGAGCCCGAGTCTGGGCTAGCTCTGTTGAGTGCCGCGAAGGAGTGCGAAAAATGTAGGAACGTCCTAAACTTGCCATGACAGGTTATTTCTGGCGCTTAGACGGCTGCTACCGCAGCCCGCTCACTTAGTTTTTATCCTATCCTACGGGAACTGTTAAAGTTTTTGCGATAAAAAGTGGCCTATTATGTCACTTTTCGTCTTTCAAACTATATTCATGCAATAAGCCAAGGCAAGTTGCTCCGTTGCTGAGAAAAATTTATTGTTAAGTCCTACGGGAACCACAATTTTTTCGCGATGGAAAGTATCCTATGTCACTTTCCGTCTTCCAAACTATACCCACCCCAAATATCAAGTCAATCCGTTGCTCCATTGCTGAGAAACAGTTATTGTCCTATCCCATGGGAATCACGAATTTTCTCGAGATAAAAAAGTATCCTATTATCACTTTGTCTTTTAAACCAAAGGTATCCATACCAAAAATCAGGTCAATCTTTTGCTCCGTTGCTGCGTCAAAGAGGAACAAACCAACAAACTTTTCGGATTGATAATATTAAAGTATGATGTATACCATAAAGGTAGAATAAAGAAACATGTTAAACCTCTAATGATAGAAGATTTAAAAATATTTTAAATGTCAGACAAAATGACGGCCTGGTATTAAACGTCATAGTAACATGTAGCATGCAGAGGTAAAATAACATTTTATCCAATTTTAATGTCAGTTGTCATTTTTAATCCATACTTTATTTCCTCTTCAAGGGGATATAATGGTGGAAAAACAATTTGTCCCCTTGCCATGCTACTTGTGATTTATAAAAGTCTGCAGACAATGTCACCTGTCATCCAATTACGTTTGGCTGTGACGTTTCGTTAGTCCATATTAGCGTCATAGAGGAATTAATCACTTAGCGTCTTTGTGATAGTGGCGACAGTTTCGCTTTCGATGGTTTTTGTCCTGTCCTACAGGAACTATGCAATTTTTCGGGATAAAAAGTATCCTAAAGCTCCTTCCGCCTTTTAAACTATGTCCATGCCAAAAATCAAGTCAATCCGTTGCTCCGTTGGTGCGTGATGGAGTAACAAACCAACAAACCAACAAACTTTTCGGATTTATAATATTAGTAAGGATAACTCGTTAAATTTCCGCGTGACGTAACAAAAATAATACCTACATAAATGTATACACTTTTGACAGGGAAGTGACGTAACGAGCCCCAACTCCCGAAATTTGACAAGGTTTATCTTTGTTATTTACATGCGAATAAATAAATATTTGGGGACATCTTACACACGGCCTCTGACCCCAAACCAACGACCAGTAATGGTCGTTGCCCCAAACTAAGCAAAGCTTGTGATATGGCTGCCAGAGACTGATAATCTACTTATACATATTTTTTAAATACATACTTATATAGATAGTAACTAAATAACACCCAGACACAGAGCAAACATCTATGTTCATCACAAAAATACTTGCCCTGGGTGGGGATCGAACCCACGCCTCTTTGACCCAGTAGTTAGGGTCACTAACTACTGAGGCAGTCGAATGGAATTACATATGTGATTGACAAAAGAAAAAATACGTATCCATTATTTTATGATAATCTAACTCATAAAATTAATGTTTTTTTCCCAATCATCATGCCAATTATGAGTATGTACAATACCTACAGTAATAAACATGGACTCCTCCAAAAATCCCTCCAGTTTGCAAAATAGCATCTTAAACTATTATGCCAAAAGTCACGAAATAATCAATCAAAAATTCATATCCCAGAAAATATCGACGCTTTCAAATTTGAAATGAAAAATAAATTGCGAGGCATTGCCCCATATTGAAGTAATTCGATATCAACGCCCGGAGCGACGGCGAGCCGAGCGTTGAAATAATATTTTATACATCGACTTATAGAGTGTACGTATGAGCAACGTAATTAGGGACCGATTAACTGAAAAAACACTGATGAACAAAATTATTCAAGTGGATTTAACAGACTATTCATGCATTGTAACACTTACAATTCTAAGGGGAAAGAATCCATGTGGCACTATAAATGTGATAACAGTGAAACTTCAATTCCCCTTTTCTCTCAAGAATTCTAGTTCCCCATTGTTATTTTCTCTCGTGTGACGAAATGCGCCATAAAATGGTAAAATATGTTTTTTTTTAAACTTCCGCGATTTGAACACATTATTATTTTATACTACGGGACTAATTGTGCACTACCCGTTGAGTATACCCGTGACCACGATCGATGCAACTCGGTCGAAATGTCGGGATGATGGGGTATTTATTTATCTCGTAATTTTAGTGGAGTCTACCCGTGACCACGATCAATGCAACTCGGTCGAAACGTCGGGATGATGGTGTATTTATTTATCTCGTTATTTTAGTGCGCGATTAGTCCTGTAGTATATAATAATGATGGTAAAATAGTATGTTATTTAATAAAATAATATGTGTATCTTCTAACATGTGTTATGAAGCTTTGTGAGCCAAAAGCGAACCGGTATAAAAAATACCAAACATACTAACGAGTTTTTTACGATTTTCAGTCCCAAAAAAACGAACAGGTTCTGTGTTAATGACTTTACATTACGTTCATTATCGAATTCTCGTTAAATCCATCGGAAAACGATACCTACTGCTAATAAAATTTGAGGAGAAAGGCTTAAAATGATTCATTTCTCTGATAACTGACTTGGGTAATGATCACCAAAAGAAACATAATTATTGTTTCTCTTAACATCTGAATTGTAAAATAACTGAAGTAGTTAAGTAATTTACGGACTACTAAACCTTATCCTTAGAAATACTATAAATCTTATGTTGTGTTTGTTTACTACTCTTTCACGCAATAAAGAACCAATGGATTGTCTTGATTTTTGCATAGATAAATAATTATAGTTGAAAAGTGACGTAGAAATGTGTTATTTGAGAGCCCCTTTTAAATTTGTATTTAATTATTTATTATTGAAGTGAATATACCAGTTAAATATTCTGTGAATATTTCAAGCATCTACCTGTTACCATTATTAATATCGAGCAAAAAACACCTAAAAATTCTGGTTTGTTCTATGGGAGCCCACCTTTATTATTATTTTTATTGTATTTTAGCATTTGTTGTTATAGCAGCAACCGAAATACATCATCTGTCAAAATTTCAGCTTTCTAACCTGGTGGCAGACGGACGGACAGCGAAGTCTTAGTAATAGGGTCCCGTTTTTACCCTTTGGGTAGGGAACCCTAAAAAGTGTCATTTGACAAGGCACTACGTAGGTAACTCTTAGATTCATGACCAACAGGGTTGTGAAGTTTTTGAATGGAGATCACGCACCGGAAACCGCAAAATCGGTATGTACCTAGGTATTATGTCTAATTGCCCAAACAGAGTTAATGTGGACGTCTTGTAGGTAATAGTTATGGTGATTTCTAAAACTAATTAGTATTAAAGGATGCGCCTGATTTCCCTTATTATGTTAGTGGTCGACCGTGGGCGTATTATAAAGTCTGGTATAGCACCAATTACACTTTTAATCCAATCGTTTTCAATATTAAAAGAGATACTATCGTGCGCCATGGCGCGTTCCTGTCTAAGTCTGTAGCGTCGCTAGTGTTGTGCCCTCTCTTGGCGCGCGTTAGGGATGTGCCGATACCAATCGACTCTCCGAGTCGATTATGCGGCTAACATTAGTGATTCGCTAGCTAGTATGTTGGGATACGTTATAACATGATGTAGGTAGCTCGACGTCGTAGTCTGAAAGCCATTTCCGAGATAACTAAGTTACGAACCCCATGGTTGAACGGATACGCTTGTGGCCATACTTAATCAAGTTACTGCAACTCCGACATAGTTTACTAAATCCGTATATGTAAACTAGAAAGCTTCGTAAAGCTTTGTCCTTATATCTATCAGATTCTGAACTACCAAAGTTACCGACATAGCCCAACGGATTGGCAAGCTGAAATGGCAGTGTGCAGGGTACATAGCACGGAGCACTAAATGTCCGATTAGGCCGAAAAGTTCTTGAGTAGACAACACGTACCTACCGGCAAGCGCAGGGTAGGACGTTCACCTACAAGGTGGACGGATGACAGTATTGCGCTGGATACAAGCCGCTACCAACCGGTCTTATTGGAGGCACTTAGCAGAGCTGAAACGATTACGACGACTGAACTACTGAAGCGTGGTTTTAACAACGATTTCTATTAACTGAAAATTAGTATTTTTTAAAAATTATTGGAGTTGAAATATCAGGGGAACAAAATTTTTAATCTGCCCCAAATAGTGATAACCACGCGGAGATATGTAAATGAAAATATACGAAATGAACCAGTAAATATGGATAATCAACAAAATGATTTGATTATTTTGATTCTTTTTTAAGAAATAAAATAACAAGAAGTTAAATTAGTCAAATATAGGTACGTAGCATAGGACTCCATCGACAACGTTTGAATTAATTATTAAGAAGAATTATCTCCGTCGACAAGTTTTAATAAAGGTACGTTCAGTCGCAGTCTCGGTTTGCAGACGATTATTTTTTTTAGTTAAATGCTTGAAAAAGTATAGATACTGCATGTACGCTATCAATTAGACACAAATAACGAAACTTCAACAAGAATAGTAATCTGATTCTTCGTAAACACAAGTCACTAACACAATTCTACAAACACGAATTATTGTTCCGTTACAATTGGCGGAACAAACAGCTGTTTCCAAAAATACGATCTATTGAAAGAGCACGTTTCGAATATAAATCCGGGACAGATCAAGGGTGATTCATCAATCTGGCATAAAGCTCAACGGGCACGCTACTGGCAGTAACATAACTTTGTAGAAACTATAAATTGTAACATTGTTGATACGAGTATTACTTAGTTGGTCCCGTTTGGATTAGCGTCTTTTGAGTATCATTATTTACAACTAACAAAATAAATAATATTCGCATTTAATAGAGCTGCAAGCTTAAATTTTGAACGGTTTCTGTTACGATAGCAATCTAAAAACTATTTTTGACCGACGAAACAAACCGGAGGAGGTACTCAATTCGACGCGTATATTTTTTTTTATGTATAACCACGCATAACTTTTCAATAATTATTTTTTTGTTGGAAAGAGTATACTTCGAAATTGGTCTCATTCAAATTTTATTGAAACCACCTGAGCCATTTTTGATATATCAACAATAATGTGAAAAATGTGACATCGATTCGTGCGAAATATTCCCGAACTCTGTACACGGGTGAAGTCGGTCATACTATTTTTTGCGAAAAATGATTATCAAGCAAACTTTTATTACGCTTTGACAGTAAAATGTGTCAAAAATAGGACAAATCATTTTCGTGAATTAATAGTAAGTGGACAAACAAAAATCATGAAAAAGTAACAATCAAATAATCAAACTCTTGGCGACATCTAACATTTTGGAAAGTTGTACATACTTTATACAATATTATCAGGCTGATACTGTTTTATACTGATTTAATTATCTTATGCTAAAATTAAATTAACTAACGCTAAAACTTTAGCTCAGGAACGGATTTTTTCTGTCCCATATAAACGTCATAATAATTACTGCAAATATAATGAGAATAAAATATTTCAATAACTTTGAAGACACGCCTCAAATATCATAACAGTGCAAAATGATAGTTGAATTATCGCCCACATACTAGTTTGACCGTTGCACATTATCCGAATTAGGGAACAATTTGATTGAGTTACTGTAAACGTACCGTATAATGACCTAAAAGCTACACCTACGTGTTTACCGCTCTACAAGGTTCCCGTAAACCGATGAACTTTATAGAGGTTGGACAAACATATATTTTAGACCGATTGAGTCATAAACTAACTAGACTTGTGAGCCGATGGTTTGATGGACCATTACGGCTCGGTGCTTGAACTGTACCTGTCGAGTGACATTTTTATGAGGGGAAATTAAACACATAAAAGAGATAATGCAAAAATATATCGCGCTTAGGCCATTACCTGGTACATTAAGCCCGATTACAGAGGCGCCAGCGTAACTATATTAGCTAAATAGCATAGTTCTGTTTCTTTTTTACTTAAGGCATTCGATAGAGAGAGCGCTTTTTACGTTGCTATTTAAGTTACGCTGGCGCCTCTGTAATCGGGCTTATTATTTAATTATTTGCTTTATTTATTTTGGAAAATTATTTATCTATCATTTTCATTAATAAAAATCACAATTTAAAGGAATTTCATATTTTTTGACCGACGAACCACCGGAGGAGGTACTCAATTCGACGCGTATATATTATTTTTAGTTTCACCTGTCCCGTTGTTTGTCTGTCGGTCCGTAATCAAATCTTTCAAGTTAAATTTGATCCACTTCCCGGTTACCGATTGAGCTGAAATTTTGCATACATGTGTAAATCGCGTGACAATGCAATATTATGATGACATGGTGCTGATCTGATGATGGAGCTGGAAGATGGCCAAAGGAACTTAGCAATGAAAGGACACAACCTCATCGAGTATGGGTTCATTTGAATGGTCTTGGCGAGTAGTTTGTCTTTTAATGGTAACCGGGGCTGATGATGGAGCTGGAATGTGGTCATAGGAACTGTACTGAAACGACGCAACCCTATCGAGTTTCGGCTCGTTTGATTCGTCTTGGCGAGTACTTGTGCAGTAAAAGCTTGTTAAAAAAAAGGTTTTTTTAATACTTGTTAAAACGTAAGCTTAACGTAGAAACCCCTGAAAACAACATCAAAAGCACAGCATTCTTACGCTTACCCAAGTTCATGCAAACCTAAAGTTAATCTTCTGTTAGTATTCCGCTATTATCTCGCTAGCAATATGTGCGAGCTTAAACTTTGCGACCTGTGCCAAAAGTAATAACAGAGGAAAGACAGCGCGAAGAAAAATGGGTTATGAAGCTTACGAAGTTGGCAACTTATCTACTAAACTTAAGGTGCTTGGTAAATAAGTAATTTGACCGTGTTTTGAGAAAAGAAGGATGGTTTTGGGGCTTAAAACTTTTTGTAACGCTCACCAAAGTAGATACTTCGTTGTATCCTTCCTTACATAGTATAAAAAAAAGTCGCTATTTTTGTCTGTTTGTTTGTCTGTATGCTTAAATCTTTAAAACTACGCAACGGATTTTGATGCGGTTTTTTAAATGGATAGAGTGATTCAAGAGGAAGGTTTATATGTATAATACACCTGTGCGAAGCCGGGGCGGGTCGTCTAGTAAATGTATAAACTAAGTGTATAAAGTTAATTTAATGACTTTCGGCTCTAGTTTTGAACCAATAGTTCGCTAGGAGGTATGCGTAAGTATTCACGAGACCGAATAAGAGTAGAAGCAAGCATTCAAAATCTGTGTTAGGTAGTAGAAACGGGATAGCATAGCATGCAATAATAAAGTCAGTTTCTAATGTTTCAAAGTTTAGGTCAAGCTTCCGTACATTAGAATGTAGACATAATAAATTTTCTTAATAACCACACGTTGCTGCACTGGTCGCTTCTATTTAGAGTGGATATAGAACCTATGAATTTAGAGAGCTAACATTAAACCATACTATCTACTTTTAAGCAGTTTATGTACAATCCGTACTATAGGTACTATACATCACCTTTACCCCCGCGCCGCTCGCCGCCCAAAAGCCCTAAAAACCGACTTTGCACAGGTGACGTAATAGCTGATACTGATGAGGTAGGCAGGAACTACACTAAGCCCGATTACAGAGGCGCCAGCGTAATTATATTAGCTAAATAGCATAGTCCTGTTTCTTTTTCACTTTAGGCATTCGATAGAGAGAACGCTTCTTACGTTGCTATTAAATTTACGCTGGCGCCTCTGTAATCGGACTTACTGTCTTTGTAAAACCCAGTCCAGTATAGTAATAATTTCTTTAAAAAGCCGTGGTGGTCTGAAAGCCGTTGTGGTCTAGTGATAGTGACACCCGACTTACAATCGTGAGGTCGTGGGCTCAAATCCTGGTCCCGTACCAATGAGTCCTTTGGAATTTATGTACGGATTTTTACACCACTATCTTTTCGGTGAAGGAAAACATCGTGAGTAAACCTGCATATGTCCGTAGAAGAAATCCTATGGCGTATGTGAATCCACCAACCGGCACTGAGCGTAGTGGATATGAGCCAATCATCCTTCGTGGGTAGGCCTACGTCCTGCAGCGGGCTATTAAAAAAGGCTTGTTCAGTACAGTACTACACTGTCTTTGTAAATACCCCAGTCCAGTATAGTTATAATTTCCCCAAAGAGTTCCCACGTATTTTTGCCCTTTAGTCCTGTTATAAAATTAATCAACAGTTAATTGACTAATTAACTATTCAAAAGCCGAAGAGATGAGATTATAAAACTTGGAAACATGTGGAATACAAACCATTCTATTCCTATTGCCAATCTATATTAAAAGTTTATATGATAGATAGATAAACTCTTTATTGCACACCAAGAAATAAACAAAAAGAAGAAACAAAGATACATAAACAGTGTAACAATGGGCAGCCTTATCGCTGATAGAGGTCTCTGCCAGGCAACCTTAGGATGAAGAGTACTGTATGGGAACCCCCCTTAAATATTTATTTTAAATTATTTTTTTATTATTTATTTCTGAAGGGAATATAAAACTAAATGAGTATTCTGTGAAAATTTCAAGCATCTACCTGATACCATTATTAATATAGAGCGAAAAACATCTAAAATTCAGGTTTGTTGTATGGGAGCTCCCCTTAAATATTTATTTTATTTTGATTTTAGTATTTGTTGTTATGGCGGCAACCGAAATACATCATCTGTGAAAATTTCAGCTGCCTAGCTATCATGGATCATGAGATACAGCCCGGTGACAGACAGACAGACAGACAGACAGACAGACAGACGGACAGACGGACATCGAAGTCTTAGTAATAGGGTCCCGTTTTTCCCTTTGGGTACGGAGCCCTAAAAAGACGGAGTGCGCATTAGTTAAAAATATAAGTTTGATATAAATATATATGCAGTTGTGATGGACATGATTAACTATTAGGTACATGGGGAAATTAGTATTTTAATTTACAACTCAAAACAATTTTACTACTAGCTTATCCACATATAACGGTATCAGCTAAGTCGTATAAACACGTACGCACTAAACTCCGGAGAAGTTTGTATCTCATCCCGTTACGAGGGCTAGTTCGACAGGGCCCCTCGGGTGCAATACACCGTCGTCCCATGGGGCTCCTAACACAGGCTTTCAACCCTTAAACCAAGCTGACATGGACCACCCCAAAGTAATTTCACTAAATCACAGCAACTTGCCTTGATTGGAATAAACTTTCTTTCAGGGAACGAAAGGAAATGAAAAGATCTTACCATAGTGGGAAAGTGTTAAGTACAACCAAGTAAAACACAGAAGGTGATATTTGATGGGTACCCAAGACATTAAATATTTACTCAACCGTTACTACGTTACGTTAGTGGGAAAGTGTTAAGTACAACCAAGTAAAACACAGAATGTGATATTTGATGGGTACCCAAGACATTGAATATTTACGAGTATTCAACCGTTACTATACAACTCGGTCATCAATGTGATTATAATTTTACATCTTTGTTAGGAGCTGCGCAGTTACTGCGCAGAATTATTTCTGTGGATTAAACAATATTTTTAATCCAATAACAAAACTTCTGGGCAAAAGAAGTTTCATCATTTCATATTTCAGAATTTTTTAGAGTAGCGTGCGCTTTGTATTGAAAACGAGAAATGCGGTCTATGGCAAAAGTGCACCGTTTTTAGAGCTTCATTTATGTACCTACCTACTTGTGGCAGATTTTGCACCATGCTAATATATGCATTCAAAAGCTCAATATTTTCCATAACCCTACAGGTTCGTCGCCACTACTACCATTAACAGTTTCATGATGGAACTACTGTTAATAATATTCGACACTAGTTCCATTCAGAATAGATCTCAAAATAATGAAACAAGTGTTAATTTTGAGTTTACACTAGTACTAAGCCCAGTTATAACTAAAGCGTCCTACAGTGTTTATTTACAAACAAATCTGCTCTTAATTGTTGACATGCTGCATACATTACGCAGCACAAAATGCCTTGCCACGCTCCACGGTTACACCATGTGCCCTAAAATCAAGATAACCTCCGCGAGATTCCGCTGACCTATATCGCAGCATATTTGAATAAGCTGTTGTCAGTGGCTGTTTAATTGTTTGATTTATTTTTATGGATATCTCGGCGCAAACTAGAACCGATTTACTTGCGCCAGTGTTGCATTCACAAAGCAAAATGGTACCTATGACCACGAGTCAGAACTCGTGGTCATAGGTACCATTTTGCTGCTATACTTACCACTAGTGTGACTATGCGTAATTTCTTTTACTCGTGATTCCGTTGACCTACATCGCAGCATATTTGAAGAAGCTGTTGTCAGTGACTATTTAATTGTTTGATTTATTTTTATGGATATCTTGGCGCATTCGAGTACAATAACCCAAATGCTTGCGTTTGGGCATTGCATTTCGATATAAGGTAGATTGTGTTTTATTTTTCTATTAGATATTATCTAGTCGAAAAGAATCACAGTACTGGGTATAATAGTTTTTTTTTATTCTTACTATTCCGTGATTTTTATTTTCAATAGAAACCCCAGATTGTTTTCAGAGCGTTATTTCAGAACAAGAATCTTTTTTTAGCTTGTTGTCAGTCGTCTCAAATTGTAGATTTCTGAAAATGACGTTCTGTATTGCCTAATATGGTCAATTTATCCCTGACTCTTTAAGCAGGTTGTACTATTCCGTTATTATAATCCAGTCATTGCATGATGTGATCAAAACAGTTATATGAAAGAAAAGAACGGAGACGGAGGAAGAAATATGGTAGTTTCAAAGTCTAAACCAAAACAAACCTTAACAAGCAAGTGAACTTTGTTGCCGCTGCACTCGCAGCGGCAACAAAGTTCACTTGTTACTTGGTCCCTGATTCTGTTCAAGAATTTGGTCTTCGTTCAACAAGCGCAGTTGGATCTGCTGTTTTTTCTAAATTGATAATTTTCTAGAAAAACGACAAAATGAATGTTAAGTCATTGGAACTCAAAAATTTACTAACGAAGTTACGATCTCAATTACAGAACCGTGGATGAATGGAGGATATAAACGTTGGTAGTATTTTTAGACAAAATATCGTTTATTACCGACACTACAGATGCAAAGCAAACGTGAATCTTTGTTTAATCTATTTCATAAGCACCGCTCTAAATATACTCAGGATTGTATCAGAATTGAAAGCTCACGTACTTGTAAGTGTTGAAAACTATAATTAAACTGAAACTATAATTAATAAAATGTATTTATTAAGATTATCGGCGAAACTCAGGAGACAAGAGAGGTTAAAATAATGAAAAAGGATTTAAGTTGATGTTATCAGCAAGGAGTAAAAAAGCCGATTGATGCCGTCTTCTGCGTTTCTGCAGTTTTAATAATGATAATGATTTGTTCAAATTAATTATATCTTATTCGTTACCGACTCCATATTTAATTTCTTCTTCCTCTTTTCTTTAGAGATCTCTTTTCTCATTCGTCTTCGTTTCTTTAGTCATTCGTCTCTTTTATTAGGGAATAGTTTTCCTGTGAAACCGCGTCTTAATCTCTGGCATCAACCACAAATCTTAGAAGCTCTTTCTTCAGACTTTCTTCATCCAGTTGCAGAAAAAAGATATCGCTAAAATAAAACTAACTTTCTCGGCCAGTGAGTGATCGTTGACAATGTGGGGGAAGTATCACAGATTATGTCACTTCCTAGGAACAACTAATGGGAATGTCGCATAACAAGAGAGTAGATTAACTAGCAGCATTGACGTCCATTAGTAACAATGTCACGGCCCAATTAAACGCATTTGTTCTATTAGCTTCATAAGGGTCGTAGGGGATCGTTAGAGGCGAGGTGACTCTCAGTTTGGGAGGCTTGGGACATTTCGCGAATTCCATAAATTCAAAAACACATCGATATGGAATAGAATCAACATCATGTCGATGAAACAACTACTTACAATCCGCGCCACACAAGTCGGCGCATGGGAAGTTATGAGCAGAACGCTGTGCAAAAGGCAAATTATAGGTATGCGCGGGAGCCAGAGAGACAAGACGCCGAGGCAGACCCACTGCTAACCTCATGCCTCCCGCGTGCTCCCTACGCCCGTGTTCACTACTTCGCCACTTGTGTAGGCATGCGCAATAATTAGCGAATCACGGCGAAGTGTCATCTATGGCTAACTTCTCATCCGCCGACTTGTGTGGCGATACCTATACTACTTTTTAGGCTTATAAAAGGAATTCGGTAGCCACCATTCCTCTACAATATCTATACCAAAAATCTCATCAGTAAAACAGAAATTGGCAACTTACTAAAGAAAAGTTAGTCTGATACATACTCGTACTCGTACGCTTAAAGAGTTGAAATTACTTCTTACCTACGAACGATATATCCCGATAGAACCGTTTACATTTTCCGGGATGAAAACATTCTATGATTGCTGCTTCATATTATAATACCTACGAAAGGTGATTGAGCCGGATCCACCACGCTTGCCCATGGTTTACTCAGTTAGACAAAAACATGTATAACTACTTATATTTCACAAAAAATAGCACCACCGACTTCCACAGTGTACAAAATTCGAATGGTTTGCACGAATCGATGTGACATCCATGTACATTATTGTTGATTTATTAAAAATGGCTCAGCCGATTTCGATAAAATTTAAACAAAACCTGCTCGAAAGTACACACTTTCTAAAAAAATCTAAATCGGTTCACAATTGGTGAAAATATAGATGAACATAAAAAAATACAAACAGGCGAACATAGTACCTCTTTTTTTGAAGTAGGTTGGAAAAAGTAATAATTTATTTGAAAATGTCCAGCAACAATAAAATGTGTGGCCTCAATAATGTCAGACTTCGTTAGTACGCCGGTATGGGGCCGCGCTAAATGGCAGTTAGTTAGCCCTCGAACCTCCGATACATAAGTCAAACTGCTAAAAGGCGTAATGGCACTAAATATTATCTAAATAGTGGCTCTCTTGTTTCTAAGTTAGTTTTTAATGGAGGCTACGTCATGCCATTGTTTAGAATCTTTGATAAAGCATTTTAGATAACTATTCTATATAAGTATACTAGCGACCCTACCCGGCTTTGCACAGGTGTATCATACATATAAACCGTCCTCTTGAATTACGCTATCTATTTAAAAAAAACCTCATCAAAATCCGTTTCGTAGTTTTAAAGATATAAGCATACATGGGGACAGATAGCGGGAAGCGACTTTGTTTTATACTATTTAGTGATAGTGATATTTAATAGTAGTTTATGCAACTGTCATAATAATAACGAGTGTTTTAATACCCGTGTTATATGCAGTTGCATACACTACTTTATTTTCACTAATAAAAATAAAATAAAACAAATTGCGAAACATTAAATTCACGCGTACGTGTATTGTCACAGTGAACTTGGCGCCATTAAAATCTAACCAATGAGAGCGCAGCTGCGCGCGCAGGGCCAATCAGGAGCGAGCGCGCGATGTTATAATGAGATTTTACGATATCGATGTGGATATTATAACATCATGTGAAATTTAAGCAATTGAGTGTTTTGTTGTCTGCGCTATAACAGTAGGTAGTCATTATAAGTCAAGTATTGGAAACATAAGTAGAATGTTACAACATTAGTGTAGAAAAAAATATTTATATGTAGCATGTATATCAGTCCCTGGCAGCCATATCACAAGCTTTGCTTAGTTTGGGGTCAGAGGCCGTGTGTAAGATGTCCCCTAATATTTATTTATTTATTTATACTCGTAGGTACATTAGCTATCACTGAAGTTAAGCAACGTTCGGTAATTTTAGTCTTCGGATGGGTGACCGAGGGTAGCATTTACAACCGAGGCTCGGATGTCACGTTAAACTGTAGGCCCCGGTTGTTTTAACCATTCGTTCATGTCGGGGGCTTTCAGGCAGCTTTAAAAGCTCTAACACCTCTGACTTCTATCTACTAGCGGCTTGCCTCTCGGCCAATACAAAGTTACTTGCTTTGTTTGCCATTTATTATGTATTGTTTTTCCCACTGTAAAGAATTGTAAAGATTTTAAAAGGTTTCAGCTTAGAAAACTCTTTAGCTTAAGATGTTTTAACTTCTGAAATGTCTAACCTCAACCTTTTAATTAATTAATTATTGCTGTTTTCTGTTGTCTTATAAATTATGTACTGTACTAAGTATTGATACTTGAAGCTTTACTTGAACTTTAGATCTCTTATCTGAACAGTAACTTTCAGAGTAAACAAAATACGCCGTAAATACCAAACTCGTATTAATGAAATACCTAGTAGATTTTCAATCTATAGGAAACACTTATGTCCAGCAGAGGACGCCCTGTGGCTGATACCTAATGATGATAATGATCTCCGCACTGTTCTTAGAGATAAAATTCTTCATGGAAATCACTGTTCGCTTATCATCACAAACAGAACATTTTCATCCACTACCTTTTTACAAGCTTTTATTTAACTTGCAATGGATGTTACTATGTACCTATATAAGTTCAGGTAGAATCTTGCAAGTTAAAGACCAACTTCCCGGTTTCCGATTGAGGTAAAATTTTGCACGCATATGTATATCGCGTGACAATGCAATAATATGGTACCATGGAGCTGATCTGATGATGGAGTCGGAAGGAGGCAATAGGAACGTCTGTACTAAACATGATGGACTAGTCGTGTTTGGGCTCGTTTTACTTGTCTTGGCTAGCACTCTGCTGCTACATGATATCCAGTACCTCAAAAGCTTGTATTTAAAAAGTAACATTTTATGATAATTTATTTACTGACACCTCATGACGATAAGGACAAAATGATTAAGCCTTTAAAGTGTTTATATTTCAATTATTGTAACACAGATTCCAGGATACGTGTCCTTTGCTAAGTGTAATTTACAATTAATTTAGTCTGTCTATACAGAAGAATAAGGCTCAATCTAATCCTAAGTCCTTCTTTAGTTAAGTACCCTGTTTCCATTATTCATAGTTACTGTTTGACCATGACACTTCTGTATTTAGCTGTGTACACTGGTAGGTACATTTCGTCACGTACAACCATCTATCAAATTCTAATTTAGGCGTAAAGTAAACAACAGCAACCCTTTTAGCACGTGTTTGTGAGTTCGTAGTCACAAGTTCCCACGCGTTGAGCAAAGTTTACCTAATGTATGCATTAGGTATACCTACTGGGTACAAGATAATGAAAAATTCGTTTTTGATGAATGAACTTAGGTTTATAATTAAATAAAACCGATTATCACTCATGTTTTTATAGCGGTCTAACTAAGGATAATGTTTATGTTTATGTAATACATCCATGTGCGCGACTGATTTCGAAGTTTAAATAGTACTAAATACCTTCATCAGGGAATATACGCGCTCCCCCGTCGACTGATGTCGAGTTAATTATGTAATTTCCTTATTGTTGCTGACCTTGAATTAAACTCTATCTTACTTCTTTGTAGGTGTCTGTCTTCTCATATGTGAATGTCTTCTCGTAGTGACAAATACTCGTAGTATTTAATTTTGTCACTACGAGAAGACATTCAATCGTTATCCGCCATATTGTAATGGAATAAACACGATTAAATAATACATTCATTGGATAGATTATGAGAAAATAATCAGACGAATTATCTAATATTACCTGTTCTATGACGTGCCGAATCAAGATATTATTCGGTCCGCTTAGGCCTGCCTTCGAAGAATGGATGAGTCATACCCACAATGCTGGCCCAATTGCGAGTTGGTGGATTTGCATCAGTCACCGGATTTTTTTATCTGATGCATGCACCCTGCAAGCATCTGAACCTCACGCTGCGCACCTATTTGCAGACACAGATACATAGGAACATAGACGCATACGTAAACTTGTATTACACCAAAGTAGGGGTTTTAACACGTCCAGAAAATCCAAATACTACTTAGATTGAAAAGTGTCTAAAGTGGATAAACATCTGTCCAGAATGACGACAAATATGACACCAAAGGGCATTCGTAATGAATTATTCATCCATCCGGACTCCGGATCCACTTCACGCCATCAAGGTCGACTCTCCCCTAGCTGAGTTATTATTAGGAAGTCGCGCCAAACCTGCCATGAGAGCCATCTGAAATGTACTCGTTTCAAGGGATAAAAATGGCCTTGCAACTGAAGCAGACTTTTTGTAGCTAAGTATCACAGACTTGCTTACGTATTTTTTTCCGTAGTTTACTGACTAAACTTAATATATCCAGACGTTTTGTTCCAAAACTAGGCAAAAACCTCCCTTATTAACCGACTTCCAAAAAGGAGGAGGTTCTATGTTCGTCTGTATGTTTTTTTTTGTATTTTCATCGATAACTGCGCCAATTGTGAACTGAATCGATTTTTTCATTTTATTTAGAAAGGGTATACTCCCGAAGTGGTCCCATTTAAATTTTACAGAAATAGGCTGAGCCGTTTTTGAAAAATCAACAATAATGTAAACAATTCTAGCGAAGTTTTCAAATTTCGTATACGATGGAAGGCGGTTTTGCCATTTTTTGCGAAAAATAATTATTTCTATCTACATTTCACTATTTTACATTCCCGAACTGCCAAAAACTGTAAGTAAATACTTTTATTATCATTTAACCGTCATTTATTTATGAGAAACCTATACATTAGTACTTTACTATAATTTGACCACGGTATTTGTGTTAAAAGTGTAAAATGAGTGTAACATCGGGTTTTGTTTTAATTATGTCCGATTTATAGAACGGTCATTCTCTACTTTGGCACTTTTCGCCTAGTCACCGTACCCTTTATTATTTTTCATTGCTTTGAATTAACAGTCATTCTTATATAATAAATCAAAGAATGTAACTTTTCCTGTATGTATTTTTTACTTTATACTATTTTACATGACTTTCTTAAAATAATGATTACTGCGCGTGTTTCACTAAGTATATGTGCTCTCGCCACGAGGCGCAAATCAAGTGTAGTCAAACCTAAAGGCTATTTTTTTACATCGATTCCGTTTCTTCAGCCGTTTCCTGATTGGCTATTTTAAAACCACCCGAGTGCAGTTTTTATTGGTTAAAATGCCGACCGGTTATTAAATCGGCCAATCATAAACCAGAAAAATATTACCATTACAGGATGTAGAAAATATCATTCGACACATAGGTATTTAAAAACCAGATTAAAATTCGTGGCACTGATTAAAACATCATGACATTGCGATAAGCAAGTTTTTATCTACGTGTCCCGGGCTTGCATAACGTAATAGGTACTGTCAAATTAAAATTTTCAGTCTACATCAAATCAACGACAAATAAAAGAGGGTAATGTAATTAGGAAAAAAATCGCATTAAGGCCGCTGCATACGTGACGGGTTTTTTCACGGACAGGACGGAACGGGACAGAACGGGAAATTTTAGAAATATCGTTTCATACAAAATGTATAATATGGAAGCGCAAATGTCACGGAGACAAGGACGTGACGGGAACGTGGCACTGACGGGGCGGGAAAAATAGTCGGACTCACGCACGGAGGGTTCCGTACAGTATGGGAGCCCCCCTTAAATATTTATTTTATTTTAATTTTATTATTTTTTATTGAAGTGAATATAAAACTAAATATTCTGTGAAAATTTCAAGCATCTACCTGTTACCATTATTAATATAGAGTGAAAAACGTCTAAAAAATCAGGTTTGTTGTATGGGAGCCCCCCTTAAATTTTTTTTTTTTTTTAGTATTTGTTGTTATAGCGGCAACAGAAATACATCATCTTTAAAAATTTCAGCTGCCTGGCTATCATGGTACATGAGATACAGCCTGGTGACAGACAGACAGACAGACGGACAGACGGACATCGAAGTCTTAGTAATAGGGTCCCGTTTTTCCCTTTGGGTACGGAACCCTAAAAATCAAAATCAATCAATCAAAGTTTATTTATTGATACCAGACATATGACAACAACTTAATGAATCCACTGGCTCAGAACTAGTCTTTCAACTGTATTTCTAAAGCCAGTGGCTTCTCCCAATTTTAACATATCAATATAATTATAATCAAAAGGAAAAATAAAAGAAAAATAACAATTTTGAGTTTACAGCACAATAAAGAAAAATAAAAATTAACAATAATAATAGTAATAGTGAGTTTATAATGCACAATTAATTAATTAAGTTGATAATTGAAATTACATTTTTAATCTTGAAACATTAACAGAATATTTAATTAAATATATTAGTAATAGTTAAATTTAAAATATCAGTTAGTTATTTATTACATTGTTTATAATATTTATTACATGTCAAATATACAAAAACATTTTACAATTTACAAACAAAATACCTAGCACTCTTTACGGAGAGCTTCCTAAGTACAGCTATAATAATTTCGACGAAAAATCAGCAATTTCAAAGGCATAGTGCACAAAGTTCCAACAGCTTTGCGACACCAATCGTAATAGATCATCTGACGAAACCGATGGATCATAAACGTCCATCACAATAACTCATGCGCCTCATGACCATAAAGCGATGACAACATCATCTCGTCTAAATGAGGACTTTTATTTGTCACACCCACATACCGCACTTATTGGGATCTACGAGTAAGTAGGTAAGTAAGAAAACTGATAGATATAGTGTTTTTTTTCGGATGTTGGTTTGTTATCAATTTTCTATAGAGTTAACACAATGAGAAACGAGGAATCGTAAACCAACTGGAGCAGATGATTTTGTTTGAATTTTGCATTGACGAGAAAGTTTTTGCTTTATTTATTTTTTAATCTAGTAACTATAGAACAATGAGCAAAATAAGTATACTTGCTAATTATACTACTTACACTAGGCATATATCGGCGATCAATTGAGAAACTTAGTCGATTAAAAAATAAATAAGTAAAAGGAAAATTATTATGTAATTGCTTAAAATGTATCTGTTGCTAATTGCAGAACGGTCCGCATGAGCACTTAATACGATTCCTATAAAGATATGTTAGATAGGTAAGCCATGGTGGCCTAGAGGTAGTAACATTCGCCTTACAATAGTGAGGTCGTGGGTTCAAACCCTAATCCTGTACCAATGAGTTCTTTGGAATTTATGTACGGAATTTCACACCGCTGGCTTTTCGGTGAAGGAAAACATTGTGAGGCAACCTGCATACGTTCGTAGAAGAAATTTGATGGCGGATGTGAATCTACTAACCCGCACTGGGTCAGCGTGGTGAATACGGCCCAATCACCCTTCGTGGTTAGGCCTACGTCCTGCAGTAGGCTATTAAAAAGGCTGGTACTATACAAATAAAAATATGTTGGCATTTCTTATGGATACCAAAATAGAACTATAATAAATGAAAAACACGGGTAAACCCAAAAAAACTTGGCTAGTTGCACAAAATCGAGGAATAAAGTAAGCGTTTGACCATTCTTGATATTTCAAGACAAGAGCTATTCGAGAATTCATGTCAACAACGGGTCGAGTAGTGGATTTGTAAAGAGGAATGTGAAGGAGTTACAATTTGGTCTCTTCACTTATAGTATCGTGTTGACTATTTACCTTACCAAAAAGGACAAAGGACCAATAGAAAATTGTACTTTTTATACCCAGGAAAACTCCGTGGTGATTATGTGAGGGTCCCCAGGATAAAAATGAAGCCAACAAAGATAAACAGGATATATCTAAGTACCTGTTTGGTCTCTTCACTTATAGTATCGTGTTGAAGATTTACCTTAGAATCAAAACGACCCCAAAACGGACAAGGGGCCAATAGAAAATTGTACCGTTTAAACCCAAGAAAACTCTGTAGTAGTTATGTGAGGGTCCCCAGGATAAAAATGAAGCCTACAAAGATATACCTACAGGATACACCTAGCTAGATAACCTACTTTTTTTAAAATTCATTTATAAAAAAAAACATTTTAACAATAAATAACACTATTAAACCTAGATTAAGGTTTGGCATAGTGCCAGGGTCCTCTATTAAAGTTACCTGATTAAATGTCTTATCATTTTTTTAGACGCAAAATAATCGGCCAAGTACGAGTCGGACTCGCGCACGGAGGGTTCCGTACTGTATGGGAGCCCCCCTTAAATATTTATTTTATTTTAATTTTATTATTAATAATGAAGTGAATATAAAACTTAATATTCTGTGAAAATTTCAAGCATCTACCTGTTACCATTATTAATATAGAGCGAAAAACGTCTGAAAAATCAGGTTTGTTGTATGGGAGCCCCCCTTAAACATTTATTTTATTTTCTTTTTAGTATTTGTTGTTATAGCGGCAACAGAAATACATCATCTGTGAAAATTTCAGCTGCCTAGCTATCATGGTTCATGAGATACAGCCCGGTGACAGACGGACAGACGGACAAACGGACAGACGGACATCGAAGTATTAGTAATAGGGTCCCGTTTTTCCCTTTGGGTACGGAACCCTAAAAACATTTTAACAGTAAATAACACTATTAAACCTAGATTAAGGTTTGGCATAGTGCCAGCGTCCTCTATTAAAGTTACCTAATTATTGTCTTATTTGTAAGAACTGGAATTAAACAAAGAGCGTCAGTGTTTCTCTAAATAAATAAGGGAAAATGTAAAACGGAATAGTAAATCTTCAAAAGAACAAACATAAATACAGCGTAGAGTAGAGAATCTTAACAAAGGATTCTCTTGTACCCGTTTTGGGGTCGAAATGAACCAAAGCTAAAAAATAAGACATTTTCTAGAGAAAAACAATTTTGTAACAAGCAATTTGACTAACGAATGACTTAAAGTATCTATTTCAGCAAAATTTGAGTTTTCTTCTATATTAATAATTATAGCCAACGTTGTAACTTAGACAAACAAGCTAAGTAGCGCTAATAGCGTAACTGGGTGATATTTAGCAATCTATGAAATTAAGCAACTTTCGGCATGGGCAGTTTTCAGACGGGTAACCGCGGATGGCATTCACAACTGAGCGCTACCGTCACTCGAACGACACGTCAAATTTTAGGCCCCAGCAACCCTACCTGTTTCGTCATGAGTCATGACAGAAGCCTTTCGGTGGCTTAAATATGCCGGACACAGGACCTTCAGGCGGTTATAAAACTCTGACGCTACATTTTGTACGAATAAACTTACATGCAAGCTAAGTAAATTCAATTTTAATTACAAACTGACTGTTGCGGGACGACGGTAAAAGACCAGACGGAATGACGTTGGTGCCATGGAAGGTGGGACGACCTTTGGTGTGGGACGCGACGTGCGTCGACACACTGGCGTCGTCTCACCTTCCTGACACAGCAGACAGGGCTGGTGCTGCTGCAGCTAAAGCGGAAAACCTCAAACGGCACAAATATGGGTCCTTAGACAGGATGTACCATTTTGTGCCGTTTGGGGTTGAGACTTTAGGTCCGTGGGGGCCGGACGCTCATACTCTGTGCAAAGATCTGGCCAGGCGTTTGGTAGAGGTAACACGTGACCAGAGTGCTGGCATCTATTTCGCCCAAAAGCTGAGTATTGCTATTCAGCGAGGCAATGCTGCCAGCATTCTGGCCACGTTACCCTCTGCGCCGAAGGGCTTTTAGACTAGGTTTTATTTTATTTTGTGTTTTTTTTTAGTTTAAGTTTTAGTATTAGTTTGAAAATGTTATTTAAGTTTTTTATTGTTTTTCTGTGTAAATAAATTTTAGCCATTACAAGTTTAGTTTTCACCTGTCCCGTTGTCTGTGTGTAATCAAATCTTGCAAGATAATTTTTATCCACTTCCCGGTTACCAATTGAGCTGAAATTTTGCATACATGTGTAAATCGCGTGACAATGCAATATTATGATGTCATGGTGCTGATCTGATGATGAAGCTGGAAGATGGCCAAAGGAACTTAGTAATGAAACGACACAACCTCGTCGAGTTTGGGTTCATTTGAATGGTCTTGACGAGTAGTTTGTCTTTCAATTGTAACCAGGGTCTGATGATGGAGCTGGAATGTGGTCAAAGGAACTGTGTAATGAAAGGACGCAACCCTATCGAGTTTCGGCTCCTTTGATTCGTCTTGGCGAATACTTGTTCAGTAAAAGACTGTTTTTTTTAAAATAAAAAACAAAAGGTCAAGCCGAAAGAGCCCAACTCGGGCTGTAAACAGAAGATACTCGTACAAAAAGATCCGTGAACTCGTTGCAAAAAGTCTTATTTACTTTGCGGCGAACAAAGCAGCTCAGATCAGCTCTGCTCAAGACAGTGTTTTGTTCTCAGTTCTCACCTAGAAAATATAAGCATCTCTCTTTCAGTGTCTGCCTCGGTCGTTTGTAGATCGTGCCAGATGCGACCCGCGATTTTGATTGACATGCCACGTTACTTTCTTGAACATAAAACTAGCAGTAAGACAAAAAACCTTGTGAATGATAAAGCAAATATGAGATTTCAGCAGTGGAATTATGGTCTACATCGCTTCGCCCTGCCCTCTCAGCGTTTTGTTGAATCCCATATCTCCATAATCCAGTTTAATTAAAATTAAATTTAGCTCAACATAAAACGCTCACCTACATAAGACGAGTGCGTTTAACCGCAGCACCTGTTGAAACGGCATCATTAAGCCATTAAGCTAAACAGTTCAGCCGTAAGAGCCCAACTCGGGCAGTAAACAAAAGACTCGTAAAGGCAATGACGTAATCCAGGCCAGTATGCCCAGCAGGGCTTTAGGGCCGGAGTCCACTGAAGCGGAGCGGTGCGTAATGACGACGCCTGGGGTTCTATATTTGAATCATTAAAACAACGTATGCGAGCGAACATTAAAAATCTATACAAGTCTAATACTTTGTAAGAACATTTTACAAAGTACCTATTTGAAAACATTAAATAAAGATGAATGATATTGGTAAAGCCGTTCTCAAGTTATAGCGTGACCAGGAAAAATAGGGGTTTATCTTTATATAGATTTAAACACAATATAATTATGTGCTTTACGGTGCAATAGATAGTCGTCGATGATTATACAAAAAATTGGTTGTCTGTAAAGTCGGTTTACGGACAATAATTTAACGTGATAACGTCATATGCGTCACAATCCGAACGTTTAGGCCGATCGTGTCTCTCCAACGCTTTTTCTGCGCTCTCGCTTGCACGCTTGGCTCAGGCGGAACGTGACAATGAGTCATACTTTTTCGTGCATGCAGCAGGCGTTCAACGACTTATAAACCGATACGAGTATCAAGTCAAAAAAATGTCTCGCTTACTGATGACTGTTGACTTGATTGGAATCTGTTAAGTGCTGCCTTAATAAATCCACTTTCATCACAGAGTTGTTTAAATGGAAGAAGCCCTACACTCCGCCCCGCTTTGACAGAGTTTGTGCCTTTGGGCTTTATGGCGCTGAAACGGGTCACTGTGTTTCCGCGATCGGCCCAAATGGAAGATTGGGCGGAAAATCACAAATCTTAATAAGTGAAGTGAAAGAGAAACTTCGAAATACGATCTGTTATTTTTCATCGTAATAAAATACATTCGTTATTGAAATAGGCATAACATGTCGAAAAAATTCGTTTGGAAATTGTGTGGAAATTGAAATTGGCTAAAAGAAAATAATCGGCCAAGTACGAGTCGGACTCGCGCACGGAGGGTTCCGTACTGTATGGGAGCCCCCCTTAAATACAATGTTAAGATAAGTCAGTGCATGGTTTTCCAGGATGGAACTAGGAAAGTGACAGAAGTCCCACCTATAAAGCTCAGTGGTACTCCGCTGGAACAAGTTCAGCAATTCAAGTATCTGGACATCTATTGACACCCTCCCTGGAGGACGACACTGTCATCGAGCGGGAACGGAGGGCGCTGGCAGTCAGAGCCAACATGGTGATCCGCAGGTTCGCACGATGCTCCACTAACGTTAAAATTACTCTTTTTAGAGCCTACTGTACTACGTTTTACACGTGCAGCGTGTGGGCTAACTACACACAAAGGGCATACAGTGCCCTCCGTGTCCAGTTTAATAATGCGTTTCGGATGCTGGTAGGACTCCCTCGATATTGTAGTGCATCTGCAATGTTTGCGGAGGCGCGCGTCGACTGTTTTACGCCATAATTCGCAAGAGATGTGCTTCGCTGGTGCGGCGGGCGCGGGGGAGTCCTAACAGCATGCTGCTCGCACTCGCTGATAGATTGGATTGTCCCTACATTGCTCACGGTTGCAGAATGCACACTCCTTGTAGAGCTCGTGAGAGGATATTTTAGTTTGATAATTTATTCGATTAACCTCATGACACTTTAATTTTATAATTTAATTGTAATGTGCAATGTAATGTATAATTTAATTGTAATAATCTTATTTTAATTTTATCGTAATGCAAAGTGACTACCTGCCAATAATGTGTGATTTTTGTGTATGAGTCTTAGTTACTTGAAATAAAAGTTTTATTATTATTTTATTATTAAATATTTATTTTATTTCAATTTCATTATTTATTATTGAAGTGAATATAAAACTAAATATTCTATGAAAATTTTAATCTACCTGTAACCATTATTAATATAGAGCAAAAACGTCTAAAAAATCAGGTTTGTTGTATGGGAGCCACCCTTAAATATTTATTTTATTTTCTTTTTAGTATTTGTTGTTATAGCAGCAACCGAAATACATCATCTGTGAAACATTTCAGCTGCCTAGCTATCATGGATCATGAGATATATTTAGTACAAAAATAAAAAACCTTTTGGATACATTTATACCCTATAAAAAACGTGTAATAAAACCTGTAAATAAAAATTCTTGGCTAACAAAAGGATTACGAAAATCATGTCAACATAAAAGAGCACTAAAAATACTAATTCAAGAAACAAATACTAAAATATTAAAAACTACCATAAAAACTACCAAAAACTTTTAAAAAAGTGCGTTAAAGCTTCCAAAAAAATAAATAATGTAAAAAGAATGAAAAATGCAAACAACAAAGTGAGGACCATGTGGAATATAATTAAAGAAATAACTAATAAACATCCACGCAGACATAAACGGAATATAAAACTTAAAATAAATAATACCATAATAGAAGAGCCTTACACTGTGGCAAACACATTTAACAACTATTTTTCAACGATTGGCGAAAATTCTTCTCGTAGAAATGTTAACAAACACCATAAGCAAACATATACGAACAACAATAGCGAAAATTTTGCGCAAACTCATGAAAACGTAACGAATTCAATGTATTTACCTCCAGTAACAGAAAACGAAGTATACAAAATAATCAAAAAGCTGCCCAGCAAATTTAGCTGTGGAGTAGATGACCTACCATCAGCCTTAATAAAAACATGTGCTGAAGAACTAAAATTCCCCCTAACACAGCTCATAAATCAATCTATCGAAGAAGAATGTTTCCCTGATAAACTTAAAATAGCAAAAATACGACCACTTTATAAAAAAACCGGAAAAGTCACCGACGTAAGTAATTACAGACCCATCGCGCTACTTCCAGCTATGTCAAAAATTTTTGAACGAATAATATCTGATCGCATTTACTCATTTCTAGAAAAATACAAACTGCTCGATGATAATCAATATGGCTTCAGAAAACACTCCTCCACGTCTCTTGCAATATTCAAATATTATCAACATATTCTAAACCACATTAAAGATAAACACTATTCGATTAGCATTCTTCTAGATATGACGAAGGCGTACGATAAAGTATCACACGACATATAACTAAAAGATATACACGAAATAGGTATAAGAGGAAAACCCCTAAACTGGATACGCTCTTTTCTAACAAATAGAAAACAGTTTGTACAAATTGACCACTATGATCCTAACCAAATTATAAAACAAGACATAACGTCAGAAATAAGAACACTATACAGCTCAATACCGCAAGGTAGTGTGTTAGCAGGTATATTATTTTTAATATACATTAACAAGCTTCCAAAGATCATAACTACCCCACGCATCTTGTTTGCAGACGACGTCTCTCTTTTATTCAAATGTTCATCAGATATCAACTCACAAAGTCAGAAAAAAGACACATTCAAGTTGGCCAAATCGTGGATTGAAGCACATAACCTAGAAATCAACTGTAATAAAACCAAAATAATTCAATTTCATCCATATCAAAAGAAAACACTTAACCTTTCCGAACTGTCAAAAAGCCTCAATATTAAGGAAATAAACAAATGTACACTTTTAGGAGTCGATTTTGATAACAATCTTAATTGGAAAGGCCATATTGACAAACTGAAATCAAAAATGTCACAATTTATCTATGCACTATCAATCCTTAAAGCAAATACCAATATCGAAACCGCTAAAACTGCGTACTACGCATATGCTTTTGCCTGGCTTAGGTACGCAATAATTATATGGGGTAACAGCACCGATGTGAATGACCTATTTATTAAACAAAAGAAATGTCTTAGAATCATAATGAATATCCAGAGACGCGATAGCTGCAAACCTCACTTTCAACAGCAAAAAATATTAACTTTACCCTGCATATATATACTGGAAGCCGCGTTGTTCGTCAAAAAACACCCCAATTTATTTACATTCACATCCAACCCCCGTCGAAAGAATCAGCTAGTGGCCCCTGAACCTTTGATGGAAATCGTTAAAAAGGGACCAGAATACACTATAATAAAAGTTTTTAATAAACTTCCGCAATCAATAAGAGATGAACCAAATATAACTGCCTTTAAAACAAAACTAACAAATCTTCTTACAATAAAATCTTATTACAGCATACAGGAGTACCTTGATGAAAAAGCGCGTTAATATCACGATATTACATTTATATAATAATACATATTATTTTAGATAACTAAACTTAGACATATCAAAGTATATATAACTTACTATAATTTACATTTAAATTTAGCTTATAAGGATTACTTTGTTTTTTGCAACACCCTATTAAACAGGGTCCTCAAGTAGACTTAAGTATAGTAAGCATATATGATAAGTTGTGTATGTTAATACTCTAAGTTACTTGTTTGGTGCAAATAAAATTTTCTGATTCTGATTCTGATTCTGATACAGCCCGGTGACAGACAGACGGACATCGAAGTCTTAGTAATAGGGTTCCGTTTTTCTCTTTGGGTACGGAACCCTAAAAATGACTTTTTGATACTTCAACTAGCTGACCTGGCAACGCTGTTTTACCATATGACTTTTTTTTAGAAAACGCTACCCTTCTAGATGTTAAAAAAATAGCCTACGCCTACGACTTTTTTTGACACCTACCAATTTTAAACAAAAAATCATAAAAATCGGTCATTTCACGCCTACAAGTTTACGCTTAGCTAAAACTTATTTTCATGATGTACCTAGGTTAAGCTAATTTATATGTAAAATAATTCCATAAAAATAATAATATAAGGTAAAACGCGATTGATTGTAATCGAAAAGAATTTCAATAATGTACCAAAAGGATGTATGGACTTAGGGACGTTACCTCAAATTTTCTTCTTTTCAAATTACTCGAAAATGCAGTACTTAAGTGCACTTTAGATTTACATCCCCTTTTGTTTCAACACAGCTACATTATTATCATAAACTTAGTATCCAGATAAAACATTGCTTTTGAGCAGGTAATTCAGCCAAACATTTATAATTATATTTCACAAAAAATGGCCAAAACGCCTTTCATCGTGTACAAAGTTCGAATTTTCGCTCGAACTGTTTACATTATTGTTGATTTTTCAAAAACGGCTCAGCCGATTTCGGTGAAATTTAAATGGGACCACCTCGGGAATATACCCTTTCGAACTAAAAATAATTTTTCGATTCGGTCCACAATTGGCGAAATCATCGATGAACATTATACAAAAAAAAACATACAGACAAACATAATTATAACCTCCTCCTCTTTGGAAGTCGGTTAAGAAAAAGCCTACGAGTTATTTTGAAACCTACCAATTGCAAACAAAAAATCATAAAAATTGGTCCTTTCACGCTTAGAAGTTTACGCTTAATAGCTGTAACCTATTGTCATAATGTACCTATGCTAAAGCTAATTTTTGGAAGTCGATTAAAAATTTAAGGTCTTTGCGCCAACCCCTAAGCTTGTAGAAAACCGGACCTTGCTTCACGGATCAACTCATAAGTTTCTTCCCGTGCATTCATACTCCAAGCTGAATTCAGAGCAAACTCAATTCCATCCGCCCTAGAAAAATGTAATTAGGTACGCTGTAAAATTTTACGACACACTTCAAAAAACAAGTTTTGTTGCAAGAGCAATTGCCTTCCCATTTCCAGGTCCTTGCGAAGCTATTGACCTAAAGCTTCTTAACCTACTCCTTTTAAAACCATAGGTGGTGAAACAGTTTACAGTGCCACCAACTTAGCTGTTCAGTTGACGGCATCGCTAGTGGCGCAAATTCAAAAGACGAATTCAAAACGGTGGCTGACGCAAATGTAGTTCTAATTTTGCTCACCTGAGCAGCTATGTTGGTGGTTTATATTGTTATGACCACAGAGGCACAGATTAATTTAACAGTTGCTTTTAGAATTTTTTTCCCACAGAATACCTAACAGCTGTAATTTTGCAGTAGATATTGTAAGAGTTAGTATTGTTGACGCCAGAGGTTACGTAAAAGTTATTATGGAAGGTAGTTTTGTTCATACCGCGTGCGGTTTACGATGTTATTCCCCCGAAATGTTCTAAATAAATGCAGTATTTCCTAAACTATGGATCGAAGAATATTTGACGAGAAAAAATATAGCGATACGTTGTTCGACTACCAAAAATCATTTAAACGACCGCGACATGATAGGAATTAAATATGAAACCATTATTATAAATGTTCGTGGAATTTTGCCGATTAAAATTTTTTAAACTTCGTAAGTGACTAAAAATAATACACTTAGTATTGTACCTACTTACTACCGCTATGACGTGAGTTGATATATTTTTTGATAGAAACAAAACAGCCGATTGCAAACTATAAGTAAAGGTCAGAGCTGATCAAATATGACCATGTTTTAAAATGAAACCATGGGTGTAAAATCAACTATTATCATTTCTCCTTTACTAATATTATAAATCCGAAAGTATGTTTTTTGGTTTATTGGTTTGTTCCCCTTTACGAAGCAACGGATTGACTTGATTTTAGCATGGCCATAGGTACTTAGCTTGCAAGACGGAAAGTGACATAGGCTACTCATATCCTAGAATTCCTAGATAAATATAATATTCCCATGGAATAGCATAAAAATTAAAGTACTACGGAGGCAAAGCCGCGGGCAAAAGCTAGTGTATTAATATTCCACAAATACTCTGTTACATAATAATAAAATTAAAACACCATCCGCACGCTGCGAAACTTTTTATGGGAAGTCATTTGCTTTCCAGGCAGTTCAACTTTGGAATGCTTTGCCTGTGCCGATCAGACTTTCTCCATCACTTGCCGTGTTCAAAGAACAGGTTAAAAATCATTACTTGCAATTGTCCGCTCGTTGATAAACGATAGTGCTGTTGTCTTTTTTTTTTTTATGTAAGTAGTTCTATATATATATTTTTTTGTTATTATGAGTATGTTTTGATAAGTATGGTAGGTTAATTTTATGTACTTTATGTTTATGTAAGTATTTATTAGTATGTAAATGTCTGTTTTATAAGTACGAACTATTTTTGTTAACGCACACCCTCGTCTTTACTTGTTCTATATTCCTATTCCATCCAAAGGTTGCCTGGCAGAGATCGCTTTTAGCGATAAGGCCGCCTCTTGTTACACGCTATACTTATAATGTTTTTGTTATCTGTGTTACTTGTGCTCTTTGTGTTAACAATAAAGAATATCTATCTATCTATCTATCTACCTGTTGCAAATATCAATTTCGAGCAAAAAAATCACGTTTGTATGTATATATCCTTAAATATTTATTTTAATCAGTTTTTAGTATTTATTTGTTGTTATAGCGGCTATAGAATAATATAATCTGTAAAAATTTCAACTGTCTAGCTGTAACGGTTCATGGGATACAGCCTGGAGACAGACAGACGGACAGACGGACGGACAGCGGAGTCTTAGTAATAGGGTCTCGTTTTTACCCTTTGGGTACGGATCCCTAAAAACGGCTGATAATAGCAAAAGTAAGTCATTAAAATAAATAATACTTAGCCAGAAACTAACCTAACTTTGAGAGCCACTGTTCTAGAATTACGATTTCTGAGATTGTGTCGAGTTGCTATGCACTTTGAGAATATAGCACAAGTCTGTATTCGATTTCTGGGCTATTAAATTCTATTGTTGAAACTTGCGCGTATTGGTTCATAAATTCATTTTATGGGGCGGCAAATTTATGAAGAGGATGAAATATGTGAGATAATTTGTCGGTGTGCGTGACACTGCATAAAATTAGACCTAGTCCTATGCAAGAACAGTTTGTTGGTGATTAAATGTTTCACAAAATGAAAAAGATAGGTGATTTACCGGGGTAGTTTAAGAATCTATCTATCAGCCTTAGGACGTCCACTGCTGGACATAGGCCTCCCCCATGGATTTCCAATAAGGCCGGTCGGAAGCGGCCTGCATCCACCGCGTTCCTGCGATCTTCATTATATGGTCAGTCCACCTAGTCGGTGGACGTCCTACGCTGCGCTTGCTGGTCCGTGGTCTTCATTCGAGAACTTTAATGCCCCATCGGCCATCCGTTCCGTTCCGTTGGAACTGTGTGCCCTGCCCATTGCCACTTTAATTTGCCAATCCGCCGGGCTATGTCGGTAACTTTGGTTCGTCAGCGGATTTCCTCATTTCTGATTCGATCCCGTAGAGTTAGTTTAAGAATAAAATAAGACAATTATTTTTTGTAAGTTTTTTTCTGTATCATAGATTCAATTTTGATATGAAAGTTATCAGGATCAAACCTTATCAACATAATCAGTTCTACTACTCAAAAAACAAAACAGGGTGTAAAATATTTCTAAATGACGAACATATAATATTTTAGAATGCTGTAGTAGTCGTCAATTTTACAAATGCTCATACTTAGGACTTTAGGACAGATTTCGTGAAATAAAAATCAGCTATTCCATAGTTTTTGTCGAGTCAAGAAACTTACTATTGAGCCAATGAAGTTTTTTTTGATAAATGTAGGTACAATGATATTACACCAGAATATGTCCGTCATCTAAAAACACCGTATAGTTTTACAACTCCTGTTACAAATCTTTTCATAATATTTTTCGCAAAAAATCGCAATACCAACTTCCGCCGTGTACAGAATTCGAACAGTTTGCACGAAACGGTGTGACATCTATGTACATTATTGTTGATTTAAATGGGAAATTAATTTTAAAATTTAAATGGGACCACCTCGGGAGTAGGTATATTCTTTCGAACTATTTTTTTTAAATATGTTTACAATTGGCGAAAATATCGATGAACATACATAAAAAAATACATGCAGACGAACATAGTACCTCCTCCTTTTTGGTAGTCGGTAACAACAAAACCTTACTACAAGCAAAACTATTATTAAATCCGTCCCAACCACTACTGCTATAAAAATGGCCAGCATAAATCTCTGTCGGAGGTGGTAGAGCACATTTTTAATTAAAATTCCCGGCGCGTTGAATGGCGACATTTTTAAATTAATTCATTTCGTGTTATCGCTGGCAACACTCCTCCTTAGAGTGTTTATTTACAAAGTTGTATCAACGGGAGAAGCAATCAAACTTGCTCGTCGAGAAAGGGGTTGCTCAAATTCTTAAGCGATGAAGGTGGTATGAATTTTGTCATCATTGTGACCAATATTTGAAATTGTGTGACCTAAATTCGATTTAGAATCTAAGCATGTGTGATAATATCGTGGTTGTTAGTCTTGCTAAGCCTCGAGAACGGCTGGACGTTACAAGAAAAATAATAAAAACATCAATTTAATTTTTGATCGACGAAACGGAGGAGGTACTCAATTCGACGCGTATATTTTTTATGTAGGTATAACTTTTTAAACGCATAACTTTTTACATAGTAGTTAGATTTCGATAATTCTTTTTTAATTTAAAATAATGTACTTTGGAGTTGGTCTCAATTAAATTTTATCGAAATCGGCTGAGCCATTTTTGTTAAATCAACCACATTGTGAAACATTCTACCAAACCATCTGTGCAAAATATTCACGAATTCTGTACACAGTTGAATGAAGTTGCAAAAAGTGGCATGACCATGCCACTTTTTGCAAAGAAAGTAATTATCCCATAAAAATGTTCTTAGTAAGTACTTGTCAAAGTTGCCGTATTTGATCGTTGGAGGCGCTAAATTCCATCAATGTAAGAATCTAAATACTTTATTTTTTTTAAAGAAAGTAGTTGCATTTTAGAAAGTAGTCGCATTTTAAGAAAGTAGTTGCAGTTTAAGAAAGTAGTTGCATTTTTTGCGCTTACCTCCCGGGCTATAGTGCGTGATAAATATATTAGATTAGTCCCATCTCCAACCGCTCACGAGCCCAGAGTCCTCTCTCTTTTAGGTACTTAGAGGAATCCGATTCTGTCGTGTTACGCCTCGGTATTATGGCCAGAGTCTGGTATACTTTTACCTAGGATTAGACACACTCAAACTAGTAGTAGTAAGTACGTAGTAGAACAACAATAATCGGCCAAGTGCGAGTCGGACTCGCTCACGAAGGGTTCCGTACCGTATGGAAGCCCCATTCCTCATGCCGCTATAAACAGCGAGCAAAAAACTCCTAAAACGACGTTTGTTGTATGAGAGCCCCCTAAATATTTATTTTATTCTGTTTTTAGTATTTGTTGTTATAGCGGCAACAGAAATACATCATCTGTGAAAATTTCAGCTGCCTAGCTATTACGGTTCATGAGATACGAGTACAGCCCGGTGACAGACAGACAGACGGACAGACAGACATCAAAGTTTTAGTAATAGGCTATTACTAACCGGAACCCTAAAAAGCTCTAGTCTACAAAATAACACAAAAATAAGATAAAAAGGTTTACAATGTTTTTTAGACGCATGAATGTTCAAACTAAATATCTAGATTCTAGATAGATAGTTCGAACATTGTTTTTCAAACTGGGGGGCGCAGCAAGAAGTAAAGGGGGGCGCGGACGCTAAGCGATTAAATGGTACGTCACATAAGTGACGGCGTGATATAGGGGGCGTGACAAAAAATACTTTGTGAACTTATGATCTAGAAACTTTAGTGGTCTGTACATGGTCCTATTGCTTTTTATGTACTTAGTTGCTTTAATTAAATACCTTTAAATTAAATTAATGCTTGTAAATACCTAAATTAAATAATTATCTTTATTTTAATTTACTGTAGTAGTTAATGTACTCACTTGCTAAAATAATTTTCATAGCTATCTACAACAAAGTCTCAGGGTCGAAATTACAGATAAATTGTTTACCTAGAAGATACGAGTAGATACAATTTACAACAATAGCGTCAATGAATTCATTTATAATACAGTTTATAGGTCGTGGTCTGATTGAATTTTCGCATGACGAGGACCCTTCCATGCACTAAGATGTGTAATAGCAATAAAGCAGCAACATACAAATACAAAATCAGCTAACACCCAGAGCCAGAACAGGTATTTATATTCATCGGAAAAATGATTGTATTAAAGCTCTGGTTTCTAATTTTCAATCTTTTCAGAAGCTCTTTACAATGCCTCAAGATGAAAAAAAAACAGATAAATCGCTTACCTACAAGATACAATTTACAACAAAAGCGTCAAGGAATCCATTTATAATCCAGTTTATAGGTCGCGGTCTGATTGGATTTTCGCCTGACGAAGGCCCATCCATGCACTAAGGTGGGTAATAGCCAATAAAGCTGCTGTCTGAAACTCCTGGCTGTACCTCTGACTACCAATCCATTTATTGAAAGTATGGGGCGGAAGAATTTGTTCGGGACTCGTTCATGCCGGTGGGTTTACGTGCTTGTCTTAGAGTAATAAATCTGCCATATAAATAATAGAATTTTTAATTTTTTTAATCGAGCAAAATTGCCTTCATTAATTACAACAAAATACAATACTACTTTTTAAGCTAAAAGTACCTACACTACTACTACATAAAAAGCATTGGATCATCCACAGACCCTTGAAGGTCTGAACTTGTTTTTAGAAAATTCTTGAAATGTATCAAGATTGAAATCGCTACACGTAATAAGCATAACTAAGTGATATTCATCTATCTAGATAGAAAACCTAGCTCTCGAACTCCACGACTTAATTCCTTCATCTCTTTTTCACAACAAAACAAGCCGGAATTCGCATAAATACCATTCCTACATACTCTACAACTACATAGTCGACGTACCACCTGCTCGATTTCCTTCTTCCTACATAATGCGGACCGCCAGGGATTGGAATGCCCTGCCTCCGTCATTGTTTCCTGACAATTACAATTAGTATATCTTCAGGTCCAGAGTGAATAGTTATCTTCTAGTTCTACATACTCCATCTTCGGCTACAACTTCGCTATCCATCAGGCGACTTGGTGCCCAAATGTAGCCCTATTCTGCATAAAAAGAAAACTAGTATCTAAAGCTTATTTTTTAAGTGTATAATTACGATATCTCTATGCAAATTCCTCTTGAAACTTTTTAGCCTTCACCATTAAATATCAAATCACAAGCAAAACAACAAACTTGCATATCTTTTTTAGCAGTAGGCGCGCAATTTATTCGCGATGGCCTAATTTGGGCGGCAGAGCCATTAGGTGTAATGGTGGCTTTCGCACGAAAGAAGCGGCGATTCTGAAGGCTTGACCTGCCACAAATCATTCCGTAATAGGACGAGAAGTAGATAACTGTGGTGGGACACAAAACGCTTTGAGCGCAGATCTACATGGGCTTCAGCTTTGTTCTAGGTAGATACGATGGATTCACGAGAATTTTGGCTTTATCTGATGCATTTATGATTCAAAAACAGCAATAAATCAATGTCACCACATAACTGCAAGAACATCTTAGTTTCGTAGTAAAGACACAAAATACTAGTAGACCATCAATATGAAAAAATGCCAAGTCGATGGAGTAGACAGACTGATGACCTCATTAAGACCGCAGGATTGCGTTAGATGCCCAACTCCCCACTGTTTTCAACCTGCCTTGTTGCAGATGGTGAGCCTATGTTCAGCAGTCCAGCAAAAGGTAACTGAAACGACGATGGCTACTATTCTGAATCACGATACGCTACATTGTTTTAAACGTTTAGAATCAAAGACCTTCAAGCGACTTAAAAACTTCGACACTAGTTGGTGTAAAATGTATCTTTATCAATTTCTTTACCTTTATGATTAAGTTTTATATTAGGTATACTGATGAATTAATAATTATCAACACATATTTTGTCATATTATAATCCATCAAGGACCTCCCGCTATTTTAATACCATTTCAAGTATTAAATAAAACTATTCTTTAGTCATCCAGCTTGTATGAACTCACTACTCATCCATTTTTTGCTAAATTGCCATATTATGAAATCTCATTATTTATTTGTACAGAGAAACATTATACATACAAAAAAAAGCGAAAACAAATAAATATTAGGGGACATCTTACACAAAGTCTCTGACCCCAAATAACCTATCTAAAGTAAAATAACTAATCTAAACTGGAATAAACCTAATCTAAACTATCCTTTCTAAAGTAAACTAAATAAAAATTAGACACTGTTTAAACCTACAAAAGGTCAGTCTCTAATCTCAGGCAACGTGCCTAAAATGCTGGCCGCATTGCCTCGCTGAATTGCGACTTTCTGCCCAACATGGCCAGCATTTTTGTCACGTGTGGTCTCTTTTAATTGCCATTAATAAAAAAACACTAATTTATTGGGTCTTGTGTTGTTGTAACTTGTTCAAAGCACTGAACTCAGATTTAGCCAGCTCTACCAAACTCTCATTTTGACGTTTAAGCCCGTGAAGCAAAATAATGAATCCTTCACGAGACAAAAGGAAGCCACCTCTCGAGTTCTCTCGATTTAATCAGGGCACACAATAAAAGAGCTATGACCGCGGCTTTGTCGCAAGTTCATTAGAGCTTAACTTTTCTCTGTTCACATTGTTAATCTGTGTACTTTGCTCTCCTGTCTTCTACGTGAGAGGGGTAAGTATTAGCATTTTTTTTTATCTATAAGTATGCAGATGCAAAATTGCTAATACTTTTAACAAACTTCAAAAAAAAAAGGTTCTCTATTCGAATGTGTGTGTTTTTTTTTGTATAAAGGTATGTTTTCCATTCAGCGTGGCAATGCTGCCAACATGCTGGGCACGCTGCCTACTAGCAGTGGGCTTGAGCATTTGGATTATCTTTAGACCTTCAAGGGTCTCTAGATGATCCAATTGCTTGTTATGTAGTAGTAGTTTATAAAGTTTTAGATAATATAAGTCTTGTATTTAATGGTAGTTAATAAAGGCACTTGCCCTGTTAAAAAATGTTACGCGATTACTCCGCCAAATATGAATCGATTTAATTTTTTTTATTTGGTAATTCATACTTTAGTGGTAGCCCTATATAAAATTAATCAAAATCAGCTCTGTCATTATCAAAAATTCAATAATAATGTGAAAAATATTACCTTGATGATACATTGGTCCCTGCGAACAGTGCGAACTATTCGAATTTTGTACACGGTTGAAGTCGGATAAGCTGTTTTTGGCAAAAAATAAATTTATATCTACGAATATGCAGATGCTAATATATTTATACTCATACTCATACTTTTTTATTAATAACAATTAATAATAATTTATGATGTACTTTCTATGTAGTTTGGTCCGATTTTTAAACTTACATCGTTCTCAATGCTTAATTGCTTAAAAATGCTTATTGTCAAAATCCACAAACTCAAACACTTTACGTACCTTGCACTCTTTTTCGAAAACTTTCTTTCGAAAATTTTCAGGTATTGCAAAATTGAACTACGAGTAGAGACGAGTTGAGACTAAGCTGAGCAGCTTTAAAAAGCTTCTAAAGTAAGCCAGTATAACTACTATCTTAACTTCCTCCCACAGGCTTTATTTCTCTTTCTTTTTGCCTTAGGTCGTGATACAAAGAAACAGAAATGTAATTTGCTTCTGGAGATAAGTCTTCAGGCTTACAAGAATGAGTAGACTAAAATCATAAATTAAGTTGTACCTGCCTACTTTGAAAAAACTTATTAAGTACACCCATGGTTGTTAACAAACAGATACCAACCACGATAAAAGTATGTAATAGACAGATCGTTGACAACTGGTATCAGACAAACGAGTTTTAGGTATTAGTTAAGGGGGAAGGTTCTGAAATATATAAGACATACACCACTTTTTTGCGGTTTTCTTGTATTCAAATAAAATGACCAGTGATTAGCGGCAGTGATGACTTATGGCTCTGAAACGTAGTCTCTTGCTACAGGCCTTATAACAAGCTCCAAGTGGCCCGAAGAGCTATGGAGAAAGCTATGCCCGAAGTCTCTCTGCGAGATCGAATCAGGAATAAAGAGATCCATAGAAGCTTGGTGCTTCTTGCGTCAAGGTATCGTCATATCCCAGCGGATTGGCAAGTTGAAATGGCAGCGGGCAAGGCACATACCAAGCGGGATGGACTGATGACCGATGTAGTCGAAAAGTTCTCGAGTGGAGACTACGTACCGGCAAACGCAGCGTAGGACCTCCACCCACGGATGAACGGATGACCTCATTCAGATCGCAAGATCGCGCTAGATGCATGCCGCTACCAACCGGTCTTATTGAAATATCTATTCTGTAAGGGAGGCCTATGTCCAGTGGGAGTCCTATGGCTGATGGATGAGATAGATGGATGGTTCACAGATAAAACAATAGTCTAACCATGCGGTAACTCAAGATTGATCACCCACAATTCTCGCCCGAGAATTTTCAATCAAAGCTCAAAAGCTGGAAACAGTAAACAATGTAGCAGGGGCGTAGCAACCGCCGTATCAATGATACGGGGCCCCAGGCTCCAGGGGGGCCCCGTGTGTCTTAGGAAAAAACTGTTATACTTGCCTATATCGTTTTCTCTTGAGAAATGGCAAAAGTAAAAAAGCAATCGCTTCTTTTAAGCGTGCGCCCCACAAGTTGTGTAGGGGGAGTAGTAGTTTTGGCCGATAAAAAGGTTCACGGTTGCAAGCTATCCAAGGCATAATGTCCTGTGTGATCCAAGGGTCCATATGTATATTTTGCTGCCAGTCGAGCCGTGCTGTCCACATAGAGCTAGTCACCGGGCTAGATACATAGCAAAACTGAAATCGTCTTCAGCTACAGATGATTTAATTAATCAATTTGCCAAAAAAAGGCAAACAAGTGTATATTTCATTTGATTTGTTTCTTTTTGACCAACGAAATAAAGGAGGCCATGGAGGTGGACTCGTCAATTCGACGAGTTTTTTTTTTTATTATGTATGCATAACTTTTTATAATCCGATTTCAATAATTCTTTTCTTATTGGAATGAGTAAACTTCGAAATTGGTCCAATTTAAATTTTATCGAAATCGGCTTAGCTATTTTGTTAAATCAACAATAATTTGAAAAATGCTACATCCATTCGTGCAAAATATTTGCGAATTCTGTACACGGTTGAAGACGGTCATGCCTTTTTGCAAAAAATAATTATTGTTTTTTTTTTCTTTTCTGAGAATTTCATTTGGGCCCCCCAACAAATTTCGATACAGTAGGGCCCCTACAAGGCACGCTACGCCTCTGCAATGTAGTCTCATTTTCAAGTGCGGTGTACGTGGGTCCGATAGATATCCGAGGTCGGTGTTGGACCCTCGCCTCGATTGATTTGGATCCCAATTTTGTTTTACACCATGAGGTCACAGAAAATCACAAACATTTGATATTGATTTCGTCTGTTGTGTGACTTCAAAGTTTATTTATTTCTAGATGTGTCCAACTGTCCGTAGCTTTGCACGCTTGACCTGATTTATTCAAAGGAATATGGATACAATAACGTAGGTATAATCCTACCGCTTAACTTAGTCATCGCCTGCGCGGTACAGGGGCGCCGGGGGAGACGACAAAGGAGACTGAGACAGGTGCGGGCGGTGGGTCGTAGGATTATAGGTACTTATACCTACTACAGTGGAGTCATTTTAATAGGCCACATTTGACAGTTCATGTATGCAAAGAAAAAGATACCTTACACTGAAGGAATAAAACTCCAAGCCGTCTTCGAGAACAATTATCGGTCGTCGTCAATATTGTTTTCATGAGTTTTATTCCTTTAGTGTAAGCCTGTAAGGTATATTTTTCTTTGCATACATGAAATGTCAAAAGTGACCTATTATCTTGTCCCTACTTTTAGGACGACGACATAGAGGCAGATCATCAGCGCGATGGTCAGATGTTTTTTTTTTACCTGTCCCGGCGCCAAAGAATATTTAATAATACTACGTACCGGCGCGTAGGCCGGGCCCGCGATCTATCCCTACATATACCTATTTTAGTTCAGAGGGTTTTGTTTTTAAATATTAATTTTAATTCAGATCATGTTATCTAACATATTATCGGGAAGCCATGTATGGGGCTTGGACAACACCGGAAAGAATGATGAGACAGAGAGGAGGCCTATACCCAGCAGTGGGTGGATACAAGCTGATTAGATTGAAATAGAGCTAAATGAAACTAGAAGATATATGTCTGCTTAACAACAGGCAGTATGTGGTCAAACGCAAACCTATTAAGAATAAAAAAAAAAAAAAAAAGACATATGGATAGATAAATTAATGTTGTCTGTAAGATACACTTTAGATCACAAATATGGTAAGAAGAGTACCATTTGATTTCTTAATCTAGTATTGTGATTTCTATATCTCAATGTGTGTGAGTTTCCTTAAATAAATGTCAAAATTTAAAGTAGCCAGTAAATTAGTATAGTAGTAAATTAATTTTACACAAAAATGGCAAAACCGCCTTCCATCGTGTAAGTACAAAATTCGAATATTTCGCTCGAATTGTTTACATTATTAGTTTTTTCCAAAACGGCTCGGCCGATTTCAGTAGAATTTTAATGGGATCATCTCGGGAGTATACCCTTTCGAACTAAAAAGTAATTTTTCGATTCGGTTCACAATTGGCCGAAAGATCCGGGAGACAGACTGGAATAATTCGGAACTTCGATGAACATACACAAAAAAAATACAAACAGACGAACATAGAACCTCCTCCATTTTGGAAGTTGGTTAAAAATTCAGGCGATAGTAGGACCAAATTAGTAGTACCTACTTAGACGTAACATTTTTGCGTCTAGGTAATATTTCTGTATTTTTTGTTGTTCGTTAATTTATTGGGCTGGATTGCCACTATATATACAGGGTTATTTCTAATCGATTAGCATCCTTTCAGGGGCACATTCTGTACATCAAAACTAACAACTTTTGTTCTGCGACTTTTGTCTAAACTCAAAAATAATAATTGTTGTTCCATAGAAAAATATCGTTTATCCGCGACAAAATGTATGGAACAGCTGATTTTTTTTGAGTTCTGACAAAAGTCGCAGTACAAAAGTTGTTAGTTTTGATGTACAGAAAAAGCCCCTAAAAGGATGCTAATTGACTAGAAATAACCCTGTATACTTGGAATATGCCTAATTTATAAAATTAATATATTAAATAATAAAATATTTTTCTCAATTCACCACCAAATCATCATTATTTTGCTAATAATTTTCAACCTGTAAAATAAACAAAAATTTTTAGACATTTTTTGCTCGATATTAGTAACGGTGACAGGAAAATGCATGAAATTTTAATATTCGCAGAATATTTAGTTAAATATGCTCTTGAAAAATAAATAACTAAATTAAAATAAATATTTAATGGGTGCTCCCATACAAGTAGCGTGATTTTTTTTTGCTCGATATTAATAATGGCAACAGGAAGATGATTGAAATATTAACTGGTGTATTTCTTTTAAATAATTAACAAATTAAAATAAAATGTACTAAGGGGGGCTTCCATACGGTGCGGAACACTTCGTGCGCGAGTCCAACTCGCACTTGGCCAATTTTTTTTATTTGTCCAACTATTTGTACAAAACATTGTTTCCACAAAACTTTTGCCCGTAAATGTATACGAAACGATACAATAATCCACGTCCTCATTTACATGCGAAAACTTTACTAGTAACGGCAAAGTTTCCAAAATCGCACCGCAACCCCTAAATATTCCCAAAGCGTTACATTACCCCATTTAACTCCAAGTAGTATTTTATTACCCTCTGTTTAAAACAAGCCGAATAGTTCACCAGACGCGTTGAAGAACCTTTGCCGGGAACCAAACTTGCAATGCTGCGGACGTTCGCTTTGCCGGGGTTTCGGCATCTGTCTCACGAATAGCAAGGATTATGCTATTATGAGGATATCATTACACATATCTAATCATTCGAAGATGTAAATGTAAACCAACTGTTATTTTCAGAGGGCTTTGCGAAACGGATCCGCGTGCTAGCACTCGCTATTAAAAATACCGCCGAATTTCGAAACTATATATGTAATCGCTTTGACAAAAAAAATGCGTAAGTGACTTTTCGTTATATAAATTTAAAAAGTTTAAAAACTACGTTAGTTTCCATAGTACAGAAGCTAGCTTGGTTGATAAAAGTTAGGTAAGTAGTGTATGAATTTCCGTTGCTAAAATAAGCCTCCACTGCGTACGCACGATGCGACCCCGACCACGCCATGGCGCCGACTAAAAATTTTCAAACGATCAGCTTTCGAACGCTACACCCCACTCCTCGCTAGCCCCGGAACCCGCGAACTTAAAATTCATTTAAATTTAAAAAGTTTGCTGAGTCGCCCTGTATAATATCTACTTGACTGTGCTATGAGAAAAACTAGTAAACGGCAAAGTTGCCAACATTGCACCGCAGCTTCCCAAAGCGTTACATTACGCCGTTTAACTCCAAGTAGTATTTTACTACCCTCTGTTTAAAACAAGCCGAATAGTTCACCAGACGCGTTGAAGCGGTGAACCAAACTAGCGTTGCCGGGAACCAAACTTGCAATGCTGCGGACGTTCGCTTTGCCGTGGTTTCGGTATCTGTCTCACAAATTGCAAGATTTTTTTTGTTAGGGGCTTGCTAGACATAAGCTTCGAAAATACTAAGTTAGTTTTGCTACCAAAGAACACATAAGTACCTGCTACAACACAGGTTGTAGCTAAATCTGTGTGATTATAGTGCCACCAACTTAGCTGTTCAAGTGGGCAATATTGGAACTCCACGTGCGTCAGCCGCCAACTGAACAGCTAAGTTGGTGGCACTGTAGCATGTAACTCGGGACGACACAATTTGTCGTATTTGTCTGTTATATGACTACTACTGATAAGTACCATTTGACTTCTAATCCCATAAGCTAATGTTGAGCAGATATGCGGTCTAGTATGTAGCACGCTTACCTAGAAGATACCTATTTACTCGGGATTTGAAGACACCCACGTCGTACTTTAGCGGAAAGACACACCCAGGCAAAGCGTTCCACATTCTGGCTGTTCGTATGAGGAATGAGGACGCGTAACGCTTGGTTCTAACGCGCGGAATGTCCACCATAAAAGGGTGGCGCTTTGGTCGCGTTTACTTCACTTCATTTGGTTCCTAGGTAGGTACTGGCCACAAATAGGTTCTACAAGATCAAAAGTAATGCTCCATGATAAATGTTATTTATGTAGTTCTTAATGCTTTATTCTTAGTGGCTACGGAACGCACAACATTGAGGGAAGTGGGAATGACCTTTATCCAGTTGTTACAGCAATTATTAAGAAAAAAACGCTTCGTCGTCGGGTGGTGGGACAGTTGCTCCCAAATGGTAGCCACGTTGAATTCGGGCTTAGCTACGATTTATTTTCTCTTTGACGGAATATTCCACAAAAATTCGGATGCAAGTTAAACTGGGAGCGGAGCAAATCTGAGGTTGAATTGGTTGAGTCAAAGCTTTCCGTTTTCGGCTATCGAACTATTTTTATGGTAGGATATGTACGGCGATCTTTTGTGATCTCTCGCTGTTTGAAGCAAGGTGTTTTTTCATTTTTTTTTACGAGAACCATCTTAGTCGTATACACTCATGACAGAGTGGTCGTGGTCATCAGTTCCGGTGGTGGCTCGCTTTACAATGCGTCGCCATTCCTCTCGTATGGACGCCTTTCTCGTGCACATATTGATGGGACCGTTTAGTGCAGCCTTTATTTGGTAGGTCCAACGTAATGGAGATCTACCGCGCGGTCTTGTACCTTCAATCTTTCCCTGCACCACGAGGCGCTCTACAGAGGTGTTATCTCGTCGCGATACGTGCCCGAAGTAGGTGAGAATGCGATTTTGGACAATTGAAGATAGACGCTGCTTGATGCCGAGTTCTTGTAGAATAGACTGGTTCGTTTTAAATTCGGTCCACGATATCTTCAGCATTCTTCTCCAGCACCACATTTCGAGAGCATCTATCCACTTTTTCTCACCCTCACAAGAACCATAGTCTGACTAAAATCTCATTTTCGATATGATATTTTATCTAGTCATGTGAAGATCTAGGAAAATGATACTTAGTTGGATTCCATAGAACTAAGTAAACCAAAGTAAATTATTTGTTATTTTACCCACAATGTCTAAACAAACTTACACAAAACAATAAAATTATAACAACTAGCTACCATACGAGTAAGAGTATCATCAAAAATCCAATTCAAGCATCCTTATTGTTGGACTGCAACTTATATATTATTAAACAGAGGTACAAAATAAGAAGAAATAAATAATAAAAATAAATATAAGGGGATATCTTACACACGGTCTCTGAACCCAACTAAGCATAGCTTATGATATGGCTGCCAGAGACTTAAATACCTACTACGTATACATATTTTTAAATACATACTTTTATAGATAGTACCTCAATAGCACTCAGACAAAGAGAACACCAATGTGTTTGCTCTGTGTCTGGGTGTTATTTAGGTACTATCTATATAAGTATGTATTTAAAAATACGTAAAACATTAAACATTTATGTTTTTGTTCTATGTCTGAGTGTTATTTAGGTACAAGTAAATGAACATTGGTTCATTACATAAATGCTTGTCTGGGTGGGGATCGAACCCACGCCTATTTGATCTAGAAGTCGGCTTCACTAACCACTGAACCACCGAGGCAGGTGAGGCAGAATTAGCCTTGTCAAAGATTCTACAGGGCACACGCTGAATCTGCACAGGGCAAAAGCATGCAGAAGTTGTAGTCTAATAGAGCCACCAAAGTTCGGAAATGAAGACCTCAAACCAGCATCCTACTAGATCCTACAGAACCAAATAGAGAACGAAGTTTCTTAGTATTTGCTAGAATTACACCCACAGATTTCATGTTACAACAAATGCCGAGTCCCTTTATTGTACAGCACTTATTTGATGACACCAAATTGTACGGGCAGGAAAGCACGGCCCGTATTTCATGTCCCATGCCACCAATTATCAGGCTGTACAATACGTGTCGTACAATACTGGCCGGACATTATCACCTCGTGCAAATAATGTACAGCCCGTATTTTGCGACCCAATAATGTACAGCATGATAAAACGTGTCCCGAAGAAAAGGACATAAAATATCATGCTGTACATTATTGTGTCGCCAAATACGGGCTGTACATTATTGGCACGAAGAATATTTGCTCCTATGGGTTGGTTTGTCTTTGACTTCTGTCAGTTCCACAGAGGTATACTAAGCGCCACACAAGTCGGCGGATGAGAAGTTAGCCACAGATGACAATTTGCCGTGATTCACTAATTATGCAAAATGCCGACGCCGCGTGGCGTAGTGGTGAGCACGGGTGCAGGGAGCACGCGGGGGCATGAGGTTGGTGAGCGGGTGTGCCCTGACGTCGTTTCTCTGGCTCCCGCGCATACCTTTAAAGTATCCTTAACTCGTAATAAGGACAGGTTGTTTCTGGCGCTTCGCCGGCCGCTGCCGCGGCACGCTCGCTTCGCTCGCTCGGCTCGCGCATTGTTGTCACTGTTCAAACCTAACCTAACCAACAGAGTCGAATTATCTTAGAGAACTCATACCTTGCCATAAAATAACCAAGGTCCAGGGACACAAAATATCAGGCCGTACAATATCGGGCTGTGCAATACTGTGCCGGACATTATTGACACAGGCCGATAACGTACGGCCTGTATTTCACAGCCCAATATTGCACAGACTGATATTCTATGGCAAGTGAGACAAATTATCATGCTGTACAATATCAGGCTGTACATTATCATGTCGTGAATTACTGGGTCGTACATTATTGGCTCCCCAAATGCCTATTGAAGCAAGTACTAGGCAAACATTTCCGAAACAGCTGAAGATTTTGAATTACAGTTCAAGCGAAAGCTTAAGTCACGTGCAGCTTAGGTACAGATATCCATCTTGTTTATTCATTGCACCATTACTCTGCTTCAAGTTGCACATGCTAACCTACATGTAACGGGAATGCCCCAGTTTGCTTATATGTAAGGGCTTGATCACACTATGGGGTATTTTTAGAGTTCCGCACTGATATTAGAAACCATCTTTCATACCACCTGCTCGAAAATGCCAATTATGTGTCATACAGTCTCAACGTAAAATAAGTCATTATTATCTTAACACAATCTCTGTAGTCACCGATTTATTGGTTTCGTAAAATGCGCGAATACAAAACGCACGCTCCGGTCCTGTGTACGATTCCATGGCAACTAATGCCCTAATACTTCCTCTGGCAACTAAATTTCCATGAAACGGTGCGTTGAACGTCATATCTTTGCCCTAATAGTATACTTCCTCTGGCAACTAAATTTCCATGAAACGGAACGTCATATCTCCCCTCCTCCGTAAGCTACGCTTTTCTGAGTAATGGCACGGTTAGTTATATTTTTAATTACCGTGGCAATGGACAATACAAACCGCCAACACCCTTTTGGCCCACCCTGTATATAATGATGATCCGAATCATCCCCTTTCAGCTTAATACTCTCCTCCTGAATAATCTTTTAGGGTTTTGGTTAAATTCATGTTTGTCTGTAAACTGAATATCACTACATACTATAAAACAAAGTCGCTTTCGCTGTCCTCATATCCCCATGTATGCTTATATCTTTAAAACTACACAATGGATTTTGATGCGGTTTTTTTTAATAGATAGAGTGATTCAAGAGGAAGGTTTATATGTATAATAAACCTGTGCGAAGCCGGGGCGGGTCGCTAGTTAGAAATAAATAGGAAATAACGTTTCATACATACGAAAGACAGACAAAAACAAGGACAACTAACACTCAGATCCCGAAAAGAGAAATACGCCAGGAAGGATGTAGGCAATAGCATGTCTGTTTGTTTGTCTCTATATTTGCTGCGAAACCCTGATGATGGTGATGCATTCCAGGTCGTTTTTGGCTCAGCGACAGCTTAGTTTCTTGCAGAACCCTATCTATATGAGACGCGTATCTCGACTCGTTATTGACTTGTTGACTGCCTCGGTGACTCAGTGGTTAGTGACTCTGACTTCTGGATCTAAGAGGCGTGGGTTCGATCCCCACCTAGGGCAAGCATTTATGTGATGATCATAGGTGTTTTCTCTGTGTCTGGGTGTTATTTAGGTACTATCTATTTAAGTATGTATTTAAAATATGTATTATGTAGTACCGATAGCAGTATCTGGCAGTCATATGACAAGCTTTGCTTAGTTTGGGGTCAGATACCGTGTGTAAGATGTCCCCTAATATTTATATATTTATTTCTTTGAGCCTCGTAATCATGGCACGACGAATAAGAAAGGCCCCTTGTCCCGCCTCATAAAACCATGTCACTGGATGGCTGTAATGAATCTTAACTCCCTTATCAGCGTTCTTGGGACGCATCTCGCGCGCAGCGTTGCATGAATGACCCAGTCTCGTTGTGAGATAACATTATTTATTGTTTGTTTTGGTAGGTACAATACAATACAACTCGTGTAAGAGTAGGACGTCTACTGACTAGGTGGACTGAAGATATAATTAATTATGATCGCAGGAACGCGCTGAATACAGGCCGCAACCAACCGGCCTTATTGGAAATCCATAGAGGAGGCATATGTTCAGCAGTGAACTTCCTACGGCTGGATGGATAAGTGGCTTCTAAATCAGCCTGTTTTTGGCATCAAAAGTTAGCAAAGCTTAAGGTTTAGCCGGCTTAAATCCGTTAGTTCGAGGCGATGTCTAACTTTATTTAAATCCTTGATTTATCTGGCTTTCATAACATTTTCACAAACACAAAGGTGAACAGATCGCGCTGGATGAAGACGGCTTACGAGCAGTCCCATTGAAAACCTATTATTATAGGCCGTGCTATAGAGAAGGCCTATTTTCAGCAACTAACCTCCGATGACATTTTACCCGTAACGAGGTATTAAGATGCCTCGGTATTGGACGGATTGAACAAAGATAAGATTGACATTTTGTTAGTAGAGGTAGCATACTCACAGCTTTATAAATCACACTATTTTCACAGCGTGGGCTGGCGTTGACATGGTCGAGTAATCATGTTGCAGTGTTCACTTCTTCATACTTTAGCAGCTAAGTAAGATGTTACGTAGCTCTACTAACACAAAAATTGCATTACCGACTTCATCCGTGTACAGAATTCGATTAGTTCGCGTGGATTATTATAATATTATCGATCGACGTACTATTCAAATTATTGTTGATTTTTCAAAAAGCGACTCAGCTTTTTTCGATAAAATTTAAATAGGACAATCGCTAAAGTATGTTCTACCAAACTAAAAAGATTCATCAAAACCGGTTCTTATTCGGCAGCGTATCTATCTAATCGCGTAAGATACATACAAAAAAAACATGCTGTCGAATTGAGAACTTTATTTTTTGAAGTCGGTTAAAAATTGACCCTACTGCACTTCAGAACTCAGTGCCGTGGAGAGAGCACTTGACTGAGGGTCTCCGGTCCGCGAGCATGAAAAAGTGACCCTCGAGAAGTGCTTTCTGGGTGCAAATTATGGGAAATAGATACCTATCTATTTGTAGGTACAGGTATACTCATTACTCAAATATGGTGTAGGTACCTACTGATCCGACGAAGGTGATCCCGACCATTATCTTTTTAGAGGAGAAAATAGTTACTTTTAGGTGAAATTGTATGATTCAAGAAACTTTATTAGTCAGAAACATGGTAGTGTAAACAACATAGGTACAAAGGTAAGTAAGTTCGTATAGACCTAGTGGCTAGCCCTGGTGTCAGAGTTTTGGTAAAAGGTAGGTACAAAGGTACGCAGGTACAAAGTCGCATACCTACAGATTTTCGGAGAGTAGAGAACGCGTTCTTGCCCATCGTGACGTACGTATCTATAAAAAACCTACTAAATATAGTCACACGTTAAACATGCCAAACCACATTTTATTTTAGATCTTTTATTATCAGCTCTATACAGCATTTAAGAACTCTCTATAGAATTTATAAGAACTTTGATGAAACTAAATAGTTTAGGTGCCTGGTAAAGAAAATGAATAACGTCTAAGAGTCAAGAACATAAAAATATGTGGTCTTACGGAAGTTTTCCGTAAGAAGATAACCTTATCAATGCCCCCTACATTCTCAACGTCCTAAAAACTTACACAATATAATCCATTCTGCTCAGATAGCGCTATCAGCATTCCTCAGAGATGCGCTAGTTGCGTGTGTGCATCGCATGACTCAATCCTTTGTCGCGCCGCTTCAGCGTTGATTGCACTGAAAATGCCGGCCTCGATTTTGATTTGTTTATTTTTAGACGTTTCATAATTACTTGTGCTTTTTAGGGTTCCGTACCCAAAGGATAAAAACGGGACCCTATTACTAAGACTCCGCTGTCCATCTGTCAGTCCGTCTGTAGGTCACCAGGCTGTATCTCATGAACCGTAATAGTTAGAACGTTGAAATAGAACTAGAAATAAACTTTATTGTTCAACTGTGTGTTGTGCTTACAAAAGCGGTGAAATTTTCACTGATGACGTATTTCTGTTGCCAAAAAAATTAAGTAGTAGTTAAAATAGAAAAAAACATAAGGGCCCATACAACAAACCTGATTTTTTAGACATCGCTCGATATTAATAACGGTGATAGGTAGATGCTTGAAATATTCACAGAATATATTAAATTAAATATTCACTTCAAAAATAAATAGCTAAATTAAAACAAATATTTATGGGGGACAAGAAACGTGATTTTTTTGCCCGATATTAATAACGACAACAGGAAGATGCTTGAAATATTTACAGAATATTAGTTGAATGTTCCCTTCAAAAATAAAAATAAAATATATTAAGGGGGGCTTCCATACGGTGCGGAACCCTTCGTGCGTGAGTCAGACTCGCACTTGGCCGATTATTATGTCCTACCCCTTGTTATCAATGCGGCAATTAGGTATTTTCTTTGTATCATCCTTTATTGCATCCGTCATATCATTTTGACCTCTTAATATATGATGTAGGTAGGTAGGTACGTCCCGATGTTTGTTACTATTATGTCATCACAGTAAGTAATCTTAGTAGAATTTGCTATCTTGCAAATAGTATCCACAGAATCACCATCTCCTTTGCTGATTTCCAAAATGCCGAAAAAAAAACACATAATAAAAATAAAACTCAAAAGTAGTGCAAAAACTGACGGTCCTCGCAAAGAGCCTACTTACCCACGGCCATATTGTAGATACTGGGTAAAGACCGAATCATACAAGTAGGCGGATGTGAAGTTAGCTGCGCAATATCCAATCCTGACTGGATCTCACATAAACGCGTAGCGCGTTGATTATTTGAGGTACTTTATTTCACCTACGCATTACCTCATTTCCTATGACGTAGGTAAATTTTATTTATCATTGCTTATTTTCTATTCGTAATTTTACGACGTGAATAGAAAAACAAAAACATTTCATCCTTCCGCATAACGTCCGTAGCATTAGTCATATCATTTCACCGGAACTCGATTTCCATCACAGAAATAGACATTTTTGTGCATTATTTAAAATAGAAAACACCAGTGCGGTAACGCAAACAAAATTCACGCAACATAAATAAATATTGGCGCAACATTAGACAACACGTGAACAACTGAATACGGGTTAACTATCTGTTAGCAATGAGTAGAAAAACTTATAGAGAAACAGTTCTGAGGTACGAGTAGGTACGCGGTACGAACAATTTTGAGTGAAACGTGAGTGAACTTTCACCATCTTCACAGTTCTGTAAGTAGGTGGGTATAGGCCGCGCCACACAAGTTAGCCGATTTGAAGTAAGCTGCAAGCTGCATAATATCCAATCCTGACTGAAGCTCACATAAAGCCTCACGTTGATTGGCTGTTGCGCAGCTTGTAGCTAACTTCACATCCGCCAATTTGTGTGCCGCGGCCTACAGGTATTAGTAGGTAGAATCTTTGTGTTTACTTGTAAGCATCTATACTTTGCTGATCTTCTAAATCAATTTTGAATTTGAAAATAGGGGTCTGATAAGTGTGTATATTATATACGTATGCTATAAAGGTCAACTTTACCAAGTCTTCTTTAAGTACTTACTGTTTTTTTCTTTGAACCTGTTTCTCTGTATGACAGCTCGTAATACTGTAATAGTTTCCCAGAAAATGTGCGGTAAAATTAAACTTACGCAATGATGCGAATGCCGTGCTCTCGTTCAAGGGTGTGGGGGAAAATAAGCAGACTGGTTGGTAATCTAACTTTATAGACAAGTAGGCGAAAAATGCGGAAGTTCGATAGAAACCTATTTATTGTAACTATGTGTTTATTTTCATGAATTATATCGATGTTCTAATGAGAACGGTTTCCTTACATTTATAGAGACGTTCCATGAGATCGAAGAGGGTTATTCTTATTTCTGATTTGATATTATACTCGTAGTTATGGGACTTTTTATTTTTATTTCGTACGTTTGCCTACACACTGCCTGATGTTAAGCAGATATTATTATGTGGTCTACGGTGTAACACGCTTACCTAGAACATACCTATTTACTCGGGGTTTGAAGACTCTCAAAGACTCAGGCAAAGCGTTTCACATTTTGGCTGTTCGTATGAGGAATGTGGATTCGAAATTCTAGGATGTAGGAGTTTTTGGTAACGAAATAGACATTATAAGTTGAAACTTACACGATAGCTAACAAATGCCACCGGGCAGTTATTGGGCGATGAATTTAAACAGTTAGGTATTAAGTTCTAGATCAAAGATCTAGTAATTAATTCTCTTTGGGTTCTGCGGAATCCTCGAACCCCGACATAAAGAATTCTAGTGGGGACTGTGAGTGTGAAGTGTTATTTTATTAGGTAGGTACTAATAGCTTATGTCCGCGTGATATATTGACTTTTGTGCTATCCCATAGATTTTTTTTTAATTCAATTTTCTTATCTTTGAACCATATCAAAGTGTATCCGTTGCTCACTTGCTGCGTGTAAGAGTAACAAATACACTTTCAGATTCAAAGTAGGTACAGACACACTTTCATTTAAGTGGCAGGTAGAACACCTACATTTTTACAAGCTTTTATTTAACTTGCAATGGATGTACCTATGTAAGTTCGGGTGGAATCTTGCAAGTTAAATTTGACCAACTTCCCTGGTGCCTAGGTACATGATATCCAGGATCTCAAAAGCTTGTATTTAATAATTAACTGTTTAAAAAACACTAGAATACACGCCTAGTCCATTACGTGGCCTTTCTCACAAATGCAAACACGACTATGATACGATATTCCATCATGGAATGCCAGTGCCAATCTACCGGCTTCATCATCAGACCTTGAAACCTAATCGAGGTCAAAGTTCTTTACAAGACTTTTCTAAGAAACTCCAAGCAGCTATGATAGGTACGATTTTCTATCATGAATTTCCAGTTCATATTTTCCGGCTCCATCATCAGATCAGTTCGACAGTACCATATTAGGTATTGTATTGTCATCAGAACTAAATACAGTTGCCAATTTTCATTACGGTACGACCCTTGGAAGATGGTTAAATTAGTTACCTTAGATTCCATTACATGTTAGTTACATAGGTAACACGCAATTTGGTACACGTCGACCTAATTGCGTGTTAAAAAGTTATATTTATTTGATAATTTATTTTAATCTTTCCCTCTAGGATATTTTATTTTTCCAAGCCCTCCCTGTGACGAGTGTTGGCCACGAGAAACAACAATTGAGATTCCATTGTGTACGTTTCCACAAATTACGGGCTGTACAAATATTTGTGTAAAGCGAATTACTCGACCCTGCCCCGCGTCATCGCGGCCGCCCTGAACGCTGAATTAGAGAGAAATACGTATATAGAAGGTGTATTATACATACTAACCTTCCTCTTGAATCACTCTATCTACTAAAAAAAAACGCATCAAAATCCGTTGCGTAGTTTTAAAGATATACCTATATGAATAGACAGCGGGAAGCGACTTTGTTTTATAAGTACTATGTAGTGATAGTGATATTGGAAGAATTCGTCGACAAGGTCGCAAAATTCTCGAATAGAGACCACGAACAGGAGAGCGTAGAGTAGCGCATCCGAAATAGCCGCAAAGTTCTCGAATGGAGATAGTGCCTACCGGCAAGCGAAGAATAGGTCGTCATCATCGCGGAGCGTTTTAGGATTTGGAGACCTCCACTACCTATGCCCAGTAGTGGACGTCCAACGGTTGATGGACAGATGGTTAGAAACATATTAGGTACCTACCTAGGTATTGTATAATATTGTAGGATCATCTATTTGCTTACCCACCCACATTAAATCTGTGGAAAAAACAATTTTGTGGAGATTGCGTTTCTTGTAGAGGCACATTATAAGTACGTAAGTGTAATATTGTAGGCAAAGGATCTCAGTCAAGCTATAATATAAGGTTGGTACCTATATCAAGTTATACTAAATTGTATATATCCTCATAGTAGAGAGATAACTTACTACTTACCATAGTAGGTAAGTACCTACGTCGTGTCGACGTCGACGGATCAAAAATTTGTAAGACGGCACAGGGCGCTTGCGCGAATGCGAGTGATATTGTATTTTACCAGATACTTACCTAAATGATAGTAAGTACTTTGTATGTTCAAGTTTTCACTACTGCCGGCACTCCGGAGTGCGGTTAATCAATGTCAAAACGTAGCGCGGTAGTCTGCATGCTTCAACTTCGACCACAACGTCGCTTACCTTCTACCACAGGCGAGTTGGTGACAAAGAAGATAATATAATAATATTTACTTGTTGGTAGTCAAGTCGGACTTAACAGCGATAAAAAAAAAACTAATTTATTGAAAATAATTAAATACCACAGCATAGGGTAGCAAAATTCAACAGCCTACTAGCGGCAAATACGTAAATCTGCCACTGGGTACATAGGTAGATAAGTACAATAGGCCCTCTTTCTTAGCTATTTTGAAGGATAATATCTACCTAGGTAGGTACTTTACATAAGTACCTGTTTCAAAGTTTTAGCTCTTTCATAGTAGCTGTTAGCGAGTGTTGTACTTAGGTACCTAATTTTAGTATTTATGTGAAGATCACTTCAAAAGGTAGCAACGTACAATACATACCTTGCTCATAGGCTTCGGGTGTGTATGTAATGTACTTACCTATTTGTAGGTAACTTTCTTTTTGAGCGTGTCGTAGTTGGGTAAAAATACGCTAATATAGTTTTAGCGACATCTAGACATGTACTGGAAAACTACTGTCTGTCAGCCATAGTCATAGTAGTTATAACATTATTGACTAGATGGCGCAATATCCATCACGAAGTAATAGCAATCTAAGCATAGTAATATTATTATCGTGTAAGGTTGTTAATATTCTCTTAAAAGTAACAAATATTTCTGTATAAACGGATCAAACCAGCTGTGAATTATTCGAATTAACTTGTCCCGCCAACACAGAACTATATTCGTCGATTGGTGTATAAAGATCACTTAAAACATAGAAACCTCTTTAGTAAATAGATTCGCGGGACAAGTTAAAGTAGGGACAAGATAATAGGTCACTTTTGACATTTCATGTATGCAAAGAAAAATATACCGTACACTAAAGGAATAAAACTCTTGAAAACAATATTGACGACGACCGATAATTGTTCTCGAAGACGGCTTGGAGTTTTATTCCTTTAGTGTAAGGTATATTTTTCTTTGCATACATGAACTGTCAAATGTGGCCTATTAAAATGACTCCACTTTAGATCGAATTGGTTGTTTTAAAAAAAAAAAAAAATTTAGTTTGAATATTCACACTGCAAATGCTTAATTAACCATGCGACGCACAGAGCTATTACAACTTAATTATTAACTCTGTGATGCGACGCCAAAACATAAAAGAAGATGAAGGTTGCATACCTTTTGGCGGGAATGGACAGAGAAAAAGAAAACAAAGGACGATCGAAGATGTGTAAATGGAGCGAGGAATAGAAAAATGTTTGTAGCGATATAATAATTAAACTATGGAGAAACATGTGATAAATTATATTGTATCATTGACTACGAGGTGTTTGAATCCCATAATCGTACTTTTTAATTACTGTTTAAGTACAGAATGGCTGGCATTCTAAAAATATAAACACCTAGTTAAAAATGAATAAAGCACAGACATTATACGTCTGTGGAATAAAGTGAGAAATTATTTTAGAATTATTGTAACGGGCAAAAGTGCCTTTATTAACTAGGTACAACAAAACTACACTACTATTACATAATAATCGGCCAAGTACGAGTCGGACTCGCGCACTGAGGGTTCCGTACTGTACGGGAGCCCCTCTTGAATATTTATTTTATTTTAATTTTATTATTGAAGTAAATGTAACACTAAATATTCTGTGAAAATTTCAAGCATCTACTTGTTACTATTATTAATATGGAGCCAAAAACGTCTAAAAATTCAGGTTTGTTGTATGGGAGCCCCCCTTAAATATCTGTTTTTTTTCAGTATTTGTTGTTTTGCGGCAACAGAAATACATCATCTGTGAAAATTTCAGCTGCCCAGCTACCATGGTTCATGAGATACAGCCCGGTGACAGACAGACAGACAGACGGACAGGCGGACATCGAAGTCTTAGTAATAGAGTCCCGTTTTTCCCTTTGGGTACGGAACCCTAAAAAGCATTTGATCATCCTCAGACCTTTGAAGGTCTAAAGAAAATCCAAATTATTATTAATCCAATCCGACTGCGTAACGAAATAATCAGAATGAAATGAAACATCAATGTCAATTACAAAAGTTGACACTGTTGACAGCGTCATAATGATGCCGTCATGTTATGTCAAGTTGTCAACTGTCAAAGTATTGGAAACAGCACCGCTCGCTCATTTCGCTTTTACGATTTAAAACTTGATTTTAGTTAATTTCGTCATCTTCAAGGATTATTTCTGCGAAAAATAAGCATTAGGAGTAACTCGACACCGGTCCATTTTGAGAAATCACTGCACTCAAAGCTTGAATAGACTATATCGTTATGTTGAGGCCGATTTGCACAATCGGTCGCAAGGTTTCCTTCGAGAGACATTCCAAAGAATTCGTCAGGAACAAAGTAGTTCGACCCGCATCTATCTTGAAACCGGCGGAAAAGATCAAACAATACCATAAAGAGAATAAAGATTTATTTGGCCCGTTGTTGGAGACCAACAAGCAACGAAAACGGAACTTTAAGAAGACAGGTGAGTGCATTGCTTCCGCATAGGTACCTGATTCATGTTGTTTGCATTGAAAAAGTACGCACACACCGATCTACTACATGCTATACATTTACTTTCTAAAATTGCGACTAGATTCAATGACATTGCGTCAACACAATCCGATCACTTGACTGCAATCGGGCATAGTTTCAAGTTGTTTACATTGTCGCCTTACGCTTTCGTTATTATTCGAGCTAAGCGCGTGTCTCGCGTCTTGCCAATTAAAATCATATGACATTACGCATTTAGCGCCACCACACTGTACACGCGTAGAAACAACTATCTGTTTTTCAGCTAAAAATAGCTCCGATCAAAACACTGGCGCCGCGCCTCCCGTCGAAAGCGTATCAAAATACGTCGACGCAAGAAATGCAGTGACATCTGCTCTGTCCAGATATCTCTCCTCTCCTGTGCTGTCTGTTGAAGTTGGGAAGAAAATGTGGCAGAATTCAAGAAACTGTGTTAATGTTGTGGGTGTTTTGCTGAACAACACTGCTGTGAGGTGTATACAGACTTCTGCTGCACAAAATGCTGCGGGTTCTGCTGCTCAGCCGGGGTATGCTAGTGAAGATAAGATATTGCAAATTAAGCAACATTGTAATGACTTCACTCAGCAGTTCCCTTCAGTTACGCTGATATTGAATAAGACTATGACAGAAGACTCGAGAACAGCTTTGGAAAAGTGGAAGCAGGAAAGAATTGCCGAGATGGGACAAGAGGAATTTGATAGGTTTTATCAGGGTATGTAGTTAACAATTCATCATTATTATCTTTCTGTCTTTATCTTAGCAGGGGCCACAAATGTTGAAGGTAGGTATCCAACTTTATTCAAGTTTTTGACTTGTGTAAGTAATTGTTATGCAAACAAACAAGTAAAATACCTATCTCTTATGTTTCTTTTAAAGATTATAAAAGATCCCAATGTTACCTATATTTGTCTCATGCAAATATAATAACTTTGGCAGATTACAGAAGAAAATCAATTTTTTTACTATAAATATAACATTTACTTTTTCAACCAACTTCAAAAAAGGAGGTTCTCAATTGGAATGTATTTTTTATTTACTTTGTTACGCAATTAGTCCACCAATTATGAACCAATTTTGATGATTCTTTTTTGTTTGGTAGATCATACTTCAGAGGTAGGCCCATTTAAATTTAATGGAAATTGGTGGAGTGGTTTTTGAAAAATGAACAATAATCTAAAAATGGCATACATTGATTCGATCAAACTTTATTCCTACAATTGAAGTTGGTTATGACATTTTTGTCGAAAAATAATTATTTTTTTGTTTATCGGCGAGCAGTATAAACTGATGTGCCTATATCAAGCAGAGTCGAACAAAATTAGTATTTATCTGTCAAGGAAATTTTTTCCTTTTTTATCCAAAGATCCAGTCTACTATTAAATGTGTTTATTAGTCTTTGCTGAGATTACATCCTCAGGCAACCTGTTCCAGTTGTAAACCACTCTGTTGCAGAGGATGTGGTGTGCAGTGTTGGTTTGTGATGGTGTAGGACCTACACCATCACAAACACACATCAACTGTAGGTTGTAAGAGGAAATTATGGCATCTTCTGTCACATATGTTTTTCTTCAAGGTGTACATGTCGTGAATATCTGGAAGATTTTAGAAGTCATTGAGAATTTTGAAGGTCTCAATCAGGTCTCCACGCAGTCTTCGTTCTTTGAGGGTCGTGAGATGAAGAGCTTTTCTTTGTGCACTTTCAAGCAAATCAATATCTCTCTTAAAATAAGGACTCCACTAGCACTAGGACTAGCAGAGACTAGAATATGGGTTCCAGGTGTGGAACAAATTCTGTGTAAAAAAACCTATATGTATAAGGCCTCATATAGGTTTTGTAAATCTTAGTAAAAACATCAATTGTTACTGTCTGAAAGGACTTGTGTATGACATAGATAAATGAGTTCGTTACTAATGTATTTTGACTGAACTACTTATTCTGCTATTCACAGCCCAAATGGCAGTTGGTACTAAGTTCCACAACACACTGAAGAACTATTTCACGCAGCCTCAGACGCAGCTACGCATCGAGAAGGAAGTGGAAGGTGTCTGGACGTCAGTCGCTGATGTGCTCAAACACATATCTTCACCGAAGGCTATAGAATCCAATGTTGTGCATCCCGTATTGAAGTATAGAGGAATCTTTGACGCTATTGCTGATTACGAGTAAGTACCTCTCCTCTGTTTGATCCTCAAGCTGTTATACTATAGAACAAATAAAAAAATAAAGATAGAATGTTGTGAAGAAACAAGTGAAGCCGGCAAAACTACGCCTCGCCGTGTACAGACACAATTACGCATACACGTACAATGAAACTACACTTTGGTTTGTCAGTTGAACTATGGCAGCGCTACATCGATGCACTTACCACATGTAAAAAAACTGGCCTGACTTGTCTGTTCACGACTTTCTGTCTTGATTTTTTATTTGGTCTGAGCTCTTATAAAAGAATGGGCCAACCTGTGAGCACTAAGTCACCCAATGTTATTTAGTATAAGTAAGTACCTAACATTGGAATTAACAGTGGTGTAAGATTGATGTGACAGATCATGCTCTATTTGTCCTAATGTACCTATAAGGCTATAAGCACTGTCGTTTTATTTGATGATGCTGCCATTGAAAAGAAAATATTAACCACACTTTTTAGAAAGTTTTGCCTGAAATTTTCCAGTAAATTTTGTGGGAAAAATTTCTAGACTAAATTGACTTATTTATAAGTTTACCTACAAAGAAAAGTCTGGACCAGAAATTAGCATTTTAAAAGACAGTAAGCCCGATTACAGAAGGGCAGCGTAAATTTAATAGCAACGTAAAAAGCGTTCTCTCTATCGAATGCCTCAAGTGAAAAAGAAACAGGACTATGCTATTTAGCTATTATAATTACGATGGCGCCTCTGTAATCGGGCTTTTTGTCTGTGTAAAATATAAGTTTACCTACAAAGAATAGTCTGGACCAGAAATTAGCATTTTAAAAGACAGTGTCTGTGTAAAAATAAGTTTACCTACAAAGAATAGTCTGGACCAGAAAATAGCATTTTAAAAGACAGTGTCTGTGTTGAATATCCTTGTCTTTTTTGCAAATAACAGCTAGTGATTTCATATACTTAAATATAATGTTTGCATGAAACTGATTAACACAATAGTTTTTATTTTTGTTTTTGTCAATCAGTTACAGTTATTTTTAACTTTTTATGTGGCAATAAAAACATCATCACCTAGCTCATATTATTAGTCATTAATGTGAAGGAAGGAGGAAGGATAGTTCTATAATTTATTTATATGAATGACCATTGACTTTGTTTCTTCTCTTGTATTCGAGATCAGAGTATACCTATACCTATGCCAAATAAATCAACACAATGTGTCATATTGTAGCTGATTATTCAGTTCAAAGATCAATCAAACCAAACAGGACACAACATTCAAAGCAATTGTATTGTGAGTGAGTTTGTTACATTTGTAAATCATAATCCTCTTTCCCTTAAACAGCCAGGACCATAACCAGGATTGGTCCTTTCCCCTTTCCTTTTACCCCTTCACTCTGTCATGTCATGTCAACATTACTCCTTTTAGACTGCCCCGTTCAAGCCCCAGTGGCCCAGTGGTTAGTGACCCTGACTCCTAGGACAATGAGACGTGGGTTGGATCCCATCCGGGAGAAGTATTTATGTGATGAACATAATTATTAATAATATGTAAATCGCGGCGTCCCTCAAGGCAGCGTGCTCGGCCCAACCCTTTTTCTGGCCTATATTAATGACCTTTGCCAGCTGCAACTGCCTAATGCAAATATTTTCACATTTGCAGACGACACCGCACTGATCTTTCATGGTAAAAATTGGGACGAAGTCATTGACGTGGCACAGAAGGGGTTAGCGCAAGTAGCGAGCTGGTTACAGAACAATTTACTGACGTTAAATACTAGTAAAACGAAATACATGGCGTTTCGGATCTCAAATAGGACTCAACCCAAACCTTTTTCATTGAAACTTCATTACTGTAGCTCACATTGCAACCCAAACTGCGATTGCCCAGTACTTGAGTGTGTAGATCACATCAAATACCTTGGTGTACTAATTGATCATAAGCTCACTTTTGATAATCACATCACCGCTTTACGTAGTAGACTTCGCAAAATGATACACATATTTAAAAGATTAGGTACCGTTGCTGACCCTAAAACTTTAAGAGTAGTGTACCTGTCTTTGTGTCAATCGTTAATCAATTACTGCATCGTCTGCTGGGGATCAGCCGCCGAAGTGCGCATGATTAAAATTGAAAGAGCACAGAGAGCTCTTCTGAAGGTTTCTTATAAAAAACCTTTTAGGTACTCAACTGAAAAGCTGTACGAAGACACTAACTATCTGCCTGTGCGACAGCTGTACATTTTAGCCGTAGCTCTACGTTTCCACAAATCAGCGTTTGACACAATGTCACATAGCAGAAGCAAGTCAGATCGCCGCAATTCTTGGCCAATACCCCGCACTAGAACCACCCATGCTCAAAATTCGTATCAATTCAAAGGCCCCTTTATCTATCAGTTTCTCGAAAACAAACTCCATATTTTAGAAACGTCGCGTTTCGTTTGCAAGAAAAAGTTAACAGCATGGCTATCTACTCTGACTTACGGAGAAACCCTCAATATACTACAAGTAAAAAAATAACATTTAGGGGCCTGCTTTTTCGGTACTATTGGACAAGACGTTCACTATCTCTTATCCATATTTCATTCGAGCATCTTAATAGTCACATAAACACAAAATGTGGATTGTTCAACAATATTGATTGCACTGGCAATCACCAAGTGATTTGTGATAAAATCAGGACAGTGACTGTCTCCTTCATTTATTGTCCGGATACCAGGCCCCTCCTCTTCAAATGTCACATCAACATTAGGTTTTAACTTCACTAACCTGACTTCATATATTGGCCCTTCTTATCAAAGCAACCAGAGCTTTATATATTATATACCTATGTTATACATTTACCTATTTATCATCTTCAATATCTACCACTAACAAATTTTGTTAAATAAAACTATTCATTTACGTTTATAAACGAATACTAGCACAATATTTATTATTTTATTTTTATATCTTTTTTACCATTTTTTAGAAGCTATACCTCTGTACCTTTTCTATTCTGTTACATCTTCGCCGCGTACAACGCGCCGAACGTATTGAAGTGACGTTATTCATACTGTCTAACACCCGTAGTATTATTATATATTCTTTGCTAACACCAATCCTGCACTCACGCGCAGGTAACACACATGCAGCTCAGTTGCATCGATGAATAACACGCACACCTCGAGCCAGGCTAATGTTACCCACACAACTCCATCGTTTGTAGTGGTGATCTACCTTATCGCACGCACACGCACGCCATTTATTTTACTCAAATGCATTCGCAGTTGCACCCGTAATAGTAGGCATCGCTTCATAACTCACTATTGTCCTTAACTGGTATGTTTGTAATAAGTACCTTATGATAGATTAACATAAATATTTTAGGATTAACTTAGATATCATAGGTAGTTTTAGTTTAAATTTAGTGGACTTTTCATTAACCGTGTATTTCAACTAGTTTCTTAAGTTCGTTTCTTGAAATATCTTGCATATTTTTTTTAATAAAACTACTATTAGTGGAAGAGCCTGGAGCCCACGACACAGGCTACCCTAGTGTGGGCCCCAGTGTACACCGATTGTTTAAATATTACCTAATTTAAGTTTCAGTAAACTGTATTATGTTTTAATTGGTGTAAGTTTTTTAGTACTAAGGTTTTTTGAATAAATATTTTTTTTTTTTTTTTAAATTGTAATTGTATTTAAAAATATAGGTATATGGTGTATCAGTTTCTGCCACCCATTTCCCAGCTTTGCTGAGTTTGGGGTCAGAGAGCATGTGCAAGTCTCCTGATATTTATTTATTTATTTTATTGCATATGTATTATTTCCTGGTACACAATTTATCCATATACTGTTTTGGTCTTCATTGCTACAGCTTACTATAAGTGCATGATGCTATCATGCTACATGATTTTCTAAAATTACTAGGATTTTAATAAATTCATTATCTGCGTTACAGGTTGTCCAATGCTTGGTAGACTTTCCCGAGATAAGTTTCCATAAAGATCACTTGAAATGTATCACTTTAGTTTTATCAATTCAGTATACTCGTAGTGATACAAATACTTAAATATATCAATTCAAGAAAAGTAGGTGTCATAAAATACTTTTGTTAGGTAGACTTTTGCTTGGAAATACAATGCTTTGACTGTAGGTATAGGCTGAATGTTACAAGTCGGCGGATGCGAAGTTAGCTACAAGCTACGCAATATCCAATCCTGACTGAAGCTCACATTGCAGCGTGTTCATTGGATATTGCGCACCTTGTAGCTAACTTCACATCCACCGACTTGTATAATTCGGCCTGTATCAGTTTCAGTATACTAACAGTGTCAGTTTCCTTGAAAAACTTATGAATTGAATTAGGCTTCAATGTCATGTCATAGGAGGAGGGTTTTTTAAAAAAACAATATTCAATTAAGTAGTACACGAATTACACTAATGACAATGATATAATTACTAATGAAATATATAAAATGAATTTCAAAAATATAAATATATATAAAAATAACAAAATTTAGAAAAATAAATTTCAAACTAATAGAAATATATATGAATGTCAATGAAAAAGAAAAAAATGACAATTAAACAATAATTGTTGTCAGTTGTTCAGGACCTACCTAAAAAGCCTTTTTTATTTATTCCGTATAGATTTGCGTTTGACTACATACTGCCTGATGTTGAGCAGATATGCGGTCTAGGGTGTAGCACTAGATTTCTGTGATGCCACAGACTCACAGTAATGTAAACAATCTCTCATTACAACATTCCACTTGCCCGCTAACACAATACATCACAATCGGTTGAGCGTCAAGTCATTACCCTGGTCAAGTAGAGCAATTTATCAACACATTCTATTGAACTGTATTCTTGTGTATACTTACGCCTTGTGATATCTCTTTCTGCTCTCTAGCCGTCGATTCAGTCATAGGACGTGCATTAAGTGCAACATAAGTCTCCTCAATAGATCTCCAACAAGATTGGTTGGAAGTGGCTTGCATCCAGCGCGATCCTATGGTCTTGATGAGGTCTTCCATCCACCGGTATATGATCTCTCAAAAACTCTTAACTGCATTGGTCATCAGTCCTTCGCGCTATGAACACTGTAATTTTTAGCCGACTTCCAAAAAGAAGGAGGTACTATGTTCGTCTGTATGTATTTTTTTGTGTAAGTTCATCGATAATTTCGCCAATTGTTAACCCAATCAAAAAAAAAAATTTTAGTTCGAAAGGGTATACTCCCGAGGTGGTCCCGTTTAAATTTTACATAAATCAATAAATAATGTAAACAATTCCGGCGAAATATTCCAATTTTGTACACGATGAAAGGCGGTTTTGCCATTTTTTGCGAAAAATAATTATTATAACTTGCCGATGCGCTGACTATGTCGGTAACTTTGCTTCTTCTACGGATCTCGACTTATTGCTGATTCAATCTTGCAGAGTATAGCCCTCTCCATAACTCCTTGAGCTACCTACTTGGAGCTTACTAACAAAGTCCATATTATCGTTGCGGTACTTGCCCATAGTATAGGTCGCATCATACAACCTGACGGATGTGATGTTACCTACAAGCTGCGGAATACCCAATCCGTGAGCGTCAGTCAGGTTTGGGTTATCTGCAGCTTGTAGCTAACATCACAGCAACCAAGTGGTTTGATTTGGTCTATACGTACTCGGTCCGTTCTCTCTAGTAGTAAAAAAAGGAGGACGAAAGGTGGTTAGGGTTCTGTACCCAAAGGGTAAAAACGGGACCCTGTTACTGAGACTCCGCTGTCCATCTGTCTGTCTGTCACAAGGCTGTATCTCATAAACCGTTATATTAGCTAGAAAGCTGAAATTTTCACAGATGATGTATTTCTGTTGCCGCTAAAACAAAAATACTAAAAACAAAAAAGTTTAATATTTAAGGGGGGCTCCCATACAACAAACCTGAATTTTTAACCGTTTTTCGCTCGATACTAATAATGGTAACAGGTAGATGCTTGAAATATTCACAGAATATTTAGTTGTAAATTCAATAATAAATAATTAAATTAAAATAAAATGTATATTTAAGGGGGGCTCCCATACAGTACGGCACCCTTCGTGCGCGAGTCCTACTCGTACTTGGCCGATTACTCTTTATAAAACCTGGTTCCAAACTTTATAGTTCTGCGGCTTGCATTATAGGTGAATCCCAATACTTTACTTTACCCATAGCTAACTTTACACATCACGCCAACACAACTGTTGCTCAAGCTTGTTTACCAATTAAAAATATGCTCTATCACTATAAAGCTTATCTCAAATTCCTGCGAAAGATTTCAAGAAAAAAATCCTCACAATAAAACAACATTATCAATAATAGCTTATCACACTCCCGATAGCAAAGAGTCAATGACATGCCAGATTGGGCTAGTATTTTGTACTTAAAATGAAAAGTCAAGGTGATGTTCAAGGTTTGCTATTGTTTTCTGAGCTTGTGAAGATTTCACATATTTACAAGTTATAAAAGAGAAAAACAAAAAATTTTAATGTAAAATTTTGCCTCTGGCTCTTATCAAAAAATTCAATCTAGCGACTCAACCTAAGTGATAAAAATGTTAAGTGTGATTTTAATTATTATCTTTGTGGTTGTGGGCAGATGTGTAAAATATTATCAAGCATAATACTTATTGTACATTAGATAAGCAAGTCAAAATATCAGTGGGTAGGGCACATTGTTTGAAAAACGGATGGGCGACGGGACTGTAAAGTTTTCAAATGAGGACCACGTACCGACAAGCGCAGCGTATGACGTCCGCCGAGTAGGTACTCGTAGACCAAGGATATAGATACGACAGCGGGAACGCGTTGGATGCAAGCCGCTTCCAACTGAGCTTATCTCAAAACCATAGGGGAGGGCTATGTCCAACAGTGAACCTACAGTTGATAGATGCAAGATGGATAGTGTGATAATGATATTTTTTATTTATGTTTCCTGTTTACTTAGTAATTTATCAATCAATCAATCAATCAGGTATTCAGACGCTTCGAGGAAATCATGGCTTAGTGCCATCGTAAACGTATTGCTACTGAATACAAACGCCACCATAAAGCCGTGGTGGTCTAGTGGTAATGACACCCGCATTGCAATCGTGAGGTCGTGGGTTCAAACCCGGTCCCGTACCAATGAATTCCTTGGAATTTATGTACGGAATTTCACACCACTGGCTTTTCGGTGAAGGAAAACATCATGAGGCAACCTGCAAATGTCCAAGGAAGAAATTCCATGGCGTATGTGAATCCACCAACCCGCACTGGACCAGCGTGGTGGATACGGCCCAATCACCCTTCGTGGGTAGGCCTACGTCCTGCAGTGGACTATTAAAAAGGCTGGTACAGTACAGTACAAACGCCACCACTGACGCATTTCATACATTTAATCATTGGCATGACGTAGCGCTCATAGCGTAGTTATGACTAGGGTGTGACTAGGTGTTCGGTTAGCTATAAGTCTGACCGTTTAACTGAGTCCTCTCCTGCGCGGTACAGGGGCGCGGGGGTAGACGACAAAGGGGGACTGAGACAGGTGCAGGCGGCGGGTCCCCGGCGCCCGGTCAGACTATAGGCACGGTAATGATACTAATACTATTACTATAGGTTAGCGATCATCGAATTTTACAACGTTCAGCACGGTCAGTCTTTGGATGAATGACCGCGGGTACCATTTACAACTGGGCGCTACCGTGGCTCGGATGACACATCAAATTTTAGGCAGTTTAAAATTCTGACACCAAGGCTACTACGAACTTACTGATTGGCATAACTTAGAGATTTTCTCTATGGGAGCTGCTGCCTACGCTTACCCGTCACTGAAAGATAAAATGTATAGACTTTAAAGTTTCTGGCGTGGGAAAAGAAGTTTATAGGGGGTCGTATCCGAATTAAAATCAGGATCAAGGTCGAATCAAACTTAATGACGTCTGAGTACATGAGGTGAGTGGTTGCGCAGATTTTGCGCAGATCTCACTAGCAGCAGAAAATCAGTTAGCTTCATTCAACAAACTCCATTATGTTTGAGACGACTTGTACAGGGTTATTTATAATCAATTAGCATCATTTTTTGGTCTTATTCTGTACATCAAAACTAACAACTTTTGTTCTGCTACTTTTGTCAGAACTCGGAAAAAAAATCAGCTGTTCCATACATTTTGTCGCGGGTGAACTATGGAACAACATTTTAGTTTTTAGTTTTGACAAAAGGCGCAGAACAAATGTTGTTAGTTTTGATGTACAGAATAAGCCCCTAAAAAGATGCTAATTGATTAGAAATAACCCTGTATATAGTACGGCCCTAAATCCGACTGTTTTAAGATTTCGGAAAAAAATTCAATTCACTCCTTTTTAAAGAAAAGTACTATATTCCTGTACAAATAACGTAAAACAAATTCTAGTACAAATTCGTAATACCTATTAGAAATCTTTTTAAGTACTAATCTATCCATGCGTGCCATATCAACCTAACATATTCCTTATCTAAAGTCAAGAATTTACGACACAACAACATTGGCGAATCATAAACCAAACAGGAATACAGAATATGTACTTGAGTATTACAATATGTCGATAAGGCTATCTAAGAGGCGCCTAAAGATCCCCACTGACTCGCTCCAAATGGATTACTTTCAAATGGGTGTGCTCAATGTAATTTAGTCTAGTTAAGTAAGTCTTCGAGCAAATATCTACAGAGCCACAGTCCCTAAGTGAAAGTATTAAAAAAATTTTCGAGCGCCGTCATACATACCCGACTTAGATATTTACATTTATTAATTCACAATGACCCGTTTTTTCGAATCTCTACGTTATGTCACCTAATAAGTACTTGTAACCGAGCACTTTGGCATCGTGCGGCGTTGTAGTCAGCTTGCAATCGCCTAACGACTAACTAAACCGCCTGCACACTACGTAGCTTGGGCCCCTGCCCAAGCCTGTCCTGCCCTTTTGGTTCAGACACTATTTTTTGCACGATTGTGACTCTAGGAATTTGCTCGAAGAGTTAAGTTGATATCATGTTTTACACAAGTTTAGTTTCAAGTTAATAAGACAAGTTGTCAAACGATTTTTGTCGCTAAAGCGTTTATTTGTTCGCTAAAACATAGAAAAGTTGCCATATCTAACGACAAATTTTAAATAATAAATAAAAAAATAAATATCAGGGGACATCTTACACACGGTTTCTGACCCCAAACTAAACAAAGTATGTGATATGGCTGCCAGAGACTGATATACTACATATACCATATTTTTTAAAATACATACTCATATAGATAGTACCTAAATAACATCCAGACACAGAATAAACACCTATGTTCATTACACAAATGTTTGCCCTGGGTGGGGATCGAACCCACGCCTCTTTGATCTTTGATTTGATGATGAAGTCAGGGGCACTAACCACTGAGCCATCGAGGCAGTCATTGCTAAATTCATAACATTTAAGGGACGTCATCCCGTATCATCACGTATGGAGCTCTCGTCAGTGGGAACCCTAAGACCATCTACGAGGCGCCCAACGTGAAACGTGTCTCTTCGTTTAGTAACTTGTAGACTGAATTTTAGGTATTGGAACGAACAATACGATTATTTGAAGTTTATATTCAAGTTGAAATCTTAGATGTAACATGTGTGTTGGGTGAATGTACGAGATATATGACCTTGTCATATAGGGTCTTGTGTAAATAATGTTACTTCACAACATACCTTGTAATTTTTGTTATTATAAGGACCTACTAGTACAATCCTACAAAAAGGAGACGCCAGAAACAGTAACGCAATAAACAATACACCTACCTTTTAGAGCCTTTAAATGTCTTTAATAACTAGGAATCCTTTTAGGTATGTTTGTAACAACAGGCACTGATTTATCAATTTATTTATCTAAACTTATACTATTTTTTCTTAAGGTTTTAGTGCTCCTTACTTCAAGTCCAAACTTGACTTCAAATTTTCTCTTGGGTGGGCCACCTGTGTTGCCCACCCTGGAAAACCACCCTTATATTCAAAGTTCCTATACACCTTTATTTTTTCTAGAAGGCACTGCCCACCCTTGCGCCCTAGTAACACCCATGCTTTTAATGATTAAGTATCTAAAAAACATCAACCTCAATTCCAGAGAAAAACCGACCCTAATCGAGTGGAAAAAGTCCGACAAGCCGCGCAAATCGCTCGCACTCACATACGACAACCCCGTCCAACTGGCCGCGTACTTTGGTGCAGTTTGCAACGATTTAAACTACAAGCATCTAAACGTACGCGACGCACTACTCGTGATAGCTTACACCGATGGCTCGAAGGCAGACGCGTATCATCTCCATACGGATAAGTTGAGGGAACACTGGGCCCAGTGGCTGAGCCGTTTGGAGCAGTTTGTGAAGAATTACGGAAACGATGAGGAGAAGATTTTGAAAGGGGGCAAGAGACTGTTTGAGGAGGATATCGGGAATCTCCAGTAATTTGTGGTAAGTTTTTATCCAACAAAAACGTTTTCATGGATATGAAATATAGCCAAGACCAAAGATTGCACTTTAAAAAAGTTGTCAAATCTTATGTAGAGCCAAGCTTCTAACTCTACAAGTCCTTCACAAACTCTACAGCTTTTTTTTTAACGCAAATAAGTCCGCGTTTGACCACAAACTCGCCTGATGGTAAGCTACGTTGTGGTCGAAGATGAAGCACGCAGACCTAGAAGATACCTATTCACTCTGACCTTGAAAAGCTTCAGATTATATCTCTTAGGAAACAGGAAAGCAAGAAGACTGTTCCATTCCCTGGCGGTACGAATCAGAAATGTTGAGTCAAACCGCTTCGTACGTATCGAAGGAAAATCGACAATGTAGGTGTGGTAATGTGGCGTTCTCCTACTTGTCCTGTAGTAAAAAGGGGATGGTAGGATAAGGTCGTGCAGCTCAGATGCACACTCTCCGAAATTAATCCTATACAAAATGGACAGACTCGCTTAGTCAATATAAGTGACTTGGCCGTTTCGTTACAACAATAACTATTTGTAAAACAGAATTAGTGAACAGTTAATCTTCACATTACGCCCATGTGCACTTAGCGAAACAGCCAAGCCGCATATATGTATTGACTAAGGTGTGGAGGTGAAGTAAGGGCTTGTAGAGTTAAGGCGTGTAGAATTTGAAGCTTGGCTCTACATAAGATCCGATAACTTTTTTAAAGTGCAAACTGTGGTCTTGGCTATATTTCACATTAAAATGTTTTTGATGAGTAATATTCTTTAGCTTGGCTGGACACGCTCCCGCGTGTCTATATAGTAGCGATCACTGTAATTTGACTAGATGTTTGTCAACGATTACCTAAGTGATGATAGCTACAAGCTGCGGATACCCCAATCCTCGAGCACATGTTAACTGACCTTGAGTCAGGATTGGGCTATCCGCAGCCGTCAAGATATTTTATCCGGAAGATAAGTAACGTTCGACGCGGTCAGTCTTCGGATGAGTGACCGCGGGCGGCATTTCTAACTGAACAATACCGTGACACGTTAAATTGTAGGTCTCGGTTGTTTTAACCGTTTGGCCATGTCAGAGGTCTTCAGGCGACTTAAAAAACTCTAACCCCAAGGCGGATGGGTATAGGCCGCGCCACACAAGTTGGCGGATGTGAAGTTAGCCACTAGCTGCGCAATATCCAATTCTGACTGAAGCTCACACAAAGCACGAACATTGTTGGCTATTGCTCAGCTTGTAGCTAACTTCACATTCGCCAAATTGTGTGGCGCGGCCTATACCCATCCGGCCTATACGAACTTAGTTGTATATTGCACATTTAATACAGTTTAATGGAGAGTGATTTCCCATTCTTGTGTCTCTAGTATGGCAATGGAATTATGCTAATTTATCCACCTTTTAATGTCAGTTGTCAATATCATTCAATACTAAACTCTATTTATTCTTCGAGGGGATTTTGATGAAGAGACAATTTGTGTATTTGCCGATTAGACCTGTTTATATTTGCAGATCCACCAACCCGCACTGGGCCAGCTTGATGTATATTGTCCAATCGTACTTCATAAGTATTCTTATGTTCAGCAGTGGACTATTAAAACCTTCACCTTTTTTTATGGGTAATAACAAATCCAAGTTTCCTGCAACATTGGTATAATAGAATTCATAGTATAATCAGGAAAACAAACTCTCTGATGGTACATTGTTCCAAAAATATTTTTGAGAATAATTGTCAGAAACTCGATTCACTTGATTTAAAATTCCACTTTACATAAATTAATGTTACAGTATATTTTGGTGTGCTTATTTATTTATCTTTTATTTTTCAGAGGAGCTTCGAATAGTCAAAACTAGATGTGAAGAAAATAAGGAAGTGTCAATTGGCTGATACAATTCTTTACTAAAGAATACGTAAATATTCAGCTTCAGCTAGACATTTAGAAGGCCTACAACACACAGTAGGGATGTACCATTAGGACTTTAGCACACTCATGATTCGCGAACGTTTATGTAACGCTTTTATGCTTGCAAACGTAAAAGACGCGGCATTGTGCGTGTTAAACGCAACAAACAGCGGTTGCGACTTTGTAACGCGTTCATATAAGTCAGAATCATACATCTTGGCCGGTATGAAGTTAGCTAGCAAGCTGCAGATAACCCTCGCGCAGCTGTTAAGCGTGCTTCAGTCAGAATTGGGCTATCTGCAGTTTGTAGCTAACACCACAACTGCCAAGTTGTATGATTCAGCCTAGACTAATGTGAAAGTCGCGGCATTGTACGTATTGAACGCAACGAACAGCGATCACGTTAACAATTCGTTCATTATTCACGTTAGCAGTTCGACAGTGTGCTAAGCCCTTATTGATATTGCAATTTAAATGGCTTGACGATATGAATCGTATGCCATTAAGACTGGTAGTGTATTGCTAAAATAATGTATTATATATCGTTGTATAAGCCTGACGGGAGTAAGAAAATCTATACTAAACTTTATTATCAAAATTCAAGCACTTAAGTTGATGCTTAAATTTTGATAATAAAGTTAGCATAGATTTTGGTTTGGTTCGGTTGGTTCTAAAGTTTGTCACTTATTTAGCCTCATTTTAGCCCTCAGCAGGTACCTAAAATGAAGCTAAGAAAGCACTCAGTCCATCTAATTCACTCTCAAGATTTTTCCAATGAGAGTAAAAGAGATGGACTTAAGATTGAGTGTGCAATTTAGCTCCCGTGAAGCGATCAAAAACCTTATGCGTATTTCTAAAGAAAGCTATACAAGCTATATTTAATACATGATTTTAAAGCTGTAATTTACTAAGTACTGGAGGTGACTGCAATACATTAAAATGACTATTTTATTTGTGGTTACTGAATTTTTTATATTGATCTTTGTAGCGCACTTTGAAGTGATACTTAGCGGAATATAAGCAACGTTCGGCTCGGTCAGACTTAGGATGGGTGGCCGTGGGGGTAATTACCACTTAATTACCTTTTAACCGTTTAGCCATGCCAGAGGCCTTCAGGTGGCTTAAAAACTGACGCCAAGGCTAGCCACCCGGCCTATACAATTGTTGTTTACTCTAAGAATGACAAGTAATAGAAGTATTGCTAAATTTTACTCAAATATTAACTACGTTACAGCTGTCTTATTCATATCTGGTTATACATCGTACGCGAGAGTGATTGGAACAAAAAAAACGCAATGTCTGTCGCATACGTCAAAATCACCAGTTGAAATGTCAAAATAGTTCAAATTTGGTTCCACTTGGTTTTTTGTCTTTTTCGGAAATTTGAACCCTCTAGTTCCAGTAAGAAGGTTCAAATCTCTGATAATTTTAGCTTCCTACTTTTATCTTTTTGAATTTGGACTCCCGAGATAGCTCAATGCTAGTTTGTGAAACCCTTCGAAGTTACGTAAGTTCGGGTGTATCTGCATCTTTTTCTAACACCTTTTAAATTTCATATTTAAAATGGGAATAAGTGATGTATATCTCTTGCTATTTTAGTACGGTTTCTATTACTTTTGTTCGTATTCCATGTGTTTACTTAAGTCTTTCTAGGATCATATTTTTGTGTTGAAATGTTCAGTTCTCTTTTCTCTATACAATTGAATGATATTGTGGTAAAGTGACTACAGTAAAATTAAACATCGTAGACTCGTAGTGTATAACAATGTCGCCTCGCCTCTAGAACATAGTAAAAGTGGTTAGGTATAACTATTGAAAAAATAGCCCCCTAGTTTTGTGAAAGGTAATTCTTTGTTGCTTTATTTTTGTTTTTTATTATTTTCATTATTCATCCTATTTTGAATTTGAGATCTAACCCAGTAGCTTCCTGACCGAATTTCTCTTTACGTAATGAATAATAAAATTTATAGAAATATGTATAGTTCTTTAATATGTTATTATGTGCCTATAGCTCTTATATATTTTAGACTATTGTTATTGGGTTACTGTTCGAATATGGTATTAAGCAGTTTTCGTTTGTATCATTATGAAAACTTGTACTATTATTTTTAGTAATATAATTGTATACTGTAAACTCTCTATAACGAAGCTCAACGGCCCTAGTAATTTTTGTCGCTCTAGTGTTTATTATATTGAATGACGAATAAAATACAAGTAATATTTTCTGATCTAAAGTCAAAAGATTTAGATCTGAAAGATTTGGTTGGATTATTTTATAAATTGGCAAATAAATATATTAGGGACATCTTACAAACGGCCTCTGACCCCAAACTAAGCGTTGCTTGTAATATGGTTGGCCAGATACTGATTTTGAAATACATACTTAAATAGATAGATAAAATAATACTTAATACATTGTATCGTCATTATTTTTTATGTAATAATGACAATAAAATGTATTTACTAATGTCATTATGACTGTATTAATCTTTGATTCTTAGGCAAACCAAATTATAATAATTACTACGTTATAACTTTTTTTTAATTTCGTGTTTCATTCTAGAGAGTTTACACTGTAATAGCTTTTGATATAGTTAAGAAAGACAGTTTTCTTAAAGTAAGGCTTTTTTGTTATATTTAGAGTTTAGTTTGCTTTATCGAAATGTAGTATGCCAAAAATAGTAAATTACTAGTCAGACTTTAAACGGACGGCTGCAAGGTACAAAACTATTAAATTAGTACTTTATGTCTTGAACAAAGTAGATAGTCAAGTAGTGTTCCTTAATTAATTCTAAATAAAGACTAGAAAAACGAGACAGAAACAAAAACAATTATTTTGTTTTTATCTCGCTCGCTGACGAGTAACCCTTACTATAGGCCGAATCAAAGTTGTTGGCGGTTGGTTGAAGCTAGCTACAAGCTGCAGTCTTCTCGCAGCTGTTATATGCCGCGCCACACAAGTTGGCGGATGTGAAGTTAGCTACAAGCTGCGCAATAGCCAATCAACGTGAGGCTTTATGTGAGCTTCAGTCAGGATTGGATATTGCGCAGCTTGTAATTAACTTCACATCCATCCGCCAACTTGTGTAGCGCGGCCTAAGAATAAGAAATATTTATTGGCCATAAAATAACATTAAACGTTACAGGCATGTCATGATATACATTGGATGTCTTATTTACTAACATAATATTATCTGGTACACGAAAATGAGGATTCTGAAAAAACCATTGACATAAATTCACTTAACTTGTAAAATGGATTTACTTCAAAAAAATGTTTTATTGTTTTTTTAAACCGATCAAAATCTAACTTGGTTACATAATTTGGTAATTTATTATACATAGATATTTTATTTCTCAGTCCTTGTTTTTCTACTTTAACTAGACTAGTAGTAGAGAGTTTGGATATAATCCGATTTCTGAACGCATCTTGACCATGAGACTGAACACTAAGCCCTGCATATTGAACATTGGTTTATGCACCAACTAGCACTGCAGTAACATCAGAAGAAGAAGTGGAACGACTGTATGAACAGCTGGATACAGCGCTCAATGCCATTCCGAATCGCGAGATGACCATCATCATGGGTGACTGGAACGCCAAAGTTGGTAGAACTGAAGCCGATGATCATATGCGTGATACCGTGGGAAAATATGGATTGGGCATTAGGAATGAGCGCGGGGAAAAACTCATTGACTTTTGCATGAGTAGGAAGCTCACCATTCTTAACACCTGCTTCCAACATCATCCTAGACGGCTCTACACGTGGAGATCTCCTGGCGATAGATACAGAAATCAGATTGACTACATTCTGATAAACACCCGCTGGAGATCATCAGTGATAAACGTGAGGACTTACCCCGGAGCTGATTGTAACTCAGACTACAATCTGCTGGTCGCTAGCTTTGCGCTTCGTCTAAAGGCACCAAGTAAACGTAGGCAGAGGTGTCTTAAGCAACTCACCCCTGTGGAAAGAACGATTTTCCAACAATTAATGGAGGACAAACTGGCACAGGAAGATGGTAGTCAGCATGCAGCGGCAGATTCCCAGTGGAACCATTTTAAAGACCTTGTTAATGACACCTTGACGGAGCTGCGTAGAGTACAAAGGCCAGATCCGAAGAAATCGACTTGGATTTCAGACCGTACGTGGGAGCTCACGCAGCGTAGGAAAGACCTAAAAATCAAGGGATTGCAGAATCCTGAGGTGAGGAGAGAATACGATCGTCTCTGTAAAACCATTGATGCATGTTGCAAAGAAGACAAAAACAGTTACATCAATGATATATGCCAAGACATTGAAAACCACTCCCTCAAATATCAAACTGCTGACCTCTTTAAGAAAGTTCGGCTGCTTACCAAGAAGTTCAAACCTAAATCATGGGTGATCGAAGATGCCGATGGTCGACTCTTGCACCAGCTCGACGAAATCGCAGAAAGATGGCGAACATACTGCGGAGAATTGTATGTGGACCCCACACAGAGTGCACGTAGCGGCTTCGCATTCAACAGTGACCTGGACAGGGAACCTGACATTCTTCGTTCCGAGATCGTCGCGGCACTTGGCGCCCTCAAGACTAAAAAAGCACCGGGTTCTGATGCGATATCAGCTGAGATTCTAAAGGCCTTAGGTGATAGAGGTGTCGATGTGTTACATACCATCTGCAATAAGGTTTGGGCTAGTGGTGAGTGGCCGAAAGATTGGACGAAGTCGATTATTCTACCGCTCCACAAGAAGGGCTCGACTAAACAATGCGACAACTATCGCACCTTAGCCATCATATCCCATGCAAGCAAAGTCCTGCTCCATATCCTTAACAACCGTATCCGCCACTATCTGGATCAGCAAATTCCTCAGGAGCAGGCCGGCTTTGTTAAGGGTAAGGGCACACGTGAACAAATACTCAATGTAAGACAGCTAATTGAGAAAGCTTACGAGTATAATGTGCCGGTTATCTTGTGTTTTGTGGACTACAGCAAAGCGTTTGACTGCGTTAGCTGGGACTGCTTATGGGAGGTTCTCACTGCATTAGGCGTACCGAGGCATCTGACAGCGATACTTCAAGCTCTTTACCATAGTAGTGAGGGTGTGGTCAGGGTTGATGAAGTGGAGTCACAGCCTTTCTGTTTTGGCAAAGGTGTTCGTCAGGGCTGCATTGCCTCTCCCATCTTATTCAATGCATATGGAGAGTTTATAATGCGTCATACGTGTGACAACTGGGATGGAGGCGTGAGCATAGGCGGTGTCAAAATTACAAACCTCCGCTACGCTGATGACACGACACTTCTAGCTGCAGACGAATCTGAAATGGTTAATCTACTTAATAGAATGGAGCAGATCAGTAACAACCTAGGGCTCTCTATTAACCGGTCTAAGACAAAAGTCATGGCAGTAGATCGAGCGAAGGTACTGAACTTCAGTGGAATACCCAATTTAGAAACTGTCGACGATTTCCTCTATCTTGGATCCAACATCAGTAGCAATGGCTCCTGCGAGCGTGATGTCCGAAGACGTACCGGGATGGCGAAGAATGCTATGTCTCAGCTCGATAAGATCTGGAAGAATAGAGGGATAAGTCTGAAAACGAAGATGAGACTGGTCCAGACTCTGGTCTTCTCTATTTTTCTTTATTGCGCGGAGACCTGGACCCTGAAAGCAGCGGACCGTAGAAGAATTGATGCTTTTGAGATGTGGTGCTGGAGGAAGATGCTTAGAATACCATGGACAGCTCATCGGACCAACGAATCAATTCTTAAACAGCTCAGGGTCACGGATAGACTCTCGACCATTTGCCTTAGACGTGTCCTTGAGTATTTTGGCCATATAGCTAGGAAGGACGGAGACAACTTAGAAAAGCTAATGGTTACGGGGAAAGTCGACGGCAGGCGGTCACGAGGTCGGAGCCCGATGCGTTGGTCCGATCAGATCCGCACCACGCTGGACACGTCAGTTTACGAGGCGCTTCACGCCGCCGAGGATAGAGGTCGATGGCGCAGGATTGTTAAAGAGAAGCTTTTGGGAGGTGGTGGTCACGACCCTCAGACATGAGGAATTCGACTCAAGGAGGAGGAGACTAGTGGAAGGCTTATCAAGCTTTTCCTTATTTCGTAGGTTGTATTGATGCCTATTCTGGTTTGTAGGTAATTCCAACTCGTGTATTTCCAGTAAGCTATTGTAAATGTAAAGAGATATCACTGTGTCATTATCTGATTACTTTTAAAATGTTTTTTTGCGGATTCGCGTTTTTTAAAACCATTAATAATTCTAATCGATCTTTTTTGACATTTTAATACTTTAACAATATTTGTAGCATTGCCCCAAACTGTAATAGCATATTGTATAATCGAATGTATGTACGCGTAATAAACCTATAAGTGAGCGTCAGTCAGGATTGTGTTATACGCAGCTTGTAGCTAACTTCAGAGACGCCATGATGTTTGATTTGGCGGATACTTACCTGATATTAATCGGAGTTCCACTATAAAATTCGGACAGTAGGGTGGATATTTGCATGTCAACAAGGCACAGTAATTTTCGACTATTTTCATAGGTCACTGAAAATCTAACCTTAATGTTTTTGTTTTGTTATTATTGGTCTTTAATAGGATATTTATTGGCAGTTAATCTTTAAATCTGTTTCTTAATTTTTGTTCGATTATTATCTAGATGTTAGTACATAATTTAGTAATTTTATGATTTTTATGAACTGTAATCTCTTCTATTGCCTTATAAAATTATTTTTATTATTATTCATTATTCTATTATTGTAACATCACGCCTCTATCGGACGTGAGAGGAACTAATAAAAGATCTTTCCGAATTCAAAAAGCCGGCTTTACACTTGCGCCAATAATGAGTGTATAAAGCGTCCCTTAGACAGCCGCGGAATAGTCAATCATCACGGTCTTGATTTATTCATTTCTACCTAAGTGATTGGTTGAACACTAGACTAGCTGTCTGCGGGATGCTTGATTCAGATTAAATGGAAAAATCCGTAAGATTCTAGAGTAATTATCGTGGATTTGTAATTAAATGTAATTTGATACTACATTTTCATGAAAAACAAACGGCATAGGTTTATGAGGCGAATGAGATATTCGTGAACCGTTTCGCGCATAGCGGCGTAAAGTCGGTCTTTTAAAGTGTGTACCTACATCTATGTATACTAAGCGCCACACAAATCGGCGGATGAGAAGTTAGCCGCAGATGACACTTCGCCGTGATTCGCTAATTATTGCGCATGTGTGCACAATGCGTAGGGAGCGCGCGGGAGGCATGAGGTTGGCGGGCGGGTGTGCCCCGGCGTCTCGTCTCTCTGGTTCTCGCGCATACCTATATTTGAGCTTTTGCGCAGCTTTCTGAGCATAATATATGTTCCCATCCGCCGATTTGTGTGGCGCTAAGTATACAGTCGTTGTTATAAAATATTTGCCAAACTCTCTTTAGGTATTTTTTAATCTAATTATTTTTTGTAATATTTAAAAAAATCCTATCAACTGCAACGCTCAACAACATTATGAAAACTATTGGTTGAAGGAATTACTTAGAAATTATTATCAGTAGCTCTTAATTTTGTTGAAAATATTGGTTGCATTGTACTCGTACCTATACGAATATTTACTAGCTTTATTTACCTGCTTTACTTCCCTGTCGTCCTCCACTTTGATAGGTTTTATTGTACTTTTTTGCTGTAACATAATCAGTTAAATAAACCTTTTAAATACTTACTTAATTGTCTGCAGTTTATTTTACCAAATAACCTTAGAACAGGCTGGGACGGTTTATATATTATAATAAATTGTTTAATATAGACATAAAAAATATTATAGATAGCTCTTCTAAGAGAACAGAGATTAGTAGATCTCAGTCTTTGAGCAAATATCCATAGTCACAATCGTGTAAAAAGCGCCCGAACCAAAATCCTGCCCAAGCTACGTAGTGGGCAGGCTTTTTAGTTAGTCGTAAGGCGATTGCAAGCCAACTACAACGCCGCGCTATGCTTAAAGTGCTCGGTTACAAGCACTAATACGCTAACGTCGAAATTCGAGAAAACGGGTCATTGTAAATTATTTAATGTAAATATCTAAGTCGGTATGTATGTAAGTATAACGGCGCTCGGACATGTTTTTACTACTTTCACTTCGGATCAGCAGGAATCATTTTATTTTTTTCGGAATACCTACCTACAAAGCTTCTGTGACAGATTTTATCACGATACGTATCATTCGTTTACCGAAGAGCCTCCGTCCATACATAATTTTCAAACTTGAAGGGTTTAATTACTTACCTACCTAAATATTATTATGTTCCAGATAAACATATTATTGCCTGGGGACCGTTATTTGAAACTTGATACGACCTCACGATTGTAAATTGAGTGTTACGACCACCGAAGAGAATTTAACTACTACGTTTAACGACTACAAGCAGCGTAGTACCTATCTATAGTAGTCTGTGACCAGCAGCAGAAAGCCTATCAGTCAGTGTAAGTGGCGGGTTGAAGCCTGGACTGATAGGTACCTACCTACTCTACAAAAACGCAAAGCTGGCGGAAAATCAAAATGATAGCACCCAGCGCAGTTCCAAATTACCCATTTCACGCAACTTGTCAAAATACCTTTGGATCATAGTTTTTCTGCGTAAGACAAAACGTTTCAATGTTTACTACATGTTATAACCAAGCTAAATTAAATAGTAGTGCAAAACCGCGGAACTGTTCGGATCTCTCTTTCTGACACATTTTATTTGTTCCTACTGTAGATGACAAACTATTTGTGTTTGTACCAATCGAAAACGGAAGCATATTCATTTAAAAAATTTAAATCAAATGGTGGAATCGTGTTTTCTTTTGTTTGAGTTATTTTATTTGGCGTGTTCAATCAACTGTTTATTATTTTGAAGTTATCTTAATACTTTACATTTAAAGTCACTATAATGTTATAACTAATGTTATTGTCTAACTAATCTAATAGCACCAAACCGGTCGAGTGAAAGGCCCTGTACAAAGTCCAAAATCCAAGGCCTGCCGCAATATTTATCTTGTCACAATACAAAACACCGGTAAATATTTCATATCAATTCCAGTTGTGTACGTTGACTTGGCTGTATTTACGCTGAATCCTTGTGAGTACTCGATCATTAATTCTTTCTCTAAAAGTCTTTAACATTGTTCTCTAAAACAATGCACTCAATAGCAGAATTCTATTAATTAAAAAACTAGACACAGTTCTGTACTGTAGAATGTAGATAAATAAATAATATTTATACCTATTAGGTACTTACCTAAGTCTGATAATATCTAAATACCTATGAACGAATGTACCAGTTTAGGTAGGTGTATAATTTTATCTTAGCATTACCTAGCAGTAATAATATTATGTAGGTGTACCAGTGTCAGTTGTGTGCTAGATTTTGTACTATAAAGTAGTTAGTGAGTTTGCTGTGTTAGTAGATTTTATTCTGTGTAGGAAGAGTGACCATCTTATATTTCCGGGGTGACCTATTTTTCTCTTGTATTTTAAGAGGTGACCTATTTCTTGATATTTCCTACATAATAATGTGCTATTTTTAAATATATCAGTTGAGTACCTAAAGGTTTGTAATTTGATGAACAGACTCAAATATTATTTTACAGGAATGAATTAAATGAAATTGCTTCGTGTGTTAACTAAATATTTTATTTTGTTAAAGGAATTAATCAAATACTCAGCAAGCCTTTAAAATTCTTTCCTTTTGATGTACTATAATTATTTAAGTAGCTTTTTTACATAATACACAAATAGGCGTTATATTTTTTTAACAATACCTAGTAAATGGCCCACAATTAACTGAAAATTATGAATAACTACTAAAAATAAAAATCAAAATATCGACACTTTATCTTAATTTATTCTGTTGTTGTCTTCACGTTTGTTCCACATTTGTAAAGTTAGGTATAGAAAAAAGACATATATTGCGAAACTAGGTATAACTATTGACTTAGGCCATTCCACAACCTTGTACCGCACCTGAATAATTAGCTTTATTTGCCTTATGAAATCATTTCTCTTTTTTTTTCAAGTATCAGCCTACAGTTTAGGTAGAGAAATAGTTTCTGATTCTATTATTATTGACACTGCTATATACATAAGCCCATTTGTTTGCCACATTCTTAAGCTTATTTTAAAGCATAATACAAAGCATGGGCCTACGTAGATGAATATTCTTTGGCTATGAAAACACAAAACCTTTTTCTAACGCAACTTATTTTTTTCCAGCCAGTAAAAACTACACAAAATGACAAGCTCATTAAGGAGACCTGCACTGAGTATACTAAGAGCAGCTAAAGAGAGAACAGCATTCTCCACAGCAATAAGACTGAACAATACAGAGTCTAAGATCCTTACATCAGTATTTGAAGAAATAAAGACTCCCTACACTACAGTGAACGATTTCGTTTGGCAGAACCTGGATAGATGGCCAGACAAAACTGCTACGGTAAATATATTAAATGCAATAAATATTAAGATGAGTGTGTGGTGCCAACTAGTCCATACAAAAATAATAAGCTGTTATCTACCTCTAAATATTATCCGACTTGTGTGCTTTTTTTTCATGTAATCAGCACGTCAATCGCTATGTTTATGTCTTGGTTTTTACAGTTTTTTAAATGACTTTAAAGTTATAAGCCTCTAAAGTCATATTTTGACGCAAAACTTTGTCTGAAAAGTATACAGAGACTAATAATTTTGTTCAAGAAAATCATTGAACTCATTATTATGACCATTTTTTACTAAAAAAGGGTTACTACAGGGTTGGTCCCCTTAAGTTATGAAAAATCAGCATGTCCATACAAAAGTTCATTGACTCACAAAATTCATTGAAAAGCAGATAATTTTGCGATTTTAGCATTGCCGTTGGTGCCATAGTTTAATTCTCATTGATCCGAATGAGCATGTTATATGCTAATACTCGTATGTCTTTCATCTAGGAATAAACACCACATAATATTATATTTTCTTGTCTTGTTTCCTATGATATATTCAGCAGTAGATTGTCAGAAGCTAATTGTAGTGATGATCTAATATTCATTTTATATTAAAATCTTAGGTATGAACATAACATTTCATTAGGTAGGTAGGTATGTACTAAAATTTGATACAATACATTTGATATTGGTAATAGGTACTGGGGTACCTATTCATTAATAGAAATATGTGAGTTATTACCCGTTCAATGTACATTTATAATTGGTTACCTATTATGGCATCTTCCAACTATAGATGAATTATAGCTATAAATCTTCTAGAAGAAATAGCCGAAAAAATATTCAAAACCTTATTGCCATCTGTTATTTAGTTTAGAAAATCACCAACCGACACAAAAAGGCGACTTTATAATACAGAGAATAGAATAGAAGTAAAATAACCATTGTATGCTATAAAATGAACCATAAATGTTTTACTTTGTCAGGAATGTATTTTTAGGACAAGCATGTGACTGGTAAAACAATAAAAAATTGAAATGACTACTTCATGTAAATTCTTATTGTTTAACTAGTCACATGCTTCTATTTTTAATGTTTTTACATAATTATAAGATTGTATGCGCTGCTTCGATATTGAAAACTGAAGTGGATTCAAAAGAACAGTATTTTTACTTATGAATCTAATGTAAATATGAAGTAGGTATGTTGGTTTATTTGTTACTTTTTCAAGTAGCAACAGATAAGTACTTGAAAGAGTAACAAATTGACTATTGATAAATGATTGAGAGGGATTGACTTTATTTTGTTTCATGGATAGGTATAATTTAAATTGGGATAATATAAATTGCATATCAAATAAATAATCGCCTATCAATACATACTCATCATTTATATTCTTTTTTACATCAAATAACTTACTTACTTCACTATAAATAAACTAAATGTTTAACAAAACTCAAACTGCAGATAATACAATACAATACAATACAACAACACTTTATTGACACCAACACATAGGAAAAACAACATAAGAAACAAAGATAGAATAGGCACAAAAGGCGGTCTTATCGCTAAAAGCGATTTCTTCCAGACAACCTCCTTTGGATGTAAGGAAACGTATTGTAGATGACAAGGACGGTGGTGTAACGTAAAAAAAACCAATAAAAAATAAACAATAGTTACAGTTACTACAAATTCCAATAAAAATAATTTTAATAAAAACTACATAATAATAGCTATACATAAATATTCCTAATAATACATACAGTAAAATAAAAATAAACATACTTAATACATACTACAAATAAATTACTGACGAAGAGTGACATGAGTATCAGTGAGAGAGAGCTTCGAGAGATAATGTTTCTGAACCTGGGCCTTGAAAGATTCAACGCTCTGTGCACGTCTGATGGTCACAGGAAGGTCATTCCAGAGTGCTACAGCTCGGACGCTGAAAGAAAAATCATAAAAAACCGTAGAATGAGATGGAGTGGATAGAAGGAGATTGCTAGAAGATCTAAGATTGACAGAGTGTGTGTCACAGATAAAAGTGAAGCGAGAGCGTAAATATGAAGGAGAAGAAGGTTTGAAGAGAATGTTGTAAAGAAGGGAAAGTATATGAGTATCGCGGCGAAGACAGATAGGGAGCCACTTGAGCTTGTTACGAAATTGGGAAATGTGGTCAAATTTCCGGAGGCCGAAAATGAACCGTATGCATAGATTTTGGAGACGCTCAAGTTTGTCGAATTGCTCCTGGGTTAAATCGAGATAGCAAGTGTCGGCATAGTCTAAAATAGGGAGAAGAAGGGATTGTGCTAACGCAACTTTGGTAGCAGTGGGAAGAAAATTGCGAATTCTTCGTAATGATGCAGAAGAAGCGTACAACTTGCGCTTAACAGATTGGATTTGAGGATTCCATGAGAGAGAACTATCAAAAATAATACCAAGGTTTTTGACCTCGGTACTAAAAGGGATCATAATACCACTAAATACAATTTTACTAAGAGCAGCATGATCAATGCGTGCAATCAACCTAGAGCTGCCAATAATGATGGCCTGCGTTTTAGTGGGATTGACTGCGAGCCCGTAAGATCGGCTCCAATGTTCAATACGGCACATGTCATCATTAACAGCTGCCACAGCCTCATCCAAGTGATCAATTGTAGCTTGAGAGTAAACTTGCAAATCGTCTGCATATAGATGGTAGAGAGAAGTGATGTGAGAAGTAATACCATTAATAAAGATAGCAAAGAGGAGAGGAGAAAGAACACCACCTTGAGGGACGCCAGCACCAGTGTCGCACCAAGAAGAGAGAGTATCTTCAACACGTACACGTTGCCGGCGGCCATACAAATAACTATGAAACCAGTCAACTGCTGTAGGAGATATGTTAATAGTGCGGAACAGAGCAAGAAGGATATCGAAATCAACAGTGTTGAACGCATTGCTGAAGTCGAGTAAAGTAAGCACAGTGAGTTTTTTGTCATCCATTCCCCGCCTAATGTCATCGGTAATTTTAACAAGAGCAGTGGAAGTGCTGTGGCCTGATCGGAACCCAGACTGCAAAGGATTAAGGAGATTGTTACGAGTTAGGAAGTGATTTAATTGCGAATGGACTAGGCGTTCAAGGACTTTGGATAGGAAAGGGAGAATAGAGATAGGACGATATTCAGTGAGAGATTTAGGTTTGGGTTTTTTGGCAATTGGGACTATGTGGGCTTCTTTCCAGCATGAAGGCACCGTACTCAGAGATACAGAAGTGTTCAGCAAATGACATAGGATGGGTAAAATTTCATCAAGGATTGGAACAATCATGTTACGGCTAATCTTGTCACTACCAACAGCATTCGAGGAAATGGATAAAATACTCTTTTTAACTGTAATTCGAAATTTTACATCAATATGTAAATTAGTGAAGAAATTAGATTAGGTGTGATACAAAAAATAGGTTAGGTTATGTTAGAACATGACAAAACAACGCACGAGCCGAGCGAGCGAAGCGAGCGTGCCGCGGCAGCGGCCGGCGAAGTGCCAGAAGCGAATCGCCTTTAACAGGTATAATGTGCATTAAGATTATTAGCTGTGCATTGATGAAAAAGCTTTTGCTTTAGGAAAAATCGCTGTACGCTGCGAAAATAAATTGTAGTGTGTTTAGTGATATTTTGAGTTGAATATTATGCTGTGCAATCAGTAACTTTGATGGGATTTTGGAATCTTATTGCATAGAAAAAGGATATTTTATGATTTGCGTTTAAATACTACCCATTTAAATTTAAAAGTTGCATAGTTTCATAGACTACTTATTATCTAGGAAAAATAAAAGGTTCTTAAGGGATAGCACACAACTGAAACGCGCGGTCGAAGCCACGGGAAAAAGCTAGTAGTAAACTGAGTTTTAAATTTTATATTATTTTCTAACTGACTATTTAAATGATAATTATTTATCGCAAAAAATGACAAAACCGCCTTCCAACGTGTACAAAATTCGAATATTTCGCTCGAATTCTTTACTTACATTATTGTTGATTTTCAAAAACGTTTCAGCCAATTTCTTTAAAATTTTAATAGGCCCACCTCGGGATACCAACTACCCTTTCGAACTAAAAAAGAATTTTACGATTCGGTTCGGTTCACAATTAGCGAAATTATCGATGAACATACTCTAAAAAAATACATACAGACGAACATAGAACCTGCTCCTTTTTCGGTTAAAAAAAAGTCGGTTAAAAAATTAGGAAAAGCCTTAGTTATATTATATAATACCACAAAATTAACATTTTGTTGTAGCCAATATTTTTTATTTCTGCTTAGTAGCATTAAAATCCAAACTAATATCTAATTGCTGAGTAAGTAATACTCAGATTATCTGATAAAAGAACAAAAGGGAGTGCAAATTATTAGCATGAAAAAGTGCAAAGTTCCACATTAAACTGGTTAGTTACATTATTCAAGTAATTTAGATGCAGTATGGTTTTAAAATTAATTATACTTGCTCAAGAAACAATAGCCGCAAAGTACATTGACTTAAGTATGTGCTATATTCTTAAGGCCATAGGGGCATTGGCCTCAAGTAGACTTTCATTTTTATCGTTTTGATAATGTTCAATAACATAATAACATTTTGCAGATATGGACAAAGGTTTTAGTACCTATTTGTTTAAAATGATAAATAATAAAATTGACTATAATCCTACCGCTTTAACTTAGTCCTCGTCAGCGCGGTACAGGGGCGCCGCCCTATTACTATGACTTCGATGTCCGTCTGTCCGTCTGTCTGTCTGTCTGTCACCGGGCTGTATCTCATGAACCATGATAGTTAGGCAGCTGAAATTTTCACAGATGATGTATTTCTGTTGCCGCTATAACAACAAATACTAAAAAGAGAATTAAATAAGTATTTAAGGGGGGCTTCTATACAATAAACCTGAATTTTTGACGTTCTTCGCTCTATATTAATAATAGTAACAGGTAGATGCTTGAAATTTTCACAGAATATTTAGTTTTATATTCACTTCAATAATAAATAATAAAATTAAAATAAAATAAATATTTAAGGGGGGCTCCCATACAGTACGGAACCCTCCGTGCGCGAATCCGACTCGCACTTGGCCGATTTTTAACTATGTTTACAGGAAGCAGTTAATTTCCCTCCTATGGTCATTATCATCAGCTTATCATCACACGTTTCCTTATTACACTCCTTAGCACTTGGAGACACCTCGTTAATATCAATCATTAATAGGCAATAGGCATTAATTATATTTATAACGACGATAACAAAGCATAGGAAATAATTAGCTAAATTCGAGTCGGACTCGCGCACGAAAGGTTCCGCACCCTGTGGTAGCCCCCTTATTATATTTTACTTAATTTATCAATTATTTTTTAAAGGAATGTACCAATTAATATTTGAAGCATCTTCCTGTTGCTGTTATCGAGCAAAATATCACGTAATTTGTATATAAGCCCTACTTAAATGGTTATTTTATTTTAATAAATTTATTTATTTTGAAGTGCATGTAATATTCTGTGAAAATATCAAGCATCTACCTGTTACCATTATAAATATCGAGCGAAAAACGGCTAAAAAATTGGGCTTGTTGTATGGGAGCCCCCCTTATTAAATATAAATTTTATTCTGTTTTTAGTATTTGTTGCTATAGCGGCAACAGAAATACATCATATGTGAAAATTTCAGCTTTCTAGCTATCACGGCTCATGAGATACAGCATGGCGACAGACAGACGGACAGCGAAGTCTTAGTAATAGGGTCCCGATTTTACCCTTTGGGCACGGAGCCCTAAAAAGATACAATCTGAATGAAAAACTAACTTACTGCAATGCTCATAAAAGAAGAAAAATTATAGAAAGCTGTGGTGGTCTAGTAGAAGTCTGACACCCGCCTTACAATCGTGAGATCGTGGGTTCAAATCCCGGTCCCGTACCAATGAGTCCGTTAGTACGGAATATACACCACTGGCTTTTCGGTACCTGAAGGAAAACATACTGAGGCACCCTGCATACGTCCGTAGAAGAAATTCAACGGCCTACGTCCTGCCCTGCGAGGCGATATTAGGAGACCTAAACATAAGATTAACATGTATATACCGCAACATAATAATAGTATGTTTGGTAACAGTGCTTATGCCATGGCAATCAAAATTTACAACTGCTTGCCACTAGAAATAAAATTACTAGAAGGAAATAACTTTAGGAGAAAATTAAAAACATGGCTTATTTCGAAAGCTTTTTATAGCACAAAAGAATTTTTCGAAGACCACAAATTAAGCAAATATAATTTACTTAACCTGTAATTGACTAGCACTTTTATGTTGAAATTGTTAATAATAATAGGTATAAGTCATCTATAGTTATCTGTACTTAACAAATATATCAATTATTTTTGTTAATATAGAACTACCTATTACTTATTATTTATAAATCACTATTGTACGCTCGAAATGGGCAGGCTGTTGAAACAATTCTTATGTAACATCTTTTTACACGGCTTTACAATAAACATTTTCTTATTCTTATTATTCTTGATTCTGCAGAAAGGCTGATACCTCAGAATTAGTTCTTATTCTATGGCTGATACAGTACAGTACATATACAGATGAATAAATTGTTCTGTCTATCATCCGTACTTTAATCGTTCATAATGTAACATAAGATATAATAGTGTTGATCAGATTATACATAATAAGAAGGTAGATAACCACCCTGCCCTTGTCGTAAGTCAATATCAATCATGATATCCGGCGTGCGCGGACTTTCAGCGTTGGGCGATAACATCCGCATTGCAAACTATGGAGTTGCTATGCACTAAAGTGCATTCGATCACTCATAGATATCGTGTTGATCACATACTATCATCATGATTATCAGTCGTAACCCGCCCACTGCTGGACATAGGCCTAGGTTCCCTACGGATTTCCAGTGTCCTTGCATCTCTTTCCTGCGGTCTTGATTAGGTCATCGATCCACGTTGTCGGTTGTATTTGAGAACTTTACGGCTCCATAATACCACAATCATCAGCCTTCAATAACCCACTGCTGGGCATAGGACTCCTTTTTAGGGTTCCTTACCCAAAGGGTAAAAACGGGACCCTATTACTAAGACTCCGCTGTCCGTCTGTCTGTCTCCAAGCTGTATCTCATGAACCGCTATAGCTAGAAAGCTGAAATTTTCACAGATGATGTATTTCTGTTGCCGCTATAACAACAAATAAAAATAAAAAAAATAATTAAGGGGGGCTCCCATACAACAAACCTGATTTTTTAGCCATTTTATGCTGTATATTAATAATGGTAACAGGTAGATGCTTGAAATGTTCACAGAAAATTTAGTTGTATATTCACTTCAACAATAAATAATAAAATTAAAATAAAATAATTATTTAAGGGGAATACGGAACCCTCCGTGCGCGAGTCCGACTCATACTTGGCAGATTATGTTAGTGCCATTTACCTCTGTCCCTTTGCAATGTATCAACACAAAACGAGCACATATACCTCACCATAACTCTGTCTCGTTTTGACACGTCGGTAGAATTATTTCGTGATGCGTATGCTAGGATGGTGGTAGCATTTATTTCATGCCGTGTATAAATAATGAGACAAGTAAGTAGTCATATACAAGGTTATTACTAATCAATTAGCATCCTTTTAGGGGTCATTCTGTACATCAAAATTAACAAATTTTGTTCTGCAACTTTTGTCAAACTTAAAAAAACAGCTGTTGTGCTTGCCGCGGGTGAACGATATTTTTCTATGGAATAACATTTTTTTTTTAGTTTTGACAAAATTCGCAAAACAATAGTTGTTATTTTTGATGTACATAATAAGCACCAAAGAGGATGCTGATTGATTAGGAATAACCCTGTATACTTACATGTCTCATTACAAATACAAAATACAAATAAATACAAATAAATTTATTAACCAAAAGTAGAAATACATAACTATTACTAAGAGCTTAAATCGAAAACAAGTCTACGAATTGATTTTATATAACCGTTTTCTACCCCGAAGGGAGGAAAACGAGTATTTCAGGTCTGTGCCTTCGGCTTGACCTTTCGGAGATTAGCTATCTACCTACCCAAGTACCTACGTTCTTAGCACCCACCTAGTTTCGTCCAAGATCGAGTGGAGCGCGCGGGATGGGACCCGCGCGGGGAGTCGGTGGAGCGCGGGCGGCGCGGCGCTCGGTGAAATCGCGCTCGCGTCGCGTGTTCTTCAGTACCTACTTCCGAAAGAGACGGCAAGGCCTTGCTCAGGTCAAGCCTCGGCAAGACCTGAAATACTCGTTTTCCTCCCTTCGGGGTAGAAAACGGTTATATTTTAGGTCTGTGCCTTCGGCTTGACCTTTCGGAGAGGTGTTTATATTCTGCCGGCTCCAACGATCAGCGTACTGTGATGGGGTAGAGTAAGTCTTTACTAACAGACAGTTTTGGAACTGTAGTTTTCTTGCTACCGTAGATATAATCTTCAATAAGACTACATGATATAAGGAGAAAATAATCATTTATTAATAAAATGTGGCAATCACGTATTATTAGAGGCTTAAGAGATCAAATACGCCACAAAATTGAAATCAACACTGCACACAAATACCATTTACTGATAAATTACGTCGCCGTGAAAACCTTATTAAAAATACTTTCGACGTTCTTTTTTGGCTTATTTACTGATTTACAATAATGCTTAAAAAAGTTCGTGGACCCTCTCCAGTTGCCACGTTTCAAAATAAAATCTAGGGCGACATTGTTCTCGTAATCGTAAGAGGACACAGCTGACCTTATAGAGCCTGGAGAAGCATCCACGCCAATCTCTAAGAAGGGGGACTTTAGCCAGCCCGCTATGGTAGTCCTAGAAGCCGCCTTCACCTTTCCTCGTGTTGTTATAAAGAGGCTATTCAAACCGTCGCAAGCTTTTCGCCTTTCTGCTGATATTTCAATGAGATCTTTAACCCATACCACTAAATCAAAAACGGGATCGTCAGAACTCGACAGTAACCATCCTGACTGACGATGATTTGCGTTATCTGTCTTTGAACCGAAAGAAGGCCAAAGAGTAATTGAGTTATGACCCGATTCAAGATGATCCGTGTCAATTTTGAGGAGAGTCAAATCATGTATTCTGCGTCCTGAAGCCAGTAACAGTAAGAGAGCTACATGACGCGATACCTGAAAAATACTGTTTTTATCCGGTGGATGATTCTTTATCCATTGAAGGAGATCTTGGATGTTCCAAATTTGTGATTTGGGGAGCACTGAACTCTGCTTGTGCAAGCTGATTGCTTTTAGTATAGACGTGACCAACGGATGAGAAGCTACATTTTTATTATGTTCGGGATCAGACAGAGTGACTATTACAGATTTATGGACTAGAATTGTAGCATAAGCTAACTTTTTTACTCGGTGTAAAAATCCTATGTAAGAGACGATATCTTGTGGGCGGGGGTTGCTAGGGATTACCCCATTTTGTCTACACCACCCCGTCCACTGTGTCCATGCAGAGCTATAAGTTTTCCAGGTGGAATCTCTCCAGGCCTGTTGAAGGAGACCAACATCTTCTGCTCGGAGGCCTGTAATTAAACGGCTCCACCCCGTACTTTCCAAACCTCTAAAGAGAGTTCTTTCACATTCGGGGGAGGTTTCCCTGTGGCTAGATCTTTCAGGTAATGATCTAGGTTCTGGATTAGGAGAGGGGCTGTCATCGCCCGTTTTTTCAGATTCCCTCTCCAAAACGCCGCTTTCCAACGTGGGACCACTAGTAGAAAGCAACCGGAAGCTTTGTTGAGATGTTGAAGAACCTTGGGGATCAGAGGTGGAGGGGGAAAGACCCACGCCAGATGGAAGTGCCATTCTCTGCTGAACGCGTTTATGAACGAAGCTTGACCATCTCTGGCATCCAGTGTCACGTACTGTGGGACTACTTTGGAGCGGTTTGAAGAGAACAGGTCGATCACGGGTGTACCCATCCGTTGAAAGATCATAGACGTCATCTCGTGGTCGAGACTCCATTCCGGAAGACTGGTGCCCCGAGAAAGCGAGTCCGCAATTGAATTGTACCTCCCCGGGATGTAAACTGGCAACAGATTTACTTCGAGGTGATGAGCCAATCTGAGCAATTCTTTTGATGATTCGAGGAGAATTGAGGACTTTGTCCCTCCCTGATTTCTCAAGTAAGCTACAACAGTTTTGTTGTCCGACTGCAACATCACTGACTGACCCTTTACTACATTTTGGAATCTGGACAGAGCCATCAAGACTGCGAAGAGTTCTTTCCGATTTATGTGCCAACCTATTTGATCTTGAGACCATCGCTCGGACAGAAACTGATTCTCTATCTGTACTCCCCAGCCTACGTCGGAAGCGTCTGTTGTGATGAATATTTTGGGGTCCGGAATGAAAATTATTCCCGGGTGAGACATATTTTCTAGCCACCAATGACAATCCTGTAGGGCTTCGTTTGGAATTGGAAGTCTTTGTGTTGGGTGACTCTCTGGTAACTTCAGACTCGCCTTTTGGATATGTCTTGAGTAAAGACGCCCTAAAGGGGTTACTAACGACGCGAACCCTAGCCGTCCTACCAAGGCTGTGCCTATTTTCCAGCTCCAGCTTCGTCGATTGACCACATCTATTAAGTCTCTTGTCAATCGGGCGAGCTTTTGGTCCGACAAGCGTTTTTCGTTCATCTGTGTGTTCCAAATTATTCCTAGAAACTCTATCTCCTGAGTAGCTTGTAATACAGATTTTTCTAGATTTACTGTCCACCCTAGGCTTTGAAGGAGGATGACGGATTGTTTTATTTGCGACTCTAAAACCTGAGGATTCTGGTGTGCTATCAAAAAATCGTCGAGGTAGACCAGCACGCGAATCCCTTGAGACCTCATTAACCCTGCTATCCATTTGCTGACTTTTGAGAACGCTAAGGGGGCGCTTGATAGACCGAAAGGCAGGGAGGTCATTTGGTATATTTTTCCCTTGTAAGCAAACGCCAGATACCGACGGTGGCTTTCCTTTATGGGGATATGAAAATAAGCTTGGGAAATGTCTAGTTTTCCCATGAAGTCGTTGGTCTGGAGAAACTTGGGGACAAAACTTTGGTTTATAAGACGAAACTTGTGAGGGTTCAAATAAAGATTTAATCTGCGCAGGTCGAAAATTTGGCGTACCTTCCCGTTCTGTTTTGGTATCAGAAACAGACGAGACAAAAATCCTGTGCTTGTTTTGCATATTTCGATTACTCCCATTTCCTGTAATGCTGATATTTCTTTGCTCATCGAACTTGAGGACTTTGTTACGTATTTTAGGGCTACACTTGAGGTTAATGGAACAGAAGGCGGCTTCTTCACAAATGGAATTGAATAACCGGCGATTATCTTCAGAACTGAAGGGGGGGCTCCTAGCTCCCGCCATCGTTTCTCGGCTATTTGCAGCTGTCCCCCTCTGAAATTGTCAATACTTGCGCTGACGTTGCTGCCCAAAGTCTTTCTTATCAGATCGCTTCTTCTGAGTGTTAAATTTATTCTGTTTCTGGCTGGGCTGACCTGGACGCGTCTTCCATGAGGGCTGCTTCGCCTTTGGTTGAGTATCGGTCTGACGACCTTGTTTTTGGCTACGGTGAACGGAGGGCCCAGAGCCTTCTTGCTTTGGTTTAGCTGGAAATCTCCCGGAGCGAGATGGAAAAATTCGTGCGCATCCTCCATGATCTTTCACGAAATCACCCAACTTCTTTTCGTCGAAAATGTGCGTCGACGACGGAGGTATTTGATGGAGAATCGCGGCTAGACCTTCAGCTCTGGGTCTAAAAGCCCTTCTCCTAAGCTCTATAGCTTCAGCCCGGTGAGCGCATACAAATTGTAGTAAATCGTCTGAAGTATCCTTAAATTCAGAACCATCCGAGAGAACCTTCTTTACATCTTCCGCGGCCTCAGGAAATTTTCTCGCAAGTTTCTTCAACTCTTCCGCTAGATGTTTTCGTTGGCGTAACAGCCCGTGCGTGATGGTGCCGAGGACACCGTCCAGCTTTGTGAGAAACCCGGAAGTCTGGGTGCTAAACCCATCGAGCTCGGGGTTTACCTTGAGAACGCTAAAAGCTGGGGATGCGTGTAATCTTTTAACGACATCTTTGTATCTTATGCGGTTCCATGAATCTAGTCCGAATCTTTGGCATTTGATTCCTTCTTCCAAAATTTCCTCTGATGGTCTCGGAATAGCGGGTCCATCTTCCTTCACATTTGGTAAAAAATCCAAGCATTCGTCAATGCCCATGTTGTCTAGTGAGGGTGCTTGCCAGTCGTCTATAGATGTGGTTGGTGACCGTGACGATTCTGGGTGGTAATCCTCTTGAGTGGAGGCCTCATTCTCTTCAGCGCGGTTAGGTATCTCTAGGTTCTCTAATTTCTGCATAAATATAGAAAACATGTCTTCCATACGTTGTTCCAGTCTATCCATTCTCCTTGCTCGTTTTGGTCTCGTCGGTTGTTGGTCATCAGAGTCCCTCTCACTCGAAGCTTCTATTGAAAGAGCTCGATTTGCCTCCCTACGTGACATCGGCCTTTCTGGCTTTACGGCGGCATTAAAAAGCTCCGTCGCTGCCGCCGATCCTCTAATTAGGTTGCAGATTGAAGGAGGGCTTGTAATTAGTGCCCTTCCGAATGCCCAATCGAGCATTTTCAACTTTATATCCCGGAAGCCTCTTTCTGATAAGTGGGTCGCCTCTGGAACAAATGCCTTCGCTAGCTGATCTGTCGGTAGAGCAAATCTGATTTTGTTAAGAGTCTGAGGGTCAATCTTGTCGCCAAATATCTCTTGCTTCGATCGCCGCGTTACCAGCCATGCAGTCCAACCTTCTGGCAGAAGTTCCTGAGCCAAAAGCTTTACTCGCTCTAGAGTTTCATCCTCATCCGCAGATTCACCGGCTTCCTTGAGCAGATCTCCCAGGGAGACAAATGCTGCATCCTGGACCATCTAAAAACAGGAAAATTCCTGGTCAGGGACGTTATTGTAATATGCCCAGATCTCAGCAGAGTTTTGGCTATTGATTGCTACTAGTGAGCCGACTGCAGCATTTGGGAGCCGTAAGCTGCATATGGCGAGCCGTCAGGTAAGATCTCGAGCTGTCGGCTGCGGTTAGCGAGCCGATAGCGAGCCGATGACGGCTCAAGTTGACGAGCCGACGGCAGCGTTAGGCGAGCCGACGGCTGCGCTCGGTGAGCTGACGGCTGCGCTCGGCGAGCCGACGGCTGCGTTCGGCGAGCCGGCGGCTGCGCTCGAGGAGCCGACGGCTGCGTTCGGCGAGCCGACGGCTGCGTTCGACGAGCCGACGGCTGCGTTCGGCGAGCCGTCGGCTGCCTTTGATGAGCCAAGGGCTGCATCTGACGATACCACATGCTGCGGGCGCCCATAGTGGGCTGCCAGTCAATGATTCTAGTCAAGTTGACACATCAAAAACAAACAAATGGTGGCGACGACGCTAGCTAAATGACATATTACACATGGTATAAACAGTAATAACGTTTGTGCCCGCTAACAAATTTCATTTTCATCAGTAGACTCTAGCTAGATAATATTCCAAGCTAAAAACATTGATTCACAAGAATATTATTTTACCACTCATTGTGTGACCCTTGGACGAAACTATTAAAATAAAGTTAAAAAACTCACCTTATCCAGCACTACGGAGCAATCGACGAGCGCTGAGGTAAGCACAGTTAACTTTTGTAAACACAAAACGTTACAACAACGTTAATATCGTGGGCGTAAAAACGCGTGTACCGCTAGGTAAATTACAGCGTACTGAAGAACACGCGACGCGAGCGCGATTTCACCGAGCGCCGCGCCGCCCGCGCTCCACCGACTCCCCGCGCGGGTCCCATCCCGCGCGCTCCACTCGATCTTGGACGAAACTAGGTGGGTGCTAAGAACGTAGGTACTTGGGTAGGTAGATAGCTAATCTCCGAAAGGTCAAGCCGAAGGCACAGACCTAAAATACATGATTTTGTCTTATGTTATGATAGAGATGCAATTTCAAATAGATTAGTTGTGAGCCCCAAACTAAGCTAGGCTTGTGTCTTGGGGCTCGAGTGCAGAGTTTCCAGAATCTACAAAAAATAATCACAAAATTAACTCGCAGCGTACCTTGCTGATTATTTTTAAATGTAAGTTCTAACGAAAATGGGATATGTCGCAGTTTATATGGGTAAATAATTAAAGAAAATATAATTTGAAAAAGCTAAGTATCGTCTCGTTTGAAAAACTATTCGCTGTATAAACAATTAATGAGATTTTCAATCTCAATATAAGACAGGCTCATAAGCCAATCTCTTAGCTTTCTTTTGAAGGCGTGTTTTCTGATTCAATGGATGACAACCTATATTGTATGTGCATAAGGAAGAGTACGCTGGGCTCCGTTTGCCCATAAGGGATCGGACACGTGGTAGCGATGCTATGATAGCTCTATTTGATCTTTTCGTCAGTGATATCGCGTGCTCAAGCTCATTGCAAGACTTCAGACTGAAGAAAGTTTTCAAAACGGCACTATAAACGAAAAGTTGTCTAACCCGTAGAACTTTAAATTCGGCGTAAAGTGTGTGTGTGTGTGCATTATTTGTTACTTTGTTATTACTGATTCGACTTTGTAAAAAATAAGGCGAATCACTGATCTAGGTGTAGATAAGTATATTTATTTATCATCGAAAAAGATAATCGGACATCGACATTTTTATCGAAAGTAGATAGACAAAAAGATATTTATAAAATTTACTGTCCAATTGTCCGATGACGTAGTGGAAGCAGCGGGCCCAACCGACTTTATCGAAATTCATGGCACAGTATGGAGGAGGCATTTTACAGAATTTGGGTGCTCAAATAAAATATTTAAGAAATTTTTAAACGTATTTGGGAAATAAAGACAATTTTACTTATTTTATTTACTGTCCAATTGTCCTTTGGACTATGTGGACGTCCATAACATGATGATAGAATAACCGCTTACATAGGAGTACTCCACCGAGCGAGGTGTGTCGGATAGCTATCCCCATCTGACAGCGTATGATTATGTCTTGATAATATGATTCAGTCGTCGCTGTAAATTTCGTTTGCGCGATGCAGACTCCGGCTTGTGATTGGCTGACGGATGGCGCGCATAGCTGGCGCCATCTTGTAGCGAATGTAGCGAAGTAAGTCGCTACAGTCACGGTAATGATATCGATCATTACCATGTTACAGTCCTAAACTAATTAAGATATTTAATTAATTAATTTTCAATTCCAGGTATGTGCCGTAACAGGTCATGGCTATACATTCGCGCAAACGCACCAAATGTCCGTCCGGTTTGCAGCCTCCTTACGGCTGAAACTAAAACTAAAAAACGACGACAAAGTCGCCATAATATTGCCAAATGTGCCTGAATACCCCTGCACGATATTGGGGGTCCTGCAAGCTGGCTGTGTTGCCAGTATGATGAATCCTGCGTATACTTCTTGTAAGTAGATATTTATTCGTCCGTTTTTTATGCATAATAGGGCTACATTTGGCCTGATGGAAAGCGAAGTTGTAGCCGAAGATGGAGCATGTAGAGTTGTAGACCTAGAAGATACCTATTCACTCTTGCCTTAAAGATATCCAGATATAATTGTCAGGAAACAATGGCGGAGGCAGGTCATTCCAATCCCTGGCGGTCCGCATTATTAAAAGAAGAAGGAAGAAGCGAATCACTTAGCTTGACCAGGTTTCAGCCACAAGAGCGCTCATAGCGACTAGGTGTTCGTTAGTGATCATCGAAGTTAAGCAGCTTTTAGCAAGATCAGTCTTCGGATGGTTGACCGTGGGAAGCATTTATTTTAAAACTGAGCGCTATCGTGGCTCAGATGACACGTTAAATTGTAGATTAAGTTAAGTTGTTTTAACCGTTTAGCCATATCAGAGGTCTTTAGGCGGCTTTAAAAGTCTAACACCACGGCTAGCCACCTGAACTTACCTATACGAACTTAGCTAAAGGAGGGCTACTGCTGGACATAGGCCTATACATCTCCAATAAAACCGGTTGGAAGCGGCTTGTATCCAGCGCGACCTTGCGGCCTTATGAGGTCAACCCACCTTATGGTGAAACTACTTGACGGCACGAACTCAGATTTGGCGTAGCTTAAATAAATCATATCTCAGCTGTATTGTCCGAAGAAGAGACAAATTCGATGAGAAATAGTAGATATAGTGCGTGTGCACCCATTGCAATATAATTTTGTTGATATTTGTTTTAAAATACCTATAATTCTTACCTAACACGGCTGCGTACTTAATGCGCATAAAGTTTTCTCCGTAGTAAATTATGAAAAAAAACTGTTTAATGGATTTATTTAAATAATATATCATTTGAATTAACGAATATGTAAACTAGGCCTCTATCTATTTTCATAAAAGATGACTCAATTTAGTTCTTCTGTGTTTTTTTGCATCAAAGTTTCCTAAAAATTTGAGTCAAAATTTAAATGTTTCAAGGCTTATATCATTCGAGTGGTTTTTTTTTTCACAGTTTTATTAGCAAGAAGCATAGATTTTGTATGGACAAGTTGATATAAATCTTAGTTTTAGATATTCAATAGCAAACACTGGTGTGAATACCTACCAACGTTTGTATGGAGTGATGAGCGACTTATTTTCTCTTAAGGGTAAACGTCCTACGCTGGGTTTGCCGGTACGTGGTCCCCAATCGAGATCTTCCCCAATCGTGTCAACTTCCTCGGCTATCAGTCCTCCTTGCTATATGGCTTACCCACTGTCATAAGTAAGACAAAGTATTGGATTCATCATAACAAAAAAAAATGCTTAGCTTAGCACACATGTACCAAAATTTCGATTGATACAACTAATTTACAAGCAAAAGCTATCAGTATGCTCAGTATCCGCTTTACATTAAATTTTTATTCCTCTGAGCTGTATAGCTTAGCGAAAAGGACGAAAAATAAATACAAATACAAATAAATTTACTAACCAAAAGTAGAAATACATAACTATTACTAAGAGCTTAAATCGAAAACAAGTGTACGAATTGATTTTATGCATGATTTTGTCTAATGTTATGATAGAGATGCATTTTCAAATAGATTAGTTGTGAGCCCCAAACTAAGCTAGGCTTGTGTCTTGGGGCTCGAGTGCAGAGTTACCAGAATCTACAAAAAATAATCACAAAATTCACTCGCAGCGTACCTTGCTGATTATTCTTAAATGTAAGTTCTAACGAAAATGGGATATGTCGCAGTTTATATGGGTAAATAATTAAAGAAAATATAATTTAAAAAAAGTTAAGTATCGTCTCGTTTGAAAAACTATTCGCTGTATAAACAATTAATGAGATTTTCAGTCTCAATATAAGACAGGCTCATTAGCCAATCTCTTAGCTTTCTTTTGAAGGCGTGTTTTCTGAGGTCATTGAATTCAATGGATGACAATTAACCTATATACATTGTTGTATGTGCATAAAAAAGAATAATGACCAAAGATCCAAATGACCAAAGATATTTCCAAGTTCATAGATTGACCGAAGCGAAGCGAAGATCTCTGATCCAAGTCGAAGATTTTGCTTTCGTCTATCCTGATGTCGATATTGTATAGGTCGTATTTTTCAACAAATCTCGATGAAACTTTGCTTAAATACAGGGCTATTCCTAATCAATATCATGATTTTTACAGATGAACTACAACGCCAACTAAAACTTATCGACTGCAAAGCAATAATATGTTCCAAACTGTCGTACAAAAACGTCAAAGCGGCTTGCGACGCGAACCAAGTCAAAATACCTATCATATTGATAGACAATGATGAATTACCTGAAGGAACTATCAAGGTAAGTTATCCATTGACTTCTTATAGAATCTAACGTGGTTTTCGTGCATTTAGCTGATGGGGCATTAAACCACCTTCAATATTGACTAATTATTTATTTTTTAATACCGCAGATACGCACTGGATGCGAGTGTCGCTTCCAACAAGTTTTATTAGAGTTCTAAAAGGGAGACCTATATAATTATGTCCAGCAGTGGCGTAGCGTAGGTTTTCACCGCCCGAGACCGACTGGAAAGTTGCCGCCTCCCTCACTAACTGAATTTATCATCACTACATAGTATAAAACAGTCTCTTCCCGCTGTCTGTCCCTAAATATGCTAACTATGCAACTTCAAGAGGAAGGTTTATAAGTATAATACACTTGTGCGAAGCCGGGGAGGGTTGCTAGATTTAATAAATAGAAATCTGAAATTAAAGGTACTTAAGCAAAAAAAATAAGTTTACTAGTACTAAGCGCAAGTGCAACGCGCCAATTTTCCATGTGCCGCCTGAGGCAATAGGCAAAAAAAAAAAAAACTAGGCCAAGTTCGAGTCGGACTCGCGCACGAAGGGTTCCGTACAGTGGGTATGGAAGCCCCCCTTAGAAGTGAATATGTAACTAAATAATATATGAATATTTCAAGCATCGACCTGTCACCGTTATTAAAATCGAGCAAAAAAACGGCAAAAAATTCAGATTTGTTGTATGGGAGTCCCCCTTATTTTTTTTCCATTTTTAGTATTTTGTTGTTATAACGGCAACATAAATACATCATATTATGTGAAAATTTCAGCTTTCTAGCTATCACTGTTCATGAGATACAGCCTGGTGACAGACAGACGGACGGCGGAGTCCTAGCAATGGGGTCCCGTTTTTACCCTTTGGGTACGGAATCCTAAAAAAAAAACACTGCGCAATGATCCTTCTATCCCAAAAGCCCTTGTTGTGGATACCTAACAAAAATACAAAGTTAGTTGATAATTTTTTGTTTCTAGTTTGCCGAACTAGCGGAAGACTTCAACGTGGATACCTCTTGTTTAAAATCAGCCCAAAGGGGACCTAAAGACCTAGCTATTCTACCTTTCTCGAGCGGCACCACTGGCTTCCCTAAAGCTGTGGAATTAACGCACGAAAGTGTGGTGGCCATGAACCAGATGATCGCGCATCCTGATGTCATCGTCGTTAGGGAAACGACTGGTGAGTGTGTTTAGAATAAGCTGGATATTTTGGTGTGTGTGTGTGTTGTACTAAAAATTGTGTCAAATAGTGCCAAAATCAGCCCAGAAGGGGCGTTAAGACGTAGCCATTCTACCGTTCTCTAGCAGCACCACAGCGATTACTTCGTACGTTCACAGATACCATTAAGTTAGAATCGTACGATACAAGGTTATCTGCTTGCCCTGTACCACAGCCCGGACACTCCGCGATTTTTCATACAAAATCTGCTGTCTTACGCACACTACACAACTACTTACTCACAGACAACACACATACGCACGGTCGCTACACGTGCATTTGTATGCGGAACGTCTATGGCTGTCAGCGATCACTACAACGTGACGACATGCCGCGTGAGTGAGACAGTTGCGTACTCAATTTGCAAAAATGAATACAAATCTAGTGCTTAAAAAGTATAACAATTACATTATTTGGAAGCATTTTAACGAAAAGTAACCGAACTAATTCATTTTAAAGAAAATATCAAGAGGAAGTTACCAAATAATGTAAAATAAGTTCTTATTATTTATCCTTAGGGGAACATTAAAAATTTCTTGTTTTGTTACTTATCATTGATATTCAACCATACCCAGTACAAGTCTTCCCTATCGTCACAGTCTAGGTAGTTTTTATTAGAAAATTCACCGGCTTGTGCAGCCCGCGCGCAGATAGCGAGTTCTGTCCGTGGACGCGGGGTGGAAGTGAGGAAGACTCAAACGGGTGGGGGGTAACGAGTGGCCGTTCTATACGTAGTATTATTATATATTCTTTGCCTGTACTAAGTCGAAAGAGATAGATAGATAAACTCTTTATTGCACCAAGAAATAAACAAAAAGAAGAAACAAAGATACATAAACAGTGTAACAATGGGCGGCCTTACGCTTCGCTGACAGCGATCTCTGCCAGGCAACCTAAACCTAAGCCCATACCTAAACCTAAGAGGGTGATTATAAGACCATCATTACGGAAGAACTTTTACCTGGCGGCCAACCCGGAATTTTCGAAAAAAGAATTAGCTGCCCCATACAAAATAGTAACTCTGAATCAACGAGATCTAAACTTCTTAGCCATTGACACGAAATGATGATGATGATGATCAACGACTCTGTGAAACAGCTTTGTGGTCTCGAATTCCATGTTGGCCCCGTATTATAAGTTGTATGATAGTCTGAATTACATCCTTTCTGCTTAGTACACCAGTTCTAATTAACACAAGTTTCAAAATGCGGAATGCACTTTGCGGAGGTTTGTTTGACTAGGGAGTTGTTGACTCAGGTCGATAACTCCCTTGAATACATGTAATGGTGTTTATGTAATGTATATTATTATTTGACATTAACTGTATTGACATTGACTTGAATATATGTAATATTAATAGTTTCAAAATAACAATGGTTCTTTATGTTCCAGATAGATACCAAGCGGCTCTACCAGCGGCCCTCCCGTTCTTCCACATATTCGGCTTCAATGCCCTATTAATGAACCAGATGACATTGGGCTGCAAGCTAGTTACCATGCCCTACTTCAAACCAGAGTTGTTCCTCAACACTATAGTCAATCACAAGGCCGCTGTGCTGTTCTTAGTTCCTCCTATGGGTAAGTAAGCTGAATTAACACCGTACTGAACTACATCTTTTCAATACTCCACTGTTGAACCCAGGGCTATCCTCGAAGGGCGATTGGGTCATCACCACTCGTGCTCAATTGGCTTCTTTAAATAAAATATAATTAGTCCGCCAAATAGATTATCAAAAAATATTAGACACGTATTTTATCTTTTGTCAATTTAACTAAAATTAACGAAGATATAGCCCGTTAAAGTTACGCGTGACGTCACTAACCTTCTACAAATGTACCGGCAAGTGACGTCAAGAGCTCCCACTTTCAAACTTTGACAAGGTTTATCATAGTCATTGACAAAAGAAAAAATACGTGTCCAATATTTTTTTTAAATCTCACGGACTAATTATCATAATATATTTTATACCCAGTAAACATACCTATTGCTTGTTAATTTAATCGTAATGTCGCAGTGCTATTCTTAGTCCCGTCTTGATGAGAGATGAGGAACTGATTCACTGTCATACCGTATCTGCTCTTAATACTCCAGGTAGAGAATGCCTTTGCTCGAAACGCGTATAAACCATAACACTGGCTCAGTTCCTAATTAACGCTTTCATTAATTCTTAGTTTCGAATAACTTTTCCGGATGCTGCATTTTTGTTCAAGGTAAACACCTATATGGCAAGGTATTGGGCCTGCGTGGTGGATATGGCCCAACCCTTTTTGGGTAGGCCTACGTTCTCCAGTGGATAATTGAAAAGGCTGGTACAGACATCGACTTGGCATATTTTTTTGTCTAACATTCTATATTGATGGGTACAGTATAGTAAACACCTGTATTTCCAAATTGACGGATTTCACAAAATTATTAAAAACTCAGAGGTTATATCTCGATGTTTCATTTCAAAGTTTGAAGCTAACAAGATTACATGTAGTATACCTTGTGATTCGAACACAAGTTTCCGGTATTATACAAAGTACTCTGTGAACACAATGCAAAAATATATCGAGCTTAGGTCATTACCTTGTACAGTATTCAATTATTTGCTTTATTTGTTTTGGAAAATGTTTTTTCTATTACATTCTTTCATAACAATCTTAATTTATAAAAGAATTTCACATTTTGGTATCTTATTATCTTTTGACATGGCTTCTAAAATATGGCGGCGTGATGGCGGCCTTGAACAAAAATCAAATTATTTCAATGCGGTTATTTTATTCTGCACATTTAATTGCCATAATATTATTTTAATGGTTTTTTTGAACTGTATACTGTCTGGTCCCATTTTCAAGATCTTATTTAAATCTAATTCTTTCTCCAATAGATATTTGAGTTTATAAAGTTTCTGCAAATCGTTTGTTTGTGATTTTTCAGTGGTATTTCTGGGTAAGCATCCAGCAGTGAAGCCTGAGCATCTGAAGTCTGTGTACGGCATCATAAGCGGGGCAGCACCACTTTCGTCCGCCGACGCCGCTGCTGTTTTGAAGAAAAATGTAAGTCTTTTTATTTTCTGAAGATGCTGTAAAATTCAGCATCAACAGCCGTAAGGTTATCTCTGGTGGACATAGGCCTCCCCTATAAATTTCCAAAAAGCCTGGTAACGCGCGGGTAAGGACCCGTAGTCTCCATTCAATAACTGTACAGCCCCATCGCCCATCAGCTCTTGGAACTATATGTCCTGCCCACTGTTATTTCAACTTGCTAATTCGCTAGGCTATGTCGGTAACTTTGGTTCGTCTGCGGTTGCTGTAACATTATTACAAAATGTGGTACATTATAGGAGTTCGGAAAGTTGGGTACAATTTTTTTTAAAGTAAATTTTAGGGGCCATCTGACACACGGTCTCTGACCCCAAACTAAGCAAAGCGTGTGATATGGATGCCATAGACTGATAAACTACATAATAATACATACTTCTATAGATAGTACCTAAATAACAACCAGACACAGAGCCAACACCTATGTTCATCACATAAATGCTTGCCCTGGGTGGGGATCGTACCCACGCCTCTTTGATCCAGGAGTCAGGATCACTAACCACTGAGCCACCGAGGCAGTCAAAATTTGCTTAATTTGCTTATGAAACTTGGAGTCAGATCAGCATAATAATATCCTTGCCTAGGTATATCTTGCAAACTACTCTATTGGAAATGCAGCTAATCAATCGATTATATCGAGTTTCTTTGCATAGATAAAATAAATGCAATATAAATCTTATAATATTAACAATGCTAGAATAATAGAATAAGATATGGTAATTTGTGACATGTGGACAGATTATATTTCATATTTTATATTTATATTTCATATTTAATTTATTCATAAAATATTTCGTTTACATGTCAATACGATAGGTTTACAAAATCACTATCTAGAAAAATAGCCAATTATTGACAAATACTACACTTCAGTTTGAATGTCAATTTAAATACATTAGACAATGAAAAATCAGTATGAAAATTATAATTTAAATATTATACATTAAATAATAATAATATCATTGTCATTATACAACTAAAATGTCAAAAATTCAAATAAAATGTCAGTATTGTAAATAAAATATTACATCTAGTATAACCTAGAAATATCACAAAAATATTATGCACTAATGTTGCATAATCTATTTTATACATTTAAAAACGTCAAAATCATAATACGTCTGCTCAATAAGCCAGCGTTTTAACCGAGCCTTAAAACAAGGTAGGCTAGGGGCATCGATAACATTTTTTGGCAGCATATTGTATACTTTTGGTCCCATTATATGCGTAATTTTTTATAACATGGTACTGTTACTGGTATCTTATTTACTAGACGACCCGCCCCGGCTTCGCATAGGTGTATTATACATATAAACCTTCCTCTTGAATCACTCTATCCATTAAAAAAAAACCGCATCAAAATCCGTTGCGTAGTTTTAAAGATTTAAGCATACAGACAAACAGACAAAAATAGTGACTTTATTTTATTTTATGTAAGGATTAGTTTACTAAGACCCCTTAATAGGCTGACTGAGTTCCGCATGCTTTTTGCACTATGTAACTACAAAAGCTTTTGCCTTAAGCCTCAATAGGTACTACTAGAAACATTCATTTCCTTTTTAGGGTTCCGTACCCAAAGGGAAAAACGGGACCCTATTACTAACACTTCGATGTCCGTCTGTCCGTCTGTCTGTCTGTCTGTCTGTCACCGGGCTGTATCTCATGAACCATGATAGCTAGGCAGCTGAAATTTTCACAGATGATGTATTTCGGTTGCCGCTATAACAACAAATACTAAAAACAAAATAAGCCCCCCTTAAATATTTAAATATTTAAAGGGGGCTCCCATACAACAAACCTGAATTTTTAGACGGTTTTCGCTCTATATTAATAACGGTACCAGGTAAATGCTTGAAATTTTCACTGAATATTTAGTTTTATATTCCTTTCAATATTGAATAATAAAATTAAAATAAAACAAATATTTAAGGGGGGCTTCCATACAGTACGGAACCCTCCGTGCAAGAGTCGGACTCGTACTTGGCCGATTATTCAGTAAATTCTGTTAATTTTACGTACTCCTAATGACTTTCCTGTTAGATATGGTTGTAATAATCTTGTGATAAAAGACCCCTGAGTTCAGCGTACAAGTGTTGTAATCTTGTAATACATAGATATCTAATAGTTATCGTATTTTTATCATGTCGCATTTCAAGTATTTGTTTTGGAGCAAGCATTATCTTTAGTCGAGACGTTTGATGGCATATTGTTTTTATCGGACTATGCCCCACTCCTGGGTACGGGCCTCTCTTTTCATTTCGAGAAGGCTTTTTCAAACGCCATACAATTTCGATGCCAGCGATGCCTGCTTGGTGGATAATCTTATTGTCCTTCATTGGTTGGCATAAGTTCAGAAGCGCACCATTTAAAATAAAATCGGTCAAGTGCGAGTCGGACTCGCGCACCGAGGGTTCCGTACAAACCTGCAAGGTTTCTAATACCTAAGTCGTAATTTTTGTTTGATACACAGGTATCGTTCATGAGGAAAAAAGTAATAAGTTTATATTTATTAAAAAATATATATTTTGTAATGTAACTAAAAATTTAAGGTTTTCGGAATTTTTCCTTTATGTGTGCTATAAAACGTTGCTTCATGCCAAATTTCAAGATTCTAGGTCGACTGGAAATACCCTTTAGGTTTTGATTCCCTTGCGAGTACTTGCGAGTTTCAAAATATGCAGCTTAAATTGCTGTATCTTTTGATTGCGTTGGCTTAGAAGTTTGATTTTTTCACAGCTTCAAGGGACAGTAGACCTGAGTAATTGATATAAATTTCAGCTTCATACCTCCACGCGTTCCTGAGAAAAAGGGTCTTGACAGACGGACGGACGGACAGACGGACAACAAAGTTATCCTATAAGGGTTCCGTTTTTTCCTTTTGAGGTACGGAACCCTAAAAATCGGTCAAGTGCGAGTCGGACTTGCGAACGAAGGGCTCCGTATCATATGGGAGCCCCCTTAATTTATTTTAGAAACCTTTGGGCGCTTGGGGGATCTAGGCTAAACTGTTGATCCGACAAATTGGCTAGCGGATTCGGGAAAAGTGTGTTTGTCCCCGGTCCAGCTGATTCCTAGAGCAAAGGTTGGCCATTGCCATTCAAAGCGGTATTGCGGCCAGTGTTTTGGAGACCTAGATTAATTAGGAGCCGGTTATTTTTTCTGTAAATGAGTTTATTTGTTATGTAATTTATGTTTATTTCTATTGTTTTAAATTTGATTTTATTATATAAAATTATTCACTTCAATAGTGAATATACAACTAAATATTTACAGATTATTTATGTTGCCATTATTAAGTATATCCGAACACAAAACGGCAAAATTCACATTTGTTGTATGGGTCCACAGAGATCTAATTATTATTAGAGATATAATTAACCAGATAGATAGCGCTTTTGTCACTTGTGGTCATTCTTGTTCTCAACTACAAAAATATATTGAAAAATAATTTGAATCATTTTGAAAAATTGATTTGATTTACTATCAGGAGAAATAATCGGCCAAGTACGAGTCGGACTCGCGCACGGAGGGTTCCGTACTGTATGGGAGCCCCCCTCAAAAATTTATTTTATATTAATTTTATTATTAATTATTGAAGGGAATATAAAACTAAATATTCTGTGAAAATTTCAAGCATCTACCTGGTACCATTATTAATATAGAGCGAAAAACGTCTAAAAATTCAGGTTTGTTGTATGGGAGCCCCCCATTAATATTTATTTTATTTTGTTTTTAGTATTTGTTGTTATAGCGGCAACCTAAATACATCATCTATGAAAATTTCAGCTGCCTAGCTATCATGGTTCATGAGATACAGCCCGGTGACAGACAGACAGACGTACAGACGGACATCGAAGTCTTAGTAATAGGGTCCCGTTTTTCCTTTTGGGTACGGAACCCTAAAAAAATGCTGGTCTTGGCATTCACGACTTTCAGAGCAGAAATCTGTTGACCTAACCTGCTACGAATTCGTTATGTCATCAACGTATTTTGCTATTTCGATAACAAATAAATGTTTAAAAATATGGTTAAAAATAGGTGAATATACTGCTAATTAAACGTATCTTGTTGATTTTATCAATCCTTACATAAGTAATTCGTATGTGCTGGTTTCCAGCCTTGAATATTCTCCAAAGAGATCATTAAAAATTCAAATCATCCAAAATGTTTTCATGAGTGTATAGTAATTATGAAAATTTTGCACAATTTATATTTTCATTACGTTTATTAATTGGTATACTTTTCTTGATAATATTTATTTCATAATTAAGAAATTAAAATTATTGATGTATGCTAATAGTTACATCATTAGATTATAACCTTGACGTTATGTTACCAAGATAATTGCTCAATGTTCATAATATGATATTTTTATTAGTTGCTAACTCGGTTTGAACCTTTGTTTTTACCAATTAGGTATTTTAAAAATCAAATCGGCAGATAGTATCTATGGTTTCTATATCTTCCTTTGAGAATATCTTCTATCTATGTAGATCTAAGAAATTCTATAACCAATGATTTCTTTGGAACTTATGTACGGAATTTCGCATCACTGGTTTTTCGGTGAAGAAAAACATCATGTAACGACCGCTGCATACGTCCGTAAAAGAAATTCGATGCCGTATATGAACCCACCAACCCGCACTGGGCCAACGTGGTGGATACGGCCCAATTGCCTCCGTGCTCCTGGCTTATGCTCAGCAGTGATCTATTAAGTAAGTAAGTTCGTATAGGCCGGGTGGCCAGCCCTGGTGTCAGAGTGTTTAGGCCTCGTGAAGGCCTCTGACTTGGCTAAACGGTTAAAACAACCGTGATATACTGAAAGGCCGGTACAGTACATTCTGTAACTATAGGGACGCGTAGTGTGATGTAGTGCATATAGATTTTATTTTTATGAATGACTTAAAGCTATTGGCTTCTGAGGCCTCTACAGCTTACCGGACTTGGGCGAGCGCAGAAGGCAGCTGAGCCCTAAGATTAGATTATAGGGTGACTAGCGCAAGGGTACCTGAGAAGGTGCCTCGGCCGTTGGCTTTGGCCTGGGCCGTCACCCGGCGGGGGAGATCAGACTTGCCCGGGCACCCCAGAAGGGGTGTGCCCTGTGGCCCAGTGCATAGAGATCTATGTATCGCGACAACTGTAGTCTGGTCAAAAGCGTGTAGTCGGCTACCCAATCGGCTAGGTGACTAAAAATATAAATAGTCCGACAGTTAAATTATCAAAAAATATTAGACACTTATTTTTACTTTCATCAATAAAACAAAAAGTCTGTCGTGTCTAGTATTTTTTTAAAAGCTGTTACCTATTTAGTTTCACAATGAGGTTTCGCCTGTCCCGATGTTTATCTTGCGATTTAAATTTGATGATTAATAATCAATTAATTGCCGTAGATGACACTTCTCCGTGATTCCGACGCCGCGTGGCGCAGTTTTGAGCACGGGCGTAGGGAGCGCGCGGGAGGCATGAGGTTGGCGGGAGGGTGTGCCCCGGCGTCTCGTCTCTCTGGCTCCCGCGCATACCTATATTTCAGCTTTTGCGCAGCGTTCTGCGCATAACTTCCCATCCGCCGACTTGTGTGGCGCTTAGTATAATTATGATAATGCTTTTTTTTTACCCAGTCATCATGTCTATTCTATTTCTTTTCAGAATAACATCCTGTTCCGTCAAGGGTACGGGCTAACGGAAACCAATGGAGCCATAACAGTAGCAGATAACAAGGATTCCAACCACGACTCTGTAGGCTTCGTGTTACCAGGGTCTGAAGTTAAAATCGTTGATATTAACACGCAGGAGGCGCTGGGGCCTGGCCTGGTTAGTATTAGTTTATTATGTATTAGAAAGACCACTAGTCTGCCTTAACATCACACTTATATTATTTTTTTGCACGGTTAGAAAAGATAAAAAATATGACTCAAGCGAGTACTCTGTTACGCCCATAGAGCTATTTCAACTAGAGAGGTAGTGCCGTTTCGCTTGAGGCAATTTAAGGGGGGCTCCCGTATAATATAAGAAACGTAATATTTTTGCTCGATATTAATAACGGCGTTAGGAAGATGCCTAAAATATTCACAAAGTATTCCTTTCAAAACTAAAATAAATTAAAATAAAAATATATTAAGGGGGGCTTCCATACGGTACAGAACCCTTCGTGCGCGAATCCAACTCGCACTTGACCGATTTTATTTTCTGTGGATCGCGCAGATCTTATCATGGGAGCGAAAAGAAGTGTTGCACTCAAAAGAATTCGTCTACTTTTATTTACATAATCGAGTGGTCCATATAAGATAGCTGGTAAAACCACAGACACAATTTAACTTAATTCAATTCTTTTTTTTTTTTTTATAATATATTTCAGCAAAATGTCAACACAATAATGTCACATCTAAATAAATTACACCACATACAACATCATTTACAGACTCAGTCAAAAAACCCGCCCCTAATTGTTCCCGGGGCAAAGGTTCCCAAAACACTGGCCGCATTACCGCGTTGAATGGCAATGGTCAACCTTTGCTCCAGGAAACAGCTGGAGCGGGGGTCACCACACCTTTCCCTAATCCGCCGGCCAATTTATCTGATTAATAGTTTAGCCTCGGTCCTCCAAGCGCCGAAAGTTTCAACGGCGATGTGCACAAATAGGTATGGCAAATAGGTATTTCATTTAAATTTAACATTATTTATTTCAGGAAGGAGAAGTGTGGTCCCGCGGTAAGAACCTAATGAAGGGCTACTACAAGAACGAAGAGGCGACAAAAGAAGTCATGACTAACGATGGCTGGTTCAAAACTGGAGACATCGGGAAATACGACGAAAAAAAGTATTTGTACATCACTGACAGACTCAAGGAATTAATCAAGGTAAGATATCTATCCATCCTTGAGGCCCACTGCCAGTTGGCAGCGTGCCCAGCATGCTGGCAGCATTGCCACGCTGAATGGCAATGCTTATACGTTGAGCCAAATAAACAATTGATGATGATCCAATTGCTTGTTATGTAGTAGTAGTTCATGTTAGTTTTAGATTATGTATATCTTGTATTCAGTGGTAGTTAATAAAGGCACTTGCCCTATTAAAAAAAAATAAGGTAAGATATCCATCCATCCATCAACCACATCCACATGACGTCCACTGCTGGACATAGGCTTCATCTATGGATCTCCAATGACCAGCTACTATTAAAATCGAGGAGGTGAAATCGGGGGAAATACGATGATGAGAAGTACTTGTACATCATTGATAGATTCAAGGAATTAATTAAGATAAGATTTATCCATCAGCCTTATTACGTCCACTGCTGGAAAAAGGCTTCCTTTGCTACAAAAACGAGACGGAAGGACAAGACGCCTGGTTCATAACTGGAGATATCGGGATATACGAGTATAGGGATATATGAAATGTTTGTAAGCACATAATTGATAGACTTAAGGAATTAATTAAGGTAAGATATGCATCAATCCATCAGCCATATGACATTCATTGCTGGACATAGGCCTCATCTTGTATGTTTTAACTGTGTTCCGAAGCACCCGAACACAGAAAAGCCTAAATTATAGTGGCGCGCTATAAGTGTAAAACGTTATTTATTTATCTATCGTATTTACAATTTCAGGTAAAAGGCTTCCAAGTACCACCGGCAGAATTAGAGACAGTACTACGAACACACCCAAAAGTGCTGGACTGCGCAGTATTAGGAATCCCCGACCCGATATCCGGGGAAGTCCCCAAAGCCTTCCTAGTGCCCCAAGAGGGACAAGAAATATCGCACGAAGAGGTCATGGAATACGTCAATAGTAAAGTAGCGATATTCAAGAAAATAAAAGAAGTACAAATCGTTGATGAAATTCCTAAGAACGCGGCTGGTAAGATTTTAAGAAAAGTGTTGAAGGAAAAGTATGTGGTTTAAGACTCAATTGGTGTAAAATTAAGATTTAAATAGCATTATAACTATGGGAGCAGCATTTATTGATATTATTCTAGACGTTGGATGATTTTGATTAGCAGTAGGCTCAATAAATTATGAAGGCTATTTGACAGCTCTAAATATATTTTTAAAGTGTTTGTCTCCTTGTCTAATAGGCCGCAATGAAAAGGACAGCTACATTTTAGTAGTTTTTAAACATGTCAAGTTGAGCCTTTATATTTGAGCCTATTATTTTCGCAAAAATCCTAGAAATTTTGCGAAAAAGCGAATAATTCGACATTGGCTATAATGTTTCTCAATCTTACTGTACAAAGTTAGGACTTTTGCTAAAATATGAGTTGCCTTAGTAAGATTGCGAAAATAGTCGTTGGGTATTATAGCATAAGCACACTGATTAATGGATCAGATCGCCCTAAACGCCATCTCTGATTGGTTAACGGCTACCGATTTTGACCAATCACAGTAAGAGTTGGCCTGTGAACTAAAATCAAGCCAATCAGAGTTAAGGATATTAACCTTACTAAGGCTTTTTGAAAAATTAACTTTTTTAGTAAGATTGAGAAACATAGTCTAATGTGTAACTAACCTTGTTTTCGCGAAATTCCTAGTTTTTTTGCAAAAATACAGTTTATCAAATCATCCTACGACATAGATATATGAAAGTATATTACCAATGTTTGGTTATGTAAACCGAATGTATCACTACATACTCGTAGTATAAAACAAAGTCGTTTCCGCTGTCTGTTCCCATGTATGCTTATATCTTTAAAACTACACAACGGATTTTGATGCCGATTTTTTTAATAGATAGAGTGATCCAAGAGGAAGGTTTATATGAATAATTAACCTGTGCGAAGCCGGGGCGGGTCGCTAGTTATTAATATAAAGTTGCGGCGATTTCCTTTTGCATAACCGAAATTGAAATATTGACTTTAAGATTTTGGTAGAAAATTTTGTGACGATCTGCGTTCTAACATACTTATAACAATAAAAACTAACAATATGTAAATAGTGCCTTTATATCTATAATGTAAAAATTAGAAATAGGTATAAGTGGAATTGTGCTCAATTTAAAATTTGATATGACATTTATAATGCGCTTGCTACTAGATGATTGTTGATAAAAAAATCAAGTGTACGGATATAGAGGGCTATTCCTAATCAATTAGCATCCTTTTAGGGGCTTATTCTGTACATCAAAACTAACAACATTTGTTCTGCGTCTTTTTGTCACACAGACACTATGAAGTTCGATTCGGTTTGTACCTATTTTTAACCGACTTCCAAAAAGGAGGAGGTTCTATGTTCGTCTGTATGTATTTTTTTGTGTATGTTCATCAATAATTGCGCCAATTGTGAACCGAATCGAAAAATTATTTTTTTGTTCGAAAGGGTATACTCTCGAGGTCGTCCCATTTAAATTTTACAGAAATCGGCTGAGCCGTTTTTGAAAAAACAGACAATAATGTAAGCAATTGGAGCGAAATATCCTAATTTTGTACACGATGGAAGGCGGTTTTGCCATTTTTTGCGAAAATAATTATATTTGCTGCATCTGTTAGCGATATATATAATATTTAACTTTTATAGGATTGCAGTTACAATTTTTAAATATTTTATAAGTAAATATTGTTATGTTTCTTGTGTAGTTCTTTATATTTGTGTTCAATTTATATTAAAAAGCATTTCCGTTGATATTTTTGTGCAATAATCTATTGTCATCTGTATGATATTTGTTATTTGAATCAATTATTTATTGTGAATATTTTTGATGAACTTTACATTTTTGGACCAATTTATAATTAGATTTAAGTAGGTAAGATACATCCCATAATAAAAGGGTCTCAAAGAAGTTGTTGTAGAATGGGACCAGACACACCCACCAGACACGTACAGTAGCTCAAAAATCCATTAAAATATGTACAGAGACCGCATTAAATGCTTAATTTGAATGGAATTTCATATTTTCTAATTTGATTATTGTTCAAGGTCGCCATCACGCCGCCATATTTTACAAGCAATGTCAAAAGATAATTAGATCCGAAAATATTAAATTCCTATCATCGAAGATTGTTACAAAAAAAAAAAATAGAAAAATTATTTTCCAAAATAACTAAAGCAAATAATTGAATACTGTACAAGGTAATGGCCTATGCTCGATATATTTTTGCATTACGTAAGATAGATAAAATTTTCTACTGTCATTAAACCGATTCCTAATTATAGCAATGTAAAGTATAAAAAATATCTATGTAGAGTTTGTCTAAAAAGAGAAGCGTCGTAGGTGAGGTCGCCCGTGCGCCGTTTTACTAATTTTGTTACGTTGACAACACTGCTCTGTCATTGCTAGGTACAAGTAAAAGTGTTTGATACTTGGTACACACCAATTCGGTTTTCATCAGTACTCGCGTATACCAAGTATAGTCGGTACCTTGGCTGCTGATGAAAATCTTATTGTTAGTTCACCGTATCGCCACGACGGTTCTCTTTTTGGACAAACGCTACATAGATATCCTCGCAAACATTACCTGCTACCTTAGCATACAAGACCACGACAAGAGTTTATCGACGTGTGCAAAAGTGACAGATATATGCTTCATCATAACTCTGTCACGTTCTGACACGTCGATAATATTATTTTATGGTCCGTATGCTAAGCCCGCTGGTCATAGCCGTTAAATAAGTTTTTGTAAACTTACAATCTATTTATCTGTACACGTGACTCAGTATTCTGATACTGTATTCTGGTACGTTTAAAGCAGGGTTTCGCAAAGTGGGGTACGCGAACCCCTAGGGGTTCGCCATTCGATGGCAGGGGGTTCGCGACAAGATTTACGTAATGATGGCGTGATGTTTAGAAGTTCTCGCAGATAGCTCGATGAAGCCATCATTGCTGCGAATACATTTGGAAACAAAACATCCGCAGTACGTGGACAAACCTATAGATTTTTAGTTTGAAAAAAGAAAGAGTTGGCTTGTTCGAAAAAGACTATGAAAACAGTCCTAGCTACTAACTCTGAATATTTACGTTCCTTGTGGCTTATACTAAAATCGCTACGACCGGCGAGTCATACAATATTAGATGGGGGGGATATAATTAGTTAAGGGGTTCGCTGTCACCTGGTAACTTTAACAGGAGTACGTGGTGCCGAAAGTTTGAGAAACCCTGGTTTAAAGGATCAGGTAAAACGAACCAGTAGGACAGACCAGTGTGAACCGGCTGTTACGATTTTCAATTAGACACACTTGTAATTTCGCAATTGGTCAAAGTAGTAGTACATAATGACGAGCATTTTCATCTCTGAAAACCCCTTCACTTTTCGATGTGATATCCTACTAATATTACTCGTATAAATGCGAAAGTTTGTGAGTATATATGGATGTTTGTTACTCTTTCACGCATAAACAACTAAACGGATTTAGATGAAACTTTGCAATAATAATGCTTATACATCAGATCAATCATCATCATTAAACGGAGTTCGCTGGGTCAGCTAGTTTTGTAATAAATCAGTATATAGATGACATATATTTTGAAGAATTCTGTGGCTTGGACTGAATCCGGCCAATCCAAGTAATTTTTGAAGATTTGAAAACACAAATGAATTCATTCATTTACATTTCCATTGTCTGCAACTGTAACCTTGTATTTTTCGTAGGAGTATATATTAATATGTCTGGTTTTGTGCATTTATTTATGTATTTGTGGAAACTCTTTTAAATTATTTTAAAGTCGGAATAAGTGCATTCGTTTCGGTCGGGAGCTCATTTCGAACTACTTCACACTATGTTATTGAGAATTGACGCGTGGTAGATGTAACAATACAATACAATTATTAACACTAACAAATAAGAAAACAAAACAAAAGAATCAAAAAACTTCGATGCAAAAAAACGTATATATATATACAATAAGGATGGTGTAAACGTAAAAAAAAAGTTACCCTTTACTTAAAACTAGCTTTTGCCCGCCACTTTGCCCAAGTGAAATTTTGGTTTTTATGCTACTTACCCCATAAGAATATTTTTATTTTTTTGGATAGTAAGAAGTCTGACAGTTTCCGACAGACAGACAGACAAAAATCTTTACTCGTATTTACAACCACTAAAGCAAAAATGTATACTAGGCACATAATTAATTATTCATGACTTTTTGGCTTTGAACTATAATTTTCCATGCCAAAAATCAGTCCATCCGTTGCTTCGTTGCTACTTGAAAGAGTAACAAACACACTTTCGGATTTATAATCTAAGTAAGGATTTATATATATCCCAAGCGCCACCCAAATTTAATTACTAACTTTCTAATTAAAATGTGTAGGTACAGATATTGACATGACATCTTGAAAAAGATCACCAAATGTTGTCGAAACTCGAGTAGATATTACTCAAGAATAGAAAGTAATCTGTACTTATTTTAATTAGAATGTGCGAAAACCGCGTGTGTTTCCATAATCAAATTAAGTACTAACTTGTCTTCTTTCTTGTCATTAATGTGACCTTTATAAACAGCAAACAATAGTTACTACCCGTTGTTTGCATTGTAAGAGAGATGCGCAGAACACGCTTGTTTTAGCTATTTGGCGCAAGCTGTGCTTACACCAGAGATTGCAAACCCGGTCGGGTTGGCGACGAATGCAACCGGGCCCGGCGGGGTTGAGAAACACACCGGGTTCCAATCTCTAGCTTACACGTCCCGCGGACAGATGCGGCTTAATGTTCAACCAATCGTGTTCAATGCTCATAATATTTAAATGAAGACTTGTGATTGGTTGATGACTAGACCGCTGCCGTGGTCGCAGCAGCCTGTGGGACGCTTTATTGTTATTTACCCCATATTTTAATAGCACAGCGTGAGTAAGGCCGTCCGTATCTTGTATTGAATATGAGCCCGTTTATTAGGTAACACTTTACCTAGTCCTTGTATCTATTTTTATTATTATGTGCATATTTTATCACGTTTGTATACAATATTTTACATAGTGTTATTTTAGTCAGAAGTGTGCATTATTTCAAATTTGAATACAGTATTTTGTTAAGTTTGTGACAATAATTTAACTAATGTTAAGTTTGTACTAATCGTGCAATTTAAAATTAAAATATATTTTTATGAGATCACGCATTTTGAATAAGAATTCAAACTCTTCAAACTACAAATCGAAAAGATATTAATTTTTTACCACGATTGTGAATACTATTAACACCAACTACCTAGATACTTACCTAATATTTTTTGCGTTTTTGTTGCTGGCTGGAAGTTTTGGATGCAGTGGCGTAACTAAAGGGTAACAGGGCTGGCAGAATGCCACGGGGCGCCGACCCGAGGAGACCCCGGCCCAAGAAGCCGTAGAAGCTGAGAAATAACTTAACGATTTTGATTAAACATTTCCTTTTACTGAATAAAACATCTAAAATTATTCGCGCTTGCTACGCTCGCGTTTAAAGTTTATTGAGTGTTTTCTGTTCCTTGTCGATATTATCTCGATATTAATAACGACAACAGGAAGATGCTTGAAAAATTCACAGAATATCATCGTCATCATCTTGCCCATATCCCACTAGTTGCGGTCGGCACAGCAAGTTTCTTTTCGCCACTTCATTCCATCAACTCCTTTCTCTCGCATGTCATCAAATATTCACAGAATATAAAGTTGTAAATTCCCTTCAAAAATAAATAATGAAAATTAAATACATTAGGGGGGCCCCTCCTAATATAATTAACCCCCTAATTTATTTAATTTTTCTCCGTACGGTACGGAACACTTCGTGCGCGAGTCCGACCCGCAATTGACCGATTTTAGTTTGCCGACGTCAGTTTGTTACTTCCACGTGGAGTTTTTCTTTTCTTTTTCCATTTGAATATTATCATAATCCTTAATATCTCTAATTTACGTATTAATATTCATTTTGCATACCTACTGTAAGAATTCATAATTTTACTTAGTATTTATTTTAAGCCGTGTCTGTAAGTGAAATTTATCTTTTCTTTAACATTATTTTCTTACAAGAATTTCCGTACAACGCCTACCCATATAGGTACCCTACCTAATAATTACATAATAAATGTACCTAAAGTAATTTTCACGGAGTCCATAACCAATGAATTTATGAATTCCAAATGTTTAAACACAGAATGTGTAGGTAATGGATTTTTCCATAATTGTTATGCTTAATTTGTTAAATCAATATTTCCTTATTTAAATATAGGTATGTAGCATTTCACACACCTGCGTAATTATTTTTAAAGAGTTTCATAATTTAATTAATTTAGGTACATTATAAATTATAGTACTTCCTTAGGTAATTAACTGTTATTAAGTGGGAACCTCTAGAGTAGATGTAAAACCTGTCTAATAAAAGTGTGTTGTTACCACGGAATAAATAAAGTTACTAAAATTAATTCATTTACACAGAAAAAAAAAAAAACTTAAATAGCACTTTTCACTGAGTAACCTAAAAAGAAAAGAAAAATAATACTAAAACTTAAACAAAAAAAACACAAAATAAAATAAAACCAATCTAAAAGCCCCTCGGCAGAGGGTAACGTGGCCAGAATGCTGGCAGCATTGCCTCGCTGAATAGCAATACTCAGCTTTTGGGCGAAATATGTAGATGCCAGCATGTCACCTCTACCAAACGCCTGGCCATAAATAAATAGTAGGTAATACAGAAGGATCAGGCCGAGACAACAATAAGTTAGGTATAGGTCGCATTATACAAGTCTGCGGATGTGAAGTTTGCTACAAGCTTTTCAATATCCAATCCTGACTGAAACTCGCATGAAGCTCATTGATTGGGTTTCGTGCAGCTTGTAGCTAACTTCATATCACCTTCATATCCGACGACTTGTATGATTCGTGCTATAGGTACGTAAATTTTGTTTTTAAGAAATTCGCGCGAAAAATATTTATTTTCATCCATCCATTCATTGTTCAGCCGTAGGACGTGCACTGCTGAACATAGGCCTCCCCTGTAGATCTTATATAAACTCGGTTCATATTTAATTTATTTATTTAATTTTTCAACGACATTTAACATTTAGTAAAATATTCCAAAATGGCGAAAATAAAAAAAATTGCCTACGTTTTTCTTGCAAGGGCACGTTAGGTTAGGGAATCAGGGTCCAGTTGGCGACAAACCTTTTTTATACTAAAAATAACACTGTCTAAAATAATTGGCCAAGTACGAGTTGGACTCCCGCACGAAGGATTCCGTACCCTATAGGAACCCTCTTAGCCCCATTCAAAACGTCTACTTGTTGCCGTTATTAATATGGATCAAAAAACGGCAAAAAAAAAAAAAAACTGTTTTTAGTAGGTATTTGTTGTTAAAGCGGCAACAGAAATACATCATCTGTGAAAATTTCAGCTGCCTAGCTTTCACGGTTCAAAAGATACAGCCTGGTGACAGACAGACAGACGGACAGCGGAGTCTTAGTAATAGGGTCTGTTTTTACCCTTTGGGTACGGAACCCTAAAAATGATCTTCAATGAAAAATGCAATGTCAATCGAGTTAAGTATTTCCTACATTTATGCTAATGATTCCTTGTTTTTGCAATTGAAACAATCTTGTTTGCGTGTTGCGTGACAGAGAGTTTCTACTTAGGTCACACTTAGGTGGCTTAGTGCGAGTTTTTTTATTGCATTTATAACTTATCAGCTGATTTTTGGTGTAGGACCAACATGGCCAAGTGGGGATACTCGGACACTGCAACTGAGAATAGTATAATGTTGATGATCATAGACACGACGAAGAAGAAGAAGCTGATTTTTGTATTATCAGCTGTTCTGTGTCGACTCACTACCTACTGGGAATAGGCCTAGCCTTGTGCCATTGTTTCATATCTCGGGATAATGCCACCCAACCTGATTTGCGATGGGTCTAATGCCATCTACTTACCCATCGGGTAACCCATGATTACCCGTGAATCCCATGATGGATTACCTACCCATGGTCCATGGACTGTCTCTAGAACGATTAAAGGTCCAAAAATCGTAACAAATCACCTATTTTAGGACACTGTAACATTAAGTCACTGTAAAATTAAACACATTTAGGATGTTTTCATTTAGTAAAGCACAGGTGTTACTCACGCATAATTTTAGTAGAAAACTGCTACTATAGTTTCGATCGCATTTGGCGATCTTTCTCAAGGTTGTAGTACTAGCACGCGGTGCTATGCGAGACGAGCCTTAATTAAAATGTGCAAAAATCACGCTAGTTTCCATAGTGATATTTAGGATGTGTGTTTTGATTTTTGGGTAGGTATTATGGGTAGTCAAATCAAGGAATTAGTAAAAAATTAGGTTTGGCGGCGGTGGGTTAAATTATCAGAAAGTGGCGCCACCGTTCAACGTTTTGTTATGTAGTTGTCAGTCAACACAACAATTGTATGATGGCGCCATAGTCGTTTATTCTGATACAATGGAAGCTAAAGTATGTTAGTTCTTTCATTTGACCGCCTCGACAAAATTCAGAAGAGGAATCATCATAAAAATAATGTAGGTATTTTCACCCGAAGTGCCCAGTCTTCCACAAAAATGATCATTATTTTAGTAAAATCTTTGTAATTATCACTGTTTTAGCTAACGAATGTTATAAAGTTAATTATTTTAGTTAGTTTTACAAAATAACAATGCAAAAAGACTTGACTCGTGAAGGATTTGAACCTCCGCCCTCCGATGGTCAAATTAAAATTTATATCGGTGCTCTAACCTACTGAGCTAACGAGTCTTGCGTAACGGGAACAAAAAATAAAGTCAGTATCGTAGATATGACGTCAGAATGATGTCATTGATTTTATTCGTAGGCGGACATGAAGCGGCCTTGATAGAATCAAAATAATAATTCCATGGTGTTGTAGAGAAGTGTTCCTCATAGACCAACTGCGTTCGCACTAGTTGTGTATAGGAATAAGTATATTAAACCTAATAGAGGTAGGTAAATAACCAACTGCGTTCGCACTAGTTGTGTATAGGAATAAGTATATTATGCTAATAGAGGTAGGTAAATAAATAAAGATTGAGAATTGAAAAAGGTTATTCACATGTATAGATAATTATTTATCGGTACTAAGCTGAAAGAAACACCGTGGACCATTTAATGAACAATTTTTACTATTAGGCCAAGCCAACCCGGAATCAGGAAAAAAATATTAACTGTTTCATGCTATGAAGATGGCGAGTTATATTGCCGTACCTACGTGACAGATGATTATTTCTTCTAAAATTTGTGCTAGTAAATATCTAAACCGTTACCGACATAGCCCATCGAATTAACAAGTTAAAGTGGCCCTAGGTAGGGTAAATGTGCGCGGAGAACTTAAGACCGATGCAGGCAGATATACATAATCTTGCCAAATAAGTATTATCGAAATCGGCTAATGAATAGCGTGACACCCAATGTTCCCTTTTTGGGGGGAAATACGCCCCCTATAAAAAAATCGCCGAAGTAAAAAAAACCATTAAGTAACTAATAATAACCTGTGTACCTACCAAGTTTCGTTGAAAAATGCGACCTGTAGAGGAAAACCAACATCAGGACAGACGAAATCAAAATCGTCGTGTTAAAACGTAGACTTTCGCTTCGCTTCGGTGAATAATTATCTTCACAGAGATCTTTGAAAAACGCCCTCCACGATAAATCAAAGAAATTATTCATCGACTTGGAATTTCTTTTTTGTTTCAATAGGCGTGAAAAATAATATACTTAAGTATCATCATACTAAGTCATAAAGTATCATCATCATCATAGTTAGTCAACTCAGTGAGTTGGATTATCAAAAAATATTGGACACGTATTTTTTCTTTTGTCAATCAAATGACAAAGACAAAGTTTGAGAGTGGGGGTTCACCTTTAATAGAGAAGTCTATACATTTGTATGACGCTAGTGACGTCACGCGGACATAACTTAAACGGGCTATATCATCAACAATTTTTGTTTAATTGACAAAAGTAAAAAGACGGCTCTTTCGTGGGTTCGCCCCACAAGCTGTTCGGTCCGCGGGGCGAATCAACGAAGCCTCTTTTTGAATGCCCTCTTTCGCCCCGCTCCAAACAATGCGGGGCGAAAGAGGGCCTTCAAAAAGAGGCTTCGTTGATTCGCCCCGCGATTCACTTTTTTATCTGAACATTTAAGTAGAAAAGTAGTTAATGGAAAAAAAAAACAATTGCATTATATCAAGGGCATCATTCTATGAGTCCTATGGGGGTGTATGAACAAAAATGCAATTGTTTATTGATGAAGAACCATAAAGAATTTATGGTAATAAATTTTTTTGTACAAAAATATTTTGCTTTGCTTTGATAGTAAATACCAAATTTAATGCCAGTTTAAAGCGTCAGTTTTCTTCCTAAATAAGTATTTCAACTAAATATGAGGATGAAATTTATGCGGTACATCTAATAGATTAGTTATTTGCTCTCAAATCTATACGTTTAGGTTATGAACGACGGTGGTAATGAATTTTTGGCAAGTTAATATTTTTTAACAAATTTAATACTAAATTAATATAAAAAAATAAAGATGCAAAGTATACCTATAGTCCCATATACGTAACACACCATAAATATTGAGATTTCATTTAGCTGTTGATACATGTGATTTGCTCGAAATGTTAGAACTACCCTTTAGTCCTAGCTAATACAATCACAAGAGATTTGGGAAAATAACCATATTTTCTCGGAAGTGGTCCGATGTTGCTATTTCGCGACCGTGCAGTCAGTGCTGCAGTACGGAACGGTTCTAGCATAGGTTCTTTCAAAGCCCGCCTGAAACGCTGGCTTATCGAGGAAGCATTTCATGATTTCGATATGTTTAAATGTTTACAATTAGTAAAACATGTAATGGTTAAGAATTATTTCTATCAATTTGATTAATTTACAATGATGTAATGTTTTTGTTATTTTTGTATTTTTTTAAGACATGTTTTATTAATGTTTTCATTCATTACAATGACATACTTCATTGGTGTAATTTATTTTAATTGTATTTTTCTTGACATTTAAATTATAATATGTAATTGTAAACATAATGATGTAGTAGGTAGTTAATGTGAATATTTATTTGTTATCAATGTACCTACTTTACTGCAATTTTTAATCTATTCATTGTGTAATGACGTGTAATATTTTTTTATGAATTAAATGAATATCGAAAATGTTACATAGTTACCATGTCCCACACCTGTTAATTTTCTTACAATTTATAGTTTGCAAATGGGCCCCGCCTACTACCAAACAATATTCAATTTAACTTAAGCCATAATGTCTGTTATATCAATACAGTATGTTTTTGGTAGTTTGTTTTTCTTGTTTAGTTTTTTATAGCGTTGCATATCTGTTGATTACTTGTAGTGGGATTTTTATTTTATCTCATGTAATTTTATGCGTGGCTGTACCATATGAAATACGTAATACTGATGCGGGAAATTGATCTTTATCAACGTGGACCGAAACGGCCTCTTCTTTTATCGTTCTCGGCGATTCGCCCCACGGGGCGAAAGAGGGCATTCAAAAAGAGGCTTCGTTGATTCGCCCCGCGGGCCGAATAGCTTGTGGGGCGAATGCACGAAAGAGCCAAAAAGGGCTACGTGTCTAATATTTTTTGATAGTCTATCTGGTTTCTAATTATATTTTTTTGTCATCATGCCTAATGTAGTTGTAAACTATATAGCATTCGATCATTCCTAAAAACAGGCTTGAATAAATCTACTCGAGCGAGTTTATCAACTAGGTATTCTAAGTGTTAATGCTCCGGTGGCCTTCCTAGCCTTCATTATCATACAAGCTTGGCGCGAGTAATCCACTTTTCATATCAGTTTCCAAACACACTTGACTTTTAATTGTTTACATTCTTTCTGAAAATACCGACTTCGTAAAAATATTAGGCATCTATCTACTGCTGAGGTACCTACATAGGTACCTACTACTATTAACCTATCTGCCTCGGTGGCTCAGTGGTTAGTGACCCTGACTTCTGGGCCAAAGAGGCGTGGGTTCATTTGTGTGATGAACATAGGTGTTTGCTCTGTGTCTGGGTGTTATTTAGGTACCATCTATATAAGTATGTATTTAAAATATGTATATGTAGTAAATCAATCTCCGGAAGCCATATCACAAGCTATGCTTAGTTTGGGGTCAGAGACCGTGTGTAAGATGTCCCCTTATATTTATTTATTTATCTACTATGCTATTTACTAATCAGTAAATACCTACCTATACTAAAAGAATGACGTAACTATTTTTTTCGGCAACAATGAAACAACCGACTTAAATATGCGTTTTGAAAATAAATCATTAAATTAAATAAATATTTAAGGGGAGCCCCCCTTATCCCATACATACAAGTAACGTGATTTTTTTGCTCAAACAGGAAGGTGATTGAAATATTCACAGAACTGAAATTAAGTCGAATATTAAGGCATTTACAAAATAAATCTTCAGAAATAAATAGGCATTTACAAAATATATTAAAATATAAAATATTATTAAAATATATTGACCCTTGCCGATTATTAAAAACAGTTCAACCGATTTCGATAAAATTGCAATGAAAAAGAACCACCTCTAAAGTATGATCTAACAAACAAAAAAAAAATCATCAAACGGGTCATAATTGGCGAAGTAATCGTATAACATACCAACTTACACAAAATAAACATACTGTCTAATTGAAAACATCTTTTTTGAAGTCGGTTAAAATAGATTAAGCCCGATTACAGAGGCGCCAGCGTAAATTTCATAGCAACGTAAAAAGCGTTCTCTCTATCGAATGCCTAAAGTGAAAAAGAAACAGAACTATGCTATTTAGCTAATATAATTACGATGGCGCCTCTGTAATCCGGCTTTATAAAGCCCGAGTTTAAGACTTTAAACTAAGTAGGTAGGCATCTAGTTGCAGCATAGTAACTTGCAAAAGTCACTTAGCACACTACTACTTAGAAGTACCTGTGTACCTACTTGCAAAAGCCATACAGGTACACCTGTGTGGGTTTTTAACAGTAGGTACTTAGGTAATTATGTACCTACATCTAAGTAGGTAGGTATTTACCTAGTTTAAAAAAAATCTATCTTCCACAGCCTCAGCTTTGAAGCACCTAGACTTGACCTAGACCGAAACCCTGCATATTATTATCATAAAAAATGCAATGTATATTGTATGCACTTATAATTATTTTAAATACTTAAGCCTTCTTTGTACTAAGTATTTTTAATGCCAATTAGTAAAAAATAAGTACACGAACCATTTAGGTTGATATAAATACATACTTTTTCTGCACCTACCATCAGAAGTAGTATGTAAATAAATAGTTTTTTGTTATCAGTACCTATCAATTATCAAGTTCAAAGTACACAACGAGTTACAATTACAAGATGTTGCAAAACACCAGTTTCACGCCTTTGATACGCTAAGTTACCATGTTCGCTACGTTTGGCGATATTCAGCAATATTTGAGTAACAAACTATTTTGTTAAATATGTCTACCTACTCGTATATTGTTTTGTTCCAATATTCTAGGTTTCTGTCGAAAAGTTATCACTCATTTCAATACAACAACATACATTTATCTTTCAACAAAAAATGTTAAATGGCTATCTACTTAGGGAAGTACATATACAGGGTTACTGGTAATCAATTAGCATCCTCTTAGGGGCTTATTATGTACATCAAAACCATCAAGTTTTGTTCCGCGACTTTTGTTAAAACTAAAAAAAACAGCTGTTCCATACATTTTGACGAGGGTGAACGATGTTTTTCTATGGAACAGATTTTTTTTTTAATATTTGGTAAACGTCATTGAACAAAAGTTGTTTGTTTTGATGTACAGAATAAGACCCTAAAATGATGCTAATTGATTACCCTGTATACTTACTAATCTTTAAATAGACCAATTTAGGTAGAACGTAAAGAAATCGTCACATAAATTCTACCACATTGAACCATACAAATTGAAGAAAAATTACAATTAAATACACAACATAACTTACCTATGAAACCAAATACTTATTTCTAAAAATTAGTAGGTTAGAGTCTGGCCAACAAAAGCTGTCCAAGAAAAAATGCGGGAATTTTTAAAAAATCAAGAGCTGTTAGCTTGTTTTCTAGTACCGCTCAGCTGATCTCCATGAAATTCAGCATGCACGTAGTTCTATAAACTACGTGCATGCTAAATTTATTACTCTTATTACAAATAAAAATCTAACTATAAGTATGTAGGTATAGGTACCTAGGAACCTACCAAAAAACAGTAAAACTAGACAATAGAACAAAGTTTAAAGTTAAAAACAAAATACAATTTTGTTCACCTCTCAGTGTCTCATATTAAACACTTCTAATAACCAATTTTTAAAATTTAGCTACCTTTAAAATAGTGCTAGCTCTTATCGTTCCATTGACATGGTAACACTGACTCGCGGCATTCCATTTCCAGTCGTTGATTACCTGCCAGCTAGCGCGCAACCATGTCCCGCTTGGCGCGAAAACTGATTTTACGCGAAATAAAAAATGTTAAATTACACAGAAACGCGTCGGTTAGTGCGGCTGCCGGGAAAAGTGACGATTTTCTTATCAAATCCACGCTTCCCGATTTTCCGGTACCAAATACGAGGTTCATAGATCGTATGTGGAGACATCTTGACGGATATAAGAATCATGTTGCTCTTGTAAGTTTCTAAACTTGTTTTTATTGACTTTTGTTGAATGAACCTAGCGAAATGTTGATAACGCAGTTGGAAATTGCTTTTTCACTAGCGCAGAATCTGTACGTAATTTTGAATGTTATCTTTGAAAACAAATCAGTACTTTTATTTCCCTATTTCAGTATTTTCTTTAATACTTACCTATTGTTTTTGAACTGCATTTATAACTAAGGTAACTGTTTGTAAGTTGGTTTTGTGAGTTGCAAACACTTTGTCAAGTGTGATATTCTGTATAATACAACTACAATACAATTTTATATTTTTTTTGTTTGAAGTTTTTAGTACATCGAGAATGTATAAGTATAACGTTTTAAAATACCTACGCCGTAGCTTAAAAATAGTTTAATTTAGTGTTTTGATACCTAATTGCAAGCATATATAAGCCCGATTACAGAGGCTCCAGCGTAAATTTAATAGCAACGTAAAAAGCGTTCTCTCTATCGAATGCCTAAAGTGAAAAAGAAACAGAACTATGCTATTTAGTTAATATAGTTACGCTGGCGCCTCTGTAATCGGGCTTCATGTTGCTGTTAGTATAGCTTAGGTACTAAGTATATATAGGGGGAGAGACGTGGAAGAACGACCTTCACTCATCATCATAACCAGATTAGACCTAAGTACTTACTTTTTTGTGAAATTGTATTTACATACAAATGGGCTAGATTGCCTATCAAAAAGTGTTCATGACAATATTTAATTAGTTTTTTTTTATTGGAGATGATTTTTTTACCTTCACTCTTTGTATGGCGGTTATTTTTTATTCCGACTAATGGTTTTTAGTGTAGAGAATATACCTTTTTAGGTTTGCCTACTCAATTTTAATTAGCAAGCAACTACTTATGTACAAATTTGTCAATACATATAGGTAGGTACGAAAGCAATCTTGTAACAAGTTAAAATTGGTATCAAAAGAAAGACAGTTTAATTATTAAATTTATAAAACTAGCTTGCCTTCAAAAAAACGTTCATGGCCTATTTTAAAAATAATAAAAATAGTCATGAACACTGTTCGATTGGCAAGCTATCATAGGCGTGTTTATACAGAAATTATAATTTATAAAAAACACTTCTCATCTGGGTTATCACGTGGGTGAAAGTCGATCTTCAGCGGCTCTTAGACCAATACAAGATCTTGCATTGCAAAGCGCATTCTTTTAGAGGTGTACTTAAGTCATTATTTAAGAAAAAATTTAGCTAGGGGACCACCTATAACTATATACAAAATATCTAAAATAATAATAAATAAGTAATAATAATTTTATTTGTTCCATAACTTGCTTAGGCTACTTAGATGCGCTGCATTCTGCACTAGGTCTCCGAAGAGCCTGTGTTGCAGGGTACAGTTTCCTCTGATAGTTATGTGTAAATTTAAACCTACGTTTTATACACATCAAATATTTATATTTAATCATAAGTAACTACAAAATTATACAAAACTATAGTAGTCTCTCTCTCTCTCTCTCTCTCTCTCTCTCTCTCTCTCTCTCTCTCTGTGTATAATAATATATATCTATCAACTGTTGCATACAAAAAATCAATGATTATCAACAAAATGTAACAGCTGATTTTTTTTCGATTTCATGGTTGTACTCATAGTAAACGTTGTTCGTAATGATGAGTATATAGACCTCTAAAATGATTTATACTTTGATAAGCAACACTTTGGATAGATAGGTATTATAGCAATGTCAAAATTAAAGTTACTTCAATGAATATTTTTTAATTTCCATATACATAATACCTATGCAATAATTAACCTCAGTACACCCGTACCTAAATATTTTATTAAAATTTTGCAATTCAACCGCATGTTAATTATTTTTATTTAAGTCGAGTAAGAGACTAATTTACATAAGGCTTACATTTTTCAATTTCATTTTAAGATTACAAAATTAAATTAACTGGTAATGTAAACGTATCTCAGCCGTTAGTCTATTAACAACTATTAAGTTTAAAGAGAAGGGTTTTTTAGATCGGCTAAATACTTAAATAGGAATGCGCACCCTGAGTCCCTGACCCTAGCATATTAGGGCCCTGATTCCATATCCACATAACGTAACTTCTTTTTTCTTAGTAATTTTATACTTCATCGAATTAGTTTGGAATAATGTTTATTACGTCAATTGCGACGTTAATCAATAATATCCCAAATTAGTGGTTAGGTCATCCTTCCTGGGTAGGCCTACGTCCTGCAGTGGACTATTAAAAAGGCTGGTACACGTCAAGGCGGGAAAGCAGAAGTGATCCGGGGAAAATATGTAAATGTGTAAGTGTAAAAATATTATTTGTTAGAAATAGAAATCAAATTCACGAGAAAGTCTTTAAAACATACCTTGGGGCACGTAACGCGCGTGTTATTTTAGATAATCACCCTGGCCTTACACGGCTTGTGCGAGTTTATTATGTGGGGATGCATTGTCAGTATTTCCCGATGTTTATCAGCCAAACTAGATTATTACTTATCGGTACGGATTATAGAATTCAAAGTACAGTCGCAAACTGTACTTCGAACTCTACCTATAAATTCGACATAGTAACCGAGGGTTCTATAATTTGTAAAACCAGAAGAATTTTATTATACTACGGGACTTATCGCGCACTAAAATTACGAGACCACGATCTCTACCCGTCTGTCTACCCGTGACCACGATTGTTGCAACTCGGTCGAAACGTCGCCGCGTCGGGATGATGAGCTATATTTATTTATCTCGTAATTTTAGTGCGCGATTATAGATTAGTCCCAGTATATAATATGTGTTCGAATAACGAAAGTTTAAAACAACAGAAGAATTTTGTTTAAATTTAGAAAAGTGGCTTTTTTGATTGCTTTCTGGATATAAAAATATAAGCTATCCAAAATTAAACACGTTATTTAAATCCATCAAAATGCATGTTTGTAATACCTACCTAAGTAAGTAAATCCAAAATCACGTTTAATCCAATAAAATCCATGTATTAGAAATTTTTGTAGGTACTCGTTGGTAAGTATGTAAAACTATTGGTAATTAAGCACGTTTTATTACATACCTAGTTATTTTCTTCGATTCTTTCATGTGTTTAATTAGGCATTTCGCTGAAATTAGTTTGGAAACCTAAATATGCCTTAAAAGTTTTAAAACTCATGAATATCAGTTAATTTGTGTTTTTACCTTCTTCCCACAAATCACATATGAGACAAAAGGAAAATATGCTAAAATTATTGTTGAGTAGATATACCCTTTGTTTTTATCTGATTTATGTGAGAACACCTAACGTGATAACAATTATAAAACTTCAAAAATAATCACATTGGAAAACCTAAATAGCCACAATAAAACGAAATTACTTGTGTGAATAATTTTGTTTTATACAACTGGCCGCGTTAAATTACAATAGCGCTGATATAATTTTATAACTATTTATTACGTTATTATTATAACTAGAAATGGAAAAACATAGTAACTGAAATGTTGGCCAAAGTCAAAGTTATTTGTTCGCTTGAACATAGATAGCATGCAAAGAGTACCAACAGGTCTTAAATTTTAAAATGTTTTACTACATTCAGTCCGTGTTGAACATGCAAATGTATTCATAATCATTGGCGATCATAGAAATATTTAAAAAGGGTTTTGTTTTTATTTTTATCCACACTAATGTTGTAACATTCTACTTATGTTTCCAATACTTGACTTATAATGACTACTGTTATAGCGCAGACAACAAAACACTGAATTTAAGCAATTTCACATGATGTTATAATATCCACATCGATATCGTAAAATCTCATTTATAACATCGCGCGCTCGCTCCTGATTGGCCCTGTGCGCGCAGCTGCGCTCTCATTGGTTAGATTTTAATGGCGCCAAGTTCACTGTAACAATACACGTACGCGTGAATTTAATGTTTCGCAATATGTTTTTTTTATTTTTATTAGTGAAGATAAAGTAGTGTATGCAACTGCATATAACACGGGTATTAAAATACTCGTTATTATTATGAAACTCGCTGCGCTCGTTTCATAAACTCACACTCGTGTTTTAATACCCTTCATTATATGACAGTTGCATAAACTACTATTTTAGTACATTATTTAATGAATTAAAATGTTGAAAGAGTATTAGTTAGCTATAGGCCGAATCAAGCATGTCGGCGGATGTGATGTTAGCTACAAGCTGCGGGTAGCCGACCCGACTAACTTGGGTTATCCGTTGCTTGTAGTTACATCATAGCTGCCAAGATGTGTGATTTGGCATATATCTACAAGTATCTCCTTAAAGTCAAAGTCAAATTCTCTTTATTTCGTAGACACATTACATGTTCTTGAAAACGTCCGATAACAATGCTTTTAATTATATTATGATTAAAGAATTATTTCTTAAAAATTAAAATTCATTTCAAAACCTCCTTTAGGATGAATCAAGAATTGTGATGAATAGTAATAATTACCCGGTAAAATAATTATTGATATTAATAAATGGTCCGTTAGTTAGATTATTATCAAAAAAATGTTAACATATTTTTGTTTTCTAAATAAGTAGGTATTATTACGAAGATAGAAGGCGTCAAAGGTCGAGAGTTTTTTAAGAGGTCTTCTGCTGTCATGCAAAACTTCAACTTCATTTATCTTCATCATTGTCTCAGACCAAATAAAATAAAATCGGCCAAGTGCGAGCCGGACTCGAACACGAATGGTTCCGTACCATATGGAAGCCCCATTCTTCTTGCCATTATTATTAGCGACCAAAAAACTCCTAATAATCACGTTTGTTGTATGGGAGCCCCCCTTAAATATTTATTTTATTCTGTTTTTAGTATTTGTTGATATAGCGGTTGCCGCTATATCAACAAATAAGAAATACATCATCTGTGAAAATTTCAGCCGCCTAGCTATCATGGTTCATGAGATACAGCCCGGTGACAGACAGACGGACAGACGGACATCGAAGTCTTAGTAATAGGGTCCCGTTTTTACCCTTTGGGTACGGAACCCTAGAAATCAAAACAGAATGTTGTGAACAAACAATAGAGGCCGGCAAAACTACGCCTCGCCGTGTACTGACACAATTACACACACATACACGTACAACGAAACTACGCCTTGGCTCGTCAGTCGAACTATGGCGGCGCAATACCGACGCACTCACCACCATGTATAAAAAAACCGGCCTCACTTGTTTGTTCACGACGCTCTGTCTTGATTTTTTATAAAGTCTGAGATCATTGTAAGAAAAATGTTTCGAATGTTTATTGATAATAAGTATAACTGACGAACTAGTGACTTTTTCTTAGGCTTATTATATTATTGAATACAATAAAAAATACACAAAAAATTAACGTCCCTTTTCATTAGGTTTTAGAGGAAGCACTCAAACTCATCTAGCGTGTACGAGTATATAATTATAGGTAGCTGCGGTCCGTCAATAAATAAAATGCCAAGTCGATGCTGCAGTAGGTAGTCTTATTAATCGAGTACCTACTGAAAGTTTCAAGGTTCAAGAAATCATATCATTACTTATTTAAAATGTATTTTTTGTTTACCTTTGTTAGTAGTTTTGACATTGCAGACTTTGACCCTGAAATACACTTCAAGAATCCGATAATTTGTACAATTGTTTATCAATTTGATTAAAGTTATAAACCTTTAATGACTGGCTAATTCTCGACAGCCTTTGAACATTTCATATTTTTAAAACGATTTTCATTTATTATTATACAGTAGGTACTTGCGTAGTTTTTACATTTGATAATTAAATTTAACACAGGTGTTACTCACGCTTAACTAAGTAGATAGACGTTCTACTATAGTTTCGATCGCATTTGGCGATGTTTTTCAAGATTAGAGTACTACTACTACTAGAGCACGAGGGCTCGTTTCGCTCCGCTGCGCGGTTATCTGCTTATAGTAGAACGTCTATCTACTTAGTAAAGCGTGAGTAAAACCTGTGTTAAATTTAATTAAAACTTTAATTATATTTGAAATTATCTTTTTCATGCAACACTTTAGTACTGGACAGAAAAGGTAAACAGTAAAAGAGGAAAGTGTGAAATCTTCGAGCAAATAGGGTCACAATCGTACAAAAAGTGCCCGAGCCAAAACTCTGCCCAAACCACGTAGTGGGCAGGCTTTTTAGTTAGTCGTTAGGCAATTGCAAGCCGACTACAACGTCGTGCAATGCCAAAGTGCTCGGTTACCGACCGACAAGACACGCACTAATTAGGTGACATAACGTCGAGATTCGAGAAAACAGCGTCATTGTGAATTATTTAATGTAAATATCTAAGTCGATATGTATGACGGCGTTCAAACATTTATTACAACTTTCACTTAGTGACTGTGGCTCTGTAGATATTTTCTCGAAGTGTCAAATGGAACGTCAAAAAGTCGTCGATTTTTAAACCACGATTTTACCAATGATCTAACCAATAGCGCATTAACAAATGAGCTAGATGCACGCCGCTTCCAGCCGGTTTTATTGGTAATCAGAGGTAGGCTTGTGTGATGAATGTACCTAAAGATCCGTAAGATTTTTTTGTACTATATAGAAAACACTATAATCATCATTGCATAATTTTGAATACCTTAACGAACATTTCATACAGCCACGCAAATGCGATCAACAACTTTGTTATTTAGTAGGTATTGCTTATGACGTGTGTTCGTCTTATATCTTTTACCTATTTTTCGCTAAACTCAGTTTTAACGTTCCTCCTGTAGGTAAAATGTCTCTACATGCAGATAGAGCTTAGAAGTTCATGGAAGTAATGCAAAATAATATTTAAAAAAAAAATCATAACCGACTTCAACCGTGTACAGAATTCGAATAGTTCGCACGGATCGATGTAGTATTTTTTACATTAATGTCGATTTATCAAACATGGCTCAGCTGATTTTAATAAAATTTAAATAGGACCACCTATGAAGTATGATCTACCAAACAAAAAAAAGAATTATCAAAATCGGACTAAGTAATATCTACAAAGTTATGTGTGGTCAAACATAAAAAAAAAATATAAGCGTCGACTTATAAACCTCCTCTCTTTTATCGGTTAAAATGATAGTCCCGTTTATCCATTTCAGTACTTACTAAATACAAAAATTGTAGAAAAATAGTACCAGGAAATCTAAATACATAATTACATACAGCTTGTAAAAAATATTTAAGCAATAAACGCAGGTTGCACTGAACATAAATAAACATGACCTTAGCAGGAAGCGGTGAGGTCAGACGACTTGTGAGGTCGAACCCTGGAAATTGACCTCAGAACTAGATAATTTACGAAACACGTAGCTTTAATTGGTGGTAGTAAGGTTTCTTACTTAGTTCAGTTTTTTGGATGCCGACCTGATAGTAACAGTTTGACGAAATTTTATACCTAGGTTTAATGGAAATAATTACTTTTCCTCCTTAGACAATTTTTTCTAATCAATTTTATGCTTCGTTCAGGTTTTTGTGGAAAGCTGATACTGTACCTACCTAATAGTTATATTTGTAAGTTTCATGGAAATAGCCTATTATTCCTTTTTTAACCCCCGACGAAAAAGAGGGGTGTTATAAGTTTGACGTGTCTGTTTGTCTGTGTGTCTGTCTGTCTGTCTGTCTGTCTGTGGCATCATAGCGCCCGAACCACTGAACCGATTTCAGTTTAGTTTTTTTTCGATGAAAGGAGACTTAATCGAGAGTGTTCTTAGCTTTGTTTTATAAAAATCGATTGAGCCGTTTAAGAGTTATGGTGGGTTAAAGTGGGGATGGAAGAACCAAAATTCTACAAATGTACCCAAAATGGTTGTCAATTGAAAGTTTGTTGTCAAATATTTTTGTGTCGGGGGTTTTTTAATTAGGTATATTATATTCGAAGTACTTACCTACTTCTGTTAATTCAATTTGCACCAAAGTTGCAGTAAAGGCATAAAGTAGTCAAAGTCAATCACAATCTATTTCATTGAAAATTTTAAAAATGGCTCCACTTAGAGTCATCTAGCTACCATGAATTTGCGACCATTTCTATAAGTAACTATTCAAAATAATAACGCTAATAGTGTTCTCTAATTTCAGGGCTTATTACCAGTGTTACTACCAATCTTACTACTAGTAGTGAGAACGGTAAATGAATTACCGTTGTTCCTACTGCAGTTGAAAGTTGTTAGAACAGCAATAATAAATTAGCCGTGTTACTAAGGCTGGAATTTATTGGGAATTTATTTTATTTTTCAGGAAAGCGCAGAGACAAATAAGACGTACACTTATCTCCAACTACAAAGAAACACTGCTACTTTTGCCACGTCTCTACTCAAGAAGCTAGGCTTGAAGCCAGGAGATGTCGTGGCGGCCATGTTGCCTAACTGCCCCGAATTCCCGGTGGTCGCATTCGGGACTCTTCAAGCTGGATGTGTCTTGACGACTGTGAACCCTATTTACAAAGAATGTAAGTTCATTTTACTGCTATTTTTTTCACTATATCAAATCCATAGCGTCTTTGAAGGTTAAATTGTACTGATTACTTACTGCTTCATTGCCCTAAATTCCCAGTGGTCACATTCTGGACTACATATTTTAACTGGTTGGGTCATGCGCTCTCTCCTTTGCAGTCTCTTTTTTGCGTTTTTACGTTTCTTAAGAGTTTAACTGTACTTACACGAAACATAATTATTTTTTGCAATAAATAGCACGACCGACTTCAACCGTGTACAGAATTCGCGAATATTTCGCACGGATCGATTGATTTATCAAAAATGGCTCAGCTATATTCTTTCCAATAAAAAAAAATATCGAAATCGGACTACTAGTCTACTACATAAAAAGTTGTGCGCGTGGTTATACATAAAAACATAATCGGCCAAGTACGAGTCGGACTCGTGCACGGAGGGATCCGTACTGTATGGGAGCCCCCCTTAAATATTTATTTTATTTTAATTTTATTATTTATTATTGAAGGGAATATAAAACTAAATATTCTGTGAAAATTTCAAGCATCTACCTGGTACCATTATTAATATAGAGCGAAAAACGTCTAAAAATTCGGGTTTGTTGTATGGGAGCCCCCATTTAATATTTATTTTACTTTGTTTTTAGTATTTGTTGTTATAGCGGCAACCGAAATACATCATCTGTGAAAATTTCAGCTGCCTAGCTATCATGGTTCATGAGATACAGCCCGGTGACAGACAGACAGACAGACGGACATCGAAGTCTTAGTAATAGGGTCCCGTTTTTCCCTTTGGGTACGGAACCCTAAAAAACAAAAAAAAATAAACGCGTCGAATTGAGTACCTCCTCCGTTCCGACGGTCAAAAAAGGACTCGCACCAGAAAGACCAAGTGTCAGGTTATACTTTGATACTATTTTTGAAGTTATTTATTCTTATCGTTTTTAATTTACGTGTTTTGACCAGCTAGGTAAATGTTATTTTTACAACCTATTGTTCAATTTTCTAAGAAGGTAGTTTATCTTGCAGTGAGGCAGTAAAACGACTCAGCAAATTAAATACTTATAACACGTAAGATTGTGTGCTTCTGCAGTTTTTCCCATTTTATGTTTAAGGAATTTCAGATTTTGCCATTATATATTAATATTTAGTTATTTTAATTTTATATCAATATTAATTCTTCCTTACATAGTATAAAATAAAGTCGCTATTTTCGTTTGTTTATTTGTTTGTTTGTCTGTATGCTTAAATCTTTAAAACTACGCAACGGATTTTGATGCGGTTTTTTTAAATGGATAGAGTGATTCAAGAGGAAGGTTTATATGTATAAAAATTCCCGAAATTCCCACGGGAACGGGCACAACGCGGGTAAAACCACGGGGCGCTGCTAGTATATTAATATTAATGCCGTAATTTTTATAGTTATAATAATATTAATGCCGCAAATTATTTTTCTGTACTGTAGGTACCGGCTTAACTTACTACTTACGGTACTGCTGAACTTAGGCCCATCCACAAAGGTCAACTTAATCTATCATTAATTTGGGTATAGACTATTCATTATTAATATTTGATTTATACTTACTCGGTAACTTTGCGGCTGCATGTAATGTACCTAAAACTATGAAATAGGTAAAATTAAAGGCAATTTCTTATAATTTAACTATTAATTTCCAACAGTACTTAAAATAAATTCGTTTTATTAGGTACCAAAAATAATTATTACAAAACTTTGACTTTGTGAAGTAGGTACCTACTAAAACATGTAACTGATGTACTTAACCCGTTTTAATAACGATTACTTTATTTAACGATTAGATTAGTTTATCCAGCTGCGAATTGACTGAATAAATTCATATAATTATATTTTAACCCGTTTAAATAACGATTGTTTATCCAGCTGAAAATTGGCTGAATAAATTAACATAATTATATTCAAAGGAAACAACAGTAAGCGTATAACGTAGTATTACGACTCGTAGATTATTGTGAGACCTAAGAATCATAATACGAGTCGTAACACTATGGTATTAGGTTCAGTTACTTAGACCAAACGTATGTGGTGACTAAAACTACGCCTACGTACTAGAACCGCAGAATATCTATACGTAGCTACTACTAAATGCATGTACTGGAGCAAACAGTCTCGCTAGACAAGTTCAACTTGAAGAAAGAGGTCATGCGACTATAGAATTTCACTGAGCGTATACAATCTCATTGAGTAGAGTTCAGAAATCTGCACCACGATTTTTTGTTATCCATAATATTATCGTGTCTCATCTTTTACTGTGAGCAAGGTACATTTTTTCCATATCGTTGTTTAGATGCGTATTTGCTTATTTTTGAAATGATTATTATTTCGTTTAAAGTAGGTTATAGCTAGTTATTGCTTTAGAGAGTTTCTCATGCTATTCGATCTTCTACTAATATTTTGACGGATTTTATCTCGACACATGAAATCTGCCTTATTTGACGTGGTCTAAAATTATCCAGAAAAACTAATTATAATACATACACTTAAAATAGATAGCCAGATTTTTGTCATTTTCTATGATAGTCAAATAGAGTACAATTTGTCCGGTAAACAAATATGCCTGATAGAGTAACAGTGGGCCCCAAACTCGGACAGCCAAGCCTTAGAACATTATGCCTATAAAAAAAAAATAAAAAAAAAAAAATTTCGTACGAGTACCTACCTATTCTAGCGACACGCCCCGGCTTTGCACGGGTGCAATGTGCGTTTGCTATGTAAGTCCAAAAAAAAAATTATTTATTTCGTCACATTAGAAACCTCTAAAATTATCAGAGTTCCTCATATTATAATGTATTATACATTTAACCTTTCTCTTGAATCACTCTATGTATTAAAAAAAGATCATCAAAATCCGTTGCGTAGTTTTAAAGATCTAAGCAAATAATTAAAAGGACAGGCAGACGGCGGGAAGCGACTTTGTTTTATACTATGTAGTGATACACTGATTTGCTGGGTATTAGACGTATTGATCTAAAAATATAAATAAAATTTTGTTCTATACAACAGACAATGTAGATGGGTAGTCAAATTCCGTCTAATAATTTAGTCATAAAACTCATAAATAAGTCAACCAGATATCAGTGTCCTCTAAGACCCCCTAGGCCGTACAGCTTATACCTAATATATCTACGCCCTAGGCCTTTTGAAAGAAGGATTATGATAACATGACTATCTTTATGCCGTACCACTAAATACTGATATACACCAGTCTTATCGGATAGCCTTCCAAATGTTGGGATTACTCATGGAACGTGTAAAGTTACTACATTGCACTTGTACTTGCATTATCGTAGAGCCAAGGTTGACAGTCGATATTTCTTATTTCTTTCAAATGGGTAGTGGACAGAAACTACACACCTTCAAGGGCCAATTTAATTTGCAACAAAAGCTGGAGGGCAGCAGAAAAAAATGTTTTTCAGTTTTCAAGTAAAAAAATACAAAAGACATTTTTGAATGGAAATGTGTAGTTTTTAATTCCGTTAAATATTCCGTCAGCCGATAGAGAGATTTTTTCCATTTCTCAACGTAGATACCTAAATCTGCTAGAAATGACGGGAAATCAGTTAAGTTGGCAACTCACTCTACAAAAACTAAATACTTTTCGGGAATTCTCCAGTAAAGATAGTTTCACTTTTAAATGATGATGATGCTATGCGAATAGAATGTTGTAAAAATAGTGAAAAATCAATTATACCAAATATTGATTAGGTATATGTTATACAAAGAATTCTATCATCGAAAATAAATATTATGTCCAAAATTGTTGACGGCCCTGCTGTATATCATGAACTGGCAAGCGTAGCTTAGGGTTTCCACCCAAGACGCTTAAGTAGATGACCTGATTAAGGCTAAATCAGGATCGCACTGTATAGCCGCTTCTTACCTGACTTATTAGAATTCTGCTATAGACTACCCCAGTACCCACCGTATACTTACTATGACTATGAAATGATAGGTTTTTAGGGTTCTGTACCCGTCTGAGTGTCTGTCTGTCAGCAGGCTGTATCTTAGGAACGGTGATAGAACGTTGAAATTTTCACAGATGGCCTATTTCTGTTGCTGCTATAACACGAATACTAAAATAAATTAAAAATTTGGGGGGTCTCCCATACAACAAACCTGAATTTTTAGCCGTTTTACTCGTACGCTCGATATTAATAACGGTGAGTGGTAGATGCTTGAAATATTCACAGATTATTTATTTATCATTATTATTTTGGTGTGTTTTAAGGTCAGAAAGGCAATTTCCGCATAGGTACTTTTATCACTATTCGATGAAACGTGCAAATTAATCAGTTTAATCACCATTAGCTTCAACGCCTTCAATGCTCCATATAAAACTTCATTAGTTTACTTACCGGAATATCTATGAAATGGAGATTTCACAAACATCGGCAGAAGTATTCTAAATAAACATTTATCTATTCCAGTTGAAGTCGACCACCAACTCAGCATAACGGAGCCCAAAGTCATCATTACCATCCCACAATGCTACGACACCGTCGCAAAAGCAATCAAGAACAAAAACATCAAAATCGTCTTCCTTGACAATCCAAGCGACGCCGTGCCTTCTGGAGTTATCAGATACTCAGAAATAGCTGAATCTGGCGAAGTAGACTACAGTATATTGGACAAGATAGAGAAGAAATTAGATGATGTGGCGTGTATACCGTTTTCTAGCGGTACTACAGGACTGCCTAAAGGCGTGGAAATTAGTTACTTGAATTTGATGTCGGCTATAGAAATTATGCAGTATGATGAGACGTGCTACCCAGTTTTGACGCAAGGTAAGCAACATGTTAAGAGTTGACGGTTAAGAATCTTATTGACCGAGCCATCGAAGTAAGCAAGTAAGGACCAGTTTGACTTGACAATTTGTTTTCGTCTGATCGGATGTGATTCTCCTTTACAGGTCGCATTTTTGAACCAATCTTGACGAAACTTGGCACACGAATTCTGTATTATTAAATGTATTTTTTTTTGTCGTCGGTGATTTTTGATTGGTATGTCTCTCAAAAGGGGTAAAATTATTATCGCGCTGTTAATCAGCCAATCTCGATAAAATGATTTAAATATACAGGGTATTGTGCTACGACTTTTGAAAATTCGCAAAAAAATCGCTTCGCCTTGCATTTTGCCGCGCGTTGTCAAACTTTTTATATAAAAAAAGCTTCGTGATTTTCCAAATTTTCTGGTACAAAAGTTGTTTGTCTAGATGTACTAGGATCTAAGAATACCTATATATGAACCTGTATAAATTCTAACATGATTTGCGAGGATAAATCAAATTGGTTAAGTAAGAGCAAGTCAAAATATTATTAGGCTTATGAAGATATAGTTAAGCGGATGCGAAGGCTATTGTTCGGCTCACAGATCTAATGAGCTATTAATGTTTTCCTTACGACGCTACGTTTAGGTCAACGTGCGTTTCAATGTACTGTGTTTTTTTCCAATGATCTATCTACTGCTCTAACACTTATCTTTAATTAATGAAAACTAGTTTTCTCGTAATATAGAAGCTGTATCAAATAATTACGGCCATTATTGAAGTAAAACTTCTATTGCGACTTTCAACATTAACGCTACCATGGAGGGGGTATGATAACACTGTTGCGTCGAAATTTCACTTCTTCCGCGCGGAAGGACTCCACTTGCACTTTTTTATCGCTAAAATTTCGTTGGTTTTGCAGCACTTCTGCATTAGTTGATATTTTTCCTTAGTTTTTGGTTGATACAGTTATGTTGGTAGGTACGTACGAGTAATTACTTAGTCTTACTACTATTTTGGTATTTTGAAGTATGTACCTACCTTGTTAATATTAACTATCATTTGCCACAAAATTAGTCTCCGTAAACTCACGATGAGTACCTACCTAGTTAATTTGTAAATAGTAAAAAAACAAGGTGTCGGCGTCAGTAAGTATCTAGTTCGCATGCGGTGATAGGTAGGTACTTAAAAAAATAGTTTTGATGGTTTATGAAATTATGACATAGTTACTCATATAGCAAATAAAAACTTTCAATAAAATACTATAGAAACCTATCCCGATTCAAATTAGTATATTTATTACGTTTGTAATACGATACTACCTTGTACCTACAAGTGGCGTCTTTAATAACAATTTATACAAAATGTATTGTATTACGTTTTTACGAGGTTACGATTCAGGTTGATGTAACCAAGAATGAGGTAATACTAAATTCATACCAGTATGATAATTTTGATAACACACTTTACCGCGTAAAGACGCATTTGCATCGTACATAAAAGTCTAGACCTTGAATATAAAACTGCTGACATTGCAAAGAAAATTGTGGTATTATTATCTTCGTCAAATTAAATTTAACAAAAAACTTGTTTGTCTATGCGTGAAATGTGAATGAATTATTTTTGTTAGAGAACAAAAAACTTTACGTGGCATGTACTTACTTTATTTTTATTTGAAAAAAGCGTTTTGTGTAATTTTACATACAATGTAAACTAAAGCCTGTATAAACTAAACTGATCAGTAAAATAACGTGTTGCACTCCGGGAGTGCCGGCAGAAGTGAAAACTTGAAAATTAACGTGGTGCATTTTTGAATATTTTTGAATGGTTCGGGAATAATTTCGCACGAATTGCTTTATTTATTAGTATATAAGTACTATAATTTATGTGGTAAAATATAATATCACACACGCACACTCGCGCAAGCAAATTTTCACTTCACCGTCTTATGAATTTTCGATCAGCCAACGAATTGTCCTGACGCGACTTTAACATTTAAGTTAAGCACAAGGCTGCTAAAGAAGTTTTCGGTTTAAATATTAGAAATTGTTTTGGTAGTAAGATTGGTAGTAGCACTGGTAATAAACCGTTTTAACCCAGTTTTATGATTGCATGACAAGACGGAGGCGAACGAATTTGTAAATAGTTTGCCTGATGAGCAAAAGGTACGAATGACCATGTCAGGTCTGCCTCACCCAAAATTTAAGATCATTTGCTCACTTAAGAATCTTTTCCGCCGACCCCAGACAACTTCAAAGACAATACATTATATTTTTCTGGTGTAAACAAAAGTACTTACCCATTAGTAAACAAAAGTGTAAGCAAAGTGTCTAGTGTAAGCAAAAGTACCTATTGTTACCTGGCTACGCTAATGGCTGTTAAAGAACACTAATTTTACTGTAAATCGTCACATAAAAAATCTTATCATCCACAGGGAACAACCAAGACATCCTGCCATGTTTTCTCCCATTCTTCCACATTTACGGCATGGTGGTCACGCTAGTGGGTCACCTGAATATGGGCTGCAAGCTGGTCACCATGTCGAAATTCTCAGCCAGTCTGTTCATGGATGTTTTGAGGAAGCAGTCTGTCAACTTGCTGTACATTGTGCCACCTGTTGGTGAGTGTAAATAAGAAATTTTACAAAATGCACACACCACCCTTAATACACACACCTTCCCTCACACACACACCCTTTTACACTCACACCCTTACACACACACAAACACATACAAACAAGTAGTCGTGTAGGTACTTTTAGCATATAAATTAGTATTGTATTTAGATAAACATTGGGCGGGTTTTCATTAAATAATCAAAAAACCTGCATACATTCATAGAAGTAAAAATTCGATGGAATATTTCATTTCATTGATTCATAATATTTATTATGTGAATTAACCTGATCAACCCACACTAGGCCAGTGTAGTGGATGGCCTAATCCCCTTCGAGAGTAGGCATATGTTCAGTACGATAGATAGATAAAAAAATGATGATAAGCACATTTTATAAAATTTGTATTATATTTTACTTACGATTTTTGCTAGAATTAGCAATCAATATTGTTGTGTGATTAGTATAATTGTATCAATTACGAAAAGAGGTAAGTAACAGTTATTTTTTTGGTAAAAACAACACGAATTTGACTATTCAAATTGATTGTCATTTATCAGTTTATTTTTAAATAAGCATGACTAGTTTAAAATTCTGTGTAGGTATATTTTTATGAACATCAATGCTGTAATATTGTAAATACTTAGTTATGACGTACTTTAATTTCTATTTATTAGTCGTTTTTAATGATTATTAGTTAAATTTTATTATTTAGTTACCTACACAAAAGTATTAGGCAGGTATTGGGTCGAATTTGAGTAATACATTCTGATGTTATTTTTATTAGGTATCTAGTAAAAATTTTACAATTAATAGTATTTTACGTTAGGTACACGGTATATACGGTATTTTTAGGTTACCAACAGTACCCTGCCGTTATAGATGAATTTTATAGGATTACTTCGTTGCCTACCCATATAGTTTCTAGAAACTTATCATAATAAACAATATGATTGATTCCCTGGAATCGCAAAAAAAAAACGACTGTTCAAACATTTTTTCGAGTCCATAAATTGTTATGGAATAAGTAACTGTTTTTTATACACTTACAGTGTTTTCTCATCTTAGTACAGAGTAAGCAATAACCATGTATATTTAGATTTACATACTTTATTGACTACATGTTTGTGTATTCCAGCAATCCTACTAGGCAAGCACCCGGACATCAAGGCAGAACATTACCAAAATGTGCGGCATATCTGCTGCGGAGCCGCGCCGCTCGCCGCGTCTGATGTTTACTCTATACTCGAGAAAAGCAAGGTAAAGCCTTACTGTACTGTACCAGTCTTTATAATAATCCACAGCAGGACGTAGGCCTACCCACAAAGGGTGATTGGGCCATATCCCGGCCCAGTGCGAGTTGGTGGATTCACATCCGCCATCGAATTTCTTCTACGGATGTATGCAGGTTGCCGACGATGTTTTCCTTCAACGAAAAGCTGTGGTGTGAAATTCCGTACATAAATTCCTAGGTAATGGTCCGAGATTTGAACCCATATGACCTCACGATTTGTAAGGCGGGTGTAAATTCCACTAGACCACCACGACCCACGCCTTAATTATACTTAATACTGTCATAACTTAGGCAATAAACACTAAGACAACTAACAATGTGTTCTTGAACTCTGTGTACCTACAATACAAGTGTTTTTTACTACCTGTTAATAGTCTCAATTTTATAGTCTGTCATACTGGCCTTGTTTTAAGACCTTTTAGCCGCTTCGTAATTATTTGTTTTGGAAGTCATATTGACACAGTCATAGATAGTCCAAATCCAAGACAAACTCACAGTCAAGTCCACTATAAGACCTTTACTAGAAGAGTCTATGGAGTTTTGAAGCGACGCGAAAAAACACGATTCACCGCATTATATACGGGGTTATTCCTAATCAATTAGCATCCTTTTAGGGGCTTATTCTGTACATCAAAACTAACAACTTTTGTTCTGCAACTTTTGTCAAAACTTAAAAAAAAATCAGCTGTTCCATACATTTTGTCGCGGGTGAACGATATTTTTCTATGGAACAATAATTTTTTTTTTAGTTTTGAGAAAAGTCGCAGGACATAAGTTGTTAGTTTTGATGTACAGAATAAGCCCCTAAGAGGATGCTAATTGATTAGAAATAACCCTGTATATCACTTACCAACAATTGTGCTCGTTAGTCAGTGAATAATAACCAAAATTCCACAACATTACATGGTATTTAAAACATGCGATTTATAAATGTTTTTCTCCAGCGAGAAAAAGTAAGACAATTATAGAGACAGTACAAGTAGGTAGGTACTATTTGAAACAATATCATTTCTTTGCAAACTGAGAAGGCACCGCTAAAATGCAGTATTTTTATACCCACGTTCAAAGTGCAGTTTACATTTTCATGAAAAACTTAGATTATGCAAATAGTTACCTACATCCGTCCTTTTTAACCGACTTTCAAAAAGGAGGAGGTTCTAAGTTCGTCTGTATGTATTTTTTTGTGTATGTTCATTTCGTCAATTAGTTGTAAACCGAATCGAAAAATTATTTTTTAGTTCGAAAGGGTATACTCCCGACCGAGGTGGTCCCATTTAAATTTTACAGAAATCGGCTAAGCCGTTTTTGTCAAAACCACAATAATGTAAACAATTCGAGCGAAATATTCGAATTTTGTACACGATGGAAGCCGGTTTTGCCATTTTTTGCGAAAAATAATTATTGCAATTCAAGTTTATTTCGACAACAAATTTATAGTCAGTTATCTTGTTCAAGGTGATAATACAATGATAAATAATCTCTCTATGGGAATATTATAGTAGAGAGTTTATACTGTAGGGATTACCATGTTATCTGTAATATAGATAACATAGTAATCCCTGGAAATGACACGACGTTTTTAACATAGGGAAACTGCCATTCAGTCAACTTAATGGGGAAAAACTTTAGACAATATCGGATACTGAGTTTTCGGTTACACTAGCTCATATAATTACTCACAAAATATTCTGGCTATACTATGAATGATCATTGAAAGGTTAATAAATCCTGATCCTACTAATATTATAAACGTGAAAGTTTGTAAGGATGGATGGATGGATATTTGTTACTCTTTTACGCAAAAGCTACTGAACGGATTGAGATGAAACTTTGCAATTATATAGCTCGTATATCAAAATAACACATAGGCCATAAATTATATTGATATTGCGTAAATTTTCCATATTATAACAATAAGTGTTAAGTAAGTAGGAAAAATTCTGCCATCTCCGAGCTATTCTAGCGTGCGCTCCAAGAAATGTCAAAAAAACTGTCGAATCGAACAAATGTCAAACCTAATTTTTATCTTTTATTAAGGGTGGTAAGGTAGGGCCTCGAAATATCATGCGGGCGAAGCCGCGGGAAAAATCTAGTATTTTCAGAAATGCTAATTTTATGGTCTGCGTTTCTAAGGGGGTTTACTAGAGTAGGTACTTACCTGCTCATTTATTAACCTACTTTACTACTTTGTCTTCACCCTAGTAAGTAGATTATTGGCAATATCTCTTGTGAGATCTGGGGCCTTATTGTGTAAGCGCTCTGACGTTCGGCTTCGCTTTTCCTCCCGCTCGCTCTCGTAGCATGAGTAACTAGCGCGAGCAGGAGAAAAAGCGAAGCCGAATGTCGGAGCGGCTCTTTCGTGGTTTCGCCCCGCAAGCTGTTCGGTCCGCGGGGCGAATCAACGAAGCCTCTTTTTGAAGGCCCTCTTTCGCCCCGCGTTGTTTGGAGCTGGGCGAAAGAGGGCATTCAAAAAGAGGCTTCGTTGATTCGCCCCGCGTTTCACTTTTTTTACTGTACATTTAAGTAGAAAAGTAGTTAATGGAAAAAAAAACAATTGCATTATATCAAGGGCATCATTCTATGAGTCCTATGGGGATGTATGAACAAAAATGCAATTGTTTATTGATGATTGATTGATGATCGTTATCAAGCTTAAAAAATGAGAAATGTCAAACCTTTCCGCGAACAAGGTGAAGAAAAAAAAAGGAGTTTTCTTCACCTTGAATATGCTATCTAAATCAATACAATTTTGGCACATTGTTTTCATTCGATGGAAGTTTAGATTCTAAATAAAACTATTATAATGTCAAATTTCATGCAATTCGGTTCTTTGTGGTAGTTGGTACTAGGACTAAAAGTTACTTATTTTCTCCGACTTTGGTAATTTTAAGTGAAAAGTTTTAGTAAAATCTAAAATTTTATTTTTTACTAGCAGCCTTCCTAATTTAAAAATAAAATATAATAAAGCCTATGACACCCGGGATTGTGTAGCTTCCCAACAGTGAAAGAATTTTTCAAATCGGTTCAGTAATTTCGGAGCCTATTCTATGCAAACAAACAATCAAATCTTTCCTCTTTATAATATTGGTATAGACAATAACTGTATTCGTAAACATTTAGTAAAACCTATAGTTTCTCAGATAAACAATAACTTAACATTAAAAAATTAAATTGCGCAGCCCAGCGGATTGGCAGGTTGAAATGGCCGTGGGCAAGGCATAGCATGATTATGAACGTTGGAATTGAAAAGTTCTCAAGTGGAGGCCACATATCGACTAGCAAAAACATCGTACGACAAAACGCTGGATGCATGCTGCTTCCAAATCACAAATTCCGTTGTTAAGCAACTTACTCGTAGTTCCAGAATTCATGCAATTTTCGGAATTTGTACGAAACCCTCGATAAATGCGGGGCTTGTCACGCACTATCCTTTTTTTTTCCTTCACGGCCGGTGCTTAATCCTTCCATGGCAAAGAGGCCGTCGTTGCATATGCAACCTCTTTTTGCAGCCTTTATACAGTGCGAGCACTAGTTGTTCAGTGTAATTCTTTTTAAAGCTAGAAAAAATCTCATATTGCATTATTTATTTCTCATATCTATAGGCTGTTTTTTTGTTGCATAAAGAATTTATGGTAGTGATTTTTTTTGTACAAAAATATTTTGCTTTACTTTGATAGTAAATACCAAATTTAATGCCAGTTTAAAGCGTCAGTTTTCTTCCTACATAAGTATTTCAACTAAATAAGAGGATGAAATTTATGCGGTACATCTAATAGATTAGTTATTTGCTCTCAAATCTATACGTTTAGGTTATGAACGACGGTGGTAAAGAATTTTTGGCAAGTTAATTTTTTTAATAAATTTAATACTAAATTAATTTAAAAAAAATAAAGATGCAAAGTATACCTATAGTCCCATATACGTAACACACCATATAAAAATATTTGGATTTCATTTAGCTGTTGAACATGTGTTATTTTCTTCGAACATGTGATTTGCTCGAAATGTTAGAACTACCCTTTAGTCCTAGCTAATACAATCACAAGAGATTTGGGAAAATAACCATATTATCTCGGAAGTGGTCCGATGTTGCTATTTCGCGACCGTGCAGTCAGTGCTGCAGTACGGAACGGTTCTAGCATAGGTTCTTCCAAAGCCCGCCTGAAACGCTGGCTTATCGAGGATGCATTTCATGATTTCGATATGTTTAAATGTTTACAATTAGTGAAACATGTATTGGTTAAGAATTATTTCTATCAATTTGATTCATTTACAATGATGTAATGTTTTTGTTATTTTTGTATTTTTTTAAGACATGTTTTATTAATGTCTTCATTCATTACAATGACATACTTCATTGGTGTAATTTATTTTTCTTGACATTTTTATTATAATATGTAGTTGTACCTAAACATAATGATGTAGTAGGTAGTTAATGTGAATATTTATTTGTTATCAATGTACCTACTTTACTGCAATTTTGAATCTATTCATTGTGTAATGACGTGTAATATTTTTTTTATGAATTAAATGAATATCGAAAATGTTACATAGTAACAGGTCCCACACACTTGTTAATTTTCTTACAATTTATAGTTTGCAAATGGGCCCCGCCTACTACCAAACAATATTCAATTTAACTTAGCCTTTAGCTCATAATGTCTGTTATATCAATATAGTAAGTTTTTGGTAGTTTGTTTTTCTTGTTTAATTTTTTTATAGCGTTGCATATCTGTTGATTACTTGTAGTGGGATTTTTATTTTATCTCATGTAATTTTATGCGTGGCTGTACCATAAGAAATACGTAATACTGATGCGGGAAATTGATCTTTATCAACGTGGACCGAAACGGCCTCTTCTTTTATCGTTCTCGGCGATTCGCCCCACGGGGCGAAAGAGGGCATTCAAAAAGAGGCTTCGTTGATTCGCCCCGCGGGCCGAATAGCTTGTGGGGCGAATACACGAAAGAGCCGTCGGAGCGCTTATACAATAAGACCCCAGATGTGAGGTCACGGCGGGTTCTATACCCGCCCGGGCAGAGGTGTTAGTTCACTCTGGGTGTTGGTTCCCCGTTTGGTTTTCCATTGCATTTCTAGTGAGGCTGTCTTTAACTGTGAAGCATTGTTTTATTTACTAAAGTAATACTTTATTAACCGACTTCCAAAAAGGAAGAGGTTCTATGTTCGTCTGTATGTATTTTTTTGTGTATGTTTATCGATAATTTCGTCAATTGTGAACCGAATCGAAAAATTATTTTTTAGTTCAAAAGGGTATACTCCTGAAAAAGTCAAATATTGAGATTGAATTACATTCAAGTGAATTACATAATTGCTTGATTTTCTACATAGAACGTGGCACTCAGTTGTCGGCAAAGTTGACAACGACGAACTTGGCTCTTATTCACATTTATGTTTTTGATGGGATTAAATTTTCAAATCTTTTTCAATTATCTGTTCCGTGATTTCAGCGATTTAAAAAAAATCTTTTCTGTTCCATTTCCAGAAATACATAGAGTTCAACCAAGGATTTGGCGCGACGGAAACCACCTCTCTCGCCACTTCAACGTTCAAAAACACCAAGAACCTGGACTACTCCGCGTGTGGAGTACCGATGGCGGGAGTCACCCTGAAGTTCACTGATCCCCTCACTGGTGAAGCGGTGCCTATCGGACAAGTGAGTATTCATTTTTAGAGTCCAAATCGAAACAGAGATCGAATAATAATCAGAAGCAGAGAGATCCGTAGAAGAACCAACGATACCAACATAGCCTAGTGGGTTGGCGATAAGGTAAGTTCGTATGGGATGCGAATAGCTAACTCTGGTTTGAAGCTGCCCGATAGCCGGTAATACCTACCACAGGTTTGAAGCTGCCAAAAGGCCTCTGACATGGTAAACAAAACTCTTCAAGGTAAAAATACTATTTTAGTTACCAAAGGACTTTGATATTTCAATTATTTTACCTTTCACTTTTCGCAAAAAACTCAAGGAATTCAACCCAATTAATAAAATCCTATTTTGATTTTTGTATATAGTAGTGGTATAATAGTAGTGGGCAGTTCATATATCACGGAGAACTGATGACACTCGAGATCTTTTGGATTTCGAGCGGAGACTTGAACGGAACTTGATTTTGACGTACTGGCAAGCTGATCCACAAAATAGACTGAGTACCTCATTAAGACAGCAGGAACGCATTAGATCCAGACAGTTTTCAACCTCTATATAAGTTTTAAAAACACCAAGAACCTGGGGCCTTATCGTGTAAGCGCTCTGACGTTCGGCTTCTTTTTTTCTCCTGCTCGCGCCAGTTACTCGCGCCACGAGAACGAGCGGGAGGAAAAGCGAAGCCGAACGTCAGAGCGGTTACACAATAAGGTACTGATGGCGGGAGTCACCCTGAAGTTCACTGATTTCCTCACTGGTGAAGCGGTTCCCATTGGATTAGATTTTGTCTACTATGTTTGACCAAAGCTTTTAGAGGTTTGCTTACCTACTCATCAGTTATTGGGTGTGTAGGTATGTAGACGACGGACTTATTTTAGGATATCGTTGTACATCATTATGGCCAACTATTACCTGCTAAGCCAGCCCTGAAATTGCGAAAAAATCAGCAGTGTCATTCCGAAAACCCGTCGACTTTCGTTAAAATATATGGAACATTTGACACGTACGTTACCTACCCACACTAATTTGTTCCAATGTTAACCCTCGTAATTTGATTATAACTTTGGTATTAGTGATTGATAAGCCTGCAAGTACGTTTTATTGATGATAAATTTCATTGTGTTGTAATGTAATTAATAAGGGGTCTTCAATTCTAATCTTACCTTGATAAGATATTAGGGCAATGACTGTTTGCTATTGCATTAGATTATTACATTGTACCTACTAGCTGGGTCTTCACGTAGATAATATCGAAAATAGGCAGTGCTATAGAATGAAATAATTATGAGTGCTTATAGCCTGGGGATAGAATGATCAGGGGCCGTATTGAGTACGGGTTCTAACATTTGGCTTCGTTTGTCCTCCCGATCGCTCTCGTGGCGTGAGTAACTGGCGCGAGCAGGAGAAAAAGCGAAGCCGAAAGTCAGAACTCGTACACAATACGGCCCCAGGCTAGAAATGCTAGAATAGTGGGTTCTGTTTTAGCCATCGGAGGTCCACTCCTAGATAAGAGCATAAAGACCCAATAGATAGGTTGGAAGCGGCTTGCATCCAGCGTAAACTTGCGATGTCGGTGTGTTTTACTGGACTCATCAATGTCGATCACTGGAGAAAAAAAGAAAGCCTAAAATTACATATTTGGCACCTTTGACTATAAGACATCATTAACATTGGGCTAAATTTAAAGACGCCGGTAAAAAAATTAGGTATTTAGGATATTACATTAGTAAATATTATTCTGTTCATTATAACCGATGAGAATCACTTCCTAGCTCCATAGTTAATTAAAAACTTTTTATGCTGGTGTTTATTTGGCTCAACGCATAAGCATTGCCATTCAGCGCGGCAATGCAGCCAGCATGCTGGGCACGCTGCCAACTGGCAGTGGGCTTGAGCATTTGGATTATCTTTAGACCTTCAAAGGTCTGAGGATCATCCAATGCTTTTTGTGTAATTGTAGTGTAGTTTTGTTGTAGTTAATAAAGGCACTTTTGCCCGAAAAATAAAATAAAAACAACTAGTTCATTAGTTCAAACAGGTCATAGGTACAATTATTACAAATATTTCACTTTCAATTGTAAACATTAAAAAGCACTCATAAACATAAATTGCTTAAGAATGAATACAATCAAAAACTTTTGTTGCTATTCTAAAAAAAATCGTCAAGTTTTTACAATTATAACACAGCTCAATTTAAAAATAATTACACAACTAAACTTTATTAGTGAACTATTAGAAAATTTTACATGGCCGTCACTTTCAGATTAAGCCCAAATAGTATGGACTGTGAATGCTATTCCTATCCTAGCTTCCTATATACTAATATCTTGTTTTTTTTTTCAGCCAGGAGAAATGTGCGTAAAAGCCCCGGTAGTGATGAAGGGGTACCACAAAAACCCGCAAGCGACGGCGGACACCATGACTGAGGACGGGTTCTTCCGGACGGGCGACTTGGGGTACTTCCAGCCAGGGAGCGGCCTCTTCATCACTGACAGGATCAAGGAGCTTATCAAGGTACAATAGCAATATGGTGTAGATACGGTGGTGTCAGGAACAGATGAGAAAATATGGTGACAAGATCAAAGAGGTTGTCAAGGTAAACTACGTGTCATTACCGTGGTTTATGCCCTGCTTGACCCTGGGTTATGTCTCAGTAGTTGGTCAACCTTTGTGGTACATAACATTAGAAATCCTTTTGTTTGTTTTCAATATATGTATCAACTTAATGTAGGTATGAAGCAGTAGTGCATGTAGTTTATGCATATAAAGTAGTATTGTATTTTGTTGTCTATACCAATATAATAAAGAAGAAGAGGAAAGATTTGATTTTTTGTTTGTTTGCATTGAATAGGCTCCGAAACTACTGAACCGATTTGAAAAATTCTTTCACTGTTGGGAAGCTACACAATCCCCGGGTGTCATAGGCTACATTATATTAAAAAAAAATAGACAGGCTGCTAGTAGTTAATAAAGGCACTTTGCCCATGAAAAAAAATCATTTATTTACTTATCTGTAATAATATGATAACGAGGTAAAGTATGTAAGGTGTTAGGGGGTAATCTCTGGATCTAGAATCGATTTTAAAAATCTTTTAACTAATGTAATGCCACATTACTTGTGAACATCATGGGCTACAAAGTAAACGCGGGCAAAGCCGTGGGCAAAAGCTAACTTTATTATAATTTATGTATTCCAGGTGAAAGGCATGCAAGTAGCGCCGGCGGAGCTGGAGAGCATCCTGCGCTCGCACCCCGCGGTGGCGGACGCTGCCGTCATTGGAGTGCCACACGAGTTCTACGGCGAGGCGCCCAAGGCTTTTGTTATAAAGTAAGCGATAAAGTTTTCCATTTCCTTCCATACTTATCTTGAACGTAGATTATCGTCAAAGGGGAATATTTTTCTCTGTGTGTCTTAGTTGTTTAATTGATAGAGTTCCTTACAAAGTACTGTATCAGCCTTTTTAGGGTTCCGTACCCAAAGGGTAAAAACGGGACCCTATTACTAAGACTCCGCTGTCTGTCCGTCCGTCTGTCTGTCTGTCAGTCACCAGGCTGTATCTCATGAACCGTGATAGCTAGGCAGTTGAAATTTTCACAGATGATGCATTTCTATTGCCGCTATAACAACAAATACTAAAAACAGAATAAAGTTTATATTTAAGGGGCCCATACAAAAAACCTGTATTTTTAACCGTTTTTTGCTCGATATTAATAATGGTAACAGGTAGATGCTTGAAATATTCACAGAATGTTTAGTTGTATATACAATTTAATAATAAATAATTAAATTAAAATGATATAAATATTTGAGTGGGGCTCCCATAAAGTACGGAATCCTGCGTGCGCGAGTTCTCCTAGTACTTGGCCGATTATTAATAGTCCACTGCATGAAGTCGGCCTACCCACGAAGGGTGATTGGGCCATATCCACCACGCTGACCCAGTGCGGGTTGGTGGATTCACATACGCCATCGAATTTCTTCTAGGGACGTATGCAGGTTGCCTCACGATGTTTTTCTTCACCGAAAAGCCAATATTATATTAATATTACTTACACTCTGTTCGTATTTAATTTTACAAGTATCAAAAAAATAGTTCAAGTGAAACCCACGCAATAAAAAAAAAAAACTTGCTTAGGTTGCTTTCCATGATTTAATAAATAACCATTGATCTACTGTTTGTAATAAACAATTATATTTTTCAGGAAAAGCGGCCAAAACGCTTCAGAAGAAGAGATCCAAGACTTCGTTGCTAATAAAGTAGCCGTTTACAAAAAAATAGAAGAAGTGATGTTCGTGAAGGACATCCCTAAGACTGCTTCAGGGAAAATATTGAGAAAGGACTTGAAGAAAATGTATGCGTAGCTGTGATAGGTTTAAGGTTAAATGGGATTTTGTGCTCTAGTGCCTTACGGAATAAAGTTTAGGTACTATTCTTTAAAAACGGGTGAATTTTCAAGTGTAGGTAAGATTATAAACATTGTTGGTGAAACTACTACAAAGAACTTGTACTTTTTTAACTACTATAGTACTTTGTTTATTCTACTATCATCCATCGGCCATAAAAAGTCCACTGCTGGACATAGGCCTCCCCTATGGATCTCGAATACGACCTGTTGGAAGCGGCTTGCATCCAGCGCGACCCGGTCTTAATGAGGTCATCCGTCCACCTTGTGGGTGGACGTCCTACGCTGCGCTTGCCGGTACGTGGTCTCCACTCGAGAACTTTTCGACCCCATCGGTCATCAGTCCTCCGCGCTATGTGCCCTGCCTATTGCCATTTCAACTTGCCAATTATTTTACTATAATGAATTAAAATAGGTATCTGCGGGGCAATTATGTTAACCGATCTCGGTACTGAGGTGACAAGTTATTCAATTTCTCTCGTTTTTAAAACAGCTTTGTCAAAAAAACGAGAGAGTTTCAAGAACGTGTCACTTCAAAAAAGAGATCGGTTAACAGAATTGCTCCTGTACTTGTAAAGCAAAATCGCCATTTTTGACATTGACATTTATAAAAATTTAAATTTTACTTGTAAAGAAGTTGCCATAGTTACTGAACTCAAAAACTTATTTATTTATCCATACACCACAATATCTAGAGATAATCCCAATGCCCACTGCCAGTTAGCAGCATGACCAGCATGCTGGCAGCATTGCCACGCTGAATGGCAAAGCATATCCGTGGAGCCAAATAAAAAAAGACTACATTTGATAGTTACCAACTAAATAGATAACTCCTTAGAAATAACAATACACATTATGCATAATTGACTAATAAAATGTTTCAAAATAATTACAAAAAAAAGAATTATAACAATTATTAATTTTGATCTCTGCCAATATAACGATCCAAGGATAATAATATGGTGAATCCGTCCCTAAACCCATAGAATAAGAACTATGCCTAAACCTAAAAAAAAATAAACATAACTAGGTGAAAAATAATAAAAGTGACAAATACATCATTGTACGCTGTGTAATTGTCTAAAACGAATTTTAAAGCAGTTATGAGACAGAACATGGTGTAATCTTTATTACGTCTTGAAATAATTTTAATTTTATTTAAATATTTCTGTTTGATTAAAGTTGTAAAATATGTATAGTGCATAATTATGTAAAATTGGTGCTTGTTTATACGTTATAAAATATGAATTGGTTCTAAAGTCCTACATAATATAATTATACTTATTTGGTTTAAAAGCTTAATGCACATGATAGCTAAGGCAATATGGTATGGATATTGAATACACAACTGTGCAAAAGTGTTAGAAAAGAAAAATTCTACTAAGAGCTAAAAAGTACAATTTTTAATTAATTCAATTGAATTTATTAATAATTTATCACAATCCTTATTATCTGGGTAATTTTTTAGAAGAAAAAAATGCATATTGACTTCACAACAATCGTAATTAAATCAGAAAAACTAATTTCACAATTTATTTTAGGCAGTTCGCGCCAAATAACTAATAGCACAATATCAAGATGGCGTGATGGTCTTTGTGCACTGAAACAGCCCCCCTCGATTGACTCATTTGAGATCCGAAAAAAAAACCTTCGCGTTAATTAATGGTTATTTTGGAATGTCATCTATATAGCGCGCTCAGACTGCAGAAAGTGTCAATTAAATACGTTAAAGCGTATCATGTGCATTAGGCCTAAGTGAGAAATTAAGGTGTCTGTCCACTATAACGTATCATACCGTGACCGTGCTAGGAAAGTATCGGGCACGGAAAACAACACGATACTCTACTATATCCACTATAACATACCATCAACGTACGTCAATAATAGTCGTCGAAAAATAAATATATAAAAAGTCGTCGAGAATATTCTACTGGTGTTGAAACGCTCGCATGACACGCGAATGGTGGTCGGTGATGGAATGGTCTAGTGGGCATAGTCTCACACTTTTCAATACATACAAAGAATATGTTTTGCTGCACGTTCCTACCACGATCATAGTATGGTACTTAAATGTCATAGTGGGTATACACTTCTAGGGAGTTAAGTTAGGGTTGTACTTAATAATTAGGTACTCTATTTTTGAAATAAATTATTTTATCATTTTTTTTTATCATTTAGAACCTATTTTGTTCAGATTCAAGATTTTTTCAGAATATTTCAGAAAGTATCTATTCATATCGAACTGGAAACCTACTTGGTAAGGAGTGTAGATGATATATTATTTACGATGCAACTTATTATTATTATTTATTATGATTAGGTGCATACTACATAGGTAGCCTACGTGGTCTTTACTCGAGAACTTTTCGATCCCATCAGTATTTAGTTCTTTTATGTACACTGCTCACTGCCATTTTAACTTGCCTATTTGCTGGGCTATATCAGTAACTTGTGAAATGTTAATTATTTCTCATCCCCCCATATCGGAAAGACTATATTTGCTCTTTGATATCTGAGTGCAAAAGTCGTTTTTATCCGCTAGAGTGGAAAGTAAAATTGAATTTAGAACATCGTGTGCACTAAGTTTGTGAATTCAAACATCAATAAACCTATCTCCATGGTGCCAAATTTATCATACAACTTTTTTAATTTCTTGAAAACTTAGACATGGAACCTTCTTGTTGTACTTACTTTTTTTAATTAGCTTTGCGCCATTTTTTTCGTATCATATTGTTAAAACCTTGTGATATTATTATACTCTCGTTACCTTATCTTAAAAACAAGAAACTTGAAAATAAGCGGAAAAGCTAAAATTAGTTCAACAGAATTGACTGAAACTGTTTATAATGCGCAAATGATGACTATTAATGAGCTTTCTCCCTCAACAATCACGCGAGAAGTATTTGAAACAGTACGATATGTAGACGACTTTAGTTATTTCCTCGCTGAGGTGGGATGAAAAGTTACGTATTGCACTCGAGTGCAAAGATTTTTGACCTTGTGTTCTTTTGATTCCCGCGCTAACGCTCATGATTCTGAATTTTAGAATCTTTCGCTTGCTCGGTCAACAAAACTTTGCACTCCTGTAACAAATAACTATTGAAGGTAGGTACTTATTTTACAGTCGGCTTTTCAATTGGTTATGTTATCTTTTGTTGTTACCACACTCGAAAATGTACCCTTCATACCTTTCAAGATAAAATGCGATAAAATACATTGAACTTTGTCCTAGAGATAATAATAAAATCGACGAATAATCAGTTTTTATCATAACAAATAAATATCCGTATCGTTTATCTTAATCGCATGGATTCTTTGTTTCAGTTTCCTTGATAACATTCACTATGTTTATTCTAATATGAACAATTTTTACTCGGAGACCAACCGAGTAAACGTGAAAAATAATCTGCTGTGGGATTAACCAGCTCGAGAAAACTATGATGTCCTTGCATCCGTGACTGTTCTCGTATCTTTTGATTTTACTAGTCATTGTATTATGTCTTAGCAGTACTTACTTACTATGTCGTTCGCCATGTATTCACTGAGCAACAATGTTTCGGATACATAGTTTCTGAAACATCACGTAGATGTTTCCAGGAACTGATTTGTTTCCGTGTTCCTAACGGTAGTGTTTACAGAAACAAAATAATAGTATCTGAAACATTATTTTTTGTTTCGAAATCTTGTTTCTGATACAGAGTTTATAAACAAATGTTGCTCAATGAATACATGGCTTTAACCTATAATATATTATTATTATAACAAAGCTATCTTGGATTCGCACTTTGCTAAAACCTGAATAAAAGTGTTGTGTACTAAGTCTTCAAGCACATTTCCATCAGAGTACGGATTTAATTTACATTTGCACTGCCTAGATGTTTCAAGCATTGGACAGTCCAAAAAATACTGGATTTTGAATTTCCGATACGTCGTTACTGTGACGAAGCGAAGGACAAGCTGCGAGGTGGAGCCTGACTGGGGCTGACGCTGTCGGGGCCGCGGATGAGTACGTAAGTATGCCTACAGCCCCGACACCAAGTGCTGTTGTGGAACACACCAGGGTTTTGTGTGGGTTGTCGGTGGGACTCCCAAATAACCATCCAATGCCTGCCCCCGACCCGCGGTGGTGGTACCTATCCATTAAGAACTTAAAATTTCTTGGGTAAAAAAGAAGACAACGTTCTGCGTTACGAACAATGCTTTTAGGTATGTAGTTCGAGTGGCCATATCTTAAAGTTAAATGACCCGATTAGGCCAATTTTTAAATTGTATAGAATCACTCTTGTCTCTCTCTAACCCTGCAATTCCGCAAACTTTTTAATCTCCTTCGTATATTTCGGACTGTTCTGTTTGTTGCTCTGTTTACTTTACGGAAGGTCGACCTCCTTGCCATAAACTTCCCGGTTCATAGTTTTACCTTGATGACGCTAGGTTTTAGATAAAGCTTGGGGCGTCCATGATACAGGATCGAGATGAGTAAATAGAGCAGAGAGCAATTAGGGATACTATACCTACTATACAAGAACACTTTATTGACACCACAAGAAATAAAACATAACATAAAAAGAAAAAAACGACAGAATAAATGTATAAAAGGCGGTCTTATCGCTAAAAGCGATTTCTTCGTAAGGGCCCCCCTTCCGGCCCGTCCCGTGCCATTCCCGCGCCCGCCCAGTCCCAATATAAAACATCCCTTAAAGGTTGAAATTAAAAACATTTCAACCTATAACGCCTTAAAACGAACGTAACTCATTTTGTTGTGATCAACAGGTGACAACATTTCAGGCGCTTACAGGACTAAACTCAGATTAATATGATGACTGACAGTCAGAAATAAGTGTCCAGTTATTGATTTGGATTGGCAAGTTGAAATGGCAGTAAGGTGTAGGTACATCATCACTTTCGATAAAATGTAGGTAGGTAGGTATACCTATAGCTGAAAAGTAAGTTTCGTGATTTCAGTGGTGGTACCATAGGAAATGTTGGTCATGATGATTAATTGAGTACCTACAATAATATGGCAGATTACGTTCGTCTTCTAGATTAATCTATTTATTTAGATTTATCTGCCGGACGGTTTTAAGACATCAAACTAAATGAAATAAATAGCTCCGCACAAAATTACTAAGGTAGGGCAGGCTGAGAAGGCCCACTTTTTTACAAAATCAAATAAGTCTTAATTTTATCATCTCAACACAATAAAAACGTGTTTATGAAACCCTTCGTTCTCTTACTAATATTCAAATAAATATATTTTTTAAGTTGTGTAGATAATTTGCATGTTTTTTACCTTTCTTAAAAACCCTTCTTTTGGGCCTTACTAAACGTGGCATGTCTAATAAGGCCCTGACAATAATATAATTATTTATCACGAAAATAAGAACTTGAGATTTAAAATTTACAAAAATATGTAAATTGCAATATTTTTCGACTTGGACAAAAGTGAATCCTAACTGATATCAACAATAGTTTATAAGAAAAAAAAATATTTCTGCTAGGTAGCAAAACAGCCCGTACTCAGCCCTTTTTTACTTTTTACGGGAATGATTTTGATACAGTATATGTTTTTTTAAAGTTAATGTAATGTTTAGCATTTAATTTCAAGATTTTTTAAAAATAAATACTTCCATACTTTGGGCCTTGATAGACAAAACTGGGTTAAAAGGCCCAGCTATATGGTTAGAAGGCCCAAATTATTGGTAGGAAAGCCATTAGAGGGCTTTTTACCAATAATTTGGACCTGGGATTTATGATATGCAAGGAATGAGGAACGGAGACGATAACATCTTACAAAGGATGATTAAAAAAATATATAGAGTATAAAGACATTTTTTATATTGAATATTTAAGGGCCTTGCCAGGCTAGAATAGGATTGCAAGGCCCAATCAAGCCTTGTAAGGCCCAAAAAAGTAACTACTTGGGCCTTCCAAAACGACTTGGGCTTTGAAACCCAAACTAACCATTTTCGTAATAAATTTGATAAAAAAATCACAATCTAAAAGTAAATAGTGTTAGGTAATGATTAAATAAACACTTTAAACTAATCATCTGCTTAAAAATCTTGGGATAAACAACAGAAAACTTACTTTTTGTGTCCGAGAAAAATAGCAAAATAGGTGACGGCGTCCAAGCTCGGCGAGAAAAGTGGCGGCACTGACAAAATGGCGGCCGCCAGCGGAACGCTGCAGGCGCATTCTGCGTTCCTATTGGTCCGTTACTCACGTGACTAGAGACCAGTGCGCTATGAATGTATTTAATGTGTTTTTTGAAACTTGGGCCTTACAACACAGCGGGCCTTCTCAGTCGGCACTACCTTACACCCTATCATCATCATCCATCCATCAGCAACAGAACGTCCACTGCTGGGCATAGGCTGCCCCTATGGATGTCTAATAAGACCGGTTGGACCGCTATACCTAGCCTATATTATAGAGTCATATGTTTAACTATACAGAACACGTTATTTAAAAACCGCATGTAAAAGTTACATAGATACTTAGTTGCAATAAACTATTGAGAAGGCCCAATTATGAAGGCACCATCGTAATTTTAATAGCTAATTAGAATATTTCAGTTTCTTTTTCACTTTAGGCATTCGATAGAGAAAACACTTTTTAAGTTTCTAATTAATTTATGATGGCACCTTCATAATTGAATCTAGAGATACGCTGAATACAGTGGTTGATAAAATTATTTTACAAATACGCGACGTCGCGCCATCTTGTGCAGTGAACAATGAAATGCTGATGAGTCGCCGGCGTCAGTTCATTCATCCATGTGTCCATGTCGAGGCGTCGAGCCTAACAATTACCTAATAATCAAGCACGTATTTATAGGGAGTTACTGGAATGGTTCGCTGCAAACATAAATGATCAGCAACATAAGTAGTATAACAGTAAGTACCTACAGTGGAGTCATTTTAATAGGTAACATTTGACAGTTCATTTATGCAAAGAAAAATATACCTTACATTAAAGGAATAAAACTCATGTAAACAATATTGACGACGACCGATAAGTGTTCTCGAAGACGGCTTGGAGTTTTGTTACTTTTGTGTAAGGTTTATTTTTCTTTGCATAAATGAACTGTTAAATGCTAGCTATTAAAATGACTCCACATTAATGCCAACATTATTACACAAATATTCCTGACTAGAACTTAGATAAAAATGTAACAACCCCCTATAATTTCCCCAGACTAGCAGTATGACCACGAGTCCTACGTTTTATTAGTTTAGGTACTCGTGGTTACACCACTCGGGGTAACTACGGGCGAAGAAGATATAATAATACTATAGATATAATAATAATATTATAAAAAAATAAATTAATACCCGGGTAAAAAAGTTTACTCGTATTCACACTGGTGTAACAAAGCGGTGTAACCACGAGTCTGGATCGAAACACCCTGATGGATCGATTGCCGTTCTTATTAAGATCTCTAAGATTTTTTGTAGACGCCAAGTTGGTCAAACTAGGTACTCATCCAAAGAAATTTCTCTCGAAATTCTTCTACTACCACCGTCCACCAATAGCGAAAATATTGAGTAAAATACACAAAACATATATATCCCACTATCCTACTATAATAATAATATAAACGCGAAAGTTTGTGAGTATGTATGAATGTTTGTTACTCTTTCACCACAAACGGCTGAACCGATATAGATAAAATTCGGTATAAAGGTAGCTTAGACCATAGGATTAACAAATAGGCTACATTTTATCTTGGGCTAACGCGGGTGATACCGCGGGGCGCAGCTAGTATATATATCTATATGTATAATGAAAGAAGAAGTTTAGCAGGCTCCAAGCTCCACTGGGCCTGGCCGGTCATTCAGGAGCCTAGAGAACATCTATTTCTCATGGTCTGTTTCGCGCAATATTTAGATATTAGGCTTCAGTATACATATATCATACAACCTATATCGGTATCCTAAAGCCGAATCGAAGTCTGTCATTTTAGAAAACCGGATTTATCGCTGACCATTTCAGTCGCACTCATAATGATATCGGTAGTATACTGACTTGTTTTATATCTTGCTTGCCTCGCTTGGTCATCATATGTTATGCCTACATGCCTATTCTATTTTAGTATCAGTATCAGTATACCACCGCGGCGTGTGTCTACCACACGTCTGTCGCTTTCCTCCTTTCTTTGTTATTTTCATACTGCGTTTTATCGGACGCAGATATACAATGTGAGTAGAAAATGTGATCTAAATTATAAATAGTTCTTTGTATCCGTGTGAGGATAGTGAAAGGAGTAGGTATGTTGTATATTGAGACGTGTTATGAATTTAATCAGCGGTTTGTTGTTTACTCGTAAGTAACCGGTTGTTTTGCCACACGCTCTGCTATACGCTTGATTAGCGTGGCATCTAGTGATCGACCATTTTGGAGATTATGAAAATTATAAATGTATTCCTTCTTAGAAAATTACTTACAGGTTTCACTACATAATAGTAGTTTGTTTACTACTACTATTTTGTAGTAAAACAAGTCTAGATAAGTTTTCAGCGTTTTGTTTTGTATGTGTTTGTAATTGTCATCATCTTTTTAACCGACTTCCAAAAATGAGGTTCAACGTTTGTTTTCTTTTTATGTATGTTCACCGATAATTCCGCCAATTGTGAACCGAATCGAAAAAATCTTTTTTAGTTCGAATGGGTAGGTATACTCCCGAGGTGGTACCTACCATATTTACATTTTACAGAAATCGGCTCTGACGTTTTTGAAAAATAAACAATAACGTAAACAATTCGAGCAAAATATTCGAATTTTGTACAGGATGGAAGGCGATTTTGCCATTTTTAAAAATTAATAAATAAATAAATTAAAATAAATTAAAATAATTATCTGACATAGGAATTACCTTGCTAGACTATTTATACATATCTACCATAGATTTGACTCCAATTGATTTATTGGAACCGTGGTGGTCTACAAGTGGTAGTAACGTGAGGTCATGGGTTCAAATCTCGGTCCTTCAGAATTTATGTGCGGAATTTCACACCACTGGCTTTTCGATGAAGGAAAATATCGTCAGGCAATCTGCATACGTCCGTAGAAGAAATTCAATAACGTGTGTGAATCCACCGACCCGCATTGGACCAGCGCGGTGGATATGGCCCAATCACCCTTCGTGGGTAGGCTTATGTTCTGCAGTGGATTATTAAAAAGGCTGGTACAGCTTCAGTACAGTATTGAATTGTTATGAATAGTTTAGAATTAGTTATTAATTAGATACCTATCTACTTAAAAGTAATATAGGACAGATTTCAAAGACAGTTTGAATTTGCATAATACCTAAATTATAGTACCTACCTAAATGATGAAACTAAAACCTCAAAGAAAATATTTGATGACTACGATAAATTTGAATTTATTTTGCTAATGGGAGTAAAATGCATACTTTAGGTTAAATTTTATTAGCAACGCAAAGTAAACAATAGTAGTAATTATTTTTCTCAAAAAATAGCATGACCGACTTCACCAGTGTACAGAATTCGCGAATATTTCTCACGGATCGATGTAGCATTTTCCACATTATTGTTGATTTATCAAAAACGGCTCAGCTGATTTCGATAAAATTTAAATGGGACTAATTTCGAAGTATACTCTATCCAATAAAAAAATAATTATTGAAATCGGTCTGCCAGGAAAAAACTTATACGTATAAAAATATACGCGTCGAATTGAGTACCTCCTCCGGTGGTTCGTCGGTCAAAAAACTCAATGGTGTTAGCTTGTTAGGTAATCCTGATATGTATACTGCTATTTATTGCTTTTTGCATATATAACCATGTACCTAATATAATTTCTGCATATTTCTAAAAGAACTGGTTGAGAACGGCTTGCATTCGATGCTTTCATACGGACTGTATGAGGTCGTCAGTCCTTTTGTAGATTGTTGTCCTTCGCTATACGCATGTCGTCGTTTATTTCCTTTCGAAAACTTTGTTCAGACCTCTATTTATTATCATTTTAAAGTATATGTAGCCTATCCACTCTGCCACAATACATAAAATGTAATTGATAGTTTGTATTTACACATTCTTATGTAGTAAGTAAGTTTTAGAGCTAAGATTATTATAATTTCTCCGTTTCGTCGGGTCAAAAGAAAGTCGGCATGGCAGTCTCTTAGCTTTTCTTAGTCATATGATTATAGCTCGAAAACATCGATACTTTATAGATTTACGGTAGGTCTAATCAACCCGGCGTGCAATTTTTTTTTTTTTTTTTTTTTGTATTTTTTGTTATAGCGGCAACAGAAATTCATCATCTGTGAATATTTCAGCTTTCTAGCTATAACGGTTCATGAGATACAGCCTGGAGACAGACAGACGGACAGACGGACGGACGGAGTCTTAGTAATAGAGTCCCGTTTTTACTCTTTGGGTACGGAACCCTAAAAGTTATCATAATAATAAATAATACTTGTAGAATGTAGTGCTGTGTAAGCGCATATAAGTCAGTGATTTGTTGGCTTTGGGGGTAATAATTGTAATAAAATTGTGATAATTATTATACTAAGGTGTTACGCGATGAGTTGTGCGCGAAATTAGATCCCGAGTAGTACGAGACGATATGTCCCATTTTTCAATATCACTATCACTTAGTGAAGTGACACTATCACTATCACTACATAGTATAAAACAAAGTCGCTTCCCGATGTCTGTCCCTATTTGTATGCTTATATCTTTAAAAACTACGCAGCGAATTTTGATGCGGTTTTTAATAGATAGAGTAATTCAAGAGAAACGTTTATTTGTTTAATTCACCTGTGCTAAGCCGAGGTGGGTCGCTAGTCTAAGTTATAAAAATAAAATTGGTACAGTGCATGAAAGGGACAAACCAGTAAGGATGCTTTTCTATTTAGCTTAGCTAACCAGTTTCCATTAGAGCAAAGTTGCACACTGCACAGAGCTATGCAATAACCGACCTTGACTATTAGATATCAATGGTTTCGATATCCACTTATCAAGACAAGATCTCAGACCAAATAAAAAATCAAGACAAAATGTTGTGAACAAACAAGTGAGGCTTTGTACACGTAAAAAGAAACTATGCCTTGGCCACGCCGTGTACAGACACAACACAGACATGTTCACGTACAAAGAAAATATGCCTTGGCTTGTCAGTCAAACTATGGCGGCGCAACACCGACGCACTCACACATGTTTAAAAAACTGGCATCACTTGTCTGTTCACGACGTTCCGTCTTGATTTTTTTATTTGCTCTGAGGACAATATCAGGACCAAAGGAGACTGGTTGTTTTTCACATAATTATCTAGGATCTTCAATCTGAAAATCAACAAAAACCAAACCTCTGCCACCTACCTCAGATAATTTCAATTTAAAATTTTAAACTGTAAAAGTACGAAAATACTAATGGAATACTGTTTTTTAAAACCATTTGCTTGTTAAAATGTCGTTTGTATTGTTTTATCTTTATTCCTAACATTTTTGATATAAGTAGGTAACTATAGATACCTACTTCCATGAAGTTTTACCTAAAACTTCGTGCCTACTTCTCAACGCATACCTACCTACTTGAAAGGTTCTTGGTTTGACTCCGTGTTAGTGAACTTTTTGATCTTCCACTTATTTTCAAAGACATTTTGTGTTTTCATACTGTATCGGCTCTATAATAACCCATCGATAAACACAGGCCTAACTACGAAGCGCGCCAAATCCACTACTCTGGGCCAGTGTTAGGGTCAGGGCTCCCTAGAACAAATAATTTGACACAATAAAATTTCAAGGATGAATGTTCCTAGTTACTGTTATGAATTAGTTAGTACAAATAATTATATAACCATGTTATCTTTATTACTTATTACGATAACTTACTAGCTTACTATAACGTTATCAATATTTTGCTTTCAGTTACAATTCAGCACTCGTCCGAACCGCCAGTGAATATGGCTCCTAAAAATATATTCACGTTAAATAGAACTTTAAGGACATTGAAACAAAGTTCCAAATACGCCAGCACAGCTGTCAGGCATCAAAGTGTATGGACTCAGGATAAAATAATACAGTCTCCGTTTAAAAGTGTGGAAATTCCAAATTGTACGCTATATGATTACGTGTGGCAGAATTTGGACAAGTGGCCGGAAAGGACTGCAGCTGTAAGTATTTACCTACTCTTAATAATAGCACTGAAAAATAAATCAAACTTTTTTTGTTGCATGAAGTTTTTCTACTGTTGTTTACTAATTTGGGTGCGCTGATTTCAAATCTACCCTCAATTTTTTTTGTAGCAGCTCTAGTTAGTTAGCCACAAGTACCGTCTTGAATTTACATCAGTAGTAAAAGTGTTTCCAAAACTTGAGAATATCAAAGGTGGTATTTTCGATGGCCCACAATTCAGGAAGTTGATAGATGATAAAAAAATCATCAACCATTTGACAGCTGTCGAGAAATGTGCATGGGAAGAGTTTGTTTCGGTGGTGAGGATTTTTTTTGAGCAATAGGAAGTTTGACGACTACATTCAGCACGTTGAAAGTTTTCTGAAGCTGATATACTCCCAGCGGATTGGATGCAACATGAGTAGTAATAATTATAATAAACTTAATTCAAGCAGGCTACAATATACAATATAACATCAAATATTTTATTTACTACCCAAATGATATATAATGATTTTAGGCCGGTTTCTGAGATAATCATAAATAAAAAAATCACTAAACATTGGTTATTCAAAGTTATAAGAATCTCAAATTTGATGCGTTTACTTCACATAAAATATGTACTCAATCTTTCTTTTGATTTCTTTCAAAAATCCTATTTCACGAGAAAACATTTTGGACTGTATATCAGGGGCAAGATTGGTCGTTGCCAGGTCAGATGGGTTATAAGAACGACAAGTTTAGTATAGGTACGTTCATTGTTTATCTTCAGATGAGCTTTGTAATATTTAATAATTATTTTTTCGCAATAAATGGCACAACCGACTGCACTTGTGTACGAAATTCGAATAGTTCGCTCGAATCGATGTATAGAATTTTAAATTTGTAAACGCCAAAGGGAAACTTTGGGACCATCCATTTAAATTTGATCGAATTCATCTAAAAGGTTTTTGATAAATCAATAATGATGTATCAGCATGTCACATCGGTTCGGTTCGTGCAAACTATTCGAATTCATACACGGTGGAAGTCGGTGGGGCCATTTTTTATGAACAATAATTGTTTGCCAAAATTTTATTAAACCTATTTTACCCAGCTTTAAAACGGCATTGTATCCAGTACCAACGCGAGTTGCAGAGCGAGAGTTTAGTTGGCTTAGAAAAAGAGAGAGTTTGGATTAGCTCGAATAGCTGACGCAGTTTTTCGTAAATCTGTGCAGACTACGAACTATGAAAACTATAGGAAACTGTGTAATCTATGAGAGCGAACGCAAACTAACTTAGCACAACAACTCGCGGTTAACTTTAAACGTTTTATATTTCGTTTCGAAATAATTATTATACAAATTATTTGTTATAAAAATAAAGCGTTTCAAAAATACAAGCTTTTGAGATCCTGGATATCATGCAGCAGCAGAGTGCTAGCCAAGAGAAGTAAAACGAGCAATAAAACGACGGGTCTATCTTGTTTACTACCTATAGGAGCTCCTATGGCAACTTTCCGACTCCATCATCAGATCAGCTCCATGGTACCATACTTTTGCATGCGTGCAAAATTTCAGCTCGATCGGAAACCGGGAAGTTGGTCAAAATTATGCAACATTCCACCCGAACTTACATGGGTAGGTACTTCCATTGCAAGTTAAATAAAAGCTTGTAACAACAGGTGTGCGCTGTGACAGGCCGCGGCTACACCTACGAGCAAGCCTTCAAGCTGTCGAATGCCTTCGCAGCAAACCTTCGAACCAAGCTGAACATCCGTGACGGTGATGTCGTCGCTATCATGCTGCCAAACGTGCCGGACTTCCCTTTGGTCGCTATGGGGATCCTCGAGGCTGGTGGCGTCATTACGACGATCAATCCTGTTTACACCGCCCGTAAGTAATTTACTCTTTTTGGACAAAACAATAATGAGGTTGTTTTTTTTGTCAGTTATCTTAATTTTATTTCCTTTTTTTGTTTTCTATAAATATTTATATCAGCCGATTTTGATAATATTTGGAAAGATCGTTTAGTAAGTATCTAAATTTTATTTTTTGGAGTTGTGACATTGGGTCCGCGGGGGCCGGGAGCTTATCTTAATTTCAAAAGTCTTTCTGAGCGTCTGGTGGACGCGACGCGTGACCAAAATGCTGGTGTTTATTTGGCTCAAAGCATAAGAGTTGCCAATCAGCGTGGCAATGCAGCCAGCATGCTGGGCACGCTGCCAACTGGCAGTGGGCTTGAGGATTTGGATTATCTTTAGACTTTCAAGGGTCTGTGGATGATCCAATCTTTTTATGTAGTAGTAGTGTAGGTAGTTTTAGCATATAAGGTAGTTTGTTGTAGTTAATAAAGGTACAATTTTTTTTTTTTAACAATATTTGCAAGTATGGACCAAATCGGCCAAGAATGCGTATGTGCAATGAAAGTGTACCTATACGATTACCTAGATAGCATTTTTGGTAGCTGTTACGAAACTAGTCTTCTTAGTGTCGACTAGTTTCGTAACGGCTACCAAAAATGCTATCTGGGTATGAAGATTCACTGAAAGATGATATGTCTAGTTGATATACCTAATCAATAAAACCATCCTCAAATTGTGTCCGATCAAAAGAAATTTTATCAAGAACCTTAACCATAAGAAAATATTATTTTCCCTGGATAACCAAACCACAATAATATGTGCTTCGACAATGCTAAAGAGTTTACCTTAGTAATAGGTCATCAGCAAAGACAAACAAAACAACATACGTGACTGTTTTCTTGGCACGAGTCTTAAATAATGAGTTGGAAGGGTCAATTGCTCAGTAACTGGTCAATTTATGAACATTGGAAACTATTGGGAGCATTGAACTTAACCAATGAATGAGCTCAATTTTCGTAATCGGTTTGAAATAGAGTTGTGGCAAACTGTTTTTGATGAAAGAGTGATGTTGTCATAGCATTCCGATAAGAAGCATTCATATCAGATTGTATACCTTTGTTTACTATGAAGAACTTATATGATAAACAAAGTCGTTATATGACGATGCAAGCTAGTAGAATTTTACATTTCCAGACACTCAAATTGCAATTTGAATGCAAGGGCAAAACTTATTACAAAATGAATATTTTATGTTATTATTAATATATGGTTATTTAAGAAGAATGTACCTACGAAATCAAAAGGACGTGTCGCATTCGCATCGCAGGCCATCATTATTAACAACTGTAAAACGAGTTCAACCCGAAATTGAGAAAAGTTTTAATTTATGTTTTTTTTTGTTGTACAGGAGAAAAATAATGAGGAAAATAATTTGAAGTGATAGGAAAAAAATTGTTCTTTTGTAAATAATTTTACAGCATCAGAAAAAAGCTGTAAAATACCCACTAAACTAACTTTATTGGGACCTTTACGAATTTGAATATAACCTAATATTTCACAAATTATACGTGGAGCAATTTTGTAAAAGAGATTTTTTTTCTTTCTTCCCTTAGCTTGAGTTCCTTATCTTCAGAGATAACAACCAAAGAATGTAATTACTACATAACAATAGAACAAACAACTAACAGAGAATATTCGTTAGTACTGACGTTTTGTCAAAAACATTAGGAATTAACATTGTTAATTGTACCTATGGAATGGAAATATACTTAGTACTAGTAGGTATCTAAAGATTTTACAGCATTTTCTTTTGGTAATTACAGATGAAGTCCAAAGACAGCTGATTTTGTCGTCAGCCAAAACCGTCGTAACTCTTCCAGAGAACCTGAAGATAATCAAAGAAGCCCTAAAGATTGCAAAACTGAACATACCTATTATAGTCGTAAAAACAAACGGCGACCCTACTCCGGAAGGCACAATCTGTTTTAACGAGCTAAGTGAAGACGTACACGCCGATATACATGTTTTGAAGAAAGTTAGAAGAAACCCTAGTGACATCTGCTTTTTGCCGTATTCGAGTGGGACAACAGGACTTCCTAAAGGCGTGGAGCTGTCGCATAGGAACATAATTTCTAATGGGGAACAGGTCAATGAACCAGCTATTGTGTGTCACAATCAAACTACTGGTGAGTTCGCTTTCATTTGACGTTGTTACAATATTTTAATTAGATTATAACACTGGTGCAACTCACGCGTGGTTTTATTTAGCTTTTATACTCAGAAAGAAAATACTACTATTGTTTTAATTGTATTTAATTATGACGATATTTTTATGATGGGGTAATAATGGGGTAATAAGTAGCACGCATAGTGCATTTGCTGTCTTCCCTGAAATCCACCCATGAGTAACACATAATAATTACAAGTAAAATGTGCAACACCACTCTACTTATTTTTATACTCAAATTGTTTTAACAGTTTAATTTTTTGATGTAATTATAATAATGAAGTCACATATATAATACCTACAGCAATACAATATCTAAGTTACGAGGTAGGGTTATTGCTTTGTTGTACCAAGGTTAGGTAATAGTATTTGAGTCATTATGTATTATCTAAAATTCATCTAAATCATCAAAAGGCAATATTTTTTTGATGTTATGATTAGCATGGAGCACGTGTTCATCGGTGTTGCCAATGACTTTATCATTACGGATGCTCCAAGTAGTTCGAAAAGTAACTTTCCGATGAAAGTGTAGGTAATTAGGCGAAATTTAAAAGGCGCTATCATAATTATAATAGCAATTAAGAGTAGCCCTATTTCTTTTTCGCTATATACATTTGATTTCGCTATATACATTTGATAGAGAGAACACTATTTTACGTTGCTATTAAATTGAAGATGGCGATTTTAAAATTGGGCCTATTTTATTGTTAAAGTAGTTAATATGATTGTATTATCAATATTGCTGTCTTATCAGCTTTGTGTGAACTGGTTAAGCACTTGACTTCATGTAATAAATATTTGGTATTATCTGGATAGCGCAACAATGTTTTGATAACAAAAATTAGGTATTATTTATATATATATGTATATATTATTTATGGCCAGCTCATTTGCAAAATTCTTCCTTATTCTGTTACTAAGTCGATTGAAGTTATTAATTTATGGTATTCAATGATCATTTGAAGAATAAGAAGTAGTATTTATTGTTGTTTGGTTTCAAAATTTTATTAAAGTAAACGATTATTATCTCAAGCCACTGATTAGAAATACTAACTAGAGCCATTTTTAACCCCCGACGAAAAAGAGGGGTGTTATAAGTTTGACGTGTCTGTTTGTCTGTCTGTCTGTCTGTGGCATCATAGCGCCCGAACCACTGAATCGATTTCAGTTTAGTTTTTTTTGGATGAAAGGAGACTTTTGGATGAAAGGAGGATTTTGTTGTTTTTCCAAACTTCATCAGACCTGTCCAGTTTGGTTTTTTGGAAAAAATCGAGAGTGTTCTTAGCTATATTTTTTAAAAATCGATTGAGCCGTTTAAGAGTTATGGTGGGTTAAAGTGGGGATGGAAGAACCAAAATTCTACAAATGTGCCCAAAATGGTTGTCAATTGAAAGTTTGTTGTCAAATATTTTTGTGTCGGGGGTTTTTTAATTAGGTATATTATTTTGAGTACGCAATGTGGCCAATTATGAAAGCGTCATCCTAAATTTAATAGCAACTTAGAATGTTGCTGCTTCTTTTTCACTATAGGTATAATTATGCATTGGAAAGAGAGAATAATATTTAAAATTGCTATGCGATTTCGGTCCAGACTCGTGGTTACACCGCTTTGTTACACCAGTTTAGGGTGCCACCTTCATAATTGACCACAATATGCTCTTTATCGATGTTGAAACTTTACAAGCATTTAGTTGGTTAGGTATGTTTTTGAAGTTTGAACTTCCTTGGTCACTTTTTTGCCTGTTATTAAAAAGAAATCATGATCATATCAGCCATCACATGTAACTGATAATAGGCCTTTTCTACTAGTATAGGCCTTTTCTATCAATGTTCATGAGCATAGTTGGTAACATTTTCCGTTCATCTTAAAACACTTACTTACAGAAAGTGGTCCAAATCAGTTAGTCCCTAAGTAAGTTTTGTATAAGCCAGATAGTTAGCCCTGGGCACTGGGCCTAGGAGTTTATAAGTCGCCTGGTGGCCTGTTTTATTATTAATGTTTTTGCTTTCCTATGTTTCAGCAACACACCAGGACTCGGTATTGGCAGTGTTGCCATTCTTCCACATCTACGCGGCATCGGTTATAATGTTCCACAAAATGTCCTTGGGGATCAAACTGGTAACACTGTCTAAACTGCAGCCGGACCACTACTTTGAGACGTTGGAGAAATATAAGACCAACGTTTTGTTCGTCGCGCCTCCTTTAGGTAAGTATTCCAACTGATGGGACATGTAATTTGTGTCATTTTATTTTTTTCATTTCATTCATTTATTCAGCTTTTGGTATAGTAAGTTCGTATAGGCCGGGTGGCTAGCCTTGGTGTCAGAGTTTTAGGCCGCCTGAAGGCCTCTGACGTGGCTAAACGGTTAAAACAACCGGGGCCTACAATTTAACGTGTCATCCGAGCCACGGTAGCGCTCAGTTGGAACATTTAAAATTTTGGTATAATACACACACTTAGCGGCGTCATTTCCATACATAACATGTGTTTTCATGTTTTCAATATTCAGATAATGTTAATGCATATTAAACGTTGTATGCATGACGCATGACTGGAGGTCAGGGACATAACCCAAAGTATAATGGGATAAGAGCCAGTGTAGCCAACTGTACAGTTTTAACTCTAGATTTACAGCTTATTCAATCAATGAAAACCTGCATTGTTTTCTTTATGATAGCTGATATGATATAATGATGGCGCTGATTTTTAATCGCTGAGTGTACCAACTCGGTTTTTGCTATATCAATGCTGCGGTACAGTATGAATGGATGAACTGATTTTTTTTACTATTTCCATATTGGTCGCATAGTAAAAGTTGTTAATTTACTTAATAATCATGCATATAGGTACATCAATAAATTATATACCTCTGGCAGCCTCAGCAATTTGAAAAACACCATACTATTTTATAACGAGAGATTTCGACATGTAGAAATGAATGTGAGTGAATATTATGAAGATAAATATTTTGTTAAAATGCACGAAAATTACGACCATAAAAAGGTAAGGCCAGTTTTAAAAGTCTATGTACCTTCTCATCTTTCGAATCACGTTTTGTTTTGCTAAAAACTATTCTATTTGGAAAATATATTGACCACTTTTTGAACAAATAGTAACAACCGATTTGAAACCTGTCCCAACCCAAACTCCTTTAGCTAAACTGGCGATTTTTTGCTAAGAATTCATTTTAGTGGACAATTTTAAGTGACAAATATTTTTTTATGGAACCGAGTGTCGCCTTAATATTCCTCTTCTACAGATTGTAAAAAACACATGAATCGGTCCGCACATAATTTTCATCATCCGCATCATTCACTATCGTGTCCAGAGAGAACTTAGTCCAGGTTTTGCGTAGTTTACTTAAACTTTTGCGTTTGCGTGTGGCTCAACTGGCAAACTGTCTAAAGCCATACGGAAACAGATGTCGTTTCAATTTACATATAAACCTGGACTAACCCCTCAGGTTCGACTCCCGCTATTGAATATACAGAATACACACTGATGAATTGAGAACCCCCAATTTAGAAGTCCGTTGAAAAAGTGTTAATGATTTTATTTCTACCAATTTCAGTATTGCTGATGGGTTCCCACCCAGCCGCCACAGCCAAGTCCCTGCAGTACGTTGAGACGCTGGTCAACGGTGCTGCTCCTCTCGCTGCTTCGGACGCAGAGCGGTTTTTGAACAAGGCACAGGTGAGTTAGTAACCTCGGAATTTATCGGATATTGAACCCGTGACGGGTTCAAAAGATTTATAAAGTAAAGGAAATTTATTGCTCAAACTGTGTAGAATGATGGTAGGTACAATTTTCTTAGTATCAACAGTCTGTCCTAGCGGACATGAAATTTTTGGCTTCACATAGCCTAGCATAGCAAATATTATTAACTATAGGCAAACCATTTAACTCGCGGAACGCCCGCGGGGAAGAAGGGAGCGGGGAGAGATGTTACCGGGTGGGTGACAGGGGTACGCGGAGCAGAGAGCGCACGTCTCACCCCTCTTACCCACCCGATAACATCTCCCCCCGCTCCCTTCTTAACCCGCGGGCGTTCCGCGAGTTAAATGGTTTGCCTATAGTAATTATTACTACATAGTAAATATTTACAGTCAATAAACAATTACATCTTATACTCAATAACTCTCTATAAACGCTATATAAGCATATAAAATATAGAACTAGGAAGACATTTGAAACAATCTGGGTATATGTTACATTACAAAACTTAAATGAAATCACATTTTCTAGATTTTTTATAATATAGATATGGGCCAGACCCATGAGAACATGCATCCTTCATGCTATTAAAGGTTTTATCGACAAGCCATTTTTTAAAAACATTTTTTGAATTACTTCCAGACAATGATTTAATATGATGAGGTAAATCATTAAAAGTGTTTATAGCCATCATGTACGTACTTCTGTGAAACATTTCATTGTTTGCTTGTGGAATGCCTACATTGAATTTATATTTAGGACGTAGGGATTCAAAGCGATTTGTTTTCAACAAAAATGTTCAGGTTGCTTTTGACGAATAAACAAATCTCGAGTAAATATATTCCTGTAAGAGTTAAAAGATCGTTATCTCTAAAAATGTTTACTACTACTGTACTACGAAGATTAAATATAGACCTTAAGCAGCTCTTTTGTATCTTGAATGTACTATCAATGTCTACTGAGTTGCCCCAAAATATTATTCCCTACATTAAATGGGGGTAAACATAGCCATAGACTATGGCAAAAAATGCATACTATGGCCCATAGTATGCATTTTTTGCTACTTCTCTGGAGCAAAAATTACTTAAAATATAAAGTGCATAACGATATTTGGAAATTTTTTAGTTAATTTGAGATATATGTGACAATGATACTGATTCCTAAAAATTTAGCTTTGTTTACTTCGCTTATTATTATGCCATCATGGGAAATATTTAGCTGTTGTGGTGGAGTAGAGTTTGTTCCGACAAGTACCTACGTTTTTTGGAATTCATGTACTTACCCACTGATTTTCTTACCACTGGCTTGTATTGTAATGTAAGTGAAGGAAAAATCTTGTCAAAACTTTAATATGTGAATTGGTAATGGTATGTGAATTTTACTGGGGCAGTGTATATGGCCCAAACGTTCTTCACGGGTAGATGTATGCTCAGGGCGTAGGGCGTTACAGAAATTTTTCACTAGTTTAACGAAATTAAAAAGTACATTGCTTAAGTTGCACTGCTAAAGTTGAAAACTGATATCATTTTCATAGGTTCATTTGATGTGCTATACGATGTATCTAGTTGGCTTTAAGCAGGCCCAAGACGAAAGTAATGACTAGCGTGTCGGATTCTTCATCTACAACGATTACTGTATGAGGAGAGCTTTTAGAGCTGTTAGACCATTCAATTTATCTTGGACTCTGTTTATCTTGATCTTTTGAAGAGATCCGCTAAAAGGAGATCTGGAGGAGGCTCCCAATAGCGGACAAGCGTTCCGTAGGCAGACCACCAGCCTGATGGGTCGACGACGACGTCAGATCCATCGCGGGACAGGCGAGGATGATATTAGCCCAAGACAGGCAAAAACTGGCACAAGGGAGAGGAGGCCTTTATTCAGCAGTGGGTCGATACAGGTGATGATAATGATGATTTGAAATGCTAGAGAATTCATTACAAGCCTTTATTTAGTTTCACCTGTCCCCTTGTCTGTATGTCGGTCTGTAATCAAATCTTGCAAATTACATTTGATCCACTTCCCGGTTACCGATTGAACTCAAATTTTGCATACATGAGTAAATTGCGTGACAATGCAATTTTATAATGACATAGTGCTGATCTGATGATGGAGCTGGAAGGTAGCCAAAGGAACTTCGCAATGAAACGACACAACCTCATCGAGCTTGGGCTCATTTGAATCGTCTTGGCGTAGTTTGTCTTGCAATGGTAACCAGGATCTGATGATGGAGCTGGAAGGTGGTCATTGGAACTCTGTAATGAAACGACGCAACTTCATCGAGTTTTGGCTCGTTTGATTCGTCTTGGCGAGAACTTATTCAGTAAAAGCTTGTTTTAAAAAAAGGTTTTTTTTTAATACTTGATTTATTATGTGTTGCTTGTTATCAATGGTATGGCGATAGGTATTTGTTACAAATCATAATAATAGTTTACTATATATTTCCAGAAAGAGATAGACTTTCGCCAAGGATACGGGCTGACGGAAACTTCTCCTACCGTCTCGCTCACTCCAAAGGGCTGGAAGAAAAACTATGACGTCACAGGTCCTCCCATCCCTAACACCGAGCTCCGCATCGTCGATCAGAGTTTGAAGAATTTGGGACCCAATGAGGTTGGTGTTAAAGTCGTAATTAGCTACTAGGGTCTAATTAACAGACTTCAAAAAAGGAGGAGGTTCTATGTTCGTCTATAAATATTTTTAATGTATATTCACTGGTTTGAAATGATGTATCTACTCTTGAGGTGGTTCCATTTAAATTTTATCGAAATCGGCCGAGACATTTTTGAATAATCAACAATAATGTCAAAAATGAAGTAAAAAGTCTCGGCGAGTTTAGTTTAAAAATTCGAACTGTAGAGGAGAATCAACACCCGAATGGATACAAAATTGTGAAGTGAAAACTTACGCTCATTTAGCACATCCGTTTGTTATCTGTATTTTGTAATTTTTGCCGATATAACATGACAGTTTAGTAGATAAACTGTGAATAACCTCGATTTGACTGCCTCGGTGGCTCAGTGGCTAGTGACACTGACTTCTGGGTCAAAGGGGCGTGGGTTCGATCCCCACCCAGGGCAAACATTTGTGTGATGAACATAGGTGTTTGCTCTGTGTCTGTGTGTTATTTAGGTACTATGTACATGTAGTATATCAGTCTCTGGCAGCCATATCACAAGCTTTGCTTAGTTTGGGGTAGTATTATTATATATTATTTGGTTTGGGGTCAGAGACCTTGTGTAAGATGTGCCCTAATATTTATTTAATTAAATTCATTTATTATTTAATAACATAATACTATAATAATATTAAAATTGAATTGATACAAGTCATGTTATAAATGATGAAACAATGAGACAGTGGCTTCATACCCATAGGTAGGTACGTCTCGCTCTCAAAGTAATCGAAATTAAACTTTGAACTACTGTTTACTCACAATATGATAAAACTCTCAATATTTCAATAAAAAGTTACCTAATAAATAATTAGTTTTCGCTAAAACTGAGCTATTAAAACTAGAAAGATAGCGCTGATGTCGCTTGAGACAATTCTCAACCACAAAAATGTATGGAGAATCTGGCCCATGGCTGTCAAACTGTCAAATATGAATTGGAATTTGACACTACTGAGAGAAAATCACGGCAACTAGCCACTGAACCGAGATATTTTACATGTCTCTTTCTAACTCATGTCATATTAAATCATTGCATCTCTTTCTTTCTTTTCTCGATCGACCACATTATCCCTCTGGTATCTCTGTGTCTATGTACTTTACTTACTTGTTTTTTCCAGACTGGTGAAATCCTCATACGTGGTCCACAAGTAATGAGAGGCTACCGAGACAACCCTCAAGCCAACAAAGAGGCTTTTACAGAGGACGGATGGTTCAGAACAGGAGACTTGGCGACGGCGGATGAGGCTGGATACATCACGATTGCTGATAGACTGAAGGAGCTTATCAAGGTAAATTCGTATTGAAGGCATAAGCAAGCTATTTTTAACCCCCGACGCAAAAGAGGGGTGTTATAAGTTTGACGTGTCTGTTTGTCTGTGTGTCTGTCTGTCTATCTATCTGTCTGTCTGTCTGTCTGTCTGTCTGTCTGTCTGTGGCATCATAGAGCCCGAACCACTGAACCGATTTCAGTTTAATTTTTTTTGGATGAAAGGAGACTTAATCGAGAGTGTTCTTAGCTATATTTTATAAAAATCGATTGAGCCGTTTAAGAGTTATGGTGGGTTAAAGTGGTGATGGAAGAACCAAAATTCTACAAATGTGCCCAAAATGGTTGTCAATTGAAAGTTTGTTGTCAAATATTATACCTGCCATACCATTTTGATAATTAACTACTATATCTACCTACAGGAAGGGTGTTTTTCTTTTCGCATTTCCAGGAATGGTTCCGATAGTGTTTAAAATGATGAATATTTACATGTTTTTGGCATTAGGGGAGTTTAGGGTAAGATTAAATCCCCAAACCAAATAGCTCGGCTTAAAGCACATAGATAATATCTAGCAATAGACGTAAACAGTTTCCAACCGCTTGAATAGGCATGATGACTAAAAAATATAATTAAATCCGTCAGGTAGACTCAGTATAAAAAAATATTCAACATGTAATTTTTCTTTTGTCAATTAAACAAAAATTAGTGAAGATATAGCCCGTCAAAGTTCTTCATGACGTCACAAGTGTCGTACAAATGTATAGACTTCTGTGAGAGAAGTGACGTGACGACTTCCATCCTCAAACTTTGACAAGGTTTATCTTTGTCATAGAAAAATTACATGTCATTTGTTGGTTGACTGACAAAAAAAATCGAGTCCAATACTTTTTGATAATCTAACTCACAGACCAATTATAAAATCTAATGTTTTTTTCTTTTGCCCAGTCAAGTTTCATACCTATTGATCGACGTCCTACCACTAAAATGTTATTGATGATGATGACGATGACATGATGTCAATGTAAAATCATATTTGAAGATTTTAAAAATAAAACAAAATTTGTATATTTTTAGGTCAAAGGATATCAAGTACCTCCAGCAGAATTAGAAGCAGTTCTTCGAGAACACCCTTCAGTCAATGACGCTGCCGTTATTGGAGTGCCACATCCAGTCAACGGCGAAGCACCCAAAGCCTTCATAGTTCTTAAAAAAGACAAAACATGTGATACCAAAGACATCGTAGAGTTTGTCAAAGACAGAGTAGCTCCGTACAAAAGAGTTACAGATGTAAATATAGTAGATGCCATTCCAAAAAGTGCCGCAGGTAAAATTCTAAGACGAGTGTTGAAGGAAACTTATTGTTAGGCGTTAGTGTTAAGTGTGATATTCCTAATTTTAAGTACCGAATTTTGTATTCTAGAATTTAGAGAAAGTTAAACTGACTGCAGACCTAGCTGCTGAGTTAGATCTTGAAGTACTTTTTGACGCTTTCACATATATTCTGCATCGAACGATTTATAACTGTTTGCAAGTAAAAATGCACTGAAATGAAATGATCAGTCGCAACAAAAATAGTTATTTTTAGGTTGCCGTACCCAAAGGGTAAAACGGGACCCTATTACTAAGACTCCGCTGTCTGTCTGTCACCAGGCTGTATATCATGAACCATAATAGCTAGAGAGTTGAAATTTTCACAGATGATGTAGGTATCGATTGCCGATAAAACAACAATTACTAAAAACAGAAAAATATAATTATTTAAGGGGGCCTCCCTCACAAAAAACGTGATGTTTTTGCCTAGGGGCTCTCATATGGTACGGAACCCTTCATGCGCGAGTCCAACTCGTACTTGACCGATTTTTTTACAATTTGTACGAACAACGAAACATTTGAAAATATTCCATCAAATTGTTGCGAATTATTGCGAATAAAACTTTTGACTTGACTTTTTTGAGTTTTGAAATAATTGAAACAAAGAATTTATAAGGGACGTTAAAAGGAGTAATGTAATTTTTTCTAATGATATGAGCACATGCTTACTTTTACAATTGTGAATAACGTTTGTAAGGAAAAATAATATTTGAAAGGAATAGAAAGTAAAATAATAAATACGTACTTATACTCAGTATTTTATTGTTGTCTATTAAATTTTATATTTGTAAAATAATTGTCTTGTAGGTATATGCTGTGAATACAAAATCCTGATGTACCTATCTACCTATAATGCCTTTTTGAAGTATTTGTATTTTTGATATTTGTACATTATTTAGTATCTAATATTAAGTAAATTTTATAAAAATGAAATTTTTCAAATTGTCCTAAAATGCCTTTTATTATTTATCATCATCGTGTTAAGTATGTTTCAACTGCTGAGGACACGGTGGAAGTCGGTGGTGCAATTTTTTTCAAAAAATAATTATACATTACGTATATAGATATATCACCTCGCGAAGGGTTTAAATTAGTCCACCTTATTCTGAGAGTCCACCATACTGATCAAATGCGATGGCGGATGAAGCACCATTACTATTATTACCTATCTTAACAATTTAATTTATTCCAGCGTAGACTAGCAGTAGTAGTGTAAATGATGACGAAATAAGACTAGAAGATAACCAACTTCAAATTGTATTATTCAAGTGTGTTGCTGTAATTAATTTTGCAAGTAAAATGCTATCAAGTTTCTAGAATCAGAAGTTCTTCAAAAGCACTTTTCAGAAAACATGCGCAATTTTAAAGGCTTTTTGACAGCTCCAAATATTGTTTTTTCGTATTTAATATTCAGCTTCCGTATTGCAATCCAATATAAGATTGGGTGCTGCCATTGTTGAACCTCATGTGTATCCTTGGTCCATGTGGAAGCAGCGTCGACAAATATGGACTCCACGGACTTAGCCAAAAAAGTGTAGGTAGATTTTCTTGCCACGGCTCTTTAAATTACATCATATCAAAAGGGCGCTTGCCACTATCAACATCCCAGCTATTTTAGAGACAACTGGCATAACTCGGGATGATGGCAAGCGCCCTGATGGCTTAACATTAATCCCCTGGGATTAGATAAGGTTTCATATTTTTGGTGCATTTTTATATATTAGGTAGTTTAGAATTATATTTCAATGTTTTTTTAAGTAATGTTCTCCTTTTCTAATACTTACATGCAAATACATTGCAATCACAAAGACTAAGAAAGGAATATCTCGAAATATAGGCGACAGTGCAAAGGAATACTTTTTTGCGGAGAACAGACAGGACCTGGGTTTTTGAAGCGTTGAATTTGACGAGATTTTCGTCACCCCACTTAGAAACGGCTGCGAGAGCCTGATTCATTCGCTCAACCATGTCTACTCTCAACGCTTGTGATTCCTCCTTTGTTGCTCTTGGATTGGATGTTTACTTTTGAACATTAAAATTGTCTACACAATAATTAAAATTCAAAGTGGCCCTAAGTGGAATTCAAGCGCATATAACCAGCACTGCAGTTGTTCCCAAGCCGCACTCGTAGATAAAAATGTAATCGATGTTATCAGATTGGCAAATACAATTACGAGTATGGTAGTCACCAGGCCAGGCAGGTAGGTAGATATTTCATTTATTCACCCCCCGCTAGTTCAATGTCTCGTTTACCTGGGTATACCCAAAGTTGCAAAATATATGTGACTATGACATAACAACTATACCTGGTTAAAATGCCATGATATATCGCCCTTATTTGTTTTATTGCTTCCAAGATTCGGTATATTTAATTTTTGTTTATATATCAGTTTTTTTATAAAATATAAATTTACCCGTTCAATTTATCGACAACAGTGTAAACATTACGGAGTTCAATAAATAATGTATGTAAATATACGAGTAACGCTATTTACGTTCACATCATTTAACCGGTCCTTTAAATTGCTAATTTTTAAATAAGGTAAATGAAATATTTTGGAAATGAATTGAATATTGATATAATTAACTACGAACACACGTTAACGTATGTAAGTACCGATATAGGAAAAGGTTAAAGTATTTCGGAATCTCGTTCTTATATACAAAGATTATGTATTTTTTTTTAAATTAATTAATACGAGTATAATAACTAGCACTTCGAACAATAAAACGTAATCGGACTAGTCGGACCTTAGCAGGTCAGATAAGTATTTTTTTTAATTTATTATTCTTGGGAAGTAATCAACATCCATAGGATTTTGCAGTTCCTATGAACGTTGGTATGTAATTTTGAAATAATAAAATCGGCCAAGTGTGAGTCCGACTCGCACACGAAGGGTTCCGTACCGTATGGGAGCCCCATTCCTCTTGCCGTTATCAATAGCGACCAAAAAAGTCTGAAAATCACGTTTGTTGTGATTATATATTTATTTTATTCTGTTTTTAGTATATTTGTTGTTATAGCGGCAACAGAAATACATCATCTGTGAAAATTTCAGCTGCCTAACTATCAGGGTTCATGAGATACAGCCCGGTCACAGACAGACAGACGGACATCGAAGTCTTAGTAATAGGATCCCGTTTTTACCCTTTGGGTACGGAACCCTAAAAAGCAGTTGAGGACCAGTTTCAGCTAGAGACGCAACAGTATCAATAGTAGAGGTGCGACAAATGGTCAAGGACTAGGTACATAGTAGTACCTACCTACACAAATAAATGAATAAATTAGAATCAAAACAAATATTTGTTCAAGGTTCCGTACACAAAGAGAACTTCCTCTTGTGTTCTGTTTTCTTTTGTCTAAATTTACTGAATAAGTCAAATTTACAATAGAGAGAGAGATAGAGAGAGAGAGAGAGTGAGAGAGAGAGAGAGAGAGAGAGAGAGAGAGAGAAAGAGAATGAACTACATTTATTACTATCACTAATACATATTTATGGGGTATAATTTTAAAAAAGAGCTTACACTTACCTTTCACTTCAAATAATGAAAAACGATCTCTATACTTTTTTCATGTTTTATAGTCAGTAATGCCGAATGTTCTTTTATAACTTTTTTTAAAAAAAATTTCACCTAAAATTATCTCTATGTAAGGCTCCTGTAAATATGAGTACAAAAGAATCTACCGAACATAGAAAAATCTTGAACTGGTCGGCGTTACTGGCTATAAAATTTTCGTTCTTTTGAAAGCACATTGGGCGTTACTTGAGAACTCGTCTCGTTCCGCCTTCGGTCTTACGAGGGTAAGCATTCTTTCCGCGTATGTTTTGTCTAAAACATGGTCGTTGTTGTACTGAATGGACGTAATTAAGTACCCCACACGTCCGCCGCGTCGTCCAAGCCTTCTCACCGCTTAGGCCCCTCAGCGACAGCCATCGACTTGGCATTTTTTCTTGCGACAGCCCTATTACACCGTACATGTAGTCAACACACTCCGCGTGGCTTGCCGCTACATAGATTAACATTTATTAGATTATATTATATGTAACAGTTGATTAGATTATGAGTAACAGTAATCAGGAGCTAAAAATACCTTTTTAGGGTTCCGTACCCTAAGGGTAAAAACGGGACTCTATTACTAAGACTCCGATGTCCGTCTGTCCGTCTGACCGTCTGTCACCAGGCTGTATCTCATGAACTATGAGCTAGACAGCTGAAATTTTCACGGATTATGTATTTCTATTGCGGCTATAACAAAAAATAGAATAAAAAATATTTAAGGGGGTTCCCATACAACAAACGTAATTTTTAGGAGATTTTTTGTTAGCTGTTAATAGTGGCAAGAGGAATGGGGCCAAGGGGGCTCCAACACGATATGGAACCCTTCGTGCGCGAGTCCGACTAGCACTTGGCAGATTTTTTTGCGTTCTGATAAAATTTGAAAGGGCTCTTAAATAGTTTTTATTTTTGTATTAACAGTAAGGATTTTATACTATTGAACTTGTATTTACAACTATTTACTTAACCCTGCAGTGGTCGCGCGGGATAACGTATATGTACTTTGTGGTTATAAACTATTCTTGCGTATAGAGGAAGTCGGGGGCGTCACAAAATTTAATATTTTATGTACCTATAATAAAACTTCATAGGCCTAAGCGAAAGGAATACCTCGAATCGAAAAAAAACTAGCATAACTAATCACTGTTTGTTGATGATCAGATAGTGGACCTTTTTAGATTTGGTTTTGAGGCCACTGGCTCATAGAAAAATTGAAAAAAAAAAATCATTACCACGAATCTTGAAAATCAAGATAAAATGCTTTCTGAGAATTATTTATCCTGAAACTCAACCTACTACCTCAACATCGACATTGAGCAATGCAGTGCACTATTATCTTGATAGTAAACTAAGCTGCAGTGCTTGTAAAAGCACAAGGAAAATATGCACCGCGTGCAACAGTTTGTATGTGGGAATCATTACACAATTTTTTGTCTTTCTTATGTAGAAAATAGAATTTAGCCACCAGGTTTTAAAAAACTTAGCGTTTGAGACCTCAGTTTAAGTAGGCAATATGATTTTTATGCCAATTTAGATAGAACTTTAATTTTTGTTAATATTTTAGTATTACAGAGGTTGTGATCAGTTTTTGTTGATTATATTTGTTTTTAAAATCTGCAATGAAAGTATTTTCATAAAAATAATTTAAAAATTGTATCAATACTGTATTTATTTCAATTAGAAAACGGGCTAATTTTGTACTCCACGCGAACACTCCCGTTATATTTAGGTGCGCGACCAGTGCAGGGTTAATTCAACAACTGCTAAAACACTTCCTTAGGCAGCAGTTCAAAGCCCGTTTAGTATTGGCAGAGACTACAGGCCAATGAACATTCGCGTAGCAACTTTATAACATTAAACCAAGTGTCGTGAATATTTGAAACAAAAGGTTTATTGAATCAGTTAGTGGTTTAGTTAACACAAATATTGATCAAAATGAACATAGCGACAAGATTTATAAGGTTCAAAGTTCCAAACAGAGAGTTTTCAAGTGTAAAGTTTAGGAAAGATGTTTGGACAAGTGACCGTGTGGTGAAGTCACCTTGCAAGGATATAGTTATACCGAAAATAACACTGGATGAGTATATATGGAAGAATCTGGATAAATGGCCTAATAAAACAGCTACGGTAAGTAAAGAGATAAATAACGTGATAATAATTTTATCATGTAATATACATACGGACATTTGCCAAGATGTAATGGTAAGGGTTATTGATCTTGTTTATAAAACCCGTTCTGGTGTCCTGATATTTATTTATTTTTAGAATTTACATTCTGTTCTGCATTTTGAACTCGAAACTGGGAAATCCTAAATTAAGGTTTAAGTATTCGGACTGGAAACTCCATTTTGAGGAGGGTTCAAAATTCCTAAGCACCAATGCAAAATTTTGCTCCTTCGGACTTTGGGAGTTGATCAGTTTATCATTTTATGTCAATGGCTTAATTTAATGATAAAATGAAAAAAATGTTTTTTTTTTGGAGAATAAAAAAGTTTTGTTTCATCGCAATCACATTATAATGTTATTATTATGATTTACATTTAACTTACATAGTTTCGACTCTAGACACCTGTTGTTTAATTCGCAGTTTAATATTATTATGCCAACGAGATAATAATCATCATAACTTGATCAGGCGTCATAAAGTCGAAATGCACAGGTATATTACATTGTGTGTAGTAAAATTTTGATATATGCCAGCCAGCAGTTGATAATTGCTAACTTAAACATAATGCATAACGAAGAAAATAGTACGAATATGCAATTAATTTACTGGCTTCATTTTTAATTTTATCGAAAAAGTGATATGATCGATAAACATTGTTAAACCTCGTACATCACAGATACAGTATAGTCAAGTGGCTTAGTAAATTGAAGTGGCAGCGGGTAGGGCACTTAGTAGGTACGTAAAGTCGATGGCCGACAAACGATGGAGCTCTCGAGCAGAGACCGTGACCTAGCTAGTACTATGTTGCACGTCTTTTTTCACTGTTACTTTTTGAAGCTCTAAAGAGGAAGTCTCCATCAGGATCAAGAATATCAGGATCTGTGATTGGGAGCAGTGGAAGACGTACAGCTAAGACATAATATGATAACGAGAGTAATTTCTTTTTTTAGGTTTGCGGAATCACAAACAGACAATACAAATATGAAGAATTGTACAAACAGTCTCGAATTTTGGCAGCAAGTCTTCGGAAGAAGTTCAAGTTGGAGAATGGTGATGTGGTGGCCCTCATGATGAGGAACTCCCCAGAGTACCCCACGATATTGCTGGGGATATTGGCTAGCGGCGGCGCTGTAACCACATTCAATCCTATGTACACGTCACGTAAGAGTTTTTAAGTATTTGGTTTACTTTAGAAAAAAGAGATAATAACATAAAGCTGCCAAAGTTGTATATTTTAGTCACAAATACAATTTACGGGCTTTTTTTTTCGATCTATACATTTTTTTCGGAATAGTACCTATAAATATTTAATTTATTTCAATCTACTCGTATAGTTCGGCCGTTCAGAGAATGCGTTCCTGCCACGTCATCTTAAAAAAATGTTTTTGGCCGATATATCGGAAACTATGTACTTAAGGGCAAAAAACATTTTGATCATTATTGTAGAAAATAAAATTTCGTATCTTTTATTTCCACTAAACTTTTTTTGTAAAACTTACCGTTTACGATTTATGGACCATTTAATGTTTTAAGGTCAATTTAATGAAATTTCATTAAATGGGCCATACATCGTAAACGGTAAGTTTTAAAAAAAAGTTTAGTGGAAACAAAAGATGCGACAATTTATTTTCTACAATAATGATCTTAAAGTTTTTTGCCCTTAAGTACATAGTTTCCGAGAAATCGGCCAAAAACATTTTTTCAAGATGACGTGTCCGGAACGCATTCTCTGAACGGCCGAACTATAGTAGTATCAAGCAGCTGTACCTAGTTATTTGTCGATGACTATAGTAGATTAATAAAAATCTTAGCACCTGTTAAAATATTTTTGCAAGAGTAAAAACCATTTCTGAAATATTTACGAGTCGATTGTAAAGATGAATCAAAATTTTTATGTGATGATAAATGAGGTTTGAAATAAAGTGTGCTCACCTAAACATTCCACCTTTGCCAATATAATTTACTCTTCCATTGAGTGACGTTTTCTGCCGACAAAGTGGAATGCCTAAGTATTTGAAAGTCGATCAACACATGGAAAATAATGAGGTAGCCCGACGATATAATCAAGACTGCAGGAAATCTATAAGGGAGACTTATGTCCAGCAGTAAACGTAAATTGCTGATGAATGGATAAAAAGTTACCTTCGAACGACATTTTTAGAAGGTGGTGGTGAATTTGTGCATAGTTGTAAATGCATTATAAGAGGTGGCTCTACAAATTCTACAAATTGTGCTATCGTTTTAATCACAAAACTTCTTTCAAGTTGTGGAATTAAAATATTGATTACTTAGTATTCATTAACATTTATACTCGTACTAAGAAAGTGTTTTCGAGAAGCTTTACATTGTTATATGTTGTTGTTAAATGTTGCACTGCATTGTAAAGTGAATATAATGCTCAAAAAGATTTGCAGGTTTATGTACACCTACATATTATACTGGGTCGTATAAAATATTTCTTCCGAGATGTGGATGGATGTTTGTTACTCTTTCACGCAAAAACTACTGCTCGGATTGAGATGAAACTTTGTAATAAAATAGCTTATATATCAGAATAACACATAGGTTATAATTATAAATTATAATGATATTGTGTAAATTTTCCATAACATATGTGTAAGAAAAGTTCTGCTTTCTGTGCTATTCTAGAGTGCGTTTCTAGAAATGTCAAAAAAAATATAACTGTAGAATCGAACAACCGTCAAATAGTTTTTTTTAGGGTTCCGTACCCAAAGGGAAAAACGCGACCCTATTACTAAGACTTCGATCTGTCACCGGGCTGTATCTCATGAACCATGATAGCTAGGCAGCTGAAATTTACACAGATGTCGTATTTCGGTTGCCGCTAAAACAACAAATACTAAAAACAAAATAAAATAAATATTTAAGGGGGGCTCCCATACAAGAAACCTGATTTTTTAGACGTTTTTCGCTCTATATTAATAATGGTACCAGGTAGATGCTTGAAATTTTTTCAGAATATTTAGTTTTATATTCCCTTCAATAATAAAATTAAAATAAAATGAATATTTAAGGGAATTAATAATCCCATATAGTACGGAACCCTCCGTGCGCGAGTCCGACTCGTACTTGGCCGATTTTTATTTTCCACCTCCTTTATTAAGGGTGGTAAGGTAGGGCCTCGGGTTTGAAAGACGGAAAGTGACATAGTCTTCTTTTTATCGCGGATAAATAAAGGCTTCCTATGGGATAGCACAAAAATCAAAATGTCATGCGGGCGAAGCCCGTCTCAAGTAACTAGTCTCAAGTAAAACTACAATTTCTTCATCTTGGGAAAGTTCTTTAGCCGCAACAAAAAATTGGCAATTAATATTATTTTCGATATAAGGATGACGCCAATAACGTTTTCTGTTTTTACGTAGGCGATAAACATAATAACACGCCAAAATATCGTCATCACTAGAAGGCGACATCTTCGGTACTGCAGAACTTTATACCGAGAATATACCGATAGGTGAGTAGGTGAAGGCAACGCGGTATCGTTTCGGTACAGACCTTACAGATCCCGCACCGCTCCCACACCGACAAGTCAGAAAACGGCCTAAGTGTAAATATGACTGAAAGTCTACCAGAAGGAACTATATCATACAAAGAGCTAGTTGAAGACGTACATATAGATTTGAATGTATTAAAAGAAGTTAAAAGAACGCATGAAGATGTTAGTATCATGCCTTATTCGAGTGGCACTACAGGGTTTCCCAAATGTGTGGAGCTTACAAATTTGAATATTGTCGCAAACTGTGAACAGCAAAATGCAGAGTTAAGACATTATTCTTATACTTCAGGTGTGAATATTTCTAGTTATTTTAATATAACCTATTAAAATAATACAATGTGACGCCATACAAGACAATTTTAACAAATTATACCTAAATTTGAACCATGGTGTATAAACGAAAATTTTAAGCAAAACTTAAAAAGCACATTTTTTTGCCGATTCAAAATTTGGTGTGATTAGTAGTTGCATGATATTTTTTTAAGTTTTTATGAAATTGAATAATGATAATGCTATTTATTAAAGTTAGTAGTATCATAAAACAATAAGAAAGAAGCGCAGCCTATAGAACACAGGTTTATACCTAGCTTTGCCATCTGAGCGGTAGTTAGCACGTTTTTTGGCAATAAATATAATGAAAATTTTGAACATGAAATTTATAATTAAATTAAAATTAATGGCTGGCATGCTCCATACATTTTTGGACCCATAAGTGAAATAGGCGGCCAAAGAAATCCATGTCTATTCAATGACTCTCCACGAACTACACCGAACCTCCATACCCGATGCCTAAAATGTTATATTGATTGATTGAAAACAACCGGGAGCCACAAAACTTACGCGTATTTTTATTCCAGAAACAAATCAAGATGTGAGTCTTGCTGTCTTACCTCTATTTCATTCCTATGGACTCTGTATATTGATGCTGCACAAGCTGTCGGCGGGTCTGAAGATAGTTACCGTGCCAAAGTTTCAGCCCGAAACATTCCTGAATACTCTTTTAAATTACAAAATCAATTTACTCTACGTAGCTCCACCTATGTGTAAGTATAATTAATAGATAATTTCGAATAATAGATTTCGCGACCCATCTCTTTGACTAACCATCTGGGCAGACGAAAGCAAAATCGCCGTGTTTAAAACGGAGACCTTTGGCTTCGTTTCGGTCAAATATAATACATTGAAATAAATACTTAACAATTTATTGCAAACATAATAATTACTATGGAGTTGATTAGAAGATATGACTTGCGTAATAAGTATAAATAATTCAAATAATAACATAGTGGTCGCAATTCGGCGACACGCATTTAAGTTAAGTTCTCTCTAAAATAGGTTTAGTCCTGTCAAACTAGGCTTTGGTATTCGGATGTCTACACGATTAAACTAGTTTTAGGTCGAGTCGACTAAATCGATTTTAGTTACTCAATTTGGTCGAAATGCATTCGGCGGCCCACATTTTAGAGTGATTTACGTCTAAAATTTAGTTGTCAAATGTCAAACTAGTCGTCAAGAAAAACATGGCGATTAAAACTAGTTTGGAGAATTTGATGTGTTATATCGAGGTTTTATTGTCGAATTAATCCTGAAATATGGAATATTTCATTGTGGCAGCAACTGTTGATCTATTGGAAGGGTAAGTAAAAAGCCAAAAACCTGTTTTTGCTTGATTCACTAAACAAGTGAGAGTTCATGTGTGGTTCATCTAGTTCCAAATTATTGCAGCGTTTGAATTCGAATTATAATATTAGGGACGTTTCAGACCCTTTTCAGATAGAAAAGGAAAAATTTAGAAATCTGTAGGTATCTATAGAGTTCCAAAGTCTGGAGCTCAACAGTTAATAAATGATCTTAGGTAATTTGAGAAAGCACATCACTATAAGATATCCCAAAACATATAGAGGTTGTATGCTATGGTCTTCCATTCAGCATGTGGCCAAAACAATTTCTTGGGCTTAAGTCAGCCAACCGTCAGCAGATGTCTTGACGCCACAGTCAAGTCTCACAACTGGGCCCTAAAATCATCAAATTCCCAATGACGCCAGCTGACAAACAAACCGCATTGACAGAGAACTTTAATTATTCAAAGCAATTAAACTCCTTAATTAATTATCCAACAGTTAGATACTTACAATAAGAAACTCATAGATGAAGGATTGGTCTTCGCTCCGCTAGCAGAGCCATCCTTCATCTATGAGAAAAGATAAGAGACCTATAAAGATTGATATCTGTTTAATTATATTATTCTATATCACATTGCAGATAACAATGAGGTACTGAAGACAAACTGCAACAATTAATTCTTGGTGCGATAGAAGTGTGACTGATATGATGAAGATAAAGATTTCCGGTCAGAAGCGAGATTGATATGCCAAAATTGAAGTAAGTTCTAGATTTTTTTATTAATAAAAACATCAAAATACAATAATCGGCCAAGTACGAGTTGGACTCACGCACAGAGGGTTCCGTACTGTATGGGAGCCCATATCCCCCTTATTAAGGGCCCCCCTTAAATATTTATTTATTTTTAATTTATCATTTGATTGTATCTACAACTAAACATTCTGTGATTATTTAAGCATCTATCTGTTACCATTATTAATATCGAGCGAAAAAATAGCTAAATTATTAATTTAATTCAGTTTTTAGTATTTGTTGTTATAGCAGCGACAGAAATACATCATCTGTGAAAATTTCAGCTTTCTAGCATAATGGTTCATGAGATACAGCCTGGAGACAGACGGACAGCGGAGTCTTAGAAATAGGGTCCCGTTTTTACCCTTTGGGTACGAAACGCTAAAAATGTACTTATATGGTTTATTATTTGTTCCAACAAAAATTAATAAAATAAAATAAAAATAGCCTTTATTCTCTAGTATATTAAATCCTTATGAAACATTTTTCTTATTGCTACATATTTCACTAGGTTGTCCACCCTGAACATAGGCCTCTAGAAGTTGCCAGTGCTCCCTATCTCTGGCTTTCCTATGCGTTTTCCTACAAACAAACAGTAATTATTGTTTATATTATCATGTTGCAGATAACAATGTGGTACTGAAAACTGCAAGAAGCTGCAGCAAATTCAACCAAGTCTTGGTGCAACAGAAGAGACAGAATAGAATGAAGATCAAGATTTCCCATCGCAAGCGAGATATGCCCAAATTTAATTACTAGATTTTTTTAAAAATAAAATCATAAAAATATACATAAATCGTTTATTATTTGTGTCAACAAAAATTAATCAGTAATATTATTCTAAATAAAAATAATTTGGCGAATTCCACTCTGCTCAACAAGCCCTTTCATTTGATTGAGGCTGCATTTGTTCTTGGCCAACTGGATCTATGACGACGAGGCAGAGGCTGCCTTCCACTTGGTTGAGGCAGATCAGAATGCAGGCACGCTGTGGGCTGGCTTTGTGCAGGCTGGTACGCTGTGGGCTGGCTTTGTGTTGACTGACACGCTGTGGGCTGGCTATGTGCGGACTGGCATGCTATAGGCTGGCTTGTTGAATGCGGAAGTGCAGGTTGGCTTCCTGATGGAGGTTGTATGGGTACCTCGATATAATATATTTCTGGGAGATCATCCTAGAAAGATCCCACAATCCCTGCTTTGTCTGCTCAGATGGTAATGGCAGTATACCCTGTAAAACAAAATATTTTATTACAAAATTAAATTTAAAAGTAGTACCTATACCTACATAGTACATAAGTATAATAGTAGTTAACATATTTCTTTTATTAATAAGGATTATTCAAGTTACTTGCTTTATTTATTGACTGTAAAATATTAGTGAAGGTAAAAATAAATAAATTACCAGTTCTATGCTGTTGTGGCCAAAGACCAATGAAGACCCGATTTCTTCCAAAATCTTTATTTCTGTATCGTCTAGGTCTGCGTCTCTTCCAGTAGTATGTATAGACCGTCTGATCTTTCTCGCTTTCATTTTTGTCTAGGTCCATACATTCCAAACCTATTGGACAATTTTTATCAAATTAAAACCTTATCATGATAGGTATTCATTTAGTTGGTACCTACACAAGAGTTACAAGAATTGTTTTTGAAGATATCACAAGACAAGCAAAAGAGGTACAAGTAGCGGCCAGGACATTGAGTTCACTGGCCAGATTTTCGGAACACGACAGCTTGAGTAGTTGCTTGATTTACCAAAAAGAGATCTACTTAAAAGACAATTAGAATTGCTTACCTACCTTTCACATAATGTACTCCTATGTCTCTCAGTATCGTGATGTTGGCGTGGAGAGGACATCTCCCTTTGCTTTTTATTGGCATTATTCATTGTAAAAGTCTTAGTGATAGTCGTAGTGATATTGCAATTCAATTCAATTCTTGTTTATGGCTTCTGTGAAGGTGTTTCACAATTTTGCCAATGTCTTGTATTTCACTGCCACCAAACGTAGAGAATTTGAACGATTCCAATATGATGTACTGTATTCATTACTCTAGTTTTTGGATTTTACACCTCTGAATATTGCAAAGATTTACGAAGTTTTTGTGAAATGTGAACTGACTGAAAACAAATGTAAACAAAATTGTTGCCAAAGTAATTTAGCTAAAGTTACGATAAAAGCCAACGAGTTGTATTTTACTTCCAACCTTTTAATCAAATCATAGATATAAAACCTAGTGCATTCCACGGAAATAAAATAATGTAAAAGTCTTTCCAAAATAAAGCGTGTTGCACCGTTTTTGGAGTAAAATCGATTGTGAGAATCCGTAACAGATATAGTAAGTATTTCTTGAGACTTATAGAAAAGAACATAATTGTATCTTTGTTATTGATATGGTAACAAATTGGGAACAGCCCGAGGATTTTCTATGTTTACGTAATATATCCATGGATCAGCCACAGATAAAATAACAACCATAATTAATATTTGTGCCATCTAGTGGGCTTTTTCGAACTAATTTGCTACTCACCACTAGATGGCGTAAGTGGCGTTACTCAATTTAATTCTTCATGGCGGACGACTAAAATCACTTTAAATTTAGTTCGAAGAAAACACCGAATAGCCTTTCGCTAGTTTTGCACTAAACTAAAATTTTTAGTGCGACTAGTTATAGTTTAATGCGAATGTCGCCGAATCGCTACCAGTATCTACCTAATATTATCGTATTCTAATGGCACGGCAATGTTGTGCCGAGCAATTAATTTTAAATTTGTTAGCTTTCATGCAGGCGTTAAATTTGAGATCTGTTGACATATATTTCTGAAATTTGTAATGTTATATAGGCATACCAAAGCGCTTGTACATAGAATTCTGGATTCTCCTTAAATAATTCGATTTAAACTTTTCCAGTATTATTCTTGAGCGCACATCCGCAAGCGACGCCAAAACACCTAGAGCATCTGAATTACGTCATATGCGGAGCCGCGCCGCTGCCACCGGCTGATATACAGAACTTTTTAAATAAAGCTAAGGTGAGATCACACACATGTGCATAGACGCTTCTAGTCACACACCCCATGGAAGAATGCCGTAAGATGAAAACGCAGTTCAAAAGGAAGAAGATAAATTCGTTGGCCAAAGAAGTTTCTAGGATGGGCATACCTACACCTGTTTCCTCCAAGCTATGGTCATGATTGCGGACACTCTACACTATTTTCAGAGCGTTACGACTTATGATTAATCAATCTAGGTGCATTAGTTTGGGTAGTTATATTGTATTGTACTTCGTCTTTCCATATAAACTTATTTCGGCCAATAGGCTCAAAATAGCACTAGTTAAATTAATGATATACTCGTATAACTTTAATACTAGTGAAATACAATTTACAGAAAGATACGCAGTTCGCTCAAGGATACGGCATGACTGAAGCTTCACCACTGGTCTCTGTCAGTCCAATGGGGCTGAACAGGCACGAGGCTGTCGGCTATGCTCTGCCAAATATCGAGCTCCGAGTGATCGACGGCCAGATGAATAACTTAGGACCTGTGTGCTTAGCATACAAGACCACGACAAGAGTTTATCGTCGTGTGCAAAGGTGACAGATATATACTTCATCATAACTCTGTCACGTTCTGACACGTCGATAGTATAATTTTATGGTCCTTATGCTAAGCCCGCTGGTGAGGTTAGTAGTAAAACAATTACGAAAAAAAAAATTTTCTTCTTCTCAGTCCTGGGATGTTCACTGTCAGACATAGGGCTCTCGTATAAATCGTCAATAAGATCAGTTGGAAGCGGCTTCTATACAGCACGATCCTGCAGTAGGTATTTATGAGGTCAACAGTTCACCTTGTAAGTTGTATACACTTCTAACAGATTATTTTTGGCATAAACTAGAATTGCGATTGACTTACTTAAGACGATTGTGAGGTGCCACAAAATCATCGAACGTATTGGAACTAACACATCAAGCGGCAATGGTACAAGTGCGTCGTCACCTTATAGAGTACCTGTTCCAGTGGACAAAGCTGTTCTAGTGAACAACGCTGTTCCAGACAAGGTTACTCGCGCACTAGTTACCTATGCCAACGTAGGTTGTCCCATATGTCGAGCTGATCATGCCAACCTGGTCCATACAAAAACGATAAGCTAATATATTCCTCTAATTATTATCTGATTTGACTGATTTTTTTTCTTTTAATCAGTACTTTAATAGCGAGATGTATACGTCTTAGTTTTAATAGTTTTTCAAATGACCTAAAAGTAGTAGGTCTCTAAAAAGTCATACTTTTACGCAAAACTTTGGCTGAAAAGTATAGAGAAACTAAAACTTTTCTGAAAAAATAAAATGCAAAATATCTTACTTAAGCGATTGTTTCCTTCCAGAAGGTATTTTTTTTTTCATAAATTGGCCGCGTTTTTTCTCGAAGTTCTATAGAAAACGCCAAAACACTGGTTATGAATCCTCTTAAAGCAAAAGCTAATGAATCAATGTTAATTATTGTTTTTTTTTCCATAGATTAAAAAATGGAATCACGTGAATTAACAATTAATATGCGGAAAATTGAGGTAGCCTGAATCAATAAAAAATCTGTACAACAAAAAGGCTAAAAATAATTTGTTAATCAAAAATGCCATGCTTGCATGTCATGCTTACCTAAAACAATGCTATTTTTCAGGTTGGGGAGCTTGTAATAAAAGGTCCAAACATCATGAAGGGATATAAAGACAACCCCGAAGCGAACGCTGAGGTGTTTTTGGAAGGGGGGTGGTACAGGAGCGGGGACCTGGCCAAGATTGACGACGATGGATTGATTACTATCTCCGACAGGTTGAAGGAATTGATTAAGGTAAATTAATTGTTAACTGAAAAAAATAGGGAAGGAAGGAATTAAATTTCGTCCTTTTTTTCGATTAGATTTTGTAATCCAGTTAGTTTTACTTTCGGTAGTTTTATTATGTCTTTATGTTGGTCATAATTAAAATATTTATTTTGTCTATCGAAACTACTTTTTACAACAACCTGTAAAGTTTTAATATTACTTTTTTTGACAAGATAAATATTTATAAGTTGAAATAAAAATGTTTTTACATGTCTTCAAATATTAAGTATATCCGTTATCTGAGTAATTTTGTACAAAAAATACTGACACAATATGGTAACATTAATGATCATATTATTGAATTTTCAGGTAAACGCATTCCAAGTACCACCTGCTGAGCTCGAATACGTTTTAAAAGAACATCCTGACGTATTCGACGCTGCCGTCATCGGGATTCCAGATCCCACTTCTGGAGAAAGACCTAAAGCGTTCGTCATCCTCAAAGAAGGTGCTACGACCACAGATAAACAAATTATGGAATTTGTCAATGAGAGAGTTGCAAAGTTTAAGAGGATTAGAGAGATCTCGTTTGTTGACAGCATACCGAAAAATCCATCGGGAAAGATCTTGAGGAAAGTGTTAAAAGAACAATACTGTTGAAAATATGAAAATGATGCACTGCGCAATAACTAAGTATTTAATTATTATAATAGCGCTATTCATTATTATAGCTGTTTTTAAAGTATTTTCATGTAAGCTTTTTATGAGTAGGTGTGCTATATTTTTTTCTTTTATTTGTTAATAATGTATTTTATAATTATAATATTTTTTGGAAGTTAATTACCTATACCAGCCTTTTTAATAGTCCACTGCACGACGTTAACCTACCCGCGAAGGGTGATTATTATTATGGGAAGTTAATTAATGCTGTTTTATTATATAGGATTTTATGATAGCCCTGTACTCAGTTGAAAAGGGGTAATTAAGTCATTATGAAACTTTTACTATAGAATCAACACAAAGTTTGCCTATTACTGTGAAGGAAAAACTTTTAGTTACTTATTTAAATAATCCTGTATATATAAAAGTTTTGTGAAATTAATATTTGTATTCGAAAAATATTTGCAAGTTTTTTGTCACGTGTAAGAAAAAAAACCATATTCTTCACCTCAAAATGTTTATAAATTATAATTTAATGTGTAACTGAATGCAACTGATTTGTCACAAACTAATTAATCAAGGCTAGATTTGCAGCTTACGCAACTTGATACGACAAAATTATTTTACTATGCAGGAATACGAAAAACAGAACAAAAATGCTAAAAGACATAATTTTATAAGAGTATTCAGTTTCAACAGCCTGCCTTTGTACAATAATTTTAAAGGTAGCTTAGACTACTAACTTATTTATCATACTTAAATCATTTGATAACTATACTCAATGATATTTATAATTTAAATACAGTTAAAAAACAGTTGACTATTTTGCGACTTTCAAAATATTCTTTGGTGGAATAATATACTTCTTATATAAGCCAAGGGTTCAGATTTTTCTTAAAGCTATTTCCTTGTAACATCTTTATATCTATCTATGGGTAAGCAGTTATACAATTTGATGGACATGAAATATGCAGTCTGTATTTGAATGCATACTATTATTAAGTTGCGGTAAACAGATATTATTTTTTAGTATTTCAGTACAATTAGAATGTATATCATTGAAGTAACTTTCATTATTTTTTACAAACATGCGTACATGTTTCAGAAATGTAAATACCAGGGAGCGTTAAAATATTATTTGTTTTGGACACTTCATTCTGATACGTAGGAAAAGAGTCACGTCATCCGAAATGGCTCACAGCTGGCATCAAAATTAGGTGTAAGCGGAAAAGATCTTTACTGTGGGCATGTAGGAAAAACAAAACTAAAGAAAACAAATACAAATTCAAAAGTCTATCTTCGAGACTGAATCGTATCATTAAGCTTATTCAAAAAGCACGAAATGATGACTTCATTAACAAAGCCCCAAATAAGAGTAAAACTATTTGGAAAATTATTAATGGCGCAAAGAAAAATCTTTCGAAAGAGTCCATAGAGCTCAAAGTAAATGGAAATCTGATAAAAGACCCCCGAAGCACAGCAACACTATTTAATGATCACTTTATCAATTAAAGCTCATTAGATGATAGAGAAACTAAACCACCCAATTTGAATGACATTAACAACATAAATTCAATATTAATGCCTCCTACTACATCGAGAGACATACATAAAATAACTATGGGGCTAAAAAACACCAACAGTACTTATTATTATCAAGATAAAGGTGAAATAAGAAGACCTTTGCTACGTATATTTACATCAACTAGTAAGCGTTATTTTTGGGGGTTTAACGAGGAACACTTGTAACGGCACCGCGTACGGTGAATTTTGAGGTCTTTCTGGCTTTTAAAACGTAGGTACTTACCTTATAAGTTTTGACTTAGAAATTACGCTCGAGGGGCCCACTTTATGCGCGGGGCTCATATAGATTATGAACTCAGAAAGTAAGAAGATTCTACTTTGTATGGGTATAGAAATAAACGGGACACACTCTTTTTTAACTTTGGCGACCAATATCTCACAAATAAATAATTTTATCCCCACTTTACATGTATGAGAGTTACCCCAAATACAGAGTTTTGAAAATTTTAAGTATTTAAATTGATATCCATACTTAAACTATCACAATATCAATTTTAATGCAATTTGGTTCATAAATATGGAAGTTAAGAAGGACGGAGAGTCGGACAGAACGTAGTTATAAGGGTTCCTCGTTTTAACCCTAAAAATAACGCTTACTAGTTGATGTAAAAATACGTAGCAATGGTCTTCTTATTTCACCTTTATCTTGATAATAATATGATATTTAACTAACTTTACAATCAACATCAATAAGGTCACTCATTTAAAGGTAATAATACTCATAAAAAGCATTTTAAGACCAGTTTCGGCTTGAGACGCGACAGTATCAATATTAGAGGTGCGACAAAAGTTCAAGGACTAGGTAAATTCTGATTTATTCACCTACACGAATCCTACTACGAGTATATCCTACTAATATTACGTGAAAATATGTAAGGATGGATGAATGGATGTATGGATGTTTGTTACTCTTTCACGCAAAAACTACTGAACGGATTGAGATAAAACTTTGCAATTATATAGCTTATGTATCATAATAACACATAGGCTATAAATTATAATGATATTGCGTAAAATTTCCATGTTAAAACAATAAGTGTTAAGTAAGTAGGAACAATTCTGCCATCTGCGACCTATTCTAGCGTGCGCTCCAATAAATGTCAAAAAAAAAACTTTGTAATCGAACAAATGTCAAAAAATGTTTTATTTTATTTTTCACCTTCTTTATTAAGGTGGTAAGGTCGAAATATCATGCGGGCGAAGCCGCGGACAAAATCTAGTAATATTTTAAACGCGAAAGTTTGTAAGGATGGATGGATGTTTGTTACTTTTTCACGCAAAAACTACTGAACGGATTGACATGAAACTTTGCAATAATATAGCTTATACTCGTATATCAGAATAACACATAGGCTTTAAATTATAATGATATTGCGTAAGTTTTCTATATTATAACAATAAGTGTCAAGTAAGTAGGAAAAATTCTGCCATCTGCGAGCTATTATGATACGAGTATATCGTGCGCTCCAAGAAATGTCAAAAAAGAGCTGTGGAATCGAACAAATGTCAAATAGTTTTTTTTCCACCTCCTTTAATAAGGGTGGTAAGGTAGGGCCTCAAAATATCATGCGGGCGAAGCCGCGGGCAAAAACTAGTATTATAAAAGCAAAAGTTTGTAAGTAAGAATGGATGGATGTTTGTTACTCTTTCATGCACAAACGGCTGAACCGATTTGGATGATTTATGTTTATGGCAACCGGCGACACATCATAGTATCCAATTGCAAAAACGTGGTATCCCTCATACACGTGTACGTTCTTTTCTGGTTGGAGGGGTAGATCGAGGCTGCAGAATCCATCGATAAAATGACTTGCTGAGATTACGCATTTCCCTCCATGATATTGTCAAAACGATAATGAATGTAGTGATTCCAAATAGTGCAGATGTTTTCCGGAAGATAATGTATTTACTGTAAATGTATGTGGATATATTTTTTCAAGTAAACCGTTTTGTCCTTTGAAACTTACCATTCAGTTAGGAAAAGTATCAATCTGTTGATCAGGTGCTGGAGACAAATTACATAGTATCTCTCTCCCAGGCTTACTACCTGAGTTGCTCCTTATGATAGGAGCACCAATAACACCAGTAAATATAAGCTGCCAAATGTTCCTATCGATCCCACGGGACATAATAAAGTTATTCAAGGATAACTTCAAAATTTTCAAAAAATGGTAAAACTATAAAAAATTTCAGCAAACTTTATCTAAAAAAAATGTTTTGATACAATTTTTCCTAAGAATCATCATGATTGAGACATCACCATTAAAAAAAATATTCCGCACTACCTATAAGGTCAGTGTTCTTGGTTTTTTCTCGCCTCTAAAGGTTAACTGTCGGTTGGCATGTCTATCCGTCCGTGACCTGGCTTTTCCTATATCAGAAGTAGGGTTTGCAATCCGGATATTCGGATTACAGAAAAGTGCGGATATCCGTTAAATTTCCTATCTGGATAATTTCCTAATCAACTATCCACATTTTTCGGATATTTCGGATACCTACAAATTTTGTTAATGCTGTATTTATTTCAATTGGAAAACGGGCTACGTATGCAATCCACGCGAACACTCTCGTTACATTTTGGTGCGCTACCAGTGCAGGGTTACTTCAAAAACTGCTAAAACGTTTCCATACGCAGCATTTCAAAGGCCGTTTAGAATTGGTAGAGGCTACAGGCCAATGAATATTCGCGTAGCAACTTTATAATTTTCAATTATAAAAAAACAAGTGTCGTGAATAGTATAGGAAACAGAAGATTATTGAATCAGTTAGTCGTTTAGTTTACACAAATATTAATCAAAATGAACATAACGTCCAGATTTATAAGGTTCAAAGTTCCAAACAGAGAGTTTTCAAGTGTAAAGTTTAGGAAAGATGTTTGGACAAGTGACCGAGTGGTGAAGTCGCCTTGCAAGGATATAGTTATACCGAAAATAACATTGGATGAGTATATATGGAAAAATCTGGATAAATGGCCTAATAAAACAGCTACGGTAAGTGTAGAGAAATATAAAATGATAATCATTTTATCATGTAATATACGGACATTTGTCAAAATGTGGTATTGATCTTGTTTATAAAACCCGTTCTGGCGGCCTGATATTTATTTATTTTTAGAATTTACATTCTGTTCTGCGATTTGAACTCAAAAATGGGAAATCTTCATTAACGAGTTTAATCTTTGAAATTGGCTCTTTAGGGGAGTTTAAGCTTTTTTCATTGATGATACCCCATGCACTCTTAGATTTATTATTTGAGGTTTTTATATTATAGTTGTTTTAAGAAAGCCTCGTCAATCTTATAATTTTTTTGAATGTTTTAGAATATTTAAGAAAATTACTTTTATTCAGTTCTGTAGGTTTCCTGCTATATTTCCAAAGAAGAGATTTCTTTTATTTTTACTACAAGTTCTAATGCCTTTTGACACCCATTTTACTGGTTTTATGACTTTTTTACAACTACTTTGTATGGTAAACATAAATTGTGATATAGTTTGAAGTAATCAAATATATATTCGTATGCAATATTAAGTCAGTAATATCATACAGTTCGTGGAATGGTATATGCTCTAAACAAATCTTAATGTAATCTATACTAATACTTTAAAGAGGAAAGGTGTAAGCATGTTTGTAACGAATTGTCTCAAAAAGTACTAGACCGATTTTAAAAATTATTTTACCATTTGAGTGGTACATTTTCACTGATCAATATAGACATAGATTTTAATTGCAAGAAAAAAATAAAGATTCCTACTAAAACTATAACCCGGTCACAATATCTGTGTACCTGACCTCGTGACGGAATTGATTACAGATTATTACAGATTCAGTATTATCAATATATTTTTACCAATTCTGTATTGGCTACGAAGATGCTAACCGTACTGTCGCACCGGGGAGTGCGCGAAGAGGTGACAGGGGAAGCGAGAGAGGCGCCGCATTCCAGCGAGGTGCACAGATATTCTGACCGGGTTGTACAATAATGTTACCCAAGGTGTAAAATAAATGACTAAAATATTCTTTACATCCCGTGCGCTGCGAAAACTATTGATGATGGAATAAAATAATGAATGTACTACAACTTTGCAGAGCAAAACAAATATTTTCAAAAAGTGTCGCAACAGCATATATCTAACTTTTATTGTTACGTCAGAATAAGATCTTTGTGTTCTTTAACTCTCAAAAATTAATTGAAGAAAAGGATCTTAATTTGTATCTTGGTATTAATCCTTATTAAAATAAATGATTTCATATTCAAGGCTGTTTCAATAACTTTATATAAGTGTTTAAAATTATTTAAATCAGACATTTAATTTTATTTAAAAGATATCACGAGTTTAAAAATGTCAGTATCATAAAAACGTTGCGTGTTCACCGCACACCCCGCTCGGCTAGCTACTCGTAGGCAGCACTCTAATTTTTAAACTCCGCTTTTTCATCGCTAATAAGTCCGCGCTTGACCATCAACTCGCCTGATAGTAAGCGACGTTGTGGTCGAAGATGAAGCACGCAGACCTAGAAGATACCTATTCACTCTGACCTTAAAAAGCCGTAGATTTATCTCTTAGGAAACAGGAGAGCAAGAAGACTGTTCCATTCCCTGGCGGTACGAATCAGAAAAGTTGAGTCAAACCGCTTCGTACGTATCGAAGGAAAATCGACAGTGTAGAGGTGTTAATGTGGCATCCTCCTACTTGTCCTGTAATAAAAAGGGGATGGTAGGATAAGGTCGTGCAGCCCAGGTGCACACTCTACGAAATGAATCCTGTAGAAAATGGACAGGCTCGTAACCCTACGGCTATGAAGTTTTTTTTGCAACTAACTTTTCATCACCTATAACCGAACAGTATCTCGAAATATAGGCGACAGTGCAAAGGGACACTTTTATGCGGAGAACAAACAGGCCTGGGTTTTCGAAGCAATGTATTTGACGAGATTTTCGTCACCCCACTTAGAAACGGCTGCACAGCCTGATTCATTCGCTCAACCATGTCTACTCTCAGCTCTTGTGATTCCTCCTTTGTTGCTCTTGGATTGGATGTGTACTTTTGAACAACTGTGCTGTCATCTGCATACCCAAAAATACCGGCAGCAAGCAGGTCATTGTAGTGCAGCAAAAATAGAGTTGCGGAAAGTACAGACCCTTGAGATAGCCCGGCATTAATAACCAATTGATTAGACAAACGGCCATCAATAACCACTCGTATCGATCGGTCCCTCAAAAAATCAGCAATCCACGAGCACAGGCGAGCAGACAACCAACACGAAGGAAGAACAATCTGCGTCTCCGTGAGAAACAATAGGTGGGGTCGATATATATGGGGGCGGTCACTGAGAAGATTGTTATCGTCGAGATATGCCATGAGCGTCCTATTCAGTTTATCACCTTTTCCGTTGCTTTACATAAAACGGAGGTGACCGAAATAGGCCGATAATTGTAAGGGTTAGCACGACTGCCCTTCTTGGGAACCGGTCGAACATTCGCAAGCTTCCAGCATAGCGGAACTATACCTGTGTCCAGGGAAAGACTGAACAATCGTGCCAGAACCGGAGACAGTTTAGGTGCGCAGTTTTTTAAATTTTTAGTAACTTCATGACCATGAATTATTAAATTGAGCAAGTGCTGAGAAAACGCGGGCCAAATGGCGGGATTTTATCCTTTTAAGCAAGTATGTACTTAGACAACGCGGGCCAAACCGCGAGCTATTATCATTTTGAGCGAGTACTTAGATAACGCAGGCCAAAACGCGGGCTACTATTATTTCAAACGAGTACCTAGACAACGCTGGCCACACCGCGGGATATTATCATTTCAAACGAGTACAAAGAAAACGAGGGCCAATCTGCGGGAATTGAATCAGGAGTTACTTTGCGGAAGTCCATCTTCAAAATCTTGTTTTGGATAAATATTAAGTGTATTTCCTCTCTGTCGTAGGCATACAAGGGTACCACTCAACTAACCAAATTAAATCACAAACAAAATTAGTAATTAATCATCAAACTGTATCATGATTTGGCTATGGTTAGGTTAAGGGTAGGTCAGGTAAGAAAAAAAAAATTTGGTTAGGTTAGGCTTAGGTATGTTTAAAAAATAATGAACTTGAAACAAAATTAGAATTAATTCGTTAAAAGTAATAAAAATAATTAAACCTGTAACTGAAATAGTTTTAAGTGAACCTGAAAGTAACGTTTAATGAATCCGTTCAAAATTACAAAAAAAATAATTTTAAAAAATGTTATGAAATTGAGAAATAATACTGACATGCCGTTGATATCTACACAACTTTTGATCGTTAATATTTAGCTTTTTTAAGCGTCAACCCTTGCTTGCGGCTAGATTTACTTAGGCTAACAACTATTTGCTTTAGTACTCAAAAAAAAAAAGCTTTCATTTGCTGTAATTTCTTTTTTCTAGGTTTGCGGAATCACAAACCGACAATACAAATATGAAGAATTGTACAGACAGTCTCGAATTTTCGCGGCAAGTCTTCGGAAGAAGTTCAAATTGCGGAATGGTGACGTGGTGGCCCTCATGATGAGAAACTCTCCAGAGTACCCTACGATATTGCTGGGGATATTGGCTGGCGGGGGCGCTGCAACCACATTTAATCCTATGTACACGTCACGTAAGAAAATTGTGTAAAAAGTCGATTGATACATGGAAAATAATGAGGGGGCCCGACGATACAATTAAGACGGTAGGAAATTTATAAGGGATGCATGTGTCCAGCAGTAAACTTAAATGGATAAAAAACTTACCTTCAGACGACATTTTTACAATGTCCTAGATTTTGTACTTTGAACAATTGTTGCATTATCACAACAACATTATCACAATATAGTCACAATGACTCTACAAATTATGCTGCCATTTTAGTCACAAAACCTTTTTTTCAAGTTGTGGAATTAAAATATTGATGAGTATCAATAAAATTAACATCTGTACTAAAACGTCGTTTTCGAGTAGCTGCTAGCTGCTTAATTTGTCATTTGTTGTACTGAATTGTAAAGTGAATATTATACGCAGAGAACTTTGTATGCTGCATCGTATAAAATATTCTTTCCGAGATGTGCACCAACTAAAATTTGAGCTAAGCTCAAATAAAGCTACAAATTAATTTTCAGATGAAATTCAAAGGCTGCTTCAAATATGTCAAGCAAAATTGGTAATAGCAGAAACAGAATCAGTTGGTGTGATCAAAGAAGCTTTGAAACTCTCCAAGAAAGATATGCCTATTATAAATGTAAATATGACTGAAAGTCAACCAGAAGGAACTATATCGTACAAAGAGCTAGTTGAAGACGTACATATAGATTTAAGTGTATTAAAAGAAGTAAAAAGAACGCATGAAGATGTTAGTATCATGCCTTATTCGAGTGGCACTACAGGGTTTCCCAAATGTGTGGAGCTTACAAATTTTAACATTGTCGCAAACTGTGAACAGCAAAATGCAGAGTTAAGACACTATTCACATACTTCAGGTAGGAGTATTTCTAGTTGCGAGTATTTTGGCACTAAATTTTAATAATAGAATGACGTTACAAAAAAGGAAAAGAAAATACAGACAACTCAGACGTAGACTTCGTACCACTACTGAATTCCGACGGAAGAAATTGGAAACTAAGAATGCTCTTGGAAACTAAACGATTGCGGCGACTCGTCTATCGGACTTCAGTGGTGACGCAGAGTCTAAATGAAATATTCTTAGTATAACTTCTTTCAATAAAGAAAATATCCAAAAGTTTGCTCCACTAGGTTGTACTCATTTAGTTATGCAGAGGACATGAATCCCTAAACGTATTATTTATTGATACACGTAATATATGCCTAACCGAGATTTTTGAAAGAAAAGTACAGTTTTTTAACCTTATAACAATCTATTCATTATTTGGTGTAATTAGTAATTAAGCATGTTTTTATTGCAGAAACAAACCAAGATGTGAGTCTTGCTGTTCTACCTCTATTTCATTCCTACGGTTTCGGTGTATTGTTGCTGCATAAGCTGTCGGCGGGCCTGAAGATAGTTACCGTGCCAAAGTTTCAGCCCGATACATTCCTGAATACTCTTTTGAATTACAAAATAAATTTACTGTGCATAGCTCCACCTCTGTGTAAGTATAATTAATATATACTTTAACCAGTAGTTATCCCAATAATAGACCTCGAGACACATCTCTAACTGAAATTGTCATAAGACTATATCTCGACTCGCTCTTGACCAATTCGGTTCATACTCGCAATGAACTTATTGGAAAACATAATACCTATGATGGAGTTGATTGGTAGATATATTTTTATTTTATTACGCAAGTCATAAATATAATTAATTTCAAATATTAACATAGTAACATTTTGTTAATATTTGAAATTAATTATAAGTCTTGTACTCTAATTGCACGACAATGTTGTGCCAAGCAATTTGTTAGCTTTCATGCAGGCGTTTCAAATTTCAGATCTGTTGAAATATATTTCTGAAATTTGTAATGCAATCTAGGCAGACCAAAGCGCTTGGACATAAAATTCTAGATTCTATTTAAAAAAAAAAAATAACCTTTTCCAGTATTATTCTTGAGCGCACATCCGCAAGCGACGCCGAAACACCTAGAGCACCTGAAGTTCGTTAAATGCGGAGCCGCGCCGCTACCACCAACTGATATTTATAACTTTTTAAATAAAGCTAAGGTGAGATCACAAAACTTGTGCATAGACGCTTTTAGACACACTTCCCCTAGAAGAATGCCGTAAAATGAAAACGTAGTTCAAGATAGTCGTACTCGTATTTTTTATGCGACGAAATGGGAAGACTTGATTATTGTTTACTTTAATAAGTTTAAAGATTTAGAAATAAAATACTATCTTAATCCACTTGTACATAATCATGTAAATATATATAATTGTATACATCAATATACATTTATTTATTTATTTTTTCTTACATGTACAATTTATTTTTATTCTCAAAATATAAGCATTTGAAACCTTATCGTATCTATTAGAAACTATTATTCATTGTTCAGAAATTTGAACGCAAAGAAAAAATGTCAACATATAGTTCCAAAACACATGGAAAATTCGTATTAGGTTTTCGCGACACAGGCCTAGCCTAATGCGGAAATCATGGTACTACGTTTTGTTTGTATAAGGGTTATTTCTAATCAATTAGCATCCTAGGGGCATATAATTAGCTCCTTAGGGGCTTATTCTGTACATGAAAACAACTTTTGTTCTGCGACATTTGCCAAAAGTAAAAAAAAAAATTTCGGTGTTCCATAGTAAAATATCGTTCACCGCCACCAAATGTATGAAATAGCTGATTTTTTTTTTGAGTTTTGACAACAGTCGCAGAACAAAAGTTGTTAGTTTTGATGTACAGAATAAGCCCTTTTTTTTCTCCAGGGAAAATCTTTTATAGATACCACCACACCTCGAGGGCAGGCGGGTGGTTATGTGGGAGTCCAGCCGACTGGACAGTATACCCACCAAAACCCCTGGGTGTTCCACCACTGCGCCTGGTGTCGTGTCACGCTTGCGCACTCCTCCGCGGCACCCGACAGCGCTGGCCCAACTTGGGCCCCACCACGGAGCGTCGGCTCCCGCCAGAATGACGATGTGCCGAACACCAGACACATCGTTATCCACCACCTGGGACCAACCAGCACTGGGCGTCAGACAGCACCCGTGTCCGACAGCCCTGGTCCCGATGCTACGGGTCAATTAAAGTGGCCCCGCGCCTGCCACTACTGCTGCAGAGGATAGGGAGAGCGGCCGTCGCGATACCGACACTCCTCCTCCCCTGCAGCCCCACCGCCTCCGCCAACACGTTGGCGGCACCCGTTAGGGCCGCTGGCAGGTTGGATAGGCAGCGGCTTCCTCACCGCCCATCCCACCCGTCGCCGCCCCCGCCTCGATGGGCTCGGCCGCGGCATCGCAACAAGCGTGACACCGCAGTCCACCTCAGTCGGCAAGCCGACCTACTGGCCAGCCTCCGCACGGGCTTGTCGAGGCCCAAGACCCGGAGAGGCTGGCCCCACCTCGGGTTCCTGTTGGTTCACCAGGCTGGCTAGACCTGGCTGCTAAGCCCCCCGCCACGGCGGGAACCCACTCGGGTAAGACAGAATAAGCCCCTAAAAGGATGCTAATTGATTAGAAATAACCCTGTATAACAGTCATAAACAGAAGTTATATTGTTTTTATTATATTTAGCATGTGTGTAATTTTTTCCTATGTTTGTGTTAAATAAAACATTTTCTTTTTAATATAATAACCAATTGCCATCTAGCGTGGTAATGATGTTCATATGGTGAATATCGATGCAGCCAGAGATTTTCTCTAGAGAGGGCAGCTGCCCTGCTCACCTCAGATAAATATAATATTGAATTGAATGTTTTCTGCGTTGGCCAAAGAAGTTTCTAGGGTAGACATACCTATCCTTGTTTCCTCCTAGCTATGCACGTGATGGAGGACACTCTGCCGACAGGCTATTTTCAGAGCGTTACCACTTATGATTAATCAATCTAGATGCATTAGTATGGGTGGTTACATTGTAGTTATTTTGTTGCATTAAAGTTTCTGCATTTTGTTCCCTACTTCGTCTTTCCATCTATACTTAGAACGGCCAACAGGCTCAAAATAGCACTAGTAAAATTAGTGATATATTTATACTTTACTACTTAAATACTACTGAAATACAATTTACAGAAAGAAACGCAGTTCGCTCAAGGATACGGCATGACTGAAGCTTCACCACTGGTCTCTGTCGGTCCAATAGGGCTGAACAGGCACGAGGCTGTCGGCTATGCTCTTCCAAATATCGAGCTCCGAGTGATCCACGGCCAGATGAATAATTTAGGACCTGGTGAGGTTAGTAATTAACAATTACCAAAAAACACTTTTTCTTCTTTTCAGTCCTAGGTTGTTCAATGTTAGGCATAGGGCTCTCGTGTAGATCGTCAATTGGATTAGTTGGAAGCGGTATCTATACAGCACGATCACGCAGTAGGTATTAATGAGGTCATCAGTCCACCTTGTAAGTGGTATACACTTCTAACAGATTATTTAATGCCAAAACTAGATGGCACAGTAAGAGAGAGGCCTATAGAGGCTTAGTAGTGGGATAAACAAGGCTGTGGATGATGATGATGAAAACTAGAATTTTAAAGCGATTGACTTATGACGATTGTGAGGCGCCAACTTGTACATACAAGACAATAAGCTAGTATATACCTCTGAATATTATCCGATTCGAATGATATTTTTTCTTTTAATCAGTACTGTATACGTCTTAGTTATAACCGTTTTTAAATTACCTTAAAGTAGTAGGTCTCTAAAAAGTCATATTTTTACGCAAAACTTTGGCTGAAAAGTCGTCGCCGTCGTTTCGGCCATAGGACGTCCACTGCTGGACATAGGCTTCCCTTAAAGATCTCCAATAAGACCGATTTGTAGTGGCTTGCATCCAGCGCGATTCTGTGGTCATAATGAGGTCATCCGTCTACCTTGTGGGTGGACGTCCTACGCTGCGCTTACCGGTTCGTGGTCTCCACTCGAGAACTTTTCGACCCCATCGGTCATCAGTCCTCCGCGCTATGAATGGCCATTGCCATTTCAACTTGCCAAACCGCTGGGCTATGTCGGTTGAAAAGTATAGAGAACGTAAAAACTTTTCTGAAAATAATGGATGTACTCGTAAAATACTTAAGCGATTGTTTTCTCCCGAATTTTTTTTTTAAATGTGCCGAGTGTTTTCTTGATGTTCTACAGAAAACGCGAAAAAACTGATCGATTCAGAATCCTCCTACAGCAAAACCTAATAAGTCATAGATTTTTTTCTGTTTATTAAATATGGAATCACGTCAAACTTTAATTGGCAGAGAAATCAGGTGCTTAGCCTCGAATCAAAAACGAAATTCTGGACAACAAGAAGGCTGAAAATATAATTTGTAAATTTGCTTACTTAGTAAATAATGCTATGTTTCAGGTCGGTGAGCTTGTAATAAAAGGTCCAAACATCATGAAGGGATATAAAGACAACCCCGAAGCGAACGCTGAGGTGTTTTTGGAAGGGGGGTGGTACAGGAGCGGGGACCTGGCCAAGATTGATGACGATGGATTGATTACTATCTCCGACAGGTTGAAGGAATTGATTAAGGTAAATTAATTGTTAACTGAAAAAAATAGGGAATGAAGGAATTAAATTTCGTCCTTTTTTTCGATTAGATTTTGTAAGCCAGTTAGTTTTACTTTGGGTAGTCAGTTAGTTTGGGTATTATGTCTTTATGTTGGTCATAATTAAAATATTTATTTTGTCTATCGAAACTACTTTTTACAACAACCTGTAAAGTTTTAATATAACTTTTTTTGACAAGATAAATATTTATAAGTTGAAATAAAATAATAAATAATTAATTAATTTTTATTTCAACTTTATTAATCAAGTAATAAAGTTGAAATAAAAAATATATTTTTACATGTCTTCAAATATTAAGTATATCCGTAATCTGAGTCATTTTGTACAAAAAATACTGCCACAATATGGTATAATTAATGATCATATTACTTAATCTTCAGGTAAACGCATTCCAAGTACCACCAGCTGAGCTCGAATACGTTTTAAAAGAACATCCTGACGTATTCGACGCTGCTGTCATTGGGATTCCAGATCCCACTTCTGGAGAAAGACCTAAAGCGTTCGTCATCCTCAAAGAAGGTGCTACGACCACAGATAAACAAATTATGGAATTTGTCAATGAGAGAGTCGCAAAGTTTAAGAGGATTCGAGAGATCTCTTTTGTTGACAGCATACCGAAAAATCCATCGGGAAAGATCTTGAGGAAAGTGTTAAAAGAACAATACTGTTGAAAATATTTTGAATATGATGCACTGTGCAATAACTAAGTATAATATAATTATAATAGCGCTCTACATTATTATTGCTGTTTTCAAAGTATTTTGCTGTATTTTTTTTTTATGAGTAGGTATGCTTTGATTTTTTTTATCTTATATCGTAATTCCATTACAATAATTTTTGAAAGTTAATGAATGCTGTTTTATTATATAGGGTAATATGATTGCCCTGTACTCAGCTGAAAAGGAGTGATTAAGTAATTATGATAACTTTTACTATTGAACCAACCCAGAAATTGCCTACTACAATGAAAAAAAAGCTTTTAGTTACTTATTTATACACCTTTTGTGAAATTAACATATTATTATTCTAAGAAATTTTAGCAAGTTTTTTGTCACGTGTATGAAAAAAATTAGACACTCCTGAATATACAAATTACAATATCGTAAAATCCCAGTAAAAAATCGCCGACAACAAAACCCAACAATAGAACTCATGCACGAAACTAGTCGCGATTAGTTGAAAATGCAATGTGTAGAGGAAAATCAAAACCCGGACCCGGCTCCAAAGTTGTGAAGTGAAATCTTAGTGGATTCGCTAAAAAAAAGTGAAGAACAATGCGAATGCGGCGCTGCCACCCAAATTATGGCACACCTTTTCAGTGCAGCCAAAAAGTGCAGCCAAAGAGACCTTAATTTGGCTACCGAGGACGCTTTGCCAGATTTTGGTCCCAAAAGATTTGATATAATATCTTATGTAAATATTGTACATATCAAAACTACTGTAAAGAAAAAACAAAAACAAAACAAAAAAAAACATGAAATTATTTTAATTTAATAGTGCATCCCACACTAGGTGTATCTCGAAGAGTTATTTTCGTGATAAACATTCGCAACGAATTTTTGAAATGTTTATCACAAAAATAACTCTTTGAAAAAAAACTTCTTAGCCATTGCCACGAAATGATGATGAGTGGCATCGCTGACTTAGAACATCCGTTTGCTATCTGTATTTGGTAATTTTTGCCGATATACCGTGACTGTTTAGTAGATAAACTTTGAATTATTTATTATGTTATTAAATAATAATTCAAAGTTAGGTAAAGATAGGTACTATAATGTTATTATGATGGTCTTGATACAAGTCATTTTAAATATTATAGTTGTAGATGATGAAACAGAGAGACAGTGGTTTCATACGCATAAATATGTCTCGCTCTAAAAGGGACCAAATTAATAAACTCCTGTTTGGTCACAATATGAAAAAAATCGGCCAAGTACGAGTCAGACTGGCGCACGAAGGGTTCCGTACTGTATGGGAGCCCCTCTAATTATATAGATTTTATTTTAATTTAATTATTTATTATTTAAGTGAATATATTAATTATTCTGTGAATATTTCAAGCTTCTACCTGTTGCCATTATTAATATCGAGCGAAAAACGGCTAATAAATCAGGTTTGTTGTATGGGAGCTCCGCTTAAATAATATTTTTATTCTGTTTTTAGGGTAGTTATAACGGCTCATGAGATACAGCCTGGTGACAGACAGACAGACGGAGTCTTAGGCCTATGTCCAGCAGTGGACGTCCTACGGTTGATGAATGATGAGGATGGATGGATGGTGGGACATATCATTTTACAGCTTAGTTTATAAGTAACAGCTGCCCGTACCGGCTTCGTCTGGCTACTCATGAATTACAGCTAGAAACCTACTGAATAGGGATTTTCCCTATATTCTAAACGATATTGAAAACTGTTTTGCAGTCTACCGATTATATAATTAAGAAGATCTAAGCGGATACACAGACAAGCACGAAAAAGTAGGAAATTTTGCTTTATAATAATTACGTAGCGATTTTACAAATTATTGCGGAAGATAGAAACGAAGTACAGCTGTATGAAGTCTAGGCGAACGGTCAAGGTCTATTTAGCAAATAGTTTGCATATCTTGCATGAATATAATTTCCTGAGCGAGTTTTATTCACACTAAAAATGTAATAGGTATCATCCAAGAGTAGAATGTGGCCTGATCTCACGTTCCGACGCTATGTATTTCTGGGGACACCTCATTTTTCATTCCGTTTTCCCTCAGTTGAAAGTGTAAAATCCGCACATAAGTCACTGTGACTCCTTGAAATAACTTTGAACTTCTATTCCTTGGATAGCGTCAAGATTTTCCTAGTTCCTTATCTAAGGAAATGTTCAGGGCCAGATTAAGAGAGCGTTGGGCCTGAAGTATTCTTTAGAGGGCCCTTCATCTGTATAAAGTGGGAAATGATTAATTTATTAGAAAAGGTTTAATATTTCACGTGTTACGTTTTAATGGTAACAAGAAAGTTCTATAAACAAGTACTTACCTACTAAATAAAAATAAATATTAAATATAAGGGTACATCTTAATAAGTTTAGACCAATTTATGCGCGGGGTTCTATATGGTCTCTAAACTCTCTATCGCAGCCGTACTTGAACCGAGTGGGCTCGCGCGTGGTGATGGCAAAAGGCCTGACGGCATGACGCTGGTCCCATGGAAGTGTAGACGGCCCTTAGTATGGGACGCAACTTGCGTCGGTACTTTGGCACCGTCACATCTTTCTGAGACTCGGAGTAGGGCTGGAGCTGCGGCCAATTCGGCGGAGCAGCACAAGCGGCGCAAATATGCTAACCTCGCCCTTGGGGAGGAGTAACTATTATGTGGAAAAAGTCAAAGTTCAACCAGGTAAAAATAGTGGAGTGCGCTAGTGATCGGCTCGCTGCAATACAAGTTACTGTAGGTATGAAATCATTTTTAGTGTTTTGTGTCTATATGCCTCAAAATAATATCGATAATGTTCCCGAATTCACTGACTGTCTTGCAAGTGTGTGCTCTATTATAGAAGAATGTCAAATACAAGTGGCCTATGTCCTAGGAGATTTTAATTCACATCCGGGAACTACTTTTGGTGTTGAATTACAGAATTTTTGCGACGAACAAAAGTGGACTTGGACTGACTTAGTTAAGTTTGGACCAAATAGTAATACCTATACTTTTGTTAGCGAGTCGCATGGTACGTGTAGCTGGTTAGACCATTGCCTGACAACTGAGGCTGCGTTCGGCACAGTACGCTCTGTGAATATCATACATGATGTTCTGTGGTCAGATCATTTTCCGTTGGTAATCACATGTGATATCGACGAGATATGTAGTAGTAGAAATATTTGTGTAGACGAGAAACCGTGTAATAGTAGTGTAGTTTTGTTGTAGTTAATAAAGGCACTTTTAACTCAGAAAGTCAGAAGATTGTGTCTTTTATAATTTCGGATTGAATGGGGGGGGGGGGCACTCTTTTTCTTTAACTTTGGCGACCTATTTCTCACAAATGGTACAACAGGCAACCACTTTTTTTTATTTTAAGTACATATTTATAATTGATTTGTATACTTAAACTATCACAATTTCAATTTTCATGCAATTTGATTTATAAATGTGGAATTTTTGTTTCGTGGAAGACTTTGTAACATTAGGATGGATGGACATAACGAAGTTGTAAGAGTTCCGCGTTTTACCCCTAAAAATTACGCTTATTGGTTGATGTAAATATATGTACGTAGCCAAGGTCTTCTTATTTCTTCTATATCTTGATAATATGAAAACTACCTCTAAATATTTCTTTTCTTTTATTTATGTTTTTTTTTGTCATAGAAACTAGCGTGATTTTCGCATATGTCACTTAACTAAAATACATCTTTAAGACTCAATTGCTAAAATATTTTTTCTCCAATTCGTCCTCAAAAAAAAACTTACTACTTGAGTACGTAGTTTAGTTTTATACGCATATCTGCTCAACATCAGGCAGTATGTAGTCAAACGCAAACCTGTATGGAATAAAAAAAAACGTAGTTTCGTAAACTCCTAAAATGATATCTAAGGAAATAATTTGGTTTAACAAATATCAGCAATGCACCTTTGATGTGATAATAATATGTTATCACGATTTAGTTTTATCGGTATTTATGTTTATAAATTATTAAGCATATATAAAACGTGTGTCGTCTTGGTGGTAGACCAAACTTTTATGCAGTGGTGAAATAAGTATATCGACGAATTTTGCTGTCAGTGTTTATTTTTATATTCAGTAAGCTATTGAACTTGTATTTACAACTACTTAATTCATTGGTAAAATACTTCCATACGCAGCAGTTCAAAGCCCGTTTATTAGTATTGGTAAAGACTAAGTCCAGGCCAATGAACATTTGCGTAGCAACTATCTACAATTAAACCAAGTGTCGTAAATATATGAAACAGAAGTTTACTAAATCAGTTAGTGATTAAGTCAACACAAATAGTAATCAAAATGAACATGGCGTCAAGATTTATAAGGTTCAAAGTTCCAAACAGAGAGTTTTCAAGTGTAAAGTTTAGGAAAGATGTTTGGACAAGTGACCGTGTGGTGAAGTCACCTTGCAAGGATATAGTTATACCGAAAATAACACTGGATGAGTATATATGGAAGAATCTAGATAAATGGCCTAATAAAACAGCTGCGGTAAGTGTAGAGATAAATCCAACAAAAACATTTTCATGTAAAATGTAGCAAGACAAGACCACAGTTTGCACTTTCAAAAAGTAGTCAGATCTCATGTAGAGCCAAGCTTCTAACTCTACACGTCTTAACTCTACAAGTCCATACTTCACAAACTCCACAACTTAGTTAATATATGTGGCTTGGCCGTTTTGTTACTATAAGAACTTTTTGTATTGTATAACAGAATTAATGAAAAATTAATAATTAATCTTCACTTTATACCCATGTGCAGTTAGCGAAACAGCCAAGCCGCACATATTGACTAATGTGTAGAGTTTGTGAAGTATGGGCTTGTAAAGTTAGAAGCTTAGCTTTACATGAGATCTGACAACTTTTTGAAAGTGCGAACTGTGGTCTTGTCTTGGCTATATTTCACATGAAAATGTTTCTGTTGGATTTCACTTCATTTTTTAAATTATTTATTACAAGAAGTGCTTTTATCGATTTTCAGATCTCTAGCTTCAAAACTTGCGGAAGTCTCATACCAACTTTTATCCCCCAGTTTTAAGAAGTCGAGAGTGATTCATTAAAATACGTATTCTATTATTTATATCAAAGAGTCTTTATAACAATTTTTAGACTTCTAGCATGATAATTAGGGGAACTTTCATACATGCTTTCATCCCCTCTAGTTCATGAGGTTTCGTTTTTCCTTTGTTTAAGCGTAATAGTCTACCTTGATACCAAATATCAAGTTTCTAGGTCATCTGGAAATGGATTAGGTTTTTGATCTATAATTCAGTCAGTAAATCAGTCAATGACACCCCGGTTTTTAAACGTCAATAAATTATTAACTATTGGAGGAAAATGAATGAAATTTTGCACACTAGACAAGCTAAATAATTTTAATAAATGTGCTAAATTTCATATATTAAAGTTGAATAGTTTTTGAGTTTTGAAGGGGTCAAAAGTGGCTCAAAATGGTTCGTGTAATATTACACACGGCTGCTGCGTCGCCAGTACCTTTTACTTTGTCTTGGCTGTACACGCTGCCGCGTAGACACTCGGCAATAAAAAAAAGTAATAAAATTATTATCACTTTGTCTGTCTAGATTATTATGTAATATACAGACATTTGCGAAGCCGTAATGGGAAGGGTTATTGATCTTATTTATAAAACCCGTTCTGGCGTCCTGTTATTTATTTATTTTTAGGATTTACATTGTGATCTGCGATTTGAACTAAAAATGGGAAATCCCAAATTAAGGAAAGTATTCGGACTAGAAATTCCATACTTTTGATGAGGGTTCAAAATTCCTAAACACCAATGCAAAATTTAGCTCCTTCGGACTTTGGGAGTTCATCATTTTATGTCAGTGACTAAATAAAGGTTTTAATGTTTTTTGTTTTCTTTTTTTTTGGAGAAAAATACGAGACTTTTGTTTTATCACAATCACTTACTAAAGTTATTATTTTGATTTACATTTTACTTACATAGTTTCGACTCTAGACACCTCTTGTTTAATTCGCAGTATAATAATTATTTTGCCAACGAGACAATTATCATCATAGCCTGTTTAGGCGTTATAAAGCCGAAATGCACAGGTATACTACAATGTGTGTACTAAAATACAAGTATATTATGCTGAACAATTTTATTTTTATTTTTGTTTAAACGTTGAATCACAATTATAATAATAAATACACGGTGCTACTTTGATCTATGTCAGCAGTTGATATTGCTAACTTAGATATAATGCATAACGTAGAAAACAGTACGAATATGCAATTAATTTACCTACTTGTTACTTCTTACATTTTTACTTTTATCGAAAAAGTGATAAGATCGATAAATATTGTTAAACCTCATATCACTTTTTTAAAAGTGCGTCTGTATCTTCTGTACATAACAGATACAGTATAGTCTTGTGGCTTAGTTAATTGAAGTGGCAACGGGCAGGGCACTTAATAGGTACGAGTAGGTACGTTAAGTCGATAGCCGACAAACTATGAAGCCCTCGAGCAGAGACCATGAGCTGGCTAGTACTATGTAGCACGTCTTTTTTCACTTTTCTTTGAAGATATAAAGAGGAATTCTCCATCAGGATCAGGAGCAGTGGAAGACGTCCAGCTAATATTATATAATATGAGTAATTTATTTTTCTAGGTTTGCGGAATCACAAACAGACAATACAAATATGAAGAGATGTACAAACAGTCTCGAATTTTGGCAGCAAGTCTTCGGAAGAAGTTCAAGTTGGAGAATGGTGATGTGGTGGCCCTCATGATGAGGAACTCACCAGAGTACCCCACGATATTACTGGGGATATTGTCTGGCGGGGGCGCTGTAACCACATTCAACCCTATGTACACATCACGTAAGAATTTTTATTCATTTGCTTGGAATACCAGCGCTGGTTGCTCGAAAGCTTAGCACAACCAGCATTACGCTGAGTTGGGACCAGTTTTGTGACAAGGGTATTAAGTGTAATAATGTTGTTTCTTTGTGATTTATGATTAGTTTTGTTGTTTATGTATTGAACCCCTTCTCTCCTCTCTGAAAAGTATTTGATGTGCTTTTGAAAAAGGAGAGATTTCCAATAAAGCTGTATATTTTTCACACAATTTGTACCATTTATTTATATTTTTTTAAACTTAAACAACATTTCAAGAACTATAACTATTAATATTAAACCTACCAAAATTGAAAACTTATACTTAAAAAAATTACACTAAAACTTATACAGAAAATAAAAATACAATTTACGTGCTTTATATCTTCAATCTGTACATTTTTTGGGAATTAAAGAAAATCTTAACGCCTGTCATAATACTTTCGTAAGAGTAAGAGTGGTTGCTAAAACATTTACATTAGATTGTATAGAGATGGGTAATACGTCAAAAATTGTATTGGATACATAAATTTTTTTACTTATTACCCATCTCTTAAACCTGATTTCATGTTAAATGAGGTAAACTGTGCTCACGTACCACGTAGTGAAAGAAAGAAAAAGAAAAAAAGAAACATTTATTTACTAAAAACTTTAAATGAAATACAGTCAAGTTACAGTATTGTTAAATAATATAATTATGTGTGTAAGATGAACGAGTGATTTCAAGGTAAGGCATAAAGCGTGGTGCAGTGATCCCCAAACTAAGCACTAGGCTTGTATATTGGGGCTCAAACTTAGTGTTAGTATTTAGTGTTCCACTCTTACCAATACATCGGGGAAGGCTATGTCCAGCTGTGAACGTATACTGATAAATGGATGGGTTTAAATGAGAAATAAAAGCTTGTATAAAAAGTGGTTTCTTCAATTGACATTTTCAACAAGTGGCAAGATTTCTAACTTGGACAGTAAATGCAATATTGGGTTACAGCCCTAGTGGCTCCACTAATTATGCTGCCCGTTATAATAAAAAAAACTTTATCACAATTAACTTGTGCAATAAAAATATTGATTGGTGTATGTAAACCAAACTTTGTTCACGAGAAGGTACCTATGTTACGATTTATACATTTCATTGGAAAAAAAAATATGCAAAATAAACGTTGTACTCCTACAGTCTTCTGAAATCCCGTACTGTAAATATGTGCTTGCGTATAGTCCAAGAAGTGCGTCAATTAAAATTTAAACTAAACTCAAATTAAGCAACAATTAAATTTCCAGATGAAATTCAAAGGCTGCTTCAATTATCTCAAGCAAAATTAGTGATAGCAGAAACAGAATCAGTTGGTGTGATCAAAGAAGCTTTGAAACTCTCCAAGAAAGATATGCCTATTGTAAGTGTAAATATGACTGAAAGTCAACCAGAAGGAACTATATCGTACAAAGAGCTAGTTGAAGACGTACATATAGATTTAAGTGTATTAAAAGAAGTAAAAAGAACGCATGAAGATGTTAGTATCATGCCTTATTCGAGTGGCACTACAGGGTTTCCCAAATGTGTGGAGCTTACACATTTGAGTATTGTTGCAAACTGTGAACAGCAAAATGCAGAGTTAAGACATTATTCATATACTTCAGGTATGTTTAACGTTTAATTAATGTTAATTGTAAATACCATCTGTAAGAGATGGTACATGCTATCTCTAAGAGATGGTATATAAACGAAAATTTATTATGAGCAAAAATTAAAATGCAGTTTTTGTAATAGCATAACTACTTACCTATTCATAATTTGGTGTCATAATTAGTTGCATGCATTATTATGATTTTTAAGGTTTTTTTTAAAATTGAAAGTAAAGAGCTGTAAACGACAATAAGGAGGAGGCGCAGATGCGTATAGAACACAGGTTTATACTTACCTAGTGTGGCCATCTGACCGACAATTTTTTTGAAAACAATGATACTATAATAATGAATTAAGAATGTTAATGTTATTAATATTTAACTAGCAGCCTTCCTATTTCTTTTAAAATGTAGTATGGCCCATGACACCTGGCTTTGATTGTGTAGCTTCACAACAGTGAAATAATTTTTCAAATCGGTTCAGTAGTTTCAGATCCTATTCAATGCAAGCAAACAATCAAATCATTCCTCTTTATAATATTAGTATATAGATAAGTTTTTTGGTAATAAATATATTAATTAATTGAAAACAACCGGGTCCTACGAAAAAAATGTACTTAAGCGTGTTTTTATTGCAGAAACAAACCAAGATGTGAGTCTAGCAGTACTACCTCTATTTCATTCTTACGGACTCGGTGTATTGATGCTGCACAAGCTTTCAGTGGGGCTGAAGATAGTTACGGTGCCAAAGTTTCAGCCCGATACATTCCTGAACACTCTTTCAAATTACAAGATCAATTTACTCTACGTAGCTCCACCTTTGTGTAAGTATATAATTAATTGTCCAGGGCAATAGAATACGGCATCGGTATCCCCTGCCTGTAGTAAGAGCTTACTAAAAGGGGACTCGTGGGTGGTCACAGTTGGGGCTCTGTCCATCCACCAAAGCGGGCCTGAGAAGGACGGCTGCGTGTGCCTTAGAGAACCACACAAGCCTGGTTCTATAACCAGGCGAGTAGACACACAAAGAGCTGGGAGCACTGGTGTGTTCCTTTTGGAGATCCCGGAGCTCCCAAGAAGGCACAATGGCTGGCCACCGAGGGGGGTTTAGTGGGTACAATCCCATATAACCGCTTCGGGAAGCAGTCGGGCATCTACCTATCAAAGATTTCCCTCTCGCAAAAAAAAGTATATTTGGAACTGTTTCCAATAAGGCATTAAACTGAATCCTCAATAATTTATTGGAAAACAACAATGATTATGCAATTGATTGGTATATTTATTATGCAAGTCATAAATACCTATATAAATAATTCAAATATTTACATAGTAATTTTGTACTCTATTGTACAAAACGCAATAATAATCTACTACAATGCTGTGCTGAGTAATTAATTATTATGTTGTTAGATTTCGTACAGGTGTCTCAAATTTTAGCCACCTTAAAATATATTTCTGAAGTTCAGAATGCAATCTAGGCATGACAAAGCGCTTGGACATATATTAATTCTGAATGGTATCCTTTAACAAATTGAATTTAAACTTTTCCAGTATTATACTTGAGCGCACATCCGCAAGCGACGCCAAAACACTTAGAGCACTTGAAGTGTGTTATGTGCGGAGCCGCGCCGCTACCACCGGCTGATATACAGAACTTTTTAAATAAAGTTACGGTGAGATCACATAACTTATACTTAGACGCTTCTAAACACACATCCCATGGAAGAATGCCGTAAGATGTTAGAGCGTCATATTTTTTTCCAGAAAATTATTTACTTTATCTTTTACTGTACAGAAGCAGAACCAAGAAATTGATTGAGTATCTGAATATATGTACATATAAGTGGTCGTATAATCAGTTGCTTTTCAGCTTCAGCATGGTAATTATGTTAGTGTGGAAGAAATTGGCGTTGCTTACTTATACCCACCCCAGGGAATTAGACCGTCTTACCACAAAAGTTTTACGCACTCTTTAGACAATGTTAAACAGTACAAATTTAATTGCATGGTAAACGTACCTAAAGTTTACGGTCACGGAGGAGAATGTTCAGTTTTATTGGAGCGGGTAAAGAAGTTTCTAAGTTAACCGCTTACCCCTGCCCCGTCCTAGCTACACTCTTGATGGTGGAATCTCTGCCAACAGGTCGAACATTTGGAATGTTTGCAAGCCGTTATAGTTAATCTAGTTGCATCAATATAATCAATATATCATAAGTCACGTAGTATGAAACATTATATTGTTTTAATACATTTCACCAAGTTGGCACAGTGACCTATACTGTGCCTCTGCCGATATTGATAATCACCACTCTTGTCTATGTTGGGCTAGTTCGTTCCAGGCATCAATCTCAAATTTGGCAGATATATTTCCCTATTTCTACGAGTATTATTTGAAACGGCTACCATTAGCTTACTTACTTAATTAACGGGCAGTAATTATTCATTTCGATACTTTTAGTCTGACCGCTTAACTTAGTCCTCACCTGCGCGGTACAGGGGCGCCGGGGGCCGGAACGGCTAATGGGCTTAATTAACGGGCAGTAATTATTAATGTCGATACTTATAGTCTGACCGCTTAACTTAGCCCTAGCCGCATGGGTACAGGGGCGCGGGGGTAGACGACAAAGGGTCCCCTTTGCCGCCGCCCGCACCTGTGTCAGTCCTCCTTTGTCGTCTACCCCCGCGCCCCTGTACCCGCACAGGCGAGGACTAAGTTAAGCGGTCAGACTATAAGTATCGACATTAATAATTACTGCCCGTTAATTAAGCCCATTAGCCGTTCCGGCCCCCGGCGCCCCTGTACCGCGCAGGTGAGGACTGAGTTAAACGGCCGGAATAAAAATATTCAACTTTAAGACTATTGAATTACTATTTACAGAAAGAAACGCAGTTTATTCAAGGATACGGCATGACTGAAGCTTCACCACTCGTGAGTGTCAGTCCATTGGGATTGAACAAACCCGAGGCTGTGGGCTATTCTCTACCAAATATCGAGCTCCGAGTGATCGACGGCCAGATGAATAACTTAGGACCTGGTGAGGTTAGTGATAAAACAATTATCAAAAACACATCATATTCTTCTTGTCTTCTTCTTTTCAGCCATAAGACGTCACTGTTGGACATATGCCTCTTTAGAGATGGCTTATAAGACCAGTTGGAAGTGGCTTATATCCAATTGTATGTGGATCTTTCCTTAACCAGGTCAACTGTCCACCTTGGAAGTGGACATGCTATGCTACGTTCCTACGCTTCTAATAGATTATATTATTATTTGAAAAAGAAAATGACTATTTAGGCGAAGTAATATAATGTCACATAATACTAAACGTATATAACTTATAATAAATAATTAAGATGCGAATTCGTAATAATTAATAATTTTTTTTCTTCTAAATAATTACTTAATCAAATTTAGTAAATTTATTTTTTTCCATAGATTACAAAAATATTTATCTTTTGAATAGCGGACAAATTAGGTAGCATCATCGGTATTTTTTTTTTCTGTTTTAAATCCATATTATTTAATGGGTAGCATCGAAACAAAAACAAAAACCTAAACAACAAATAATTATAATTTTGGGCCTAAAATGACATCTTCAACCGTGTAGAGGATTCGAATAGTTTGCATGGATCAATGTATCATCGACGAAGTAATTTTTACATTATTGTAGATTTTTCAAAAACGATTTCGATAAAATTTATATGGGACTACCACTGAAAATAGATCTACAAAAAAAAAAACAAATTTGGTCCATAATTAGCGGAGTAATCGCGTAAAATACATAAAAAATACATTGAGACGAATTAATAACCTTCTTTTTTAAGTCGGTTAAAAAGATGAAATATCATTGTCAATCAAACGTGTATTATTTTATTTATTTGCATAATAATGTTAATTTTCAGGTCGGCGAGCTAGTATTAAAAGGTCCAAACATCATGAAGGGATATAAAGACAACCCTGAAGCGAACGCCGAGGTGTTTTTGGAAGGGGGGTGGTACAGGAGCGGGGACCTGGCCAAGATTGACGACGATGGATTGATTACTATCTCCGACAGGTTGAAGGAATTGATTAAGGTAAATTAATTGTTATCTAAGAAAAACTGCGGAAAAAAATAATAATTTCGTCCTCTTTAGCATTCGAATTAGAGTCACATTTATTTTTCTGAATTTTAACAGAATTTGAGTGGAACTTTTATTTTATCTTGATTTCTTGTAACCGTTCTATACTCCAGTTGGTTTTACTTTGCGTAGTTCTATTAAGCCCCGAATTCACCAACGCTTTTTTAAGTTAAACGTGTGATTACTGTATTTAACCAACGGTTTTACTTGCTAAACAGCAAAATTTCGAAAGCTGTTTAAGATTTAAACAACGGTTGATAAATTAAACATCTGTTGGTGAACTAGGATCTAAAACCCGAGTTTAATCGTTGTTTAACTACAGTAATCACATTTCTAACTTAATCAAGCGTTGGTGAAGTTTTCACAACAACCTGTAAAGTTTTACTTGCACTCATTCTTATTACAAAATTACTTATTTGACCAGATCAAAATACAGAACCGTACATAGAAAAATAAATAATAAGATGATTAGTCAAAATGTAAAAAATTAAAAAAATACTGGCCTACTTTAATTACCTGAGTTATTTTGTATAAAAATACTGACACCAAATGGTATAATTAATTATCATAAATTATCTTCAGGTAAACGCATTCCAAGTACCACCAGCTGAGCTTGAATACGTTTTAAAAGAACATCCTGACGTATTCGACGCTGCCGTCATCGGGATTCCAGATCCCACTTCTGGAGAAAGACCTAAAGCGTTAGTCATCCTCAAAGAAGGTGCTACGACCACAGATAAACAGATTATGGACTTTGTCAATAAGAGAGTCGCAAAGTTTAAGAGGATTCGAGAGATATCGTTTGTTGACAGCATACCGAAAAATCCATCGGGAAAGATTTTGAGAAAAGTGTTAAAAGAACAATACTGTTGAAAATTTGGTGAAAATTATGTAATGTGCAATAACTATAGCGCTATTCCAATGTTATATAGCTGTTGATTGTGTATTAGAATTTTGCTGTAAGGTTTTGTGAGTGGGTATGCTACGATTTTTTATATTCTATATTCGTTAACAATGAATTTTAATTACAATATTTTTTTAAGTTAATTAATGTTGTTGTATTGTTTTTAATATTATGGTTATAAAAATCCATCGGGAAAGATCTTGAAGAAAGTGTTAAAGAACAATACTGTTGAAAATATGATAAAATGATGCACTGCGTAGTAACCAAGTATATCGCTATTCTAATATCGCTGGAATATTTTCTGTAAGTTTTTTTATGAGTAGGCATGCTACGTTTTTTTTAATATCTTACCTATACTCGTTACAAATGTTTTATAATTACAATATTTTTTTAAAGTAAATTAATGCTGTTTTCATAATATCTAGATTGTTTGGTTAAACGATTGCCCTGTACTAAGCTGAAAAAGTTAAGATTAAGTCATTATGATTTTTTTACTATGGATCCAACCCAACATTAGAGAAATAAAAACAGCTATTCCATATATTATAATTGCAACTCGAAATCGACAAAATCTATGGAACATTTGCATGATCTGAATCACCTCCTTTTGGCTAAGTACACCAGTCCTGGATAATCTTGTATGGCTTAGTGTTATTTCAAACCGGTAGGTAACAGTTCCAAATTACATCAGCTAAGGCAGCCACTAGAAATAGAAAAAAAAGGCTTTTAGTTACTTATAAATTATCCTGTACAAAACATATTCGAGAAACATTTGCAAAGTTTTTGTCACGTATAAGAAAAAAAACACTTATTTTACCTCAATATGTCTAAAAATAATTTAATGTATATCTGAATGTAACTGATTTGTCACAAAATAATTAATCTATGCCAGATTTGTAGCTTCCGCAACTTGATACGACAAAATTATTTTACTATGCAGAATACGAAAAACAGAACAAAATGCTAAATACATATTTTATGACGCATTAAACTTGAAATATTGTATTGTGATCTGTGCTTTAGTTTAGACTAGAACTATGTTAGTAAATAGTTTATTTTTTGTGTAAAGAGCAAACAGTTATGTCAAATTAATTCGGTGTTGAATTTGTAGCATACAAATGTTCCAAAAAAGTCATGCGTAACTGCTTATTTTTCAATCAATTTCAAGCTTGCTGCATATTAGCATTGTATTGACTTGAAATTAAGTTAGAAAGGGTAAAAAAAGTAGAAATAAATCAATCAGACACTATACCTAAATGGTAGACGTAAATTTTTTCAATATATTCGAAATATTTTATAAATTTTAAAACCATTAAATTGTTGAAATACACATAATTTTTTGTACAATTGGCAAAGATAAATTGTAAGAGTCTAATTAGAAAAATATTCTGTAAACAGAATCAGTTACATATATATTTTGATAAGCATAGGTAACTAGCTGCGCCCCGCGGTGTTACCTGCGTTAGCCCGAGATAAAAAGTAGCCTATTTATGTAAATCCAAGGTCTAAGCTACCTTCATACCGAATTTTATCCAAATCAATTCAGCAGTTTGTGCGTGAAAGAGTAACAAACATCCATTCATACTCACAAACTTTATTCTTTGCGCGTTTATAATATTAGTAGGATGGTAGGATTTTATACAATGGTAAAATTTGTAAAAGTTGTTTTAACCATTTAGCTATGTCAAAGGTCTTCAGGCGGCATAGAAACTCTGAAACCAGGGCTATCTACTCTAAAACCAGGGCTAGCCACTCGACCTAAATAGAACCATACACGAACAAAGACTGTTCGTCTATGGCATATACAAACTTACTTACTTAATGGTAAAAGCAAGGAAAATTCCAAACACAGCCCAAAAAAATAACTATTCTTGAACCAATAAACTTATGTAAGACTATAGGTAAACAAAATTCTTCAGCAAAATTAACATATACCATTGATATGCAGGCGCCAGCATTCTGAGAGATTTTATTGTTACCAAAAATTATACCACAGACGATTTATGTGTAAAATATTCCGTAGGTAGTTCACCTATTCTTAGCTATTTAAATCGTTCAACTAAAAAGAGGTTGTGTCTGTATGGTTATAAAATAATTCAGCCTATAATGTCTATTTTGCTTTTACAAATATTATCTTTTTAATCGACAAATGTTTTATTACATTACATTTTTTTTTCCTTTTATATGCATCGTGAATCAAGCTGTTTTGTTGCTTTGTAGATTGTGTTGTGCTCTAATATAATTATTAAGGCATATATTATAAGAGTATTCGTTTAGGTCTACTTTTTAGGGTTCCGTACCCAAAGGGTATAAACGGGACCCTATTACTAAGACTCCGATGTCCGTCTGTCCGTCTGTCTGTCTGTCACCAGGCTGTATCTCATGAACCGTGATAGCTATATAGCTGAAATTTTCACAGATGATGTATTTCTATTGCCGCTGTAACAACTAAAAACAGAATAAAATAAACATTTACGGGGGGCTCCTATATAACAAACATGATTCTTAGGAGTTTTTTTGCACGCTATTAATAATGGCAAGAGGAATTATGGGGCTCAGGGGGCTCTAACACAGTGCGGAACCCTTCGTGCGCGAGCCCGACTCGCACTTGGCCGATTTTTATTTATCCAAATAGGTATTCAAGTTAACTTGTTTAAAACGTATCAATGTATTATTATCACTAGTACATTTTATGCCATTTTTATAATTAAAGCACAGAATTTTTTCCTACCTATTAAATATAATTCTCGAACTAAAGTTAAAATATGTTTATCAAACCTCTCTTTAGTAAGCAATTTCCAACTTAAATTAGTCTTAATCCATCGGTTGCACCAATTTATTGATAACCGTACTGTGAAATTTGTATACAGGGGTATATCTAATCAATTAGCATCATTTTAGTGGCATTCTGTACATCAAAACTAACAATTTTTGTTCTACTACTTTTAATAATTCTCAAAAAATGTTGTTTTCCATAGAAAAATATCGTTCACCCTCGACAAAATGTATGGAACAGCTGTTTTATTTAGTTTTGACAATAGTCGCAGAACAAAAGTTGGTAGTTTTGATGTACAGAATAAGCCCTTAAAGAGATGCTAATAGATTAGTAATAATCCTGTATACTAAAAAATGCATTAACAACAAAATATAATAAAAAATATAACGACATTCCTAATAGCCATTAAGTAATAATTATTTTTCGCAAAAAATAGCATGACCGACTTCACCCGTGTACAGAATTCGCGAATATTTCGCACGGCATAGCATTTTCCACATTATTGATGATTTATCAAAAACGGCTCGGCCGATTTCGATTAAATTTACATGGGACCAATTTCGAAGTAAATTCTATCCAATATTAAAAGAATTATTGAAATCGGACTACTATTAAAAAAGTTATGCGTGGTTACACATAAAAAACAAAAAAAAATATACGCGTCGAATTGAGTACCTCCTCCGGTGGTTCGTTGGTCAAAAAAGAGATGTCGATGGCATTAACTAGTTTGCCAAACTTATCAAAACAACTTAAGATCCTATTTTAACGCTATTTGAATACAATGATAATGATACGAGATATTTGGACGACTTTTTATGTTATTGTTCTCATAAACTTATTGGTCGCCTAATTTGGAATTTAGGCGCCAGAGTATCATGAATTTATATATGAGCTAAGTATGTAGAATTTTATTTTATTTGTATGTATAAATAGATGGAATTCTTTCTCGGCGGGCGCCGAAATTTAGGGTTTCCTTCAAATTCTTGTGCATCAAGTTTTGCGTTTCTTTTTTCGAATTCCGAATTCTTTTTTCTTTTGTATCAAAGATAAATGATATCCCAATGTTATGGCTTATAGCATAATCCAGAGATATTAATTATATAAGTATGTATTATCCTTACATAGTATAAAATAAAGTCGCTATTTTTGTCTGTTTGTTTGTCTGTATGCTTAAATCTTTAAAACTTCGCAACGGATTTTGATGCGGTTTTTTTAAATGGATAGAGTGATTCAAGAGGAAGGTTTATATGTATAATACACCTGTGCGAAGCCGGGGCGGGTCGTCTAGTAACGTATAAATGAAAGTGGGTATGTTTAAAATTTAGATTTAATTAAGTATGTGTTGTTTATTATATATAGGTGTTTCTTTCTTAATAATATCTCTAGTTTAGGCCACTATTTCTTGTTTTTGTCAGTTTATATTTGTGTAAGGTTGCCTGGAAGAAATCGCCATGGGTGAAAAGGCCGCCACTTTATGATTATATTTTTGTCTTATATGTGTAAATAGTGTTTATTTTTAAATTGTGGTTGTAAGTAAAGAATTTTGTCTGTCTGTCTGTACTACGTATCGTCGTTGTCATTGTGGTTTTAGCGATATAAAGTCTACTGTTGGGCGAAGGCTTCCTCTAAAGATCTCTAATAAGACCAGTTGGAAGCGGCTTGCATCCAGTGTGATCCTTCGGTCTTGATGAGGTCATCCTACGCTGCGCTTGCCGTTACGTAGTAAGAATCAGAAACTTTTGATCCCGCTGATCATCAGTTGTCCGTGTCATGTGCCTAGCCCACTGCCATTTCCACTTACTTGAGATATGTGTTTGATTACGTATTAGTTTATTATACGTGTTAGTTTAATTTAAGTTTTAATGATTAGACGCAATAGTATCAATAAAGATTGTTTTATAGTTACGTCGACCTTCGTAATTTATTCAAATCAATTCTTAAGACGTGCGTTCATCAAGCCCCTTCTGAAATAATATTATGTATGGCACATGTGTACTTGTTTTATGTCCTTAATAATACCTGGGTAGTAACTAACTGTTAGTTCACGCGCCTTTAAAATTTTACCACATCTTTATTTCTTTTAGTTCCTACTGTTATCCGGCGGAGGGCATTGCTATTCCAAAACGCAGGTTTGTTCCTAGCTTGGATAGCAATGTTTCTCAACTTGCTTAATTACTGTGTATTTCATGGCTAGTGTCAATATCATTGATAAGAAACGTTTGTTGAAGCCAAGGTATATTAATTAAGATTAATTTCATTTTCATTTGTGATGACTTATGGCTCAGAAACGTGGCCTCTCAATGTGGGTCTTATTGGCAAGCTCCAATTAGCCCAATGAACTATAGAGAGGGCTATACTCGGAGTTTCTCTGCAAAATCGAATCAAGAATGAGGAAATCCGTAGAAGATTGAAGAATCAGCTCATTGGCAAGTTGAAGTGGCAGTGGGCAGGAAGACTGATGACCGATGGGGTTGAAAAGATCTCGAGTGGAGACAACCGGCAAGCGCAGCGTAGGACGTCCCCCTACGAGGTGGACAGATGATCTCATCAAGTCCGCAGGATCTCGCTCGATACAAGCCGCTTCCAACTGGTCTTATTGGAGATCCATGTCCATTGTCCAGCCTAGGAGGGGAGGCCTATGTCCAGCAATGGACTTCATATGGCTGATGGATGGATGGATGGATGACATCTTTGTTATTTTAGGCATATGTAAGTCAACATTTTATTAATATTTTGTATTAATGTAGTCAAACCTGAATTAAGTATTAGACGTTTTATTTTATGCCCTTTGTCATTTGGTACATTTAAAAAATAAATTTAATTTAAACCTTTTATAAATTGTTAAACATTTTCAAGTTCACTTATGGGTGCAAACATTTCGTATATTGCTTAATTGTTGCTGATATCTGAGATACATTTAAAAGTAACACGTTCCACATGTCCAGTCATTGGGTTTAATTTTCATTTTTTGGATTGGGGTCAATTCTTGCTGTAAAATAAATAATTTTAGCGGTTTTCAAAAATTCAAAATATAAGTAAACATAATTATAAGTTTATGAGTGACTTGATATTTCTAATTTTATATTACCTACTTTCCAGTAGAACTATACCTATGCAATCATCACAATAACAATGACTGATCAATTATAATAATAATTATGTACTTACAGCATAGATAAAATTAATATTTTTTGTTAATCTGATTACAACCGTAGAGCTAGTTATAAATTTACTTAAATTTGATGTCGCACGTCGTCAATTAGGTATTCATGAGGCTTTTTAACAAGTGTAGAATTTCGCACTAATACTCGTATACCTAATTCACGTGATGTCAAACCTGTTTGACTTTGCTAAAACTTTTAATAATATTTTTTTTGTCTGAAATTATAATGGCAACTCCGTATGTTGTTAAATATTGATTTGCTTCTAACGAGCATTTAATTTGGTAGGTATATTTCACAAAATTCAACTGTGCGTTGCGCTGCGCTGAGTAACCAGTCCTATAGAGTTGTTTTATGTCTTACACTGATGTCTTCGTAATATTTCGGAAAAAAAAACCTAGCCCTATTTCTGTGAATTTAATTAACTTCATGGTTGCCTTGAAAAAACTATTCGTATTTATTTATTTATTTTTGTTGCTACCCCTACATATTTACAGTTCAGTAGGTCTTACTTGGCCTACCCACGAAGGGTGATTGGGCCATATACACCACGCTGGCCCAGCGCGGGTTGGGTAGGCCTACGTGGGTAGGCCTACGTCCTGCAGTGGACTATTAAAAAGGCTAGTACAGTACAGGTCTTACTTGCAAACTTTATTAAAGAATTGACTATTGTAAATGGCAAAGAAGAAGGGCCCTATCTAAATTAATTGATTACATAGCTTAAAAGAATCATGTTGACACGCAGATTGACACAGATATTGGGTAACAATAAAATTAGAGATTATTTTAGAGAAAAGATACAACATATTACAAAAAATAACACAAATAGAGAAAATATAAAAAAGATAACAACCACGGTGGTCTAAAACTACAAAGGAGGGCAATTAAATGTGGTAGTTTAATAATTTCGGGAAAACATGTGTTGTCTAAATATTGTAATGTAAATACTCGTGTTTATGTATTGTACAGGGCTTATTGCAATGCCCATGGGTAAAAAGCCTCAATATCATTTCTGTTACGAGCAAAAGCAATTTTGCAAGCAGCGTGGTAGACTGAACGTTCTCATCGTGATATTATACGAATGAAAAATATAATAAAATATTTGGTACTTACCGACGTTGCTTGAGAGATGCCTTTACTTTTACACTTTCTCCAGTAATCCAACCCGTGAATCGGGATTCCCAAAAGAAAGTATTTCCGACTCAGTCTGTGATAAATTGAACTTCGTCCAGTTTGCTCAAAATTCCTTCGCCTACGTTTATAAAATTTATTTAATCTTCTAACTAACCAAACCGAATATAAATAAAGGAATTTGCATCACATTGTTCCAATTTGATACGGACAATACTTAATATTAATTTTACGATAAGAAAAATAAACGGGATCGAACTGTTGTATGAACAATCAATTTTGTGAGAGATTTAACATATTTATGTGTATTGACATAATAATAAAAAAGTGAAATATATTTTTTTAGGGTTCCGTACCCAAAGGGTAAAAACGGGACCCTATTAGACTTTGCTGTCCGTCTGTCTGTCTCCAGGCTGTATTTCATAAACCGTTATAGCTATAAATCTGAAATTTTCACAGATGATGTATTTCTGTTGCCGCTATAGCAACAAATACTAAAACAGTAAAAAATTAATAATTAAGGGGGGCTCCAATACAACAAACCTGATTTTTTAGCCGTTTTTCGCTCTATATAATGGTAACAGGTAGATGTTTGAAATTTTCACAGAATATTTAGTTGTATATTTACTTCAATAATAAATAAAATTATAATAAAAATATATTTTAGGGGGGCTCCCATACAGTACGGAACCCTCAGTGCGCGAGTCCGACTCGTACTTGGCCGATTTTATTCATCAAACATTTTTACAACACAATCACTAAAAAGCAAAACGAAACTACACCAATATTAAATTAGGTAACTCTTGTTAACTGTAGGCCAGTTGTGGCGTACGTTTCAGCTTACAACGCCTTGCCATTTTTGAACTCTATTTTAAACTAGCGACCCGCCCCTGCTTGGTACAGGTGTATCATACATACGAGTATAAACCTTCCTCTTGACTCACTATATCTATTAAAGAAATCGCATCAAAATCCGTTGCGTAGTTTTAAAGATATAAGTATACATATGGATAGACAGACAGGGAAGCGACTTTGTTTTATACTATGTAGTGATAAACTAGTCTTCTAGTTCTAGTATAATATTATTCATTAAACCCGGAGTAAACAGGCACTTCCTAGATAATAGTAGTGCTAGATTAAAGACCGTATCCCTTTTTACATTAAGATAACTCTTTACATCGAGATAACTGAGGTCATACGCGGACCTATTCCGAACAAAAAAGTAAGTACGTTTCGAGTGAATTACATAACTAATTTTAGATAAACTGACTTAAATAACGCAAAATGCAGTAATCAACTAAAAACTACAGATCTGAATTACGATAAACCAACAGATTGAACAGTAGATACAAATAACTTAGTAAAAGTACGACTTCAGAAATTCATCATTTTGTTTGAAATAGGTCCACCTCTAAACTCATTATTTATCTTGGTATGAAATAGAAATAAAGTCTTTAATGCAGCACTTTTACTTAACTAGGAAGTATCTATTTACTCTGGATTTAATGAAAATTACATAGGTCAGTAAAAATAGTTTTTTTTATCAACTTTGCAGAAAATTTCCGATTCAATTTTTTTTGTAAGGTCTAGGAGCACTTACTGAGCTTGAAATCACAAAATGCTGACATATCTAGGTGGAGCTTCAAGCGACATCTTGATAAAATCATAAATCGCAAACGGTAAGTTTTACAAAAAAAATTGGTTGCCTGTAAAGTCGGTATACGGGCAAAAGTTTTACGTGACAACGACTTTATGTCTGTCTCTCTCGCTCTTAGGCGGGCTAACCATGCCCGAGTGGAAGGGACGCGTGCCTCTCACTCGCTCTCATTGTGAGCGCATAACGTGAGCGGAGCGTAACGCAGTTTCTTGAAGTGTCACCCGGCAAACCAATTTATAAGACGTTGTCACGTCAAATGTTTACGGGAAACAAAATATGCGAAATTTTATTTTCTACAATAATGGTTTCCATATTTTTTGTCCTAAACTGCTTAATTGCCAAGATATAACCAAAAAGTTTTTTCAAGATGGCGCTTGAAGCTCCACCTAGATCTGTCAGCATTTTGTGATATTATGCTCAATAAGTGACCCTTAAACTTGTAAAAAAAATTGGTTCGGAAATCTAGTGCAAAATTAAATTCTATTTTTACTGAGCCAACACATGTGATGGAATAGATCAGCGAAAACTGAATTGTACTTACATAAGTAAAATTTAGGTTTCACTGATCTATTCAATAGCAAAAAATAATTACGTTTCAAGTAAATTGGATAATCAAGTTCGATCGACATATAAGCAAAATGCAGAAATAAACCAAAAACCAGATAAAATAGTTTACATTAATAATAAAGCAACAGATAGAATAGGAGATACGTACAAACAACTCGGTAACAGCTTACGACTTTATCCGTCCACCTGCAGAATATCTTAGAGGTCAAGTATACGGATGTTCGTCGAATCAAGAAATAGTTCACTTGACGACGTCACTAGATGCGATAGATGGTTATACAACCTCGTCATTATAAGCTAATTAATCGTACAACTTAGCATTTTACGACAGTAAATAAAAATAATGAAAAAATTCCCGCATTCTCAAAAACTTGATCTGGACTGCCCGAGTCGTTTTTTGAAATATTTTATTCTGGTTTAGTATAAAAGTTTTTGTAGTGTTGATTTATGGTACCTCACTTCATTTGTTGGCTTACTTTTAGAACATCCAACTATAATGACTAGAACACATTATTACTTAGGTATACATATTACAAATCTGTTAGTAATTATTCTTCGCAAAAAATGGCAAAACCGACTTCCATCGTGTACAAAACTCGAATAGTTCGCTCGCATTGATGAATACATTTTTAACATTATTGTTGATTTTTCAAAAACGGCTCAGACGATTTCGATAAAATCAAAACGGAACCATCTCGAGAGTAGGTAGACCCTTTCGAACTAAAAAATATTTTTTTAATTCAGTCCATAAATGGCGAAAATATCGATGAACATGCAAAAAAAAAATACATACATACGAACATTAGAACCTCCTTTTTGGAAGTCGGTTAAAATTTTCTTTAACAGAAAAATGTGACAATAATCTAAATATACGATTTTAAAGTAACGACTCTATATCTAACCATAATAAAGAAAATATCATGCATATTCCTTATTAATGCAGTTACGTGTGACAATTTTTAAATTTTTGTTTTTCTATTTAAAATGTGAGAGACCTTAGGTAAAGTATCTTCAATGTGAGATCAATTTAAACTACCATTCAAGATTCATGTGCATCTGATAAACTTTTGAGACCTTTTGAAGTAGGACTATCAAAAAGTCTGTTACAGTGTTTATCCTGTTCTCTCTCATATATCTTTAATTAATTCGAAAGAGATAAAAACTCAAACATTACAGTATAGGTAATATAGATAATTATTATTTAAATTAATATTATCTAAAATGCTGTATTAAACTTGACACGTTTATTATACATGACTTTTGCTATTATTTTCTTCGATAAATATTATTTTATCTCTTTGAGGATGTCAAATGACTTCGTATTAAACTTATTCTTATCGTTTAATTAGAATTTTGACATTGGATTTTATGATGTTATTCGGGTTATTGGGTTCATGCGTATTATTTGTTTACTCTACAAGTTACAATGAAATCTGTGTGGATGTATTTCTTAGATTTGTTATTGCAAATGTTACTATGTTTCTACGGTATTTTTTAAACAAAAGCAGTCTTCAGCATTTTGACAAATTATTATTTTAAAAGTACATCGTATTAATGTTACAAGTAGGTACATTAAAATTACGATACTATTAAGTCATCGTACTAATATTATAAAAGCGAAAGTTTGTGAGTAAGTATGGATGTTTGTTACTCTTTCACGCACAAACTTATAAACCGATTTGGATGAAATTCGATATGAAAGTAGTCTAGATCTTGGGTTAATACATAGGCTTCTTTTTATTTCTAACTAGCTCAGCTAACACCGCGGGGAGCAGCTAGTTTTCCCTGAATTTGAATAGCTTCCACCACTTATAGGAGATCTATTGCAGAGGCCTATGTTCAGAAGTGGACGTCTTATGACTAAAACGACGAAGAAATTACTTTTTTGACTGTATTGCAGGTTGATTATAGGTATTGAAGACACTGATGTGACATAGATATAGGAACTGTGACGAACATAGCAAGAGCAAGCTATAAATAGTTCACCTATTAGAGATGGTTAAAAATTTTAAGTATTTCTTGCCATTTTATGCAATAGTGAAGCCAAAATAATTTTGGATCTACCTAATGAAATAAGTAAAGTAAACCAAAAGTTCAAACAAAGAAAATAGACAAATACATCTAAATTTTGTGTTTTTATAATTTTGCTTATCACTGTTGCTATTCAGCTATTTTTGACTCTAGCAGTAAAAGCCCGCGTCAAAACCACGTCATTCTTCAAAATAAAAATTCAAGTCCCGTCCTCTAAGTGAAACCCCAAACACACGGCGTCGATACACGTCATATCACGGATCTTGTCGGATTTAACTCCGAGAATTTAAAGAACATTTGTTTACGTTATTTTGATGAATCACCCGTAATTCCCAAGAACAAATTCCTCGGCGCGTCCTTGTAAGGCCACATACACACGCGCGACTCTCGGCGACTTTGCAGCTACAGTCACTTTAATCCACGATCAACTTTTATAGTAACTGGTACTATGTCTATGACGTTGTCTTTAGAAACTACTACTTCATCTACTGCTATATTTTGAGCAATTGGGTCTATTTTATAACCTGTACGTACTATAAAGTTTCTTTAATCTTCATCAAGACTTATAGTAACTATATTTATGTCTATGGCGTTGTTTTTAGAAATTACTAGTTGATAGACCTCTATATTTCAAACAAAAATAACAAGTGTGTCTTAGTTAACCTGAACGGAACAAGATGCGTTAATTCATGATCAAGTCTTGTTAATTAACTGTTTTTATATCTATGACATTCCCTTAAGTTACTACTAGTTCATCTACTGCTATATTTTGAACCAAACTGACAAGTGAGTCTATAACTTAAATATTGTAAGTAACTGTTGTCATATCTATGACATTCCCTTAAGCTACTACTAGTTCATCTACTGCTATATTTTGAACCAAACTAACAAGTGAGTCTATAACTTAGCTTGTACGGAACAAGGTGCTTTAGTCCACAATCAAGTCTTGTACTAGCTGTTGCTATATCTATGTCATTCCCTGAAGTGACTACTAATATATTTTGAACAAAATTAACTAGTGAGTCTATTGCTGAATCTGTCTGGGACGAGACGCTTCTTGTATTAACTATTGTTATATCTATGACATTCCCTTAAGTAACAGCAAGTTCACCTACCGCTATATTTTGATCAAAACTAACAAGTGGGTGCAAATGAATCAAAGGCACAGTGACATCTGTCGATGAACTTTGAAATATTTCAATGGCATGTGTAGTTTTGTAATTTATGGGCAAGGAAACGTAAAGCGTGAATAAATGACTAATTTAATTCGCTTCTGTCATACATTTTTGTGATATAGTAGATTTTAAATAACTCTATTTAAATATAATTTGAGCGGTAATTAGATAGTAATTTAAAAAGGTAAGGGTCCAGTTTACGATGCTATTATATTCCAGAATACAATTATTTCAATTTTAATTACTTTACGAAACCAACTACATTGTTAGTTAAATAGATGGAGACAAAATATACTGAAAAATAATAGTTTGAATACAAATATGGTCTTATAGTAAGCATGCAAAGTCGTTAAATCAATCTCCGAAACGTTGTAAAAAGCAAGCCGACTAGATACATTGTTTACATAAAATCTAGTCGCTATTAAAGACAAAAACAAAAATGTCGCTGGCGCCATATCGTTCAAAACAACATCAGGTCGCACGCTAGAGTCGTCGGCTCGTGGTGAATAAAAACAACGGACTCGCATCTCACCGACCAGTCGAGTTCCGAATCTCATATACTGACAGTGTTATAGAGAGCCTTCGAAACGATCAACCACGTGAAGATACAAATATTTACTCAAAGAAATATAACCCTACCAGTTAAACAACTAAGATTGAAAATCTGATAACATAGCAGAGTTTAGCAAGTGTGAGGTGAAATTAAGTTCAAAAGTCAAAGAAAGAAGAAAATATGCAGTCGAAAATCGTGATCATTGCTATGTGCTTGGGAATAGCCAGTGCTGCCGTCTGGAGAGGCGAGAACCCACCGAAACCAAAAGGATTTGGTAAGTTTCTAAGGATTTTGATTGTATTTATGTCGAAAATTAATTCGAGATACGTTACACCTAGAATTATTTATTATGAACATTATGATTTTAAATTGTATATTATGTTTTTTTCTTAGCTAGTTGACTTAGCTATTGTGAGGATAAAGTAAAGCGGTAGTAGAAAACATTTGCTTCGTTTTATGTAGTTTCCTGTACAAATGGTCACATTTTCATAAATTTTGCTTTTATTGAAATTTCAAAATCAGATGTTGTCTTATAAAAACCGGTAATCATTTTCTTGCGATACGTACCATAATTGACGTTAACATACAAGAAATTTGCTTTCATGGGAAGGATTTTGAAACCTTTTGTTCTACTTAGCCGAGAGACAAAAAATAACCAAATCGTTAAATACATTCTGACTCAGTAAAAATCTCCCCATGGTATGCCATAAGATTTTGGTAACAAAGCAAAAACAATGCAAACAAACAAAATGTAACGCAATACAAACCGCAGCGAGAGAATTTGCTGAACTTAATACTTAATGAAACGAGAACGCTCGCAGTCAATTAACATGATTCAAACAGAGAAATATTTCTGAATTCGAAATGGACAGATATGAAACTAAAACTGCACCAAACAATATCTCAAAATTTTAATTATGAACTGTGTTTGAAGATGCTTAGAATACAAAAATGCAAATACGGACCGCAATTTGAATTGACGTAACCCAATACGGGTTCTGACGGTGAAGTCGGAATTGATAACACAACTTCATTGTTTGATATGATATATTAAAGCCATTTTTCTTGCCTTCATTTTAGTTAAAGAACATTGTCTTGAAAACAATAATAAACTTATTATTATGTAACGAAAGTTCAAAGTACTAAACAAATCGGGCACTCAGTAATTTGAAATGCCTTGTTTTTTGCTCTTCACTCGTGATTTTATTGTGTTTTCCGATTGTTATTCGAAATGAAATAAGTGAAGTTATAGTGTAGTTACTTATCTGCAATATTCTGTGAAAATGTTCGAGGTACAAATAAAAGCGTTTCAATTATTTCACGTTCCTTTATATTATAATTAACCGTTACAACCTTATAATTAGCCCTTCTTAACAACATGTTCAAATCTCTTTTATCGGTTATCAATTATTTTATTATTTGTGAAGATGTTTCAAAATCTAATTGTGTCAGTTATTTTAAGTAGATAAATTGCTGCCGCTGTTGTTTTAACCGTTTAGCTGATTTAGAAGCTTTCGGGTGGCTTAAAAACTCCGATACTGCGGATACCCGGCTATACAAACTCAACTGATAGGATCAGTTGAGTTTGTATATCATCACAAAATCTTAAAATTAAAAAGAAATGATCCTACTACGATTATACGGGACTTATCGCGCAATAAAACTTGAGATATGAGCTTATTAAGTACCTCTTTTTCTCCCGACGTTTCGACCAAGTTGCATTGGTCGTGTTCACGGGTCCCGTATAATCGTAGTAGGATAATAAGTCCGATTACAGAGGCGCTAGCGTAAATTTAATAGCAACGTTAAAAGCGTTCTCTCTATCGAATGAAACATGACTATGCTATTTAGCTATTATTATTACGCTGGTGCCTCTGTAATCGGGCTTAAAGTGTACAAATCGCGTAAGATTACAAATAACATTAAAAAGAAATTAAAGAAATGTAAAGTAAAATCATCAGTAAATTCACTATTACTCAAAAAGGCTTTGCATCAAGTTGATATCGCCTAATACTGAGAAGATGCCCACATATTTTAAGGAGGGCGATTACTAAGTCTCGTAACTGTATACCTGCAGATGACCGGGTAAATGCTCGCAGATTTAATACTGGGTTTCTCCGCATTTTTATACCATGTGTGGGAGTTTTGTTTATTACCATTTTACTGACTAAACAGCTATAAAGGAGTTCCTGTTCGAGATGTTTTGCTCTAGATAAGTAGAGGCATCAAACATTTTGAAATTGAATACCTATAGCTTTTGGGGTATTGATTTAAATCTAGAGGTACGTCTATATCAAAAATAAATTTACAAAAATTGTACAAGTAATCAAGAACTAGCAAATGTTTTGTACATTATCAAATCTTTTGTAATTATAATTACAATTGGATAAAAAACAGATTTATGTGGCCAGATGTTTTAAAAATTAATTTTGTATCATAAATTAACGAGTACTCAAAGTGGCTCAGCATTCTTTCTTAATAAATATGCATTAAAATGCAATAACATCACTCGCCACAAGTTGGCGCCAACCTTATGATTCTACATCCGACATAAATTAAATACAACTTGATTGATCAAATTAAAGTTATTTCGGATAAAAAGCTATTAATTAAATACGCTGTTTTACCGCCACGTCCGTAGAAATAGCTTTACGCTTTAGAACTTTGTCTCAATGACTTAAATGTTATATTGCTACTAAATGACACGTAAAGTCATTATTATTACTGAGACAAGGTACTATTTGTGGTTTACAATCCACAAGGCTTTAGGGGTCAAGGCCTTGTATCGTTTCACAAGGTCTGTTTATCTTAAATATTGATGATTCAGCCGACATTTTCAACATTTTGCGCTTTTTGCATCCTTTTTTGTAAACAAACTCTTTTCTTATTACTTACAAATACATAGGTATTATTAGCATTGCCAGTGATTTTTAAACGTTAATATTTTATAGATCTTTATACTCGTACTATCAAAAGCTATATATTTGGATATTTCTATTAATACATTCTAAATTACTATTGATCGGGTATTAGCTGCTAATTAATGCGAAAATCACGCTAATTTGCAAACTTGGCATTCGCAACAAGTGTTTCTTTATAACAATTTTATATGGAACAGACGTACAGACACTCATTAATTTATGCTTAGTGAAAATTGGCGCCAGAAGTTTGAAAACATCTAAAAGTTATGCATGTCTATAATAAAATTCAAATTTAGACGAAGTAGTATATTATTGCATTATAATTATTTGAGGTAAAAATACTATTGCAGATAGATAATTCATCAATTATTACAGTATAACTTTTTAACACCTATCTGTTTACTATCTACCTCTACCTATCTTTTATCTTTACCAATATCAATATAGGTATGTACTAAATATCTGCTTTCATATCTAGATTTTCTTTTATCTAGATCAGTCGATATCATGATATGTATCATTATTCAAAAGTGTTAGTATTATGAGTTACCTTAATCATATGTTAAATTTTAATTAAATATTTTCACTCAACGATAGGTTCCATGAACTTTTCGAAAATTAGCATATACAGTCAAACCTGGATAAGAGAGAGTTGAAGGGACCGCCATCTCATTCGCGCTTATAGTGGTTTTTCACTTATCCAGGTTTCTCACTTATCCAGTTTCGGAAGTGGCTACTCTCTCTTATAGAGGTTAAAAAATACATCTAATTTATATGTAGGTATCTACATTCACATGCGTGAAGAATGATAAATATGTTTATAAATAGTATATGGGTACTAATAGGTTTTATTCATTCTTAAAGACACATTTAAATATTGGGAAAATCAAAAAATCGACTTTTTTAAATATATCCATGCCCTATAAAGCACTGAGACCTTATAGGGACCGTATAATCTTTTGATTTTATAATTTTTATAAAAGTAATTCTGATAAGTCCAATTCCTTGCGTATTTCATTTCGAGATTTTCTACTTTTGAACGCATACAATACCTAGCTATCTTAAGCTTATCGCTTAACGACTTATTTATTTATTCCTAAAGATTTATTTACTAACACCGAACCTTTCTCCTCAATTGATACTTATCAACTGTAGTAAGTTTGATCAATAAGATAGTGTAAACGCACGTGTAGCTATTCCTAAAAAAGTGTGATTCAAAAATAATGTTAGGTAGATTAAAGAAAACCACAAAATAATTTTAAATAGAACACTATTTCAACAAATACGATAGTTTAGACGCACGTGTGGCCATTCCAAAAAAATGCGATAAACACTAAAACAATGTTACTTATTTCCACAAAATACAAAAAATAAAAATGATTGAATAGAACATGATCCAAAAGCAACGGTAGTTAGTTCCACGAAATTTAAGAATGGATCATAAAGTGCAGATGTTTCATTACCCTCAATTGTCGCTTATAGAGGTTCAGATAAGTAGTACTCTCAGTTATAGAGGTTCATGAGAGAAAAACGACTCTCTCTTATAGAGGTTTTGTCTCTCACTTATAGAGGTATTTGAAGGGTAAAATGACTGGACCTGGCAATTACTCTCCCTTATAGAGGTTTCTCACTTATCCAGTTCTCAGTTAGCCAGGTTTGACTGTACTCATAAAAGCGAATACTAAAAATACCCAGTTCCTAAAACATGAAAGGAATTTCACACCTTGATTCTGAGTCACAGATTTAACCTAAAAGATAATAAATACTACCTAGACATATCGATGAGGCATTTACTGAAGTAGCTAACAAGGTGGTGTGAAGAAAATTATCAAATAAGTAAGTTTGTATCAGCCGGATGGGTGGCTAGCCCTGGTGTCAGACTTTTTAACCCGCCTGAACTCTGACATTGCTAAACGGTTAAAGAAACCATAATTTAGCGTGACATCCAAGTCAGACTCCCTCAGAATTATTGAAGAAAGAAAATTATTGAATTCCGATACATTTTGCGAATATGGTGTCGATGTAGGGTGTAGAGCTGGTTTTTTTTTTTCAATTTCGGGTTTGGTTGCATATTGACATTTGATCATAACGATGATATGTACATTATTTTGGAATATGTTCTTCAAACTCCGAACTCTACTCTAGATAAACACTCCGAACAAGGAACAACAAATTTCACCCATAGGATTTGAGTTACTAATACCTACGTGAATAAAGCCTAATATTTATTATCAGGCTTTAGGTAAGCTCACAACAGCAAGGTTACGCATTATCTTACTAAGCCAATTAATCATCAAGATGAATTGAATGACCAGATTAATGTCATGATTTTTGTGTCGGCACAATCATCAAAACATGACCTTAAAAAGATTTTGACCTTACTTTTCGTACTACCGACAATTCGTGACATCATACACGAATAAAAGAAAAATAGGAAATGCTAAGTAATCAAATATTTCACAATAATATTATTGAGTTGTTTTTCAAATCAGAGCTTTTAACGGTTTTGTTTCCGGGAAGGAAGTTTTGTTTAACGAACTGTTAATTGGGTGTTTTGTAGAGAACCTCATTTATCTATTTTTAGTTGTTGTGTTATCGATTAAATTTAATTGCCAATTCGATGATTATAAATTGAAATAAAAACGTTAATAGAATGTTACTAACTGATAAATTTATTCCATAGCGGCCTTAATGGTTAATGAATTTCAAAATTCTTAATTTTAGTGTAATAACTACAAATTTACGGCCTATTACATTTTAAAATGAACATTATCATAATTTTCGAATTCGATTTTTCTATTAATAGGTCTGTTGGATGAAAAACAGAAAAATATTCGTATAGATAAATTAGTATGAATGTTTTGCAAAAATATTTCATAGGATTAAGACAAGAGTCTATACTTATCACCTGATAAGCAAAACTTTGGACTTCTGAGCCATGTTTTTCACTTCACTACACATAGTATAAAACAATGTCGCTTCCCGCTGTCTGTCTCATACATCTGATTAGATGTTTATATCTTTAAAACTACGCAACGGATTTTGATGCGGTTTTTAAATAGATAAAGTGATTCAAGAGGAAAGTTTGCACATATGTATAATACACCTGTGCAAAGCCGGGGCGGGTTGCTAGTTATAACAATAAATGTGTATTTGTATTATCTTACCTATGACGAGGTAACAAACGTTAGGTTTTTTTTTTTAGATTTTGTATAATTCTTTTTACGTTTTTGAGTTTGTTATGTAAAAGCCTAAATATATTTTCAAGGAATAAATTGATTTTAAAATACTTTTTTCATTGGTTACAGAAGACCAAGAAGGTTGCTACATAAAGGAGATCAACGAAGTAGTCCCGTTTGGCGTGACGGTCACCCCTCTTGGCTACTGCTACAGAATCTACTGCGCTCCAATGATGGACTATGCTTCGTAAGTACTTTATAATTTTTTGTAAAAGGTAGTAAACAAAAATAGTCATTAATCTTTGTTAAATAGTAGTTCTCCAAACAATCATAGACTTCGCGACACATCTCTTTAACTGAATTTTCATAAGCCTATATCTCGACTCGTTCTTGGCCGAAGTCAGTTTATATTCGCAAATATTGTTATATACTAACCGTCTTACCACAAAAGTTTAATGCACGCTTTAGACATTGTTTAGCAGAACAAATTGCACGGTTTAGCAGTGTTTAAATCTTTTGTGGTAAGGCGGCAAAATCATTTAGATTTTGCCAAATATTATCGAATTCGGCTGATATCGTGACAACAAATTTCCTCCTTTTGAGAGAAACACCCCCGGATCAAAAATTGTTGATGACAAAAAATACTGCGGATTAGCTCAGTGGTCAGAGCGTCGGGCTAGTGATGCGAAGACGCAAGGTTCGAGTCCTGCATCCGCGACGAATTTTTGAAACGTTTATCATAAAAATAACTCTTTAACAAAAAATCCATATATATAATGTAGAGCTTGCGTACCTACCAAGTTTCACCGATATTTGTTGATAAATGCGACCTGTAGAGAAAAATCAACATCCGGATAAATGATAGCAAAATATTCAAGTTAACCTACTACTTACTACACCTTCGCTTCGCTTCAGTCAATTGTAAATACTAACTGAAAAAAAAAATGAGTACTAATGTGGATACACTCACTAATTTTTTCTTTCTTTTTATTACAGATGTGGTGTCGTAGGAACCAGCGACGACAACTGCTACGTTACTAAAGAAGACGTCAGCAAACCCTACCCACTATGCTGTCCAGACGTTGAGTGTGATACTCAAAATCAAATAGATTAGTGTAGACTAGAAAATAAGCTAAACTGTGAGCCTTTGAATTATTTTGATGATGGCATTTATAGTTTTGAAACTTTAAATAAAATGGTTGAATATTTTAGCTGACTTGAATGAAGTTACGGGTTTCAAAGCAGAAAATTGTTGAAGAGATATGAATAAAACTATTTTGAAGAAAAAGTTAAGGAAAAGATCAAGATAATTGCAATGCTTGATTCTTTGTTCTGGCTAAAGTGATTCAAAAATGATTGAGGAAATAACAAACGAAAAGATTTAGATTGCGGACAATGTAAAGGATACTGGTATCTAATTTATTAACGATATAATTTTGGGATCATAAAAGGTAGATACGTGGGACGAAAATGACATTTTTGATGCGGAAAGATAAGTAATAAATGGCAGGAGTGACAAAAAATTGGATAACAAAGCTATCAACTTGAAATCAATGCCACCATTTAAATAAGTTTTTGGGTCAACTCAAAGACTAGATTTAGATAGAGTTCCTTATTTCGGATTGAAGTAAAAGAGATACTACTTCAATTCTAGAAGCTATCTTGCCACCAAATTGTTGAATTTATTTATTGTATTAAATTAAAATGTTTTGATAGTAAACTGTGTATTATTTTTTCATTTTTGAAGTGCTTTCTTGTTTTATGTTCTTTAGTTTGGGGTGAGATCCCCTTAAGGTCCTCTAATATTTATTTAATATATATATTAAATTACCCGGAGGCTCCATATTAATTTTTTTGAGCCTATAGATATTAGGCGCCATCGTAAATGTAAAAAGTGTTCTCTCTATCGAATGCCTAAAGTAAAAAAGAAACAGGAATATGCTAACTAGCTATTATAATTACGATGGCGCCTTTATAATTGGGCCTATTGTAAAGACACTATTTTCCAAAGAAAGCTGTTAAATAAATGGCAAATAGGGGTGTTTGCGAGGTATTTAACAGCAACATTTCGGGGCTACATAAGATTTCATATTCATCATCAGCCATAGGACATTTACTTTTAGACATAGGCCTACCCTATGTCCCTTAAGTCCATATTAAACCAGAATGGTTAAAGCAGTGCTGTACCGCGCCGAGTTTTAAATAAATATAAAATTATAAAATTTCCGGGGGGACGTCTTTTATATACACACGGTTTCTGACTAAGCGTAACTAAGCAAAGCTTGTGATATGGCTGCCAGAAACTGATATACTACATAATTTTACTTGTTTAAATACATACTTATAAAGATAATAACACCCAGACACAGAGTTATATTTCACTGGCATAGTCAGAATTCCGGGTTGTGCAGTCAGCAGACCTATCATGCCATTAGGCAAATATATAAGCTCAACTTATCTGTCAATCGTAGAAAAATTGTAGTTAGTTAATTAAAATTGTGTTTAAAACTCGTAAGTCTATGTCTCTGATGACTGATGGGGCCGGTTAATTGAATGGATTTTCCGGCGTTTCGCCCCACAAGCGGTTCGGACCGAGGGGCGAATTGCCCATGACTCTTTTTGAAGATTCCCTTTCACCCCGCATTGTTTAGAGCGGGGCAAAAAAGGGCATTCAAAAAGAGTCATGGGCGATTCGCCCCGCGGTCCGCACCGCTTGCGGGGCGAAACGCCGCAATACCCAATTGAATGGAGACTACGTATCAGCAAGCGCAGAGTCAGATGTCAAATTACCCACAAGATGAGAGATGACCTCAATCGCGCTGGATGCAAGTCGCTCTTTGTTGGATTTTATCGAAATCTATAAGGGAATGCTATGTTGATATCCTATTGCTGAAATGATGATGATGATGACCCTATTTTAGCTATTAATAAGAGTTCCTTTATTTTTAAAGTAAAATACGTATCTGGGGGCACGGGGCACGGTAGTGGCTCCGCCAAGACGTGCGAAGCAAAGCGAAGCACAAGAGCACTACCTACCTCGTCACGAAGCGGTTCACCGATTTTTTGAACGTGCATAACTTAGTTTCGAAGTAAGGTAACATGGAGCTAACAGTAGTCTCAGTTTACACTGTCAGTATAAAAGTTATCAGATTTAATGTATAGCTAAGCTCCTAACTCTACAGGACTTAGTTCTACAAGCTCTTACTTCACAAACTCTACACGCTAATCAATATTATGTGATTTAGCCGTTTTGTTACTACAAGAGCTAGGTACCAATCGAACTGCAGTTTCGTCTTGGTCGCATTTTACTGAAAATATATTTTTGTTGCATAACTTTGTATTAAGTACGTTTCAATAACTTAGAAAAAATTAAATATTAGGTAACGCCTTGAAGTTTTTAGAGCAAGTTACTTGCTAAAAAATGCTAACATTATAAAGCAAAGTAGTTTGTAGTAAAAGATCCCTACTACCTAGTTATGTTCTCTCATCGAACAGAACCACCTCTAGTACTCTAAGCGCTCTCCAGGAAGTTAACTAACTACTAATAAGCTGTTTACGGATAAACTTTTGTTTACTGTTTCATTTACGAACAGATGTCATAATAACTCATATATAAGGGACCGTACCAATGTAACACTGCTCATTATAAAGATAACTCGACTATATAAAGAGACATTCATAACTAACTTGCATTAATATTACTCCTCAGTAAACGAAAACATGTTGAGAAATAAAATGTTGTTCAATTTATTGATTCTATATTCTACACTGTGTGTTGCTAAGTGTGAAGATAACATTGAGTGGTTTAGAGGCAAATGGTACGCAGTAGTGCAGTTTCCTAAACCATTATTTGTTCCTTTCTGTCAAACCATAGACTTTCAACCAACAACTGATGCTGATTGCATTTGTGGCACTAAAGGAGAAGTTCCTGTGGTTAATCACATCACAACACTGCCGGGTAACGTGAGTTCCACACATACAGCGCCTGTGATAGTAGTGAACACCTCAGCTGAAGTGGATGATGCTCTTAATGTTCAATGCAAATGTAACGATAAAGATAAGCCTCACGTAGTGTACAGAAAAATAAACGAGAACATATTTATCGTGTACGACAAACCATTTTACTTAAGTCAATATAAAGCAGAACCAAATAAAGCTATGGTGATGGTGAAAACAGTGCCGAAATTGTCACAACTACGAGAAGTGTTGAAGAGCATTGGAGATCTGAGTCGGAGAGAGCCCACATACTTGTGTGAGCCAAATTTCTTTATCAATGAGTTCGAAGACTTAGATTAAAATGTGTCAATACAAAATAATTTAAGTCATATAGAGCTCGAAGCATAATATTTAAATTGAGAATTGATATAATTAAGTGACTCTTGTTGCTATTACAGAATTTTAACTGATTTTCGAGCTCAATGAAAAATGATATTAATGGAAAACGTTATACATAATTATTCATTTCTTTTATTTTCTTATTGTTTTATAAAGTTGTGTGGGAAGAGCTAAGAAGCACTAAAAAATCCTCTTAGAACATATTTTGTACACTGTTCGAAACATGTAGTAGATAATAATTAAGCCGATGCCGGTGAAGTCTAAAATTAACGCTTATTTGTGTAAAATTGTTTACATTTTTTGATAATATACTCTGCTTCAATGACCTGTTATATCGCTGATGGGCTATAAAAACATGCACATTTATCTGCATTTTAATACTTGGTGTCAAGCTACAGAGCGGTAAACATTCAGACAAAATGTACAAATTTATTCTACTAACGTTAATTACCATTGTCAACTCTGAAGAAACAATTGAGTGGTATAAAGGAAGTTGGGTCCCAGTGGTAGAATATCCTCCATCTGTTCTCTTTCCAATTTGTGACAAACAGAAGATATTTATACAAGCTAGAGCAGATATGAAATGTACTTGTGGTGACAAAGAAATTGCAGCGGTTAATTTAACAATCTATGAAAGCCGTACCGAGTTGATGCCAGTTACAATAGTTCATAGTGCTGCTGAAGTAGCAAATGCTCTAAATATGACATGTAAATGTTTCGATCAACAAAAATCAAGTGTTGTGTATAGAAAGATCAATGAAAATTACTTTGTACTCTACGATAAATCACATGGACACTTCACTGATACAGAACCAAATAAAGCATTGCTGTTTTTGAGGAAGATCCCAAAATTGTCTGAACTACGAAAAGTAATGGCAAGCATTGATGATTTGAGTCAGAGAAAAGCTGGATATCTGTGTGAACCAAATTACTTTGTAAATGAATTTGAAGATCTAGATTAAAATGGGAAAGTTTTATTATTGTTTTATTTTACTTTGCACACATAACCTTAAAGAGTCGTCATTATCAAGTGTTTAAAATGTCTAAATGAACTATATCAATCTCTGGCAGATTTGTTTAATTTAATGTCAAAGACCGCGTGTAAGATGTTCTTCTTCACTCATTTTGACAGTACGAAATGAAAATCACACATTTTCCTAATTTGAATTTGGAATTATGTTCTAAAAAATTAAACTTTCAATGATACCAAACCAACCAGATACAAATAGTATAGCCAAAGAGATTTTATTACAAGTTCATATGTATGAACTTGTAATAAAAGTTGTAGTAGGTATGTACCTAGTATAATGCGAAAAGACTTTTTCCCCGACCAATATGTATACCTATAATTATTCATTTCTTCAAGTTGTGTAAGAAGAACTAAAAAGCACTAAAAAATCCGGGTTAGTCCCGCTATGGCACCTATCAGTTTCTGGGACTGTTGAATTGTATTTTTAGACTTAATTTTCTATAGCACTAACATTTTTTTAATACGAGTGATCATAATGAATAAATGTTGTTTTTCTTTATTATGGGGGATATTGCTGGTTGTCTCCTTCCAATACAGAGAAATTGGCAGCTAATGATGTAGAAGAGCTATTAAATAAATGATAATTTTTGTTACATCTTTTGACTCAAAAAACAAAACATAAATTCAAGGAAAAAAACAAGTAGGTATAGAAACCGACCGCCAAATTCAAAAATTAACAACACATTACGAAAAGAAAGATTGGTGACTTCTTGAACAACATAGCGGAAATAATTCCTATTCCTAATATTTAGAACAGAAAAAGAAAAATATGGGTTAAATGTTTAATTTTTTTTTTGTTTGTGTTATGAATGTCTTTAATTTTTCTGAGTATTTTTTTGTAGTTCTCATTTGCCATTAATATTTTTTTTCAATTGCTGATTATCTGTATTTTTTTTCAATTGTTGATTATTTGTAATTAATATTTTTTTTAATAGTTGATTATTTCTATTGATATTTTCTGCCAGTTGATTATTTTTATTAAGTTTACATTTTCAATTAATATTTCTTTCCAGTTGTTGATTGTTAGTTTTTGTAATGAATATTTTTGAATGAATACAAGACTGATTTATTAGTGCAAACAGACTTTTTATTTATAAGTACTCCTAAAAGTCCAGTAGAGACTAAAAAGTTATAGGTGCACTTTATTCTCAATTGTACCTTCTATTGTTTGGCGTAAAACTAAAAGATGGGTACCCAGCGACCTTAAAGATAGACACCTAATCATACAAAATGAAATGTCGCCGACCAATATCAACCAATCATAGAGAAATCCACCAATCCCACAGAATAGGCCCTATTATACAGGGCACAGAAGGAGCCTCTTCATACAAACCAAGACTTGGAAATGTGAAAAATACAATTTGTACCATAGACAACTTTTGAGTGAACTTGCAACTTCAAAAGTGATTACCCAATTTTATAGGGGAAATTTTTACAAATAAAATTATTAAAGAGAAATCACATGACTATAAACAAAGCATATGTTAACAACTGTAACAATGCTATATCGAGTCTCAGCAATAATTAAAGAACGGAACGACATTTTCAAAAAAAAGTGTTGGTTGGATCTTTTCCGCTTGATTGGTTCGAAATAAAAAGGCTATTTTGATGTTAATGAAAATTTTTGATCAAATTCACACATATTTACATATTGATAAATAGTTACCTAATGACTTATTACAATAAGTTGTCTAAAGTTATTGTGTCCGGCATTGAGTTGTTACTAAAGCAGTATTCGGCAATATAATATATGTCGGAGAAACATTGATCCCGCTGACATCGTCATTAGTGGTTGCGGGCTTAGTGGGCGTCATTAGGGTAAAATGCGAGCACAAAACACTATATCACAAGTTCACACTATTTATTCTGTTCACACTTTAGTTAAATCAACAATTAAGACTGAGCAGCGAGTTCGGGGCACCGATCTTACTTTATTTATTCACTCAAAAACGATCCAACTCGATCGCTAGCTCACCCGCCAATGGTGCCGCAAAAAACTGTCAACCAAAAACAAAGCCAAGATGGCGCCTCGACCTCGCTCGAGGCACATGCTCTGCTCTGATTGGTCGTTACGTACTACAATAATCAAAGCTTTTATTAAATTATTAAGATTTGAAGTTTAAAAATAATGTTACAAATCAATTGGGATTAAATTAAGAATTTTCAAAGTAATTACAATGTAAACAAACAACTTTGTGCTTTACGAATGCAAACAACAATCAACTCGACTCGTAGCTTCCTCCGACATATAATTAAAAACAATTTAATAAAATTGGCAGCTGCTTGTCATTACATGCTATGACATATGGAATATGCTAGTCTGTCTAGTGTAGGGACTAGGTTTCCAAAAATAATTTATTTTACTTTAGCGAACTACTTTTATCCACCGATCGGCCCAAACTGGATCTCTAGGAAATCTAAACAAAATGTATAGGGAAATTACAAAAATATCTTGTGGCAACACTGAAATAACTTTGAAATAGGGATTTCAAAATACATGATGAAAAGAATCGATTCCTAAATGTATTCGAGTCTAGCATGACGTCATATCATGTTAAGTTGGACTGGCAATGAAATTTCGATTAATCTATTCACATCTTGATTCTTTTTAATCGATGGACTTATGTAATTATAAATACGTTTTATCGTTAATTCCAGAAGTTATCGACAAAAATTAAAAAACACTATTATTAAACAACAGCTGGCAGCCTTAAGTACCGCTAAATTCATCAAGCTTTAACCAAAGAACCTTCTTCTTTTTGTAAATCGGTTAAAATATGAACACATCACGTGAAACACAAATCGATCCGCTTCGTTGTGTTTAAGAATTGTCTTACATCGCCGGCCGCCCGGGTCAATATCAATTTTGACCTTAACGTTAATCGATTTGACGAGTCATTATTCGATCTCATGCAGACATTTTCCGACATTCCTAACTGACCATAGAGAAATTTTCCACTCTGTTTACATTTTCAAATGATTTCATTTTATTTATTCTGCTTGTAAATCACAAAGATAATATTAATTACTTAGGTACCGGTGGTATGTGACAGTGCCTTTCGTTATTTCTTTTGAAACCGTGTAATTTCGGCACGATAAAATGACGCAGTTCACCATATTTACCTCGTTGCTTTGAGACGCGACCGCAACGCCAGTTTATTGAAGACTAGATATGGATTGGTGGATTTCTCTATGATTGGTTGATATTGGTCGGCGACATTTCATTTTGTATGATTAGGTGTCTATCTTTAAGGTCGCTGACCAATCCATATCTAGTCTTCAATAAACTGGCGTTGCGGTCGCTTATTTGTGTAAAATTGTTTACATTTTTTGATAATGTACTGTGCTTCAATAACCTGTTATATCGCTGGTTGGTTATAAAAACATGCACATTTATCTGCATTTCAACACTTAGTGTCAAGCTACAGAGCGGTAAACATTTAGACAAAATGTACAAATTTATTCTCCTAACGTTACTTACCATTGTCAACTCTGAAGAAACAATTGAGTGGTTTCAAGGAAGTTGGATCCCAGTGGTAGAGTATCCTGCTGTTGCCATATTCCGAATTTGTGACAAACAGAAGATATTTATACAAGCTAGAGCAGATGTGAAATGTACCTGTGATGACAAAGAAATTGCAGCGGTGAATTTAACAATCAATGAAAGCCGTACCGAGTTGTTGCCAGTTACAATAGTTCATAGTGCCGCTGAAGTAGCAGATGCTCTAAATATGAAATGCAAATGTCTCGATCAACAAGAGTCAAGTGTTGCGTTTAGAAAGATCAATGACAACTACTTTGTGCTCTACGAAAAATCATATGGATTCTTCTTGATGGATATGGATTCTGATACAGAACCAAATAAAGCATTGCTGTTTTTGAGGAAGATCCCAAAATTGTCTGAACTACGAAAAGTAATGGCAAGCATTGATGATTTGAGTCAGAGAAAAGCTGTGTGTCAGAATATCTGTGTGAACCAAATTACTTTGTAAATGAATTTGAAGATCTAGATTAAAATGGGAATATTCTAATATTGTTTTATTTGCTTTGCGCACACATAAGTACCTAACCTTAAAGAGTCATCATTATCAAGTGTTGAAAAATATCTTAATGTACTATATCAATTTCTGGTAGCTTTGCTTAGTTTAAGATCAAAGACCGTGTGTAAGATGTCCGTAATATATTTATTAGAGCCTCAAAACTTTTTCTCCCACATTTGTGAACCAAATTGTTTGAGATTTTATATTATGATATTTTTAAAACAGATCTCAATTTAAAATGTATAGCCCCCATGCAAGTTGTATGAAATTAGTTGTATGAAAAGGAGAGAATGATTCATGAAATTTCACATCAAGCTCACCCTTTTTTGTGAGATATAGGTCGCCAAAGTTGAAATAACTTATTTTGAGCACTGTGAGATTATAACTTTTTGAAACTTCTACACAGCTCAGATATAATTGAAAACATACTTTTTTTCGTTAATTATGTAGGAATAGGTAGTCCACTATCTAATGACATCATAAAACATGGGTTTACTCGTAATCATCATTATAATAATCGATCGTCACCATCTACGGAAGCCGATCATACGCGTGTCTATACATGCACTTGACAACTAATTTTATATTTAGGCACATACGTATCTATCGTACAAGGTTATTTGCTCGCCATGTACTTAGCCGAAAGGAGGTGATTAAAACCATACTTATGAATAACTTTTTCAATGGAGCCAACCGGGAATTCGAGGAAAAAATATCAGCTGTTCCATGAACCAAAACTGCAACTTGGAATCAACGAAATGTAAAAAAACAGCATTTTTTTCTTAAATTACGCGTTGGCCCCATAGTTTGTTGCACCAGTTCAAAATAACCAGGTATAGCCCTGATAATAACCTTTATATTTCTATATATCCTACTAATATTATAAGCGCCAAAGTTTGTGAGTATGTATGGATGTTTGTTACTCTTTCACGCACAAACGGCTGAACCGATTTGGATGGAATTCGGTATGAAAGTAGCTTAGACCTTGAATTAACACTTAAGCTACTTTTTATCTCGGGCTAACGTGGGTAAAACCGCAGGGCGCAGCTAGTATCTCAATAATTACCATATAGCAAGCTGCATTCGCGCAGATCTATTATATTGTTTGGTTTCGTTGTTTTTTTAGATTTTATCAGTTTACCTAACACAGCAGATACGGTTATTCATTTACTATCCTGAAACCATCTCGCGTGACGTTGTTTTAAAATATCCTCTGTGAAAATATGTTCCACGAAACAAACGCAGTATACTCATGGGTGGCATTTAAACTGGAATGCCTTAACTTTTTCTCCCTCATTAAATCATTGTTATCTTGGCTATCTTTTTACCCTCTCCGAGCTGTGTTAGTGCTGGAACTAAATAACATTTTCCGATTGTTTGTTTTGGTTTCTCAAATAATTATAATTTTACATACTATATTCAACAATACAAGAACTCGAGTACCTAAATGCGGTGAATGGATTCGGGGAAAACTAAAAGTAAATAAGTAACACACAAAATTTTATTACAAATAGATTATTGTATGAGATAAGTTATCATTTAAATTGAACATTGCAAAATAAAACTTCCACGCAATGTAATATATTTTCATCTGTGTCTTTGACATCTCGGCTATAGGATATTCAAAATTCTGTGGGTTTTCTATTTACTTTAATTTCTGACACGTGGTCGTACTCGAGAATTTTCGCGACCCTATCGGTCATCAGTCCTCCGTGCCATGTGCCCTGCCCACTGCTATTTCGACTCCGCAGTCTGCTATTCTTCTACAGATCTCCTCATTTCCGGTTTGATCTCGTAGGTAGAGATAATTGCTATTTAGAGCTTATTAATAATGCCTATTTATTAATGTATGTAGCGCTCGTAGCGTGGTTTGACTAGGTGTTTGTCAGCGATCACTGAAATTGAGGTTCCGCACGGTCAGTATTTGGATGGGTGACCACGGGTGGCATTTCCCAACTAACCGCTACCGTGGCTCAGATGGCACGTTAAATTGTAGGTCCCGGTTGTTTTATTCCTTTAGTCGTGTCGTGCAGCCTAAAAATTCTGACGACAGGGCTAGCCACCCGGCCTATAGGAACTTACTTATTTATTTATGTTATGGGTACGAAACAAGTAAAGATACAAATCCTGAAATATGCAAATTGCGTCTCTACCGGTCGTCATCTACATACGCATAATTGCAGATATGGGCTCCATTACAAGTGGCGGTTGCAGTTCCCTGACTAATGCACGTTGTTTCCGTGGTCAGGAATTAACTATGCCTCTGTTTTGCCCGACTGTCTTAATGCGGCCCAAGTTGAAAGAGAAATCTTTCTTGCTAGCTTTCAATAGAGCAGTTTCTAGCTTCCTTTATAGCTTCTTTTACAAGCTTTTATTTAGTTTCACCTATCCCGTTGTCTGTCTGTCGGTCTGTTATCAAATCTTACAAGTTAAATTTGATCCACTTCCCGGTTACCGATTGAGCTGAAATTTTACATACATGTGTAAATCGCGTGACAATGCAAAATTATGATGACATAGTGCTCATCTGATGATGAAGCTGGAAGGGGGCCAAACTTAGCAATGAAACGACGCAACCCTATCCAGTTTCGACTCGTTTGATTCGTCTTGGCGAGTACTTGTTCATATAAAACTTGTTTAAAAAAAGTTTTTTTATTTTTTAAAATAATACACATGTTAAAATTCTTGTTTTGATATAATTTTACTTTTCTAGTCATCCACAAGCTGTAAGACGCCCACTGTTTTATGTTAAACAGCCTGCAACAACAACATGCCTCCACTATGAATTTTCATTAAGCCCGGTTGGAAGCGGCCTGCATCCAGTGCGTTCTTGCAGCCTTAATTAAATAAATATTCGAGATAAACCTAGTGTGGGAAGCACTATAAAAATTAAAATCATTTCATTAATCTTTACGGCTCCATTGGCCGTCTCTTCTTCGAAATATGTGCCCTGTTCACTGCCGTTTGAACTTGATAATCCGCTGAGTTATGTCGTTACTTTGGTCGATTGCGGATAAATTAGAATGACTACCTATTTCAAATACCAGATACATTGTATAAGTAGGGTTACTGGTAATTAATTAGCATCCTTTTTGTGGCTGATTCTACAGAATCAGCCACAAAAAGGATGATTGATGTACACATCAAACTAACGACTTTTGTTCTGCGACTTTTGTCAAAACTAAAAAAAACAGCCGTTCCATACATTTTGTCGAGGGTGAACGATATTTTTCTATCGAACAGAATTTTTTGAGTTATGATAAAAGTCGCAGAACAAAACTTGTTAGTTTTGATGTACAGAATTAGTCCTTAAAAGGATGCTAATTGATTACCAATAATCCTGTAAATCTATTACGAGTTCTGATTTGGTCTTATAGTAAAAGTTGTTAATAATGATGGTCGGAATCACCTTCAGAGCTTAGTGTAGCTTACCTAAAGGAGGTGATTATTTCAGGGTTATTTAGAAAGCGTACTTGTAGAATGCTTATAATACGTGTCCGGATCGTTTTTATTAATGAGCTTGATGACTTACACTAATAAATAATGAAACTGAGTTTATGTATTGCTGTTTATGTTAACGGTTGAATTATCAGTTTTATGAACTTGACTTTATTTACTTGCAAGATTACATTGAATAAAAAGGTCAGGCTGACACAGATAGACTTAAGACCTATAGATATAAACAGGATAGTTAGATATAATATATATATATATGTAGTATACCTAGTACCCACAGCTCTCAATGTAAGTCCGTACTATAGCTAATTTATTACAGTGCTACACATAAGAGATGAAATGAATTATTCGGGAACTAAATTATCACTTTTGCTGGAACCACAATCTGAGCTGCCAATCATTGCTAATATCCTAGCATTTTTCTCGTTTTGTGTTATTTTGTGGATTGTGAACAGAAAAACAGTAACATTATGAAAAAAATAATGCAAAACATGCAAGCACAGCGACGGTGGCGACCTCATTTATTTTCAAGTCTTTTATGTCGCACTGTATCTTTGCTAGCTGAGTAGGACAAACGTTGTTTTTCTATATAAAATACCTGAAGGCCACCTCTATCATCTAGGATTATACAAATTACTTGCGACTTATTTTCAGACCTACCAAATGTGCACAAAAAACATTATCGATCAAGCTATTTTAAGCACAAACACTGTGACACGAGATGTTTGTACTTACCTACTTACATCAGATTTAATTTTAACTTTTAAGAATGAAAACTAAATTTAATTACGTTACGGAAATAGAATTTTTAAAATATCCAAGTATGTATAGAAAAAAACACTGCGAAAATGAGCAACCGAGAGGAAATAATTAACTAATAATAAGTAATTTTAAAATAAATAATTTATCGTTCATGCGGGTAGAACGTGGATGTTGTGGTGTGTTTATCAAAAGTATTTCAATATTATTAATACTTGTTTATACGAGTACCTTTGATAAAATACGCTCTAGGGGCACCTTTAAACTTAAACTATTAAAAGATATTCTCAAACAATACTCAACGAAATCTAAAATAACAATCTGCGAATGTAGGTAAGTCTGTTAATCTTTGTTAGAATGAGCTTTAAAGATACCTTTAAACTAAAACTGATAAATGCATTCATAAAATGCACTAAACGAGAACTAGAATAACAAACAACTTATGTAAATATTTTTTTAAACTTGTGCTGAGTGTGAGTTTTGTTCGTAAACATGACGCGCTCTACGGTGAGCGCGTAAACATGTAATTTGTACATCAAGCTTTAACCAAAGCCAAGCTTTTTTGGTTAAAGCTTGATGAATTTGTATGAAGAAATGTACGCAACACAAAAACGCGCCACTAGCGGCGCGTTTTTGAACTGTACTGTCTTCATACAAAATACATGCTTACGCGCTCGCCGTAGAGTGCGACATGTTTACGACAAAACTGTGAGTTTTGTGTTTTTTGAGTTTTTCAGCATTCTGCTAAAACTCGAAAGCGTAAAACTTGAACCAGCCATCGTACGTCCGTCTATTTAACCGCAGCAATTTAAACCCATTGTCTTAATGAAACGGGCCGCCTCCACACGCCGTCTTATGTCATTTGTATAAACACCGGGTATAAACCCTGGGGGTGATGCATAAATATAATAAATCTAGTGCTTAGTAATAGGAATGATGGGACTGGGTACAAAAAAAAACCTCATTAAATGTTTTACATGAATGATTAACATTGCAAACTTTCGAGATAAAACTTAAAAAGAGTATTACAGACCCATTTAAAAGTCCAATATAGATCTCAGGATAATCCAAAAGACAATATAATGAATAAAACCCTAAAACTAATTTCCAAACAACCGTTTTCAATTCGAATGAGACAAAGACAAGTTTATTAAGAAAACTGCCTTCAAACAATAAAAGGACAAATCCAGAAATACATCAAACAACGCAATATTTCACCAAATCCTCCTAAAATCTACTTCTAAACGAAATTAACCTCTTAAACGCATATTAAAGAAGCATCTCCTCAATTCTGCTGACTGGCTCCCTGAAATTAATAAAATAATAATTGCTCTCTTAAGAAACGAGTCCCTAACCTTTGATTATTATTCGTGTACAGTTCAGGGCAAAAAATGCACGAATAACAAGTCTATTTTTTTAATCAAAATGACGACCAAGGCACATTATCAAGAAATCAAACAAATGTATAATTTAACAAGACATCTACATCAGAATAATTATAGTATTAGTACTTTTTTCGGAATTGCAAAGATGCGGAAAAAAACATCAAAGTCAAAGTCGATTTTTTTATATTTATTATTACACAAAATTACTCGTGATGACTCGTTTTTGGAAACATTCGGAGTGGAGGACTCTCCAATCGTAGCATCCATTTTATAGAACAATTGTTTTTCCGGATTTATCGTCCATTTACCTCGATATTAATATAAAAAAACTTACTGTTATTGTAACAATATCGACACCCCACCAAATCGACATGCTTAATACCTGCGCAGTACTTTAGCTACCTCGATCGTGTTTTTTTTATAAGATTAATTTGGGCGTCTCATCGAACAAAACCTGCTCACGAAGATTCAGTCTGTTATTAATCACTTTAAGATCACAGGAGAGGGCTGCTGGACCATTAGGTACCTACAAAAAAAAATAAGAATACAAATCAAAAATAAAATTGTACCAGCATCACAAAAATAATAATATCAATTTCAGTTTAAAAATGTCAACGAGTATGAAAAAAACAAGAAATTATTATCACAGATCAAAAAATAAAAAATATCATGATGCGTTATTCAGCAATAGCATCGTCAAAGTAAAACCAATGTTTATCACAAATAACAAATAATCATCAACTGACCCATAATGAACATCATCTGTCCCATAGAAAAGAGTTCATTGGCTGTAGACATGTAATATTGATTTATTATTCCAGTCTTCAAGGGTTGTGCTATTATGTAAGTTGAGCATAACGATGAGCATTTGAAGGTACCTGTACTTTGCAAAACAATAACTTGCGTTATTTTACTTGGAATTATGATAAAAATAATTAAAATAAGATAAATAAAATTAAAATGTCAAAATAACTTACACTGTTTTTTGTTTACAATCGTACTTTCTTTTGTAGAAAATTGCACGAATAAAAGAAGTTAAGTTGGCATGACGATTACCAAACATTTGGCATCAAACCTTGGACGAGACTAGCAGTAGAACAGGGATACTGCAGTATGCGGAAATTTTACAAGCTTTTATTTAACTTGCAATGGATGTATGTACTTATGTACCCATGTAAGTTCGGGTGGAATCTTGCAAGTTAAATTTGACCACCTTTCTGGTTTCCGACTAAGCTGAAATTTTGCACGCATAATATGTAGTAGGTACATCGTGTGACAATGCAATAATATGGTACAATGAAGCTGATCTGATAATCGCGTCGGAAGGTAGCCATAGGAACTCCTATGCTAAACTTGGGCTGTTTTACTTGTCTTGGCTAGCACTCTGCTGCTACACGATATTTAGGATCTCAAAAGCTTGTATTTTTAAAAAGTTATAAAATTAAATTAATTTAAAAATAACTACGTTTTCATGTTGTTACAGTATTACGAGTATTATGCCTTTGTAAAATTTATACTCGCCTTACAAATCGTGAGGTTGTAACAACGAGTTCTTTCATTTTCTTTTCATTGAATTTCACACTACTGGCTTTCCAGTGAAGGAAAAACATCGTGAGGCAACCTGTATACGTCCGTAGAAAAAATTCGATGGCGTCTGTGAATCCACCAACCCACGCCAACTTGGTGGATATGACCCAATCACCCTTACACCCTCACCCGTACAGGTACAGTGCAGTAAAAAATTATCATTACGAAGTATTTATCATTATTATAGTAAGGATTATTTCTATCAAAATAAATTAACGACGGCCAACTTTATGAAAGCTACTGTAAGCTTAAATAGGTAGCTACTTTGAGCAAACTCCAGTTTGCAATATAAGCTTGTCAAACAATTTAATTTTGTTGACAAGAATGCTTATTAACAGTACTTATACGGTTAAATATTTAAACAACTTTGTAATTTGCTTTATCTTTGCTAGAGTATTTCTTGATAAGGTTTTTGAAAATCTATTTTTAGGAAGTTTGTTATTTGGATTTTTTCATGTTCATACCCAATGTCATATTAATAATAGTAATCGATTTGAGTACACGGAAATTTAAAGTATTTGAATGACCCTTTGTGGGTAGGCCTACGTCCTGCACGGTCTATGTCATCGTTCTATCTATTAAAAAAAACGCATCAAAATCCGTTGCGTAGTTTTAAAGATACAAGCATACATAGGAACAGACAGAGCGGGACGCGACTTTATTTCATACTATTTAGTGATGTGCTATTCTGATGTATAAGCATTATTATTGCAAAGTTTCATCTCATTCCGCTCAGCAGTTATTGCGTGAAAGAGTAACAAACATTCTCACACTCACAAACTTTTGCGTTTATAAAATTGTGGGATACATGCTTATTTAGATAGTACCTAAATAACATCCAGACAAAGAGCAAACACCTATGTTTATTACATAAATGCTTGCCCTGGGTAGGGATCGACCCCATGCCTCTTTGATCCAGAAGTCAGCGCCACTGAGCCACCGAGGCAGTCAAAGACCTCAAGAACGCGCTGGATGCAAGTTGCTTCCAACAGGTGCTATTGGAAGACTAATAGGGGAAGCATATGTCTAGCAGTGGAGTACTACAGCTGATATAATGAAGATGACGAATATATTCAAGCAACTAAACTCAAAGTGATGTTTGAATAATTCATTGTCTCCATATATCTACAGCCAGGTACAGGATGTAAATAAAACATGAAACCTTCGTGTCGGAGCAACGTACGCACAGAAACAGAATCTTTGCAATTCAAATCTTGAACTGCACTAGTATTGTCAGAGCATCTACATACACCCTGTAGTTTCCAGTCTTATGAAACACTTAGATTTCTCTAGGATTTTACCTAAAGTAGTACATTGTCCGGATGTCTAGCCCTAGTGTCGCTTGAAGGCTTTGGCACGGCGAAACGGTCTAAAAATCGGGACACCCAGTGTACTTACTCTCATCCGAGCTACAGTAGCGTACAGCTGTAAATGCCACCCGCGGTCACCCATCCGTAAACTGACCGCGCCGAACGTTGCTTAACTTCGATGATCGTTAAGAAACATCCAATAATCAAACTACGCTATGAACGGAACATCTTAACTATATCATCGTACCTAGAAATTCCAAAGTTATTAAGAGTTTAACTAAAAAAATGAAGAATTGTTTCTTCTAAAGTCTTTTAACGAAATCTTTGGTAAAATAAACCGATATAGTTCAGCAGGCAGGCAAATTGATATAGCAGTGGGCAGGTCACGTAGTACGGAGATCTGATGCCACGTACTAGCAAGTGCAGCGTAGGTAAAATATGTACCGTATAAAGTCCTTAATTTTATCAAGTCGTATCTATACTCAAGTAAAATTAATTAAATTTAACTTTCATAATTTTAGACAAATAAATCATTCATCCCTTGTAATAATCCAAGGCGCGTCTCGAAAATGGCCGCCTTGCACTGGTAATATTTTAAAATCCCTACGTAGATATAAAAATTGGGCAGTTCTGTTTATAATTTGCAAACCAGTGGTACTTAATTACATACTTTCTTAGTTTATATAATTATATTTTTTATTACGTTGCCAGGTCACTGTACCTTAGAATTAAGAATTAACAGTAATATATATGTAGCTTACACACTAAACATATGTATATATTCGAATTGAGAAGTGAAAACAGCGTCCTTTTTTGGAACTTTGCTTCACTGTAATTATTTTTCTAGATTCATGTTATATGCTATAGGTATGCATAATTCTGTACAGAACATTTTTAGTACGAATGACAAGGATGGAAGAATGGAACTCTTTATCTGAGACTCTCTCCGTCAAAGTGTCATCTAAGAATCATCAGATCAAGAGTAAACCAGAACCTTCTAGGTAAGACTGCTACACCCTAGACTGCAGATGCCTGATCTGAAACTGAGATCTGCTTCAGATTAGGCGATTTAGGCAGAAAAACTGTCGCTGAAAGTCGTCGAATCAGCTCCGGACCCAAATTGGCCGATGAAAATCTAATATGGCCAAATAGGGCTTTTGGCCATATTAGCCATTTTTAACCCCCGACGCAAAAGAGGGGTGTTATAAGTTTGACGTGTCTGTTTGTCTGTCTGTGTGTCTGTCTGTCTGTCTGTCTGTGGCATCATAGCGCCCGAACCACTGAACCGATTTCAGTTTAGTTTTTTTTGGATGAAAGGAGACTTAATCGAGAGTGTTCTTAGCTATGTTTTATAAAAATCGATTGAGCCGTTTAAGAGTTATGGTGGGTTAAAGTGGGGATGGAAGAACCAAAATTCTACAAATGTGCCCAAAATGGTTGTCAATGTGTCGGGGGTTTTTTAAATTTTTAATTTATAGTAATTATTTTTTCTATATTTCGGTCAATGGGTGTAACTGTGCAACAGTGCAGACAATGGATCACCTAATATCCTGCCCTCAGTGTCCAAACACCTGTATTTAGCGATCTTATGGAAACCTCCCCTTCTGGGGGGCAATCGCTAACCACCGGACAAAGGTTGTTTAGATAGATCTCACTTATTTTAGAGCAAGCAATAAAAATCTGTGGGGATAGCTTCGAGCAAATATCTATAGAGTCACAATCGTGCCAAAAAAGTGTCCCAGCCAAAATTCTGCGCAAGCTACGTAGTGGGCAGGCTTTTTAATTAGTCGTAAGAGCATTGCAAGCCGACTAAAACGCCGCGCGATGCCAAAGTGCTCGGTTACAAACACTAATTAGGTGACATAACGTCTAGCTTTGAGAAAACGGGTCATTGTGAATTATTTAATGTAAATATTTAAGTCGGTAGTGACGGCGCTCGGACATTTTTTTACAACTTTTACTGGTGGCTCTGTAGATATTTGCTCGAATGGGGATAGCATAGCATGCGATAAGTAACATTTTTTTAACATTTCGTATATAAGTAGATCTACAGATACAGGTGGTATTAGTATATTGGTTAATTTTTCTGAGTTAACAGCGAACCTACGAGTATCTACCTATACAATGACAATGACTTAAATAGACTTCAAAACATAACATCGTTATCTCATCATCGGACAATTGGGTCAATTCTGAGTAAATCCGGATACAAAAATATGTATTTTTTTAAATAATTCAAACAAAGCTCCCGCAGATTTACGATCGGTTTGTGTAAATTGGAAAGTTCCAGGAGACATATTACGTCCGCCGCCAAAATTAATGCCGTCTACGGCATTTTTTAATGAAAAATACACTTCGAGTTTTGTATTTTTGTGTCGTTTAGACGTGATACAAGGTAATTTATCTTTTGTAATCTGTTCGGGATTTTCTTATTATTTAAAGATATTTTTTCTTCTTTTACGGAACTCTTGTTGATTGCTGACTGAATCGGCAAATGGGTTTCGGAAAGGTCAGCTTTGATATATATTGACTTTGATATTGATGTGCAGCTATTAGAGTATTGCAATGATATTTTTAAACTATTTCTTAGATTTGCCAAAACTGACAATTCTTTTGTAACGAACAGGCTCTCGTCATTTCAGCCATAGGATGTCCACTGCTGGTCATAGGCCTCCCCTATAAATCTCCAATAAGACCTGTTAGAAGCGGCTATCCAGCGCGAGCCTGCGGTCTTGATGAGGTTATCCGTCCACCTCGTGAGTGGAGAATGCCTCTAATGTCTGTTTTTAAAAAATATGGAAAAGACTGCATTTAGAAAAATACTAAAGGACTTTTAAATACAACGTGCCTTTTATTAAATTAAAGATTTCACCAATGACAAAGCCTTTTTGTGCAGATCATGTTTGGACAGTCACATGTTACTTACATGTACCTATGTAGTAATAACATTTTTATCTTTTCGAAAGTATGGGAAATGTACCAACACGTATTTTAAACACCTTGGTGTACCTTACTCTTGAAATGAGAAGAGGCCTATGCTTAGCGGTAGATGTAGAGCCTTAGATAAGACATCGCGATAACGTCCATTTCCTAATGTCACTTTTTGGTATGGCTGTAATATAATATAACTAGCGACCCGCCCCGGCTTTGCACAGGTGTATTATACATATAAACCTTCCTCTTGAATTACTCTATCTATTTAAAAAATTCGCAAAAAAATCCGTTGCGTAGTTTTAAAGATATAAGCACACACAGGGACAGACAGCGGGAAGCGACTTTGCTTTATACTATGTAGTGATAGTGATACCTATAGTAGCAACTCAGAATACGACTACAAATCGGGTCGAACAGTTATCGAGTGGAAACCACGTACTGGCAAGCGCAGTGTCGGATGTCCAAAAACAAGGTGAACTAGGAAATCAGTTACTTGTCAGATTTTTACCCGACTGCCAAGGAAGGATATTGTTTATTGTATCTTGTATGTTAGTTTGTTTTCTGTAAATCACGTATTTTACAAAAGGCTGGATGGATATCGTTAGATTCGTCTCACTTATTCAAATGTCCCTAAATAGGTGTTTAAAAACCAAACAAAACAGCGAATATTTGGCGCCAAATTGGAAGTTGTTCAAAAAAAATTAACCATTTCGATTGGCATCAAAATAAAGAAATTCAAAAGGAGATTACAAAAATATACAAATGTCATGCATTTTAACCAGGAATAATCACAACCATTTCCATTTTTGGTCTTTTAGTGCGTTTCTCGTCTGTAGGTACTTAGTTTCATGCAGTTTGGTCTTGGTTTTTTTTGTAGAGTGTAATACGAGTAGATTAGTATTATTGTTAGTAAAAAACAAATAAACTAAAAGTAATAGAACACAAAACCATTTAATTGAACAATGAAATTATTTCCTAATACTTTCTTGACAAATAAATATTATTGTATTTAAAGTTAAACGTTAAAGCCACGGTTAACTGTTTGAAAGACAAGACTTATTGAACGACCAGGCGAGTACGTTCTTACACTTTTCAGCCACAACACATTGATCCGTAGTCTCACACCACCCGCAACCATATTTTAAAGGCAATTGCCTGCAGTCCATGCAACTACTGGCCATTTTTTCACAATTATACAAATAAACTGGTAGCTCGTTCGAGTACGGCTCTACACCATCCCAAATAAGTTTCAAAGCCCCAACTTCTCCCGCAGAATGTATCACCAATCTCGGCGGGAAACAAAACACCGTATTTTTAACTATGATCGCTTTTGCATGTATCATATTGTGCTTCAGATTTATCTGGCAAATCAAATCTTTTTCCATCAACGCGGAGTCTGGGATGTTGATGTTCACAGCAATATGTTTTCCGAGCCCAGATGGAAGGAGGAGCGGCGTTTTGGAGTAGATGTAGGGACAAGAATGGCTTCCGAAAGTCCCCGATGAATAAGCACTGCATACCTGGTCTTCTCTATGAGAGCAGCCGAAGTTGTGACACCAGATGCAGGGGTATTTCACGGTGTTAACGCATTCGTAGCAGGTTTGGAACGATCTGCAGTATTTACTCGGGTCTTTGGTTCGACACGCGTGAGGTCCCAGAGATGAGATAACATGTTCCAATTCATCGTCTGTTACTTTCGTTCCGACTTTTTTGCCATAATCCTTTGATTTAGTATAATAGTCCTTGTTGGTTGTGTCGCCATTTTTAATATAAGTGTGACATTTAATTTCTTGCATGATTATGAGGATAATGCCTGCGTAAAAAACAATCATGTCGACAATCTTCACTAGCGACTATGAAGCGACTCAATGGTTTAATAATTTGTTCCGTTTTATATACAAGAAAGTTTTATATACCTAATTTCTATCGTTTACATTTGCTGCAGGTTTGGATAGTTTGTTTAATTTAATAGTTCTTTGTTAGGCCTTTTAAAGAGTGTGAAGATAGGTCGATAGTAGATTATACAATCCCTTGTTTCTAGTTCTGTCTATAAGTGACAACCGGGCCATTGTATTATGTGAGCTAGTACAATAATACTGATTTAAATAACTTGTTATTAATAAGCCGTGGTAGTCTAGTGGTAGTGTAACACTGGCCCTATAATCGTGAGATCGTGAGTTAAAAGGCTGATCCCATATTACTAATTTAATGGAATTTAAGTACAAAATTTCACACCACTGGATTGTCGGTGAAGGAGACCATGGTGAGGCAACCTAAATATGCCCGTAATAAAATTCGACGGCGTATATGAACCAAGCGAACGTGAGTGGATTTGGCCCAATTGACTTTCACGGGTAGGCCTATGTTTAACAGTTGACAATGAATAAGACCATTACAGTAAAGTTATTATAGAAGTTACCAAACCTTTGATATTATTCATTTAAAAACAAAGTCAAAGCAGTTGAGCTGCAATTGGTCTCTTGTACTTCTAGAAATATAATTTAAAGAAGTGACTGTATTGTGAATATTAAGTACAATCGATTTTAAGTAAAGAAGATCTTGCAAAGTGGCATCTTGCAGATTGTGTATCTATAGAAGCTCAAAATCCATTAAAAGATGGCGCATTCCACGCAAAGCGGGTAGGTAAAAAACTGTTTTCGATTTTGGTAAAATTTGAGTATGTTCTATCTACCTATACATGACTTTGATACGTGCGCCAAATATTTAATATAATGAATGGTTAAGGAATAAGCGGCTTTGAAATTTTCACAAACCGGTGGCACATTGATGAACCGCACCAGCGGAGCGAAGACCAATCCTTCATCAATGCGGTTGCAGTACTTTAACCCTTTTTAAGGCAGAGGGTATATTACCACCAAATTTTTTGGTAGTTTTTTTCCAAAATCAATTAAGTCTTCGGTTTTTTGTTTTTGTTAACATTCTCTCTGGAAACATTATTTATTAAAGATTTCAGTGCGGTCTTCATACATTTTTTAGTATATGGCGGTAGTCAGTATGAAAATAGGTGAATTTTTGACTTCCTTACATAGTATAAAATAAAGTCGCTATTTTCGTTTGTTTATTTGTTTGTTTATTTGTTTGTCTGTATGCTTAAATCTTTAAAACTACGCAACGGATTTTGATGCGGTTTTTTTAATAGATAGAGTGATTCAAGAGGATGGTTTATATGTATAAAAATTCCCGAAATTCCCACGGGAACGGGCACAACGCGGGTAAAACCGCGGGGCGCTGCTAGTAGTTGATAAATGTTTACATATCTTCCATTTTCAGAACCAACAAAAGGTAAATTGATATTGTTTTTATTAACACAGCTGGTGTAAGCCAATATGAACAAACAACGTAAAGGTTTGAACAAAATTAGCGAATCATAAGAATTAGCAAATGTATTCTTATTGTCTAAAGTATACTATACTGGATATACAATAATGGATTTATTTTTCTGTTACTTTGAAAATAATTAAATCTTACTTAATACTTTCCTTGATTTCAGTCAAATTTTAATTTTAAAAATTAGTATCTCCTTTTTATATGCTTTTTTTGTGGTGGTAAAAATATACGAGTACCCTCTGCCTTTGCAGTGCAATCCCCTTTACTCGGGGCTTGAGTATGTTATTTCTTGTTTTGTATGAAAAACTGTTATAAATGCGTAGGAAAAATACAATTTAATTTAAAAAAAATAAGCGATTATCTTGCAACTACTTTTAAAAGTTGAAAATTGGTGTACGGGTAGAAAAATAACTAAATAATTGGCCAAGTGCGAGCCCTTGATTTATTTTATTTTAATGTATTATTTATTTGTGAAAGGAATATACCACTTAATATTTGAAGCATCTTCCTTTTGCCGATATTAAAATTGAGCAAAAAAATCACGTTACTTGTATGGGAGCCCTCCTTAAATATTTATTTTATTTTTATTTATTTTTGAAGTGCATATTTAAACAAATATTCCTATGAAGGACATCTATAGGTAGAACATACTAAATTATTATCGAAATATTTTCGTTATCAGCTACATATCATAAAATTAAGAACCACCGATACAAAAAAGAATTAAATCTTTGGTATAAGTGTATAGAGGTAAGTAAGGTAGAGGTAAGTGTATCTTCCAATTCCAAATCAGGAAACCTAATTAAGCCAGAGCTAAGACAAAGGATCGTTCTATAGTGTTATTGGAAGATTCCCGGAAGTTGGAGCTGTAAGAGCAGACGCGTGTTGGCGCTCGCTGCCGACTTGTAATGAATAAGTTCGACGACGACGTCGACTTACTTCGGAACTCAGTTTGTAAGAGCTAAGAACTGTTTTAAAATTATCGAGTAGAATAATTGTTCTTTGGTGCAATACGTGCTAAATACAATGACTCAAGAATTTGAAGAATTTGCCCATCATACTCTCATTAGTCTCTGCCAGCCATATCACAAGCTATGCTTAGTTGGGCCAGAGACTGCATGTAGCATATCCTCCAATGTATGTTCATTTACAAAATGTGTATTTTTAAGACCCTTTTCTAATGCTACAGTCGCTACAGCTACTCCACGAGGGGATGCGACTAGTGCTACTCTTCACGGCTCTTATTTTTAATTATTTACTGGTACCACTCTTCGTCACTCTTGCTTACAAAAGTTGGGTTTATATAATACTAGCGACAAGTCCCAGTCCCCAGTCAATAATCTGACAATTAGAAAAAAAATGTAGGTATAGACCGAATCATACAAGCCAGCGGAAGTGAAGTTAATTCCAAGCTGCGCAACATCCAATCAACGCGCAGCTTTATGTGAGCTTCAGTCAGGATTGGATATCAACTGCAACTTGTGGCTAACTTCCCATCTGCCGACTTGTATGATTCGGTCTATACTTACATTTTTTTTTTGTCGTCAGTGATTATTGACTGGGGGGCTATTTCTCACGAAAAGGGGAGATGATTTTGCTGTACCGCTGTTATACCATCAAACTACCATATAGGCAGTTAAAGAACATTGTACAAGCCCCAAGCAAAGACGCTTTTCAGTCAATTACTTTCTTAATTCAGTGAGAAATTGGTTAAAATAAATGTAAAACGGAATAAAATCAATTTTACAATTTTCATGCCTTTCTTTTCGGTCTAAGGTGCTTCGAAAAAATATTGTAATAATTTAGTATATTATAAAATTGCAAAAACAAATCATGACCAATATTAAAAGAAGAGTGGCTGTAGCTGCAAAGTTAGTATTATCATTGTTTTAGTTCTACTCCAACTTATACATCGATCAAGTCAGCGGAGTAGTGAAATAAATGAATATAAGTAAATATCTAAAGATATCTTACACACGATCTTTGACCCCAAACTAAGCAAAGCTTGTAATATGGCTGCCAGAGACGGATATACTACTTAAACATATTTTTCAATACATACTTATATAGATACTAGTACCTACCCAAATAACACCCAATAAATAATTGGTTATTTCATAGTTAGCTCTAAAAGCCTAATCTACGTCTGCGAGACGTACATAAAATCGAAAATTGTCTATATCTTTTTAGTAAGTGAAGCTAGTGTTTTGTGCTTTTTAACCATCTCAGGAGTCAGTGAGAGCTCATGTATGGTGCCTGAATCACTAAGCTATTTCCCGTCATTTTAGAGTTATTTGAGCATTGTACGCCTCCGCGACGTATGTATAGGCTTTGCGTAACTTTTAACTAGACTGCCTAAGATTAATTTCCTTTGATTATTGTACTTTTTACTTATAATTTGACATTGTTTTAGATATTAATGTGCCATGGTTTAGGTAATTAACTAAATGTGACCATTTTTTATTAGTTTCTAACATGATAAATTACAATATTAGCAAAAACGAGAGCTCATGAAGATGTGGATTACCAGGTTCGGCAGCACCTCTGAATAGAAGAAAATTATGATAATTTTGCCTATTATATTTATCTCTCACAAATATCTGATTTCATAGAAGAAGCTGACTCAACTTCATAGCCAATAACTGCCACAAACTATATTTTCTGCGTACTTTGATGAAATGTGGGTAGTCATAAAACTAACAGAAGAGCAATGTCTGTATTCTACGGCTTCTTGTACATGTCTTTAATCAATTCTGTTGTAATATATAGCCGAAATGCTTACAAATGTAAAAAAATAGTATCATGAAAGAAAACTTATAAAACAAGTCAATAAAAGATTTCTTAGGATTTGGATGGAACATAAACTTGATGTCCCGATTTTACAGAGAATTTCATTAAAAATATATATAAATTCTTTTCAAATTTAATGATCTAATTCATAAACTTTTATTTGGAAAACTACAGGTCTAAAAGCCTAAAAATAGTATGCCCTATGCTCTTATTACAAAAAATCAGGGTCAAAATCGGTTTCTTATGTACTAAATGAAAGTATGAAGTTGATGTCTCGGTAGATCTATCTAAAACTATAGTTAGTCATCAAAAACTGAATTACTTGTACAGATTAATGCAATAATAAGCAAACGAAATTAAAATATTTTTGATAATTAAAAAAAATAAGTATTTTACCCTAATTTTTTTTACGATGACGTCGTTCCAGTCAAAATTAAGTTATTTATAGTTTACTGTTACAATTAATAAAAATTGTATTTTTTTTAATTCAAAAATTAATTTTTTATCATTAGTTTACATCCCAATCTTAAACTTGCTTTCAAAATTGTGCCAAACAAGTATTTCAGTCTTAAAAAAAAAAAAATGTACGTTTCTGAGACGTATGTTTAGGCCTTACGTTCTACTGAAATGGATTATGCTTCTAGGGTTAAGGTCGAAAGAGAAATTGTAAAAAGTGGTTGTCCTTCGAATTTGTCGTACTTAGACTAAAGTTAAGCCTCTTATGAAATGAAAGTGAAAGTCAAAAAGATTTTAAAATTCATAATATATTTTATTTTCAATAATCCATAACTCATGTTTTACATAAAACAAAATTATACATTTTAAGGCTGAATCAGAAAGTGCCGGCTAAACAAAATAGATACTTCAATATTTCATTATTTTGTTTATTTGATACCTACCTACTGGGGTAAACCCACTGCTCTCTACCCAGAGAGCAGCCCTAGAGACCAATTAAACAGATTAATATGAAATACTTATAGAATTTTTCATTCTTTTGACCTGCTCTTTCTGATTTAGCTTAAAAAATTATGGACTATGATTGACGTCCTTTGGGATTTAGTAATACTATTTTGTAAAACTTGTTTTTTTGTATATCTCTTGATGAAGTTTGTGCTCGATGATGCATCCATGCTGTTTCTTTTTCCATCGGATTTGTGGACTATTGTAGCTTTGGTAGTATAATTCTTATATGGAGGTGATGTATATGTTAATGTAGACACATCACTAATGATCAAATATTTGTAGTTTGGGAGTGACGCATCTGTTACTACCTAACAGATATCAATTAAAAATACCACGCTAAAATTTAAAGAGTATCTTAATTTGTTTAGAGTTACATCTAGGAGAATCTTAATTTGTTTTTACATTTCTGGGTAAAAACTTTATCAAAAGTAGTACAAAAAACAAATTAAACGTAATGGTTAAACTAAATCCTTAAGAACATCATTCACAGTCCATAATTTTTCAATCTGAATCAGAAAACCTGTAAAATAATAATATTATGGTTCATTTTTATCCTGATTTACTTCGCCACCTGTAACAATATCAATTAAATATAAATAATTTATTAGCAGACTGGATGATGCCCAACTTGCATCGCACACGTACTTTGATAGTTGACTGCTGGGGCATTATTTTTGACTTTCGGACAGATCGAAAGTACATATAAGTACATAACTTTACAGGACTTACTAACTTTATTTTTATTCGAAATTTACTTAAAATTATTCATTCCTCGCAGAATTTTTGTACCAGACACAGAAATTTTAAAAGAAACAGTTAACTGCAAAAGGGAAAATAGTAAAATGGAACGTTAATTAAAAATAACTTGTCAAGTGCGCGTCGAGACTAGGGTTCAGAACCGGGAAATCCCGGTACCGAAATTACCAGAATTTCCCGGAATTATTAGAACTCGGTTATGAAAATAGCTCGCGATTTGGCCTGCGTTGATTTGTACACTTGTATACTTCCCTACAATAATCAGGTATAGCCCGCGGTTTAGTCCGAGTGGTTTTGCGTTGTCTTTGTAGGTACTTATTTTAAAATGAAAACGCGTTGTTTTAGGTACACTTCCTTATCCTTAAAACATTTAATTTTATAGTTATTACCTATAGTAAGGCGCAGGTTTCATATAGCCCGGGACGTCAACATTTCGTTCGTGTTTCATTTAAAATCCATCCGTACATAAGCCATATGACGTCCACTGCTGGAAATAGGCCTCCCCTATAGATCTCCAATAAGACCGGTTGGAAGCGACTTGCGTCCAGCGTGACGTCTCACTCGAGATCTTTTCTACCCCATCGATCATCAGTCCTCCGAGCTATGTGCCCTGCCTACAGCCATTTTAATTTGCCAATCCACTAGGCTATGTCAGTAACTTTGATTCTTCTGCAGATCTCTTCATTTCTACGTCGATCTCGCAGGGAGACTGGGATATTATTTAAAAAATATTTTATTTCTGTTTTAGTTTTACTCGATCTTATAAAAGTTAATATCCCAAGGGAGTCACATATTCCGTATCAGTGTTCGTGTGTGTTAATTTGTGTTGTTGTCAACTTCCATACAAAATTTCATTAGAATTAATATCTATACCAGTTTTGACTAATAATAATTATTACTTTGATGAATTTTGGCTATCCTTAGGGATCAGTAACAATGTCTTAATGTATTTTTAAATACAAGATGTACTGTGAAATTGTACACGTACTTTGCTAGTTGAGTGCTGAAAATAATTTAAACTGCATATATCTGAGCTTGGTGAGTTTATAACTTACCTTTCGGAACATCTTTGTTTGGATCTGAAACAATGTCATAATGAATATTAAGAGACTAGATGATGCCCACCTTACATTTTACACGTACTTTGCTAGTTCAGTGCTGAAAATAATTTAGACTGCATATATCTGAGCTTGGTGAGTTTATAACTTACCTTTCGGAACATCTTTGTTTGGATCTGAAACAATGTCATAATGAATATTAAGAGACTAGATGATGCCCACCTTACATTTTACACGTACTTTGCTAGTTCAGTGCTAAAAATAATTTAGACTGCATATATCTGAGCTTGGTGAGTTTATAACTTACTGTTCAAATCTTTATCTTTTTTTTCTGAAACAATTATGGTAATGCTTATTATATGACTAGATGATGCCTACCTTACATTGTACACGTACTTTGCTAGTTGAGTACTGAAAATAATTCAGCCAACTATTTTATCTTAGCTTAGTAAGTTTATAATTTACCTTTCAATTCCCTTTCTTCTTTTTCTGAAACAATATTGTAATGATTATTACAAAACTAGATGATGCCCACCTTACATTGTACACGTACTTTGCTAGTTGAGTACTGAAAATAATTCAGCCAACATTTTTATCTTAGCTTAGTAAGTTTATAATTTACCTTTCAATTATATATCATAGGAATAAGGCATTCTTGTAGGTCAGGAGTATCTCACATGGTTATAATTCTTTCTAATGTTATCTAAAGAAACTTTCCATTCAAATGATTTACAAACAAGCAGGAAAATAAATACATTTTCGAAAAGCAACAGAACTTCAATCAAGGTATAAAAACTCTTTGCAGAACTTGAGAATTTAAAATAAGAGAAAAAAAAAGAACAGGGAATTTGACAGGACTGACAGGAGGGACTTGACTGGGAAAAATTTTAGAAATATGTTGTAATTTTCTAGATTTTAGGTAATTTTAAACTGAGTGCCGCAAATTCTTGAAGGGAAAAGCAGAGAAGAGTCTACTAATTGGGAGAATTTTGTTCCTGGTCTAAAAAGTGGAAGTTGGAAGAAAGTTGTTTTCGATCAAAGGACGAGGATGTTCCTATAGGATTTGGTTTCGTATAATCGTATCACTTTTTAAAAAGATATGTCATAGTAGGTATAGAATTGTTCAGCAGATGATGTTCCTGCGAGTCGGCCAGATCAGTACTGCATTAGACTTCTGGATGATTTACTGGTGAATAATAATTAATGTACAAATGGACATCAGAGGAAAAGAGGAGGTCTATCATAGAAAGATTGGGCCTATGTCCGCCACACTGGTTTGATGTGGTATGGTGAATTCTCATACGTGTATATATTCATAACCTCGTATGAATATATACACGGTGAATATATTCACCGTACGAGAACCTTACGAAGCTACACTACACTTTAGAGGCAGGAATATACTTTCGTAATTACGCAGAACAGTTGCGGGATGATAAATACACATCCGACTTCAGGTTTCTATGGCGGTCTTGCATAAGTTGACTTACGATGTTTTCTACTCTATAGAAGTATGTTACTGACGAAACTATCCCTCATTGAGCATTTACTCACGAGTAGAAGATAGAAGCTTCTAACACTCGCCCTTTATGATTTCTATGTATGAATTACAAATGTTTTAATTATTTGTCTTTTTCAGCTTCGACTATATGTGAACATGAAATCTTAAAGATATGTAATCTTACTTTTCTTAATTCTTAAAGATATGTTATCTACAACTTGCGAAGGACAGAATGTTCATAAATAAATTGTACATTTTTTATGTTTTGAGGATCGCAGAGTCGGCTGTTGCTGTACCACATAATTGCTACATCTCATTATTTAAATACTAGCCGTAAGTGCTATTCGATCAATGCTGTATTTTCATTAGTGTGCAGAACTCTTGAAGCCAGATAGAGCTTGGGCCAGTGTTTCTCATTTCCGAAATGGAGGGATATCCCGTGTCCGTATAAGAGTGTAAATTCTGATCACTTTGAAATAAAGCTATTGATAGCTTATTGATTTTAATATTATTTTACAAGGCGAAGTCGATTCTCGAACCTTTATCTATAGCAATCTTGGAGCTTTTCTTGAGAACACTCTGGATTTCATGCAAGTTTTATGATTTTCCTGACTTTATGAAGTGATGTAGATAAGATGACTACTGACACACTCGCGACTCCTGGTTTTCTTTCCTGCTTTCTTTTTCCAGGATGGCGTTAGATTTACGAAAGCAGAGTAGAGTCATTTTCATGGTTTTCAGCTCTCTCGAGCGCCATGACTAAATAATCAGAGATAAACATAAAATAAAATAAATCTCTGATACCTAAATAAAATTGAATAAATTTAAAATATTAAAATTAATTGTCAGAAATAAATTAATACTATTCTTCCTGGCATTCATTTCTTTTATTATATTCGTAGTTTGATAATAATATTAGTTCAATAATAGAGTTTCTTTGTTCTAAAGTACTAATTTAATGGAATTTCCTTTTCATTTCATGTCTAATATTTTCTTATGCAACTAAATCAATATTTTATAATTAAAGCTTATTTATGTAATACAAAAATATTCTAAATTAACACCAAATATAACAGAGAAGCTCTAGAATCACTATTTCTATTTAGCTCTTGAGACATTAGTTAGATACTGCATTTCACTCTGAGATTAGTAATATACTTTCAAGTTCAAAGAAGTTCAAAATAGATAAAACATAGGGTTTTTGATCTGAACTTAGGTAATCTATTAGGTAGTTATGTATTTCGAATCACCTTTACCTAGGTTTATGCGGTCTATAACGCAGGATCCACCACAAGACGACCACTGGCCAAACTAACGTACAAGTAGGTAAATAAGCTAGATGATTAGGATAGGAATCTCACAGCAGAAAACTAATAAAGCAGACGGCGCTAGGTGAGAATTATTACGTTGTGAACTTCAGAAGTTCAAAAATGTTAGTATTCATATTTCTTATTATTTATCAATACAAATAGTAAGCTGAGATCTTATTGAATATCTGTATCGATATTTAATGCATTCTTAATATCTTAGGATATTTCTTTCATGAGGTTCAATTTATAATTTCTTCATGAGTGAAATCAGGATGCATAGCTAGTTGACATAAAGTTAGGATTCATTGAAGGCATATGAAGTTTCTATAATCATTTTATCTGACATTTTAATTTAGACAGGTTTCTTAAAATAGTTTCAACACTTCTTAGGTTTATAATTGAGGTTAAATAGGCAGGCTAGGCTAGGTTTGTTACAATTTGGTTTCGCGACTAGGTTATTTACATTTCGGTGACCGTGTCCAGGATAAGTTTGTTACAATTTGGTTTCGCGACCAGGATCGTTACAACGTGCTTTGCTACTTGGGTGCTGAACATAATTTAGCCAGCATTTATTTGAGCTTAGTAAGTTTTATAACTAACCTTTCAATTCCTTTTCTTCTTTTTCTGAAACAATGTCATAAATGTCATAATGAGGGCATTTCACTTAAAGCGAACAACAAAAAAAAGTGAGGTCGTAAATTTTGTTTATATTCTGGTTAGTTTAACTTCTAGTAGACGTACGTACACTATTTTTATAGATTGTGAGCTTTTAAAAATTTACCAAGGATGATGTCATGAATTTTTGGATGCTTATTATCTGTATCAATTAATTTGTAAAAGAAACTATAGAAACTTGAAGTTTATAATTCTTTTGTTATTTTTCGGATTCCGAATTTGAATTTTGAAGTTAATATTTCATATCGATTTTTGAGTAAGTTCGACACTTTTTTTGTAAATGTGTTAACCTTGAATTAAACTTGAGGAATTTGAGAAGTAGGTATTTGGACTAAAAACTCGCGATGCGCCCAAACCAGGGAGTTTCTATACGTGGTGTGATGCAATTGAATTTGTGTGTATGCTGCGTACCAACTCCGTCCGCGCCCTTCCCGCCCCGCCTGATGTTTTCTTTTGAATTGCAGCAAAATATGGTAGGTACAAAAGCTCCGGTTTTCTAGCATAGCGCATAACAAACGCAAACATTAATAAGTACCAAATATTTTTACTCGCATTAGAAAGTTACATTATTTGTGATATAGGCTAAGTATATCTATTAAAAAAAAACGTTTTACATTTTGACCTCCAGCCAAAAAAAGCAAGCAAAAGTAGCGATTTAGCTATTCGATTTCTGTGGGTGCTGCATTAAGTTTAAAAAATCTTTTTAAAAACAAGCTTTTATTTAAATTTTATTACACCTTGATATTTTGAACATTACACAATTTTAGATTTACGTGATAAATAACAGATAGGTAGCTTCAATATCTGCTTCAAAATTGCGTTGCAAGGTTCCACCCGACCAAACATATTTACATACAAACATTGCAAGTTAAATAAAAGCTTGTAAAAAGAGACTTGCGCATTGGCTTAGAAAACACGAAGATATGAAGTAATAAGAACACACACGAATTGAAAATCCCCTTCTTTTTGTAAGGAAGATAAAATGAAAAGTTTATCTATTTATCATCATCATTTCAGTCACGTGACGTCTACTGTTGGATACACGATACCTGTTGTGTCTAACCTATAGTGAGGGTAGTTCTGGAAGAACAGTCTAGTGATTCGAACTGACGTGTCAACCGGCGCTTACGAAAATTCACGGAAAATCGGTGCGTACATAATAATACTGACAAGGTGTTGTTTTTCAAAGTGAAGGAAGTTTAAGAGGTGTACCTACACGTTCGTCATTATGAACAAAGTTTACTATGGGTCCAGTTGCGGATTTCGGGAACAAAAAATCTGCTGTTCCATACAAAACTGCAACTTGGAATCGACAAAATTTCGGTTTGGCCCCGTAGTAAAAGTTGATCATAATGATGATCTGAATCACGACCTTTCGGCTAAGTAAGTACACTAGTTTTGGATAACTACAAATCTAAAACTTCTTGCCCGTTTTATTGTACCTTATTGTCGTATGTTCAGTGCACAATTAATCCCGTATTATAAAAATAATTGAGGATTCATTTGAACAGATGAGAGGTTTACTGTTTGGAGAACTACTTGTCAAACGTTGGTTCTACTTTGAATACGTTTAATTGAAACCATTAGCAAATTAAAGCAGCAGTGGGTAGGGCACACACCATAGAAATACAGGATAAGACATCCACAAAGTAGGTAGATACGAACTGATTTAAGGAAGTTTTGGAGAAGTATAGAATGTACAATTGCAAATCAGCACCAACACCCATGGTCAAAGAAAATGCTACAAAAGAGGAAGTGAATCCGGATGAAAATTTTCACTATCGACAAGCTGTGGGTGCCTTGGCATATCTGTCTGTAGGCACAAGGTCTGACATTTCTTATGCTGTAGGAGTGGTCTCACGAGGGCGGGAATGGTTGAATTTTGCGAAAAAGTAATCGGAACGAAAGAAGCGGCCGAGCGAGAACGCGAGCGAGCTAGCCTAGAAAGAAGACGACGGCCTCAGGGTGACGGAAATGAACATCCCGGCCACTGTACCCTGGAACCGGGGTCTTAGAATACGGTTTCGGTATCCCCTGCCTGTCGTAAGAGCCGACTAAAAGGGGCCCGCGGAGCCCGACGGTGGTTGTATTTGGGGATCAAACCATCCATCCCAATGAGCTCCGGGAAGAAAACGGCGCTGTGTGGCCAGCACCGATGTACAAAGGAAAGCTGAAATAAGAAGCTTACGGAGTGTGAAGATCCATGCTGGAGGGCACTGGTGCGTTCCTACGGAGATCCCAGTTCCCTCTCACAAGCACAGAGGGAGGCCACCGACGGGGTTTTAGTGGAAAAGCCCACATAACCCGGTTGCACCCCAACGCACCCGGGTATCTGTTGAAGATTTCCCTCCCCGTCAACAAAAAAAAAAGGAGTGGTCTCACGAAATCTTGAAGCTCCCACTAAAAAGGACATAATGCTTGTGAAACGCATCTTCCGCTACCTGAAAGGAACTCAGGAGAATGGTCTGACCTTTGTGAAAAATTCTCTGTCAAGCTTAATGTTACAGTGACGCAGATCATGCTGGAGACCAAAGTACAGGAAAATCAACTACTGGAATGGTGTGCCTATTCTCAGGAGCTGCTATTAGCTGGAAAAGCCAAAAAAAAGCAACAGTCTCAATATATTCAACAGAAGCAGAGATTTTAGTAGCCAGTGAAAGTTCGCAAGAAATATCGTCTTGTGAGCAGCTTAATATTATTTTTCGCAAAAAACAGCGTCACTGACTTCACCCGTGAACAGAATTCGCGAATATTTCGCACGGATCGATGTTACATTTTTCGCATTATTGTTGATTTATCAAAAATGGCTCAGCTGATTTCAATAAAATTTTAATGGGACTAATTTCAAGGTATATTCTTTCCAATTAAAAAAGAATTATTGAAATAGGTCCACTTCGAAAAAAGTAATGCGTTGTTACACATAAAAAAAAAAAAAAACTGAACCACCAGCTTTGTATCTGGACCATGAGCTCATAATCCTAAATATGAATACCACAAGCGCAGCAAGCACATCAAGCTTAAACACTTCTTTGTAAGAAGTCACAATCGAGCAAGTAGGTATTTTCAGAGTTGCAGCTGGTCGATATGTTAACAAAACCGCTGTTCGGTCAAAGACTGAACGATTTATGTTCCAAAATAGGCCTTACGAATATAATATTATCATAAAATTCTTTTAAAACTTCCGAGGATGTGAAAAAAAGGATGTGAGCGTAAAAATACGCTTATGGGTAATGTGGTGTACTTTACTAAAATAGAAAAAGGACTCATATATCTATGGCATTGTGATAGTGGAAGGAGACGATTGTCTGTAGTTAATTAAGAAAAAAAAATACAATACAACTGTGTCTTGATTTTGTAAAACGTGTATTTCCACAATTTACGTACCTAATAAAACTATAAGTTTAGCTTTGGAACTACTTTTCCTAAAATGTCCTGTAATATTTGTTTATTTATTGATAATTAATAATCCGGATAAAACATTTTACATAATATTCGAACTATGCATCCAGAAAACGTCATTAGTAAACTAAGCCCCACACAAATCGACGGATGAGAAGTAAGCCGCAGATGACACTTCGCCGTGATTCGCTAATTATTGCGCATGTGTGCACAATGCGTAAGGAGCGCGCGGGAGGCATGAGGTTGGCGGGCGGGTGTGCCCCGGCGTCTCGTCTCTCTGGCTCCCCCGCATACCTATATTTCGGCTTTTGCGCAGCGTTCTGCGTATAACTTCCCATCCGCCGATTTGTGCGGCGCTTAGTATACGAGTACGAGCGAGCATGTCATTGTGTCAACGGGCGAGTACGCACTACCCGTTATGACGGGCGCGGCACGCCCTGAGGACACGGCGCGTGTTGTTGTGCACTTTCTATAAGTTACCATCAACGTATTTCTCATCTTTTTAAGGTTCCGTACCCAAAGGGTAAAAACGGGATTAAAAACCTATTACTAAGACTTCGATGTCTGTCTGTCTGTCACCGGGCTGTATATCATAAACCGTGATAGCTAGGCAGCTGAAATTTTCACAGATGATGTATTTCTGTTGCCGCTATAACAACAAATACGTAAAACAGAATTAAATAAATATTTAAGAGGGGCTCCCATACAACAATCGTGATTTTTTGGAGTTTTTTACTCGCTATTAACAGGACAACAGGAACGGAGCTCCCATACGGTACGGAACCCTTCGTGCGCGAGTGCGACTCGCACTTGGCCGATTTTATTTATGTCCTTTATCGGGATGGTGTTTTTGATGAGGTCTTTTAATTAAGTTTGTATTCTAACCCAGGAGGTTGCTTTTATTATTGTGTGCAGAACTTTTGGAATTCTATAAAGCTGGTTCATTTTCATTTGAAATTCAAAATTCGGAAATCATTTCATTAGTTTACTCCAAGTAAATACGCAAGAGTATCTTTCACGCTGGCACGAAACGAAATGAATGGCCAATGCCACGGTAATGATATCTAATTACCGTGCCAATGCTTCGCTCACTCGCGTCGCCTCGCGCCCCGCGCCACCCGGCACCCCGCGCGCACTCGAGTCGCCACGAGTGCGCTTGAGCTGCGCCGGCCTGCGCCTTTGAAGTTACCGACTTCGGACGCGCTTGCTCGCGCTAGCCTGCGTTGCCTCGTGTCATTACGGCGCGTAGGCGCGAGCTGGCGCGGCGCGACTTGTGATATCTGGCGCTGTGAGAACCCAGCTTTACTGTGGCGTCGTTAGCCACTGTCGTTGCGTTATCACCAACTGTCACCGGCTCTGGCTTAGAAACTGCTCTAATGGTTCTATTACCTATTTTTTTTGAACAGCCGATGTAAATATTGACGGCAATGGGCGTGTTGTAAGCAGAAGTTAGCTGTAGAGTGACGTATTTCTTCTGGAGACCTCCTCGAGTGACCTGGACCACTGGGGGACGTGCTACGCCGAGGCGGTCGGATACTCTGAAGTACGTGATCTGTTTCATCAAAAAAGTGGACCTTGAATTCTAAGTCAAAAAGCAGGGAGGTTTTTTAAAAATTGCTTTAGTCACGTGTCAACTTATTTAGTCTTTGACCAAAATGCTGGCCTCTACTTAGCTCACAGGACCAGTATTGCCATCCAACATGGCAATGGGACAGCATTTTGGGAACTGTGCCCACTGGGGGTGGGCTTTTAGGTTAGGGTTTTCATCGTCATCTGAACCTACTTGTATGAGTAAAGTATAAGTATAGAGTTTGTGCAAAAAGAGAACCGTCGTGGCGTTACGTTGAACCACAGCCCGGACACTCCGCGATTTTTCATACAAAATCTGCTGTCTTACGCACACCTACACAGTACTTACTCACAGACAACACACATACGCACGGTCGCTACACGCGCATTTGTGTGCGGAACGTCTATGGCTGTCAGCGATCACTACATCGTGACGTCATGCCGCGTGAGTGAGACAGTTGCGTACTTAATTTGCAAAAATGAATATTAATCTAGTGCTTAAAATAGTATAACAATTACTTAATTTGGAAGCATATTAACAAAAAGTATCCGATCTACTTCTTTTGTAAGATAATATCAAGAGGAAGTTACCAAATAATGTAAAATAAGTTCCTATTATTTATCCTTAGGGAAACATTAAAATTTCTTGTTTTGTTACGTATCATTGATATTCAACCATACACAGTATAAGTCTTCCCTATTGTCACAGTCTAGGTAGTTTTTATTAGAAAATCCACCGACCATTGCAGCCCGCGCGCAGAGTGCACGATGCGGTACGTAGACGCGGGGTGGAAGTGAGGAAGACTCAAACGGGTGGGGGGTAACGAGTGGCCGTTCTATACGTAGTATTATTATATATTCTTTGGTTGAACTAACAATAAGATTTTATTCAGCAGCCAAGGTACCGACTACTTGGTAGACGCGAGTCTACCGAATTGGTGTCTACCAAGTATCAAACACTTATAATAATAATTGTACTAGCAATGACTGAGCAGTGTAGTCAACGTGACAAAATTAGTAGAATGACCTACGGGCTACCTCACCTACAACGCTTCTCTTTTTGCACAAGCTCTAATAGTTGTAATATAATATATGATTTAGTTTGTATTTTTTTTTAAATAAATTAGTTGCTTTGTGTATATGTTTCAGACATTTGAGTTACTTACCGGACAATTAAACACTCTTCCATACTTAGCAACAGTGTAGCCAAAATAATTCTTCTCTTTGTAAAGCGTATCTTGCGCCACCAATAAGTCATCTTTCTTGAACATACCGACGTAGAAATCCCTGCAAAATGTACATTTAATCAGAAACGTTAAAATTATTACGTGTAGTTTCATGGTGATAGTTTTGTAAAGAAATACTAATATCTCAAAATTTTATTCGATGAATTGGACAGTCAAGCTTAGTAGTTAATGGCGCTAAAAAAGTTTTCTCGACGTTAGGTAATATTTATAATCAACTAGCGACCCGCCCCGGCTTCGCACAGGTGTATTATACATACAAGCCTTCCTCTTGAATCATTATATCTATTAAAAAAACTGCATCAAAATCAGTTGCGTAGTTTTAAAGATATAAACATTCACGGGGAAAGACAGCGCGAAGCGACTTTGTTTTATACTATGCATTCAATGCAAATCAATTTAACCTGAAGTCATGAAGCAACGAGGAATTACATGAACCGAGGAGGAGAGTGCAGCGTTATTTTATTTATTTGTGTTCATGTTACAGATTGCACAGTTTCATATTAGTAAAAATCGTTACTTAAAATAGCAGGTCAGAATTAAATGGTCATGGCTCAGGGTAGCTATTAAAATCTTAATAATTCTCTATTGTGAAAATGATCATAAAGTAACATAGCCCACTTTAGGAAACTACACATCTTTATCAGTTATTCACAATGAAATAAGAGAGAAGAAACAGAAATAAATAAGCAGAAGAAGACCAGCCAAAAACTTTTTAAGGGTATACTTTGTAATGGTAGCCATGTTGAGAGAAATCTAATGTGGTACTTCTCTACTGCACCGGCCTTTTCATTGTCCAGTGCTGCAAATAACTGCTCATTAAGACTGAGAGATTCAATGAAGGAGGCAAAAATCTACTGTGGCTTAGCGATGATGAAGCAAGTAACAGCTATGGTTTTTTAAATTCTCATTCCGTATCAATGAGTTATTTGGAAACTTATGAACTGTTTCTCAACGAAAGAAAACGTCGTGATGTAAATCTACGCACATTCAGGAAATAAATTCCATGTTATAATGATGTGAGCCCCCAACCCGTACTGAGTCAGCGTGGTAAATAGAGTAAGCCTAAATATGTATGTTAAAACCATAGATGAGTAGTATACACCACTACTTTTTATGAACATCTAAAAAAAAATGTAGGTATCAGTACACGATGTAAAACATATGTGTACAGTTAAAATTTAAAAAAGATCTTAGGTAGCCTATTTATTTAGGTTTTATTTTATCCTAAAATTATGCACATAATGTCAATTTCATTCATGTATCGCTATTGCATTCATTCCCTTTGCTAGCTCTCTCGCTCGCAAAAGCCCGCCCACAATTTTATTACCTACAAGTCTTGCAACATGGCTAGCAAATAATTTAACCAATTATTTCAATTTTTAAGGGATAATTTTAGGATATTGATTTATTAACTTTTTATTGCATATATATGTTTAGTATCGTGCACTGATACCCCCAAATTTTTTTTAGATGTTCATAAAAAGTAGTGGTGTATGATCTATGTCTACGTCTATGGTTATATCTAAACATTCTTAATTTTGTTTAAAGTGAATGATGTTTGTGACTGTACCTACTTCTATTAACAGAAACAATCAAATTCTTGTTCGTCGTTGTAAAATCAAAATAACTGATAAGAAATTTAAAGCTAATTTAATGTACGAAATAAATTGCAGCTGTCAAATGACGATAGCTGAAATGTATAGCTTTTGTAAATTTAATACCTATGATAAAGACCTTTTCAATAGTTCACTGTCAAACATAAGCCTACCCATGAAGGACCGTATCAACTACAGTGGCTAAGTGCGGGTTTATTTACGTACGCCATTAAACTTCTAGCAGAATTTCCTCACTATGTTCTTCTTCTTCACGTTTAACTTTATCTGACTTCTATTAATAATTATCTTCATATTTTTTCTCTGAAAAAAGAAAAAAAATACATCCCTAATATTTGTAAACGGTTTTATTTGATAATCAGACTGATCAACTAATTAATTATTTTGATTAAACTATCCTAATTACAGTGCGACATAAAAGACTTGAAAATAAATGAGGTCGCCACTATCGCTTTGTTAGCATATTTTGCATTATTTTTTGCATAATGATACTGTTTCCCTGTTCACAATCCACAAAATAGCACAAAACGAGAAAAATGCTAGGATGTTAACAATGATTGACAGCTCAAGTTATGGTTCCAGCAAAAATTATAATTTAGTTCCAGAATAATTAATTTCATCTCTTTTGTGTCGCACTGTACTCTACTATTGACCATATCTTCACATTGACACAACTTATAGAAAAACAAAAGGTGGGCATACACGATGCGATGATTTGATCAAATTTTCGCTTCATTCCAACTGGGAGCTCATTCAATTAATTCAAAGGTCCTCAATAACTACTAACCAGCTATAGTTAACTACCTATATTTGACCTTCACTGAACTGATCTGATGAATTGATGCGATCATCGCGTTCTGTGCGCCCAGTTTCAGGTAGTAGTACAAATCGTTAACTACCAATTCCTACCTTTGAATTAACTGAATGAGCTCCCAGTTGGCATGAAGCGAAAATTTGATCAAATCATCGCATCGTGTATGTCAAACTTAACGGAATATGGCAAAGAACTCTATGCTGTGTTTATAGATTACCGCAAAGCGTTTGATTCCATACATCACGAACCTCTATGGTTAGCAATAAAAGAACAAGGAGTGGATACCAGGTACATAGAGATTTTAAAAGAAATTTATAGGAACAATAAAGCCGTAATAAAACTAGAAGGTAAGGGAGAGCCATTTCAGATACAAAAAGGAATAAGACAAGGCGACCCATTTTCGGCCAATTTATTTACTGCTCTACTAGAACACGTCTTCAGACAACTAAACTGGGAAAATAAAGGCGTAAATATAAATGGCGAATATCTTAACAACTTACGGTTTGCTGACGATATTTTTCTGATATCAGATAACCACAAAGACTTGGAATTTATGTTGAACTCTCTAGACAAGGAGAGCAGGAAATGTGGTCTACAAATGAATACAACCAAAACGTTTGCCATGACGAATAGCAGTAGAGTACCAATCAAAACTGAGCATCATAATATTGGCTATGTTGAAGAATATGTTTACCTAGGACAAAGCATAACATTCGGTAAACAAACTTCATGTGAAGTAGAGCGACGAATTAAAAAAGCATGGAACAAGAATAAGAAACTACTGGTACTGGTCCCTAAAAGAAATATTTTAAGGCAAAATACCCGTGCACTTAAAAAGGAAAGCAATGGATACAGTCGTTTTACCAACGCTACTGTACGGCTGCCAAACTTGGACGTTTACAAAAGATATAGTGCAAAAAATCAACGTATTTCAAAGAGCCGCCGAAAGAAGTATGCTAGGAATAAAACTAAAAGATAAAAAAGGCACACGTACATTAGATATATAACAAATGTGACAGATGCCGTTGAACTAGCATGCAGATTGAAGTGGCGTTGGGCTGGCCACACTGCGAGGTCTCAGGACAATAGATGGAGCGAGAGAATACTACATTGGCATCCGTATGATGGTAAAGCGCTCTCGCGGACGTCCTCGACGGCGCTGGAGCAACGACATCTACCAGATGGCCGGACCAGCCTGGACTCGTCAGGCTAAAGATAGAGAAAGCTGGAAAATGATGGAGGAGGCCTACACCCAAAAATGGGTGACCCATTACTAATATTATTTATATCCATATCTATAGAATTTTAACACTTTTTTTCAATTTTTACCGTGTTTATTAGAAATAAGAAATGTTTTGAAACTTTGTAAATTAGTGTGAATTTTGGGAAATAAAGGCTATATTATTATTATTATAATTGCCGGCGGACATTTTTTAACTAGCCAGAAAAAAATGAGTCTACCAGGAGATTATAAGTTTAAAGTGTAGCTTATACCTAAATGTGACCTTGTCAACGTCGAGAGTTTTCCTTTCTTAGTTTTACAATATCTTCCAAAATTAGCTTAAAATGACACTCGGCAGGGCACATAGTTCGAAAAACGGATGATCGATGGGGTTGTTGAGTTATCAAATAGAGAGCACGTACCAGCAAGCGCAGCTTAGGAGACCCATAGACTCGGTGGTCAGACGGTAAAGAGACGTAAATTCCGGAGACGAATTTTTAGATGCGTCTTCTTCCGGAGTCATCTCTAGTTCTGACACTGAGCAAGGGTCGCCAGAACGACAACTTGTACGCCGGTATCCTGTTAGGGGGACTAGGAATCTAGATGTTAATTATAGGTGTTAGTTATTTTAATGTTGTGATTATTTTTTAATTAGTTAGGGAGGAATGTGGTGTATTGACCAAAGAGTATAATTAAAACTGCAGGAACGCGGATGCAGGCCGATTCCTAACGGCCTTAACGGAAATCCATAGCGGAGGCCTATGTCCAGCAGTGGACGTCCAACGTCTGATTAATGGATGGATTCTAATTGCTGACGGAAGTTTTGAAATTAGTCAGAATACGGAATGAACCTACTAGGGTATTATAACTTTGAAGCGTTTATGTGACCTATTGTTGACGTCAAGAGTTTTACTTTTTAACCGACTTCAAAAAAGAGGTTCAATTCGACAGTATTTTTTTGTATGTCCCTATGCAGCAATTACTCCGCCAATTATGCGCCAATTGTGATGATTCTTTTATACTTATTACACTGTAGAAATAATTGTATCCAAATTAGTTGAGTACTTGAGTCGTTTTTGAAAAATCAAGAATGATGTAAAAATTACTACTTAATTCCACAATGCATCGATTCGTGTGAACTACTCAATTTACACAGTCGATTTTCCTTCGATACGTACGAAGCGGTTTGACTCAACATTTCTGATTCGTACCGCCAGGGAATGGAACAGTCTTCCTGCTTTCCTGTTTCCTAAGAGATATAGTCTAAAACTTTTCAAGGTCAGAGTGAATAGGTATCTTCTAGGTCTGCGTGCTTCATCTTCGACCACAACGTTGCTTACCATCAGGCGAGTTGGTGGTCAAGCGCGGACTTATTCACCATAAAAAAACTACTGCGAACTATTCGAATTCTGTAGACGGTTGAAGTCGGTTGTGCTATTTTTGGCGAAACATAAAATTATTTAGTTTAATAATATGTTTCACAATTATTTATTCGTGACAGCAAAATAATAATACTATAAAGTTATAATTAAATTAATATCGGATCAGTAAGAACACGCTAACTCTGGCGCTATCAGGCTGATTGATGGCCGCTCATACGATCAATCATGTCTTCGAATACACGTGTGGGGGAACTTTTTGGTCGCCAAAATCAATATTGACATGAAAAGAACACAACTTTTTCATACCCCGTGTTGTTATGATGTTAAACATTTACGCAGTACTTTAAATCATCAGCTAGTAAACACATTTTTTTTTTCGAATTCTGACTGCATCTAACTCTGTTCTATTATGAGCTAATATTTTTAAGGATAAAATTGCGTAAGTTATATAATCGGACAAATTCAAAAAAACTTAGGACCGCATTTACAATTTAATTAGTCTTTCTGTAATTAATTTCAACACATTTCTTGATAAGCGCGCGCAACAAAGTCCATTTGCTCAATTCTACACCGGACCTCAAGATACCGGCTTAGCTGAGTTTGAGGCCCCCTGGTAATTGTAACTAATGTACCTATATTTGTTGTGGTAGTAAATTATTTTGTATTTGCTTGTTTCTTTGTTCTCATGGTAGGTTCCTTGAGAAATGTCTTTTTGGATGGAAGCTACGAGTAACTACTCGTAGGAAAACGTAAAGAGTTACAGTAGTAAGCTGCAACATTGTGACGTCACACGCATGTTCGAGTACTGTCGGTGAGACTTCAGTACTCGGCTGGGAATCAATATTTACCTAATGTAGTATAATTATAGTTATTAAGAAAACAAAAAGTGTTGTCCGGAAATTTACATGCATGATCTTTTCATTTATCACAAAAAAAAAATGATTCAGAAGACCAATTCTGGTCAAAATAGGTAGGCCTTCTTAGTGTCGTGGATGTATTGGAATCGGAGTCTTTAAATCTTGGGTAATGCAGGCGGCATCTCTTCTTCATTGCGACGTAACGCACATCAGGGCCGGTAGCGTACTCGGTCAAGCTAATGCAGCTTCGAAATTCGTAAACTCAAAAAAATATCATTTCAGCCATGATATTATTATATCGTTTACTGAACATATGGCTCTCATATAGATTTATATTTGATGATTAAACGCACGTAGTGACGTTCTATGAAAATTATCCGAAGCATCTCGTGTGAAAAGATAAGTATCCTAAAAATGAATATTATTTACACTACAAGGCAGACATCTAAAGGTAAGCAATTCTAAATAGAATATGTACATCAACACGTCGAGGCAATCGGAAAGTAAATAAACTTCTGTCGCCGCCACCCGCGCTGGTAAACAGGTGCTGCGGGGCTCGAAGCTTCGCGAAATCTTAGAATAACATCAATTGAAATCATTGGACAGCTTTCATTCTTTGAAATATTACTTTTGAGCAATATTTCAAATCAGCCATACCGAGTGTATAAAAGATTTTTGATTTAAAAGATTATGCTACAGAAAATTTGGCAAGTAAATAAGTTCGTTTAGGCCGGGTGGCTATCCCTGATGTCAGAGTTTTTAAGCTGCCTAGGGGCTAGGATGTGCACCACGAAATATTTCTTACGACGTGTCAGAACGAGACAGCAATATGGCAAAGTATACAGGGTTATTCCTAATAAATTAGCATCCTTTTAGGGGCCTATTCTGTACATCAAAACTAACAAATTTTGTACTGCGACTTTTGTCAAAACTAAAAAAAAAATCAGCCGTTCCATACATTTTGTAGCGCGTGGACGATATTTTTCTATGAAACAACAACTTTTTTTTGAGAATTAATAATAGTCATAACAAAGGTTGTTAGTTTTGATGTACAGAATAAGCCCCTAAAAGGGTGCTAATTGATTAGGTATATTTGTCACTTTTCGTGGCTTTCCTTGGTCGCATGCTTAGCTAGTTGGAGGTCTCTGACATAGGTAATTTAAAAATTGGGCGATAACATGTTAATGTGGTACTTACTTCATGCTATCATATAAAATTGAGAATATAAATATCCGTAGCTTAATTATATTTAAAATTATTTTCGGGATTCCTTCAAAATGGGAGGAAAATTGCTGTTGGGCTGTATTATAGCTGATTTGGATAATATTAAGTAAAATTGTTTAGTATTTTAACAAAATTTTCAAGTATAAACTAAATCGGTCAAGAACGAGTCGAGTTATAGGCTTATGAAGAAGATTCAGTTAAAGAAACCTGTCGCGAGTTTTACTATTCGGAGAACTACTAGAATAAAACTAATTATACCTTTATACCATATTTATTTCTTTACTATTCCACTTTATTTTCCTCTAAAAATGCCAGAATATCTGGTATATTTTTAGTAATGTCAGCGTGTCTGTTAACGCCACGGAAGCGGGCTTTCGCGCTAATGTGTTTATTTATAAACGATTTCCTGCCCCGAGGGATAACACACGGACGAGCGTTTCAGTGGAAATTGGACTTGTTCATTTAGATTAGTTCCATAATTAAGTAAATAATTGGGTAGTTGCTTCAAAGTTACGCGAAAAAATTAAATCGGTCAAGGGAGAGCTGGGCTCGCGCACGAAGGGTTCCGTACCGTGTGGGAGCTCCCTTAGCCCCATTTCAAACATATGCCTGTTGCCAATATTGATATCAAGCAAAAAACGGAAAAAAACACGTTTGTGGTTGCCCCCTTAAATATTAATTTTATTCTGTTTATAGTATATTGTTTTTATAGCGGCATCGGTGAAAATTTCAAGTGACTAGCTCATGGTTCATGAGATAGTCTGGTGACAGATAGACGGACGGATGGACGGATAGACGGTCAACGTCTTAGTAATAGGGTCACGTTTTTACCCTTTGTAAACGGAACCCTAAAAAACAATTAAATATCAAAAAGAAGATCTACAGTGATGTAGACCTATTGATATTTATCTACCACATCTAATCAAATTAGGTACTTATAGTTGGAGTACCTAAATTAAAAGTATGGCAAACAATAGATTAGAAAAATCGGCTTTTTATGTCCATTAACTATATTGATTTATTTTTCTAAATTTATTGTTTTTTATTTGCATGAACGTCAATTTTTTTGTAGTAATGTCACATTACTCATTAGATATTTCTTCATACTTTTTGAGAAATGTCACAATGTCATTAATACGATCGGAAAATATTTAACAAATACTGCGACAACAATTTTTTGTACATTTCTGTTAGATTTATGATTGCTCGTTTGAAGGTATTACATATTAAATGACAGTCCCCGATGTACTTGAAATATAAATATTATAATATAGTTGTTTAAAAGGTCCCGTGTGTTTCCTCTCCAGTTTTAATGGGTTTAGGGATAAAGACGCTATAGTGATGATAAATAGCAGCGTGACCGTGCATACAAGTGCACTTGTAGCCGGAGCTCTCAACGTGACTGGGGGACGGTTATAGGGAAATGCATTTTTATTATAGTTAGCTCATAGGCGCTGAGCCTAAGTAACGTGACAGATACGTGATTATCCATCGACATGTGTCTGACGGGTGTGACATTTAATGAACCCACCAGGGTGACATGCCAGAGACATGTCAGTGTCAAAGAATATATAATAATACTACGTATAGAACGGCCACTCGTTACCCCCCACCCGTTTGAGTCTTCCTCACTTCCACCCCGCGCTACGTACCGCATCGTGTACTCTGCGCGCGGGCTGCACTGGCCGGTGGATTTTCTAATAAAAACTACCTAGACTGTGACAATAGGGAACACTTGTACTGTGTATGGTTGAATATCAATGATACGTAACAAAACAAGAAATTTTAATGTTTCCCTAAGGATAAATAATAGGAACTTATTTTACATTATTTGGTAACTTCCTCTTGATATTATCTTACAAAAGAAGTAGATCGGTTACTTTTTGTTAAAATGCTTCCAAATTAAGCAATTGTTATACTTTTTTAAGCACTAGATTAATATTCATTTTTGCAAATTAAGTACGCAACTGTCTCACTCACGCGGCATGTCGTCACGTCACAGCCCGGACACTCCGCGATTTTTCATACAAAATCTGCTGTCTTACGCACACCTACACAGTACTTACTCACAGACAACACACATACGCACGGTCGCTACACGCGCATTTGTGTGCGGAACGTCTATGGCTGTCAGCGATCACCACATCGTGACGTCATGCCGCGTGAGTGAGACAGTTGCGTACTTAATTAGCAAAAATGAATATTAATCTAGTGCTTAAAATAGTATAACAATTACTTAATTTGGAAGCATATTAACAAAAAGTAACCTATCTACTTCTTTTGTAAGATAATATCAAGAGGAAGTTACTAAATAATGTAAAATAAGTTCCTATTATTTATCCTTAGGGAAACATTAAAATTTCTTGTTTTGTTACGTATCATTGATATTCAACCATACACAGTACAAGTCTTCCCTATTGTCACAGTCTAGGTAGTTTTTATTAGAAAATCCACCGACCAGTGCAGCCCGCGCGCAGAGTGCACGATTCGGTACGTAGACGCGGGGTGGAAGTGAGGAAGACTCAAACGGGTGGGGGGTAACGAGTGGCCGTTCTATACGTAGTATTATTATATATTCTTTGGTCACGTTGTGGTGATCGCTGACAGCCATAGACGTTCCGCACACAAATGCGCGTGTAGCGACCGTGCGTAAGTGTGTTGTCTGTGAGTAAGTACTGTGTAGGTGTGCGTAAGACAGCAGATTTTGTATGAAAAATCGCGGAGTGTCCGGGCTGTGTCAGTGTACAAAGGCATTCGAAACAACATCGTCGTCTGATGAAGACCAAGATGCTCTTGCATATCTACAAATTTTAAATACTCAAAACGGACAAATACGCTACTGGGTGCATCCCATGTGGAAGAAAAAATTAAAAACTGGTGGCACATACGTCGTTATGAAGAAATGAAATAGATATCATGACAGATTTAAGACATTTTGTAGATTGAAAAAAGAAACATATTTAAATAAACTTCTTAAATTAAAGAACATTTTTCATTTGAACTGAAAGTCACTACAAGTTTCGTGTCACGCGTCAGTTCATTGCGTCACTAGTAGCACGTCAGGTCTTGTCACGCCGTGCCACGCGAACGGGCGCTACTCCATACTTTGAGCGTTGATGCTAATGGCAAGTTACGAGCCAGATCTCCTGTTAGATCTAGTGTCACGTTACTTAGGTGGGCACAGCGCCTAAGCGTAGTTTGACTAGGTGTTTGTCAGCGATCACCAGAGTTAAGCAACGCTCAGCACGGTCAGTCTTTGGATGGGTGACCGCTGATGGCATTTACAACTGAGGACTGCTGCAGTGGCTCAGATGGCTCGTTAAATTGTGGGTCCTAGTTGTTTTAACAGTTCAGACATGTCAGAGACCTTCAGACGACAAAATCTGACACCAGGACTAGCCATCCGGCCTATACGAACTTAGGTACTTACTTTATGGTCAGCGCAGAACTGATGGCCATAGCTAAAGCTACCAAGTAGAAACCAAACATCGGCGACCGTAGTATAGGACGCCAACCGACTAAGCTATTCCCGGCCCGGATATAATTAAGGCCACAGGAACTTGCCGGATGCAAGCTGCTAATTGGAAATTCATAAGTCAAGCAGTGGACATCCTACAGCTAATGGGTAGGTGGACGGAGACTAAATATAGGATGCCAACCAAGAAGGTAGACAGATGATCTGGTAAAGATAGCAGAGCGTGCTGGATACTTATCACTATTTCGATTTCTAACTATCTACAAATAGTTTCTATAAATTGGGTATCGAATTTTATAACTGCCGGAATGTATTAAGGTAAGCCCAAAAAATGACATTTTAAGTTACGTAAAAACACATCTTTTAGAGAAAAGCTGTTATACTTTAGCTGAAGCTATTTCTGACAAAACCTTGTTTTTGAGCGTGTAATTTATTGTTAATTTATTTATTTGTAAATTTATTTAGTGATATTGTTCTTGACGATGCTATTGCTGATATTTTTTATAGATATAGATAGATATTTATTTAATTACTAAAAAAAAAAATTGAAATACACGAATACATGAATAACAGTTGAAATTTGACAAGATAATTAGATTCAGGATTCACAAGCGAAGTATCCTTTGGTCCCACACTAGGCTCGAGGCCCGTGTTGTGGGTACCATACAGAAAGTTGTCTAGTGGTGACATTCTGGAGTATTTTTATTAAGTAACTATTGTTTTGTTTTATTGAATAGTTCTATGTGTTCAATTATTTTGTAATTTTGCAATGATATTTATTTTCTAATGACGTTTCTAAGCGCATGTGATATGTCAATGGAATAAATGGAATTTGAATTTGAATCTGTAACTCCAATGTCAAGCAGTGGACATTACATTTTAACACTGGTCTACTGCGGTTTTGTTGCCATGATAATGTGGTTTCGAGTAGCTCTATGCCATTAACAAAACTATGGATGGTTTTGAAAGATTGGCTCTATTTCCATTTTTCTTCATTTCAATTTTTTATGGTCATACCTACAATTATGAAAAAGATAAGAAGTAGGTACTTTAAAATATATTTTTTAATCTTTTTTATAGAAGAAAATAATAACATAGTAGAAAAAATAATCAATTTTATTTCATACTTCATAAAAACGGTTTTGGTAGCTTCCTTGCTAAGTATAATATTTTCTTAGGGGAATATCTCTTTTTAAAGACCAGCCATGATCTGCCATCATGTGACAGTTCTGTATACCCTGATACCATTTTTTTATCTATCCTGGTTGATGTGGTATTCTTGTTCCACACTATAATAACCCCTGATTTTAAGAAAATCTATTCACCTGACTGTATGAAACTGATAAGGAAATCAAACTTTACAAGTCTAAAATAAGCCAAAATCATAAAAACCCGAGCCAATGAATATACTATTATGGACTTATATGTCTTATATACTTTCATGAGTATATTCAGAGACGGTGGACTTGAAAACCTATGAATCCGCAGAAATATCCAGGGCAACAAAAAAAAAATTGTGTAGACCTGTGTAATTTTCTGTGGGCGAGATGATGATGGACCATAATATTGCAATAGCATTGAACAATAACATTGGTAGGGCGCAAAAGTAACCAGAATCAAGTTTAAATGTTATAGATAGATAGATAAACTCTTTATTGCACACCAAGAAATAAACAAAAATATGCATAAGCATAGTGTTACAATGAGCGGCCTTATCGCTGATAGCGATCTCTGCCAGGTAACCTTAGGATGGAGAGGATAGAAAGCTTATAAAAATGGCCGGGGTGCGCATTAATTATTTGTTTTATTGTTATGCGCCCGGCTTTTTCAATTGAGCTTTTGAAAAATGAAATAAGTAATTATTACTAATAACATTTTCACTTTTTATTATGTAATACTTTTAACAATTTCAATCATAGTCATATAAAAGCTATTCATAGTAGGTACAAAGTCATTTAAAAGAGATGACCTTCTTTCGGCTTGAAATCTCTTCAACTTCCTTTTCACAAAACTGAATGGCTCAGCACGATGCGCTGTTGACAAAACCACTCCATTTCAACAAATGAAGCAAAAACCAATGTCTACCAATAACTCAGATTACCGGCTCTCGGCCATAGATTAAAGAAAAAAGTGGATCCGCAAAACTCTGACTTGAAGAGCGGCCGCCATATTGGGAAGTGACTAACACCTAAAGACACCTGCGGGCTAAGCATACGGACCCTAACGTAATTCTATCGACGTGTCAGAACGTGACAGAGATATGATGAAGCATATAACGTGTCATCCGAGACACGGGAGCTCTCAGTTATAATTAAATCAATTTTTACTAAAGCACGAATCCTGAAATAGCAAAATAAATAAATCAGCTGACCATACAAGCGATGGTCCGTCAATGAAGTTTATGTATCGAATGGCGAATTTCTTCCGCGATTTTATATTTGGCCTTTTTGTGCAAGTTCATTTAAATTATAAAAACAGTTCTGTCCATACATAGTGTGTGAAATACTAGTATGTCCGTTGTTTAGAGATATACCTACTATCATGTGTAGTTTTTATGCGTAGTAACTATGAACTCAATAAGACCGCAAGATTGCGTTGGATGCTAGCCGCTACCAACCGGTCCTATCAGAAATCTATAGGGGCGGCCTATGTCCAGCAGTGTCCTAAGTCCTATAGCTGATGGATTGATGGAAGTTTGACCGCCATTTCACAAAGAATCATAGCTTCATAATTTCTCACTGCAAATCTAGCGCTCGTAGCGTAGTTTGATTAGGTGTTTGTCAGCGATTACCGAAATCAAGCAACGTTCCGCACGGTCAGTATTTGGATGGGTGACTGCGGGTGGCAGTTTCCAACTGAACGTTACCGTGGCTCGGATGACACGTTAAATTGTAGGTTCCGGTTGTTTTAACCGTTTAGCCAAGTCAGAGGCCTTCAGGCGACCTAAAAACTCTGACACTGGGGCTATATGAACTTACTTCCTGCAAACCTGCTTTTTTTCTTCATCCATGATCTCAAGCTATACGTGCAGCGTCAATATTGACTCGGCTCGCATTCATCGTTTAATAGAAGCCGATCCGAAGACATGGCGGGATCTGGCTCTGCAAACACTGATGGGTATTTGAACAAATATTTGCTAGCGATACGGTGGCCACATGCAAATGTGGATTTACAGATGTGTTTTGCTTGGCAAAGATGGAAATGTGCTGTTAGATAATGAATGTGGGGGAAAGCTTTACAATTATGAGCTTACCAAAGTAATCTGTAACCGTCTTACCACAAAAGTTTTACGCATGCTTTAGACAATGTTTAACAGTACAAATTGCATGGTTAAACTGTGTTTAAATGTTTTGTAAAGCGGTAAGTGTCTCTGACTTTTCTAGGAAATTATTGAGACCAAATCTGTTTAGAGTTTTTAAACACTTCTCTAGTTATACGGTAGCAATATACCACAATACTCGAGGACTAGGTTTAATAAATAAATAATAAATAAATAATAAATATAAATAAAATATCGTTATTTCAGGCATTACAATGACCCATATGCTGAATTAAATTTGACAAAAACATATAAAATAATAATAAAAGTGAAATAAAATATCACAGTCATTTTCGGTTCGCACTCTGATGGAGCGTTATCCATGATTTAAAAATCGGACTTCCTAGGTAGTCTCCCAAACATTGCAGTATCTCGTTTTTGGAACGTCTCAACCCAGCCCAGAAGGAAGCCACTCTAGACCTGATGACAGCAAAGAAGTCCGGAACCCGCGCATCGGCGAACATGCCCGACGCGCTGCAATAACGTGCTTTCCTCATGAGGATGCGAAAAGCATCATGAGGATGCGAAAATATTAAATAAATTTATTGTATTTACAAACATCAATTTTTCACTTACAATCAATGTGATATAGACAAATTTAATAACATTCCATGTAGAATGACCTTGGTACCCAAACTAGGAATAACCTGTGTTATGGCATACCAGGGTTTGTATACCAACTTACCTGATGGAAAGCAAATTTGTCGCCAAGGAAAAAAATGTAGCTATTTAATGTGGAGGCAGAAGATCTTCAACTTATTTTTTTAAGATCTTTTATTGATAAATCGATTTTATTTTAATATTGGTGATTTGAGTGCAAAATTTTGCATTAACATGTTTTCGATTTTAAAGTGTCCGTTGCAGTACAGATTTTAGTCCTGACAATTTACCAAGCTACGTCACATTGTCACTCACTCCAACTTCATTGAATACATTCTCAATTTTTGAAATATACGAGGGGCAAATAGAAAAACTACAAAAATAGTAGGTAATATAAAAGATAATTTAGCTACTCTTGCCTTAAAGACATGAAAATTGATAGTTAGGTAAAAAATAGCATAGGTTATACAGAGTGGCTTAACTAGGGCGATACTTAATTGTCAGCCTTATCGCTTATAGCAATATCTTCCGGACAATCAAGGGATGGAGAGGACTTTCAGAGAAAGGTATAGAAAAGGGTACAGCAATGGAAAATTTCGTTTACAATTCAAAAACAAAAAACTTAAAAATATACCAAAGATTGAAGTTGTAATAAGACGCCAAGTTGTAGGATAAAGTAAACACACTTATCCAGTTAAATTATTTCAATAATGTAAATAGTAGAAAACACGGCGCCTCAGCTGCATACGAATCGCCAAATATTCGGTTACGATCGGTATGATTCGGCGCAGGTGTTACCGAAACCTAAATTGAAGGTTATACTGTAGTTACACATAACTAGTTTACTTTCCTGGTTTAGTGAAACACTCGCAGCTAAGTGAACTTTTTGGGGTACCGCGTTGTTGTCCGCAGGGAGAAGTCTTTCCTTTAATTTAGGCGAAAGTTTAGCTCTAATTCCTGGAAAAACTATGTACAAGTAGGTATAAGAATATAATTTAACCTGTTTATGTGTACATTTTTTAAACTACGAGTATTATTAAAAATATAGTTTTTTTTTCATGTAGAAAACAAAGTTGTTTCAGTAGAACTTAGCTAAATAAATCCCTTGTATTTTTGTACCTTTTTACAGGGAAAATCCTTTATGGATACCAACATGACACGAGAGCAGCAGAGACTCCCGCCGACTGGATGGTACGTACCTACCAAAAACTCTGGGTGTTCAACCACTGCGTCGCCACCACTGGTGTCGGGGCAACGGTCACGCTTCCGCACTCCTCCGCGGCAGATAGACCCGCTCCCGCCTCAATGACGATGTTTCCGAACACAAGACACATCGCCATCCATCACTCGAAACCAACCAGCATAGGGCGTCGGACAGCACCCGTTTCCGACGGCCCTGGTCTCGATGCAACGGGTCAATTAAAGTGGCCCCGCGCCTACCACTACAGCTGTAGAGGATAGGGAGAACGGCAATCGCGATACCGACACTCCTCTTCGCCTGCAGCCCCACCGCCTGAGTCAACACGTTGGCGGTACCCAACTGGCAGGCTGCTGGCAGGTAAGACAGACAGACCGCTCGATGTGCTCGTCTATCTAGAAAGATATATAGGTAATCAAAGCATTATTAATAAATTAGGTGTATGTTTATAAATTTGATGCGAAACCCTCGGTCCCAATCTTGACCCGCACTTGACGGGTTTTGTGACCTATTTTTATTCTCAACAGAACGGAAACAAGGGTACCTACTAAGCCGAAAGGTACGCTGTACTCATGTTATGATTATGAAACCATCCCTGAAATCGAAAAAACCCGCAGCTGTTCCACACATATCATTAAGTAGAGTTTAGGTTTCAGGAATATATAAGTTAAGAAAATTAAAAGAAAACAAACAAAATTTACTGAAACTTATGAATATACAAAACTCTAGTGGGAAGTCGAAATGTCGAGGGCAAATAAATAAATGTAACAAATAATAATGGTCGATCTGTGAACTAGCACGGAAATCTCTTCTAGATACGTGTTCTAGCGTCGCGGATCGCGCTCGTATCCTTGCGGTCTCTGTATGGGAGTCCGGTCTTTGGTTGCAAGCTTTGCCCTCTTTCAATACTGGTAACCTTTTAGACCCAACTGCGTTTCGTCTAGCTGTCAGCTTACGCTTGGGTGCAAGGTGTTGTGAGGCCCATCGCTGTCAGTGTGGTACTGCAGTTGACCAGCTCGGTCAACACGGTCTCTCTTGCTCAAGAAGCGCTGGTCGGATTGGTCGCCACGCCAGCCTTAACGATGTCATTCGCAGGGCTTTTGCCACCGCCAATATCGCATCCGTACTCGAACCGAGTGGGCTCGCGCGTGGTGATGGCAAAAGGCCTGACGGCATGAAGCTGGTCCCATGGAAGTGTGGACGGCCCTTAGTATGGGAAGCAACTTGCGTCGATACTTTGGCACGATACTTTTTGCGTTGATACTCGGTAGTGGTTACATATTTGAGCCATTTGGAGTTGAGACATTGGGTCCGTGGGGGCCGGGAGCTCATATCATTTTCAAAAGTCTTTCTGGGCGTCTGGTGGACGCGACGCGTGACCAAAATGCTGGTGTTTATTTGGCTCAACGCATAAGCATTGCCATTCAGCGTGGCAATGCAGCCAGCATGCTGGGCACGCTGCCAACTGGCAGTGGGCTTGAGCACTTGGATTATCTTTAGACCTTCAAAAGTCTGAGTATGATCCAATGCTTTTTATGTAATAGTAGTGTAGTTTTGTTGTAGTTAATAAAGGCACTTTTGCCCGATTCAAAAAAAAATATGCAAGTTTGAATACTTATCTGTGCACTAGGAACAGGTAAATAAATAAAACTATAGTTCGGCCGTTCAGTGAATGCGTTCCTGACACGTTAATGAAATTTCATTAAATGGACCTTAAAACATTAAATGGTCCATAAATTGTTAACGGTAAGTTTTACAAAAAAGTTTAATGGAAACAAAAGATGCGAAATTTTATTTTCTACAATAGTGAATTAAATGTTTTTTGCCCTTAAGTACACAGTTTCCGAGATATCAGCCAAAAACATTTTTTCAAGATGACGTGTCAGGAAAGCATTCTCTGAACGGCCGAACTATACGTAATTATGAATCGATATTGCGTTTTTTTTTGTCAGCTTGTTTAAGATTTACTTAATATTTTTTCTATTTCAGATACTTACAGTTGATGCATGAATTAAAAACCGAGATGATTTCTTCCAAGTCCAAGAAAAATTAACTGGCGACGCGACGTGTGTAATATTACACGAACCATTTCGAGTACCTTTTGACCCCTTCGTAACTCGTAAACAATTTACCCTAAATACAATTGTTATACCGATATAACAATTTGTTATACCGATTGGACACTAGGCCATAAACGAGCTCGCGGCAGACCTAAAAAGCGATGGCGGGACGACCTTGACAGGCACCGGTAGGACTGGCATACTTTAGCCCAGGATAGAGATAAGTGGAAGGAGGGTAGGGAGGCCTTTGCTAAACGTTGAGACAGAATAGGCTCCTAATAATAATAATAATTACGCAGGGGCGGCTTTGTGGCGAGCCGTCGGTGAGTGGCGACACCGCGAACCCTAATTCCCTGGGGATAAATGAGACCCCTGACTCCTCTCTTGCCTTAACCGGCCGGCTCGGAGTGGAAATCGCAAGAGCTAGGAACCTAAGCTCCAGGTTGGAAGTGTTAAAGGGCATAACGCCGCGAGTAGCGTCTAGTGAAAGTGCAGCACACCTCTCGACACCCTAAGCCGTCCACACCAATGTTGCCCCTCCGCCACCAATATACGGTAGCTATTACGGGGGGCCCATTTAGTGGATGGCAAGTCACCACCCGCCTGGATATTTGAAATGAGGCATTATTTGGCGGGTACCGTACCTCATTCCATAGACCATATTTTTAAGTCATCGATCACTACATCACAATAGCCCGATATCCTGTAAGTCACATCTAGCAATAGTTTCATTCTACTTTTTGTACACAACATTTTATATGTTTTATAATAAGTGATTGAAAAGGGCCTCTCAGTGTTGGCTTCGGCTCCACTGATGCCTACCAAAGGACCAAGCTTTGCTTGTGAGTTAATGTGAATAAAAGGAATAATAATAATATAAATTTAGCCTTTTTATTAAAGTGGTTTAGCTAGCCTAGAATACAAAATTTCGTACTACTATAACGTATATAAAAGCAAAAAAATCTAAAACTTTGAACTTTTATCCCCCAACCCAATGAGCTAGGGGATGAAAGCTTGTATGAGACTTTCACTAATTTTTATGCTAGAAGTCTAAAACTTGATATGAAGTCTCTTTGTTAGAAATAATAAAATACGTATTTCAGGGTTTTTAATAAATCACCCCCTAACCCCTAAGCTGTAGAGTTTGTAGAGTAAGAACTTGTAGAGTTAAGGCGTGTAGAGTTAGAAGCTTGGCTCTACATAAGATCTGACATCTTTTTGAAAGTGTGAACTGTGTTCTTGGCTATATTTCACATGAAAATGTTTTTGTTGGATAATATACTACATGGATGTAGACAAATATCTAACCAAAATTAAATAACAAATTATCAATTCCTAGCAACGGAATTATTTTCAAAGCAGCTTTTTCGAGGATCTTCATTTTATTAACTTTAGAACAAACAACCGAGAGTGTCAGTATCTTCCCGTGTTTATGAAGAAAAGAGTTTACCCATTTTAAAATTAAAAGCAATTTCGTCGGAGGCGACTGCAGCTCTCGTAAAATATGCAGGGGTCGGGAATGGTGCAACAAACTCATATTAGTTTATGACCTCTCAATAAGATTCAACAGTCTCTTCCATAATTATTTTTCGCATAAAATAGCATGACCGACTTCACCCGTGTGAAAAATTCGCGAATATTTCGTAAGGATCGATGTTACATTTTTCACATTATTGTTGATTTATCAAAAATAGCTATGCCGATTTCAATAACATTTTAATGGGACCAATTTCGAAGTATACTCTTTCCAATAAAAAAAGAATACTAATACTACGAAAAAAGTTATGCATGATTTTACATTAAAAAAAATTATATATAAAAATATACACGTCGAATTGAGTACATCCTCCGGTTTGGTTCGTCGGTCAAATAGTGACATTTAGAGATTAAAAACAAAACTGTATCTACCTAAGCAAAGCGCAGCTGGTGGCATTGAAGTCCGTAAAACTCTGGCTTTCTCGTCTACCATCATAATATAACTGACGTTAAAAAAAATCTTTCTCAATTTTTAGAACATTCAAAATTAATCTCTCCCACGTCACGGAGTCAATTACCGCTCTGTAGGAAACCGTGCCATTTTGTTTGCATAGACAAACTCTCTAGCGGGCCACATCAGTTACCGTTGTATTACGGTTGCTATAAGACGGAGACGCACATCGTTACCCTAGGAAAAAAAACTTAAGGGTATTATAAAAATAATTTATTTACTGTAGAAATAGTTATTTTTTTGCAAAAATGGCACAACTGACTTCAATCGTGTACAAAATTGGAATAGTTCGCTGGAACCAATACAATTTTTACATTATTGTTGATTTTTCAAAAGCGGCTCAGCCAATTACCATAAAACTTAAATGGGGCCACTACGTGAGTCTGAGTATATCCTTTCGAAATATTTTTTTTAATCGGTTCACAATTGGTGAAAATTTCGGTGAACATAGAACCTCTTCCTTTTTGGAAGTCGGTTAGAAACCACAACTCCTTTCTGCTCACCGTATTATTTTGTTTCTTCTTCATACATCGTGAGTTTTACAAAACTAAGTTTGCGATGACTAAGCAGGATAATAGCTTTACTAATCAACGTAGATTTACTTCGGAGAGTTAGTCCGTATTTCCTTTACAAGTGAATTCAAACTGTCAAAGAAAGAAAAAGAGAAAACACAGACTTACTATTCCATAGTAACTCTCCGTTTAATGATAAAGGAATAAGTGCCAATGATAGTAAAGGAGTAGCTTTAAAATCCCCTTAGGCGATATACAGAGTGCCAAAAATTGCAACTCTCAAACCGTCAACAAGCAAAATAAGCGCATTACTAAATTGGCTCGGGAAGTGAAACCCATTTAAGTCGCACTGTTTTCGACCTTTATACGTTAAAAGTTGACCGATTGTTACACCATCATGCAAAACGGTATTCTGTTAAATTGTGTCTGATTTTTTCGTATGTACTGTAAAGCTACTTTTTCAATTGTGATTGGTTGTCACTGCGGGGCGAGCGAGCGCAAAATTCATTTGAAACCAGAATCGGACCGCGTCTTAATTTTCTAATTTAACAGATTTCATTGGATAGATAGACAGGTGGACAGACAATCTCATCAACAAAACATGATTGTGCTGGATGAAAACCACACACAATCAGCTTTATTTCATTTTCATAGGCGAGGCACATATCTAACAGTCGTTCTACAACTGATAAATTATGATGATGGATATTGAAATCTCCAAATGTGGGGATGAGTGGTTTCGAGATTGGACTTAAAAAGTAGATACTGTTATTTTAATATGGTCTAATATATATAAATGTGTGAAGAGAGAGAGAGCTGCCAAACTCGACCTCTCCCTTAATTCTGTCCTAACTCCTGCATTAAATACAAAACCGTGGTAGTCTAGTGGTAGTGACACCCACCTAAAATCGTGAGGCCGTGGTTTTCCCGTATCAATGAGTCCTTTCGAATTTATGTACGGAATTACACACCACTGGCTTCTTGGCTTTTCGGTAAAGGAAAACATCGTGACCTGCATAAGTCCGTAGACGAAATTCGATGGCGTATGTGAATCCACCAACCCGCACTGGGCCAGCGTAGTGGATATTGTCCAATAACTCTTCCTGGATTGGCCTAAGTTCTGTAGTGGACTATTAAATAGGCTAATACAATACAGTACAGATCATACACAACAACTAGACTCGTTTCGACTGGAGTCGGCTCGACTCGGGTCGACTTGACCCGGGGCCTTATTGTGTAAGCGCTCTGACGTTTGACTTCGCTTTTTCTCTTGCTCGCGCCAGTTACTCACGCCACGAGAGCAAGCGGGAGGAAAAGCGTCAGAGCGCTTACACAATAAGGCTCCACGTTCGACTTTACCCGTATCGGCTCGGGTCGACTCGACTCGGCTCGACTCGCCTCGGCTCGACTCGGCTTGACTCAGCTCGACTTAATCAGCTTGGTGTTACGCTACGGTGTAATGTTCAGCTCAGATCTCCCCGCAGTTCTAGGTTAACCCGTCGCCATTTCTGAAAGTATAATGGGAATCTCGGATTAAACTAAAGTTTTAATTAGTTGCAATAGTGAATTGGAAAAGTACGCCGTCGGTTTTAGGAAATGTGCTGGCGATATTTAAATTTTAAATTGCCATTTCGAAGCTGCTATTTTTTTCTTTATTAGCAACCGTTATTATTCGAAGTCAATTAATGGTGATTTTGCATTTATGTAGATTCTTTTGAGTTTGCTTCAGAGATTATATTTCTTCTTCACCCATAATTTCCTTAACCTATTTATTTATTTTCAAAATAATTAAGGTTGTTATTTAATTTATTTTCCACAAAAACTTGTTGTCGCGCTAATTATCAGCCGATTCAAATAACATTTAATAATATTTGCGAGTTTGAACCAAAGCACTCAAGAGTGTAGAGTAGAAAAATAGGCTTATAAACCCCCTTCGCACACTTTGGCGTAGCGTGGTTGTAATGTAAGCGTATCGTATCGTAATACGCGCGCAGGACGAGAGCAATACGAGCGCGCACATGTTTAATCAAGTTCGCACACGGAGCGGTGCTGCAGCGTATCGTAGGAGGTATTGCACATGTAGGCGCATATTACTGTTACGCAGTAAGCCGCCGCGCCGCGCGGTACGACGGCGAGTTATTTACACCTAATCGCGAGATTTATGGTTTTATGACTCAGGCGGCACCGGTCTTTGTGTCGGCCTATTGAGAGATTTTTTTTGGTGTTTTCGTAATAATTGAGAACAATAGGGATTCTGGAACTTTACACTTGTTTACTTTGTCAGTCACAATGGCACCGAATATTCTACAGATTTCTAGAGAACCCTTATTCCGAAATAAATAGGGCGATGGTTTTCGTTCGTGGCAGTTATCGCGATTTATACCGGAGCGAAAACATCTCGTGTTCAAGTGCGGTACCAGTGATTGTGAAGTGACTAGTTGTGTGAATTTCAGTGCCAGTGTGACGTGTTTGTGCGGACTAATTGTGTCGTGTGTATTGTGATTTTGTGCAATAAAGTGCAAAGTGAACAATCGGCGTTTTAACTAATTATCCAAGAACCCATCTCGTAACATTACGATACGCTTACGATATGACTACGCTACGCCTTCGTGTGCGAAGGGCAAAAGATTTAGTTATAGAGGTGTACGGAGAACGATTAATGATAGAAGTTATTTAATTCACTCTTGCCTTGAAAACATGTGGACTAAAACTGCTGTTATAAGTTATCAGTAGTATAAAGTAATAATCGCACTCATCCAGTTAAATTATGTTTATATTTTTTCTAAACTATTGTTTACTCCAACCAGAGATTCAATACATAAGAGTATTTGAAGCTATTATGAACAAGACTTCTAGAACAAGTCCAATTACATGATACAGTAGAACAGCTAACAGGTCCACCTGACAGAACTACAGACTTGGGAACGGAACAAAACTTCTCGTTAAATCCAATTTCGAAACTATTGAAAAACAACACGAATGATCGGCGGCCATCACCGGGATAGTTTTAACGAGGTTTTCGAAAACAATAAGCTTGTCCTCAAAACTTTTTTGAACGAAGTCTATTATGGGTATTCTCAATACCTTTTGCAGGCGGAATTCAATGGCTAAAATGAAAATAGTTCGGTTTTTAATGGATGCTGCGTTTGTGGGTATCAAGTTGATGGAGTCAGCTTTGAATTACTTATGGTAAATTATCAGGGCCCTAATTCAGCTACCAGACACGTTACTGAACTGGAAATAGTAATAAATAAATAAATATTAGGGGACATTTTACACACGGTCTCTGACCCCACACTAAGCAAAGCTTGTGATATGGCTGCCAGAGACTTATATACTACATTTATTTATTTTTAAATAAATACTTGTATAGATAGTAACTAAATAGCACCCAGACACAGAGCAAACACTTATGTTCATCACATAAATATTTGCCCTGGGTGGGGATCGAACCCACGCCTCTTTGACCCAGAAGCTAGGGTCACTAACCACTAAGCCACCGAGGCAGTCAAGGAAAGTTTCTGAGCTTTAGTTTAAATCTTCGCGAGAGCTGATGATAACGTAAAAGTATGAGATGTTTTAACATTTCCAAGGCGGAATAACGGATAAGGTCCAGTTCATATTCGCCTGAACTTAGTGAAATTGGCACACAGTTTTGTTTTTAGGGTTCCGTACCCAAAGGGAAAAACGGGGCCCTATTACTAAGACTTCGATGTCCGTCTGTCCGTCTGTCTGTCACCGGGCTGTATCTCATGAACCATTATAGCTAGGCAGCTGAAATTTTCACAGATGATGTATTTCTGTTGCCGCTATAAAAAAATACTAAAAAGAAAATAAAATAAATATTTAAGGGGTTTTTCGCTCGATATTAATAATGGTAACAGGTAGATGCTTGAAATTTTCACCGAATATTTAATTTTATATTCACATCAATAATAAATAATAAAATTAAAATTAAATAAATATTTAAGGGGGCTAGCATGCAGTACGGAAACCTCCGTGCGCGAGTCCGACTCGTACTTGGGCGATTATTGTTTTCTTCTTACAAATAATACTAAACATCCTACAAATTTTAAGTTGTTATTTAAAGTTTGAAAATTAAAATCGATTTTGTGTGACGCTGATGGCTAGAGTTTGTTCTTATGAGCTGCAAATTTTTTCGATACTCTTGCAGTTGAAATATACGTATTAGGTTAGAGTTTAGGTACACTCTAATAAATAACTCTACACTCTAATAAATATACCTATACTCTAAAAAGTCTGCTAAAATTTTATATCGTTTCAAGTTAAAGGAAAATTAAATTAAATAACTGTTATCTCCGGCTAAAGAACGCAGTGCTTTGCGCACAGAGTAAGAATAAAATCACTAATGAACAGACCACATGCGACTAATTCTTAATTTCTAAAATATTTGAAAACTGCAGTTCGCTGCTCAGAGATTTTGTATCTATTGCTTATGTAATAAAGTTTATCAAAAATCGGCCAAGTGGGAGTCGGACTCACGCTAAAGGGTTCCGTACCGTATGGGAGCCCCAATCCTCTTGCCATTATTAATAGCGAGCATAAAACCGCTAAAAATCACGTTTGTTGTATAGGAGCCCCCTTAAATATATATTTTATTCTATTTTTAGTATTTGTTATTATAGCGGCTACGGAAAAACATCATTTGTGAAAATTTCAGCTTTCTAGCTATCACGGTTCATGAGATACAGCCCGGTGACAGACAGACAGACGGACAGACGGACAGACGGACATCGAAGTCTTAGTGACAGGGTTCCGTTTTTACCCTTTGGGTACGGAAACCTAAAAATTAGAATGATCCATATTTTCACGGGCAATCGTGATGCCTTCGTAGAGATCCAGGCATAAGCCTTTTTACCCGATGCGTTAAAGACTTACTTGTAGCAAAGACCCCGCGAAATCCATATTTACGTAAGGAGTAATCCTTGCAGAATTCAAAATTGGGTGAGCGTATGTGAATAAGAGACTTTATATGCGAATCAAACTTCTCAGTGACTGCGACGGTAGGTACGAGTACAAGCTGCGCCAAACCCAATTCAGACTGAAGCTCGCGTAACAGCTGATCGAAGATTGGCTTTTGTGTACGAGTAGCTTGTATCTAATTTCGCAGCCGCCGAAAGTTATGATTTTAAGATCAGTTACATGATAAATTAATGCATATGGATTTATTTATCTATATCTACCTGTACTAACTAATTGTAAAACTAATTAACTAACTTAAATTTAATTTAATTTGTTTTACATTTATTAATTGTAACTAATTTATGCACGGAATTTCCCACCACTGGCTTTTCGGTGAAGGAAAACATCGTGAGGAAACCTGCATACGTCCGTAGAGGATATTCGATTGAGTATGTGAATCCACCAACCCGCACTGGGCCAGCGTGGTGGACAATCACCCTTCGTGGGTAGGCCTATGCCCTGCAGTGGACTTTTAAAAAGACTGGTACAGTACAGAACAAGTTGTTCATAATGATGGTGTGAATAGCCCCTTTTTGCTTACAACATTTTTTTCAGAGTAGCGCTGCATTGTTATTGAAAAAATAATTCTAGATATTATACGTTCCTGATCCAAAAGCTTTTTATTTCCAGTCGCTGGATCTTTTTACTGTAATTATGTAAATAGACCCAAATGAAGCTGCACTTTGTTTGGTGCGTGAATTAATTCAGTGGGTTTCAATTTAAATGAAAATTTAAAGAGAAAATGAGTGACTTTGCTTCGTAGTGAAATTATATATTCACGCTATTGGTGTTTATTACGAACTTCTTTTACGAATTTACTGATAAATATTGTACGTTTATGAAAATAGATGGATTTAGCGATGTGATACTTAGAACGTAAACTAATGAATTTTAACAGCTATAACCTAAGTTTTTCTTTTAGGTACAGCCTTAAGATGTTTTCTGTTCGACATAAAATCTCTCCCAATGATTTCCAATAATACTAATTGAGAGCGGCTTGTGTCCGACGTAACCCTGCGGTGGTAATAACCTGTCCATATAGAGAATGGATGTCCTATGCTGTGCTGGTCTTTTTTCGGACATTGTTCAATGGTTATGAAGTTGTGTAAATGCAGTTGTTGTTTACAGATTTTTATAACCCCTGTGAAACGTACTACATAGTACATTCAGCAACTTTCTACCCTAGTTTAATTTAAAATCTATCAATGGACACTTATTGACACTAATAATAATTTTTCGTTATTTTGAAGGTGGAGCGTATAGCTTTTTTCATACCACCTGCTCGAAAATGACCCATTATATGTCACAAAATGTCAACGTAAAACGAGTCATTATTATCTTAACACAATATCGAGGCCTATGGCAGGTCAATAATGTTGTATGAAACTCCCTAGGGGTTAAAGTAATTTAAATTTGGAACGTCAACTTTGTATGAAAATCTCTCAATTTAGAACTAAATATAACCTCATTACATTGTACGACAACTGGCATTGTAAGGAGGTTCTACTCGATTGCACAGAATAAAACCTCTTTGGTACCCGTATCAGTTCGATTTTATAGAATAAAACCTCTTTGCAATGCCCGTGTTAGGCTATGATAATCGAGCTGGCCATGGCCTTATTTTTTTTGGCTTTATTAGCTTAAAACACCCTCGCTTCGCTCGGGAGTTAACTATAGGGTCCCTCGCTACGCTCAGGGTCCAATTGTCGCCCGTGACATAGACACCACTTGGTTCTCTTGGTACATAATCTACTATTATATCTCTAAGGGATAAATATAATGCACCGTTTGAAAAAATTTACTCTATATTCACCATAAAATATAACAAACGGAGTCGTGAATATAAAATCAAGCCATTCAATAAATATCTTCGAAAATCCGATCAAAACGTCGTACCTGCCTCGCCAACCCTTATAAAAACGTTGTCTTACCCGCAACCCTTTTCAAATTCTCAAATGGCACGTATAATTTACTTCGCATCGGAAATGCTTCGGATTAATGCAACCCCTAATTGGTCATTACTGGAAACAGATAGGAACCGCCCCAACCCTTGAACTTTGGGGTAGCTTAGAACTTTAGGGTCAATTAGCTACGATATTTTAATGGCTGTCACTGGGACTAGGGATGAGTAATTTGGCTATAAATTGCGTCGGTTTTAGTCCTTACTTTGTATTGGAAGGCTGGGCGATACAGTGCCGGGTTATCGATGAATCTGTATATAGTTAAATAACGCTACATAGGCATAGCTCTGTTATAAACAAAGCCTCTCCTAGCCGGCATTATAATAAAACCAGGCATATGCCCAGCAATAAACTTGTGGAACTAAAGTCTATCATAGCTATGTACAGTTTTATTCTAAATTACTTATAATTATAACTATACTAGCTTTTACCCGCGGCTTCGCCCGCGCTATATTTTGATTTTGGCTAATGTTTATGTCGGCTGCGAAACTTAACCTAAGCGACAAACATCAAAATACCTTAGAGGAATGCTTTTGTTGGTTAAGTTACGGTTGGAGTGTATACCCCCAGTGTATTCCCGCCTTGTCGTGGCGGGGGAGGTCTAAGGCAGCTTAATAGGCGGTGCTCGAAGTCTCCCTCTTCTTTGGGTCTTTCCCCCAAGGCAGCTTAGAGGCCGGCACTCGTTGTTCAGCCGCTTTTAACTAAATCAACTGAGAGGATGGCCGGTAGGTTGCCTGCCTTATGAGGAGTGTTGCTTCTGAGGCGGGCTGCAGTGCCGCTCTTGCGACGCTGCAGCCGAGGATTAGGGGCTGCGGTGAGATGGAACTGGTTGTGTGGGTGCCGCCACCTACCCTACCTTCCGCTAGGCCGTCAACCTGTTGGCAGACGCAGTGGGGCTGCAGGGGAAGAAAAGTGTCGGTATCGCGATGGCCGTTCTCACTGCCCTCTGCAGTTGAAAAGGCAGGCGCTGGGCTACTATGACTGACCCGTTGCACTGGGACCAGGGCGTTGGAATGCTGTCCGACGCTCAGTGCTGGTTAGTCCCGAGTGGTGGATGACGATGTGTCTTGTGCTCCGAAACACTCCGTCATTATTGCGGGAGCGCAAGCTCCGTTATGGAGCCCGAGTCTGGGCTAGCGCTGTTGAGTGCCGCGAAGGAGTGCGAAAAATGTAGGAACGTACTAAACTTGAAATGACAGGTTATTTCTGACGCTTAGACGGCTGCTACCGCGGCCCGCTTGCTTAGTTTTTATCCTATCCTACGGGAACTGTTAAAGTTTTTGGGATAAAAAGTGGCCTATGTCACTTTTCGTCTTTCAAACTATATTCACGCAATAAGCCAAGGCAATCCGTTGCTCCGTTACTGAGAAAAAGTTATTGTCTTATCCTACGGGAACCGCAATTTTTTCGGAATGGAAAGTATCCTATGTCACTCTCCCAAAAATCAAGTCAATCCGTTGCTCCATTGCTGAGAAACAGTTATTGTCCTATCCCATGGGAATCACGAATTTTCTCGGAATAAAAAAGTATCCTATTATCACTTTCTGTCTTTTAAACCATAGGTATCCATACCAAAAATCAAGTCAATCTTTTGCTCCGTTGCTGCGTCAAAGAGGAACAAACCAACAAACTTTTCGGATTGATAATATTAAAGTAGGTATGATGATTCTGTACCATAAAGGTAGAATAAAGAAAAATGTTAAACCTCTAATGATAGTAGATTTAATAATATTTTAATGTCAGACAAAATGACGGCCTAGTATTAAACGTCATAGTAACATGTGGCATGCAGAGGGAAAAAAACATTTTATCTAATTTTAATGTCAGTTGTCATTTTCAATCCATACTTTATTTTCTCTTCAATGGGATATAATGGTGGAAAAACAATTTGTCCCCATGCCATGCTACCTGTGATTTATAAAAGTCTGCAGACAATGTCACCTGTCATCTAATTACGTTTCGCTGTGACGTTTCATTAATCCATATTAGCGTCATAGAGGAATTAATCACTTAGCGTCTTTGTGATAGTGGCGACAGTTTTGCTTTCGATAGTTTTTGTCCTGTCCTACAGGAACTATGCAATTTTTTGCTTAACGTCTAACGCTTAGCATCTAAAATTCGACGCGCTTGGTTTTGCTCTTGAGTCTCAGCAGTTCTTTGCGCTGCGTGATGCTCGGCATCTAAAAGTCGCCGCGCTTGACTTTCTCCTTAAGACTCAGCAGCTCTCTGAGCTGCGTGACGCTCAGCATCTAAAATTCGACGCGCTTGGTTTTGCTCTTGAGTCTCAGCAGCTCTTTGAGATGCGTGGCGCTCGGCATCTAATGTCAAACGCGTTTAAGTGTGCTCTTCAGACTCTTGGCTTCTAGCAATTTTCTTTACGTGAGCTCCGCTAGAACTACGCGCTAGATTCGATTTGCGTTTTGTAGGCATACCTATTAGAATGAAAACTACGTAATTAAACTGAAAAAATACATGTAACCTTCTCTAAAGTTTACAGGAAAAGATTGATTGACTTTGACATTTGCAACTTGAGCAGCCTTGAATGGGCATTGGGCATAGAGAATGTAATTTGGAAAGTCAAGATGCAAATTACCATTTGTCATGGTAGAATTTAAGTTTTTTCTTCTAAGATTCTAGCCAATGCGTTTTCACCCCCCCTTTTCAACCCTTTAAAACTATTTTTTCGAATCAAAAAGTAGCCTATGTCCTTTCTCAGGCTCTAGACTATCTGTGTACCAAATTTCATTCAAATCGGTTCAGTAGTTTTAGCGTGAAAGCGCGACAGACAGACAGACAGACAGAGTTACTTTCGCATTTATAATATTAATAAAATAATAAATATAATATATAATATATAATAATATAATATAATATATATAATAATAATAATAATAATAAATAATAAATAATAATAATAATAAAGTAAGGATTTATAAATATTAGTAAATTGCTCAATTATCGAAAAGAAAAAGGGTTTTATAAAACAACTAAAAAGTATCAAGTATTTTTTGTGATGACTTGAATATTATGTATTGCACTGATTAAGGCGACTGTGAGGTGCCAACTTTTCCATATCTGTTATCTGTATCTACCTCTAAATATTATCCTATTTGAGTGATTTCTTTACATATATCTAATCAATACTTTAGTTTCTAGGTTTATACGCCTTAATTTTTATATTTTTTTAAATGACCTTAAAGTTATAAGCCTCTAAAAGTCATATTTTTACGCAAAACTTTTGCTGAAAGTAGTTATTTTCAAATAGTCAGCACTTTAGTATCTAGTTTATTGAATCAGGCGTTACTTTGCGGAAGTTCATCTTCAAATTCTTGTTTTGAAAAAATATTTAGTGTATTTCCGCTCTGTCGTAGTCATATAAGTTAAGGGTACCATTCAAAATCCAAATTAAGTCACAAACAAAATTAGTAATTAATCATCAACCTGTATCATGGTTCGACTATGGTTAAGCTAAGGTTAGGTCAGGCCAGAAAAAAAAATTGTTAGGTTAGGCTCAGGTATGTTTACAAAATATTAATGAACCTGAAACAAAATTGTAATTAATCCGTTAAAAATAATTAAACTTGTAACAAAAATAGTGATTAGTGATCTCTTTAAAAAATGTAGTAAACCTGAAAATAATATTTAATTAATATGTTAAATAATACAAATATAATTTATTTTTATAAAAAACTAGCTGACCCGGCGAACTTTGTTCCGCCATATTTTCTAAATTCAATGAATAGCTTTTATGACAACATAAAAAGTAAATAAACAATAGCTTCTGTTTTAAATAGAACCATATATTGAAAGAATTTGCAATATTGCAAAGTCTTTGAATTTACAAAACAAAGTTCGCCGGGTCAGCAAGAAATGAAATAAGGCCAGCTTAGTGGCGTCAACAGGAATTCTCCCATTGCCAATGTCTAATAATGTATTTGAATTTTGCAAAACATTTCTGCCGATAACTATTAGGCGTTTTCTCTCATCGACTCTTAACTTTGGCTCTTATTTAGAGTCAAAAGCTCAATTAGCCTCCAAAAAACTTGGTGTTCTCTCTAAGGTGAGACGGTATTTCACACCTGAGCAACTGCTTAGTCTTTATAAAGCACAAGTCAGGTCTTGCATGGAATACTGCTCTCACCTTTGGGATGGCTCTGCCAAATATCAACTGGTGGCTCTGAAGTCGATTGCGAGGCGAGCCAGGAGGCTGATTGACAACGATACCTTGACTAAGTCGCAGCTGCAAAGTCTCGAGCATCGACGTAAGGTAGCGTGTTTATCGGCCTTTTATCGGATACACTTCGGAGAGAGCGCTCAGGAGTTGCACAATCTGGTCCCACCTGCCCCTTTCTTCTATTGTACGGCTAGACAGATGCGATCAAAGCGCCACCCTTTTATGGTGGACATTCCGTGCGTTAGAACCAATCGTTTCGAATCCTCATTCCTCATACGAACAGCTAGAATGTGGAACGCTTTGCCTGGGTCTGTCTTCCCGCTAAAGCACGATGTGGGTGTCTTCAAATCCCGAGTAAATAGGTATCTTCTAGGTAAGCGTGCTACATCCTAGACTGCATATCTGCTCAGCTGCATCATTTAAAAAAAAAGTCATTTTGCAACTCCACTCGCATATTGGTTGTTCATTTAAGTTTTTTTTTACGTATCAAGCATTTATTTCATCAGTAGCTGTTGACCTGGGAATGACTGGTAGCGTTTGGCGAAAATCACCAGACATTAGAATCATCGCACCTCCGAAGAGGTTCTGATTGCTACGTACCTAAATGTTTCAATGTTCGATCGAGTGCCTCTAATGCTCGTTTGTGCGACATCGAACACTCATCCCAGATAATTAATTTACAAATGTATCAGAGATCCCGGATGAAGATATTGCTAGTGCTATTTGACAATAAAAATCCTCCGAAATCAATCCTCCATTGCCATCATTTACTGCTTTCATAATAGTATCGTTAGCTGTTTTTTGCTGCCGATTTAAAAGTGGGACTTTGCTTTGTACGGATTGACTCAAAACATGTGTCATATTGCCGTTCTCGTTCAAATTCTCGACTTAATGCATGGTGCATGGGTCGATTAGGTGCAGGCATTCCTAATTGGTGCAGCATCTTGCCGGACAACATCGCGCACAAATTTTCAAATGATATTAATACCTTATTATGTATTTCTGCGCAAATTTCAAGTTCAGGATTTTCTGTTATTAAGCATATCCTATGCAAAATGTCTTCAGCCATACTGTCTTTGTATTTGTTCCCCAAATTATGTGTATTTGATGGAAAGCAGGTTGAAATAAGGATGGCAAAAAGAGATCTAGTTCGAAAAATTTGAATTAAATTTGTTATTATTTTTTAAATACAAACCTTGTCCTGGCTATAACGAACACAATAAAAAAAGAATTAGCGAAATCGGTCCAGCCGTTCTGAAGTTATGCGCGTACATACATTTCGCAGATTCATTTTTATATATATAGATTGTACAAAATAGTTGAAAAAATACTTAGTCAATAAATACCCCTAATCTTACTGTACTCTATTCGACACGTGTTTCGCCTCTAAACGAGGCATCTTCAGGACGTGTTGACTCTTCGAGCTCACTCGCAAGAATGACGGCTCACCGCGCCGCGCGCCGGCGCTTATTATATACTCGTCGTGAAGCACCGAAGTAAAGGCGATGTGACGGTAGTAGACTTTAGTATCTAGGCTTATACGTCTTAGTTGTTACAGATTTTTGAATGACCTTAATGTTATAATCCTCTAGAATGTCATATTTTAAAGCAAAACTTTAGCTGAAAAGTGTACAGGAACTAAAAACTTTCTGAAAAAAAAAAATAAGACGTGCGGACGTGCAATATTTCTTACTCATGCGTTTTTACACCAAAAACTACATTTTGTTACAATTTAAGGGGCGAAATGAGTTTTCTTTTGGAACGTACATTTTATCAGAATTGTACTGAAAATTCTCTTGATGTTCTACATAAATCGCGAAAACAATCACCTCACACTCCTCTTAAGCTTCCTGCACATGGCAAATAAATAAACATTCTTCTAGCTCAATCTAGTGTAACAGATGAGTGTAAAAGGAGAACAAGCCGTTCCATGCATCAGTTTAAGCTTCCGATACAGCCCGAACACGCTGCGATGGTTCTGTTGTAGTGAATTAGTTTATAGACCTCACATATTGAGTTGTTTAAATGGTTCGCTGGATATACATCGATCAGCAAAAACATAGGAATGCATTACTAAATTTTATTAATATTTTTGCTATAAAAGTGTTACAAGTTGGGCTTGGTTATGGAAAAGGCAGGTAACAAGTCGACACGTTGTAAATTAAATGCCTAACGTTTTTCATGAGTCAAAAGTTTCCTGATAGACCCAATGTTGTTGTCATCCACAGAATTGTTAATACCGCATTCAGGAATACTAATATTGTTTGGTTCCTGTAGGGGTATGAGCGACAGACTATACAAAGTGTTGTTTTTTTACTAAGGTACAAATATTGGGATCACCAAAAAAAAAAAAAAAACAGTCGTTTTGCATTTTTTTTCTAAGATCAATAGCTCAATTCAGTGTAACACATAAGCGTAAAAGGAAAACAATCAGTTCCTTGCATCAAAATAAGCTTCTGATATAACCCGGACCCGCTACGACGCGGACGGTTACATTGTGGAGAACTAGTTTAAGTCTATAAACCTAAGATATAGAGGGAGTTGCTAAAATGGCTCGCAAGAAATCTGCTTCTTGTGACTCGCAAGATTATTGTTTGATTAGGTGTTCGAACTTCCTCAAATAAGAGGAGATCTAAAGTTTGAGGGAGGTTTGATAATGATGAAACTTATGCTTATGATTATTCAGAAACGCTAAGCTCCATTAAAATAAATGGTTAATGAAACGAGTAATAACCTAAAAAAATACTACCTATTTGACAACCAACATTATTAGAAGGCCAAATAAAACATTAATCGCTGACCATTTACATCATACCCACAAATAAATGGATATCCAGAGCAATCGAAGCTGAAACTGACTGTTTGCAATTGCCATCCATCAAAATTGGAAATTTTTCGAGAACTGTAAATATTTGTTTAGTTATTTTCGAAACAGTGTTTTAGAAATTGAATTAACTTGGCAAAGTTAAATATTTCTTTTTACTTTCTTACAATATTTCTGACTATATAGGTACTGTACCGGCCTTTTAATAGTCCACTGCTGAACGCAGGGCCACCTACAAAGGTCGATTAGGTATATACATATATATCTATCACATATTTATGTCCAATGCGATTTGGTGCATTCGAAGATATTATTATTTCGAGATACGAAATACGAATTTCTTCTACGGTAATTTGCAGGTTTCCGCACAATTTTTTACTCTGCCCATGGAGTGAAATTCCAAACATAACTTATTGGTACGGGACCGTGAATTGAACTCGTGGCTCAGTATGTTTTACTTTTTCAATGACGGCCTAAAACACATAGCTTTTAACGATGAAGTTACCTCTAGGTACCTTAACATAAACTAGTAGTTCTCCGAACACTAAACCTCGCGAGATATCTCTTTAACTGAATCTTCATAAGCTTACATCTCGACTCGCTCTTGACTGACTTCGAATGCGTAGATAAAGATCAAAATTTCTTCATGGGTTGACCTATGATGAGCAGTAGACTATTAAAAATGCCGGTACAGTACATTACAGTGCACCATATATAATTTCTATCTATCCTATTGAGTGTTATTGTGGACCATTTCTCCAATCCGTAAAGAAAGATTACTCCTCTGCACAAATTACCTAATAAATAACAGTACCGGATCTCCAGAAACCTATTCCATCTGTCAGTATAAGTCCTAAGCCCTCTGGTGCTTGGTAAACCGGTTCAAAGCGGTTCTAACAAAGAGGAAAATAATAATGGAGAAGTCTGTCCCACACTGTTTGATACTTGGACACATGCACAGATCATTGTTCTCTGATCTGTGGTCACACGTCACTTCATGTTTTGTACCCAAACAGAGACGAAATACGATTAAATCTTAAAAGTAGATAATTGGTTTGATAGTGACTCTATACACTTGTCTTGTTTACCTAAGAATGCGCGAAAATTACATTTCAACAAACAACATAATGACAAACGGTAGGCCCGTGCTGTAACAACGACGTAATTTGTGTTGTGTATTATTCAATGACTAGTATGTGTGAAAATCAGTGCCAGTGTGAAATGTTTTTATGATTTTGTGAAGTGATGGTGTGCATTAAAGTGCAGAGTGAGTAATCGGCGTTTTAACTGATTATCCAAGAACCCATCTCGTAGCAATAATAATTGTGTTGTACGTTGATGTTTTTAGGTTAAGTTATTTTAGAAAAATAGCACTCTTAGGTTAACCAAGTTTTCTTTTTTATAGCTTAAAAAAGTTTCACACTCATATACGCATAAGATTCCTTAAAGGATCAGGGGCGACACAGAAACACGAAGACAAGGAAAACTAATACCCATAACAGATATTTAAATGTATCACCCAAATATCGTCATGACAGCCATTTTGTGAGACATCTGACGAATGGTAATTGCAGGTCTTAACTTGTAATTATTTCGAGTCTATTTAGTACTATGTCTAGTAGAGGTTCCAACCGTTTCGTACTGCTTCAGAGCGGGAAATAGACCAAACAAAAGAAGCCGCGCGCCAAATCTCTTTGCTCCCGTTCCATATCAGTTGCTTACACAAACTCGCGAGACTGGTAAGGTACGTAGCATACTGAGAAAATGGAATTTCAGTGTAGAAAAGTTTGGAGTTTGAAATCAGTTTACTGATTTTCTGGTTTACTTTGCATAGTTCGTGTCTCGAGTTGTTACTTTGCAATGTTTGCATTATGTGTTTCGTAAAAACATTTATATACACAGTGCTGTTTTGCATTTGGTTGTTAATTTAACTAAGGTAGCTTTAATTACTAACTTATACTCGTCTGAATAACGTTTACTATTTGACGGATTGAGAAATCTCTGAAAAGATCAACTGATGGGTTTCATACATTTTGCACAGTCAATGGACTGTTTGTGAGGAACAGCTATGTTGTTTAACACTTGCTAATTTACTGTGGTACTAATAAACTGAGTGACAATGTTTTTTTGTTTTTACTGGATTTTAAAAAGGAAGAGAAACTATGGTCGCCTGTGTGTTTTTTTTTTGTGTTTGTTTATAGATATATGTATTCGCTAATTGTAAACCTATTCAAAAAATATTTTTTATTTACAAATGATATACTCTCGCGGTAGTCCCGATTACATTTTATAGACCTCGGCTGAGCCGTTTTTGATAAATCAACAATAATGTACATGGATGTCTTATTGATTCGTGCAAACTATTTGAATTCTGTTCATGGTGGAAGTCAGTGGTGCCATTTTTTACGAAATAATTATGTTAATACATAATTAAAATCATCAATAAGTACATAGCTACACATATTTATAATATTGTAGAGACAAATAGATTACTAAGTAAGTAAATTCTTAAAGCCCCGGTGGCTAGCCCTGGTGTTAGAGTTTTTAGGCTGCCTGAAGGCCTCTGACTTGGTTAAACGGTTAAAACAACCGTTAATAAGTTACTTGATATAAGTGATATTACTACGAGTATTTTATAGCATAAAATCCCGTATTATTATAATGAGCTAAAAATAAGCACCGTTACGTGAGTGATAAAAATCTTCTCTACAAAAATCCAGCGCAGAAATTAACTAACGTTGGTTCGTTTTAGAGTGACTGTAACCTAATTAAAGTAAGCAACGGCTCTCTATTTATATGGAAATTCATAGCTAGAGTAGTTAAAGTTATTTTCAAAGACAATATTTGACATAACCGAGCTTATTCTCCGTTTAGTGCACGTCGAACTTTCCAAGGTAACGAATACAGAATGCACCTCATTCGGGCGCCGAGTTAACATAGCAGGACTGTGGAAGGCAGTGTTTATTCTTGTAACAAAGGTATACTATAAAGGTATTCATATATAAAAATATCAATGTGCTAACTTCTCGTTTCATCCCTAGAGCGATCACTGTTGGACAATCCCTAACAGATCCCAAATATGACCGGTTGGAAACGGCTTGTATTGAATGGTCTTGATGTGGTCTCCAATGGAGGCCTTTTCGACACTATCGGTCATTTCTCCTTTCTCATCCGCGATATCCTGCCCCCAGCCATTTCACTTGCCTATCCGCTAGGCTAAGTCGATCACTTTGGTTCTTCTATAAATACCCTGAATTCTGATTCGAAATCGCAGAGAGACTGAAATATCAGGTTCGGCGCCACTAGTAAGTACCATAATCAGTTCCATGATGGAGCTACTGTTAAAATTTACTACACTAGTTCCATTTGAAATGGATCTCGAAATTATGGAACTAGTGGTAATTTTGAGTTTACACTAGTACCATTCACAGTTCCATAATGGAACTACCTACTGATAATGATTTTTAACCCCAGTACCATGCATAAATAATGGAGGAACAGCTATTTTTGCAGCTTAATCTAAACCTTATTTTGTTATACCTATGAACCAAGCTCCGCTTACAAATCCTAGGAGCATGTTCTTTGCACTGCATAGCTTCTTGGCAGGATTCTTCTATTAGAAAATCTGTGATATTTTGAGTATGGCTCACAATTTTCCACGTATGACGTTGCTATTTGTTAAAATTACTTCGAGCATGACATTATTAGAGGTATACATCTGCATGTGATGCATACACAGTTACTAAACTTAGGTAATACTTATCTTCAAGCTTAGAATGAATTAATGTACTGCCGAACCGACTCTAGCACAGTATGCGGCGCACCAATGTCTGAATATTCATAGATTTAGTCATGCAAACCGATTCCAAACTTGAATGGATTTGAAGATACAGTACGCAGAATTATGCCAATGTTTGCCAGTTAATTAGTATTTCATTAAATATTCCATGTTATGGAAGGGAAGTAGTATAATTTGAGATTGCAGATAGCACTGCAGTGGTTATAAGGAACATTGAAACGGTGATAAGAAAAAATGTTAACGGTACAGTAGCGTATGGATAAAATGAAAATTGCAATTTCATTTTCTTTTGTATGAGAATTTACAAGCGCAATCAGATTTTGTTAAAATTATTCTTCTGTTCACGAACTTACTACTTATTCGTATTTACCTGAAATCTCTTTTATCTACACTAATGTTGTAACATTCTACTTATGTTTCCAATACTTGACTTGTAATGACTACTGTTGTAGCGCAGACAACAAAACACTCAATTTAAGCAATTTCACATGATGTTATAATATCCACATCGATATCGTAAAATCTCACTATAACATCGCGCGCTCGCTCCTGATTGGCCCTGCGCGCGCAGCTGCGCTCTCATTGGTTAGATTTTAATAGCGCCAAGTTCACTGTGACAATACACGTACGCGTGAATTTAATGTTTCGCAATATGTTTATTTTTTTATTTATTTTTTTATTAGTGAATATAAAGTAGTGTATGCAACTGCATATAACACGGGTATTAAAACACTCGTTACTATTATGAAACTCGCTGCGCTCGTTTCATAAACTCACACTCGTGTTTTAATACCCTTCATTATATGACAGTTGCATAAACTACTATTAAAGTACTTTCCTAGCCATCTAAAAACTAGGTGTTGTTTTTTCAAAGTGTTATGATTTACGGAAGTAACTATAAATACTTATTTTAGTTGATTAACCCTGAATTGCAAAAAAAAACAAATCTTCAATACCTACATGTTTGTCAATTTTTATGAAGAGTATTTTTTTATATTATATTTTATTTTAGTTAATATGCAATTATAACCATAAAATGTATGATCAGTGATTCTAAAATTATTTTTCGCAAAAAATGGCAAAACCGCCTTCCATCGTGTACAAAATTCGAATATTTCGCTCGAATTGTTTACATTATTGTTGATTTATCAAAAACAGATCATCCGATTTCTGTAAAATTTAAATGGGACAACTTGGGAGTATACGCTTTCGAACTAAAAAAAAATTTCGATTCGGTTCACAATTGGCAAAATTATCGATGTTCATCGTGTACAAAATTCGGATGTTTCACTCGAATTGCTAAAATTATTGTTGGTTTTTTCAAAAACAGCTCAGCCGATTTCTGTAAAATTTAAATGGTACAACTTCGGGAGTATACCCTTTCGAACTAAAAAAGATTTTTTTGATTCGGTTCACAATTGGCGAAATTATCGATGAATATACACAAAAAAAAACACACACGAACATAGAACCTTCTCCTTTTTGGAAGTCGGTTAAAAATTGCTATTTCGTTGCCTTTTGTATGAGAATTTACAAGCGTAATAAGATTTTGTTAAAATAATTCTTCTGTTCGCGAATTTACTACTTATTTACCTGAAACCTCTTGTAAAATACCTACCCATTAAAAAACTAGCCGCCTTACCACAAAAGATTTAAAGACGCTTCAAACACAGTTTAGCTGTGCAATTTGTACTGTTAAACATTGTCTAAAGCATGCGTAAAATTTTTGTAGTAAGACGGTTAGTATTGCTTTTTCAAAGTGTTATGATTTACAAAAGTAACTATAAATACTTATTTTCGTTGATAACCCTGAATTGCCAAAAAAACAGGTCTCATGTTTGTCAATTTTTGTGAAGAGTATTTTTTTAGTTTTAATTTATTTTAGTTAGAAAGTACATGGATTATAAAATTATGACTGTAAATGTATGATCAGTGATTCTACAAATTTTTGCCCTCTTTTTAGAATACAAACAAACAACAACACTTTATTAGACAACCACATTACATAAAAAACATTTTTATAAGGACAAAAACTAAACAATAGGTCTCTTATTGGCATACCGATTTAACTTTAACATGTACAGAAAAATGACTAAGAATTTATTCAAATAACATATTAATACGCTCATAGTGTACTTGATGAATAAAACTGCTTAAAATACACTCCATTTATTTTCAAAGGTAACAATATATACCTAGTCAGCGATAATTAAATCATCATATAATTTTGTAGATCAATAATTAAACTCATAGAGAAAATTTACTCATTTTAATAGTATAACGCCTTTATTTATATTCCACAAATGTTTGGCAACTCCGATAAAATGAGTATTTTGTGCCTATGAGTCTTCGAGCAAATATCTACAGAGCCACAGTCCCTAAGTGAAAGTATGTAGTAAAAAAATGTCTGAGCACCGTCATACATACCGACTTCCATATTTACAGTAAATAATTCCCAATGACCCGTTTTTCGAATCTCGACGTTATGTCACCTAATTAGTGCTTGTTACCGAGCACTTTGGTATCGCGCTGTGTTGTAGTCGGCTTGCAATCGCCTCATGTACGACTAACTAAAAAGCCTGCCCACCACATAGCTTGGGCTGAGTTTTGCCTCGGACACTTTTTTTTGCACGATCTTGACTCTATAGATATTTGCTCGAAGCTATGAGTATGTCGATTTAGTTTATTGTAGTTATTGTCTGGACAAGCAGTTAATATATAATATTTATAATTCTCGTGTTAGTGTTCGTTATTGAACTCCTTCGAAATGGCTTGACCAATTTTTATAATTCTTTTTCGGTACATAGTAGGTCTGAAATGTCATAAGCTATTTTTTATATCCCTCGATGAAATGACAATGGTGGCATTCGTTTTTTTTAAGCAAAACAAAGTTTGAAGGTTTATAGTATATTAAATATTAAATACTAGATGGCGTTAGCATGCAAGATAGCTCGCGGTAATGGTGTGTGCCGCTCGAAGGTTGAGGTTTATGGCGTTGTAGCAATGTTATTAAAAGCCATATTCCATACCATTTTGAGTTTTTGAAATCAAGACTGTTCACGATCGAACATAATATTATAGGGTAATGATTTAGGTACAACCTACTTAGTACCGAGCGGTAGAGGTACATACTATGTATTTATTGTAACTTTGCAATAATTATAAACAAAAAGTTTCTGTGTCAATTGTAGTCATTTAATTTTTACACTCATCATCATGAAACAGATCAACGAAAGTTATTTATAGTTTTGTTTTTCATGTAATAATAGTTAAAAATAATAGATTAGTTATGTCTCTATAGTATGTCATGCCCCCGAATGTACATGTTGATGTATGCTTAGTGCTGGGGCACTAAGCATGACAACAACATGTATAGAGTCCACTAGACTACTAGCTTCGACGCTCTTTTACGGACTACTACTGTAAATTCTATATGTTTTATGTTACAATATTTGTTACAAAATTAGAAAAAAAATAAAGAAAACCTAAAATAACATTTAAGTTTTAAGTAAGTAACCTAGTTTCAGTATTAAGGAAAAATGGGGTGTAGTTTTGAGTATTCGCAGTGGATAATAAAATAGGTATTTTGATTATTTCTAAAACAAAAAATATAAACCTTTGTCTAGAGTAAACAAGTAAAGTAATATTGAAGTTTTGCACATTTGTCCCGAGTTTTTGATGAATAGGTAAGTAACAAGTATTCTCACATTGAATTTTGTTGCTTTGGAAAACTTTGCTTTCCATAGGGACGACATTTTCGTCTAAGTAATATCATTTTTAGGGTTCCGTACCCAAATGGAAAAACAGGACCCTATTACTAAGACTGTATCTCATGAACCATGATAGCTAGGCATCTGAAATTTTCACAGGTGATGTATTTTGGTTGCCGCTATAACAAAAAATACTAAAAACAAAATAAAATAAATTTATAAGGGGGGCTCCCATACAACAAATCTGAATTTATAGACGTTTTTCGCTCCATATTAATAATGGTACCTGGTAGATGCTTGAAACTTTCTCAGAATATTTACTTTTATATGCCCTTCAATAATAAAATTAAAATAAAATAAATATTTAAGGGGGCTCCCATGCAGTACGGAACCCTCCGTGCGCGAGTCCGACTCGTACTTGGCCGATTACTCTGCTATATTTCTGCAGATTATCATTCAAATTAGGTTTCAAGATAATTTGTTGTGCTAATAAAATAGGTACAATTATTGTGAAAATTATGTGAAACCTAATTTGTTACTAAAATCAATCATAAATATTTACAGTTGATTTTTGTTTAGCGCTCATAGCGTAGTTTGAGAAGATGTTTGTATCATCGAAGTTAAGCAACGTTCAGCACGGTCTGTCTTCGGAGGGGTGACCGCGGGTGGCATTTACAACTGTGCGCTACCGTCGATCGAATTGTAGGCTCCGGTTGTTTTAACCGTTTAGCCATGTCAGAGGGCTTCAGGCGGCTTAAAACTCTGACATCAGAGCTACACGAAGTTACTTACCTACTCATTTTGGTTTTTCTATTTTTAACCCCCGACGCAAAAAAGGGGTGTTATAAGTTTGACGTGTCTGTTTGTCTGTGTGTCTGTCTGTCTGTCTGTCTGTGGCATCATAGCGCCCGAACCACTGAACCGATTTCGTTTAATTTTTTTTTGGATGAAAGGAGACTTAATCGAGAGTGTTCGTAGCTATGTTTTATAAAAATCGATTAAGCCGTTTAAGAGTTATGGTGGGTTAAAGTGGGGATGCAAGAACCAAAATTCTACAAATGTTTGTTGAAGTGTTTTTGTGTCGGGGGTTTTTAAATTTTTAATTTAATTATAGTTAGGGGTTAGTTCTACTCGTATAGTAAAAGTTGTTCACAATTATCTATACCTTTGAAAGTCACTTTGCAAAACAATACCTTGTGAATTTAATGTATTGAAGCGTGGCATAATTATTTATTTTAGCTTTAACACGAGAATTGATGTACTCGTATTTATTATCTTTTTGGAAATTGGTGCAATTCCCTGAGAATCCCAACAACTGACGCACAAATCAAATTCAATCTCCTAACTCGAATACGTTAAAGGCACGGGTTACCTTTAATACATAACGCACACACTACTCATAACTACGAGATAACATATTTTCATAGTAAAATAACTTTAAATATTTGATTTTGATTTGACTAAAATTAACAAATTTTGAGTGAATATATATTTATTTGACAAGTTACTTAATACATTTTTTCGATGATGAGCAATATATTTTGTAAGGGACAGCTGATGTATTTGCGAGTTGCAGACCAAGAGCTAAGCTAAGTTAGTTCGGGGTTAGCTCGCATAGCTGAAAGAGTTTTCCATAGATCTGTGCAGACTGCGAGCTATGCACGATCTATGAAAAACTGCGTCAGCTATGCGAGCTAAGCTAAACTAACTTAGCTTAGCTCTTGGTCTACAACCGGCTGGTTTATGATGGTGGCTAGAATTATCCTTTTTCGGCTTAGTAGAACTGTTCCGAATAACCTTGTAGTATAATTTATTCTATAGAGAGTGTTTTGTAAAGCTACTTATATTGTGCGCTGTGAAGTTTAGGTTTCTAATGCTACGTCAGCTTTATTACAAAACTGTTTTTAAAAATGTAATGATTTTGAATTAAAACCAAAATAAATACCGTTATCTTGGTATTTTGTATTTCTATCATAGTCCCTAAAATATGTAGTGTTACATTTTTATATTTTTACTGATTTAGTGGTTTCCAAAATTGTTCAGACTTTACTTACAAACTCGTATTTTATCCATAAATATAGCTTCAGGCGGCTTAAATACTCTGACACCTGGGCTAGCCACTCAGCGGTACTAACTTATCCATAGCTATTATATTTTTTCATCAATCAACAATTGTTAAGTCTACAAGGGTGACTTGTCAAAAACCCTGTATAAATAATAAAAGAAAAAAAAATGCTGTTCATTATCAGATAGACTATAATATTTGGAGTCTAAAAGGGTAATCTCTGCTTAGACATGACACGGATCTAAGCTTTGCAATGTGCAAATCGCCTCTTCCCAGTTCCAAGTATCAGTTGCTTATTCAATCGGGAGCGATTTGAGCGAAAATTCAGTTCGCTCCGATTTACAATTCACTTGCCCGTGGTCAGAACTGTCGAAGCAGAATAGTTGAAGTAACTATCTCATAGTGATGGGAAATTATTTTTCATTCATAAAATATTTTTATTATTTTCAGTTTTTCGAATGTAAATAAAGCCTTAAAGTTTTCGAATGAACCTCTTATTACGGCAAGCGCAGCGTAGAACATCCACGTACAAGTCGGATCGTTTATTTTTTCAAAATCGCAGAAACACTCTGGATGCGAGCCGCTTTCAAACAGTCTTATTGGCCGAATCATACAAGTCGGCGGATATGAAGCTACAGGCTGCGCGATATCCAATCCTGACTGCAGCTCACATTTAAAGCTGTGCTTTGATTGGATTTCACGCAGGTTGTAGCTAACTTCATGCTAACTTGTCAGATTCAGCCTATATATATTGGAAATCTATAAGGGAGACTTATCTCTAGCGCTGGACGTCTTACAGCTCATTATGATAATTAGTTATCAGGGCACACTAGGGGTACATATTACACACGGTGTCTCTGACCCCAAACTTAGCAAAGCTTGTGATATGGCTGTCAGAGACTGATATACTACCTACATATACATATTTTAATACATACTTATATGGATAATACCTAAATAACACCCAGACAGCAAACACATATGTTCATCAAATAATATTTGCCCTGGGTGGGAATCGAACTCACGCCTCTTTGAGCCAGGAGTCGAGGTCGCTAAACCACTAAGCCACCGAGGCATTCCCGTTGATGGATGATGATTATTTTAGGCTCTTATTTTGCATTGGTGTTAGCGTGTCATACATAGTTATACGCCTATAAGATATGTTTGAAAATTCAATAGCTCAAGGTTAAGTACTTACTTTTATTAGCAAGCTAAAATATTTTTAATTCATTTTCAATAATATAAGATCAATGATAACTAATATTATAGACATGAGGTTTAGTGAACTTATACTTGACAATGCATTTTATATGAAATGTTTTAGTAACTTGGCTTAGTAAAAATAAAAATTTTGGATTAATACTTATAATTTTTAGGGTTCCGTACCCAAAGGGTAAAAACGGGACCTTATTACTATGACTCCGATGTCCGTCTGTCCGTCTTTCCGTCTGTCCGTCTGTCTGTCACCAGGCTGTATCTCATGTTCCTTCATTGCTACACAGCTGAAAATTTCACAGGTGATGTATTTCCGTGCCGCTATAACAGCAAAGAAAAAACTGAACAAAATAAATATTTAAGGGGGCTCCCATACAACAAACGTGATTTTCAGGAGTTTTTTTGCTTGCTATTAATAATAGCACGAGGAACGGGGCTAAGGGGGCTTCAACACGGTACGGAACCCTTCGTGCCCACTAAGAATGAAACTTGCAATAAGTTGTAGTAAGTTTGTATCTGGCACATTTGTAAATTTCAAACATCATGTTGCAAGAACATGTCAGTTACATAAATCTTATTGTTAGGTTAAAACTTATTAAAAGTTATTTTGTTATGTTACTGTTATATTTCGCATGAAAGTTTATATGTCAACTTTGCAGGGATATAGCCTCCCAAACATACCTAAATGTAAGTAATTAACATTGAATTAAACAGATATGTAACTTTGCGACAACTAAATAAATGCAATGCACGTGCAAGTTTCATTTGTTTTGTAACCTTAAAGCAAGATAGTTGAGACAAGTTACTATTTCCTTTCAAATTTAAAGTTGTGGAAATGTTAAACGTTATACTTGCGGGATGTTAATTTTACAACTTTCAGACATGTTTCTTGTGTAATGTTACTGCAACTTCATGTTTTAAAGTCGTAAAAAGTTTTGAAGATCAGCTCTGGGCAAGTTACAGGGTTTATCTACAGCGCGGCCGTTAGGTCTTCGTTTCAAGCTTGCTGTAAGCTTGCATGAACGTTGCAACCTTATATTTGTAAGTTACAAGCTCGTTGATGTTACTTTCAGTAATGTTATTGCAACTTTTGCTTGCTTAGCGGGTGCGCGAGTCCGATTCGCACTTGGCCGATTTTTTTTTATAATGTCCCATAAAATGCTATATGTACCTGCCTACCTACAACGTCTATACTTTATGTACTCTTTGAAAACAATTTTTATATTAACCGCTCTTGTTCTTTTTCTTAGCAAAGTTTCCACAATTTTTATCGCCTTCATTTAATTTTGCCATCATTTCCTGTAAACTTTTAATGTAGTAAGTTCGTATAGGTATGGTAGCTGGCCTTGGTGTCAGAGTTTTTTTTTTGTTTGGAAATTCGTAGTTGTTAATGCCACCCGCGGTCACCCATCCGAAGACCGACCATGCCGAATGTTGCTAAGCTTAACATTTTGATTCAAGGTTTTTTTTGTTTGTTATACTTACAGATTTTTGTAGAAGTCTTTTCACGACTGGTGATTGGTCCACCACTACAAAGGGGACAATAGACGCGCGTGATTTGAGGTTTGATTTCCAACTCGTGCTACAGTGTGCGAGTTGCGGAATGAATGTGGATCACCTCTATCGGCAGTTTTAGATGCATTTTTTGATTTAGTGAAATTCCTAATAATAAATTTTTATTCATCAATAACAGCCATTCTCAAAGTGTGTTCCGCGGAGTCCTTAGGTTCTGTGGGGGCTCCACGAGAATAGAGATATTAAAGAACTAAAAAAAATCTTTAAAAATCCCCTTGTGACTAAGAAATGTTTTTCGATTATTTGAAGAATTTAGCCAATATTTCACTTATTGCGCGATTCTTCCGAGACATGTTTTTCCGAACAACAGAGAACAAAATAAATTTTTTAGTTTAGGCCTCCGTCAAATATTTCACTTTCCAAAAGGGTTCCATGACAAAAAAAAAGAGAACCGGTGACCTATATTTTGGTTTACGCAAGACTTTACATTACGCGAGAGGTTTAGTATATAATTTAAATTGTAGTCCACGATCGGTTTAATATTTTAATTTGACCCATTACAGGCGGCTTAAAAAGTCTAACACCAGGGCTATCCATCCGGCCTTCCATAGATAGTGAAATGTAGGTACAAACTTAGTTTTAATACCACTATTTTTAAATAGGTTTAGAATCGATGTATCTGTCTATAACAATAGATATAGAAGAAGAGGTCAAATCCGACCGATAAAAAAGTATTGAATAAAGGAATTGATGTGATCCATCACACCTTTGTACTTCAAGCGGCTTAAAACACTGACCCCAATGGCCCATATGAATTCGATTATTTTTGAAGGAAAATATCGTAATACATATCTGCTTACGCCGGCAGAAGAAATTCGATGGCGTATGTGAATCTACCAATCCGCATTGGGCCAGCGTGGTGGATAGGTATGACCCAATCACCCACCCTTCGTGGGTAGGCCTACATCCTGCAGTGGAATATTAAAAACCTGGTAGAGTACAGAATGGTATTAATTTTACAGGCTCTATTTAATTTCCTGATAAAATATCGTTTTTTTTCTTTACCATTTTAGCTTTATATTTTCAAATGCCTGCCAATTTACTTGATGGAATAAATAAAAGTAATTACTAGCGGCGGACAATGGAGTTTTCTGTATGAGCTAATTTTAGTACCCTCTATTACCCTTTCAGCCAATAAATATCTTTCGAAAATCATGAACAGAACTACAAAGCGCCTCTGAATGGCCACATGGGCTTTGTGTTTTGTCCTTTATTAAGTCCTTTAGTACAAAAGACTCGGTACTTTGTCCTTTATTTAGTACAAAAAGGCGTAACCAAAGAATTCAGCAAAGCCAGTGAATGGTCAAGATTCCTATTGTGGTCTGGATATTTATTGTACGCAGTTTTGGCGTTAGCATGAAATGACTATATTTAGCGAATATTTAGGATTTTAATGTGAAGTTGAAAATTATGGCAGTTTTATGTTTTGGGGTTAATTTAATAAAGACAATGATACGGACAGACTATAATGCGTAAGGGACAAAAGGAGCTAAAAATTGAATTAAAAACAATTTACTTTTACTTTACTTTTTATAATGTTTTAATGGACAGTATAACTCAAGGTGTAATTTTGCTGTTTTTTTGACAATCATCAGAGTGAAACAATGACCGTAGGTGACATTTGGACTTGAATGCTACTGTAGTTTGGACGATACGAATTGAAAGCTCTAGTTGTTTTGTTTTGGCAGCTTAAGCACTTTAGCAGCTGCCTTTGGGATGCCTTTCTTTCGGACGTTCGGAAGCAAGTAACTATCATAGAGTTTCCAAAATAACTACAACATAAAATTTCACTATGTTCTGCACACGACGCAATTCAACGATAGTTAGTATGGCGTAAAAAAGCCAATTATTTTGAATATGGCTGTACAAAAAGCTTTCAGGAGTTACAAAAAAGAATGAATTTAACAAAACAATGGCTCATATATACCCAAAAAAGCAGTTGGTAGAGCAGAAGAGTATAAAATTGTTTATTGTTACACTATGCCACAACTTTTATGTTTAATTATTTATTTAAATGCAAAAACATAGATTTTGTTAACAAATGTATAAAAAGACAAGAAAAGTCGTGAATTAGAAGTAAAAGTGATGTAATTCCGAGCCATGATTCCCTTGCTCATCACGTCAACAATTACTCCTATACTCCAGGAGGTCGTAAACGGGGGTCCAGATAATTAAACACCCGAACTGGCCCCGTGAGGGGTCACTGTAAAGGAAACAACGCATTATACTTAGCTAACCATGACCCACTGTTTCGGCATGATTTTAGAGATTTTGTTTAGAATTCCGACTGGACTGTACAATGTCCTCAGAATGAAATTACATCTTCAGTTCAATAATTTTATTTCAGATAAAAATCCATATACCTACAAGTCAAAATACCTAAAACTACATTTACCTATATTTGGGTTTGGACCCGGAATGTTCAAAATACATCTTTGTTATTGCATTATGATTATGATAAAGACTTTAATATAGGCTGGTAGACTTTAATATAGCTGGTATTCTATTTGCAACCTAACCTAAGTAAAATTTGCCAGGGAAACAAAACTACCTACTAAACAAACCACCCGACAAGAGAGTTCCCCGAAAATGCACTATGTGCCCCTTGTTTCGGCACATGTAGATCGCTGCATGTGCCGAAACACGGGGAACATAGTAGACAATACCAGGTAGAGTTGAAGCTTCGTGATAACGCTGTCACGGTCGCGGAGGAGTGCGGTAGGTAGTATGCCCGTAGTCCCGACACATGGCGCGGAGGCGGAATTATCCAAGGTCTTTTAGTGGGTATACCGCCGACTGGGGTTGGTGGGGACTCCCACATAACCACCGGTCTTCTCAGGCTGGTGGTATATAAAGGATTTTCCTGGCCAAAAAAAAAGGGAAAGAAAACTTTCATTGGTAAAACTGTAATACACCAGATTAGTTACAGTGGGCTCCAAATAAACTTGGCTAGGCCAGTATAATTGTTTATTGAGATATTGGTAGAATCAAACTTAATGGCGACTGTAAAACAGCGCTAATCTCTACTCCTTTCGATGTTGGCATGTCAATTGCTATCCTCGTGTTAACAGACCTCATAAAGATTAATACGGCCTTATCTTAGCAATCCTTTACACATTTGCCATTAATTGCTTCGAGTATTATGTCATATCTAAATGTAGTAGATCAAATGATTATGCAATGATAATAATAATCATCATCATTTTCAGCCTGTTATCGCCCAGTGCTGAGCATAGGCCTCTCTTCTAGTACGCTTTTTACCTCGGTTTTGTGCTAATCTCATCCAGGTAATAATAATACAGAAATTAAATCGGCGAAGTACGAGTTGGACTTGCGCATTAAGGGTTCCGTACCGTATGGGAGCCCCTCGGCAAAAAAAATCACGTTTGTTGTAGGGGAGACACCCACAAATATTTATTTTATTCTGTTTTAGTATACATATGTCGTTGTAGCGGTAACCGAAATACATCATCTGTAAAAATTTCAACACTTTAGCTATTACGGTTCATGAGATACAGCCTGGTAACAGACAGACAGACAGACAGACGGACCGACGGACGGACAGCGGAGTCTTAGTAATAAGGTCCCGTTTTTACACTATGGGTACGGAACTCTAAAAACAACATTATACCTGCAGACCCTGCAGTGTACCTTAGTACGCTCAATACCCAAATATACTTAATTTATGTAATATACGAAGTCAACTGCTAATTTTCTACCCTCCAACCATAATCATTAATGTGAATAGGCTCACACATAAATGTAGGCATATCTCAGATTAGACCGGTAATAAGGAATCGAATCATACCTCCCCAGAGACACCTTCGATAAGGGCTTTATCTGGCAGCTACCTAAAAAGATGGGAAAGGTACTCATTCACCCATATCCCTTTCAATTTAACCGCTGATATGAAAGAAGAGATAAGTCCCTTCATACATCCTAAGCTATCTGCTTCCCTGGTCGTCAAGGCAACAAAGCATAAATAATTGATGTTAAGCTGCGTAGGTACTCGAATCCTTACATAGTATAAAATAAAGTCGCTATTTTTGTCTGTTTGTTTGTCTGTATGCTTAAATCTTTAAAACTACGCAACGGATTTTGATGCGGATTTTTTTAATGGATAGAGTGATTCAAGAGGAAGATTTATATGTATAATACACCTGTGCGAAGCCGGGGCGGGTCGTCTAGTAATTAATATATTTTAGCGTCTTAGAACTATGCTATATTGATTTTATAAAAAAAAGTGACAGTGATTTTTGTGTCGCATTGTTTTTTTTTTAATATTCCACAAATACACCCATACAGAACATTAGACCATTTAGTATTTTAACAATGGTCATCAATGTGTGAAAAATAGCCAATGACAGCACATTCCAGGACGTGTATCACAAAGTTGAATTTGGGGCTCAATAATTGAATGAGGCCGTGGTGGTCTAGTGGTAGTGATGCCCGCCTTACAATCGTGAGGTCGTGGGTTCAAATCCCGGTCCCGTACCAATGAGTTCTTTGGAATTTATGTACGGAATTTAACACCACTGGCTTTTCGGTGAAGGAAAACATCATGAGGCAACTTACATATGTCCGTAGAAGAAATTCGATAGCGTAGGTGAATCCACCAACCTGCGCTGGGCAAGCGTGGTGGATATGGCCCAATCACCCTTCATGGGTAGGCCTACGTCCTGCAGTAGACTATTAAAAAGGCTGATACAGTACAGTAATTGAATCATTAGAACAGCTGAACGTAAGCGTAAATGGTCGCGAAGCTGAGTGGGAGCGGAAGCGAGTATAGAAAATATGTGCTTGTGCGAGCGGGAGGGCATAGTGTGCAAAACTCTGCAAATGTTAGACTAACGTTTCAAAAATTGGGTTCTTTATCACAAAATCTGAACGATAACGCAGAACGCAAACTGTAATAGAAAAGTTTTAGACAACGACGAAACATTTCAAAGAACTTGACGTGTGTTTCATATTTTTAATTATTTAGGCATTAGGTATTGTAGTGAGTGATTCTGTATGAAAACAAGACCGTAACGCGCTCTAACGTGCTCTTAGTTTTATGAAATTCGTGTGAAAAATATTTATATTTCAAATAATATAACATCAACTCGGTTTATAATTTATTTTAACGTAATTTTACATAAATCCATCATTTCTATAAACGAAATTCACGGATATAAAAAATAGTTACCGCGTTACGTTACGTTTTGTCGATAGAGAATCAGGCCCCTATTACGTTGGCTGTCATTTCTTATGGACATGGCACATCTACGTACAAAGTAAAAATCATAAGACGTTCCGTTTAACCCTGAATACTTGGTAGTAATAAATTACCCCAAACAGTTTAGAGAGCTATCGGGCCCGATTGTAACCCGTTCAGCCGAGAAACGAATGCAAAGCTTTCAGTAGTTTCGACACATCATCTAGGGATGTAGGTACAGTGCTGCCAGTAGGCAATATTGCGTTAAATAATACTGTATGAATTATTTTTAACAGACATCCAAAAAGGAGGAGGTTCTATGATCGTCTGTATGATTTTTTTTGTGTGTGTTCATCGATAATTCCGCCATTTGTGAACCAAATCGAAAAATTATTTTTTAATTCGAAATGGTATTACTCCCGAGGTGGTCCATTTAAATTTAACAGAATTTAGCTCAGCCGTTTCTGAAAAATCATTAATAATATTCAAAATCATTAATAAACAATTCGAGCGAAATATTCGAATTTTGTACACGATGAAAGGCGGTTATGCCATGATTATAAATAGTTAGGTACCAACCTACATTATGTGACAAAAGTATGAAAGCTGGAAATAACTCACATACACCGTCATTTTGTTGCCTTTTTAATTCCTTTTTCAAGAACCATGCAGCAATCTATCTACGAGTATTTGTTCACCCCGTTCTGCCTACGGATAAGATCTTCTTTCTTTCTCGCCAGTCATCCCGGTCCTGTGCTAGTCTCATTCATGGTCTTCCAACATATTTGATGATATCATCTGACTGCTACTGGGCTGGTGGTCTGCATTTTTGTCTTCTCTATTATAGCATTTATCTATCTATCAGATCAGATGTAACTGACATATTCATTGATAATCTCTAGATATTATGTAGATATTGTATTATGTTGCTTTTTATGTAGTAGTAGTGTAGGCAGTTTTAGCATAATATATAGTACCTAGTACCTTTTGTATTTTGTTGTAGTTAATTAAGGCACTTTTACCCGACAAAAAAATGATTAACTAAAAAATCCCATATATAGGTCCAATGTTCCTTTTAACCACCCTTTTTGGACCCATATTACCCTTACCCTATACCTACCCTTTTTGAAACATTAACTAAGCCGCAGCAGCAAAGTCTCGACCATCGACGTAGTGTCTATCAGCCTTCTATCGTGTACACTTCGGAGAGTGCGGCCAGGAGTTGCATAATCTGATCCCACCTGCCCTTTTCTTCTATCGTACGGCTAGACAACGCGACCACAGTTTTTTTTTTTTTTTATTCTGTGATGTATCTAAATAAACGTACGTATATCACATCAGAGGGACGCGACACACCCAATCGGTCAGCCGAGCGGTGCGGGCGTCACCTGTGTGTTATAGTACTTACTGAAGTAATCTGTTGTTTTATTGGGTGTCCTTATAGTGGACATCACATTGGCGACGAGGAATAGCGCAGTAAGTAAAATTTCACTCAAACAATGTGGCTGCTTACAGAAATTGGTCAACAACAAAATTGATATTTCACAAAAAAAAAAAGATACCTACGTACTCGTAGTACTTGGGATGAAAAATGAAGTGAATTTACTATTGCATTAGAGAGAAATTATTTTTGTCCCTAGCATTTATTCTACTAAAACATCAATGCGTGGGGTTTTAAATAATATAAAATAAAACAAAGGAGTATTGTCATGGCCATGGATGTAATAATTAAAAATAGATGTGCAGTAGGTACATGAACTAGTTTCCAAAAATAGTCTCTGTTTTGGAGGTTTATGCATATTAAGAATCTGACCTTTGTAAAGGAGTTTTCAAATATGACATATTTGTGCCTATCTTGTTAAGATTATTATGTGCTGGTTGATTGAATACAATATGTGTGTAGTTGCTCATTCATTACCCACATAGTAAATTCTGAAAGTTATAGACGAAGCTACGCCATTTTAGAAAACATCCTGCCTGGTTTCAGTTTTTCAAGTATATTTCTAATTCACTTATTTCTTAAATCCGTAACTAATGCTATAAGTAGTTTGTATCAAACATAAACTTACAATGAATAAGCTCGCCTGAGCTGTACGAGTATAATCAGTATAAACAAAATGAAATACTCGTATACCTACTTACACTAAGTTTATTCAGCGAGACTTTGTTTTTGTAATAGACTGGAATATGGTATAGTTGGTGACCAATTCTGTTCGCAAATATGTTCGTGTCGAATGCTGATTCGATTAAGTGCCACTTCGATGCTTCGAAGCAAAAGGTACACGACATAGTACAAAAAAAAAAAAAAAAAATGTTCTAACGATGTCATCGTCAAGTACCACTTCAAATTGAAGCAATTGTATGAAAATACAAAAAACCAAATGGTCAAACGATGTCATCGTCAAAAGTTTTACTTCGAATTGAAGCAATTGTATGAAAATACAAAAAACCAAAAGGTCGAACGATGTCATCGTCAAAAGTTCCACTTCAAATTGAAGCAGTTGTATGAAAATACAAAAAACCAAATGGTCCAACAATGTCATCGTCAAAAGTTCCACTTCAAATTGAAGCAATTGTATGAAAATACAAAAACCAAATGTTCCAACGATGACATTGTCAAAAGTTCTACTTCAAATTGAAGCAATTGTATGAAAATACAAAAAACCAAATGGTCCAACAATGTCATCGTCAAAAGTTCCACTTCAAATTGAAGCAATTGTATGAAAATACAAAAAACCAAATGGTCCAACAGTGTCATCGTCAAAAGTTTCACTTCAAATTGAAGCAATTGTATGAAAATACAAAAAACCAAATGTTCCAACGATGACATTGTCAAAAGTTCTACTTCAAATTGAAGCAATTGTATGAAAATACAAAAAACCAAATGTTCCAACGATGACATTGTCAAAAGTTCTACTTCAAATTGAAGCAATTGTATGAAAATACAAAAAACCAAATGTTCCAACGATGACATAGTCAAAAGTTCTACTTCAAATTGAAGAAATTGTATGAAAATACAAAAAAAAAAAAAAAATGTTCCAACGATGACATCGTCAAAAGTTCCACTTCAATTTAAAGCAATTGTATGAAAAAAAAAGTACCAACGATGACATCGTCAAGTTCTACTTCAAATTGATTCAATTGTATAAAGTATAAATTAAGGCTAATTTACAATTTAGTAATAACATGGAAAGTTTTACTTTGTCCAAATACTGTCTATTGTAATCGGAATAAGCTGTACCGTGCCGTGAATTGTACCTCGTAAGATCGAAACTTAGGGATATGTTTACATAATACCTTGAGAGATGTTTACATAATATCAAGATAGCTGCCTCGTACCTTGTAGGTAAAGTCGGTTATCATTTAACGAGATACAAATAGTACCTGGAACTAGACATACTTTGTTTTAGTTAATAACGTTTTTACCATGGGCAATGAATAGCTGGTAGTTTAGAAATTAATTTTGACTGCGAAAGTGATCCAACCTCTGTAGGAGCTCGTTGGGAAAAATGGAAACACACGTTAGAAATTTATTTTGTAGCAACAAACACTACCGACCACAAAAAGAAGCGTGCGATGCTACTACATTCAGGGGACATGGCGTTACAAGATATATATTTTTATATACCTGGGGCCCATGTGACTGATCCTAACGCGACTGACGTGTATCACACTGTGATCAAGAAATTTGATGAATATATTACACCTAAACAGAGTTATTTATATGAACGGTACCTCTTTCGCTTAAATAAAACAAGAGCCAGAAAAAAAAAATTGAAAATTGTTGGTTCGTCTCAGATAGTAAAACACAAAATGTAACTTTAAAGAAGACAAAAATACCATTAACCAGATCACTGAAAATGTAGCTCTAATAAATTAAGGAAAAATATTTTGACACTAAGAGATACGGCAACAATAGAAAAAAATCATGGTCGAAGCAAACTCTCCCGAAACGGTAGAACGGCAGCTAACCGATTTCCAAGACAGACAGGCAAACAAACACAACAAGCACAAGCTTTAATAAAATTGACACAAAACGTACAACAAAACATGTTTTTTTAACATATGTAAGAAATGGAGTCCTGCTGCCGCTGTGCCGAGAAAAATCACAGAATAGACAATAGTCCATGTATTGCAATTAACGCAATCTGTCGTAAGTGCGGATATAAAGGCCACTTCCTTAAGCAACATTTGATTGCCAGGTGGGTGGTATCAATATTAAATGCTCATTGACTCTGGTAGTAGATCTAATATCACAAACGATAAAACCTGGGAATGCAAGAAAAAAAATCAAAAGTCTTGGTTTTCAACCAGCAAAAGTCTTCGGACAAAACTTTTCTAGCATATGGTGCCAGTCAGCCATTAAATGTACTGGGATCATTTGATTCAAAAATAAAAATCGGTTGTAATTGTATCCTTAACAACTTAGTTTTGTGTAATACATAATGGTTCAAGAAACCTTTTGTGTAAAGAGACCGCTATTTCTCTTAATGTACTAAAACTAAAGATGGGCTCAAACGTAAATTCAATTAAGCAAGAACTATTTCCCAAGTTTAAAGATGTTGAACTAGAAATAGCTATAGACAAAACCGTTTCTCCAGTTTATCAACCGTATAGACGGGTTGCGATTCCTTTAGAATCAAAAATAAACAATAAATTTGGTGGACGTGGACATAATTGAACCTGTTTACAAGCCATATTTTTGGGTTTCTCCGATGGTTCCAGTTCTGAAGCCTGACGATGATGATGTACGAATTTGTTTAGATATGCGTGCTGCCAACAAAATGTGTATAATGTATGCATAAATAAATAAAGAAATAAAATAAAACAAATGCGTCTTTAAGGCACAATCAGTTCAATCCCTAGGCCACGAGCTTTCATAGTCAGGCATTAAGCCTCTTGATAAATATATCAAAGGAATAGAAAAAACTAAAACACCAGAAACCATCGCAGAAATCCAAAGTTTCCTGGGATTGATTAATTTCGTTGGAAAATGGATTCCAAATTTATACAACTTAACAGAACCTTTGAGAAAACTATTGCGTCAAAAAACGCATAAAATACAAATATTACAGAATTTTGCCAACAAACACAAGCATTTGAACAATTTAAAAAATGTCTAATCCAAATTCCTACACTTGGCTATTACGACCCCAAAGATCGGACCCAAGTCATCGCTGATGCAAGTCCTGTAGGGTTAGAGGAGATTTATTATTGAGAGTTATGATAGAGGACCTCGTATCATTGCTTTTGGAAACAAAAGTATATTTGATGTTGAAAAACGGTATTATCAATCGAAAAAAGAAGCATTAGCTTTGGTATGGACAATCGAACATGTATACCATAAGCCTCGAAGTAATTTCGGCACGCGATCGAAGCCTTGTGCGAGAATTGAACGCTGGGTTCTTCGACAATAAGCTTACGACTATAAAATAATCTACAAACCCGGGAAATCAAATATAACAGACCCATTATCCCGTTTGTAAAATAATACTTGGAAGTCATCTAGAAGACGAACATCATTTATACCATATAGTTCAATATGCATGACTCGTAGCATTATCATTAAAAGCGACCATTTACGAGTAGAATAATGATGACGATTTTAAATTAGTCAAAGATGCTTTAATAAACAATGTGTGACATATTTCTGTAAATAATTATAAATTATTTCAACATGAACTCTGGTTGCATGACGTCGTTTATTGAGAGGCAATCGAATTGTAATACCCATTAAGCTGCACAAACAAGTTTTAGAAGCAGCACAGCACATGAGGGTTATCCAGGCATAGTCAACGTGAAAGCTAGGCTTCGTACAAAAGCTTGGTGGCTGAAATTGGACAAAGACGCCGAAAATACCGTAAAAAACTGCAGAGCCTGTACATTGGTCAGTTCCATCAAAAGCTTGGGGAAATCACCATCCGAGCTTTTCTACGGGAGGCGATTTCGAAACAAATTATCTTTTTTAACAGACCTCGAAAATAATAACGATGATTCATCCAGAGATCCACCAGACCATCCAGAACCAGAGATCGCGATAAAGAAATGAAAGAGAAAATCAAATTGCACGAATATAGAAAAAGGAAAGCTGTAGATAGAGAATTAGAAGTTGGCGAAAAAGTCTACGTAAAGAACTTAATAAAAGAATACAAATTAGTCCCGGAATTTAGCCCAACACCCTATACTGTCGTCAGCGCTGAAGGAAGTGACGTAAACGTAAGGAATGAAGAAACTGGCCAAAAATACAGGAGAACTATTGTACATCGGAAGAAAGTTGAAGGACAATGGAAAATATTAGATCAGAAGGGCACATCATGTTAGGAAGATTCTTTGATAGACGTAACAATCGACTTACAAATTCTGATTTTAATGAAAATACTGTATTAGCTTATAAATGTCAAAATATATAAAAAGGAAGAGATGTGATGTATCTAAATAAACGTACGTATATCACATCAGAGGGACGCGACACACCCAATCGGTCAGCCGAGCGGTGCGGGCGTCACCTGTGTGTTATAGTACTTACTGAAGTAATCTGTTGTTTTATTGGGTGTCCTTATAGTGGACATCACATATTCCATATAGGTTTGCGTTTGACTACATACTGCCTGATGTTGAGCAGATATGCGGTCTAGGATGTAGCACGCTTACCTAGAAGATACCTATTTACTCGGGATTTGAAGACACCCACGTCGTACTTTAGGGGGAAGACAGACCCAGGCAAAGCGTTCCACATTCTGGCTGTTCGTATGAGGAATGAGGACTCGAAACGCTTGGTTCTAACGCGCGGAATGTCCACCATAAAAGGGTGGCGCTTTGGTCGCGTCTGTCTAGCCGTACGATAGAAGAAAGGGGCAGGTGGGACCAGATTGTGCAACTCCTGAGCGCACTCTCCGAAGTGTATCCGATAAAAGGCCGACAAACACGCCACCTTACGTCGATGCTCAAGACTTTGCAGCTGCGACTTAGTCAAGGTGTCGTTGTCAATCAGCCTCCTGGCTCGCCTCTCAATCGACTCCAGAGCCTCCAGTTGATATTTGGCAGAGCCATCCCAAAGGTGAGAGCAGTATTCCATACAAGACCTGACTTGTGCTTTATAAAGACTAAGCAGTTGCTCAGGTGTGAAATACCGTCTCACCTTAGCGAGAACACCAAGTTTTTTGGAGGCTAATTGAGCTTTTGACTCTATATAAGAGCCAAAGTTAAGAGTCGATGAGAGTGAAACGCCCAGCAGTTCCAAGCTGTCAGTTACCGGAACGGAGACACCGCGGAAAGCGGGAGACAATTGGAAGGGTCTCTTTTTGGCCGAGAACAAACAGCCTTGAGTCTTCGTGGCATTAAACTTGACCAGGTTAGCATCGCCCCAGTCAGATACCGCCTCCAGACTCAAGTTGAGCCGTTCAACCATAGCCACTCTGTGTGACTCGATCTGTGGCCCGCTGGTTCTTGCATCGGATGTGTAGCTCTCCACGACTTTACTGTCATCTGCGTACCCAAAGATCCCGGGCTTTAGCAGATCGTTGATATGCAGTAGGAGGAGGGTCGCAGAGAGTACTGATCCCTGAGGAACACCGGCATTGATAGCCATTTGGTCTGATGAGCAGCCATCTACAACCACTCGTATCGACCGATTCCTCAAGAAATCAGATATCCATGCGCAGAAATCAGCAGGCAGGCCGTAAGATGGGAGCTTGCCAATAAGGCTCTCGTGCCAGTCTGTCTTCCCGTTACAGTACAACGTACTCGTAGGTGTCTTTTAATCCCGAGCAAATAGGTATCTTCTAGGTAAACGTGTTACACCTTAGAACACATATCTGCTTAACATCAGGCAGTGTGTGGTCAAACGCAAACCTATATGAAATAAAAAATCTAGGTAAGTTTAAAGTTTTAAACGATGATTTAACTTTTAGGGCATATACATTAATCAAGTATCGCATATACATTTTCAGTTATACATCTTATAGTTACAATAACAATAAGTAAAGGACCTACTTACCTTACTGTGTTCATTGTTACTAGAATCTAACCGACAGCTAAATTAAACTGTCGATCATTCTGTATAAAAAATACGAGGATGGATGTTGGGAGCCGCGAAATTGTTGTAACGAAAAAGTTTTTTATCTTGATACAAATACTTCATCCGGGGGGAGATGAATTATTATTGAATATGCCGAAATTGATCCTTCATAAAGTTTCCTCCTTGAGGATTGGTTTAATAAACACGGTCTAATGTAATGATTGATGACGTTAATAAGGCTATGAGTATTACGAAAATAAATATTGTACAAGAAAGAAAGTTTTATTGCAAAAATGTAGTTTCAAAGACTAATGAGAGAAATATGTACTAAAAATACTACAATCAACCTACAATCGATCTAGAAAAAAAAAAACAAATTTCGACAATGCAACAGCTGTAGCGTAGCCAATCTGTACATGTAATACAACGAACAATCTTATCCTTTTTTGACGTGACAACGTCTTATAAATTGGTTTGCCGGGTGACACTTCAAGAAACTGCGTTACGCTCCGCTCACACTTCATGCGCTCACAATGAGAGCGAGTGAGAGGCACGTAAGTGCCTCTCACTCGCTCTCATTCGTCTCATTCGTCTCAAAGTCGTTGTCACGTAAAACTTTCTCCCGTATACCGACTTTACAGGCAACCAATTTTTTTTCTTTTAGTTATTAAATTATTCAGTACCAAATTGAAAGTTTTTGATGCATCTCGTATCAGACATTTTTACGTATTTTCAGTTTAAATAACTTAAAAGTATATGAAATTATAATATTAGTAGAATAGGATTTGTGAGGTACCTATATAATTAATAAAACCACTTGCCACAAAAAAGGTAGTTACTTAAAATTCCAACTTAAACAAAATTCCAGGCCAACTTTATTCATCTTATCCGTTTTCTTATATCTGGTGAGGTACTTACCTAATAATATAAAATTTTCGAGAGTTCGAGAAAAATATTATATATTAAAATTATTGATATTTTTAAGACCTAACTACTAACTTTTTAAGGGTCGACAGACATACTCTACTTTTTGAACAAATCGTACAATTTACAAGTTACAAAGATTTCAAACAAAATTATTAACTCTTGTTTTCCAAAAAACTTTCAAGTCTCGTCGTAAAAATAAGCACTTCAACATATTTGTTGACAGGGTTTTTTCTCAGTAATTAAACTCAAAACACGTTTTTTCTTTTGCCTTGGCCGAACAATGCTCGTAAGAGGTCTAAGGAGAAAAATAAGGCGTTTTAGTCAGCTGATCCTACCCTAGAACCTGTCACGCGGGATGAGTTGACTATAGTTATTTAATTTTATTTTTTGTGTGTGAGTTTGCACTTAGGGATTTAATATTTCGCATTTATTTCTTTTATACCTTTATGAAATAAAATTTCCATAAGTATATTAGGCTATACTACGGTATTTTATATCAACATAGCTTGCCGGATGTTCGTTTGATGAATGTTTATTTATGTTACAGTACTGTACATACCTACTTGAATTCGTGTAATTTTACACCACTCAAAGCTATTAAGTGATCCGTGATCTTGGCGTACAAGTCGTGTTTTAGTTCTGCCGGCACTCCCGGAGTGCAACCCGTTGTGTTTTTTTGCTTTTTCTCGGACATGAACTAAAATCTACGGATAAAGAATAACACACCATGACCATATAATATATTTTTTCCATCCATTAAATGGAAGAAAATAAACAAAATTTAACTAAGCCCATCAAAATATTATAATCTAACGTATATCTAAAAGTTAAGCAACATATTTTTAGAAATCTAAATCTCAAACATTTTTAGTGTAGCTACATAAAAATCATAAATGATTCATAAGGTCCCGTGGGATAAGTTTGGTCGGGATCAGCGGACTAAAGAGCCAGAAACAGGCACTTTTCTCGCTGTAAACTTTAATTAATTTCAAAGGACAAGCTCAAAGGCGTCCTGCACTTTGTGAATATAAACTTTCATCTGATTATTACTTAAGAGGATTAAAAACGAGGATAAACTTGAGCAACCCCGTACCTTGGGTACAACAGGCTTTGCTGTCAAGCAAGCCCGTGGTAAGCAGTCCAATTTATTTGCACCTGCATTTTGTTTCTCTGTTCGTTCTTTTTTGATTTTGTTCTTTACTTATGCTACAGGAATAAGAAGTCTTCTAGGTTTTGGTTGCAAAGTTTGAGAGCCTTGTGTTATTTAGTGGGTAACTTGCTGCAGTGGGTTATGGTGATTGTTATAAGGGCATTTCGTAAATCGCATCTTTACGCTAACTTTGTCCATTTCTAGTTCATTTACTGAGAAAAGTAAGTATATTATTATTTTGAGTGGTATTGGCGTAGCAAGAGAATTTTTCTATGACAATAAGGGATTGCTGGCACAGCAGCCCACCCCAGAAAAATAGAATGTATCTGTAGTGCCTACTTTGTATGAAGGTACGGACGAGTACTTCGTACGTTTAGTAGTGGTGAAAGATTTTTTTAGGGTGGGCGCCTTTCTCTAGTTACCTACGCCTATGTTGAGTAGAAAAGCTATTATGTCAAAATCTTTCTTGAAAAAAAAAAAGACTACGAAATGATTATCTAGCAACCAAATAAAATTGTTTCCAAACTAACTTTTTACCCACTCCCAAAAAGGAGGAGGTACTATGTTCGTCTGCATGTAAGTATTTTTTTGTGTATGTACGATACGATATGATATTTTCGCCAATTGTGAACCGATTTGAAAAATTCTTGAAATTGTCTCATTGAAATTTTATTGAAATTGGTTCAGCCGTTTTTGATTAATCCATAATAATGTATATGGATATCATATCAATTCGTGCAAACTATTCAAATTCTGTACACGCTAGAAGCAGGTTGTTCCATTTTTTTGCGAAAAATAATAATTAACCCTCTACTTTGACTAGATTTACTATAATTATTATTTTTTCATTTTCTAAAAGGATGCAAGCAAAACAAAAGTGAAAGAATCTATCAAAAAGAAACAAGCAATTTTCAGACCATGCAATCAACCGAGATATTTTTTTAGTTTCCAGCCAAAAAGTAAAAACCTTTTAGAATGCCTGACAAAATACAGCAGCAGACTTATTTCGCGGATTATCATAACGAAGGCGTCAGGAGCACGGAGGAATGTCAAAAAGGGATTTATATGAAGCCCTTTTGGAGGGAAATGAGGTGGAATGTGACGTCAGCGTATATCGGCGGATTTGTGAATAGAACTTGAAGGATCAGTTTATCAGGCTTCGGGTGTGAATCCAATTTTATAAGAAAATCGCATGATAATAGTAAAATTAAGCTCTATTTGGCTACAACAGTCTACAGGATCGAGAAATTGTTTAAATGTAGGAATTGGTCGTTTGAATAAAAAGGATTTTAAAAATGTATCTGTTGCAATGATGCTTAAAAATTACATTTTATGTATTGTTATTATATACCCTTTGTATAATTAATATGTGACTAAAATTGTGTAAGTAAATGCAAAAACCCAAATTGAAAATAACTCTGGACGTCGTCGAGCAGCTATCTTTGGGAAGATTCAAAAATAAGTCTATGAACATAACTACCAAATCGTACCTCGTACCTCGTTAAGTAGAGGAAAATGCTACCATTTTAAAAAAGTGGGGCGTATTTTATTGAGGTTTAAAGTTGTTAAACGGCCGTTTAAGAATCGGACAGCCAGAGCTATTGGTTCTTTTACGATTGGGAGTAAAAAAAGGAAACGTTCTTTCGTGCAAGATTAAACACACAAGCGAATGGGACGAAACTCGGTCCTATTTTGCAAAACTTTTTATTTTCTTTAAACATGTTTTGAGGTTGAGTAATTGTTTGAAACAGAATTTTGATGTATGTAGAGTATTTTGTTTACCTGGTTTTTAGACAATCTATTTAAAATCCGAAAATGGTTACTTTAAACTCGACATGTATTTACATATATGATTTTATTGTGTTTCTGTCAGAGATAATATTCCAAAAGAATAGTTCGATTTTCTTGCTTTTTTGTTAACATATTGATATTATTATTTGAGATGTTGATGATACAAATGTACGAGTAAATTTAGCAAAATGTTTAGTCGCAGCACATCTATCAACATAATTATCGAACTTACTATATAAATTAATTAATAACAACTAAGATTGTTTTTATTATTTCATTAAGGTTTGAAAACACACTGCCTGATGTTAAGCAGATATGCGGTAGTTCGATTTTGTTGCTTTTTTGTTAAAATATTGATATTATTATTTGAGATGTTGATGATACAAATGTAAATATAACAAAATGTTTAGTCACAGCACATCTATCAACAGAATTATCGAACTTACTTGATAAATTAATTAATAACAACTAAGATTGTTTTTATTATTTCATTTGGGTTTGAAAACACACTGCCTGATGTTAAGCAGATATGCGGTAGTTCGATTTTGTTGCTTTTTTGTTAAAATATTGATATTATTATTTGAGATGTTGATGATACAAATGTAAATATAACAAAATGTTTAGTCACAGCACATCTATCAACAGAATTATCAAACTCACTAGATAAATTAGTTAATAACAACTACGATTGTTTTTATTATTTCATTTGGGTTTGAAAATACACTGCCTGATGTTAAGCAGATATGCGGTAGTTCGATTTTGTTGCTTTTTTGTTAAAATATTGATATTATTATTTGAGATGTTGATGATACAAATGTAACAAAATGTTTAGTCACAGCACATCTATCAACAGAATTATCGAACTTACTAGATAAATTAATTAATAACAACTAAGATTGTTTTTATTATTTCATTTGGGTTTGAAAACACACTGCCTGATGTTAAGCAGATATGCGGTAGTACGATTTTGTTGCTTTTTTGTTAAAATATTGATATTATTATTTGAGATGTTGATGATACAAATGTAAATATAACAAAATGTTTAGTCACAGCACATCTATCAACAGAATTATCGAACTCACTAGATAAATTAGTTAATAACAACTAAGATTGTTTTTATTATTTCATTTGGGTTTGAAAACACACTGCCTGATGTTAAGCAGATATGCGGTAGTTCGATTTTGTTGCTTTTTTGTTAAAATATTGATATTATTATTTGAGATGTTGATGATACGAATGTAAATATAACAAAATGTTTAGTCACAACACATCTATCAACAGAGTTATCGAACTTACTAGATAAATTAATTATTAACAACTAAGATTGTTTTTATTATTTCATTAATGTTGATTTATAACGATTGGTTCTAACGCGCGGGATGTCCACCATAAAAGGGTGGCGCTTTGGTCGCGTCTGTCTAGCCGTACGATAGAAGAAAAGGCCATAATTACATTTATATTCCTTTTTTCTCCTTTAGCTTACTGGCCGATCAGGCCTACGCACAAAAAGCAAATGGGCCATATCCACCACGCTAGCTCATTGCAAGCGCTAGCACTAAGTAGGTGGGCTAATAAATTTTAATTCTATGCTCAGTGCTTTGGAAAATATGAAAATACAGTGCAGTATTTCATCCTTTTCTTAAACGATGCAGTACAGTGAAACTTCGGTTGTTACGACCGCGCGTGACCTGCCAGCCTTTGAAGGCAGAGCGGCGAAATGAGACTTCATAACATATTTTAGGAGCGCGGATATCGAAATTTTTGATTGGAAATTTTACGAAAACATTTTGCGAGGCAAGGAAATAATTTGGAACATGAGTTGTGCAACTGAATTTAATTTTAAACAAAGTTGGATTAAATACAAAGAGTAAAATATATTGAACTAGGTATGTAGGTACGTATTTTCCGAGTTTCTATGCAAATTAAAATAAATTGCTCCTATTGGTAGATATTTCAAAACTGCAAGAAAGATGGCAATAGTAAATTCACAATACTATCTGAAGATTTCATACTTACTTAGCGTTTTGGATTATAATAATTGATTAAATAAAAGTACCTAATATCAATAATAAGGATTTTACGGGTAGATCAACAAGGGTCCATAAAAAAGAACATGAGATATTTAATAGCACATCACTGTTATAATCTTTTTTGTGTATTTTATTATAAAATCATTAAATTCCTTTAAAACTTGATTGTAATTTATTATGAACCATGTTTTTATTATGTTTTATACACTGTTAGACACTCGCCCTTCCATGACGAGCATGATCTAGTAGATTTATAATAAAAAAAACATAATTAACAGAATTTTTCTTTCAAAACTCTCCTCAAAATCTTCCCTGAAGGATTTTTAGGAATCACATCCATGAACATAACTTCTTTTATCTTCTTGTATGGTGCTACTCGTTCTTCAACAAACTTAGTTACATCGTCTTTGTTTAATTTGTGACCATCTTTGACGACAACAAAAGCTTTAGGGGCTTCTCCTTGTTTTTCATCGGCGATCCCAACCACGGCTGCGTCGAGGATTCCAGGATGTTCTTTGAGGACGCTCTCTAGTTCTGCTGGTGGTACTTGGTAACCTTTAACCTGAAACGTATCCATATTTTTTTTTAATGAAAAGTTATTAAGCAACGTTGCGTTGTGCAATTTTTGGGGTGGTAAATAATTATTTTTAACCGACTTCCAAAAAGGAGGAGGTTCTATGTTCGTGTGTATGTATTTTTTTTTGTGTATGGTTATCGATAATTTCGCCAATTGTGAACCGAATCGAAAAATTGTTTTTTAGTTTGAAAGTGTATACTCCCGAGGTAGTCTCGTTTAAATTTTACAGTAATCGGCTAAGCCGTTTTTGAAAAAACCAACAATAATTTAAGCAATTCGAGCAAAAAATGCGAATTTCGTACACGATGAACATCGATAATTTCGCCAATTGTGAACCGAATCGAAAAATTCTTCTTTAGTTTAAAAGGGTATACTCTCAAGGTGGTCCCATTTAAATCTTACAGAAATCGGCTGTGCTTTTTTTGATAAATCAACAATAATGTAAACAACTCGAGGAAAATATTCGAATTTTGTACACGATGGAAGGCGGTTTAACCATTTTTTGCGAAAAATAATTATGTATTCGCAAAAAATCGCAATACCGACTTTTACCGTGTACATAATACGAACAGTTTGCACGAAACGGTGTGACATCTATGTACATTATTGTTGATTTATCAGAAACAGCTAAGCCGATTTAGATACAATTTAAAATCCAGTAGCAATATTATCATTTCGAACTAAAAAAAAATGTTAATCGGTTTACGATTGGCGAAAATATCAATGACATACACAAAAAATAATTTAAAAATACACACAGACAAACTTCCACCGTTTCGGAAGTCGGTAAAAATGTTAAACCCGCCTCCGATCGTAACCCGATCTGAAATACGTAAGACGTTAGTTTTCACATCTGCCGGCACTACCCGACGTGCAACCTGTTGTTTTTTTGAGTATATTGTATACGATAACTGTGCTATATATTTTTCTTCCATTTATTATTTTTGTTGATGTTTATCTGTTTTGCAACGGAACTAATCTGCATGGCTATTATACATAAAAAAAATCAATGCAATGCACAAAAATGTCTATAAATAATAATTATTTTTCGCAAAAAAATGGCAAAACCGCCTTCCATCGTGTAAAAAATTCGAATATATCACTCGAATTGTTTACATAATTGTTGATTTATCAAAAACGGCTCAGCCGATTTCTGTAATATTTTATTGAGACCACCATGGGAGTATACCCTTTCGAACTAAAAAAGAATTTCTCGATTCGGTTCACAATTGGTGAAATTATCGATGTTCATCGTGTACAAAATTCGGATATTTCGCTCGAATTGCTTACATTATTGTTGGTTTTTTCAAAAAGGGTTGAGCCGATTTCTGTAAAATTAAAATAAGACCACCTTGGAAGTATACCCTTCCGAACTAAAAAATAATTTTTTGATTCGGTTCACAATTGGCGAACTTATCGATGAACATACACAAAAAAATACATACACACGAACATAGAACCTCCTTCTTTTTGGAAGTCGTTTAAAAATTAATCAGTCTTGACCAGTATCTTCTGTTTTCACATTTAGTCAAATAAACATTAATTTCTTTGCACCGATATCATAGTTAATTCATTAGGTGTTTGGTTAATTTTACTGTGTTATTATTTTACTGTGTAGTATTAAAGATATTACCTTAATAAGTTCTTTCAGCCTATCAACAATAGTGACTGCTCCTGTTTCGTCAATCCTCGCCATGTCACCAGACTTGAACCAACCATCTTCTGTAATAGCTGCTTTAGTAGCTTCAACATTGTTTCTATATCCCTTCATAATTTGGGGACCTCTTATTAGTATTTCACCAATCTAGAAAAAAATGCCATTTATATAAATAGAAACAATAAATAAGTGTAATAGTTAAAAAAAAAAAACTAATAACACGCTCATCAGACCTTGAAACATAATCGTGGTCAACGTTAATTACAAGACTTTTCTAATAGAAATCCGAAACAGCTATGATACGATTTTTCATTACCAAGTTCCAGTTCATATCTTCTGGCTCCGTCATCAAATCAGTTCGACAGAACCATATTATTGTATTGTCGTCAGAACTGCATACAGCTGCCAATTTTCATTACGCTATGACCTTGCTAGATGGTTAAATTAGTTACCTTAGATTCCATTACATGGTTACATACAGGTTGATCTACTAAAAGCGTGTTCATTATAAGCTATTTGATATTGTGCTTACTCTGATACAAAGTAAATTCGATATCGAATATTTTTTCCGTCCTCATTCTTAACAAAAAACTAAATACGATATGGCATATATTATATGGTTTAGTAGCTATGGCTACTTACTTAGAAAATTATTTAGAAGCTTGAAAAATTGCTAACTTTTTTTTTTTTTAATTCTGAGCTTTATGTTTTAATCTTTTTTTGTGTTTCTAACTTTTGTAATGTAACTTATAATTTATTTACCTCATTTGGCCCCAAACTTTTCATTTCTGAATCAACGATCTTCAATTCTGTGTTTGATATGGCATAACCAGCGGTCGTGTAGTTTTGCTCTCCAGGCACCATAGATGTAGCTAGCGGCGACGTCTCAGTCAAGCCGTACAGTTGAAGGAAGTTCATTTGCGGCTGTAAAATCAAGTACCTACATATTACATTAAGTTTAGTTTTTAGTTTACCTTCAAACGGGAAAAGGATTTTATGTTTGTTTTTAAAAAAATCCGGATGTTGGAAACGGCTCTGTTTTGATGAAATTTGTTTGAGTATTTTTATTTTAAATTTATCTGTTTGTTAAGTTTTGCCCTAAAAGTGTGTTTTTTAAAACACCATCGCATGGTAACAGATAACATTAACTTCAAACCAACCGACGCTCGACGTCCAGATAATAATCAGCTCTAAAGTAAGTAACTTATTTTTAGTTCCGAGCCAATTTTATCAGGTCACCTCCAATCTCAAGAGTTAAGAAAAACGTTTTTATTGATTCAATTTTAGGCCTTCTGATTTATTCTTTCTGAAAACACTATTGAAAATTAACTTTCCAATATTTTAATGGTTTGTAAAGCTGTTATGTACTGTACTGTACCAGCCTTTTTTAATAGTCCACTGCAGGACGTAGGCCTACCTACGAAGAGTGATTGGGCCATATCCACCACGCTGGCCAAGTACGGGTTGGTGGAATCACACACGCCATCGAATTTCTTCTACGGACGTATGCCTCACGATGTTTTCCTTCACCGAAAAGCCAGTGGTGTGAAATTCCGTACGTAAATTCCGAAGAACTCATCGGTGCCGAGATTTAAACCCACGACACCACGGCTCTCAAAACTGTTTTATGTCTAATGAAGTACCGGATTACGACTATACATACGAGTAAGCCAGTAAAATATTCTCAGCAACTATATCGTTGATGAACTTTGATAGTACTTACGTCGTAGTGGGCTTACCTAGTAGAGCTCGTGCTGTTTTGCGTGCCTGATACGATCCTTACACGTTCAGAGTTTGATACCTCATACTCTTTAAGAGCTAATAGTGAGATTCTTTTATTGGTTTCAAATCTTACCGGGCATCTTTCGCGTACTCTATGAAAATCATGGATAGGCAAAGGAGCAGCTCCGGTTGTCATAATCTTCAGGTGCTTCAAGTGATCTTTCGTCACATCCTTGTGAGATGCACAGAACAGAACTGAAAATGCCAAGTGTTTTATTGTTAACTGCAACAAATTATTTACGGATTTTGAGTATATTTAGTAAAAATTTAAGTAACACTACATATATTTCTCACAGTTAGGAAATGTACGTAGCTAATATTTTTTTTTAATAAATGTGCCTTCATTCAAGCTCTCTCTCTCTCGACTTTGGTATTTAAAATGCATGCTACCAATGTGAAATAAAATTACTGACTAAGCTTTTTATAGTGTCACATAACAATTTGTTTACCTACTTAATTTTAATACGCTTTATTAAGTCATTTACCAGTTCTTACCTAAAGGCGGAGCAGCAATCAACAAATTAATTGTATGCTCTTCCATCGCCTTCAAAAACGTATTTGGTTGGAACTTCGGCAACGTCACCAATTTTTGTCCCACAGACAACTTATGCAACAAAACCACAGTCAAGCCGTAAATATGGAAGAAAGGCAAGACAGCCAACACTGAATCTTGGCTGGTACCTGAAAATTCAATAAGTAAATTTGTATAAGCTCGGTGGATAGCCCTGGTGTCAAAGTTTTTAAGGCCTGAAGGCCTCTGATATAGCTAAATGTTCAAAACGACCGAGATCTACAATCTATAATCCGACCGCTTAACTTAGTCTTCGCCAGCGCGGTACAGGGGCGCCGGGGGAGATGACAAAGGGGGACTGAGACAAGTGCGGGCGGCGGGTTAAATGGTCGGATTATAGCGTGTCATCTGAGCCACGGTTAGTGTTCAGTTGTAAATGCCACCCGCGGTCACACATCCGGCGACTTACCATGCCAAAAGTTGCTTATACGCCGAATCAAACTTCTTGGCGGCTGTGAAATTAGCTACAAGCTGCGCAAAACCCAATCCTGACTGAAGCTCACAGAACAGCTGCGCGAATATGACAGCTGTCACTTTGACATCTGAATGACATCTGTCTTTAAATTTTTCAACTAAAAATGTTTTTTTCTTCTCTATGAAATTTCAAGATTTTAGCAAATTCGACCTTTATATGAGCCCTGACAGCGAAAATTAAATGTTCTACAGTAGAACTACCGGTTGTTCTTTACTTGTCCCGGTAGTTCTACGGTAGGACTACTGGTAGTTCTAATAGTAGGACTTAAGGGAACGTTCCCGCGAGGATTGGGTTCAAAACTTGTAGTTAACTTCACAAACGCTACGATATTTGATGCCTATAACTTCTGTGATCGCAAAAAAATATCTAGTCAAACTACGAAAAATGCAGTAACCGTTTAAACACGAGGTAATAATGGCAGGACGTAAAAGTAAATAGGTTTCCGTTCTAGTTTGGTCTTAATTACGGTCCAAGTCCCTGGAGTTGCATAAGACTTCCCCTTAGTTGGAGAATTGGAGTAACTATAAAACGAAGCAATTCTGAGCTCGTCAGTAGGCAGACAATGAGAATTAAATATTTTAATGAAATATGATGTACCTAAGTGGTGTAAAAGTTTGGAAAAGTTTCAACGTTTATTTAACGGTCTTTTTGGACACAGCTGTCTTAGTCGCACATTCGTAAGTTAAAATTTAAAAACATACATATTATATCAGTAGGTATTAAATTTCTCAAAAATCTGTGATGTATTATATAATTTGATTGTAATATTTATAATTTTATGTAAAATATTAATTGGTTTTTATGTCTCTTAATTCGACAAAAGAGATCGACAAAACCTGTTATCGATTTTTTTTTGTATTCATAGTGTTAAATCCTTTTAATGCTAAATATAATGTAATGAGTAAATTATCATACAGATCAGTATGGTCAGACAGCATTTTTTGGATCCATGAAAGAAGTAGTAGACCTTGATTGAAAGAATGCTTAAACTTGTATAGTTTTAAATAAAATGTGATTACCTACTTATAGCATCTTCAAATCGATAGTGCTACTAAATGATTGCATATTCTCTAATGATGTAGGTACTTGTATGAAATCATATAAAAAAATTGAAATGGTCAAAGGGCTATAACTATACAGACTACATATTAGATCTACTAGGATTTCATGTATCAGATAATCCTACGGATCCCATAGAACAAAAACGATTTTTTGACCGACGAACAGAACGGGAGGAGGTACTCAATTCGACGCGTATTTTTTTTTATAACTACGCATAACTTTTTTCATAGAAGTCCGATTTCAATAATTCTTTTTTTATTGGATAGAGTATACTTTGAAATTGGTCTCATTCAAATTTTAATGAAATCAGTTGAGCCATTTTTGATAAATCAACAATAATGTGAAAAATGCCACATCGATCCGTGCGATATATTCGCGAATTCTGTACACGGGTGAAGTCGGTCATTCTATTTTTTGCGTAAAATGACTATACTACTTAGATCCAGAATAGATATTCTAAACTAAAATATATCTGTTTTACCAGAAATATTTAAGTCAAGCCCCAGCATCAAAAACAAAGGAATACTCACTTGTAGTTTCATGATAATGCTTGTATTCATCAACATCCATTTGAACTAAATTTGCAACTATATTTTTATTATCTAACTCTACCCCTTTCGGTAATCCTGTAGTACCACTAGAGTAGGGCAAGAATGCTATATCTTCTGTTTTCTTATTCACTTCTTTCAATACTGAGAGATCTACATTGTCACTCAATAGCTCTTCGAAAGATATAGTTCCATCAGGCAAACTATCGTTATTTTTCACGGTAATTATTGGTATGTTTATTTTGGCAAGTTGCAGTGCATCTTTTAAAACGTTAACTGTATCCGGAATTCCAATAATAATTTTTGGATTTGACAAAAGAAGTTGTCTGCTGACTTCATCTGGAACGAAAAACATTGTTATTGTTGCTACCTCGAAAATAGTGTTTTTGCGCCGACTTATTACAGGATACATATCATTCTTAAGTTGTTTATATTTAGCATACTTAACATATATTCCTTTTTACTTTTCATTTGTTAATATCTTCTTTTCAAACATAATATGACGTCCACTGTCGAACAGAAGCCTTTTTTATAGATAGCCGACAAGACAGATTAGAACTGACATGCATCCAGCGCGATCCTGTGGTTTTAATGTCATCTTCCTACCTTTGTAGGGTCTTAGGTACGTAAGACTTAGTACTTTCTACGTTATGTTTGCAATCTTAGTTATCGTTTGTAGCTCGTTATTTTTAGTTATTATATATACAGTATCCTTCATTTTTAGTTTATGGATTTGTCAGTTTTTAATTACACTACATGCTAGTTAAACGTCTTTTATTAACATTTTTTAGTTTTGGTGAACATCAAGAATAAAATACTTCATGATCCTACTAATATTATGAACGTCAAAGTTTGTAAGGATGGATGTTTGTTACTCTTTCACGCAAAAACTACTGAACGGATTGAGATGAAACTTTGCAATTATATAGCCTAAATATCAAAATAACACATAAGCTATAAATTATAATGATATTGCGTAAATTTTCCATATTTAAACAATAAGTTTTAAGTGGGAAAAATTCTGCCATCTGCGAGCTATTCTAGCGTGCGCTCTAAGACAGGTCAAAAAAGAACTGTCGAATCGAACAAATATCAAATCGTTTTTTTATTTTTTTTATTTTCCACCTCCTTTATTAAGGGAGTTAAGGTAGGGCCTCGAAATATCAAGCCGCGGGCAAAAACTAGTTAGTTATAAATTTATCTTGATTTTGAATTTATACTTACGAGCAGTATAAATAGGATTGACAGTAGTGACTTCGGCACCAGCTTGCAGTATACCAAGTACCACAATCCCGTATTCTGGCAGATTTGGCATCATTATGCAGATGACATCCCCATTTTCGATACCTAGTTTGGAACGCAAAGCGGCCGCGAAATTTCTAGAAAACTTGTACGTCTGGTGATAAGTATAGGACCGGTTGGTTACACCGCAAACCTGGAAAATGAAGGGCAATTGTAGTTAGTATCCACCAACATGTACTGGGCCAGCGTGGTAAATCTGATCTAAGTAGATAATGATAAACGCCGTGGTGGTCTAGTGGTTGTAACGCTGGCCTGTCATTCTTGAGATCGTGGGTTTAATCCCGGTCCCGTGCCAATGAGTTTCTTTAGAATTTATGTACGGAATTTCACACCGCTGGCTTTTCGGTGAAGGAAAACATCGCGAGGCAACCTGCATACGTCCATAGAAGAAATTCGATGGCGTGTGTGAATCCACCAACCCGCACTGGACCTTCGTTGGTAGGCCTACGTCCTGCAGTGGACTATTAAAAAGGCTGGTACAGTATAGATAATGATAGACCCATTCGCCATTTTGAAGTAGGCCTAGTTCAGCAATGGAATATAAAAAAAAGTACAGATAGTGCTACAATTTAATAGTAATTAATTAGTACAAGAAAACATCAATATGGAACAACCATCTGCCGTAGGATGTTTACCATTGGATATTATGCCTTATCTGCTAATAAAATAATTCCTGTGGTCCTCATTTGATCAGTTGTCCACTATACAGGGTTAATTCTAATCAATTAGCATCCTTTGAGGGGCTTATTCTGTACATCAAATGAATCACCCTGTATGTCGACTAACATTAATTATAATCGGCTAAGTGCGAATCGGACTGCCGCACGAAGGGTTCCGCACCGTACCGTGTTGGAGCCCCATTCTTCTTGCTGTTATTAATAGCGAGCAAAATACTCCTACAAAATAACGTTTGGTGTATGGGAGCCCCCCTCAAATATTTATTTTATTCTGTTTTTAGTATTCATTGTTATAGCGGCAACAGAAATACATCATCTGTGAAAATTTCAGCTATCACTGTTCATGAGATACAGCCTGGTGACAAACAGATGGACATTGAAGTCTTGGTAATAGGGTCCCGTTTTTACCCTTTGGGTACGGAACCCAAAAAATGGTGTAAAAATACTGACCAGTGCTGGTTTATCGGCCCATTTATCCAGGTTTTTCCATATCTGTTCTGGAATAAGAATGTTTGGTATTTCAATTTGCTTGAATGGAGATTTCACGCTGCCATCTGAACTCCACACAGATGTGCTACGTTTATTTGTAGAAATGGAGAGTACGCAGCTTTGAGCTAGTAACCTTTTTGATGCTCTTGATATTACTTTAACTGACGTCATCTTTCTGTAACAAAATCAGACGAAAATACTGTGTTAATCACTATTGATTATTGTTTCATTACTATAATAGGTTTTCCGGTCAACAAGAGTAATATTATTTTGTGGAATTATGTATTTTCTTATGGTAGATAGATAAAAAAAACTGCATAAGGTACTTGGAATAAAGATTACATGCAGATGTACGAGTAATAAATTAACGTCGGGTGGGAAAATGTGTCAAAGGGACATTGATAAATAGATACGGATAGATTGTGGTAACTGGAATAATTAGAATTGTAAATGAAAAATGTTATTTTATACATGTTCTTTCAACTCACAATATTTATTTAGCTAGTAAGCTTGATTTCATGCCAGATAATGTTGTTATTCTTAGCCCTAATATTCTATCCACTTTATCCGGGGTTCCAGACAAAGTGGATAGTAAGACAATGTCGTAAAAATTGGCTTATTAATAACAATGCCAGATAATGTTGTTACTCTTAGCCCTAATTTTCAATCCACTTTATCCGGGGTTCCGTACAAAGTGGATAGTGAGACAATGTCGTAAAAATTGGCTTATTACTAACAATTTAACTAAATATTGAATTAATATTAATGGTAAATGTTCTACTATAATGTTGGTATATGAATTAAAGATCGATTATAAAAAAAAAATATTCAAGTTACCCAGTAATACCTAGACGACAATAGTCAAAAACAGCTTAAGGTGTCCTTTTTGCCCGGGTTTCCCCTACTGATTAATGTTTAATAAATTACTAACAGTCTTGAAATAATAAAAAAAATGATAAAGATTCATCAGATATCCTATGGTTCTCTCATACACCATCGTGATATCTCGTTATAAGTACCTAATTATGGCCAAAATGACATATTCCAAGTTACAAAATCATTGCAATGACTGGTATTTTTATAGTGTTTTTTGTGTGGTACAAATTGGTGATGATAAAGCAATTTACAGTATGCAAACCATACATACAGATATATTTTGTAGAACAATAAATAATTATTCATTTTTCTAAATAATTATTTATTATTCTACAAAATACGCACCGCTCTGTATGCATGGCTTGCATAATATTTTGTAATCAAGGTAAATTGCCTTAGATTATTGCTTAATTGGAGTAGTTTTAGATTATACTCTAAATAATCTAAAACTACTCCAATTAATCCCTAATTCTTTTACGTGGATATCAATTAGGTATGTTTGGAAATATAAATGACTTAAATAAGTCTGCTGACATAATATGGGGGCCAAATAAAGGATTTGAAAAATAAGGTAGGTAGAACTTTAACAAATCAAAGCAAATTACGAACGTAGCGCTCGTAGCGTAGTTCGACAAGGTGATTGTCAGCGATCACCGAAATTAAGCAACGTTCCGCACGGTCAGTACTTGGATGGGTGACCGCGGGTGGCATATTCCAACTGAGCGCTACGGTGGCTCGGATGACACGTTAAATTGTAGGCCCCGGTTGTTTTAACCTAAGGCGGCCTAAAAACTCTGACACCAGGGCTAGCCACCCGGCCTATACGAACTTACTTAATTACTTACGAACATTATATTTTATTTTTTGCTAAGACGGCGGAAATGTTATATGCGAGTATCATATTCATACTAATATTATAAAAATGAAAGATATGATTGTTTGTTTGTTTGCTTTAAATAGACTCCGAACCTACTGAACCGTTTTGAAAAAATCTTTTACTATTGGAAAGCTACACTATCTCCGGATGATATTGGCTAAGTTATATTTTCAAAAAAATTAATAGGGATCATTACTAAAACTCCTATACCTACATTACGTGGTAAGTATATAGACACAATATTTATAAAATCTGTGTTCTTTAGCAAATCATAATCATATTTATCCGGTCAAAGCCGGGGTGGGCAGCTAGTAGATGATAATTGTTACGTGGGTACGCGTTCTCTGCATATCATGACACTTATTTGAATTTGCCTCTGGGAATGACTTGTGTTATGCTATGATTACCTCATATCAGTAATTGTCGGTATCAAATATAAGCTGGCTCTATGTTTAGATCAATTTACTGATAAGCTATCTGTTAGATGTAAACGAATTTTAGATTGTCGCTGCGTGATTTGTAAAATGTAAGACTTTGATTCTTAATTAGTAATCCCGTAAACCCTAAAAGAGCGTTTTGGAACATTATTAAGAAACAATTTAGCTATGGAGCCAGAGCCAAACCAGAGTTCGAGAAAAAAAAAACTATCTAATACAAAACTGCAACTCGGAACGACAATTTTGTCGAAAAAACTCTAAGCCTTAAGTGCTATGAAAAGAACAAATAGGTAAATAATAAAAAGAGTTTATTAAGAGGCTATCGCGTTTTTCTACATAACTGTGAATTATTGACAGATTTACTCCGTTCATTGCGCTCCTGGGAGATATATTTTTAACAAATTGATGTGTTTTCCTTCACAAGCACAATGTTTAATTAAAAACAGTGAAATTATTATTTTTAGATATAAAAAGGTAACTTTGATCGACAGTAATTTTTATGAATTTAATTGAATCAAATAAATGAACAGTTTTCAAGAGGTTAATTTTTATGTGTAAGCGGTGACAGTTAGCAAATAGTGAAATATTTTTACATCCATCCATCCATCAGCCATAAGAAGTCCACTGCTGGACATAGGCCTCCCCTATGGATCTCCAATAAGACCGGTTGAAAGCGGCTTGCATCCAGCGCGATCCTGCGGTCTTAATGAGGTCATCCGTCCACCTTGTGGGTGGACGTCCTACGCTGCGCTTGCCGGTACGTGGTCTCCACTCGAGAACTTTTCGACCCCATCGGTCATCAGTCCTCCGCGCTATGTGCCGTGCCAATTGCCATTTCAACTTGCCAATCCGTTGGTGAGGTGTTAAAATTATTCTGGATCTGATAATATGTTAAATTTCATATGCTCTGCTGTAATTTTCAACTTACCGCACTTATATCATAATGTACTATTATAACATATTTGCTCGTAAAGTGGCTGTAATTACACCAATTTCAATATCGTAATGTATTTCATTACGCACTTGTGCGTTATTGTAATGTAAAACGCACGACTGAACTATTCTTTTTAAAATCTTATAAAAGAGTTTTTATGTCAGAAAAGTGGTCAATATTTTATGAATAAAATTAACTTTGGGAGATAAAATATAATAAGTATACATTTAATTCTTTAATTTAATTAATTTGGACAATAAATTACAACCATTTATCTGTAACAAACACGCAAAAATATAAATTTGCTTTATAAGTAATACTGGCTGTTTTTGTACCTTTGCCTATAAAAAAACGTTGATGCGCGCGCATCGCTAATTTGTGGACAAGTAAAGATTTATTAGTTTAAGAAAGTCAGAGTTTTATTAATTTCCTCGCAAATATGTTATAAAACGTTGTATGACATACGTGCGCTTTGAAAATTACAGCACTTATATCATAATGTAATATTACCACACGATCTGATTCGAAATCACGCTGTAAAATCATTATTAACCTTCAGTAAAGGACAGTTGATTTTCCTATCTATGTATATTAAAATAGAGCCCATTTTCATAATAATGAGTGCAATGGACTCTTTTCAACACAACTCAAGAGTACTAACAAACAAAATTGTCATTCAGTTTGTTGCTCTATCTATGTTCTAAAAAAAAAACCATACAACGGTATTCTTCGTTAAAACCAGAAAATTTTCAGAAATTCCCGCCTTGCGTATATTCATTCTCCATGTAATTAATAAAATTAAAATGAAAACAATAAACGAGTCCTCCGTTTAGTTTATGTTTTTTTAACTCTACGTGTATTTACCAATACACAGTCGTTCTACACGTCGAATTATTTAGAAAACTAACTAAATCACACACCACAACAACAAACCAGACCAAAATGTTACGATAACAAATGTCACGCTATTCTTAACCCATAACAAACAGAGCTACACAAATAAACATACCGAAGTCAGCTCAAACGGTCCCACTCAATATTATTCTTCTTCAAATACGTGTACTTTTAAAACATTGTCACAGTCAAGGCTCACAAAATACAAATGATATCTAACCGATAACCCGGTACCGATAAAATTACGCTTATTACACAATAATTATTATCAAATTAACTACCTATCACAAAATTTAACACTGCTTTATGAATGGCAAATCATTTATATACGTTCAAAACTCTTTAAATTTTAGTAGAGAAGAATATACCTATACACAATATTTTTGTAAAAATAGAAAGTGAGCTTATTTTAAACTGTTTTTGGGCGGATGTATCTAATATTTATTAATCGTAAACATCGAAAGAATTTTTGACCTATCTTCATATGCCAAAGAGCCGTACACTACTGACTGTAACCAATAGATTATGATGTGAAGGTCTTTTATTGACTGTCGCGGGCCGCTCGGTTCCAAGGTCTCTTAGTAGCTCCTTTTGTTATCAACAGGTATACAGATGGCACAGATGCAATGTTTATGGGAGAGAAGGTTTTTTAAGATGTTTTTTTATTAGTTTCACCTGTATAATATGTATGTTTGTTACAAACCGACTCATTTGAACTCGATTTCGACCCACTTTAAACGATTAGATTTATTTATTGCAAAGTTATCAAAGACCAAAGTAATAGAATAATTCTAGTGTAATAAACACTAGAATTATTCTATTAACTTTGGTCTTGATTCAAGATTTCACATCACTGGCATTTCGGTGTAGGAAATCATTGTCAGGAAACCTGCATACGTCCGTATCGAAGAAATTCGATAGCGTGTGTTAATCCACCAACCCTGATTGAGCCAGCGTAGTCCAATCACCTTTCGTGGGTAGGCCTACGTCCTGCAGTAGACTGTTAAAAAAGGCTGATACATTTTAAGTCTTCCGTATTCCAGTTTAGGCCGTTTTTTGTTCCAGTGTGTCAATTTTTTGCCGTACCGATTGTAAACTCTCAGTAAGTTCAGAGGTGATTTTGCTAACACAACAACAATAACAATCTTCTAATCAACTTTAAGTATGTCGTAAGCCCCTGATCGACGTACAAAACAAAACTGCGGTTTTAAAGGTTTCTCTGTGGCTATACCGTTATACCGTCCTAGTAAGCCCGATTACAGAGGCGCCAGCGTAAGCGTTCTCTCTACCGAATGCCTAAAGTGAAAAAGAAACAGAACTATGCTATTTAGCTAATATAATTACGATGGTGCCTCTGTAATCGGGCTTAGTATACCTATACCTAATCTTAGAGAAAACTTTAAAACCGCAGTTTTATTTATTATGCCAGTCGGGTAATTACAGTATACTCTCCCCTCTTTTCAAGGAGTCTTCAGGCGCAATTGTTAAATGTACCGTGAGGAGTTTAGTAGGTGTCATAATCGAGCCGCTCGACTGGCGCTAATATCGCTTTGGCTGAGTTTAATGTGCAGATTGTGACGTCACGGCTTGTAATGATACTGCAGTTACTGTATTACAATGTTTGTGGTATCTTTATCGTAAGTTCAGCCATTGGATTTCCACTGCTGAACATTGCAAGACATAAATGTATTTATTTTAGAATATCTTCCATTATATTGGAAAATGTTATTACTTTGTTACAAATTCATATTCGTTAATTTACATAGGTACCTAACTAATGCAATTTTTTAAATTTATGACACATATTATTAACGTTGAAAAATTGAAACTATTTTTATTTTATTTATTTTAATTGTTTTGTAAATTTGACATATATTGAATTATTATTATTTTGTTTACACAATTTAATATTTGATGATTTATTTGACTAAGCAATTTTTCTTTCTTTTAATTTTAAGATAATTGTACCTAATTTGCTTTAGCAAAGCTGACATTTTAAAGAACAATATTATTATTATTATAATAACATTAGTTATTGATTTGTATTGACTTGTATCTTGTATGTTGATATCAATAAAATAATATGAATATGAATATAGGCATATTCATATTCCTCCCCCTATACGAGAAGATCTCCAAACGTTTCTGTATAGTAAACTGATAGAATAGCTTAGTCATTTTTCTAATGACAACTTTTGAACTGGCAACCATTATTATTCCTAAGCCTATATTTGAAGGAAAATTCTGCTATGCTGTTTTAGAATTGGTTGGATAATTTTATTTATGTACCGCTATTAACGAAGTGTAAAATACGATTTTTAGGGTTACGTACCCAAAGAGTAAAAACGGGACCCTATTACTGAAACTCCGCTGTCCGTCCGTCGGTCTGTCCATCTGTAACCAGGCTGTTTCTCATAAACCGTGATAGCTAGAACGTTGAAATTTTCACAGATGACGTATTTCTTGTTGCCGCTATAAAAACAAATACTAAAAATAGAAAAAAATATTCAAGGTGGCTCCCATACATCAAACTTGAATTTTCAGCCGCTTTTCGCTCGATATTAATATCGGTGATAAGTGGATGCATGAAATATTCACAGAATCTTAGGTAAGTGGTATTTTAAAATAAGGTATATTAAGCTTACTTTTAGCGAAGTTTGACGAGGTGTTTGTCAGCGATTACCGAAGTTAAAATATAGGTATATGTAGCAATGTTTGGCACGGTCAGTCTGCGGATGGGTGACAGCGGGTGTTGTCCTGGTTTCTTTGAGCGCTTAGCCATATCAGAGGCTCTTAGGCTTCTTAAAAACTCTGACGTTAGGGTAAGCCACTCCACATTTATTGTTCTTCAGATTGTGGCCGGTTATTTGGTGGAATAGCTGGAAAAACATATTTTTTTATTCATTATTATTTTGTTTGTTAGATTTTTAACAAGTTTTCCTTTTAATAAACTGTTTCCCGCTGCTGAGCACGAGCCTCTATAAGTAATGACTACTCGTATCTGTAGCCCGCGGCTTCCCCGCGTTGTGTTACTACTTGTTTAATTATGATAATAGCCCGTGGTTTGGTCCGCGTTGTCATAATAAATGGTTATGGCCCGCGTTGACTTAGTACTTAACATTATAATAAAAAGCCCACGGTTTGGCCGGCGTGGTCTTAATATTTGCTCGAAATGATAATAATATACAACACGCGGCTTGTCCTGCTTTGTTTTAGTACTTAACTTAAAGTGATAAAAGCCCGCGATTTGGACCGCGTCGATTTAGTACTTAGTTACTTAATATGATTATATATAGCCCGCGACTTAGTCCACACTGTCTTAACACTAGCTATTTACCAGACTGGATTTCCTATCAGCATCAGAGTACCTACTAAATCGTTTGAAGTTGGAGGTGGGCGACCGTGTCAGACATTAGATACTTTAGGTAGTTCAATTTACCTACTAGATGCTTTATTATACATATCTCCATCCACATTCACACGCACATACGAAGTTTTCGTCTTTTCATGGAACATTTATACTGTCTAAAAACCTACCTCGTATATGAGAATGGTTGTTACGCAACTTTAAATCGTTATAGATCTGAAACGGTCAGTCAAATACGAAAATGTTACGAGAAAGCTAAAAAATATTTTTAAATACCTATTCAACGATACCCGACCTGACATAGTTTGTTAACTTTCGTTTTTTTCATTTTACCAAATAAGTAGATTTCTGCAATGAGGTGAATATTACAAAACGAGATTGCAATATTAAGTATGAAGGGTCGTTAACTTCCCAAAATACCCATAAGTATACATATAAATTGTGAATGTCAACCTGAACAGGTAGTATCTAAGTGTAGCATATAGCTACTGTATGTATAGCGAGTAAGATGAACTTATGGCGTTGCATCGTGAACTCGAGTATCAATAAGGATAAGTAAAAACTCAAAACGAAACGTCAATCCTCCTAAGTACGACAATAAACGGTAGATAGCAACTCAAATCGTTGAAACGTGAACCGATAACAGAACTTATCTACTAATCACGTATACGTTTGACAATTTTATTGCACGGATTCTGTGCAATTGTCAAATGACGAAATGTGCGACGCGGCGAAGCACTGAAGTGTCAATGACGAACCAGTTTACCGAGCGAAATAATGAAGGACTAGGAAACTACCCACATTTTTTCGTTTTTTTTTTCTCTAAATTTAGTGCACTGACAAGGTGACATTGTAGGTGCTACTACTAGTATATATAAATTTCTCTTCAAACTCAACACTGAAACATAATGAAAAGGAGACGGAACAGTCTAAAATGTACTGTATGGGCCATTTTAATAGTTCTCTGTTGAGCATCGGTTTATTCATGAAGGGGGCATATCCACCGCTCTAAACCAGTGCGATTATTATTACCACACTTTTTACTGATTTTTTAAGGGTTCCGTACCCAAAAGGGAATAACAAGTCTGTCTATCTGTCCATCTGTCTGTCACCAAGCTGTAGGGATCTCATGAACCCTGATAGCCAGAAGGTTGAAATATTCATAGATAATGTATTTTTTAACATTTATATTGCTGCTATCACAACAAACACTAAATATAGAAAAAAAAAAATAGCTCCCTAATAAACTTGAATTTTTAGGTGTGTTTCGCTCAATACTAATAACGTTGAGGTATATGCTTACAAGAAACTTGATTTTTAAGGGATGCTTCCATACGATACGGAGCCCTTCATGCACGAGTCCGACTCGCACTTGACCGCTTATTTTTTAACTAAAAAAATCAGTTTCATTCTCTTAATCCATTTCCAAATTAAGAAACGTTATAGATACCCATCAGTAAATAAATAATCTAATAACGTTTTTTCTCAACAGCCGCACTTAATCCAGGGCCGCAAACGAAATTAAATCCAAAAAAATTAAATTACATTTTCTGTAGGCCCGCTCAAGTGGGCACTCAGGAAAATCATCAAAGAAAATTATAATGAATGGTCAGGGCTTAATCAAAATAAGGAAGCTAATGGATTTCAGCGAAACTCTTAACTTAGTTCTTTCAATTAAATGCGATATCTTTCAGCAGATTTGACGATAATAAATTCGGATTATCTATTACTTAGTTACTTAGGGATATTTTATCTTTTTCAATACAAACTTACTTAGAAACAGCCTTAACAAAATTACAATTTGACTAATCTGGTTCTTTATGTATGAAATAATTGAGAATAATAAATAATAAATAATTAATAATACTCTTTATTCTTTATAATAACTATGTTCATATAAGACGTGTCGGAGTTTTTTATGTCGCCTGAAAGCCTCTGCATGGGAAGCATGGCAAAGGGACTAATTGTCTTCCCACCATTATATCCCCTCAAAGAGGAAATAAAGTATGGATCGACAATGACAACTGACATTTAAAGTGGATAAATTGGTTTTCTCCCTTTGCCGTGCTACCCGGGATGTGGTTAGTCGGTTACAACAACAGTGACTCCCAACTCAACGTTTCATCTGAACTACGACAGTTTCCTATTGTAAGGCGGTAGTCAATCGCCCACCTGCTCTTCGATCGTCCATTTTTCTCAGTAGAAAGATTTGAGCTAGAACAAAAAACAAATTTGAAAATTATAAGACAAATGCACAAGAGATGAGACAAGATAAAAACATTTCAGGCCACTTTTTATAAAGCTGTATAATGATAGCAACCAACAGAAATAAAGATAAATTAATAATGCTGAGAAGCATACATTAAATTGTATTCTATCTCAGCATAGATGTACTCGTATACGTAAATAATTGTAGTAAATAAACTGAAAAACAAAGATTTGGAAATAAAGTAACCTCGTTGTAATTAATTAAAACTGCTTTTGGAAACGTCATCTCACGTGCAATAAAAAATAATAAGTCAATAAGTTGGTTGCAAAAGAACTCCAACTAACCACCTTGAGGAAACTTGGTGGATGAGGTCGGCAAAAAAAATGTAAGGTGGTTGGTTGGGCGTTGATATGAATCAATTAGTAGATTCTCTGGGAAATCCATAGACATCCTATATGATGTGAACAATACAACTATGCATCCTGGGCACGCTGCCAACTGGCAGTGGGCTTGAGCATTTGGATTATCTTTAGACCTTTAAGGGATGATCCAATTGTTTTTTATGTAGTAGTAGTGTATGTTGTTTTAGCTTATAAAGTAGTATTTTATTTTGTTGTAGTTAATAAAGGCACTATCCCTTAGATAAATTTGTGTACTTTAGTACACATGTTTATCTAAGGATACTACTCAAACTACAATAACATAAAAAGCATATCATACTATACTTCTTAATTCCGTAAGACGTCTTAGGCCTAGTTTTGTGGTAAGCCGTTTCAACTCAAATCGGGCCAGATGCGTAGATGTACCTATATTTACTCAAACTTCTTTTCCTTCTAGATACCAATTACCGTGAAGAAAGACAAAGCCTCTCAAGTCTTGATTCTAATTCTAATTCTAATTCTAGATGGGGGTGATGTGACCTGCACTGACATCCCGCTTGGGGTGTATTGTGCATTCCCCCCTTTTGCCTCCTTACTCGAACCAGCCGAGCTCCTTAAAACAACGGAGCACGGCCCTGGGTCGTTGGCATATTTGATCCACCTCTGTTGCGTCAGATGTTTCGTTGCTGGAGACTTGTAATGCGTCTTTATCTTTTTCAAGGAGTCCCGATTCTATTCTTATATCTTCTGTAGCCTTGCAGTGCAGAAGCACGTGTTCTACAGTTTCGTTCTCTTGTAGGCAGCCTCGACAAAGAGGGCTATCCGTAGCTCCAATTTTGTGTAAATGATAGTTTAGGTCACAATGACCTGTTATTGTGCCTATCATTGTACGCAGATCAGACCTTGCCAAGTCTTGATGAAACCCGATCAAAATGCATCAAAATGACGTACAAAATTCGATGAAAAACTTCCGACATACCCATTAAATGCTTGCTTCATCGGAGTAATTTTCCAGCTGATCAGTTTACTGATTTTTTCCTTCTCTTCGTAACTCAAGTGTGCGCTTATTGCCCCGCCAAGAATTCTAATAAAAGTTAGGTACATCTTAGTCAGTCTAAGTAGGTAGAATTTGACAGTAGCTAAGCTAACACTTTTTAACCGACGAAATGCAATGGATGAGGTTATCAAGTCGACGCGTGTATATTTTTTTATATATTTATGTAAAAAAAATCGCATTACCTTTTAAAAAGTAATTCTGATTTTAGTAATTCTTTTTTGTGGCTAATAAGTTGGTCTTGAAGTGGGTTCCATATTTAATTTTTGGAATTGATTTATTGGTTTTTCAAAAATGAACAATAATCCAAAGGTGGCATACATCATTCAATTTGCCTATGGTACGATTCTGGGATCACTGCTGGTTATTACCCTGTGGATCACGGCGGAGACATTGAATATTCGAGTCGTGATAAAGTCTGTCTCATTTTTTGTGGTACCATCGGGGCTCCTCGAGATCCACTTCCTGTGAGGCGGCATCTGCAAAAAATAGTTCATCATGAAGAGACCCTCTGTCTCCAGAAAGTCTGCCAGCTTCTGATCCCTGGAGTTCCGTTGTCAATATCCGAATTCTATTTATCTATCAGCCGTTGGACGTCCACTGCTGGACATAGGCCTCACCCATGGATTTCCAACAAGGCCGGTTGGAAGCAGCCTGCATCCAGAGCGTTCCTGCGATTTTTATTATATCGTCAGTCCACCTAGTCGGTAGACGTCCTACGCTGCGCTTGCTGGTCCGTGGTCTTCATTCGAAATCTTTACGGCCCCATCGGCCCTCCGTTCTTCGAACTATGTGTCCTGCCCATTGCCACTCTAATTTGCTAATCCGCTGGGCTGTGTCGGTAACTTTGGTTCGTCTGTGGATCTCCTCATTTCTAATTCGAATTCCCTACATATATCCGAATTGCTCTACGGGCATTAGACGAATGTATACATTCGAGTGAAATATTTAAATTGTGTATGTAGATTATAATGGTTGTGCAAGAAATAAAATTATTTCGATTAAAATCACCGTACCAAACTGTTTTCGTGCTTCCACACCGCGTGCTTGAACTGTTACCGTGCTTATGTTGAGTAACACTCTGTAATACGGCAACTTTATCTAACTGTAACTGACTATTTGTTGATTGTTACTCATTGCGTTCTAACCACCAATAACATTAATGAACAAAATACAACAAAGAATATGGGAAAAGTTGGTGTTGTGCAATTAATGTGTGGAAAAAATAGAATTCAGTAAAAACTGAAGTTCTGATAATTCAATTATTAACCTAGACCACAAAGAAACTTACTCAGACTAAAATTACGAGATGACAGGAAAAACCTGAAGAGCGTACTTTCGTGCTGACATTAAAGTTTGGCGTCATTTGTTTATTATTAGAATTATTCATTAAAAAACTAACAAAAAAAAAACAAGAAAATATATGTATTTAAACTAAAGTAACAACTGTACTGCTACTGCCTTATGATTCATTTTCGTCACCAACGAAATATTGAATAACGCCTGTTATAATCTCATAGCAACAACATTCGAGAGCCTTTACAATCTCACAGCTCTATAATGAAGTTGAAAGTATTAAGAATATTTATTCTTAAAGATTGGTAACTGAATCGTACTTGTCTTAAGTAGCTCTTCAGTTAAGGCCGACGCCGAAGGTCTTGGTGAATAGTACTCGATTTAAATACGGCGTAACGTGAACCGGGTACGAATAATGTTTACTCACTCAAGTCTGTTTCCAAGCAAAGAGTAGTTCGAAAGGTCACGGGTTTTTAATTGAAGACCACAGGCAGGTTAAAGCTGTTTAGAATGTGAAAACCTTTTCTAATTATTAGGGAGACAATTTTCTGGGCATTTGGATGCGTCAATGTTTTTATCAAGAATGTATCGAACCAATATTTATAAAGTCGTTAATAGATTCATTTATTTACATACAAAATAATTTATTTACAAAGTTATTAATGTAGGCTTGCCTTCAAAAAATTGTTTTTGACATATTTTAAATATAATGTAATAAAAAAAAGCCATGATCACTTTTCGATAGGCAAGCTATACTAGGCGAGTTTATACGTAAATAATATTTTATAAAAAATACGTCTCATCTGGTTATCAACTGGCTAAAGGTTCTTCTTCTTCGTGTCGATGATCCAAACAATATTTAAGTGAGAATTTATAAGGTCTTTTCCCAGTGCCTTGCCACTGCCACTCCGCGAGAGGAGGCATCGTAAAAATCCTGAAGTGTGCAGGTATTTGGGCAGTTAGGGCATGAGAGAAGATGTTGCATATTTTGTATCGGAGCACCAAACTGGCACTGTGCGCTTCCTGCATATCCCCATTTCACCAGGCATGGCTGAAGGTTAATCTTCAACGGTTCTTAGGCCACTGTAGATTTATGATGTCGTCGATACATCGACTTGGTGGTCTATCTATGGAAAGCAGCCTACAAAACAAGTCTTGAAGCTGAAGAAGCATTAAAGCTGACCAAGTATATGGTAAGCTGAAATATAAGAGTTTTTCTTAGGTAACTCATAAGCTAATAATTTTTAATTTTAGAATATAATTCATCTCCGTTATTAACCCGTTAAGCTGTCTAATTTTGGTCCTAATCCTTTGTACTTTAAAACATTTCCTAAAATAAGTACTGATCCCATTAAAACATTTAAATTGAACAAAAATAACCCTTTTTGGGACAAACATCTCGATAGTCGCCGAAAAATTGTTTGAATTCCTCAGGGACGGGGTCCTCTTTTAATGGACGTTATTAAACCTTTAAAAGGTTTGTACACCGCCTTTGACCAAATCGAGTAAATTGGGATTTATTAATAAGCGTCTGAATAGCGTTTTGAGATAGACTGCAGTAATTGAACTTTAATAAATATTTTTTAGAATTGGATAGTATAATAATACTAATACATCAGCGCACACGCCGCACACACACATTACACGCTAAGGTACGCTATGTACAGATTGTACAGCACAGCAATAGAATAGGTACCTACATAGTTTTTTTTAATCCTGCGCCTGTCGAAGAGCGGTAGTAAGCGGTAGGATTATGGATACATTACCTACCTACCGTACCCTGTCATACATGACTAGTATCTAATGATACTGTAGCACAAGTCACCAGCCATTAACACGATAAGTTTATAAATTTATGTGCTCTTGTTATGTATACTTATATATTTAACTATCATAAAAGAACCTGTATTTTTATATTTTTAAGGATCAAGTACATTGCAAATTTCAAATTGGTATTGCTCAATAAAGACTTTTATTTATTTATTTAATTTTATTTTCTTGAGATACTGAGTACCTTTTCTTTAACATTCCACATTAAGAGCCAGTTGTAATTATTTGTTATACTGTATTTTACTGTACCAGCCTTTTTAATAGTCCACTGCAGGACGTAGGCCTACCCACGAAGGGTGAAATTATTTGTTACACTATAGGGCAAAGTTGCTTTTTAACCGCGAGCTCAATTTTTATGACCGAGCAAGCTCGTGATTAAAAAATTAGAATCCTGAGCATTAAGAGCATAAAGGTGAAAAATCTCTACACTCGAGTGCAACACGTAACCACGTAGTATTATTAGATATTCTTTGACGTAACTCTTCACCTCCACTCTGACGTAACTCTCCACCTTGGCAGGAAATGACTAAATTCGTCTACATATCGTACTGTTTCAAATACTTTTTGCGTGATTGTTGAGGGAGAAAGCTAATTTGCGCATTATTACCAGTTTCAGTCAATTCTGTTGGCGTCAAATTAATATTTTCGTCGCTAGAATCACTCACACAAAGCTAAACACTCATTTCAGGCTAATCACTCGTTTTGAAGTTGCATGTTTCTAAAAATAAGGCTTTAACAATATGACGTAAAAAAAGGGCGCGCGCAAAGCAAAATAAAATAAGTACCTAGACCAAGAAGGTTCAATCTCAGTTTTTCACAATTTAAAAACGGTTGTATGATAAATTCGGATCCGTGGAGGTAAATACTTAGGTTTATTGATGTTTTGAATTCACAAACTTGGTAAAAACGATGTTCTGAATTCAATTTTACTTTACCCTCTAGCGGATAAAAACGGCTTTTGGACTTAGATTTCGAAGAGCAAAAATACTCTTTCCGAGATGGGGGATGAAAAACCACTTAATTATTTCCAATTATAAACTGACGTACTGACAATTCATTCCTTTCATTCATTCATATCATGTAGGTAAGATGAAGTCTATAGTCTATTGTGTTAAACCGCTTAAAATCTTGTATACGTGTTTATCAAAATGCTGAATAGTCCAGCCAAAATGATTTTATATTCGTACCATCCCATAAACATAATTTTAATCTCACATTCAACGCATTTATAAAACAATCTGCATATATGAACATATTCAGTGTGTGGCCAAAGCCTGATTATCAATATTTCAGTTTATTGGGGCTTTTAAAACCCGCCAGTTTAACATTTAAACACATACATTAGTGTTGTTTCTGAAACAGTGTCAATGAATGATTAAAATTGATTATAAGACGGGTGAAATCGCGGGAGTTATTAATAATGATAAAGGGTCCCATTGCAATTTTTGATAATAAATACATTATGATACATTACATTATCCGAGAACCAAAAACGTTTTTTCAAGATGGCGCTTCAAGCTCTACCTAGATTGGTCAGCATTTTGTGATTTTATACTCAGTAAGTGATCCTAAACCTTATAAGAAAACAAATTTGGATCGGAAATTTAGTGCAAACTTGACAAAAAAAAGTCTATTTTTCCTGAAGTAATGCGTGGTGTATTTCTAGACAACCGAATAGACTAGAATTATAACCTGCCTAATGCCTATTTATTATGAGAAAATTATCGGTCAAGTGCGAGTAGGACTCGCGAACGAAGGGCGCATCCGTGTACCGGAGCTGCGGGTGCGCTTTCGCACTCGTCCGCGGCCCCAGCGATACCTATCCCCTAGGCCTTTTTAAAGGTGAAGGGCTACGTTTGTCAAGCTACGGGCTCCCACAATTCCATCGCCCAAACCCTTGTTTTCGAGGTCGAAAAAAAGCGTGGAAGACCTCCTCTGGCGCCCAACTCTTCGGCGGTGCATCAGAAGTTCCAAAAAGATCTCTCGTTGGCGCTCCGCCGTTTTTTTTGCTGCATAACTTGTTCACAAATGGTAATGTCATGCCATGTCAATGCCACCTCCCACGATCTGTCGCAACCAAGCAGTGACTGAATCAACGCTGGAAGCGAGAGATCGTTTTCTACTACTGCAACGACGTCACGTCGCTCAGTTGCACATGTTGTCCCACTTCTCGACTCACGTAGTACAATGTCCCTTAGAAATAAGGTGACAATTTACAAAACGTGTATCCGCACAGTCATGACCTATGCTTCCGTGGTCTTTGGCCACGCCTCCCGTATTGATCTGGACAAACTCCAGGTCATTCAGAACAGATTCATTCGCAAAGCAGTCGGAGCTAGCTGGTTCATGCGAAACTCTGACCTGCATTGCGATCTCGAACTCCCCTCCATCACTCAGTACATCAAGTACCTCTCTCGCCGCTACTTTGATAGGGCGCCCCACCACCCCAACCCACTCGTAGTCCAAGCCTCAGACTATACGACAGACACGACAAACACACCCACCCTCAAACGTCGCCCAAAACACCTCTTGGGCGACCCGGACGACCCCATCACCGTAGTCACATCTGCGGCGCTGGGGTCGGCCGATCCGACAGCTCCCTGCTACAGGAAGTATTCCGTTTTTGCTATAGGCGCCGGTTACCAAAGGCACACAGACACACACCGACCTCGCCGGCGAGGTCGAGGACCCTCCGGATCTGTCAGAAGATCGGTTAGATTCTCTCCAAATAGTCAACCAGCTGTAACATACCTAACCTACCCTGCCTAAGGACGTCGAAATGTGACAATCCTAGCCTAGCCTGCCTACTTAACCTCATTTATAAACCTAAGAAGTGTAGAACCTTATTTAAGAAACCTGTCTAAAATAAAATGTCAGAGAAAATGATTATAGAACCTTGATTTGCTTTCAATGAATCCTAGCTTTATGTCAAACTAGCCATGCGTCCTGATTCCACTTGATTGTGAACAAATTATAAATTGAACCTCATTAAAGAAATATCCTAAGACGTTAAGAATGTATTAAATATCGAAACAGACATTCAATATGATCCCAGCTTACATCTCGTAATGATAAATAACAAGAAATACAAAAAACGTAACTATGAACCTCGCAGGTTCAAGGTAGAATTATACTCGTAACGCCATTTGCTAGATAAAAGACAGTCTACATTTTGATACTAGTATTCTGCAGTGTTATTCTTATTTATTTACCTATTTATACGTTAGTTTGGCCAGTGGTCGTCTAGTAGCGGATCCTGCGTTATAGACCGCATAAACCCTAGGTAAAGGTGATTCGAAATACATAACTACCTGATTGATTAATACATAACTACCTATTGATAATTGCCCTAAGTTCAGAACAAAAACCCTATGTTTTACCTATTTTGAGTTTCTATGATCCTGAAAGTATATTACTAATCTCAGAGTGAAATGCAGTATCTAACTAACGTCTCAAGAGCTATATAGAAATAGTGATTCTATAGCTTCTCTGTTATATATGATGTTAATTTAGAATATTTTGTGTATAACGTAAATAAGCTTCAATAAAGCTAGGTATAAAATATTCATTTAGTTGCTTAAGAAAATATTAGACATGAGATGAGAAGGAAATTCCATTAAATTAGTACTTTAGAACAAAGAAACTCTATTATTGAACTAATATTATTATCAAACTACGAATATAATAAAAGAAATGAATGCCAGGAAGAATAGTATTGATTTATTTCTGACAGTTAGTTAGTTTTAATATTTTAAATTTATTCAATTTTATTTAGGTATCAGAGATTAATTTTATTTTATGTTTATCTCTGATTATTTAGTCTTGGCGCTCGAGAGAGCTGAAAACCATGAAAATGACTCTACTCTGCTTTCGTAAATCTAACGCCATCCTGGAAAAAGAAAGCAGGAAAGAAAACCAGGAGTCGCGAGTGTGTCAGTAGTCATCTTATCTACATCACTTCATAAAGTCAGGAAAATCATAAAACTTGCATGAAATCCAGAGTGTTCTCAAGGAAAGCTCCAAGATTACTCTAGATAAAGGTTCGAGAATCAACTTCGCCTTATAAAATAATATTCAAATCAATAAGCTTTCAATAGCTTTATTTCAAAGTGATCAGAATTTACACTCTTAATATGGACACGGGATATCCCTCCATTACGGAAATGAGAATCACTGGCCCAAGCTCTATCTGGCTTCAAGAGTTCTGCACACTAATGAAAATACAGCATTGATCAAGTAGCTCTTACGGCTAGCATTTAAATAATGAAATGTTGCAATAATGTGGTATAGCAATAGTCGACTCTGCGATCCCCATAACATAAATAAATGTACAATTTATCTATGAACATTCTGTCCTTCGCAAGTTGTAGGTAGTCATGTCAGTCAGGAAATTGTATTCTCAATCCGCTTGGATTACATATCTTTAAGATTTCATGTTCACATATAGTCGAAGCTGAAAAAGACAAATAATTAAAACATTTGTAATTCATACATAGAAATCATAAAGGGCGAGTGTTAGAAGCTTCTATCTTCTACTCGTGAGTAAATGCTCAATGAGGGATAGTTTCGTCAGTAACATACTTCTATAGAGTAGAAAACATCGTAAGTCAACTTATGCAAGACCGCCATAGAAACCTGAAGACGTATATGTATTTATCAACCCGCTACAGACCAGAGTAGATAATATTGCCTTGTTTCTGTGGTGTAGCGTAGCGTCGTAAGCAACTCGTTCATACTCATAAAAGAATAGATACGTGTGAGAATCCTCCATACCGCATCGTTTCAGTAAGACGGATATAGGCCTATCTTTCTATGATAGATCTCCTCTTTTCCTCTGATGTCCATTTGTACATTAATTCAACAGTAAATCATCCAGAAGTCTAATGCAGTGCTGATCAGGACGAATATTAACCGCAGAACATATTCTATATCTACATTGAGACTTATCTATTTAAAAAGAGATACGTTTATACGAAACCAAATCCTCTAGGAACATCCTCGTCGTTCGTTTAGAAGCGCCTTACATCTGACTTTATCAACATTTCACCTTCTATATTTGCGGACGTCCTTTTGTATATTTTCTATTGTATTTTGATCTTCTATTCAACGCCTTCTCAAATATGAATGAAATCAACTGTAATCATTCTAAAACTATGAAAATTCCCAATTTTTCACCACCTTTTCCTATAATTTTCTCAAGTGAAGTCCCTGCTGTCAGTCCCGTCAAATTCTCTGTTCTTTTTTCCTCTTATTTTTAAATTCTCAATTTCTGCAAAGAGTTATCATACCTAGATTGAAGATCTGTTGCTTTTTTATAATGTTTTTATTTACCTGCTTGTTTGCATATCATTTGAATGGAAAGTTTCTTTGGATAATATTAGAAAGAATTATATCCTCATGTGAGAGACTCCTGACCTACAAGAATGTCTTCTTCCTATGCCTTATTACTCAGATGTGGACGATCAAACCATCTGAGGTTTGTTACACAGCTCAACCCATTAGGGCCACAGGGCACACCCCTTCTGGGGTACCCGGGCAAGTCTGATCTCCCCCGCCGGGTGACGGCCCAAGCCGAGGTCCGTACCTTCTCAGGTGCCCTTGCGCTAGTCACCCTATAACCTAATCTTAGGGCTCAGCCACCTTCCGCGCTCGCCCATGTCTGGTAAGCTGTAGAGGCCTCAGTGGCCATCAGCTATAAGTCATTAAAAAAAAAAATGCACATGTTGTGCACTTGTCTAACGTATGCTGCCCTGTGTCCTCGTCACAGCCGCAGTGGCAATTGGTTGTCATTTCCCTTCCGGCTATTCGATACAAGTGCCGAGGAGTCCGTGCCTGGAAAGCACCTGTAACTGCCGAAAAGTAAGCGACCCGTGCGTCCTATCCGGCCTGGACACTTCTTTCTCCACTCCAATCATGGACCTTCTCACTATGGCTCCCCATATGTTGATCTTTCTTGGTGTCTTCTGTAAAACCTGGCGCAGCGTATATACGGTCCATGTTGCTAAAGCCTCTTTGGAAACCGGCTTGTTTGGAAGGTTAGATTTGATTTCAGAACACTCCCGAATAACTCATCTTTCAAACAAAATCAAAATTGGTTCATCCGTTCGGGAGCCACGCTGCCACATACACACACGCACACACACACACACGCACACACACACACACACACACACACACACACACACACACACACACACACACACAGAAACTTCAAACTTACAACACCTCGTCGTTTTTGTGTGGGGATTAAAATTGTTTCATTGTGTTGAGTGAGCAAGTAGTTACAATGATATTCTAGAATATTTTTGCCATGTAGAGAAACATCCGGTATTATTATAGAATATAATTTAATGGAATGGAATGGAGTGGAGTGGAAAAGGTAAGAGATGGGGTGTAAAATTATAGCGAATTAATTAAAAAAGAACAAAAGAAAGTTATGACAACAAAAATATACTTGCTTATAAATAATGACAAATGTACAAGATGTATGCATACATACAAACCAAAATACACACACATGTACATTCTAAAACTCTACTAGTATTCATTGTGTACGGAACCTTAAAAACTTACAGAAAATTCTAGAGGATTTTCTGCAATAGAGTCAGTTATACAAAAGCGATACTTTTCACCGAGGAAAGTTTGTTTGTTTCGCTCCCGCCAATCCCAAGGGCAGCTTCCACTGAAACTTATTGAGTTTAACTTATTTGATAAGATTTCCCCAAGAGGTATACTGAATAGAAATATGTTTATTACATACGATTCGATTTGTTGGTGTTTTTTACGGAGCGAATCAAGGAAAAAAGTGGAGGAATACAACTTTGCGTATTGCTAGCCTTTCTGTTGTTTCATCCGATATGTTTTTTCATTGAGGAAAAGATAATAATAAATATAATTTTATCAGGGGAAATTTACACGCGGTCTCTGACTCCAAACTAAGGAAAGTGGCTGCCACAAACTGATATGAATATCTTTCGATTTCATTATCCTTACTAAAAGAAAAAAAAAGTTTCGCCATTGTCACGGGATGAATGAATAAAATTATCCTTACTTATATTAAAAATCCGACAGTGTGTTTGCTGTGTTTTTACGCTTTCACGCAGCAACAGAGCAACGTATGGGCTTGTTTTTAGGGTTCCGTACCCAAAGGGTAAAAACGGGACCCTATTACTAAGACTTCGATGACTTTCAAAGATGATGTATTTCTGTTGCCGCTATAACAACAAATAAAAACAGAATAAAATGAATATTTAAAGGGGTCTCCCATACAACAAACGTGATTTTTAGGAGTTTATTTGCTTGTTATTAATAACGGCAAGAGGAATGGGGCTCCCATACGGTACGGAACTCTTCGTGCGCGAGTCCAACTCGCACTTTGCTGATTTTTATTGTTATGGACATGTTTAAAATAGTTGACATAGTTGAAAGGTGACATGGACTACTTTAACCCCGAAAAATTAAAAGGTGCCAAAGGTGAACCTCAGGAATAAGCTAGCATAATGTAAAATAAGAAGTTCTTTTTGATTTTATACTTGTGCTCATTTTCTATCCACTTAGTTTTCGCCTCATTATGGAAAAACTTCCTGACGTTTCAGTTTAACTTTCGACATTTTAACATTGCATTTAATTATTCCCACAACGAGCTTACAAAGTTAATTATACAGAGATCGGCCTAGGTCTTCCTATTCCCAGTCACTGACTACATTTGCCTTTGAATATACATTATTCAGGAAACCCCTGGACATAATGCGATACTCTAGACGGAGTAATTATGCCATTTTCCATATAAATAACATTAGAAAATATCTCTTAATTTTTAACCGACTTCCAAAAAGAAGGAGGTTCTGTGTTCGTCTGTATGTATTTTTTTTGTGTGTGTTCATCGATAATTTTGCTAATTGTAAACCGAATCAAAAAATTTTTTTTTTCGAAAGGACATACGCCCGAGGTGGTCCCATTTAAATTTTACAGAAATCGGCTGAGCCGTTTTTGAAAAATATTATTGTTGATTTTACACAATAACAAGTAAACAAATCGAGCGAAATAGACAAGTTTTGTGCACGATGGAAGGCGGTTTTACCGTTTTTTGTGTGAAAAAGATATTATTTAAATGTCTCCAGAGCTCGTTGAGCTACCTGGAACTAATTAATAAACCAAATAGGGCTTATTAATTAGTTCCAGGTAGCTCAACGAGCTCTGTAGACAGCTATGCTCGGAGTCTCTCTCCGAGAACGAATCAGAAATGAGGAGATCCGTAGAAGAACCAAGGTTAACGACATAGCCCAGCGGATGGACTAGTTGAAATGGCAATGGGCAGGGTACATAGCACGGAGGACTGATGACGGATAGGGTCGAAAAGTTCTCGAGTAGAGACTATACGACGTAACGGCAGCGCAGCATAGGACGTTTACCCACAAGGACCAATGACCTCATTAAGATCGCAGGATAGCGCTGGACGCAAGCTGGTAACGACCAGTCTTATTGGAGATAGGTGTATAGGGGAGGCCTATGTCTAATAGTGGACGTCTTATGGCTGATGGATGGATGGCTCATTTGGCCTGATTTTGAAGAAAAACTGTGAAAAAACCTGCATACGTTAGTATCCCTAGCATGATAAACGAATTAAACTATTTTATCCACTTTTAATGTTAGTTGTCAATGTTTTGTCTTCGTAGTTCTTCTTTGTTTGTATTCTTTTCGAAGGGATAATTTGGTGAAAAGACGGTTTGTCCATGTGTCATGCGGGCTGTTAAAGAATTTAAATGGTGTGTGTAATTTCCCCAATTCGTATTAAACCAGCACATTGGAGACCCATTGCAAAATGACTCTTCGTGAATAGGCCAATGCTGAGCAGTTGAGGCAGCTGGCTATACAGATTGGTATAATACAGTACAGAACCGTACCTACATTATACACAATTTAAATAGGTATATGCCTAGAAATAATTCAAATACGTATGCTTTTTGTCATCCGGCTACAAATTGAACCTCTTACCTTCAATAAAGTTAATGGGTTAAATATTGCCGTTGAACTTTCAAAACACAATTTTATTGGAAAATACTTATCTACTACCGCCCCCTATATTCGTACTTATCAAATTTATAAACTTTGCAGTTCGCCGTGATTCGGAAATACGAGTATAACCAGTCCGTACTAAAAGTTTCAGCAACTAATATTTTAAAAGGCTTTCAAAAGTTGAACTGAACATGCATCGTTACATTTTTGTGGCAGTTTCACGTCTCGATGGTTGCGATAAAATGTTAAAGGCCTCACAATCCACTACAGCTATCTCAGTCGCACATTAACAGGTTAAAGTCAATAGATTTTTTTTAAACGGGCAAAAGTGCCTTTATTAACTACAACAAAATACAACACTACTTTATATGCTAAAACTACCAAACCTACTACTATATAAAAAGCATTGGATCATCCACAGACCCTCAAATGTCTAAAGATAATCCAAATGATCAAGCCCACTGCCAGTTGGCAGCGTGCAACTGGCCCATGCACCCAGCATGCTGGCTGCATTGCCACGCTGAATGGCAATGCTTATGCGTTGAGTCAAATAAACACCAGCATTTTGGTCACGCGTCGCGAAGTAGAAATTGAATTTCAGAAAACCAAATATTGCATTCCATAAGCATAACACGAAGGAATAATGCGTTAACAATACCCTTCCCTGGCAGTCGGGTTAAAAACTGTTTATTTTAATTCAATATATTCGTTTGAAAAAAAAATGCTATTTTCGTTTCGAAATTAAAAAAAAACATCGTTTGGTTTCTTAGAAGAAATTGCTACTTGCAATAAAGCCGCCATTTTAGAACCATAATAGTGTTATGTTCTCTATGTAACTATCTTAGGTTTAACTCAGCAGTGACTTCGAATAAAGAGTTTATCTATTTGAATTTTTTGGAAATTCACATAGTGATTTTTTTTTTAATAATGTGAAATTACACTGCACAAGCAGTACGGAATTTGGCGTAAACAAACGCCTTAATTTCAATAAAAATGTGATAGGTATCCGATATATTATCTGATATCCGACAAACTGAAACTGTTACATTTATCAATACTGTTTGGAAGCTTCTGGTTTGCAAATAAAAATGAAACAAAATTTTATAACAGGCATTCATTCAGGTTTTCATTTATAATTATAAGATTTATGTTACAGGAGTTGTTGTATTGTGTATAAATAGAGAATTTATAGTGTATCTACGGTAGAGTTAGTAATTATTTTTTTGTCAACATTTCAGAATATAATTATGTTTACAGTTTAGCAGACTCTTATTATCATAGTTAAAAAAATATTAAATATTAAAATTCTTTTTTTTTTTTCACTTTTCATACATACAAATATACAAATTAGTTTTTATTTAAGTGTACCTACATATAATACGTTATACCTAAGCGTCTAACTTATTCATGTAATTTTACAGAAAGTGCAGCAGCGTAGGACGTCATCTACGAGTACTAATATAAATCCATAATTGAGAGGATCGTGAATCGACCACTGTTTTCGCGTTTTCTGTAGAACATCGAGAGAATTTTCGGTACATATTTGATAAAATTTACATTCTGGGAGAAACTTCTTTCACCCCTTAAATTGCAACAAAATGTTATGTTTTTGGTGTCAACCGCACGCAATATTGCAAGAAATATTGCACGCTCATACGTCTTTTTTTTAGACAAGTGCTTAGTTTATGTATACTTTCTAGTGAAGTTTTTGCGTAAAAATATCTATATCTATAATCTGCTAAGACGTTTATTACTTTTAGGACACAGACATAAAAATCTATAAACTAAAATGTTTAACCCGAAGTGAACGAAGTGCTGGTTACATAAAAACACTCAAATTGGGTAATATTTAGAAGTAGATAGCAGCTTATTGTTTTTATATGGTCAAGTTGCGCCTTACGATTGCCCTAAAAGAAGTTTATAACCAGTAGTGGACGTGAATGAAATTAAAGGAGGAGGCCTATACCCAGCAAGGGATTCCTATATAAACATAAATACTGTATACACTAACACTAGGTTTAATTTAATTCTACTAAAATTAGGCTAATCATTGTTTAAAAATTGTAAATATGTTTAGGTTTATAGGAAATAAAAAGGCTTTTTATTTTATACTTATTTTTTATAGTGGACGTGAAACAGCTGAGGTGGGATGATGGATTTTCCAAATGAAAAAAATACTAACATATTATTATTATTTGTGTAACTTTGCACTAAACTGGGAAAAGCTTTTGTTCCTTTTAGCGCCTTTACTTATGTATTTTGTCAAGTGAACATCAACTAAAGTTTTTGCTGGATGTGGTTGAAGCTATAATTATGCTTTGTACAAGAACTTTTATTTATTGCCTTATTGGATAACTATAGGGGACGCCTATGTCCAGCAGTTGACGTCCTCCGGCTGATGCATAGACTTTAATTTCTTACAAGTACATTGTATTCACATTTGATACGCTTATAATTAAACTGTTAAAGTAGTATCCTTACATAGTATAAAATAAAGTCGCTATTTTTGTCTGTTTGTTTGTCTGTATGCTTAAATCTTTAAAACAACGCAACGGATTTTGATGCGGTTTTTTTTAATGGATAGAGTAATTCAAGAGGAAAGTTTATATGTATAATACACCTGTGCGAAGCCGGGGCGGGTCGTCTAGTTTAATATATTTTAATAGGTCAAGAATAGTTTACTGGAAAGTAAAGCTTAGCTAAAGTAAAATTAATCTTCTGGTTTGTTGAGATAATAATGCATTTATTTAGCTAACATATTCATCACTCGAATGTATGAAATGTAAGGAAATTATTGTGTAGAGATATCTGTGTCTTTTCGTTTTTGTTTTATGTTACCAAATCGTTATAATTGATACAGTTATATAATAATACCGATGTAATCGATCAAAATTGTTATTCATAAATAATCACTACATAGTATAAGACAAAGTCGCTTCCCGCTGTCTATCCTCATGTATGCTTATATCTTTAAAAGTACACAAAGGATTTTGATGTGTTTTTTTAATAGACAAATAGATTCAAGAGGAAGGTTTATATGTATACTACATACTGTACACTTGTGCAAAGCCGGGGCGGGACGCTGGTTATTTATAAATATCAATTTTGATTAAATTTAGGTTTTTCTTCTATAATTGTACATTACTTCCTCATTGTCATTGTGTCATTGTCTCATCTAGTTAATAATATACTCGTATCTGTAATAACGTTATTCCTTCTCATACCTTCCGCCATGTGGTGACTGTTACTGGAATGTATATAAGTTTTGGCTCCCAGGACTACATGTGTTATCTTAGGTAATTAGATTTAATATGGATACACTTCCGAGTAACTCCTTATACTTGTTGGTAGTAGATATACAGGGTTATTTCTGGTCGATTAGCATCCTCTTAGGGGCTTATTCTGTACATCATAACTAACAACTTTTGTTGTACGACTTTTATTAATTCTAAAAAAAAATGTTGTTTCACAGAAAAATATCGATCACCCTCGACAAAATGTATGGAACAGCTGATTTTTTTTTAGTTTTGACACAAGTCGCAGAACAAAAGTTGTTAGTTTTGATGTACAGAATAAGCCCCTGAAAGGATGCTAATTGATTACAAATAACCCTGTATAATGTGGCGAGTATGAAGGTATGAAGTAAGTTTTAGGGCTGCTGTAAAAGTTGTAAAACGTTATTGGCTGCTAGCTGACCTTTCAAACCACTGCTGTTCTGTGCTTCAAACGTTGCGTTGTATATTTTAGTAAAACTAATAGCCATTTAAAAAAAAAACAAAATTATAGAAAGCCATCCTTATTTATGATTTAGGGGTACAAAAATAGTTTACAACCTGTTTTCAGAGCTACTGAATATATCATACAAAAAAATCAGTTACGCCGTTTCAGAAGAGTTTGTGGTTGCTAAGACTGTATCTCGGGAATTACATTTTTATATTTAGAAGAAATTGACAAAATTTTCGTTCATGTCGCCGTACGAAATTTAAATTTTCTAGTGGTTTTTACATGTTGGGTACTGCTCGAACTTTCGCTTACCATCTTTAAAGATCTCTTTGAAGCAAATATTCTGGAAAGTAAATTTTCAAGCAGGTTAATTTACAGTTAACTGACAAAACTATCTCGAAATCGCAGATATAACTTACTAACTCGCTAAAGTAGTGTCAAAATAGATAGGTCGTGGGTTTAACGGACTACTAAGCAAATTCCCTGCTAAGCAATTAAACCTCCTTGGATTGCTGTAAAGTTTAGGGCAAGCTTTAGTCCTCACTTCTCAAAGTTTCAATAAGATAGCAAGCTAATAGAACAGATTATAAGCGAGCTGAAGGTCTGTTCCGTGGAATACAGTGATAATAAATTGCTGGAAAGGCACTCTATGATCGATTTTGCTTACCGCTGTGAGTTACCGACTCTCTATAAAAAAGTCGTCATTTGTTGTTTCACCACTGCTTGTCCAATGCTCTGTCTATCGGAACTCAATGTATCTCCCATATACCTGTTGGGAGCGGCTTGCAACCTAACAGTCTATGAATTTCAATTAAAGTCAAAATATCAATCTAACAGTCTTGAAAAGGTCATGCCGTCTACCTGCACGGTTGGCACGGCAAAGGAAAAAAACCATTTTATCCTCTTCTAATGTCAGTTGTCATTGTCAATCCATACTTTAGGGGAGGGGATATAACGGTGGAAAGACAATTTGTCCCTTTGCCATGATACCCGTGCTGTGAGTTGTGGTTCTCCAACGCCGCACTTGGTGGTACGTGGTCTCTTTCCATCCATGGAAGGTCTCTCTGAAGCGTCCAACAGTAGTCTAGACAGTCCATCGTATCTTTTTTCTATCTACAATATTACCTTGTTAATATTGTTCACCTTATTTTTCACTCATGTCCAATAAATTTGCTGTGGTTTCTATTTCCAAATAGGCCTCAAATCCTTTTTTTTCAAAAATAAAATGCGTTTATGAAAAAAACACGCTTAGGAATTTTATGAGTATTTTTTTAGTTTTTAGAACACCTTAATACATAGAAATCAGTAGAAAACATCCAAGCATATGTTATGATCACGTAGGTATAGTATTTGATTACTTAGTCTAACAATGACAATGGTACCTAGATATATTTATAAGTCTATAACTCGAAACATCAGAGTATCAAACTTTATGGGATACATGCACTGCGCTAGCTCTATAAAAATAAATATCTTTATGTGAAACTGAGATAGCTCAACGTCTATGAAGTTAAGATCATTTTCCAGCTTTTCTACAATTACACTTTTTAATAACTGTTAGTGCTTTCAAAGAGTTACTTTTTATGATAAACATTTCAAAAATTCGTCGCGGATGCAGGATTCGATCCTTGCGTCTTCGGATCACTAGCCCGACGCTCTTGACCACTGAGCTAACCCGCTATACTGACTCCGCACCGAATTTTGTGAAGTGTTTATCATTTTAACCAACTGATAGTGTTGGCGGCGCCACCTGTGATACCCGTATTAGACAGGTTATCACACAATTGAAGTTAAAAGACCTTCTGTATAACTATCAATTGAACTATCAATTGAAGTTGTAAGAACTTCTTGTTAGTGCTTTTATAAATTTCAAGAAAATATACCTAATACATATACCTAAAATACTGTATGAACAGCAATAAAAGTCTTTTTTTATCGCGAATAAGTCCACGCTTGACTACCAACTCGCCTGATGGTGAGCGACGTTGTGGTCGAAGATAAAGCACGCAGACCTAGAAGATACCTATTCACTCTGACCTTGAAAAGCTTTAGATTATATAATATGCATCTCTTAGGAAACAGGAAAGCAGGAAGACTGTTCCATTCCCTGGCGGTACGAATCAGAAATGTTGAGTCAAACCGCTTCGTACGTATCGAAGGAAAATCGACAGTGTAGGGGTGGTAATGTGACGTCTTCCTACGTGTCCTGTAGTAAAAAAGGGATGGTAGGATAAGGTCGTCTTCAGCAAAATTATTAGCTAAAATACTCAAGTACTTATGGTACCAAGACATTGCCTAAACTCAATAGATTTTTGATGTAACTCTTTTTGCAGCTATATTTAGACTGTATATTATTCCTGTACTGTGTACGTGTAGATAGCCGAGGTGGTCTAGTGGTAGTAACGTTCGCCCACAGTCGTCAGCTCGTGCGTTCGAATCCCGGTCCCATACCAATGAGTTTTTTTGCAAATCATCTAAAAATTTCTCACCACTGGCTTTTCGTTGCAGAAAAACCTCGTGAGGCAATCTAAATACGTCCGTATAAGGAATTCGATGACGTATCTAAAAATACCAACCCGCACTGGGACAGCATGGTGAATATGGCTCAATCACCTTTTGTGATTAGGCTTACGTTCTGCAGTGGACTATTAAAAAAGATTGGTAAACTATATCAGCGCCACACAAATCGGCGGATGGGAAGCTATGCGCAGAACGCTGCGCAAAAACCGAAATATAGGTATGCGCGGGAGCTAGAGAGACGAGACGTCAGGGCACACCCGCCCGCCAACCTCATGTCGCCCGTGCTTATCACTACGATACGCGGCGTCGGAATTGTGCACACATGCGCAATAATTAGCGAATCACAGCGAAGTGTCATCTGCGGCTAACTTCTCATCCGCCGATTTGTGTGGCGCTCAGTAAACGGGTACATGTAGAAGCATACCCTGATAAACTCTGTGAATCTATACGTAAATAAACAGTACATACTGGCAAAATTGGCCGTTCCAATTTAACTCTGCTATTCCCTGGTTCATCCCTTCAAACACTAATTGGTAGAAGTGACGACAAAACCACGACATCCATAACTGAATTACGTCCAGGCCGGGGTAGCAAATCATTGGTACGGCTCAAATTAACTCACTAGTGCCATAGTGTATAAAGAAGATCTTGCAAAGTCCAAAAATAGTAGCCCAAAAGCATTAAAATATGGTAAACAAATTCACAAAAAAAACAACGGTATTATGAGGAGGTTCTATGTTCGTCTATATGTATTTTTTTTGTATATGTTCATCGTTAATTCCGCCAATTGTGTCCAAAACCGAATCGAAAAATTATTTTTTTAGTTCGAATGGGTATGTATACTCCCGAGGTGGTCCCTTTTAAATTTTACCGAAATCGGCTGAGCCCTTTTTGAATGTAAATGTTTAAATGTATGGGTATATGTAATATACTAATAAGTAATATTTATATATATATATATATATGTAATTAATAATGTTATTAATAAATGTAATTTTCTTGCAAACATTACTAGATTTTTGCTAGGCTAGGCTAGATGAAGCCAAAAATTGCATGTCCGCTAGGACAGACTGTTGATACTAAGAAAATTGTACCCACCACCATTCTACACATTTTAAGAAATAATTTTTTCTCTTACTTTTACTGAAAAATCAACAATAATATATACAATTCTAGCGAAGTATTTGAATTTTGTACACGATGGAAGGCGGTTTTGCCATTTTTTGCGAAAAATAATTATCTAATTTGATTTTGGTTCTAGGCCGCCATCACGCCGCCATATTTTACAAGCAATGTCAAAAGATAAAATATCAAATTCTATGATTGATATCGGGATTATTATTAAAGAAAATAATAGGGAAATCATTTGACGAACATATAAAGTAAATATTAAATAATGTCCAGGGTTATGTTCTATTCATTTTTGCATCTCTTATTTTGTATCTCTTTTATACAGAGGTTGTAGCCATTAATAAGGAAAAAATGACAAGTCGATGGTTGTAGTGCTCATAGCGTAGTTTGACTAGGTGTTCGTTAGCGGTCATCGAAGTTAAGCAAAGTTCGGCACTGTCAGTCTACGGATGGGTGAACGCGGGTGGCATTTACAACTGAGCGTTGACTTGAGCGTGACTGTGGATTCGATGGCACGTTAAATTGTAGGTCCAAAAAACAATTTACGCTTTGCTATTCAGCGTGCAATGCTGCCAGCTTGCTGGGCAAGCTGCCAACTGGCAGCAGGCTTGGGCATTTGGATTGTCTTTAGACCTTCAAAGGTATCTGGATGATCCAAATACTTGTTATGTAGTAGTAGTTTATGTATATAAAGCGGTACAACTAAGCTGCCTAAGCTCGATTTGTGCCAGAGTGTAAAAGGCCATAATGGAGACTCGCACTCATAAAATCAACATTTTATCTCGTTACAAGAGCAAACCGTAGATCACCTGCTTACGTGCCCAGTGTCCAAGCCCCTGTACGATGGTAGATCTACATATACAAGGTGATCCCTGCGGGATCGCAGTGGCCGTAATATATTGGGATAAAATAATTTAATCATTTTGAACCATTGACACGACGAAGAAGATGTCAATTTTATCGATTGGCTTTTTACACTCTCGCACACGGCGTTTCCAACACCAATAACGTAAAGAAGCTTTCACTCAGTGTTAATAAAAATTAAATTTCGTGAAGAGTTGGACATGACGCGATTATGAGGCAGTCATTAATTATAATAATTATTTTTAAATTTATTTTAACTTTTAATTTATCGCGATCTTAGACTTATCATATAGATCTTCTGTGATAAAGATACAGCTATGCACCGCAGGCGTTAGAACTCTGTATATTTTTACACTGTGACATGACGCCTGGGGGTTGAATTTGGACTCCTAGCTGGGTTAATTTCAGTTTGCTATTTCGTAATCTCGTGTTAGTTAAGTAGAGAATTGAAAACTACTCTATTCATTTAGAAATTTGAACATTTGGGTGTCCACCTACGAGGTTGACAGATGACTTTATGACCGTAGGGCGCTGGACGCAAGCTGCTTCCAACTAAGCTTAAAAGGATTTTTAGAGGAGTACCATGTCCAGTGCACGTTCTGATGATAAAAAAGTAAAAGTAATTAACTTCGTATAGGCCGGGTGGCTAGCCTTGCCTCTGACATGGCTTAACGGTTCAAACAACCGGGATCTACAATGTAAGGAGTCATTTAAGCCACGGTAGCGCTCAGTTGTAAATGCCACCCGCGGTCACGCATCTGAAGACTGACCGTGCTGAACGTTGCTTAATAGGTTGTCTTGATGATGATGTAATTAGAAATATAAAATCCTACAGTAAACAAAATAATTACTACCTAGTTTAAAACAAAGTCGCTTTCCTGTCTGTCTGTCCCTATGTATGCTTATATCTTTTAGACTATGAAGCGGATTTTGATTCAGATTTTTAAAAGATAGAGTGAGGAAGGTTTATATTTTGTATAATACACCTGTGTAAAGCCGGGGCGGGTCGCTAGTAATACGTAATAATATAGTTATAAGGACAATGTTGCCATGACAACTCTAAGTTTAATGGAGCATTTGAATTGATCTAGTTACTTACTCGAACCACTGGCGTCATTTGAATAGAAGATGGGGAAAGTTATGTGATGAACTTCCGGGACGTCCAATGCATTTTGAGGCTAATTGCATTCCAGTGATCTGGCCTAGTTATCGAAGATTGAAACTAGTTGCGCAATGAAGAGAATCAAATACCAAAGTGGTGGTAATTAGTTTGCAGATAAGTAAATTACATTAGGATTTAGGTACTAGTAATTTTTTTATGGAAATTTGGCAAAGGTACCTTTGCATCAGCACCTTTGGGCGGAATGTACTTTGAGGGAGTTTGTTTGACTGGGTAGTTTGAGCCAGCTGAGTCAGCTCAATAACTCTCTTAAACAGTGTTTAGTGTTTTTAATTAATTGTTAGTTTTGATAAATATGTTCTTTTTTATAAAATGACTTGAATAAATATATTTTTTCAATATTTAATACACGAAAAAGTTAAAAAACCTTGTTAAAAGCTTTAAATAAATAAATAAATGTATCTTTATTATGCACAAAATTACAGTAACACACAAAAGTAACTACACAAAAAAAATGTCATACAAGGGCGGCCTTATCGCCTTTGGCGATTTCTACCAGGCAACCTTTGGATGGACTGGACACGAAAGAATAGAAATACGGTCGGTGGTGTATAAATACAGTGAAATAAATAATAAAAGAGAAAAAAAAAACTTAGATACCTACAATAATAAAAATAAACACAGCTTTAATGTTACGAAACTGTAACTGGGCATTAAAAGATTAAACCTCTACCGAGTCTACCGACTGAGCTACTTTGTGGATAATTATAGTCCTATGTTCAACAGTGGACTACTAAAAGTTAATACTAATTTTCAGAAGGACTGGTTACGATACCGTACAATCAATAAAATTATTTATTGATACCATAAAAAGAAATTCCGTAACAGAAGAAAGGCACAAAAAGTATTATCGCTAAGAGAGAACTCTTCCAGAAAACCTTTGATTATATAATAATAATAACTACTACTTCTGTTTTATATTTTAAAATTGTAAAAGGGGCCTCTCAATGTTGGCTTAGGCTCCATTGATGCCTAAGAAAGGACCAAGCCTAGCATGTGAATTCGAATGAATAAAGAGTAATACATAATTTTAAATTTATTTTATTTGAAACCAAAGTGCAAATTAACAAATAGTAATTTAAACGTAAATAAATAGTCTTATTAGTGTTCAATGTATTAATTAGTTTGCATATTATTATTAGAGAAGTTTTAGCGAGTTACATAATTTATCCTGCGTATAATAAAACAATGACATCATTCAAAACTTATAATAAACAAAAATTCTGAGCAATAAAGTTGGTACAAGCGGCATTTATCGCACTATTCGATTTTAATCTCCATACAGCAAATATCTGGGTCCATTTACTGTATCATGATTACCATAGACATCGCGAAATGGGTTATGTCATCTCAATTCAGGGGGGATCCGAAATATTCTTCTAAAAATCACGCCTATGTGTAAATAACTTGCCGTACCGTGGCTTGGATGACACGATAAATTGTGTGTCATGATTATTTCACCTGCTTATTCACGGCAGAAGTCTCCAAGTGGCTCAAAAATTCTGATTACAATGCATAATGTCAATAATTAAACTATTACTATCAGAGTTTGTTGCACACGCTCTACATCGGTTGGTTATCGAAATGCGCTCACACAACATTATGATTTGCATTGTGTAATTTATAAATGTGCATTTTGATGTGTTTGAGAATGTTGAAAATATTAGCTAAACATAAACACCTCACGAGTCGAGAAATAATCGGCCAAGTACGACTCGGACTCGCGCACGGAGGGTTTTCTGTATGGGATTACCCAGTTTTAGTTTTATATTCACTTGAATAATAAAGTATTTAATTTTATACTTTATTATTCAAGTGAATATAAAACTAAATACTCTGTGAAAATCTTCTGGTTGAAAGCATCTACCTGTTACCATTATTAATATAGAGCGAAAATCGGCTAAAAAATCAGCTTTGTTGTATGGGAGCCCCCTTTATTTATTAATTTTATTCTATTTTTAGTATTGTTGTTATAGCGGCAACAGTAATACATAATCTGTGAAAATTTCATCTTTCTAGCTACAATGGTTCATGAGATACAGCTTGGAGACAGACAGACAGATGGATAGACGGACAGCGGAGTATTAGTAATAGGGTCCCGTTTTTACCTTTTGGGTACAGAACGCTAAAAGAAGTCATCTCTCTTTATTATGTTATTGTAATTTTAGTCCAGATGTCCAATTTAACATTTATGTCGTTTTTTTTTGTAACATAAAAAAATTATTTATGTACACCTAGCTCTGCAATGAAGCAATAAACAGCGTGCCGGGTAAAGACAAGACACTTCTATAAATCTCTATGGTGATTACCCACAGAGATGAAATACTAAAAACGAGCTCGTTAAATATCGCTTTTCAGTAGCGATCCGTTGATTTATTTTGAACGAGCGGCATTCCGTATCATGTTTGGTCTGCGGTTGCTGATAGTTGTAATTGTAATTTCATACGTGTACTCGCAGTTAAATACAGAAAATTATGTAAGTTATTGAATGCAAACATACCGTAAAGATGTTTAATCTTCACCGAACCAGTCTTATAATAATAACTCATTACTCAATTGGCGATTGGGCCATATCAACTCATCCATCCATCAGCCGTAGGACGTCCACTGCTGGACACAGGCCTATTCTATGGATTTTCAATATGGCCGGTTGGAAACAGCCTGCATGCAGCGCATTCCTGTGATCGTTATTACATCGTCAGATGGTCAGTGGATTCACTATTTTGCCAGGCTTAGGTTGCTTTTATCATTATTATTTATCAAATTATTTCTATTGCAGATATTTTACCAGGTTATGGTCACTACTATCATTATTAGTCATCAAAGTATTTCTATTGCAGATATTTTACCAGGTTTAGGTCGCTATTTTCACGGTATAATGATGTCTTACCGTTATCCTTATAAATTATTTTACATTTGTTTATTATTTAATTTTGCTTCCAGGGTCCGTTCAAAGTAAGGTGGCGGTATTATGACTTATGTAGTGGACCGAAGAGAGAAAATTTGACGTACATCACTAAATCATTACTGGTAGAAAATGATGTATACAAAGGAGCTATCAATATGACGTTTCCAGCGAATACTCGAATTGATGAAGTAAGTAAAGTAAATTTGTAAGGCAGGATGGTTAGCCTTAGTGTCAGAGCCTTTAAACCGCCCGAAGGCTTGTGACTTGGTTCCACAGTTAAAACGATCAAGACCCACAATTTAACGAGTCATGCGAGTCACGGTAGCGCCTAGTTGTAAATGCTCCCCGCGTTCACCTATCCGAAGAATGACTGTGACAAACGTGGCTTACCCTCGGTGATCGATTACAAACACCTAGTGAAACTACGCTATGAAGCAGTGCAAGTCATTCAAGCATATGTGGCCAACAATTTTGTGTTTAGTTGCAGTCGCCTCGTGTGTAGGTAATTGACCTTAATCACTAACATAGTATAAAACAAAGTCGCTTCCCGCTCTGTCTGTCCCTCCCTATGTATGTATGCTTCTTTAAAACTACGCAACGGATTTTGATGCGGTTTTTAGGGTTCCGTACCCAAAGGGTAAAAACGGGACCCTATTACTAAGACTTCGATGTCCGTCTGTCCGTCTGCCCGTCTGTCCGTCTGTCCGTCTGTGCGTCTGTCCGTCTGTCCGTCTGTCCGTCTGTCCGTCTGTCTGTCTGTCTGTCACCGGGCTGTATCTCATGAACCATGATAGCTAGGCAGCTGAAATTTTCACAGATGATGTATTTCTGTTGCCGCTATAACAACAAATACTAATAACAGAATAAAATTAATATTTAAGGGGGGCTCCCCTACAACAACGTAGTTTTCAGGAGTTTTTTTGCTCGCTATTAATAACGGCAAGAGGAATGAGGCTCCCATACGGTACGGAACCCTTCGTGCGCGAGTCCAACTCGCACTTGGCCGATTTTTTTATTTTAATAGATAGAGTGATTCAAGAGGAAGGTTTATATTTATTTCCTGTGCAAAGCCGGAGCGGGTGCTAGTTATATTATAAAGGCTTATTTGATGTTGAATAGCTAAGTTACTTATTAATTTATTTTATGTTTGCAGATTAAAATGACAGTTATTGCCAACAACAATTCAAACACTAAACCAATAACATGGAACTATAAGGTACAAAAACCATGTCAGCATTATTCCATAGCGTGGGCATTGAACAACTATCTAAACACCAGCAATTGCTTGGTCAAAAAGGTACATACCTACTCTTATAACAAAATACTTTATTTAGTGACGTTGTTTTTGTTTATTGTGGTTACTTATTTTAGTCGTTTGGCGTTGAGATATTAGATCTACAGGGGCCGAGAACTCGTTTCCATCGCGATTTCAATTTTTTTTTGTAAACAGTAAGCGCGACGCGTGATCATAATGCTGGCGTTTACCTATTAGGAGCAAAGTATGTATGTTATACATACTTGGTTATACAGCAATGCCATTCAGCGTGGTAATCTGCCAGTATATTGGGCACACTGCCACTGCAGTAGGCTTGAGCATTTGCATTATCTTTAGAACCTCAAGAGTAAATGTAAATGATCAATCGCAAACAATTCGAACCGAGCGAGCGACGGTTTTTACGTAGTAGTAGCTTATGTGTGTAGTTTATTGTATTTAACTGTAGTCCAAATCCAGCTCCAGGGTTAAATTATTCAAGTATCGGGGACTACTTATGCTAAACTATATGGTGATCATGAGACCCAAGTCCAATACAAGTAGACTTTGTAAAAAATAGAATCAAGTTACTTATAACTAAGTGGGTGGACCATGGAAGGCCACGCTCCTTTGAAGGCCAACTATCAAAAAGTCGTAGTTATTGACATGTAAACATATATTATTTCGGCTATACATAAAGATCCATCAAACTCAAGGCCACAGAGGCAGCGGCGAGTCGCTCGCGCCGCTATTGTGGCAGTGCGATCTCACGATTCGTAGACTTCGGTCGTCGACGTTACAATTGTAATTCGCGCGCACAGCAAAACGTAAGTTTTTAGTTAGATAACCTATTATTATTTCATATTTTTTTACTGTGAATTGTCGTATAAGGATATGTTTATGGTACTAAAGAAAAAAAAATAGTTTTGCCTCGATTTAAGTTAAAATATTGGTAGTGTTCCTAGGAAAGCCGGTGGTTCCTTATAAGGCCAATCAAAAATTTGACAGTTGGCCTTGCTAGGGTACATGGGCCTTACAAAGAACATGTACAAACCATGAACATATGAAGTTACTTTTTAGTTATAAATACGTACCGTTACAGTAAAAAAAAAGGTTTTATATTTATAATATTTTTATTTATAAGAGTTATTAAACTTTTTGACTCATATTGAATAGACAAGTCATTGATAATTTTTAGTTTGGCCTTCTTAGGAACATTTTGGCCTTACAAAGAACGGACCCATAAGAAGGCCATTTGAGGTAAAAAAAAAGTTTTTAATTTCATTATAATACGCGTTCGCAAGTTATTTGATGTCAATATAATACTCATTACTACTGTTTTCAAATAATTTCCATGAATGTATTCTTAGTTATACGATGGTGTTCAAGTAATGTTCGTTGAGTTTTTTATAAATGATAAAAATATATTGAGCATTTAATGTTTTGCTTAAATGAAAGAGCTTATTATGTAGTTTTAGGAAAAGCGAATATATTAATTGTTACAACTCTATTTTTAAGTTGAACGACTGATGTTTAATATTGGCCTTGTTTGGAGCCGTGTTCCTTGCAAGGCCATTTGGAAGAGCTTAACAAAACTTAAGTTTAATGAATACTGATTAAAGCTAGGTTGAAAAAAGGTGATTTTTATGGTACACAATAAAACAAAGTATTATTTGATAATTTGTTTTTTTCATTTATCCAGTTAATAAACGAATAAAAAGCGTTTACTCGTTAGAGTGGCCTTCCATGATCCACCCACCTATGCGACAGATCTAAGAAATCATATAAACAACAGCCAAAATGAACAATCATATTTTGATTTTTTCAGGGTGAATACCACACATTAGTCGATTTCACGGATGCTACTAACAAGTTTTTTGGAAACAGATTTTTCTATGGTGAATACATTTTCAAGATGCTTGTGCTGTCAAATAAAGGAAATATCGCTTGCATTATTTTCAATCCAGTATTCACAAAAGCCTAACAATGAGCATGAATTATTAAAAGTTTTAAATTTGTTGACAGAGTTCAAAATCTTCTTGCATCTGAGTTGCACGACCTTATCCTACCATTGTATGTATTAGTGTATCTTATATTATTTTTATTTATGTATTAGGATATACGTATTCGAATTTTAGCTTGTTATGTAAGTATTTATTATTTGTAATAAGTTTTTTTTTTTTTTGTCTACTCTCTTTTGCTACTCACTCCGTTTTTTTTTTCTATTTTTATTAATTCCTCTCTAGATGAAAGGGTTGCCTGGAAGAGATTGCTATAAGCAATAAGGCCGCCCTTTGTTGCACTAGTTTTAAGTCGCTTCTTTTTTTTTCCTTTCTGTATATTTCTTCTGTATTGTATTTTAGTGTCAACAATAAAGAGTTCATTCATTCATTCATCCCCTTTTTACTACAGAACAAGTAGGAATACGCCACATTACCACCTCTACACTGTCGATTTTCCTTCGATACGTACGAAGCGGTTTGACTCAACATTTCTGGATCGTACCGCCAGGGAATGGAACGGTCTTCCTGCTTTCCTGTTTCCTAAGAGATATAATCTAAAACTTTTCAAGGTCAGAGTGATAAGGTATCTTCTAGGGCTGCTTGCTTCATCTTCGACCACAACGTCGCTTACCATCAGGCGAGTTGGTGGTCAAGCACGGACTTATTCGCGATAAAAAGAAATCTTGTGATTTGATTTATCAAATTCGTTATTAATATTAGATTCAGATACCATCACAGTAGTGCGGAGTGAGCGGGGCAACAGCGACGCTCTGCCCAGGCGCTTTATTTTTAACCGACTTCCAAAAAGGAGGAGGTTCTATGTTCGTGTGTATGTATTTTTTTTTGTGTATGTTCATCGATAGTTTCGCCAACTGTGAACCGAAACAAAAAAATTTTTTTTAGTTCGAAAGGGTATACTCCCAAGGTGGTCCCATTTAAATTTTACAGAAATCGGCTGAGCCGTTTTTGAAAAATCCAACAATAATGTAAGCAATTTGAGCGAAATATCCGAATTTTGTACACGATGAACATCAACAATTTCGCCAATTGTGAACCGAATCGAAAATATTTTTTTTAGTTCGAAAGGGTATACTCTCGAAATGGTTCCATTTAAATTTTACAGAAATCGGCTAAGCCGTTTTTGATAAATCAAGAATAATGTAAACAATTCGAGCGAAATATTCGAATTTCGTACACGATGGAAGGCAGTTTTGAATTTTTTGTGAAAAATAATTATCGAACCCTGGTTTTATTTTCTAACGTTTCAAAAATTGGTTCCGTGCCCTCGTTTTTTGACTCGGACATATTTTTCTTTCGCTTTGCATTAGTAATAGGTAAGTCAAGTTTCAATGAGAGAGAATATGAGAGTTCTTGACTGTCTCGGTGGCTCAGTGGTTAGTGAACCTGATTTCTGGATCAAAGAGGCGTGGGTTCGATTCCCACCCAGGGCAAGTATTTATGTGATGAACATAGATGTTTGCTCTGTGTCTGGGTGTGATTTAGGTACTATCTATATAAGTATGTATTTAAAAATAAGTTTATGTAGTATATCAGTCTCTGGCAGCCATATCACAAGCTTTGCACTTTTATTTTTTATACATACTTACACCTATAGATAGTAAGTTTTAGTTACTATCTATAGGTGTAAGTATGTATAAAGATAAGTATAATTATGTAATATATCAGTCTCTGACAGCCAAGCTTTGCTTAGTTTGGGGTCAGAGAACGTATGTAAGATGTCCCCTAATATTTATTTATTTTATTTAGTTCTCACACTACGCAACTACTTTGACAGCAAAGTAAGGCTACTTATCACCTTGTTTAGGTTGCGTTGCAGTAACCGTTGCTCTCGGGTGAAACTGTCTTAAATGTTCTTTTTTATAAATAAATATTTGGGGACATCTTACACACGGCCTCTGACCCCAAACTAAGCAAAGCTTGGCTGTCAGAGACTGACATATTACATAATTATACTTATTTTTTATAAATACTTACACCTATAGATAGTAACTAAATAACACACAGACACAGAACAAACATTTACGTTTATCACATAAATATTTGCCCTGGGTGGGGATCGTACCCACGTCTCTATGACCCATAAGTTTGGGTCACTAACCACTAAGCCAACGAGGCAGTCAGTCTTTGACTTATTATAATGAGATTTGGACTATTGTTTTTTGGATTATTGTTTTTTACCAATAGCAGCGTTGCCATCTCTACAGGTTTTACGTAGATCTACAAGTTTTTCTACATCTACACAGTTTTCAGTTTACTCCTCCAATGCTACACCTTTACACCATCTTCTTTATCTGCCTAGCTTGCATCAGTACGATTTTCTTTTGCCAATAACCAAAAATTATTTCACCAAAACTTTTTAAAATATTTGAGTGTAGCTTAAGTGCCCGAGCAAAGCCGAGACAGGAAGCTAGTATCGAATAGAAATATGCCTAGAATTTATTCCTCTCAAATTAGTAGCACTGTCTCCTTTCCCTCCCTAGACACAGACAGTTTAGACACTCTAGACAAGCAGAGTCGTAATAAAAACCACGCTACATATATTTACGTCTCAGCGGTGAGGGAACCCTTTATTATTTACGTGCCGTGACAGCGTGTTGACACTGCTTAAGCCACGGTTTCATTACAGCAGCCAGTCGGTAATTTTGCTTGCATAAAAGTTTTTATTAGTTTCTACTTGTTATTAGATAAGTAAAGTAATAAAATCTGCCAAGTACGAGTCGGACTCACGCACAAAGGGTTCCGTACTGTATGGGTATTTTAATTTAATTAGTAATTATTAAAGGAAGCATTCAGCTAAATATTATGTGAATATTTCAAGCATCTACCTGTTACCATTATTGAAATCGAGCGAAAAACGGCAAAAAAATTAGATTTGCTGTATGGGAGCCCCCCTTACAAAATATTTTTATACTATTTTTAGTATTTGTTGTTATAGCGGCAACATATATACATTATCTGTAAAAATTTCATCTTTCTAGATATAGCGGTTCATGAGATACAGCATGGAGACGGACAGACAGACGGACAGCGGAGTCTTATATTAGGGTGCCGTTTTTACCCTTTGGGTACGGAACCCTAAAAACTGAGTAAATACTTCTGCAACTTACTTTTTATTACGAATTTACTTGTGTGGACAAAATGTGGAAAAAATCTCTCTAAAAATACTTTACATCACCATAGAATTTAGCAAAGGTACAACGTAATATAGCAACAAATGGACAACGTTGAATCTAAACCGAATAACTATTATACTCATATCTTTTCGTATGAATAAGAAAAGTTAGTAGTTATAGTTAGAACATAATTAAATATTAATCGCGTTAAATTGATTCAATTGATATGGATTTATGTAAAGATAAATAGTTCTAACTTTTAATCCTGATCTTCTTGATGTGCATAATTACGCACCAAGATGAGAAAAAAAAGATGTCATTATGTACTATACCTGTATAAAACAGCATTGTATCACCAAGAAAACTTCAATGCATTATGAATATTATATTATAGAATATATAGGTAATATTATATTATAGAATTTCTAAAATATTGTCGTACCAAGTAAATCTAGACTTAAGCCTCAAATATGAAAGCGCCCGATGAAGAGTAGCGTCGCACTGAGAATACACCTGCAGCCACGTTTTACGCGAATTGCATGCGGACAAAGGCTCCTTCTGAAACGTGACGGTTTCAATCTCGTGGTTTGATTACTAAGGATCGGATGCGATTGAACGCAAGTGCTTTCAATGCGTGACCTGGTATGGGGAATTGAATGCAACGTATATTGTAAGTACGGAACGTTCAAGTTTAGGTATTTTAGTTTTAAAAGTTTATTCAAAAGCTGTTGAGGTTCAAGTGTTGTTTAAAATTAGTAGTAAGTAGAGTAAAAAACATGTCATTTTTGATGTGTGAAAGAGAATTGATTCAGGTTTTATTCCGTTCAACAAACTAAGAGATGTTATTATCGTTTAACCCTACTGCTACCGATGTGCATTATTATGTACATGGATTTTTCTAAAATTTTAACTTTTAATCCCGTTTTATGCGGATTGCATGTTTTTTTATTTTTATTTTGAATAGGTTTGCGTTTGACCACATACTGCCTGTTGTTAAGCAGATAAGTGGTCTAGGTTGTAGCACGCTTACCTAGAAGATACCTATTTACTCGGGATTTGAAGACGCCCACATTGTACTTTAGCGGGAAGACAGACCCAGGCAAAGCGTTCCACATTCTGGTTGCACCCGTGCGGACCACATGCGGACAATTCTTCTGAAACGTGACGGTTTTAATCTCGTGGTTTGATTACTAAGAATCGGATGCAATTGAACGCAAGTGCTTTCAATGTATGACCTGAATGCGACCACGAATACAACTCTTTTCGACGTGTGAAAAAGTGTCAAATATATATGTCGCCATAACTCTGTCTCTTTCTGATACGCCGAAAGTAATAATTCGTAGGGCGTATCCTAGCCCGGCTGGAATGGATTGAATCCGCAAAAGAAAAGATTTCTTAGGTTTGTTATTTTTTACCCAATGTGCATTATTAGGTACATTGATTTTTCTAAATTTTCAACTGTCAGCCGTGTTTTATGCACATTGCATTCGGAATCAGGCTCTTTCCGAAACGTGACGGTTTCAATCTCGTGGTTTGATAACAAAGGTTCGGATGCGATTGAACGCAAGTTGACGCAAGTGCTTTCAATGCGTGACATTCATGGGGAATCGAATGTAATGCATGCTGTAAGTGTTGAACTTTCTAGCCTAGGTAGGTATTTTAGTTTTAAAAGTTTATTCAAAAGTTGTTTGAGGTTCAGTGTTCTTTAAAATTAAGTGGAGTAAAAAATAACATTTTGATGTGTGAGAGATCGTTGATTTATGCTCCATTAAGTTATATGTACAAGTTTAATTTTTTTGTATAGTGCACTGTATTCTTCTTGTCAAGCCCTTTTATTTGATACCCATATTGATGGGATTGATAAAACCTACGTTATCCGCCATTTTGTAGCGGCCGCCATCTTTGATTTCAATTTTTTATAGTATATTGTATTATACTTGTTGAGACCTTTCATTTGATACCCATGTTACTGGGATCGATAAAACCTACGTTATCCGCCATTTTGTAGCGGCCGCCATCTTGTATTTCAATTTTTTATAGTATATTGTATTCTGCTTGTTGAGCCCTTTCATTTGATACCCATATTGATGGGATTGATAAAACCTACGTTATCCGCCATTTTGTAGCGGCGGCCATCTTAGATTTCAATTTTGCATAGTAAATTTTATACTTGTTGAGACCTTTCATTTGATACCCATGTTACTGGGATTGATAAAACCTAAGTTAACCGCCATTTTGTAGAGGCCGCCATCTTGGATTTTAATTTTATATAGTACTTGTACATTGTATTATACTGGTTGAGCACTTTCATTTGATACCCATATTGATGGGATCGATAAAACCTACGTTATCCGCCATTTTGTAGCGGCCGCCATCTTGTATTTCAATTTTTTATAGTATATTGTATTCTGCTTGTTGAGCCCTTTCATTTGATACCCATATTGATGGGATTGATAAAACCTACGTTATCCGCCATTTTGTAGCGGCCGCCATCTTTGATTTCAATTTTTTATAGTATATTGTATTCTGCTTGTTGAGCCTTTTCATTTGATACCCATATTGATGGGATTAATAAAACATAAATTTTCCGCCATTTTGTAGCGGCGGCCATGTTGAATTTATAATGATAATGAATAAACATAATTGTATTGTCACCAAAATCCAAAGTGTATACAAAATTTCAGATTAATCGGTTGACAGGAAGAGGGTGAAATTTGAATTACTAAATTTGACCCAAGAATAAAGAATAAATAAAACAAACGGGGTGAGCTAAATAAAACCGTTTTGACGTGCCCCACGGTTTTATTTTAGTCTAGTCTATGCATATGTTTATAATTCCCACGACTGTATCTATTTTATTATTTTTTGGTTTTTAGTACATTTATCTTAAACATTGCAATGTATGTTTAACATAAAACCGTTTAACTTAAAAAGTTTTTTTACCTATTTTTATTTTCTAGTTTTTAGTTTTTATACCGCATTCTGTTAAATTCACTTAGTGCTTCATTATTGCAAGGTTTCTTGCCCGTTAGTTTATTGCAGTCCAACTCCTCTATACGTAGTCCCTGCAACGACGTATCATTTTTAGCCACCCTAACGCCTAAATCTTGACTTGGGTGGTGGATTCAGGCTGGATTAATCAGATACCTAAATTACAGATTCAATTTCTAAATTTAAATCTTATTATTATACGCCATTTGGTGGCTGCGCCCATCTTAAATATTGAGGTTGTATAGTGCACTGTATTCTTCTTGTCAAGCCCTTTTATTTGATACCCATATTGGTGGGATTGATAAAAAATTGTTATCAGCCATTTTGTAGCGGCGGCCATCTTAGATTTCAATTTTGCATAGTAAATTGTATTCTACTTGTTGAGACCTTTCATTTGATACCCATGTTACTGGGATTGATAAAACCTAAGTTAACCGCCATTTTGTAGAGGCCGCCATCTTGGATTTTAATTTTATATAGTACTCGTACATTGTATTATACTGGTTGAGCACTTTCATTTGATACCCATATTGATGGGATCGATAAAACCTACGTTATCCGCCATTTTGTAGCGGCCGCCATCTTGTATTTCAATTTTTTATAGTATATTGTATTCTGCTTGTTGAGCCCTTTCATTTGATACCCATACTGATGGGATTGATAAAACCTACGTTATCCGCCATTTTGTAGCGGCCGCCATCTTTGATTTCAATTTTGCATAGTAAATTGTATTATACTTGTTGAGACCTTTCATGATTGATACACATGTTACTGGGATTGATAAAACCTAAGTTATCCGCCATTTTGTAGAGACCGCCATCTTGGATTTTAATTTTATATAGTACATTGTATTATACTGTTTGAGCACTTTCATTTGATACCCATATTGATGGGATCGATAAAACGCCATTTGGTGGCTGCGCTCATCTTAAATATTGAGGTTGTATGTATAGTACACTGTATTCTTCTTGTCAAGCCCTTTTATTTGATACCCATATTGGTGGGATTGATAAAAAATTGTTATCAGCCATTTTGTAGCGGCGGCCATCTTAGATTTCAATTTTGCATAGTAAATTGTATTCTACTTGTTGAGACCTTTCATTTGATACCCATGTTACTGGGATTGATAAAACCTAAGTTAACCGCCATTTTGTAGAGGCCGCCATCTTGGATTTTAATTTTATATAGTACTCGTACATTGTATTATACTGGTTGAGCACTTTCATTTGATACCCATATTGATGGGATCGATAAAACCTACGTTATCCGCCATTTTGTAGCGGCCGCCATCTTGTATTTCAATTTTTTATAGTATATTGTATTCTGCTTGTTGAGCCCTTTCATTTGATACCCATACTGATGGGATTGATAAAACCTACGTTATCCGCCATTTTGTAGCGGCCGCCATCTTTGATTTCAATTTTTTATAGTATATTGTATTCTGCTTGTTGAGCCTTTTCATTTGATACCCATATTGATGGGATTAATAAAACATAAATTTTCCGCCATTTTGTAGCGGCGGCTATCTTGAATTTATAATGATAATGAATAAACATAATTGTATTGTCACCAAAATCCAAAGTGTATACAAAATTTCAGATTAATCGGTTGACAGGAAGAGAGTGAAATTTGAATTACTAAATTTGACCCAAGAATAAAGAATAAATAAAACAAACGGGGTGAGCTAAATAAAACCGTTTAATAAAAAAAGAGTTTGTTGTGATTTTTTTTTAATAATAATGTTAACAGTAATGGTATGGTATGGTAATGGTAATTTTTATTTGTATATTCACTTCAATAATCAATAATAAAATTAAAATAAAATAAATATTTAAGGGGAGCTCCCATACAGTACGGAACCCTCCGTGCGCGAGTCCGACTCGTATTATAATATACATGGTCTTTTCCTGTTGGTTCAAATCCTATGGTTACTACAACATTTTTAATTTGTTCATCATAAAAAAAATAATCTCATACATAACGATATTTTATGATTAATCAATCGGTATTTCCAGGTATTTCGGTAGACTGCATTTGATAGGTTTGAACGAATGAATGGTTCGCATGCAGTTCCAATAACCGCTCCTATGGTTTTGCGAAGATATTAGGCTGAAAATAGACAGACGATTAAAGTCACACTCAGACACATTAAAATTAAAGTATAGGTATACCTATCTATACTGTCTCATGACTCTTTTCTTATGCAAAAAATCAAGCGAAACAGCCATTTAGTCATATATATTATAGTCATAATAGCATTTGTATAGTCTATAGAATTATATGTTTTTCATTAAAACTCCTTCATTTTTGTTAAACCTGTCTACCAGTTTCAACATACATATAATTATATTGTACAATAACATCTTGTTAATGTTCTTAAATATTTTAACGAGTTAGTTTTAAGTATAATTCGTTGTTTGCAGTTGTTGTAAGCCATGGTGGCCTGGAGGTAGTGACACCCGCCTTGCAATCGTAAGGTCGTGGGTTCAAATTCCGTTCCCGTACCAATGAGTTCTTTGGAACTTATGTACGGAATTTAACACCACTGGCTTTTCGGTGAAGGAAAACATCGTGAGGCAACCTGTATACGTCCTTAGAAGAAATTCGATGGCGTATGTGAATCTACCAACCCGCACTGGGCCAGCGTGGTGGATATGACCCAATCACCCTTCGTGGGTAAGCCTACGTCATGCAGTGGACTAATAAAAAGGCTGGTACAGCACAGTACAGTTGTTGGAGAAATCAGATTTTTCTAAATATTTTTTTGAATGTAGTATTGACATCAACATTAACGTTATTGAAGGTGATTAGAAACTAAGTTGGAGGCCCACGTTGTTTTAAACATTTAGCCATGTCAGAGGCCTTTAGGTGGCTTAAGAATCTGTCTAGAGCTAGCCCGGCCTATGCGAATTTACTTAACGTCAATGTTGTTGTTAATGCCCAACTACTAGTCAATGAATGTATCAAAAATAAGCACTGGCTACATTTGGATTTTAATGCCTCTAAGAGCCAACAACCCCTGTGAATTATCAAGAAAAAGCGACACTGGAGCTATAACTTAACGTTTTATGCCACTCATAATGCCGTTTGTAATTTAAATGTTGGCCACATCTTCGTAACGGCTCCCTAAATTAGCGTTCTAATTTACGCGTTAAGACGCGCACCATGTAGAGCAGTAGCACGAATGCAACTAAAGACGTATGTAATATTTAATGAAAAATAACGTATTTATTTGTAGATTGTACCTATACCTACTTCCAAAAATACGTCTTCATAGGAAAAAGTTAAAATAAGTTCAGGTGCGTGTCGAGACACGCGTATGATAGGCTTCCGTAGGCGATGAATATGATGATGATAATAACCGATTTTATAGTTTCATAAGATGATTGAGTGCTACAAATACATAACTGGCTAAAATATAAATTTGTGAGGTCAATCATCTCTGAGCCATGTGCAAGCCAAGCTTAAGAATTTTATTTTTTCTTTATATTTCAAAAAGTTTTTATCTCACAGTGTTCAAAATAACTTTGAGATTAAGTTTTAAATATGGTCTATAAGCTCAGAAAATTTGAACATTTTATCTCTTATACTTTAGAAATTGAGGGGGGGGGGGGACTTTATTTCAACTTTAGCGACCTATATCTCACAAATGGTACATGTCACAAAAAAAGGTTCAAGAAACCTTTCATTTGTTTTAGAAACCCTATTCAATGACACCACACACGAGGGGGTGTGGTTAAAAAAAAAAGTTTCATCCCCACTTTACATGTATGGGAGCTACCCCTTAAATAAACTGTTTTGAAGTTTTTAAGTAATTTAAATTGAGATCTATACTAGAACTATTATGTTGTCAAATTTCAGCCAATTTGGTTCATAAATGTGGAAGTTATAAGGCTTTGTAGCATGAGGACGGACGGACACAACAAAGTTATAAGGGTTCTTCGTTTTACTACGGAACATTAAAAACGTAGATACGTCTCGCACGTATTTTTTTCAAATCGTGTTTATATATAAGTAAGCGAGTTTTTATTTCTAATAAAAAAATCATGCGCCACTTAAGGTACAACGTAGTGAAATCGGATTTTAGTACTTAGAAAACGGTTTATTTTTTGTAAACTTAGGTGTTGCAAGTTATTATATGTATGTCAATTTGCTATATTAAGTTCTAACTTACTAAGTTCTTTTTGTAGTAATCAAATGTGAATGTGATTAATCTCTCAATTTATGAACTGCCTAAAGCCTAGTTTCAATACATAATATTTAGTATTTCATTTCCTCTAATATAATGTAATCCATGAGGTAATATTGACTGTTGAGTATTTATTACGTTTCAAACACAGGAAATTAGATACAAATTTTAGGCTTATTTTACTGAATACTCCGTAGATCTACGATATTTTATACGAAACATTTTGGGGTAATACTAACTATGAGTACTTAAATATGACTAAGCGGATTTACAACTTGAAATCCTTATCTTACCAGCTAATTATGAGAAAACCCGCGGACTCGATGCAGAAGAAACACCAATATTACTACATCTCCTGAGTTTATTACCTTTTAAAAATAACTTAGGTCTAGACTTGTTCTTCGCTCGGAGGCTCAACCTGAATAAGTTTCTGATCACGACTTATTTTTTAAATTTACTTTTTAACCGAATTCCAAAAACTTTCATTTCTATGTTTGTCTGTATGTATTTTTTTTTGTGTATGTTTATCGATAGTTGCGCCAATTGTGAACCGAATCGAATAATTTTATTTTTTAGTTCGATAGGGTATCCACCTGAAGTAGTGACATTTAAATTTTACAGAAATCGGCTGAGTCGGTTTTGAAAAATCAACAATAATGTAAACGATTCGAGCAACGGACCGACTTAATTATTCGTACGGATATAGCTCAAAAGTTGAGAAGTGGCATACTGATTTAGGCCATTTTCATCACGGAAAAATAAAAAAAGCAAAGCCGCGGGCACAAACTAGTAAGTAAATAAATAAATAATTACATGTTCAACTTTTCAAATATTTCTATACCTACTTAAACCTTAGACTGGACTGGACAGCGGGACTCTACTAGTTTCCTGCAAGTTTCCCCACAAAGTGCAAAACAAACTGACAGCACCTACCCCACATTAAATACTTGATTTGTTGCCTCCAATAATACCCAAAAAATGTAATTCAACATCGGACACTTTAATACTGTTTGAAGATCATTTACCATTGTGTTCGGAATAATATTGAGCTGTAACAATACAATGACGATGTGGATGGGGGATCTAACAATGGTACATTCGAGGGCAAAAATATTAACCTTTTATTCCCATTCAAATTATTTTATATGCAAAGTAGGTAAGTAAATAGGTACTTAGGTTAAAATACAGTAGTGGACAAACGTGATGCTATGACTAAGCAATTCCCTTGTGTTTTGTTTAGACGTTAACGATTTGAAAAACTATAACATCGAAGCCATTAGCGTATTTTAAATGATCTGCTCTAATTGAACCATATAAGATTGCCACTAGCAAATTCTTGTTTTGAATAAATATTCCGTGTCTTTCCGCTCTGTCGTAGGCATATTTGTTCTCTGACCTAGCCTAACCTAACCTTAACCTAACCATAGCCGAATCTTGATACAGTTTGATGATTAATTACTATTTTGTTTGTGATTTAATTTGGTTGGTTGAGTGGTACCCTTTACTTATATGCCTACGACAGAGCGGAAATACACTAAATATTTATTCAAAACAAGGATTTGAAGATGAACTTCCACAAAGTAACGCCTAATTCAATAAAATGGCATTAGCAAGTTGAAATGGCAGTGGAAATGGCACTTAACGCAGAGGAATGTCAAAGTTCTCGGGTAGAGATTGTACTCGCAGGCGCAGCCAAAAAAGTCCGCCAACACAGTAGATTGGCGACTTCATTAAGATCACAGGATCGCGCTGGATGCGAGCCGCTACCAACCGGTCTTATTGGAAATCTATAGAAGAAGCCTGTGTCCGGAAGGGGACGTCTTAAAACGAAAAAATAGGCCAGTACAAGTTCTAGCGGTGTCCACCTTTGCTGTTTTAATCTTTTAGCCATGTCAGAGGCCTATAGGCGTCTTAAAATATCTCTAACTACTGAATAGGCCGCCCGGTCGATCAAACTTACTTGAAATAAGGCTGTTACGAGTATTAAAATAAAGTAGCAAAATTGAAGCACTAGTAGCAAGCTACACCATCAAAACGTCTACATACAAGTTAACGCTAAGCACTTCTTAAGTATCTCCCTGCGCCAAACGATACCAGACTGACGTAACGAGTAGGTCTGGCTCGGGGGCTTTAAAATGTTGGCAGTAACGATCTCTTACTTTTTTACTTCACATGCTTTCCGTAGTGAAATGGCATCGGGAGTGTGTAAGTTTGGGTAAATAAATAATAATATTTTTATACGATAGCTGAAACATTTTTAAATGAACCCTAACGTATCTTAAACTAATTTTTACTTTATAAATCGGGAAATCACTTACATATTTTACTAGTCATAGCGACTATAGTTTTAACAGAATTTGGCGGTCTTTCGCCAGGTGACAAGTCTTAGTGCTAGCGCGCGGACCTATGGCGGTCCTGCGACATCGACATTTGGAAGTTTTGGATTTTGAAACACGCACAGTAGATATTGATTTGACATTTTTCGCACACAGAGAATAATATTGATAATGCCTTTTTTGTAACTTCTGAAATATGAATATAAATAAGCAAATAAAAGCAGAAGAGAATCATTATGATGAGTATAATAATTATTATCCCAGAATATGTCTATCGTTTTGATAGGGGAATACCAAGAAAAGTGTGGATGAATTGTGTGAAAGATGACATGCGAAAGTAAAGAGTTGATGATGAGATGACGAATGATAGAGTGAAGTGGCGAAAGGAAACGTGCTGTGCCGACCCCACCTAGTGGGATAAGGGCAAGATGATGATTATGACGATGTCTATCGTTTTGATTCTGGAAATACGTCTTGTGTACATGAAAAAAAATAGTGCGTGGAGTGTCTCCTCGCGAAAAAAGTGAAACTTTGTATACGTTCCAGCTAATTTCACGACGTTTAATTGTTTACTTCGCTGCATTCTTTCTGCCTCTTGCGTGGTAACATGGTAGCGTTAAATGTTTTATCTACACTGATCTTGTAACATTCTACTTATGTTTCCAATACTTGACTTATAATGACTACTGTTATAGCGCAGACAACAAAACACTCAATTTAAGCAATTTCACATGATGTTATAATATCCACATCGATATCGTAAAATCTCATTATAACATCGCGCGCTCGCTCCTGATTGGCCCTGCGCGCGCAGCTGCGCTCTCATTGGTTAGATTTTAATGGCGCCAAGTTCACTGTGACAATACCCGTACGCGTGAATTTAATGTTTCGCAATACATATGTTTTTTTTTTATTTTTATTAGTGAAGATAAAGTAGTGTATGCAACTGCATATAACACGGGTATTAAAACACTCGTTACTATTATGAAACTCGCTGCGCTCGTTTCATAAACTCACACTCGTGTTTTAATACCCTTCATTATATGACAGCTGCATAAACTACTATAACGCAACTTTGTTGGAAGTCGCATTAGAAGTTTCACTACAAAAACATCTTTTTGGAAAATAGAATGTGACGCAACTTTGCCCTCTTTTTCCAACAGTTGGTAGACGACTTTTGTGACTGACTGTACCCGTAGGGTGGCAATTGTGTCTGTATGGTATTGACGTTGTTGATATATTGTGAAGTTCTGTTGCGGTCATTTATTGCAGACGTGTTAGTTGTAGCTTTCGTGTGAAATGTGAGGACGACGTGATTTTTATAAGTTCCTGTTGTTAGGTTGAGAAAAAAAAATCGCATGGTGTTACCACATTTTACAGCATTTACATGACATAGCCCAACGGATTGGCAAATTGAAATGTCAGTGTGCATGGTACATAGCACGGACGACTGATGACCGATGGGGTAGTAAAGTTCTTGAGTAGAGACCACGTACCGGCAATCGCAGCGTAGGACGTCCACCCACAAGGTGGACGGATGACTTCATCAAGACTGCAGGATTGCGCTGGATGCGAGCCGCTACCAATCGGTCTTATTGGAGATCCTAGACTTTAATTTGTTTTTAGGTTTGAAATAAATTAGCTGTTGCGAACGTCAGACGACTCTACAAAAATAGAGTTGTACTGTACAATCTATGACGTTATTTATTGGAATGTATTCTTAAAAGTCTACGCTTTTTGCGAACGGGAGAGCATAGTATGCGATGCCTCTGCTAACGTTAAAAATAATTGTAACGTTTTAAAAATGATGTAAGTTTGTTTTAGTGTGATATTTTAGCAATTGGCACAACGTCGCTTAACATCGAGCAAGTTGGTGGTCAAGTGCGGACTTATGTACTTATGACTTTATGTATTTATGGACTTATGACTTCGATGTTGTTCGATAAATGGCCGCGTTGTAAACTTCCCCCTTTTTCAATCAAGATTCCACAATCTTTTATCTTGACCACTTGACTGATTTTGCTTTTATTCGTTCAAATGGAATTTCTCGTAGCAAATACCTATTGTCAAATTTGGTAACGGTCGTATAGCAAACAACAATCTTTTTTGAAAGAAATTATCTTACTATGTTAAACTCACGCTCAACCAAAGAAGATATATTAATACTGGCTCTACGTTTTTCAGTACCAGTGGTATCAGTATTATACATGTCGCATGGGAAGCCAAATAAAGCTTTTTAAAAACCACGTATCCGCTATTCTATTCGACTACCGGCTCTGATGCAACAAATTAACTCACTATTTAGCAAATCAGGCAATGTAAAAGTAGCTAAGATGATTTGAAACTCTAAATTGAATTCACCAGCTGTACTGAGGGAATTTAACTAATTATTTAGCAAATTAGGCAATGTGAGAGTCACTTAGATGATTTGAAACACTTTGAACTTAAATTCACAGGCTATATTAAGGGAATTTAACTGGCTTCTTATCTTTAAAATAACAAGAGAAGCAAACAGGGACTATTCTAAAACTTACTGGAATTTACTTTAAATTAAAAGCATAAAATGACAAGAGGAACACGCAGTTTTAATCGAATTTTAACAAAGATTTATTTACAGTGTGTTCAGCTCGAGCGCTCGTCACAAAGTATTATTTCGATGCTAGGTTCCAATCCTTCCCAGCCGCCATAATAATAAGTTTCACCATAAATTACTGCAGATGGCGCTATAGGCTTTATGAAAATATTGAAACCTAGCTATTTCTACTAATGTTGGTTATCAGAGAGCTTTTTAAAAGTAATTATTACATATAGAAGTAATTTAACAACATCAAAATAGATTTCTCTCATCGTGAATCAAAATCAAAGATGAAGTTACTAAAAATGCCTTAGTCAAGATTCTTACTATTAAGTTGTTATTAATTAATTTGATTGTTCAATTGAACGTGATGCAATTATAAATAATATACTGTTTTTTAAGTGAATCAGAATAACAAATTATCTAGGAATAGTAATTAATTAATGCTTAAAACTAGGATGCTGGCATCGCGACACGATCGCGAAGGTACCCGAAGTCGCCCGATTTTCCCTTGCGGCGACATACATAAGCTTTCATTTTCATCTCCATTACAATGAGGTACAACCATTAAGTACTTAATGGGTACAACGCATAAGCATTGTCATTCAGCGTGGCAATGCAGCCAGCATGCTGGGCACGCTGCCAACTGGAAGTGAGCTTAAGCATTTGAATTAAAAATAAATAAATAAAATAATAAATACTAGGGGACATCTTACACACAGTCTCTGACCCCAAACGAAGCTTAGCTTGTGATATGGCTGCCAGAGACTGATACACTTCATACACATATTTTAAATCCATACTTATATAAATAGTACCTAAATAACACCCAGACACAAAGCAAACACCTATGTTCATCACACAAATGCTTGCCCTGGGTGGGAATCAAACCCACGCCTCGTTGATCCAGAAGTCAGGTTCACTAAAAACTGAGCCACCGAGGCAGTCTTATTACCTTTAGACCTTCAAGGGTCCATGGATGATCCAATGCTTTTTGTGTAGTAGTAGTGTAAGTAGTTTTAGCATTTAAAATAGTATTGTATTTTATTGCAGTTAATAAAGGCACTTTAGCCCATTAAAAAAAGGAATGACTATTATTTATATTTCAAAATTTCTATTGATAAGATTTTTTTTCTGATTTTGAGTTAGCACCATAGTAAGTAAACCTAATAATGATCTGAATCACAGTCATTTAGCTTAGTATACTTAAGATCTGAATCACAACTAAATATACCAATATAAGTTTGAGACAAAGTAAGTTCGCAATAAGTTCGCCGTAAGTATAGGCCGGAGAGGCTAGTCCTGGTGTCAAAGTCTTTACACTGACTAAGATCGAGAGTAAAATAATTATATTTTACGTAAAATGACATATACCAAGTTAGAGCAACGTCCTGCAACGAACAAACAATGGATGAAGCCGCGGCTATAATGTCCATAATTACCATTTAATAACACGGCACATAGTCCCCCAATTATTCCCCCTATTAACCATTTAACTATCCGCCAAGCAGCCTAATGACAACAATTATAGCTTACTACAATAATTTGAGAAATTGCTGTCACATTACAAGGTTCTGTGGAACGGTGACGCGAACCGAAAGGGCATTTAAATCATTGTAGGCACGTAAATGGAACTAATTGTGATATTATGAACTTGTACCAGCCTTTTTAATAGTCCACTGCAGGACGTAGGCCTACCCAGGAAGGTTGATTGGGCCATATCCACCAAGCTGGTCTAGTGTAGGTTGGTGGATTCACAAACGTCATCGAATTTCTTTTAAGAACATACAGGTTGCCTCACGCACGATGCTTTCCTTCACCGAAAAGCACGTGGTGTTTAATTCCGTACATACACTCCAAAAAACTCATTGGTACGGGGACTGGGATTTGAGCCCTGGTCCTCACGATTGTGAAGCGGGTGTCACCTCTAAGCTACCACGGCTTACCTTATTATGAACTTATATAATGTGTACTCGTAGTTGGTTGTAGGATGAGTTGACAACCTATTGCGGGTTATGCGTGGATAAGATACACACAGGAAACATAATGGTGTACTATTTTCTGTACATTATATAGGGTTATTTGTATTCAATTAGCTTCCTTTTAGGGGCTTATTCTGTACATCAAAACTAACAACTCTTGTTTAATGATTTTAGTCAAAACTCAAAAAAGAAATGCTGATTTGTAATAAATATATTAAATTACCCTTTGGGTACGGAACCCTAAAAATGTGCATGGTAGAGGAGGCACGTACCGCCAGGGAATGGAATAGTCTTCCTGCTTTCTTGTTTCCTAAAATATATAATCTAAAGCTTTTCAAGGTCAGAGTGAATAGGTATCTTCTAGGTCTGCGTGCTTCATCTTCGACCACAACGTCGCTTACCATCAGGCGAGTAGGTGGTCAAACGCAGAATTATTTGCGTTAAAAAACAAAATTTTATAAAGACCAACATTATTTGATCATTTGTCTGTATAAAACAGAAAAATGCCAAGTCGATAAACATCGACTTCACTTAACCAATTTTACCAACAAACGTTTGTAAAATTGTTTCAAGTTCCGTAGCAAAATCTCTCACAATTTTTTTAAGACCTCCTTCTCCCTATCCAAAGCCGTTCTATGCAACCTTGTTCTAGTAGTTATTATACCGGTTGACAATTACGTGCATTCCAGTCTTCGTTCATTTATTAATAGTAAGTTAGTGGTGCAAGTTATGAGCTGTTATTTGCTTTACTTGAGTTGCGGCCACACCAATGATGTTTTATAAAAAGATCTGCTGACTCAAATAACTGCGTTGCTAGGCATGGCGACACATGCATGTCTGTATAACCGTCCGAATATCTTTGGTAGGTAATCAAAGAATCATATCTCTATCCCTGTTACACTAGTTGCTAAGGTGCGGCAAGACGTTGAATAAGACAGAAATAGCAACATTTTACAATTTCGTCTGATAATACCTACTTAGGGTGGCAGCTCATTAGATTGAAAATTTCCCCAAAATGTTACGATTCCTTCTCAATGTCAGTGATGCAAACCGATATTTATAATAATCAACATTTTAGTAATACCGAATGAATTTGAGTCATAATAAATAAAATATGATGTAAAATATACACATATTATAAATAAAAGTGGAGTGTCTTTGTAATATTGAAATTACCGTTTTTTACTACATGTATATGACTATAATATATCCGGTACATACACCAAAATAACATTTTTTACAATTTTTGTCTGTCTGTCTGTTTGTTTAATTATTCTGGAACAGTTGGAGTTAATAATTACAAATGTAACAGGCTACTATAGTTCGGCCGTTCAAAGAATGCGTTCCTGACATGTCATCATGAAAAAATGTTTTTGGCCGATATCTCGGAAACTATGTACCTATAGGCAAAAAACATTAAAATCATTATTGTAGAAAATAAAATTTCGCATCTTTTGTTTCCAGACAAAAACAAAAAAGCAAAAGATGCGAAATTTTATTTTCTACAATAGTGATCTTAATGTGTTTTTTGCCCTTAAGTACATAGTTTCCGAGATATCGGCCAAAAACATTTTTTCATGATGACGTGTCAGGAACGCATTCCTATTAAAAAAAAAAGATTTTTTTAAATATTTTTATTATTATTATCTCAGGTTTTTTTTTATTATCATCTTTATCATCTTTTTTATTATCAATTTATCATCTTAGATTAGATTTTTACAATATTTTATAAAAACAATATAAAAACATTGTAAAAACTTACTAGGTTGCCGCCGGCAGCGGGGCGAGGCCCAAGCTACCGGTGGTTGGGGCTACAGGCTGAGGAACTGCCTGACAATGTGCGCCGTGTCCATGATCACTGCCTTATGAATATGGCCCTTGACCCAACCGTCTAGCGAGAGCCTCTTGAGGTTTATTATTATTATTATTACCTGTTTAAAATCGCTGTACATAGACGTTAATGCCGCCCATTAATCTAGGTACCGGATTTGTTATTTTTGTTTTCTTGTATTTTTGGTATTCAATAAAGTTATATTGTTAACAATTGTAAATTTATTTTTTACAACCTTTTATTTAGCATTTTTAGTTGTAAATGACCCACTTCCAAATAGTTTATGATACTTATGTATCTTCGCTGACAATACAATGGTATGGTGCCACGAAGCTGATCTGATGATGGAGACGGAACATGACCTTAAGAACTTTTAAACTGAACTAAATAAACCCATCGAGTTTGGGCCCTATTGACTCCATGTTGAATATTTAGATCTAGATGATATCCAAGGTCTAATGATGAACCTGGAAGGTGGCCACAGGACCTCTGTGATAAAGCAACTTAACCTCGCCGAGTTTTGAATCTATCAGCTTCCCGAAGTCGAGATAAAAATATAATTTAAAAAAAATAGGCAAATTAAAAAAAACTGCTTTCTAGCCCCGAACTGAGAAAGACATACCTACTTACATACTTGGTACGGAGGTTTTTGAAGCAAACTGAAAAAGAAACATTTCTTTTTCAGTTGGAATACAAAGGTACACCTTTTTATATATTATTATTTTATTAGAATAGTGTTATGTTCATCGTTATCATTATCAGAAATAAAATAAAAAAACCTCAAGCACTGGAACCGCTTTCCGAGATAAATAGTTAATGCCACGATTAGTTTCTACATCTTCTTTATGAAAATGTTTCGTGCATATGGTGGTATACTTGGTAGGTATCCAGTCAGATTCTTTTCTCAATATTCGAATGGCTTTTACCCATTTATCGCGGCGTATTTCGTCTGCGGGTATCTTATAATATCAAAAAAGTAATTATTGATCAGTCAAAATCTCCCATAATTATGGGGAAACAAAATCATGTTTTACCTGAAAACACCAACTGTAAAATTATTCATTTTTAAAATCATGATATTACAAGTGATAGTTTCAAGTAATTCGAATAGTGTAAAACGTATTTACCTGTGGAAAGAAATTCCGGAATCTTTATGGTGAAATTGGGAACGGGATTTGCACGTTTTTACCACACATTTCCACATTTTTATATTTTTAAATAATATTTTGACCCCTCATATGCTCCACCATTTTGTTTACTCGCAACTGCGGCCGGTCGGCGCGCGTCGCCGGCCCCGGCCGGCGGTTGGCTGACGCCGTCTTAGACGAGAATTTTGTATTCTAGTGTATTTTAGTTCAATGGGCCACACTAAATATTTGGAAATTTATTGCGCCAGTGTTGAGCTCTCGTAATAAATGCACAAATGAATTTAGCACTCAGATAACACCCAATCATGAAGAAAAAATAATTAAATATCACCAAAAAAATTTTCTGTAAAATATATAATAATAAATAAATAAATATATATTAGGGGACATCTTACACACAGTCTCTGACCCCAAACTAAGCAAAGCTTGTCATGGCTGCCAGGGACTGATATACTACATTTACATATTTTTTAATTCTTACTTATATAGATAATACCTAAATAACACTCAGACACAGAGAAAACACCTATAAGTATTCATCGCATAAATAGTAGCCCTGGGTGGGAATCGAACCCACGCCTCTTTGACCCAGGAGTCAGGGTCACTAACTACTGAGCCACCGAGGCAGTCTAAGAAACAATGGCTCGCATTGTCAAAAAGTTATCATCTAATGTACAGCTACGCCTTTAACTTTAAATAAACGTATGCCTTAGTCAATTTACCTATACATAGTTATTGTTATGTGGCTAGGCAGTTTAGTTCCAACAAGAAATACTGTATAACAGAGAAGTTAAGAACAATGAACAAATCTTTAACTTACGCCCATGAAGTGTTAGCTACATGAATAGTCAAGAAATAAACACACCTTATAGGTTCAAGTCATTAATAATACCTAAGCAATTAGTGTATTCTCATTACAATAGGCTCTTAGCATCTCATTCTACAGACATTATACAAATGAATATCAGTATTTACTAAGAAACAATTTACTCCTGTCATCATAATCTGTCTCGATTGTTCCTAAGCACTTAAGAACATAAATCTTTGCACCATCAACAATAGCTCGCCAAATGACTGAATCAATGACCGTCTCAGAAATTCACGATGCAAATTGGAGAAAATGTTCCAACATTTCCAATATTAATTGTTCGTGTTTAGTTGATCTTACTTCCGATATAATTATTGCACATCAAAATGTCTGTGTCAATTTGAAAACTGTAAGTACCTACCTCGTACCTACTTACTACAGTACATATGACGAATGCAATTTTTAAAATTGATACAAAAATATTTTCCTCTTTCCATTAAAACCATAATAATAATAACAACATAAAAAATAATCGGCCAAGTACGAGTCGGACTCGCGCACGGAGGTTTCCGTACTGTATGGGATTAGGCCCCCCTTAAATATTTATTTAATTTTAATTTTATTATTAAAGGGAATATAAAATTAAATATATTGTGAAAATTTCAAGAATCTACCTGGTACCATTATTAATATAGAGCGAAAAACGTCTAAAAATTCAGGTTTGTTGTATGGGAGCCCCCCTTAAATATTATATTTATTTTATTTTTAGTATTTGTTGTTATAGCGGCAACCGAACTACACCATCTGTGAAAATTTCAGTTGCCTAGCTATCATGGTTCATGAGATACAGCCCTGTGACAGACAGACAGACGGACAGACGGACATCGAAGTCTTAGTAATAGGGTCCCGTTTTTCCCTTTGGGTACAGAACCCTAAAAAACGACATTTCATTAGTAAAAAGTAAGTTCGTATAGGCCAGCTGGCTAGCCCTGGTGTTAAAGTTGAAGGCCTCTGATATGGTTAAACGGTTAAAACAACCGAGGCCTACAATTTAACGTAATACCCGAGCCACGGTAGCACTCAGTTGTAAATACCACCCGCGGTCACCCATCCGAAGACTGGCCTTGCTGAACGTAGCTTAATTCGGTAGGTAATTGCTGACAAACACTTAGTCAAAGTACGCAATGAGCGATACTATTAAAACCATAATTAATAATAAAAATGTAAGTGGAGTCCCTCCGCGCGGAAGAAGTGAAATTTTGACGCGACAGTACTTTCATACCCTCTCCATGGTAGTGTTGAACGTTTAAGGCAACCTTGTTAGAAGTCGCATTAGAAGTTTCACTTCAATATAATGACATTTCACTAAAACAAGCCGTATTGAATTAGTGGTAGAAAAACTTGTTTTGTAATTGTAAGGACATGGGTTCAAACTTCATCTCGTAACAATTACTTTGGATCCGATGTAGCTTGTATCCATGGCTTCCAGAATAAAAAGTAGGTATCCTAGTACTCTCCAACAATTGAACTACTCGTATGCATACAAAATATTAAGACAATCTATCACAGCTTTTGCCTGCGGCTTCGCCCGCTTGTTTGATATTTTATGTGTGTGCCATCCAACAGGAACCTTTTATTTTTTCGGGATAAAAAGTAGCCTATATCAATTTCCGTCTTTCAAACCATGTCCATGACAAAAAAAAGAGTAACAGACCAAGTAACATACTCTTGGATTTATGATCTTCTTTATTACATAGGTGGTTATAATAAAGTATTTAGTGTTATTTAGTTTCGGATATTTTATAAAAAGAGGCCAGACTTTGGAGCTATTTTAAATAGTACCCATTTCCAATATTAATTGGCGGGCACTCAATGCCGGCCATTGGATCATTGGCAATTAATAGATGCAATACGAAAGCTTTTAGACGTATTATTTCGATGGAATTCACTTACCGGCGAGCTCTTTGAAACGAGAATTAATTGTGTGCAATTATTACTCGAATGTCTAAATTATTTTTGTAACCACTACTTATTGTCCGCAGTTTCGCAAGCGTGATATTTTTTTTGTGCTATCCAATAGGAACCTTTTATTTTTTGGGATAAAAAGTAGCCTATGTCACTTTTCGTCTTTCGAACTATGTCCATTCTAATCACTCAATCCGTTGGCCGGCTTGGAGTGGAAATCGCAAGAGCTAAGACTAAGATCCAGGGTGGAAGTGTTAAAGGGTATAACGCCGCGAGTAGCGTCTAGTGAAAGCGCAGCACACCTCTCGACACCCTAAGCTAAGCCATCCACACCAATGTTGCCCTTCCGGCGCAAAGTTACGGTAGCCTTTTTGGGGGGCCCATTTAACGGATGGCAAGTCACCACCCGCTTCGAAATTTTGAATGGGGTATATTTAGCGGGTGCCTTACCTCATTCCATAGTCCTACTTTAAATGTCATTTAAAATTTTACCACAATAGCCCAATTTAGATGTTTCAAGTCTTTTTATATGCCATATTTTGTCTACAACGCTGTTCTTTTTATACGAGTACATACTGCTGTTTTTATATTTCAACATTGTAAAATGTTGGCTTAGGCTTCACATATGCCTAGTAAAGGACCAAGCCTAGCCTGTGAATTCATTTGATTATATATAATAATATATTGTTATTGTATTACTCCAAAAACAGGAAATAGAAAACAATACAATGATCACTTAGCCTAGTTAAAACAAACAGCGGCCTTATCGTTGGAAGCGATTTCTTTCAGGCAACCTCAGTTTATAATTACACACCAAGTAATTTGATAAAAAGATAGTTTTTATTTTATTTTGAGCGATGAGATGGAGATATACTCGTATAGACTAGACGCGATGTTGCCTGAAAATATGTTAATTTATTATGCAATAACTGTTTTTGGGCCATTTTATGTTATAAAGAATTTTTCATTTTAATTGCCCACCACTTAATAACTACTGGATCGTTACTAATATAATTGGCGCTAAAATGGTTTTGTTATGAAAATAACTGATTACTACGGTGTTATTACTCATTATTATCCCCACATAAGTGGGTATTATTGAGTAAGTACTAGCGACCCACCCCGGCTTTGCACAGGTTTATTTTACATATAAACCTTTCTTTTGAATCACTCTATCTATTAAAAAAAAACGCATCAAAATCCGTTGTGTAGTTTTAAAGACATAAGCATACATGGGGACATGGGGACAGCGGAAGCGACTTTGTTTTATACTATGTAGTGATGATGATGATGAGTATGACTATTTAACTAAGTAGTATAAATAAGATACTTACGTTGTAAAAAATAATCTCATATCTTGGTAATACAAACAAATTGATACTTCCTGTTCTAAGCAGAATGTTTCACCATAAAAACGCCTTAACGTCTCCAAACAGCCTTCACTTGAAATTCAACACACTTTCATTGCTCCCCAATTTCTGTTTGTTGCTCTTAAACGTTAAAACTACTGAACGGATTGAGATGAAACTTTTCAATAATAATGCTTATACATCAGAATAACACCGGCTATAATTTATTTAGATATTGAGTGAAATGGAGTTCGCCGGGTCAGCTGGTAAATAATAAAATTGTACTGAATACTTAGGGCTTCATTTCACTAAAACACCATAGTGGCGATAATATTAGCGCCCTACTAATGAAAATGCATAAAGTTGTATACGGGTTATCCAGAAAAGGCATACTAAGCCGAAAAGAGGTGATTCAGAACATTAGTATGAACAAAGTTTACCATGGGCCAACCGTTTTTCGATAAAAAAACAGCTGTTTCATACATTTTGACGATTCCGATTTGCATTTTTGTAAGTTACTCATCAACACAGCAGTAAGTATTTACGAGTTGTACAAGTACACGTTTTATTTATAGCTCAACCTGGATCAGGATCTAATATATTTTGTTACGCAGTCTTGAAAAATTTTTTTTCATCAAAAAATTTCAACAACATCGAACCATTCAAACACTTTAACATTGAGAGTTAAGGTGCTATTATACAGCCTTCATTTGATATTCAACACCCCTTAATTATCCTGTCCCAATTCCTGTCGTCAACCATAATACGTCTGTAACAGCTTTATACCGCTTTATGCTACAAAACGCCTTATTTCGAAACTCATTCTCTGCCGATAGAGATACTCCAGAGTAATAACAGCAAATGGTAGGCATCTCGACGAGATGCATTAACATTCGTGGCGATGGGAATCAAGACAAGCTACTACAAGTTCTCGACTGTGTTTTGCTAAAGTCATCTATAGACCATAGGCATAGAAGGTCATAGTTCAGCCCACTGCCAGTTGTCAGAGTGGTCAGCATGTTGGCAGCATTACCACGATGAATAGCATCCTACGAATTTTATTAACGCGAAAGTTTGTATGTATGGATGTTTTTTCCTCTTTCACGCAAAAAGTACTAAACTTTTTGAGATGAAACTTTGCAATAGTAATGTTTATACATCAGAATAACACATAGGCTTTAATTTATAAAGATATTGAGTGAAACGAAGTTTGCCGGGTCATCTAGTATTTTCTGATAGATTTGTTTTACATCGTTGTGGTAAGCAAAATCACTTGCTCGAAAAGAAACTACTTAAAGTTCACGAAAACATTTTTAGCATAAAATATCGAGAAAAAAAATATTCTGCTGTCTTATTTTGGGCTAAAAAATGGTATAAAGTAGTAAGTAATTAGCTAAAAACCTTGAAAGTACATACACAAAACTACATAATTTTATTTGTGCATTACGCAAAACATAATAAATGGCTCTTCTATTTTTGTGATTTTTTTAAGAAACTGATTTTTTCGACTGCATATTTGTTCGGTTTCCCTTTTTTAAAGTTGTTCACAATTGTAACGATTTCTATTTTATGAAAATAACATTTTTTTTTGTATTGTAACAAAACAGTAATCTTTAGACGCATGTATAGCAATTTTGTGTATTGCGCAAACAATAAGAAAATCGCAAGGAAAATCACCTTAATTAAAATGCTATTTTTTATGTTACGCGAGCATTTTATAATACGGAAACCCAAAGTAGGAGCTAGGGTGTCGCACCGTCGAAGTAAAATACCTGTACTTATTACCTCGGGAACATTTTAAGGCTCTGAGTTTCGTCTACATTTTTGCGCATTTACTTAGCGCTGCTTAAAAAATCTCGGGCTTTTTTGGATTCTCGTCTTCATCTCCTTTGTTTTTGTTACTTTTTTTGGCATGAGCAGTCCGAGATTGTCTACAAAGTAGTGTATTGTAGAGGTAATTGCGTTTATCTAAATTAAGTTATTTCGTTGCTCTCTTTTGTATTGTAGTTTATCGTCTTGGCAAATGTGAGTCGCTTTGCTTGATGAATAGAACGAAGTTGAATATAAAAGTTTAGAAGCAGATTTCAGCTTTTTTGTTAGCTACTGAATAACTTCTGCGTAGGTTTTTCCTTAAGCTTTTCTTATGCTAAATGCGGGGTATTTTTACAGAAAATAAACGTAATATTATGTTTACTTGTAATGCTTGAGATGAGACTTTTTACACAGAAAACATAATTAAGTAACGTCCAGGATATCAAAAATGGCCTAAATTTTCGAATTTTAAAAAAAAATCGATTTGACATTTGTTTGATTTGACAGTTCTTTTTTTATATTTCTTGGAGCGCACGCTAGAATAGCTCGATTTTTTTCTACTTACTTAACACTTATTGTTATAATATGGAAAATTTACGCAATATCATTATAATTTATAGCCTATGTGTTATTCTGATGTATAAGCTATATAATCGCAAAGTTTCATCTCAATCCGTTCAGTAGTTTTTGCGTGAAAGAGTAACAAACATCCATACATCCATCCATCCTTGCAAACTTTCACGTTTATAATATTAGTAGGATAATTCAACCCAAACTTGTTTATTACAAAGAATTGAAAGCATTTCAAAATTAATGAACTTCCGAACAAGACTTTATAACTCTATCAAATTATCGACAAAATTTAAGTTGTAAATGTTTTGTTTAACAAATCAACGGGTCACAACAAACAAGGTAAATACAAACAGCAATTTTTCGAAAAGCTATTACGTTAGCTATATGTTCGAAAGAGTTGGCGTTAAGGATAATTCTGACATAATTACTTCCAAGACAAATGTTTCCCTGTCGGCGGTTATAAGAGTTCTGTGGGTTAAGTAAGTGACAATATTGTGTGAGAAACTCGGTGTTTCGTGTCTGTTCTTGAGGGCGTGGTTGTGATGAAAAACATATTTTTACCACTTTTTATTATGATATTTTTGTTTTATTTCATCTATAAAAGTACTTAAGTTCGGATGGGCTGTATGCACAGATCAGGGAACAAGATCGTACCTTATACTACACAAGCAATGATACGATACTTAATGTTCATTAACACTAAAATAGGAGCTCGAGTGCGTTCTTGGTCCGGATTATTCCTTAGCTTGTGCAGATATTTTATTTTGCCGAATTAACTAAATAATAAATAAGTATTCCCTAATATTTACAAGTGAAATGAGATTCCATCTTTGTTATAATTCACTTTATTACTAGATTTTTTGCAAAGAACTACTGAACAACTAGGCATTTTGGGAAAATAACCGAACTACTCGTACGTCTTGCCACCCGAGACGTGAGACTCGAATGATAGTGAACGGGACTAAAATGGGCTTCAAGTTGCCCGAAGGGCCCCGCCTACTTACCATATCTCCCTCGTTCCCTGATCTGTGGCTGTATGGCTAGCCCTGGTGTCAGAGTATTAGAGCCACCTGATGGCCACGGACATGGCTATATGGTTAAAATAGTTGAGACCCACAATTTAGCGCGTCTTCCGAGTCACGATAGCACTCAGTTGTAAATACCGCCTGGTCACCATTCAACGGCTGGCCGTAAGTGGCTCAACTTTGGTCATCTATAAAAAGTCATCGTAGCCTTAAAGCATAGGCATAGCGTAGGCATATTATCGTATCAGTTTTAATACTTTTCTGTTGAATGTAATTCATACTTGCCCCACACAGGGCCATTTCCACCTTCTGGCTCACTTGCGAGCTTTCACAAATAAGTACCTACATATTTTTATGCAGATATACCTACTCGTACTCTAAAACAAATACGAATCAGAGTACGAGAATAGAGTACAAAATAATTAACCTATTACAATAAAAACATTCATATTGAAGTTATACTTAGTAGGTATATCAACAAGTATAATGAACAAAATAAAATTTCAATATGCTGCACTAAGCAAAACCTGTATCACGGGGACTACATATATCTGACGATTTCCAAGTAACATCATACGAAAGAAATCTATTTTTTTTAACTTGACATAGTAAAATTAATTTTAAGGTATAGGTGCCTCGTGGATCCAAATATTTTTTTGAAACAGTGATCAATAACTTACGTATGCTATCATTTCAGTTGTAATATGATAACGCTAACTTTAATTACCTTTAAGCAGCAAATGAGTTATACACAAACTAATCAGGTTTAAGGAACAAGCTGGAAACTCGTGTTCCCTCAGGTAGAGTGTATTATAATTCAGTGTCATTAGTCAACTTTAGTAATCAGTCATTAGTTCCTGACCTAGTTTAGATACTACAAGGAACTGTGGTAATAAAGCATCCGTTTGATATTATTTTCGAAGTGATGCCGATATAGTCAATCCCACTTAACTTTGAAATGACGTTCAATAAATAATTAGCTATGTGAATAAAGTTATCAATTTATTATCGTAGTGGAATCCTGTTGTTAACAAGTGCATATGCGTGGTGAGGGCAATAAAACCTTAACAGATACAGTTAGTGTAGCGTGCCATGATGATTATTTCAATCTGAAGTAGCTGTAAAAGCGGCTTCGCGTGTCCAGTTTGGCCGTGACCACGCCTGATGCGACTCAGCCGAAGCGTCGGGAAAACCAGGGATAACATCATCATCAACCACAGCCTTCTTTATCCCACTGCTGGTATATCTTGCCTTTTGTATTAATTTATTTATCTCATGTTTTACTGCGTTATAAGTCCCGTAAAATAAGCATGCTGTACTGTACTGTACTGTAATTAAACCTAACCTTTTTTTAATAGTCCACTGCAGGTCATAGGCCTACCCACAAAGGGTGATTGGGCCATATCCACCACGCTGGCCCAGTGCGAGTTGGTGGATTGACATACGCCATCGAATATCTTCCCTGGACATATGCAGGTTGCCTCACGATGTTTTCGTTGACCGAAAAGCCAGTGGTGTTAGATTCCATACATAAATTCCAAGGAATTCATTGGTACGAAACCGGGATCAAGCATGATGATATTTGCTTATATGCAACATAACTGTGAGTAATAGAAGAATAAATAAGGAGTACCTAATGAAATAAACTAGAGTATTTGTCTGGATGTACCTAACTGAAATGACTGTAAAGAGACTTAATGTTATCCTTTGACATTCAATAACTAAAGTCGTTATTGCTTGAAACTTGAATTATAACAAGAGTATTTACGGTTACACAAATTATAAACTTGTGTCGCAGACAGTTCATTATTACTTAGTGGAATTCTGAAAGTTTACAAATCTTGTAATGATGAATAAAGTAAGGTTGTGATTAACATTTTGGTGTAGAGAAGATTAAAAAGCCGCAGTACTTAGATTCTTGAAAACATCTAGATAAGAAGAGAATAATAATGCAAAAAATAATGGAGAAAATCTAATCTTAAATATTTTGATCACAGAATGAAAAGACCTACGCGATTTTTTTCTGTCTATTAAAGTCATTATTTCTTAAATTAAACCGCCTACTTCAAATATTTTTTAAAGAATAAGAATATAACTTGTGTACTATTGTGAGATACATAAAGTCGGGCCAGACTTCGACAGTAACTTAAAAACTTAACAATATGGTAAACTCATTCACAGAAAAGAACAACGGTATTAAATGCTTGACTACTATGTACATATCGTATTTTCTATTTTGATTTTTGTTCAAGGCTGAAATCACGCTGCGTTATATTACAAGCAATGTGAAAAAATAATAACTTGGATCCGAATATTTGAAATCATTAACTGGTAATTTTCATTAAAGAAAATAATTGGCAAACCATTTTCCAAAACAAATAACAAATAATTAAATACTGTAAAAGATAATGGCCTAAGCTCGATATATTTTTGCAATCTGTTTTTCTACATTAAAGTAAATGTTGTGTTTCTTTGTATTATTTTAACATTCACGAAATTATTACAGCAGCTTATCGTCGTTAGCATTATCAGCCGTAGGACGTCTTCTGCTGGATCCTTAACCTTCTGTCTTGTAGCTTTTTCAATATAATAATATGCATTTTACCTATGAATTACAAAAACATCGATTTATTTGGCCAAACTAAGAAATAATGATGAAACTGTGCATTATGAAGTTGACTTGAAATTGACAGAAAAGAAAACAAAAAGTAGTCAAAAATCTTTTATTTCAATTTCATCCAAATTCTTAAGATTACTATTTACATGTTAACTTCTACATCATAATTATAGAGTAACATTTTATAATGGCGATAAAATGTCTAATGAGTATTTCAATCTATCACATACTGCATTTGCTATGAAATATGCTCTGAAAACCAGCTGTTTCTTAAGACTACTTGTAATAATATTTTAAGATATAATCCTACTCATACATTGTGACGTGACTAATGTTTACTACAAGACCAACCCCCATATCGAGAAAATAAAATAATGTATTCCATACGCTTCGTATATTCGTCAAAATGACAAATTTCTTTGTATGGAACAGATGATAAGTTCGCGATTTCAGAGTTCGTTCCACAGTGAAAGTAGGTGATTGTAATGCGTAGGTAAAATCATTTCATAAAATATTTTGTCTTTGTTTGTATTTGCCTACAGATACACTACGTATTTCTTGCGATGTGGCGCAGCAAAGATCTTTATAAGTACTACGATACGATTTTGAAGTTCGTCTCAAAGTAAGCATTTTTCGATATGATATGTAATATACATAGGTGTTTCATTTTGATTTTATCATATTGTATCGTTGTTCCAAATATCAAAATATGTGATGGTGTATGTTACGAGTATCTATTGATATAAATAAATATTATTTCAATTTACGTACTTTGAGTTTGACTGGCATAATGTTTGGCAACTGCAATATTATCCTATTATTTGCACAAAAAATTATAGAGGATTTCTAAGATTTTATAAGAAAAATACACTAGCTGAAAAACAATCCCTGAAGATAAATCTACCTATTCTACCTTCGAAATTACATACATCCATTATTCTGACATGAGTTAGTAAGGAAAATCAACTTTCTAATATTTTCATAATCCCTATTTAAACATTAGCTTCACTGGTCTTATCTATTCTAACTAGATACAGAATAATTTAAATATACCAGTCTTTTCTCTTATCTAAGCTTACAAAATTGACTCTTATTACAAAGTTCCTTAAACACAATCACACAGAAATCACTGATCCCATAAAGTTCATTTTCGCTTCCGCCTACATTACTATTAATACTGCTGTTAGTACTAAGGAAAAACTCGTCGTTGTTTTGAAACTTGAGCTTGGTTGCCAGTAGCTTTCGTCTTTTGATGAGAGCATCAAGGAATCTTCACCCTTCTGGACTAGTTCACTTGGACACGGCATTGCTTCTATAGGCATGTCCACTATGACAACTTGGTTCGCCACGACTGGTTGTACGGTAGGTTCAATTTTGTACTGACTGGAAGCCTCATCATATTCATCGTTGTTTGCCATAACTTCGCTATTTGCTTCTACTTCGTAAACTTGTCTGGTTTTTGCAGTATTTGCTGTTTCGGTGTTCTCCGGAATAACATCGTTGGAAGTATTTTCGGTTCTACCAGAGTTTGGTGCACAAGTGACGTCATCTAATGCGAGTCTCAGTGGTTCGCTTTTGGTTTCGTTTCGGAGTACTTGAATCCAGGACAGGCGACAGTCGCAGACTAGCTTATTTCCTGTGGACAAGAGATATCACCGTTAGTATTTTCGGCTAATACTTTTCATTCATGTAAGTACAAAGGACTAAAGGAGTATTGTGTTTAATGTGATTTAATTTAATTAACTGAGAAAATTCAGACCACCTAACTATTTACTATTTTTTCTGTTAAAACCATACCAATCATAGTTTATTTATTCTGATACTAGTTAAAGTATGAAACATTCTTGTTTAAAATCTAACAAAATTTATGAGTAACATTTCTATGTAAAGCAAGAAGTTTTTTTTATACTCTAGAAATTTTATTTCTGAAAAAGATAATTTCTACACTTTTGTTACTTAGATGTTAAATATATCAATAACTAAAACGCAATAAAGCTATTTCAAAACAAATTTGACTAAAATCTTGCTAAGTAAGCTTTCTCGTCATAAATTATATTAAAGTTCAGATTTGGTATGTGAATTAAGTTGTACGTCGATGTTACGCTAAAACTTAAGTCCTAAAACTTTGCCAGTTTATTTATAAGTTCACTGCATAAATTCTTCTGCTTGAACGAGTTTGTGTTCCGAACATTCTGAAACTACTTTTATAAGAGTTGAGATGTTGGAAATAATATTCCATAATATTTGACGTATCTCTGTCTGTGTGGATGCAGGTAGATTTTGGTTACGAGTATTATAAAATCTTGATGCTTTTGTATCGATAACTCAGCAAAATAGCAATAAAGATTTATTTTTTAAAATTATTGATTTCAATATTATTTTGCGACCAAATAAAAATTAAAAAAAAAAAAAAACTATTTTACAAATTTGGTCATAAGTAAATAACATTTATCTACGCAATAGCTGTTTTTATTATTATGATTATACTCATTGCGTACGAAAAAAAAATTAAGCGATCAACCCAGAACTTACAAATGTTAGAACTTTACTTTGCTATTGTTGTGTAAACGTGTGTAGCATAATGTTTTATTCATTAACTAACTTTGGCAATTAATGTAAAACTATTCTAACTAAACTATTCAAAAGACAAAAAAATACTTTTTGATATAGATACTCAAACAAAAACTACTTTTAAGGTATTCCATTGATTAACAAAGGCTTACCCAGCAAGGGATATTAGACTACTGTTTCAATATTATCGTCACAGGGGCAATGTACGATTGTACCCTAAATACTACAGAAAATAGTCGCAAAAATAAAACGAAAGCTTGTTCCGTGACTGGAATACAGGCAGCCCATGAATAATGGTTTCCCAAACACGTGTCTATTATCATGAAAAAGTCACAACCAGTCCTATGAGAAACGTTATTTTTGTTTATTATAATAAAAACACATTGTGTTGTCGCTGAATCGAGCTATTACGTCATTGCTGATTCGATTATAGGACCATTTGGGGTGCGATTGACCCTTGCAGTGCTTAAACTCCTACCGTTTGGTGAAATGATTTGAATCATTAATTTTGTTTCACAAATGAAATAGTTTTAACTAGTGCAATATATATGTTTTTTACAATATGTATATTTATGTAAAAACATTAATTCATAGAAGATACATACATTAATTTAATAGCTTATACATAAACTGTAAATATGATGCTGTTTTGTGATTTTATCAGAAGTACCTTGTTGGCGACCTTTTTATAGCAAACCCTATGTTTTTATGCTTTTTTTAAATGAGTAGATTGTTTTAGTTCTTTCTTTTGTTTTTCCTCGTTTTTTAGGGTTCCGTACCCAAAAGGAAAAAACGGGACCCGATTACTAAGACTTCGATGTCCGTCTGTCCGTCTGTGTGTCTGTCTGTCACCGGGCTGTATCTCATGAACCATGACAGCTAGGCAGCTGAAATTTTCACAGATGATGTAATTCAGTTGCCGCTATAACGACAAATACTAAAAAAAAAAAAAATGAAAATTTAAGGGGGTCTCCCATACAACAAACCTGAATTTTTAGACGTTTTTCGCTTTATATTAATAATGGTAACAGGTAAATGCTTGAAATTTTCAGAGAACGTTTAGTTTTCTATTCAATTTAATAATAAATTATAAAATTAAAATAAAATAAATATTTAAGGGGGGCTCCCATACAGTACAGAATCCCTCCGTGCGCGAGTCCGACTCGTACTTGGCCGATTATTCACTTCTCTTTACGGTTTAATACAGTGATGATGTGAGAAAATCTCTGTGTTCTTTTTATTTTAATTAGCTATAATTAGCTATAACGATAATTGTATTGTTCTTTTTATTTTAATTAGCTTCAGTTATCGTCTCCTTTATACATATAAAAGTATAGTGTACTACCAGTTTGTGTAGTGCACTTTATGTGCCTGATATCTATTTTAAAAAAATATCTGTAAGGTTTATTAAATTTACTAGATCCTTTTTTACCAGTATTATAAGATAGAAAAGATTTGTAATCCCCACCATAAAGGTATCTTTTCTTAAGTTATTTTTCAATATTTCACGTCGTCGCGAGTCAGCTAGTTTTTTTTGCATGTTCACGTAAGTTAATGTACTGCAAGGAAATGCGAGTATAAAACACTCATAACACTAGCACTGTGCTGTTACACTCATTAATTGTCTTTAATGCAGAGGGGTGCTCGCAAGGGCGCTCTGGGGTGTGGCCCTTTGTTGGCAAAATATAGTTATTTATCTTCCCATGTATGTTTGCAAATGAAAAATACCTACTGAGGGCTTATAATGTTATTAGAAGCTGTTTAACCCATACTTAAATTTTAATATATTAGGGGCATCTTATTTACTCAATGTCTCTGATCCTAAGCAAAGCAAAGCTTGTAATGTGGCTGGCCATTATAGAGTTATGTAGTCATACTAATATTATAAACGCGAAAGTTTGTATGTCTGGATGTTTGTTACTCTTTCACGCAAAAAACTACTAAACAGCTCGAGATGAAACTGTGCAATAGTCAGGCTTACATTAGAATAACACATATGCTATAATTTTTAAAAGATATTGTGTGAAACGAAGTTCAACGGGTCAGCAAGTATGATATATATTTTGAAATATATACTTATACATATAATAACGCCCAGATACCGAGAAAACACCTTTATTTATTACATTACTTCTGTTTTGTTCAGATATTTTAATTACGCTGAGCTAGAAATTGTAACATAGTTTGAATGAACAGCTGGCTGGTATTGTTACGAGTCTTATTATAGTATTCAAAGCTCGAAGCTAACAACTTCAATAAACTTACCACTCAGATACAAAACCGAATTCTTCATCTTCAAATTCTCCAATATAGGCTTGATAGTGTCGTACGTAAAATATTCGATGTCATTGTTCCTCAAATCCAATAACTCAAGACCACGCACGCCTTCCAAGAGCCCTTCATTGATGGACTTCAATTTATTACCCGTCATCGACAATTTCTGAAGCAGCGCCAACCCGTCGAACGCCCTCTCAGATAGATATCGCAATTCATTATTATCTAGCAGCAGCTCGTTCAGATTCCACAATTCGGTGAATGTCAAATCTCCGATCATCGACAACTTATTCGACCTCAGATCCAATCTAGTCAGATTGCCCAATCCCCTGAACGTGTCTCTAGTCAGCACCGAAATTAAATTTGCTTCCAACACAAGATCGTTGAGAACGGCCAAATGTTCGAAACATCCGTCGTGGGCCAGATTAATGCTATTAAACGACAAGTCTAGATATCTCAAGTTCGGGAGATCGACGAACACATCCCTTTGTATTTCGGTTACTTTATTATCCTTTATGGTTAAGTTCACTAACGAAGGCAAGTTCGTGAAAGCGGAGAAGTCTAATTCCATTATTTTGTTGTTCATTAGCGTTATTTCACGCAGCGTCGTCATGTTGGAGAAGGTCTTCTTCTCTATTTTCGTGAGGGTTGCGTAATGTATGTACAGTTTCTGCAGTCGTTTCATTCTATGGATCACGTGTAGGGGAACGAATCGCAGAGCGCCGTCTGATCTGACGTTGAACGTGAGTCTTTCTAAATGGGGTTGCGAATTGAAAGTGTTCCAAATTGGATCGTTTAAGTCGATCCCGCCGTTGAATACCCAGCAGTCAGCCCTCGTCGCGGTTCTCACGTCCGTATTTTCGCAGTAGCAGTGCACTTTTGATTCTCTGTTGGTAATCTCGCATATGTTATCTCGGACTTGCGCGCTGTGATAGCGTCTCTCCGTTTTATCCCTGCGTTTTTCATTTAAGCGGCTCTCAGTGTAGGATATTTGCACTGAAGTCAGAGCCAGGGCTAGGAGTAAATATTGGACGACAGTCTCCATGCTCCCTTCGCTTTCACTGAACTGAAACAAAAAGAGAAACAAATTACACGTTTGCCGCTTTACATCGCTCGCGGAAAAGCCGAAGTCAATTTGGCAGAATTTATGGAAAATGTGTTGTGTGCTAAGTAAATGTGTTCTTAGTAATACATCAAAGAGTTTTATTGGAACATATGATATTTAAAAACCTTCTAAGATCAGTCTTTTCGACGTAGTTTCTATTTATAGCAGATATAAGTAAAAAGCAAGTCTTTATATTGTTCCATTAAAACATTACATGAAATGTACTACTGTAATGAACAGTTTTTGAAAGGCAATTCTTTTCTAAACATTTTCTCTTTGAAGAGTGTGTGTGTCTATTTTTTCGTTATTTAGTGATTTACTTTTCCAAGAATTATACATATTCAAGCTTCGACAAATATGGAAAAAAAAAATCCCTTACTATTTCTATTCCTATAACAAAATTTACAACAATTTAATAGATACAACTTTACTTGGCTAATGGTCGCTTAACAATATGCATCTTATAATAATCATCTTTTAAATCTCGTGTACTGCTAAAACAGCCCAAGAGACCAGAAATTGTTTATTGCAACTTAATGTACAAGAGAGTTGAGTACATACGGCAACAATTTCACTAACAATATCAGTAAGAGTATGAATGCGGTGTAAGATGATACTGATAAATCGTGATACTGATATTTGTTATTAATATTGTTAATGTTGATATTAATTCCGATGTTAAATTTGGATATTTTCCTAACATCACATAGGCGAAGCCCCGGTTTCAAGCTAGTTTTAACCATTATATCCACAAACCCATTTTAGGCCGACTTAGTACATAATTATGGTCCAATCGCTCTTTGTAGTTAGTTTGTGGACTGTTAATAAAAAGGCTGCATGCAATACAGAACAGTACAAAAATTAGAACAAAACTGATCTATTTTAACCATGAATACAGCTTATTTCCTGGTATATTCTCACATACGATTAAAAAAAAAACTACCAAATACTAATACATAATAACCAGTCCCTACAAATTAGGGCGAGTGCACACATAAATCGGAAGCGCAGGATAGGCTGAGTACACACGTAGGTACATCAACTAGCCGGAAGAGCGCCTCGCAATGACAGGAAATGTGCTCGACTCTATCAATCATATGGAATACGCTTTATTTTTGATGGATTTGGCCCGTTAGATGAACTTTTCTAGTTAAGTTTGTGTTTCTTGTCATCATGGGAGTATTCATATATTACAATAGAAAAAGCTTTGGAGTAAGCTTGCTAGCATTCTAGTGATTTCATTATTATTCCAGAAAAGGAGCCAATAAGCAAATTCGTATAGCCGGATGGCTTAACTAGCGCAAGATAGTGCTAGGAGTAACTTTGGTTTTAAATGGACCTCGGACTTGCATTTAATTTTATTATAATTATATCTTGAAACGATTAGTTGATAGCTTTGTGGCATGCATGTTACTATATCTGACCCAGAAGTAGGTATACTTATTGTAACGATAGAAAAACAAATAAAAAAAGCCCTGAACAAAATACTTTAGAGAAAACTAAGGCTTAAAACACTGCCATAATCTTTAGAACCTATTATATGAACTTCGATTAAAATGGTAACCATAGGTGTGGCCACACCACGTTTTCACGGAAATGCAACATTATGTCCAAGCTAGAAATCTATGAGTCATTATAAAAGTCGAACCCCAATGCGTTCGATCACACTTCCTATCATTCAAATCATTAATCGCCTTATTTGCTTAATGCATTTCCGTGGTAGGCCCTATCATAGACACATACATATCAGGTAGGGAGTTAGAATCTCTTCAGACTACGCTTGGTATTACATTTTAATGCCATAGTTTTTTTTGGCGTAATAAGACAATTTTAGTAACCACTCTAATGTTGATTAATCGCGTAATAGATGGGTACCTACTTAACTGATTTTACTCTACTAATTTACCAAGCTATTGTAATTAGTGAATTATATTTGTTAATAATAAAAATACATCAAATCTTAAATCTAAAATAAATAACTTTTTATATGGTGTAGGTATTAAATTTTTTAGGTCGCTGTCCGCTGGCAAAGTACCTAAGATACTGGTGACATTACCCCGTTGGATAGCAAGGCTAAGTCTTTGACCGAGGTAAGCACCAGCTCTTGGGTCATTTGCTCTTTCTATCAATTTTTTTGATAAATCTCTATACAAGCGCCAGGCGCTAGGACCCCACGGACCTAAAGTTTCAACTCCAAAAGGCAAAAAAAACATGTATCCATCGCCGAGCGATTCATATTTCTGCCTTTTGTGGTTTTCGGCCGTTACCGCCGCCGCGCCTGCCGATTTAGAGGTGTAAGGTATGTGAGATGCTGCCAACGTATCGACGCAGGTAGCTGCCACACAAGCGGTCTGCCACGACTCCATGAAACTTACGTCATACCGTCGGGTCTCTTACCATCATCACGTGCAATACCGTTCGGCTCCAATATGGCCGGCACGTTGACAGTAGCAAGAGCCCTGCGGATGACGTCGTAATACTAAGTAGACTCGTAGCTATTGTAATACTTTTTAAAGTTAATACCTACTTATTATTAGAAATTTTTAAATATTAACTCGATGCCGTATTTGTCGTTGGAATTCAAGTACATACAAATTTGTTTAAACATGTACAAAACATTTTCCGTCTTACCACAAAAGTTTTACAAACGCTTTAGACAGTGCTTAACTGTGAAAATTGCACGGTTAAACAGTGTTTAAATCTTTTGTGGTAAGGCGGTTTAAGTTCAAATTAAAACAAAACCACAGCCACTTTTTTGCATGAAATTTTTGTGCCCCAACTTGGGCTTTTTTGCTGTGGTGTTTATTTTCATGATTGCTTAGTAGCGTAGTCTGAAAACGCTGATGCATATCGAGGGCTTAACATGTCACGTGACTTTCAGTAATTTCACACTCCCCTCCGTAAATTTTGGCCCTATCTTTTTTATCATAATTATTTTTGATAACGATGCTTAATGTGAGCCTGGAGTTAAATAATTGAAATGAGGGTAGAAAGCGCCTTTTTATGTATGTCGTGATAACCTCTCACGTTTATAATAAAGAAAAAATGTTATGTGTACGAGCCACAAATTTACAAAATTCTCTTAATTGATAGCAACGTAGGAAGTTTAAATTATTCATATTATTTTAATTTAATTTAACTTAGCAGGCAATTTACGTGTACGATTTCAGTTTGAAAAACATATTTTGATCACAATTGCTATTCAGTAAAGAGAGCTTAAAACATTGGTTTCTAATATATGAAAACTTAATTTGTTTTTCATAAAACAAAACCTGTACAAAAATAGAAGTACAGTCAAACCTGGATAAGAGAGAGTTGGAGGGACCGCCATCTAATTCTCGCTTATAGAGGTTTTTCACTTATCCAGGTTTCTCACTTATCCAGTTTCAGAAGAGGCTACTCTCTCTTATAGAGGTTAAAAAAAACGTATAATTTGTACGTTGGTCCATTGGTCCATTGGATTGTATGTATCTACCTACGTACATACGTGAAGAATGATAAAATATATTTATAAATAGTATATAGGTACTAATTGTTCGGGATGTGTTGATTAGAATTGAACATAGATGATTGACTAATTCATTATAAAAGACCCTTTTTAAAATTGGGAAAATCAAAAATATTTTTGATAATTCCATGTCCTTTAGAGTACTGAGACCGTATAGGGTCTTTGGATTTTATTATTTTATAAAAGTTGGATTCTACTAAATCAAATTCATTGCGCACTTTATTTTCAGATTTTCCCCTTTTGAACACATTCAAGCTTGGCGATTTATTTGTTTATTCCTAAAGATTGATTTATTAACACCGAACCTTTCTCTTCAATTGAAACTTGTCAACTGTTGTTAGTTTGACCAATAAGATAGTGTAAACGGACGTGTGGCTATTTCAAAAGAATGTGATACAAAAATAATGTTAGGTAGATAAATGAAAAACACAAAATAATTTTTAATAGAACACTATTTCAACAAACAGGATAGTATAGACGCACACGTGTGCCCATTGCAATAAAAGTCGATACAAAAACAATGTTACTTATTTCCACGAAATACCAAAAAAATGTTTGAATAGAACACGATCTGAAATCAACGGTAGTTAGTTCCAAGAAATTTAAGAATGGGTCATAAATTGCAGATGTTTCATTACCCTCAACTCTCACTTATAGAGGTTCAGACAAGTAGTACTCTCAGTTATAGAGGTCCATGAGGGAAAAACGACTCTCTCTTATAGAGGTTTTGGTCTCTCACTTATAGAGGTATTTGAGGGGTAAAATGACGGGACCTGGCAATTTCTCTCACTTATAGAGGTTTCTCACTTATCCAGTTCTCAGTTAGCCAGGTTTGACTGTAGTAGGAAATATAAATTACTAAAAATCACGCGAACTCTGAGCGAACAATTGCTTATAGCCTTGTTAAAGCAGATTTAAAATCGGTTTTGTTTGATATAATCACCTACTCAAAAATTATAAATTAGCATACTCTATACCGTTCAGATATTTCTTTGAACATGTTTTAATCGAGCGTTTTATACAGAACATATGCTGCAATTCCAACCTACCAAGAGTTTTAAAAAGCCATGTATGGCAAACAATCTAAGAAATACGATGTAACGCTCTGTACTATTTTTATGAAAATTTATTTTAAAGCAAAAATTTAAGATTAATTTATCGATTTATCTATTATTCAGTTCGTGGTATCTTATATTTAATCGACTTAAAATAAGGGAGGTTCTCAATTCGTATGATTTTTTTTTAAGTATGCTACGCGATTATTCCGCCAATTCTGAACCGATTTTGAAAATTCTTTTTTTGTTTAGTAGAACATACTTCAAAAATAGCTTCATCTAAATTTCATCAAAATCAGCCAAGTTGTTTTTAATAGAATAAATAATCGATGCCCTTTGCCGCTATGTAGATGTGGCTAACTCAATACTGAAAGCTTTATACGTTACAGACAGGGCAGTAGCGTTATAAAATAAGTGATAAGGAAATAACATATATAGCTACTTTCCTATTTAAATTCTATTTTAGTATTTTTTAACTAAGACTTTATAATGTTTTTTTTTTAATGTAAAAATTATTATTATTTTATTAATCCATTTATTTCAGTCATTACAGCCATAGAAAATATCATAAAATTACAATTATTCAGAATGTCAATAAAAAAATAAATTTTTAAATAAAACACTTAAAGACAACACAGACAGATACAGTTACATCATAATTTCTGTCCCATAACAATGGCCATCCACTTGTTTTGTATAGGGCAATCTAGTATATAATGGCAAGTGTCTTTATTTACTACAACATAATAGAACACTACTTACATAGGCTAAAACCACATAAACTACTACTACATAAAAAACTATTGAATCATCCACAGACCCTTGAAGGTCTAAAGATTCCAATGATAATAATGATAAAGATTGTAATTAACCTACGCAAATATAAATATCAACATAAATAAAAACATTAAACAAACTCTTTACACCTAATGAATACTCTTAAAACTTTATGACCAGAGAAATCTCGGCGTTACTATATTGTTGAGCAAAGAAAAACATTCATTAAAATAAAATTACACATTGCAGTCTTAATTAAAAACTTCTTTTCTCTCGTTTACTCTAATGGCTATTTAGTAATGAGAGAAAGAATGAGAGTAATTTATACCTCTTTTTGTTTCGTCTAAATGTTTACTAAGGATTGACATCAAGAGACATCCCTCGATGCCCTTCGCCATATTTTTAATTAGAGCTCCCTTGGCTTTATTGCAAACTTCGGCACCGCTGGCCTTTTGTCTTCTAAAAAAAGTTTAATAACTGAATATTATGAAGGCAATACTGTTTATCGTCCTTTTTTAAGTAAAGCGATTAACAAAATAAGTACTGTTTAAGTACGCAAAGTTATGAGAAAACGTATTTTGGAGTCTTGTTTGTGAATTTATTTTTTAGGTCGTAGAATACTTGATTCGTCGCAGACTTGTTTATTTCTTTTTGACTAAGGAGACGTCATTTTGCTATATGTAAAAGTATACAGTTAAGACTCTACAAAGTTGTAATCACGAAATTGATAAAATTTTCGTATACTCGACAAGTGCGCTGCATATATTGTCAATTAGCTTTTTCCCTCAGCTTTGGTTTGTGCACTTTGTTTTAAAAATATTTTATTTTTCCAAGATAAAAAGCAGTCTATTACGCTTTTAGACTATATCTACTAAAAAATTGTAAGTGTAAAAAACCAACAAAAACATTTCCAGATACAAATCAGTAAGTATTTCAGTGAGCGTAACAAGCAACAAAAATATGTTACAAAATTAAATACTTTCGAAGATTTGTTGTCATAAAGTCGCTGTAATCCTCTTTAAAATCTATTGGTAAAATATTTCAGTTCAATGTGGCTTAAGGAGATTCGAGTTCAATTATAATTTTATTATTGAAGTAAGTAAGCTGTTTTAAATAAATAAATATTTGAATACTGTTATAACGCTTAATCAAAAAGTAATTGCTTAACAGTATCACTAATCTGCATCAGTTTAGATACGGATGCCTAATTGCATACGATAATTACATTAATGTATGTATGATTATGCAACTAGATACGGCTGGTAATATAATACAAACAGCCTCTGTGAAGCGACGCCATAATATGATAACGTAGATATGACGAACGTGTAATTACACTATATAATTTACGTGTTATGGCATAAGTAATGATATGGTAATAATAAAAGTCACCAAAAAAAATACATGTTTAAATTAAATGTTGCCAAATCGAGACTATGTGGCCGGCACTGTCAAAAATTTGTTAGCTCATCATGTAGAGCAAGAAATGCCCAGTCGATGTGTATACGAGTAGGTAGACAGTAGAGCCAAGCTTTTAATTGTACACGTTCTAATTTTACAAGCTCAAGCTTTACTTAAATCCGAAAATGTGGCTTTGAATGTAAATTATTTGCTCAAATCACGAATGCATAAGAATTTTAAAAATACAAAATAGGATAGAGCTGTCTAATATTGAAAGTTATTTGACTGATGATGATCTTGATAACTATTTGTTAAATTATATTTGCTGATATTTTCAGTTCACTAGCCAGTTTGATATGTAAAGCACCTAGTGTCATTTTTGACCACTTTGAACTTTAATGATTATGTAGAGAGTTTTGCCGCCTTGCCACAAAATATTTAAACACGCTTTAAACACTGTTTTACCGTGCAATTTGTACTGTTAAACATTGTCTAAGCCGTACGTATAAATTATGTGGAAAGACGGCTAATGTTTAAATAATACTTTTAGAGAAAATGTCCAACTTCACCATCCACACAAACAATATTTAAGGTGTTAAATTGTTAATCATATGATGTACCTATCTTTATATATTCAATAATTTTGACATAAAATGGCCAAAACCAGGACAGTGGCCACCACCGGTGCATCTAGCCACCCTAACTACGAGTAAATAATATCACGAAACAGTCACGGTCAAAAGAGATTATAGTCAGTGCTGCACTACCTATAGCAAAGCATTTCAGTACATACACTGCCAGTATTTCAGATAAATTCAATATACTAGCAAATATCTATTTGGTAGCGATAAGGTGGGGCGTGACTACAAGCGGCGTCACAAAAGAACTAATGAAAAATGTGAGAAGAAATCTGATTTTGAACTTTGCCTGACTGACCAAATTAGACTAACCAGTAAAATTTCTTACGTAATATTTTTTTAAACGGTTTTATTTAGCTTACGCCATTTGTTTTCTTGGGTCAAATTTAGTAATTGAAATTACGCCCTCTTCCTGTCTGACCCATTGATCTGAAATTTGGTATACGCCTTTGGTTCTGGTGATCATAGAATTTATGTGTATTCAATATTATTGTAAATCCAAGATGGCTGCCACTACAAACTGGCGGATAACCTATTTTTTTTTTCAAACCAATCAATACGATTTTATTAAATTTTATATAATCTTTTCATGGAGAACACAGTTTGTAGCAACAAAGTAAAAACTAAAAACACAAAAATAAAATTGGTAAATAACTGTTCCAGGCAAAGTGCCACGATTTTATTTTTGAGTTATATTTTTTTAGCTTTTAGTACATAAACCGTTTAATTTAAAAAGAGTTTTTCGAGTCGTTATCATCAGTAGTAAAATGTAATGTCTACTGCTGAACAGAAGCTCTCCCTTTTGATCTCCAATAAGACAGATTGCAAGCGACTTGTATTCAATTATTAAGTATACATCCTACACAGTACTTACCGATACATAAATATCAAAAAACGTCTCGACGATAATTAAGTAGGTTCATCATTTTTTTGTTATTAATTTTATAATTATAATTATTTCCAAAGTTCAAAACTTTGTGGATGAAAACGATCCTACTGTAACGTTGCGGTAGTGTACTTCTTTAAGGTCTATTTTCTTCTAACTCTACAGGGTTATTCCTAATCAATTAGCACATTGTACATTTAATAATCTCCAACAGAGAGAAAATTCAAATGTGCTAAAACGAAAACGTTAATAACATATTAGCAAGTTCAATCGTAAAATACGAGGAAAATTCAGATGAAGGATTCCAATGTAGCGTAAAAGATACAAAGCCACATCCTACACTTGGAGTTTCTCAAACTACAATCAGATTAAACCGCACAACAGAATGTTAAAACGTTTGTTTGTCGCGCTCGTTGTCGTGTTTGAGCTGTGATTTGCTTTAAATTGTTAAAGAGGTTTGCCTAATTGTGGCTTTTGAGCATCAGATCAAATGGTAGTAGGTACATTCCGTAAAAATGTGATTAGTTATAATTTACCGGAAGCTCTATTTTACAAGCTTTTATTTAGTTTCACCTGTCCCGTTGTCTGTCGGTCTGTAATCAAATCTTGCAAGTTAAATTTGATCCACTTCCCGGTTACTGAAATTTTGATAAATGTGTAAATTGTGTGACAATGCAATATTATGATGACATGGTGGTGATCCGATGATGGAGCTAGAAGGTGGCCAAAGGAATTTCGCAATGAAACGACACAACCTCATCGAGTTAGGGCTCGTTTGAATCGTCTTGGCGAGTAGTTTGCCTTTCAATGGTAACCAGAGTCAGATGATGGAGCTGGAAGGTGGTCATAGGAACTCTGTAATAAAACGACGCAACCCCATCGAGTTCCGGATCGTTTGATTCGTCTTAGCGAGCACTTGTTCAATAAAAGCTTGTTTTAAAAAAAATAAAAGGTTTTACTAACTACAATATTTGTTGAAATTCGCCATAACAACGTCCCTACCCAGCACCCGTCTGCAGTGAAATGGTTATCTTAAAGCGAATCGATATTTCTGATGACCATTCGGATCCCGGTGCAAAGTTGTAAAGCCCACTTCACCCGGAATGTCTGATAAACTAGTATTTTTTCTCGACCAAGCAATCAATACTAATCTATGCTGCTATAGGTAATATTTACTAGGGAGAACGGCGAACTTGTGGCTTTTTGTTTGTAAATATTACATATGCGTATGTTTAACGGTTAAAAATTTTAATAATCGGCCAAGGACGAGTCGGACTCGCGCACGAAGGGTGCCGCACTGTTTGGGAGCCCCCCTTAAATAATTATTTTATTTCAATTCAATTATTAATTTTTAAAGTTGATGTACAACTCAATATTCTGTGAATATTTCAGGCACCTACCTGTTACCATTATTAATATCGAGCGAAAAACGGCAAAAAATTCAAAATTTTGTTTGGGAGCCCCCTTAAACTATCTATTTCATTCTGTTTTAGTATTTTTGTGGTAGCGGAAACAGAAATACATCATCTGTGAAAATTTCAGCTTTCTAGCTATAACGGGTCATGAGATACAGTCTGGTGACAGACGGACAGCGGAGTCTTAGTAAAAGGGTCCCGCTTTTACCCTTTGGGTACGGAACCCTAAAATGTGACTACATCGGTGGCTCAGTGGTTAGTAACCCTGACTCCTGAATCAAAGAGGCGTGTGTTCGATCCCCACCAAGGGCAAGCATTTATGTGATGAACATAGATGTTTGCTCTGTGTTTGGTTGTTATTAAAGTACTATCAATATAAGTATGTATTTAAAATATGTATATGTAGTATATCAGTCTCTGGCAGCCATATCACAAGCTATGCTTAGTTTGGGGTCAGATCGATGGATCGTGCATCAGACAGTGGATCGTGCGTAAGATGTCCCCTAATATTTATTTATTTATTATTGATTTAAAAATGACTATTACACACATTTTTTTAACTAAGCCGTTCATTAACAACAAATTTTCGTATTATATTTACATGTTTCTACGCAGTATTTTTTTATTAACTTGCTCAAACAGCTGCAGATTTACTTTGTACGACAAAAAAGTTCTGTACCTAGTTTTATTTGGATTAGTATTTTTTTTACTTTAATATATTATTTATCAGGTTAGATAAAGCCTAAATTAGTTTAGTAATTGACGTTGACCTTAGAATTGCATGTGAGAATAAGGAACCTGACTTCTATTTTAGAGATTCGTTATCCTTATCCTAAACAGACTGCCAAAATTAAGATACTTAATAAATAGTTGTTGTATTGTTATAGCACCCTTATACCGTAAATACAAAAGAGATAGAAGAGAGGCCTATGCTCGGCAGTGGGCGATGACAGGCTGACGATGAAGATAAAGATACTTAAAATGTCAAAAACAAAGGCATTCCAGCATCGCAACTATGACTATGAATGTTAAAATCGCTGTACGAGAACTTTGTAATCTTGACATCCAAATATTTCGAGAACGTGACACTTTAGGGTATCATAGTATTGAAGATCTATTGTTTGTAAAAGTGTCCCCTAACCTTCTTTCATTGTGCGCGGAAACTTATAAAAAAAACATAATGGTGGCGGGTGGAATTGCCAGCTTCCATTTTGAGGCATCTAACTGCCCAGAAAACGTATATCCAATGGCCCTTTTGCATGGTCTAATACACCAAAATTTTCCCCTACCAGCGATGACAAAATTATACAGTGTGCCTCATAATTATAGGCCTAGCGAAGGGTACATACACAGGGTGGGACACATATGGCCGCTCCAATAACAGGTTTTGTCTCGGTCAATTTTGGTAGGAAACTATTTAATTGGTTCGCTGAATAGTTAGTCTGTTCAGCAACATGTGCAGACAGAACAGAAGACAACAGATATTGGTCGTTATATCTGTAAGTATAAGTTATTTTTTATTGATTGAAGTTACCGCAAAGATGTACCTACATACAATGATGCTGTATACAAGCCTCATTGTAAGTACTCTTGACTATAAATCTATTCGTTATTGAAACAGTAAAATGCAAGTGCCCATAACAATATTTCGTGATAACTTCAATACGTATACTTCACAATAGCCTGAATATTCGCATCATCACAATTAATGTGGCATGAGGGTAAGAAATGCTTTTGAGACAGACGTGTCGACATTAGATTTTTCAATGTTCCTACACCACAATATACCTACTGAGTAATAGTATCATCTAAGTATGGACTTACACTTTTCAGAAAGATTAATTCAATTTTTCGCTTCAGCAAGTCCCTCACAAAACAATATTACTTTTAGCTTACCAAAAATTTTTTTGTCAGAAAATTTGAATATTATGGCTGACCATTTCAATCACACCTATTTTGGTTAAACATTATACAGGGTGCGCAGCTTGCGGGGTGTTCTGGTACGGTAATGGGTATGGAATGGACGGTGACAGTCTTATTATCACATAATAACTAAGGAGGGACACATTTCCAAATATAAAAAAAAATACTTTAAAATGAATAGTCAGATAGTAAAGAAAGCTTGAAAAAACTTACGACAATTTTTCTAAGTAAGTCAAAATTACAAAGGCACCAGTAAGAAATTAAAAAAATATATATGCAGGCTTTTTCCTGCATTTTTAATAGTAGTGATTTAAGTTATATTCATATTCTTTTTTCTATATTTTATTTACACAGGAAGAAGTATAGAAACATTCTTTTTCAATTAATGTATTACTTACTTTTTTCTAAATAACTCTTTTTATTTCAACAAAACTGGAACAGTTAATATTCATTTCTAAAACCATTTTTAATGAGGCCAGACTTTGAAATTTTCTTTCATTGTAGCAGAAAATATCGAATAGCACCAAAGCTTAAATTTTTGTTATCTTTTATTGAAGAAAGACGGGTTTGGATAGTCGAACATAGAAAGAAGTTTTAACAGAGGCCAACGAGGCAAAGAGCCAAAGAGGCAACTTTGGCCTTATTATAACTTAGTAAAGTTTATTGAAGCTGCACATTTCTATGCATAGTCCATTTTATTTATAAAACAGTCTTTGTATTGTTCAACTTCAGTGGAATTCAAAGTTCATTTTTTTGTACTTTTTGTTTGTGATCAGAAAAAAAATATATTTTAGAAACGTACAAAAGCAAAAAAGTATTAATTTCGCGTGATAATAATTATGTACCGTAGCGCTCGGAGCGTAGTTTGACTTTGCTAATTAATTGAAGCTGTAGATTTTTTTTGTAAAAATACATTTTCCCAACTTAATCCATTTTTCCGACGTCAGCTGCAAAATCATTAGTAGCTAACATTATTTTAGTCAAAGACGATAAAAGTTGGTTGATTGCACTTGTCGAAAATCTTCTATATACTAGTAAAATGAGTCAGTTTAAGCACAACACAATGCAACACAAAATCTGGAGTTAGTGCATGGTATAGTTTTATTGTTTCAGTAATATTATATTTCTTTATTCACGTTAACAAAATGCAATACATAAATACTTGGCTACCACTACGTTAGAAGTAACTTTCTACGTCATTCATGGATCACAAAAGGTCTAGAGGTAATCCAAATGCTCAAACCCAGTGGCAAGCTGGCAGCGTAATTTAAAATTTAAAACTAAAATTGATTAAAAAAAATGTAGATTGGAATAGTTAATTTGAAGATATAAAACTAAATATTAAAATAACCATTCCAGTGTTGGAAGCGATTTACCATACAATACCTACGAGTATATAGCATTCCCGAGCAGTCTACCACATACATAATCCGTGATTATGGTCATAGCTAAAAAGGAAAAAAGATAACCAACCATTTTACTTACGGAAAAACTATGCACTAAAAAAAAGAAAATAAGCAAAGGCCATTTCATTTTCTCTTCCAGTAATTTTGTTCAGGATTTCCTCCTCGGTTATTTTTTGCCTTCTATTATAAAGGAATACTCGTTTTTGTGTAACCAAATATGGTTGCATAGAATATAAAATGGTCATTTTGTAGAGTTTGTTGTTTTTATTGACAATGCTCTTAATATTTAGCTCCAACAGGACCAACAGTTTCCTAATAGATCTAATAAAATAAGTTTCGTGGAAGAGATCGCTACTGAAAAAAGGCTGCACTTTTAAAATTATTATGATAGTTCATGATTGTTATTTTATGTCCATAAATTAGCTTTAAGTCAACAGTCGCTATGAATATGAATTTATATTTATCGATACGTTAAATTTTAGACCTATCCAAAAAGTAAAATGGACTCTCTGATTAGAACCACAGAATTAGGTACGCGGGATTCTAATCCCTTAAAAGTGGCATATTGGAAACGTATTGCAAAGGGCTATGCCAAGGCTATGCCCAACTTTCCGTAGATCATCCTTCGGTTGACATGATAATGATAAATATTTTAACTTAAGAAAAAAAAACAGTTTTCTTCATACAAAGACTATCGCAAATGTTTTAGTTTCTCTTTAAAGTTTTAGTTTTCTTATTATTTAATTTTATCGAAAGAATATTCAAACGCAATTTAGCAACACCAAAATTTCGGCAAAAATAAATGTAACCGAATAAAATGGTGTGAAATCGGTCCTTTGATCTCAGACACGTAGGTTTGGATGTGGCGCCGGAAAATTATTGTAAGAGACGTGTGCATTTACGTGGAGAATAGCCTATTAACTGTGCTTGTGGATAGCGTTGCCATGAGGAAGAAAAGATCTAGGTAATTTAAAAACTTATTTTGAGAAACAACAGAAGCAAATCTTTATTTTGAAAGATGATGTACTCATATTTTTGTTGCCGCTGTAACACAACTACTAAGAACAGAATAAAATTAATTATTAAGGAGGGCTCCCATACAACAAACCTGATTTTATAGGCGTTTTTCGCTCGACATTTATAATGGTAACAGGTAGATGCTCGAGATTTTCACAGAATATCTAGTAGTATATTCACTTCAATAATAAACATTAAATTATAATAAAATAAATATTTAAGGGTGACTCCCGTACAGTACGCAACCCTCCGTGCGCGAGTCCTACTCGTACTTGTCCGATTATTCATTTTTCTGTTCTAGTAATTAATAACAAGTTTTTTTATCAATTCGATTTGGCACTGTGTGTTTAGATTAGTGGTATGCTTTCACAGTAACAACGGCTTTCATACAATCGACCTCAAGGTAAAACAGCGAGTGAAAATTTCGATTTTGCTAAACAATGTCTGTGGACGCTGCAATATTCATCAATTTTCTGGATTTGCTTCAATTCAGTTTGATTGAGTAAAAAAAATGTACGCGCATGAATCTATAATCAGTAATCACCTATTTTAAAAATCGGTTAAAAATAAATCTCTTCTTTATCTTCTAAAATCAATTATAATACGCGTCTTAATTTGATTGAACATGATATTATATTCACATAGATTCCCAGAACTAATTGAATATGGTGAAAATTTACACTAATGAAGGTACGAGCTAATGAGACTGGAAATACAATATTAACAACATAGATTTGAATTCTGAATTCAGTGAATTGTCTGCTCTGTAGAGCAGTTTTAGATTAGCACAACAAGAAATCTTGAGTTATACCACGGTAATGACATCTAACAGTATTCCGTCTTCATACAAACGGTCGGAACTCGAATCATACCTACGCGCCTCAGAGCGGGGTATGCTCTTGGTATACTAGTCAGCCGCGGCGCGCAATAATGATGAACGAACGTGTGGGTTTGCAACGTGTAAGCGGGCGATTTACGTTTCTATTGTTCTTAATTTTACTACGGAGCCATGAAAACATCAAAAACGCAATATCATGTATTGTTATTGAACTCTTCCTTATTAATTCACAACGGGTTTCTTTTTTCTAATAATTACAATAATATCACATCATTATATGATTCAATATGGTAAAATATGATTCAAAACTAGAAAGAAACTCTAGTAGGTAAAGATTAAGTAGATGAAATTAAAATACTGAAGGGATGCCCCTAGCGCGTGATACGTTCTGCGTGGTCACGTGGCGCTGTAGGTATATATTTCAAGAACAGGGCCGAGTCACAATAATGCTAGATAATATGAGATATAATTAACTTGGTTATACCTACCTACCTACCTAGTGTAGAATCACTATATTATAAAAATAAAATAGTTTCAAAAGCTTTAGCAGCTATTTTCAAATTCATTTAATTTTCTCCTAGTATTTTAGTTTTATCCATAGGAGAGGTCTATATCCAGCAGTGGACGTTTTACGGCTGATGGGTGGATGGATGGATGATTGTTTTTATTTTGTAATTAATTGATTAATGTCATAATACTTTTTAGTACTGAAATCATTCACTGAATGTACATAATATTCAGCCAAGTGCAAGTCGAACTCACGCGCGAAGTGTTCCGTATCGTAAGGATAGTAGGCCCACTTTCATGTATTTTATTCTAATTTAACTATTTATTTTTGAAGAGAATATATAACTAAATATTCTGTGAATATTTCAAGCATCTTCCTGTCAACATTGAAAATGAAAAAATGAAAAATAATTTATTTCTTTTAGTACAAAATATATGAAATATGTTGCCATGGCCATCAAACTAGGTGTGAGAACACCTGTATTTTGATGGATAGCCTGCCTAATAGTTACATCATTATGAATTGTACAGTTTTATATTTATTGGTAATTAAAAATTCTTAACTAAAAATAATAATAATATTGTTAAGTTTAATTATGGTCTGAGCCTACAAGTCATATTACAGTGTTGTTTATAAGTTTCAGAATAATTAAATGATTGCTTTCTTGATGTCAAAATATTAATTTCAATACATTAAGTTAAAAATAAATGTTAAAAAAATAATAATTACAAAATTGATTTATACAATTCATCATTATTAATATAGAGCGAAAAACATCTAAAAATGCAGGTTTGTTGTATGGGTACCCCTATTTTTTTTTGTTTTTAGTAAATGTTGTTATAGCGGCAACAAAAATACGTCATCTGTGAAAATTTCAACGTTCTAGCTATCAACGTTCATGAGTTTGTAGCCTGGTGACAGACAGACAGACGGACGGACGGTCGGACGGACGGTCGGACAGACGGATAGCGTATTCTTAGTAATAGGCTCCCGTTTTAGCCTTAACGATTTAAAAACATTATTTTTATAATAAAAATAAAAAGCATTCGTAATTTGTACCTTTGATATATAATAATAAAATCTTTATCTTGTAATTTAAATACGCTGCAATAATGTTTTCACCGAACTTCAAAACCACGCTTATAACATTTCACAACTTACGTTTTAAAATGCAAAGCTCAAAAAATCCTACTAATATTATAAACGTGAAAGTTTGTAAGGATGGATGGATGGATAGATAGATGTTTGTAACTCTTTCACGCAAAAACTACTGAACGGATTGAGATGAAACTTTGCAATTATATAGCTTTTACATCAGAATAACACATAGGCTATAAATTATAATGATATTGCCAAAATTTTCCATATTATAACAATAAGTGTTAAGTAAGTAGAAAAAAATCTGCCATCTGCGAGCTATTCTAGCGTGCGCTCCAAGATATGTCAAAAAAGAACTGTCAAATCGATTTTTTTTGTTTTTTTTTTCCACCTTTTTTTTATTAAGGGTGGTAAGGTAGGGCCTCGAAATAACATGCGGGCGAAGCCGCGGGTAAAATCTAGTAATACGTATTCTGCTGAAAATATTTCGAATTTGTGAGTTAATCTTTTAAGAATATTGTTTTTCATGTCATCTCGAGATAATCCTTTGCTGATTTCGAGCTTTCTGATCTGGTATCAACACAATAATGAGATTTGTTGATCTAATGGTCTCACTCAGGCGTAATAAAAGATTTTAGCGAAAGTATTTTTTTTTTTTCAGATATTTTTCTTTATCAATAAAAGGTTTTTGATGGCATCAGATAAAAGGCCTCAACGTCTAGACTCTGTAAGAGATGTACAATACAAAATTTAATGATATTTAATGTTTTTTGCAATTTATTTTATGTCTGGATGTTAAGTGGCCACCGCTATCCATGGACAATTTGTAACACCGGAGGAGTTAACAGTGCCTTGTCTACCCTTCAGGGTTACTAAAATATATATTTGTTAAAAAAGGTTATTTTTTGCATCATTCTGGGTCACTGGCAATTTTTGCACAACCTCGGAAGCACGATTTTAGTATAACTTTTATTACAGGACCAACTCTGTAATTTTAAAAAAATATCTGCTGTTCCATTTATTTTGTCGTTTTATACTTACCTACTTAACTGATTTATTTTCTCGTGATTTTGGGCTTGATCTAATAGTAAAAGTTGTTTATCTTGACATATTAAATTGTGAGTAAAGTAAATTAGCAGTAACCCTGTACAGAACTAAATCCTGTGCAATCGTGTACGCAATTTGTGTTCCTACCTGTTTTCTTGTCAAACAAACTTTGCGAAAAAAAATGCATTAAAATGAACCGTAAATATGACTCAACGGAGTTTTTTTTTTTGGAATCAAAATCTTCAAAAGAGTTTTATGCGTTTTTTTTCACCCAAATACCTCGAAACCTTTAAAAGGCACGTCTCACCTGCCCTTTCTTATTGCGGGTGAAATATTTCTACCTGAGCTAAAACCGTTGTGTCTGAAGAAACGATTTTAATACGTATTACGTAGAAACTTTTATTTAATCTGTGTCCATCCTCTGTTATGTGTCCTTCAAAGGAGAGTTATAATTTGGCACTAATTTCCTGGTACTCGGGATAGTTTAGTGTAGTTTTTGGAATGACCATTAACATTTACTTAAGCGGATGTACTAAATTTAAGGAAAATGATAATAATTTATGTCAAGAGAGCACTTTGTGCCTTGTTTTCTTTCGACTTAGACATAACGTAGCTTGCTAAGTATGTACTTAGTTTTTTTACTTTCGCGAATTTCATCTATAATAATGTAGTTTTGGGTTAATTACGTTAGTATTAATTCACACGATTTTTAAAAAAATAAAACATTATTTGAGGCACAGATTGCATACGATTTTTATACGTAATCATCCTGCTGATTATTGTAAACTTAGAGAATAAGTAACTAAAATACTTTAGTTATAAAAGAATGTAACCAAAATACTTTTCTTATTTATTCTCTAAGATTGTACAGGTATTTCTAAAAACCAGTTAAATAATAGCTATAATGATTTTTATGAGCTAAAACTACAATGTGGATTAACTATAAAGTATAAAATAAAATATTGCTACTGAATTAATAATGCATTAACAATATTAACCAAAGCTCATAAGTAAAAAAAAATAGGACATCTTACACACCGGTCACTGACCCTTAGCAAAGCAAAGCTTGTGATGTTGCTGCCAGACTACTGACACCTACCACATACACATATTCATAAATTTATAGCTACTTACAGATACTTTCAGATAATAATAACCAAAATAATTTTATTTTTCGCAAAATTGGCAAAACAGCCTTCCATCGTGTACAAAATCGGAATCTTTCGCTCGGATTGTAGTCATTACTTTTGATTTTTCAAAAACAGCTAAGCCGATTACTGTAAAATTTTAATGGGACCACATAAGAAGTTATACACTTTTGAACTAAAAAAATCTGATTCGGTTCACAATTGGCAAAATTATCGATGAACATACACAAAAAAAATACATACAGACGAACATAGAACTTCCTCTTTTTTGGAAGTCGGTAAATAACACAATTAGATCAGTATGTACAATGTATCGTACAGAAATTAATTATTACCTACTCTTGTAACTTGTGTTTTATGTACTTTAGCACCAGTAAAGATCTGTATCTGTATCTATGTTTCATACACGTCCGCAGGCTGGTGTGGTGTTAACCAGCACTCCAAGATGTGTAATGTAGAGTAAGCAACCTCACAGCTGACAGATAGTGCTTCCTGAGGCGCATTACTAATGCACTTCCTACGAGAGCATGAATCTAGACGTTTGTGAAACGTCTTCAGGTGCTTGCACTAAACGTAGCTAGCTATTGTCTATTACTTCTCTATGCCTATCATTTTACTTATTCAAGAGATGCACAGGAGAGATTTGAATAAAGAAATTAAGTGCGGTTTTTGAACGGACACAATAGTTCGAGGGTGGTAGTCAACTACAGACTTTTAAAAAGTAAATGCAACAGGAAACGAGCTGTGGTTGGCTATTACAGAGGAAGTCGTTTAAATTAAAAAAGAAATTTAAAAAATATTCGTGGTCAGAGACTCGCATTGGTTTTGAAGACCATTCTGGTCGAGCCGTCGGAGTGAAGAAGAACTCTAGATTAGTTATTTTTAAAGCGTGATGGTAGGAATAAATCTTCAAAGTATTATTGTAATATTGGTGTTTCTACTGCATTGAGTCCTCGGTTTTCCCATATTTTTAGTAGCTATGGGATCATAACAAAACGGAGAACCTGGTGCTCCAGTCCCATAGTAAAAGTACCTATTAAGCGTACACGCATGCATTTAATTATCTCTCTGTTGAACACAGGTTTATACTTACTAAGAGAAACTATTAAACTAGCAATTTTTTTTTGACACAATTATTATTTCATATTAATAAAATTATATGTTTCAGATTATTCAACGCTGTATTCCATACGTTCAAATTATTCCGTGCTGTATTTTTATTGAATGAAGCAATTGGTAGATGTCAATTTTATTATTTTAAAAATGAAAAAAAAAAAAAAACAGAAACAAGGACTCGAAATCATAAAATACTCGTAACTTAAATCAAAACCTGAACTAGTGGTTAACGTTTGAAATGATATTTGTATAGAAAACTACTAATTTAGAGCTTAAGTTAAAAGTTTCTCAAATCTTTTGTGATATCGGTTAAAATATACAATTAAGACTAAAATTTGTATAACAATTAAGTAGCTCCTAAAACAACATTAATTAACATTGGTTGCGTCCTAATGGATCTCTCGTCAAATTAAAAAGTTTCAAGTTTGAAAGTACAGTTAGTACCTTCTTATAGGTAAGTAAGTCGATTAAAATTCTGTAAACGAACGAAGGACCAATTAGGTGATTGGTGGATGATTTAAAGTTGATGAAGACCCTTTTTTCACGGCTGGTCAAAACGTGGGTGTTTTTTAACTTTCAGGAGTGCAAATATAAAATGTATAAATTTAACTAGTTATTGCCTGTACAGTTGCATGTTGCAGTTCTTACATTAATTATAATAGATTAACTCATACTTAACAACAATTTTTTAAAGACTTAAAGAAATAGGATTGGGATTGGGATTGCGATTAACAACAATTTTTTAAAGACTTGAAGAAATACGATTGGGATAAAAAAAAAAGACAAATAACCTTAGGCACCTTAGTTTATTTATTTTTTGTTGTTATTACACTCAACAAGCTAATTTATGATTATTTGTCTTGTTTAAAAAAAACAATCGTATTTATTTATATATCTAATTGTCTGTAGTAGGATTTTTATCAATATACTCTAAAACAACTCAACAAACCAAAAACATAAACCAAAAAAATAAAAGGTTTGGTAGAAATCAAAGTTTGCTCGTACGTTCACAAATTCTTAAATTAAGAATTTTGAAGTCCAAAAAAACATATTTTTGGCTACATTATTTAATTTTGTAATATGCATTTAAAATAATGAATTTTGTAAAATAAAAAAAAAAACAGAATTAATTAACTTTTCAGTCCACAGATAATCACAAAACAATCGGATTGTAGACTTTTGGCAACAACATGCATCAAGAGTGAGTGTGATACCTATGTCGTCAGAAATAATTACACTTAATTCACTTCCTAGCATTTTAAAACACTCTACGCTACTCTATAAAAATATATTTAGGTTATTTCCACACCTAGGATAAGCCAAGAGGCTTGCACTGCAACGGCCTCGTAAGTCGCAATTATCTTCAAGTCGCAAGTATCTTCCGAAATAGGACGCAACTAATGGTCGAGTGTAGAAGTACCACTATGATTCAACACTGCAAGTTTTAGTTTTAAAAAGTGCACGTGTAAAATACATCTATATGAACAAAGCAGTCATTTCTAGGTTCAAAGACCTTATTGTTATATCACAAGAAACATAATATTATATTCACACGTAGTACCTACCATATTCAAAAAGGCCAGTGGACTATTTAACTTCGGTATTAACAATTAACGATTTCAATGTAAATGAGTAAAAATAAAACGAATTCGTAAAAACAATTGTGCAAACAAAAAATTGTCAAGTGCGTGTTGAGACACGCGTATAATAGGCCACCATTATTCAGTGAAATATAAGCCTAATAGGCAACTAAAAATAACATAATGAACATTTACGTAAATTCTTTTGTAAAGATAATCCAACAAAAACACTTTCATGTGAAATGTAGCCAAGGCAAGATCACATTTCGCACTAACAAAAAGTTGTCAGATCAACTCTACATCCTTACTTTACAAATTCTACGGCTTAGTACAAATTTGCATTACACAAAAACCGTAGCCTAAAATAGTGCTCTAGATTCCACATTAGGGTGACTCCAATCTTAGTTTGTAAAACATATCCAATAACATGGTATCAAACGTTGTTAGTCTAGACAAAGTGAGATGTGTGGTCACCCGGGCTGTATGTAACCTTTACATGAATTTACGACTGAGGTCGCTCTATGAATGGCCCAGGCCTGGATTGCTCGTTCGTTTGTTGATGGTTTCAGCTTTGTATGTAGATACGAGTAGATTGAACAACAATTTGGTATCAAGACTTCTGAACCAGCGGGGCAATTCTGATTCCGATCTCGTTACTGAGGTGACACGTTTTTGAATTTTTCTCGATTTTTTAACAGCTTTGAGCTGTCAGAACTGTCAGAAAAACGAGAGAGGTTCTAGAACGTGTCACTTTTGTCGTTACAAAAGTGACACGTTCTAGAACCTCTCTCGATCGGTCGGATCGGTTAACAGAATTGCCCCGCTGAGCCGGTAGCCTAAACTTTGAATCCTTTGTACAACTTTAATTTAGCTTCACGGACATGTGAGTCTGGAGTATCTATCCAAGTTGATTTATATGTGTACTGTTCATTATAATTGGCACTTTAGTACCATTAGCGATAGTATAATTCATGAAGCCCATCATCGTACAATTAACAACTGTAATAAATAAATAAAATAGACATGATACAAAAATTTGTAATAAATTCCTTATTTTTAAACTGGTTAAAATGTTCTTCTTTCTTCTTAGTTGCATGTAACTTTCTAGCTCAGACTAAATAAAAAATCTTATCTTTCTAGTAGCGTTAACTCTTTTTACCGACTTCCAAAAAGGAGGAAGTAATGTTCGGTGATTCCATTATTTGCGAAAAATAATTATGGCATATTATAAGGAAAATGGTGCAGTAGTCGCTTTTTAGGACCAGGAACTCATAAACACTGGCTTCTCTCCAGGTCACTTAATTTGACTTTCATCCAACAAATTACATCTTCAAGACGACAAAACAAAACTAAGCGAAGGTAGCAAACTCTTTTACTTTCCTTTTCCTTACAAAAGTATAAATTAAAGGGTACTTACATTTTTTCGACTAAAGTGTTTAAGCTTTGCCCTTCTAAGCGGCTTGTGTTCATTTCTCCTTTGAGAACAAGGGGATTATGTTTTATTATTTAATGGAGACAAAATCATTTTCCTACATACATACTTAGTTGCCGTTGTTGATGTGTAAAGTGGTAGAAATGTTTTTTTTTCTTACATCAATACAATAGCGTTAAATACAATACTACCTAAATTAAACAGGTTAACACTTTCACTGTCCCAGTACAAAGTTATAATCTGTATTCATACGTCCACCTACAATCTCGTTCTAGCTGGAAAAAACTGGCAACATTTAACAGAGGCTCCTTTAAAATTTTTGGTAACCTTGTTACTTAGCCATACGTCCATGAGACATTTTTGTTTTTGTTCATACGTCCAGTCAAATAAAAATCATCAATTTTACCTTTAAATTGTGACTCCAACTAGAGTCGTGGACGTAAGCCTTGGGTACAGGTATGACTCCTTTTGGAGTCATTGGACAAAGAACGTGTTAAAAACCCCCCAACAAAGAAGGAATCCTACCGCAACTAACAAAAGATTTGATAACATTGCAAGCTCTTGATCCGATTTTGTTGAAAAATAGCTGAGAACACTACCGAAAACCTAGCTCACCTTTTAAACAAACAAATAAAATTCAAAATTATATTTGGTTCATCCGTTCGAGAGCTTTGATGCTACCATCGACTTGGCATTTGATGGATGCCACAGACACGCACACACACACACACACACACTCACATCCATACACACACACATGTCAAACTTACAACATCTCGTCGTTTTTGTGTCAGGGGTCAAAAACAGCGTAAGACGCTTAAATTAATGTAGGAGTGGCAATTACAAGGGACTGCAAGAGCCTTGCCAGCTTGATTGCCACTAAATCTTACATAACATATCCTTGTACCAATTTCAATATTCACAAATGTATTCGAAAACCTAAACAAAAGAAACCATAAAATACTAAACACGTGCGTAGCGAGCCCAAAAATAACCGAGAAGGGCAAAAAAAACCGTCACAATACTTTTAAAATCAAATCTACAATAGGTACTTATTTATAATGATAGGTAGTTCGAAGTATTTTAATAAGTTCACCAGAATATTGCTAACAAGCATTGAACAACTTATAAAAACATGAACTCTGGACTTCGAAGAAATTTATTTTTATGTTTGTTGAATTCTAGATACTGAAAATTATTCTTGGCGGAGTTTTATTCTAAATCAACTTACTTGTGACCTATTATAATGTTTTCCTTCGATAAAATCAAACGAAATATTTTATGAGCAGTTTCTTCATTGTTGAAGTTAGATACCTAGTACATTTCGATATTTCTACCTACCCGAGTAAGAAGGTAGATAAAATATATTTTTAGGATAACGTATTTTTAAGCAACCGTACCTCAAAAAATAGGGCCTAAATTCAAAAAAAAATATGAGTCCAAAATTCAAAGTTAGTAAATTGTATCATGTAGGGTATCATATTATGAAAAAGCTTTAGTAGCAATGCTAAAACAGGTTTTCAATGGTTTTTACTATGTTTGTGTAAGTAATTTTTGATGTATTACGAGAATAGTTAAAATTGTTTTGTCGATGATCATAGTAAAGAGGTTTTAGCAAATTACTTCCCAATTTTGTGAAATTTTCAGGATTCGTACGGAACCCTCAGTGTACGAGCCTGACTCTCACTTTTTTTGGATGGCTAAAGATTCAGAGAAAACTATAAGAGAGAATTTCATTGCAACATGCGTAGTTACATCATCATATTTTGTGATTTTATGAAAAACAATTAGAAAACTGGCGATAGGTCTTTTATGAATGAAAATTTTCGCTTTCTATTTTTTCAGTCATAGAACTTCCACTGTTGGACATAAGCCTCCCTTATAGTTATCCAAAAACTCCAATAAGTCTGATTGGAAGCGGGTTGCAAAATAAGCTAGATAGCTTATTTTATGTCGGAAATGTAGGTACATAAGTTAACTGAAGCTTACCTAAAACCAAAACACCTAATACAGTGACCTTAATATTTATAAAAAAAAAAACAGTCTCAATAACAGTACATATTTCTTTAGAATACAAACAGCACACTTAGCAGATTGTTGAATGTTTAATTGAGGCCTAAACTTTGTGAGAATTTCGTTGCGAGTAGCTTTACGAGTATTTTTAGCCGAATCCTCAACTCGACTCAGACTTGAGTTTTTAAATTAAAAAATGATAATAATATGTTTCAAAATTTTGATTTCGGCCTCTTACGATCGTTTTTATTTTATCATTCTTGAATTCAAGAAATGCTTAATTTTTTTCATAAATAATTTCAGGGATATTTTACATACGATTTCTGAACCAAAAGTAAGAATGGCTTGTAATATAGCTGCCAGTGACCGATATACGAGTATAATTATACCTTATTCATATTAACATGAAATTTTTTAAATAATTAAAAATTTCATAAAGATAACATCATCCAGGCACAAAACAAACACATATTTTCATCACAAAAATGCTTGCCCAAAAATGACTTAGACAAATACCGTCTTACCACAAAAGTTTTTCGCACGCTTTAAACAATGTCATGAGTACAACAGTGTTTAAAGCGTGTTTAAATCTTTTGTGTTAAGGTGGTTAACATTTAAAATGTGATGTTATGATTTAAGTAGGGCTGAATGAGGAAAAAAAAGAACTTTTTATGTACAGTGGTGGGCTCTAAAATCTGTTAATTATCATGATGACGATTTTAGTAACTGTATAAGAAGGAATTCATTCAAATTATTTATTTACTACAACAAAACCATAACACCATTTCGAGGACGAGATGAGGTAAGATGAGGAAACTCCAAGATCGTAACCAAGGATACAGGAGAGAAATGAAAATGGCGATGCCGCTTCTCAAGCAATTATCTAACTTGGGTAATGGACAAGGAAGTGCCTTACACCTGAGCCGTCTAAATTGAAGTTTACAGCGCCATCTATAAGGCACAATTTCATTATTATATCTACAAATAACTCTATGAAATGAGCTCAAAAGTTACAAGCTAAAATGGACCTTACTGAAGCAGTCGTTAGGACATAGGTTGTTAAAGTAATTTTTATGAGTGACACTAAGCCTGTCGTAAGAATTCTCATCAAAAGGTAAATAATACAATACGGCGAAGCTTTGATGTCTTTTGCGAAGACACAATATACTGTTTACTTTCTGGAAATACCAGATGTAACGTTAAATTAATATCTTTGTTGGCTTTTGTTTTATTGGAGGAAAATTCTTATTTACTTCAGAGAATTTATTAGACCAATATGTTAGCTTCATAGGTACGAGTAAATTTTCCAATATGTTAGCTTCATAAGTACGAGTATATTTTTTCATTTGGAATCGTAAGTATTATTTTATTGGTGGGATGCTCAGTAGCTTTGTGAAGAGCCTATGTAGCTCAATAATTAAACTAACTAAGTAAACTAAATACTTTTTAGGGTCCCGTACCCAAAGGGAAAAACGGGACCCTATTACTAAGACTTCGATGTCCGTCTGTCCGTCTGTCTGTCTGTCTGTCTGTCTGTCACCGGGCTGTATCTCATGAACCATGATAGGCAGCTGAAATTTTCACAGATGATGTATTTCTGTTGCCGCTATAACAACATATACAAATAAAACATATAAAAATAGAATAAAATAAATATTTAAAGGGGGCTCCCATACAAGAAACCTGATTCTTAGACGTTTTTCGATCTATATTAATAATGGTAACAGGTACATGCTTGAAATTTTCACAGAATATTTAGTTTTATATTCATTTTAATAATAAATAATAAAATTAAAATAGAATAAATATTTAGGGGGGCTCCCATACAGTACAGAACCCTCCGTGCGCGAGTCCGACTCGTACTTGGCCGATTATTATCTAGTTAGTTTCTAACATAACATATCCTTAATAGATTTTTTTTCAAACATAGGTTCAATTGAATGTCGTAAAAAAATCAGCACCTACAAAAGATACATTCAAAAAAAGTTTGTACGTTACAATTACGTTGTGTTTCAAAGAATATTTTTTTCCATCAGTTTTAAATTACATAATATGGTTTTGGTATGTCTTCTTTGGATCAAAAAACATTAACTGAAAAAAAAAAACAGATTTAATATTGATATCCCATAAATATACCCACAATAAACGAAAATCCGATAACAAGAGACGCGAGACAAAATTACACAAAAAGTCACTTAACCGAGCAGTCTAAAATAAAACTCGTAAATTGCAAGGAGAAAACAAACCGAGGAAATAAAAAGAGACAGGTAAAACTTTCTTGTCGCATTTTGCAAGTTCCCCGTCTTATACCAGCTTAAAGGATTATCATCTACTCTTCTGATACATCCAGAGATAATCTTGAACGCGTAAACTCGCTCTAATGCTGGTTTAGCTCTTAAGGTTATATTTCACTTAGTCTTGGGTTTTCACTAAGAAATGGGAAAGTGGTCGAACATTTCTGAGAAATTTGATCCTCGCGTCGAGTCACTAATGTTAATCTGAATTAAATTGATGTAATTTTCCAGATGGAAATAGCTCGTCGTTTCTATGGCAATGCATTGACGATGGATTTATTTAGTTTCTGGAGATAGCGGTTATTAGGGTTCCGTACCCAAAGGGTAAAAACGGGACCCTATTACTAAGACTCCGCTGTCGGTCCGTCTGTCTGTCTGTCACCAAGCTTTTTCTCATGAACCGCTAGAGCTAGATAGTTGAAATTTTCACAGATGATATATTTATGTTGCCGCTCTAACAACAAATACTAAAAAACGGAATAAAAGAAATATTTAGAGGCTGCCATACAACAAACCTGAATTTCTAACCGTTTTTCGTACGATATGAATAACGGTAACAAGTAGATGCCTCAAATATTCACAGAACATTTAGTTGAATATTCATTTTAAAAATAAATTAAAATGAAATAAATATTTAAGGGGGGGGCTCCCATACAAAAAATGTGCGGTACGGAACCCTTCGTGCGCGAGTCCAACTCGCACTTGGCCGATAATTTATCGCAAAAAAAAAACACGTTTGACTACCTAATCGCTGGATAAGGTGAGTTTGAAATTGTTGTAAACGACATTGAGGTCAAAGAAGAAGCATGCTGACTTTTGAACGTATGGACTAGAAACGTTGAGACAAGCCGTTATGTACGGATTCAAGGATAATAATAATAATAATAAAAATAAATTTATTTAATTGAAACCAAAAATGTACAACACATATTAATTAGGATTATTACAGTAAGTATTAGATAAATGGATGTAACATAATAATATATCCTGTAGTATGTTTATTTTGAAATTGGTCCGCATTTATTCATTTCACCTAGATGTGAGATAGATGTATCTATTGCTAGATTTCATGCTTACTTACGTATGCGAATTTTCGTGAAGCATTACATGCATTGCGTTTTAGGGACAATCACAGACACAGGTGAGTAGAGTATTCAGTACTTTTGAAATTTGCAAGGCAATATATAATAATTTACACTTAATTAATCGAATTTTAAAGTACAAAATTCAGTTCTATCTTGATAAAGCTATATCTAAACGTTATCAAAGAGCAAGAAAATATTCACCCAAAGCTGAATCATAGTTAAGTAAAGTACCTATGCAGATAGGTTAAAAAGCTCTTCGTCTCACGACCCTCGAAAAACGACAATTGCGCGGAGACCTGATTGAGACCTTCAAAACATAGGTTCAATTGAATGTCGTAAAAAAATCAGCACCTACAAAAGATACATTCAAAAAAAGTTTGTACGTTACAATTACGTTGTGTTTCAAAGAATATTTTTTTCCATCAGTTTTAAATTACATAATATGGTTTTGGTATGTCTTCTTTGGATCAAAAAACATTAACTGAAAAAAAAAACAGATTTAATATTGATATCCCATAAATATACCCACAATAAACGAAAATCCGATAACAAGAGACGCGAGACAAAATTACACAAAAAGTCACTTAACCGAGCAGTCTAAAATAAAACTCGTAAATTGCAAGGAGAAAACAAACCGAGGAAATAAAAAGAGACAGGTAAAACTTTCTTGTCGCATTTTGCAAGTTCCCCGTCTTATACCAGCTTAAAGGATTATCATCTACTCTTCTGATACATCCAGAGATAATCTTGAACGCGTAAACTCGCTCTAATGCTGGTTTAGCTCTTAAGGTTATATTTCACTTAGTCTTGGGTTTTCACTAAGAAATGGGAAAGTGGTCGAACATTTCTGAGAAATTTGATCCTCGCGTCGAGTCACTAATGTTAATCTGAATTAAATTGATGTAATTTTCCAGATGGAAATAGCTCGTCGTTTCTATGGCAATGCATTGACGATGGATTTATTTAGTTTCTGGAGATAGCGGTTATTAGGGTTCCGTACCCAAAGGGTAAAAACGGGACCCTATTACTAAGACTCCGCTGTCGGTCCGTCTGTCTGTCTGTCACCAAGCTTTTTCTCATGAACCGCTAGAGCTAGATAGTTGAAATTTTCACAGATGATATATTTATGTTGCCGCTCTAACAACAAATACTAAAAAACGGAATAAAAGAAATATTTAGAGGCTGCCATACAACAAACCTGAATTTCTAACCGTTTTTCGTACGATATGAATAACGGTAACAAGTAGATGCCTCAAATATTCACAGAACATTTAGTTGAATATTCATTTTAAAAATAAATTAAAATGAAATAAATATTTAAGGGGGGGGCTCCCATACAAAAAATGTGCGGTACGGAACCCTTCGTGCGCGAGTCCAACTCGCACTTGGCCGATAATTTATCGCAAAAAAAAACACGTTTGACTACCTAATCGCTGGATAAGGTGAGTTTGAAATTGTTGTAAACGACATTGAGGTCAAAGAAGAAGCATGCTGACTTTTGAACGTATGGACTAGAAACGTTGAGACAAGCCGTTATGTACGGATTCAAGGATAATAATAATAATAATAAAAATAAATTTATTTAATTGAAACCAAAAATGTACAACACATATTAATTAGGATTATTACAGTAAGTATTAGATAAATGGATGTAACATAATAATATATCCTGTAGTATGTTTATTTTGAAATTGGTCCGCATTTATTCATTTCACCTAGATGTGAGATAGATGTATCTATTGCTAGATTTCATGCTTACTTACGTATGCGAATTTTCGTGAAGCATTACATGCATTGCGTTTTAGGGACAATCACAGACACAGGTGAGTAGAGTATTCAGTACTTTTGAAATTTGCAAGGCAATATATAATAATTTACACTTAATTAATCGAATTTTAAAGTACAAAATTCAGTTCTATCTTGATAAAGCTATATCTAAACGTTATCAAAGAGCAAGAAAATATTCACCCAAAGCTGAATCATAGTTAAGTAAAGTACCTATGCAGATAGGTTAAAAAGCTCTTCGTCTCACGACCCTCGAAAAACGACAATTGCGCGGAGACCTGATTGAGACCTTCAAAATTCTCAATGGCTTATTCTTCCGCATATATACACCTTGAAGGAAAACATGCGCGTCAGCAGACACCATACATTCCTCTTACAGCCTACATCATCACAAACCAACACTGCACACCATATCCTCTGCCACAGAGTAGTTTACAACTGGAACAGGTAGCCTGAAGATGTAATCTCAGCAAGGACTATAAACACATTTAAGAAAAGACTGGATCTTTGGATAAAGAAGAAAACATTTCCTTGACAGATAAATATTAATTTTATTCAACTCTTATACAGGAATATCAGTTTGAACCGCTCGCCTATAAATAAATAAATATGCTTCATTGTACTAGCTTCGGTTGCCAACACAACATAATTAAAATAAAACACATCGGAAATCCGGAACTAGATTCCCCTAACAACTAATAGACCAATCCATCAAGTTTACGTGTGATAAACTTTTGGTGACGCAGTTACGGGCCACTGTTTAATATTCTGTGGTATTGCCAAGGACATATTTTATTTACAACTGGATAACCGTCTCAGTGGAAAAAGTGTTGCCATATTCTTCGAGTAATTGCAATGAAAAAAGTGAAAAAAGGAAAGAAACGTGAAATCTTAGCCCAGCGTGATAAAAACCTTTCTTTGAAAATATCGATGGTTATTAAAAGGTATAAAGGCATAAGCGCCAGTTTGATCAAAACCCAACCAATAATGCCAACTTAAATAAAAAAAAAATCCATTTCTAATGCACTTACTCTCATGTCCGTACAAATTTAACCGACTTCCAAAAAAGAGGAGGTTCTATTTTCGTCTGTATGTATTTTTTTGTAAATTTTCATCGATAATTTCACCAATTGTAAACCGAATCGAAAAATTCTTTTTATTTCGAAATTGTTTACTTCCGAAATGGTCCCATTTAAATTTTACAGAAATCGGCTGAACCGCTTTTGAAAAATCAACAATAATGTAAACAACTCGAGCGAAATACTCGAATTTTGTACACAATGGAACGCGGTTTTGCCATTTTTTGCGAAAACTAATTACCTATGTAACATAAGTATGCTTTAAAAAAACTGCTATAATTAGATGTCAAATGTCTGTAAATGGCCGGTACAAGTAGCGGCACGCAAGTCCAGCGATGAAGGTACTGTGGAGGGGATGGCTGCGCATATTGACCGCCATACTCCCTCCACACTTCGCTCAGCGCTAGACTTATAATGCCGCGACCTGTACAGTTCAGTGATGCTGACCTGAGGTAGGATACTTGAATGCTAACATTGCGTGTTTTTTTAATAGATACTCTTTTTACGTCTGTATTTTTTCCATTCATTAGCATGGTCAATTGGTCATCCAGTAGTAAGTAAAACATATAAGATCTTCAGCTGTTACTAATGAAACTTCGAATGAGGTTCTAATAATAAAGTCGTAATGAGGCCCCAGCTTTGGTCCTAATGCCTCCCAGAGGTCCGGCGCCGCAAGATGAGATGAAAGTACCTTCTAATATATTACCTTTTGTAAGATAATGACTATCTTCCGCAAGTTAATAAGTTATGTAACTTGGGCATGGGTCGGTAGGTATAGGCGGTCTATTTACAGATATTGTTTGGATAGAGATCGGTAGGGGAAGATAATACATTGTTTTTTTTTTTAAGAAGTATCTGATTTTTCCAACGACTAAATTTATTTAAATACTTAATATAAATAGCCAAGAAGAGAACTAATTTCGACGTGTGAAAAATTGACAGAAGTCTCGTTCTGACACGTCGAAAGAAATATTCTGTGGTGCGCATCCTAGTCCGGCAGGTCCAGTCTGTGTTTATTTACTCACAAATAAATAATCACCTCTAAATCTTGAGAGTGCTGTACCATTTAGTTTACCATTCTACACCTGACAATATTTACGAACACGGCCTAATACCCTCCATCGAGTCTAAAACTGCAGGCAAACTACTATCATTTAATATGACGACCCAATAAATTTGAATAACGTACCATTACCAGAATAAGAAATAAGCTCCATATTTCATCCCACAGCCTCCTCACACTTGTGTCTCTTAGTTACAGCGCAGTAGCAGTAAGGACATTTAAAATGGTAATTATTTTTGAAATTAACATAACAATTTAAAATGCATTTTACAGCCATATCAGAGGCCTTAAAGCGCCTTACAAACTCTGATACCTGGGATAGCTAGCCTTACACAATCTTACTTTTTAATAATAATATACATTTTAAAAGATAACAAAAAATACTGGTAAATTTTGAGCAAATATTTATAATCATGTGAGAAGCACCAGCTTTTTTAATTTGGTGCTAATACAAATAAAATTTATTTTTTTATGGGTTGGAAACAATATTTTAGGCAAAAGTTATAACACGTTTATATCGATTTTGTATATTTTCATAACATACATACGGAGTACTTCGAATCTAGGCAGAGGTAAAGTAATAATATACCTAATTAAAAAACCCCCGACACAAAAATATTTGACAACAAACTTTCAATTGACAACCATTTTGGGCACATTTGTAGAATTTTGGTTCTTCCATTCCCACTTTAACTCACCATAACTCTTAAACGGCTCTATCGATTTTTATAAAACATAGCTAAGAACACTCTCGATTAAGTCTCCTTTCATCCAAAAAAAACTAAACTGAAATCGGTTCAGTGGTTCGGGCGCTATGATGCCACAGACAGACAGACAGACAGACACACAAACAGACACGTCAAACTTATAACACCCCTCTTTTTCGTCGGGGTTAAAATAAAAGAACGGGTCATTCCTCGTAGTGTTATTGTGTGTTCAAAACAAATGTACCTACTTACGCTATGTACTCGGGTACATTTTCAGAAATACTGTCAACTTTCGACACAGTCCAATAAAATAGAAAAACTGCTCTACAGAAAAATCTCTCTACAAAACTCCCAATTAACCTCAGTTCACCTGTCACGGACATTGCAAAACCAAACTAAAAACGACTTACTGCTCGTTACTACACTGTGACCCCCCACCCCTCCCGCCTTCGGTGTCGAGAACTAATAAACGAGTGACACTAATTGGTCGAGCTTCCCTTCTTTGTGGAACCACTCACAATGAAAATTCTTAAAAAATCCCGCCTAATACTTCGTCCCCGTATTTTTTCAGCCATTACTTAAAACGACAGAATATTACACGTAAAGAGGCCTGTCTTTAGATTTTTTTCTTAAAGAAAATTTGTGTTGAGACCAATTTTGAGGCCCGCGTTGCTTGAATAAAGGTAATTGACATTTTTTATATTTTATTTCAGCGGTGAAAAAAAAACGGGCGTTGGACATTTAGGGAATGTTTATGTAAGCTAATGGTCTGTAGTTATTATAATGGGCGATGTTATGACCGTGGCATAAAACGTTTCGGGGCCTTCACTTGATATTCAAAAAGTTGGTGTACCTGCCTAATGAATGAAATTTTCTTTAGGTTTATGAAAATTCAATTGAATTGAATTGAACTTTATGAGTGCTGAAACAGTGTATTGTGATAGACTATTTGTTTTGATAAGCGGATATATCTAGCTCTGTTAAGAAACTAAGAATGCTTTCTTTAGGTAGTAGAAAGCATTGAACAAAACACATAACGTTTTGTGTGACGAAATTAATGCAATATTGGTGAGTTTTAGTATAAAAATAATTGTTATGCAAATATTTTTCGCTAGTAAGTAAATAGGTAATGTAGTATTAGAATAACACTGTTCATCACATTCTCAGCAACCAAGTGGTTTACAATTGAAACAGGTTTCCAGAAGATTTAATCTCAGATAATTATTATTTTTACTCTTGAAGACACATCCTTGTCAGATTTTTCACTGTTTTTATCGGTCAAAAAGCCCGTATAATGCACGCAAACAATTTTTTCCTCAATTCTGGCTTCTTTTATATCAGCGTGTCAAATTTCACTCGAAATTACAGCACAAGTGGGCGATAACAACGTACGTAGAACATAAATAGCTCAACAGATACTCGTGGAAGTAAAATAGCTTGTTCTCATAGGAACAATCGTGTTTATCCGATCCGGGACGTTGACATTTCCTCAACGATTTGATGAGGACACAAAAGGAACTTCAAAGAGTAATTGAATACGTCTGTCGATTACTAAGTTAACAATGTGTTTTATTATCAGACCACATCAGGGAATTAAATAAGGGATCAACGTTTTCTTACTATATATTATGGATACTAATATTATGAATTCGAAAGTGTGTTTGTTTATTGTATTTTTTTTTTGTTTGTTCCTCTTTCACGTGACATTGGAGCAGCGTATTGACTAGATTTTTCGCTTGGATATAGTTCAAAGTTGGATATAGTTCAAAGGTCGGAGAGTGACATAGGTTACTTTTTATTTCAAAAAAAGGTTCTTGTGAGATAGCACAAAAGTAATTTCAGGCGGGCGAAACCGCAGGCAGAAAGTAGTAGTTCCATACATCGAGCACGGAAAAACAAGAAGCATTTGAATTAAATTCACCGTATCCAAAATTGATATTGACAACACCCATTCGCTATTAAATTCGGAGAAAGCGCACTACAAACAACTCTATTTTAGATTTGTGTGGCTTCACCTTTAAAAAAAAATCATTAGGTTGTTCCATGTTAATTTTCCATGTAAGCTACCAATCTGGGTGTTCAGAACCAAAAACACCTAATGTTCTCCCACTAGATCATAAAAACTAAGTAGCCGTGGTGATCTAGTGATAATGACACCTGCCTTACAGTCGTGAGGTTGCGGGTTCAAATCCTTGTCCCGTATTAATGAGTTGTTTGGAATTTTTGTAACAAATTTTTAATAGCTGTTTTTTAGGTAATGGAAAACATCGTGAGGCAACCTGCATAGGATCGTAAAATAATGTGAATCCACCAACCTATACTGGGCCAGCGTGTGGATCTGGCCAAATCACCCTTCGTGAGCATAGGCCTATGTTTTGCAGTGGACTATTAAAAGTGCTGGTACAGTACAGTAGAGTATTAAATCATCACAGCTTATAACGTAATGAGTAGAGTCAAGTAGAGCTAAAGCTTCATTGAGATACTTAAGTTCAATTACCCTTAGTTAACGCCAGCCTGCTTATTTAGATTGCTATGGAAGTTAATTGATAACACAGAAACGATTCGGTCCGCTCGTCAGTTCAACTTAACGAGTTTATTAATTAAAAGGTCAAAAACCCGACTGATGACAGCGTCATAAAAACCCTTTTGATTAAATAAGACATTATGTGACATAGATGTCACCATATACTACAATGAAAGCGTGATCTTATTCCATGAGCATTTCAAGATTTTACAAACATTATAATGATTGCATATTTACCTAAAATGCTATGTAATATTATATAGGTACATATGTACGTGGTAGCATGTAGGTAAGTATATACAGCGACTTAAATAAATAAATTATTCAAGCTAGAGCCATCAAATACATAAAAATTTAATAAAAATTAAACGAAACATCTAGTTTTGCAATTTGCGTTTCTAAAGCTGTCGATATTGGCAGCACGAGCATACATACTGACGTATACTACAGGTACAGATATTACAATTTATATCTACTCCTTTTATAGGCAGTTGAGTAAATGACTAGAAAAATATCATGACGTCTCTCCATAAACTTATTTGACTAAATAACTAGTGTAGTTTATTTACCTATTTGATATTGTTTTTTTTTTAACTGCGCAAAAAAGCCTTATTAACTACAACCAAACTACACTACTACTACATAAAAGAATTGGATCATCCACAGATCTTTGAAGGTCTAAAGATAATCCAAATGCTCAAGCCCACTGCCAGTTGGCTGTGCCCAGCATGCTGCCTGCATTGCCACGCTGAATGGCAATGTAAATGCATTGAGCCAAATAAACACCAGTCTGATATTGTGACTCTTTGCAATTAACTTTATGTTCAGTGATGCTGGGTTTATCTGTGATGATTGTATGTATACAAAATATTTTAAAGTAGCGTAGATACTATGTAGTTATGTAGGTCATTTTCTAACATAGCAAATGTAGTATTATATTTCAATGTTTGTAATTAACATCAAAATATAATACTACTCACATACTTGTACTAATTTACTGGATTCAGATATACAGTTTATAGTCAGTTAGTTATTTTATATTTCAAATATCTAAACAAACTACTGTCACGATTAGGATTCAAATCTAAGCACGGTTTAAGCACTCTACAATTTGGCTCTATTATAATATCATAATACCACTGGCTTTTCGGTGAAGGAAAACATCGTGAGGCAACCTGCATACTTCCGTAGAAGAAATTCGATGGCGTATGTGAATCCACCAAGCCGCAGCCAGCGTGGTGGATATGGCCCAATCACCCTTCTAGGATAGGGCTACGTCCTGCAGCGGACTATTAAAAAGGCTGGTACAAATACAAGTATAATAACATAGTAAAATTTCTATAGCAATTCAAAATATAAACAGAATAAATATAAACACTCCCAAAACCATCAAATAGCAAAATAACAGCCGCCGAATAATTTAGGATCCCTCCCAAACAAAAACATAAGACCGCGACCAGGCCTCCAAAAAAAGTCGAAAACATTAAAAACGCAAAATATTTACCTTTAATTAGCGCTGTACAAAATGTCTAATATTATTTTCCGACATATTTTACACCTGTTACCAAAAAAGCTAAAACTGTAGCAAACAGAAACGTGAAAATATATTTCCTCTGTTCCGTTTTGCGGAAAATGAAAACGCAAAAAATATTATATTCGTAAGAGAAAATTCGAGACAGATGTGTGAAAATCCAACCTTATTGTAGCAGAAATATGCTTAACATATGCGACGTAAATACAATGTACAGGGTTATATAATTAATTAACTAAAACCTATGAAATTATGGAAAATGTTATCTCCATATGTTGAGGATAGTAGAAGAAACATGCTTAACATATACGACGTAACTACAATATACAGGTTTATATAATTAATTTACCTAAAACCTCTGTATTCAAAATTTTTTCTCAATCGGTTGAGGGTAAGTGCTTGAAAATTGAGTCGCGAGATTCCACCTAAACCTACACAGTTATACAATACAAAATACAAAATAATTTATTATCACAACAAATATACCTTAGTTACAATTACCAGGGGGCCTCAAACTCGGCTAAGCCTGTATCTTGAGGTCCGGTGTAGAATTGGGCAAATGGACTTTGTTGCGCGCGCTTATCAGGAAATATTTTGAAATTAATTACAAAAAGACTAATTATATTATAAATGCGGTCCTAAGTTTGTTTGAATTTGTCCGATTACATAACTTACGCAATTGTATCCGTACAAATATTAGCTCATGATAGAACTGAGCGTAGTGACTCATCAGACAGATCAGTTACTACGTATCTATTATAGATTGCAAGTTCAATAAAATTGCTAAAAAAATAGACTACCGATTTCACATTTAGCATACTACCAGAACAAAATAAAATTACCAAGTACTAATAAGACGTACAGAAGACCGTCTATCTAAGTATAAGAACATCTTACTGATCAGAAGTTTTTTACCGACTTCAAAAAGGAGGAGGTGCTATATTCCTCTGTATGTATTTTTATTTTTGTGTATGTACAACGATATTTTTAACCGATTAAAACATACTTTTTATTTCAAAACGGTATACTCTCGAGGAGGTCCTATTGACATTGTATGCAAATCAGCTGAGCTGTTTTTGCAAAATCAGCAATAATGTACATGTATGTCACATCGACTAGTGTAAACTATTCGAATTATGTATATGGTGCAAACAAATGGTGCCATTTTTCATGAAAAATAATTATGATAATGATAATAATATAAAAATCGCTTTAAAATATTACCATAATCACAAAGTAACATTTTGCTAAACAATGTAGGTATTTTGTGTTAGAGGGAATAATAATGAATCGCGTGGAAATTTTTAGCCCAGTCAGACTTTCTATGAAATTTGAATGTCAGACTTAGGTACCTACTTTGCTTAATTAGGGTAGCTAACAGACTAATTAAAAAGCTATATTATTTTAACTTGTACAAAAGTGTTTTCAAATATGGAATCTACATAAAATGAATAAATTTTATGTAAATATCTTATATCTACCACATAACTGCTCTTCAGACAAAATTCGTACTTAACCACATTTTGCTTCGCATGAAGTAACAACAAGAAATTATTTTGAAATAAAAGCGGTCTCATTTTCAATGTAACTCAATTTGTACGTTTAATTTCATGTTTTGCTGCCATTTATTGTTACCAAATTATGCCTACTTCAAAACATTTCCATAGCTCGTTAGATAGCTGCTACACCATAAACCGTAGTATGTAGTCAAACGAAATCCAATGTTAAGTTAAAATAAACGTAATGTTAAGGTTTCACAGACTCCGAAAAATATTTCGGTAACAAGACTCCGAATAATTATTTTTCGTAAAAAATGGCAAAACCGCCTTCCACCGTGTATAAAATTCGATAATTTCGCCCGTATTGTTTACATTATTGCTGATTTTTCAAAAACGCCTGACCGATTTCTGAAAAATTTAAATGGGTCTACCTCGGAAGTATACTTTTGAACTGAAAAAAAAAATCGATTCGGTTCACAATTGGCGAAATTATCGATGAACATACACAAAAAAATACATACAGACGAGATGTAACCTCCTCCTATTTGGAAGTCGGTTGAAAACACTTCGCATTTCTCTTGTTCACCCATTGCTTAGAGAATAAATAACTAAAGTAGTTACTTATAAATACTCTAAGACCCATTGTCATTTTTTGCGGCATAGCGACATAATGGTACGTATAAAACTCAGCGAAGTCCCTAAAGTGTTCTTAGACCAGATATATTCCCAGGAAGTACAGAAAGCTGGTGAGTCCACTGAACTGAGCCTGACTCACATCCGCTCATATCACAAACAGAACCAAATGTGAGTGAGAGGCACTTACGTGCCTCTCACTCGCTCTTATTGTGAGCGCATAACGTGAGCGGAGCGTAACGCAGTTTCTTGAAGTGTCACCCGGCAAACCAATTTATAAGACGTTGTCACGTCAAAATTCAAAGACCGCTTTACAATACCTGTTATATCAGATACTACGTTAAAACTAGTAAAAAAGTACGCTAAAACTAGTTACATATAACAAGCTTAACTTGTTGTACCTATGACTGCCAGTCACCGTGCCTAAGATGTCGCCTAATATTTATATTTATTTATTTACTTAACCTCGTTCAGCGTTTCTACCATGAAAACCATACAACATAATATTAGACTGCAACGCTTTCCTACGCATCGCTTTCGTTTGGTGGAGTCCAGGCCAAAGTATCGGAAACAAGATCGAATTATAACATAAAAGAGCCGTAACTGTACAATCAGTTGCAGAATAGTGTTCATTTGACAGTAATAAAATGAAGCGATACAAACGTGCCAAAAATTTCCCGCTTTCAGAATGAGCTTGAATTGGCCGGAATACTGTACAAAACAGTGGTTATCTTTTGAATATTATATTGGTATTGGCTTATTTTAACGAAGGTAATGAAATTGAAGCTATTCTCAAATAAACCAAAATATGGGTAAACTAGATTTTGCCTGCCCGCATGATATTTCGAGGCCCTACCTTACCACCCTTAATAAAGGAGGTGGAAAATAAAAAAAATGATTTGACATTTGTTCGATTCGACAGTTCTTTTTTGTCATTTCTTGGAGCGCACGCTATAGAAAAGCTCGCAGATGGCAATTTTTTTCCTATATACTTAACACTGATTGTTATAATATGGAAATTTTACGCAATATGATAATTTATAGCTTATGTGTTACTTTGATATCTAAGCTATGTAATCGCAAAGTTTCATCTCAATACGTTCCGTAGTTTTTGCGTGAAAGAGTAACAAACATCCATCCATCCATCCTTACAAACTTTCACGTTTATAATATTAGAAGGAAGTAGGATTTGAAGCATACATACCCTATTTAAGTTCGGTTTTAATGATATGGCGGAATTGATTTGGTACTTCATTTAATTCGAATTTCCTAAATGAAAAGAGTTGTCTTCAAAATTTTAGGCGGTGAATATTATGAGTGTGAAGTGTTATTATGATGTAGTTTTTATTATTCAAAAATACAATTCGATATTAAATCTTATGTCACATAAGTTCAATGTAGAAAATGTAAATAGTCAAAAATAAATAATTTGAATTTGAAAGTGTTATAATTGTAATTTTACATTGTCACTACAAAGAGAAGCTATAATAGGTATCAAGTTATCTGTAACCAGTACATACTCGTATTATAGACCTACTTACTCACCACTTGTATTGAGTTTGAGTACAATTTATATAGGCAACCTAGCAATGCTTTTCTAATACGTTCCGTATTATATTTTTGGTACACAACTTGGCAGGCAAAAGCTAGAACATATATATATATTTTTATTAAATAAAGGTTTGCGTTTGACTACACACTGCCTGATGTTAAGCAGAAACGCGGTTTAAGTTGTAACACGCTTGCCTAGAAAATATCTATTTGAAGACACTTACGTTGTAATTTAATAAATATAGAATTACAAAGTAAGCCCATACCAACGCTGCTAAAATTTATGAACTGAAAACGTTGACTCCATAAATTTCCCTGATACTGTGTATCTCTTTAATGTATGCGTATTGTTGCTAGCATTCCTATTTATATTTATGTGTTCTAATGCTCATTTCTTCACGATGCTGAGTGTACTGAAAGCTTTCATCTGAAATACTAATAATTTGTTACAGGAATACAATGGAAACTCTCATAAAAGATGGGATATCGTTTCAGAGTGGTAATTATTATGAGTTGTTTTTCATTTGTCAATAAAAGAGTAATTAACATTAAGATAAAATACAGATAAAATTAAGTTGGGAAGAAAAATATGAAGAAAACAAAGAAGAAGAATAAACAGTTTTAGAAAGAACTTAAAGTAAAGTGCTAGTGCAAGTGTCAGAATTTCAGTCCAACTTAATGTCTTTAAACGATATCCAAAAGCACATTGGTAACACCTGCATAAGACTGGTGCAAGAAAGGGACAACTAGCAAACTAGGCAAACGAGGAAGAAGGCTTCTCCAGTTGGCTAAACTAAGCTGTCGATGATGATGAAATGTCTCTGCACTTAGCATCTAAGACAGCCAGTACCTTCAATATTATAGTTCGAGCCTCGGTGGCGCTTAACTGTAAGTGCTACTTGCAGTCAACCATCCAAAAACTGCGGCGTTCACTACTAAACATCAGCTAGGTATTCGAGAATTTATGAAATTTCAGTACTTAATCTCATTTTTAACTAACTTCCAAAAAGGAGGAGGTTCTATATTCGTCTGTATGTATTTCTTTTGTGTATGTTAATTGTTTTTTCGCCAATTGTGAACCGATTTAAACAAATCTTTTTTTAGTTCGAAAGGTTATATACTCTTGAGATGGTTCCATTAAATTTTAACGAAATCGCCTTAGCTGTTTCTGATAAATCAGTATCAATGTACATGGATATCACATCGATTCGTGCAAAATATTCGAATTCTGTACACGGTGGAAATCGGTGTTGCGATTTTTTCGTTAGGCACTGAACATAAAAGACTGGTCGTCTTTTGTGGGCCGGCCTATGTTCAGCTGCTGACTGTTAAAAAACCGGTACAGGACAGTACAACATGTTTAATGAAAAAAGCAGCTAATTGTGAGCCAAGCTCACGCATCAAAGCTTCCGTTGCTCGCAATATTTTTGGGTTATTTAGAAAATTACGTAAATTATTATGAAAAACTCCGTTCCCTAGCTCGCAAAAGCCCATGGCTGGAAAAAGAGTTTATTTTGGTCGTAGCTTTACAGTAGCTATTTGACGTACTTTCGTTTATAAGCATGTAAATATTTTAATGAAATTAGCTTCGTTGACCGGATAAACGTTGTTTTCCCGTATAAAAAATCTGGCCAGGACCATTTTATTATCTAGGCTTAGGGGAATAATGCGAATACCCTACGATTTATATGGCCAGCCTAGAAAATATACTGAATAATCCTTCGTGCAGAGCAATAAATATCATAAAATTCAGTCAAGCTGTGTCCAAGGAGTCCGATAAAAAATATGAATAAAACACGGGATTTTCCTACATTTGATTAAGAACATGGCAAAATAAAGTATTTTTTCTACATTAAATGTATTGTAGGCCATTGATATCATGAATACCTACGTATAGGAGTGACGTAAATTTTTATTGTAGGTACCATGTAGTTAGTAGTCATTTTTAGGGTTCCGTACCCAAAGGGAAAAACGGGACCCTATATTACTAAGACTTCGATGTCCGTCTGTCCGTCTGTCTGTCTGTCTGTCCGTCTATCACCGGGCTGTATCTCATGAACCATGATAGCTAGGCAGCTGAAATTTTCACAGATGATGTATTTCGGTTGCCGCTATAACAACAAATATTAAAAACAAAACAAAATAAATATTTAAGGGGGACTCCCATACAACAAACCTGAATTATTAGACGTTTTTCGCTCTATATTAATAATGGTACCAGGTAGATGCTTGAAATTTTCACAGAATATTTAGTTTTATATTCCCTTCTATAATGAATAATAAAATAAAATAAATATTTAAGGGGGGCTCCCATACAGTACGGAACCCTCCGTGCGCGAGTCCGACTCGTACTTGGCCGATTATTATGTACAATATTATATATAGGTATGATTATTGTGATTTAATTGATGAGAATTAAGTTTAAAGTAATGATTGATTGTTTAGCTGCAATTAATATTTATCGTAAGTATTTAGTTTCTTGCTAAGTTTTTGCCATTATGTAGATTGTTGACTATTCAAAAGTGTGTCTCTGACACCCATTTGTCGAATAAATGAACTATGAACTATAGTTTATTGACTGACAGTTTTTCAGCGAGGTATACCTATTTTGTATTTAGTAAAAAAAATGCTACGTATTCGATTTTTTTGCGAATTAATCACTTATCACGAGAGTATTGATTAACAGTCGTAAATATCGTTAAACTTTCAAAAAAATACCGAGAACAGAATGAGTTTTGCCAAAAATAACAAAATTTACCAAAACTAACGCTCGATATAAACATTTTTCTTTTCAAAACCAACTTTATCAAGGCCGACAAGAATCAATTATAAACTGTTAAAAATATTTAAAATACTAGTTAACCCCATTAAGCGTTATTTTGCTAATAACATATTTTCCAAATTTTATCTCTCTACCATCCATCCATCCATCAGCCATAAGAAGTCCACTGCTGGACATAGGCCTCCCCTATGGATCTCCAATAAGACCGGTTGGAAGCGGCTTGCATCCAGCGCGATCCTGCGGTCTTAATGAGGTCATCCGTCCACCTTGTGGGTGGACGTCCTACGCTGCGCTTGCCGGTACGTGCGGGTATCTCTCTACACATAACCTTAAAATTATCCTTTTCAAACTAACATCGCATAGCCCTAACGGAGCTTACAAAATGATGCACGGGAATATACGAGTATACACTACATTTCTATAAAGATACTAGATTAAGTATTCTCTCAAATGTATTAACTGACGAGTACATTATAGTAATTGTTATTATATTTAATTATGTAATAAGAGATTTACTTAATGACAATAAATATTATCTTTATCTTTATCTTTATCCTAAATAAACCGATATATCCAAAAAGACCAGTTAACCGTATTTAGTCAAATTTTGCGAAAAATAACACATTTACCAAAATTTACCGCTATAAATAACATTTTCCATCACAAATTCACATCAAATAGTCATAAATTAACCAAAATACCCAAAAAGACCAGTTAACCGTATATAGTCAAATTTTGCGAAAAATACATAGGTAATTTACTAAATTTTACACGTAACATTTTTCTTTTCAAACCAACATCAAATTGTCACAATTACACCAAAATACTCGTATAACAGAAATGAGATGTCCAAGAGACGAAAATCAACTTACCTCACAATCCAAATAGTCTCGAACCACTCACAAAAAACAGTCCATAACTTTCAACGGTTGAAGCGTCGAAACTTCGAACCGTTCGTGGCAAATACGCAGCGTAGCACGAACTCAACGACCACTAGCCGACTGACTACGCCAGCACGCCACCCCGGACTTTCGGGGCGGGGACCCCGAAAAACAGAGCGGGAAGGGGATGATGGATGGAGATCTAGAGAGAGGCTATTGTTTACCAGACGCACGAGACGAGTAAGTTGTATGTAAGTTGTATACTACGTGAGCTCGATGTTTGATTGGGCGACAAAACTGTACTGCGACCCACCGTAGTTCGCTTGCTTGAGAGACACACTGAAGCTTGAGATTACTCTTGCGAATGTAGTTCAACATATCGGTAGTGTGACATAGTATTGTTTACCGTCTGTATGTTTGTATATTTTTGTGTATGTTTTTTTTCGTATGTACTCGTCGTAACTACTCAGTCAATTATGAACCGATTTTGATATTTTTTTTACTCATACTAGTACTAGGTATTGCAAAGATGTAAAGAAGTGTTTGTTTCCCAAAAAAGTCGAGCAAAAAAGTACAGCTGTACATAATTTTCCGAAGCAATTCAGATCATTTTCAACCTCTTGTAACTTCGTTCTGTATAAAGCTAGACGCCTGAATTTTTCAGAATGAAGAGATAAGATACTGATCTATAAGCAACAAATTTTAGAATGAATTAATCTTAGTGCTTGTATTTGTCTACGTGTCGTGTGTTTTCCTGACGACGGCCATGTTTTAGTAAGGTAACTGTATTAATCAACTTCTTTAATAGTATCAACTTTGACGCGAAATAAAGTAGTTCCATACAAATATTTTATTGACATTTGTCAGAATGTTTGAAACATTAATCAAAATACTAAACCTCTGACAGTTTTTGCTCATTACAACGCAATAGTTTGTATGTGACAAAGACTCTTACACAAAAAAAAACATAAATACAAAACATTTTGCTTTGTGATTTGTTGTGCTCTATCCATCTAACAACCATAAGACGTCCACTGCTGGACATAGGCCTTTCCTAAAAACCTCCAATAAGACCGGTTGGTAGCAGCTTGCATCCAGCGGGATCCTGAGGTCATCCGTCCACCTTGTGGGTAGACGTCCTATGTTGGGCTGTGCTCTGCAAGTAATAATTTAAAGTTTCGTTCGAAATTAGTACGACGACATGTCCAATTTTGAAAGATCTGTGGGACAATGCTAGGCTTAATGGGTAGTCACTGTGTAGTAAATTATTGAGGGGAAAGCCAGACACTGTAAGAGGATTTATTATGATTTTTTGATGGCTGCAAAGAGGTGAAATGTGGTAATTTGATATCGGCTTTTGGAAGCTTTTGCGATGCGATTATAGCTTGGAATTACTCGGATTTGGGTACGGAATTAGCCAGATTTTAAAACGTGAAAACCTTATTTCTATAATCTTCTTTTTTTAAATAAAATAATTTTATTGTAATTTTTTCAGCTCTGTTATCGAATACGAAACTTGACGTAATTAGAACGTGGAAATAAATATATTAAAATACAGAGACTAGAATAATAGCAATTTTTAAGTAAAACTGACAAAAAACCGACTATTCGACGATACATAGACACTACATATTTTGAATTAGGTACTTGCAACTCGCATAGCAACTACACCACAGAAGAGGATTTAGATAACAATACATTTCACTACTCCAGGGTAGAAATTAGAAAATAAGTAAATTTCAAAAGATCCAACAGTCTGAGATTGAAAATTGATGTAAATAAAAAACAGTGTAACATTTTTCCGATATTATTTTTTAACGCTGCTCGTAAACTCCCACTTGTTTTTATTTTAGGGATTCCATTTTTAGAATTTTTGCCATTCGTAATAACCCTCAGTTATTCTTAGCAAATACGTAATTGGCTCCTAAAATAGATTTATACGCAAACCGTGAACTCAGCAAGTAATAGCTACTTTTCCAAATATTGACATGTCATTGACCAAGTCTTGTCAGGGGTCAAAACAATCACTATCTTTGGTCGATCCTAAACCAACACGCACCAGATTGATTGAATCCAATGTTGCCACTGGCGAGCCACGTTTTCCTTACATTTTAAATAGAGCTTTTTGTGTTGATTGTGGCAACTAGAGATTGTGCTTTTATGGCTATTTTAAATCCATATCACGGCTCATAAGTGACTTAGTGAGAGTATACGCCATCACGGCCCTGCTGAGCTAGGATGCGCACCACGCAATATTTTTTTCGACATGTCAGAACGAGACAGCGTTATAGCAAAGTATATACAGGGTTATTTCTAATCAACTAGCATCCTTTTAGTGGCTTATTTTGTACATCAAAACTAACAACTTTTGTTCTACGACTTTTGTTAAATTAAAAAAAAAATGGTTGTTTCATAGAAAAATATTATTCACCCTCGACAAAATATATGAAACAGCTTGTTTTTTTTTTTTTAGTTTTGACAAAAGTCGTAGAACAAAAGTTGTTTGTTTGGATGTACAGAATGCCCCTATAAGGATGCTAATTGATTAAAATAACCCTGTACAGGCGTTACAGCGTTATGGCTTTTCGTGGTCGCATGCTGGACAAGCTAAACTAATGAGTTCTGTAGAATTAATGTACCTACAGATTTACAGAAATCCAGCGTAGTGTACATGAATTAGGCCTTTGGTCATCAGTGAACTATTAAAAGGTCGGTATAGTTTGAATCATACTAGTCGGCGGATGTGAAGTTAGCTACAAGCTGCGCAATAAGTATCCAACCATGACTGAAGCTCACGTAAAGCTGCGCGTTGATTAGGTTTCGCGCAGGTTATAGCTAACTTCACATCCGCCTACTTGTATATAAGTCAGCCTATACAGTACAGTGCAGAACATTCTTCTATAATTATTTTTCACAAAAAATGGCAAAACTGCCTTCCATCGTGTTCAAAATTTGAATATTTCGCTCATTTTATTTACCAGATTGATGAATTTTTAAAAACGGCTTAACCGATTTCTGTTAAGTTTAATTGGGATTACCTCGAGAGCATCCCTTTTCAAACTAAAAAATAATTGTTCGATTCGGTTCACAATTGGCGAAATTAACGATGAACATACACAAAAAAACATACAGACGAACATAGAATTTCTTCCTTCTTGGAAATAGGTTAAAAATACGAGTAGGCTTTTATTTGGCAGAAGACTATTAAAAAGCCGGCTCAGTACAATTGGTACAGTTTTATCTACTTCAGTATCATATCACATACCAAAAAGCGCAGAAACGTAGAATATTCGTCGACTAGACTTGATTGATTCGTTTAACTCGCAAAAACTTACTGGATGTAAATAAGCCTCTTCTAACAGTTTCAATTTGTCTCATTTAAAAGTTTTGAGAGGTCTTTGCCCAATGGATGTCCTACTGCTAATATTATGATGATTGCTTCCAAAACTAGCCTAAAACCTTATTAGTATCGACACATACTAAACAATACTAGAAAGCGGAGTATCAAATTGTCCTGAACGTAAAATATTTCCAATACACAAATTCCAAACAATTTTTGTGGCCAAATACATATTTCCTTTCAATTTCTTCCCAGAGAGAAATGAAATAGTCCCAGAGCTTAGCAGCTTCTTTGAGTATAAGCTCTAAAATGCAGACTAAAAGCATTTTGTAGAGACGGGACCGGTCTCTTTGTCGTAGAGCACAAAATGTAGTAGACCCGCTGCCGTCCGATTGCTTAAAGACCGCTAAGTGACATTTTTGCGATTTTGACTTTTATACACTACTAGAATCAGAATTTTTTCCTCTTTTTTCTAGTCTGGGTCTTATTTTTTTCTTTTTATTAGTTGCTGAGTTACGGACACCACGTGCACAGTTAACTACGTACTTTTTGCTATTTTACAATTCTTAAACACAGTTCTCACATTTTACAACACTAAAATGCTATTAAGTGCGCATACATGTGGTTTGAAGCTTTACATTTATTCTGGATTGCAGTTTTAGAAAACGTCTAAGTATCTTTGCGTTACTATTTCACCGTTACCCGACTTAACACGTTTTGTTGTAATTTGTAGTAACCCAGTCCTGTGTAATACCCGCAATGCTTAAAAACGGTTTTATTACATCAACTATTCTATAAAACAGCTAACTCTACGTAACCGAATAATTGTTGATAAACCATTCTGAACATTTATAATTTTACAATTCTAAAAGACGGTGACTGTTCTTCAGCTGCGATTGGCTCCTAATGCAGGCCGGTAGAAACAATATTAGAAAACGGTTAGGTGACATTTCTACGCTATAAAGCGTTTAAGTGCGAAGGCGCCCGAGCAACTGCCCGGCCCGATTATGCACCCGTCATTCGTCGCCAGGATGCCGCGAGAGGAAAAATGGCGTGTATAACCGCCAAAATGGACGTGGGATCGAAGTAGGGAATTTTTATTCGATAAGGTATATTGCCTATATTTTAAATATATTTTATTAAGACAATGATTTTACTATATTGTTAACCACGACACCACACCAATAATAACAATGGCGCCTGTAATTTATTGTGTAAGCTTAAGCGTTGAGTTTGCAAAAAAACATTGCATTGCACGGACTAATAACGCACCTAACTCTACACACAGTTGCCACCACCGCGCTTGGTCGCAGAATTTTTTGCCATTAGTACGAAATGCCGATAAGTACCAATTATTCCAGTCCTCTAAAAATGTCATGCATAAATACATTTAAAAGTTTCATTATCACCCTAAATGCGAAAGTTTGTATAATGCATGCGAAAGTATGATTGTTTTTTTCACGCTGGAACGGCTGAACAGAATTAGATTTGAAATACAAAATAAAGGTTGATTATACCCTAAGTATGATCGAGATAAAAGAGATAAAAAGGTTCTATGGACAGCTATACGCTTCAGTCTCTAAGCCTGTTAACAGCGCAGCCAAAAATCCAAGAGTCAAGTTGACCTGAAACTTTACCGAAGACATTCCGGACATCAGCTTGTGCGAGATTAGAATAATCTTGATTCAGGTTATGAACAACAAAACGTTGGGTGAAGACGGTACCACATAAGAGCTTCTGAAAGCGGATGGAACATTGGTACTAAAAGTCTTTCAGAAGCTTTTTAACCGTCTTCCTTGAGGGCATAACGCTAGAAGCAAGGAAAAGAAGCGTGGTGATGCTGTTCTTAAAAAAAAAGTGATATCGCCTCATTGAAGAATTACAAACCTATTTTACTTCTGAGACATGTTTATACGTAGTTTTCAAGGGTCATTTCAATATCTGTCTCGATGACTTCGAGTATTCGTCATCGAGAGCAGGCTTGATGACTTCCAAGCTTCTGGACAAGCCGGGTTTCGCGAAAGCTATAGCACCGTAGACTACATTCATACCCTGCGGCAAGTTATACAGAAGACCGAAGAGTATAACTTGCCACTTTGCTTTGCGTTTGTGGACTATGAGAAAGCCATTGATTCGGTCAAGACTTGGGCTGTGCTTGAGTCTCTTCAGCGATGCCGCATTAGCTATCGGTATATCGATGTCAGTCCAAGTACACGAACAGAGTTCCAAGGCTATCCCTTTAAAAAGAAGTGTAAGACGGGGAGACGTAATATCTCTGAAACTTTTTATTGCTACTTTGTAAAACGCCTTCAAGCTTCTAGAATAGAAATGATTTGGCATCAATATCATTGCTGAATACATCACTCATCTCCGGTTTGCCGGCGATATCGTAGTCATAGCAAAATCGATGGAAGAACTCAACACGATGCTCGAAGGCCTCAATCAGCTCCCTAAACAGGTGGGTCTTAAAATGAACACAGACAAGATGAAGGTCGTGTTGTGTAATTCATAATTCCCATGTTGCACCCACCCAAGGTTTAGCTAAGAACTCGGTTCTTGAAGTCATTAATTCGTACGTCTATCTACCCCTATAATACATAAGTAGTCAATTTAGGTCCAAATTAAAGAGGTCAATCGCCAAATCTAACTCGGCTGGGCAGCGTCCGGAAAATCGCGTAATCTCGTCCGACATACTTCAGTGCTTCATGTCGAAAGTTTTCGAACAGCGCGTGTTGCCAAAGATGACTTATGGCACAGAACTTGAATGCAAGCCGCTTCCGATTGGTCTTATTAGAGATCCACAGAGGAGGCATATGTCCAGCAGTAGACGTCATATGGCTGATTGATAGAGGGATGACACACATGCCAAGATTCATCATCATCATGATCACCATTTGACCCAAATGCAGGATGCTGCTAGTAAAAAGCAAAAAAAGTGCACATTGCCGCTGATGTGAAATTATAATAATATGATCGGGACTAATATTTACTACACTAGAAAACAGTTTTCGAAAATTCTTTCTCCAAAACTGTGTTTAAGTTTAGACATAATGACAAATCTTAATTTAAAGTGTACTTAAATAAGCCGTTAAAAACATTAAACATTTATTGATATTGGAATGCATTTTAAATAGTATAGTATTTACAACATAAAAAAGCGGCTAAGTGACGTAACTGTTATTTAGGTTGGCATTTTTTTATAACTGTAGCTTCCATTCAAATCATCACACAGTTACAGCGTGTTACAACTCTATAAAACGGTTGCACTTCAGCCAACCGTTTTTTAGTGGAGCAAATGTACACAGATTCGTTTGGGATAACCCGACTAAAATACAAAAAATGCAATTTCTATGCAACACCAATACCTAGAAGCCTTCTGTACTCATGCAAAAAAAGGAAATAATAAAAGGAAAACAATGGTATATAAAAAAATTATTTGCCTTGCCAATTTCTAGAAGTATCATTTCCCACCTTTTTGTCCATTTCTCAAAATTTGGTAAAATCACTTAGCCGTTTTTTAGAAATCGGACGGCAGCGCCTTGCGTCTTTCATACATATGTACATATTAAGGTACAATAATTGTAATTATTATATTAGTTAAGTTTTTTAGTGATTATTATCATTATCATCATCATCCACAGCTTTCTTTATCCCATTGCTGGGTATAGGCCTCTCTCTTATAGTGCCATCTGCCTCGGTCATCAGCCAATCGTGTCCAGGTTCAACCTGCGAAACAAAATCGCTTCCCGATAAAAACATACAGGGACAGACACTGTATGCTTTTATCGTTAAAACTACCCAACGGATTTTGATGCGGTTATTTTAAATAGATAAAGTGATTCAAGGAAAAGGTTTATATGTATTGTATAAATACACCTGTGCGAAGCTGGGGCGGGTCGCTAGTTAATGATAAATGAATGTCTAATGTGTTTGTAAAGGTATATATAGATTGTAATGACATAATAAACTAGGGTACTTCCGTTTGTCAAGAAGTTGATTTTGATAATAGTTAGCAAGATAAAAGTAGCCCTTACCTATAAAACTTTAGGTTAATATCTTAGGTTAGGTTGATATATTTAGGTTTTATTTACGTAGTTATATACAGTAAAACCTGGCTAACTGAGAACTGGATAAGTGAGAAACCTCTATAAGTGAGAGAAATTGCCAGGTCCCGTCATTTTAACCCTCAAATACCTCTATAAGTGAGAGACCAAAACCTCTATAAGAGAGAGTCGTTTTTCCCTCATGGACCTCTATAACTGAGAGTACTACTTGTCTGAACCTCTATAAGTGAGAGTTGAGGGTAATTAAACATCTGCACTTTATGACCCATTCTTAAATTTCTTGGAACTAACTACCGTTGATTTCAGATCGTATTCTAATCAAACATTTTTTTTTGTATTTCGTGGCAATAAGTAACATTGTTTTTGTATCGACTTTTTTTGGAATGGGCACACGTGCGTCTATACTATCCCGTTTGTTGAAATAGTGTTCTATTTAAAATTATTCTGTGTTTTTCATTTATCTACCTAACATTATTTTTGTATCACATTCTTTTGAAATAGCCACACGTGCGTTTACACTATCTTATTGTTCAAACTAACTACAGTTGACAAGTTTCAATTGAAGAGAAAGGTTCGGTGTTAATAAATCAATCTTTAGGAATAAACAAATAAATCGCCAAGATTGAATGTGTTCAAAAGGGGAAAATCTTAAAGTGTGCAATGAATTTGATTTAGTAGAATCCAACTTTTATAAAATAATAAAATCCAAAGACCCCATACGGTCTCAAAAGTCCCATGCTCTAAAGGACATGGAATTATCAAAAACATTATTGATTTTCCCAATTTTAAAAAGGCCCTTTTATAATGAATTAGTCTATGTTCAATTCTAATCAACACATCCCGAACAATTAGTACCTATACTATTTATAAACATATTTATCATTCTTCACGTATGTATAGGTAGATACATACAAACCAAAGGACCAATGGACCAACGTACAAATTATACGTATTTTTTAACCTCTATAAGAGAGAGAAGCCACTTCTGAAACTGGATAAGTGAGAAACCTGGATAAGTGAAAAACCTCTATAAGCGAGAATTAGATGGCGGTCCCTTCAACTCTCTCTTATCCAGGTTTGACTGTATTACCATTAGGTGATTTTTAAATCTCTAATAATATGATATAGCTATCTATTGATACAATAAAATAATCAATTACAAAGTTAATAAAACAAATGTATGTTGAAAACGCCCCTTAATAATATGGGGTTGTTTAATCAACTTATGAGGCAGGTGGTCGTGACTCATCGTTATGGACAATACATTGGCTAATATTGACTACTCAGTGAAGCGACTAACATATTTGAGCATATCATTGAATAAATACATACTACATTTTTTACAAATTTAAACGTTATTGGGTGTTGGGACCAAACCCCCACGGTTTGGTCCGTGTTTTTACGTTCCGCCTCAGACCAAATAAAAAAAATCAAGACAGAACGTCGTGAACAGACAAGTGAGGCCGGTTTTTTATACATGTGGTGAGTGCGTCGGTGTTGCGCCGCCATTGTTCGACTGATGAGCCAAGGTGTAGTTTCGTTGTACGTGTCACATACACGTGTGTAATTGTGTCTGTACACGGCGACGCGTAGTTTTTGTTTACAAAATTCTGTCTTGATTCGGCCTCAATTGTTTGTTTACAACATTCTGTCTTGATTCGGCCTCAATTGTTTGTTTACAACATTCTGTCTTGATTCGGCCTCAATTGTTTGTTTACAACATTCTGTCTTGATTCGGCCTCAATTGTTTGTATACAACATTCTGTCTTGATTCGGCCTCAATTGTTTGTTTACAACATTCTATCTTGATTCGGCCTCAATTGTTTGTTTACAACATTCTGTCTTGATTCGGCCTCAATTGTTTGTTTACAACACTCTGTCTTGATTCGGCCTCAATTGTTTGTTTACAACATTCTGTCTTGATTTTTTCATTTGGTCTGGGGGTGGCGCATAAAAATTTAGTCTTCGCTTGCTACTATAACTGCACTAATATTCTTCTTTTAGTAATTTCACTGAAGTTTATATTTCTCATTTTTAGTAGAGGTAAGCATTGAAATAGCTATACACCAAGAGGTTTTTTTACAAAAATAGGGATTAATTATTAAGTAAAATAAACATTTCAATTCACCGCAAGAAACTTTTTATCCTTGAAAAAACAAAAAGAAGATCGGATTCCAAATTTTAAAAGCGCGCACGGTTCGCAGAGGTGTGTTGCGTCGCGCGGAGGTCGGTAGCGCTAGCGACCGCGAATGCTCGCCACACTGCCGTTTGTTACTATCTAGTGTTACTACCAATCTTACTACCAGTAGTAAGAAACTGCTACCGCTCATATAATATTTAAAGTTCTTTTTGTGAAATGACTATTTTCCTTCTTTGCATATTCCCGCACCAAAATAGTCTACCACTCTTTAGTATTATACTAGCGACCCACCCCGGCTTCGCACAGGCAGGTTTATTATACATTTAAACCTACCTCTTGAATCACTCTATTTAAAAAAAACCGACTCAAAATCTGTTGCGTAGTTTTAAAGATTTAAGCATACATAGGGATATAGGAGAAAGCGACTTTGTTATAAACTATGTAGTGATTCTTACAAGAATAGTAAATTTTAATTTATTCAAAAGAAATTATAAGATAAACTCTAGTTTGGATGCCATTGGCCTATAACAAAGGAAGTTTTAATTATGATTCACTGTACTTCCTCCTATAGTAATCTTAAAATCCACTTTGAACTCTACTATTTTCATGACAATAACATTATTACAAGCCCTTTTTAATTCCTCCTTTGAAATAATAACCTAGATCAATAGTACATTGTTCACCGAGAGGAGAAAGTGACCGATTACCGTCGAGGGTGTCGTTTAAAACACCCGAGTTCGGGAATCGCACTTTCTCTCGAGTGATACATAGTGCTTTATACTACACCTACGAGGAAAATAAAAAACTAAATCTTTACTTATTGAAATTTATATTGAAATTGTTGCAGTTAGTGAAGCTTAATGTAACACTTGAAAATGGCGCCAATGGCGTCTGCAATTTTCACATGTTCTTTTTTCAAATTGTTTGACACCATCCAACACACAGCTAGTGGCCAGTGTCATTTTGCGAACTTGGAGATAAAAACTCACTGTAAAAACTTTTTGGCTTTTGATATTTAGGTTACCAGCGCATAGTCTTACCCAAAATTAAAAAAGAAAAACCACGTAAGAAATGGATTTTCATACACTTTTCTCTCCCGCTCAGATGCGTTTTCGCCACGCATATTTGTTCGATATGCAATGACGTACTTTCTACCGTAAATATGATAAAGTATCAAGGTACTTTCCGAGCAGGTGTAGTATAAACATATTTGTGATTCTAAAGGTGCCGAATGAAATAAATATTTTGTTTTTGTTTCAATTGTATAATGTCCGCTTCTTAAATACCCAAAAGGACTAAAACAATTCAAGTGTAAAAAAATTCTACTTAAAATCCATAAATGAAAGAGATATTACTATTTTTAGGGTTCCGTACCCAAAGAGTAAAAACGGGACCCTATTACTAAGACTCCGCTGTCCGTCTGTCCGTCTGTCTGTCTTCAGGCTGTATCTCATTAACCGTTATAGCTAGAAAGCTGAAATTTTTACAGATGATGTATTTCTGTTGCCGATATAACAACAAATACTAAATGTCGAATAAAAAATTTCCTGATCTTTTAGCTGTTATTCGCTCATATCCACCACGCTGGCCCAGTGCGGGTTTGTGATACGCCATCGAACTTCTTTTAATGACATTGACTTCTTTGAATGGCAAATTTTAGTATAAATTTAATTCACATAATTAAGGCCGCCTAAATACCACGTTAACCGCTTTGCGACAGATTTTCTTCTCTACGACTAGTGTTTAGATTTACATAAGAATCAAGATTATAATTTACAAGATTCATTTTCAAGTCAACGTATAAAACAAGATCACACCGTTACTAGTAATAAGAAAAATCCTAGTTTTTGCCAGCTATTTTTGTTTTTAAGTATTATCTATAAAAGTATGTATTTAAAATATGTATTTGTAGTATATCAGTTATATAGCCATATGAAGCTTTGCTTGGTGTGTAAGATATCCCCTAATATTTACTTACTGATTACCAACGGGGTTGAAAAGCTCTGAATTGGAAACTACGTACCCAGAAGCCCAACGTGAGACGTCCGCGTACAAGGTAGACAGAAGTTTTTACTAAGATCGTAGGATTGCGATGGATGCATGTAGCTTTCAATGTAAATATAAATAAACTAGCGAAAGTGTTATATACATATAAATTATTCTATCTATTAAAAAAAAACCGCATCAAAATCCGTTGTTTAGCTTAAAAGATATAATCATACATGGGGACAGACAGCGGGAAGCGACTTTATTTTATACTATGTAGTGATAAATATTAAGGGACGATCCACTAACCCGCACTAGGCCAGCGTGGTGGATATGGCTCAATATCCCTTCGTGGGTAGGCCTACGTCTTGCAATTGACTATTAAAAGGCTGATACAGTACAGTACAGGGGACAATATCAGGAGTGAAATGGCTGCCAGAAACTGATATACTACTTATAGATATTTTAAATAAATACTTATTTAGATAGTGCGTAAATAACACCCAGACACAGAGCAAACACCTATGTTAATCACAATAATGTCTGTCCTGGGTGAGGATCGAACCCACGCCTCTATGATCCACAAGTCAGGGTCACTAACCACCGAGCCATCGAGGCAGTCAATGAAGATTTATAACGACGCGCGGACCCCTATGTTTAGCAATGGACTTACCTACTACCAGTGAAATAATGATGATAACATAAACAAAGTGTACTTTGTTGTACTTTGTTTATGATGATAAAAACGAGTTTATTGATAAATATTTTAGTTTCAAACAATATAAATACTACAAAATGCTGTACGTGAAGTCTTTACCTGCATTTACTACAAAGTACTTACCTATTTTTAAGACAAAGCGAATCACTTAAGTTAGTACAATGAGCTTAAACGGTTCCATAACTTCTTTATCTTAAATTCTTCGTAATGGAACTATCAGAGGCACTTTAGACAACATCTTTTAGAGGAGAAATGTTACGTTGAACCGTGAACAATAAGCTTCTTAGGCAATTGTTGATGATTTCACTCTTGACTTCTTATATTAAAGCAAATTCTGTTGAATTTCACACCAGGGAATTCCCGCTTACACACTGTCAAAAGAGGGAAAACGGATCCGGCAAAAAGGTAATGGTGTATGGAACGCCATGAACATCGGCGTGGCATTTTTGTAGCCATTAATGATCATTTATCTGTTCGTTGTTCACTTAACATCATCGTGACTATCGATCAGTTGTAGAATGTTAACTGCTGGACGTAGGCCTCTAAATGTGAATTTCTAATAAAACCGGTTGGAAACAGCTGATATCCAGCGTGATTCTTTGGTTTTTAATAGGTCATCGGTTAATCTTGTCTGTGAAAGCGCTACGCTGTATTTGCCGATACATCGTTTCCATTCGAGATAATGAAAGTCTCATATAATTCTACGAACTATATGCCCTGTCCAATGCCACTTCAACTTGCTAATCCACTGGACCACATCGGTAACTTAGGTTTGTCTTCGACTCTTCTCATACCACGTTCTTTTTAACCAACTTCAAAAAAGGAAGTTATCAATTCTTCTGTCCTTAGGTTTATTTTTCCTAATTACAATTTAAAACTTAGGTTGGCCTGAAAGAAAATTTCAAAACAAAGTAACCAAAATTTATATTTCACTACCAAATTTTAACAAGACTACTTAAACGTTACAAAAAATACTGTTGCCGTTCTTTAGAAAAACTAATTGTCTGTTAAACTCTTAAGTTTCAATAACAATGAACTGGTCAATAAAGATCTAAAACACTCCATGTTTATAACTCTTTGCAACAAAAGCAGTAAAACAAAGCACACGCCTATTATTCCCCAGTACTTCTAGACTGCACTACCTGTCCGACATAAAAAGATTGTTACCACCAAACTTCCCGAACTACTAAGCTAACCAAACAATGAACAATTCTCAGTACTATCTTTACTTACTTGAATATTGTATAAAAACGAGCGGTGTTTACGCATTTTGCTCGTAACCGTGACAAGAACAAATTGTTCAGTATCAGGAAATCTTTCGCGAGCGTAATGACATATGAAAACCAAATCAAGTCATGTAAAGATGGTAAAGTTTAAAGAAATCTAAATAATGAGAAAATAAATGTTATAGTCTAATTTAATAAACCTTCCAAAAAAAAAATGTCATTAAAAATCCCATTTGTATCATGAGATGCAATATTATATTGTTCCGTGTAATGCCATCTACTGCCATAAAATACGATCGTAAAAACACAAACTTGAAGCTTCGCAAAATGCGTAATAATGATACTTTGTGAGGATTTTTTCATGTATGTATATTGTATACACTTATATCTGTACTAATGCGCATCCTACTGCACTTATCTAAGCCAAACAATGAAACCCTCAGTACCTTCTGTACCAACATCTTCAAGTGCCTTTATTCCTGCACTATGCAAAACGCTATTGTTTTTATGGACAAAGCAGTAAGCTTGGAATTTTTATAGGTATTTTACAGTTGTTTTTCGAAAGTTTTGGGGCAGGTAGCTGGGGTTTGTTGTTTCGGCTTGTTGTTTGAATAGATGTGGTGCTTAAGTGGGATTTGATAGTTTAAGTGTTATTTTTATGTCTTTATTCTGCTTTTACAAGGTGTTCGGGTGAGGTCCATTGTTTGTCGGAGTTGTTAGGTTTGCGGGTGTTAAGGTGTGGTCTTGACGCTACCTGGATTAACCACTCGAGTTAAGTTAGCTTTTCACTAATTTATGCTAAGGGTTTGACCACAGAATATGTATTAGTGAGTAGGTAGTCTGTACGAAGCTAATCATTCATACACGACTCATTTTAAAACGACTGCTTGAAAAAAGAGGGTAATGTATTCAACGTTTATGTGGATAATAATATGTAAATCATTACTTAATTTTGGCGCCCTAAGCCCGATTCACTTTGGTTTCTCTTTTATTGGTCCGTTTTATCGGATAATTTAAATGTGCCAGGATACTGTATCAGAAAACTGTGTCGTGTGTGAAGTCTCTATAACAACTACATACGCCATCGATGAAAAAAAAAACGTATATCAGTCAAAACGGACCACAAAACGGACAGCATGTGGGAACGGGCTGTAAAGAATCACAGATAAAGTATGTTCGCATATTTTAAATTCAACAATGATACATGTAGTAATAATTAACGGAATCTAAATGAAATTAAAATACGCGCCTAATGTTTAAGCCAACAACCAACCAAAATAGGTTTGATTACCTCGTCCTCTATATCATGGTTAATCAAATCTACCCACTACTTATGTCTAAATTACTGTAGACTTTTAATAATTTACACATCTAAAGCCTATCATAAAATTACTATATGGTCTCAATTTCTTGTACCTACCTGTGTTGATACCATTAATTTTCTTATTTCTCACCAATCTATTACAAGATTTCATCATAACTAAATTGAAACAAGAGTTGTAATTATAGTCAAACGCATACCTATCATAACTATTAAAAAGCTTAAATTGTTGTTAATAAAATCTAAGGAAGTACACTATATTAATGTGCAATGTGCAAAATAAAATTTTAATCTCACATTCTATAATAATTTCCAAAATATAAATTGAAAACTAAATTACAGACCAAATTGAACCCTTTGATATAAAAAAAATCTTTAATAATAACCGTAAACATATTTAAACTACTTATTCAAAGAGTCCTTCAACAACGATATAAATCAATATTGTAAATAAAGTAATTATACGACTTACAAGGGGTTCTGAATCAGATATTCGATTCATATTTATTAAACTTAGCCCCAACGCTAGCCCTTAATAATACCCCAAACATTATTGACAAAAAGACACCATGGGAGATTTTTTTTCATAATAATCTCGGCGTGAATAGAACCATAACACCGTGACTCCTTTGTGCTTCATCCTTCAATTTTTAATATACTTTAGACCTTATTTCTTTGATGTAAGGTTCGATATTAAGTTAAAAAGAGAGCAAAGTATCACAGTATTACCATAATTTCATAACTAAGGGCGAACGATTTTCTAATATTACACTCATACTTAGATTTTTATGGCCTTTTCTTTCATACTTGCCGTTAATATGTGAGATGAGTTCCGCCTCACGGCTATGGGTGTAATTTTTAGAGTTCCGCACATTAACATGTCAAGGAAACCTTTTTGTGTTTATTCTATTTTTTCTGCATCAACCTATTTATAAATTTTAATTATTATGTCAGTGTCTAGATCCGAGTTAATTAAAAAAACACAGAGATACAAGAAGTTACGTTCTAAAATACGTCAAAAGTCATCTTCTATTATATAAAAGGCTTCGCTGAGTGACTGACTGACAGACAGCCTACAGCCCAAACCGCTAAAGATACGAACATGAAATTTGGAACAAAGATACATTGGACCACGTTATGGAGCACTAAGAACGGAATTTTGAAAAATCGACCTCTAAAGGGGTAAAACGGGCCCTTTTCGTTTGTATGTAACTTTTTATTCCCTTTACCGATTGACTTGAAACTTTGTATACATGCTACTCAAACAAAATAAAAGTTACGTTTGTTCCTGTTTTTCCGAATATTCCTTATCTAAGGGGTCAAATTGGTTCCCAAAGTTGGTAAAAAAAGCGTCTATTACATCCGACGAGCTGAACGGTTATGGATGAAATCTGGTATGGAGGAAGCACATAACATGTTTCAACACATGAACTATTATTATCCCGGAAATTCTATGGGGATCCTTAGGGATAGCCAAAATTAATCAGTTTAGGCTACAACCCAATCCACTAAAGATAGAGACTTGAAATTTCGAACATAGGTACAATGTATAACGTAATGAAGCGCAAAGGACGAAAATTTCGAAAAATCGACCTCTAACGGGGTAAAACGGGCCCTTTTTGTTTCCATTTAATTTTTTATTACCTTTACCGATTGACTTAAAACTTTGTACATATGCTTTACAAATAAAATAAAAGTTACGTTTCTTCCTGTTTTTCCGAATTTTCCTTATCTAAGGGGTCAGATAAGTTCCCAAAGTTGGTGAAAAAAGCATCAATAATTACATCAGACGAGCTGAACGGTTATAAATGTAATCTGGTAGGTATGTAGGAAGCACACAACATGTTTCAATACAGTAACTATTTTTGTCCCGGAAAATCTATAGGGTTTCTTAGCAATAGCCAAAATATTCAATTATAAAGCTAAGATAAATGGGGTAAATGAATTCTAACGAAATTTGGTACGACGCTAGACAATAACACAAATTACCACTTGGGGTACTGCTATCCCGGAAAATTTCAGTGGGTCCTTCAGGATATCAATTTCCTAAAAAAAGTACTAAATGACTGTTCGAAAACCGATGCAATATTGTTTGAAAATAGCTCACCCTTTTAACTAATATATGACTATTAACGTCCTGGGAAAAGTCCCGGATTCCTTGTCTAACGCTAGACCAAACATCCTATATAAGCGTGAAAAATAACTATATCGCGTTTTTTTTAAACGTAGCGAAATATCTAGAATTAAATTGAGAAAATTAAGATCCTTCAATGGGGGCAAAATGGCCCCTAATAGTTTATGAACGATTTTATTTTGTGAGCCAATAGACTTGAACTTACGGTACATACGGATCAATAACTACTTACTTTACTATGGGAACTAACCTGAAAAAGCGAAAATTACCTATTCTTTACATTTTGTCGCGGGTCGATGATTTTTTTGTGTTGAACAGCTAATTTTATTTACGTGATTTCTGGGTTGGTACCATAGTAAAAGTTAGTCAAATGATGAGTATAATGGAATCCTAGAACATGCCTGTCGTCTAGATGTAGGTGCGCTATGTATTTCTCAAATAAAATGTACCTTCTTGTGTGCTACTTTTTCGTCTGAACTTGGTCAGAGAATGTCTGAAAGTCCTACAAGTGTCTCGATCACTTTTGACCGCGTAAACGGTTTTGGGCGAGATTGTCATTGGGTTCAGAATAATCGAAATTAAATTTCTAATGACATAATGAAACATGACGAATACCTAAACTGGCCTTTTTTAGGGTTCCGTACCCAAAGGGTAAAAACGGGACCCTATTACTAAGACTTCAATGTCCGTCTGTCTGTATGTCACCGTACCGTAATAGTTGGGCAGCTGAAATTTTCACTAATGATGTATTTCTGTTGTCGCTGTAACAAAAAATACTAAAAATAGAATAAAATAAATATTTAAGGGACATACAACAAACGTGATTTTTAGGAGTTTTTTGATCGCTATTAATAACGGCAAGAGGAATGGGCTCCCATACGGTACGGAACCCTTCGTGCGCGAGTCCGACTCGCACTTGGCCGATTTTTAATAGTCCACTACTGAACGTAGGCCTACCCACGAAGGGTGATTAAGCCATATCCATCACCATGGCCGAGCGCGGGTTGCTGAGTTCACATACGACATCGATTTTTCTCTAAGGAGGTGCCTATGCAGGTTGCTTCAATGTTTTTCATCAATGAAAAGCCAGTAGTATGAAATTCCGTACATAAGTTTCAAAGAGCTCAGTGGTCTGACCAGGATTAGGACCTGACGATTGTAATGTAGACCATGACATGCGAATGGAGTTGGATAAAATTTGGTATACGAGTGGGAAACTACATGGGTCAACTCATAATCGTCATACATCTCATCATGAATCGAAAAATATTCTTTTCTCGCTTTAAAAAAAATCAGTGGGTATATTAAAATATAACTTTATTAAGTATTTATTTTATGACAAGTATAAAAATAACGCGGTCCAAACCGTGGGCTATTAGATAATGCCTACTAAGCATTATCTTTTCAAGTAATGCATTATACGACAATGCAGGCGAAACCACGAACTATTACTATTTTAAGCAAGTGCCAAGACAACGCGGGCCAAACTGTGGCTTATTATCATTTTAAGCAGTTACTCGAACAAAGCGGCCAGACCGTGGGCTATTATCATTGCAAGTAATACGACAACGCGTGCCAAACGGTAGGCTATTATAATTTTGAGGAAGTATTAAGAAAACGCAGGCTAAGCTGCGTGCTATAAATTACCATCTTAAGCGAGTACTAAGAATACGCAGGCCAAACCGCGACCTATTATCATTTTAGCCAAATACTAAGACAATTCAGGCCAAACCATAGGCATTATCCTTGCAAGTAATACGTTATACGATAATGCTTTGCTAAACCACGACCTATTATTATTTTAAGGAAGTGCCAAGACAACGCAAGCCAACCGGCAGCCTTTTATAATTTTAAGCAAGTACTAAGACAAACGCGGGTCAAACCACAGGCTATTTTCATAAGCAAGTACCTGTCTACTAAGACAACGCGGGCGAAGCCGCGGGTTTTAAGCTAGTTACAAATAATTGTCAAATTTTACGCCCTATATTGGTGATAAGGCCGTCATTTTATAAACCACATTTTGTCATAATAATATATTATGTATTAAATAGTGTTTAATTTTGTTTTAGTAGTGGTTGAAATAAAGAGTTTTTCTGTTTTTCCTTCTGCCTGTCTGTCATATTGGAGACATATATTAAGACAATACCAACTAGGTAAAGGTTTTAAATTGAATTCCGTGTATTAACAGCACATGTACTAGGTATCATGTGTAGGTAAGTATTGTTTTTTAATTACATAGTTAAATGTAGCTATTGTTTTTTAACCACATAAAAAATAACGTACACTGTCATTGCTCTAATCCTGGGTTTTAGGAGCAAACGTAATCAAATACCTATAGTAAGTACTTTGTACGTAGTGTTTTGTTATTTTTGACCGATGAAACGGAGGTGGTACTCATAACTTTTTACATAGTAGTCCGATTTCGTTAATTCTTTTTTGTTGAAAAGAGTATACTTTAAAATTGCTCCCATTCAACTTTTATCGAAATCGGCTAGCCATTTTTTATAAATCAACAATAATGTAAAAAATGCTACATCGATTCATGCGAAACATTCGCGAATTCTGTACATGGTTGAATTGGGTCATGCCGTTTGATGCAAAAAAAAAAAAAAAACCAGTAATACCCACTAAAGTCGGGTTTTCCAATTGAAAACATAAAAGACTGGAAATTTAATGTCGTCTACAGTAGTTACCAAGTTTAATTAATTGAACTACAGAACCCTTACGACTTTAGTGCGACCCTCATTTTTAAAGCTTTAGACCTTGTACGTGGAATGGGAGAAGTTAAATAGGTTTTAATGAAAGGTTTTACGAGTTAGAGGTTTTGCTTAAGAAAAGTTATAGAGAAACCGATCATTTTGGTTGTGATATTTCTTAGGGTTATTTTAGTATGACTGGCATTTTTATCTTAAATATGGTTGCCCTTGACCATTAACTAAGTAACAGATATAGGTACCTACGATCTAAGGATGTACGATTCTTAAAAAAACAATACATACGGTGGCTCATCTTGTACGTTAATTTTATTTCAAGTTTGAAAATTGGACAGTTAATTTTACAATATGAAACAAGACATATACTCGTACCTACTTTGAGAACATTTCTCCAAGTTAAAACAATTTTAGTTGTACTGCTTTATTTACTTTTGTTTTTATTTTCCGTGATATATTGCTATTATAAGTACGAGCGAAACACAAAATATCTCAAGAATTTTTTTTGATAAACAATTCAAAACATAGTCTGAATTCGACTATATGTTTTTATGTATGTTACGCAATAAAAGCTCCGCCAATTATGAACCGATTTAATTAATTTATTTTTGTTTGGTAGATCATACTTCAGAGGTAGTCTCATCTAAATTTTATCGAAATCGACAGGATCTTTTTTAAAAAAAAACAACAATGTAAATATTGCCACATCGATTTATGCAAAATATTCGAATTCTGTACACGGTTCAAGGCAGTTGTGTCATTTAAGGCAAAAAAATATTATTATAGTGTTGTTCTTAACCGTTCTCTTCACCATGCGTTCTTTAGGTACCTACGGTACAAAATTTGCTCAGAAGAGGAAAACACGAATTTAGTTCTCGTTACCATCGCTAAAACGTGTCAAATGCTTTGAAACCGCATTTAAATACTGAGACTTTAAGTTTTACAAACTCATTGCATTGCGAAGTTTTATGAAGTGTAAGTTTGTCAGTGATTACCGAAGTTAAGCAACGCCTGAGACGGTCAGTCTTCGGGTGGGTAACCAAAGGTACCATTTCTAACTGAGCGCCACCGTGGTTCATTCCCAGTTGATACAACCGTTTGCAATATTAGAGGCCTTCAGGCGGCTTAAAAACTCTGACACCAAAACTAGCCACCCAGCCTATACTAACTTAATTATTACCGCGTGCTAAACCAATTTTATACCGTGTAGAAAACGAAAACACAAATTTAAGTCTCGTTGTCAACTCTTTAACTTGTCAAATGTCTCGAAGCTGCATTTAGAGACTAGGATTTGGCATGAGTTCCCTATAAACTCATTACGTGAGTGAATTTCGTAATTAAATCACAACTCATTGTCAAGCCAAACACAACTATACTAAGTATATCTAAATGATTGGATCTGCGACCAAAAACCAGTTTATACGAGGACTAATTCAAAATAATCCCTCTCTACATCTGGCCGGGAATGTCCCAACACAATGCGATACAAAGATTAATCTATCCGGATTGAGATTACGGCATAAAGATAGCATTGTTGGCTCCAATCTCCCGATTCGATCCGGAGTTTGGGCTATTATTGTGAACGATGATTATACTTGATGGCGGGCTTATGTTTATGTAGTAAGCAAGAACAAAAACCCACTATTGGTTACGCAAGAAACTTTAATGAATTAAATAGTCATAATTTTTCTCTATCAATCAATAGTATTGATTGGAGAGAAATTTCAGTTAAATGTAAGTCAGCAGCAGACTTGGCTAAATCTATTATTAACATAATAAGGACTAGATTTGAAATTTGTTTTCCTCTCAAAAAAACAGCTGGTAATAACAAATGTGACTCATCCTGGATTACCCAGGATGTTAAATTATTAAAATCGTTAATGTTTGACTTAATAGAACTTGGGAAATGTGATCCTAATAATGAATCAATTAATGAATTTATTTTTGACATTAAATCAAAGTATGATATTTTATTAAAAACTAAAAAATCTAGTTTCTATGCAAATAGTATTATGTGTAGCAAAAACCAGTCCAAAACTATGTGGCAGATAGTAAACAAAGAAAGAGGAAAAAATAATTGTTTACATCTGGACGTCACCGACGTCATTTTAAATACGAATGGCGTTAAATTCCCAACAAAAAAGGATGCAGTTAATGCCTTAAATAAATCTTTTTTGGCAGCATCCTCGGCCTGTTCGGCGCCTAGTGCCGATCTTGTCCGCGCGCTAGAGTTACTGCGTGCTGCCAGACCTGCTGCTGACTGCTCACTAAGATTGAAACCTTTTAGCGTAGAGGAAATACTCCGTATTATTACAACGAGCATCCCACCAAAGGCATCAAAAGATGTTTATGGCATAAGCATGAAACTGCTGAGACTAGCTGCCTATGAGTTAGCACCCGTATTAGCGGAACTTTTTAACCGCTGCATAAAGGAAGGTACATACCCTGCCGTACTTAAAATCAGTAAGGTCTCTCCTATCTTTAAGGGTAAGGGAAAGAGGGGGGACATGGATGGGTACAGACCCGTATCAATAATACCGGCGATAGCAAAGGTCTTCGAAAACGGGCTGAGCAGTCGGCTTGTAAGCTTTTTCAAATTGACAAATGCACTCTCGGACAAACAATATGCTTACCGAGCAGGACGCTCAACGACATCGTTAACGCGCGAACTTTTAAGGAAAATTATGGCTGCTCGTGATCGGAGGCCCAAGCTACAAGTCGCTGTTTTATGCTGTGACCTGTCGAAGGCTTTTGATGTCGCCGACCACTCAGTCCTGGCTGCTAAGCTACAGAAATACGGGATTCAGGGTCCACCGCACTCTTTACTAAAAAATTTGGTTCAAGGTAGAGAACAAATTGTCGTTGGAGATGCAGGAAACGTAAGATCGGATCCTCTATGCTCGACCATGGGCGTGGCTCAAGGATCTTCTGTATCCAATTTGAAATTCTTGATACTTCTGAATGACTTGCCCGATGCAGTGACAGCAGCTGAAATCCTCATGTATGCAGACGATGTGGCAGCAATCGTTACTGCACCGTCAATAGATAGTTTAGAGCAGAAACTAAATGAAACAGCAACACAACTTGCTGATTGGTTTAGCGCAAATGGCTTAGCTCTCAATCTTAAAAAGACTCACTATCTGCATGTCAATCTGTCGGGGCATCAAATGAGACCTCTAGTGGTTCGAGTGAATAACACGGCAATCAACCAAGTGACCAGTACAACGTTTCTTGGTTTCGAGTTAGACTCAGGCTTGACGTGGGAGAACCATATTGACAAGCTACGGGGGAAGATGGGTAGCGCGTGCTTTGCGCTGCGGCGTGTGGCGCGGGTTGTGTCCTTGGATGTAGCACGTACTTGTTACTTCGCTACTGTCCACTCGCTGGTGCAATACGGTGCGGAGCTGTGGGGAAGATGTGCTGACTGGGAGAAAGTGTTCCGGCTCCAAAAATGCGCGGTTAGAGCAATTGTTGGAGTAGATCAAGAAACACACGCGAAACCGTACTTCAAAAAACTAGGGATTCTGACGTTGCCATCTGTAGTGATATTACAAGTCGCAACATACGTAAGAATAAACTTGGACTCGTATGAGAAGCGAGGAAAGCATCACAACTACCCCACAAGCACGGCTAACCATCTTGCTAGTGTAAAACGAACGCTGACCAAATCGGCAAAACTTACACATATTATGGGCCCTGATATATACAACAACCTGCCCGAATACGTCACTGAAGCTCCTAGCTTGCCAAGTTTTAAAGCACGACTTCAACGTTGGCTAATTGAGCAAGCATTCTATAGCTACGAAGAATTCTATAGACTTTTAAGTTGAATTTTATTTTGTATTTTTATACATTATTTTATATTAATGAACCTTGACATGTAAATCAGCTTTATGAATAAATGACTATGACTATGACTATGACTATGTTGAACGTTAGTTGTCTTGGGGTGTAAAATATTTTTTTTTAGTTCTTATTCAACAAAAGTGTGATAGCTTACTTAAGAACTAGTAGTAGATTCACTGTCTTCATCATAGCGTACTTAGTTTGACTAGTAAATTTTTATACCAAAGTGAAGCAATTAAGATCGATTCGACCAGTTTTCGGATAGGTGATCACAGTCGTATAAGGGACATTTACAACTTAGCGCTACGAAGTATGATAAAGAACTCGGTGGCTAATATAAATCTCATTGTTTTTACTGATTACATTGCCATGCCACCTACTATATGACTGGCAATTTTTTTTTTTAAAGATTTGTTGGCTCCAATATCCCGATTCAATCCAGAGTTTGGGCTATGCTATTATTGTGAACGATGATTATGCCTACTTGATGGCGGGCTTATGTTGGACGATAGTTGTCTTTAGGGAGTCAAATACTTTTTTAGATTTATGTTAAAGTTAGAAAGGCGTCTAAGGTGGTTATAAGTACGCAATAAGTAATACCATTGTCATCATAATCTTAGCTCTAATTGCGTAGCTTAACTAGGTATTTTTTACCCATCACCAAAGTGAAGCAATGGTCCGTATGGTTAGTTTTCGGATAGGTGATCATTTACAACTGAGCGTTACTGTGATGAATAACTGGGTATATTATAAGTCTCATTGTTTTTATAGACTACTTAGCCACTAAATCAGTAGATCATGTAGCTAAGTGTCTTACTTGCATAAAGATTTGTTGACTCCAATGCCCCGATTCGATTCGGAGTTTGGCCAATTATTGTGAACGATGATTATATTTGATGGCGGGCTTATGTTGTTTGTTAGTTGTCTTGGGAAGTTAAAGACGTTTTTTAGGTTTTATGTTGAGGAAACAAGATGCAGTTGCTTAGTGGGAGAACCTTTACCCCCTTACAAGCCAAAGCGTAAGGCGTTCTTTGGATTTTGTGTAAGGAATAGAATTTACACAAGTGGCTTTTTGGTGAATGTCAAACATTGTGAAGCAATCTCCTTTGATGGCGTATATGAATCTGCTAATCCGTTCTAAGCTAAGGTGGTGGATATGGCTAAATCATCCGTTCTCTCAAAGTTATTACAACAGTGGACAGTACAGACAGTTGGATCCAAATAATGAAGACAAATACACACTTAAGTGAAGCACAACGCTTACAATTTTTTACCATTGGATTTTTTTACTACGATATACGCTCTCAATCTCCAAATGACATAAACATATCGATTGCCATGTCCCTAAAACACATAAATCGGTGCGATAACGCATATTCGGCGTGATGTATGGACCAAATGACGGGTATACTGTGAGGGATAGGCAGCTATTGTGGTGTCGGTATTATCTGACACTTGGAATTTCTGATCGACGAGCAGGAGCATCTATTGTAACTTTAGGACCCTTTGGCCTATACTGCCAAGTTAAAAAGGTTGCGCGCTTTTTGTGAAGAACATGGTGAATGGGTGACATTTGTATTCGGGAAGGTTATACGAGGTTACTGGTAGAACCCGTCACACGGAAGAAGTCAAGTCCACAGCAAAAGGTGATATCAAATAAATACAAGTACCGAACCAGACAAGCACATCGGTACATCCATTTCTCTAAGCCATTCAGGCTATTTTCAACCTGCTGTGACTTTGTTTTAGATAAAATAAGACATCTGATTTTTTTCTGATTAATTTTTACGGATCTGCCATAAGATTGTGACGCTACGTCTACAGTACTTTTTACTGAGAAAGACTATCTTACCCCCAATTAAAAAAAAAAAAAGAACTAATTGCTGATTTTCTCAGGCTTCAGGCTTGGTGCTATAGTAAAAGTTATTTGTGTGTACTGAAATCACCATTATGATGTGAGTAAGGTACCTGTAATTTGGTAAATATCACGGAATATACCAAATTTTTCTAAGTGCTAAGAAAACGCATGCTAAAACTTTGAATTAAAAACTAACTAATAAATATGTTTAACTTAAACACCACTTAAAGCTTGGGCCAAGAAAACGTTATTCCAGCGACATACAATTTAAATAATCAAACTTTAAAATCTCAGCTGTTAAAACTACATACCAACAGTAATATGAAACTTCGTTGATAATTTCAAAGATTGTGTATTAAACTAAAACTTTTAAGAAAAACAACCGAATAATGCTTTTTTGTAATCCACGCAATGTTCATTCACGCGCAAAACGCGCGTGCATTGTAACATGAGCCCTATATTAGTAGGTGGTTCGAGTTATAAGATGCTTTACTTTTAAATCATTTAACATTTGCCGAACTAAAATTTCTGGCGTCTATAAAGTTAGCTACAAACTGCGAAAAGCCCAATCCTGCTTGAAGGTCACATAACAGCTACGCGAGTATTAGGTTTTGTGCAGCTTGTAGCTAAGTAATAAATAATAAATAAATAAATAATATTAGAGGACATCTTACACACGGTCTCTGACCCCAAACTAAGCATAGCTTGTGATATGGCTGCCAGAGACTGATATACTACATATACATATTTTAAGTATGTACATACTTATATAGATAGTACCTAAATAACACCCAGACACAGAGCAAACACCTATGTTCATCACACAAATGTTTGCCCTGGGTGGGGATCGAACCCACGCCTCTTTGACTCAGAAGTCAGGGTCACTAACCACTGAGCCACAGAGGCAGTCGTCAGGTCAGGTCAGGTGAGTAAGTATCGTTATTATTCCTGAATCGTTATAGAGCAGGTTTGGTTTATTTTATAGAATTCTCCAGGTATTTTACTACGTGAACTCTTTTAAACACTTGCGATGTCTATTTATTATATACATATTATGGAAAATATTTCTGAAATTCGCTTAAGTAATAATAAAGTTAAGTTTTTTCCATGTTTTTTTTTCAAAAACTTAGATTTTTATACCTTACTAGCAACCCATCCCAGCTTCGCACAGGTGTATTGTGCATATAAACCTTCCTCTTGGATCACTCTATCTAAAAAAACCGCATCAAAATCCGTTCCGTAGTTTTAAAGATATAAGCATACGAGTACATGGGGGCAGACAGCGGGAAGCAACTTTGTTTTATACTGTGTAGTGATTGGATAGCTGTATGAAATGTAGATATTTTTAATCGCATCTGCAAAACAGGCCCTGTAATATTTTTTTTAGATACCTATATTTGAAGGAAAAATAAACTTTCTAATTTTTTCTGTCTTTTTATAAATTTTAATTATCTCCAACAACTTATTTGTTTAGTTCAAGTACAATATTGGTTATTAATCTCATAAAACATCATCTTCGAGTTAAAAAATAAATTTTTGATTTGGTTCACAATTGGCGATAATATCTATGAACATACACAAAAAAATACACACAGACGAACGTTATTTTTAAACTTTCTCGATTTGAACACATTATTATTATGTACTACGGGACTAATCGCGCACTAAAATTATGAGATAAATAAATACCTCATCATCCCGACGTTTCGACCGAGTTGCATCGATCGTGGTCACGGGTAGACATACGAACACAGACGAACATAGAACCTCCTCCTTTTTTGACGTCAATTAAAATCAAAAATCACACAGCATCAAATGCAGCAACGATAAACAAAATAAAATAAGTACCCACTCAAAATAACTTGGGTACCTCTAATACGTTATAAATTTCACCAAGCTAAAGAAATAACAAGAGTTGAAATCATAAAACAGCGTTTGTTATTCGCCTTAAGCTTACGTCAGGCGCTCAAACTGAATTCACTCGACCGTAAGGGCATTCCTTTGTGGCCCCAATACTGTTGCTACATTTTAAACTTATAATAACAACGGAATTTATCGGGATAGTGATTTTATATCTCGCGACACGACAAAGATTAATCATTCAGTAGGTACTAGTTGTAAGTCGTCAAAATTTTTATTAAAATCGGCCGAATAAAAACTATGGCGCCATATTTGCGTATTGCATGTACCTATACAGAGACTCAGACATACAGACAGACAAAGTCATTTACCATCTGTTCTATTTTCAACGGGGGTTAAAAAAACAGATAGCTAGTTGCTACAGTATGTAACTATTTTACTTTACCGTTACTTATTTTGTTTTACCGTTTTCTATACCGATATTTTAAAGAGGAAAGATTTGATTGTTTGTTTGCATCGAATAGGCTCCAAAACTACTGCAAGAATCGGAAAATACTTTCACTGTTGGAAAGCTACACTATCCCCGGTAAACGTAGGCTATATTATTTATTTTGACTGCCTCGGTGGCTCAGTGGTTAGTGACCCGGACTTCTGGGTCAAAGAGGCGTGGGTTCGATCCCCACCCAGGGCAAACATTTGTGTGATGAACATAGGTGTTTGCTCTGTGTCTGGGTGTTATTTGGGTACTATCTATATAAGTATGTATTTAAAATATGTATATGTAGTATATCAGTCTCTGGCAGCCATATCACAAGCTTTGCTTAGTTTGGGGTCAGAGACCGTGTGTTAGATGTCCCCTAAAAAATAAAAATAAATATATATATTTAAATAAGGGATTTTTACAATGTGTCTTTCTCAGCCAATCAAACCCGGGCAAAGCCGAGACGGGCAGCTAGTATTGAAATATTGGTTAAAACTCTATCCATCGCTATGACACCCCTTGTACCTTGTTTAACATATCACACCAACATAGTAATTATAGTTTGTTTGAAATAAATATTATTCTTTGTGTTTATTTGTCCATTATAGAGATACGCCATATTCCAAATTTCACATCCTACGAATATGGTACATACACATACGAACCATTTTTTCCTAAATAAAAAAAGTGCTTGTTGTGGACAAACAAGATATGGTTTTTTTTTTTAAAACATTACCTATGTCGGCACCTAAGAAAATAACCTTATTTTTTTGGAAGCATTACCTACGTTTTCAAAACAATAATACAAGTACCCAACTTTGTCTATTGAAATATATTTTGTACAACTTTAAAGTTTTTATATCCCATCGGACGTTGTAAATGCTTCCCTATAATAATAATGGAATACCCCTGGATTAATTGTGTTATTTTTGTTAGAGCTGCCTTTCGTAATCATTAGTGTGTTAATAATGCTGTTGTTACATAAACATTTCTTTCACCTTTGAAATTTGCAGACATTACTTTTACGCTTTGTACAAAACTTGTTTTAGTTTAATCTGTGTTTGAAATTAAATTGAATTTCAGTATTGACTAATATGCTTGCTTATCTTTTTTTACTTTTGATTTGGAATTTAATTTAAATCATAATTGTGGTCTAAATTGTTTTCTGTTTTGACATATATATTTCTAGACTAGGAACATACATGTCAAAACTTATAGGAATGAAATCTAGATAGATTTCATTTCTAAAAATAAAGAACTTACCCAAGAGATAAGGATTTTTATCATTAAGACGTTTAATGTAATAAGTAGTATCATTTTAGAATAAAAATAAACTTAAGAATAAACATACGTGCTTAGTAACATCAAAAATGCACAGTTATTAGTTAAATTATGAGAGTGCAATTTGATATTTTAACCGACTTCAAAAAGGAGGAGGTTCTTTGTTTGTGTGCATGTATTTTTTTTTTCTGCAAGTTCATCGATAATTTCGGTAATAATCATTGTGAACCGAATCAAAAAAATCTTTTTTTAGTTCGGAAGGGTATACTCCCGAGGCAGTACCATTTTTTTTAAAACATCTACAATAGTGTTAACAATTTGAGCTAACTATTCGAATTTTGTATACAATGGAAGGCAGCTTTGCCATGTTTTGCGAAAAATAATTATTATAATTTCACATATATGTTCAAATCCAGAAAATTAACATAATCGTTTTTTTTTAATTATTTTTGTTCATCATTTTTATTGTATTTGAACTGTAAAATTAGTACCTACAGTATTTTTTTTCAACTGTTCTAAATAAATACCTACTTAATACAAATAATATGTTCATACCTACTTAAAACGACAAATCTTTAGTAACGTGCAGCAATTATACTACAAGTTACAATATATTTCATTTTATGCTTTGTTACACAACCATTTAGGAATAAACTTAAATACTCTAACTTAAGTTTATTCCTAAATGGTTGCAAAAATATATTCCTAAACATTGCTAAAATAATACACATTTACAACTATTTACAAATTAAACCCACATTATGTAGAGTATAATCATAAAGAAATAAGATATTTACAATATTAATAAATGTGAATGATATCTCCTTAAGTTGGAATCTGACTTCTGAATCAAGTTTAGCTCGTGGCTACAAAATGTTCCAAAGTAGCGTAAAACCAACATCGTACACTGCCAGTCGTATAAATTCGTTTGGTTATGGGCTCGCATGTGCGCCTTACGTAATGATGATGTTTATACACTACTGTGTTTGTTTGTGCAGAACAGAACGAACTTTGAACGTTTGTTTTGCCTAAATCGAGGTAAGCTCTGAGTGGAAAAAGTAGTTTCAAGTGTAGTTTCTTTTTATTGTATTAGCATACCTACCTTCTTAGTGTTGATGGTGAATTTCAGAATGTTTTGAAGAAAAATGTATAATTATACACTTACTTAGTTCTATTTAGTTAATGCTTAATACTAAGCCTTTCTTATAGTATGTCTGTTGTACTTATTTTAAACAACTATGTGTATAAAGCAGTAGAGTCACAAATCGCACACCAAATTATCATTTGATTTAACAAATGATAATTATTGTTTTGTCTGTGGTTTTAACCTGCTATGTCTCACTACTGGACACTTGCCTGTATGATTATTTTACCTAATTATTAGAATATCATACCACTACTCTTCAAATTTTATAACAAAACAATAGCTGTTGTAGTTTGATCAATGTGAAACAAAATAGTATTAAATTAGTATAAAACCAGCGAGTTGGTGGTCGTTCGCCCGAATCGATTTATGCGTTTTTAGCGTTCCGTAGTAAAACGAGGATCCCTTATCGTTGTGTCCGTCCATCCGATCTCAATTTATATTACTTAAAAAATCAAAACTGTATAATAACATTTAAGGGGTAGCTCCCATACATGTAAAGAGGGGATGAATTTTTTTCCTAACCCCATCCCCTCATGTGGGGTGTCGTTGAGTAAGGTTTCTAAAATGAATGTAAGGTTTCCTAAACAATTTTTTTGTTCATTGTACCATTGTAGGTATATATATCGATATATAGGTCGACAAAGTTGAAAAAAGAGGGACCTCCCCCCCCCCCCTTAATTTCTAAAATATGCAAGATAGAGTCCTCAAACTTTTTGAGCTTATAGACCATATTGAAAACTATCTTTCAAAATAGTTTTGAGCACTGTGGGATTACATATAACTTTTTGAGATGTAAAATAAAATTGTTTTTTTTTATGTGCTCATAGCTCAAAGGTCATTGACCTCGGAAATATTTCTTAGCCAAATATGTTTATCTAGTAGTTTACCATCGAAATATATCATAAAAATTGATTTTTATCATGATCATAATCATCGTCACCATCTACGAAAGCCTATCACACGCGTGTCGAGACATTGTTTACATTATTGTTTATTTTTCAAACGATTTAGTCGTATTCAATAACATATAATTGTGACCATCTCTGAATTATGATCTACTAAAAACGAAATAATCACGTGACATACTTATGAAAAAAAAAACAGTAGAACTGAATTGATGACCTCCTATTTTTTGAATTCGGTTAAAAAAAACATTGCTAATTTTTATCAAACCATCTATGACAAAGTATCATGCAGCGGTTTGTAGCAAACAGTAGCTGCTGCAGCTGCGTTCACATCAAAATGTCATTAAAATCTTGCCAACTCAGAATCCACTGTAGGTACAGAAAACGATTCCTTATTCAGCGGCGCGTCTGTCCAATTTATATTTTAATCTGTTTCCCATACGTGCGTGCGTTGGGTACATAAAGAAAAAGCGCGAACATTTAGTCTGCATTACTGGATAATAACTCACTGGTGGAATTTACTGAGTTGATGCGTGGAACTTGATAAATGTGTTGCCGTAGGTCGGTATTAGGAAGATAATGCGGCGATTCCAGCAAACTTCATATTGTAAATGGAATTGCAGCATTGCGGTGGTTTTACTCTGGTTTATTTTTTGATATCGGAGTCGGAGCTTAATTATTATTAGGTAACAATACGTAATATAATGCCGTACTGACTATTTTAGTCTGAATTCACCTTCCATACAGAAATAGAGTAACTTATTCTAGCTAATTAAGATTGATTGAAATGTTGTTCGATGAACAAAGAATTCATTTATTTGTAGTTTACTAACGAGGCCAATGTCTAGCAGTGGACCCTATGACTGAAATGGAGATACATTTTGAAAAGAAAATACCGCTAATTTTTACGCTACTCTCTATTGTTTTCTCCAAAAAAGAAAATAACAAAGGAAAAACAGTTTTTGATGATCGAAAAAGAGCCAAGGCCATCGACTGAGCTTGAAGTTAATGTCGACAAGGTTTATTATAGGTATTTAGTTTATAGTCGACGGGAGACGTCTTTATACGACCATTAAAGTTAGGATATACGATACGGCAGTACGCTCTATCTCTTAGCTACGAGTACGTACTCTGAAACTACGAACAAAGTTAGACCGGACACATAAAGTTACTTTTTTAACACTAGGAAAGAGGATTTATCGAGTGTATGAGCTCGTTGAGCGAGGATGAAATTTAAGACATCGACAAGAATTTTAAATTGAAAACTTTTCACAATTCTGTGCTTTTTAAGCAGTATGAGTGAATAAAAGTTTTGAACCGTTACGCTCGGCTTGGGCAAATATATTCTATCTCTGCGTCACGAGCAGTGCTACGCCACGAAGACTTTTGGATTGTAGGTGACAAAATATGATAAGCAAAGTAATATGCCTATAATAAATATAATAATACCCAGTACGAGTCCGACTCGCGCACGGAGGGTTCCGTACTGTATTAATATGAATATACAACTAAATATTATGTGAATATTTTAAGCATCTACCTGTTATCATTATTAACATAGAGCGAAAAACGGCTAAAAATCAGGTTTGTTGTATGGGAGCCCCCTTAATTATAAAATTTATTCTGTTTTTAGTATTTGCTGTTATAGAGGCAACAGAAATACATCATCTGTGAAAATTTCAGCTTTCTAGCTATAACAGTTCATGAGATACAGCCTGGAGACGGACAGACAGACAGACGGACAGCGGAGTCTTAGTAATAGGGTCCCGTTTTTACCCTTTGGGTACGGAACCCTAAAAACTATGGTGTTCTAGTAGTAGTGACACCCGCCTTATAAACGTGAGGTTGTGGAATCAAGTCCCGGTCCCGTACTAATTCGTTCTTGGAAATGAATGTACAAGATTATGCATTACTGGCTTTTCGGTGCAAGAAAACATCGTGAAATCATCTCCGTGCGTTCGAAATTTGATGGCGTATGAGAATCAACCACCTTCACCCTTCGTTGGTAGGCCCGTGTCCTGCAGTAAAATATGGCTGTGACAGTACAGTACTTTTAATAAAGAGAAGTTAATCATTTTCTGCAATAAATCAGGTCTTTTGGCTACCAAATCGGTGAACGTCCTTCGACAGAACTTTTCAAGTTACGAAAGAAATCGACATAAGCTTTATTTATCTTGTTATAATTATATTCTTGACGTTATCTACTCAAGGTGTCACTGCATCATGTCCCAGCAATCAAGATAAGGATCCAATAACTTAAGTTAACATTTTTCATTCTACCTACCCGTAAAAGTAAACTATAAAGAGAAGGGTTGTAAACATAGGCATAGATAGAAATTCCAGCTAAATTCCCATGTTCCCATCAGTGTCCTCCGTATGCTATCAAATTTCTTATAGTTTATGTCAAAAACTGTCGTAAAATACTGTATGCAGTAGTTTTCCGGCTTAGCCGAACATACCGATACATAAGTTTGTTAAGATCCGTTGAGGGTTCGGTTTACGAGTCCACGTAAGAGTGCCTCGTAAAGCGAATTGTGCATCTTTTCGAGCGTGCGACTTAGTCGTGCGACAAATATATAATAATAATATGTCGGGGACTAAGACTAAACGTGTAAATCACCCGCAATCGTTATTTGTGGGTCATCCATTAGTACGGCTCGCCGGCGGTCTCTAGTTATCCATCTCACCAAAATAAACACTGTGTACCACTTCAACGGGTGGTTTTATTGACCTAGTATCACTTGGTAATCAATTTAACACGTTCATCGCCATGGTAGGTCATAATGACCGGCACTTGATCTACCCATTGGGGCCATGGGGGGTCAAAATGACCGGCACGACCGACCCTACTTTGCGAAGCCCGTTCGCGCCGCAGAATGCAAAAGCTGTGTATTTAATCATACAATATGACCGGCGCGGCCCCAATGAACACCTGTAACCAATTGGTTTTTTGATTTTTTGATGGCATACCTATTTTTAGGACTTAGAGAAAAAAGTTAGAGAATTAGTAATATGGTCCCGTTTTTACCCTTTGTGTACGGAACCCTAAACACCACAGGATTTCGAATTAAACATTTTTATTTATGTTATAAGTTGCATTTATGCAAAAAAACGAAAGGACAAAATTAAAGAAAAAAAAGAAAGACAATAAAACAAAAAAATGTTAGGAATGTTTTTTATTAAAACTTTAACATTACAAATCGTCATACGAACAACACTCAAACTCTAAAGATTAACTCAAAATGGTTGTTGAAACTTTTTAGTGGCATTTGTCAAAACATTGACGACGTATAACGCACGATGTCTCATCGATCGAACATTACGCGTACGTAAGTACGCTGACCGGCATTGTGACCGGCACGGCCTGAATGTAATAATTATTCCGTTTAGGCCACGCCGGGTCGTTATGACCGGCACTTAAAAAAAAACTAAAATAAAGCCAAAAAAACCAAATGTCTCTGTAAAACTTGTATATATGAACAAATAGAACTGAAAATAATCATAAAAACCAATGTCATTTTTTTATGATTTTGTAAAATATTAGTCGGCGATGAACGTGTTAACAAGAATTTTCGAAGATGAAAACGGATTTTAAAGTCAATAGGTTGGCACGGGCGCGATGCCGCCTTGCGCTCGGAATGGAATGAAGTTTCTTACCCATCTGTCATTTCATTCCGACACAAGCATGCAGTGTTGCCACGTGCGACCCCATTCAAGTGATACCCACTTTAAAATCATCACTATTGCTAACAACTAAATGCAACTATGCTGTCTCGCTCCGTCAAATATATGATTTTATTTGAAATGAGGCATTACTTGGCGGATGCCTCAGATCACTCCATAGACCAGCTTACAATCAGAGCCCAAGAACTTTATACCTATTCCCCGTCTTTACAATAGTTTCTCTCTTCCTATCATCCAAAAACTGTATTTTTTACTTAATTATTGTAAAAGGGCCTCTTGGTATTAGTTTCGGCCCCACCAAAGCCTTTCAAAGATCCGGAGCAACCCATGAGTTATAAAACAAATATGTTATATTATAGGTATAATAACATTTAAACCTTTTTTTTATTAGATAATATTTCAGTCTAATGAGCGTGATAGGTATTAATTTGGGTTTAAATCTTAGTCTCATACCAGTGAGATTTTCTTAGAATTTCAATAACAACTTTCACACGACTGGATTTTTGATAAAGGATGTGGTAAGAAACGCATATGTCCGGAGAAAAAAATTAGACAGTAAAAATACGTGAAAATACCGACTTGCAATCGGGCTAACACAAATGAGGCGAAAACTTTGAGTGCAAACTTCATTTCGGACACAGATTGCATTTTGCGCCAATAGTTCACCATCATTGTAATCATCAGTTCAGCCATAGAAAGTTACAAAACATAGAGTTTCTCTTTATGGAGTATCCACACTATCGCGAGGCGACACGAGCACTGCAGTTTGTAGCTAACTTCACATCCGCCGACTTGTATATCATTGCAATACAAGTCGGCGGATGTGAAGTCAGCTAAAAGCTGCGCTGCTCGTGTTGCCTCGCGGAGAGTGTGGATACTCCATTAGATCTGCTGTCTTCATGAAGTTATCTGTCCACCTTGTGGACGATCGTCGTACGCTATGCTAACCTAACGTTTATACGTATTCGTATTCTCTTCTCAAAAATGTTTCGAACCTACCGGTCACTAATTCTTTGGGCATACTTCCAGGAATAAGAACTTGATGGAGAGACTTGTAGTGCACAGCCAAGTGAAAGGCAGGCGAAGTCCAGGTTGGTCACCAACTCGCTGGACTGATCTAAATAAAAAAGCCACACAGTCTACCGTGGTGCAGTGTGCTCATGATGCGACTGATTGGCACAGATGTAGGAACATCGCGAGAAGTGCGGCAGCCCTGGGAAGAGATGACACTGGCGAGGAGCCGCCGTGAATTATCCACGCAACCACGACCACTCTGACAAGACTGTACTATTAAGAAGGTCATACCAATCCTGAGTGCTAAGTATGTCTTGTCCTTTGTTGGTGCATGACTGCCTCGGTGGCTCAGTGGTTAGTGACCCTGACTTCTGGATCAAAGATTTAGACAGACATTTATGTGATAAACATGGGTATTTGCTCTGTGTCTGGGTGTTATTTAGGTACTATCTATAAGTATGTATTTAAAAAATATGTATATGTAGTATATCACTCTCTGGCAGCCATATCACAAGCTTTGCTTAGTTTGGGGTCAGAGACCGTGTGTAAGATGTCCCCTAATATTTATTTATTAACATGTTGAAATGGCATCGGTTCTAACGTATTGTGTATTTTTTTAAATATTCTGCAAGAAAGTCGTATCCGACACAATCGCAATCACAATTTTTCTCTAAACAAGATTCCACCAACGACATCATACGTCTTTGTGCCTTAACAAGTGACAGTTACTTTGTAGTCTTTACATTGTTTGGATAGTTTCGAGAAACGTAACGTCCCCTTTCTATGCATTTTATTTTGTATCGTTTCCGATTTCGGTACATTTGAATGGTTTCGATATTTTTGCCATTAAAATAATCTTTTTACAAGTTGATATTTAGTTTTGTACGTACTTTGGTTGAAAATCTTTGTAGTCAAGTTTCAAGCTCTGTGAGTTTTCAAAGGTTTTTAAAATCGTCAAATCTGTGAAATACGAAAAACAAGCTTTTGCCCGCGGTTTTGCTCGCGTGGTATTTTAATTATTGTGCTATGCTATGGGAACATTTCATTTTTCTACGATAAAAGTAGTCCATGCCACTTTTTGTCTTTCAAACTATGTCCATGCCAAAAATCAAGTCAATCTGTTGCTCCGTTGGTGCGTGTAAGATGAACAAACGAATTTTTTTTTCGGATTTATGATATCAGTAAAGATATGGATTGTACTAATACGCTGTTGCTTAGAAAAGTGGACTTTCAGATGTGTATATTTTGATAATTATAAACAACTTTAACTAAGAAGTCAGCTCAAAAACGCGAAAAAATCAACCACACGTTTTGTCTAGAGCCAAACTTTTACTATGGTCTGTTGATGCGGTTTTTTGATTCAAGAGGAAGGTTTATATGTATAATACACCTGTGCGAAGCCGGGGCGGGTTGCTAGTATTTTATATGAAAGTTATTTACTTTTTGTATGAGTCTTTATTGGTAATTTTGAAGTTGGCCCTTAGTAAAAGTTGTTCATGATGATGAATAGATTAAGGGCCATTCATAAAGAGTGTACCTACTAAGTCAACAGGCGGTGATCCAGACAATCATGAAAGTCCCTGTCCTTTGCAAAGCAACAGTCTATGTAATGTCTTCTCTCTCTCTACTATGTAAAAACGTAGATTGCCGCTACGTAAAGTAATGTACGTAACGTTACTTTCATCCTTAACCCTAGAGTAGGCGCGTGGTGAGCATTTTGCCGCCGTCACCAAAAAACATAAATAATTTGCGAAAAAATATCCCACTAATTTTGTAAGTAGCTGCTTTTAATTTCATTAGCAACTCATACCGAAAGCCTGGACGCTACCAGTTTATCGTCGGTTGTCGCCGGGTGGCAATTCGTTCTGAGAAAATTCTGTCATATATATTTGGAATAATTGAATTTTGACGAATTTTCTAGCGAATTTACTATAAAAACTAAAACAACAGTTTTTTCAGCCACAAAACATTCATGGTTAGAAATAGGCCGCCATAATAAATCTTCAATAAGGTTGATTGGAAAAGGCTTGCATCCAGCGCAAAACAAACTTATTATTTGATATTCATTATTATTACGTGATAAAAATGAATAACACATAACAAAATGGAAGTTGGTATAGTGTCTGGACAGGAAAAATAATGAAAATTACACCAAAAAGATACTACAAATGCCCAAAGCTACTGTGCCATAAACATGGCATATGTGAATTATGATTTGCTAAAACGTATCCTGTAGATGTTGAAAATATATAATTTTTATATTATTTTCTGTTGTAATTGGTATCACATAGGATAATGTAGAATAACTAAAAAAAGTTAGTTGAAATGTTAAGTTTCCCAAAATTGTTAATTAACAAAGTTTTAAAATCAGAGTTCAATAATTAGGTTCTTTTTTTTAAAACAACTGATTTATCGTTCAATCCTAAGAAAGAAAGTAATTTTAATTAAATGCTGCATTCCTACTTAAAATGGTTAGTGAAAAGAAGCGGCAAAATGTTCCCCACGCACCCACTATAGGGTTAAACCATACATATTACTCTAGAAACTGCACGAGGAAATACTCGTAATGACTCCAATTAACGTACTAAGTATAAAATATTCGTACTCATTCTTTAACCTCATGAGTCGGCGGGTCTCACAGGGCCGGGAGTGAAGTCAATACATCACCGTCCCATAGGCTCCGTATTGGTATATTACTGGGGCGTATCCAGGAGGGGCTGGGGGGTATGACCCCTAACGTTATTTCAAACATACCGTCCTATTTTATAAAATCTGCCCACATTCCAAAAAGCAAATGGTTAAAGTACTATTTATATTACTAATTTTACATTACTTGGGTGTATCCAGGAGGGACGTGCGGGTATGACCCAAAAAATGATATTAATATCGCGTGTCAAGTTCATCATCTGTCCCGAATTAAAACTCTTTCAAGGACTAAATTTACACTTGCCAAGATTTGTTTTACATTTTTAAAGATTTCTGTCCTATGTACGTAATACATACATTTTGATAGTCGTTACGCTCGCTTAGAAGTTAAAACCTTGGTAAAATCAAGGGCTTTGCAGATTGTATCTGTATTACTGTATTACTAAATACAAAAATGTCTCAATATTAAGAACTTTAAAAACAAAAAAATTGTATTTGTTTGTGCGTTCTAACCGCATATCTGCTTAACATCAGGCAGTACGTAGTCAAACGCAAACTTTTAAATGTTAAACTTGCAAATGTGCATTTGAGATAGATCTACCGGTCCGCCATGACTTCGCCGCTATGAACGGTAGTATAGTGAGTGGTAGCGCTCTATTGGTAAAAAAAACAATGTACATACTACGATTAATTTTTCGCAAATAAATGGCAAAACCGTCTTCCATCGTGTACAAAATTCGAATATTTCGCTCGGATTGTTTACATTATTGTTGATTTTTCCAAAACGGCTCAGCTGATATCTGTAAAATTTAACTGGGACCACCTCGAGAGTATACCATTTCGAACTAAAAAAGAGTTTTTCGATTCGGTTCACAAATTGGCGGAATTATCGATGAACATACACAATAAAATACATGCAGACCAACATGGAACATCCTCCTTTTTGGAAGTCGGTTAAAAATATTCGAATGACGTCACGACGTCCCGCTCTGAACGCTCGTAGACCCCATCGCCGCCGCCGCTACCGCTGCAACTAAAACCCGAGCTCGTAGCCGACCGGTTAGGCCCCCGGAACTAGATTCTAGCTACGCCCATACTACATTGCAACTCAACGTTCGTAATGGTACATTAAAACGTGTCTATTTCCTTTGTGCCTTCGCTTTAATTATCCGTACGAAATAAGCCGATCACTCAGCGAGGCATCTTCACGCTGAGTAAACAAGGGGAGAGGGACAAAGACCTACGACTATGACTGGAACTGGCTAGAAAACTGCTTCCTGTTCTCACCACTAGGTGGGTTTAACACAACACGTATTTTTGCGCCATTTACTTCTGTAAATTCAGCTGATATTAGTATCAACATGCATTCTTTGCATATTAGTATTTTCCACACAATCCACATTACTTTAAAGTACTAAACAGTCACTGCTGAACATGTGCCTACCCAAAATCCACAATCTCCACTTTGGCTAGTTATTTTTTTAAATTAGTTTATTTTTAAGCACTTTAGAATTGTTTTTTTTTTTGCGAAATAAATCTGATCAGCTACGCTTTTAAAAAATAAAAAAAAATATGAAAATACAAAACTTACAATGACATTAAACATTATAATGTTTAAACTGCTTTGAGAGTTTTTTTTTTAAAAAAAATCCCAGGGAAAATCCGTAATGGATTGATGAATAGACCACCCCACTCCGGGGGAGGCAGGGTAGTTAGTTTCAACTTCATTCCTGATTTATTCATTCAGTTTTAAATACTCGAACATTCATTTTTCATCACTTTGTTGAGCACTTTTTCTAACAGCGTAGTTACTATAGGCGGACCGTTTATCTGAGACGTCGCCTGCGCGGGTACAGGGGCGCGCGGGTAGATGACAAAGGGGGACTGAGACCGGTGCGGGCGGCAGGGACCCGCCGCCCGCACCGGTCTCAGTCCCCTGTGTCGTCTCCCCCGGCGCCCCTGTACCGCGCAGGCGACGTCTCAGATAAACGGTCCGCCTATAGTTACCATGCTAGCAACTACGCTCAGAGCTACATTTCAACTCCACCCAAGTCTCTTCCATAGATTCATAATTTTTGCTGTAAAAGGTTGTTGTTTAATTTAGCCATTGATTGCTCATTGTTAGAGCTCGCGAGCCACTGCACGTCATTACGAAGGGCGCATTATACAGGGTGAGCCCTATTATACAGGGTGTTCTCATTATACAGAGCGCATTGTACAGAGTGTTTGGTCTAGTAATATGTTTAATTTTGGGGTGCATAAGTAATGCGAAACGAAGAATTTAAATGTTGTTTAATTAAATTGTCTTTTTCGTGGAGGGTATGTTTTGACGAAATAAAAGTTATGAGGAAATTATTTAAATATGCGTTTTTGCATGTTATTGTTAGAAGAGATTTGTCGTCTGCGTCTTGTTTGTAAAAATTGGAGCTCAATTTTTGAAATATTAGAAAATGACTTTTATAATGGCATGCTGTTATATTATTTTTTCACTAACAAAAATATTCGCATGCATGCTCCTGCTTTTCTCGGTCTCGTGATCTTACGCGTACGTCCTAGCGTGGTATCGTTTAAAAATAGAGCCCCTATACCTACAAATACTTTGCACCCACCATTTTCAAGCAAATCATATTTAAATATAGGTATTTAATAATACAGCCTACATAGTATACAATACGTATTTCAGGTAGGGTCTTGCTAAGTTGTGGCAGTCCATGCGACTGGACCATGGACAATAGTATGTATGAATGATCCTGGGTTCAATGATACTGCACGCGAAAACACAATATCTGTTGCATCTTATTATCTCCTGGTACCTACCTTACACCAGCTTTCACACAGTTACCTGCACAAACACACACTTTAAAGTTTAGGTACTAAAACACTAATTATAAACAAAAACACCTATAAATAAGACATAGTACAAAATATAAAGTTTTTTTTTTCAATGTATATTTAATTATTTCACTTTTGAAGTAAATAAATCAAAGAAAATGAGGTACTTTAACGAAAATTATTGTAACTGCAATCTCTACACAGCAAAGTTATCTGATTTCAAAGGAGTTGTACTTTCGTCGTGTTAGAATAACATTAATAGTTGACCTCTTAAATCGCGACCCGATTAACATCTCAGGTAACTCTCAGACTGTAACAGTAGTAGGCAGTGTAGGTACGTAGTGATGTGGGTCATTGTTTAATTATAAACAACATTATTCGAATAATAAATACAATAGGACGGTAGAGACTTATTTATCTCCACCGCTGGATGCAAGCCGCTACCTACCGGTTTTACCCCTCCACAAATACGTTTGCTTGAACTCGTGACAGGAATGATATTACTTATCCGTGTGCAGCGTGTATCAGCAAGACCAATACAATATGCTCAATTACATGTAGGTAGTACGTACTAAAGTGGATATTTTACTATTTATTTCATATTTTTCCCCAAATAAAGTCATGACGTTTATTGGAGGGGAGTGCAGTATTAGACTGAAATATATCTACCCCTAAGCATGGTAATTACCTATAGATAGCATTACCGTTCCCTAATTTAAGTTGGCTAGTTCATACGCGAGTAACGATAAGTACCTACTTATGTAACATCACTAGAACAATTCTTTTTCCATGAAAATTATCAAGTTGATCCGTCGTCGTACTATCATGATGCATTTCCTGACTTTTATTTTAAATATGAAAGAAAAGATTAGCTTTGCTGTAAGATCTGCCCACAAAAATTACACAAAAAGTCGTAGTATTTTTAATGCGAAATAATTTGTAACAGGTACCTAATAAGTAATCACTAGTTTAACGTCTCTACTTTGAGATTATTGAAAATGTTAATAATTGCTAATATTCGCGATATTGATCTATCATAAAATATGTTTTTATGAGATAATAAATGTTCAGTCTTTTTGAAATAATCGAGCAGTCCCAATAACAAGTCAATCGAATAATCATTCGAATGTATTTTCCCGTTCTCAACCCAACCGTAAGTGTTATTTACTCACACTCACGACTCCCTGAACTTTAAGTAGGTAAATAGAAGGGATATAATTTACGCATTACCCTGTAACATCGATTTGAAATCATATAGACATGAACTATTTATTTGTGTTAATTATTTTTACGGATACATTTTTTCTTAATTTAAGATCATAATTGCACCTATCTAGGATATTTCAAAGATTAGAAACATAACGATAAACTTAGATCAATTCTGGTACGGAAAATTTCAATATTTTATTAATGGAATTTCGACTAATGACCAAGAACGGACCGCGTGCTATATAAATCAGTTTGGACAATATTAAAAAAACTACAATAGTTACTAGGTAGCCTTTTTAATAATCCACTGCAGGACGTAGGCCTACCCACGGAGGGTGATTGGGCCAAATCAACCACGCTGGCCCAGTGAGGGTTGGTGGATTCACATGCGCTATTGAATTTCTTCCACGGACATATGCAGGTTGCCTCACGATGTTTTCCTTCACCGAAAAGCCAATGGTGTGAAATTCTGTACATAAATTCCAAGGAATTCTTTGGTACATGACCGGGATTTGAAACCACGACCTCGCGATTTTAAGGAAGGTGTCATTACCACTAGACCACAACAATTTCAATAGTTACTGGAGTACTTATAGTATATATAGATAGAATAATATTTTATTATTCGTACAGGAAATGTAAAAAATACAAGAAAAAAAACTTAAAAACTATAGGTATTTTCCTACTTGCTCACCATCAGACGAATTAGTGGCTAAGTACGGTAAAAATACCTTTCACGTCCTATGCTGACTCTGTTTATTTACTAGTACAACGCTAGCGATAGTTTTTAGCTAACATCATACCTACACAAGTCATTATATACATATGTGTTACCTGAAAATTCTAAGTATGTCTCTGGTGAATACTATGAGGTCGTTGTCACGAAGGGAGAGGGCGCTTACGTGTGTCAACGGTGGAGGCATGCTAAGTACCCTCTTTTTGAATATATTTTTACGACATTTTGTGAATTGTTGTCTGGCGTTTGGCAACATTTGCAACATTGGTTGGCAGCTTGTGTTCTTTCGGTTTTTACACTCAAGAGTTTCTGCAACATTTTTGAGGTTCTGTTATCGTGCAACTATAAGTAGAAAGTTATTACAAATATGTAAAAATGTCAAATGGTGTTTATTGGATGACCCAGTACCGAACTAAACTCGAATATAACGTTTATTTGATTTGTGATGAAATTTTGCTAATATTTTCTTACAGTTAATATGGAAAAATATTTTCCGATCGTGTATATGGATATGGTCGTTCGTAAAATATGGCCTTACCAACAAAAATTACTTCAGAAATTATTGTACAATACACATAAAGTAAATGAATACATATTAAAAACAATTTAGTCCTTTTATTTCCATAATATGTGTACACTTATGTTGACTGCTCCTACGACAAAAATCTTCTTTGAAAGGTTACTGTTTTCAATACCAGTTTGAGGAGATAATGAATAGCTGATTGTACCTATCTTTTAATTAAGTAGGTAGATAGTAGTATTTCAGATAGAGTTGTTTTGATTTTGCGATAATTGCAAAATCATTACAACTATAAGTAAGTTAGCATTTCCCTGATATACAAATATGTAGAGTTACTGTTATATAAATTATTCAAATACAATAAATGAAAGACTAGACCTTTTCTTTTTTTAATTTTTTTAACCAGGGGAAATCTTTTAGAGATACCACCACACCTCGTGGGCAGGCGGGTGGTTATGTGGGAGTCCTGAGTCCTGCCGACTGGACAGTATACCCACCAAAACCCCTGGGTGTTCCACCACTGCGCCTGGTGTCGGGGCTACGGGCACGCTTGCGCACTCCTCCGCGGCACCCCACAGCGCTGGCCCGTGAAAGACTAGACCTAACCTAACCTTTACAACCGTGAGTATTTTTGAATTTGTCATTTATACCTATAGATTTCGATTTTACGAGTATGTAGGTTCATTGCTGTTAATCGGTGGTACCGTTTAACTTTAAAAGTCCCACAGTACCGTCCACCAGTAGTATGGCCAGGGGTACGGTGGGTCTGAAGCGTGACTGATGACCCGTTTTATGAAGTGCAGCCATAATTTAAATAATTGGCAAGCTGACAAAATTCCAATTAGAATTTAAAACCAATTTCATACTTGTCACATAAATTCTAGTTTTAGACCGTTATGACCAACATCAAAATAATTTTACCATTCTGAAAGAGCAGAGCAGAGCAGAACACTGCACAGTTGCACACTTTTTAACGAGAAAAAATCTGTTAAGTGTTACGTTTTAAGCAAAGTTCCAGTGTTACAAGTACAAAATGATATGCAATTAGTTTTACTTTGAGTTTTTAATTTTTAAAACCTTAACCTGAATTTGAAAGTATTTTTAAGTCAAATGTTCATTTTTTTAAAATGATTTGCCCAAAATTCCCTATCAAATTAGAATTTTAATTCCAAATACTAATAAAATACATACTGTTGACTTCTACTTCTAATGAGTAGTCAGTAAGTTAATTGGGAAACACCAAATACTATATTATTTATGATAAATAAGGTCATAAATAAAGTAATAATAACTAGATACTTACGCACTATTTTAAAAAGAGTAATGGTTTAACGGAAACCTCATGAATGGACTTCCAATAAGAATGAATGGAAAACCACTGTTGAACACAAACTTATTTATTTATATTATTGAATCTTAATAAGAACTGTTGAAAGTGCTTCTAGCTTCTGATTCCTAGCGTGCCCAAGCAAAGGCCTATTGTACAAAAACACAATAACTAAAGTCCTTTCTGTTATATATAGCTATATTTATAAACAAGGAAGTGGTCATTTAGTCAACGTCAAAAATGTCTAAATTAACATTCTTGGGAGAGGTTCTCCCTAACATAACTAAGGCAGGTACAGACACCCTGTAGCCCCTAATTCCCTGCAGTAATATTTTGATGTTCAAGTTAAAAGATTCTGTAGTGTATATTATTTATTGCTTGTGATTTATATTTTAAACATTTAATTCATGAAAACAATTACATACGTCAGGAAAAATATAATTTAACTTTGTACTGAAATTCCGATCCAATTTTTTTATAAGGTTTAGGACAGGATCACTTACTTAGTATAAAATCACAAAGTGCTGACAGATCCAGGTAGAGCTTTAAGCACCATCTTGAAAAAACGTTTTTGGCCGATATCTCGGAAACTATGCACCTTGGGCAAAACTCATGGTGACAATTCTTGTGGAAAATAAAAAAACGGTTCATTAAATGGGCCTTAAATCGTAAACGGTAACTTTTAGAAAATAAGTTCACTTGAAACAAAAAATGGTGCCGTAGGAACTGACGTCCTACTGTGTAAGCGCTCTGACGTTCGGCTTCGCTTTTCCTCCCGCTCGCGCTCGTGGCGTGAGTGACTTGCGCGAGCAGGAGAACAAGCGAAGCCGAACGTCAGAGCGGTTACATAGTAAGGCCCCAGGTCAGTGCTCAAGACTGGCCGTGCGTTGCTCTCATCGACTTGCCATTTTTTCTTTATAAATAGAAAAACGTAGAAATGCCAAGTGTAGATAAATTAGTCGCTTCATCTTATGTCTTAACCCCAGCCCGACAAGGGTGCAACACCACGGCGCCCGGGGCATAATTTCACGGGCCGCTGCCGACGCCTGCTCGATAATAAGCAACATGTTTACATGGTGTCCCTGTTTTGGTAAATAACGCCGCACATATACCTAATACTATTTGTATAGCAGTAAAAAGAAATAAGTAATTAGGGAGCTCATCTTGTTTTCAAAAGTTTTTCTGAGCGTCTGGTGGACGCGACGCGTGATCAAATAGATGTATTTGGCTCAACGTATAAGCATTGACATTTAGCGTGGCAATGCTGCAAGCATGCTGGGCACGCTGCCAACTGACAGTGGGTTTGAGCATTTGGATTATCTTTAGACCTTCAAGGGTCTGTGGATGATCCAAGTGCTTGTTATGTAGTAGTAGTTTATGTAGTTTTAGATTATGTATATCTTGTATTTAGTGGTAGTTAATAAAGGCCCTATAAAAAAAGTAATTAGTGATATTCTATAGGAAGATTTCTTTGGTCACACAATTTTTGACGAGAGAACGTCTTATAAATCGAATTGAATTGACTGCGGCTTCGCCCGCGTGGTCTTTTAATTTTTGTGCCGTATACCATGAGAGCATTTTATTTTTCTGGGATAAAAAAGTAGCCTTTTTAATCTATGTCACTTTCCGTCTTTCAAACTATGTCCATTTAAAAAATAAAGTCAATCTGTTGCTCCGTTGCTGCGTGAAAGAGAAAGAAACCAACAAACACACTTTCGGATTTATAATATAAGTAAGGACGACCGCCTGCTACACGCACGAAAAAGTGTCACCAAACAAAAGAAAAGTGTAAGGTTTCTATCTATCTATCAATATGATAAAACAGAAATAAAAATCGGCCAAGTACGAGTTAGACTCGCGAATCAAGGGATCCGTACCGTATGGGAGCCCCTCGGCTAAAAAAAACACGTTCGTTAAATGGGAGCTAAATATTTATATTATTCTGTTTTTAGTATTTGTTGTTACAGCGGCAATCGAAATACATCATCTGCGACAGACAGACGGACACACAGTCGGGCGGCGGGGTCTTAGTAATAGAGTCCCGTTTTTACCTTTTGGGTACGGAACCCTAAAAATAGCAAGTCGATGTATCTATTGTCTGAAGATAAAAGGTCAGATTATATATCGCCATTAAAACCTGTCTTGGCATAGATTATTGATGTCGTACATTACCTATTCATACAAAATAAAAATGTCATTGAAACTAAAATAAGGAAATACTATACTACTACACAATGACTGTGCAAACGTTGAAAAAGACTATTATCTAAGCACTCTTACTATAAACCCCATTTCACACCATTCCCGCCCCTCGATACATCGAACGCCATCAATCAACGTACAAAATTTCTCATTATAATCTGCATTTAATAGGACGAGTGCACAAGAACTCGTCAAAGGGACACCAGTGACAAATGATACACATCGTTTATCTTCCTAACTGTCAACGGAGCCAATCAACACACGTGTAGAACCCCCTTTATGCTAACTACGAAACAACTACTCAACCAAAACTGAACTTTAACACACAGAAATAGAAGTTCTAAAACCTGTAAACATAATTCTGTCCAATGATTTGCACTAACCAGTCTTAAATGAGCCATGAAAATGATAGCTATCAATAACAGCGATAACTTAAATCAGGGCTCAAGTTAGAGTGGGTTCGTTCGCAAAGGCCTAGCGGTTGTCGTAGAAACGGATCCTTCGGTCAACCAATCAGTAATAGTGGCTATCAATCAAGCATTTGAAATTGGAATTTCCGAGTTTCTAAGGCGCAAAAAGTGCGTGTTCAATTCGAGCAATTTATTGAATAGCAAGGATTGTAATAAAAGGACCCGTAGCGTGATTTGTGCCTGCATCTGCTAACCTTGCAGTTAGTTTGATAAAAAATATATGAAAGTTGTTTACTGAGTATGAATTTTGTTTGAATTAAGATTTTAGCCACTACATAGCACGTCTATGTGTATAAGTAAAAACCACAAAGTACATAGTGATCTTGCTAATGTGGATAATGTGATCAAAATGTACAAAATAATATCAAAAAGATCATTGAGATATTGTGGTTAAAGTTCACAAAAATATTTAAAAAATGACCTTATTTTTAATTTGCTAGTTTTAGTTATGCCCATAAATTCTGTAAATTAAATATAAAACTGTTATAAATATTGTTAAACTCTTGAATTTTTCTAATTTTCATTCATTTTTATTTTCATTTCTTCATTGGGCCAAATTAATGCCAAACCTAGTTTGAAAGAAAAATATTTTTCGATATTAAAAGGTGATACGTAAGTTGCTCTACAAACCTCCATTAATACTTATTTAAATTGCAAAAAAAAAAAAAAATCCACTTCTTTACGTTTTATGTATAGGAAATACTTATTAAGCACGGAACATTGTACCCATGACTGATTAATAAATTAGGTGATTGTATTAGAAACTCAATTATTATGCCAAAAAAAAACTATGGTACCTTTGTGATGGAAAATACTTTCTTTCATTGCGCCACTGTAAAACAATATTAAAAAAGTTTAATTTACTTGCGTAAATCAACCAAAGAAATGATTCTAAATTCAATTTTGCTATTCAGCAAAACTTCAAAGTTAACAAATTAAAAAACTAAAGTTGAAACATTAAAATAAATTACCTAACTTTACAGCAGCAATATTGCACTAGATTGTTTGACATTTGTAAATATCTAAATTTACAAAATGCAATTCTTAACTGAAACTGAAAACTTTAACCGTTTTTTCTTTAACTTTAAATATTTAGATACATATTTTTATTTAGAAAGATATATATATTTAAAGCAATGAATTAAACAATGCGCCTTCATAATTGGTCATATAGAAGGTGCGATCGTAAAGTTAATAGCAACGTAAAAAGTGCTCTCTCTATCGAATGCCTAAAGTGAAAAAGAAACAGAAATATGTTAATTATCTACTTAGTTAATATATTTACGATAGCGCCTTCATAACTGGGCCTAATTTCTATTTTATTTGTTATAAATCAAAGAAAGAAAGTTAACTAGGTAACCTAGAGACCGGCAAATTATAGTAGTAGTGTACAAAGCGTGCTGAAGTGATTGCACCAGCAAGCGCAGCGTAGAACATCCGCCACTAAGACAGACAGATGGGCAGATTAGAAGTTTATAATTTACTTTCGATGCAAGTTACATTCTTATTGGAAAAGCTAATAGTTGACAGCAGTACTCTTTTTTTTCATCTTTGGCGACTTAAATCACACAAATGGTACATGTGACAAAAATGTTTTAAAGGACCTTACATTCATTGGTTCGTAAATGTGGAAGTTATAACGCTTTGTAACATTAGGACGGGCGGACGGACACAACGACTTTTCTTGTTTTCTTTCCTTGTTTTAATACGGAACCCTAAAAAAATTACAAAAATGCCTAAAACTTTTCTGAAACACTTGAGTATTTTTATTTGCCTTTTTTCTAACCCTTCGAAATTAATAATTTGAGTGAGACCTTTTTCGGTTTACAAGCAAAAGTAATCAGAATGAGTGCAGATGAACGACCAAGCTGGATTGTGAATTCTTGAAACAGACTGTAAACCATGCCTATAGAATTCTTTGCTTTGATCAAAGTGTCTATTTAGTTAAGAGTTAAATTTGATTAGTTTTTAAGGTTCCGTACCCAAAGGGGGAAAATGAAAATCGGCTAAGTGCGAGTCGGACTCGCCCACGAAGGGTTCCGTACCGTATGGGTGCCCCATTCTTCTTTCCGTTATTAATAGCGAGCAAAAAACTCCTGAAAATCACGTTTGTTGTATGGGAGCCTCCCTTAAATATTTACAACAACAGAAATACATCAACTGTGAAAATTTCAGCTGCCTAGCTATCACGGTTCTCGAGATACAGCCCGGTGACAGACAGACAGATAGACAGACAGACAGGCAGACAGACAGACAGACGGACATCGAAGTCTTAGTAATAGGGTCCCGTTTTTACCCTTTGGGTACGGAACCCTAAAAACGGGACCCTATTACTAAGACTCCGCTGTCCGTCTGTCCGTCTGTCCATCTGTCTGTCTCCAGGCTTTATCTCATAAACCGTTGTATCTAGAAAGCTGAATTTTTCACAGACGACGTATTTTGAATTGAATTCAATTGAATATTTTGATTGAAATGGTGCTGATCTGGTGGTGGTGGTGATGGATTTGGACGGTGGTCAAAGGAAATGAAACGGCACAACCTCATCTAGTTTGGGTTCATTTGAATGGTCTTGGGGAGTAGTTTGTCTTTCAATGGTAACCAGGGTCTGATGATAGAGCTGAAAGGTGGTCATAGGAACTCTGTAATGAAACGACGCAACCCTATCGAGTTTCGGCTCGTTTGATTTGTCTTGGCAAGTACTAGTTCAGTAAAAGCTTGTTTTAGTAAAAATGTTTTTTATTTTTTATTTAATACATACCTACTTGTTATTAAGGTATTTTTAGTTAAAAGGGCAGTTTCCCAACGTCTACTAACATTTCAAGATAGGGTCATTCCCCTTTGATTACTCTTGCTAAACGATACCAGTCTTGCGATACGGATTCAATCATCATAACTTATTCAGCAGATACGATATCGTAATGACGTAAATGACTTCATTTTAGTATCATTTGTGCTTGATGCGTATCCACCCCGCCGTTGTGCACTCAGCTTAACTATTTAGGGAGTCTTTATGAACTGGCGTAAGGTTACGGTGTAGGGCAGGGAATCATTTGTATTTCATATTTTCTCAAAAGTTGTAGAGTACCTAGAATTCAGAAGTCTCCTGTTCAGAAAGTATATCGGACAAAATGACGCTGTTTTAAGCACGTCAGTATGTTATAACGTAAATACTCAGAATTCATAATTATGGTGACAATATCTTCAGTGGTAGAACGACGCACTACTTTTTAGTAAAACAACCGGGATGGAAACCGGTTAAGTAATCAGCTAAAGCAGGTTCAAATCCTGCCTGCAGTGGCGACAAATTGAATTGTCAGTCATAAAAAAAAAATCTAAATAATGCGTCCAAAATATAAGTGGTCAAAAGTTTAAGCCATGGTGATCTAGTGGTTGTAAAGCTGGCCTGTCATCCTTGAGGTTGTGGGTTCAAATCCCGGTCGCCTACCAATGAGTTTCTTTGGAATTTATGTATGGAATTTTACACCACCGTCTTTTTCGGCGAAGGAAAACATCGTGAGGCAACCTGCATACGTCTGTAGGAGAAGTTCGATGGCGTGCGTGAATCCACCAACCTGCACTGGGCCAGCGTGTCTGGGCCAATCACCCTTCATGAGTAGGCCTACGTCCTGCAGTGGACTATTTATAAAAGGCTAGTACAGTACAGCATAGTATCATTTTCTAACATAACATAGCTATAATCCATTTCCTCTAACATCAGTGCACAGTGAGCAATAAACACAAATTTCATTTTTACTGAAAATTTCAGCCCTCAGAATTGTCTGTAAAATGAAGCCGGTAATGGTTTGAAGCGTCATTACTGTGACGCAGTACGAGTAATGACAATGGAGTTTATGACTTTATGGGGTGTAACGTCTTGTCTGGATGTGGGTTAACATTTCTGAGCACGTTACGGAAATATAAACATTTTAATGGTGGGTAGATGTACCGCTTTCTGATTCGATCTTGTTGAACTCCGATAATGCTTTTATAGCCTATTAGCGTATACACAATCCATTTATCTTACAAATGTATACAAAAAAAAAACACGCAATTGTTGTATGATATTTTCAAAGCGAGATTTTCTAGATATAGATATTTGTTTTTGACAATGATATCAAAATGTGCTTCTATAATCTTATTGTGTAACAAAAATTAAAAAAAAAAAAAAACACTATACAAAGCTAGTCACCAGTAACGAAGATAAACAAGACTTCTTCAAGAAAAAAAATGTCTAGTACGATGAGATTTTTTTTTCTTTTTACTTTGAAATAATGCTAGAAATAGTTTCAAAAACCTTTAGGGCTTGGTCACGATTTATTTGAGTAATCGAGGTGAGCCTTTTTCACAGAGTCAGTTATTTATTTTGGCACTTCCCTTCCTTCCTTCCTTTCAGCCATAGGACGTCCACTGCTGAACATAGGCCTCCCCTAAAGATCTCCAATAATTGGCACCATTTTGGCACTATAAACCTGAAAAATACTTAGTGGTCTCAATAAATGTCTATTAAGAACAAAAATATGCTTGTTTAAACCTTACGCTTTTTGTGTGATATTTTGACCAGTAACAGAATTATAAAACATTAAAACTGAGCGCTACCGTGGTTCGAATCCCGGGCTTGTAGGTCTCGTCTAATTTGACCATTTAGTTATGTTGGAGGGTTTCAGGCAGCTTAAAAACTCTGAGACCAGGGCGAACTTACTTCACTATTCACTGGACAGTCTTTAACTAAAAAATTTCGTCTCCCAACTTCAACGCATACAAAATTAAAACAACTGAAAACGCACCATCAATCTAAAGCACACCTGTTTTACCAAACGTTAGATCATCGACCCTATTCCTCAGTAATAGAGAGTAGTTTGTCAAAGATGTCCAATTCTCATGTGGTTCCTGTATCCGAAAGTCACATTTTCAACTCTATACTCCAGCAATAGAGAGTTTCTTAAAAATTTGCAGCTCTCATGTGGTTACAGAATTTAGACGCCACATTTTGAACTCTACCTTTTCGTTATAGAGTAGTTTATCAAAAACGTGCAGCTTTTAACCCTCATGTGGTTACCTGTCTTATGTTGGCGTCAGTGGGACGGAACAGTACGTCCAGGGACCGTCCGCGATGTGCCCCAGGGAATACGGACACGCAATGCGACAAGCTCCCGTGGCTTTGTATTGACATACTTGGACATTTTTAATTTTGTTTATTTTAGTGGTGAGTAGGATACGTGGCTCGGGACAGGTTAAGTGAGTTTATGTATGGAAAAAAATTAAAACTGTTACCTAATTAATACTTAATGGCAATGAATAAAATTAGTTTTCGTCGTATTTTCCTACTTTTTACTGAACGTGCTTTTGCATTTTAAGCGTGTCTCTTTTAAAGTTTATTTAGTCGTTATTTAGGTGCCAAGGACGCTGATTTATTAATTTCCAAAGACATATTTTTAGTCACGTTTTCTGTTTATTAAACAAATTATTCAATAAATTCCATTACTATTGAATACTTACGTGAATCAATATTTACATAAAAAAGATTTAATTTACTGAGTGATTACATACTTGTAACCTGATTAAAGTATCAAATACTTTGCTGGCTAATTAATTTTATTAATAATACATATTACTAATTTATTTAATATTAATTGATTTAAATAATAATTATAATGCGACCTTACATTATATGGTCGCATTTATCAACATCAATGACAAAAAAAAGCGTCAGAACAATGATACTTTTTATAAGAGGTAGATAGTAAATTAAACGATTACATAGTCCTAAGAAAGTCATTCGTCCACCTTTTTGAAAGACGTCTTATGCTACGCTTGCCAGTACGTGATATCCACTAGAGAAATTTCCGACCCTATCGGGCATTATACTTCTGTGCTATGTACCCTACTTACTGCCATATGTACCCTGCTCACTGTCATTTCAACTTAATACTTAACTTAATAACTTTAATTATAGGTAAAAAGTATAGCCAAATTAGCCAACGATGTGATCACTCATTCGCGTAACATGTGATTCTAGCATATTATATTGAAAACTCAATTCCAGAAGTAATAAAATGAATTGACATCCCAAAAAAATGCTAAATAAAAAACTCGTTTCATAAAACAGTGACAAAAAGTTGGCGTTATTTCAGGTCTATCGGATATTGACAGCTCAATATAACCTGTCACCAGTTTTATATCGCGCCATTGTTGCGTAGAATTGTTGAATATTTCACAACATTACACTTCCTTCAGGAGAGCGGCCCCATGATTAATTCAGTGAAAAAAAAAACAATAGGAGGCGCAGAGTGAGGCTGCCATTTGGAACTCTATTAAGGTGAAGCTAAGGGATATAATAAGCAGAGCGCTAATCGATATTTGCTGAAATAATTTCTACTTAATTTCTGGACGAAATTTGCATTTATCTTCAAACAAAGCTACTAGTAGTATGCAAGTAGTAGTGCAATCTATATAAATTTTTATTTATCGTTGTATTCTTTCATACGATGTACCTACTTACTTAATTTAGAGGAGTTACGAAGATAATGCTTATGCTAGCTATGAAGCTAATGCATCCAAGAATAATGAAACAGAGTAGAAATTTATCTCAAAAGGGGGGGATTATTTTGTATATAGGTACGAGTAAGTCTTAACAAGATTTGAGAGTATGAACAAATCGGTCAAGAGCGAGTCGAGATGTACCTACAATTCAGAAGATTCAGAAAGATATGAGTCGCGGGTCTACTATTCGGAGAGCTACTAGTTTAAGACTTAAATAATATGCCCGTTTAGCTGTAGGTACAGTCACATGACATGTTTAGAATCGAGGCCAACTCCATACCTAATAGTTTTTTCACAGAGTGATCACACTTGCCAACATCTATTCACAACCTTTTCATCAAAATTTCCTTCCGTCGATTATATTAATTCTATCCTACGATTACGAAATATGAAATTTTTTGCTATATGAACAACCCTGGAATTGTAAAAAAATAAAACTGTTTTTAACTGTTAAAAGTTGTTCAAAACGACGAGTAAAATGGACGCTTATAATTGAAAACAGTATAGGAATTTATTCCAAGCTGTGGATACACTCAGATCAAACAACCGTTTTCTTCTCATGTAAAATCGAGGCCAACTCCGTACTCGATTTGTGGTAGCTTTGTGATAAAACTATCACAAAACGACCACACTTGCCACCACCTGTCAACAACCTTTTCATCAAAATTTCCTTTCGTCAAATATATTGGATCTAAATCAGCCAGTATCTACATCCTACGTGCCCCGGCGATACTATCGGGGCCTGACAAATCACTGAGATCTTCACCGCAAATAGGAAATATATTTCGGGAATGTCCATTTCAATTTCCGGACGATTTTTACTCAACAGCGCAGACATCTTTGACAAACTGTTTAGAGGCATTTATTATTTTACTCATCGTTTAAAATAGATATTTGTTTCAATAAGTATTTGTACTTACCTACGCTTAACGCTCCTAAAAACAAAAAGGTCTCTAGTGTTGTACATTTACAACAAGTCACTAAAAATCAATGATAAAATTATTATTGGATTCATTCTGAATTTTAAACATTCCAATTAGAATTATAATTATTAAATTAATCAGCAACAAATGTAAAATTTATCCGTTTTTAAGAGTACGTAATAACGTAATAATTATTTTTCGCAAAAAAATCAAATTAATGTATACACTTTTTATATTATTGTTGAACTTCGAACTAGTTTGTTCGAACTAGAAAAAATTTTTTGATTCGGTTCACAATTGGCGAAAATATCGATAAACATACAAAAAAACAGACAAACATAGAACCTCCTTCTTTTTGGAAAATGGTTTAAAACGCTCACACACGTGATGTTTTGACAGTTCACAGGGCAGAAAAATCGATTAACTTCACATTCGTTTAAATTCAGTTTCATTTCTAATTAGCTGAAATATTACGTTATTGACAGTGATATAAAAATTCTTTGGCTGTTGATCAAAAAGGAACAGAACACTTTTTAACAGATTTCATTGAATTTCAAGCACATAAAAACAGCGGAATGTCTTTTAGTACGACAACGTGGCAACATCCTGCAAATTACCGATCGCCGCCGGTCCCGCCCGCCAATATGCAGGCACGCCCACTTCAATTTCCCGTCAGTTTTCATAAAGCAAGCGCATACAAGAACATGTCAGCGTAGTGGAGGTTAAAGTTAACAGTTCAAATTACGGCTTAAATTCTGTTGAAGATTTTGTAGATTCTGAATTTCTGAAACATTTTTGCAGAGGTTAACTCAACATAAGTATTTGATTCAGTTTTAGAGATTTTAACTTGCCTTTTTATAGGGGTTGACTAAAGCACAACACTTTTGCTTCTTAGTATTTACCAGTCTACTAGTACTGGAGCTGTCTACTACTGCAGCAGTGCAGGCACGCCCACTCCAATTTCCCGTCAGTTTTCATAAAGCAAGCGCATACAAGAACATGTCAGCGTAGTAGAGGTTAAATTTAACAGTTCAAATTACGGTTTAAATTCTGTTGAAGATTTTGTAAATTCTGAATTTCTGAAACATCTTTTGCAGAGGTTAACTCAACATAATTACTTATTTGATTATTTTTAGAGATTTCAACTACAGAAGTGTCCTTTTTTACTCGTTGGGTTTGACTAAAGCACAAGAATTTTGCGTCTAAGTAATTCTCCAACATATATTCATATGCTAAAGCTGTCTTTTGCTGCAGCAGTCAACATAGTCATCTCTAGTCCGTTAATATGAAGGCACGCCCACTTCAATTTCCCGTCAGTTTTCATAAAGCAAGTGTATACAGGAACGTGTCAGCGTAGTAGAGGTTAAATTTAACAGTTTAAATTATTGTTTAAATTCTGTGAAGATTTTGTAGATTCTGAATTTTTATAACATTTTTTGGAGAGGCTAACTCAACATAATTATTTGATTCCTTTTTAGAGATTGTAACTACAGAAGTGTATTTTTATTAGGTTTGACTAAAGCACAACACTTTTGCGTCTTAGTACTTACCATTCTACAAACATATCTCCATTTACTAAAGCTGTCTGATGCTGCAGAAGTCAACATAGTAATCTCTAGTCCGTTATTATGCACGCCTACTCCAATTTCCGGTCAGTTTTCATAAAGCAAGCGCGTACAAGAACGTGGTTGCCTAGTAGATGTTAAATTTAACAGTTAAAATTAAGTTAATTTGAACAAAATTTGATTCAAACCAAATCTGCAAAAAAATGCAGAGGCTGACTCGAAATACCTACTTCTTTTGCGAAATCAAACTGTAGAAGTACAATACCAAATTTATTCGGAATTCAGCTGTAGAATTTTGCTGGGCTTTTTAGACTAATTTACAACACTATTGCAGAGTCCAATTAAGTACTAGGCTTCCATTCTTCTAGTATATTCTTACTAGAATAGTCAACGTCATCTACACCATCGCTGATCTAATTTGTAATAATACGTTTTTAGTAGAAAACAAAACTACCAAAGTTTTTGAAGGATTTGATAGCATAAGTACCACATATTAGTCTAGGCAAATAAGCTAATTTTCAAAGCCTAAATGTAAAAATACAGTTATTTTGCAAAGATCTGAGACTTCCACTAACCAATTTTGTAGAGTTAGACAGAAATGCCGTTTAAAGTACTCTGTAACAGAGTCTAGATGTAGAAAACAATCAAGACGATAGCTGCTGATGCAGGCTAAACATAACTGTGCAACATAGTGAAAAAAATTTAAATAATATAACTGGAAATAACATAATTATTTATCTTCATCTTTTGTAAAGTCCGGTTGTTATAAACCTCAATATTTAGAGGTTCTGATAAAAAATGTATTTAATTTTTATTATGTATTTAAGCTTTAAGAGTTCAACTGTAAAAAACTGTCACAAAGAATTCTGAGTTCTTATTATTTCAATTTTTTGTAAAGTTTTCGCTATTTTAGAGACCAATAGAGAATCATCAATTGCCACTCCACGGCTAAAGGTTAACGATTTTTAAATAAAAAAAAGGAATAAGGATATGACTATTTTTTATTAGAAGTTACGATAACCTCAACGTAATTTCGACCTTAATTTAATATTTTCGCTGAAAATATTCAAAATCACAGGTTTGTGCGAAGAAATCATCCATAATCCGCAATCTTTACGCCATTACCGTCACACGTGGTTTCTGGGGCCGGATTAAATTTCGTCGAACAGGCCGATTGGAGCGAAAAACTTACACGGCTGTAGGGAAGGCTAGTAGAGGTGGACGGACTTAGGTTACGCTGTGGGCAATACTTTGATATCAATTAATTTATTATTATTGTACGATTGGACCTAAAAGTAGGCAAGTACCTACTCTCTTTAGAATTTTAGACTTTACTAAAAGGTTACTCCGAGATGAGTATAACGAGTATTATCATAATGATTGGAATTTATAATATTAAATGATGTTTTGTTCAAACGTTTTCAGCTCTTCTCATACCTACATTATTTACAATGATAATGTAATGACAATTTAGTACTCGTATATTTATCAATTATATTACTGGTAATCTCACTACCTACTTATCACGATCATCACTACATAGTATAAAACAAAGTCACTTCCCGCTGTCTGTCCCTATGTATCCTTATATCTTTAAAACTACGCATCGGATTTTATTGCGGTTCAAGAGAAAGATTTATAATTATGTATGTCACACCTGTACAAAGCCGAGGTGGGTCGCTAGTTTTAATTATAAAACTATGCGCCAGACGTACTAATTTTGTTATAACTTATTAGCATTAAGTTCTAAAACTCATGATAACACTATAGGTAGTTTTACACATTTATTTTAAGTAATATTTAAAGCCGTGTTGGGTGGAAACTTGGTCTTTTAATGCAGGCCTTGTGAATAAGCTCAAGGTAGCCCAACGCGCTATGGAGAGGGCTATGCTCGGTGTCTCTCTGCGGGATCGAATCAGAAATGAGGAGATTCACAGACTAACCAAAGATACCGACATAGCCCAGCGGATTAGCAAATTAAAGTGGCAATGGGGGGCACATAGTTCGAAGAACGGATGGCCAATGGGGCCGTAAAGTTCTCGAATGGAGACCACTGACCAACAGCGTAGGACGTCCACCGACAAGGTGGTCGATATAATAAAGATCGCAGAAACGCGCTGGATGCAGGCCGCTTCCATCCGGGCTTATTGGAAATCTATGGTGGAGGCCTATTTCCAGCAGTGGACGTCCTACGGCTGATGTATGGATGGATGAATATTTAAAGCTAATTAAATTTTTAAAAACTTTGTCAGGGAATTCTCTAAACAAGAAAGCATCCGATTACGATTACTAATGATTCCATATAAGATACATATCACATTACAATATTTTTCAGAGAATTTTGTTGTTATTTATGACTGAAGACACTCGTACTCATTAGTTACTCGCCCCTTTCTTTAATTCTGAAGTACATCCACAGCAACGAATTAATTGGGTCCGCACCCGACCCTTGTAGGGTTCGGTTTAGGCAATCCGAACGGCCTTCACTCGTGTCCGCTTAATTTTGTGCGACAATTACTTTTTTCTTGATAATTTTCTGGAAGACTGACCTAATTATGCTGAGGCCGTCTTATGACAGGAAAATGGCGTTTTCTTGTCGTGCCAACTCTGAGATAAAAGTATAATAAGGCTGTATTTTAAATGATTAGCGGAGCTATCTGTTACGTTCAAACATGACATTTCTGGCGCAGATTTTATTACGTAATTTGTATTTAGGATTAAGCTTTTTTACGATACAATGTAAATTCAAATAAAAACACTGAAGGAACTGAGTATTTTTCTTTGTTTTTTTTAGAGTTTTTATTACGAAGAGTGAATTAAAGAATGGAACTTTGAAGTTATCGTCATCATCATCAGTTTAGTCACACTATGTCAACTGCTAATCATAGACCGCCCATATATTCTTCTTCTCTACTACCACTGGCAGGAAACGGCATGCATTGCATGCAATGCGAACATGCGTTTTGAGGTAAATAAAAAGTACTACCATTATACTCCTAGAGCGTGTAATAACTCAACTTGATGTTATTTATTCATTTCTAAAACAATAAAAAAATACTCAGGCTTTATTGGAGCTTCATTAACTTTACAAGCTTTTTGCTATCCTAGTACTATAAAGACAATAAAACACTTTTCGCTTCTATTTGCGTACCTATATCCCTTTTATCGTGTTACCTTTGTAATAAGCTTGTTAGTGCAACGTCACGTCTCACTACGCGTGTCTTTTACATGATTGAAAAATGTTCGAGAGGGTTGAAATATTTATGTAAGTTCTATTTACGTCTCGCATGCACTCAGTTCAATTTGCATAAGTGCAAGAGAGATGTAAAACGTGTTTGTATTAGAGATGTACATTTTTAGATGCCATATTTTTGACATCTGTCTATTATTTTATGGTTCATGTTTATTGGATTGTTTTTTAACATTAGTATAGAAAACACAGAGACAATTTATGGTGAAATGTACTTAAAATAATCTACAACCTACACGTTGTTATACTAATTATATGTTCTACTTGTTTTCCTTAGTTTATGGAAGTCATGGTACACGATAAAGAACTAATATATCCATCTCTAAACCCTTGATATTCTTCCATATTTATCCTTTTTTATTTAAATTTGTTACAAATACTTGATATTCTATTTGACCATAATTTATGTGGTTTGTGGTCAGCAATTATTTCGATTTAAGTATAATAGTTATTTTATCTTTTTGTGCTTAAAGTTTTGTTTCCATAAATTTTAATGAAATAATTCATTTTTGTACTTCAATGATAGCAAAAGTCAACGACCTTAACCTTATACACTAAAACAAGAAAAATCCTAGAGGTCAACAGCAGGATTAAAGCATTACGAGTGTAAATCTGAATAAAAGATTTGAAGCTGCAGTGTTTACATTATTGAGTTCTGTAAATTACATTTCTCGTCTACAACTGAGTAATAAAATATTTTTTACTACTTTAAATCTTAAAATTATTTATTTTTAGCTGGAAATCTTTCAACTTTGTCAGAAAATAATATTTGCTTCGCTTGACTCATCTTAGCACTGTTGTGCCCACAAATTCATAATCATCATTCATAAGAATCATCATGGGCTTCATCTATAGATCTCCAATAAGTACAGTTGGAAGCGGCTTGCATCCAGCGCAAATCTGTCCATCTTGTGGGTTGACGTCGTACGGTGCGCTTCGCAGTACGCATAAACTTATTCTAATATTTTTATCCTTTTGAATGGTTTAAATTTCTCAGTTGTAATGTTTTACTGTTAATTCTACCCCCAGGCTAACTGGCATTCATACTACAAAGGGAACATTCCAGAATATCATATAAATTATTGTGACAAAACCATCGGGACATAAACTTTCAGATATCAATCAACTACAATTCACAAGAATATAGATACAAATTTGCCACTTTGATATTATCTTGTTGGTCGAACAAATTATAATGACCAACTACTAAATAAACTAACTATATTGTAATTTTACGAGTATTTTGTGTAGAAGTGTGTCTAGGTTCGTTTGCGTATTTTGCACGCACAAATGCTGTTAGTAGTACAAATAACATAACCAAGATGATGGGACAATTACATTTGTACATAATTATATAGTTTATCGACAATGAATTTAAACAGATCCTGTGAATATATTGAATAAAGTGGTCCATTAAAATAAGTATACGTTTTAACAAGCTGTTACAGTTATGAAATTATTAATTTAATTAATTATTATAAAAGTATCATTTTAAAATGATGAAGTCAAATTAAAACATAATGTCAGTTATTAACAAATAAATGTAAACAATAAACAGAATTCTCGAAAGTTTCCAGCCAAGGATAAAATTCCTACCCAATTACCCTGTTGAAACAGGAACAATAATGAATATCATTTTAAAATGGTAAACTTCAAGTTAAATACATACAACATCCGTTATTACCAAATGTTTATAAAAAATAAACAGCATTATTGAAAGTTTCCATGCAAGAATAAAATACCTTCTTAAATACCCTATTGAAACAAGCACAGAAGTAGTTAAAGAGCCGTAATGTTCCTACATTGCTTAACAGTTGTACTAGTTGTAAACTCACTAACTTTTTTAAATAATTCCCCTGCAACTGCCTCGTAACAAGTACTACCAGTAACTCGAACATTCCTCTTTTTAACCGACTTCCAAAAAGGAGGAGGTTCTATGTTTGTGTGTATGTATTTTTTTTTGTGTATATTAATCGATAATTTCGCCAATTGTGAACCGAATCGAAAAAAAATTTTAGTTCGAAAGGGTACTCCCGAGGTGGACTCATTAAAATTTTACAGAAATCAGTTTTTATAAATCAACAATATTGTAAACAATTCGAGCGAAATATTCGAATTTTGTAAACGATTTTTTGCAAAAAAAATATTATACGAGTTATTTTCGGCACAGACATTTTATTTTTAACCGACTCCGAAAAGGAGGTTCACATTTCACCTGTAAGTTTTTTTTTGTTCTTTAGTCGTTCGATTACTCCGCCAATGATGAACCGATTGTGAGGATTCTTTTTTTGGAAGATGATACTTTGTTCTAGCTTAATTTAATTGAAATCAGCTGAGTCTTTTCTAAAAAATCAATAATAATGTATACGAATAAATCTTTTCTAAAAAATCATTAATAATGTATTCGAATTCTGTACATGCTTAAAGTCGGTTTTACTATTTATGGCGAAAAATAACTATACACAATTCCTCTGCAACTGCCTCGCAACAAGCACTACCAGTACCAACCCGCACATTCCTCCTTTGCCCGTTATTTTCGGCACGGACATTTTATTTTTTCACTCCACCTTCCAAATTCTAAATTCTTTTGTTCTCTCGCAGGCACACAAAATAATTAAAATCTCTGAAAAAAGGTCCGCAGATGAGGATTCGTGTCGGCCGCGACGGAGTGTCGTGTTATTTTACTTCTAACCTTAAATTGCTGGACCGTTGCTACCTAATTGCTACGTGTAATTTCCCGCTTTAAGGGTTAATTTAATTTATTTGATAATACACGGGTCGCGCCATGATTGCGATTAAAATTTAAATTTTGAACGTTTTAACGGCCAGTTTAAAGATTACGGCTGGGTAGTCGATTAAGGCTAAACTCTACCAAAACAGAGATGTATCGAGATTGCCTGGGAGCTAAAGACATTCTGTCTTATTAATAAATGCAGAGTTACTTCAGTTCCTTCATTTTTAATCTTTTACTGATGATAAAAATTGTCAAAGAAAGAAAATGACAAAAAACTGAATAAGTACCTACGTCAAAGTACTTCAGGCGTCGTCAGTTTACTACATAAATGTCATGTTTGCTTATCAAGAAACAAAAGACTATCGGCAGCGAGCGGAGTGTATTTTGAGTTCTTCGCTGAGCAATTATGCTATTTCTACATAGGACTTACAGTCTACTATGCTCTGCGTAGATTTATTCTGCTCCGCGCCGTTTTGCTAGAATCTAGGCCTAAGTCAAGGAAACTATTTTATTGTGTCGTAGCTGATCGTAGCGCTGTCGTAGCGATTCGTAGCAAAATGTAGAGTGCTACAGTAATCGTAGCACTTTGCTATACAACAGTTCAAAGACTAGGCGGTGACTTATTTATAAATGTCAAGTCAAGTGTTCTGTTCTGTATAAATCATTAACAAAAAATGCCAAGTCGATGGTATAAATAAAAACGAGTTTTTAGACAACTGATTGATGAGACGAAACGAGATCGATGAAAGTAAATCAATTGCCTAATGGCTAGTATTAGTGTCAAACCAGTGTATACAGAAAGGTATCTATCATAGGTTTCCTTACTTGTGTTGCCGAATTGAAAATCGAAAATGGCATCAAGTTTATGAAATAACATAGAGGTTTTTTATATCTAAGTTGAGCGCTCCTCAAATCTTTATAAAGATCCTGTTATTAAATGCAAACCTGTTAAAGTGAATCGAATAATTACTACCATCTATTCTTCATGCTACTGCTGGTATAGGCTTTTCTCTTTCAGTTTCAGTTGTTAAACAATATTTTCCAAGTACAATACACGATTTAATACGTTAATAATCAATTTTCATTATATTCTTCCATTGCACCTTACTTTGAATACCATTAAATTTCCATGATTATTTGTCATAAATCTATCTAAGTAAAAGCTTTTCCTCCTTTTAATATTACCTATTGTTACAAAACGTTCAGCACTTCTGTGACAAAACTTGTTAATCGAATATCGTTATTTGAATGACTGATGAATATGGAATCGATAAGAATCAAACTACAATTAAAATGGGCTTATTCTGTCACATTAGAATGAATAATTTCAATACTATCGATTTATGTAAGGATACCGCATGATGGATACTGTCCCATGTTTTTGGGCTATTATCGGACTGACAGATCTCAAATAATTAAGGTTATAAATCAAATGTCTGGACGTTTTTATTGTTAGATAGAATTTTTATTGTAAGCTGATATTAATGTAGAAATTATATTAGTAATCATATTTTGTATGGGTAAATTTACTCGTCATTTACGAAAGAAGTCTTTCATTATTATGAAAAATATGCAATGCGACATAAATTTAAACGTTCACATTTAAAGAAAGTACTACAGGTAGATAAAGGTGGTCAATTTCATTGAAATCGCTTGAGTTTCAAGCAAACTTCGAATTTTTATATATCTCTGTAGATATTTGCTAAAAGATAAAATTCGAAGCCACAGTCTCTAAGTGAAAGTTGTAAAAAAATGTCTGTACGTCATCATACATACCGACTTAAATATTTACATTTCAATTCACAATGACCCGTTTTCTCGAATTTCTACGTTACGTCACCTAATAACTGCTTGTAACCGAGCACTTTGGCATTGCGCGGCGTTGTAGTTGGCTTGCAATCGCCTTACGACTAACTAAAAAGCCTGCCTACTACGTAGTTTGGGCAAAATTTTTGCTCAGACACTTATTACGTACGATTGTGGCTCTATAGATATTTGCTCGCAGAATTTTATAGCTAGATTGCCATGGTTGGGTTCGTTTGCACCATATCTGGCAAAAAATAATTAAGTATTGAACCCACTAAAATTTCAAAGCAAAAAAATACGTGTCTTTGTTGTAGTGCTCAAAGCTATGCCATGAACTTTAATGAGGGGAAATGTGTCATTAAATTTCAATGTTACCATGATAATTAATTCAAAAATTAAAAAGTATATCTTAAAGTAGGTGCTGCAAAACTATTGAAATAAATTATAATTTTGCTGTGAGAGTTTTAAATAAAAAAAATGTTGTCAAGAACGTAGCATCTAGTGTTATTTTCGGTTGGTAACACAAAACATTTCTAGCATAGATAAAATGAATTCAATAACGGTTTATCAAATCCAAATCAATTGTTTCACCATTACGTTATCAAAAGCTTTCCTCTTATAAATAGCTATAGCTATTACAGCTATTACTCATTTACACGCAACAACTCAGAAACTAGAGCTCGTAAACTACCAAAACAAAACAAAACGTTCGTGATTCCAGCCATAAACTGGTAGTATGTGTTCGCCCACTTTGCAAGCCCGTTGGTGTAATAGAAATATAAAAGCTGCCATAATAAATATATTATTATCACACAGGGTGTTACAAAAATAGATATTGTTTTTAAGACACAAATACACACAGATATTATAACAAGAGAGTAAGCGCTGTTATCGCTTGAGGCAATTCTCAACCACAAAACTTGACCACCTCGGTGGCTCAGTGGTTAGTGAACCTGACTTCTGGATCAAAGAGGCGTGGGTTCCATCCCCACCCAGGGCAAAGATTTATGTGATGAAGATAGGTGTTTGCTCTGTGTCTGGGTGTTATTTAGGTACTATATATTTAAAAATTTACTTAAAACATTTATGTGTAGTATATCAGTTTCTGGCAGCCATATAACAAGCATTGCTTAGTTTGGGGTCAGAGACCTTGTGTCAGATGTCTCCTTATGTTAAAATTATTATTATAAAAAAAATATGGAAAATCTTCCCCAGAGCAGTCAAAACTGTCAAACATGAATTGGAATTTGACACTACTGAGAGAAAAACACGGCAACTGGCCACTGAATCAGAATATTTTTCATGACTCTTTCTATCTTATGCCAAATTAAATCATTGTATCTCTTTCATTCTTTTCTCGATCGACCACATTATCCGCCTGGTATCTCTGTGCACAAATATAAGAAACGTTGTCACACATCATTATCATCATTTCAGCCATAGGACGTCGACGGCCGGACATAGACCTCTCTTTTAGTTCACCAAAAAGGCCGAATAAAAAGGCTTGTACCTATCTAGCGTGAGTCATAATGAGGTTGTGTTTACTCGTACCTTGCGAATGGACGTCCTACGCTGAACTTGTCAGTTCGTGTTCTCTACTCGAAAACTTTAGAAAAGCCTTGTATCTAGTAATGCTGTTGTCATCTGTACATCCTGTGGGTGGACTTCCTACGCTGCGCTTGCGAGTTCTTGGTTTCCACTCGAAAACTTTGTAAAGTACCTATGCTTATCTAGTATATTTTATTTAATAATTTTTTGAAATTATGTGGTTTGTTTAAAATACTATTATAATCTTATTAACAAGTTTTATACTCAAAATAAAAAAAAAAACAACTTTTTAGCCAAATGATTATATCCGTAGCATCAAAAACTGTGTTTTAAACAAAAAACGTATACTGAAACAAAAAACACCCGGTGCTAAAAATAAATGGAAAAAACATAGGCATCTCATAAATTAAACGGATTAATTTGTAACATTCTGTACAAATATTTTCAGGACACCAACCCTAGTTTTAACATTTATGTTTGTTTTAAATAAAAAATGAGGCTGAATTAAGTAGCATAATAATGAGGTCAAACTTCCAAGCGGGTCAGAAAGATTGATCATCAAAGTTTAAGGAAATTAGTTTGTATTAAGTGTGAATATTGAACCATTGTTATTTTAAAATCAAGCCTCTTTTTATGAAAAGTAGTTATGTATTTTCTTGATTTAACAAAATTAATCAAATATTGTTTGAAAAATATTACTATCGTAATAGTTATGGTCTAGTCAAGTGCGAACGAGCAATGGAAAGGAGCATGTTGGGAATAAACTTAAAAGATAAAATTCCAAGCTCAACCATAAGACAAAAAACCAAAGTCGCTGATATACTTGCTCGTATAGATCATCAGAAATGGGGCTGGACAGGACACATGTTGCGTTGCAAAGCAAATAAATGGAGTAAACTGGTCACACTATGGTACCCAAGAGATGGCACTAGAAGACAAGGACGTCCAATCAGAAGATGGGACGATGATATCAGACTAACCTTGGGACCGTACTGGACAAGAGTCGCTGTAGACAGACCACAGTGGAGACAGTTGGAGGAGGCCTATGCCAAAAGGCACACTGAGCTGAGAGACATTTTATAGCAATATTAACCACAATACATTTGACCAAAACTCACTCAGAATAAAGGCTAATAATAATAATAAAAAAAAAATAGTTATGGTCTACGTATAGTAAAGACTTATTAAATAATCACCAGACACAGAACACCTATGTTCATGACACAAATGTTTGCCCTGGGTGGGGATCGAACCCACGCCTCTTTGACCCAGAAGTCAGGGTCACTAACCACTGAGCCACCGAGGCAGTCAAATATAAATATAAATAGAGTATTCTTTATTCGTATACAATACAGATTAATTTTATCCATTGCAAAATATATCCGTTTCAATTTCTGGCACTTAAACATTAACTCAAAAACAAAGAAATCTATCATTCTCTGCAATAATTTTCATCAATAGTCCATTTTCTAGTGGACGCATTTTGTAATATTCAGTTGTATTTCTTTGCATTAACTTGCAACTTTTTTTAATTTGCTAGCATACTGCATCGCTAATGTGCTTTTAAACTACGAACTGTCTGAAGATACCATATCTTGATGAAGCCCATATTGCCGACGCTTCTTTAAACTGATGCACAAACGCCGTAAGCTCAGCGCAAAAATGCAATTTTAAAGTGTCACAGCACAGTGCTATGTGGCCAGGGCCGGTGGCAGGCGGCGATCGGGCCAAATCTAGCGCATAACTGTATCTGGGTCATGTCTAAAATAAGGCATCGGGTCAGCGTGAAATTAAAAATTGAGATGTGAGTACGGTCAATATTTCCTTTCGCGTTAGTTGATGATTTAGGCATAACGTACCATACTTATATATTAAGCATGACATGTTAATTTTTTTATACTACACCTGCTCGGAAAGTACCTTGATACTTTATCAAATTTACGGTAGAAAGTACGTCATTGCATATCGAACAAATATGCGGGGAGAAAACGCATCTGAGCGGGAGAGAAAAGTGTATTAAAATCCATTTCTTACGTGGTTTTTCTTTTTTGATTTTGGGTAAGACTATGCGCTGGTAACCTAAATATCAAAAGCCAAAAAGTTTTTACAGTGAGTTTTTATCTCCAAGATCGCAAAATGACACTGGCCACTAACTGTGTGTTGGATGGTGTCAAACAATTTGAAAAAAGAACATGTGAAAATTGCAGACGCCATTGGCGCCATTTTCAAGTGTTCCATTAAGCTTCACTAACTGCAACTATTTCAATATAAATTTCAATTAGTAAAGATTTCGTTTTTAATTTTCCTCGTAGGTGTAGTATAAAGCACTATGTATCACTCGAGAGAAAGTGCGATTCCCGATCTCGGGTGTTTTAAAGCCCTCGCCTACGGCTCGGGCTTCAAACGACACCCTCGACGGTAATCGGTCACTTTCTCCTCTCGGTGAACAATGTACTATTTTTGTTTTATTTTAATTCGGTGTCAGACAAAAAAAAAACAAGACAGAACGTCGTGAACAGACAAGTGTGTTTTGCCGGCCTCACTTGTTTGTTCACAACATTGTGTTTTGTTTTTTTTTATTTGGTCTGTGGCTCCGGTTGTTTTAGCCGTTTAGCCATGTCAAAGGTTTTCAGGTGGCTTAAAAATGCTGACACCGAAGTTAACGATCCCGCCCGTATATGAACTTACTTAATTATCCATGACCGTGTTAGAAATTTCGCAAGCAAAATCACATTCTTTGTATCAAAAAGTATGAGACTATGCCCACTCGACCTTTCCATCACCGGGCAGTACATTTTTTTGTATGACACAACAGATTAATTTCTCGATTTCCGACTAGGACCTATAGTAATACCGTACATCATGATGCCCTGAACAACCTCTTTTTGGCTTGGAAGTTATGTAATTTCTAAATAAACCGATAGATTGACTGGAAAAGATTTCTTTTGTATGTTAATGTTATCCTGAAGTCCCCACCAGTAGGTTGGTATTATAAAATTTTGCAATTTTCACGAGACACTGACGAAAAACAGTGGTTATTACGTGTATTAAAATAGAGTTTTTATGAGAATTTTAAATTAGATGGCAGTTTATAAAACACATTCTAACTGTGCTACTGGAACCAGATATATTTTCATGAAATGTTGTACTTTTATATTAAAGAAATGATCATAGCCTATTACTATTCTCATTTTTATTAGGGTTCCGTACCCAAAGAGAAAAACGGGACCCTATTACTAAGACTTCGATGTCCGTCTGTCTGTCTGTCTGTCACCGGGCTGTATCTCATGAACCATGATAGCTAGGCAGCTGAAATTTTCACAGATGATGTATTTTTGCTGCCGCTATAACAACAAATACTAAAAAGAGAGTAAAATAAATATTTAAGGGCGGGCTCCCATTCCCATACAACAAACCTGATTTTTTAGACGATTTTCGCTCCATATTAAATAATGGTAACAGGTAGATGCTTGAAATTTTCACAGAATATTTAGTTTTAAATTCACTTCAATAATAAAATTAAAATAAACTAAACATTTAAGGGGGGCTCCCATAGAGTACGGAACCCTCAGTGCGCGAGTCCGACTCGTACTTGGCCGATTATTTTTACTAGATAATTTTTGCGAGTGCAATATAAGGAAGGGTGATATATATTAATTCAATATTCTTGCAATTTTAAGAAAAAAAAATACATTTGTTCAATTTTTAATAGATAAAATTTAATTTCAGATCTACTCAATTTAAAAAAAAATACCTTGCAATATTTCAGTTACGTGTTTATTTACTAAATTGGTTTCAGATTACGATTTTTTTCAATAACACCTTGGGCGAAAATTCACTAACATTAAATTTTTATTCAACTCAATGATTACTAAATAATCTAATTTAGTCGATATTGTCATTGTTTAGAGCTGATGAGTCATTAGAATAATGTAATTTGTAATTAAAACATTTAAGTTAAGTTCGATTGAGTTAAAATAGATTAAAACTTGAGCATCTATTTACTGTCGGGTAGTTAGTTTCAATTTATGGAGTGCATTATACTAGCAAAGTTATTAGATTCTCCGTAAAGTACCACCTGCAGCTAGATCTTAAGTATTCGTGGCTATATTTACACCGATTAAATCGTATACCTATAAACGAGCATTTCTTATACGTTTGTTTGTAAGAGAGGATTTTAAAAATGACCATTACAAATATAGTGATATCTAATATATAAATAGGAGTTTTCTTTTTACATGTGTTTCCGAAAAACGCGTTTTTTTATTTTTTTAAATTTATAAGTTAGGCCGTTTCCGAGTTCAAATTTCGATTAATTTTACAAATAAATAAACAAGTAAAACTCTAAATAAATAACCTAAATATTGATCGTTGAAAGGTATTAGGTAAAAATATCATCAAATCACTTGAATTTAGTAAATGAGCCGTAATTGATTTTTTTAGTCTTAACAAAGAATGCAATAATATTTTCAGAAATTTTATTCACGTGCGGTATCTAAAGAGCATTAATAAACATGGAAACATATTTAAATCGACTAAAAAAAATAATGTAAGAACATTATAAAATTAACTCAAATTACTAACGGAATTTTTTCACAAAAAACATCGTCAATGTACCAAAAAATATCGTCCAGAGCAGTGTTTTTCAATCTTTTTCATGGTGCGACTCCCTTTCCTTAGTGTATAGTACTCGTAGGTATTCGTAAACTGTATTTCTGGTTAACTATGTTCAATTTGAAAAACTACAACAAAACTACACTACTATTACACAAAAAGCATTGGATCATCCTCAGACCTTTGAAGGTCTAAAGATAATCCAAATGAAATATCATATCATATCATTTTTAAAAGTCTTTCTGGGTGTCTGGTGGACGCGACGCGTGACCAAAATGCAGGTGTTTATTTGGCTCAACGCATAAGCATTGCCATTCAGCGTGGCAATGCAGCCAGCATGCTGGGCACGCTGCCAACTGGCAGTGGGCTTGAGCTTTTTAATTTGAAATAATGTAATAATCCACTACTTGATGTATACTTATGTCGTTTTCCCATGGAAACAGTAGAGAAGAACTAAGCAAAGCAAGCATTGTACCAAACCAGAGCGTAGAATTTTTTCGATGTTTTTTCACATGTAGAAATACAATGCTGCGCAGACCCGCTCTTAAATTTATGTTTTCTCAGTTAACATACATTTTTAAAATATTTTTTTCTTATACTGAGGTTTCGCGAACCCCCTTTAAAGACTTTGTGACTCCCCCAGGGGTCGCGACTAACACTTTGAAAAACACTAGTCTAGAGGTAAAACGTACCGAGGACATCCTTTTTATTACAATTACATACGAGTAATTTGAAATAATTTTATCGCAACCTATAAAAATAGCCCCACTTAGATGCAATTAATGCGCCAATAGCAACATTGAATGTGAAAATTATCTTACCCAGACTTGGAAACGGACCGAAACCATCAATTTTTATTAGCGTTCGGAAATAACCAACAAAGCTTTAACAAGCGATACAACGGCCTAATTACTGCTCCAATGCTCGGATCGGTGAGAAATTGAAACGTTTCCGGCTTATTTTTATTATTTGTGCCTTTGTTTACTGTGTTGGTAAAATAGCAGAGGTTTGAGTTTTTGAGCCCGTAGATACATAATCACTACATAGTATAAAACAAAGTCTCTTCCCGCTCTGTCTGTCCCTATGTATGATGCAACGGATGTTGATGCGGTTTTATTAAAATAGATAGAGTTATTCAAGATGAAGGTTTATTATGAAGGTATTTTTATTTTTTAAAAGGTTGGGTCAAAAGTGACGAGCAAACTTAAAAACTTAAATAAACTAATACACAAAAACATTATAAATTTGCCAATCAAAATATTGTAGTGTAAAATATTATAGGTGTTATAATACACCTGTGCAAAGCCGAGGCGGGTCGCTAGTTATATATGAAGTGAAGTGACTTGCACGTATTGTACCAATTTTTTTAATTCTCCACTGTTGAACGTAGAGCTAACCACTAAAAGTAACTGAGGCATGTCCATCAAGCTGGCTGTCCACTCACTGCTAGTTGGGGGATTCACATATTATGATGTTTTATTTTCTTGAAAAGCAAGTGATGTGTAATTCGATAAATATTGATTACGAAGAATGTTTTATTTTTGCGCCCCGCAATATACTTAACATAAAGTACAAGTGAATTATTATTTATCATACTCCTTAAAATGTATGTTTACAAAACATATAAGTATATTGCAATTTTAATAGGCCAAGTGCCTTTATTAACTACAACTAAATACAAGACATTAACTACCACTAAATAAATACATAATCAAAAACTACATAAACTACTACTACCTACATAACAAGCAATTGAATCATCTACAGAAGGTCTAAAGATAATCCTAACGCTCAAGCCCTATGCCAGTTGGCAGCGTGCCCAGCATGCTGGCTGCATTGCCACGCTGAATGGCAATGCTTATACGTATGGTACATTGCAGACAGCAGTGTTGTGTGAGTGAATATGAATAAGTGATTTTTGTGCCCTGTGAGTATTGTGCAGGCTCCAAGTAGCCCAACGAGCTATTGAGAATTATATTAGCTATGCTTGGAGTCTCTCTGCAAGATCGCATCAGAATGAGGAGATTCAGAGAATAATCAAAGTTTCTGATCGCGCTGGATGCAAGCCACTACCAACCGGTCTTATTGGGAATCTTTGGGGGAGGTCTATGCCCAGTTGTGGACATCCTAAAGCTGTAGATGGATAATGATGATTATTGTGTAAATATTGACGTGCCTCCGTAGTTGTGATTTTGTGTAAAAAAAGTACTTATTCTAAAATTAGTTTCCCACTTAATTGAAACTTCAACTGAAACTTTAATCTCACAATGACTGTGTACATCTAAATAAGCTGTAAGTCTTGAGAACTATAAATCACTGCATTCAGACTTTTATCAAAATCCAATTTTATTGGTCTACTCGTTTTATTAGTCTGCTCGAATCGGTGTGAATGCAGTCACGGCAGCGGCTCTTGCACTAAAACTTTGTCAATAAATTCATTGTTCCTATGTTCGCTCGAACTCGCTGTGTCCGATACGATCGATTCTGTGTAATGGGTGGCCGGGTGTTTGCAGCTGCGTTAATGGTTTCATATTACTTGAATCTGTTGTGGTATGAAGACGATGTAATTAGAATCTATTAACCAGTCATACTCATAAGTGCGAATGCTGAAATTTAACGTTTGAAGAATCATAAGTTTGACTATGAAAATATTATGGAAATAGCTTTTTAAAATGTTTATAATAGCACTTTCTTATAATAAAATGAACGTATTATTCCATAAACAGTTACGTTCCAAAGAAAGATAGACGTAGATTTAATCCAAATTTTCAATACCCTATTTGGTTCAATTCTGATATAATTAAAAATCTAAAGTTTAAATATTTTCATTTGAAAAGGTATAGAGAACTCGGCCAAGAATTTAATTTAGAAATGTTTAAATTTTATCGACACGCTTTATACATCCGAAAAACGGAAGCAGGTATTTCAAAAGATCCAAAAAGTTTTTGGAAATTTATGAAGGACCAGCAAGCAAGTAGGAATGTATGTGACGAATTTGAATACAAAGGGAATTTGATATCAGGTGAAGAAGCTGCTAATGCCTTTGCTGAACATTTCAAATCTGTATTTTTGGACGACGCGCCTACACTGTCGGCTCGAGTCGCCGAACAGAGTGCGGCCGCACACTCGCACTGGTCGCCGCGAATCGCGATTGACCGCATAAGTCCGGCCGACCTTGATCTTGCGGTAAAGCGTCTCAAACCTCATTCTGCGACTGGTCCTGATGGTGTACCGCCGTTTGTGATAAAAGATTGTATACGCGCTTTCGAGGAACCTCTTCTACATATTTTTAACTTATGTATGCAAGCTTCAGTCTATCCGACAGTATGGAAGGTGTCGCGAGTTACACCTATACCTAAGAATGACGTCAAGTCGAAAATTGAGAACTACAGGCCGATAGCCGTCCTCTCAGCATTCGCCAAATTATTTGAGACGGTGTTGAATCACCACATATCTGTACAAATTCGTCCCCTACTCAGCGAAAACCAACATGGTTTTCGCGCTGGAAAGTCCACCACAACAAACCTTATAAATTTTGTGGACTACACTACTGCCAGCATGGACCATAATAAGCAAGTGGATGCGGCATACTTTGATCTGAAAAAAGCATTTGATCGCGTGGAATAATCGGTGGATAATGACATCCTTCTGAAGAAGTTCGTTGAAGTCGGATTTTGTCCCCGATTAGTAAATTTTTTTTGCAGCTCTTTTTCCAACCGAACACAGTTTGTTTCTTACCTTGGCTACAGATCTGACATGTATATTACTCTCTCAGGAGTAAGCCAAGGAAGTACGCTGGGCCCTACCCAGTTCTCAATCATGATAAATGATTTGCCGAAGGTTGTCAGCTCGGCTAGATGCCTTATGTTCGCTGACGACTTGAAGTTATTCTTGGGTGTGGACGAGCTCGACGACTGTGAGGCGCTGCAGCGCGATATTAATAGTGTTGTGGATTGGAGTGTGCGAAATAGGTTAGAATTCAATGTGTCTAAATGTAAAATAATAACGTACACAAGATCTCATGCCCCGCACCAGTACACGTATAATATGTCCGGGGTAGCACTCGAACGCGTCACGGAGATTCGGGACTTAGGTCTTATTCTAGACTCGAAGCTCACTTTTAATACACATATCACGGAGCTGTGCAAGCGAGCATACAAATCGCTCGGGTTTATTATAAGGCAATCTGCCAGGTTCCAAAATACACAAACTATTTTAATTATCTTTTATGCCTTAGTTCGCAGTAAGTTAGAGTTTAACTCGCCTATATGGGACCCGCATGAAGATAAATACATCTTATTATTGGAACGAGTACAAATGAAGTTTGCCCGGTACCTTTATAAAAGGGAGTATGGGTACTATCCCACCTGGCATTATCCATTCAAAATTCAAATTCAAAAACGTTTATTGCAGTTTGCATGTTACATAGGTGTTATTTATAAATATATATATGGCTCAATACAAACTTGCCTGTTAAAGGCGTGCAAAGTTACTGGCAGCTCTATTTATTATTATAAAATCGAATTTATGTCTAAAATTATGTTTAAATTGATTACAATGTCAAGATTAGTTAGTCAATTACAATGTCAAGGATTAGTGTCAATATTATGTTAGTAGATTACATGAATAATTGTACAAAAAGATTACATTACATAGTCAATACATCAGTTTACAATATCTAGTTTTTGCATTTATGTGAGAGTAATAAAATCCATTACTTAAAACATTTGTCATTTAAAAAATCATTGATTGAATAGTAACATTTGTGTGTGAGAAGAGCTTTTAATTTATTCTTAAAACAATTTATTTCTTGATCCCTAATACATTTTGGTACATGATTGTATATAACAGGGCCCATACAGACAATGCTTTTGTTCATTAGTGTAGTTTTTGAAGGAAAAATCCTACGTTTATTTTGGTCTCTCCGATTTCTTACGGTTAACTCAGACAAAGGAGGAAATAGCTCAGGGTGACTTTTTACAAATACTGCAGTTTCAAATATGTACAGAGAAAGAAGAGTCAGAAGTTTATGTTTTTTAAAATAAGGGTTACAGCTGTCTCTTTTCTTTAATTTAAACATACTTCTGATGCATCGTTTTTGTTTTATGAACACATTTTCTTTGTTTGTCGAATTCCCCCAAAAAATTATACCATATCTCAGGATGGATTCCACTAGCCCATAGTAAGCAGTAATTAGAGCATCGGTATTAAGTGTATCAGACAATTTATGTAGTAAATAGGATAGGCTACTGACTCTCTTACATAGATAATCAATTTGATTTTTCCAATTCAATTGCCTATCAATAACTAAACCAAGAAACTTAGCATTGTCAACTTCAACAATTACATTATTGTTATGACTTACATTGATATTACATTTATTAGCACCCCTTTGTGCAAAGTGCAGTATGCTAGTTTTATTTAAGTTAATTTTTAAATTATTATTATCAAGCCATGAGATTACGGATGACAGAGAGTTACCAATATCATTTTTGTATGTTTCAATATTCTTGCATGGTACTGTTATTGTACTGTCATCCGCAAAAAGATTCATGTCTTGTACTGTAGCATTAGGTAAGTCATTGATATACAGAATAAAAAGGAGTGGTCCCAGGACACTGCCTTGTGGGACACCGTACATTACATTACGTTCCTCAGATCTAGTAACTTCCTCCCATTTGGACTTAAAATTAATTCTATTTATTTCAGTTATTTGTTTTCTGTCACTTAAGTATGACTTTACCAGAGCCAGAATGTTTCCTCGTATTCTATATGCCTCTAATTTACTCAGCAGTATTTTGTGGTCTACATAATCGAATGCTTGCGTCATATCACAGAAGATTGAACATATTGGTGATGATTTATCCATACATTGTAGAACTACCTTAATAAAGTCATAAATGGCCATATTAATATTTTTATTTTTACGGAAACCGTTCTGCTGTTTACAAAGTACATTATTTTTCTCTAAGTAACTATACATTTCTAAATATATGTATTTTTCAAAGATCTTTGAAAATATGGATAAGAGTGCAATAGGTCTATAGCTTTCCATGTTTTCTCTGTTATTTTTTTTGAATAGGGGTTTTATAATAGTTGTTTTCAAAGATCTTGGAAATGTTCCTGTAGTGATACAGAGATTAATCAAATAACTTAAAGGGACACATAATTGTTCATTCACAGATTTAATAATCTTAGTAGAGACATCATCAATGCCAACACAGTTACTATTTTTGAGATTTTTTATAATGTTACTAATGTCCTGTGGAAGACAGGGGGACATAAACATCGAGTCAGAGCGTGAATCAATGGTTGATGTCACCCCGTTTCCCGAGCCAGCAATAGGTACAACTTTATCTATGAAGTAGTTATTAAAAGCATTTGCTATTTCTAGCGGGTCAGTAATTTCTTTATTATCTAGTTTAATCTTTGAAATTGGCTCTTTTGGCAAGTTTAACCTTTTTTCATTGATGATACCCCATGCAGTCTTAGATTTATTATTTGAGGTTTTTATATTATAGTTATTTTGAGAAAGCCTCGTCAATCTTATAATTTTTTTGAATGTTTTAGAATATTTAAGAAAATTACTTTTATTCAATTCTGTAGGTTTCCTTCTATATTTCCATAGAAGATTTCTTTTATTTTTACTACAAGTTCTAATGCCTTTTGACACCCATTTTACTGGTTTTGTGACTTTTTTTACAACTACTCTGTATGGAAAACATAAATTGTAATATAGTTTGAAGTTATCAAAGAAATATTCGTATGCAATATTAGCGTCAGTAATATTATACAGTTCGTGAAATGGTATATTCTCTAAACACATCTTAAATTTTTTTATATTCTCATCAGAGTAGTCCCTTTGCAATTTGCGCCAAGATTTTAGTAAAAGTTGTCTACAAACTGGATATTTCATAATTAAAGCACTGTGATCAGACAGATCCAGCTCATGGACTTCAGTTTTACAATTATTCTTACTATTGTAGACCATGTTGTCTATGCAAGTTTGACTTCTGAATCTTGTGGTTTGTTTTAGTGCAAGTTTGAAATTATAACACTTTAATAAACATTTAAAATCAGATGTGACTTTAGAGTCTCTCAGGACATTGATGTTAAAATCTCCCGCTATGCACACATGTTCATATTTTTTATTGGAAGTCAAACTTAACATTTTTTCAAACTGGTTTAGAAATGTTTGTATATTTGATGACTTAGGAACTCTATATACACAAATAATTATTAATTTATGTCTGGTTAATTCAACTGCGCAACACTCAAATACACTGTTTATAGAGAGCCTTTTAAATTCAGGTAATTCTCTCCAGTCATGTCCGTTCTTTACCAGAATGCACGCACCGCCTCGTGATATATTGTCTCTGCAGAAAGATGAAGCCAAGGTATAGTTAGGTACATTAAGGTATTGTTCGTGTCCATCCTTTATATTGTGCTCAGTGCAGCACAGTACATCAACCATAACATTTTTCTCTGCAAGGCCTTCTAATGCAACCACTAATCGGTCACTCTTGTTGATTAGACCGGCTATATTTTGGTGTAGAATATTGAGATGCTGATTCACGAAAAAAGGTTGACTGTGTTTGTTCAATATTGTCCAATTTATTCTTAGCACACTCCTCAACGAAACTTTGCAATTCCATGATGTAAGTCTTTAATGTTCCGAAAATTGCTCTTACTCCATTGTTACTGATCATGCCGCTGTATTTATGAAACATTGTATGATCATATTTTAGACTTTTGTTTGAGTCCAGTATATAAGCATATTTATGAGTCAACACATCTAGGTATAATAAATTATTGAAGTTTTCAACTCGTCGATTGTATAACAGGTACTCTGCCATGTCGCCACATTTATAGGTTGGAAGGCAGATTATGATGTTGGTATTTTGTATTTTCAGTAATTTTTCTCTAATGTATGTTATTAATTCGAAGTAATTGTTTGTCTTATTAAAATCTTCTTCTCCAAAAAGTAATATGCAATAGTCATTCATAGTAAAATCTATAAGTGTTTCATCCAGCTCGTTGATTAATTGCCTCACAGATACATTTGGCTTGAGGTAGTGGCACTTATCATAATCTGTATCCCAGGTGTCTTCAGCAATTGACAATATCCTGTTTTGTTTATTAGAACTTACAATACCAACTTTTGGACGGTCATTTTTTCCTGACAGAAGAGAGTGATGCTGAATATTACTTGTAATTTTTGCTGTTGGTTTTTTTGGAGTATGATCTAGGTTTATTGTCTCTGAATTTGAACTAATGTTAGGGGTCATTGTTGCCAAGGTATTTTTACTAGCCGAGGACTCATGTCTTTCATGCTGCTTGGCAGAGTCGGGATGTTTACAAAGGCTGGCTACTTTCTTTCTCGGTGTCATTTTGGCTGGGCTGTGTGTAATTCTTTTAAGCAGTTTATTTTTTTGCAATAATTCTTCATTTGTTTGTTTTAAAGTAGAATTTTCAAGTAATAGTGTTTCGATTTCTATATGTGCACTTTTCAGTTGTAATTCTAGACTTTCGATCCTCTCATGGAGGTGTTTGTCATTTATGCTATCGTCAGAAATGTCTGGAAGGCTAACAGTTGACTTATCCATTGTTCCTGATAAAAGATCACTGTCAGTTTGAATCATCGAGTCTGACGTTGTGCGTTTACGCCGAAGAGTGATATTTTCCAAGAAATTCATTGTTGTTTGTAATTGTGAAAACATACGTTGCGATTTAAATTACGAAATTCAGTGAGTAGGTAGGTATGTCAAACTGTCAAAATAACATTTCAAGTTACCAAAAGCAACACTGCTCTGCTATTGGTTCATATCCCATTCATTGGAAAAAATAATGGCGCTTGAAAAATAACGTCTTGCAATATGACGAACATACGATTTCTTCATTATTCTCATGTGTATTGGTAAGTTATTACTCACAGATTCGATGATCTAGTAGTGGATTCGCATAAAACTTCACTTTTTATCTATTTTAACTTGTTTGGATGATGCATAGTCACTTAGAACAGGCTTGCTTTGCCCGGCACTTCTTTCACTTTTATCTCAAAAATTACTGTGCAGATATCGCCACAAACACTTTTATACGATAATTGAGCATAGTTTATCATTATGCACTGAAAATTAGCACGGGAAACTAGATTTTAATATTTTTTCACTTAATTTAATAGTAAACTGATGTTGACAGCTGGGCAGAGTTGCCAGTTCCAATCCATCTTTGTTTGTTTCGGGGATGGTGGGGATGAACACACTCGAGCTACGGCGGAAGTGTGCTCTCATCATCCACTATTACCAAATTTTAAATAATAGGATAGATAACCCCAGCGCGTTGTCTCGGTGTGGTCTGCTTGTCCACGACGGCGAAGCGCGCGCGCGCGCGCGGCGGCCCGCTTGGCTGCCCCTGCCGCTGCTGGCGCCACTGCGAGCGGCCCGTACCGATACCTCGCGCTACGCACCCACACACCACGCACTAGCTTTGCTAAATGACCTAGTTGCTCACGAGCCGGAAGTTGATTTGTTTTTTGTTAGTCTTAATAATTTGATTCAATGTTGTTTTCGTTACTTTAGTTACACTAAGTCAACTTAGATTTAAGAAATGTACATGATTCAGGCATGTTTTGGTATATATTACTGTAAATGTCTGAATATTTAGTAAATAAATAAAATAAAATAAAAATAAAATAAAAATTATTTATATTAGTGTCAAATTCAAAAAAATGATAATAATAATGTTTTGTTCCACGTTTATTTAACTTGTCATAAGAGGAAGTCACCTTATAATTTTTATTAGGCATTTAAAAATCCATAAAGCACAAATGAAATTTGTGGATTTAAATTATCCACAAATTTCATTTGTGCTAACTTGCCGATTGAATTTAAGTTAAGAAATCAATTACTATTAGGGTTCCGTACCCAAAGGGTAAAAACGGGACCCTATTACTAAGAGTCCGCTGTCCGTCTGTCCGTCTGTCTGTCTCCAGGCTGTATCTCATGAACCTCTATAGCTAGAAAGCTGAAATTTTCCCAGATGATGTAATATATAACAATGTTGCCGCATAACAACAAATACTAAAAATTGTATAAAATCATGTTGTATGGGAGCCCCCATAAAAAAAATCCGAATTTTTACCCGTTTTTCGCTCGAAATCAAAAATGGTAATGGGTAGATGCTTGAAATATTCACTAAATATTTAGCTTCATGCCTACTTTAATAATATATTCATATTCATATTCCTTTATTCATACAACAGTATACGTCACAGATCGAGTACAATAGGACAATTCCAATAATTTCAAAAAACAAATGTCATAAGTATTAAAATGTCAATAACAGTGATAGGTACAACAATAAATAATCAAATTAAAATAAAATAAATATTTATTTAAGGGGGCTCACATACAGTACGGAACCCTTCATGCGCGAGTCTTACTCGTACTTGGCAGATTTTTTATTTTAGTTAGTTATACTAAAAACAAGTTATAGCTCCGAGGAATTAACTGTAACAATATTAATTTGTATATCAAAGGAAATGTAGCATAAAACTATTTAAAAACACTGTACAACTGACTGACTGACTGTTGACTGGACTGTCTGGTGGACGCGATGCGTGACTAAAATACTGGTGCTTATTTGGCTCAACGTATAAGCATTACCATTCAGCGTGGCAATGCTGCCAGCATGCTGGGCACGCTGCCAACAGGCAGTGGGCATTTGGATTATCTTAGGACCTTTAAGGGTCTGTGGATGATCTCAGTGTTTTATAGTTTTAGCCTATGTAAGTAGTGTTGTATTTTGTTGTAGTTAATTTAAAACCTCACTACCACGCCTACACTGTCGACTTTCCTTCGATACGTACAAAGCGATTTGACTCATCATTTCTGAATACTACCGCCAGGAATGGAACAGTATTCCTGCTTTTCTGTTTTCTAAGAGATATAATCTAAAACTTTCAAGATCAGAGTGAATAGGTATCTTCTAAGTCTGCGTGCTTCATCTTCGACCACAACGTCACTTACCATCAGGGCCCTATTTTATAAAGCTACAAGTTACAATTCTACAGGCAAATTGACATTAATGACGCAGTCTCGACCAATCACGAATGCGGATTCCGTCAATGTTGCCAGTAATTTACCTGTAGCCTGTAACTTGTAGTTTTATAAAATAGGGCCCAGGTGAGTTGGTGGTCAAGCGCGGAATTATTCACGTTAAAACAAAAAAAAATCATAAGAAGCGAGGAAACTAAAGTTATACTGTTTTATTTAAAAATAAACATGCTGAGATTCTCGGCCCAAGTCGAGTATTTCAACACACCAGGGTAAGTAGTTTTGATATTCTGTATGTTCTCACATATAACTACACTTGCAATTGTAAATAATCTTGCCAAAGATAACAAGGCCGGGGTTCGACCTAAACACACAGACCTTTGAGGTCTGAGCTTTGCACGAGATATCCGGCGGGTCACAGGTAGATTGGAAGCTAATTTACGTGTGTAAAGACGTAGAACTTACAGATTCAGAGGTGGTAATAGGTGTTAGCTGATAGGCCATAGTGCTCCAACCAACAGCATCACTAAGATTCTAGTAGGACACTCAGTGATCCACCATTGGACAATAACACGGACCTCCAATATCTCTGCAGTCATTATAAAACTCAAAGTACTTACAAGGCTTGCTCCAACTACTGGCTTATCAAAGTTGTTTCACACTGATACACCACTGATCACTATCACAGACTAGCACTCCATCCCTTCGCCCAAACCATCTCTCTGTCTACCCTCATTCCATATACGTCTCACCGTCGCAACACTGAAGCGTGTTGAGACTATGTTTAGGTACCCTTCTTAATAAGCGCAGCTAACATAGGTAGGTACATATTATAACTTAAAAATACATATGCTTTGGTCATTTTGGTCTTTGTATTGCTCATAGCACAGTATAAGCTTTTAGTTTGTTAGTAGTAGCTAGTTCTACTAGTAGTCTTCATTGCATTGGAATTTACGTATAAATGATTTTTGGTCGAAATAAACACGTCAAGTTGTGAGTCATGGTCCATTTTACTATTTTGAATGTTCATTATTCTTCAAGCCAGTCCTTTAACATTAATATAGATACATGTCTATGAAGTAAAGTGTGATTTTAAGGGCTACCTCTACATTGCGTAACTGATGAGATTGCTTGGAACTGAAGGATAACTGTAAAGATTTTGTTGTGGTACAGAGAAGTACTTATAAGTGATTCAACTTTGAATTAAATATTTATTCAGCAATCAATCTTGGGCCTTCCAGTTTAAGAAAGTAAAAAAAAAAACGCAAACGTTAGGAGGATATTACAATTACTTTTTTTTATTGTTTTTCAGATGTCTGGACATTATCCAATTGTTTTTTTTTTTTGAGGTAGTAGGTAATTTAATTATTTATTACTCTTGTTGCAAGGAATCAAGGCACTTGGTGCCCTATTTAAAATATACCGATACCATCAATAGTCATTTTTTAACCGACGAAAAAACGCAGGAGGTTCTCAAGTCGACGCGTATTTTTTTACGTGTACGTGCATAACTTTTTACAAAATAATCAGATTTTGATAATTCTGAAACTTTATCGGAATCGTCTGAGCCATTTTCGATAAATCAACAATAATTTGAAAATTACTACATCGATCTATGTGAACTATTCGAATTCTGTACCCGGTTAAAATCGGTTATGCCAATTTTTTTGGGAAAAATATTTTTTTATATTTAATAGTTTTCTGTGGATCATCACACTACATTATTGCCTTGTCGAACTGATTAAACAACTGTTTGGTGCAAATAACACAAAGTAGACGTTATTATTGTTTGTCGTATAAAGTTAAAATTAGTTTTGTCTCGTAGTTTAATGGGATACAGGTGTGCGAAACTCATCACGTATGAGGCAGTTATTTTAGAATGTATGTTGCTTTAAAGCTATCATACTTTGTTCTGATGGGTTTTCACATCGCATTATTAAATTAGGAAACATTGCCACCTTCATTGAAATGAATTCATTAGTCTTCAAGCTGTTTTAGTTACGATCTTGGCATATATCTTAAGCATTACGCAATTAGCCGTCGACGACACCATCAAATATTCGGTAAAGTTTTGTTACAGGATTGTAGGAGAATTAATATTTTTGCAGTAGATTAGAAATAGTAGGTATATAAATAAAGGGCAGAGATATGAAATGAAACATAAATTCTCAATCTATTTTAGTCTCAACAGTAAGACCTAATGGGGTCTTAACATGCGTCACATCGGAAAGCTTGATTTTAAACAAAAAATAAATTAATATTTTGCGACATCTTACACACGGTCTCTCACTCCAAACTAAGCAAAGCTTTTGATATGGCTGCCAGAGACTGATAAACTACTAACACATATTTTAAATACACTCTTATATAGATAGTAACTAAATAACACCCAGACACAGAGCAAACACCTATGTTCATCACATAAATAATTGCCCTGAGTGGGGATCAAACCCACACCTCTTTGACCCACTAGTTAGGGAGGCTAACCACAGAGCCACCGAGGCAGTCAATTTTAAAATCGTGGTTTTGTCCATAAGGTACGTTTCTCCTTTGTACTGCACCTCCACTTAGACGCTAGAAGATTACTTAATCAATGAAGATATTTTTCTAGAAATTCCCTGATAAAGCAATCTTTTCTAAAGGCTCACCTAATTTTCCAGCGGTCCGGCTCGCTGGGCGCAACGGAAAGTCCAATCATGCCGCGGGCAGAACTAGCTGCCAGCGTTTTTGAAATTAGGGTGTGACCGTGTGACTAGCGTTAATGGCTTAAAAGTCTGCGACCTGAGTTTTAGATCTCCTTTCGCTTAGATATTAGGTACATCATTTTCACCGTAAATTTTAGGTTTATTGTGATACTAGTTTTTTCCCCACCCACGTAAAATTTTGACTTTTATGCTATCGTCTAGGAGTTTGTTAAGTAGTGAATTATGGGAGGTTCTGGATACTATGTCTTACAGCTGGTCAGAAACAATATTTTCAGCTGCCCTCGAAAGGCGTAGTAAGAAGTTTAAAAACCTATCTCGGAATTCAATGGTGCATTCACACCAACGAAGGAAAATACCGCAATCAGACTGTAATCGTGTTGTGATCAATCATTCGTCACAACAGATAAGCAATGCATGAGGTAAACAAAAACCATCAATGGTTTTACCAAGTCCAGGGTCAATTAAACATTTCTGGTCGACAGCAATGTTTATTTGCTGTATGGTGTGGACCAAATGAAAACATGAAAGTAGAAATAATTAAAAGAGATCAAAAGCGGTGGGAAGAATACATGGTTCCAAAACTTTAAAAAATCTACATGAAATCTATTTTGCCTGAACTCTTAGACCCACGAAAGGCAAGGAACATGCCCCTTAGAGAAGTCAACCCCAACAACATCAAATAAATACCTAAAAAATAAAACAAAATTTGGTTTCCAATTCTCACAAAATACAAAAATTACAAGAATCGGAATAGCTTTAAAATCAGTGTTGTTGCGATAGTGATAGTCTATCGATAGTACCGTAATATTGTGGCCTTGAAAATCAGTTATATTATTATTGATAGTGCTATCGAATAAAAACTATTAGTAAAAATACTGCTAATAGATATTAGTTAAAATTAGGTATAGAAGTAAGGAATTAACATATTATCTGTAACGAATAAAAAGAAAAAACTTTGTTTCACTTTTTTTTATACTGCGCCCACAAACATTCCTAGACAAGACATCCTAGACCTTTCAGTGTTTTAATCAAGAAATGTAAGGTATACCATGTAAGACAATGTTGTTTTGATTAAAACTGTTTAAATTTTTTGTCACATGTATTGGAGGATTTAACAGCATGTGCCTAAGGCTCATTGCTGTATATGTGACTTTGATGGTAGTAATCTAATGTATTTTTAAGCTCTTTCAATATGTTATCTCGAAAGTATTCCAGACAAACAGTATTAAGAACAACAAAGTGCTGGGTGATGACGGTAACATCAGAGCTTCTGAAAGCGGGTCAACACCATCGTCTTCGAGGGCATAACCCAAGAAGCATGGAACAGAAGCGTGGTGGTTTGGTGGTGGTGTCATTACGAACTGTCTCGAACGCAGGCTAGATGTCTTCCAGCCTTGCGAACAAGCCGAAAAAGCTCCAGCACTCTGTATCAAGGATCACATTCATACGTTGCGGCAAGTTATACAGAAGACCGAAAAGTCTTGCCACTTTGCAAGCCCGATTACACCTACCGAGTACAGCGCCGAGACAGTAAAACATCACTAGGCCGAGAGAGTGATGTGGCCGAGTGACTGTTTACACCTAATTTTTTGAGTTGCGGCGAGACAGTCAATCAGTTCGGTGTTAACGTTGTTATGAACAGGAAAAAATGGCTTAACAAGACTTAAAAATTACTTATACTTATGGTAGAAGAATTAACTGCAATGTTGGCAGAAAATAAATCTTGCAACTAGACTAGAATTTGAAAAAGACCTGAGTTAGGTGCTACAAACAAGCTGCATCTCGTTTTTTTTTTCTGTAATTCGTTGAAGACAAATCCCACAAACACAACTGGAATGCAATTTAACAGTTACATAAACTTCACTATGGTGTCCGAATCCCATTTCCCAGACATTTTTTATTTTTAACAAAACGTGCTTTTTAAAATTCGCGGGAAAAAGTTACGAGTACGAATCGATTGCCGAGTATGTTCATATGCACCGAGTGATCGAGTGAGTCAGCGAGGAGAAGCGGGGCAAAAAGTAGAACGGGGTCCGAGTGGCTGTCTCGCCTAGTTGCTCGGCCGAACGCTCGCTTTTAAATGTGTTTACATATAGTGAGCGCTCAGCCAAGAGCATTGACTCGCCACTTAACTCGGTAGGTGTAATCTGGCTTTTAGCGTTTGTGCACTATGAGAAAACTTTTGAGCTCGGTTCTTGAAGCTATATGAATTCGTACTCTACCTAGGACAAGTAGTCCAATTAAGTAGGTGTCTCACTTTAAAAAAAGCTGCCTATCGCCGAATCCAACTCGGCTGGGCAGCGTTCGGAAAAATGCATAGCGTCTTTCCGTCCGACAGTGTCTCAAGTTGAAAGTGTTTAATCAGTGCGTGTTACCAGTGATGACATGGCACTGAAACGTGGTCTCTCATTATGGGTCTTATTAACAAGCTCCATCCAAGTAAGCCAACGAGCTATGGAGAGGGCTATGCTCGGAGTTTCTCTGCAAGATCGAATCAGAAATGAGGAGATCTGTAGAAGAACCAAGTTTTCTGACATAGCCCAGTGGATTGGCAAGTTGAAATGGCAGTGGGCAGGGCATATAGCACACATGACTGATGATCGATGGGACTGAAAAGTTTTCGAGTGGAGACCAGTACCAGCAATTGCAGCGTAAGGCGTCCACCTACAAGGTAGACGGCTGATCTCATTAAGTCTGCAGGAAGGGGCTGGATGTAAACCACTACCAACTGGGATAAACGTATGATTCTTTATAAGGATATTGGGCTTCACCAGCAAGCTGTTATAAAATAAATATGTTGTTCTTATGTCGCTTTGCTTGCCTGGAAAACTTTGCGTCGGTGAACAGTTTCTGGACAGTTTCTACGAACCCGTTGTTGATCTTTAGACCTCGTCGTACAAATAGACCTCAATCAATTTTTTTTCGATCAAACGATAAAATCTCATGGCCGAACGACGCTTACAGAGACTGCAGTCTTCCGATGATGCAAAGTCATATGGCCAGCTCAATAGGCAAATTTCGAAATACGTGCGGCGCGACATTTGTTTCTTTAATACTAAATATATCAAAGAGACAATAGACCAGAACAAAGGCTCCAAAGTGTTTGTGAGCAATTTGTCTATTGGGCAAAGCCAGCTGACAAAGCTGAAGAGAGAAGATGGCAGTGTAGCGTCTACCAAGGCAGTGGTATTGGAGGAGATCGAAAGGTTCCATGGACAGCTATACGCTTCGGTCGCTGAGCCTGTCAACAGCGCGGCCAAAGACCCAAGAGCCAAGGTGACCCGACACTTCACCGCAAATATCCCGGACATCAGCTTGTACGAGATAAGAATGGCCCATAATCAGCTCAAGAACACCAAGGCACCGGGTGATAACGGTATCACATCAGAGCTTCTGAAAGCGGGTGGAACACCGTACTAAAAGTCCTTCAGAAGCTTTTCAATACTGTTATCCTCGAGGGCAAAACGCCAGAAGCATGAAACAGAAGCGTAGTAATGTTGTTTTTTAAGAAAGGTGACAACGCTTTATTGAAGTACTACAAACCCATCTCGCTTCTGAGCCATGTTTATAAGCTGTTTTCAAGGGACATTACGAACCGTCTCGACCGCAGGCTTGATGATTTCCAGCCTTTCGAACAAGCTGGTTTCCGAAAAGGATTAAGTACCATGGACCACAAACATACGCTGCAGCAAGTCAGACAGAAGACCAAAGAGTCTAACTTGCCTCTTTGCTTAGCGTTTGTGGACTATGAGAAAGCCTTTGATTCGGTCGAAACTTAGGCGGTTGTTGAGTCTCTCCAGCGATGCCGGATTGACTATCGGTATATCGAAGTGTTGAAGTGTTTGTATAACGTTACTATGTCGGTCCGAGAACAGGAAGAGAGGATAGCTCCAAGGCGATCCCTTTAAAAAGAGGCGTAAGACAGGGAGACGTAATTTCTCCGAAACTGTTAACGGCTACTTTGGAGAACGCCTTCAAGCTCTTGGAATAGAAAGGATTCGGCATCAATATCAATGGCGAATATATCACCCACCTTCGGTTTACTGACGATTTAGTAGTCATGGCAAAATCGATGGAAGAGCTCAGCACGATGCTCGAAGGCCTCAATCGGGTTTCTCAACAGGTGGGTCTTAAGAACAACATGGACAAGACGAAAGTCTTCTCGTCCGACATACCTCAGTGCCTTAAGTCGAAAGTATTCGATCAGTGTGTGTTGCCAGTGATGACTTATGGAACTGAAACGTGGTCTCTTACTATGGGCCTTATTAATAAGCTCCAAGTTGCCCAACGAGCTATGGAGCGGGCTATGCTCGGAGACAGCCCAGCGGATTGGCAAGTTAAAATAACAATGGGCAGGGCACAGCGCGGAGGACTGTTGACCGATGGGGTAGAAAAGTTCTCGAGTGGAGACCACGTACCGGCAAGCGTAGCGTAGGACGTCCACTCACGTCTCATTAAGACCGCAGGATCACGCTGGATGCAAGACGCTACCAACCGGTCTTATTTGAGATCCATAGGGGAGGCCTATGTCCAGCAGTGGACGTCCTATGGCTGATGGATGGATGGATGGATGTTGTTCTTGATTCAAGATTAAATATGTATTTTTTTGTTTTATTTGTATAGTAATATAGGACAAAATAATTAGACTCTATTCAATAGAGAATAAGGTAAAAGGTAAAAAAATCACGACTTTTGGGTCACTTTGACGATAATTACCTCAAACGTGACGGGCATTGGGACATATGGGTCTGTTTTACTATTTTAATATTTTTATCGATCTTATTGTTATTACATTATAATAATAATAAATTCAACATAAAGAATGATAAGTTCCGGACCTCTCCAAAAATTTTCAGACCTCTAAGTTAATTACCTTTTGCATGACAGAGCTGTAAAGTCACCGAGGTTAAGAATTTCACGAGTATTGGGACGTTTACCTTACACCTGTGCGAAGCCGGGGCGGATCGCTAGTAAAAAAATTAACCAATGTCTGTAATCTGTAATCTAAGTGAAATCTTAGTCTATTTTTCAAACTGACAACTCTTTTTTAATAAAAGGCTATACTTTTTTTTGTTTTTGGTATGTTGATGTATTAGTTAATTCTCTGCTTGAATTTTCCAGGTCATAAATCAACCTGAGTGCAAGCTTGTTTCTATCGGGCCCGAAACATCTACGGAGCACACTACGACAAATCTCCTGTACGAGTAAGTGTGTATTAATTCATGTCTTTCACAGAGCATACACAGTCAAGTTTAAGATAGTAGTAGATACAAAAAACTAAATGACACTGGTAAGGATTGAAAAACGAATCCTACACATGTTAAGCTGGTATTTCTCAGGCCATAAAACTTCCTCAGTGCAAGTTTCTACCCGTTGGCCCGCAATGCCATTTTGCACCATTTGTTTTTTTTGTTTGCAAATATGACACATATCGAAATAAAGCATATTAAGGGTATCCATACTGTACGGAACCCTTCGTGCGCGAGTCAAGCTCGCACTTGGCCGATTATTGACATTTAATTTTACGATATAATCATCATATAATCAGTCATAGAACGTTTAATGCTGGACGTTTGCCGTTCGAACGAAACACGGAGAACTAGAGTAAGTTCGTATAGGCCTGGTGGCTAACTATGTTTTAGAGTTTTTAAGCCGCCTGAAGGCCTCTGACATGGCTAAACAATTACAATTTAATGTGCTATCGGAGCCACGTTAGTTCTCAGTTGAAAATGCCACCCGCGGTCAACCACCTGAAGACTGACCGTGCTGAACGTTGCTTAACTTCGATAATCGCTAACGAACTACTAGTCAAACTACGCTATGAGCCCTGGGGAGAACTAAAAAATGTTTATTTCAAATCGAAGTGGTTCAATACAGTTACTGCGGTAAAACTGCAAAACAACTCGGCCAGCGTTCAGCTTTGACCGATGAAAAATTGTGTTATCCAGCACAACGTAAAAAACGATTGTATAACATTTTCTAGCGGTTTCGAACTCTTTATATTTCACGTGCAATCGATATTTTGTTTGCGTTTTCATCACGTTTTGTTTAGGTGTTGAATTTTAGTTTCGGTTATGATTTAGTACATTTTGTAGGTGCGTTTTAATCAACAGTAGAAGTTCTGTGATTTTATGTTGTTTTAACGTAAACATAAACTAGTAAACTATATTAAAACTTTAACTAATCTCTGACAAAACAAAGTGAAAATGAAACACTGAGAAACAATGACTTGTTTCAAAAAGATTTATATAAGAAAACCCTGCAAAATCTGATCATTTGTCTGGATAGTAAGATCTATGAAAATGTTTATCAAGTTAGACGTTATTACATTGTTTTCATTCCTTTACCTCTGAGTACTTACTGGCCCAGTATGGGGGATGTGGCGCCATCGCCTTTCGTGGATTGGCCTATATTTATTTAAAAGGCCAGTACAGTTCCCCATATAAGCTATTATCTCTATTTTATATTGGATGGTTGTATAGATTTCCATACAAATACATTTGATTGATTAAATTGTAAATCACGAGAGTAACACAAAATAAGGTAAAATTAATATCAGTAGGAAGAATCATTGCACTACAACAAAAAATGTTATCATTTTAGCATAAAGTAAGAGCTCTGCCAGCACTGAGGACATCTCCGGCTGCCTCTCTTTCTATCTGCGACTCAAAATTTTTAAGTGACTCTAATTTGATGGTTGTTTATTATTTTGATGGTCGTATAGTGAATTGTGTATTCTCGGAGTCTCTCTACGGCGTCTACGGGATCGAATCAGAAATGAGGAGATACGTAGAAGAACCAAAGTTACCGACATAGCCCAACGGATTGGCAAGTTGAAATGGCAATGGGCAGGGCACATAGCGCGGAGGACTGATGACAGACGGGGTCGAAAAGTTCTCGAATGCAGACCACGTACCGGCAAGCGCAGCGTAGTGCGTCCACCCACAAGGTGGACGGAAGACCTCATTAAGACCGCAGGATCGCGCTGGATGCAAGCCGCTTCCAACCGGTCTTATTGGAGATATTTAGGAGAGGCCTATGTCCAGCACTAGACGTCTTTTGGCTGATGGATAGATGGATAGTGAATTGTGAATATGTATATATTTTTTCATTAAAAGCGATGTTAAAACGGTTAGTCTAATATTGGTATCAACAGCTAAAAATGTTCGTACTAAAGAATTGTTAACAATTTTTAACTTCAGCAAAAAATGTACTTGCGTTCTTATTATTTCAGAAACTTTGCTAGTATGTTTTGAGAGCGTAGTAAGGAAAACATTTTATTTTCAAACACGAACGGCGACACAAACATTGTATGTTTGGTCTTTACTGCATGCACTAGGGGCTAGGTCGGCCATTGGATGCAAACTACAAGCGACGTGACCTAACCAACTGTTGTCTAAACTCTAGAAGATACTGTGTTTAAAAAGTAGACAAAGACAATAGAATTTATTTTTACAAATAATGCAAATGAAAAAACAAAATCTGAAAAGAGAAAATACAAAAATATATGGAGCTTAGGACAGTATTTAATTATTTGCACTATTTGTTTTGGAAAATGATTGTCTCATTATTTTCTTTAGTACTGAACAATATCCATAAAAAGAATTTCATATTTTGTCTTATATTATCTTTTGACATCTTTTGTACAATATGGTGGCGTAATGGTTTCTTCTTGGTCTGAGGCGGCTTCAAACAAAAATCTAATTGGAAAATATGAAATCCATTAATACCGTTGTTTTATGCTGTGGAATTGTTTACCACAATTACTTTAACGCTTAAATCTGGGCCGCCTGTGCAAGATCCTCTTTGCGTTTGACTTACTATAAGACTTTTTACACAAGGTACACAGGTTTGGTAGACATACAATCTTATTAGAGATTACCGCAAAATGCGGTGGATGCAAGGCCTTATAATTAAAAGTGCTATAAACAGACTAATGTCTTGCGTGTGAAATAACCATCGACTCATTATTTTTCTGCATTTGATGCATCGATAAATACTACAAAATGAATTGTCCAGAATCCAAATCCCAAATCCTAGTTCCAAACCAATGAGTTTTGGGAACTGATGTAAAGATTGTTCACACAACTTTTTATTGAAAGAAGACATCGTGAGGTGGAATTGCGTGCGTAGGTCAACGTGGTAGATACGGACCATTCACTGAGCCTCTGTTCAGTGTTTACGAGTTCTGATTTTTATCTTCGCTTTACCTCCCACCCGCTCACGTGGCGCTAGTAACTGGCCCGAGTAGGAGAAAAAATTAAGCCACGCTTGAACGCGTAGACAATACCTGTACACTATATTAAGCAGTAGAAAGCTTACATCGGTTCTAAATTGCGACAGATATTCGATTGCTTTGCTCTAGTCGACGCCGTGTCTTGGTTGCAATTTTTTAGAAGCACTGCACGTCTGGAGTTGTGTCTATTCTTCACAAACTTTATTGGGAGTGTTAACTGGTTTACTAAACACTACTTTCTTTTTAAGACTTTACGTCTGAAACACTTCGGTTTTTTATCCCAGTTTTTAAAGGCAGGTTTTGATGTTTAGGTAGGGGTGTCAAAAGTGAACAAGAATTATAAACGGCCGTGGTTTATTGCATAGCAAAAATGAGTTGCGAGAAATAGAAAAATATGAAAACAATGAAAATGAATATTTTAATTAAACGCAGAAACAATAACGACGCTTACATTTTAAGTCCTATTACTTTGTTAAATCTTGCTTGACGACACTATAAAATATAGAAAAAGTTTTTTAAATAATTAAAGTGACACATCGACTTGTGGTGATTTCGTTCACAATATAAAATTTTGCACGTACTAAATTCATTAACTCGTGTTTTAATTATATTTGAAACAAATATAAGTACCTACCTAGTTTAGTTTCTAGTTTAAAAATAGCTGTTAAGTTTAAACTATAAAAATATATAGGTATACGTTATCTAAAAGAGATTAATTAGGGGTAGAACACGAGTGCACTACCGCCAATTAATAAAACTTGCAAAAACAAACAAACCTTAACAACCTCATAAAGTTCCCAAAGCAAAAACAAACAGAAATTTAAAAATAAAAACAAAATGCAAGCAAACTATTGCCACATTTATTGGAAAAGATACTATCGCAATAGATGCAGTTCCCGTTGACCATACGAGTACCTATGCATTAGGCGTCGTAAATATGAATTTATGGCCACCAATAACGTAAATACAGACCACAAACTTAGTGAAACAATCGATCATAAATCCTAACTAAAATAGTTCAGCACAAGCTTACATTTTTGCGCTTGAAATTCTCGGTGGTAGCTCCTTTTTTCAACCGCATATGAAAATTTGTCCGTCTATAAGCCTTGTGCTCGCGAGGTGCAGGTTTCGTCCATATTTGAGTGGCCAGTTCACTTCAATATGAATTAGAAATAGGTAGTTATTATCAACGTGGCGGTACTATGAAATGTAGGTCTAGTCTTCAGGCTAGTGGCGATGAAATTTTGAGCACGAAGATAGGCAATATTTTTGAAGTAGGCTTTAGAGATGGAACCATAGAGTTGTAGAGTAGGAGTTGGACTTGGTTTTTTTATTTATTTTTTGTAACTAATCATCATTTCATACCACTGGCTTTTCGGTGAAAGAAAACATCGTGAGAAAACCCACATATGTCCGTAGAAAAAAATGGATGGTGTATGTGAACCCACCAGCCCGCACTGGGCCAGCGTGGTGGATATGGCCCGATCACCCTTCGTAGTTAGGCCTTCGCCCTGCAGTGGACTTCAAAATGGCTGATACAGTACAGATCATCTTTTATTATTTACTAGCGTCCCGCTGCGGCTTTGCACAGGTGTAAAAAACCTTTATAAACTTTTACCTTGAATCACTATTCAATAAAAAAAAACACATCAAAATCCGTTGCGTAGTTTTAAAGATATAAGCATACATAGGGACAGACAGACATGGAACCGACTTTGTTTCATATTATGTAGTGATTGTTTGTTTGTAATACTTTTATTGCGTAGTAGTTTAATTATTATTTACTTTCTTATATTTTGAAGGTAAGTTGATTTTCTTTGAGAAGACATCTTATGATGTATAACTTATTGTTATTAATTACTGAGAATAAGTATGGATTGTGAAACATTATTTTTCCTGTAAAAGTTTTGAGGATTTTGTGTTTTAGTTAATAATTTTAGTTCCATTTATTTTCAGTTTAGTTAGATATAAAAAGACTGACAAAACAATACATGCTGAATTCTGACATACTTAAAGGTTCAAGTTATTTTAGTTATTTTATTGCAGCTGTTTTAATTTTTAATACCCGTAAAAATATTTTATTAGCACTAAAATGTGTTAAATTACGTGTTGCATATTACTTGCAGATATATCACTTATTGAGCATGTTACTAAAATATATCTACTACCATCATGTCGTAGCGTGTTTTATGATACGACACAAAAATATCATCATCGTCATGACGATGACGATATTTTTGTTTGACTCGTGATTTTCACAAAATTGTCGAAACATTTCATCGAAAAACGGCGAACAAAATATAATGTTATACTTTATTATTTATATTTTGAAAAATGTTAAATAAAATACTACGAAAGAGGGAAACATTGCTGATTTTACAGCCGTTTAGATGAATAGTGTATATAATAAAATACTTTTCAGTGGGAATCATTGAAAATAAATCAGTGACTCGTCTTTACAAAATGATGTAACAATTCTATGGTTGCGTAATATTTTTCTATTACTGCAAGCAAAAAGCAGAAATGTGATAGCAACAAATAACTTCACTTTTCTGTTAGAACGTGAACTAATAGGAAAAAGCCGAATACTTAACTAAAGTAGGTTAAAGTAGGTAGGTAAGGTAGGAATGTTAACTATCTAAAATAGATAATACAATTTTTAGGCCCTTTTTTTTTAATAAATAGAAGAAATTGCTACACAATATTAAAGCAAAGTCACTATTTTTGTGGCCTTGCCTTCTCTTAGTTCTTCAAACTAAGTACGCAATAGATAACTTTTGACCAACTTTTACTTTACCATTTATTTTTTACGGTAGGTTTTCACCTAGCTCTAATAATTCATTTTAGCCGGGCGAAGCCACAGCGGGTAGCTTGGTAAAACAACTATTTCTCATAATTATTACCATTATTATTATATCACCCATAAGACGTTTACTGCTGGACCACAATCCTACTATTATTATAAACGTGAAAGTTTGTAAGGATGGATGGATGGATGGATTTATGGATGTATGGATGTTTGTTACTCTTTCACGCAAAAACTACTGAACGGATTCAGATGAAACTTTGCAATTGTATAGCAAATACATCAGAATAACACATAGGCTATAAATTATAATGATATTGCGTAAATTTTACATACTAAAACAATAAGTGTTAAATAAGTAGGAAAAATTCTGCCATCTGCGAGCTATTCTGGCGTTCCAAGAAATGTCAAAAAAGAACTGTCAAATCAAACAAATGCCAAAACGAATTTTTTTGTTAATTATTTTTCACCTCCTTTATTAAGGGTGGTAAAGTAGGGCCTCGAAATATCATGCGGGCGAAGCCGCGGGCAAAATCTAGTATCTTATAAACTCGTTTAAAAACAGCTAGCATTCAGCGAATTCCCGTGGTTTTAGCACAAAAGAAACAAATATTTACTGTAATACATACCATTATTTTTGCCACAAACGGCACAACCGACTTCTATAAGTGAAATATACTTACAAAATTCAAATAGATTAATTTGAATAGTTACTTTTTTCAAAATTCGATGACCCGATTTTTCAATAAAATTTACTTGAGACCACCTCTTAAATATAGATAGCCACCAAACAAAGATATATGTAAACACCAGTCTACCAAACAAATTTAAGAAACAATCGTTATAACCGATTCATAATTACTAGCGGCAGATTCAGCTAACATACAAACAAAACAAAACATACAGTTGAATTAAGAACCTTCTTTTTTAAAAACCTCTTTCTTAATTACCTCTTTTTGAAGTCGGTTGAAAATACCCAAAACTGGCACCGACTTTTTATCACGTTTTCTTATTTTCATAAAAAAGAGAACTCTAAAACAGAGCGTGAATAGTGAACATACATGCTACTTTTTACTGCCATACCATTCGTTCTATCATAAAATAAACACATGGCAATTTTTTTTTACTACTGCAGTTACTTTTACGTGTCTCTCTATAAACGCGGTAAACAAATGGAGTATTTCAATATAATTTTAATTTTTCGAGTCTTTTTTGTGGTAGATATTTAATAGCAGAATCCTACTAATACGAGTATTATAAACGCGAAAGTTTGTAAGTGTGGATGGGTGGATGGATGTTTGTTATTCTTTCACGCACAAACGGCTGAACTGATTTGGATGAAATTCAGTATGAAGGTAGCTTAGATCTTAGATTAACATAATTATAGGCTACTTTTTATCTCGGGCTAACGCGGGTTACACCGCGGGGCGCAGCTAGTAATTCATAAAAATTTCGAAATGGTAAAATTAAACAAAAAATATTTATGAAGCTTTGGGTCGAGTCACACAATATTACACTCACTGACATAACCCTTTACATCCCAACATTACGCTTCAAATATCGCCTTCTAGACTCTATTAACCCTACGATAATAACTCCTTAGTTTGTCAATCACGTCCCAAAGCGATCTTCCAAAGCCGGTACAATTTAACCCTGTAATTAATGTACTATCATTCAACAGAAACAATACACTGTAATGCATTTTGTCCCTTACCCATATAAATCCACGCTTACAATGGAGACAATGAGTAAAGGAAACTCTAGGTACATTAGATAACAGGAAACGTCTAACAATACGAAGGTTCCAATTGGACATTAAAGGATGTAGTTTTCAGTTATAACCCGCTGATTTCGGTGTCTCGGAGACAATGGGCCTAGCTTACCCCTTGAGTGACAAATGGGGGGTTGGTTCCTTAATCCGGCGAGTGTTAGTCTTCGAATGAGGGCGGGACACACAGACCGGCCTAGTAAAACAAATCGTGTATTAGTTTACGTTAAGTTTTATTTTTATTTCTTACTCAAAATAAATTTTATTTGAGGTATTTTTATGTGTGTCCTGTGTATATCTGTGATATCATAGGTGTTATTTAAGTATTATCTATATAAGTATGGATTTAAAAAAATGTATTTTGTATGAAGTGTACTTACCATGTTCTGACAAATAAAGTATCTGAATCTGTATAAGTAGTATATCAGTCTCTGGCAGCCATATCACAATCTTTGCTTAGTTTGGGGTCAGAGACCGTGTGTAAAATGTCCCTTAATATTTATTTTATTTATTTATTTTATTCTACACAAATGAACTGATTTTACTATCTACTTGATAGATCCGATACCTAGTTGTAACGTGATGATGATTTATAAAGAAATCTCATCGAAAATGTAACCAACCTGCAACTAACCAAACCATTAAACTGAGGCAACTAAATTTTCTGGTAAACGATTCAATTTCAATTAAAATTATACTTACATAGAATTGCTATGAAAATGCAATGTCAAAACTTTCTACTTGATCTAAAAATGAAACCAGTGGTTTTTGAATCATTACAAAAAATGGTTTACTGTAAAGTCAGTTTACGGGCGACAATTTTACGTGATAACGTCATAAGAAAACGTTGTTGAATCAACAACTGAAACATGCCGAGCGCTTAGGCCGATCGTGCCTCTCTATCGCTTGTTCCGCGCTCTCGCTTGCACACTCGGCTGAGGCAGAATATGACACTATTTCGTACGTGCACGCGTTCATAGATTTGTAAGACGTAAGGGTAAGACGTTATTACGTCAAAAGTCCAGTGATTACTTGCCAGTTTGTTTCAATACCATTATTTTTTATTCATTGACGATGCTATTGCTGAATAACGTAACTTGCTATTTGTTCCTTAACTGTGATGTTAATAATCGTTATTGCTGAATAACGTAATATGCTATTTTTTTATCTGTGATGATCATTTACATATGTTTTATTCTTGCTTTGATGTTTGTTTGCGTTGACATTAGTTTATTGAAATTGACTTTGAATTGGTTAATTGATTTAGTTTTTCAATTAAATCGGTTATTGATCAAACTTATAAATTGACTTGAATGACATTGGGTGGATGTGACTGATAGGTATATTTTTTTAAGATGTACCTAGCTATGTTATTTCTTGTACTAAGTATATTTTGTTAAATCTTGAAACCTATGTAAGTACATATTTGTGACTAGATTTAAATTATTTGTACTGTTTTTAAACATTATTATCTGACGATTCCAAGTGCAATTGTAATGTCTACGGAATAAAGGAACTTTGACTTTGACTTAAGTATGGATCTTACATGCTTAAAGTCGGTCAAAAATGTACTATTCCTTCCATGAGACTTCAAGTAAGCTCTCCTAACGCTACCACCGTGTGTCTCCATAACTGGGTCCGCTAGGATACGCAAGTCCTACATGAGCCTAAGGCCTTTGCGACCACAGACAAGCGACTCGCCGACTACGGGATTAACCATTTCTATTAAATTGAAATAAGACGTGTAGGTTTGGCCGGATACTGATAGCATGGCGGAAAATTGGCACACAGATATTATTATGCAAACTTGTCATAGGAGAAAATTAGTAGATATAATATTAATTTATGAACGTAATGTGCCAGATGTATGTATTGGTAGTTCTCACCATGTAAATACAAGTTGCGGGAAAGATAATTTTTAGCGTTCCATACCCAAAGGGTAAAAACGGAACTCTAATCTTAAGACTCCGTTGTCCGTCTGTCCGTCTGCTGTCCGTCTATCCGTTTGTTCGACTGTCCGTCTGTCCATCTGTCTGTCTGCTGTCCGTCTGTCCGTTTGCTCGTCTGTCCGTCTGTCCATCTGTCTGTCTTCTGTCCGTCTGTCCGTTTGTCCGGCTGTCTGTTTGTCTAAAACCAGGCTGTATCTCATGAACCGTGAAAACTAGACAGCTGAAATTTTCAGAGTTGACGTATTTCTGTTTTTGCTATAACAACAAAATAAAATATATAAATAATTATTACGGCAACGGGGGGTAGATGCTTGAAATGTTCACTAAATATTTTTTTTGTATATTCACTTCAAAAATAAATCATTAATTTAAAATAAAATACGTTAAGATTGATTCCCATAATGTAAGGAACCTTTCGTGCGCGAGTCCAAATTGCACTTGGCCAATATCTCCTCTGAGGTGGGGTGGATATTTTTACTGAGCAGTAGCAACTCTGCACACCCACCGCTGTTCCTATTACGAGTATAAGCGCACAGAACGAGCTATCTTAGTTCAAGTTATTTTGTTCGAGGTATACTTACCAAAAACCATTTATGAAAATCTCTTAAAATAATAATTAATCATTCATATCTATTCCGAGAAATGTAAATCAAGATAAAAGAATAAAACTTTTGTCAGAGTTCTAGTTAGGGTTCCGTACCCAAAGGGTAAAAACGGAACCCTATTACTAAGACTCCGCTGTCCGTTTGTTTGTCTGTCCGTCTGTATCTAATGAACCGCTATAGCTAGAAATCTGAAATTTTCACAGATGATGTATTTATTTCGCCACTATAACAACAAATACTAAAAATAAAATAAAAATATTTTTTAAGAGGGCTCCCAACAACAAATCTAAATTTTTAGCCGTTTTTCGCTCGATATTAATAATGGTATTAGGTAGATGCTTGTAATATTCACATGATATTTAGTTGCATGCTTACTTTAATAACAAATAATTAAACTTAAATAAAATAATTATTAAAGGGGGACTCCCATACAGTACGGAACCCTTCGTGCGCGAGTCCGACTCGTACTTGGCAGATTTTTAGTTTATTTAAGTTCAGTTATAAAAAGATGACAAAATAAGTACCTAGGTATATTTTGCAAAACAAACCTGCAATAAGAATCCTAATCTATTTTTAATACCTTTGTCATAAAATTTAGAGTCCACGTTTAATTAACCTTTGGTGTGTTTCATATACTTTAATTATATTTAGTGGTTTCACTACAATAAAGTTGGCAAATAAACGCTATTGTTCAGAAGCCCATAAAATCCGGCTATTTTAGCTACAAAATAAATATGACCGGAACTGGGCATCTCTATTAACTTAGTCTAATTAACAGTACTGGATGTATAAAGTTATTATGAGGATAACTTCTCGTATTATATTCAACAAAGGATCGAGTGGGTGTCTTTATGCTAAATGTTCAGGCTTCGGACGCTTGCGATACTGAGTGGAAAATGATTTTAAGCCGTAAATAATCTTGGTGCTTGTTAGAACTCTTCGTCTTCGTTAAATTGTTTGAAATGTGATAAGCAAATATGTCAGCAGCATTCCGGTAGCCTAAAAACTCAGCCACCTTATCAAGACAACAGCTTTCTTAAGGCTCTAGAAAACAGCTTTCCTAAGGCTGTCAAACTTTCCGGCTACTGTTGTATTTTTAACGACTTCCAAAAAGGAGGAGGTACTGTGTTCGTCCGTATGTATTTTTTTTTGCGTATGTTCGAATCGGTAAAAATATATAGATCATACTGAATCTGTAATAATCTGTAATCAATTCCGTCACGAGGTCAGGTGCACAGATATTGTGACCGGGTTGTACATGTATGTCACATCGATTCCCGCAAAGTATTCGAATTCTGTACACGGTGGAAATCAGTGTTGCGATTTTTTGCGAAAAATTATAATTTTTCCTGCACTAATGGTAAATGATTAGATTCTTTCTGGCATAATTTAGGCAGTGGAACAATAATCGGCCAAGTGCGAGTCGGACTTACCCGCGAAGGGTTCCGCACCGTATGGAAGCCCCCTTCATTTTATTTTAATTTGACTATTTATTTTTGAAGTGAATATTCATTTAAATATTCTGTGAATATTTCAAGCATTCACCTGTCACCGTTATTGATCTCGAGCGAAAAACGGCTAAAAAATCATGTTTGTTATATGGGAGCCCCCCTTAAATATTTATATTTTTCTGTTTTTAGTATTTGCTGTTATAGCGGCAACAGAAATACATTATCTGTGAAAATTTCAACGTTCTAGTTATCACCATTCATGAGATACAGCCCGGTGACAGACAGACAGACAGGCGGACAGACGGATAGACGGACAGACGGACTGACGGACGGCGGAGTCTTACTAATAGGGTCCCGTTTTTACCCTTTGGGTACGGAACCCTAAAAACGAGCGAGACACGGATGAAAAGTTGAATAGACTATTTATGAACGTGAAATACAAATAAGTATCCGGCACAACCCTTCTATCCGTGCCAAGGTTGTTTGGAATAGATCGCTGTTAGAGATACTGCTGTCCATTAAACACACTGTTATGTTTTCTGTATGCATTTGCTTATTTCTTGGTATGAATAATAAAACGCAATAAAACGTCTATCTGTCTATAAGTAGGTATTTACAAAAGACCGAAAAAAATCCACGAAATTTCTTCTCCGGGATCTAATATGCATTATGTAAGGTGTTTAATGCCTGTTGCAGACCAAACTGTCACCGTCTTTGATATTATCTCAACTATAGGACATTTTACTGTTTTAAACAAATAGGTTTGCATCCAACAGTTCTTATGACCAGTGCTCTCCACTGAGTTTATACCACAAACTGAGAAAGAAAATGATTCCTTTAAATTTGTTAACGACACAAAGATCCAAAGGCCTAATTCCGGTCACAAGTTCAACACCTCACTTCAAAAAAAAGATTCACGAAACACTATTAAGGCTGTATCCACACCACGAACAGCTAAAGTTGTTGATGCATCGTCGTAAAAGTAAAAGAAAAGTTTCAAGCGCGCGCTCAAAAGAGGAGCGAGAAAACAACTTTACTTCCTATTTCGAGAACAAATGACGTCGTTCCACTGTTTTCAAGAGAAACATTGAGCTATGTAGCTGGCAGCGTGTAACAGACTTTATTACGGACACCGCGCGCCGTCTGGATTAAAAAGTAGTGCTTGTTATCAAGGAAAAGTTAGTTAGGTACGTGGAAAAGTTGCACGTATTTTTTAGCTTTGATTTTTACAGAGAAGGATTTAGCTAACCTACTAGTTGTTACCTACTGGCAGAAGTTATCATCATCAATTCGGCCTTTAGGTATAGATTTTATCGACTTCTATAATTTTAATACTTGTAGGGATATTAGGCATTCCTTATTGAACTGAAATTGATACTAGTTTAAAACCGCTTCCAACCGGTTTTATGGGAGATACATATTTGATTTTGACCTAAATTGGCAGGAATCAGCACAAGACCGACAAAACTGGAAATCTCGAGAGGAGCCCGTTGCCAACTATGAGGCAGTACAGGCTCATAAACAAACACACAAACATATTTGAGACTTATCTATGTCCTGCAATGGACATCATACGGCTGATGGATGGATAAATAATCTAGATTTTTTTTTAATTCTCATTAATTCACCATTCATTCCTCTCTTCAAGAGTTAAAATTTGAAAATCATTACTTAAAACAGTTTATATAACTATGATCTAAATCCAGCAAAAGAATACAAAAATATGACATCAAAACTAAGTGATGAACGATCAGAAGTTCCCTAAAGCTAAGTTCTCAAGTTTACTTAGAGAGAGGAGCTAACAAGGGGCGGCTCCCTGTCCAAGAAACTTGGAAATATTGTCCTTTCTCATATTTTAAATGTGAAAATTTTGTACGTCTTAGAAACTTTAAATGTTGTTCCAAATTTTGTACAGTAATTTACTTTTTCTGCTACTCTAGATTCTTGGAGGGTGAGATTTGTATTTATTTGTTCATAACATGGATCTCAATATATATAACATACATACGAGTAGCTATCATACTTTGCAAAGTGCACGATATGCTCATCATCACTATCACTACATAGTATAAAACAAAGTCGCTTCCCGCTGTCTGTCCCCATGTCTGCTTATATCTTTAAAACTACGCAACAAATTTTGATGCGGTTTTTTTTATAGAGTGTTTCAACAGGAAGGTTTATATGTATAATACATCTGTGCTAAGCCGGGGCGGGTCGCTAGTTATCAATAACTTTCACTGTCATTATCTTCTAAGTCTACGTGCTTTGCCTTCGACCGAAGCGTCGCTTGAAGCAAGTTAGAGGTCTAGCGTAGGCTTATTTGCGATAGCAAAAAATCAAACCAAACTTCAAATTTCGAAAAGAAAAACATTTTCAAAGTCGGTAAGTAAGTTCGTAAAGGCCGGTGGCTAGCCCTGGTGTCAGAGTTTTTAGGCCGCCCGAAGGCCTCTGACATGGCTAACTCTCAAAAAATCAGTGATTTTATTGTATGGGAAAACTGTTTTTTTTTTTTTTTATGATAATAACTATATCGTAAATTGCATTTTGCAAAACATTATCTTATTAATCGCAAAGTGGCACCAGATATAAATTGAAAGAAAATTGTTGCTAACATTTGTAATTTAAAAAAAATCCTCACAAATATAAATAATTTCATTAGCACAGAAAAGTAATCAAATTATAAACCCATCAAATAATAGCAACACTAACTTTGGCAATAATCGCTGAGTGTTGCCATCCCTAAAGCTACATTCGGAGTTCCGAACAATAGATCAAATAAAACTTTTAGCCACCGAACTCTTCAACCACAATTCGCGATAACACGAATGATGTAACTAACCGTGAAATTCTTGTACACAATGAATCCTCAAAGTTAGTTTCGCTATTTCAGTTATTTATTTGATGGACAGATAAATAATATTTATAGGGTGTCAAAACTATAAGACGCAACTTTGTTTCGTAGCCGGGAATAGACAGATAGCAAGCTACTTGTCACGGCTTTTAAGCGTTATAAGATTACAATCGTTGGAAGCATTGAGGTGCTATTTGGAATCGAGCTGCCAACAGCAAGTGCAGCGGCGGATACAAACTAGTAGAGCAGCTGCAGCCGACTTCATTTGTTTTTGCCACAGCTGTACTACTAGTCTGTGTCAGCTGCTGCACGTATGCATTTGTGATTGGCAGTTTGGTTTCAAATGGCACCTATTAAGCATGCTTTTTGTTGCGTTTAATAGTCTTTGTTGCGGATGTTAAATCACAAATTATGGACTATTAATAAAAAAATAACACACAAAAGTTTAATTTTTAGCAATTAAGTAATGTTCTTCAAGTTCTCTAAATTATTAGGCAATTGCTACCCACTCAGACATTCATAAACACTTTCTCGACTCAATTAGACTATAATTATAACAGAATTATACACAGTTACTAAGCAATTACGAAAATATTTTCAGGCTGTAAAAGTAGAGTTAGATTAAAGTTTATATTATGATCCGTAAAATTTATTTAAAAAACTCAAAGTTTGCAGTTATGCGTTGGTAGCGTCATAATCAATTAAAGCTTCAACTTTAGCATGTAAAAATAATTAAGAACTGCAAGCCTCCAACGGCTGGCGCTAAGCGTTGGTGGCGCTACAAATGCTTGATCTATTAACATTTCATTAGTTGAAATACCTACAATATAATTTCATGGTGTTATAATGAGTGCCAAAATATGACCTAGCTTTATTGGTAAATAATTGTTTCGGAAATATGTCCTACGTAGCAATTTTATTCACAGGATTAGAATCATTTTTGAAATTAAACAAACTAGTGTAGATTCCAAGGCTTGAAACCGGTTTAAAATTAACCAGAATTAAAATGGTACCTAAAAACTAGTTTCTCTGATTTTTTTTGTTCGGAGCGTAACCGTAGAAAGAGTGTTTTAACCCTTTCAAACCTGAATTATTATTTTTTATAATATTAATGTGGTAAATTTTTTTATGGTAAAATAACACTTGCTGTACGTAAAAAAAATAATATAAAAAATCCTTGATGCTTAATCAGCGAGAAAATCTTGTTTTTCTTTATGTGCACAAATGAGGACATCCGGGCAATATGATACTATAAGTGAATGAAAGATTATAAAACATGTTCAAGAAAAAGGCTGAAATATAGGCAATATCTTTATTATTTTGGTATGGAAGGACAGGAAACAATTTTTGTCTTTAGTAAGACATAAATTAACTTTGCACTTGATGCATTTTATACACGATTTTCCCTTGCAACCTACAAACTTGCAGCGTGTTCCAAGTCCATCGTCATGTGTAGGAAAATGGACAACACCATCGCGAGCTATTTCTATTCCAGGTCGGACTTCTCCAGGTCTTCTTGCAATTATTTCCGGCATTGGACTGCTGATGGACGGACGACCCCTTTTAACTGGTATTATTTTGCTATCAAGCTCTAAGTTCATTCCAACTCTTCGGCGAAAATGAAGCAGTGTTAGTCGTTTGGGTTTTGACACTTGAAGAAGATCACCCTCGTATTGGTATTCTTCAAAAGCCTGAACAACTCCTAGATCTGATGAATGAAATATCATTTGATGAGGCCATTTCTTTAATTTTATGAATGTTCCGAAGCACCTCACCAGTTGGCCAAGTAAATTTGCACCCCCCATAGCTACTGCTTCACTATTTGAGGTCTTTCAACATCTACAAACCGTTCGGCCTTTTTAGACCACCTCTTGATCATATCCTTATGGCCTACCCCCCATAAAATTTGATGCTATATCATATATATGGCTTTATTATCCAATCAACTGACTGATATAACATGACCATCTAAACTGCTAAATTCTTCAGCAAATCTTCTAAGTTTCTTACTGACTTGTTTGTCTTGTAACAATGGGGGCTTACTAAATCGATCGACATGAGCTGTACAATATGCCTTAGCTTCTTTTCTTTTTCAAAATTATTTGTAATAAACGGTACGACGAGATATAATTATCAAAATATAACAGCCATTCGTTTTGCTAGCTCCAGAACAACGGTGGCAGCATACCCAATTATTTTTCACAGAATTCGAGTTCAATTCTGGAGAAAGGCATTCGGTCATAGCCGAAGACAAAAATTGTATCATATTATAATCGGTATCCTCATATCTGGGAACAGCTTCAAGGTTTGTGCTGTCAGAAAGAAGCTGACGTGCTTCAGAACCAGATGACTTACGCAAAGCAGCAACATCATCGTTTTCATACTTAAGTGGGTAGACTTCCCTCTGATTTAGGTTTTTTACGTCAGCACCTATTTGGAGAGATCTTTGTTGCTGAGGAGTATCATTATCGTCTTTTTTGTCAGACGACAATCCAAGTCCAAGAGTTTTCCATTTTTCATAGCTTGAACCCCTTTCGGTTGTGAACTTTTTTAAAAACGAATACAAAAAATAAAAGTTAGTGAAAAGAAACTCAAAAAATAGTAAAAATTACACAACTTTGCTGGTATTCCGTAGAAATAATGAATTTCTTTTGCAACGGTTTTGATATTTTGTAGTCTGAAAAAATATCATTTACGCCTAATGTCCACGTTTGAGGACAAAACTGAAAATCAAGATAAATCGTAAAACAAATGAAATAAATGTAAATTGACATACACCATATGATCTCGTTAGTATAACGTAGTGTTAGATATTTATTCTAAGTCCAGAATTTTACAAAAACCTATTATTTAGCTAAAACAAAATCGGCTTACTAACACACTATCAAACTTCGCTGACCACTGGAAGAAAACCGTGAAAAAGGTAGTAACATTAGGAAAAACATGGCGCTAGGATTTCGGATTTCGTTCAATTAATATATTCTTAAACGATTACAATCGTTTACAATTCAGAAAAGATACGTTTCCTATTATTTTTAATTTTATTAAACTTATGTCCTCAATTGTGCACCTCAGGTCTGAAAGGGTTAAGAACCTTTACTAACCGTTTTTATTCCGCGAGAGGCTCAAGAATGGTAAGGCAGGATACGGGGGGTTAGTAACAGAAACGCGCTAACTTGCTCCTTGCCATCAGGTCACGAAGCCCATTGAAGGCGTGAAGAAGAGGCGCGGCGGTGAAAAGAACTGTTCTAAGCCAGCTTATTCCGTCCAACCGATATGCAAACTTTATGGAACAAAAACCCTCAGAAGTAACCTTAATTAGAACGAAACCGAAAAATAAAGTAATCATGTAATTGGCTTTAACTGGTTTGAATATTATCCGAGTTTTCAAGCCTTGGTAGATTCACTATAAAAATAATTGCATGTAAGTAGGTTTCCTCAGATGCTTTTCATATATTTGAATCATAGTCCTAACAAATAAAACAATCATTCTCTCTCTATGCTATTATGGCTTTTCTATTTTCTATTTTTTCCTTTCAGCGTAAAGGTTAAGCTGCAATCGACTATATCTATAATCTCTCTGTAGGCTTCATTGACCACGTAATGTTACGTCATTCGCAGAGTAATCAATATTAGATGTATCTAAGAATTGATACCGCATTTCCCTGGGACAGGACTGCATTTGTGGCCGCGGTGTTGCGGTTATATCTGCCAGGAGCAAGGGTCATGGCTTTATCGATTACTGGGAACTAGGTGGTGAGCTGAGTCTTAATCTATAGACCTATACAGGGTCAAAGGTATTAAACGCAAAACCTTTTAAGGGCGGGTCTAGTACATACACACGGGTGTAGCTAATTTCTAGTCATCTGATATCCAATAAAATTTAGCGTTTGCAAACTAACTTTAGACTTTAATAATTTAAAATGTGACAACTGTTTCAGCTGCGTTTATTCTGAGTTTTTGCTTAAATTCCCCGATTGAACTTCCATTTCTATCAAAATGTTTCTATGCAATATCCATTTGGAAGAGCGTTGCACTGGAAATTTATTTTTATAGAGGCAAACATCTGTTGTAAATGCACAGATAAACGTTTTTTTTTGCTTTAAAAAGTTTCAGAAAATTTCTATGTGATTACATTTATAATATATGCTGTTGCTTTGCAAAATACAGAAACTTTCAGAGATGTGTACTTACAATAGTTCTTTCCACTTTTGATTATTTTGTCTAGAATTTATGCGGAAGCCCATCTTTTTTTGTAACGCCAGTGTGCGCGTGGGTAGCATTTTGTCATTCCTTTTCACTGACCATTCATACAGTAGGAATACAGTAATTAATTCAAATTGTTTGCTCAGAATTCAAGTAATACAAAAATAAACCATGAAAAACCAACATAATTATTGAACTCTGATTTAGGAACAATTTCGGAAAACTTCACATTTCAACAATTTTTTTAGCTATTCCACATTATCCTGCTTAATACCAATTACAATAAAAATAATAATTTTAATTTTGTGATAATTATTTGTTTTTGATTTTGTAATGACAATTAATTTTTAATTTTGGAATGATAATTTAGCAATGAGTCTTCCCAATGTAATTAATAATTTGCCACACCCTTAAAAGGTCATATGTATTTGACATTTTTATAACATGTAATCTAAGAACCGCATGTAAAAATTACATATGTTGCAATAAATAATTGAATTGAAAATGATATCAACAGTCATATTTTCTACGTCTACAGGATATGTTTTAGTAAATCAGTCTTCACAATATATTTGCATGTGTGATGTTCATTGCACAGTAACTTTGAGAATTTATGGCATCCTTTTTTGGTGCAATTTTAATTACTTTTTCTGTCCAGACACTATCTATATACGATCTATTATTTTGCTATGTAATTTCATTTTTATCACGTGAGAGTTATGAGTTATGAAATAATAAACTTTTTTTTGCGCCGGATGCAAGCCACTTTCAATCAGTCTTATAGTAGATTTATCGGTGATGTCAAAATTTCAATTTTGCCAAAAATATAATTTGATCTAATTTTTACCAACGCAAGTGGGTGCACGGTGAGCAAATTGCCGTCTGGCGACCAACGCTAAAAACCTTCTCCAGGGGCTCCCAGCGCACTGGTGGCGTGGTGGCGTCCAGTATTTTGGTATGGGTTGGTGACTTCGAGCAATTATCTACAGAGCCATAATCCTGAAGTGAAAATAGTAAAAAATGTCCGAGCGCCCCGTCATACATACCAACTTAGATATTTACATTAAATAATTCACAATGTCCCGTTTTCTCGAATCTCGACATTATGTCACCTAATTATTGATGGTAACCGAGCGCTTTGGCATCGCGCGGCGTTGTAGTCAGCTTGCAATCCCCTTAAGACTAACTAAATAGCCTTACCACTACGCAGCTTGGGCAGGGTTTTTACTTTAGTACTTTTTGCACGATTGTGACTCTATAGATATTTGCTCTAAGGTTGCTAACGAAAGTAAAAAGCGAAAACTTTGCAGGTAATAAAATTGTGTCGCAAATTATTAACTTTTTAATGGTGCGGGCGGCAAAATGCTCACTCTTAGGTTAATTATATCTTTAGTCCACCTATTTGGTGGATATCCTAGGCTGCGTTTGGTGGTCTGTGATCTCCATTCAAGAAATTTACGGCCCTGTCGTTTTGATATTATTTGTTTTTCCATTTTTTTCTAGCTCTTTATAGTAGGTGTTTCAAGAATGCAGTTTTTGCTACCTTTTTGTTACCAGTTTTATGCTGTTGAGCATAAACCGAGCTCAGTTTACGCGCGAGCAGCATACAAAGAATGGCATAATGTTATATTATTTTTAGCGAAAGGTTAATGAACGCTTGGTGAAAATGCTCTAAGAATGTCTGAAACTTTATCGCCGCTGGTAGAATGGCTCTTTTGGAACGCGCGCGCCTTTTGAAAGGCATTACAGTGGCTGTTTACACGTGTTTTACATGCACTAGGTTTCTGCTTTACGCTTTTTATTGCTGAAGATATTTGAATTTGGCATGTTCGTTTTTAAGTAAAAGTTCTTTGATCGTAGTTTGGGTAGTAAATAATCCACAAATAAACGAGAACTGAGAGTATAGTTGGAGGACGCGGCACGTTTAGGCAGTTTACATTTATTCAATTAATGGTCGCGTGTTTTGATAAGTTTAAAAATGTATAGTGGACATTTCTTTTTTTAATTACGAGTCCCTTTTGTTTCTCATGTTGAAATGCAAACACAGTGGAAAATATATTTTAAAAATTCACTCATTTTTCTTTACCAGTATACAGGGTTATTTCTAACCAATTAGCATCCTTTTAGGGGCTTATTCTGTACATCGAAACTAACAACTTTTGTTCTGCGACTTTTGTCAAAACTCAAAAAAATTTTTGCTGTTCCATTGAAAAATGTCGTTCACCCGCGACAAAATGTATGGAACAGCTGTTTTTTTTTTTGAGTTCTGACAAAAGTCGCAGTACAAATGTTGGTAGTTTCGATGTAGAGAATAAGCCTCTAAAAGGATGCTAATTGATTAGAAATAGCCCTGTTTAATGTACTATAAAATATGACTTAGTTATTAGCCTCACTAACCTTTTAAATTTATTTTTTAATCTAACCTTTTAAAAAAAAACTTTTTAAATAATGAATTACTCCAGAAAAAAGGCTTGTTTTGTTGAGAAAAAGTCCTTGACACAGTTTAACTCTACAGCTACGTCTACACTAAAGTTAACTGATTTTACTTCAGGCACAATGGTATTAATATTATGTTACTGTATTAATTAGGTTGAATAGGTGTGTTGAAACCAAAAAGGCATATAATATGAAGATCTTGCTTTTAAATAGCATTCAGAATGGGTAAATTTTTGAAATTAAGAAAAATATTAAGTAAAACATTTATTTATTTGATGATCAGTACATTTTGAGTACCTTTCATTTCATTTTAAAGTACAGCACCTGCTGTACTTTAAAAGGAATAAATGAAACCCTAACCGAGGGATTTGTGAAACTACAGATCTGCGTACAAATAGTTTTCAACTCGATACCTCCACGCGTTGCTGACATAGAAAATCTTGATACACGGACAAATAGACAAACAACATAGTAATCCTTCATCCTTTAACTATAAGGGTTTCATTTATTCCTTTTAAAGTACAGCAGGTATCGAGTTGAAAACCATTAGTACGCAGATCTGTAGTTTCACAAATCCCTCGGTTATCCTTATCGATATCAAAAAAAAATATAGACTCATATCAAATGTGTGAAACAGTTGTTTTCTTTGCAATTTCAGGATTGATCCGATAGCAAAGGTTAGTCAAAAAAGTTGGTTATAACGATGCTAGAATTATATCTTCGTCATCTAGAAAAACACCCAGTTAAACTATGGACACATCCTTACCCAGCAAAACTAAGGCTTACGAATCCGTACAGTTACTTGATACTTGCGCGTCGACCAATTACTGGGTTTTTAATTGGCTAGATTTCAGTTTCCTATTAGTTTGACGGCACTGACGGTCGAATGTAAAATACAAGTAAAATTGAAAAATCTAACAAGGTGGTTTTAATACATTGTTCCGAAATTTACTTAGAATAATGAGTTTCCTATCGAACTTTTCATCATTGTTCAATAGCGGTATTTACGCGCTCGTAGCATAGTTTGATTGTGTTTTTCAGCGATCACCTCAATTAAGCAACGTTCCGCACGGTCGGAATTTGATGGGTGACCGCGGGTGGCATTTTCCAACTGAGCGCTACCGTGGCTTGGATGACACGTTAAATTATAGGTCCCGGTTGTTTTAACCATTTAGCCAAGTCAAAGGCATGCAGGCCGCCTAAAAACTCTGACACCAGGGCTAGCCACCAGGCCTATACCAACTTACTTAGCTGTCTTTTATAATAAAAAGTTATCTGCTGAGCCATATGCTCCCTACTCAGAAATACGTCTGTATGGTAATTATGTTTATGTGAGTATCTACTAAAGAAAAAGAAAAGACAAAATATTACCTAACCATAATTTATTGAATTTACTTAGAATTCCCCATTATTTTAAATATTTTTTACAAGATCTAATTGGCACTTTTATTCCGTGGTAAAAGTAAAATCAATTATATTTTTCAACAGAATTAACTTATTAAGTGCTTGCCTTTTACAAATCGGTTTTCCAATGAATTCTTGGAATATTTTCCTGTCACAAGATACTCAACTAACTATGTTTTTAGAATTTGAGCTTTAACCCATCACTTATAATGCTTCTTTTTGAAGAAAACCAAGCAAATTGGTGCGCTTCAAGCAAAAGCTGTGTTGCATCGACCTCGGTTACCAAAACCTGAAACGCCTAAGTATCAAAATTTAACCGTATTTTGTAAACTTTAAAATTCACTTCAGCTTGAATGTTTGCACGAAATTTCTGGCAAAATTTTCGTTGTTCAAGTACTTGGAGTCTTAGGTATATGGGATGTTTCTTTAAACATATGATAATATAATATATTCTATGATAATTATGATTTCACTCATGTTTTTTTCAACAACAGAGAAGTTTTGGGACGTTGTGTTCATCATCATGACCTTTAATTTGAGACCAATACCGAAAAAAAACCTACTGTTCTATACAAAAGGTTTTGATATTGAGTTTCAAACAATTAAATGAATTAAATAAACACCCACTTTATTTTTTTGCTACTTCAGTTGGTATTTATTATACCTATATAGACACTTCATAATTCAAGTTTTACCGAGAAAACCAATTTACACCGACACTGACGTAAGTCATAAAAACAAAAAAAAAAAAACTTAAACAACATTGGTTTCACTTAAATTTAATACTTATTTACTTACTTAAATACATAGAAGATGGAAAGATGACATTGAGACAGTGACCGGAAAAATATGGACTAACACTGCCTAAACCAAATGGCAAGATTTGGAGAAGGCCTACATCCAAAGAAGAAAAAACTTGTCATGCCTTAATTTAGCTATGACTCAACTGTAAACTAAATAATTATTAAATAATAATGGAATAATAATACTTTTTTGACATGTAGTCATAAAAATGTAATTTAATAATGTGACAAAGGCTTTTTTTAAATGTAAATAATTTTGGAATACGGAATTTAGGGCTATTTTTATTTTATTTATTTATTTTCATTTACTTAAACAAAACATTCATGGCACAATGATTTCCATACAGCCGTCGTTGAAATGAAACACTCTGTATTACATAATACGAGTAAAGCAAAGTATATATCGCAGAGTAACCGCTCGTACCTAGTTTGATGAATTTTGTAACGATGGATTCTGTCCAACTTTTCCGACGACGTACTCGTACCTGTATGTCGTTAAAGGAACTTGTTACAGAAACTAGAAACTGCCATTTTAAAGTAGTTACTCGTTAAGAAGATTTTGTTCTAGGTCAAGAATGCCGCTTCCAACCGGTCCTATATGCATATCCATAGGGGAGGCCTATATCCAGCAGTTGACGTCCTACGGCTGATGGATGGATGGAAGAATACAACACGTGTATTATGGGCATTATTAATAAGCACCAAATAGCCTAACTATGATAATGATAATGTTCATTTTCCAAACTTAAGGACTATATACATCTTTTTACAGTATACAAGAAGCAAGATGACCGATGAGGTCGGAAAGTTCTGGATTAGAAGTACTGATAAGAAAAGCGTAGGATAACCACCCACAAGGTAAGCGGGTGACCTTATTTAGACCACAGGATAGCGCTGGAGGCAAAACCGCTTCCAACTGGTCTTATCAGAGATCCTTAGAGGAGGCCTATGTCCAGCAGTTGACGTCATATGACTGACACAACGATTTGGTTAGCACCAACACCGTCGAAGAAGAGATTTTTTCTTACGATACAAGCGTCTGAAAAGCCTAATAATATTTTTGCAACTGCTGGAGATAGACAAGGGCCATCTCGATTAGGCTCTAATAGAACCAGTTTTGAGTGGTTTTTAGGTCACTTTCAGTATCGTTGGTTTTCGCGCAGTTTGAAGCTAACTTTACAGCTGCCAAGAAGGTTGATTCGGCCTATACCTTCGTTGTAACGGTTGTACGGTCTATCCTCATTAAAGATATAAAACCGAAAGTGGTTGTTGGTTTGTTCCCCTTTCACGCAGCGGATAGACTAGATTTTTGGCTTCGAGATCTTCGAGAAAATATATAGTCACAATCCTGCAAAAAAAAGTGTCCGAGCCAAAACCTTGCCCAAGATGCGTAGTGGGCAGGCTTTTTAGTTAGTCGTAAGGCAATTGCAAGCCGACTACAACACCGCGCGTTGCTATAGTGCTCGGTTCCAAGAACTAGTGGGATGACATAACGTCGAGTTTTTTTAGAAAACGGGTTATTGTGAATTATCTAAGTCAGTACGAGTATGTGTGACGGCGCTCGGAAATGTTTTTGCTACTTTCATTTAGGGACTGTGGCTCTGTATATATTTACTCGAAGGCATAGATGGATATATTTCAAAAGTTGCAGAGTGACTTGGGCTACTTTTTATTCCATAAATAAATTTCTGTTGGATAGCAAAAACATAAAATATCACGCGGGTAAATTCGCGTAAAAAACCTGGTTCCCAATTACACAAGAGTAAAACTGACATAGACGTAAAATGTTAGTATACTACGTCCAAGGGGAATAAGTATAAAGCTCCATATTTCCGTTTTTAGGTCAAGTTCAGTTTTTATCCTTAACGACCAAGATCAACAAAAAAACGAGTTTTGAAACCTCCAACCATAGCCAGAAACAAATTTTTAATCATCCTTCTGTCCAAATTCCGACACAAAGTAATAAGCAGACGAAAATAAAATTTTCACTTAATATTTTTATTAAAACCGACTTAGGTATCCATCCGCCGCGCACTTTTATGGGACCATAAAAAAATCGTCATAAATTATACTTTGACGTTAAATTGCTTTACCTTTCCTTCTTAGGGATATTTTGTATTCACGCTGGTCTTTGCCAGTTATATGTATTGTTCGGAATACTTTAATGACTGGTCATTTACGTCTGGCTGATTTATAGAAATTTGCGGGTGAAAGGTTGATTATTATTTGAAAGGGCGCATTATTTTGTTAGTGAAATGCCGTTAGAGACATAGGATTTTTGGTGAAAGAAAACGTGGCGATAAAATTTACGTGTATGGACATCTAAAGAAACTTGATAGCGTACGAGTATGTGAATCTACCAATCTACACTTGGAGTGTTTGTATTGCTGGATGTTATTTAAACTTCCTTTGAGGAAATTGATCAACTTTAGACTAACAATATCTGATATTTTCCTGCTAAAAACTCATGCACAGAAAGTTTACTTCATCATGATCATCATCATCTTGCCCTTATCCCACTAGGTGGGGTCGGCACAGCACATTTCCTTTCGCCACTTCACTCATTTCATCATCAACTCCTTTCCCTCGCATGTTATCTTTTACACAATTCATCCACACTTTTCTTCGTCTTGCACGGAAAGTTTACTTATGAAACTATATTTTTTTTAAAAGAAAATGCGTTCTATTTTACTCATATTTACTTTTGTAGCACAACCCAACACTTACTAAGTATATTTTTGCTCTACTATCTTTATATTTTTGCTCTACTTTTATATGAAAGTCAAATAAAAATAACAAATTACTGATTTACACAAGTTATGTAAATATTTAGATATGCTTCAAAAATTTATAAGCAGCAAATGTATTTGTTTAACATACCTATGGAGGCGTTCATTTCTTCTCTAAGCTTTAAAAGAAATTTTCGATATCAATGACGAGGAACTTAATGAGACGAACTATTTTTTGTTCGAATCTGTGGCGAGAGTAGCGCTATGTGCTGTTTACACTACTTACGTACTTAGTTAAAAACTTGAAGCCACCTGAAGGACACACTGTATATTAATTATTCTGTAAAAATCGAAAAAAAAAACTTACGATTTTCCGCATCAAAATGTTTTATCTGCCATTCACCATACAATCCAACATCAAAATATGTGACACCTAATAAAACACTTAACTTCACACAAAGAATTCAAATAGCTGAGTAGGAAATACTCTACTTAATAAGCGTAATTATCCTTATTTAACAGCTGACTTGTAAGAAAATTATACTAACAATGAGTGAGTATAAATTAAATGCAATTAGGACACTGTAAAAGTTAGAATGTGACCCAGAAAATAAACTAAGTGGGGGAAGTTAATACATCACAGCTATAAAAATATCATTTAACAATTTCTGATAACTATTCTGCATATTCAGTTCTACATTGGTATTTAATATTTGCACGACTAATAGAAATAAGCCTCCTAATATGTATTGCATTCAAAGGTTGTTGGAAAGAGATTATTTTTTGTAATAAAATCGCCAGTTGTTACATGAAAAGTCCTCGAGGTACAAAAATTGGTTGTCTGCCAAGTCAGTTTACGGACAATATAATTTCGGATGATCTTCTTTTTTTCGAGTCGATGTTTCGTTTTTTTTTTTTTTCAACCTATACATATTCTAAGTAAGATATTTGACCCAAATGAGGCCACTCCAATAGCCTTCTCCGTGGTCTTGTGAAGATCGTCTGAAGTGCACGTTTCAGGGCAGGCTGCACAGTTTAGTAGGTGAGGCATTTTCTGTGGATTAACGCCACAGATGCATGCTGTTTTCAGGTGATAACGTCATAAGAAAACGTTTTAAATCAACAGCTGAAATATATCGAATGCTTAGGCCAATTGTGCCTCTATCGCTTGCACGCTCGCGCGGCTCGGTTCAAGCGGAACGTGACAATCACAACCCCAGATAAAAACGTTCATAACAGTTAATTCAAATCACTAATTAACCAACTACCTACCCGCAAAAACAGCTAAAGTATCATAATATTAGCATACAAACAGCACGTTAGAGCTAAATCGCACACCCGTCGTGCCAATTAGGCTATGCTAGAATTATCGTGCCTGAAACAATTGTACCGTGTGTGTTATAAATAGAGGGTAGTCGAATAATTTTGGTTTATTACGCTACTACTGTTGGGTTGCGTGGATGTGCTTTTAGATATCCTGTGGTCCTGGTGTGTCCTGCATACTTTTTTATTCAGATTTTCGTCGTATTTGATGGACATTTAAGGTGGGGATTTAATTATGAAAGATAACAAATAAATTCAAAAGAAAATATTATTTATATCCCTTTTAGGGTTTCGTACCCAAAGGTTAAAAACGTATTACTAAGACTCCTCTGTCCGCATGTCTGTCTGCCCGACTGTCTGTCAGCAGGCTGTATCTCAAGAATCGTGAAAGCTAGAACAGTGAAATTTTCACGGATGACGTATTTCTGTTGCTGCTATAACAACAAGTACTTACTAAAACAGAAAATAATAAATATTTAAGCGGGGCTTCCATACAACAAACTTGATTTTTTAGCCGTATTTCGCTCGATACTAATAACGGTGACAGAAAGATGCTTTCAATATTCACAGTATGTTAAGTTACATATTCCCTTCAAAAATAAATAATTAAAATAAAATATATTAAGCGGGTTTTTTTATCACTGAACAGAACCCTTCGTGCACGAGTCCGACTCGCACTTGGCCGATTTTATCACATTCTCTGTTTTGCTGGGTCCACACATCGCCAATCGACGTTATATGATTAACACGTGACCAAATAAGACAAATACGTGAACACGAATAGCGAAATGAGAATGCAGCAGTAGACAGGGCAATGACTAGCTAGGTAAGTGGGCTGCACTAATATGTAGGTATTTAAACAGGTTACTCACAATGTCAGAGCTCATGCGGCAGCAGCATGAGCTCATTCGGTAGTAGCTTACAAACTATATAGTCTGGTGTGTTGTATAATTTGTAAATGTCACAGTCGTTACCCGATTTTAGGGAGAACGCATTTTCCTTAGTTGGAAGTAGTTATTACGAAATGGTTTTTTACAACAGGTTTTCTTTGATTATATCTTGAAATAACCAAATGCCCCAAAACTGACTGCAGTTTCTGACGGTAGCCCGTTTTAATTCTCACAAATAAAACACGGATCATTTAGGTTCGAAATGAGTCACATAGCCGCGAATCAGAGCACCCCGACTCCAAGTAGTCTTGTAGCATTTCGTAATAAATAGTTCTAACTAGGGAAATCGAGTTGTCCCTAAAATCGGGTTACAACTGTAACGTATGTACTATCTACGCAAATTAGTCACCAAAAGACAGATTGCACTTAGGGTAGCTTTACCTCAGTGATCGCTAACGACCACCGTAGTCAAGCTACGCCGTAGCGCTACGCAACGCTTTGAGCGCTACATATACAGTATACACAGTAAAAAATACCATGCATTGTTACAAAGAGGTTTTAAATACTGACTTATTATATATAATTATGGAAATAAATACCGATTCAGGATAAATATCTATTAAAATAAAAACATCGAAAACATGTATGGGTAAATCTAAAGAATATTTTGATAAACAAAGACCTTGCCTATATGCGAGGGAAACAGGGAATTAAATTAAAAAAAAAAAATACTGACTTCATTTGACATTGCCAAGTTGTAAGCTGACCTTCACAAACCTACGCAAAAGCAATCTTTCCACTTCTCTAGATTCGAATAACAATAAAGCAATAAGGGATCGGCTGCGTCACCCGAGCTATTTTAATCTCGACGTCCACGAATCAATCAGCTAGTTCCATAAATAAACCCGTTCTTACAATGTCGTGAATTGGAAGCCGTAAAAAGTCCCAAAAAGTCCAAGTTGGAGTTTGCAGTACAATTTATATCCGTAAGTTTGTAACGTCCGGACGTTATCGGATAATTTAAAACGTTTAATGTCTAGCGGTCCGGTTTTATGTTTTGGAATTGTGATGTAATTTGTGAGGCTGATTGCTTTGTAAATTTTATGTGCTTTAACATTGTGCATTATCTTTTTGACATTGTTGCAGTTGTGGACCTTTCGCCAAAACTTTAACGTTGGGTAACATTAGCTAATTAACTTTGCAAAGCTTGTTTACATGATAGGTGCGGCTTATTATGTTTTTATTGCTTAGTTTACAGTAGTTCAAAATTATAGCGATGTGAATTTGTACATCTTACTTAAACTGTTGAAGAGGTGGCAAAAATAAAACCACAATTAGGTACGCCTTAATTGAACACCTATCTTCTTTTTTCAAAGGTCTCTAAGTACATTTTATACTTTTTCTACGCTTACATGGTAAACGTGCACCCTTCCTGTTACTTTGCTTTAATCGAGTAAAAATTATAAAACCCCCAAAACATAAATATCCATCAATCTTCCGATTTTTTTGCGAAAAACCGTTTAGGCCTGCGATATAAGCATGAATGTGTGAAAATTAATAAATCCTATCCCAAAGCATTGTGGCCCAACTGCCCAACTGGACCGCCTATGATAAATGTTTTTGGACTTTAACGAACAATAGGCTTTCGCTTTCTACTTTTGATTAATGAAACTTTTAAAATCGGACCCGGATATGGGGTGGTAAAAAATATGCCCATGACAGGTCTTTTTCTTCTTCGGATGGACGTATAATCTAATTTTAAGTGAGCTCTCAATGATGAGCTGTTTACCGAGATGCATTTTATTTACAAGACTGTCTGACACGACTCTTCTTAGGTATTAATAAAAGCAGAGTGTCTTCAAAATCAATCGTGAGGTCGTGTACCAATAATTGTACTAATTGTGTTGTAATGGTGTTGTAAGTACCTATGAATTATTTGCAATTTATGTACGGAATTTTACACCACTGGCTTTTCGGTGAAGGAAAACATCGTGAAGCAACCTGCATACGTCCGTAGAAGAAATTTGATGGCGAATGTGCCACCAAGCCGCACTGGGCCAGCGTGGTGGATATGGCCCTATCACCCTTCGTGAGTAGGCATGCGTCCTGCAGTGAGCTATAAAGATGCTGGCATAGTAGTATAATATAGTAGTAGTAGTATCTTTAAAGTAGTTATTCCAACTTTTGTCTTTCCATTTTCTTTAATTTTTTAACTCACTTCTAAAAGAGAATAGGCGGACTAATTAATCCAAAGTTTATCTGCGTTTTTTTATTAATAACGCGGTAAGGCAAAATTTATTGACACGAGTCGATTCAATATTGGTAGTGAGTGTATCAGATCTCAGGCACACCTTGTTCTGATAAAGTGAACCTGAGCTTTTGATGAAGTTCATATCACTACTAAAAATCTTTATAATAATCTGTAATCCATATTACTGATGTACTTAAGACGTCAATATTTAAAATATAATTATTGTTCGCAAAAAATGGCAAATCCACCTTCCATCGTGTACAAAATTCAAATATTTCTCTCGAATTGTTTACATCATTGTTGATTTTTTTTAAAACGGCTCAGCCGATTTCTGTAAAATTTAAATGGAACCACCTCGGGAGTATACTCTTTCGAACAAAAAATAATTTTTCGATTCGGTTCCCAATTGGTGAAATTATCGATGAACATACACAAAAAATGATACATACACACGAACATAGAACCTCCTCCTTTTTGGAAGTCGGTTAAAAATAGATACACAATACTCTCTCAGACTAAGAGCCATTGTTTTCAGTACCTATTTTTATTCTAGTTATCATAGTTTGAATTCTGTTCTTCAAGCTACAATAACTTTCTTTACTTTACTATTACAATTATTAAACTCTGAACAAATATGTAGGTAGAAACGTGCAATAACAAGAAAATTATAGACGTAGGCGTTTCATTTATTCAATTTAGTCCAAAATAACGTATACTAACAACAGCTCCAAGGGTATTTGTCGATCTATTTTCGATGGTGTAAACAAAGCCTTAATATTTCTTGTTGGACGAAGGTCACACAAAGGGAAATCAAAATAAGTACCTACTGTCGATTTTGTCGAAAACTCTCGGAGTTCAACAATTCCACTTGATATTCCAAAAACACACACGAAACAAGTTAAATAACAAAATCGGTACTTTTTACTGGAATAAAATTACTTTTTTTTTACCTAAGATAAATCCATGTCTCTATGGATATTTAAAATAATAAGATGTCAACGATTAGCTACTTTTAACCAATTCATCTAATCATCGTAAAGTTAGAGAAATAACAACATGCACATAACCATAACTAAACATTCATCTAAATACGTAAATAAATAATCGGCCAAGTGCGAGTCAGCCTCGCGCACCAAGAGTTCCGTACCGTATGGAAGACCCCGTAACATACTTTGTTATAATTTAATTATTCATTTTTATAAGAACATACAACTTAAAATTCTGTGATTATTTCAAGCATCTTGTTTTTTTTTTCTTTTTTAGGGTTCCGTACCCAAAGGGTGAAAACGGGACCCTATTACTAAGACTCCGCTGTCCGTCTGTCTGTCACCAGGCTGTATCACATAAACCGTAATAGCTAGAAAGCTGAAATTTTCACAGATGATGTATTTCTGTTGCCGCTATAACACAAAATACTAAAAACAGAAAAAGTTAATATTTAAAGGGGCTCCCATACAACAAACCTGAATTTTTAACCGTTTTTTGCTCGATATTAATAATGGTAACAGGTAGATAATTGAAATATTCACAGAATGTTTAGTTATATATAAAATTCAATAGTAAATAATGAAATTAAAATAGAATAAACATTTAAGGGAGGCTCCCATACAGTACGGAACCCTGCGTGCGCGAGCCTTACTCGTATTTGGCCGATTATGAGTACTTTTTATTATAGCGGCAACAGACATACATCATTTTGTGAAAAATTCAACGTTCTAGCTATAACGGTTCATAAGATACAGCTTGGTGATAGACTAATGCTGAACATAATCCTCTCCTATAGATCTATTCTGCAATGAGACCGTTTGGTAACGGATTGCATTTAGCGCGACCTTGCGGTCTTGATGAGGTCATACGTCCACTTCGTAGTTGGATGTCCTACACTCTACAAGATTACTTTTCGACCCCATCGGTCATCAGTCACCCGTGCTATGTGCCCTGCCCATTGCCATTTACTTAGGTACTTGCTTTTTTTCTGGATAAAGCTTGGCGTAGTGTCACAAGGTGTTCGTTTGCGATCATCGAAGTTAAGCACGGTTAGTCTTCGGATGGATGACCGCGGGTGGCATTTACAACTGAGCGCTACCGTGGTTTGAATGAGACATTAAATTATAGATCCTGGTTTTTTAACCGTTTAGCCATGTCAGGGTCTTGAGGCGGCTTTAGAACTAGCGCAGCAAGGCAAGCCACCCGGCTTATACGAAATTACTTAAAATAAAACGCGGGGAAAACCGCGGCTAAAAGCTAGTTTACTTATACGTTAAACATTACAAAATATCGCTGACAAAGAACAAGAGTGTATTTAAGAAAAAAATTAAACACAAAACGCGACAAATCCCTTGTCCTCGTGACATACTTTGCTTAGTGCTACAAAATTAATTTATATCATATCATCGTAGCGCTCGTAGCGTAGTTTGATTAGGTGTTTGTCAGTGATAACCGAAATTAAGCAACGTTCCGCACGGTCAGTATTTGGATGAGTGACCGCGGGTGGAATTTGGCTCAGATGACACGTTAAATTGTAGGTCCCGGTTATTTTAACCGTCTAGCCAAGTCAGACGCATTCACTCTGGCACCAGGGCTAGCCACCCGGCCTATACGAACTTAACGAAAATAATAACGCGAGGGTAAAACAATACAAAATATCGCCAACAAAGATCAAGGGTGTATTTTTAGAAAAAAATGAAACAAAACGCTACAAATCCCTAGTGCTTGTGATTTAGACTCGTAGACTTTGCTTAGTAAGGACTACAATCCACATATTTTTATCAATATACCTAAAAAATTACTTTACGGCATTTACAGCGGAGATTTTTAACCGTTTAGTCAGAAGGGTCTAGGCTTAGATATCGTGACACCAGGGCGAGTCATTACTTACTTTATTCTGGATGTAACACCGTAAATAGTGCACGATGCTCTCCGTATATTTATTAAGGAAAAACAAACCGCTGCTGACCACATTTTTATTTCCGCCGACGTACGCACACGTTTCGTTAAACACGTCCCCGGACGTAGGATCAAAAAGATTTCGTAAAGTAGCTGATCTCAAGGATTTCACTATTTGTGGGCGAGGGGGTTACAGGTGTTCTGCTTGTTTTGGTCAACGATTCTGAAAAACCGGCCAAGTGCGAGTCGGACTGGCGCACCGAGGGTTCCGTACAAACCTGCAAGGTTTACAAAGTTCGTTCATTACGACAAAAAAGTAATAAGTTTATATTTATTAAAAAATATATATTTTGTAATGTAACTAAAAATTTAAGGTTTTCGGAATTTTTCCTTTATGTGTGCTATAAAACGTTGCTTCATGCCAAATTTCAAGATTCTAGGTCGACTGGAAGTACCCTTTAGGTTTTGATTCCCTTGCGAGTACTTGCGAGTTTCAAAATTTGCGGCATAAACGGCTGTATCTTTTGATTGCGTTGGCTTAGAAGTTTGATTTTTTCACAGCTTCAAGGGACAGTAGACCTGAGTAATTGATATAAATTTCAGCTTCATACCTCCACGCGTTCCTGAGAAAAAGGGTCTTGACAGACGGACGGACAGACGGACAACAAAGTGATCCTATAAGGGTTCCGTTTTTTCCTTTTGAGGTACGGAACCCTAAAAGCCTTTGAACTGTGAGATAGAAAGCCTTTGAATATCACGCCTACTGTGGTTTCTAGGAATTCTAAGAACATCTATTTCAGTCAGCAGTATTTGTAGTACTCGCAGGAAGATACTGTTTACTGGATACTAACCACCTTATCACAAAAGATTGAAAAACGCTTTTGACACAGTTTAACCGTGCAATTTGCACTGTTAAACATTGTCTAGAGCGTGCGTAAAGCTTTTGTGGTAAGACGGTAGATATCCAAAAAAATATACGCGGACACGAATTAGCTAGCGGGGCGCAAGGAAATTCTGGCAACGGCAAGTGCTTCAGTTTTTTGTCAAAAATTATTACTTTGGCCTCTTTTTACCGACTTTAAAAAAGGAGGAGGTTCTATTTTTAATTAAGTAACTACCAAGTGGTAGTACCACGGAGTGGTAGTACTCCGACCTTGAGAAAGATCGCCAAATGCGATCGAAACTATAGTAGTATCCTACTAAAAATCAAACGTGAGTAACACCTGTGTTTTACTTAATTAAAATGTACGAAAACCACGTTAGTTTCCATAGGAGGTTCTATGTTTGTCTGTACGTATTTTTTTGGGTATGTTCATCGATAATTTCGCCAATTGTGGACCGAATCGCAAAATTCTTTTTTTAATTCGAAAGGGTATACTTCCGAGGTGGTCCCATTTAAACTTTACAGAATTAGGCTAAGCCATTTTCGAAAAATCAACAATAATGTAAAAAAATCGAGCGAAATATTAGAATTTTGTACGCGATGGAAGGCGGTTTTGCCATTTTTTGTGATTAATGATTATCGATGCTATTATCGTAGTAATTAAGCGTTAACTAGAGATATAAGCCGCTTTTAACTGGACTTAAACGAGATCCATAGGCGAGACCTTTGTCCAGCAGTGAACGTCTCATTGATGATGAATTAAAATGTGAAATAGACCTACTAATTTTCTTCCAAAATAACTAGTTTAAAACTATAATGATTGCCATGAAGAACAAAACAAATCAATTACAAAAACCTCCGCAATAAAATTCTATAGCTTATAGAAAGTACTGACAGAGATTAAATTGAACTTTTCTCATTCCTGACCATAAAACGTTAACATTAACACTATTATCCACTTTTCTCCTGACTTTAGCCTGACCCTTACAGAATCGTAACAAAAACCATTACCAGTTAACAATAAAAATAAAACGCTTTACGATATCACTGCGCACAATCCTACAGAGCTAATAGCGGCAGTCTAAAATACCCCTTTACAAAAAAGTTCTTTCTCAATTTAACAAAAGCATTTAACTTGATCGTAAAAAAGAAAGGTGAGCATTGAGGAATACAAGAAAGGGTACAAGCAATGATTTTCAAACCTGATAGACATCTGCCAAAGCTTCGAGACAACACATAGGTAAAAAATAACTCAATGAGTTCAATTATAATAGCACGTCTGTAAAAGTTCTGGAGGAAATTCCTATAATTATATTTAAATCTATTATATTTTGTTTTAGTACTAATCAGTTCCCAGCAAATCTGTGTTTACCAGCGTGTCGCGTGAATTTCGATTCAAGAATATACGTTTATTTCTCTGATAATGGAAGACAACATTAAAAGTACCTACTCGTAAAATTGTAACTGTTTTTGTTGCGTAGTGATTTATTTGGTCGGCGTTTTTCAAAATCAACCGTGCCGTGAAATCTCTAAAATAGTTAGTAGTGTTTTCTATTTGTACTTAAAATTTTCATACATACACTATAAGAGGAAAAATGTGTGTTGTATAAACCAATGTTAAGAAAAAAACTTTTATTATCATTATCTGTAGCCTTCTACTGCTGGGTATTGAACATAGATCTTTCATTTACTCATACCATTCGCTTTGGCCCAGAACGGCCTCAACTCAAAAAGGAGGAGTTTCTATGTTCATCTGTATGCATTTTTTTTAGTATGTGCATCGATAACTTCGCCAATTGAGAACCAAATCGAAAAATTCTTTTATTCAAAAGGGAGAGAAATAAAAATTTAAATGAAATTAAAAAATGAAAAAATTTAAATTTTAAAGAAATCGGCTGAGCCGTTTTTGCAAAATAAACAAAAATTTAAAGGAAGGTAGTGTTGCAATTTAATGCGAACATAATTATAGAAATGGGGCCAGCATTTTGGGAAATGTGCCCGCTGGCAGTGGGCTTTTAGATTAGGGTATTCATCGTCATCATTTTTTGTAGTTCAAGTGTTTTTTTTTTTAATAATAATTAGTTCAGGTTTGTAAATATTGTATATTATAGAAATTCAATTTGTTTTATAAACATTGAAAATATTAATGTCACGTCTATGAAGTATCTTGACGACGGTAGCGAGTGTAGTCCGCGCGAAACAAATAAATCAGTTGGCGTGCGCGGCATTACGTCCGATCTAACGCAGCTTGTTAACGCGAATAAACTTGCTATGCTCCCTGCGAGAGCAATCTTACTGGAAAAACATGGTGCATTAATAGAAAAAACTAAGTTTGGATAGGCTCAGATTAGATAGTAATAAATAAATTATTTGTGACCAAAAATATACATCTCATGCTAACATTTTAACAATTTTGAATTTCAAGACAATTATAAGGTTAATAAATTAAATATGAAGCTATTTAATTTAATACATATTAATGAAGAATAATAATTGGCCAAGTGCGAGTCGGACTCGCGCACGAAGGGTTCCGCACTGTGTGAACAGCCCCCCCTTTAACATTTGTCATTTTAATTTATTAATTATTTTTGAAAGGAATACACCACTTAACAATATCCTACGTGTGCTTAAATGATTAATTATATATTATTATGTTAATTATATAAATAATATTTCTTGTTTATCGCTTGAGGCACTGGTGTTAATGCTCAGCCGACCGAAAGCATAGGCGTAATTCAGAACCTAGGTTGCGCTATATCTGCAGTTTTAAATCTGAAAATGAAATGTAATCACTACATAGTATAAAACAAAGTCGCTTCCCGCTGTCTGTCCCTATGTATGCTTATATCTTTCAAACCACACAACGGATTTTGATGCGGTTTTTTAGTAGATAGAGTGATTCAAGAGAAAGGTTTATATGTATAATATACCTGTGCAAAGCCGAGGCGGGTCGCTAGTAATAAGTAAAATAAGGTAAGATGCATTTATATAGATATTGCGGTTGTTTAAGTCGCCGGTGGTGTAAGAGTTTTTAAAGCCCCATAAGGCGTCATTAAGCAACCGGAGTGATATGAGCTGGGTAGTATTATACCCACATATTTCTTGCGTCCATCCATTTCCAAACTAAATAGAAATACAGCAAATGACCTTAGTTTAACTGTTTGCAGAGCACAGTTGGAACACGATACCCAGCTTAGGGCTTTTACTAGGGGCAGTGCGAGTTGGACTCGCACACGAAGGGTTCCGTACCGTATGGAAGCCCCAATCATCTTGCCGTTATTAATAGCGAGCAAAAACTGCAAAAAATCACGTTTGTTGTATGGGAGAACCTCAAATATTAATATTATTCAATTTTTAATTTGTTGTTACAGCGGCAACAGAAATACATCATCAGCTCCCCAGCTATGACGGTTCATGAGATACAGCCCAGTGACAGACAGACAGACGGACATCGAAATCTTAGTAATAGGGTCCCGTTTTTACCCTTTGGGTACGGAATCCTAAAATGGTTGGTATAGAAAAGATCCGTAGTCCAAATCACTCATATTTAAAAGTGATTTTTCATCATGTTATACAAAATATCCATATATGCTTACACATAAGCGTAACAGGATGAAAATATAATCCCCAAAAAGGATACTTTTTAATCCAGAAAATATCTGAGAGCTCCACAATTTTTACTCAAATAAGCTCACCGTAACTGTTTCGTACATAAGCATAAAAAACCTAAATCCAGTGCCGTTATCCGTTCAGACCGTAAAAAGAGGGTTCCGTACAATTATTTTTACATCAGAAGCGGAACTTTTCCGGACACGATAAAGAACCTACCGGAAAAGATATTTACCCCCAACAAGCTTGGACTACCATTTATAACAATTATTTTCAACCTTAACACGTTGTAATAGAGGACAGTATTACACTGATTTGTCGAAAGACGATGGCGAAAGAACTTAAGGGTAAGTAGTAAAACACCTTAAGGTCGAGGCGCGAAATCACAGACCTATAATTGTTAGACTTGTTTCAATGTTAGTGACGTTGATGCTCATCGATAACGTGGCTAGTGTTGGGAATTTCTCGATAATTTTCTAAAGGCGCAGATGGTTCACGAAATTGGTCGTAAAGTTTTAGATGTCGCTGAAATACGAGTGAGATATTGGTAATTTCGAGCTGACAGTTTTATCAAAATGGCGTCGTAAGTAATACAATTTTCTGGAGCCATTGACCTTGGTTGCTGATTACTAATACTCTTTTGTCTCGATACTGTTCTCGGTGAGTCAGGACTCGAATGATAAGTACTATCTCACAAAATGAAATTATTAAAATATCGAAAAACTTATGTCCTGCGTTGCGCTTGGCAGTTAAAATATCAATAAATAACCATTTATTTCGATCACACATTAGACCATAGCATATTTGAGCATTAAAACCAATAAAATACTAAATTAGACTGATTTCGCCTTCTGGTTATTAGTCAGTGAATGGTCTCCACCCAAGAAATATTCGATCTCGTCGGTCATCAGTCCTCCGTACTATATATTGTACCCACTGTCATTTCAAGTTCCCAATCAATTATTGTTGTACCCACCCCTATTTCAGTTGGGAACTCGGTTCTTGAAGTCGTTGACTCGTACGTCTACCTAGGACAAGTGGTCCAGTTAGGTAGGTCCGACTTCAAGAAAGAGGCCAATCGCCGAATCCAACTCGGCTGGGCAGCGTTCGGAAAATTGCGTAACGTCTTCTCGTCCGACGTACTTCAGTGCCTCAAGTCGAAAGTTTTCGACCAGTGTGTGTTGCCAGTGATGACTTACGGCACAGAAACGTGGTCTCTCACTATGGGCCTTATTAGTAAGCTTCAAGTAGCCCAACGAGCCATGGAGAGGGCTATGCTCGGAGTTTCTCTGCGCGATCGAATCAGAAATGAGGAGATCCGTAGAAGAACCAAGGTTACCGACATAGCCCAGCGGATTGGCAGGTTGAAGTGGCAATGGGCAGGGCACATAGCGCGGAGGACTGATGACCGATGGGGTCGAAAAGTCCTCGAGTGGAGACCACGTACCGGCAAGCGCAGCGTAGGACGTCCACCCACAAGGTGGACGGACGACCTCATTAAGACCGCAGGATCGCGCTGGATGCAAGCCGCTACCACCCGGTCTTATTGGAGATCTTTAGGGGAGGCCTATGTTCAGCAGTGGACGTCCTATGGCTGAAAGGAAGGAAGGAAGGAATCAATTATTGTACCTATAACAATCCTCAAAATTGTCAAAAATAAAATGTGTACATTTTCAAGATCAACAACTATTTTTACAATCCTAATACATCAGACCTTAAGCGTTTCAGCATAATTCATAATTATGTGATGTCTCAGTAAACCTTATATTTTTCTATTAATATTTTCATGTAACTGCCAAGCAAAAATATCCCAAGCATGAAAATAAAATAAAGCAGCTGTTTGCTACCCACATTTATTTTATTCGTAGCCCACAAATATTAGGTTAAGTTGTTAAGGTCAGAGTTTTGTCTCAGTTTGTTTCACAAGGGCTTGTGAATGTTATGGTTGTGCTTATACATATTTTAGGCTCAGACTCTACTAAACGGAGATAGGCGAAACAAGGCTGAGGGATATAGTTCGTAAGTCTATTCTATAAATGCTTTTTAACGTGATAACGAATTATAAATCGATGAACGCCAGCTGCACGCACGAAAAAGTGTCGTGTTCGGCTTGAGCCGAGTGTGGAAGCGAGAACGCGGAACAAGCAACAGAGCGGCACGATCGGCTTAAGCGTTCGGTTTGTTTCAGTTATTGATTCAACGATGTTTTCTTATGTCGTTATCAGGTAAAATGATCGTCCATAAACCGACTATCCGAGCAAGTTTTTGCTTAAAGAAGAACAAAACACAATTCGAATCCATAACTGTATTGTAGAAATGCAATGATTGCTTAGAAAAGAACAAGGCAGTTCCGCTCCGCTCAATGTTTATCTCTCGCTAAGCAAATATCTCAGCTCTCTTTGCTCCGTCTTAGTAGAATTCGGGTGGAATATGTTTTTGCCTACATTTACAGGAATTTATCGTATTTCACTTTCATTTTCGTCTATAATGTTACTTTGCCGATCTTTTTAGGATTTCGTATTACGAACTCAGTTTTATATACCTATTAATTAAACATGTACTCATTTGGGGACGGAATTTAAATAAAATAATTGTAAGTAAGTAATTTGTGTGGATTTTAGTAAAATTGTAAGTATTTGGACACATATAAAAATTGTAATTTTGGTATATTTGACTGATAATCCATTTACCTAAACAAACTTCTGTTTGTAGAAGTCTAAGTATATTTGGCAAACATTTGAGACAGTATTTCAGAAAAACTAATTTTATCAAAGATCTCCTTAGAGAAATCACAGTATCAGTTCAAGAAGAAGTAAGAATTTAGACAAGAAAAGGAACACATAAAAACAAAGCTGTCACGTAAAACTAAGTAAATATTCCTTGATTGTTACGACACTTGAAAAACGGAAGCTAATTGATATTTTTTTACTTTTATGGATTTGGTCAAGTAGTTGCAATATTTAGGAATAAAATTAGCATTTGAATGAAATGGACGAGGTTCAAAATTGAATTTGACAACACAACACCCTTCACTCCGTTTTAAGAGACAGCGAGAACGCGCTACAAACTACTCCGTTGTAACGATGTATCGTTACTTCATAATAATGACTTCATATGTGACGGGTTTAACGTGCCCAACATGCCCCGTCCTTAATCCTTACCCCTGTCTCCCCACATCTCTGCAGCCGGCCCTGCACGATGCACATTTTGCTTGCACGGCCCAGGCGCAGGGCGACAGGGGCTAGCGATGCCATTCAGCCCGCGACCTTCCTATGCGACACTATTTTGCACAGTCGCGAGCTAATCACATCACACTAAGCTAGACATTTATTATTCTAGCTAGTACCTATTACTTTTATTCTAAAATAAGACTAATTACTAAATTCAGTGCTTCAATCCCCAATTGGGTAAGTGTTGAACATATTTTAATTGTAAATATAGGTAGATTTTTTTTTAAATTAATATTTTGTAAAATTCTTTTTCTAAATTTCTTTTTCTATTGTGAACTCCGTCTGATTGTGGCATTTCACGCTCACGCCCATAAGGCTGACATGGAACTTTCTTCCTACGGGAATACCGCAATCAGAAGAGTCACCCACCGGTCCCATACTTGAGCTGGACGTTATTTCCAGGGTCCAAGTTTTGGGGACAGGACATCCCGGTACTACACCCTTTCCGACGGCACGACCCTAGAGGACGTTTTCCTCATCTTCCCGCTCTGGACTCCGGCGGCGCCACTATACTGCACGCCCTCAGCCGCGCCGCGCCGCGTCGGTTCCCGTTAGGAGCAAGGGAAGTGCTCGCCTATAACTGCCTAGTGGCCGCGTAACGCTGTACATATGATGATCCGGGCAATTGTAGAAACCCGTAAATAAATTTGTTAATCCGACCACCCTCTTTTATTTTCATTTAAGTAGGTGGCCCCGTTACACCGTCTTAGAGGTGTTTTTGCGGTTTCCTATCCTCACCCTTACACTTTCAGTGAAAATTGAGTAAAAATATCAAAAATTACCATCACTAGTAGTAGATATTTTTGATGCATTTCGATTCAAATCGATTAACCGCACGCGTCCCCTCCCTACCCACCATATTACGTACTAACCGTGAGTTTTCTAAAGTATCGGTAAGTGGTTGTACCTATTTGTACATTGGTCAGGTTTATTGGGGCTAAGAAGTTATTAAAAACCTATTGTGTACGGAGCGCGATAGAAATAATTAAAATTATGTAACTGTTTTTATTTGTGTCAGTAATTTGTCTGTACGCTTTTATTGTCCGGCATCCGACAAAATCCGACAGTAGAGATCTACAGCTGCTATAATAATAGTGATTCAATCTGTCGCGTAAACCGATTTCCACATTTGGCACAAAAATTGGGTATCATCATCAAAAAATCTCATCACTATTACGCATACGGGATGACTATATTTGTGACACAAATAAATCCCCACTTTTATAATATCAGTAAATAATATTTATAAATACGAAAATTTCCCATCACTAGTAGTATAGTCGATGCATCGCGATTCAAATCGATTAACCGACCGCATCCCCTCCCTACCCACCTTGTTACGTAGTGACCGTGGGTTTTGTAAAGTATCGGTAAGTATCGGTTGTATGGGTTAGGTATATTGGGGTCAGGAAGTTTTTTAAAGCCTACATATTTTACTTTTAAGTCGCATGTATCAACAGCTAAATATTTCAACTTACGAATTATGTCACTGTATCTTTCTCTAGCTAAGTAGCTGATTAATTTGCCTGTGGGTGATTCCGAACGGTTTTATTGGAAATCCATGGAAAATATTTCCAGCACTAGGCGTCTACGGGTGATATAATGATGACTATACTTGTGACACAAATCAATCCTCACCATTATAATATCAGTAAATAATGTTAACTAATACGAAAAATGCCCATCACTAGCAGTATTGTTGATGCATCTCGATTCAAATCGATTAACCGGCCACGTCCCCTCCCTACCCACCTTGTTACGTAGTAACCGTGGGTTTTGTAAAGTATCGGTAAGTGGTTGTACGTTGGTCAGGTTGATTGGGGTTAGGAAGTTTTTGAAAGCCTCTGAAAGGTTCTCGTTTCTACTTTAAATGGAGTTTCGCCTCGTAAGGTGTCGGAACTAAGACAATGTTCTTTGTTAACACCTAGATGGGTTTTTGTTAGCGTTGTTTTGCTTTGTTGAGTTCTTAATATTTGACAGTGAGGAAATCTAATAGAGAGTAAATTTGTGTGAACTGAAACCCTCATAGGTTCATATATGTTTTTCGGATAGAAATCTACTAAATTATGAAAATAAAATAAATAAATTTGTACGACAGTAAAAAAAAGCATACGTATTTAATACCGTGGGGTGGAAACTTACCCCATAAGTCTTTTTCACACACTACGCGTCAACTACCTTTAAGCGTGTGCGCTGCACTTAGAAAACTTAAACGGAAATAAAAGTACCTTCACCGGAAAAAAAGTACTGTCGTTTTTATGCGGCTGGGGTGAAATATTACCCCACAATGTCAGTTAAGGGTTAAGTAAAACAATACCACAAAACATCTTACTTAAAAACAGCATTTAATATTATATGTTACAATAAATTATTGAGTTGATTTATCTATTAAATAGATCTATCTATCTATGATATATTTTTTGAGAGCGTGAACAGCTGCTATCAGTAGCATTGGTTTTGATAAATGCGTGTTGTGGAATGAGCATTATACAATACGTGAACTAGGAGTTGTGTGTCCATTGTAGCGCACATAGAGTAGTTTGACTATGTTTCCTAGCGATTATGGAAGCTAAGCACCGTTTGGCACGGTCAGTATTTGGATAGGTGATCGCGGGTGACATTCAGAACTGAGCGGTATCGTGGCTTGGATGTGACTTTAAAATTGTGGACATTGGTTACTTTAGAGATTAACCATATTCAGGCTGCTCAACCTCTGACAATGGGGGTAGCCTTCCAGCCCATACGAATGTACCAACATAGGTACCTATTAAGTGCCTACCTTCCTACTCCGGTAATTTAGTAAATTTCAGTTAGTGCGCTTACATCTTGTCTTTATACCTATCTGAATTGTAATTTTTTTCGTTTAGTTAATAAGCTCTCAAATTTAATCTTTATTGTTTGATGTTTAGGTTAGGTATTTATAAATAAATAAAATATCTTCTCTTACTTACCTACTAATTTAATCTTGAATTTTAAATAACTAAGAAAACATTCTCATATTAAAATTACTCTTTCTCCAATCGGAAACATGACACATTCCTTATCTGGCGGGTTGTTTTGCAATAAATTTCATTTGCACAACCATTCAGTCCACTTCTCATTCATCAAACACATGACTCTAACAACTACCTAACGCCCTCCATCCTACGTAGTCAATTTAGGCTAAATAACCTGCTTAAAGTTCCATCCACCCTTCAGTTGTAGGACGTCCACTGCTGGACATAGGCCTCCCCTATAAATTTCCAACAAGGCCGGTTGAAAGCGGCCTGCATCCAACTAGCGCGTTCCCGTGATATTAAGAACATCGTCAGTCCACCTGCACGGGTAGCATAGCAAAGGGACAAATTGTCTCTTCACCATTATATCCCTCAAGAAGGAAATAAAGTATGGATTTACAATGCCAACTGACATTTAAAGTGGATGAAATGGTTTTCTCCCTTTGTCGTGCTCCCCATGCAGCTGGTCGGTGGACGTTTCGCTTTCTGGTCCGTCGTCTCCATTCGAGAACTTTAGGGTCCTTAAGTCCTTAGGGCCCGTCGGCCATCCGCTCTTTAAACTAAGTAGGGAACTCTGCCCGCTGCCATTTCAACTTGATAATTCGCAGGGCTATGTCAGTTACGTTAGTTTGTCTGCGAATCTCCTCATTCCTGATTGCTTTAATCTTAGGAAAAAGGTACTGTACTGTACTGTACCAGCATTTTTAATAGTCTACTGCAGGATATAACCATATAGGTCTACCCACGAAGGCTGATTGGGCTATATCCACCACGCTGGCCCAGTGCGGGTTGGAGGATTTACACACGCCATCAAACTTCTTCTACGGACGTATGCAGGTTGCCTCATGATGTTTTCCTTCACAGAAAAGCCAGTCGTGTGAAATTCCGTACATAAATCCCAAGGAATTCATTGGTACAGAAAAAAGTTTTACGGCACGAAAAGTAGACAATATATTAGCGCCAACCCAGACACTTCTTCGTCCAGTACCAACATAATTAGTACGCTCTTGGCTACTCTAAGGTAGACCACAGACCTCGAGTATCACCTGCGGGTAAAAGTTCTGCGGTAGTAAACAAACTTAAACTTTCAAGGTCGAAGGGAACAGGAATTTATTTAAACAACATTTTACTACGCTCTCAGCGCCTGTTACATTGCATGATTATAATTATTATTTTTACATTTCCCCCTTTTATCATATTCATTATAAATATATAAATAATATAATATAAGGGGACATCTTACACACGGTCTCTGACTCCAAACTAAGCAAAGCTTGTGGAATGGCTGCCAGAGACTAATTATACTACATATACATATTTTAAATACATACTTAAATAGATAATACACCCAAACACAGAGCAAACATCTATGTTCATCAAATAAATGTTTGCCCTGGATGGGAATGAACCCACGCCTCTTTGATCCAGAAGTCAGGGTTACTAACCACCGAGGCAGTCAGATTCCATGATGAACACAACATAATTTTTAATGACATTGCTAAGTTTAGACTTTGTTTTTACAATAAATTCGTACTGACCGGATATGGCTCTAAAGTTTAAACAACTGAGGCTAATCATTCCGAGCCATAGAGCGCTACTCAGAAGAAAATTCTGTCCACGGTCAACTATCCAAAAATTCTCGTACAGGGCCTCACTAAGCCCGATTACAGAGACGCCAGCGCAATTTTAACAGCAAAGTAAAAAGCGTTCTCTCTATCGAATGCCTAAAGTGAAAAAGAAACAGAACTATGCTATTTAGCTAATAATTACGATGGCGCCTCTATAATCGGGCTTATTATCTTCTTTTCTTTCTTATACTCGTACCATTTATTTAAAATCTTATACAAACAAAATACCTATTTGGTATTAAAACGTGCTTACAAAATAAAATGTGTTGCCAAAACAAGAGTTAAGAGCTGTTTTTCCCGCTTAAACCAAAATCCGTCACAAGCTGTATCAACAAAGCATCGCTTAAGCGCTTTCAGCGATGCTCACTTCCTCATACAGGGAGGCGAATCGCTTCAAGCTAGACAGGTTTGTAGTATAAACAGTACTTCAACTGAAGAAAATGCGTGATTTTACTCAGACTTGTAAAAAAACAAATTCAACAAACTCGCACGTTTAAATCAGTCTTTGAAAAATCCTTAGCTTTTTATAGCGTAGTTTGGGTAATGACGAGACTTATTATTTTTAAGTGTAGTGGTTTTAGACTACATCAATTTAATTATAGGTTCGTATAATATGGTAAATACGTAAATCCTGGGTAGCTAACTCTGTTGTCAGAGTTTTCTAACCGCCGCTGCCGACTTGACTAAGATTGTGAAGAATGTGAATCCTGTGATTTTCCGTCTGAGACAAATAAAACTTTTACTTGACGTATATTACGAGTACACTACCTTCGTAAGAAGGTAGTGTACTCGTAAGCCCCTAAAAGGATGCTAATTGATTAGAAATAACCCTGTAAATTAGCCTGTAAATTAGTAATAATTTACAGGGTTATTTCTAATCAATTAGCATCCTTTTAGGGGCTTACTCTGTACATCAAAACTAATAACTTTTGTTCTGCAACTTTTGACTAAACTCAAAAAAAAAAACAGCTGTTCCATACATTTTATCGCGGGTGAACGATATTTTTCTACGGATAATCAATATTTTTTTTGGGTTTTTACAAAAGTAGCAGAACAAAAGTTGTTAGTTTTGATGAAGAGGATGCTATTTGATTAGAAATAACCCTGTATAATTAGTACCCTACGCTACCCTAGCTTACGTACCCTATACATAGTATCCCACAACAGGCCAAGAGCCTCCTTTCCCTTTTATATCTCTATTTTGGATTTGGCATAATCGCTACAGTAAAGTATTGTGGTGCCCCAGTAGTGGGAGAAAATTTGCTTTCCAATCATGAGATGTGGGTTAAAACCCGGTCCCAAACCAATAGGATCATTAGAATTCACGCACAAAACTAGCTAATTGTTTTTCAGTGAAAAGAACCGTGCGGCAATGTAAATATTATGTCCGTAGAAGAAATTCGATGGTGTTTATGAATCCATCAACCCGCCCTAGGTAAGCGTGATGAATATGGCCCAATCGCCTTACGTAGGTAGGCCAACTACCAGTAATGGATTATTAAAAAGCCGATACAAAAAAAAGTTAATAAGAGTGAAAGTTATAATACTGTTACTAAATAATATACTGTACTGGGTGCATAGTGCATACGCCAGTCGCCTAGTTTCGCCTGATTTATGAAATTGCGGCGAACGTCCGTCCGTCGTCAGTTCAATTATTGAGGGCGCCACCGTCGCGCATATATCAATCTTACAGACAACAAGACAAACATGACCCAGATATTGCCTGTTTCGGTGTCATAGGTCCATGCATCCACACCGCAGATAACTTTTGTTGAGCAACACTGTCCAACACTGTAACATTAAGTAACTTTTGTTACTACTTTTTGTAATTTGTTTATGTTACTTATCGCGTTCGTACAGTCAATAACACTCATTAACGGCTCTTTCGTGGTTTCGCCCCACAAGCTATTCGGCCCGCGGGGCGAATCAACGAAGCCTCTTTTTGAATGCCCTCTTTCGCCCCGTGGGGCGAAACGCCGAGAACGATAAAAGAAGAGGCCGTTTTGGTCCACGTTGATAAAGATCAATGTCCCGCATCAGTATTACGTATTTCTTATGGTACAGCCACGCATAAAATTACATGAGATAAAATAAAAATCCCACTACAAGTAATCAACAGATATGCAACGCTATAAAAAAACTAAACAAGAAAAAACAAACTACCAAAAACTTACTATATTGATATAACAGACATTATGAGCTGAGGGCTTAAGTTAAATTGAATATTGTTTGGTAGTAGGCGGGGCCCATTTGCAAACTATAAATTGTAAGAAAATTAACAGGTGTGGGACCTGTTACTCGTACTATGTAACATTTTCGATATTCATTTAATACACAAAATAAATATTACACGTCATTACACAATTAATAGATTCAAAATTGCAGCAAAGTAGGTACATTGATAACAAATAAATATTCGAATTAACTACCTACTACATCATTATGTTTACAACCACATATTATAAATAAAATGTCAAAAAAAATAAAATAAAAATAAATTACACCAATGAAGTATGTCATTGTAATGAATGAAAACATTAATAAAACATGTCTTAAAAAATACAAAAACATTACATCATTGTAAATGAATCAAATTGATAGAAATAATTCTTAACCAATACATGTTTCACTAATTGTAAACATTTTAACATATCGAAATCATGAAATGCTTCCTCGATAAGCCTGCGTTTCAGGCGGGCTTTGAAAGAGCCTATGCTAGAACCGTTCCGTACTGCAGCACTGACTGCACGGTCGCGAAATAGCAACATCGGACCACTTCCGAGATAATATGGTTATTTCCCCAAATCTCTTGTGATTGTATTAGATAGGACTAAAGGATAGTTCTAACATTTCGAGCAAATCACATGTTCGAAGAAAAAATAAACATGTATCAACAGCTAAATGAAATCCAAATATTTTTTATATGGTGTGTTAAGTATATGGGACTATAGGTATACTTTGCATCTTTATTTTAAACATAAAACCACAAAGAACCGAATTGCATGAAATTTGACATTATAATAGTTTTATTAGAGAATCTAAACTTCCATCGAATAAAAACAATGTGCCAAAATTGTATTGATTTAGATAGCATATTCAAGGTGAAGAAAACTCCTTTTTTTTCTTCACCTTGTACGCGGAAATGTTTTACATTTCTCATTTTTTAAGCTTGATAACGATCATCAATCAATCATCAATAAACAATTGCATTTTTGTTCATACACCCCCATAGGACTCATAGAATGATGCCCTTAATGCAATTGTTTTTTTTTCCAATAACTACTTTTCTACTTAAATGTACAGATAAAAAAGTGAATCGCGGGGCGAATCAACGAAGCCTCTTTTTGAAGGCCCTCTTTCGCCCCGCATTGTTTGGAGCGGGGCGAAAGAGGGCATTCAAAAAGAGGCTTCGTTGATTCGCCCCGCGGACCGAACAGCTTGTGGGGCGAACCCACGAAAGAGCCCATTAAGGCTCTTTCGTGGTTCGTGGTTTCGAATCAACGAAGCAAAGTTTTTTTTTTAATGCCCTCTTTCGCCCCGTGGGGCGAAACGCCGAGAACGATAAAAGAAGAGGCCGTTTTGGTCCACGTTGATAAAGATCAATGTCCCGCATCAGTATTACGTATTTCTTATGGTACAGCCACGCATAAAATTACATGAGATAAAATAAAAATCCCACTACAAGTAATCAACAGATATGCAACGCTATAAAAAAACTAAACAAGAAAAAACAAACTACCAAAAACTTACTATATTGATATAACAGACATTATGAGCTGAGGGCTTAAGTTAAATTGAATATTGTTTGGTAGTAGGCGGGGCCCATTTGCAAACTATAAATTGTAAGAAAATTAACAGGTGTGGGACCTGTTACTCGTACTATGTAACATTTTCGATATTCATTTAATACACAAAATAAATATTACACGTCATTACACAATTAATAGATTCAAAATTGCAGCAAAGTAGGTACATTGATAACAAATAAATATTCGAATTAACTACCTACTACATCATTATGTTTACAACCACATATTATAAATAAAATGTCAAAAAAAATAAAATAAAAATAAATTACACCAATGAAGTATGTCATTGTAATGAATGAAAACATTAATAAAACATGTCTTAAAAAATACAAAAACATTACATCATTGTAAATGAATCAAATTGATAGAAATAATTCTTAACCAATACATGTTTCACTAATTGTAAACATTTTAACATATCGAAATCATGAAATGCTTCCTCGATAAGCCTGCGTTTCAGGCGGGCTTTGAAAGAGCCTATGCTAGAACCGTTCCGTACTGCAGCACTGACTGCACGGTCGCGAAATAGCAACATCGGACCACTTCCGAGATAATATGGTTATTTCCCCAAATCTCTTGTGATTGTATTAGATAGGACTAAAGGATAGTTCTAACATTTCGAGCAAATCACATGTTCGAAGAAAAAATAAACATGTATCAACAGCTAAATGAAATCCAAATATTTTTTATATGGTGTGTTAAGTATATGGGACTATAGGTATACTTTGCATCTTTATTTTAAACATAAAACCACAAAGAACCGAATTGCATGAAATTTGACATTATAATAGTTTTATTAGAGAATCTAAACTTCCATCGAATAAAAACAATGTGCCAAAATTGTATTGATTTAGATAGCATATTCAAGGTGAAGAAAACTCCTTTTTTTTCTTCACCTTGTACGCGGAAATGTTTTACATTTCTCATTTTTTAAGCTTGATAACGATCATCAATCAATCATCAATAAACAATTGCATTTTTGTTCATACACCCCCATAGGACTCATAGAATGATGCCCTTAATGCAATTGTTTTTTTTTTTCCATTAACTACTTTTCTACTTAAATGTACAGATAAAAAAGTGAATCGCGGGGCGAATCAACGAAGCCTCTTTTTGAAGGCCCTCTTTCGCCCCGCATTGTTTGGAGCGGGGCGAAAGAGGGCATTCAAAAAGAGGCTTCGTTGATTCGCCCCGCGGACCGAACAGCTTGTGGGGCGAACCCACGAAAGAGCCTCATTAACAAAGAATAACATTCGGAAACAATCGAGTAGCACGGCGCATGTTCGCCAATTTCTGCTGGTAGAGGATATTTCCGTGTTGAAGTAACATTCTCGAATAATGTCATTGATCCCGCTAAGCAAGCAAAAGTTGCAATAACATTACTGAAAGTAACATCAACAAGCTTGTAACTTACAAATATAAGGTTGCAACGTTCATGCAAGCTTACAGCGAGCTTCAAACGAAGCCCTAACGGCCACGCTGTAGATAAACCCTGTAACTTGCCTAGAGCTCATCACCAAAACTTTTTATAACTTTAAAACGTGAAGTCGCAGTAACATTACACAAGAAACGTGTCTGAAAGTTGTAAAATTAACTTCCCGAAAGTATAACGGCTAACATTTCCACAACTTTGAATTTGAAAGGTAATAGCACTTGTCTCATCTTTATTGCGAATAGATTATAAATGAAACTTGCATGTGGCTTACATTTATTTAGTTGTCGTAAAGTTACATTTGTAGGTTTTCAGTTTCAAAAAGTAAAAACATTTATTTTTTCTAAAGTTTGTTGAGACTATAGTTCTAAGAACAAGTCCTAGAGGAGAGGGAGTGTGAGACTTTCTCTATCCACTGTAAGGAATGTCTTAATCAAATTTACAAATGGGTTTATCAATTTCATGCAGAAAATCAATGTGCGATGCTAACGCCATCTAGTTTTTTAATGTTAACTAAGAAATTCTACAACTTACAAAAATTAAGTTCCAGCAACATTACATAGGTAAGGTAAATAACGAGCACTAATCGTAATGTTGTAGGAAAGTTGAAAAAAAATTATAACAAAAGACATATTGTCGCGATTGTTACAGTGTAACATTTCTGTAACTTTCATTTGTAAGGTACAGGCAATGCCAGACAGTGAAGTTAGTAAAATTATTTTGCTGCAAATTTTTATTTGTAACGTCACAATTACATTTTTGCAACAATGTTAATTACTTACATTTAGGTATGTTTGGGAGGCTTTATCCCTGCAAAGTTGAATTATAAACTTTCATGCGAAATATAACAGTAACATAACTAAATAAATTTTAATAAGTTTCAACCTTACAATAAGATTTATGTAACTGACATGTTCCTGCAACATAATGTTTGAAATTTACAAAATAAATGTGCCACATACAAACTTACTGCAACTTATTGCAAGTTTCATGCTTAGTGGGATTGTAAGAGAATATTAACTGTTTTTAAAAGTAAGGTTATGTTGCTCAACGATTAAATAACTTGTTGCTATCTGGTGTTGCTGAATAACATCTGAAAACATTGATTCACAAAAAGTAACTGAGGTGTGGATGCACGGGAAAGACTGAGCTCTTTCTGTTTTCAGTGCATTTAAAGAGTGTCAATTTTAATCGAAATCCATTCAAGTGAGTGTGTTTTACTGTATGATGATAATATGATTCTTTTGTGATGGATATTTGCCTATTTCATATCTACCAATATACACAGTACCTACTACAACTAGAGAATGTATTGGCGACTTTGATTTACGAGTGTCTCTGTGAACATTCGTAATCAATGAATGTTTATTTTATTTTTCTTGATTAACTTTTATTTTTGAGTTCATCTCATATAAGATAATAGTAATAATGTATAAAGATGAGTTTACATAGGTACCTCTAAAAATACCTGCACTTTACAAAACTCGTTTTCGTGCCCCAAGCATTCATGCTCGCCATCGAAGGCTCCTTCTTGCGGCGGCATCATGTGTCGGGTCGATCTCCTTCCTCAAATATGGTCGAGGAAAATGATGGCTGGTATATATGTGTCACACTCTTAATCGGGTGCTGCTTGCGGGTCGCCGGCCTGCTCGTGGCATTCACGCAGTGCATTGACTAACTTAGGCTAAGATTTCAAGTTTCTAATAACTCTCTTTATACAGGATAATCAAATAATTGTAAACTCTAGTTATCAAAGGGCACACACCCTGGAGTCTGTGGTTAGTAAATTTTACAAATTAAAAGACGCAGCCACTTATTTAACATCTTAACCTTTTTAAATATTAAAATTTAAATTCTAAATAATATTATTTAGCAAGAATGTCTTTGTTTGATTTTTAGTTTTAGTACGTTATTTTTTTAATCATTTATGTTTTTATCTCATCTACTCTTATCTAAAATCGAACTCTCGACAGAAGGAGTGGTAGTAGCCACTAACACTTAGGGACTAACTAAAAGACATATCCAAGTGCTTCTAAAAACTTTCAAATTAAAGTAGCTTCACCTGTTACTAAGTGGTTTTCAGGTTTTAATACCTACCTCAAACATAGTAAACAACATAGTAAATCTTCATGTATAAATTAAACGTAGAGTAAAAACAAGTAGCGCATACAGCACACAATTTACTATAATTTAAGCTTGCATTGTAAAATTAGTGCAATATTTCTCAGCCCGTCTACCGTTAAATTATCGGTGTTTATAGGTAAAGTGTGACATTACCGGCTTTTACCGGTTTTAACCGCTTTTTACAGGCTAGGGCTCTGGTTAATGACTAAAAGGCTTGCTGGCGGGCAGATACGATAAATTAATAGTGCAGTAGGTAGGTAGTGCAAAAGTTACGTTGTATTTTTCTGTGCCGGCTTTTACTAGTCCACTTCTGAATATAGGCCTACCCATGAAAGATGACTGAGCCGTATTCGGCGTAGTCCAAGTCGGTAAATTTACATATGTCATCGTTTTTTTTCTACCACACATAGGTTTTCTTCCGAAGTTTTTTTTCGTCGAAAAGCCGGTATCCTGAAAATATGTTCTCACATAAGTTCCAGGGATACAGATTTTTGACAGGCGTCGTAGGTCATAGGACATTTATAGTCACTTACTAGGTGAATAATATTGACTTGGTTAAGCCCGTAGAAATGCACTAGATACAATCTGGTCCTAAGGGATCCTAATATAGATTCATAGAACCTTTGGCCAGCAGTGACATATATCTGACATTGATGATTCCACAATAATTTCACACACAAATTCACACAAATGGTACCTAATGCGATTAATTGAAGAATTCGAACGCAAAAACGCTGAGGTATCTTTAGTACTAGTTTTTTATTTAAACTTTCATCTAATTAATATTTTTAAGCCTTAAAATACCTAAAACAAACAAAAGTAAGTTACATAACCACTAGGTTCAATGTAAGCGACTAGTTTAGTAATTAATTTCTAAAAGTAATAACGAAATTAATTTTAATAGCAATTTGACTGGTCAGACTTTTGAATTGATTAAAAAAACAAGGCAACGGGTTCGAGACTTAATTAGATTTAATTTACGTTAATTTATGTGGCAACTCATTTAAACAATGAAAATACTGTTTCTCGACGTATTCAAGAAATTAGAATTTGCGAGAGAATTTACGGCGAAATTAATGGAGAAGGAAGTTTATTTTTCGAAAATAGAAGCGGAGTTAGGAAAACAACTGAAAATTATGAAACTAAATAATAACGTTTCCTAAATACAAACCGTTTATTTTTGAATAGTATTTAAACAAAAACATTTATTTTAAATATAAATAAACTTTCTATTACAATTATCTTATCACTATGACTTTACACCATAAATACCTACCTACTTAAATCTCAGGGAGGCAAAAATATACCGATAATTACTTAACACTTACAGTGCCAACAGCCACAGCCTTCCCTTTAAAATTTGAATACAAAGCAGAACATTGTATCATATCAGCCTTTCTAACAGTCTACCGTCATACATTATAGGCCTTATTTTGAAAAGCAATTGGGTCATTTCCACTGCACAGACTTACAAATACTTCAACAAACGTATTGAAGTATATTCATAATGTTTTTCTTCACAAATAAGTCCTTAATTCTAAACAATTTAGGCACTCGTATACTTTTTTAACTTATACAGGACTGGAATTGGAGCCCATAACCTCACGATTCCAAGGCAAGCTTTGCTCGAGTTAAGTCATGACGGCTTTTCAAAAATAAATACGTGTTACCCAGTAGGAAACATAGCAATCAATTCTTCAGTTTCACAAAACTATAATTACCCTTATTTCCGCCTCTTACTATCAGAAACACAAATAAGAAACAACGATTCAAATTATAGTAAGAAAAATGCACACAAGCGACACGAGCGAGTGCGTTATTTCTTTTTTCGTTTGACAAAATAAATAGTATAGCTATGGATAGGGCTATGCTCGGAGTCTCTCTGCGAGATCAAATCAGGAATGAGGAGATCCGTAGAAGAACCAAAGCTACCGATAAAACGGATTGGCAAGTTGAAATGACAGTGGGCAGGGCACAAGCGCGGAGGACTGATGACCGATGGGTCGAAAAGTTCTCAAGTGGAGACTACGTACTTCCGGCAAGCGCATCGTAGGACGTCCACCCACAAGGTGGTAATTATTATTAATACTAGAATACAGTAAGTACATACAGTATGTACAGTTCTATATACTCTATCTTCGGCTACAACTTCGCTTTCATTCAGTTAGAGGCCAAATGTAGCCCTATTTTGCGTAAAAAAGTAAAATAGATATTACTCACATCGTATCCAAGCGTTTTAAATTAAAATTATTATACAAACCGCTAAAATGTGGGACGATTTATCCCCTAGGTACGCCTAGCCGTGCTTTAGACTACATAATTATATGCTTAACATCAGGCAGAATGTAATCACAATTATACAGGGATGTCCACACTTATAAAACTTCACGGGAAAAAGTCAACCGTATTATTTACTAAAATCTTCAATGAATATGTCACAAATTTATATCTTGCCCAGTTGTTTATATCTAGTAAAGCTTTTCATTCGAGTCAGAAATCCTGCGTAATAAGGGAAACATTTAATTAATACAATTCCAAGTTGAAACATAAAGTTATTAAATCAAAGGTTAGGGCTAAGAACACGATTAGCCTCTTGCTCTTGCACATGTTAACGATGTACAAGCTTGGGTTCATAAGGGTGACTATATTTTGATTTAAGTGAGAGCTTTTTTCAAGATTTTAGCAAAAAAATCGCAACGACTGCCACCGCACAGGATTCGAATAGTTCTCACGAGTCGATGTGACATTCATGTACATTATTGATGATTCATCAAAACGGCTCAGCTGATTTCGATGAAATTTAAAAGAGACTACCGTGGAAGTATACCCTTGTGAACTATAAAAGATTTTTCTTAAATCGGTTCACAATTTACGAAAATAAGGATGAACATACACAAAAATTTACGTTTGTAATATTCAGTTTAGGTTGGTTAGTTATGCAATGTTATTGCAATGTATTCATATATGGATAAAATAAAAAGTCAGAAATAAAGTAGTATTACAGATGGGTTCTACAAAATTAGTTTTAAATACCTACTATATAATTATATTAACTGGGTAACTCGTATATTTCTAGTCAGTACATGCTCTTATGATTTTTTGCTTATTTTCATGCTTCTTAGTTACACTGTGTTTCTAAGTATTAATTCTCATAGCCAATTTATTAAATTCTATAGTGTTACTTATAATAAAATTAATACGGTATAAAAAATACAAAAAAATATATAACGTTGTGGTATGTACATATGTATAAACATGTAGATACTTAGATGTGGTAGAATCGGCTTATTTTTTCTTTTCTTTTTATAATTAATTATAGGATTAGGCCTGTTATTGGCTGTTTATAATATGATGTATTTGTACAATTAAGATTAATAATACTTTTGTGCTGTTGGCCTGTAAGTAAAAAATAAACCACACCATTGGTTTATTCAAAAACGGCTCAGCCGATTTTGATTAAACTTAAATAGGACTACCTCGAAAGTGAACTCTGTCGAATTCAAAAAGAATTTTTGAAATCGGTTCTCAATTGGCGAAAATATCAAAGAACATATACAAATAAAATAAATACGTACAGACGAACATAGTACCTTCTTCTTTCTGGAAGTCGGTAAAAAGGGCGATTAAAAGGCGATTGTAGGTAATACATACCTTTAAACTTGACGTAAAGTTGTATCTATAAAGTAATGAGACTAAGCTATTAACTAAACTAAACTAACTAACTAATATATAAACTATTTGATCATGAAAACAAGCGTAGTTATTACACTATAATTAAATTTAGCACTCACATTGTGAGAAATTCCTGTGTTAAATTTAGTTAAAGCGAATAATTGTCAGTTTTTTTAAGGTGATATTTAGTATCTATTAAAATGTAGTAAAATTAACATAAGTACATTAATTTTATGTGTATGCAACTACGTCAAATGTGTAACGACCCATTTGACGTAGTTTTTTACTTAAACTTAATACAATGCATGCGCATTGTATTAAGTTTATTTTATCGAAATATAGAAATAACCATCTTGGTCACAGCTCTCAAAATGAAAACGTATATCAAAATGACTGTAATACTATATTTATTTTAGTTCGCTCTTAGTTACGTCCAATAGACAGATACACAGACACATGTTGTCATAGATACATATTAAACCAAAAAATGCGATGGAGTTTTTGTCACATGAAATTGTTTTCAAAATAAATAGTAAAATTAAATGTACTAGTCACAAAAATTAAGTCCGGAAACCTACCAAAATCCTTGCCACGAAATTAAACACCAAGTCACATATGACGGGGTCGACACAGGCGTATTAAATTCAGCTAATTCTCGTACAAATCGCGTAAGTTTCCAAGTGGGGTCTCAGAGACCCCTAACTGCGCTCTGTACTTGGGTCTGTTAGGCCCGCGATACGGGAAGGGTTAACGGCTGAACTGTGTTCAGATGTGTATCATCTAGTGTTTTGTAATTGTTTAAGTTAGTTTGTAAGTAGAGATGAAGTTTATCTAATCTACATCAAGGGTTAAGATAATTTTATTTCGAGAAAGTTCGGGTAGGGCGATGGGATGGGATGAAAATTTACTTTGGGAAATAAACTAAAGTTTGTCGTTCTAAAGGCTATTGTTTACTCTTTTTTTAAATTTGTAGAGTAAAATTTGTCTAATGGCTATTGAAAAACACGGCTGCTCGATACATTTTATTGAATGCAATTAACTTTGTATACACATAACAACTATGGGCCAAAGGGCTTTTAGCCATGGTTTGGCTAACTTTGAAATCGCCAAAAAAGAGTTGATGTTTACAAAAAGCTCATGGACTTTCGACAAAACGTGAGGCGCGTTTTCTCGATTTCCGGGTTGGCCACATAAGTGTATCATAATGATGAACAGAATAGTAATATTTATCATTTAGAATGCACTATAAAAATTTCAGTTTTTATGTCTCTCGGAAAGACAAATAAAAGTAAACAATACAAACAAAACCGCGTTTCATTGCACAAAGGAAGTTATTCCCTATCATTACGTTGCGAATAAGCTTTCATTACCTTTTCCATTTAAATAGAAAATTCAACACACTGTGTCATTTATTCAAGTACTGTACAATTCACTTAAATAATTGTACGGATCTGACAGCAATTTACGTTAAAGTGCAGTGTACGAGTAAAATAATAAAATGGTTTTAGATTTATTAAATTCGAAATCAAATGGAATTTTAAAATGAATGATAATAGCACACTAGCACTTTTAAGGTCAAAGTCCTATGAATAAAGAATATTGCATACTCATGGACAATATTCCAAGCAATAAACACACAACAATATTAATGGGCATTTTGCTTATTGTTATAGAAACGCATGGAATATCCTTGGCATAATAATATTTTGAAAAAGTTAAGCCGCGGTTACACTCCAAAGTTAGTGGCACACATCAAAATTTTAATTTCGTGAAACCTGTTGCAGGACTTGATAAAATAAATAGTGTCATGAAACCTTCAGTATTACAGTAAAAAATTTTGTTACTGATTTTTAGTACAGTAAATACTTTTAAAAATTGTATTTAAAAACGTTATGCATTTAAGAAACAAATTTCGATGCGTCCGGTACCATGGTTACTGTAATACTGAAGGTTTCATGACACTATTTATTTTATCAAGTCCTGCAACAGGTTTCACGAAATTAAAATTTTGATGTGTGCCACTAACTTTGGAGTGTAACTCCAAAGTTAGTGGCACACATCATTATGTTGCACATCATCATTATGTTTTTTTTTTCATAATAAGTAGTTGACTAACGAAGATGAGAATTTATTTCGACTACAATGATGAATTTTATTAAATAAGAATCTCAAGCAGTCTAAATCACGTAAGTACCTACTCTTAAGATAACTAAATAATTCCTACTTAACTTTTGCTAGAAGCTTCTATGAATGGATAGGACCGCTAAGTTTCGCGACTACATTTTCATATTAGGCTAAGTGGCTACTTCCGTACTTAGCTAATCAAGTACTGAAATACCTAGGTAAAGTAAAACGCTAGAACATTAATAAGATGCATCAGTGGATAGTTCCGTAAGGTGCCTTACATTTCATTTTTCCATGAGATTAATACATAACATTACTCGTTTATTACTTTAGCTCATAACTCGACTCGCACTTGGCTGATTATTTTATAACGTTACATTGATATAAATATAATATAAAACAATTCACATGATCGTTTTTAGGGTTCCTTACCCAAAGGGTAAAAACGGGACCTTATTACTGAGACTCCGCGTCCGTCTGTCTGTCACCAGGCTGTATCTCATGAACCGTGATAGCTAGAGAGTTGAAATTTTTACAGATGATGTATTTCTGTTGCCGCTATAACAGCAAATACTAAAAATAGATTTTAATAAATATTGAAGGGGGGCATCCCATACAACAAACCTGCATTGTTAGCCGTTTTTCGCTTCTATGCAGTACGTAACCCTTCGTGCATGAGTCCGACTCGCACTTGGCCGAAAATTTACTATACCCAAGTCCTGCAATACAAACTGCATTTTTAATTCATATTCATTTATGTCATAAAATTAATTTACTTGTCAACATAATTTATGGTATTTTTTTTTAAATTTGTAATTTTTACATACTCTAGATTTTACAACGTATTGGTAACAAAGTGTAATAAAGATAATATTGTAAATTACACAAACCAAAGATAATGTGATGGTTGATTTCATAACAACAAACTTGTACAAAAGTACTCGAATGTAGGTATTGAAAAATACAGTCACAAAACTGTAGTTATTCGTGGCTGCAGAAACACCCATCATTCACTGTTCGACCAGTTGACACACGTCACGTTGATGAGTCCCACTATTTGACAGTTCTTTATGAATAACAAATGCAATGTTTTGAAAATATGGAATTTAAAGCAACGGATAAATTTTATTAAAGTTGGAAAAGCCTAGTTTTTTTCAACTTTTATAATAGATTCATGTTTAGGGAGGGGTAGAAAAAAGAAGCCTCTTCGTGTGATGTTACTTTTTAATCAGTGCCTTTGATTGCATCAACACTCGGCCCACCCTGAACGACTGACACCTAGATGTCAGTTGACTAATCCTTCCCACACGATGGTTCTAAACGGTCCATTCCAAGAGCCTAACTCAACAGAGAAGTGCAGTTTCGGGGCCCTAAGAAGGGTCTCAGGGCCCCCAAACTGCACTTCTCAGTGCCACTTCATACAGCCTTTCTTAAGGCTCAACAATGGCACTTTCAGTGCCACTTCAAACGGTATACAATTATAGATACATATCACCAATTTTAGAACCATCGATATGAGAAGAAGAAGATGTTTAAAGAGTTGTAATGGTAGTGGTTGGCTCTTTCGTTTTATCGATAGGGTTTTCACTGCCAGCTTCCCCTGTCTATTGAACTCCGACACGACCTATTGGAAGCGGCTAACCCACCTAGCCTTACACCTAGAGTGAGCCTGAGATCTGAGGTTAGTGGCTTATACTTAGATTTATAGTTGAAAAACTGATGCTTATTTTGATATATTAGAGGTATAAGATTTAAATTTAGTTTAATTTAAATTAATTTAAAAACTGTTTTTTTTTTTAAATTTCATAAGCTGAAAGTAGTTGTTCAAACATATTTATAGTCTTAGTCGTACATAGTTTATAATCTCGCATAAATACTGTTCCACCAAAAACATGTTGGCCATATTTGTTGCCAACTTCCGTGCAGAAGTCTTAACAGTTGTCACTGTTTAACAATTAGAATTGTAGTTATTTTTGTCCATCTTCACCGAGAGAAACATTTTGGTTAACAGTGTAAACTAAGTAATTAATTCCGGTAAAATCTTATCTTAACATTAGCCTATACGCAGACCTTTCGTAGTTTGTTAGTTTTCTTTCTTTATACCTAGATGGGTTATTGATGTAGGACTCATTATCATTATCATTATAGTAACCACTCAGATGCAAAAAATGATCGCCTTAGCTTAAGGTAGTTTACTAGGTCAGCTCACGAAATTAAAATATTTTTAGGTTTTTTGGCATTTATTGATAAACTGCTCATTTTAAGTTTAAAAAACTCATTTACCGAGCTACTTAAACTTAGAAACAAAACTAGTGCCTAGTTTTTGTAAAAAATCCACTAACTAAAAACTAAGTTGAAAATCAGTTGATGCACTTTCTTGCATAAACTGATCACTAATTTGGTTTTTAAGTGTATGTTACTGGTAAACGCTACCTATTCCTGGCCGCAAATGAGTTTTCATAAATTTAAAACAAGTAGTTGATCTGTAAAAGGCAACATATGCGAAAAAAAAAAACTCTATCCGAGACGATCAACCATAATTTGGGCGGCACGGGAAGGCACCAGGCAAACATAAAAATGCAAAACTAGTTTTCACCCCAATAAAAATTAATGAAATACCATTTTGGCACGATTTATCTTTAAAATTGACAAGCTAGAGCTGCTATTTATCATGAACATTTGCATCGAAAACATTAAGCGTTAAATAGCAGTTGTATTCAAGCGATTCCAATAACACTCCCATTTTTTCCAATCACTGTCGAATCGATACGTCGAAAGTGTCCAAATGTAGGAAAAACGATCACTCCGACAGGTTACAAATCGGCACGCACTGCACGCTTTGTTGCGGCCGCCGGGCTGTGTTAACAATAAAGCCTTTAATTAATCAAGGGGTATTTAGTGAGGCGCTAGTGAAAGCGATTTATTACATACTTGGATATTTAGATAGGAAGGCACGCCGTTTAAGCAAGTACATTGACTTGGCATTTTTTTTATGTTCAAGTACTACGATAATTTATTAGTCGTAAAATTTTATGCAACGTGTAGTGGTTTGAATGTCAATAAATTTCACAACGCTTTGAAAACAAGTTGGTACTTTTTTTTTTTTTTTTATCTGGAAGTACAGATCGTTTTTAGACACACGTACATTTTTTAAAGTAGTACAACAGTAAATTAGAACAAGTAAATAAAAAACGGGATTCATGAATGAATAGATTTTGAAATAGTTTACGAAAATTAAGCATTTATGTTGTGCAAGTTTCTACTAAAAGTTGCACAACATAATTATTACTAAAATAAGTGAAAAATTACGACTTAATAACTTATTCTGTTAGGTGAGCGAAACCATTTACCTACTCTACAACTCAGCATAAAATAATTCAAATAATTACTAAATAGGTTGCACCGCTGGCACTGAAACCAAACCTCAACCACGTTCAGGCCATCACCAAGCGAGCACCCGATACCTGTGCGGTAGAAACGAATCGGATTAATGTTCCCCGCTTTGTTAGCTCGATGTTAACTAGGCTACTGCGTGACCTTGCTTTTGTTAGGATCTCTTGTACGAAACGAGAACCGACATCGATCACGGATAAATGATGGCGATTATGTAGCAACATTCTAAGAGACTCATTTAGTGTCTAAGAGAAATCTAGAGTCGAGATCCGGTTGTAATTGTTACCGATATTATCCGATCCCTTTACATTTAGTTTATGTTGATTTAACGTCTTGGTTGCTGCCTAACTTACCTACTTGCCAACTCCTCTAAAAAAATTATGATCTTCATTAAAAAGTAAAAAAGTGGCGTTCATAGCGTAGTTTGACCAGATGTTTGTAAGCAATCATCGCAGTTAATCAATGTTTAGCACGGTCAGTCTTCGGACGAGTGACCACAGGTGTCATAGCTATCCGAGCGCTACCATGGCTCGGGTGATACGTTAAATTATGGGCCCCGGTTGTTTTTACAGTTTAGCTAACTCAGAGGCCTTTCAGGCGGCTCAAAACTTCTGACACCAGGTCTAACCACCCGGCTTTTATAAACTCACTTACCTATTAAGAAGAGCGTCACCAACCGTACGTTACCCGTCAATTTTCACATTCATACCTGTCCAATTGTATCCTTTACTAGCCGAATTGGGTCACTGAGTTCAAAAGCTAAGCACTGACGCGCTGGTCTTTGTATTTCATCTCGCTAGATTGTGTGTCGTGAGAAATTGGCGCAAGCAAGACGAAACATGAAGCTTAGCAGAATGTTTAGTCGATAAGCGTTTTAATGTGACCATAAGAAAATATTGATTTCAAGCTGCTCTAAGTGGCACAATTTCAACATGTTAGTTTTTATTAAAATTTGTATATTTGCCTAGCGATTTATTTTCCAGAATCGATTGAAAAATATGATGTCTTTTATTATTTTTATCAAGTGCATCCACCTGGTTGGTATTCATTATAACTACTAGAATAAAACGAATAGTTTTTGCGACTAAAGCGAACATTTCTTTCCTACTACACTTATTAAGTCATAGCTTAAGGCGTGTTGTAGCCAAAGTTATATGTACCTATAAAACATGAGCAGAGGAAATAATATCGCTTATATGTTACACGTTGTACTGGAAACTCCGCCATCGGGGCAGCTCTAATCGAACTTGAAACTTTGGTTCGAAACGCTATTAATTTTCAGCGAAATCACAGTACTTGTACCGTTTCAGCACAGCGCTAAGCTATAGGGCAAGTAATGCTGTGCATCGGATATTGGACTTGAACCGATTCATCTGTATGGACCACGGTATACTTGACGCAAGAACTAAAATAGTTACAATAGAAGCAACATATACATATGTTAACGTAAAAGACAGGAAAATTATGCTTACAATTGCTACAGAAAACCATATACTGTATTACAACTACGTTTGTAAAGAATTCTTATCACTTCAGAGGGTACATAATTTTAAAATGTACGAGTACCTATATTTATAGCATTTATTTTTGGTTTTTAATGTCAGTATATAGAGTACGCTTTTATTCGTATTTTACAGGTGTATAGTAAGTCACAGAATGCATAAGAATTCCAAACATAGAGGGATGTATGTTGGATGACTACAGTTTCTGTCATTTGTAGCTTGTTCACTGAGGTAGCAATTAGGTATGTTATGACGGCGTGCTCTTTTATTTTACTTGTACCTATAAGTTTGGTATGTTTGTGTACATTGAAAAATAAGTATTTTTCATTTAGAAATTTAATATGAAATTAACATTTTGGTATTATATTGTATGTTTTCTTGATTTATTTTTATAATGTACATTTGTTCTAATTATATTACAATGGTAACATTACCATATACCTAATTATTTAGATTGCAGCTGAATGGCAACATTACAGACAGTATCGAATCTTCTCAGAAAAATTAAACCAAATCTAATACTAATCAATATTCACTACAGCACTCGCATTTTCAAACAGCTGATTAAAAACAAAATCTAAGCCGACAGTGATTCGAGAGTTGATAGCTAGTGGAAACTCGTAAACTTTCAGCTTAATCACCTCGTTAATCAACCGTTTAAGCGCGGCTTAAACTATAGTTGGGAATTACTCAAAGTTTGATCCAGTCTAGTGGCAGACGAGCGCGATAGATTTAATTCGAATGGCGTTTTTATGACGGGAAAAGTGTTAAAACATGGCTGTTGGAATTTACTTAGAATGCACAATAGATATGTCGTAGATGTGCTACGATCCGTAGCTCATATGTAGCACTGTAGTCGGAATGCTACGAATACCTTATGCTACGATCCTAAACGTGTTCTAATACAACAAAGTTGTCATATTTCACAGGAAATTTTATTTTATATACTGTGCTGGCCTTTTAACTAACCACTTCTGAACATAGGCCTACCCGTGAAAGACGATTGGGATACATTTCACGCTGTATTATTGCGTGTTGGTGTATATTGGGTTAATGTCTACGGGGGTGACCCCTAATGAAAACAAAACCGGTCTCAGATATTTTACAAAGTATATATATATTGTTAGAAATATAATATTTTGGAGATGTCAAATGAGTATTCCATGGTAGAGTATTATTACCTACTTATTATATTTTATTAAATATCAGTTTTATAGAATCGCTAGTCAAGTGCTATTGAGATAAATCTCAATATTGATCTACTACTAGCGGATCCAAACATACGGTTGTATGAAAGTTATAAAACTTATTTTCTTTATAGAAATTTCTTGTTCGATACTTTTTACAACGAAAAAATAAAACGCTATTTTGACAGAATGAAATAGCTGCGGTCAAGAGTCAAGTCATTTTAACCGACTTCCAAAAAGGAGGAGGTTCTATGTTCGTGTGTATTTTTTTTTGTGTATGTACATCGAAAATTTTGCCAATTGTGAATCGAATCCAAAAATTCTTTTATAATTCGAAAGAATTTACTCCCGAAGTGGTTCCATTTAAAATTTACAGAAATCGGCTGAGCCGTTTTTTAAAAAAAAACTACAATAATGTTAGCAATTCGAGCCAAATATCCAAATTTTGTACACGATGAACATCGATAATTTCGCCAATTGTGAAACGTATCGATTTTTTTTTTAATTTCGAAAGGGTAAGCTCCAAAGATGATCCCATTCAAATTTTACAGAAATTGGCTGAGCCGTTTTTGATAAATCAACAATAAGGTAAACATTTCGAGCGAAATATTCGAACTTTGTACACGATGGAAGGCGGTTTCACCATTTTTGCGAAAAATAATTATTTTAACAATGTTATGTATAAATGCACTTTAACCACCCCTTTAGTCTGGGTAATAATTCTTCAAGTGCCTGACAATTTGCCCGCCGTAAAAAAGTATTAGCGACTAGATTTCATGCACGATAGGGCTATAATAAGGCTTTTACATAGTAGAAATTGCCCGTTGTTGCACTGTGGTTAAACGCTAAGGTAATTGTGGTTTATGAGAGGGACTGGTTTAAAATGCTGAAACTGAGAAAAGAATGCATTTTTGCACTGAAAACGCAACGTTTTAAAGTAATAATTCCCTGTTGCAATACAAAATGACTTTATTTATATAACTTAACTATTTTATAAGGATCTCTTTGTTTTGTTGTTTTCATTGCCTAAATAACATTTACAATTTCACACAAATCCGAAGACGCAGTATTAAATGCAATAATCCACTAAATTATAAGATGGTTGCTATTTTCAGTGCTAAGTAAGTAAGTTCGTATAGGCCGGGTGGCTAGTCCTCGTGTCAGAGTTTTTAGGCCGCCTGAAGGCTGTAGAGAAACTAACCTTTTTGTTAGCTTCTCTACATTCAGACTCTTTTAACGATAACACTGCCAACTAACAATTCTAATTGTGAAATTATTCAAATTTTTGAAATGTTTATCTCTGACAGGATCAGCGATCCTTGTTTGGTAAAATTCGGGCAGTGTTATCGTTGAAAGAGTCTGAATGTAGAGAAGCTAACAAAAAGGTTAGTTTCTCTACAAGGCCTCTGACTTGGCTAAACGGTTAGAACAACCAGGGCCTACAATTTAACGTGTCATCCGAGCCACGGTAGCGCTCAGTTGAAAAATGCCACCCGCGGTCACCCGTCCAAATACTGACAGTGCTTAAGTACATAATCATGTTCACATTTCAAGTCAAAATTAAACACCAAAAGATTAATCCTTCTTTTTTTAGTTATATTGTTTTATGTAGGTACTATTGCTTTGTACCGCAAATAAATTTTCTGTAATTTTGTATTTAGGAAAAGTATTTGGTTTGATTTGCATGAAGACTTTTTTTGTTGTTTGGGGAAAATAATCGGCCAAGTACGAGTCGGACTCGCGCACGGAGGGTTCCGTGCTGTATGGGAGCCCCCCTAAATATTTGTTTTATTTCAATTTTACTATTTATTATTGAAGGGAATATAATACTGAATATTCTGTGAAAATTTCAAGCATCTACCTGATACAATTATTAATATAGAGCGAAAAACGTCTAAAAATTTAGGTTTGTTGTATGGGAGCCCCCCTTAAATATTTATTTTATTTTGTTTTTAGTATTTATTGTTATAGCGGCATCCGAAACACATCATCTGCCTACACAAATTTCACAAATTTCAGCTGCCTAGCTATCATGGTTCATGAGATACAGCCCAGTGACAGACAGACGGACAGACGGACATCGAAGTCTTAGTAACAGGGTTACTAAACATAGGTTTTTCCCTTTGGGTACGAAACCCTAAAAACCTATAAAATCATTTTCAAATAATCAAAACGGAAATTTGTTTAAATACTTCGTTACTAACAAACCTAATATCCTATTTGTATGGAATATACTCTGGCATCAAGTTTCGAATTGCACCACGTTCATTATTTTCCTATTTTTAATTATAAATAAGCATAAAAACAGAGAGACACGATGCCCAATTAAAAAAGGCTCACTACTATTTACGATCTGTTCAAAAATATTACAAAAAAACAACAAACTTTAGGTTTCACTTTTTCATCAAAGATTAGCTTAATAGTTGCAGCAACAAAAAAAGAAAATATCAACCTAAAAGCTGATGGTTTTGAGTGATGAGCCCGCGAAGTTTTAATAAAGTTTCAGTATAGCGCGGCAAAAATATTAAACAATACGGAGTTTGCTTAGTTTGCACAGTATTAAAATGAGAAACTTTTGTTATAAAAAAGAATCTTTATGATTTTAGCCAGCAGAGACGTCAACTACAGGGGTTGAAAAATTGAAATGTTATTTTTTTACTCTACGGCCGATAAGCCAGGTGGTAGGTAGATACTTAAAACCGCGTTATTCTAGGTTTTGTACGTGTACTAAACGTAAATCGCTTAGTATGTAGAATAAGCGCGAATCGCTTAGTATTTATAATAAGCTTAAATCGCTAAGTGATTAATACTTCTAGGATTTTGTAGCTCTGTTATCGGAATTAGTGTAGCTTAACTATTATGTTAATTTAGTGCATTTTTTTTTATCATTGACAGTTGGTCAGTGATTTATAATTCTGAGTAAAAGTGGCCAGGTGATCGAGAATTCTATTCTGTCAATAAATGTTTTCTATTGTTATTTTTACTGAAGTGACAACAATGTATATTTAATATTGGTATTTCGACTTGAAAAGCCCCAGGAAATTGCCACTAAATCGTTAGCTAATTTTCATTAAATGTGTCAAATACGTTATGCGTATACATATTTATTTTACAGAATGACGTAGGTATTTCCAAGTGTGATATTGATTGAGATTACGGTTTTTGTAACATACGTTTTCTCTTTTGGTAAAATATATGGAAATGTTAGAACTGACATTTCGGCCGGATATCCTGTGTTTCCCTCCCTGCTGCTGCTCCTGGCGGCCGGCTTTCCCTGCTGGATGGGTGGGGTTCGAAGGGCCCGACTCTCACATTTGACCAGCTTTAAACCTTCGCCCGACTCTTATTCGAGTTATCTAGTGTGCACGTGTGTAAGAAAGTGATTCTTCATAAAAAAAAATAATTACTATGATTGTAAAAAATATCTGTAGCTAGCATGGGTGCGGTGTTTGAAATGACACGGCATTATTGCTATGATGATAAAGTTCAAAATAAAAACCCTACCTAGGAGACGTTTGAAGTTTGTCCACCATCTTTGTAGAATCAAATTTGACATTTAATCAGCAGTTCAAGTGTCATTTGTGTCTAGATTACATAGCAGTTTCTATAGATTTTTGATGCCATGTTTGTGGAATCATGCATCACAACTTTTTTACTTTATGTCACATCTACTGTTTTTCCTTATTCTGAAATAACTAGCGCCAATAAAGAAAATATTTATCGGCTCATGTTCTCTCATTTAAATAAACAAATGAGTGCGAGCAAAGGGAAACTAACGTCAAATATTTTCTTTTTTGACGCAAGTTATACCAGACACTACTTCTTTCAATCGTACCTAAATTGCAGAAAATTATTTTCTCAAAAAAAATCCATGAACCGAAAACCTTGTAAGTGACTAATTACCAACTTTAAGTTCAAGGTTAGAGAAATGTGTCGTGGAGTAAGTTTGGCGGCATAGTTTTTAACTTTCCAAACCAAATTAGCTCGGTCGAATTTACGAAAAGAAAATTGGGTGTTCGGTCCTGTGAAAATAGTTCACAAGTTTCTTATTTCATTTAAGGCTTTCAGAGTTGCTAAATATATTTTTTGCAATTTAAAAACACGGGCCAAAAAGTTGCCGCATGCAAGTGCCAACCTAAAATGAAGCAAATATCTGAATGGTTGCTTAGTTTTAATATTTTTTATGCTTGCTTTAAGCATCTAACAACTGAGTGTAAAGTGCTTAAAGAAAAAAAAACATCATTTCAATTCAAAACCCCAGATGACTGCTACTTTTACTTTAATTAGTAGAGCCTAGTTACACGTACTTGGTGCTTATATTAATTAGGATTATACTAATTGAACCTGCTCATATTTATTTTTCCGATATAAAAAGTCCTATTGATCACTTACAACTACTTATTCCTTTAAAAATAAACAAGAAATATTTAATTGATTCGCATTATTATACCGTAGGACTATGTGGTGGAAAAAAATATTCTTTAAAATGGATTCATCAAAACCAGATTTAAAACAAAGGTATTCACGTTTTTTTTTTTCGTTTTACGGTTTTTCAAGCAGGAAAATACTAGTCTAGCGTCTGGTAAAGCCTTAAAACAATGTATTTTATAACTTGAGTGGTCGTTTTGCTAATACGCTGAGAACTTGTGGAATTAATAACGTTTTTACTGAAAAGTAGTCTAATTATGTTCAAAGTCAAAGAACTTATTTGCGACTTGAATTTGCTCTGATACTTAAGTGGTCGTCTAATTTTAAAGTTACTTAAAAATTAGTGCACTTATTTAGAGTTACACCGATAAATTACAATTAGCAATAAAGCGTAACTAAGCTAAAACAAGCTTAAATAAGAGTAAGTAATACTGGTAACCTTTTAGACCCAACTGCATTTCGTCTAGCTGTCAGCTTACGCTTGGGTGCAAGGCCCATCGCTGTCAGTGTGGTACTGCAGTTGACCAGCTCGGTCACCACGGTCTCTCTTGCTCAAGAAGCGCTGGTCGGATTGGTCGCCACGCCAGCCTTAACAATGTCATTCGCAGGGCTTTAGCCACCTGTAAATTTCGCAGCCGTACTCGAACTGAGTGGGCTCGCGCGTGGTGATGGCAAAAGGCTTGACGGCATGACTCTGGTCCCATGGAAGTGTGGACGGCCCTTAGTATGGGACGCAACTTGTGTCGATACTTTGGCACCGTCACATCTTTCTGAGACTCGGAGTAGGGCTGGAGCTGCGGCCAAATCGGCGGAGCATCACAAGCGGAGCAAATATGCTAACCTCGGTAGTGGTTACATATTTGACCCATTTGGAGTTGAGACATTGGGTCCGTGGGGGCCGGGAGCTCATATCATTTTCAAAAGTCAGCATGTTGGGCACGCTGCCAACTGGCAGTGGGCTTGAGCATTTGGATTATCTTTAGACCTTCAAAGGTCTGAGGATGATCCAATGCTTTTTGTGTAATAGTAGTGTAGTTTTGTTGTAGTTAATAAAGGCACTTTTGCCCGATTAAAAAAAAAAATATCTACAGAAAATCTTTTATTGATACCATATCGCCTCAGGGGCAGGAAAAGGTGGTTTGTATACTCACTAAAAAGCCTGGAGAGTCCACCTCTGCACTTGGTGTCGAGGCTTAGGGCACACTTTTGCACTCATCCGTAGCTAGCCCTAATCAGGCTCCACACATCGGTGCTTATGCTCCTTCCTGCCTAACTCAACATTTTTAATCCAGAGCAAATTCCCCCTATTCAAAAGGTGACATTGCTCACTCTAGCTATTTAATTCTTAGCTACGCCAATGTGTGTCAAAGCTTTAAATGTAATTAACTTGACCATACAAAAAAATAAGCTGTTATCTACCTACCTCTAAATATTACAGCATCCAAATTGAGTGATTTTTTTTTGGAACAACTATATCAATCGCTAGTATATAACGTTACAGTTTTATATGACCTTAACCCGTGAGAAGGCGCGCTATGAGCAATTTGCTCACACAAAAATTTAATTCAAAATTTTTTTGTCTTTCCCTTGCCACACCAATTCAAGCACTTAAGTACCTTCCTAAATATTCACCCCCTCTCCCCTGACGCAATTCTCGATCCGCTCAGTGGCGTTGCGACCGCGCAGCAAGGCGTTTGTGGAGGCCGTGTACCAACGTGCGGCAATTTGCTCATCACGCGCCACATGTAAAAAAACATCATCCACATGTAAAATACATGTGTTCAGTATGTTTCGAGAGGCACATTAGTGTAGATTTAATGGATGAATAACACTTTTTAGTTTTTGTTATGTAACAGTTTTTATTGTGATTTTTATGAAACGTGCCAAAAATTTTAATTAATACTAGGTTGTTTTGTTATTTGCGTTAGAAGTTGCTATTATGTTTAATAGTTTTGATTAAAATACTTGTTTTCTTACTTACTAAACCTTGTGTTATTTATTTAAATACATTACAAGCCAATAAATATAGAAACACTAAAAATATTAACATGTATGATAGTGTGAGCAATTTGCTCGCGCGCGCCTACTCGTGTTAGAAAATTAGGCGCGCCTTCTCACGGGTTAAAGTTATAAGAATCTTAAAAGTCATATGTTAACGCAAAACTTTGGCTGAAAATTATACATAAACAAAAAACTTTTCTGAAAAAAAATGACGCACGAACGTGCCATATGTATTTCTTACTCAAGCGATTGACACCAAAAACGTAACATTTTGTTATAATTTAACTGCAATTGGAGTGAAAAGAGTTTTCTCCCGGAACGTAAATTTTATCGAAAATGTACTGAAATTTTCCTCGATGTTCTACAGAAAAAACGAAAATAGTGGTCGATTTACGATCCTCTATAATATGCAAAATTTAAGAAATGAAAATTGTTTTCTTCCGAAACGTAAATTTTATCAAAAATGTACCGATTCTCGAAGTTCTACAGAAAAAACGAAAATAGTGGTCGATTCATGATCTTTTATAATATGCATAAATTGTGTTATTTAAAGCAGCGTACAGAATACGCCGCCTAGTTTGGTCCGGAATAAATTGCAAGTTATTTTCCGCACCGTCTACCGGGTTATTGACGTTGACACTTAACGGCACATAAATCTCGCCTAGAAATAATTAAACGGAATCGCCCGATAGACAGTTTTGAAATATCCTGCTGTGAATAATAATCTGGAATATTAAGTTGTTAATATCGACATGCACTTACATAATTCGATAATAAGCTTAATAAAAATTTTTTGACCCTTGGGTGACTTAATAAAAGAAACGATTGTTAGTAAGTATCTACTATCTGCAGTTCTTAGTTCTTTAATAAATTATGATTTATTGAAATTAAGTAGGTACATCAAGATACACCTATGTATTAATAATGAGATAATTAATAATAGTTTAAACGTTAGGTATTTCAAACAGTTGCCCTGATGCCGGGGTACTAGAATACGGCATCGGTATCCCCTGCCTGTAGTAAGAGCCTACTAAAAGGGGACCCTTGGGCTCGTAGGTGGTCAGAGTTGGGGCTCTGGCCATCCACTCCAACGGGCCCGAGGAGGATGAAAGCGTGTGTGGCAACGCTGTTGTAAAAGACAGTACAAGCCTGGTTTTATCACCAGGTGAGTAATCGTATAAAGTACTGGGAGCACCACCGGTGCGTTCCTTTGGAGATCCCGGAGCTCCCAAGAAGGCACAAAGGCTGGTCACTAAGGGGGTTTTAGTGGGAATCCCACGTAACCCGACTGCATCCCAAAGCAGTCGGTAATTTTTCCAAGATTTCCCCCTCGTAAAAAAAGGTACTTCAAACAGAATTTGACCATGGTCTTAGTTATGAATCACTGATTCTATGAAGCGTCCAAATCTCCCTAATGCGGAAAAGTATAGAGCAGGAGCGTAACTAATAAGCCCATAGAGACTTTTTGGAGCTCATAATATTTCGCTATCCCGTTCTAGTGCAAAAAGATTTTTAATGCTTGTTTTTAGTCTCATTACCGTTTATGCATACGTAGAGATCATTGGCTTGACATTTTTTTGACAAGGAAAAAAAATAGAGCCCCTTTTCTATTCTCAACACCCATAACATTGTCATGTTACCATATGTGTCTTATTTTTATGTATCTTAGGAGCCATAATTAGTTTCTCAATTACCTAGTCTATATTTGAGACCAATTCAGAATAATATGCATTTATGCAATTAACAAAATCTTGTATAGTTCTCAATTACTCAATCTATAAGGAATAAGTACTATTTTACGATGCTTGCATAAGACGTGCATATTCATGATTTTGCACATCACGTGCAGGATGCATTGTTTTTTTTTTACTTAAAACATTATAAATTTTTTGTTATTATGGAAATTTGACTTCAAAATGTAACGATTCGGCCATCCATAATATTAGTTACTTTTTATTCCCAAAGCAATAGTTCACAATCAATATGTGTTCTGCGTCAGCCTTATTCTGGTAGGCAGGCTCTGGAAGCGGGCTTTGAAAAAGGTCGGGACATTTTTCAAGGCGTACGTGCGTGGATCGTGTTCCGACAACGCTTGTGATTTGGCTGCGCTTACACTGTTACGTAACGTAACAGTAATTTTTAAATCAAAAACATGTAGCTAATTCATCTTTTATTGATAACCTGTTTTGAATATACCTATAGAAGCTTATGACTGTAACACGTAGTTCACGTGGTCCACGGTTGGCTATATTCTAAAGGTACTTAGCCCTTTCGCCTATAAGCCGTGGAGATCTAGTAGTTGTAACGCTGGCCTATCATTCTTGAGGTCGTGGGTTCAATCCCGGTCCCGTACCAATGAGTTTCTTTGGAACTTATGTACGGAATTTCACACCACTGGCTTTTCGGTGAAGGAAAACATCGTGAGGCAACCTGCATACGTCCGAAGAAGAAAATCAATAACGTATGTGAATCCACCAACCCGGACCGGGCCAGTGTGGTGGATATGGCCCAATCATCCTTCGTGGGTAGGCCTACGTCCCGCAGTGGCCTATTGAAAAAGGGTGGTACAGTAGCCCTTTCACGATCGCACCATTTGCAACCACCCCAAACGAATAAAGTCATATGGATTAATCCCATAAAAGTGCATTCAAAGTTGAAATTATTTCATACGTTTACGGGAAGGGAGGTGCAATGGCACGGTGTGGTGTATCTTCACGAGTCATCCGTAATGCGATATAGCGGCGTTTGGCCATGGCTCATCGCCAATAGACGTAATGGTATGAATGGAAATCTAGAATTCTTCCCACCAGGGCATGTCCCTGGTGCTGTGAACCCGAAGCATCCCATCACGACAGAGCGTGACGTAGCTAGAGCTAGCTAGAGGTCGTATCCTCCACTCCCACTAACAACGGGTGGGAGAAGATTCGACTGACTGACTGCCATCAGTATATGGTGCTAATTGGGCGATGCTATGACCGTCAATGACTAACTTAACAAATGAGAGCAAAGAAAGAAAAATACACTGTTTCTTTCTTATTTTGCTCTCGTTCTATTTACTAGGTTCAACCTCGGGTGACACGAAACGTGTGTTGAATCTTTACAAAGTTTTAGTATAATCGATTAAAGAATTCAATAAAAACTAGACAGAAAAACTAACAGTGTTTTTAAAACTATGCACGCATAAAAATGTTGATAAAACTTTAACGTTTTTGAAGTTGTGTACAATGTAAAAAACAAATAAAGAGTATTAAAGTAAGTAAGTTCGTATAGGCCGGGTGGCTAGCCCTGGTGTCAGAGTTTTTAGGCCGCCTGAAGGCCTCTGACATGGCTAAACGGTTAAAACAACCGGGGCTTACAATTTAACGTGTCATCCGAGCCACGGTAGCGCTCAGTTGGAAAATGCCACCCGCGGTCACCCATCCAAGTACTGACCGTGCGGAACGTTGCTTAACTTCGGTGATCGCTGACAATCACCTAGTCAAACTACGCTACGAGCGCTACTAATAAAGAGTATTGAAACAAAAAAGTTGAAAAGATGTCAAACCATTTCAATCCATTTTCAAAATTTTTTTTTTTTTATCAAGCTGCTTTGCTGCTGTATGAGTATTTATATAATGTGATGCTTCTCGAAAAGTAAATTAGTACGTCTGTTAGCCTGTATCAATATTGACAAGGTCCGTCTGTTTTCTTCGATGTGCTCTCGAAAAGAAATCTTTTAGAAGGGATCCCTTCCTTGCGGAAGTAATTAATACTTTCATTTGTGTGTTCCGGTTCGACTCAAGGAGGCCAGTCTAACATTATGAGGAAACTTTCCTTATACTCGAGACAAATTGTTTTCCACTGTAATGCAATGTAGAGGCTTTTTGGGGTTCCGTAGTGGGAAACGTATTTTTGAGTTAGGTATATATTTGTTGACTTTCAACTACTGCATCACTACATAGTATAAAACAAAACAACTTTGTTTCATACTATATATACTATACTGTACTTTGTTATATACTATTTTTGTTTTATACTGTATGGTTGGGAGTTTCTTTTTATTTATTTTTGAATTAGGTATATATTTGTTGACTTTCAACTACTGCATCACTACATAGTATAAAACAAAGTCGTTTCCCAGTCTGTCTGTCCCTATGTATATCTATATCTTTAAAACTACGCAACGAATTTTGATGTGATTTTTTTAATAGATGGAGTGATTCAAGGGAAAGGTTTAAATGTATAATACACCTGTATGAAGCTGAGGCGGGTCGCTAGTTAAAACTAAAAATAAACAGATAAACGCTTTTCACACAATGAATAATATTACAAAATACCAGTACACTATTTTAAATAACAGCAACAACCGACGGCCGTATCGCTTTGAGTGATGTCTTCCAGGCAACTTCATTTGGAGATGAGATGAATTAAAATGAAGGGCGGGGTGTACAATAATAAGTAAATCAAGTACAAAGAAAGATAATCTAATAGGAGAGAATAGATTGTATGCTTTAATTATTTAATTTGTAAATACATAATAAGGCAGCGTGCGCCCGTGGATTATAATAAGTACTTATATTAATATAATGAAAGACTGGCGTGGCTTGTTACTAGATCTTGTGGTATATTTTTTTGTGGATAAATGTGATCTATGACATTAACCGACACTAGAATTACTAAAAATAAAACCAAGTCAATCAGTTTTTCTGTTGATGCGTGAAAGGATAACAAACAATGCAATTTTAATGTTAATTTTAAAATCTATTTAAATCGATATTACACGTCATAGTAAAAGCTACCATTAGGGGTATTTCACACATGATACGCACTGGCAGCCGTGCGCGCATGACGCGTGCTATCTACCGATAAGGCGAATTTCAAATACTATCTCTACGTATGTAAACGTGACTCTATTTTCATATGAACCCCTCTTACGGTAATCAGAATTTTGCTTTACGATAAATAAAAAAGGGGTTAAGAGCTTAAAACAATTTTCTTCTGGCACTGGGAATCGACTGGGATGGAAAACCATTGTGCAGCATTTATCGGATTCATGAAAAGGTGGAAATTTTATTGTTTCTTAATTTATAAACGTTTTTTTTTAATTTAGGACATTTGTTGTAAATTTTGTTGATAACTTTTCATGAGATAAGAAGACTTCAAAAAAGAATGAAAAATTGTTGTACACGAGTAAGATACTCGTAAGAGGCGTGGTTTCATAAAATATCTTTTTTTTAAGTCTATTTTAGTAAATTCGTAAATACAAGTCCAATCAGGCCTGGTCAGAATAATTATTCCATCTAAAGGCCAATTTATCTGTACCAAATCTAATTGTACCCAACGATAATAGCTCATAATTATTTTTTCGCAAAAAATGGCAAAACTGCCTTCCATCGTGTACAAAATTCGAATATTTCGCTCGAATTGTTTTAATTATTGTTGATTTGTCAACACAATTGGCGGAATTATCGATGAACATACACAAAAAAATACATACCGACGAACATAGAACCTCCTCCTTTTTGGAAGTCGGTAAAAAACAGGGATGATTGGCAAAAGTCTCATGCTCCATTTATTTATTAATCAAAACAAGCCAGTGATGATGACTAATAAACATAATACCTACCTATATTAAAAGTTATTTATCCGCTCAGTACATAGAAACTCATTACTCGTTATAAATGGGTACACCCGCAACCGTAGGACGTCCACCCACAAGGTGTACGTATGACCTCATCAAGACCGCAGGATCACTCTGTGCCGCTTCTACTTCGTATTGGAGTTCTATAGGGGAAGCTTACGTCCAAAAGTAAACGTCCTATGGCTAAAACAACGACGACGATATTTACAAGTATACCATTACAAATCTTGTACCGTCTATAATGTTATAAATTATTTAAAAAATATAATTTTAAAAAAATACACGCTTTTGAGATCCTGGATATTAATCATGTTGCATCAGAATGCTAGCCAAGACAAGTATTTAAAACGAACCCAAACACGACGGGTCTATGTTGTTTAGTACAGGAGTTCCTATGGCCATTTTCCGACACTATCATCAGATCAGCTCCATGGTACCGTATTATTGCATTGTCACGCGATATACATATGCGTGCAAAATTTCAGCTCAATCGGAAACCGGGAAATTGGACAAATTAGATTTGCAAAATTCCACCCGAACTTACATACAAACATAGATACATCCATTGCAAGTTGAATAAAAGCTTGTAAAAAGAGCTTTGTTCACAAAATAAACTAATAACAGATGAAAAGTTCAACACACAACACTACATATCTATCACAGTACTGTAGCCAAGTAAGTATACTACACAATGGCCAAAGTTGAAGCGGTGTTCATATTTGCTCTGAACGTATCTCGAAAAAAACTCGCAAACAGAAGCTCTGAGCGTTCAAAGGCTTTGTTTTACTTTCATTTTAGTTATTTCGTATTGTTATAACTAATTGGCTAGGTAATTTCAGACTTGTCTCATTAGCCTAGTACTTTTTTGACGGAAAGGGACGTTTTAATTTAGTCCTCTTACGTTGAATGTTATGTGTTAGTTTTTAGTAAAACAGGCTTAAAATCGATCAGAACTACGCATTTTGTGATGTTATCACCGGCTCAAAAATTTGACATGACCTTCCTTACAAAGCAATCTGTATGTCTTCTTTTTGTCAGCCTTATGACGTCAACTTTTGGACATGACCTTTCCTATAAATTGCCAATAAGATAAGATAGAAGCGGCTTAATATTGTGATTTTAATGAGGAAATGCTATACACTCATCGGCAAATAACTTGACCCCTAAACTATAATTACCTCTCTTTTGTTTTCTCTGCTAACGAAAGGGAGAGAGTGATATTTTTTGGTTCAACTTACGTGCCGGGACCTGTACCTGTGTATAATATACCATATCCATTTTATGAATTGTCTTTTGATAGATCGACGACTGACAAGTTTAGTGATGTCCTAAAGAACGTAATAATCGATATTGAGAAATGTAAATTTTGATTTCATATTCGCTTATTTTATTTTAACCACAGATTTTAGGTTAATAAGTACAAGGTCTTTGCTTTTTAACCATTCACAGCGAATAAATGTTGCAATTACTCAAAAATGCTTGCACTCACCTGACAGTCAAGTGCAGACTATGTGTATGGAGAGAATAACAGTCCGTCATAGGGGCGGTGTTTGAAATGACATAGGATTATTGCTATGACGATAAAGTTCAATATAAATGCCCTGCCTAGGAGACGTTTGACATTGGTCTACCATCTTTGTGAAATCAAATTTGACATTTGATCAACAGTTCAAGTGTAATTTGTTTCTAGATTACATAGCAGTTTCTATGGATTTTTGACGCCATGTTTTTGGAATCATGCATCACAACTTTTTTACTTTATGTCACTTCTACTGTTTTTCCTTATTCTGAGCAGTCCGTTCACAGTTCTTTTACCTCTGACATTTCTAACTACCATTTCGCTATCTCTGCTATCCACAAAGCAACGATCTAAAAAGAGTTCATTGCCTGGAACAATATTAAAACCTAGAAGCCAAAAAAAGACAAAAACAAAGCCAAGTTGACCTAACACCTTCCAGTCTTTCCAGCAAAACGTGAAATAAGATTCATTTCATTTACATAAGCTTACCGGTGACTTACCTTATTTAACGTTCCGTCCCTGTACACTTGTTGAGCAACATGAGGCAATAAATAGCTTCTTCCTCTAAAAAGATATCGAGCAGGGTAAATGAGAAACTCGTCGTTAACTGCGTGCAGTCGCGTAGAAAATTGAATTAGTATCGAAGGAGATCGCGCTTTGGGGTACCGCTTTTTATGAGAAAACGTCTTGTAATGACAATCAAGTTAAATAGATAGATAGATAAATTCTTTATTGCACTTTAAGAAATAAACAAAAAGAAGAAACAACGATATGTAAACAGTGGAACAATGGGCGGCCTTATCGCTTCTAGCGATCACTGCCAGGTGGGAATTATTTAAAAATATAATTTAGATAAACATCATAAACATACATACTGATAACAATTGATATCAATACTTAACATACCTAAAAATAAAGAAAGCAATACATTTAAAAATTATAAAAAAGGCTATGACTAAATAATAAACTAATACGTAATAAATTACGTAAAACAACAGAAATAACAACAACAACAGTTACAAAGTTAATGAAGCGACAATTTCTGCATGGTTTTTAAACTGATCTTTAAATATGTATCATTATTAAGATTTACTTCTATCATCAATATGAAATATATATTTTTAAAATAAAAATATGACAAGTCGATTCTGTCTTTCCATCCATCCATCAGCCATAGGATGTCCCCTGGTGGACATAGTCTTCCCCTAAAGATCTCCAATAAGACCGGTTGGTAAGGCTTGAACCCAGGAAGATTCTACGGTCTTAATGAGGTCATCCGTCCATCTTGTGACGTTCCACGTTCCATGGTGCACTTGCCGGTACATAGTCTCCATTCGAGAATTTTTTTGATCCCATCGGTCATCAGTTTTCTGTGCACTGCCCACTACCATTTCAACTTGCCAATCCACTGAGCTATGTCGGTAACTTTGGTTCTTCTACGGATCTTCCTATTCCTGATTCAATCTCGCAGAGTAACTGGACAGAATTCGCAGAGCTAAGATTTATTCCTATGAAATCCCGTAGTCGCAGAAAAATGAGCGATACAAGAAGTCCTTATAAACATATGAAACAGGTTTTTTTTTTACGTTTTGAGGGTTGATTGTCAATTTGTTAATCTTTAAAGATAAAGTATAAATGTAGCATACCTATTATGTACAATGATGTAGCAAATAATTTATATCTTAACAGTTTCTGATGTTTTAAACTCGCAATTAAGAGGTAATGTTGTACTTAAGTTCTCAGATAACCTGTATAAGCTAACTCAAAGTTCACACCATACTATTGTAACAAAGCCTGTAAAGAGATTAAAAACTAGAGCAACTGGCGACATTGTTGCTTGTGAAGGTGAGAGATTGCTATTTTTATAGTTTGAATACAAAATGAGGGCAAGAAATGTTAGTAGGACGCACCGTGCATGTAGTATGGTTGTACCAGACTCTTGACCTCAATTTGTGATATTCAGACAAACTGGCATCTAAAGAAGCGTAAATCTCAAACAATAATATTTTTTTAATAATTTGTTTTATAAGTACCTTCCTTGACGGTAGAAATGTTGTTTAGAATGTAACGTGATGAACAATGTCATAGCAATTTTTTTCACTTATTTTATCACATATTCCATTTTTCTCTCACTTTAGACCACAACGTCGCTTACCATTAGGCGAGTTGGTGGTAAAACTCGGACATATATGCGTTAAAAAAAACTTTTCCAAAGTGCTAATTGCTATGACATTTTTCCTAAAAAAGTGGGTACATTCCAGTGTGTTTTAAAAAACCCTCAAAGAATACCGCACAAAAATTTCCATTTAAAACACAAACACGAGCTCACTAAACGCGTACTAATGCAGCTCATCGCAAATCTGCTAAAATGACGCCACACTTTTACGACGGCAACTACCCACATTTCATGATGAACCCTGCGAAATCCTCCGCACAAAAAAGAATTCACGCTTAACCTATTTTTTCCGAGCCATCGGCGCAGCGCAAAAGCCTTCACAAACGATATGCCGAGCTCAAACTGATACTTAGTGTTTAACGTATTCTCTATACAAATGTGCCCACCTAGCGGAAAATATGTTTTCTATATTTTAAGTGGAATGGAAAGAGAATGTTCATTTTTGCGAAATTGTTTTGTTGGCATGAGTTGTGATATTGACGTGGCCAATGAGCAGGTTGTTGGGCCGTGAATGGTGTCTTCACTTTGTGAATTGTTTAGACAGTGTGACGTGAAGTTTTGTCCGTTTTTTATGCGTAATGACCTGTAAAAGACCCTAAGCAAAATTAAGAATAAGCTACTGTTTCATGTTTTTTCGGGCTATTTAATTTTAAGTTTTCATTTCGTAAGTTTTTGTTGTTATCAAGTTTGATGTCGTGTTACAAATTTCAGATTTGTTGTTTTAAGAATTCTAATGGGTAGGATTTTTCCAGGAAACTTTTTTGTAAAACTTAACAATTACGATTTATGGCCGATTTATATATTATTTATCTAATGAAATTTCATTAAATTAACCTTAAAACATTAAATAGTCCATAAATCGTAAACGGTAAGTTTTACAAAAAAGTTTACTTAGAACAAAAGATGCGAAATTTCATTTTCTACAATAATGATCTTAATATTTTTTGCCCTTAAGTACATAGTTTCCGAGATATCGGCCAAAAACATTTTTTTTCAAGATGACGTGTCAGGAACGCATTCTCTGAACGGCCGAACTATAGTTACACACAAATAGCGAAAAAGCGGGATAGTCCTAGATAACCATTTTATCACGCACTAGCGGTGCCGGTGAAATTCATCTCACCATCTGTCAAGTGTCAATGACATTTTGTATATGCCGGAAAATGTTGTATGGGAAAATGAAACCCATGTTGTTGTTATTTTTCTCGCAACTGTTATAAAATTTCTCACCGTTTAAACCTTCCCTTAACTTCCACAAATATTTCAAGACCAAAATTTGCCAAATCAGTTCAGCCGTTCTCGAGTTTTAGCGAGACTAACAACCACGATTCATTTTTATATATATAGAAGAAGAAGATAGTAGATAGATAGATTATCAAAATTTTTTGACGATCTTCGTGGTCCAGATAGTAGTGGGTCAGCTTTTGAAGCAGAGATCTGAATTCCACTCCAGGTTTATGGTTATTTGAATGATGATTTACGTATTTTTTCTGGTTTTAGGTATTAACTATTGTTTAATTAAATCAAAATAGGATTCAGTCGCTACTAAACAACGTCTACTAGCTACAACTACGTCTTTTTCACTGACAGACCTTCCGTTACAAAGATCATTCATTTTTCTCCGTCCATCAGCCGTAGGAAATCCACTGCTAGACAAAGGCCTTCCTATGGATTTTCAATAAGTTCGGTTGAATTGAATATATCGTCGGTCCACCTAATCGGTGGACGTTCTACGCTGCGCTTGCTGGTGCGTTGTCCCCATTCGAGAACTTTATGGCTCCATTGGCCATCTGTTGTTGAACTTTGTGCCCATTTCACTGCTTAACCTGCTAACTGGCTGGGACATGTCGGTAACTTTGGTATATCAGCGGGTCTCCTCATTCCTGGTTCAACCACGTGGAGAGAGTTCGAGTTTAGCCCTTCCAAAGTCCAAGAAAGTATGGCTATTTCGATCTTATTCATAAGGTCTATTGGAAAAACGTACGTTTATTTATCTATAAATACGCAAATTAATAATAAATACCGTACCTATAAAGCATGTTGAGATTCCACAAGCATACGGTTTACCGAACTTTGTTCCGAAATTAGATCCAGGTTCAACTTTAGGCAGTTAGCAACCAAGCGTTTGTAGTTAGGTTTAATGCATTACCCAATTAGCAGACGTAACAGGATGTCTGTTATATCTGGCCGCGGCTGTGACTGGTTGGAGTGTAGATGGGGAATTATAAAGACGTTATTATTGTATGAATTTTATATTTTATGAGCTTTGGACAACGTTAATGTAAAAGAAAACAACTTTTCACACCTATAACTCGCTTGAAGTAAAATTTGCTATCAAAAGTGCCACGAAATAAGTTCAACTAACACTTCAAACCAGAACAGATACTACCACAAGTTATACACAATATCCCTACTATTATAAATGTGAGTGTAAGTTTGTTTGCTACGCTATCACGCAGCAACAGAGCAACGGATAGACGTGATTTTTGGCATGGATATAGTTCAAAGTTTGGAAAGTCACCATTTTTATTCCGAAAAAATAAAAGGTTCCTGTGGGATAGCATAAATATAAAAAAACGCGGGCGAGGCCTCGGGCAAATGCTAGTAATTAATATGTTTATGCTCGATCATGAAAAGTTGCTGTTTAAATCTATGCGATCTTCTTTGTAGTGGCCTAGTGGGAAAAAGTTTGGCATGCAAACGTGATATGTGAGTTCAAGTCCGTTTAAGAATTAATGAGTACTGTGTAAAGACTTGCACATCACTACTTTTTGATATAGAAAAACACTGCGAAAAAATCTACATGCGTATATCAGACATTCGATGGCGTAAATATGCTAACTTGTTTTGTCCAGCGTGATAGATATATACTCACCAACCCCTCACCATTCTTGGGTGTCCAATGTTCATACCATTTCACAACTACAACAAAAATATAGCTCAACCAAATCTAACCACTCGTATAATATTGTCAAACAACATACAGATCTATGTTTATCAAAACGATATGACTGTGTCTGTCAAAACTAATGACAACCCTTCAGTCAACTTGATATCCGACTGTTGTCCATGTTATTATCATAATAAACGTGTTATTATTTCTTAAAGGAGCTTATACACTAAAGATGCAATCGCACGCGTTTGAATGGTAGCGTTCGTAGCGTAGTTCGACTAGGTGCTCATTAGCGATCATCAATGTTAAGCAACGTTCAGCACGGTCAGTCATAGGATGGGTAACCGCGGGTGGCATTTACATCTGAGCGCTACCGTGGTGACGTAACGTGAAATGTATTAAATTGTAGTCCCGCTTGTTTTAACCGCTTAGCCATGTCAGGAGGCCTTAAAGCGGCTTAAAAACTCTGGCACCAGGGCTAGCCACTTGGCCTATACGAACTTACTTTATGGAACAGCTAGAGCTAAGCTATTAATATTTATTACTAGCTTTTACCCGCGGCTTCGCCCGCGTTATATTTTGATTTTGGCTAATGTTTATGTCGGCTGCGAAACCTAACCTAAGCGACAAACATCAGAAAACCTTAGAAGTATGCTTTTGTTGGTTAAGTTACGGTTGGAGTGTACATACAACCCCCCTGTGTATTCCCGCCTTGTCGTGGCGGGGGAGGTCTAAGGCAGCTGAAAAGGCGGCGCTCGAAGTCTCCCTCTTCTTTGGGTCTTTCCCCCAAGGCAGCTTAGAGGCCGGCACTCGTTGTTCAGCCGCTTTTAACTAAAGCAGCTGAGAGGATGGCCGGTAGGTTGCCTGCCTTATGAAGAGTGTTGCTTCTGAGGCGGGCTGCACTGCCGCTCTTGCGACGCTGCAGTCGAGGATTAGGGGCTGCGGTGGGATGAAACTGGTTGTGTGGGTGCCGCCACCTACCCTACCTTCCGCTAGGCTGTCAACCTGTTGGCAGACGCAGTGGGGCTGCAGGGGAAGAGAAGTGTCGGTGTCGCGATGGCCGTTCTCACTGCCCTCTGCAGTTGAAAAGGCAGGCGCTGGGCTACTATGACTGACTCGTTGCACTGGGACCAGGCCGTTGGAATGCTGTCCGACGCTCAGTGCTGGTTAGTCCCGAGTGGTGGATGACGATGTGTTTTGTGCTCCGAAACACTCCGTCATTATTGCGGGAGCGCAAGCTCCGTTATGGAGCCCGAGTCTGGGCTAGCGCTGTTGAGTGCCGCGAAGGAGTGCGAAAAATGTAGGAACGTCCTAAACTTGAAATGACAGGTTATTTCTGGCGCTTAGACGGCTGCTACCGCGGCCCGCTCGCTTAGTTTTTATCCTATCCTACGGGGACTCTTAAAGTTTTTGGGATAAAAAGTGGCCTATGTCACTTTTCGTCTTTCAAACTATATTCACGGAATAAGCCAAGGCAATCCGTTGCTCCGTTGCTGAGAAAAAGTTATTGTCTTATCCTACGGGAACCGCAATTTTTTCGGAATGGAAAGTATCCTATGTCACTTTCCGTCTTCCAAACTATGCCCACCCCAAAAATCAAGTCAATCCGTTGCTCCATTGCTGAGAAACAGTTATTGTCCTATCCCATGGGAATCACGAATTTTCTCGGGATAAAAAAGTGTCCTATTATCACTTTCTGTCTTTTAAACCATAGGTATCCATACCAAAAATCAAGTCAATCTTTTGCTCCGTTGCCGCGTCAAAGAGGAACAAACCAACAAACTTTTCGGATTGATAATATTAAAGTAGGTATGATGATTCTGTACCATAAAGGTAGAATAAAGAAACATGTTAAACCTCTAATGATAGAAGATTTAAAAATATTTTTAATGTCAGACAAAATGACGGCCTGGTATTAAACGTCATAGTAACATGTGGCATGCAGAGGGAAAAAAACATTTTATCTAATTTTAATGTCAGTTGTCATTTTCAATCCATACTTTATTTCCTCTTCAAGGGGATATAATGGTGGAAAAACAATTTGTCCCCTTGCCATGCTACCTGTGATTTATAAAAGTCTGCAGACAATGTCACCTGTCATCTAATTACGTTTCGCTGTGACGTTTCATTAATCCATATTAGCGTCATAGAGGAATTAATCACTTGGCGTCTTTGTGATAGTGGCGACAGTTTTGCTTTCGAGAGTTTTTGTCCTGTCCTACAGGAACCATGCAATTTTTTGCTTAACGTCTAACGCTTAGTATCTAAAATTCGACGCGCTAGGTTTTGCTCTTGAGTCTCAGCAGTTCTTTGCGCTGCGTGATGCTCGGCATCTAAAAGTCGCCGCGCTTGACTTTCTCCTTGTCTCAGCATCTCTCTGAGCTGCGTGACGCTCAGCATCTAAAATTCGACGCACTTGGTTTTTTGCTCTTGAGTCTCAGCAGTTCTTTGCGCTGCGTGATGCTCAGCATCTAAAAGTCGCCGCGCTTGACTTTCAACTTCAGTCTCAGCAGCTCTCTGAGCTGCGTGACGCTCAGCATCTAAAATTCGACGCTCTTGGTTTTGCTCTTGAGTCTCAGCAGCTCTTTGAGATGCGTGGCGCTCGGCATCTAATGTCAAACGCGTTGAAGTGTGCTCTTCAGACTCTTGGCTTCTAGCAATTTTCTTTACGCGAGCTCCGCTAGAACTACGCGCTAGATTCGATTTGCGTTTTGTAGGCATACCGATTAGAATGAAAACTACGTAATTAAACTGAAAAAATACATGTAACCTTCTCTAAAGTATACAGGAAAAGGTTGAATGACTTTGACATTTGCAACTTGAGCAGCCTTGAATGGGCATTGGGCATAGAGAATGTAATTTGGAAAGTCAAGATGCAAATTACCATTTGTCATGGTAGAATATAAGTTTTTTCTTCTAAGATTCTAGCCAATGCGGTTTCATCCCCCCTTTTCAACCCTTTAAAACTATTTTTTCGAATTAAAAAGTAGCCTATGTCCTTTCTCAGGCTCTAGACTATCTGTGTACCAAATTTCATTCAAATCGGTTCAGTAGTTTTAGCGTGAAAGCGCGACAGACAGACAGACAGACAGAGTTACTTTCGCATTTATAATATTATATATATATATATAATATATATATATATATATATAAATTATATATAAATATATAAATATATAATATATAATATATAAATATATAATATATAATATATAATATATAAATATATAATATATAATATATAATATATATATATTAGTAAGGATTATGTATTCGGCTTAGTACAGGGTTACATGGTTACAGTTTACAGGGTTAAACAGTGAAGAAGGTGATTAAGATCATCATAATGAACCACTGTTATTATGGGGTTAAACCGGTATTCAAAAAAAAACAGCTGTTCCAAACAAAATTATAATTCGGAATCGACAAAATGTAATATAATTTTTCGAATTCTGGGTTTCCGTGGTAAAAGTTGTTCAAAATGATGGCAAGACACCTCCTTTCGATTTAGTATACCAGTTCTGGATAACTCTGTAGAGTTAATACTCTACTGTAGAGTACAGAATTGAATGGCTGATGCGATTTGTAAGCCGAATGGCTCTAGAAACGCAAGGAAAATATTTTAAAAATGTATTAAAAAAGATCTGTCTCATTCTTTTTTGTTTTACTTTGTACTGTGTTTTGAGCATGCGAGATTGGACACACCAGTCGAGACCACTAATCTTTTTTGTTTTTGTTGTTTTTATTTTCTCAAAGTGAAAGGAGTAAAGGACAATATTTTTATCGTACAATATTCTAAACTGCAATTTAGAAATAGATAAATAGTAATTAATCATTTCAACATTTCTGCCTTAACATTAGCTGGATATTTTCTTGCTACTTATTTTTCTAGACATGTAAGTTGTAGATCAAAAGTTTATGGTCCGGACTACTCTGCAACTACTAAGTATAAGAAAAAAAACAGCCACGGAAGACTGATAGATAAGGTCATAAAGTTTTCGAGTGGAAAACACATACCAACATGCGCAGCGTAGGAGAAGGATAAGGTGAACAGGTCACTTTATTAATTAGGACTGCATAATCGCGCTGGATGCAAGCCTCTACCTATCAGTCTTATTGGAGATCCATTAGGGATGCCTATGTCCAACAGTAGACGTCGGCCTGAAACGATTATGACGATGAATCGCACTGATTGCAAGCCAACCAACCAGTCTTAACGGTGATGTATTGCGAAAGCCTATGTCCAATAGTAGACGTCTTGTAACTAAAGAAAACCAAGAAAAAAAAACATTAAAAATCATAATGTAAAATGGCCATTACCAACCCCATAGTAATTAAAACACACCGTGAAACTTAAACCATAGTACAATAACATTACCATAAGCCTGTATGACAAGCCATGACGTCACCCCACCCTTAGGTAATAAATCACCCACTTTTTATTATGGTGGCTAAAAATTTAAGTGTATGAATAAAACATTTCATTTTGGTTACACGTCAAATCCTTGGGTGTGAATAGAAAGTATTTAGAGGGATTTGGAAGATTTTAATGGCATTTGAGTTTAGTAGTTTGACTAGAATTTCAATTGAAAGAAACTCTTTACAGCTATATAGGGGCCATTTTGAATGCCATTTGCATTCTTAGAATAAAAAATATCAGACTTAGTAAAAAAGTCCGTATAGGCCGGGTGGCTAGGCCTGAAGCCAAAGTTTTTAGACCACATGAGGGCATCTGACATGCCTAAACAGGGGCCTGATTCTCTATCGACAAAACGTAACGCGGTAATTTTTTTTTTATTTCTAATAAAAATGCCTTTGTAATCCCTAATGTCCTTTATTCCGTAGACATTACACTTGTACTTGGATCGTCCAATAACAATGTTTCAAATATAATTTAAATATTTTAAATCTAAACACAAAAAGATTAAAAGATGAATAATAGATTTCACAAAATAAAGCAGTACAAAATTTTACGTAGCTACAACTTAAAATTATTTGTCAGTCTTATCCACTAAGGTATTTCGAATCAATTTATTAATTCAATTGATTATCAATTTGTTGAAAAAACATATCCAACATCAATTTCAATAAACTAATGTCAACGAAAAAAAAAACACTAAAACAAGAATAAAAAACAAATGATCATCACAGAAAAAAAAAATAGCTCTTATAAATCCAGTTAATATTTAATTAGATCTTATAGATCTGCTAATTTATTGAGTTTCATATACATATATAACTTCTGTTTTTTTTTTTTTTTTTGCGGGATTTCATTCATCAGAAATCAATAAAGGAGCCCTTTGTCTAGCAGTGCACACTCTAGGTATAGATAAAACAATGGCGATCATGTTTCTGATTTAATTTCTTTACAGTATTTCTAAAAACTTTAAAATTGTTGTGTTTTTGTTATTTAAATAGAAGTCCCAAGAAATTGTAAATTTCTAAAGAGATTATCACTCTCAGAGAGTTTATCATTATTACTCTCAGAGTTGACATAAAACCTAAATAAGTAAGACAAAACTAGTCCAGAAAAGGACATTAGGTAAGAAAATAACTTATTCCGCCTATAAAAAACCTCCTTAAAGTTACTTTATCTGATCCAGATCCCAGATTAGCTAAACATTGTTTTCTTGTTTACTAAGTAGCGTCTAAATAACAAAGTTTTGACAAATTATTTTGGGTTTCTTGGGAGTATCATCTTTATTGCAAAACTTCTTGTCTTGAAAATTCTAAATTTACTCCAGTGAGACAATGAGCTAGCTAGCCATCTGCGAGAAAATTGTTTCCTTAGAAGCCAGAATTAATAAAAAAACAGTATAAACAACAACGCTTTCATAAAGTATACTTTATTTAAAACACATATCAGTAATATGTTGTGACTCTGATATTATTATGTGGTACAAGCACCTATACATTTATTACTTACAATATTAAAATTATGTAAACTGGTTTATTTGGTGTTACTTTTTGGTAACACGAAATGCCCTCATTCAATTTCGTGTCAACAAAAAGTTACTTGTGAATAATACTCAGAAGTACAGAACAAATGATCACTATCTTGAGACTTTAAAATTAGTGACATTTTCGAAATTGGTTAAACTGGTACGAATTTTGGTGGAAACAAATTCGTTAGTCAAATTACATAATCAATACTATGGTGGTTTATATATAACTGTTTAGGTGGGTTTATAAGAGTATATGTCTAACGGCTGACATTCTACGTCTAAGATGTTCATAAAATAACGATTATCGACCCACACAACTGTCTGTAATTTTTGTTACGAAAAACAATAAACAGTTCGTAACATCAAAGAGTTGCTTTTTTATGATAAACATCTCAAAAATTCGTTGCGGATGCAGGATTCGAACCTTGCGTCTTCGGATCACTAGCCCGACGCTCTGGACCACTGAGCTAACCCGCTGTATTGACTCGCGACGAATTTTGTGAAGTGTTTATCATTTTTTTAACCAACTTATTGCGTTGGTTTAGTTCGTATTATAGTCTAGATGAGTTCATTTAAGCAAAGGGCATGCCCTGGTTTTATGCCTCTAACAGAGCTTAGCAGACACGCACTTATATTATAATTACTCTGAAAAACGTACTCGCAAATCCATATCTACCTACATAATTACTTAAGAACATTACATTTCCAGTACATCTCTTTAATAGAAGCCATTACAAGTACGCGTACAATTAGAACATAAACATTTACCAAAGAAACTCCGATATAAATTACGACAATTAGTGAAATTACTGAGAACGCTCGCATTAAAACTTAACACAATAAGTTTACGTGTTTTGCGGCATTAAGGTGGAGTACTAGGTTATTTTAATAAAATACGTTTGATTAAAGTGGTTCAATTAATAAAATGATTGTAAGAAATTGGCTCAATCGTTTTGCAAGTTAAGGTCGCTAGTTACCGGCATTGTTACAAATCAGTATGTTAAAACGGCAGCCGATGGAGTATTAAAACGTATTGATAAATACTATAATACTAGTCTTTCTGAGCGTCTGGTGGACGCGATGCGTTACCAAAATGCTGGTGTTTATTTGGCTCAACGCATAAGCATTGCCATTCAGCGTGGCAATGCAGCCAGCATGCTGGGCACGCTGCCAACTGGCAGTGGGCTTGAGCAGTTGGATTATCTTTAGACCTTCAAAGGTCTGTGGATAATCCAATGCTTTTTATGTAGTAGTGGTATAGTTAATAATAAAAAAATACTATATGATATGATCCACAAAACTGTTAAATTCAGTTCGAAAATTGAGCAAGTGCAGCGTACGACGTCCACGTGTAAGAGAACTTGTTTAAACTTTTTTTTTCTGTTTTGTGAGATAGACATATGTACGGTATCATCGAGAACGTACGAACACTGTGGAACGTTTTGTGTCACCGTCCTCTGTAGAACCAGTAGAGACTATTTTATTATAACATAATAAATATTAGAAGACATCTTACACACGGTCTCTGACCCCCAAACTAAACAAAGCTTGTAACATGGCTGCCAGGGACTGATAAACTACATATACTTATTTTTAAATACATACTTTTATAGATAGTTACTAAACTTATTAAACTAATTGGGAAACCCTAAAGGCTCATGTCCAGAATTGGACGTCTACGACAGATATGAACTTAATATACTGTTGGAAATACAAGTAGATACCTAAGTTCACGGGGATTTAAAATATTACTGTTATAACTTTTTATCATACACTTTTCGAATAGCCCGGTATTATAAAGGAATGTTTTTGTACTTGTTTCAATAATTGATGGGAGGAATTCACTCGCATGTGCTGGAGTCGCGTGCGATGAATTTTTAAGTATTTTCGTCGTCGAAAATAGGGATGTCTGCGTGAACTTATAACTGTGAAATTCGTCACAGTAAGTATGGCAATATGGTATGGTCTGTACTTTTCTGGAGCTCTCGCTGTTGTACGGTTTATTTTTTGTAACTGATAGACAACATTTATATAACTTTGAATTGCAATCAAGCACCTTTTGTAGAGTATAAAAGATCGTAGCTAGGTAAGCTCTAGTTGTTTTTTTTTTATCGTAAAACTATTAAGTTGTATTTTTTGTGTCTCTATAGTCTATTCTTGGCTTATTCAATAGTTAAAAAAGATTCACAAAAATTTTAGTGTCGAAACATTGAGTGTATTTCTGTGTATTTGCTTAATTAGAGACAGGTTTCCTCTACTAACGTACGAGATTTGAGTTCTAAAATATAATAGTTCATATATCATTAAAATACGATACATTGAATTAGATTGAATAAAAAAATTTGGATGCGACTTGTTACCAGCGTAAATTTTTAACAGAAAATATATTTATGGTTCGATGCCTAAGTTCCTAAGACTTGAAAAATAAAATTCCTACTCTTGCAACGCGGTAGGTACTATAGCCACTATGTTCTGTAACTAAGTATAATGTTGTGTGTGCATGTAATCCAAGCATCTGTCACAGCAATTTCCACGAACTTTTCGAACAACATTACAAGTATTTTATAATCGGAATAATTATGGGTGCATTGTTTAGCATATAATTAAAATCAGCCCGTGTGGTGAAGCTAATTGTGGTTTGGCGTGCAAACTCACGTGTCGCGACGATTTCAACCATAGCTCTGACGTGGCGTGACTCTAGCTTTAATTTGAAATAATAACTTAGCAATTTAATTAAGAGACATGGTTAGGTAAATATCTAACAGCCTCAGTGGCTCAGTGGTAACCCTGACTCCTAAGCTAAAGTAGCGTGGGCTCAATTTCCACCCAAGGCAAGCATTTTTGTGATGAACATAGGTGTGTGAACGGCGTCTGGGTGTTACTATCTATATATTTAAAATATATGTAAGGGTATATGTATATCAGTCTCTGACAGATACATCACAAGCATTGCTTAGTTTGGGGTCAGAGACCGTGTGTAAAACGTCTTCTAATATTTATTCATATTGGACCAGGTTTACTATACTATTGACCTCTCAGCAGCTGAGGGGATATTTTCATGCCTCTCTTTCCTCACAGCTGCTGTGAAGACAGAGAGGTATTAAAATAACTCAAAACTAATTCACCAAAGTATTAGTCTAAACTAGACGACCCGCCCCGGCTTCGCACAGGTGTATTATACATATAAACCTTCCTCTTGAATCACTCTATCCATTAAAAAAAACCGCATCAAAATCAGTTTTAGATCAGTTCAGTCAGAGAATCAGTTAAGATTTAAGCATACAGACAAACAAACAAACAAACAAACGAAAATAGCGACTTTATTTTATACTATGTAAGGATAAGGATAGTTAAGTCCTCACGTACCGTAACTTCTAGGTAGAAACTAACTTGTTACATCAATAATATAAAATCATCTAGTTTACATAAAGACAAACAAATTCATTCATAATAATATCAAAAAAATGTTTGACTCAAGTTTTCTGACCTCCTACAGCACACCTACATCCAGAAAATGTAAAGACTATCTGCTTAAAAGCAAGCTGTCTCTGTTCCATTCTGTTTCCTGAGAGACATTATCTGAAACTTTTCAAATTAAGTCATTGCAAATAGGTACCTATGTACCTATCTTCAAAATCCGCAATCTTCATAGCGAGCGGACTTATTCGCAATAAAAAATAAACTAGATTTTCGATGACAAAATCAAATAAAGAAAAAATTACTAAACCTAAGACTTATTGTCGTCTAATGCTATCAATTTTCCTTCCACTAAATTAGCACAATAAGCCCAAAATATACACCTCTTTTCCTTTCCAATCTCATAAAAATCTCTAAACCCATCGAAGGTTATGAAAACTCGACATACGCACTTGTTCCCGGATCAATCCAATGATATCCTATAATTATATAGACAAGTTATAGTCGAACAACGAAGCACATACATACTATATTGGAGGCGCGTATTATATTTAAAATTCAATTAACTAAAGCTAAACAAGGTTGAACAGTCACGACCTTATTAAGACCGTTGGAACGCGCTGAATGTTTAAACTGCTCTTAATGGTATTTTAGGAAATCTATAAAGGTTTATGTCCAGCAGTAGATGTCTTGCAGCTAATATGACGATTAAAAATAATCCTTGAAAATATTCCTATCTTTCAAAATAATAGTGTAATTTGAAACTGTAATCAGCCTTTTGCCATTGAAAAGTGCTTATATTCGTATCTCAAACGCTAGTGTAACGTTACCAATGTAAATAGGTAAGATGTACTCGTATAACAATCGATGGTAAGAGCTATAGACTTAATCTATTTTTTAAAAGTCAGCCTGCTTTTGTAACTCAATATCAAAATGTTTAGAACTTTCAATTAAAATAAGCCAGTTTAAGATTACTCTTGGTGATCTTAAGTATTCTATATCTAATGCCAAAATAGAAGCAAATAAAACACTGTCCCAGCCTTTTTAATAGTCCACTGCAGGACGTAGGCCTACCCACGAAGGGTGATTGGGCCATATCCACCACGCTGGCCCAGTGCGGGTTGGTGGATTCACACACGCCATCGAATTTCTTCTACGGACGTATGCAGGTTGCCACACGATGTTTCCCTTCACCGAAAATCCAGTGGTGTGAAATTCCGTACACAAGTTCCAAAGAAACTCATTAGTACGGGACCGGGGTTGAACCCACGACCTCAAGAATGACAGGCCAGCGTTACAACTAGTAGACCACCACGACTTATCTATAAATAAAACACATCTACAATAAAATATCATTGGATCAATCCTACAAAATGAAATAAACCGGATGATTTTATAAAATCGTCATTACGTTCGGAAATCCAATAAGGCGAATCCCATTCCACGTTAATGTAATGCTGGCTTCGATTACGCTGTATTCTAAAGAAGTTCTGGTGTACGGACGGCAACATCGGTTAACTCGAGAAAACGGTAAGTAAATATCGAACTTTGTGTACAGAAGTCAGACGAACTTTGTCTAGTGGAAGAACATTTAGAAATTGATTCACTACTTACTTAGTTGCAGTTGCCTTTAGTATCTCAGTACCTCAAGTTGAAAATTTTTGACCACTTGAATTACCAATCATGATTTATAGCACTTAAACGCGGGTTTTCACAATATACCAAGTAATTGAGCTCAAAATAGCTCAAAGCGCTTTTAAGAAGGCTATGCTTGGAATTTCTGTGCGAGATCGAGACAGGATGAGGAGATCCAGAGACAGCTGTATTTTAAAGGAATTCAGGTGTACGTAAGGACGGCAACTGTTGTCTATTGGAGAAAACGGTAAGTAAAAACTTTGTGTACAAAAGTCGAAAGAACTTTATCTAGCGGAATAACTAAAAATTGATTCACCAGTCACTACTTACTTAGCTGCAGTTGCCTTCCGTGTTTCAGTACCGCTGGTTGAAAGTGTTATAGTTGTAGCATATATTTCTATATAACTAATAGATCATAGTGTCGCAAAGCTCTAGATAGATGATCAATGTAACGTCAAGTATGTTTACACCTTTGATGAAATTTCTTAACATTTTTGGTATTTGTATCATAATTGTCATCACTTCACACATCTGCATACGTTTTTAGAAGAAAATTCGATGGCGTATGTGAATCTACCAACCTACACTGGGTCAGCTTTTTGGTTATGGCCCAAACACCTTTTGTACACATAAAGGGTGTTTGGGCCAGGTCTACGTTCTGCAGTAGAGTATTAGTAAAAAGGCTGACACAGGTACACGTATCATTGTACTATGTATATTATTTTGATCCATAATAGCTTCAACCACTTACCATTTTGTCTTTATTGTCTAAACCACTTAGTACCTGAAATCACAAACAGTTCAATATTAATATAAGTATAGTCTAAAGATGCCAAAGCTAACTAAAGCTACAGTTTTATAATGAAACTGCAACAGTTATCCATTTCAAAACCGACTCTACCTAACATTTCTTATCCTTGGTAATTGAAAAAATAAATAGATAAGTAGTCCGCATTGTACTAATTTCAAAACTATATAGAAAACGCCTCAAGTTATGCTGTCTGTACGTAGGTTCTTATCTTGGACGCCCACCGGCTTAATTTTCTTCCTCCTGTTCATTGCTATCGGCTTGTATAATATCTGTACTAAAATCCGAAACGAGATTTGTAATAGAAATATCGGAGAAAAATGTAGAATACGAAATACAGGACGACTTATTATTTTACCTTACATTCACCTCAGGGAGTTTTTGTATTTGAACTAAAACCAACTAAGAGCGAGTCGGACTTGCGCGTTTAGGATCCCGTCATAATGGAATGGAAATCCGTGTGTCTCGTCAGTGCTTAGAAAGTCTAATAAGTTCAAGCTGTCTTCAGCCAGTCATTGTTTGTCTAATAAGGGTATCACAGGTGGCGCCACCAACGCTGTAAGTTGGTAAAATATAAACACTTAGGATAAGTCCACAATTTGTATTGAGGCTGGTATAATAATAATCATACATTCTTATCAAATTTCGTTGTGTTACATTTCGAGAAACTACAATTTTTTCTGAGTCTATTACACCAATTAAAAACAAAAAGTTACCTCCAATTTTTTTTAATTAATTTTGAAATTATTAGGATGAATAAAGATATTTGACTTAATAGGTAGTTTATCTCTAGCAACCCTGATTTAGTAACCTTCAAATTGTTAAATAAAAGCATATTTACCAATTAAACACACTTTTTAAGTATTTACTACTTGTCATAGTTCGGTTTTTTCATAGCTAATTCATCTTAGTAAGCCAATCAATGAGCGCTATTTTGGCATCTCTTTTATTTAAGAAGTTTAGGTTGTTTATGTTTTTACTAATATTACAGTATAGGAAAGGGCCAAGAAAGCTGTGGTGTATTTGATCTAAGGCTGTTTTCATTGGCTCAATGACAAAGACTTTACGTCTTTTACGTATTTAATTATCTATTATTAAGATCGGTAATTTAAACACTTGAGTAACTCATACTTCGACTGCCAGTTAATATTTGAACGCATTATTTGATTTGTGCTATTTTTTACCAAAATGGAACCCTACTAAATAAATAAGTACCGATAGATGAGAAACTGAAAACGTTGGCATCAAATTGACATTATTGTTATCTATTACAAGAATTTGCTTGTACGTATTATTAGAAATCACTGAAACAGGGGCACCAAAAATAAGTGTACCTATATTATTTAATGTTCTAAGGTTCTATACGTATTCACTTGATATTAATCTGCCGGTAAACGGCGGAGGCATTCGGTAACATCAAAACAAAATAAAACTGATTGTCAGTTTTTTTTTATAATTGTCAATACTTTTTTTGTAGAAAAGTAAGCTGTTAATTGAACTTATATTGTATTATTTATGTAGTTTGCATATCATTATATGCAGAGCTATTTTAACAACATTTTACTGGGAAACTTTAAAGCGCACTTTGGCAACTAATTAGGGTTTATTAATGAACTAGTTGGTGCCTAATGAGTCTAGTTCTGGAACTCACACGCTGATTAATTACGTGGTAGTGTATTTACGTAATTATACCTTTGAGTTATGCATGTGAATTATGTTATGAAGTTATCTTTAGGGCCAGAGTAAACTGGTAGACGAAACAACAGGAACGGTGTTTTCATAAACTCATCATTCATAATTAAAAACTTATCCAACCATGTCAAGGAGTAATAAATAATTATCTAAGTACTTTTTAATAAATATACTCAAGATTATAAGATAAATAAAAAAAAAAAAAAATATAAAAAATTGATCAGTTAAATAATTTAAAAATATAGATTACTATGTGGATGACGAGATGACAGAGAAAAAAACTTGAATTGGTGAGTATGAAAAGAGAATTGCTTCTGACTCATGCACAGTCTGTTTTGGCCCTTAGCATAAACTAGATGGATCTCTCTATAGAGAAAACTGTTCTTTGAGATGGATGCTTATATTCGTACGTGATCGAAACCGTTATGCACAGACCAGTAACATCATAGCTAAGATCAGTTTTCAGGATCAAAAATAGAGAAGAGTGTTTTGAGAAAACAAACTGTACAATTTTTTTGTTAAAGAACAAAAAATATCGTATACGATAAACCCTTAGTCTTTTTCAGTGGCAAAGATAATTTTACATAATTTGTGTACCTAAGTAGAAGCCTATGTAGTAGTACCTATGAAGAAGCCGCGGTGGCCTAATGGTAGTGCCACCCGCCTTACAATCGTGGTTTCGAATCCGACCATGTCAAGGAGTAATAAATAATTATCTAAGTACTTTTTAATAAATATACTCAAGATTATAAGATAAATAAAAAAAAAAAAAATATAAAAAATTGATCAGTTAAATAATTTAAAAATATAGATTACTATGTGGATGACGAGATGACAGAGAAAAAAACTTGAATTGGTGAGTATGAAAAGAGAATTGCTTCTGACTCATGCACAGTCTGTTTTGGCCCTTAGCATAAACTAGATGGATCTCTCTATAGAGAAAACTGTTCTTTGAGATGGATGCTTATATTCGTACGTGATCGAAACCGTTATGCACAGACCAGTAACATCATAGCTAAGATCAGTTTTCAGGATCAAAAATAGAGAAGAGTGTTTTGAGAAAACAAACTGTACAATTTTTTTGTTAAAGAACAAAAAATATCGTATACGATAAACCCTTAGTCTTTTTCAGTGGCAAAGATAATTTTACATAATTTGTGTACCTAAGTAGAAGCCTATGTAGTAGTACCTATGAAGAAGCCGCGGTGGCCTAATGGTAGTGCCACCCGCCTTACAATCGTGGTTTCGAATCCCGGTACCGTGCCAATGAGTTCTTTGCAATGTATGTACCTAAGGAATTTTACACCACTGGGTTTGCAGTTAAGAAGAACATCGTGAGGCAACTTGCATAGTGCATACGTCCATTGAAGAAATTCGATGGCGTATGTCCACTAACCCGCACTGTGCCGTGGTGGAAATGGCCTACGTCCTACAGTGGACTATTAAAAAAGCTGATAAAGTACAGTTATTTAAGTATACTTATGTCCAGTTTTGATTTAATCTTGTAGACCATTAATTTTACTAAAATAAATGTCTAGACATTGACACGAGATGAATGAATGGATTAGTTTCACTCGGTTTTACACAAGAAAATATATAGGTTACATATAACGCAAGCATTCGAAACACCTATTACATTTTATTTTATTTAGTTAAAATGACGCCAGGCTCCAAAATATTCAATCTGGCAGCATTTTTTTAGGGTTTCGTACCCACAGGGTATAAACGGGACCTTATTACTAAGACTCCGCTGTCCGTCCGTCTGTCTTTCTATATGTTTGTCACCAGGCTGTATTCCATGAACCGTGATAGCTAGAACGTTGAAATTTTCACAGATGACGTATTTCTGATACTAAAAACAGCAAAAACAAACATTTAAGGGAAGGATAAGTATAAAATATAGTATGGCCTCCATAGAACAAACCTGTTTTTTAGCCGTTTTCCACTCGATATTGATAACGCACTTACTAATTAAAATAAAATATATTAAGAGGGGCTTCCATATGGTACGGAACCTTTCGTGCGCGAGTACGACTCGCACTTGGCCGATTATTTCTTTCGCTCTCATTTAAATTTTAATTTAGAATCTCCCTGCACGTTACAATGGGAGTGCATTCCGGATTCGTTCCCAATATTGTTACTAATGTGTATGCCATCTGGCACCTCCCCTCCTCCAGAACGAAGATAATTTGGCGAAACTAATACAAGTTCAATAACTTACGGTACTTACTCCGTGAAGTACTAAGATGTTATTTATTTTTTAATTAAAACATTAAGTGAGTAACGATTCAAAATAAATTAAAATGCCTTTTTTACCTACCTCCAAAAAGGAGCAGGATCTATGTTCGTCTGTATGTATTATATTTTTGTGGATATTCATCGATATTTTCAACAATTGTGAACCGATTTAAAAAAAAAAAAAACATTTTCTGGTTCAAAAGAGTCTCATGAGGTGGCCCCATTTCAATTTTATAGAAATCAGCTGACCCGTTTTTTGAAAAAATAATGTAAAAATTGTAAACATCAATTCGAGCGAACTATGTATTCGAATTTTGTATCCGATGGATGTCGGTTTTGCTATTTTTTGCGAAAAATAATTACCTATCTTGACTTGATACTAGAGATTGGTGCTAAAAATGTCGTTAATTCGCTGTCACAAATATAACATTACATAAATAAATGCTATTATTTTTTTTTAAATGATCAACTTCGTATTCAGCTTCAAAACTATCTACTCGTATTTGGCAGTGGGCTTGAGCATTTGGATTATCTATAGACTTTTAAGGGTCTGTGAATGATCCAATTGCTTTTTATGTACCTACCTAGTAGTAGTGTAGGAAGTTTTAGCATATATAATAGCATAATAGTTTAGTATTGTATTTTGTTGTTAGTTAATAAAGGCTCTTTTGCCTGTAAAAAAAATCTAATACGTAGAAAAGGATATTTACTTGCCATACATTTGTAATGTTGTGAGTTTTAGTTTACTTATCTATTGAGAAAAAGAAGGCAGTAACATCAGGCAGTTTGTAGTCAAAAGCAAAGATTTATGGAAAAAAATAAAAAAATAAAGCCTTCTACATACAAACCCAAAAATTTGAAAATTAATTATTTTACTCTAAAGTTTGTAGGTGGAGTCTAGATTTCGCTGGTAAGAACATCAGAAATGGCGCTTTTACGTGTTTAAAATACCTAATTATTACACGTATTTGATAACAAGTCGCCATTTTGTCATAAATTCCGAGTCCTGCCAATCAACACTTAAAACACTTACAGCTTTGCTGACTGCTCTACATAGGAAATAAAATTTATTTCTGATACTTTGATGAAGAGCTAGGAAATGAAACTACCATTTATGTAAAGGCTAGCTTAGCGTAACTTCAAGCATAAAAATACTTTTTCTGTTTTTTTTTTTGTTAAATTACCAACATAAACATTTTTTAGATTAGTAAACAACCGGTTCTCTTTCAACGATTTTCCATTTCCTTCGATTTGTGTTTTACACTTTATCATTGTAATAAATCAACTATTCACTGAGTGTGCAGCATTTATCTCAATATATAGCAAAACAAATCGCCTTGTCGGGGACGCGATTCCCTTTAAAACACACATTTTTCTCCTAGGTGAGGAGCATCTGGATTGTTTTATTACTTCCTACCTTATTTATTTTTGCTTTTCAAATGAAGTTAGGCTTCAACTGGAAACGAGCAGTACTGGGCACGTGGCTCCAGTTGTAGAAATTAAAAAGATGATCTTTAAACCTTTTTTCGACTAGGCACGCACAGTTTTTATACATAAAAAGTACAGTCAACAGGTTAAGAAACGCTTTCATTCCGCTCATTGAACTAATGAACGAGACAATCGCATATAAAAGTTGCTTCACTTTTCTGTTTGATAATCCATAGTACCTTCTAACTTTTAGTTTGACTTAATTTTCGTACACTAGTTCAAATTATGTCTTCTTCAGTTATTTAATTGTAAAACTCTATACAGAGGTTTGTATTTCTTGGAAGGTATAATGCTGCTTTATTCAAATCTAAAGTAATCAGATAATACATCCTAGGTAAGCAGGAACCTTAACCATTTAATTTGAATTTCTCCATATTATCGACACGGGAGTAAAACTTAGCGTCTCGAGAAGAAGAAATAAATTATTGATCTTATTTTAAAATGCAGCAACTGAACACAGGTGTAATTGGTGCAATAGTACCTCTCGTTTCCGTTAGAAGCCTAACTCATCAGTACATCAAAAAATACAAATAATAATACTGTTTACAGAATTGGTTTGCGGCCCTTATAACTCGTAATTGAAATGCTCCGCGGTTTCGTCACTAAGCGTCCACCTATTCAATATTCAATGCACGTCGCTTGCAGCCTGTTTCGCAGAAATAGTTAGAATTACCTTCGAAATATTTCGTGTCTTTAATATTGGGGCGAATTTTATGAACGCTTCGACTATTTAGTGGTATTACAAGCTTACTACGCAAAGTTTTTTCGTTAAATGTGGACTTTGCTGTCCACATATTGTGTGTTGATGTTAAATGCTACAACCTCTATTTATAGAAAGGGTATAAATGAGTCAATAGATGCATTAGTAGAATACAATTGGAGCAAGGGCTATATGACTATGGCAACGTACTGGCCTTTTTAGGGTTCCTTACCCAAAGGGTAAAAACAGGACCTTATTACCAGGACTCCGCAGTCCGTCTGTCTGTCTGTCAGGCTGTATCTCATGAACCGTGATTCATGTCATTCTGTGTCCAACTCTGCGGCACCATAAAAGAGAATAAATTAGATAACTATTTATAAACTAACTAACATTCTGTTTGAATTTAGGATTATTGACTCGTCACACGCCTTGACGTTGCTGTTAGTATTGTGAGTGTGACAAGTAAAGGAATGTAAATAAATAAAAGTAATATTTGGTAATTGTTCTGATTTTGCTTCTTTGACAGGGACATAGAGCAATATTAGTTGACTAACAAAGTGTAAGTTATCTAATTCTGCCTCTACGACATCGTTTTCATACCTAACGAAAGCACGGATTCTCACTATTTAATATTCTTTGAAAAGCTACAAGAAAATGAGTCTAAAGAATTACCAAACCAATGAAACGTGTAGTCGAAGATTTTTAATACGTCTGTATGATTAATACCCGTGTTAGCCATGAAAATTTATTATTTTATGATTATTTGGAGAATAAGATGGGTGGGGTAGCAATTCGTATTGTAATTCAGCCAGTTTTGATGTGGCGATTGCGGACGTGTGAGTGGGTGCGTTGTCGTGGTGAAAAAGAACTTAAGGCAAATAATTACGACTTGATGACTTTCAGCATCTGTCAAAACCAAACGGCTCTATAAATCTGTCAAAAAAACTTACAGTTATCGTTGTAAAGATGAGGCTACATGATGGCATTTAAATTTTGCGGCAGTGGTGCCATCAATCGGCAAACACGGGTACTTATTATACGGCCTAGGTATTTTAGGTTTCTATTTATTACACTAAATATCATCATTAGAAACCAAAACACAAAAATTTGTGGCGGCTCGTACTTTTAATTCTTAAAATGTTACAATGCAAAAAAATTGTATAAGTACTAAAGTCTACATGTTTGAAAATACAATTGGTACAAGTCAATTGTATATTTTATCTTTACCAATAGCAGCAATATCCAATTTCAATCGTTAGATATAGAAGAGCTCTTGAACATTATGTGACTGGAATATTTCTATTCTTTACTATAATATTACAGTCGTCGGTAAAGAAACTCTCTAATGAGAAGGTCAACGCGTGAGATATATTTTTATGTGAACTATTATGAATTAGATTTTGCCCGCAGTTTCTCTCGCGTAATATTTTGATTTTTGTGCTATCCAATATTTAATTCTTCTGGTACAAAAGTAGTGTTACTTTCCAACCTTTACATTATATCCATATCAAAAAAACAAACTATTCAAATCAAAAATGAACATCTCCTGAAAATAACATAGGTAAGCATAATAAAATTTTAAAAGAAAAAAAAAATTAAATTTATTTACTTGTTTGAAAAAAACCTAAACTTTACTTCTCCTAAAAATAACAATAGCATATTTTTTGACAAGAACAGGAAATATAATTATGCAATATTAAAACCGGAAACTAATAAAGAATTGATCGCCATATTCCTATTTTTTTAAATACCATGTTTTACGAATACATGTTATTTTAAATGAAAAAATAAAATAAAAATCTTCTAGCCATCACAGTTACTTTATTAAAAACCTTTTTACATACATTTCCCGAAAGTTTTCCAAAGGAATTCCACATAATATTTCCTGATCAAAATCTCCTTACCCATATCAAGAGTTTAGCTATTCACCAGTGAAAGCTTGTTTGAAACCAGTTTGGTAGTTTTCCAACTTTTGTCGGACTTTCGGAGAAGTCTCAAAACTCACATACTTACAAACTTTATGTTTTTATTGTATTGGGATAGAATAGAAGCAAGATATCGCATTTATTTAAAAAAAAAATACACATCACAGTACTGTGTGTGTTATTTTTAAAGAAAAAACAGTTATTTTTCCATTTCTTTAAATGTTGAATACTTATAATGATCACAATCTGACTGAATCTTTTTCTTCTTCTCAGCCATTGTATGTTCGTTCACTGTTGGACGTTGGCCTCCCTTAGGTATAAATCGCTGATAAGACGGGTTGAAAGTGGTTTGACTGAATATCAATAAATAATAATACAATCGCTTAACAGAAATACGTAGATAGGTAAAACATATTTAAAAAATTTAAGAATTACCTACTCGTAATAAAAATAACATTTCAATTTCATAGAACTAGTCATAGTAATGTTTCGACAACCACACACTTACAAATTTTAGTTTTTAGGGTTCCGTACCTCAAAAGGAAAAAACGGAACCCTTATAGGATCACTTTGTTGTCCGTCTGTCCGTCCGTCCGTCTGTCAAGACCCTTTTTCTCAGGAACGCGTGGAGGTATGAAGCTGAAATTTATATCGATTACTCAGGTCTACTGTCCCTTGAAGCTGTGAAAAAATCAAACTTCTAAGCCAACGCAATCAAAAGATACAGCCGTTTATGCCGCAAATTTTCGACACTTGCAAGGGAATCAAAACCTACAGGGTGCTTCCCGTGAACTCAGAATCTTGAAATTTGGTACGAAGCAACGTCTTATAGCATAGATAAAGGAAAAATTACGAAAACCATAAATTTTTAGTTACATCACATAATATATATTTTTTTAATAATTTTAACCTTACTACCCATTTCCTCATAAATGCGTAGAGGTATTAAATTGAAATTCATACCAAATACTCAGGTCTATAATACCTTTAAGCTGTAACAAAATCAAACTTCTATGTCAACGCAATCAAAAGAAACAGCAATTTAAGCTGCATATTTTGAAACTCGCAAGTACTCGCAAGGGAATCAAAACCTAAAGGGTACTTCCAGTCGACCTAGAATCTTGAAATTTGGCATGAAGCAACGTTTTATAGCACACATAAAGGAAAAATTCCGAAAACCTTAAATTTTTAGTTACATTACAAAATATATATTTTTTAATAAATATAAACTTATTACTTTTTTCCTCATGAACGCGTAGAGCTATCAAGTTGAAATACTTACTTAGTACTTAGTTACTTAAACGATAAAGAGATCTTTGTCTTAAATGTACGGAACCCTCGGTGCGCGAGTCCGACTCGCACTTGGCCGGTTTTTTTTTATAGTGCTAGAAGAGAATAGGTGAGATATCATATTTAATATTAAAATTCGTATCGCACAATTTAACTCGAAACTTATGAACGTGTTAAAATTTCAGAGACTTTTGATTTGTGTGATACTTAATGGGCCTAAGAAAAGAAAAAGGTTTTAATATTGTATCATTTTAGTAAGGACTTAATGCGTCTAGAGTAGTAAGAGTATCTTTTTAGACTATTACTAAGTCTTGAATTATGCTTTTTGAAAATATAAAAATAAAGTTCAATAAGAAATAAAATTGTATTATTCAAATTTGCGTAATAAATCTAAAAGTAAAGTAGCTCAGGGTGACTCGGACCTAGTGTCAAGGACACCCTCATACATTTCATAAAATAATATCGTTGTTGACCGACGAAACGGAGGAGGTACTCAGTTCGATGCGTATATTTTTTTCTTTCTTTTTTTTGTATAACCACGCATAACTTTTTAAATAGTGGTCCGATTTCAATAATTCTCTTTGATTGGAAAGAATTTACTTCGAAATTGGTCCCATTTAAATTTAATCGAAATCGGCTAAGCCATTTTTGATAAATCAACAATAATGTGAAAAATGCTACATCGATCCGTGCGAAATATTCGCGAATTCTGTACACGGTTGAAGCCGGTCATGCCATTTTTTGCAAAAAAATATTATTAATAAATAAAGAGTCAATGCCTAAATGCGGCATTTATTACATAAGTAAGTGTTTAAGTTCGTATAAGCCGGGTAACTGGACCTGGTGTCAGAGTTTCTGGGCCGCCTTAAGGCCACTTATTACATCGAAATTTATTTATAGTGATTACTGTGCACGACGGCTACGATCTTCTTTATTTATTTGGCAAACTCTTTCGGCAAAATATTCCAAATTCAAAATTATTAGTGCGATTCGCGCTTGACTCTTTCTTGTAAAAGAAAAACGGTGTATATAAGTTTGTGAAGAAAAATAAAGGGTTTTTGATTTCGGTGATCCTGTAGTTTCCCCTCAGACGAAAACACCAAGCTCCACACCAGCATTAGGGTTCCCTCGGGCAGACGCGCTCGTGGGGAACAATTACAGTCATACTTTGTTTTAAATCATAAACGTTCTAAATATGTATGATCAACAAATTCCTCCAGTCACTAAAATACAATCTTTTAAAATTATCGTCTACAATTTTTTACATCGAGTGACATTATTTTGTTAAATGAAGCTAAATTAGTGAGCACACCATACATGCAAAAGAGATAAGAGATTGAGCATAACGTTTCACTCACTTGAAACTTGAAATATTAAAATGGTCGCAACAAAGAGGTATGAGACTCAGGTAGATCTCGAATGCCGCTACTATGGCTTATAAACTAATCTTCAAAAGTATGACAAGTGGTTCCCTAAAAAATGAACCGACAAATGCAACTGCCTTCAGCATGTGCAACAGCTGATACAAACTAGTAGTGCAGCTGTGGCCGACTTGATTTGTTTTGATCACAGCTGAACTAGTAGTTTGTATCGGCAGTCGCAGTTGACAGCTCGGTTCCAAATATCACACTAGATGCGTTCTGCGGTCTGCGGTCAGGTCATATCGAACGCAGCCCGCATTATGTATGAACAACGCTGTCGGTCTCTATATATTTTGTACAGATATCAGGCCCAATTATGAAAGCGCCATTGTAAATTTATTAGCAACGTAAAAAGTGTTCTCTCTATCGAATGCCTCAAGTAAAAAAGAAACAGAAATATGTCAATTAGCTATTATAATTACGATGGCGCCTTCATAACTGGGCCTATTATGCGATCTGACCGTGCGATCACACATCCCTGCCCGCATCGCCCGGTCCGCTGACCGGTTCCCCTGTCTGGACAGCTGACCGATTGCCCTGACCGACAATGTTATTCATACATAATGCAGGCTGTGTTCAATTGGACCTAACCGCAGACCGCAAAACGCATCCAGTGTGGCAAATCCTTTATACCTAGTAACCTTACGCTCGATCCTTTCTCTTTCTTACATCCATGGACACGAAAGGTTAGAATCGCCCTAATTGCTATTCAGTGCTCTATCCAAGGGGTGTCATAATGTCTTGCCATAAATAATAACTGCTGATTCGCAATCAGCGACAGCTTTAAGAAGGCACGGGTGTGAATCCGCCGCTATTTGATATTAGACTAATTAAACTAATAGCGTTATTCGGTCTTAGGCGTTTATTATTAGGGCGCTTTTATCAAGGGGAGCCGTGGAGAATTATGAGAGCAAGGGATGTTTTGTTTTCAGTCCTTATTGTCGAAATTATTTGCACCTTGATAATTGTTTGAAAATTTTGCTAATAATCGGCCAAGTGCGAGCCGGACTCGCGCAAGAAGGGTTCCGTACCGTATGGAAGCCTTCTAAATATATTTTATTTTAATTTAATTATTTGTTATTCGGTTCATGAGCCTAGTGACAGACGGACAGCTGAGTCTTAGTAATAGGGTCCCGTTTTTACCCTTTGGTTATGGAACCCTAAAAATAACATATGAAGAGTTGTTCAGAAAGGCTTCAGACCACCGTAAAAATAAATAGAATTTGAATGGGTCCAAACCGGAATTCGAGAAAAAAAATCTCAGACTGACGAGCAAACTACCGCTACTTAATTTTAAACTACACTAGTGCAGTTTAAAATTTTGGGTAATGCAGACCTGTGAACATACTTTTCTCATAACATTCGCTGATTTCATAGTAACCTATCTAAACTAAAATAACTAATCCAAACTTAAACAAACCTATTTAAACTAAAATATTCTATATCTAAAGTTAACTAGTTAAAAAATTAAACACTGTTTAAATCTATAAAATGTTTAAACAGTCTCTAATCTCAGTCAACGTGCCTAAAATGCTGGCCGAATTGCCTCGCTGAATTGCGAGGCTGACTTTCTGCCCAAAATAGAGGCCAGCATTTTGGTCACGTGTGCTTTCTTTTAATCTCCCCGACAAATCTTTGAATATTTCTAGAGCACCCGGCCCCCACGGTCCAAGTGTCTCTACCCCACCTCTCTATATAACTAGTTATTTGGAAAATAGTAAATAAATAATTTAATCGTTGTTAAAAATTGTATTTTGGAAAGAAAGAAATTAATTAAATTTAGATTTATTTTAGTGTAGAGTCCTCTTGTAAAGCCTTTAGTTATAAGCAATACCGTTCAAATGTAATTAAAAAAAAAATGTTAATCTTAAAAAGCACAGACCCTGAAGTCTGTGGAGTGTAACAATTCAAATTAAAAAAAAATCCTCTGTCGAGAGATGAATATTTGTGCCGTTTGAGGGATTCTGCCGCAATAGCTCATAGTTAGTTTTGCCATTCTCATACCAAAACAAGAGTATTTCTCATTAACCCTTAAACAGTCACTGCATGATATCTCTGTTTCTTTGAGATATTTTTAGTATAAGTGGTTATTTTATGAGGAAAATAAAATATTCAATCATTTTTTTCTAAAAAATATATATTATTTTAGGAGATATGACACGTCACATAAGACGGACATTGCCCGTAACTACTGATACCTATAAAATCTTTACACGTCACTTGAAACGGACATTATCTGTTACACAAGAAATTTAAAAACGTAAAATTTATGACATAGAAAATAACTAAAACACAAAAACACAGAAAATATAAACCAAAAAACCTATTCTTATATATATCATGTATGTTAAGAACAGAAAATTTTGAAGTACACTGTGTACAATGTTTAGGAAACTACCTACTTAGTAATGCTGAATTCGATATGCTTTTGCAGAATTTTACTATGGTTTTTTCCTCTACGACCTTGATGGTCTTCTTCCTACTCTTTTGAGCTTTCAAAAGGTGTTTACGCCGTCATAGGGAAAAAAGTCATAGACTATTCCTGAAGTCTCTGCACGAACCTGCTGATTCATACAAAATTGCAACCCAGACTCGACAAATGTATGAAACCGCTGATTTTTTTTTTCTGGGATTTTGGGTTGGTCACATATTAAAAGTTGTTCGTAATGATGGTCTGACTCACCTTCTTTCGGCTTAGTAAAGAATAAGCAAATAATCCTGTATATAGGTATCTACAGTGCCGGTATATTAAACTTTTTTGAAATTACTTTTTTATTTTTTCGCATTATACTTTCTTACAGCAGGTGCTGGCGGTGGTCGCTAGGTAGGTAGGAGAGGATTCTACAGTTATATTGTCTAGTCCTATGTGTTTGCACTCCTGGTGTCAGCGGTGATATTACGGAACTAGTTGTTGGGCTTTCAGGTATGATACAGGAAGATCTACCTGAAAGTTTTGTCTAAACATTGAAGGTGTCTGAAGGAATCTTCACTCAAACTTTGTGGTGAATTGTGTTTTTTGCTCTCCAAGACAATTTCACACAAAAATAAAAAATTAAACAGACAATGTCCCTTTTTTGTGACAAACACAAGGACTACTTGTTACTATACGTTCAGGGCAATGTCCGTTCTGAATGACGGATACGAAAAATACTTGGTACTACACTTTTAGGGCAATGTCCGTTCTATGTGACATTCAAATATATGTGACATTTTAGGAAAAACTACGATCATGAGTTTGATGAACTACGACACAATATAATTACCCAATTTTCAAATAAATGATAACAAGTAATAGTTAGTTAAAACAATAAAATAAGTCACCGTTACAATGACTTTTATCTGGAGAAAAAACTGACGCGATACGTTCTATTTTAAAAATGGCGTGCACTTCTAATTTTTCGATGACCTAGTATCCCAAAATCGCGTAAGTTAGAAAAGGGTAGCTTTTTAGTCGTCAAGCACCGCCTTAGAGCCGGCAACGCGTGTGCATTTTGTATCGGTGTGCGCGTTTTGTTTACGTCCTTTATAAATGACAAAATCCATTTAAGGGTTAACTGAATGCTAAAATAATATTCTACATTTTTGCTAGGCCTGAGTACTTACGTTAACTTTACAGTAAAGTTGTAATTACGTTTAATTTCAATCCACTTTTCACATAAATTGTTTACAAACGCAAACGATTTAAACAGTTTATTACGTGACAGAAACTATTAAAACTTTAGCAACAGACTTTAATATGTACATAAATAACCCTACCCGCGACCTTAGGCCTACTCAGTCGAAATAAACATTTAAATTGTCATTTTATGTTCAAAAACCGTGTGGAATGTGTAGGTGTTACATCATTTGGAGCTTTGGGCCGAATTGTTCTGGAAATACCTGCTTTGGGCGGAAAGGACGAGTACCTAAAGCTTGTGTGGACACAGTGTAACTTTTATGAACAGTGTTGCGTTTTTATTTAAATAACTAATACCTAAATAGCAAACGTTTTGGCATTTAAAAAAAAAGATACATAAAGTAGGTTTACGGACGATGATTTTATTTAGTTTCACCTGTCCCGTTGTCTGTCGTTCTGTTATCCAATCTTGTAAGTTATATTTGATCCACTTCTCGGTTACCGATTGAGCTGAAATTTTGCATACATGTGTAAATCGCGTGACAATGCAATATTATGATGACATGTTGCTGATCTGATGATGAAGCTGGAAGGTGGCCAAAGGAACTTAGCAATGAAACGACACAACCTCATAGAAATTGGGTTCATTTGAATGGTCTTGGCAAGTAGTTTGTCTTTCAAAGGTAACCAGAGTCTGATGATGGAGCTGGAAGGTGGTCATAGGAACTTTGTAATGAATCGACGCAATCCTATCGAGTTTTGCCTCGTTTGATTCGTCTTGGCGAGTAGGTATTTGTTCGGAAAAGCTTGTTTTATATTATACTTGCTTACGTGATAACGTCATAAGAAATCATTATTAAATTAATAACTGAAACAAGCCGAACGCTTAAGCCGATCTTGCCTCTCTATCGCTAGTTCCATGCACATTCGGCTCAAGCAGAACGTCATACTTTTTAGAGCGTGCAGTCGGCGTTCATCGATTTGTATGACACAATTTGGTTGTCTGTAAAGTCGGTTTACGGACGATAATTTTGTAACATGTCAAATTACATTTAAAATCTGTGGTAGTTACGGAGTATTATTATATATTCTTTGGTGACGGTTCCACTTTAACAACTAAGTCAAACTTTGAGTAGCGCGTAAACTTACACTAATGCAAGTTTACCAGTTTGTAGTTTGTACCTATAAGGATCTGTATATACCTAAGCATATGTTCTGATTTTGAATAACGCGTAATCTAGAGCGCAAACTTGAACACTTCAGGAAAGTTGTCTTGCTCGCACAGGATTCGAGGAAATCTCATTATTGATACGGCAATTTAAGTTTTGTTTCTCGAATATACGGTAGACTTAACCTACACGGCAATTTTAGATAACCATAGTTCCTACTGAAGGACCCCTTTGAATTTGCGATTTTAGCAAAGTATGCGGCAATTTTTCTCCAAACACTTACCACAATTTCAAAGTGAAAATACGGCAACACAGAATGTTTGGAAAATAACATGTATCGAGAAAGTATATATATCAGCGGGCTTAGCATACGGACCATATAATAACTCATATCGACGTGTCAGAACGTGACAGAGTTATGAAGAAGCATATATCTGTCACCTTTGCACACTTCGATAAACTCTTGTCGTGGTCTTGTATGCTAAGCTAGCAGGCCTCGTTTGAACCGAGTTTCTCCGCTATTACGCTGTGGCGCAACGATCAGGCAGGATCACAAAGTTCATCTTGTTTTGATTTACTACGAGTAATTTCTAACAGAATTTCGATTTCCGCAAAACTCCTAAAACAACGGTACGGAACCGGTGGCAGGGTACCGGTTTTAGATTTATCGTCACCGCAAAGCGGTAACTTTTTTTGTTCCCGGGATACTGAAATAAGAGTTATTGTGCCAAACATTCGAACGAAAATTGAATACACTCGGATTGTTTCTCATTACCATTTTCATCAATTACTGGCTCTATTACAGGCGTTAGATAAAGATGTAGTTTGAGTGTGAGCGTTTTATCACTAACCGCTAAGTAATATGTTCTACTCTTTACTCTCAAATTGGATGCAAAACATGACCATCTTACGAGAATCTTAATAATCAAATAAATCATTTATTTTGACATAATAAACGTGTTACAGTAGTACATAATCCATAGGCTCCTGAACTAGTCTAGGACTGTGTCTCAGGAGCCAGTGGCTTCTCCATATTAATATTAAAAAAAAAGCATGCCAAAATAAAAATAAAAAGTAGACTTAACTAATTTGGAAAAAAAAACGTATCTTAAAAACTTATTTGAAAAAAAATTATATAATTTAGATAAAAATTGTAAATAATCAATTATACATTGACGAAAAAATATATATTTCAAACCAAAGATTATGTAATAAAGAAAACTTGACTTGTCTTAAATAATTTAGAAAACAAAAACGAAATCTGATAAATTAAATTTAAACATATGAATTGAGCTATAAATTAAACATACTAATTTATACATTAACATCAAAAAATGATACAAAACAAAGATTTTATAATAAAGAAAACATTAAACAATAATTTGAAAAATGAACAAAAAAAAATGTTTACATAAATATATTTCATTACGCATACCAATGTTTAACAAAAAATACATTACATAAATAAACTATCAAGTAGAATTTAAATACCTTCATAATCATATTTTTTTAGCCAATTTAATAGGACCTTCTTTATTTCATTGTTACTGTGTTTTTTTTATATGTAATTCCTTATTCAATTTTGTAAACAGTCTTGCAGCTATATTACCATACTTTTTTTGTGCGAATCTAGACCTAGTTGAGGCAGCTGGAAAGAGTTCATGTCTTTTATTATCTTGTTTAGGTAAATATGGTACAGTTTTTTTGTGATTACTGCTTTGTAGAAGGTCTAAGCGAATACACAACACAGAACAATCAAAAGGCGGTTTTGTTTTATAATTAATTATTTAAAAAATTCGTTGTTTCATTCATTCATGTCGTGTCAATGGCTTTTTTTAAATTTTAAATATAACTTTTCAACAAGCTTTTGAGATGTCGGCTATCATGTGGCAGCAGAGTTCTAGCCAAGACAAGTAAAACGAGCCCAAATACGGTTTATCTCGTTTAGTACAGGAATTCCTAAGGCTACCTTCAGACTCCATCATCAGTCACGTGATATACTTATGCGTGCAAATTTTCAGCTCAATCGGTAACTGGGAAGTTGGTCAAATTTAACTTGCAAGATTCCACTAAACATACTCGTACATATGAGGTACATCCGTTGCAAGTTAAATAAAAGCTTGTAATGTGTAGTGATGTTGCATTCCAATTGCAATACCAAGAAAAATAAGATATATTTCCAAAACATTAATATGCTGGCGTTTGTTCAGATTCAGCTTTAAACAGACTCGACCTTTACTTTAAACGCTACAGAGAGTAAAGTTATTTTCCGAAACACAACGCGATAATTATATCATAGTTATAGCGCTGCCGAATTCCTGAACGAATGTGCACTTCCTTCCTGTGTAACTTACCTCCTATGCCTACTCCTCCGGGCGAGGTGTCTTGCCCGGGAATTCGACAGTGTAATGTCATTTGCGCGATGCAGCCCTCGCCTTGTGATTGGCTGACGTTAGTTCCTCGATGCGCGCATAGATGGTGGCGCCGCGTATAGCGAAGTTAGGAGTCGCTCCAATTGTTTTTCTAGCCCTCGCGTCAGCTTTCCCCGCTTCTCGTTGGTAAACAGACTCGACCTTTACTTTAAACGCAACAGAGAGTAAAGTTATTTTCCGAAACACGGCGCGATATATCATCGTTACAGCGATGCCGAATTCCTGAACGAATGTGTAAGAGGATTAAAACCTGCTGCGGCGCTAACTCACTGCGAAATGAATATTTGGATGTACTCGTTCTCGTAGTTTCGTTGGTTCGCCAGGGGACTTTTTGTTGAGAAATATAGTAAATTGTTAAGATGTGGAAATATTTTCAAATGTAGTTTTAATCTTAAATATAGTGTAATAAATAAATAACTAAATACTTTTGGACATCTTACACACGGCCTCTGACCCACAACTAAGCAAAGCTTGTGATACGAGTATGGCTGCCAGAGACTGATGTACTACATACACTTTTTTTAAATACATAGGTACTTATGTAGATATTAAGTAAATAACTCCCAGACACAGAGCAAACACTTATGTTTATCACATAAGTATTTGCCGTGGGTGGGGATCGAACCCACGCCTCTTTGACCCAGAACTTAGGGTCACTAACCACTGTGCCGGCAGTCAAAATGTCTCTATGCTAGATCGATTCAATATCCCTTCAAGAACAAGTCTGTCTCTCATGGTGAGCCGACTGAAAAACGATTTTAGAGGAGAAACCTTGTACCGAGTACCGACAAATTCAGCATAAGATGTCCATCCACAATGTGGACAGATGACCTCATCGAACCTGCAGGATTACGCTAGATGCAAGCCGCTTCCAACCAATCTTATTAGCGATATGTATGGGTATGTAAATATATGTGTAAGACCAACCATCTATATGACTTGATCTATTATCCGTCTATATCTCTATTGTACATGTATTCCAAGTAAATTCACGATTTGATTAAATGATTGATCTATAAGGGAGGCGTATTCCAGCAGTGTCGGTACGTCCCATGGTTTTAATAAAGGTGAGTTATATATAAATTTATAAATTGGGCAGGTTTGTAGGCTATTTTGATCCCTATTTTACACTTACCGAGAAACACCCTGGACAAGGCAAAATTCTCATTCAAATTACACAATACTGTTCCCAGAAAGGCTTTTGTTTACAGTGAAGAACCCTTTCGCTATAAAACAACGTAGAATTTCAATTAGTTTATTGCCCCTTACTCAATTTATCAAAGGCCAAAAGCCTACTATTTGACCTTAGATTAAGCAGACGAAGGCAACGGCCAGCGCTACCGTGAATTAAAATGGTCTTGTTTATTGAATGTATCAATTTAACGGAAGTAATAAATGGATCTGAATCTCACAATAGTCTGAATGTACTTCGTTGTGGTTTTTATCGCTGAGAAGTCCGCGCTTTACCATGAACTGGCTTGATGGTAAGTAAAAGACGTTGTGGTCGAAGATGAAGCACGCAGACAGAAGCTACCTATTTCCGATGACTTTGAAAACCTTCAGATTATATCTGTCCGATCCATCATCTGGCGGCGCGGCCACGGTAATCAACAGCGTAGTGGTAGCGAAGCCTCCGTTAAAGTGTACAAAGTTTTTATTCCTTTGTCCATAGACCTAGTGCTATAAGTAGCATATTTACCAAGACCAATGTAGGTCGAGAAAATAAAGTAATCCTACTAATATTATAAACGTGAAAGTTTGTAAGGATGGATGGATGTATGGACTCTTTCACGCAAAAACTACTGAACGGATTGAGATGAAACTTTGTAATTCTATAGCTTATACATCAGAATAACACATAGGCTAAAAATTATAATGATATTGCGTAAATTGTCCATAATATAACAATAAGTGTTATGTAAGTAGGAAAAAATCTGCTATCTGCGTGCTACGAGTATTCTAAACGCTTCAAGAAATGTCCAAAAAAAAAACAGTCGAATGGAACAACCGTCAGATCGTTTTTTTTTTCACCTGCTTTGTCATGGGTAAGATAGGGCCTCGGGTTTAAGAGACGGAAAGTGACATAGTCAACAATACGGGATAAATAAAAAAATATTAATTCCCATAGGATAGCACAAAAATTAAAATATCATGCGGACGAAGCCGCGGGTAAAAACTAGTTTAGTTTTAACGTTCTAGAAGCGAAAGCTTAAGCACTACTTTCTGATGTTGTGCATTTAGCAACAGCCTCAGACTTCTTCATAATGTTGTCGTCTTATTTTATTACTCAACTCGTAATGAAAACAGACAGCTTTCCAGCGAGTAAACTTTTAAAGAATATTGTCGGATAGGAGCGCATTTCGTATTTGAGTTAACAACTTTACAGCACACGTTTTAGATAGTTGATTGTGTCGGGTGTGGCTTGGAAAAGTTCATCTTTGAATCTGTACTTGGAAACAGATCTCCAGAGTATTTTTCATACAGACCAGTAATACTAATGTATTTCTGCTCCAATGCAGTGAAACTTCCAAAGAAAAGTTTTTCTATTCTGTAGATGCTCTAGTAGCGTTGGATATTTTAAAATTACATAACGTTTTTATTGATAGATTAGTATACGTTTTTGTCATTATCGTCATTATTTATCATTAGATACCTATAGTCTATTAGATAGAACCAAGCGTTTCGAAACCTCATTCCTCATACGAACAGCCAGAATGAGAAACGCTTTGCCTGGGTCTGTCTTCCCGCTAAAGTACAACGTGGGCGTCTTCAAATCCCGAGTAAATAGGTATCTTCTAGGTAAGCATGCTACAATCTAGACCAATTATCTGCTCAACATCAGGCAGTATGTGGTCAAACGCAAACCTATTCAGAATAAAAAAAAACGAATACCCTTTGAATAGATGGAGCAACAAATTCACGTCAAAGGGGAAGATAATATCCTCCCCACCGATGGTCCACTTTGTAGAGATTTGTAATCATGTATTCAACTCAGAAAATCCTTTTTCACCTTTCTTTATTTTTACTTCGCTCCTTTTATTTTTTATCGTGCTTAGATAAAAATAAGGAACTCGTGCCAGATTTGCTTACATTTGAAAGACTTTGACTTTATTTTTCATTTGTTTTTAAAGTAGGTTATTGTTATTTACACCGGGTAACGATAACTTACGTACAACTACGTGTTGTGAAGAAAAATGTATTCTATGCGATTTCGGTTTTCTTTTTTTTTATCGTGATTAAGTCCGCGCTTGACCACCAACTCGTCTGATGGTAAGCGACGTTGTGGTCGAAGATGAAGCACGCAGACCTAGAAGATACCTATTCACTCTGACCTTGAAAAGCTTTAGATTATGGTTAGCTTGGGGTTGGTATCATTTTAAAAGTTGTTCGTCTGATGATCTGTAGTCGCATTTATTAGTTTTCTGTTAAATGCCCATCTTAGTATCTATTTGATTTTAAAAGAGCTGCGTCGAAAGATCAGTCAACATGATAAAAAATGTAAAAGCTAATCACGCAGTAACTTTTCAATTTGAAAAATGTCTTAAAATATTTCTAAAATAAGGAATAAATAAAATCTCTATGTTAACTTAATCTCTTCTATTTACTTATCTGATTGATTCCATACATGAAACTAGTATTTTAAATAATGATAAAAACTGGAAAATATTTTTGAGGTACCTAATTTTGTATGCCAATTATATTAGGTGTAATCCTTTATCATAAAATCTAAACTTCGACTACTTATTATTATTTTATCATAATTATTATTATTAACACGAATACCTCATTTTTCTATGGTTTTATCACAGTTTCCCTTTCAATACCAATCCAATAGCTACATCCCAAATATATACCTACATAACATTTTTGGCGCTACTAATTAATTTTAAAATCTCGCAACACCCCTAGTGGGGCAGACTCTACTGTTTTAAAATATGCGTGGAAACTCCCCCATCAAGGCAAGACGAGTGGAACAGATTCCACTTTAAAAATGAAGCATGGACTGTGCCCCACGAGTGGGGCGACTAGGTGAGGCAAAGTAGAAGAAACTAAAATTCGGCGTAGCCTTAGCCCTTTGTCATAAAATCTTCACTTATTTCTAGAGTCATCATCATCACCAATACTTCACCTCCCTTTTTTACAAACTTTTATTTAGTTTTACATGTCTCGTAGTCTGTAATCAAATCTTGCAAGTTTTTGATCTACTTCCCGGTTACCGATTGAGCTGAAATTTTGCATACATGTGTAAATCTCGTGACAATGCCATATTATGATGACATTGAAACTTTGACTGAGTCGAAGCTGCAGAGTCTCGAGCATCGACGTAGCGTGGCGGGTCTATCAGCCTTCTATCGGATACACTTCGGTGAGTTCGTTTAGGAGTTGCACCGCATATTTGCTTAACATCAGGCACTGTGTATTCAAACGCAAACCTGTACGAAATAAAAAAAAAATACGGCGCTGATCTGATGGAGCTGGAAGGTGGCCAAAGGAACTTAGCAATCAAACGATACAACCTCATCGAGTTTGGGTTCATTTGAATGGCCTTGGCGAATAGTTTGTCTTTGAATGGTAACCAAGGTGTGATGATAGAGCTGGAAGGTAGTCATAGGAACTCTGTAATGAAACGACGCAACCTTATCGACTTTCAGCTCGTTTGATTCGTCTTGGCAAGTAATTTTTCAGTAAAAGCTTGTTATTTAGAAAAAAGTTTTTTTTTTTTTTTTTAATATAATACTTGTTCACAGTTTTGTTTTCAATGCCATCCTGATAATTCATCAAATCAGTTACAATAATTATACTTTTCAGTCACGTAAACTACCATTTCAATTTATTACAATCGTATAAAATCACTGCCTACTGTCGAATGAAATCCAGTCATTTTATCACAGAAACCAAAACAAACCCTATCTATTTGTTGGATTTCAATTCGAATCCCAACAAACGTTCAGCCTGTCGGTAGACAAGGTCCAAAATTTATGGCTTCGAATAAAACAAACGCTGGAAAAGTATCAATTTATTGTTTCACACTCCGATTAGAATAGACAGTATAATCACAATGTACAGATGAGCAGTAGATCAACTTTGTACAAAACAAGTCGTTATTTATAATACCTTTATACCAGGTTAAGCAGAACTGATGTTTGAAGTCGAAAAGAAGTGATTCAGACCAACATTTAGAACAAATTTTGCAATGGAGCCAACTCGAAATAAAAAAAGATGTTTTATACATATTGTCGGTTCCCGTTGCAATTTTATAAGAAACTACTAATTTTTTTCCTCGAATTTTGGGTCGGCCCCATAGTAAAAGTTGTCATAATAATGGTCTTAATTACCCCCTTTGTCTTAGTATAGAGACGTATTCAGACGGAACGTATTCTTACATACAAGCAGATAACCTTGTGTGTAAGAAATGTAAGAATACGTTCCGATACGTCAGTAATAAGCTTATTTAGTATGTACTAATAAGATTAATAAGTGAACGTCTTCTAACGATAAAAGTTTTAGGTACTGTTTGAGCAACGTTTATGCATAGAAGTGGCTTTGTATGATTGCATGTGACTAAATACTGTGTAAGTACAGGAAGATTGCTACGTAATGACAGTAATTGAGCGACAAATAACATTTTCCTCGGAAATAACGATATTGGTTCCATAAATATTTTATTCGCTAATATTTGAACAAAGTCTAGACATATTACAGCTCACCTAATTTAGCTGGTTTATTTTATAATACGGCCATGTCGCAACGTAATCTTATACGTACTATTATTAGGCTTTCGGCCGAATACGCAACCAATGTTCTCTCTTTTTTTTCCAAGATTTTCTCCTTCGTACGCAACTATTTGCAATGGAAAAATATTTTTTATCCACATATGCAATTAACGACTTTTTTACATACATTATATGCGATAGACTAAAAACGGTGATTCGGTTATTCACTACTAAATTTAGGAATATGAAATAACAATTTGTAAAAAATAATATAGATTTGTTGCTGCATCAGTACAATAAAAATTGAGTCAATTGTTTCTCATAAGTATTTTACCAGATCACGGTGAAAATTTGATAGATTTATAATGAATCAGCAATTTGTAAGAACTTAACCTACTGCTCACATTAAGATACTGTGTTATAATTTATTGTGTTTATTTACACTGTGTTATCGAAGAAAACGAAGTTTAGACAATCTTAATAATAAATATCTCGTGTTTTCAAAACAATCTTTGGTATGTAAATCACTGTTATCTTAATTTTGACTGTGTACAGTAACATATAGTCATGAAAATTAATTAGAAACTTATCTAGGGCCACAGTTCGAATTTCACTAATTTGAAGCTTTTTTTATAAAAAAAATGCTGTATATTTGTAACTGTGGTGGTCTAGTGGTAGGAATACCCACCTCTCAATCGTGAGTTCAAATCCCGGCTCCATACCAATGAGTTATTTCAAGTTTATGTACGGAATTATGTACGGTTTTTCGGTGACGGAAAACATCGTGCGATAACTTGCATACGTCCTTAGCAGAAATTTAATGGCATATGTGTTGCCTGGGTTGCCTGAAAGAGATCGATTCCAGCGATAAGGCCGCCTAGTGTTGAACTAGCTTGACTTTTTTTGTGTGTATAATAAAGAGTTATTAATTATTATTTATAACGTGAATCCACCAACCCGCACTAGGCCAGCTTGGTGGATATGGCCCAATCATCCTCCGTGGATACGCATACGTCATGCAGTGGACTATTTAAAAGGCTAGTACAGGTAAACTTTGAAAATAAAAGTAGGGATTAGATGATAAGTAGATCTTTATAGTATAGACAGCCTAGAAAAAAATACTTAATACTTGAACTGTAGAGGAAATTGCTATTTTATCTAACTGCGTTTTCGTAATACCTATGTCATATTCACAGGATGGTTTTTAAAAAAAGTCAGAAAAATATGATACTAAATAAAAATGACTCGTCATCCAGTATTTGTATTCAAGTAAATCTAAAAAGGTGTCATATTCTAAACCTGCAATTTTAAATCCAATTCAATTGGAGTATATTCAGTTCAATTCTATTTGGATTGAGGGTGACACAAAAATGCCTCTGGCTTTGATAGATAAGTCGGTAAGTAGTTTTGTTAAATATTTTCAGCCGTGAGATTTATTTTTTAACATCCAACGTAAGATAAATTATAAGAATAACGGGTGATTAAATAATATATTTATGTTCTAGGTTCTACCCGCGGCTTTGCCCGCTTCAAATTTTGATTTTTATGCCATAAGAAATTTCTTGTGATATAATTATTATCAATTTATATGCATTTTTAACTCCATTTAGTTAAGATCACAAACATAATCAATTTCAATGCAATTTCAGCACCATTTTGCGATGATCATGTTATAATGTTTTCTCTTTTTACCTTTTTCCTTTATGCATGAAAGGTTTCAGTCGATGTTGTCTATCATCGGATAATAATTAATGTAAAAAAATGTTTTGCCTATCCTATGAGAACCACAAAAAGTTTTGGAATATGAGTAGTAGCTCCATGTCACTTTCCGTCTTTCAATCTATATTCATGCAAAAAATCAAGTCAATCTGTAGTTCCGTTGCTGCTTGAAAAAGTAACAAACACAAACCTACTTTCGAATGTATAATATCAATAATAGAGGTATACGAGTATCTATCGTAAGGTTACCTGTTTGTCTCTAATTTTGTATCGTAGCAACCATTTTCTTAAAAGTGCATTGCTGGAAATAGGCCTATCTACGTAGAGCGATTGGGCTATGTCCACCACGTTAGCCCAGTACGGGTTGGGTTGATCTCTCTGTGACACCATTCTAACCCGAAAAAATGGACTGATCTTACTGCGCTTTTCCTTTCGCCACTTCAAGCTGTTATTATTATTCATCATCAACTACTTTCTCTCGGTTATCATCATATCTTTCACACAGTTCATCCCAAAAGTGATGGACCTTTTGGGATGAACTGTTGAGCCCAAAAAAAGTTTAAAAGTATTAACTTTTTTTAGGCTTCTACTAAGCCCGATTACAGAGGCGCCAGCGTAAATTTATTAGCAACGTAAAGAGCGTGCTCTCTATCGAACGCCTAAAGTGAAAAAGAAACAGAACTATGCTATTTAGCTAATATAATTACGATGGCGCCTCTGTAATTGGGCTTACTACCACTTTTACCGCGCTTGATGAAATTCAGAGTTAAAGCGTAATTTAGAACTGAGCTGCCAATTGCAAATGGCGACATCACGTGCTTGGAACTCCCGACAAGTGCAGCAGCTGATACAAAATATAACTACAAACTATCGTTTCCATAACCACTTAGAACTAGGGTCGCGATCCTACGCAGGTACTCCAGAGATTACCAACCTTTCACAAATAATAAAAATATCACTCTATTCTGGTAGTTTTAATAGGTAATTTTACTGCCTCGGTGGCTCAGTGGTTAGTGACCCTGACTTCTGGATCAAATAGGCGTGGGTTTGATCCCCACTCAGGGCAAGCATTTATGTGATGAACAAAGGTGTTTGCGCTGTGTTTGGGTGTTATTTATGAACTATTTATATATGTAAGTATGTATTTAAAATATCTATGTGTAGTATATCAGTCTCTGGCAGGTATATTACAAGCTTTGCTTAGTTTGGGGTCACAGGCCGTGTGTACTGTGTCAGCCCCAAATATTTATTTAGGTATTTATTGTTTACAATAAATGCGTGATGAAAATAGCTAATAATTAAGTATTATTTTTATGACTTGTGCCAATTATTTGATAGATTTTAAAACATCTGTTTTGGAAAAAAACATTAGAGTAGGTATCCAGGTAGTCTCGCGATAGTTCTGTAATGTGATGTTTGGAAAGTTCTCAGCGGTTATGGAAAGAACTATACAGTCCGTTCACAGGGTTTTTACCTGTGACATTGTGTTGTTGACTCTGTCTAACCTGTGATGGTGTGTGATTACTAGAGAGAGACATTGAAAAGACAGCTAGAAATATCAGAAGTGAAATAACTGTGAACGGACTGTAGAAGCGTAGTTGCGACTGACTTCATTCGTTTTGGCCACAGCTGCACTACTAGTTAGTATCAGCCCATGTGCCTATCGACAGTTGCAGCATGCAAATCGGTCCCAAATACCACCTTTAATTTTTAGGGTTCCGTACCCAAAAAACGGGACCCTATTACTAAGACTTCGATGTGCGTCTGTCCGTCTGTCCGTCTGTCCGTCTTTCCGTCTGTCTGTCTGTCTGTCACCGGGCTGTATCTCATGAACTATGATAGCTAGGCAGCTGAAATTTTCACAGATGATGTATTTCTATTGCCGCTTTAACAACAAATACTAAACTCCCATACAACAAACGTCATTTTTAGGAGTTTTTTGCTCGTTATTAATAACGGCTAGAGAAATGGGGCTCCCATACGGTACGGAACCCTTCGTTCGCGAGTCCGACTCGCACTTGGCCAATTTTTAATTACTGATATTTTACTTACGTACATGAGTCAATAAGGGAAAAGTTGTCTTCCAACATTTTCGTACTTAAACAGCTGAAAGTGAAATTCGAACTTTAAGGTAAATGTAATAAAGCAAAGTGCCTCTTAACTCCAATAAGGCTTCACTAGCACGCGGCACAAACTCTAAGTCTAAGTGAAAATTACATTATTAACAGTCGTTAATTAATATTAGAAATGAAGAAAATCCTTAGATAAGTTACTTGAATATTTACATTTGAGTTCTGATGTTATTATAATCTTACTTAATAATTATAAATATTTACATAATAAATTACACTAAAGCTGTTTAGTTTATAGCCGTCAGTACACTAAGTGACACAATTCTAACATTGTTAAATATATTATCATTTTATTAACAATAGTGAAGTTTTGTAACTGTTAGTGGCATTATGTCTAGCAGGACCAAAGTTAAGACCAAAAGCTAATTATAAAATAAGAGTTAAATGATGAGATATTAGTTAAATATCCTAAATCAATTTGACTTAGAGAATTGTGTCGCTATTGTGTATGAATGGACAGGGAAAGAAATTACACAATTTTTTACATAAAATAAAATACCTACTCGTATATACCTATATAACGCAAACCCTATAAATACGAATGATATGACATTTATTATTGATCCGCTTAAATCACATTAAACTCGACTTTATTAATATAGAAATATCTAATGAAAATATCTGTTTTATTAGATAAAATCATCACGCTGCGATGTTTTTTTGCATTGTAACAACTACGATTCCATTTTCTCTCGTAGAAAAAGAACAAAGCTCGTTTAGCATCTAAATATGTAATGTGTGTACTACAAGAATACACTGAAAATCCTGCAGGTAATACGAGTATGTTTTATCTATGCAAAACAAACTTATTTCACAAGTTTTGCGTAACTATAAACAATAATATGTATGTCATTTTTTACAATATTTTAAAAACAAAATCCAAATTATTGTATCTATTTCAGATTTAACTACAAATTGTTTGAAGAGGACGTAGTCCTATTTAAAGGAGGCATTGCACTACTCATATATCACCATCAGGAGGCCCGTCAGTTTGTTTTCCACCTTAATATTAAAAAATATTGACAAAGTAGTGGCATCTTGATAAAAAATGCGCACAAAAAAATATTAACATTAAAAATAGAGTACACGCTTGCACATAGAGGGCTATGCTCGGCGTCTCTCTGCGAGATCGAATCAGAAATGAGGAGATCCGCAGACGAACCAAAGTTACCGACATAGCCCAACGGATTAGCAAATTAAAGTGGCAACGGGCAGGACATATAGTTCGGAGAACGGATGGCCGATGGGGCAGTAAAGTTCTCGAATGGAAACCACGGACCAGCAAGAGCAGCGTAGGTCGTCCACCGACTAGGTGCACTGACGATATAATAAAGATCGCAGGAACGCGCTGGATGCAGGCCGCTTCCAACCGGCATTATTGGAAATCCATAGGGGAGGCCTATGTCCAGCAGTGGACGTCTTACGGCTTATGGATGGACACGCGTGGCCTACTATTGTAGACCAGGGTCATATAATTAGCTATATTTTTAAGTTTTACGAGTTGCAGAATTAAAATTCCCGGAAATCCTCCTTCTTGAAATTTTTCAACAGATTAGTAACACACATAACTTATGTGAGTATTTACACAAATTTGTGCAATTTGGCGTCAAAACTGCGGGCCTACCATAGTAGCCTACGCGTGTATTGGTGGTGTACCAAAATTAGATGAGTAAGTTTTTATTTAACTTTAAGTTGGTTGCTTTTTATGGCATATTTTCAGCTGAAATTTAAAATAAAAATGCTAGTAAATACATCTCATCAGTGGTACAACACAATTGCATACCAAAAATGAACCATATTGATCGATGGTCACTCTGTGCGACAGCCGAATATTGGTTGGCTAATAAAAATGTCTAAAACGTACAGCAACTGGATATTTCTCGATCACCAAAATCTTGTTAGTTGCAATTGTACGAAAAGTAAAAAAGTACTACGTTATGTAACTGAAAACGCCAATTTCAGAAAATTTATCTCAAAGGTGCCATTTATGTTAAATTTTCGTTTATGTTTGCTAAATTGTTTATAATACTGAATCTCTTCTACATACATAGAAAGTATATCTACATCACTTCAAGTGAATTTTAATTCCTTTTTACAATAAAACCTTATTAGAGCCATTTAATGAAAAGGCCTACATTAGTAGGCCACGCGTGCACTGGTGTAAAAAGTAAGCACATGTACGCTAGTGTTAAAATATGACAATTTTTTAAACACTCTCAAAAATGTCAAAGTAATGAAAAAAAAATTCCATAGAGATAAATTGTCATCCAATCAGTTCTCAGTTCCTCGTACTTAGTTATAAAATTAGCAATCGGGTTAAACTTTACTCAATTTAAACAAAGATGAACTTATAATTGTTCGGCAAACTATCAAAGTTCGCAATAGCGTTTAGTTAATCGATTTTATGGCGATCATTTAGCTCTATGGAAAGTTGCTCTACTTTAGCTCGGGAATAATGTAGAGCAGTTTTTTAATAGATCTGCTCGTTCTCTGAATAGAAATTATTTGTACTGTCTATTTACCTTGACTAAATAAATTAAGTTTTCGCACACAGCACTTGGAAAATTGTATCTGAAATTCTGAATTCTGTGTTATTATTTGATGCTACACAGCACACAGAAAGATAACATTGAAGGATTTTATTTTAAAATAGCTCTATTGACTTAATACTTTAAATATTTTTTGGCTAATTATTTACATAAATTGGAACAAATGGCAAATATAAATGAAGTTACATTACTCTTATCTTTTTTACGAAATATTATAGCTATTGAAAAATTTGTAGTATGTCTTTTCTACATTTCATTATACAAAAATACTTTAAGTTCAATGAAATTTGCAAAATTTTTCAGTAAAGTACTACTTACAAGGCTTTCATGTCACCTAAGCTCTAAACCTAATACTAGACGAAGTTGATACTTAAGTAGATTTAGATACAGTACTAAAAAGTCATAATTCAATTCAATAAGTGATAGTAAATATTACTTACAGTATAAATGAACTAAAGATAGCATCTTATAAGATATTCTACTCTAACTTATGTTCAAATCACTCAAATATGTACAGTAATGAAAATTAGTTCCGCTACAAAAACTTTGAAAGTACTAACAATAACAACCATTTTGATGCGACAACTGTATCACTAGACGAGGCTTTGTAATATTTCACCTCATCTTGTGTAGGAGGGGAGTATGAAGCCTCAGATATGAGCCTATTAGGGCAAGGCAGCATTTCAGAGGGAATCTCTATCAATTTCCGCTTATATTCTATTTTAACATCTTCGTTTTCTTGATCTTGCATCTCATCGTAAGTCTTATCATCTACTATCTCGTCGTCTTCTTCATAATCTATGTCTTTCTTCAAAGTAACGCCGGTTTTCGGTTGTCTATCGGTGACTCTCTCTATTTTTACAGATCCCAGGTTTGATTTGAGTTTGGTATCCATGATGCAGTTGAGGCGGCTGATGGAATATTTCAGACGTTTGCTGCGTGTTTCGTTTCGGAGTTTTTGCAGCCAGGATATGCGGCAGTCGCAGGTTAGTTTGTTGCCTGTGGACAAAATCAAAGTTAAATATCTTGATCACCATCATCATTTCAATAGTAAGACGTGCTTAAACACGACATAAAGCCCGATTACAGAGGCGCCATCGTAATTATATTAGCTAAATAGCATAGTTCTATTTCTTTTTCACTTTAGGCATTCGATAGAGAGAACGCTTTTTACGTTGTTAATAAATTTACGCTAGCGCCTCTGTAATCGGGCTTCTAGAATACCTATACCTACTCGTATATGGTAACACGGCTTCCGTCTAGTGTATCATTAAGAAATTGTCAAATCCTCCTCAAAGTGTGTTTATAGTTTTTTTTTTTTTAAATTATGGCAAGTGTCTTTTAAGTTACAACAAAATACAATACTACTTCTTATGCTAAAACTACAAAATTAAACTACTACTTCTACATACAAAGCAATTGGATCAACCAAAGAACCTTGAAAGTCTAAAGATAATGCTCAAGCCCACTCCCAGTTGGCAGCGCGCCTAGCATGCTGGCTTGTTTATAATTTACCTAAACTTTGGTACAATCAAATCTAAGTAACACAAATTTGTTTTTAATAAAACATTCATCTAAAATAAACGCTTACTATATCCACATAAAAAAGCAGAAACACCAACAAACATAGTAACAAACTGACTTGCGAAACAAAAATGTAACAAAATAGAATTCTTTATAACATGTTTCCTGTATACTGAATAAACAAACCCAACCAAATTAACCACTACAAAGAACTGTAAATCAAAACACGCAAAGATAACAATAGTTTTGCGCAAAATGAAGCATCTCTCAACAAAATATAGAGTCCATTAAAATGTCACACCGGAACCACAGTACACGAACATGGGCAGTAAGTAAGCGAAGTTGTGACGTATAAAAATAATCCTACTTCCTACTAATATTATAAACGCGAAAGGAGATAATACAAAATGGGCTCAGACTAGGTACAGTAGCTCAAAAAATCCGTTAAACTATGATAAATAAATGCGCAGAGTAAAACAACCGCATCAAATGCTTAATTTATGAGTAATTTCACATTTTCCAACTTGATTTTTGTTCAGTCATTGAATTACTGTCATTTTGGTCACATGTAACCTTAATACCCGAATCCACGAAATTACTTTTAATGGACACTGTTATTGTAAAAAAATAACGGGAAAATCATTTTCCGAAAAACACAGAGCAAATTATGAAATACTGTACCCTTTAGTGGCCCAATTTCTATGCATATTTGCAATATCTCCTTTGTGAGTACGTATAGATGTTTGTTACTCTTTCACGCACATTCAACTGAACCGATTTGGATGAAATTCGGCGTGGAGATAGCTTAGATCTTGGACTAACTCATAGGCTATTTTTTATCTCGGGCTAACGCGAGTAACACCGCGGGGCGCTGCTAGTAATAATTAAAATAAACATTGCGTCTATACGTTGCCGCGTTGTGTGTATTTTTGTGTGTATTTATTTGTCACATTGTGAAAGCCACCTAAATAATTTAATATGAATACACTAGTCGAGTAGTATTTTCTTTTCGGCTCATTACTTTAAATTAAGTACTTTAATAATTAGCTTACACATGTTTATAGCGAGACTAACATCATCATCGTCATCATTTCAACTTCAGAAGGGGGGAGCCCCCTTCTCCATGTATTATCTCCTATAAGACCGATTGAAAGCGGCTTGTACTCAGCTCGATTATACGGCTTTAATAAGGTTCATAGCGCTCACCGACAAAGCTGGACTTTCTACATTACATTTGTAATACCTACCTATCTTAAACCTGTGATAATTTTATTTTGTAAGTATAGAGTTTGTTAGAAAATAGTAATAATAATAAATACATTCTTTATTCATCGAACAACATTTCAATGGCAATGAAAATCATTTTAAATTAGCTAGAATAAGTTACACAAACAAAACGTTATTGATTGAGCCGTGGCGATCTAGAGGTAGTGACAATCACCTTACAATCGCGAGGTCGCGGGTCGTAGGTGGAAGTCCCATACCAATAAGACTTTGAAATTTATGTACGGAATTTTACACTACTGGCCTTTCGATGAAGGAAAACATCATGAGGCAACCTCCATAAAAGAATTTCGATGGCGTAGGTATGTGAATCCACCAATCCATACTAGGCCAGTGTGGTGGAAATGACCCAATCACCCTTCATGGGTAGGCCTACATCCTGCAGTAGATAAAAAGTATTAAAAAAAAGGCTAACGCAGTAGAGATATTTTAGAACATACAAAACAACTAACACTGTGTTGTTTATGTGTATTTTCTCGTGCATTCGGTAAAATGCAGACGAGATCTTACTGCTCACACTATGTTGCAAAACTAGGAAAATGCCTGATTCATAGAGCGCCTCGCTAACTAATATTCATGTCGGTAGGTCGGCTTCCTCATTGTTTATTTAACTCTGTATCTGAGGAACTGTTCTAGGTCTAATTCCAAAGTTATGAAGGTCACGGATATTTGTGTGGTAGCCAGAGGTTTATAACAAGAAGCTTTCATAGCTTTAGAATATTTAAGATTTATACTCATGTTCCTTGTTTCTTCTCAGAAACCACTCAGGAAACCTTAACTTTTCTATTGAAGAACTTTGGTGGTCTGTTTAAACGGCCGGTGACGGACCTATTAAAATGACCGGTACAATATACAGGGTCATAGGTACTAAACGCAAAACCTTTTGAGGGCGGGTCTAGTACATCTAGATAAACAACTATTGTTCTAAAACATCAGCTTTTTCATACAAAAAGTTCGTCAATGCGCGGCAAAATGTATGGAGAAGCGAATTTCTTTTTTGCGAATTTTCAAAAGTCTTACAGTACAAAAGTTGTGTGTCTAGATTTACTAGATCCGCCATTAAAAGGTTTTGCGTTTAACATCTATGACATTGTATTATATATCGCCTTATTGGTAGGTTATTTTTCTTTCAGCCCACAGTTTATGAAGGAAAATATTTTCTGTCCATGTTATAATAATACTCGTATTGCTCAAAAATATGGCCGCTAAACAAACAAACATCAATTTAGAAAATTTCTAAATGTATATTTTTACAGCCCGTTTGCTTGCCAAATTATTATACTTATTTTTAAGGCTTGGTACAAAGTCTAGGCTTACAAAATAATTGTCTTCATTCGAAGAACTCATTGATATATGACTTGATTTGGACCACAACTTCGTTTGTAAAGCGAGCATTCTCCCCACTTGACTGTCACAATTTCAAACGAATTCTGCTTAGAAAATATTATGTAGCTAAGGAAAATAATGATTGTTATGTCTGCGAAGAACTTTGCGAGCTTGTAAATAGATTTCTCCGAAAATTGTCTGAGCAAACATGTTTTATAAGAAAGTTATCTTTATGAGCCTATCTATATAGGTATAAAGGTAATCAAATCACAAATTACTTTTAAAGTATGTACGTAATTGAGCGGATTTTATAAATCATTTATTAGATATGCTTTTTGGGCTTTCTCTATTATATAATGCTTCAAAAGTGCCAATTATTAAGTGCATTACTTGAAGAAAAAAAACTACACCGACCCGTAGTTTTGTTTCTGGCTGAAATCAAAATTAAGCGTCTCTTTGTAATCAATAAATCATATCACATAGTCGATTCATATTTTTTTCTGAATTTCAATTGTTGCATATTTATATATATTATATATGCACGCTTTTTCGTAGTCAAATAAATTATGTCACTTAAATTAAAAAATACAGAATGAATAGTTATGGAAGAATTTCAGAAGATCTTTTGTCAATAAAACAAAAATTAATGAACATATAGCCTGTTAAAGTTCCGCGTGACGTCACAAGTCACATACAAATGTATAAACTTTTGTCAGAGAAATGAAGTCACGACCCCCACTCCCGAACTTTGACAAGGTTTATCCTTGTCGTTTATTGTTTGATCGACAAAATAAAAAATACGAGTCTAATAATTTTTGATAATCTAACTAACGGACCAATTATAATATTATTTTTTTACACAGTCATCATGCCTATTCGTACTCGTAGCAATAGGGTATTATAGTCATTTTTGAAAAGTATCTCAATAAGATTCTGGAGGGCTAATAAACCACTAACAAAAAACAAAAAAAGAAATTCAGGCTTTAAGTGCTTTAAAACTGCATTTTAATTTTACAGTTTCAAAATTTCGCGCGTAATTTACGAAAACGATTGATGTCAATATTTTACTCTGTGGTTACGAATGACGTCACGATGCTACGTAAATATTTCTCACGACAGTGTCTTTGACAGCTGATATTGACACTGCCATTCTATAGTTTTCAATTTTACATAGCATCATGACGTCATCACATAGCTGCGCCTATTTTATGTACAGATTAAAAAAACGTGATATTTTGTATTGATTTTTAAAAATTATTTTGATGTTTTGTGATCTAAAACAAACATTTTACGATTGCTTTTTGCCTAAGCTATCTCAAAAATACATTTACAGATTTTTTCTCGTCCATAGTAAAATACCCTAGATACCTACAGTTATGTTTGAGGACTAGATCGAAAACGCACCAATCATAATATCGAAATTGTTCAATTATTATATCGTGCTGGATCGTCAATTCGTAGTTGAGTACGTGTCGATATATAAATCACCAAATTAATGTGATATCGGCAATCAATTCCATCTGCTCAACGACCATAGATTTAATGGTAAATCGGCCGTTTAATGGCAATATCTTATGGACTGCGAACATTGGGGTAAATTACCCGGCTCCCAACAAATTGGGGAAATGAAAAAACTCGGATCGGAGAGGAAATGATAATTAACTTCGTACAGATGGATGGATCGAATTACTTTTTGCAGCAGTTGGTCAGATTTGTTGCGGAAAGTATTTGATTGGTTGGTAAGATAAATATAGCAGTAAGCATTTACCGCTATATTTATTTTATATACAATCGATCGTGCTATGAGTAATATCTCTATCTAAGATCAGTTTTACATGATATCGCACTAAAATGTCATTTATGATAAATGACTATTTTATTTATAAAAAAATAATTTTGTATTTCATTTCAACTTGAGTGTTTTCAATAAAAAATTTACTAATGAATAATAAATTAATGAAGTTATATTTGCTCTCTATTTTATGAAATTCATCGTATTGATATGATCTAGTTTTATTATAAAATACGACGGAATTTAATCTTTACAATTTATAATCGCTGTTGATGATTGTAAAATAATCCATCCATCCATCGACCGTAGGACTAACTATAATGATGCAATATGAAAATCTCATTTTGATTTGATTCAGAAAAAAATATTGCCTTGATACCTCTAATAAAATATTGGTTGCCAAACCACTCTATCCATAAGGACCGTACAACACGCATTAATGATTTTATTCATTAATATTGCTGTATTTATACGAGTACGTCTACAGTGCTAATAACACTCATTAATACATAGAATTGTATTTCTATCTACAGCTCCGCTCCTTCCCTAGTCCCGCGGGTACGATGTGTTTGAGCCGCACAACAAACTACACAAGAGCTAATCAAAATAGATTGAACTAACTCAGGATTCTCGGAAACTGTATTCAACCGTAACCAACAGACTAACTTATCAGTCAGTATATAAATAATTAGATCCTCATCGATTCGTTCAACTTTGTTTCTATCGAAGACGTGAAAAGTTACGAGGCATCGCGAATTAATAAAGAATTTCAAAGCTGAACCAACACAGATAAATCACAAACAAAGTTATAAACAACTCACCGTCGAGAGAGATTAAGGCGTAATTTGACTTCATGTTTTCTAAAACATTGTGAACGGCCTCCTGCTTGAGCGTCTCCAAGTTGTTATTCCTCAGATCCAGAACGTTCAACTTCTGAATATCATCCAACACGCCGTCGTCTAATGTCCCCAACTTATTATCTGACAAAGAAAGTTTCCGCAGCTGAGTCAATCCGCCGAAACCCCGCTCCGATATAAATTCTATTTCGTTGCCGTCCAGGTAAAGTTCCTGCAGGCTCCAAAGTTCCGCAAACGCCAAGTCCCCTATCATTGTTAATTTATTGTTTCTCATATCCAACGTGATCAGATTAGACAACCCCTGGAAATTCTCTCTAATGACGACTGTCAGCAAATTATTGTCGAGATCCAACTTAATGAGGTTGTTCAAATGCTTGAAACATCCGTCGTGCAACACACCCAAATTGTTCTTCGACAGGTACAGCCTCTGCAAATTTGGTAGGACGTAGAATACGTCCCGTTTCAATTCGGATATCTGATTTTCGACTAAGCTGACGTTTGACAGCATTATCAGATGAGCGAACGACATTTTCTCAAGTTTCGCTATTTTGTTCTTCGGTAATGTTATTTCGCGAAGCGTCGTCGAATTCGTGAACGCAAAGGAGGGTATACTGTATATGTTGGCGTATTGTATGTTGAGGTATTGTAAGCGTTCGAGGCGGACGATAACTTTGGCGGGGATGAACGTCAGCCCTCCGTCAGCTCTAACGTTAAATGTGAGCTTTTCGATTTTCGGTTGAGAATAGAAATTGGACCAGAATGGATCATCCTCTGCGATGCCACCGTTGAACACCCAGCAGTCGGCTTTAGTGGCAGTTTTGATTTTGATGCTTTCGCAGTAGCAGTGAACTTTGGATCCCCGGTCTTGTATGTCGCAGATATTGACGTAATGGGAATACATGCTCTTGTCGTTTTTCCATCTCCTCTTGTCGTTTTGTCTGCTTTCGGTGACGTTTATTTCGACGGTCGCGAAGGCGATCATTAGGATCAAGTACTTAAGGTCCATCTCGCTTCACATCGGGCCGAGTTTTATCTGCAACAAAGGAGAGGCGTTTAGCGAGTTCTTTTGTTTTGTCAGTCCGTACATTAGCAAAGTTGCTGATTAGATTGTATTGTCATGAGGTGCCGTTACAGACTCGCGTAATTGACTCCTCGGTCATTTGGAAACAAAAGTAAGGAAAAGTCAGCGTATAAACGGTTATACTTGGTGAAAATAGGAGCGAGTAACTCGCAGAAGAAACTTTGTTAAGATAGGCATCGGTACGTTGCCGTAGAATAATAAACTGTTATTATTTCATTGTCCTTCAAACACTTTGTAGAGTAATTATCAACAAAATATTCATGAGCGTTTCCAATTTTCTGGATTTTCTGTTGATCCAAAACACGTAGCTATGAATTTGTAATTTTCGTATGAAATGACTTAATTTGTTTTACAATAATAATTTAATGGATCAGTGGAAAATTTTAAATCTAATTTTATTACATAAGTTAGACGAGCATCCTTACTTCTTTTAGTATTTTTTATCGAATCTAATTTACCTTATAGATTTTTTTTAACAAATAATTCGAATTAATGTTATGTTTTTATTAATAAATTTTTTATAATACAATCTTAATCTGAATCTAATTTACCTTATAGATTTTTTTTAACAAATAATTCGAATTTATGTTATGTTTTTAGTAATAAATTTTTATAATACAATCTTAACAATTGTTGCAATCTTAACCAACTATACCTCTGTGGATGCCTACAATGCATTTATGAAAATGAAATGAAATCGTCTTTTGTACTCACGTAGAGTAGTAGGTAAATGGTTGAAAATAACAGTTATAGATTCAATTTGGCTCGTGTCCAACGAGCATGTAACTGGGCCAATAAAATTATATAATCTCCGAGTCTGACATTAACAAAATAAATAACATTTTAAGTTCATTTCACTACTATAAAGTGTGTAAGTAATTTAACGTAACTTACGTTACGTTACGTTAAATTAACATTTATTAATAACTACACATGATTAATTTTGTATAATATTTAAATAACAAAAGTATTTTATACTATCCTAAATAAATTAAAAATAACTAGCGTAGTTTGAGCAAAAAAACATTCCTATTGGTCTAAGAACCGTTGAAGATCGACCTTCATCGATTTGATAACTAAGTGAAGTGAGACATTTTTCATCAATTATTGTTTACCTATTTAGAAACACGCGTATGATCGCTTGTCTATATAAAAGTGTTCACGGTTTGTAAATAATAGTACATTGTTCACCGAGAGGAGAAAGTGACCGATAACCGTCGAGGGTGTCGTTTGAAGCCCGAGCCGTAGGCGAGGGCTTTAAAACACCCGAGATCGGGAATCGCACTTTCTCTTGAGTGATACATAGTGATTTATACTACACCTACGAAGAAAATAAAAAACTAAATCTTTACTAATTGAAATTAATATTGAAATTGTTGCAGTTAGTGAAGCTTAATGTAACACTTGAAAATGGCGCCAATGGCGTCTGCAATTTTCACATGTTCTTTTTTCAAATTGTTTGACACCATCCAACACACAGCTAGTGGCCAGTGTCATTTTGCGAACTTGGAGATAAAAACTCACTTTAAAAACTTTTTGGCTTTTGATATTTAGGTTACCAGCGCATAGTCTTACCCAAAATTAAAAAAGAAAAACCACGTAAGAAATGGATTTTCATACACTTTTCTCTCCCGCTTAGATGCGTTTTCTCCCCGCATATTTGTTCGATATGCAATGACGTACTTTCTACCGTAAATTTGATAAAGTATCAAGGTACTTTCCGAGCAGGTGTAGTATAAATAATATTTATTTGATAAAAAGATATGTCTCATCTGGTTATCAGATGAGTGATGGTTGTTTTTTTACGTCTCTTCTCCTATATTTGATCTTGAAAAACGGATAGCAGACTTTGATGATAAACTTTAGTAGTTCTGTACAACTATGAGCTGTCGCACTTGAAATGTCATAGCAAACTCGACTTTCTTAGGGTAGTTGGTAGTAACTCTGCTTTCTATGCATGGGGTCTTAGGTATCAAAAATGTACCGATTTTTTTTGTTGTTCTACAAAAAACGCGAAAATATTTCGATTCACGATTCTCTTAATAGCGAACATTAGGTAGCTTAATAGCTAACATTACGTAGCGCTCGTAGCGTAGTTTGACTAGGTGATTGTCAGCGATCACCGAAATTAAGCAACGGTCCGCACGGTCAGTAGTTAGATGGGTGACCGCGGGTGGCATTTTCCAACTGAGCGCTACCATGGCTCGGATGACACGTTAAATTGTAGGCCCCGGTTGTTTTAACCGTTTAGCCATGTCAGAGGCCTTCAGGCGGCCTAAAATCTCTGACACCAGGGCTAGCCACCCGGCCTATACGAACTTGCTTACTTTCTTAGGTAGGTACTCGTAGGTACGTCAAATTGACCTCTCACAGGCTTACAAAAGCCTGTTCGCAATCCCAATGTTAAGTCTCATTTTTTAGGATTAATATTTTCTAGGTAGTACCTAATTTTTTACTGATATGAAGATTATACTAATTACTCAGCGTGAAATCGTGGGTTCAAATCCCTGTCCCGTACCAAAGAGTTTTCTGAACTTATGTAGGTATGTGATTTCACACCACGGGCTTTCGGTAACATAACAACCTGCATAGAACCGTAGAAGAAATTTGATGGCGTATAGAAATCTACAAACCCGCACTGGACCAGAGTGGTGGATATGACCTAATCACGCTTCCTGAGTAGGTATTTTATTACTATTGGAAGGCCGGTAAAGTACAGTATACTAATTACTCAAATCAAGTTACTTTTATGACATGAATTAGTAATTTTTTACTAAAAAGTATCCTAATAATGATAATGAGTATTATTTGGTTAAGTTAATTATAACCTGGAATACGCGAATTCAGGGAGGCAGTCCACGCGAGCGAAGCCGCGGGCAGAAGCTAGTTACTTATAAAACGAACAGTTTTGGGTCTAAGTGTTAATTGTTTAATTTTTGTGTGCATTTTCAAGCACAAGCGCATAAGGAACCTCAACAGTTAAGAGTTAATGAGTGTAAAGCATAATTTTATAAACATTAAAAATACTTAAGGTTGAATAGTTAAGTCTTTTTACAATGACAAAAAGAATGGTAAATTGTCAGCGTAGAAAGACGCTTAAGGCCGGTCCTTTTAATGTAAGTATAACTCTTTGACTCAACGAGAACACTAATTACTAACCATTAAACTAATTCGTCATAATCTTTACCCGTAGTCGACAATTAGTTAAATTGAGCCGTTCGTAGTACGATGATAGTTTTAATTTTCTTTTATTGTTCCTTTTGTCTCGCCTGCATCCTGTCTAAATGAAAGGCAATTAGAGTTATTAAGACCTTTGATATCAGACTCTGTTATTAAGCGAATCCGTTTTTAAGGGCTTGGTAATTGTTTTACTAAAGGTCAAGAGGATCTTGGTTGGTTGGTTTTTTGTTCGTATTCGTACATGTAGGTACTAGTAAATTACTTTGTGTTTTTTTGAAAATAAATAGACCGTTTTATTTAGTCTTTGATGTAAGTAAGTGGTATCAATTTTACATACTTTATTAAAATATTTTCTAAACTACAAATTAGTTTGCTAATGAAATTGAAGTATTTAACAACCATTTATCTCACCTTTAAGGAAGAAAGAAAAAAATTGAAATGTATGTAAGTTTTAAGAAATTCAACAATTATAATGCGTAGGTACGCATGCAAGCATTTTTTTATACTTCTTAAACTTGGTTAAACCGACTTCCAAAAAGAAGTAGGTTCTAAGTTCGTCTTTATGTATTTATTGTGTATGTTCATCGATATTTTCGCCAACTATGAACCGAATCGAAAAATTACTCATTTGTTCGAAAGGATATACGTTCGAGGTGGACCCATTTATTTTTTTATAAAATCAGCTGAGCCATTTTTGAAATATCGCCAATGTTGTAAAAATTGTATCCATCGATTCGAGCGAATTATTTGAATTTCGTACACGAAAGAAGTCGAATTTGCTAGACTAAGTAAATTCGCGTAGGCTGAGTGGCTAGTCCTGGTATCAGAGTTATTAAGCCGCCTGAAGGCCTCTGACATGGCTAACAAAATTAACAACAAATGTTTAACATGTGAAACGCTAAACTTATTGAATTACCCTAAAATGTTTGAACATCCTAGAGAAAACTAACTTCGTTTAAAAGTAAATCAGAATAAACAAAACGCTCCAAATTGCATTTACCCGTAGGACAGTAACATTTCATAAAATGGTAATTAGATATCCACTAGACTACAGTGTCATATATCACGCACTGCAGTAAAAGCATGACTTAGTAGCAGTTCCTTGAATAAATGGGCAGCATTAATTTCATTTAGCGGTATGAGTATTTATTTTTATGAGCCTTATAGTTATGTCACTAGAATGTATGGGGAACGGAAGCATAAGACTTATTAAAAATTATACCTACTAAGTCTCCAGAAATTTAGATGCAGATAACAAGCGTGGTTCCACCGTAGTTACGAAGTGTTGCACGTTGACGACTACAATTATATGATTTTATCGGTGGAGACGAACAAATATTTGTCCAGTTGTTGGATTTTTCTACTGAAATGTAATCAATCAAAACATAGTATAAAAAAGTAGTTTCCCTGTCTACCTGTCCCTATGAATCTTTAAAACTAAGCAATGGATTTTGATGCGGTGTTTTTACTAGAAAGAGGGATTCAAGAAGAAGGTTTATATGTATAATACACCTGGACAAAGCCGTGGCGGGTCGCTAGTAAGTAATAAAACATACCTACAATTTTCCGGTGGAATTGCAGCAGTATATAATCGTTATTTGGTGGACTCTAAGTGAATCCTATCGGTGAGCGCAGTCAGCTAATCATCATCAATATTAGCTACATGACGTCTTCTACTAGACATAAGCTTTCTCTATGGATATCTAGGATATCTAAAAATACCGGTTGAAAGAAAGCATCCGTGTCGGTGAACGCCCTACGCTATGTATGTTAGCATGTGATCTCCATTCGAGAACTTTTCGAGAACTGACTTGTTATTACGATAAGAATTACTGATAATAATTGCAAAATTATCCAAACTTAATAGATCCAAATATTCGCTTGTATTGAGCTACGAAGCATGTTATTAAATGTTATATTACTAGTAAATGCTTTCATATACCTAATGAACATTTTGTCGAACACGAGCTTCTTATAGACCATTCTATAGTAAATCAATGTCCCAGCGTATTCTGTACATCAAAACTTACAACTTTTGTTCAGCGACTTTTGTCAAAACTCAAAAAATAATTATTTTTCGCAAGAAATGGCAAAACCGCCTTCAATCGTGTACAAAATCCGAACTTTTTGTTAGAATGTTTATATTATTGTTGATTTATCAATAACGGCTCAGCCGATATCAGTAGAAATTGAATGGAATCATCTCGAGAGTATACCGTTTCAAACTTAAAATAATTTTTCGATTCGGTTCACAATTGGCGAAATTATCGATGAACACACAAAGATACATACAGACGAACATAGAACCTATTCCTTTTTGGAAGTCGGTTAAAAATCAGCTGTTCCATACATTTTGCCGCGGGTGAACGATATTTTTCCATGGAACAACATTATTTTTATTTATTTTTTGAGTTTTGATTAAAGTCGCAGAACAATAGCTGTTAGTTTTGATGTACAGGAATGAAATGGATGGATGCTAAAAGGATGCTAAATGATTAGAAATAACCCTGTATATTAAAGTATCATCTAAGGTAGATAATAAATTATTTCAAGCTAGCAAGCTTGTCTTGAAGCAATTCTAGCTCTACTTTACTACAAGACTTAGTAAGCACAAAGTACTATCTCCTAGCAAACTGGCGCTTTGTAACTAGAGCCCAAAATTGCTTGCATATTTATGGTCAACTGAACCGCGACAAAACCTAGCCGACTTGTTTATGGCTCCCCAGATAATTAACATAGATAACGAAGATGTAGAGCTCCTGGATTTGGTGCATCAAATAAAATTGTGAAAACAAATCAGGCGTACAAGTTTGCAGATAGCACTTTACATGCACCGAAAACAATTATAAAATAATTAAATTAATTACCTATTCGTTGTTTGTTTAAGCAATACTAGTAGGTAACTAATAAAAAAAATATTGTGCAATATTTTCTTTGTCAGTAGGTATATAGGTTATTTCAAAAAATGTTTTGCTAAATATGACTAAAACACGAGTTAAGCTAAATAAAAAGTTATAAAACTTCATAAACGTCTTAAATAAATAAGCTTATTAATATTGGCCACGCATAAAATTATCGAAAACGGCTCAGCCGATTTCGTTAAAATTCAAAAGCACCTCGGATGTATATTCTTTCGGACTATTTTTTTTAAATCGGTCTACAATTGGCGAACATATCGATTCACATACACAAAAAAAATACATACAGACGAACATGGTACATCTGCCTTTTTTGGAAGTCGGTAAAAACAACTATCGCAAAAGCTTCACAATGGTGGCGCAAGCTGCTCTTTACATTATGATAGTATTTTTTCTTTTGTAAATGTACCGAATTTAAATCAATTAATTATGTCATATCTAGTAACTTGAACTTTAATTCAAGTAGTAATTAAGCTAGTGCATAGTGCACACAGTGTAGGTGTGAACATCCTTTTGACTAACAGACTGTGTAACCCGCTGCTTAAAAGGATGATCGCCTAATAAATTTTATAGCACCACGGACAGTGCTCCCTCTTGTTCAGACAAGCCACTTTCAACCTTCCCTCGCTAATTTCAGAGTTTACTGTTGTTTACTTTAAAGCGCTAGGGTGGTATTGTTGTAAACAGAAGAATAATTTATGAGTATAGGTGGACATACACGATGCGATGATTTGATCAAATTTTTGCTTCATTCCAACTGGGAGCTCATTCAATTAATTCAAAGGTCCTCAATAACTACTAACCAGCTATAGTTAACTACCTATATTTGGCCTCCACTGGACTGATCTGATGAATTGATGCGATCATCGCGTTCTGTGCGCCCAGTTTCAGGTAGTAGTACAAATCGTTAACTACCAATTCCTACCTTTGAATTAACTGAATGAGCTCCCAGTTGGCATGAAGCGAAAATTTGATCAAATCATCGCATCGTGTATGCCCACCTTAAGGAGTACAGCTTATAAAGGTGCGAGCGATAAACTAGCAAATAAAGGTCAGAGTGCATTGTCTGCTTATTCAACACTCACAGCAATCCAGCACCGTTTTGTATCAGGTTATTTGTTACCGGAATTTCTTATCAATTATTTGACGATATGCATTTCACAAAATTGTAAAGTGCTCGAGCTTAGTGGTCGCCTAAATATCGACGGTAAATGAAATGAAAGGAAGGAGGGACTATTTTCCTTGTCAGTAATTAGCTATTTTAGACCATCGTTATTCATAATTATACAAGCGGGCATTATTATTTCATGTCAACCTAGTAATTATAAGGATTCATCAATAAGTACAATAAGTCCTTGTGAGTAAAGAAGTCAGTATTAAAATTTGATATGTACAAAATGAAGAAGGTACCTATCTAGTTTGCACAGTTCATCAAAAATATAAATGTAAATGAATGTGACAGTAAAATATTTGCGAGAAAGAAGACAAATGCTTAGCAGTGGGCCAAATTAAGCTGTCCACGCTGGTGATGACAAACATGTAAAAATATAATTTAATCATTGCATTTGTTCCTTAAAACTAAGCTTGATAGAACAAAATAGATATTGACATTTGTCGCTGTGTCTCTGTTTAACTTGTGATAGTGTGTGTTGAATAGGTAAAGACAGCGACAAATGTCAGATGTTAAATATCAGTGTGAACGGACTGTAAGCTAAGTACAATCTGCATACATATAACCCAATCCTTACGCAGCTGTAAAGTGAGATTCAGTCAGGATTTGGCTCTCGGCAGCTTGTAGCTATCATTACAGGCACCAAGAAGTTTGATTTGATCTATAATTGGCTAGTTGAAGTTGAGCTGATGTAGTGCACAACAACCAGCCAGAGTCACTCAAACTTTCGGCCCGAATGGGTTGATAACAATGAAGCACAAAGAGAACGTAACGAGATAGCTTATATTTTATGTACAAGAGGTCAGCGTGGTAAATGGAGAGTACATTACACTGCAAACGTTTTATAATGGGTGATTACAGTTTTATACCCGCCTTACTGTTACAGACCTACTCTTTACAAACATGGTAAAGGCCTTTTGACTCTCTAGTAAAGTACATTAAGAAGACGAAGATACATCCTTATTAACGCAGAAAACTTTCTACCTTACAATTTTAGCTGCAAACAATTTGTGTAATTACAGTAATTTCCAAACTAACCCATATGCTAATTTTAAGAAAGAGTATTCAATTTGTAAAAATATATGACAGTCATTTTCGTTTCGCACTCTAATTTAACTTTATAATTCATTTGCTACTGAGCTAGTTGACAATTTTTGATGTCCTCTTGTAACATTGTATCTACCTGCTAGTTGTCATGTGCACAACACTGTAGGTATTGTACTTGTCTATAAAAAATATGTTATACCTAATCCATGCATTTGTATTTAATAATATAAAATGTGAAATGTATGTTTTTTTGTTTATATACAATATTTGTAATTAATGTTATTTAGTGTTGGATAAATTTGCATGCCTACTCGTTTATAAGAATTTTATTAATGATACAAATTTCTATATTTATTTATAAAATATTTGAATTAATTTATAATAGCACGATATTTTTAATTTCAATTCAAAATTATGTAGAAGCAGACTATGACGTCACTGCCCGTAAGTGTCATACATTCGCTATACTATGTTATGTTTTGTAGGAAAGGGACAAGGCATTCCCTCTTTATCTCTACCAAAATATTTACAAACTTATATCTCTGGACTTGATTAGCCAATTTTTATTATGTTAATCTATGTTTTCGGTTTACGAATAATAATCAATTGCAGAATTCACTAATCCTTGAACTTTCTAATTAATTCACTCCATCAACCTATTGCCCTTCCAGTGAATATCTACTTTTAACAGTGGATTATTAAAGCCTAATAATTGACCGAACAACTGCCGTGGTACTTGACGGTAGAGTACTTAACCGGCGTTTAATATGTATATGTTGAGAAACAGTGTATCGGTGAGTGCTTCTTAATTGTTATGGACTAAAAGGACCACGCAGTGGGACCTGTAGTCTTTCACTCTACTTTCATATCTTCAAAAATGTAACACCACTGCAAATATCTGAACCAGTACCTAACAAATAAAAAAGACAACATAAGTCATAATTTAGCCGAGGGATTTATTTTGTTTTGCTGGAAGGACATACCAGCAACATATCTTAGAAATGAACAGTAAGCTCCTTATCAAGATGGGTCTGATCTTTCATGGCGTCCGGATATTATTTTCTGTAATTTTTGTGGAGTACCTACCTAGTAGTGATTTCTATTCATTTCTATCGAGTGTTTGGTTTTAACATCGATGATTGTAACGAAAAGATCTATTATCCACGACTATGACCAACATTTTTTTTCTTCAGTGCATCAATTATAACGTTACATAGAATTTAAACGGTTAAATTAAAAAAAAAAAAAACTTTTTGGATGAAGAAAAGGAGAAATGGTTTGACGTTAGGTACTAAACTGCGGAAGCACTCGTGCATATATCGGATCATATTTTCATTTAAAAATCTGAAACATTGTATTTATTTTAATCACAAAAACATTACCAAAAAAAAAACCTATTAGACAATTTTTGATTTGGAAAATATTGCTTGCCTCTTAAATATTGATAAAGACACCACTACCATTTTCTTTTTACTAAAATAAAGAACTGCTGAAATTGTTATAAGAAAGAGACACTTAAAAATTTTAATGCAGTTACAAATACAAATCCTATAAATTAACATTCTGTAAAGTATCGCTGATCCGAAAAGATTAAGTAATTTAACAAAAGTTTCGTAAGATTCGAGTTCAAAATTCCAGCGCTACATCGAGTTGGCAGAGAGCCGACACTGGCAACACTGGCTTGATCTGATCAAAAGGCTGCACTCGTGCGTATATTCTGGTATTGCTGCTATATTTTAAAAAAGTCAGTATTTCATAAAAAGGCGCACTTAACAAAATTTGCCAAAATTAAAATAAGTCACTGTATCATCAATGTGTAATAATTACTTTTGGTATAAATTGGCACAGCCGACTCCAATCGTTTCAATCTAGGTGGGTCTAGTACATAAGTACCTAGGTATCTATAGGTAATCTAGGACTAAGCACATCCCAATGTACTTACAAAATTTAAATAACTCGCTCAAGTCAACGTATAGGTACCATTTTCCAAATATTATTTACCATCTTTAAAGCATGATCTACCAAACAAACAAAAAAAAACGAAGAACTAACATACATACAAAAAAATATACAGTTGAATTGAGAACTTCCTCTGTTTTGTAGTTATATCTTTTCTATTAATATCAGAAACTTAATTGTAAGAGTCAGTTGCAAAAAAATAGCTTGGTTTTAAGTGGAACTCGCACGTAACTTAGCTTCCTCGTTCATCTCAAGTGAAAAATTACCCTCAACAGTTTACTGGCATGGTTGCCTGGAAGAAATCGCCATGGGTGATAAGGCCACTAATTTATAATCATGTTTAGTCCTTAGTGTGTACATATTGTTTAATTATTGTTTGTGGGTATGAATAAAGAGTTTTGTCTGTCTGTCTGGCAAAATTTAGTTTATATTCTAACAATATTCAGTATAATTTTAAAATTAAGAGACTATTTTGTAGCAAATAATCTATGTTTCCAACGGATAGCGGGCATTTGGACCAGCTAGTATCACAATAAAACGTCAAGTTACTCGTAAAACCAGTCAGATAGTTAACTGGCTCTGCCTTACGGCAATCATTAAAACAATACCGTACACGCTCTGATCCCGTCCTTGTATTATGTACAACTTTATACACTAGCTCTCGCGGACAATTTCATAACAGAACATGAAATGTCGTAATAACATGAACTATTAAAAAATATTTTCTTTAGGTACAAAAAGTTGAATTCTCATAATGTTGAATTCCTTAAAAGTATTTCAGTCATTTGACGATGAAGTTTATGAAGACGACAAAATTATATCAGTTTTTCGATTCAACTATTTCATTTTGTCTCTATCACTGTTCTATGACTTAATTTTAGTGTATCGTTACCTGTGAACTATATTTTTTATTATTTTGAATAAAAATTCAAAAACATCGTAGTACGTACTTCTGAAAATCAATCAAGTCTTGTCTTCAAGCAGCAATTCTTACCAATGCTCTACACCGTAATGCTACATATTGTATTCTAAAATATACCTATACGTATTTTAACTAGGATTTTTACAGGGTAGAGTTGCTTTTAACATCCTGCAAATTTTAAATAGATGTGTGGTCTAAAGTTAACATTACTTTAACTTACCTTACCTACCTAAAAATTACTATTACTGAATCCGGACTTAAAGACAATTACATTGTCTCCAAAAGTTTTTACAACATCTCAACAAAGTTAAATTCGACAGGCCCCATAGCTTATTCGTCACTGTACATCCCCCGGGGCCTTACTGTCGACTTACGACCCTGAGATATCCGGAATCATTGCGAGCAGTATTTCAGAACGATAAAGCTAATATTTTTGGGGGTAGGTTTAGCCTGATAATGTCGATCAGAGGATTTTTACGAAGGCTTAAGGCAAAAGGTGATTTTGTTTGAAACATATTATTTGAAATGTGTTTAACGAAAACAGTTTCTTTGAAAACGTAATTAACTTCTAATAAAAAACGCCTCGTTGTTTCGACCAATATAACATGAATAGACAAACCTAAATTATAATAGTAAATTAAATCCCACAAAAATGTTTTCATGTAAAATGTTGCCAAAACAAAACTACTAGCACTATCAAAAAGTTATCAGATCTTATACAGAGCCAAGCTTCTAACTCTACAAGCCTTTTCTTCACAAACTCTCACCTTGGTCAATAAAATATGTGGTGTTCAGCGTTGTTCACTGCCGCGCCTTCAGATATATTATTCGGCAATATTATTTATATCTTCGTGTATTAGATGATTAGAGTCGATAAACGAAAACAAATATAAAATAAATTGTCACGAGGAAGACGCGCACACGTTGTTTGCGTATAGGTATGAGGTTACTAATAAGCTAACTGGTAAGCTTTGGCCTTGTTTACCGTCTATTGAGTTAGTTTTTTCGGTTTTTTGTATTGAAGAACAATAGGGTTTTCTCGAACTTTCATTTGATTACTTTGTCAAACACAATGGCATCGATTATTTTAGAGGTTCAGTGCAGTATTCAGTGTCTGAATATCAGTGACAGACTGAATTGTTTTGTGCCAACCAGTTGTGTCGTGTGTTATGTGATTTGGTGAAGGGATTGTATGCAATAAAGTGCAAAGTGAATAATCAGCGTTTTAACAGATTATCCAAGAACTCATCTTGTAACAATTTTCAAAATCAGAACTGGCATTTACCGGCATCTTTTTATTTCATTACTTACAGTGAAAGTTGGTCATGATCTCAAGCACGACGAGAGTATTGCACTCTTCGTACTTATAGTAAGAAAAGTAAGGCCATAGTTCAACACGCTGGCCAAATGCGGGACGAAATACTTTACAAACGTTTAAGATCATAATGAATTTTTAGACATGCATTTCCTAACGATGTTTTCGTTACTCTGCGAAGCTAGTTTCGATTAACAACGCGGCAACGTGTCAACATAAAGTTGCACATTAATGCACTTTGGTATAATGCGGCATTAAAGTGTTTGCTTTCTTTAAATAATAGTGCACCTTGTTTGGTTAGTTTTTAATCTACTTACGTTAGTAAATAAAATATGATTTCTCGTTCGACTGTTATTTTACTTAAAATCTGTACATGTTTGTTATGCAATATAAACAGACAGTATTTTAATTTATGGCAAATAAATATACGCTTATCTTCTAACATTTGTTATATAGGTACCTACCATGATCGTAATAAGTAAAAGTAAGTAAGTTCAAATAGGCCGAGTGGCTAGCCCTGGTGTCAGAGTTTATATTTAACGTGTCATACGAGCCACGGTAGCGCTCAGTTGGAAAATGCCACCCGCGGTCACCCATCCAACTACTGCCCGTGCGGAACGTTGCTTAATTTCGGTGATGGTTGACAATCACCTAGTCAAACTACACTATGATCGTAATAGAGAGATAGCGCTGTTGTCGCTTGAGGCAATTCTCATCCAAAAAATGTATGGAAAATCTGGCTCAGAGCTGTCAAAACTGTCGAATATGTATTGAAATATAACACTACTGGGAGAAAAACACGGCAACTAGCCACTCAATCGAGATAATAGTCATGTTTCTTTTTAACTCATGCCATATTATATCAATGCATCTCTTTCTTTCTTTTCTCGATCGACCACATTATCCCTCTGGTATCTCTGTGGTGGAAGTAGAGATTTTATCGTGTTTATTCTTAGCACGATTATGGTATGGTACGTTATGGTGGTTAGACACTTTTATACAGTAAAATCCATTAGAGAACCAAGTTAATAAACTGAATTAGTCCGAAGACCCATTTATAGAAGTAATACAACTCTTGTATCTTAATCTTGAATCTTAATACAGCAAATTATGGGAAACCGGATAAACCAACAAATACATAATATCCAATTATTTTGGTGATGTGGATATTGGCGTGTAGCTCAAATTTCAGCTTAATTACTCTAACAACCCTGAAATACCACTTCTACCTAATATTGATACAATGTACTCAATAAACCGTAGCGGCATTAGTCTCACAAGCTTGAAAACACATATGTAATACCTATTAAGCAGCTAAATATGGCAAACCAGACAAATTTACCGGATAGATACATCAAAGTTTTTGGTGGTTTGATTCTAAGGTAAATTGTAGCTAAATTAGCTTCACAAACCTAAAAACAAACGCAATTTGTGTTTGAAATGAAACAGCTATACAGGGTCATAGATATTAAATGCAAAACCTTTTAAGGGTGGGTCTAGTATATCTCGACAAACAACTTTCGTTCTATGACTTTTGGAAAATCACGGAGCAAAAAAACTTTTTCATACAAAAAGTTCGTCAACGCGCGGCAAAAATGTACTAAGAATAAACGATTTTTTTTTGCGAATTTTCAAAAGTTGCAGTAAAAAATGTTTTTGTCTAGATGTACTAGTTAACCCTACTTATGGCCTACACCCTGTATAATATGAATAATGAAAACAGATGTATATTTATACCTACCTACAGAGTTATTCCAAACAAGAGAATTAAGCCGGAATATGCAGTGCCCGACAGGGTCCATTACTGAACTTGTGTACCTAAACTTTGTTATTAACATCTTGTACTGTGTGGTAGCGAAATGAAATAAAAGAGGGTGATTCAAACCATTATTATGACGTGATTAGGGAGCTTTTTCTTTACATGTTCAAATATGTTGATATTGCGAAAAACTGCCAAGTTATGATTGTAAGCTTTGTTTAAATTATCAAGTTCGTATTTTACAAAAAAAAACTGTTAGTATAATCATAGCTTAAATTCGAGTTAGCCTCACAAGCCTGAAAATCCAAATGCAAAGTTAATATTTTAATTACAAGCAGAGCTTAATATGCGAAACCGGATAAATCTCCACAGCTAGAAGCAGAACAACGAATGTCACGTCCCAGTTCTGAACTGGGTGGCATGTTACATATTATAACATGTTTCGCAAACTTCATGTGGTATAACAAACTTTATTTTATGCGCCGTTGCGATATTATTGTAGACAAAAACTAGTATTTTGCATAAACATGGCTCTAACATTTTTACTTTGTTGTAAATTTTTCTCGTGGCTGTACGTGTTTGTCGGGGAAAATAAATACAAAAGAGACTTGATACGGTGATACGAGCTCGCAACGAGTTATTATAATTTAGTACCAATGTTTTCACTTTTTACCGACTTCCAAAAAGGAAAAGGTAGGTACTATGTTCGTCTGTATGTATTTTTTTGTGTATGTTCATCTATATTTTCTCCTATTATGAACTGATTCAAAATATTCTTTTGTAGTTCGAAAGAGTATGCTCCCGAAGTAATTCCATTTAAATTGTATCGAAATTGACTGAGCCGTTTTTGATAAATCAGCAATGTACATGGATGTCACATCGATTCGTGCAAACTACTATGTACACGGTGGAAGTCGGCGTTGCGATTTTTTGCGAAAAATAGTTATATTGTGATTTGTTTATGTATGAAAATGATAATTATTTATCTCTCAGTAGTTATCTTTTCTTTCTTATATATAAAATGAATCGTGGTTGTTAGTCTCGCTAAAACTCGAGAACAGCTGAACCGATTGGCCTAATTTTGGTTTTGAAATATCCGTGGAAGCTAAGGGAAGGCTTAAACGTTGAGAAAATAAAAAAAAAGCTTAGTGAGTAATACAACAAAAATATGAATTTAATTTTCCCATACAAAATGTTTTGGTTGACAGGATGGTGAGATGAAGTTCACAGGGTGAGCTAGTAGGTATATATAAAATTTATGGAAAACCTATAAACGCCACTTAAACGCAGTATTAGTTTTACATTACACTGCAGTCATGGACCCTGTCCATATATAAAGGGCAGTGTAATATGAATAAAGATGTAAAAGGTATTACGAAGTGCATACCGCGTTCACCTTTCCTACATTTGAAGATCGTTATTCTAGTCAGTTGGGAAAAAAATGTTGCGTACTTTAAAATACAGGCTTAAGACAAATGTACAGAAAACAGAATCAGAAATGAAGTTTATTCATCAGCCGTAGGACGTCCAATGGTGGATATAGCCTTATCTATAGATTTCCAAAAAATCTGTTTATCCAATCCTTTTTCCAAAAAGCCTGCGTCCAGCGCGTTCCTCTGCGGTCTTAATCATATAGTAAGTCTATCTACGGTGGACTTCCTAAGATGTGCTTGATGGTACGTGGTCTCCATTCGATAACTTTACGGCCCCATTGACCGTTCTTCGAACTATGTGCCCTGCCCGCTGCCATTTTAACTTGCTGCTCATCTGCTGGGCTAAGTACGAGTATGTCTGTACTTATCTTTGGTCTGTGGATCTACTCATTCTTCAATACTCGTAGCTCAGCATACTATTAAAGTACACGAAGTTGTTTATTTATGATAAAATCGATAATTTTACCTGTTATTCACATAAAAATACTACTATAATATTAATGTCAAACTTAATCAATAGTACATTGTTCACCGAGAGGAGAAAGTGACCGATTACCGTTGAGGGTATCGTTTGAAAACACCCGAGATCGGGAATCGCACTTTCTCTCGAGTGATACATAGTGCTTTATACTACACCTACGAGGAAAATAAAAAACTAAATCTTCACTAATTGAAATTTATATTGAAATTGTTGCAGTTAGTGAAGCTTAATGTAACACTTGAAAATGGCGCCAATGGCGTCTGCAATTTTCACATGTTCTTTTTTCAAATTGTTTGACACCATCCAACACACAGCTAGTGGCCAGTGTCATTTTGCGAACTTGGAGATAAAAACTCACTGTAAAAACTTTTACGCATAGTCTTACCCAAAATTAAAAAAGAAAAACCACGTAAGAAATGGATTTTCATACAATTTTCTCTCCCGCTCAGATGCGTTTTCTCCCCGCATATTTGTTCGATATGCAATGACGTACTTTCTACCGTAAATTTGATAAAGTATCAAGGTACTTTCCGAGCAGGTGTAGTATAAACAAATTTTATTACCGTAAGTCTCAAATCAGCAAAACATACCACAAGTTCCAAGTTACTCCGGCCGCCCGTCAAACCGCAGAATCAAGTTCTGCTCGATAGAGATTCGATCGACTTTACTATCGATTTAACCATCGATTTGACCATCGCTTAAATTGACCGCACTCATCTGTATTCCGGGTTAACGGCCTTTTAACCGTGCCACTGCTATCTCATTTCGCATGTTTTCAAGTTTGACTAGATTTTATTAAGTTTCTCTAATGCATTAATTGCATTGTTCAAAGCCGAATCCACAAAATTCAATGCCTATGTATTATGTATCTACATGTTATTAGGAATCAAATAAAGTTAAATTTTGCAGACTTTTTAATTGCCAGAAATATACCGTCTTACCACAAAAGTTTCACGCACGTTTTAGACAATGTTTAACAGTACAAATTGTACGGTTAAACAGTGTTTAAAGCGTGTTTACATTTTTTTTTTGGTAAGGCGGTAAATTTTTAGTGTTATCCTTACAACAAATAAACAAAGTTTTTAGATGAGTTCAATTTTGAGAGTTTATGTATACTTGGAGATATAATTACAAATGCTGTAACAAAACTTGCGAATGTGCAAATGAGAGACGACTAAAATGCCTTTAACCATTGATTCGTTGACCATCGCTTAAACTCACCGCACTCACCAGATTTCCCGGTTAATTGCACGGTAAAAACCGCCCGTCGCAGCTACAATGGCTTCATTAGTGGACGCTCGACGAATTTCAATTTGCGTGCGGAGCTTAAATCGTATGATCATAATTGACAAATCGGTTTTAACTGCTGACTGCGAGGGAGTTTATCGGTTAAGACGATTTTGATGTAATAATTGTAGTTTTGATACTTCGAGCAAATATCTACAGAGCCACAGTCCCTAAGTTAAAGTAGTGAAAAATTGTCCGAGCGCCATCATACATATCGACTTACATATTTACATTCAATAATTCACAATTACCCGTTTTTCTAGAATCTCGACGTGATGTCGCCTAATTAGTGCTTGTAACCGAGTACTTTGGCATCGCAGTGCGTTTCAGTCGGCTTGCAATCGCCTAACGACTAACTAAAAAGCCGGCCCACTACGTAGCTTGGGCAGAGTTTTGCCTCGGACACTTTTTTTGCACGATTGTGACTCTATAGATAATTGCTCGAATTTTCGAGACATTTTTAAACTTTAGATTAGGAGCTAGTGATATCCGTAGTAAGAAAGAAGGATTGAAGAAGAATGTATCCCGTTCGGTCTGCTTGTGAATAAAAAAATTTTGTCTTCCTATCCAAATTACTCACAATCCAGTCATTATTAAATATAATGCAATGCATGCGCCGAAATAGCAGAAACTCAACTATCATATGAACTGTGGAATAAATCCCGTGGGTGATGGTAAAACTTCATAGGGTTGCTAATTTTATAAATCAATGAACCGGTGCACGCACGAAAAAGCATTTACTCATTGTCACGTTCCGCCTGAGTCCGGAACAAGCGACAAAGAGGCACGCCCGGCCTAAGCGTTCAGCTTGTGATACGTATGACGTTATCACGTTAAATTTTCGTCCATAAAACGATTTTACAGATAACAAATTATTTTCATAAATTCAGACATGGAAATCATACTAACAACGTTCAAAAACATTGGGTTCACGAAAAGTTTCACAGTACCTTTCCACATCCTAAACTGAGAACTGAACGGAGCCAAAAAGAAAAACAGCATAAGTTGCATCTCGCCGATCCAAACTATTTCAATAAAATTTTCTGAGCTAAACTATCGGTATTCTAGAGCCAGCCATCAGCACCAATATCCATTTCTACACAACAGCGAAGCAGCCGGTAGGGAATACCAATGCAAGGCGTTAGATACAAGCGTTGTAAAATTTTATTTCTTGTCCGACAAGTCTCGGGAGATGGCACATTATGACGGGGGTTACACTAACCTTACTATTTATACTCATAGACGTATGTATGCAATCTTAGTGTTGTTTTTTTCCATGCAATTTAAAAGTCTATGAAAGTGTCTAATACCCGCATCAACTCGCCCTGACAATCAATGCATATTTAACACTTTGATAATATAAATAAATGATAATTATTATCAAAGTGTTAAATACGTATTGATCATTACATATACAAGTGACTATCGACCCGCCCTGGCTTCGCACAGGTTTATTTTACATAAAAACCTTCCTCTTGAATCACTCTATCTATTAAAAAACCGCATTCAAATCCGTTGTGTAGTTTTAAAGATATAAGCATACATAGGGACATGGGCACAGCGGAAGTGACTTTGTTTTATACTATGTAGTGATGAAACGATTACAAAATAATGTACCTATTCAATACTTTTAGGGTTTTAGGTACCGTACCCAAAGGGTAAAAACGGGACCCTTGGGGCAATTCTGTCAACCGATCTCGTTACTAAGGTGACACATTCTTGAACCTGTCTCAGCGTTTTTCTAACAGTTCCGACCTTGTTCCGACAGTTCAAAACTGTCAGTAAAACGAGACGGGTTTAAGAACGTATCACTTCAGTAAAGAGATCGGCTACCAGAATTGCCCCGCCTATTACTAAGACTGCGCTGTCCGTCTGTTTGTCTATCACCAGGCTGTATCTCATAAACCGTTATAGCTAGAAAGCTAAATTTTCACAGATTATGTATTTTTGTTGCCGCTGTAACAAAAAATACTAAAAACAGAATAAAATCAATATTTAAGCGGAGCTCCCATACAACAAACCTGAATTTTTAGACGTTTTTCGCTCTATATTAATAATGGTAACAGGTAGGTGCTTGAAATATTCACAGAATATTTAGTTGTATTTACAATTCAATATAAAATAATGAAATTAAAATAAAAGAAATATTTAAGGGGGGCTCTCATACAGTACGGAGCCCTGGTTGCGCGAGTCCAACTCGTACTTGGCCGATTGTTCTTACTAATAAAACAATACAATAACTCATATAGAGCACTTTTTCAATACAACCTTTATAAAGTTTTTTATCTCGTCCAGCAAGTATCTGGATATGGCTTAGGTTATAGTTAACATTACAGCTTTTACAATAGGTGTAAAGATTTATACGATCTTAGCATTGTTTGTAAATTTAATGGACGTTAAGTTAGTAAATTTTTATAGGCTGTTTAACTGGGTAAAACTTAAGAGGACTAGAGTATTTTCAAAGTTGTTTATATTGGACATAGCGACAAGACTTACACACTACAAGATATTAATTGAAATAAATTTTGTTCGGACTGAGTTGGAACTGTACATAAGTAATTGAACAGAACATTAAGTTCTGTTCAATTTACCTACTACATGTACATCAAAGAAATTGGAACCAAAATTACTTATTAAATTAGGCAAAGAAAACTCATTTTTAAAATCCAACGTACGCCGCCGCCGCCTGCGGCCGTAGCTATTAGAATACCTTTAAATGTAGGTAGGTCTATAAGAACAGTTATACCTACTTGCGAAATGTAACTTAGCAGTTTTAAAAGAAATCAAAATTTTTTTTTCTTGCTTTTTCTTCAAAACAAAAAATACCATAAAAGGTGTGTACCTATAGGCCGAATCATGCAAGTCGGTGCATGAGAAGTTAGCTGCGCAATATCCAATCTCAACCCATCGGGAACACGGGGAACGACTCTAATCTTAACTGAAGCTCACATAAAGCTGCACTTTGATTGAATTTCTCGCAGCTTGTAGCCAACTTTACATCCGCCGACTTGTACAATTTGGCCTACACCTTATTTTTTATATTACACAATAATGTAAAATTGCGCAAACGAGACCGTAAGTATTTAGCGTAAAGATGTAGAGTAACATTGGCTAATAATAGGAATTTTGAAAGTCAATGTCTATGTTCTTTATAATTTTCAAATTTGTCAGGTAAACAACTATGGCCAGTTGAAAAGCAGACAATGAAGTGGATAGTTTTTCTCGACACAATTCTCATCGCCACTTTCGTGGCAAATATTATTTTGCTCTTTCGAACTATCGTTGTAAAAAAAGCTTAGATGCTTTATAAGCCTAATTTTAGAGTCGCCATCGTAACTACAATATCTAACTAGACAATTTCTGTTTCTTTTTCACTTTAGGCATTCGATAAAGAGAAATCTTTTTATGTTGCTATTAAATTTACGATGGCGCCTCTAAAATTTGGCTTTATATTTCTTAATATAAGAGTAAAGTCGTATACAAATTAAAAAAATCGTGAGACTTGGAACAAAACAATAACATTTGCCACGAAAGTAACGATAAGATTTATGTCAAGAAAAATTACCCAAGTACGTTTTGCCTAATTTCCCGTAACAGCAAGTTGCATCTACACTTAAGAAACCGAGGGACGCGTAACCAGTTCCGGCCCTATCCGGTATTTTCGCCTTAGATTCAAAAACACTCCCGCTGTGCACAAAAGCACGAAACGTATGAACAAATAAAGGGGAGGGTAATAATCTTGATATCGGGCTGTCTCGAGGGGCGCGGAGCACATCCCGGCTGCCGCGGGCCGTTTGTGATGCGCCTTACGCGTGTTTTGGACCGTCTTTATGTTTTTCGGATACAATATAGACTGCTGAAATATGGGCCAGAAATGCGCAAAATGTTGGCTTTTGATTTGGCGGGTTGGATAAGAAATGTAGAGTTTGTTTGGGTTATTTCGCACTTATATACAGAATTTTACAGGCACCAAGCCAAAAATAAGTGATTTGAATTATCATTATGAATAACTCGTACTATGGGGGCAACCCAGAATTCGAGAGAAAAATCTGATATTTCATGCGAAGACGATTCTGTTTTTAATTTTTTATGGGATATAGGGTACACGACATAATCTAGTAATTGGCATGTTAAAATGGCACATGGCACGGATGACTGATGGAGTCAAAAATTCTCGAGTAGAGATCACGTCCCAGCAAGCACAGCGCAGGTCATCCACCCTCAAGGAAAACTGACGACCTTAAGATCGTGCAAGATACACTCATTCCAATTTCTTTTAAACAATCAAAACACTTTTCAGTGTACTCAGTTTTTAAAATCACATACACTTGCCTTGACCTTAGATTTTAATAATAATAATAATAATATATACTTTATTGTACACCAAAGAAAAACAATTACAAACAATCTTATAATTAATTAGGTATCTCAACGGAGTACAAGGGCGACCTTATCGCTCATAGCGATTTCTTCCAGGTAACCCGTGGAAAAAAACATTATGGATCGGCAGAAAAGTCGGTGGTGCAATAATGAAAAAAAATATTTTGAAACTAAATTATAATATACACATAGTATTACATATTATACAATATATAAACATACTATACAATATAATACATACACATACACAATATATACATACATAAATACATAAGTACCAAAGTAATTAACACATAGATAGATAGTGATTATAGATAAGACTTTTGAAAATGGGAAGTGACTTAGCCTGCCTGATGGAAACAGGCAGCTCATTCCAAAGACAGACAGCTTGTACAGTATTTACTATTGTTACTTGTATTTTCAGTATGTATAAGGAATTAATACGGCACTTTGATCAACATTACAAGCTGTAGCTACAAAATTACACCCTTTGCATGGCCAACTTCGTTTGCTCGCTCTAAGGCTCATTTTTTCCTCCATTAAGTTCATCAAAAATTACTTATTCAAAAATGGTAATTTAGACACATTTAGTTTCGTATATTATTCATGTAATTCTCTCTTGTTTTGAGAACAAATAGCCGCTCTAAAGGCGCTGTGTTTAGGCTTTTAATAGAATATTTTGATGACGCTTTTAAGATTAACTTTGTGTTGTAACGTTAGTGTTTAAGATTAGGTACAAGATTCATTTTAGAGCTTTGTTTGTGAAGTTAGTAATTTTGTTGTCTTATTAATTCAAAATGTGAATTAATCTTAACTACTTAGGTTTATTTTTCTTACCAAATAAATTAATGCGGAGAAGCTAAGTGTATTTAACTTCTAGATCGCTTTTATAGTCGGCAACAAATGGATTTGTTTTATGCAGATTGAAATCCTAAGGTGACGACATATATTTAAATTGTTATTAGAAAAAAAACTCAGATATGAACAAAACCTAAAGAAAATAATACTTGACAAGCTTTGTAAATGATTTAATATATTATCTATAGGTGAGTCAAAATACACAGCTTATTAAGGTAAGGGCAAAATCAATCATGTTTTGTAATTAATTAGCTAGGTTGATTGATGGCGTATCGTAGATAACTTCCCCTTAATTTCACGTACGGAACCCGCGATAGTATTAATTTACTAGTAGTGGTTAGAGCTGTCCGGATATTGGTTTGGTCGGATCGCCGGATGTGGTTTTGGACGGATAGGTAGGGGATTTTATAAGCGCTTTTGTTTTCATTATGATCATCATAATAATCATTACAAGAGTCAGAGAATTTGTTGTTGTGTTAATTTAATTATGTTGGTCAAATAAATGTTTTAATGTCTTTATTAACGGAAACCCATCAAACCTGTGTCTCGACATGCTCCTGACAACTTATTTTTTCATAAAATACCATCTGAGCCACGTGATTATTTCGATTTATTTCAAAAATATATTTTAGATTTCAATAATACATTTCAGATTTCAGGTCATTTATTGGCCATTCATAATTAGGAATCTATACATACATACATACCTCGACTGCCTCGGTGGCTCAGTGGCTAGTGACCCTGATTTCTGGGTCAAAGAGGCGTGGGTTCGATCCCCACTCAGAGCAAACATTTGTGTGATGAACATAGGTGTTTGCTCTGTGTCTGGGTGTTATTTAGGTATTATCCATATAAGTATGTATTTAAAATATGTGTATGTAGTATATCAGTCTCTGACAGTCATATCACAAGCTATGCTTAGTTTGGGGTCAGAGACCGTGTGTTAGATGTCCCCTAATATTTATTTATTTAGACATTTTAATAAAATTGGAGTGTCTGTTTGTTATATTGAAATAACCGTTTTTACTACATGTATGTATGAATATATATATATACGGTACATACACAAAAATAACATTTTTACAATTTTTGTCTGTCTGTCTGTTTGTTCCGGCGAATCTCTAAAATGGCTGGACCGATTTTGACGGGACTTTTATTGGCAGGTAGCTGATGTAATAAGGAGTAACTTAGGCTTCGTTTATTTTAGAAAAAATCTTTTTATATCAGGCTAACGCGGGTAACACCGCGGGGCGCAGCTAGTCTATCATAAAACACAAATCAGTTTACGAAATTAAAATATATTTAAAAAAATCTAATACATGTCATTTTACTTTTGCAGTACCAAGTAGTGTTGTAGTTGAAATTTTACTTAAGTATTAATTACCTAAGCACACATTTATTGTTAAATTCCAGGTTATTGTTAGATCCAGCTTCAGATAAATTATAATTATTTGGAAATCAAACAAAAGGTGACCGAAAAGAACGTTGAAGTACAAATTAATTGTAAAAATAGTTGAATTTAATCATCTCTAGTTTAATTAAAACAAATGTGGTTTATAAAACTGCACGTGACCCGTTAAATGCTGTGACAGTTAATTACGTAAGTTTCTCTTTGGGGTCAAAAGTTAATTTATGCCCATTAGGGATTTCACGAACGCAATTAAGTCAAACGTAATTATGCCATAGCGCTTGACAGATCAGTGAAGTTAAGCAAAGTTAGCCGCGGTTATTCTTTGGATGGGTGACCGTTATGTGGTTTCAAATCCATAATACTATAATATGATATTTATATTCATAAATTCAAAAGTGTGCTTTTTTTTTGTTGCCTTGTTTGTTAAGTGCGTGCTGCTTGAAAAGCAGCAACGCAGCGACGGATCGCCTTGATTTACTTAATGAATATAGTTTAAAGATCCGAGTATGTCATGGGCTTTTTTAGAAAATCAATTTAGATGTTTTTCATACCATTCGCTTTTCGGTGAAGAAAAATATTGTGTGAAAACCAAAACCTGCTTTTACCCGAACGCAAAATTCAATGATCTAATGCCCTTCGAGTCTCTATGATGCGATGAACTTTAAATCAGAGGTTCAATATTCATAAAAAAATTGACGTAGGCAATTTCTTGAAAAGTATTGTTTACAAAATAATAATTATGCTTAATGAGTCTCCTTTAAACGCCCTTACATAACGCTTACGACACCGTAATTATAATACTGAATAATATTCACTGACTATTGATATTTACTAGAATACGACAATATACTCGTATTAATAATGGTAGTCATTTTCATAATTACACACGTTATTAGGCCTCATGACATCAAAAGTAGGCGTATAAGGGCGTTTAAAGATTATTGACTGTTGATATTATCAATAGTTATTACTGAACAGTCAATATTTTATTAGGTGCATTTATATTTAGGAATATTTGGCTGCTGTTGTATAATCTATAGCGGGGACCCGCCGCTCGGCACCTGTCTCTGTCCCTGTCTCGCGAGGACTCAGTTAAACGGTCAGACTATAGTAAGTAAATGTTTGATTTTATCCGACACATCAATAATAACAATCTTTGAATATTCATTCGTATGAAATAAAATGATCACTTAATACAACACGTCACCAAAATTCTGGACTCTACTTTGCCCAGAGGCGCCAGTGCATCAGTATTGCCATCCAACGTGGCAATGTGGCCAGCTTTTGGGAAACTGTGGCCGCTGGCAGTGGGCTCTTAGATTTTGGGGTTTTCATCGTTTTCTATGCCTGAAAATTCATTGTTTTAAGGTTTTTTTATCAATTTATTTTTAGTTTGTAAATATAGTCTAGTAGTAGTGATACATGGTTTGGTTTATGAAATCTTACTAATATTATAAACGCGAAAGTTTATGACTATGTATGGATGTTTCTTTCTTTTCTCTTTCACGCATAAACAGCTGAACTGATTTGAATAAATTCGGTATAAAGGTAGCTTAGACCTTGGATTAACACATAGGCTACTTTTTATCTCGGGCTAACGTGGTTTTGTTCAAATAAATGTCACCACATTATGGTACGGCCAAAGAACTTTTTATTTAGCTAAAAATTCTACTCTTTTGTTAGCTACCACGTCTGACACAAAACAAAACAACGCAGTGCCTTCTAAATAATTCCGCACCACTAAAAATTGAGCCATATTTACACATGTGCCATAAAAGCGTCACCTAGCCAAAACACAGGCCATAACGACGTGTGAAATATCACCGCGACGTGCGTGACCGAACTCTCTTTGTCCTGGTTTATTATAATGTATTCGGTTAATTGTTCTACCAGCTGACGCTGATACGTACTATATTTTTTTACTTCGATTAAGCTGTAATATGGTTTTGGAAAGTATAGGATACACGTTAATTATTGTGTCGATTGGTTTGACCTAGTTACTGAAATATAGTAAAAAAAATTCGAGACAAAACAATTAGGTAAATACATGAATAATAATTAGCTAAGTGCGAGTCGCGAGGGAGTGATAGCCCCCGAAAATGTATTTTATTTTAATAAATTTATTATTTTTATTAGAATATCCTACTTAATATTTCAAGCATCTTAATAATGTTAAGCAAAAAAATGATTCTTGTATCTTTTATTCCCTTAAATTTCAATTTTTTTTTTAATTTATTTATTTATTTTTAAAGTGCATACTTAACTAAATATTCGAATATTTCAAGCATCTGTCACCGTTATTAATTTGTAGCGAAAAACGACTATTAGTTCAGGTTTGTTGTATGGGAGCCAATTTCGGCCATGTTTCGCCAATTGTGAACCGAATCGAAAATTTTGTTTTATGTATTGATTAATAACCAAAACTTAACTAACAAAGCAAGTTATCATAAAATTTTCAAGTTTAAAACATTATGCGGACCGTTTCATATATTTTTCTAAGCTTTGTATGGAGAGAATTAAGAGCTAAGTTCACATCTAATTCAAGCTCATAATTCTCAAGTTCTATATTCTGCCATAATAGATTCATGTTACTAAGTTCAGAGACCAAGGGCAGCATTGTCTGGGGAAATCACCACCAAATGATGCTTCTTATATCGCACCTCAGGGCTAGTAATGAACGCTGAATCAACTAATATGTGGTATCCATTGCCAATATAGAGCAATATTTTGAAGTATCGATAAAGTATTCAATATACGTTTATTTTTAAGGGTTCCGTACCCAAAGGGTAAAAACGGGACCCTATTACTAGGACTCCGCTGTCCGTCTGCCCGTCTGTCTGTCTCCAGGCTGTATCTCATGAACGGTTATAGCTAGAACGTTGAAATTTTCACAGATGATGTATTTCTGTTGCCGCTATAGCAACAAATACTAAAATCAGAACTAAATAAATATTTAAGGGCTTCCATACAATAAACCTGAATTTTCAACAGTTTTTCGTTCGATAGTAATAATGAAAACAGGTAGATGCTTGAAATATTCACAGAATGTTTAGTTGAATATACGATTCAGTAATAAATAATTGAATAAAATTAAAATAAATATTTAAGGGAGGCTCCCATACAGTACGGAACCCTGCGTGCGCGAATCCTGCTCGTACCTGGCCAATTATTTACATGTTGTTAAATAATATCAAAATTCAATCTGACTGCTTTCAGACTGTTTTGAAAGAAATTACTTACAGTTTACGAGCTATTAATGCATTCCTAATATTTAACGCTCTTTCAGCGTAGTTTAGAACACAAAGAGGCAGAGTTCAATTCCCATTCAGGACGATATTTGGATGACGAAATGAAATGTTTATTTTGGGTCTGGGTGCTACTAAGTATATTTCATTTTGTCTTTTTGTGTGTTCTTTAGCACTACTGATATAAGGAGCTTCAGAGGGGGCAAAATCCTATACGTGTAAGCGTAGGTAAGCTTAAAGCCATCTATTTACTAAGCAACAGTGTTTCGGATTCATAGTTTCTGAAACATCACGTAGATGTTTACCGAAACATACCGATAAACACGTAGTGTTTACAGAACCAAAATAATTGTGTCTGCAACATTATTTTTTATTTCAGAAACTCGTAGATTTTTTAGGGTTCCGTACCCAAAGGGAAAAACGGGACCCTATTACTAAGACTTCGATGTCCGTCTGTCCGTCTGTCACCGGGCTGTATCTCATGAACTATGATAGCTAGGCAGCTGAAATTTCACAGATGATGTATTTCGGTTGCCGCTATAACAACAAATACTAAAAACTAAATAAAATAAATATTTAAGGGGGGCTCCCATACAACAAACCTGAATTTTTAGACGTTTTTCGCTCTATATTAATAATGGTACCAGGTAGATGCTTCAAATTTTCACAGAATATTTAGTTTTATATTCCCTTCAATAATAAATAACAAAATAAATATTTAAGGGGGCTCCCATACAGTACGGAACCCTCCGTGCGCGAGTCCGACTCGTACTTGGCCGATTTTAATTTTTTGATACAGAGTTTATTAATAATTGTTGCTCAGTGAATACATCGCTTCAAGCATAAGTATACACCTAAAAGTCATTGACCTGAATTTAAATGAACTCGTATTTCTTAAAGTATTCAATATGATATTTTTTCTAAAGCTTTAATAATTAAGTAGAATTAATGAACGAAAAAATGTGTACTTCTAATCTTGAAGATGATTAATTACACGATGCTAAATCCAGAATGATTTGAAAGACTCACAAAGGTAATTTGAGCAATACATTTATTTGCGTCAAGGATTCAGGTTTACGTAGAATGGGGTACATATCTCAGAATGAACGCTTTTGCATTAGGTAGCTGTATCATGTACTATGTACAAATAAGTTAGGAATTATGCGTCTAAACATTGCAAAAAGTCATCAACTGTTATACGAGGTAAATGTTCTCGCAATACTTTAGGATGTGGTTGTGCATGTCGTTCGATATGACTAACTTTCAATAAGAGGCCAATCAGTAGTTCAATTCGTTTAGTCAAAGTAAGCCAAACTGTTTTAGTGAATCAGTTGATATTTGTGTAATTTCTGGGTACATATCTACCTGGACTTTATTGTTAAAGTTGTTTGTGACAATGACTATAGCAAAATTGTATAGGCCGCGCGTGTTTTATTGCACATGGTTTGACGAGGTACATTGGCGTCGCATCGGTCTCGGCCAAGCCAAGGCGAAAATGCAAGTAGGTATGTACCTACGGCAGCCAAAGTGATAAGCGGCGACCGCTAGATTTTGTTTATTATGCTGAGCTGGTACTCGTACTTGTAACTAATTATAAGGAGAGAACTTGAACACTTTTGTCAAACCTAAACTAGGTTTTATAGTGTTTTAAGATTAATAACACATGTTTATTTTATTTGTAATAGGTATATATAAAAAAAAAAACTAGCGTTTCTGATGTGACAAATTCGCTAAGTGTGAAAGCGCTGAGAAAAACGCTTTACTAAGTTTTGGATTTTCATTAGCACTCTGATCTTATTGCACAAATAGCTCAAACTTCTACATCATGCTCTAGAAATATAGAGAAAAAACAAGCACTTTACCTGATTACGAACAAAAGTACTCACAGTCGAAACTAAGTTCTTTACTTTTGCTTCATCCATATATCGTAGCATCTTATATATGCCAAGGGCATTCGACTGACACGTGTTCCTTAATAATATATGAGGTGACAAAAACAGGGTCAATATAGATGCTTTGACGGTTTAGTCACATAAAGGACAAACCTCAAAATGGCAACTGAGTCTCAGAATGGAAACTTCACAATTACCTAAAGATTCTAAGAAAAAGAGTCAAATCAATTTGAAAAAAATTACGCGGTTTTTACATTCTTTGATTCTCTGAATATGTATATGTCTAGTGATTTTATTGCATTGCATTGGTAAAACTAATAGGTACAATTATCAAAAAATTACATACAAAACATGGTAAGTTTAGGAACATTAAATCCAAAAAATCGTTAATTAATAAAAAGTACTTAACATTTTTCAATCTCTTTAGGATTATTGCCTAAATTACCTAAAGATTCTTAGAAAAAGAGCAGAATCAATTTGAAATAAATTACGCGGTTTTTACAATTTTTGATTCTCTGAATATGTATATGATTAGTGGTTTTATTGCATTGCTAAAACAAATAGGTATAATTATCAATACAATACATTCAAAAATAATTAAGTTTAGGAACATATATGTCCATTAGTTCGTTAATTAATAAAAATGAAAAACATAGGTCTCTTAAGGTTTATTGCAACGTACCGTTGTTATAGTCCACTACTGAACATAGGCTTTCCCACGAGGGATGATGAATGAGCGTTCGTAAGAACGCACTTCGTTAGAAAGACTTTTGTAAAATAAAACTGCCATCCTGAAAATTTGTCGTATTGAGACTTCGTAGCCATTTTGCGAATTGGCTATTCTGCGTACAGAGCGCCTAGACGTCTCACCGTGTCATAAAAATGTCGTACGAACTCCGCCAATTGGAATCTACCGAAATTAGCTTTAGATGTGATTTGGGACGACCTTCTTAGACCTTTGTTTAATAGCTCCTTTCTCCAATTCGATTGCCTTTTCTGTTTGGTTGTCGGATTTGTTGCCAACGAGAGAAACGAGAAACTGTGAAAATACTTACAGAGAAAATAAAATTTCACTATGGAAACTAACGTGGTTTTCGTACATTTTCATTAAGTAAAACACAGGTGTTACTCACGTTTGATTTTTAGTAGGATACTACTATACCATATCAGTGCTATGCGAGACGAGCCCGCGTGCTAGTACTCTGATCTTGAGAAAGATCGCCAAATGCGATCGAAACTATAGTAGAATCCTACTAAAAATCAAACGTGAGTAACACCTGTGTTTTACTTAATTAAAGAGAAAATAAATATAAAATGTGAGTGAGTCTTTGATTGGTCATAATCGACCACATTATATGTAAGTTCGTATTCTATTTCGGCCCTGGTGTCAGAGTTTTAGGCCGCCTGAAGGCCTCAAACATGGCGAAACGGTTATAACAACCGTGATCTACAATTTAACGTGTTATCTGAGCCACGGTACCGCTCAGTTGGAAAATGCCACTCGCGGTCACCCATCCAAATACTGACCGTGCGGAACGTTGCTTAATTTCGGTGACCACATACTCGTAACAATAATTTGGTTCAGAAATGCAAATTTAACTCTTTTTTTAGATAGGTATTTAGGTATTCAATGTTATAATATTAAGAGTAGGCAATAAGTAGATTCTAGTCCCACAGTACTTTTTCCCACAGTATTTTATTATGTAATTGCGATCATTTTACTAAAATGTACCTGTGCTATCATCAAAATCATCACATTACTGCACGCACTGATGATCATAGCCATCTCTTTATAGTTTTCTAATAAAAGTGGTAGCAAGCAGTTTATTCAGGCAATCTTGTGTTAATCTTCTGAAAAACGTCCAAGGCTGCTCTTGTACATATGGATCATAAACACAACAATATATCATAGTGTAACTATAACATAAAATATCCAAACAAAGTTCAAAGCAGAAAGCACAATAAAACGACATCGCACAACCACTAACGTCTTCCTAATATTCCCTAACATTATATTAGTAAATCAGCTAGCTATGGCAACACGCTACACCGTGTCGCCGACATCAATATCAATTCTGCACCATTGGCAAAGTTCAAGACATAACACTAAACTTTAATGTCATCATTAGTACCTATTAAACGCTGTTCTATGACAAAATTTGACATTACAATTCGTATTTCGTTCGCAACAGTACCGTTTCGGTGGGAACGGAATTAAACAGATGACGGTAGATAGAAAATTGGGTTTTGTGAATGACTGTGCTAATGGGGCGATTCTCATTGGCCCCTGTGACCTCGGAATGGGGTGAGAACGGATCCGAAAGTCAGCATCTTTTGCTTTGCTAGGGCTGTAAAGAAAAGGAAGATTTTGATAATATTGTAAAATGGGCACACAATAATGGAATTTTAATTAATATAAATGAAACAAAGTTAATTCATATCTTTTCGCCGTATATTAAAAACAAAGAACTACAGTACGCATTCCAGGCCATACTTACAACTGTTTTCACGATAATGGTTATACTCGTAATTATGACTGTATGAGTTTACAAGAAACAAACCAGATTAAATATTTAGGCCTTACAATTGATAATACCTTCTCATGGAAATTCCATATTAATAGTATTTGTCAGCATCTTTAGCTTTGTTTCACAGGTATCTAGGCAAGGTTTTTGTAACATGGTATGGCTATAGAAAATAAACAGTTGTAAAGAAGATACGTTTTGCATTTACCGACTTCCAAAAAGGAAGAAGTTCTATGTTCGTGTGCATGTATTTTTTTTTGGGTATGTTCATCGATAATTTCGCCAATTGTGAACCGAATCGAAAAATGTTTTTTTTTAATTCAAAAGAATATACTCCCGAGGTGGTCCCATTTAAATTTAACAGAAATCGGCTGAGGGTTTTTTTGATAAATCAAGAATAATGTAAGCAATTCGAGCGAAATATTCGAATTTTGTACACGATGGAAGGCGGTTTTCCCATTTTATGCGAATAATAATTATTATGACTAACGCAAATTTTGTTGTGGTTTAGTTTGGTGTATGGCTGTGCTAATAAATTCTCATTAGCCCTTGTAACCGCTGTATGGGGCAAAAAAGGATCCGAATGTCAGCATTTTTTGCTGGCTTACGGATCTAGCCAATATTTTTGTAATACAAAGCTGAAAAAATAAATAAGTCAAATAATTTCAGACTAGATTGTTGTTTAGTTTTGTAAGTTACAGTTAAATATATACAGCAAATGAATTGAGATATATGTATTTTTTACAATTTTGTCTAATTATTAATTAAAACATGTTTTGTAAACAAAATTATTGTAGATACATGATTTGTTTTTAAGCTTTTTAAGGTTCCTTACCCAAAAAGAAAAACGGGACCCTATTACTAAGACTTCGATGTCCGTCTGTCCGTCTGTATGACTGTCTGTCACCGGGCTGTATCTCATGAACCATGATAGCTAGGCAGCTGAAATTTTCACAAATGATGTATTTTGGTTGCCGCTATAACAACAATACAAAAACAAAATAAATATTTAAGGGGGGCTCCCATACAACAAACCTAAATTTTTAGACGTTTTTCGCTCTATATTAATAATGGTCCCAGGTAGATGCTTGAAATTTTCACGGATTATTTAGTTTAAATTCCTTTCAATAATAAATAATAAAATTAAAATAAAATAAATATTTAAGGGGGGCTCCCATAAAGTACGGAACCCTCCGTGCGCGAGTCCGACTCGTACTTGGCCGATTATTTATCTATTTTATTATGTAGATCAACTAGTTATTGAGTCAACTAAATTATATCAAAATATTCATTAAATGTAATAAATAATTCAAATTTTATTTTTATTTGTAGACAAAATCTTTCACGAAATAATTTACTTCTCAAACCAAATTATCAACATAATTCAAGAGAGGGAATAAAATACGTACTGCCTTAAGCTGATAATCTATTTCCACATTCTCGAATATTCCGAGTTGGCATTACATTTGGAATCTCGTACGATTTAGGCCCTAAGTCCACCAAACCGGAGCTGAGCTTATATGTGCGTACATCGCCAGACTATTGTAGTCTGTAAGTCCACTAAGGAAATTCTATATTTGCTTATTGTAAAACAAAAATAGTTTTGATCTATTTTAAGTTTTATCCGCAGTATATAAGTTTTATCACAGAGACCATGTAAGATGTCCCCTAATATTTATTTATTTATTCTCAGGCTCCACCAAATATACAGAAAAAATGTCATAAGATTCGTTCAAGCTGTTTCGGAGTAGTTTGACAACAAACACTGATAGACTTGGGTGATTTATTCTCTGGTATGTACGAGTAAAATAGAGAGCTTTTTGAGCACTCTGCCCAAAACCACAGATATCCACTAGGCTTCGCTTTGGTAAAATCTGTACCTCAGGAGCCCCGTACGCAATTTCCTTTCCTTATACATATTCAAATTTATATCTATTTTCTATTTTCATACTCCATGTGGTTATGTTCGATATGACTGGGAATGGGAAGCTTTGATATATAACGTTGTTAAGTGCTACGAAGTGCTACGAATTACGTAGACTGCTCGTAGACGTAGCTCTTTTGCTACGATGATATAGCAGCTAATTGATTTAGTAGTGCTCTAGATTTAGCTCTAACAAATTGACAAATTTTATGAAATTATTATTTCACACTAGCTTTTGCCCACGGCTCCGCCCGCGTTCATTTTGATTTTAGTGCTATCTCACGGGAATCGGTTACTTTTCCGGGATAAAAAGTAGCTTAATTTCACTTTCCAGCCTTTAAATGATTCATGCCTAAAATCAAGTCTATCCGATGCTCTGTTGCTACGTGAAAGAGTAACAAACAAACTTTTATTTTCACATTTTTAATATTAGTAGAGATTTAGTAAGTTTCTACTTTTTTTTTACTTATTTAAAATATTGGTTTATGTGCTTTTCCCTAGAGACCTTTTTTTCGGGATAAAAAGACGCCTATCACAGTCACTGTCCTTTAAACTGTATCCATACAAAAACGTATCTACATTATCATATTACTGCCTCGGTGGCTCAGTGGTTAGTGACCCTGACTCCTGGGTCAAAGAGGCGTGGGTTCGATCCCCACCCAGGGCAAATATTTATGTGATGAACATATGTGTTTGCTCTGTGTCTGGGTGTTATTTAGGTATTATCTATATAAGTATGTTTTTAAAATATGAATATGTAGTACGTCAGTCTCTGGCAGCCATATCACAAGCCTTGCTTAGTTTGGGGTCAGAGACTGTGTGTAAGATATCCCCTAATATATATTTATTTTATATTTTTATCACATATTAATAACGACACAAATCCAAAGCACAAAAGATCGATATAACTCACATATCGTTCATCAGTCATTGACCAAAATCGTTAAATCATTGAAACATTCACGTTTTAACTACTACTCGTAGTTATAGAAACAACGATAGTTATTAATTCTACATTATGCTCGGGTTAAATTGAATGCTAAGCTTTCTAGGGTCACAGTTACAAAATATATATTATTAATAATAACTGGTTCTAAGCTAAGTTTATTTAAGTCGATAATCAGTTACAAAATACGTGTTATTATAAACTATTTAACTTAAAGTAGACAGTGTTAAGTAATGTAATAGCCTACTATTAGCATTTGAGTATTTAACCTCCAGTCTAGACAAAAAATATTCAATCAATTTGAAAGTAGATAGATATTTCTCGGTTTTATAATAGACAGACATTTTTACGGGTTACATAAAATTGCTTGTGCTAAGTCAAAAGAACATAATAATCATTGTACACATAATTTTATTGCAACTTTTAGAATCAAATAGATGGAAATTGTTGATTGAATTAAATAAGTAGTTAAGAGCGAATCGAATAAGTGTGGTTGTTCACCGAAGTCGTCGCCGGACTAACACCGAGAACGATGACGGCGACAAAGTAGCGGTTTATAATTATAATAAACCGCGATTTCTAGGGTAACGGTGAATAAAAGAAGCGGGTTACATCCAACGTATTCCTGAGATCTTGATTATATCGTCAGTCCACCTCGATTTGATAGGACTTGACTTTCAATCGAAGGACGTCCTATACAAGATATAACTTGTAAATGAATCTCCTTAAGTCGACCAGCTAGCTTTATTTTTCCTTATTATTCCTGTAAGTGAATTACGAAAAGAAAATTCCTACTTAATTATGGTCTTAGTTCCCAAACAACATTAGGAGTTGCCATCACGTAATTCCTAACTTGCTAACTTATTCCCGCGTCACGTCTGCTGTATATCAAGATACTCACTGTATTACTTAGACAACTTAGTGTTTTATTGCATTAAATATACCTATACAGGCGTAGATGTTTGTACTTATACAGTTTTCAATTTAGGATTAGTCGGGTTGTTATTTTTTTTACCGACTTCCAAAAGGAGGAGGTTTTATGTTCGTCTGCATGTTTTTTTTGTGTATGATCATCTACATTTTCGCAAATTGAGAACCGAATCAAAAATATCTTTTTAGTTCGAAAGGGTATATTCTCGAGCTGGTTTCATTTAAATTTTATTAAAGTTGGCTGTACTGTTTTTGATAAATAAACAAATAAGTATGTAAAAAAATTATACATCGATTCGAGCGAACTATTTGAATTTGGAACACGAAGGAAGTCGGTTTTGCCATTTTTTGCGAAAAATAATAAGTAAGTGAGTAAGTTCGTATAGGCCGGGTGGCTAGCCCTGGTGTCAGTTTTTAGGCCGCCTGAAGGCCTCTAGAAAAATAATTTATAAAAAATATCTGCAGTAAGAATACCTCGGTAAGTCAACTGTGCTTTACAAAGCTACATCCTGTATTTAATTTGGTAAATCATCATCATCATTAACTTAATACCGCGTTACTTAGATAGCTTAGTGCTTATTGCATTATCTAATGCATGCAAGAATATTTGGGCTATACTCACACTACTTATGCTTTCATTTCAGTATCTACTACCTGAAATTTTGGTAGAATTTTATGTTTTTCGTGATGGGCTTGCGTTTGACCATATCTTGCATGACGTAAAACACACACGCGATTTAAGATGATTAAAACCTGAAGAACCTATGTGAAAAACGAACTGTACGGTACCTTATTGAGTATAGGCCTACCCAAGAATGAATAAAAAGATGCATAAACAATACAATTTAGTTTAATACATCACACAAAAACGTTTACTTTAGGTAGATATTGCATTAGAGAGAATAAAAAAAAATAAATGAAACTAAATATAAAGTAACAAGTATAGCTATAATTTCCGACTTTTTAATGTGACAACGACTCATAAATTGATGCACGTACGAAAAAGTGTCACGTTCCGCCTAAACCGAGCGTGCAAGAGAGAGCGCGAAATAAGCGATAGAAAGGCACGCTCGGCCTAAGCGTTTGGCTTGTTTCAGTTTAATTAAACAAAGATTTCTTATGACGTTATCACGTAATATAACGGTCCGTAAATCGACTTTACAGACAAATATTTTTTTTTAAATATTCAGTCATGGTTGCCTGGAAGAAATTGCCACGGGTGATAAGGCTGCCAGTTTATAATGATTTTTAGTCTTAAGTGTGTACATAGTGTTTAATTTTTTGCTTTGTGGTTATAAATAAAGAGTTTTGTCTGTCTGTCTGTCTGTCTGTCACTCAGTATAATAGAATCAAAGCCAAATACTGAGAGATGTAATAATATCTCAAGGTGTGCAGAGTGCAATGGCACGTAGGATATTGCACCGTTGAAATAAAAAAGTGTTTGTGAGTAAACGAGACATTTATTATAAACCTATATTAGCATATAATTTGGAATTTCAGCTCCCTTTGTGACTATTTCTATAAAAGTATTCTAAAGACGTAAAAACTAAATTAATGTGAAAATGATGCTACTCATAACTTAAATGCTAATTACTAGAAGCTTAGAGCTGTATCAGGCTAGATCAGGAACTTAGGTAGGTACTATAAAGTAGATTGTGAGTGAGAGACTGTGTTACCTACTTTTTGCCCAGGAATAAATTAGGGATTATGGGTGGAGCCGCGTGTATAATTAGTTGCAAGCATAGATATAAAATAAACCCACTAGCTTGACTAAAGTGGACTTTAGTCCGCATCCTATGGCTATAAAAATATTTAAAAAACTGCCAAATAATATAAAAGATATCGAAGATGAAAACTGTTTTATAAAACAACTAAAAATTATTCTATTATCTAATAGTAGTTTATGCAACTGTCATATAATGAAGGGTATTAAAACACGAGTGTGAGTTTATGAAACGAGCGCAGCGAGTTTCATAATAGTAACGAGTGTTTTAATACCCGTGTTATATGCAGTTGCATACACTACTTTATCTTCACTAATAAAAATAAAAATAAAAAACATATTGCGAAACATTAAATTCACGCGTACGTGTATTGTCACAGTGACTTTGGCGCCATTAAAATCTAACCAATGAGAGCGCAGCTGCGCGCGCAGGGCCAATCAGGAGCGAGCGCGCGATGTTATAATGAGATTTTACGATATCGATGTGGATATTATAACATCATGTGAAATTGCTTAAATTGAGTGTTTTGTTGTCTGCGCTATAACAGTAGTCATTATAAGTCAAGTATTGGAAACATAAGTAGAATGTTACAACATTAGTGTAGATAAATGTTATTACACAAAAGAGCAATTTTTTAACGACAAACTAGAAAACATAATAATAAATAGTTCCAATACAAAATAAAATTGCCATACCCTTATCAGGGTCATATGTGTAACTATACAAAACATGTTAATTTAGAACCGCATGTCAATTTCATATGTTGCAATAAATGATTTTGACTTTGACTTTGACTTAAAGTCTCCCAAGTTTAACCAAACATATTCTTCAAACGTCTCCAAAGCCAACAATCTAACTAATTAGTCTTTTGTATTGGTACAATCATTTAGAATTTCCGAGGGTCGTTACAATTCTGCCTCAATCCTTTCGAGGTCATCCTTAACAAGAACAATAGTAACTTTTGTAAGCCAATTTCATCTTTTAAGGGGGTTCTTACCGCTAATTCTATCTCGCTTGCACATTTTCGCATTAATAAAGCTTAAAAAACATAACATGTGAATTCCCGAAACTATATGTAACATTTCTTTATCTTAAAATTAGAATTAAAAATTAAAATTAAAAGGTCGTACCTAATGTACTGATTATTGTTTATTAATTTCGGTGTTGACTGACAAAAAACTTCGACTTTAAACCTCAGTTTTAAAATCGACTACTTTATGACGTTCCATTTGACGTTTACCTCTTTTGCAGTTTTCCTTTTTGTTTAGAATAGCGATGTTAAATGTTATAACGTAAAATTGATTATTTTGATTAAATTTCAAAGATTTTTTTTTCACGCTACACCTTAGTACTGCGCACGGCTATTTTAAAAGAAAAAGTAAACTGCAAATAAGGATAGCGTCCAATGGAACGTCAACAAGTCGTCAATTTAAAAACGCGAGTGTTAAAAATCTGGTTTTAAAAACCGAATCTTTAAAAAACCGAGTTTTAATGTCGAAGTTTTTTGTACGTTGATCAGGGCCTTAAACATGAAAAGATGTAACGACTAAATTTTCTTTACAATAAGTATAAAATACATTTATAGGTACGTGTTAAAATTGATAGAAACTTACCTATTAGGGTTTTTAGAAATCCGATGCATATTTATTCAAACTTGCTAATCTGCAAGTAAGATAGCTATGATCGTTCGAAAAGCCGTTAACTTCAGTGACCGCTAAGAAACAAACCAAGAGTCCAAATATTGGCAGAGGATTGCATGCTATGCTCTCCCACTTGCGTAGATGTTCAACGGTCTCGTTACAATTTACGCATACGTTCAACCGTTCTAATGATTTAATTATACAGCCCCTAGTCAGACATCGTCTCACCGTCCAAATGCAAGAGTGAGATAACTGCCAAGCTCGATGCCCCTCATAGACTAACTTACTCAAGTAGACGAGCAATGCCAATACTAATAATCGTACTCAAAAAGCTCGAAAATACGTATTACTTCTACATGGCGCTGCTAAAGAGATAGAACATCAATAAAAATAAATTATGATATCATTTGTGTCGTAAAGTATTTTTTAGATCTGTAATTTAAAGTCTTAAATCAAAGAATGTAACTAATTATACTTATATTATCAGCGTACGCTCCATTGCTACGATCTACTTGAGTAGGTTATAGTCTATGCCCCCCTTAATAAGAACAATAGTAACTTCTGTAAGCCAATCTCATCTTTTAAGACTTCTCTCATCAAACATTTCCGATTTCCAAACTCGGAATTGACTCTTGAATTATCTTGAACAAGGTCGTTTTAGTCGGAGCTTAAAGAGGTTATCGGTTATTTATTAGCTCGGTGTTGTGATTCTGCGCCACGACGTCACTTCAAATTATTTTATTGTTTGCCAAGCGAAGCGTCTCCGTTTAGAGATTCGCAATATTTCCTTTAATTTTTTGGTCCGAATGATCGCTACAAACCAAATTTTTTAACGAATCTCGACGAAAATTGTTACATAGGTTTTGTATATTTTTTTTTGTATTTTTTTATCTGATATACTATCATTTTATCTAACTTGAACGCTTTAATATAGTAGGCTTTTTAATTTTATTTATATTTTGTATATTTTTTTATTTAATGCGCACTCCGTCCATTATTTATACGCTATCTATCCTCTCCATCCTAAGGTTGCCTAGCAGAGATCACTACCAGCGATATATCCGCCCTTTGTTACACTGTTTTTGTATCTTTATTTTATCTTGTTATTGATATTTCTTGGTGTGCAAAAAGCGTTTATTTATAAATCTATCTTTTTAATAATCCACTGCAGGACGTAGGCCTACCCACGAAGGTTGATTGTAATTACTTTTCAGACAATAAACAAATTTCGAAGTATTTTGATTCTTGAACCAATATTTTATTTCGCTAGAAATCGGCTAAAAATAGATGAAGAAAATATTTTGTTTACGTTTTGAAGCAAGATAAGAAAAAGAAGGAAGATAATATTGATTTTTTTTTACTAAAAAAGTTGCATAAAACATCCACTACGCTATCTTTAAATAAACTACCTATATGATCTAAGTTAATAAAATATATCCAACAGAAACTTTTTTCCGCGACTATAAAAATACAATGTAGCTTCCCGCATTAAATATTCCTGTTCTAGCACAGAAAAGAACTCTACCTTGTGCTTCATAAACTACAAGCTTCCCACGACACGTATGTATTTGCCTAACATAATATATTTATGCGTACGTGTACATTCCCTGTAGTAGTTCGCCCCGCAAAGTAGTCTAATACCCATAAAAATTCCACTGGGGCTCTGAGGGACAAGTTCAAAAAACTCGACAAGTGGTAGTAGAACTGTCATCTTAGAAAAAGGTTCTGTAGACCTTTAGACTCCAATTCTGTGACACATTTCGTTTTTTGACGGGGGATAAATATTTTCTGAAATTGTTGTAAGGGTTTTCTTTGGATAACAAAGGTAAGAACGAGACCTTATTACTAAAACTCTGTTGTCCGTCCGTCCGTCTGTCTGTCTATTTATCTGTCTGCCACCAGGCGTTATCTCATGACACGTGATAGCTAGATAAGTTAAATTTTCACAGATGATGTATTTCTTTTGTTGCTGTAAAAAACAAATAACATATAATATATGATAACAACAAAAACGTGTTATTTGCCGTTTCTCATACTAAAACTAAATAATTACATTAAAAAATTGGTTGCCTGTAAAGTCGGTATACGGGCGAAAGTTTTACGTGACAACGACTTTGAGACGAATGAGAGCGCATAACGTGAGCGGAGCGTAACGCAGTTTCTTGAAGTGTCACCCGGCAAACCAATTCATAAGACGTTGTCACGTCAAAAATTTAAATTAAATGAGCTCCCTTATGGTACGGAAAACCCTTCGTGCGTGAGTCCGACTCGCACTTCACCGATCTTTTTCTGTTCTTTTAACGCTAATAAGTCCACGCTTGACCACTGCATGATCACTGATCGCCCGAAGGGAAGCGACGTTGTGGTCGAAAATGAAATACGAAGACTTAGAAGATACCTATTCAGTCTGACTTTGAAAAGCTTCATATTATATTTGTCAGAAAACAGAAAACGATAGGCTGTTCTATTCCCTGGCCGTACGAAACAAAAATGTCGTGTCAAACCGCTAAGCTTTTGTTGGTAATTGTTTTTTAGGAACTTGAATTTGAAAAAGATATTAGTAGAAGTGTGTGTAAACTGCTTTTACACTCTACTACTAATCATTTTTAATAACTAAAACAGGAATATTAAAATCAGTTATATTACGTTTATTGTTTTGTTTTCAAAGCCTCTTTGGTATTCTTGCGTATTTGTGCTATATATTGCAAAAATGAGAAAAAACTAACTTAACAATTAATCAACAGTTCAGTCATTTTATTTTTGCTGATAGATACCAAAATATATGTTTGCATATTAAACTAAAACTATTAATTTTATCAATGTATAATTTAAAATAATATGGAGCCACATCCATACATTTTTCTTCGTTTTCACCAGTACAAACAAACAACCGCGTTGTACAAAAGTGTACCACATCGAAACTACTGTAATTTTATATACTCGTACTTACCTCTCAGATATGATTTTTGTCAAAATATAAGCATCTTGATTAGAAATACCTAGTCTATCTGCGCTAAGCACAGCAGAGACACATAAAAGAGCACCCATAATTTATTAATATTTCGTTCGCGCTCCAGCGGCCACAGAACCCCAATTTTATAGAAATAAACATAAAACTTTGACTTATAGCGCAGAATATAATGAAATATAACGTGCGACGGGTAATTACCCTGAATATTCATGAGGAGCGTGTCCGCTGTCAACTCGACTCGAAAATATTTTAATAGTTATTATTAACGGGGGGAATGTCTATGATTTCATTATATTGAGGCCTCTTCAGAATCTGTTTTACTCGTATTATTATTATGTATTGTGACAGCTTAATCTTATCCCTTAAATCAATCAATTCATTCTGTTTGCAAGCCTGTGTTATTATGATGGTACTTTAATAAAGTTAGCAATGTTTGTACATATAAAATAAATATATTTTCATATTTGTACAATTTGATTTATATATAATACTAGCTGACCCGGCGAACTTTGTTTCGCCATATTTTCTAAATTCAATGACTTTGTTTTATGAGTACAAAAAAAGTAAATAAACAATAGCTTCTGTTTTAAATAGAACCATATGTTGAAAGAAATTGCAATATTGCAAAGTCTTTGAATTTAGAAAATAAGGCGGAACAAAGTTCGCCGGGTCAGCTAGAAATGAAAAAAGGCCAGCATAGTAGCGTCAACAGGAATTCTCCCATTGCCAATGTCTAATACTGTATTTGAATTTTGCAAAACATTTCTGCCGATAACTATTAGGCATCTCTTTCTCATCGACTCTTAACTTTGGCTCTTATATAGAGTCAAAAGCTCAATTAGCCTCCAAAAAACTTGGTGTTCTCTCTAAGGTGAGACGGTAATTCACACCTGAGCAACTGCTTAGTCTTTATAAAGCACAAGTCAGGTCTTGCATGGAATACTGCTCTCACCTTTGGGATGGCTCTGCCAAATATCAACTGGAGGCTCTGGAGTCGATTGAGAGGCGAGCCAGGAGGCTGATTGACAACGACACCTTGACTAAGTCGCAGCTGCAAAGTCTCGAGAATCGACGTAAGGCAGCGTGTTTATCGGCCTTTTATCGTATTCTGGTCCCACCTGCCCCTTTCTTCTATCTTACGGCTAGACAGACGCGACCAAAGCACCACCCTTTTATGGTGGACATTCCGTGCGTTAGAACCAAACGTTTCGAATCCTCATTCCTCATACGAACAGCTAGAATGTGGAACGCTTTGCCGGGGTCTGTCTTCCCGCTAAAGTACGACGTGGGTGTCTTCAAATCCCGAGTAAATAGGTATCTTCTAGGTAGGCGTGCTACACCCTAGACCGCATATCTGCTCAACATCAGGCAGTATGTAGTCAAACGCAAACCAATACGGAATTAAAAAAAAGTCATTTTGCAACTCCACTCGCATATTGGTTGTTAATTTAAGTTTTTTTACATATCAAGCAGTTATTTCATCAGCAGCTGTTGATCTGGGAATGACTGGTAGTGTTTGACGAAAATCACCAGACATTAGAATCATCGTACCTCCGAAAAGGTTCTGATTGCTACGTACCTAAATATTTCAATGTTCGATCGAGTGCCTCTAATGCTCGTTTGTACGACATCGTACACTCATTACAGATAATTAATTTACAAATGTAGCAGCGATCCCGGATGAAGATATTGCTATTGCTTTTTGTCAATAAAAATCCTCCAAAATTAATCCTCCATTGCCATCATTTACTGCTTTCATAATAGTATCGTGAGCTGTTTTTTGCTACCTATTTAAAAGTGGGACTTTGCTCTGTACGGATTGACTCAAAACAAATATGTCATATTGCCGTTCTCGTTCAAATTCTCGATTTAATGCATCGTGCATGGGTCGATTAGGTGCAGGCATTCTTAATTGGTGCAGCATCTTGCCGGACAACATCGCGCACAAATCTTCTAATGATATTAATACCTCATTATGTATTTCTGCGCAAATTTCAAGTTCAAGATTTTCTGTTACCAAGCAGCAGCAGCAGCAGCAGCTATGCAAAATGTTTTTAGCCATACTGTCTTTGTATTGATTCCCCAATGTATGTGTATTTGCTTGAAAGCAGGTTGAAATAAGGATGGCAAAAAGTGACCGAATTCGAAAAATTAGAATTAAATTTGTTTTTATTTTTTTAGATACAAACTTTGTCCTGGCTATAACGATCACAATAAAAAAAGAATTAGCGAAATCGGTCCAGCCGTTCTGAAGTTATGCGCGTACATACATTTCGCAGATTCATTTTTATATATATAGATAAAACAACAACGCTAACATCACGTAACAAAATTAATCATCGTACCTCGGTCTACGGAATTTTATCTCAACCCAACCATCGGCATCGACTCTCTTTTGTTGTTTTGTTAACCCTACTTAATAAAAAAAATACACTTAGTCATACTTACAACTTTGGCCAGTCCCGCCACATATCGTGCTTCGGAGTCGTTTTATGCATAAATTAAAACTAACATTTGTCAGGAACGTATAAATAAAAATAAAAAACGCAGCTATTTTTTACTTTTAATTAAACACACGACTAATAAAAACTTTACGGCGGAGTTTGTTGGTCACAAAATATGCAAACAAGATTATTTACAGGTAGTATATTTTGGGTGACAGGTGACACAAAAACTGCCTCGTCGTAATGTTAGAAGTTTACGAGCATTTTATGATATTATTTTGGGGTCGCATGGTATCGCTTCGGAATGATATAGATAGGTCGTGAACCTAGCTCGTGAACGGAAACCTTGTGCAAAGTTTCATTGCAAAAGTAGAATTTTATATTCATCATCATTAACGTGTATTCCTCGGTGGCCTAGTGTTTAGTTACCCTGACTTCTGTACCAAGAGGCGTGGGTTAGCTTCCCACTAAGGGCAAGCATTTTTGTGATAAACTAAGGTGTCTGCTCTATATCTAGATGTTATCAGTCTATGGCAAGCCATATTACAAGATTTGCTTAGGTTGGGGTCAGAAACCGTGTGTAAAATGCCCTTAATTTGTTTGTTTTTATTTATTTATCAACCGTAAAACGTCCACTTATGGACTGGCGGAAGGGCATCCATATGGATTTCCAATAGGTCCGGATGAAAGTAACTTTCAACTGGGTATTACATGAAAGGGCTTTTCGTGTGGAAAACAGTTCGTAGTAACAAAGTAAAACTAAAAACACAATAATTAAATTGGTCATTATTCTAATTAAACGGTTTTATGTACTAAAAGATAAAAAATAATAACTCAACAAAAAAATCGTGAGGTATTCGCCTGAGAGATTCCATTATGTATGATGCGCCCCACGATTTTATTTTAGAATTATTATTTTTTATCTTTTAGTACTTAAAACCGTTTAGTTAAAAAAATATCCATTTCACAAACTGTGTTCCACACGAAAAGCCCTTTCACATAATACCCATACTAATGGAATTTAAAAAAAATGTTATTAACAGAAATGTTTGGAGCCACACTCAAAGGCACAAGTATAAGTTATGCAAAATCTGTACTAAAGGCTCTGATCAAATTTCCCAACTTTTTGGGGTAATCTGATTCTGATAGTAACATTACTTGTTTCGTAGTGTGCGTGTTGCCGCGCGTAAATACGTATGACTCGCGCATACATCAATCGTGTTGATGCTTCACTCTCGAGATTTTTTTGACATGAAATTATCATTCTCGGCGTTATTATTCTATGGTCAAAGGTATCATATCAAGTTGTCGCGCCAACTCTTTCAGGGCCTGCCAAGTGGCTGGACGGAGTTGGCATAAAGATTATTTATTTCATGTAAAAGTACCTAAGACTAGTTTTTGGTAGCTCGAACTGCCAAGCTGGGTATTGCGAACCCGTTTTCTGAAAGCTACTTTTAACTTCGGGTTCACAATTAGGCTGTGTATTTTTAGGTCTTTGTTTTTGTTCCTAAGCGAGTAGTAAGCATTAAATCGATGCAATTGGCAAGAGACATGGGTGAATAGCATAAAAAAGGAAGGCTATGCCCGGCATTAGGTTATAAAAACTGAAGATCTTGAACATCAAGGAACATACAAACAAAATCAAATACTTTCTCTTATACACGGCTACAGGTAACATACTCTTAAACCTAACCTCCTAACGTTAGTACACCAAGGTGAACAACTGTTACTATAACATGCCAGCTGTTTCGTAAAGTTTTTTTTTAGTTCCATATAGGGTTGTGTTCGACTACATAATGCCTGATGTTAAGTTGATATGCGGTCTAGGGTGTAGCGCGCTAAAGTTTAAGTCAATGAACTTTTTGTATGGGACCGCTGATTTTTTAGTGATTTCTAATTGTTCTTATGAAATTGTGCGTAAATACTGTAAAAATTACCTTCTAATACATTTACACATTTGATCATTCAAAATATTTAAAGCCAATTTTTGTGGAAAACCCCGTATTAAAGCTAACTTTTAAAGTACTTTCCATTTGGGAATAACCAGATTTCGATATTAAGAACTTACGCTAACTTTTGGTCCGAAAGTAATGTCTAGAAAATGTAATGTTAAGTCTTCCATTAACTGACTATGTAGTCGTCGCAAGTGGAAACCATTTTTATCGCACAGAGATTTTCGTGATAAACAATCCAAAAATTGTTTAGACCGCAGGATTTGAACCTGCATAACTCGGCTTTCCGTCCTAATGGTTTACCAATTACGCTAGGCTACGCTCTGACGCTCACGCCAAGTTAATAAACCACTTTATTACTGTTTTACCAACTTACAAGGTTGATGGCACTACTCGTAATACCTGTAGACAGGCAACATTATTACAGTCACTTAGCTCAAAATGTTACAAACGCTCAGGGTTTAATATGTCACCTATGACAAAAATACATTCTGATATTAAAAACATAATTATTCTGATATTAAACATATTATGTTATTATAATTATTTTTCGCAAAAAATATCAACACTGACTTCCACCGTGCACAGAATTCGAATAGTTTGTATGAATCGATGTGACATCCATATTATACCTACATTTTTGATTTATCAAAAAACAGCTTAGTTGTTTTCGATAAAATTTAACTTCGGGTATACTAAGTAAGTCTAACTAAGTCTTCTTTAATTTATTAAATATGACTACTTTCGTAAGGGTGTATACCCTTACGAAAGTAGTCATAAGCGCAGTGCAGTGTAGAGCGGTCTGACCCGGCCTTAGCCTCTGACGTTCACTTGGCTGCACCTCCGAAACACAGTTTCAGATATCCATCTCCCTGAAATGTTCCGTGCCACTATAATCCAAAGTTCGTAGAAGGAAGCCTCAGTAGAAGGAAGCACAGTATAGCATACTCATTTCTCTATGGACGTACGTTGAATTAAAGGTAAATTGTAGTGAACTACCTGTTTCACTAAAAACCTTGTTCACATCATCTTTGAACGAACACATACGTACACATTAAAATATCTAAACGTGTTCGTTTAAGTATTACCTTTGTCTGAAATTTATTGATCGACCTTTTAATAGTATATTGATGAACGCAGTAGATACCCTTTTTCGCATTATACTTATCATTCAAATCAAAGTAGCGCTCGTAGCGTAGTTTGACTAGGTGTTTGTCAGCGATCACCGAAATTAAGTAACGTTCCGCATGGTCAGTTTTTAGATGGGTGACCGTGGGTGGCATTTTCCAACCGAGCGCTACCGTGACTCGGATGACACGTTAAATTTTAAGTCCCGTTTGCTTTACCCGTTTAGACAGGTCAGCCTAAAAACTCTGACTGTAGGGCTAGCCGGCCTATACGAACTTAAAAATACTTAGTGAGCCAAAACTTGGAAAAAAAACCTATAAACAGTATAAAGTAACAAATGTACCTACTACACGCAGGTTGGTACATAAAATTCTGCTTGAGTATTAAAGCGTCTCATTTTTCTGTGAGCATTCTTAACTAGAAATGTTTCGCATATTGGGAAAATGAAAGAGAACAGGATGTTTGCGTAAGATATAAGATAAGAAGTAATAAAATTATACTTTTCCATACGTAAATAGGGCAGAATGAGAAACGTATTATTAAAAGGCCTATTTGAGTCAAATTCTGTATGTTTCAGCGATACACTGTTATCATTTACTTATTAAGTTAAGTCTACATCTACACAGAAATAAAGGCTAAATCAAATTATTATAAGTATGAAATACCTATAGATATCTAGATAACTGTTGTTCATTTTTCACTATTGATACATCATAATAATGTACTTTGTGGGCTTTAGAATTTCCACCACATCTATTTCCATATTATGCACACACACACACAACCAGCTTCTACCGAGTACACAATTTGAAGAGTTCGCACGAGTCGATGTGTCATCGTTGTAGTATTTTTCTACATTTTACCGTTGACCTCTAAAATATGATATAACAAACAAAAAATGACTTTGTGAATCGGCTCACATTGGCATTGGCGAAAATATTGATGAACATACAAAAAACTTCCTTCTTTTTGGTAGTCAGTTAAAAATGGCATGAGTGTATACTGCAAATCTAATGGTTTTTGGGACTACATTTTTTACAAAGTAAACCAATTTACAGGAACTATTTACTAGTAACCACATATTATGTTTTTAAATGTTTGAAAACCTTATAAATACTCAAAGTGTTCATATCAAACACTTAACAACGTTGTTTCTGATTTGCGCCATCATAAAACATCATATCACATAAGGGCTTCCCCAAGGATCACAATTCCAAAACTTACACACAATGAAAGTTTCACGTAATTTCTTTAGAGCTGCCAATATTCACCCTTCTCTATAAACTGTTCAAGTAAGTTATGGACGTAAAAGTAACTAAAAAAAGTTCTAAATACAATGATAACAACATATTGGAATATGGCGAAAAAGTTATAAAGACTTTTGTCAGGTTAAAATATTACGTTACATATTTTAAACGAAATAACCTAGTCTACTTTGCTACAAATAAAAACAATTAGGCGATCTGTAGTATGAATTTAAAATTTTCTTTACCATACGCAAATTATAAAATCAAGTTGGTCTCATTCTTTACCTTTCTTACTTGCAAACTTTTTTTATTTAAACTAATGTAGTCTGTAATATTATAGTCCTCTCTAATTTAATCTAATAACAAGCTTTGCTTAGTTTGGAGTCAGAGACCGTGTGTAAGATGTACCCATAATATTAATTTAGTTATTTAATTGATAGTTTAGCGATTCCAATGTACTATTAATATACCTACTATCTACATTTTTAGACGCTAAAATTATTATTCCGAGTAACTTAAAAGTTATTATAATACGTGAATAATTTTTCTAAAGGAATCAACTCTGATATCACAAAAAACAGCTATCCTATTCAGAAAATTCAATTTGACTTTCGCCATAATGTAAGGAATAGTTGTTTTCTTGCCATTTTGACAGATGGTCCTCATAGTAAAAGTTGTTCAGTTTGTTGTACTAAAGGTTCCCATAAAGTACATTGCGTAAACTACTCACAGATAACCTTGTGCATACCTATACATTCAACTTATTGACGGTTGTGAAGTTAGCAACGAGCTGCGTGAAACCCTATCCTCGCGTAGAGTCAGGATTTTGCGCTGTTTGTAGCTAAGATTACAGCCGCCAAAAAGTTTGATTTGACCTATATTGTGCGTCTGTAGACTCGAATCTGGCCCATTCAGTTACCAGACTAATCACAAATTCTGTTATAAAATAGAGCCGTGGCAAAATTTTGACTTCAGAGATATTAGTATTAGTTCTAGCAAATTATATTAGCAAACGTAAATAGTTAAGTAGCTTTAGCGTTAGCACTAATGCAGCTTAGTTGCCACTTAGAGAGATTAAGTACATCTAATGTCCCTTTTAAAGTCTCATTAAAATTTAGAATTCTGACAGCATTGCCTCGGGTAGTTGATGCTTAACTCATGCCTGAAACGTTAGTACATAATTATACACGTACTCGTACTTATAATTTTATCTGTAATTAAGCTATTTCTGAACTTACAGACAACATTTCTAGGAACGTGTAGACGATATCAAATACACGTACCTTTACTATGTACTCGTACACGTTTATGTACGAGTATACCTATAGCATGCCTTTAACAGCTTTTTGACTAATAATTATCATAATATAAATTTAATTTACCAGAATATAATTGTTGGCTGCGTCATTTTCATTCACAAAAAGATTTAACTATAATTTTATTTCAACATGATGCGTTGAACTCATCACATGGTTTTGGCTAACTATGATATCTTTGTATTAAATTTATACAATCCTGAAAGGTCTGTGGATGATCCAATGTTTTTATGTAGTAGTAGTGTAGTTATGTTGTAGTTAATAAAGGCACTTATTCCCGTTAAAAATATATCCTAAAACATTAAATTTAAGTAACAAATAATTCATTCAAAATAATATAGGTATAAGTGATGCTTTAGTGAGTTTCGGTCGATTCTTATTTCAAGAGAACTCAAAAAAATAGAACCAAAGCCAATGATCGATGTTTTCTATCAGGAGGCAAATCCGAGGTAGCGTTCGAAATAGCGTTTTATTTTAACCATTTAGACAGAAAAAAAATCTAGTATCACGATAATTTGCAATTTATCTGCTCTAAATATCCGTTTAACTAGCGCAAAGCAAGCAGAGAGTTGCAGAGTCGGTCGAACGAAAAATAGCGTTAATTGGACGCCAGAACTTTTGGGCAACGGAGTAACAGCTGGCTTTTGGGAACTAACTGGTGAGACGGAGCTAGGAATTATGTTCGAAGGGCCAATTTGACCCGCGCGGTTGAATGGCCGTGAAAGCCATCGTGGTAGTGGGTTCAAAATGTGAATCCACCAACCTGTACTGGGCCCCAGAGCGGTAGATATGGCTTAATCACTCTTCGTGGGTAGACCTTACGTCCTGCAGTGAACTATAAAAAAGGCTGGTTAAGGTACAGGGTAAAGATTGAATGGCGGGAACCAGAGTGCTTAGCATTTGTAAAATATTTTGGAACTTATATTACTGCCCCACGTCTGCGAGGTGGACGTGACCCAATCGCCCTATGTGGGTAGGCACTAAGACAGTGGTAATTCAGCATTGATCTGTCAAAAGGCCGTTTCAATATTATTATGTAATTTTTAGACTGGTATATAATTAAATCGTCCAAAATATTACATTGAAAAAACAGTGAAACTGAAATATGTGTCCGGTAAACATCGAATGGAATTAAAATGAAGCTTGATCTAAATTAGTGTTTATATATATTTTTTAAATTAAATACAGACATCACACGTCTGATACTTTCGAATATCTTTTAGAATATTTTTTTTTTCATTTCAAGCATGATTTCCATTGAAACATGACATAGCATTATGGCAAAACAGAAAGTCTGCAACTCATGTGAAATTATGTTCCGAAGCTACATTTGAACTTAGACATTTTGTAGCTGAGCTCTATTACCCTCGATGATTATCCTAGCTCCACCTCTGTATTTTCATTATGTCTGGGACGTTAATTTAGGAAGAGATGTAAATATACATTTTGCTGTTTGCTCGATTTTAGTAAGCAAATAATTATAGTATTTTACTAAAATAGCCGTGGTGGTCTAGTGGTAGTGACACCCGCCTTACAATCGTGAGGGTGTGGGTTCAAATCCCGGTCCCGTACCAATGAGTTCTTCGGAATTTAACACCACTGGCTTTTCGGTGAAGGAAAACATCGTGAGGCATACATCAGTAGAAAAAAAATCGATGGTGTATGTGAACCCACCAACCCGCACTAGGCCAGCGTGGTGGATTTGGCTCAATCACCCTTCGTGGGTAGGCCTAAGTCATGCAGTGGACAATTAAAAAGGCTGATACAGTACGGTATACAGTACTATAAAAGACTCAAAAAAGTGAAAGTGTTTCAGCGTGCTGTTGAGAAGACTATGCTAGAAGACTCTACGAGATGTAATCAGGAATGAGAATATTTGTAGAGGAATTAAAGTTGCCAATATGGCCCAGCGGAAAATGCTTCTGTGAGAACGGGGGCAAAAAAAAAAGTTAAACAGATAGCTCAATGGGGCTGCAAAATTCTGAAATGGAGACTGCGTACCGGAAATCGCAGTGTAGAAATTCAAGGAAGAACTGCTAATCTAATCTAGATCGCAGAAACACGCTGAATTAAAAAAAAGTTGTTGTGTACTAAGCCGAAAAGAGGTGATTCCGGTCATCATTTTGAACAAAATGTACTATGAGGCCAACCAGGGATTCGCGAAATTCGATTCAATTAAATTATCAATTGCAACATATGTAATTTTTACATGCGGTTATTAGATTACATGTCATAATAATGTCAAATACATATGACCCTTTAAGGGTATGACAAATTATTAATTACATTGGGAAGGCTCATTGCTAAATTATCACTACAAAATTAAAAATTAATTGTCATTACAAAATCAAAAACAAATCATCATCACAAAATTAAAATTAAATCATCATTACAAAATTATATAATTTTATTATGAAAAAAAAAATCTGCTGTTTTATACATTTTGTCGATTCCGAGTTGCAATTGTATATGAAACAGCAGATTTTTTTTCTCGAGTACACAGTATATTGTTCACAATAAAATCAACCTGACAAATGTTCGTAGAAATACAAACCAAATCCGGAATGCACCCCCAAGTACACCTGGAAGTCATTGACCTTGACTACAATATCATCGACCTTGATGGACCTTAAGTGATCTTGGACTCAAGGTCAATGATTTTGGAGTCAAGATCAGTCATTTATACTTCCACATCCCACTGGATAAAAAAATAAATGCAGCCAATCACCCGAAACTTGTAGCCTGACTTTTCAGATGGGCTAGTCGTCATTTTTGTCGCTTGCCTCCTGGACTATAATTGCCTACTTGATTATCGTATGATATCTCTTTACGATAACCGCATCTGTTCCATGTAAAGAAGTGACGTATTATGACGTTCCAAATCAAGACACTGTCGCTCTGTCATAACCTAAGGTCATAACCATCTAATTATGATGATTATGTCTCGCTTTGGTACTTATCAAGTAGGATGTATGAAAACATAATAATATGTACTGATAATCCCGTGTCAAGGCAATGGAAGTATATTTCATTACTAATTTCAATATCAAAATGTGGGGGGAAAGTTTTACCCTTTACTTGCAACTTTTAGTCCTTATGGCGTCTGTCGAAATTTTGTGAATTTATATTTACATTGGAAGGCGTTTTACATCAAATTATTAGATAATTTGTAATACTTACATGTGGAATGTGATGTTGCATTGTTTGTTTGGTTTTGCCGATTCACTGTGGCACCCGTTTACCACACAAACCGTCATTTTAAAATATAAATTACGGGAGCTGTTTTTATCACGGTACGACTGTGAGTACTGCCGCGCGCCGTTCGCGTACCAAGCTTTTCAAGCTCGGTATTTCTTGCTTCACTTAGCGTGCTTGTTCTCGGTTTCTCGGCGTTATTATTCCATGCCTTTGACAAAAACTGGTACACTACAGTACCTACATAAACTTTAATGCATAATTATTTTTCGCAAATAATCGCAACACCGATCTCCACCGTGTACAGAATTCGAATAGTTTGCACGAATCGATGTGACGTCCATGTACATTATTGTTGATTTATCAAACATGGCTCAGCAGATTTCGATCACATTTAAAGGGACACAGGGACCAGGCTTAAATCAAAAGTTTTTTTCTTTTAATTTGGATTTTGGATGTCGTCGACTTTATTCTCGGCGAGTCTGTTTTTTTCATCCTAACCTTGCCCACAGTTATCAGGTCAAGTCAATAATATTTATTTTTCGCAAAAAATGGCATAACCAACTTCAACCGTGTACAGAATTCGAAAAGTTAGCACAGATCGATGTAGTAATTTTTCACATTATTGTTGATTTATCATAAATGGGCCAACCGATTTTATTCAAATTTATACGGGACCCATCTTTGATGTATGATCTACCAAACTAATAAGAGTTATTGAAATCGGACTACTCTGTAAAAAAATAAACCTACGTGGTTATACATAACAAAAAAATATACCTACGTGGTTATACATAACAAAAAAATATACCTACGTGGTTATACATAACAAAAAAATATACCTACGTGGTTATACATAACAAAAAAATATACCTACGTGGTTATACATAACAAAAAAATAAACCTACGTGGTTATACATAACAAAAAAATATACCTACGTGGTTATACATAACAAAAAAATATACCTACGTGGTTATACATAACAAAAAAATAAACCTACGTGGTTATACATAACAAAAAAATATACCTACGTGGTTATACATAACAAAAAAATATACCTACGTGGTTATACATAACAAAAAAATATACCTACGTGGTTATACATAACAAAAAAATATACCTACGCGTCGACTTGTAAACCTCCTCCGTTTTGTCGGTTAAAAATAAAAATAAGTAAAAGCCTTTCATTTCAGTTTTTATAGCAAACATCACCGAAAAGAAAACGTTTATCTCTTCCATTAGAAGTGTAATGCCAGCCGAGCCATTACAGGTGCCTGAAGCCTACCTACATAAGTAGGTAAAGACTTGCCTACCTTGAAAATATACATTAGACGGAATATTTTCAGAGAGAATTTCGTGTAGAGATTATTACTTTACACGTTTTACTTTATTTTGGGTAAATTCAGGACTAATTTTCTGCAAATAAATTAATAAACATTTTTTAAACTATATAATAGCGGTACAGCTCTGAATGTGTGATGCTAGGTGTTGACATTATGCAAACCCTAAACTTTTGAAGGGTCACCCATCCCAAGATTGACCATCACAAACGTCGCTTAACGTCGATGATCTCTGACAAACACTTAGTTAAACTAGGCTATAAGTGCTATAAGAACTATAAGTAAAAGTTGAACATAATGCCGAGCTTTTACACCTCTGAAAGTCCCTGTGTTAAGCAATGCCTTTTATAAGGTACTGCAAATCATCGAAGCCTATGGTAGATGTATCGATTATGGCCGCTACCCCAGTTTTGGCCATTCGATGTCAATATTATTAGTCAAAAGATTATAATCAATTTAACACCATAGTTATTGTTTGGGTGAATGTCAAAGTTTAAAAATTATATTTAAAAATATTTCTTTTAACACAAAAGTTATCCGCATAGTCATTAAAATTCAACCCAAAAATGATACTAAGACGGCCATAACCATACATCTACTTTGATGGACACCTCAAAATAATGATGGATATCGCTCAAAATACTAAGAAGTACTATTTATTAGTTCCTCCAACTTTCGCACAGTTACAAAACTGTCGGCCTTGGACTGGCAAGACACGTATAAAGAGAATTTCCAAACCCCTCAGGGGGAGTTAGGCAGTTTGATTAGATAAACAGGAAAGGTCACAACTACAAATGTCAAGCTTTGTTCACCAACTCGGCTGTACTTCGTTTCAGTTCCAGGAGCGCGGCAGGTGTCATCAAGTGACGCCCTTTGTGCAATCGCTTGGAAATCCTGGGATAATACTGAGTACAGAAGTTACTGTACAACTGCACCAAGGAAGACAAGTGACAAGGAGGCAGTGACTGGTCTAAATAGGAGACATGTATTTGTGAGTATACAATAATACTAAGTATCACTTTCTACACTATTTACTTTATTGATTACTAAACACGATCGAAACAAAAACGGTGTCTCGTGTAATACATGTTGGATGTGTGTGTGTTTACCTATATATCAACAAGACGTAAGCATTGCCATTGAGCGTGGCAATGCAGCCAGCATGCTGGGCACGCTGCCAACTGGCAGTGGGCTTGAGCATTTGGATTATCTTTAGACCTTCAAGGGTCTGTGGATGATCCAATGCTTTTTATGTAGTAATAGTAAGTAAGTTCGTATAGGCCGGGTGGCTAGCCCTGGTGTCAGAGTTTTTAGGCCGCCTGAAGGCCTCTGACATGGCTAAACGGTTAAAACAACCGGGGCCTACAATTTAACCTGTCATCCGAGCCACGGTAGCGCTCAGTTGGAAAATGCCACCCGTGGTCACCCATCCAAGTACTACTTTATGTAGTAGTAGAGTAGGTAGTTTTAGAATGTAAAGTAGTGTTGCATTTTGTTGTAGTTAATAAAGGCACTTTTCAGACTGCAAGGATTTACAAAGGTGTCGCTATACTATATTCATATAATAATAATAATAAAAGCCTTTATTCAACAATCTTACAAAACATATATAAAAAAAAACTTAAATATTTTACTTAATATTAAAATTAAACGTAATATGATTTTAAATTCAACAGTTTTAGACACCGGTTTTATGATTGTCTTGCTTTTCAGCATAGGCCTCCCCTAGCGCTTGCCATAATTTGCGATCTTGCGTCTTCCTCCTCCAAGTAATGCCAGCTATATTTTTAAAGTCGTCGTCCCATCTGCGTCGTTGTCTTCCTTTTCGTCTTTTGTGTTGTCTTGGGCACCATTCTGTCACGATCATAGTCCATTTATTATTTGTGTTTCTCATCATATGCCCAGCCCATCTCCATTTTAATTTCTTAATACAATATGTCACGTCTCTAAGTTTGGTTTGATTTCTTATTGTTTCAAGTTTTATCTTGTCTTTTAACTTTAGACTGAGCATACTTCGCTCCATACTATGTTGACAGGTTTCCAGTTTGTGTATATTTTGTTTAGTTAGACTCCACGTCAAACGTGGATATACACGTGGACGTATATTCATAGTTATGATCAACTTTTACAGTGGGACTAACCTAAATATTACGAAATGGACATCTATTAGATCAAATAATTATTGTCGCGAGTCAATGAACTATTTGTATGATGATGACAGTTGATTTTTTCGCAACTGCAGCATTGGTTCCATAGGACCCGTAGTATTGCGTACAAAATTCTTAAGCCCATGCAATACGAAAAATTACACAGTTTCCGAGCACCGGGAAGCTTTGTGCGTAGCCACGAGATAGTTTATAATAATATGTAGGTTGAGTTAAGCCAGACAACGGTCTATGAATCCAGTTAATTAGACTACATGAGTTAGGTGTGCACTAAGTTTATTGTCTATGAGTACCAAAAGTCTGTTACCAAAGCAAAGGCGTGAACTGATCCAACATAGGAATGCTTGTTAGGAAATTCCAGAGGCGCCAACTTGGGTTTCAAAGAGATTTAAATTAATTCTATGAGATCATACGGAACTGTACAAAAGCGGGCTTTTAATAGTCGACTGTTGAATAGCCCTACCCAAAAAACCGAATAGGCCATATCAACCACGCTGCCTTAGTACAAGTTGATGGACATTCATAACTACCTACACTGAAAGTCTTGTTATATATCCGGTAACTGGTCAATTTTCTGTGCTGCTGAAGTTAGACCGTACCTTAGACCGGACAGTGTCATTTCAGGCCATCGATTAGACAACAGGGGTCAGGGGTGCACTAATTAATTGTGTACCAAATCTCTGTTACCAAAGCGAAGACGTGATCCAACAGAGCTCGTCATATTTTTCGGAAATGCCGTAATGTTTTTCTACTCTCGTGTTTCAAAGAGTTTTTAAATAAAATCTATGAAGCTTTTCACCCTCTTTGATGTATCCCCACTTACGGTAAGATATGTAGGTATAATTATATTCTTACTTTTTTCCCCATGAAAACGTAGCTACTTTGTATCTACCAACGTATCACACTAAGTACTGTTTCAAATGTTTGTCGTTTGCTCGTTTTTTTCTTCTTTTTGTTATTAGCTGTGATTGTTCATGTATGTCACGAAATAAACGTTCTTTCTTCTTCTTCTTCTTCTAAGAGCTCATTAAGACTACAGGATCGTGGTGGATACAATCTGCTTCCAACTTATTAGAGATCTCTAAAGAAAGTCTTTGTCTAGAATTTGAAAACAACATGCATCAAGGGTTAACATAACCTTTAAAACAATCAAAATAAATATTTGAAGATGAACTTCCGCGAAGTTACGACTGATTCAATCAACGTACTCGTATACAACACACAAAAAACTAAAAAACATTCGTGACAAAAAGTGTCACCTTCGAAATAAAAAATGAAAAAGATACCACTAAAATAATAACAGTGTCGTCCTAACACAACGCATCATTACTCAACAATAATTACCCGTTAAATTATATAGCTGTTATAATTAATAAAGTACATAACACCCAGGAAAATTAATTATTTACGTGGTACCGGAGACTTAGTAACGTTAATTAGCTGTTGCCTGACACGTACCTTGGAACTTGAGCTTGGGTTTCAGCCTATTAGAATAGTTAAGTGAAACTATGTACTGGGTTTTATGGTATGTTGCCTGCGGTATGCGGTTCCGGTGAAGATTTACTGGCTTACTTAGCTTAATTTTGCCGATATAACTCGCTATATCCGCACATACTTAGATGCTGGAGATTTGCATGTACTCGTAAGTAAATACTTTTTACAAGCTGTAAGTATAATCATCGTTATAAACGACTATAGGACCAAACCTAAAACCGCAATAAAGGATTTTCAATTGTAGTTTTAAAACAAATAAAAAAATTATAATAATTTAACGCGAATAAGTCCGCGCTTGACCACCAACTCGCCTGATGGTAAGCGACGCTGTGGTCGAAGATGAAGCACGCAGACCTAGAAGATACCTATTCACTCTGACCCTTAAAATCTTTAGATATCTCTTAGGGAACAGAAAAGCAGAAAAGATTGAATATAACATTTTAAATACAAGATTTTGAGAGCCTGGATTTCATGTAGCAGCAGAGTACTAGCCAAGACAAGTATAACGAGCCCAAACACGACGGGTCTATCTTGTTTAGTACAGGAGTTCCTATGGTCACCTTCCGACACTATCATCAGATCAGCTCCATGGTACCATATTATTGCATTATCACGCGATATACGTATGCGTACAAAATTTCAGCTCAATCGGAAACCAGGAAGTTGGTCAAATTTAACTTGCAAGATTACACCCGAACTTACACACATACATAGGTACATCCTGGTACATAGGCGTCGCATTTAGTCTGCCCGTGACCACGACCAATGCAACTTGGTCGAAACGTCGGGAGGAGAAAAAGAGGTACTTAATTAGCTCATATCTCAAGCTTTATTGCGCGATAAGTCCCGTGTAGTAGTATGATAATGTGTTCAAATCGCGAAAGTTTAAAAATAACATAGGTACATCCATTGCAAGTTAAATAAAAGCATGTCGAAAATTCGAAGTCGATGGTAGTAGTATATATTTTGCAAAAAAATGTTTATGTGCAACTAAAATCTATTTATTATTTACTTAATATACTTTGTATAATTATGTATTTTTTGTATTTAAGTACATAAGAATCACACATAAACACAGAAATTGATTTTGTACTATATTGATACGCGAAATTCCGATAGTTCACTGCGGCCCCAAACTAGTCTCAAAACTTCTCATTAAAATGATCTAGTATTTGTCTTGTTCGAATAGAACGTTTAATAATAAGTAGGCAGCCAAGACAAATAGGCATATCATAATTTTATGGAGTAAGGTACAATAAGTAATATTTGATTATTATTATATTCCGACGATTCCACTCCAAGGTATACGAAAGTATAGGTACTTGTATATAGCGTTGATTTAATACAGGAGCTTCTCTGACCAAATAAAAAAATCAAGACAGAATGTCGTGAATAGACAAGTGAAGCCGATTTTTTATACATGTAGTGAGTGCGTCGGTGTTGCGCCGCCATAGTTCGACTGACAAACCAAGGCGTAGTTTCGTTGTACGTGAATGTGTGTGTAATTGTGTATGTACACGTGGAGGCGTAGTTTTGGCGGCCTCACTTGTTTGTTCACAACACAACATTCTGTCTTATTTTTTTATTTGTTCTGAGCAGGAGCTTATATTCATATCGATTATTAAAATAAGGTATGTTATGAAGAGGTATTAAAAATAATAAATCGGACTAATATTCTATAATCGAGATTACGATTATGTGGTCACAAGTATCTATAACTCCTTAAAATTGCATCCTTTGTATAGAACCATAATAGAAACTATATAATTTCTTTCTCCAAGTCGCCAGACAATCACAACCTGCGACCTTATCTAATAACCTGCCCCATTTGCGCAAAAAGCGTTTTGATTTTTCATTTATTATTAAACGCGAGGTGAACCTCTCTCCCTAGCTCTGTGTTACCGAAAAATGCAATGTAGGTGTCTGGGAATCCAGAATGAATAGAATTTTTTGTGTAACTTTAGAACACAGGGTTATGTAATTAGATTTTTTGCCGTGCCGTAAATGTATTTTGTAGTGGTCGTAGAGAATAGTGAGTCATGTGTAATTATGCAAAATTTTACTGTTAATTTAACGTACGCAAATCCTGTTAAAGGCGTCAGGTAAACAAATTAGGATGTCGTTGTAAGCATTGTTTAATTTATCAATCCTAATTTTTTTTTTTTGAGATTTGGCTTTTTACCAAAAGTTAATTGCCCTGGACTAAAGGTGATTTTGCTTTACCTACTCAAATACGATTCAATCAATTTCACAGTCTGTTTTTTTTTTCAGAAAACAAAAACAATATTCAAAATTGGTAAAAATATTTTTAAAATCAAACGAGTTTAAACCTTTTTAAAATTAAACAGTTTTATGTACCAAAAGCTAAAAATAATAACTCTCAAATGAAATCGTGGGGCCTTCGCCTGGAAGATTTCATACGTACTACGTTGCGCCCCACGATTTTATTTTTAGGTTTTAGTACATAAAACTGTTTAATTTTAAAAAGGTTTAAACTAATTTTATTTCAGAGTTTTTAGTTTTTGGTTGGTTACTAAAAACTGTGTTCTACATAAAAATCCCTTTTATTTGATAACCATATTGAGGGGGTTAAGTTAAAAAAATAATCCGCCATGTTGTGGCGGTGGCCATCTTGTATTTACGTATTGTCATTGCAATTAAAGCTGTGTATCAAATGTCATATCAATCTGTCCACGGAAAGGGGTCAAATTTGAATTAGGTACTAGATTTGACCCAAAAAACAGGCAAGTGAAGTTAAATAAAACCGTTAAGTTAGAAAAGCAGAATATTGACTAGAAATGATCGGAAAATTGTCAAATAATGTAGATAATGAAAAAATATGAATGGTTTTTTTTCTTTGATCTTTTATAGGTTCCGAGGCAGTCTTAAGTTATCCGAGGCAACTAGTTTCAAAGAAAAAAAACTGCTTTTTTATCAGAACGAATTAATATTCTCATCGGAATTAGAGCTAGTTTGTAAAGCTTCGCCATAACATTAAAGCTGGCCATTATTTCTGTGAACAAATCGCTGAACTACGCAGTCGGAGCTGTTTGAATATTTCACGGGAGGCAATCGAGGGCAGTTTGTGTTCGCTATCAATTTCGGCCGTTTTCTAATCAGGTACGCACTTTGTAGCCGATTTACTGAAGAAAAGGTTAAAGTTCTTACCTGCAGGTTAAGGTACGTTCATTTGATTCACTAACAATTGATTCAGGTCGTTTTTACCTCAATAAAGAAATTTGTATTTGTAAGGTAATAATCGCCATCTTTTTCTATAAGGATTTTCGTTCTTAGCTAATATACCCATGTAGTTTAGTATTGTCAATGAATTTTAATCGTATTATTGTGGATTCAATGTAGGTAGATACTCGTTGTGCGAAATCAACCATTAAACCTCAAAAAACAGCTAAGTACCTAAGTGTGTATACCAAATTGCCGGATCGCTTGATCACCTGCCGTGCAAGCATACGGACCACAAAATAATTGCGCTACGTTGTTGTAAAAAGAACAGCTGTTCTATTAAACACGTTCCATGATAACGTAGGTATTTTTATACGTAAAGTTCGTTGACTTTCGCTAAATTATAGATGTAAAACATATTTTGCGCGATTTCAGTATTAACTCAATAACTATTATTTGTATCAGCGAAGTACGGCAGAGCTCGGTTATGTCAATAGTACCTACTGAGGATCCCAAACAATACTTTGTTTATGTAAGTAAATATTCACTGGTTGGAAGCGGCTTGCATCCAGCGCAATCATTGATCCAAATGAAGTCATCAGTCCACTTTGTAGGTAGAAGTTCTACGCTTAAGTAAGTTCGTATAGGCCGGGTGGCTAGCCCTGGTGTCAGAGTTTTTAGGCCGCCTCAAGGCCTTTGACATGACTAAACGGTTAAAACAGTCGGGACCTATAATTTAACGTGTCATCCGAGCCACGGTAGCGCTCAGTTGGAAATTGCCACCTGCGGTCACCCATCCAAATACTGACCTTACGTAACGTTGCTTAATTTCGGTGATCGCTGACAATCACCTAGTAAACTACGCTATTCGCTCTACTTAGTTACGAGTACTACTGGTTCTACGCTGTGATTGCCGGTACGCGGTCCACACTCGATAGCTTTCCGACCCCATCGATCAAGTCCTCCGTGCTTTGAGTCCTGCCCACTGCCATTTCGACTTGTCAATTTGCTGGGAAATGTCTGCCACTTTGGTATTTCTACGGATTTCATTTCAAAGTCGACAACTAGAGTTGGTTCCGTGTAATTGCAATTTCTATTGAACTTGATAATAATGAACATGAACAAGAGAAAGTATTGGATTCGTGCTTGGTGCTGAGAGACTTCTGTAATAATAGAGCCTGAATAATTCTTGGGAATTATGTGGAAAAATCTTTTTTTTTTTATTCTGTATGGCTTTGCGTTTGAATACATACAGCCTGATGTTAAGCAGACATGCGGTCTAGGATGTAGCACGCTTACCTAGAAGATACCTATTTACTCGGGATTTGAAGACACCCACGTTGTACTTTAGCGGGAAGACAGACACAGGCAAAGCGTTCCACATTCTGGCGGTTCGTACCTTGTTTGTAGTAGAAAGTAGTAATAAATATTGATAGAAAAGGAGAAATAATGTAATGTTACGGTTCTTTGATGTTAAGGTAGTCACGTGTATAATGTTCAAGCTATCAATATCTTTCTAACTAAACATTTTTTGCCTTAATTTCACCTTAGGAACACTGCAAATTTTGTAAATACAGTGGAAATCATAAGGATGTTTGTTCATTGCATTTTTATTTTATTTGATCCATTGAATTATAATGTAATATTCTAAGTAATGGACACATTTCATTTCCAATTCAATTGGTATTTAAACTACATTAAAGTGACTTGCCGTATAAAAGTATATTTTTAAATTAATAGTATGTTTACTGAATGTTTATTAAACAATTTAATTGCATTACATTTCACATCATTCATCATCATACCTATAAACGTTTTAACTGAAAAAACGAGTACATAAGATAGTCAACGTGAACTATTTTTACAACCTAATGAAATATAACTTTAGAGCACGCCGTATCATTTAAACATCGATATTATTCAATTAGGGAAATGGTTACAATCAATTTATCACCATTAGGTACATATTCAGGTTTATTTATTAATTTAACAAGAACAAAACTAATAAAAGTAAATACCAAACTTAACATACCAATTCGAAAAATCCCGCAACAACTTTTCACACAAAAACCCGCGAAGGAACTTTCGTAGCAACTCGCGATACGTAGCAGAAGCTTTCGCAACGCGGTGTCCGTAGACACGTCTGCCCTCTACGAAGGCAACCGCCGGACTGAACTACAGAAACAGAAGTTCCGCGGAAGTATGGTTACTAGATGCGGCAAGGTTCGTTGACTTGGTAATTAAGATTACGTGGTGGGGAGGATTTATGATTTCATTAAACGAAAAATTACCCGTAGTCCCCGTAGAATTATGTTATATGGCATAACATTTGCTACAAGAAATTGACATTTTGTTACGACTATTTGAAAATAAGTGTCATCGTAATTTTTTCAGTTTAATTTAGTGGTTTTTTCTGTATCTAGAGTACTAAAAGCTCTACAAAAGAGTAGTAGAGACAGAAGATGTTGCCGAAAAACATTAATATTTAGTCACGATTTTTAAGAAAGGTAGATTGAATAAATACTTTTCCAACTAAATGTGGCTGTCGCATTTGAATGGTAATTTATCGCATTTGAATGGTTATTTATCGATGTCATAATGATATAATAGGTATGATGACTGGGTAAAATCATTATTAAATACTACCTACTACAATAAAACAACAAATGGCAAAGGTAGTCTAGTAGCCTAGTCAAAGTTAAAGAGTAGGGGTCGTGACGTTACGTCTCTCACGAAAGTGTATAATAATATGTGTAATTTAACGGGCTATATTTTCATCATCTAATATTTTGTCTAATAAATTTTAAAAATGGAAAAAGACGGACTGGAATAATTGTTTTTTTAGTAACCATGCTTTTTGTTGCCATTCAACTTCTTAATTTAATGGAGGCTTTTTACCAAAGCTTTCACTTATCTGTACGATATGACATTTCCGTTATTTTCACTCAAATGAATTTAGTCAAAAGCCTTCGGAATTGCAGTTGTCCACAGGCGACGGTGACATTTTACATTTTAAATCCATCAAATAGCCCATCAATATAATACTGTGTGTGTCTAAACGGTTGTTTTAACCGTTGTAGTACCACTAAGTTTTTTGGAAATTATGTACGGAATTTTCCGTGAAGAAAAATATCGTGAGGCAACCTGTGCACGTCCGTAGAATAAATTCGATGGTGTATGTGAATCCATCAGCCGTCATTGTACCAGAGTGGTGAATATGACCCAATCATATCATTACTCGTGGATAGGTCTGAACGTTTAGCAGAGGATTGTTTAAAAAAAGGTTCATACATTATTTTTAAATAAATACTACGGGACTAATTATTGCGCATTGAAACTATGAGATACATGAATATCTCATTATCTTAACTTTTTGACCGAGTTGCATCAATCGTGGTCTCTTGTAGAGTCCAAAACTAAAACTCGACTCTAAAAGGCTGATATAGTATATACACTTGGGATGACAGGTCTTGCACTGACCCCAGTATAGGGCATTTTGTGCATTCCTTCTCCAGCGCTTATCCTAGCCAACACAACACCGAGCGTAGCTCTGGGCTACTAGCATAACTGTTCCATAGGCCTTTCAGCCTGTTTTATATTTTATTAAAATAAAACAAGAATTATATTTAAAAAAACCTTTAAAAAAAATGACTGAACAAGTACTCGCCAAGACGAATCAAACGAGCCGAAACTCGATAGGGTTGCGTCGTTTCATTACAGCGTCCCTATGACCACCTACCAGCTCTATCATCAGACCCTGGTTAGCATTAAAAGACGAACTACTTGCGAAGACCATTCAAATGAACGCAAACTCGATGAGGTTGTGTCGTTTTATTGCTAAGTTCCTTTGGCCACCGTCCAGCTCCATCATCAGATCAGCACCATGTCATCATAATATTGCATTGTCACGCGATTTACACAAGTATGCAAAATTTCATCTCAATCGGTAACCGGGAAGTGGATCAAATTCTTGCAAGATTTAATTACAGACCAACAGACGTACAACGGGACAGGTGAAACTAAATAAAAGTTTGTAAAAAAGGCAAAGGAAATATGTTTTGTAGGTACAACGTGTTACCTGTACATTTGCAATCGCCCACACACTACAAAAGCCTCCATATTCAAGTTGACCTCATAAATCGTACAAACAGATATCATTTTAATCCTGTCTCCTTCGCGAAAGTAAGTCCGATTTATTTCCCGGGGTTCCGTACATCTTAATAAATGAAATCGTTAGTAAGCAATAAAGTTAGAAACACCTGGGGCTGGAATTTATCGTTCTATAGCACAGAGGTGAGAAACCGCTAGGATTTTAATGTCACGGAACTTATTTTTTGGTGTGACGGTGTAACATAGTAGAAATTTTAAATACTTAAAAAGTGTAGTTTTGTTACATACCGGAAAGCGGAGCGCAGAACGTCCACTCACGAGGTGGATAGATGACCTCATTAAGACCGTGGACTTGACTTGAAGACTTGTGTTGGATGAAAGCCGTTTTCAATCGGTCCTACTGGAGATCCTTGTACGTCTTTTGGATGGATGTATGTAGTTTGTAAAGCCGGACATTCGGTATTCGGTGCATATTGTTAATATTTACTATAAGTGGAAGAGCCTGGAACTCAAACAGGCTACCCTGGTGCGAAATTTTATTTTCTACAATAATTATCCTAATGTTTTTGCCCTTAAGTACATAGTTTCCGAAATATCGGCCAAAAACATTTTTTCAAGAAGACGTGTCAGGAAAGCATTCTCTGAACGGCCGAACTATAATCATTCAATTATAAATCCCCTGATCTACATCATTGTTAATAGTCATATAGTTATTTATACATAGCACCATTTGTTACAAGTCTATCAGTAAACATTACATTACGGCAACATACAATTTATTAAATAACAAATGAGAAAATATGTCTCTTATGCCGAATTTCGTAATATTCGTAATATGTTTTATCAATTACTACTACAAATAATCCGTACGGTTTATATGTTAGTCAATAATAACATTTCGATAAAATGTAATATTTGTTTGTTGTAAAACTAGCCTCGAGGCATAGTGAGTTACAAGCCCTACAAGTATTTTCCTTATGTACTTTATCAAGGTCTTACAAACGAAATATCTGACAAGTACTTGTACTTTTGTGACTTTGATTTTATTATTTTCTTATCCCCCTCCAGCTCTAGCTATATTTAAGCGAAAGTATTAAATTTATTAGCTCGCAACGTTCCCTTTTTTTGTGAACACTTTTCGTATAAGCTATTGTAGGTATAGATATTGGATAAGTTAGAATGTCTCAAAATCATGAAATATTATCTTGATCAGAACTTTTCAAGTTATCACAAGTAATTTTCAAAAATCATCTAGAGAAATAACACGATGCAATGCTACCTATGCAATTTCTGTAGTAAGTATTTTTTGCAAAAGCCGGATTCAAACGTGATACTTTCAAAAAAATTCAGAAATGATTAGACTCTACATACTATCTAAGATATAGGTGTGGTGGAGTGGTATTAACGTTTGTCTTAAAATAGTGAGATCAGAGTTCATATCCTGGTACTGTACCAATGAGCTCAGTATTCTTAGTCTAACCTATCTTATAGGTACGGATTTCCAAAATCACTTGCTTGCACCACGATTAAGGAAATAATTGTGAGGTATTCGCATTTGCCTGCTTTCGTCCCTAAAAATTTATTGTGCTTTTAAACTATTAGGAATAAATCATTGTAAAAATGTAATTATTCAAATACAAGCTTTTGAGATCCTGGATATTATGTAGCAGCAGAGTGCTAGCCAAGACAAGTAAAACGAACCCAAACACGACTGATCTATCACGTTTAGTACAGGAGTTCCTATGGCCTCCTTCCGACTCCATCATCAGATCAGCTCCATAGTACCATATTATTGCATTGTCACACAATATACATATTGCTTGCAAAGTTTCAGCTCAATCGAAAACCAGTAAGTTGGTCAAAAACTGGCAAGATTCTACCCGAACTTACATAGGTAGATCCATTGCAAGTTAAATAAAACCTTGAAAAATTTAAACATAGCATAAAACTTAGAGGAAAAATTAGGAAGTATCCTCATTCGCCGTTGAACAAAAATAACTGCACTATCTAGCAACACGTCTCTCCTTTAAGACGTTGCATAGCTACTCCAGCCTTAATTGCAGAGTCCAAGAATTTAGAGCAATTGCATTTCCACTTGATTCTACAATATTATAATTTGTACATTTCCCATGCACAAGAATGCATTTCATTTAAGCAAAAATTGATCTGAAATGTAGCTATTAATTTTTCTATTGACAAATTATTGTCAATATTAAACGTATCTTTAGTAGAACGCACGAACCTCTACTATGTAGAATGTCATTGATAAAATCCAGGTCGTTTCGCATAATTGGCGTCTTAAGTTTTTAGCAGTAAGAATATATATTTTTTATAAGTAAAAACTAAGAAATACTTTCATCCTCCGCTTGGACAAAAATAACTGCACAATATGGCAACACGCCCCTCCTTCAAGACGGTGCATAGCTACTCCAGCCATAATTGCATATTCCAAGGATTTAGAGTGATTGCATTTCCTCCCAGAGCAGCTCTGAACTCCACAAGATTCCCGGACATTTCTTTGGATATTATCTATAGCATAGATATTATCTGTGGCATTTAATTTATCTCGGAAAACTGAAACTAATGAATTTAGACAGAAGCACTTCGTCCGTTGTATTTTTTAGGTTCATGCTAAAACTGGGGTAATTCTAGGGAAGTAATGGACTTGTTTTACTTGTTAGCTTTTCTTGGAGAACATGCGTTGACTAATGAACAGAACAGCTTTAATTACTTAGTATGATTTTATTACTCGTAGTGGGATCATAAAACAAATTTACAAGCTACATAAACATGTTTGAATATAACAACATAATTAAAAAATGTTATAATTACAAGAAACATCATTATCAGCCGTAAAAAGTGATAAAGTGAAATAAGTCAATATTTATGGGGCGGAAAGGCCAGCCCTGGTATCAGTAAAATTCTAACGATGATTGGTGTAATTTGGTTTATACAGTCTGGAATTCAAATTCTAAGTGTCACCCGAGCCATGACAGCACTCAGTAGTGAATGTTACTACGGTCACCCAAACGATCGATAACCGTGACTAACTTTGCTTAACTTTGCTTAAGAAAACTTAGTTACATTATAAACGTTATACGTAAAAGGATTCATATCAAAAAGTTTAATTGCTATAGGTACTAGCCACAAACACCTACAGTCGAATTTACCTTATCAATTTTGGAATCCAACGCAAACTTCTCACTATTATACAATACCACTCCAATATCTGTACATTAATACTGATTGAAAATCGATACAACCGCGCTCAATAAAACAAACTCACAATCAGACGAAATATAATTTCTATTGTTTAAAATTGAGTCCTTTGTGCTGAAACTAGTCCGGCTTCCGTATTTCATTGGTACGAGTTCGAATATTCAATTTATACTATAGCTAGGATATTCACGAGTCAGGGTATTGTGCGGACTGTCGAGCTTAATACCGGAGCCACATATTGGACGATTACTTGAGTCCAAGCTTGGCTGCGAATTGAATAACCAATTATATTGTTCAGTTTGCGTCCAATATCAGTCCAAGATCGATCAACACATTGGAGTGTTGGAACCAAGACTGCAATTTGTAGCTAACCATCGACTTGGCATTTTTTTCTTAGCTAACACAGCCAGTGTATGGCCCCAGCATTATGTGCTCTTTGCCAACGGGTATTCTACGTCAATCGTTGAAAAGACCATACGCTTATGTAGTACATAGATTGTGTAACTACTAAAGTTTGCGTATAGCGAAATTTGTGTATCATAAGAATAAGATTTTTGATTATATTGATTTTTTATGCCTCATATTCTTGTTTCATTGAAAACATTACTTAATTGTATAGTAAACATTTTAACTGCTTATGTTCTGCTTATTACTTTTTTTATTTTGTATAGGTTTGCGTTTCACTAGTTTTCAATAGTAAAGTATATATTAGTAAAGTAAAATGCGCGTTGCTGCGCCAAACTGACCAAAATCGTTGGGTCAGCAATTTCTCGTACTTTTGGCAGTAGTCGAAAATTCATATAAATCCCAACAAAACGACAATCCACCATAAAAATCTACGTAACATGATTACATTAGCAGTAGTTTAAAATCACTTGGAGGATTGCAAGACGTGAAAGTTGCTCCACTAACAAGAGCTTTACTCTTACATTTGAATTTGATTGATTGAATGAGCACTATGCTTTCATAAACTATTTTTTGTGAAAGTGTCCTACTCTACTCAACGTAATATAGCCACCCTACATATAGCTAGCGAAGCAATTACCCGGTGCGAGCTCATTTTGAAAATAATGATTTTAATTAAACCGGACAAATGTATTGGTGGCGCTTTAATTTGTGACGTCACGACTGTTGCGGCGACACAACTACACTTCATAATTATGCGCTGATGCTTATTGCGTCATCACAAAGTACTTGTTGTTTTTATTGTGATTGGACAAAATTTACAACGAATGAAAAGTATATCGAGTAACAAAATGTTATTATAATTAAACCTAGCGACCCGCCCCGGCTTCGCATGGGTGCATGTATTACACATATAAACCTTCCTCTTGAATCATTCTATATATTAAAAAAAAGAACATCAATATCCGTTGCGTAGTTTAGATCTAAGCATATATAAGGACAGACAGACAGCGGGAAGCGACTTTGTTTTAAATTATGTAGTGTTGTTTTAAACTATGTAGTGAAGCTGTTTTTATGAGTAAGCAGTTTATAGAGATAACTCCGCGCACGACTACTCAAATCTTGAAAAAGGTCACTAAATGCCGTCAAAACTACAGACGATACTGGTACGTACTTACTGCGTTGGTGCTGTGACCCTCAAGTGGGTCTTAGACTTCGACACTAAAAGGCCCCAGTCGTCACGGTTTATTACCAGTGTTACTAACAATCTTACTACCAGTACTAAGAACGGTAAATGAATTACCGTTGTTACTACTGCAGTTGATCATACGGTAGTGGTACCCACTCAAAATTTTACTTAAGTTACTTCCCGTTGTTGTAATTGAAGTTAAATGTGCGAAAACTACGTTAATATAAAAAGTTTAAGGAAGCTTTTATACATTATTTCCATAAACATAAGCCGTGGTGGTCTACTGTTAGTGACACCACCCTACGATAGTCAGGTCGTGGGTTCAAATCCCGGTCTCGTACCAATTAATTCTTTGGAATTAATGTACGGAATTACACACCACTGGCTTTTCGGTGAAGGAAAACATCGTGAGGCAACCTCCATATATCCGTATAAGCAATTCGATGGCGTATGTGAATCCACCAACCCGCACTGGGCCAGGGCATGGCCCATCGTAGGTAGGCCTACGTCCTGCAGTAGGCTATTAAAAAGGCAGGTACAGTACAAAGTAAAAATACAACGAAATATTAAACTACGTTAATATAATAAAGCCTTAAGAAGCCGTTGTTACCAAAAACCTAATTAGCAGACAAATTATATGTAGCGAAAGCTAAAATCTACCTTTCAAATTTTCTCTTAGGTACAAACTTGTCCGAAATTATGACAAATGGTTCAATAATTTATTTAATTTGCAATCACAAAGATGCCGTTCTCCTTTCTATGTGCCATTAATCAGATTTTTAGGGTTATGTAGAAACATTGTTACTGGAGTACATACTATTAAAAACTTTCACTTAAAATTATTTTGAGAACTGTGAGCTTGTAACTTTTTGAGTTATGAAGGAAAATTAAAATTTCTAACTTGCGCACAACATTTAAGTGACTTTCATAAGGCACCGAGGTACATATTTTTAACCATATTATTATATGTTTTCCTAATATACTATCTAATACATCACTACATAGTATAAAACAAAGTCGCTTTCCTGTCTGTCTGTCCCTATGTATGCTTATATCTTTAAAACTACGCAACGGATTTTGATGTGTTTTTATTTAATAAATAGAGTAATTCTATAGAAATGTTTATATGCGTAATACACCTGTGCGAAGCCGGGGCGGGTTGCTAGTATCTATTATAATGACATTTTAATCAATGGTTTTATTATCATCCAAGCATCGTCACCATCTACGGAAGCTTGATACGCATGTCGCACGCACTTGACAAGTTACTTAGTATTTGTAAAATTTTGCGTGAAAGCTACTTTTGGCAAGGATAAACTTGATGCCAACATATAAATAAGTTTATCAAACAAATACTTACAGCAAAGCTAGACGCTTCATTCACATTGTTACATATAGGTACGTAAAATCCTATGAATACGTATTATGGCATGGTACCTTTAAGGAGTTGAGCAATATACGCAGTAATTAGGTTTTTACATACACTGAGACCGTCATGAAATCCCAATAGCATTTTCTAGAATAGTTTTACAAGCCTACAAGAGATCTCTGCCAAAGTTACAGGCACGTTACGGGAACCCAACATCACTCCAAAAGCTTTCCGACTAAATGTAACTACGTACTCAGTTCGCTTCAAATATCTACGTGCTTTTACGTGAAATAGGTACTTGAAATATCCCAAAAAATAATATAAAGCAAGAGAAATGCTATAAAAAATGACCCGAATCAATCAAGTAGCCGCGCTAATGCGTATAAAATGTGTGGGCCCAAGGCCTACGTAATTTGGTCAAGTGGCACGTCTACGTGTGCCAATATTTCTGTTTTGTTAGGCCCCCACTCCCACATATTGCCTTTACGTGCTATATTAGCATGTTACTTGGAAAATTTTCTCGTTTTTAGATGTTTAGAAACTATATTTTGCTTTGAACGTGATTTACTTGTACTCGTACCTCTACCTACTGTTATAAATATCAGGCATTTAGGTTAGCACGCAAAATGTGACCTTTTGGGAAAAGCTCGATAGGTTTTGCTTTCTGATAAATCTACTCAGCCCCGAGTTCAGCAACGCTTGTCTAAACGTGTGGTTATTGTATTTAACCAACGGTTTTTGCTGAACAGCAAAATTTTGTTAAAAAGCTGTTTAAGATATAACCAACGGTTGATAAATTAACATCTGTTGGTGAACTAGGTTCTAAAACCCGAGTTTAATCGTTGTTTAAATACAGTAATCACACGTTTACCTTAATCAAGCGTTGGTGAACTTGGGTCTATATTGAAATTAGCAACAGTAATCCGGCTAACCTAACCCTGAAAAAATATATATTTCATGGTATCTAATAGTTGACCATCGGATACAGAAGTGATAGATTAATTACCTACTAACTTTAAAAATACTCATCAACAACATCTTACTTAGTTAAAGAAGTTTAATTGATGGACGCATATCACCAAACCGACTGGACCAGTAGAGCACGTCTTTCTGTGATGCCAACAAGGACCTCTCCATATTCACATACGCTTACAGACTTCATAACAAAATACAATGGATTTAATCACGTTTACAACCTGACAAGCTTTTTATAAACTCTCGGCATACAAAAAATATATCTTGTTAAAGGCAGCCACTAGAAAAATTCCAGTAGCAGAGTTCCAATAACATTTTGGAAACTGAAACAAATTGCTGAAAATGAAAATTTCCAATCAATTTGCACCGCGGAAGCGATGCCGCCGGGGTGTGTCTGATCCCGCCAATGCAGTGTTTGGTACAAGTCATGAAAGACCGCAATTTGGTGATAATTATGACTATATGAAACATTCCCATTTAGTAGCATCAATCGAATTCACAGGCTTGGCCTGGTGTCTTATTGTGTAAGCGCTCTGACGTTCGGCTTCGCTTTTTCTCCTACTCGCGCCAGTCACTCACGCCACGAGAGCGAGCGGGAAGAAAAGCGAAGCCGAACGTCAGAGCGCTTACACAATAAGGCTCCTTGTCCTTTATTGGGCATCAATGGAGTCTAAGCCAACATGGAAAGGCCCCTTTTACAATTTTGAAATATAAAAACAGCAGTGGGTATAAAAAGAGTAGCGTAGTAATAATAATAATAAATCTTTATTTCAGACAAAAACTTAGTCCATAGGTATTACAGGTGGAATTTGTGCTACATAATAATAATTATATAAAATCAAGTAAAATATTATTCCAATATCCCTGAATAGGGCAATCAGGCTTGCTCATAATTACGTTCAGGATACTGTTACTACTACCACGCATTCTGCTCAGCAGGGAGTACACTTTTTTTCTCATGATGGCGTGGAAGCCATCGGTTCGAGCTTGTGTAAACATCCCTGATGCGCTACAATAACGTGGCAGCCCCAACAGCATCCTAAAACCATTATTATACTGCACTCTCAGCGCGCTGTATGCTTTTTTGGTGTATGATACCCACAGGCTGCTCGAATAAAAAGACTGACAGAAGGCCTTAAATAAAGTTATTTTAACATCATTCGTGCATCGAGCAAACCTGCGGGCAATCGTGTTACATCTTACTGCTAATGCTCTGCGTTCTCTTTCTATATCTTGATCATCTTTGAGATTATCTGTCACTATATGACCAAGATATTTAAAGCTGTTAACAATATTTAATTGATTTCCATTTAAGAAAATGGGAGGAACGGCAGTAGGATTGTTATTCTTTGCCTTAAAAACCATGACTTCGCTCTTTTTAGAATTGTAGACTAAGCCATGTTCTGAAGCATACTTTTCACATATTCCCAATAATTTTCTGAGGCCACTAATCGACGGGCTCAGCAACACCATATCATCAGCGTAACTGATGTTATTAACGCTTGTTCCATCTATGTGGCACCCGACATGTGTGTTACTGAGCTCGACGATCAGGAGGTTCACGTACAAATTAAATAATTTAGGCGATGTAAGCCCCCCCTGCCGGACACCGCATTCCAGACCATAAACTTCAGACATCTCACCTGCCCACCGCACAACATTAGTTTGATTGGAATACCACATTTTAAATATTCTTATTAATTCTACAGGTAATTCAATTTCAGTTAATTTTTTCCACAGTATTTCATACGAAACGAGATCAAAAGCTTTGGATAAATCTAAAAAGCAGGCATAAATCGGAGTTTTTCTATCTGTGTAGTATTTGACAGTGTGCTTGAAAGCCATGATAGCACTTTCTGTGGACAACCCGGCTTTGAAACCAAATTGGGCGTCATGTAAATTTAAGTGACTATCGAGGTAATTCTCAAGCACACTATCAAATACCTTTGAAATAATGGTGGCCAGTGAGATGGGTCTGTAGTTCGATTTGTTTGAGATATCACCAGTTTTATTTTTAACTATGGGAACTACTATGGTTTTCATGAGATCATTTGGAAGATAGCTATGACTAAGGCAAAATGAAAAGAACATGAACAGGACTCTTGGCAGGTGGGGGCCAGCACATGTTAGGTGCTCGATGCTGAGCCCATCGTGACCAGGAGACTTACCTCTTTTCATATTACAGATGATGCGACGTATCATTTTAGGTGTGAGCTTGACGGTAAGTTCCTTGTTCCCGGGCTCAGGACCAGCCACCCCAGTTACAGGAGGAAGAGTCGATTTGACCTTGAAATGTTCCATAAAGGAATTCGCAATTACTTTGTTATGACTAAGTCCATCTACGCTGACAGGAAGACCAGGTTTAGTGTTTAGCTTATTTGTAGATTTCCAAAAATTTTTGAAGTCTTTATCTTTATGATGAGAGGCCAGTATATCCATTTTGATCTGCTCTTGTTGGTTTTGGCACCACTTTAACTTTGCTTTAAAAGATTTTCTACTATGACACATGTCATCATAAAAAGGGCCAGATTTAGGCTTACCTGCGTTCATCCAAGCTCGATGCATAAGCCTTGCCTTCCTGTGAGATTCGGATACATGCTTATTCCAACCCAATACTTGTTTTTTCTTAGTCGCCTTGGCTTTTCCCGATGTACGAATTGCGGCATTACTAAGTATCAATACTATGTCATGATAAATTTTATCTAAAATCGAATTATGTTCAGTATTATTGCAAAAAGTATCACTACAATTTCGTAATTTATCTGGAAAATCAATATGTCTGAGCTTTTCATGACAAAGTAAATAATATTTCTGAACTTGTTCCTTCGACCGTTCCCCCCAAATTACTTTATTCGAACTCGACTGTTGGTTAACTGTTTTTGGTAGAATGTCATCAATTTTAAAGCGCACTGATAGGGGAAAATGATCAGACCAGAAAGTGTCATGGTTGACATTTACAGATTCTACTAGTTGGAATGCAGCTTTTGTAACTAAACAGTGATCCAACCTTAGACAAACTAATAGACAAACTAATATGGCATATAAAAAGAGTTGAAATATTGAAATTGGGCTATTGTGGTGCAATATTAAATGTTGTATAAAATTGAACTATGGAATGAGGTTCTGTTATTACTATAAAATTTAAATTTATCGTCAATTTATTTAGTCACCAGCTATAGCTGTGGTTTCCCACAGGATTAATTTTTTTTTTTCTTGATTTGAAGAGGATTTTATTAGAAGTGCAAATTTTAATCTGTATTTTTTTTTAGCTTAATTAGTAGGACAGTAGTCAGATAATGCAATTTTATTTTATAGTTATCATGTAAAAAATAATAATCGACCAAGTGCGAGCCGGACTCGCGCATGAAGGGTTCCGTACTGTATGGAAGCCTCCCTTAATATATTTTAATTTGAGTTTTTTTTTTGAAAGGAATATACAACTTAATATTATGTGAATATTTCAAGCACCTGCCTGTTGCCGTTATTAATTCGAGCGACAAACGGCTAAAAATTCAGATTCGTTGTGCCCCCCTTAAATATTACCTTTTTTCTGTTATTTGTTATTAAAGCGACAACAGAAATAAGTCATCCGTGAAAATTTCAACATTCTAGCTATCACCGTTCTTGAGTTACAACCTGGTGACAGACAGACAGACAGACAGATGGACAGCGGAGTCTTAGTAAAAGGCTCCCGTTTTTACCCTTTGAGTATGGAACCCTAAAAAGTAATCCAAGTTTGTGAAGTTGTAATCCTTATTCCACGGCTGCCATCTTGAAAAAAGGGTACTAGTGGCTTTTGTGGTTTATCTAACAAACTCTGTGTTACGAAATGTTTATAAGAATATTTTTTGTTGTAAATAATATACTCTAGGTACTCTACAATTCTGTTCAAGTAACTTACAGTCGTAGAACCAAAAATAACATGACCATGATTAACACTGATTGTGCGTGTTATACAATTTAAGAACAAAATGAGCAAAATGCTTAGCGTTACGAATATTTGGCATTTGAAATGTTATGGGGAAGGAGAGAATAGTGTTTTTTTTTAATTTAATTTGTGTTTAAAACTACAAATACGCCAAATGCCTAAGTATTTATAATGGACTCATGGTAATTTTTGTACAATTTAAAATAGGTATATCTAAGATTCTAAAAAAATTGACAAAATCTTAAAATTTTCATATTGCAAGCAAAACATTTGCTTATTTTACAGAATCTCTTATTCTCTATCATAAGTTTTTTTCTTCAGAAAATAGAAGATTTTCATTGTTTCAGTGAATACACTGGTCTTATTTGCGCTTGTGGATTGCACCACCTTTTCTCAACTATTGAATTACCCAATTGTAGTACAATCAATCCAAAATTAACAGATGGTACGTTCAAGTACGTTTTTCCGGACACGTTTGCGTATTACACATAATTTTGTTTCCGTGCCATCCCATAGGAATATTTTATTATTTAGAATTAAAAAGTAGCCTACGAGTATGACACTCAGTTCTTTAAGGTATATCTAAAGTTGATCCGTCTCTCCATCGCTGCGTGAACGAGTATCGAACAAACCAATGAACACACTTTCGGATTATATTAAAAGATTCAATACATATAAGAATATATAATTTAAAAGATATCGTGAAAATAGCGACACATTTAGCATATTATAATACTTTCGTTTGACGACTTTTAACAAATGTCAAAAAAATGCCATAGAAAAAAATCGTTCACTCTCGACCAAATGGAAGGAACAGCTGTTTTTATTTTTAGTTTTTCACAAATGTCGCCGAACAAAAGTTGTGAGTTTTGATTTACAGAATAAGCCCCTAAAAAGATGCTAATTGATTACCTATGACCTGTCAATATGGGAGGTCCGATAGTGGACGTCATACAGCTGATATGGTAATGACGGTGATATGAGGTAGGCTATTTAGTTAACGTATACAGACACACTTAATTTTTACACTTAAGGTTTCTTTTCAATTGTAGTGAAACGCCAGTCATTATTAGGAGTCAAATACAAGAGCGATTTTGTAGTAAAGTTTCTTGGGTTCTTAGTAAAGTAAGTTCTTAATTGTGATTTCAGGGTCAGTTTACATCTAGACTAATTTGCCTCTTGTCGGAAGTATTTTTAGTGGCATTTACATGCTTACTTTGATACGTGGAACTTACCGTATTTTGGGTGAGACGCTAATTGTTAGGTACAGGTTATTTTAACCGCTTAGTCATGCCAGAAGCTTACATGAGCCTTAAAAGTTTTAACTAGGACTAGCCACCTACTTCATACAAATTACTTACTACATAGAACATCCCCACTCCGAGCTCATTGCTGTGTATCTTTTTCATATCGAAGTCTTTCGGAGGAGCTAAATACTTCGAGAATAGAGGATCCGGACCGATGCCCCATCTCGGAAAGAGTATATTTTTATTTGCTCTTCGATATCTGAGTGCAAAAGCTGTTTTTATCCGCTAGAGGATAAAGTAAAATTTAATTTAGAAAATCGTGTGCCGTAAGTTCGTGAATTCAAAACATCATTAAACCTATTTAGTTCTACCTCCATGGTGCTGAATTTATCATACAACCTGTTTTATTAAGTTAAAAACTCAGACTCGGAACCTTATGTAATTTTTTAATTTACTTTGCGCGCGCTATTTTTTTCCCATCAAATTGTTAATTAACTGTAGGTTAAAAATAAAACAAGCAACTTTTCACTCTTGTCTAGCAAATAACTATCATGTAACAACATGCGTCATGGCGTGTAGGTTTCTTCACTCCAAACTCAAGGCTGGAAGAAATCACTTTGTGCTACTTCACATGTTTAAGCTTCTGTTTTTCTGTAAATTGTAATATCTATGCGTGTGAATCAATACAGAGTTTATCAATCATTCAATTAATCAACGGCTGCTATGAGAGTAAAAAAGGTGAATATAGAATACAATATTAAGTTGTAACATAACAATGAGCTGCTCTATAATCTCCCCAAGGTATGACGAAATGTAACACACGCTCGCTGTGAGCATTACACTGAACAAAGCGTCGAGCATTACATTATACGGAAATGCTTTGCACACTTAATATTTACCTGTATTCTTCCATTCGTAAGAACGTTACATTACGTACAAATGCGCGAAAAAATATTAAGGTATATACTCACCTTTAATTGATTTATTCCATCGTGTAGGAATCGCGGAAACTGCCGAAAAACTATCGCCCCAAGAAACAGCCCCGAACTGTTTTCTATTTGTTCAGCTAATGTGTCCTTGAACTAAAAGGACGGATGGATAGGTTCTCCAACTATTGTGAATAACAAACTGGTCGATCCATTAATCAAAGTTAACGATGTTACACGTGAAAACGTAGGATTTCTTTTACTAACAGGAAGGGTATGTTTACTTCGTTGATAGGTATCGGGTCATTGTGGAGAAATACTTGTAAGTACAAGGTTTTTTTGGGGTTCTATAGTAAAACGACGAACCATAAGGGTTCGTCGTTTTACTTCGTTGTGTCCGTCCGTCCGTCCTTATGTTACAAAGCCTTATACCTTCCACATTTATGAATCAAATTGCAATAAACTTTGATACTATGATAGTTTTAGTATAGATCTCAATAACTTCAAATTTCCAAAACTGTTTATTTAAGGGGTAGTTCATACCTACATGTAAAGTGGGAAGACATTTTTCTTCAACCCGACGCTTACATGGGTTCATGGGTACACATCGTTAAATAGGGTTTTTGAAATGAATGCAATTTTTCTCGAATTAGTTTTTGTCACATGTATGTACCATTAGTAATATATATGTCCCCAAAGTTGAAAAAAGAGTGACCCCTTAATTTCTAGAGTATACAAGATAGAATGTTCAAACTTTCTGAGCTTATAGACAATATTATAGTCTTTTTCAAATAGCTAGTCACTTAGGACACTTCCGAAATGTCAGCTGTCAAACATACATTGACAATTTTAATGATGCACCGCACCTATATTCGATTTGTAATTACCGATTTTACGTAAGTTATCGAACATTATACCTAAAACTATTTTGGTGAATTTATCTACAAGTCAGTAGGACTTACTTAGACGATAGGTTTAGAGGAATCAAAAAGAAATAAAAAAGTGACAGGGAAAATAAAAGATTTATTCGGGAAATAATGTCCTCGTCACTTCGTCATCGGAGCTATCATCATTTGACGAATCTTCCAGATTTATAATCATTTGATTATCCGTTATATTGTCTATGTGAACATCGTAGGTAAATGGAAACTAAGTTTTTCATACATTTTTGTATCGAATACATATTTTATAATTTTTGTACTAGGGGTACAGATTAACGATAACCCTTGCTTATATCAAGGCGATTAATATGTTTTGTTTTCGATATTCTTCGATTTCAACAATAGTCGATTTCCCAGCCCTCTTATCATGACGTCACGATCGGCAATAGCACGTAACATAACAATTTAACGAATTTAATATTTTATTAAATTGAAAAGTGAATGCGAATATGTTTACGCGAATCCATAACCTTTATTCTATTTCTTGCGTCCTTTGTCGTTTATTTTAGTAGTTTTTCTTGTAAGTTTGCTTAATGTTTTCACTGATAAATAGAAATATTCAACTATTGGTGTGACGTCACAAGATGTATTTACGTAATATTTTACGTTCTATGGACCTGTCATAGGTGACTTGCTATTTGAAAAAGACTATAACAACTTTCTCTGAATATTATTTTGTGCACGGTGGGATTATAAATTTTTGAGCTAAAAGTAAAATTGAAATTCATAAACTTGCGCACAGCTCAGAGGTCCTAAGAAAACATATTTACTAGCCAATTTTAGTTTTATAGCACTGTCTGTATTACTGTCTTTATATTGCACCATCTATCGTCATCATAAAAATAGGTTTTTATCATCATCATTATAATCGTCACTATCTACGAAAGCCGTACACCGTCTATACACGCACTCGACAACTTATTTAGTTCTTTTATTGTTCAAAATCTAAAGGTAAAAATAAATATAGGTCTATCAAGTTCCATCGATTCTATTACTGAGCAGGTTTTTGAGGTAAAAAATACGTGCCGATGTGGCTAAACGGTTAAAACAACCAGGACCTACAATAAAACGTGTCATACGAGCCAAGGTAGCGCTCAGTTGTAAATGCCAAACGCGGTCACCCGTCCGAAGACTGGCCGTGCTAAGCGTTGCTTAATTTCGATGATTGCTAACGAACACCTAGTCAAACTACGCTACGAGCGCTACTTCTTCAATAGGGTCATTGTAGTTGATGAAGACTTGCAGGTATGAGATTTTTATGTTCATTTTGTGAACAAAATACTATCAATTTGTTTAGGTTCTTGTAAGACTTGTAGACTATTATAACTAAGCAGGTTTTTGAGGTAAAATATTTTTTGTACCCATTTGCACTATTAATAAAGCCTGGAGAAGTGCCGTACAACCGCCAAGCAGTGCTGTACTATGCGTTAAATACAGCTTTTTCATCCAAAAAGTTCGTCAACGCGCAAAATGTACGGAGAAGCGAATTTATTTTGCGAATTTTCAAAGTCTTAGTACAAAAGTTGTTTGTCTAGATGTACTAGACCAGCCCTTAAAAGGTTTAATAGCTATGACCCTGTACACTAGTAAAATTATCAAAGACTACAATGTAATTTTTAAGTATATCTTTGGAAAGTTTATTGCAAACTCTGTAGGTGCATACAAGTACCTACATTTGTTTTTAGTTCCCTTTTCTTAAGTATTTTGAAACAACGACGTTGTATTCTTGAAACAATACTTTTCTGTGCCATTTTATATCGTCGCAATATCTCTTATTTCTATATTTGATCTTTGTACGTTTGTTATTCAGAATCCAAACGAAAGACGTTTGCGTTAGGAATTTTAGGCGGTACAACGTATTTTTCCAGCGATCTTTTTAAATGAACCCATTTTTGATACGAATAGCTTTGGTTTGTACCACAAATTAAATTGTCATATTGCTATTTTTCTCTTCTAATTTAAAAGATGTCGCTTGTAACACTAAATGAATTCGTTTACTCTAGATATTAATAAGTATATCTTAAATATGATTAAGTGTTTGTACTTAACTAAAAATAATTCCCTAATATATCAAAATCGATAACACAAACAATCGATGACACCGTGATGCATATACCCCAGCAAGCCTTGGTGGTCAAGTGTTAGTAACACTCGCCTATCATCGGTGAGGTCGTGGGTTTAAATCCCGGTCCCGTACCAATGAGATTATTTGGAACTTATGTACGGAATTTCACACCATTGGCTTTTCGGTGAAGGAATACATCGCGAGGCAACCTGTATAGGTTCGTAAAAAAAAAAGTTTGATGGCGTATGTGAATCCACCAACCCGCACTGGACGAGCGTGGTGGGTACGGCGCAATCGCCCTTAGTGGGTAGGTCTACGTATTTCAGTGGGCTATTAAAAGGCTGGTACAGTATACCCAGCAGTATGATAGAGAAAGCCGATGGTGATCATGACTAATAAAATTTGCTTACTAATTAATTATTTTCAAAACTGACAGCTACATAATCTTTTTGGTTAGCAAATGATAATGAATATTGTCTTAGGTATTTTTCCTTTCTACAACACTATCAGTAGAGCAGCGTGATAGGGAAGGAGACCAAATAAAAATGCTTACTGAAATATAACCATTCTTGCAGTGAGTAGCGAGCTTTAATCCGCTTCAGTTCCGCTGCAAAATAATGAAGGCGCAGCAGACAAACCGTTTTCTTATAAAAAAAGAGACAGATATTGTTGTGGAAAATAGGTTTTTTCTGCTCTCTCTGAGAAGACTAAAGATTCTAAGGAGCGCATGAAATGAGTGAGCAGGTACTTAGTGTTCTGGAGCACAATGGGAAAAGATGCTTTATTTAATTGGTTCTAGAATTTTCCACGATTTTCAATTGTTATGCAGTGAATATTTTGATGATATTTAGTATAAGAAAGAGCTTTGTATTTTTATTCTTAGTTCAGGACATCGACTTGACATTTTTTTATTGTTTAGGAGTTAAAATATTTGCGCTCTATTTCGTAAAATTTTTAAAGTGATCTGGGTTTCGAAAGTGTAAGCGATGTAGCAGGTAACCAGATGTCATTTTTATATTTACAGACTAATTTAACAGCAATACCTACAAGTCATACAGTAGATACCAAACATTAACAAACTTAAAAACTATACACATACTCGTAACCCATCTTCGATCATACCGGTGCAAAAGAGCCCAAAACGCAGGCCACAATGCCCGGCTGGATGGCGATGGCCATCCTTTGCACCAAGTACGAGCCGGATCGGGAGTCATTAGTCTTCTATCTTAGCCTGCACCTCTTTTTAGGGTTCCGTACCCAAAAGGTAAAAACGGGACCCTATAACTAAGACTCCGCTGTCCCTAAGTCTGTCTGTCACCAGGCTGTATCTCATGAATCGTTATAGCTAGAAAGTTTTTCACAGATGATGTATTTTTGTTGCCGTTATAACAACAAATAAAAACAGAATAAAAATAATATTTAAGGTAATATTTAAGGCTCCCATAAAACAAACCTGAATTTTTAAACGTTTTTCGCTCGATATTAATAATGGTAACAGGTAGAAGCTTGACATATTTACAGAATATTTAGCTATATATTCACTTCAATAAATAAATAATTTAAATAAATGTTTAATGGGGGCTCCTATACACCACGGAACCCTTCGTGCGCGAATCCGGCTCGTACTTAGCCGATTAGACTATCAGACATATTTTTTCTTCAAAAATTGCTAGCTTTTACTAGCAAGTTAAACATTCACAAATAACAAGCCATCACCCCGTTGTACCCTCTTGCAGTCGATATTTTGATAAGACGAGAAACGGAAACATTCATTCACATTTTTACAGCCGCTGACTTTCCCTTCTACTCCAAAAATACAAAAGCATTTTTATTCAAACGCTGTCACGCACACCGTGACATCCAAAAATAACAACGTCACTATTTAGCCCTATTTACAGTCTATCTGAACCCCCGTCAGAGACCGTACTGTCACCAAATTATAATACTCCATAATCTGCGATCACGATGTATCATATTACGCCAGAGTAAAGTCACCCTTTGGATTTATCCGCTCTAATAACTTTCAGTACAAATGTGATATTCGCGTGTCGAGCCTAGGGTCAAGTGGGGCTGGTCGAGCGTGAAACCTGATTTTCTTTTCGAGAGGCCAGTAGATTGGGTACGAAACGCTCGGAACCCGATTTGACACTCTACCGATATCGTCACATTACACCCTATCTGCTTTCGGAGATAGGATTGTGTGAAAAACGCTTTTTTATTTTAGCTTGGCTTAAAATTTATCGTTTTATTTAGTTTTTTCTTTAATCAATTTTGGAGAATTATCTCAACGTCATTATGTGCCTTAAACTAAATGCTTAACAAAAGTAATTTGTACTGTACTGTACCAGCCTTTTTTATTTGTCCACTGCAGGACGTAGGCCTACTCATGAAGGGTGATGAAGGGTGATGTGATGTGAAAGTAATTTAATGAAAGTAAATTCAATAAATGTCAGTAAAATATGTGCAGGTGTCCATTGAATGTAAAGGGTTCAGTTTTTGGTAGACAGTAATTTCTATACTAAAAAAACTTTAAAAAAATTTATTCTACTAACAATAATTCGACCTTATACAAAACCATTGAAAAATATCCTTGTGTTTTAATAAATAACTGACAAAAAAGATATCATAGAGTGTTAATTCTTAACGAAAGCGATTACAAACAGGTATTAGAATAAGAATAAGAATATATTTATTTAGCATAATAACATTTGACAAAAACATGCACAAAAGAAGGAGATAACTTTTGTTGTAATTTTACATTACATTATTTACATTATTTTACATACTTAAGAAAAAACTTGTAGTCCATCTGTTTTCCAGGCGTGAAATACCAAAATAGTCTTTTGTCTTTGTCTTTGCGGTACTAGTGGGCCCTGAACTAGGCTAGGCCTGTATCTCGGTGGCCCAATTTATACAGCTAGGTAAAAATTGCCACTGCACACTGTTTTTGGTGAGTAATTTTTCCTTTATATGCTGAAATATGAAGTAATTTGACTATTCAGATATATTTTTAAAATTAAGTCATTACATCCAGTAGTTTTCCCAGTAGAGCATTTCAGATGGAATAAAAACTGGGAAACAACAGTTTTATCCCAGCTCTACCGCAGATTCCAGACTTAATACGAGTCCCATTGTGTCTCTCGGGCGGACACAATCAGGCTATCGCTATTTCGCAGCTATGCAAAAACTACTACTGTGGAGCTTTCTTGCATTTCTTTACAGAAAAGAATGTAGTGCTCGTAGCGTAGTTTGATTAGGTGTTTGTCAGCGATCACCGAAATTAGGCAACGTTCCGCATTGGTCAGTATTTGGATGGGTGATCGCGGGCATTTTCCAACTGAGCGCTGCCGTGGCTCGTAAGACACGTTAAATTGTAGGTCCCGGTTGTTAACTGTTTAGACAAGTCAGAGGCCTTCAGGCGGCCTAAAAACTCTGACACCAGGGCTAGCCACCCGGCCTATACGAACTTACTTACTTACAGGAAAGAATGTGATGTAGCGGTACATCCTGTAATATCTGCTTTTTAAAGTATCGTTGCTATTTTTATACATTCAATGTTATACCACGATAGTACTTTGACTAAGATCGTAGGATCATGATAGTACTCAATGTTATATAAATCTATGATGAATATGAAATGGATGTTCTACAGGTAACCTGATAATCATGCACTTCTTCAATGGAATTTGTGATATCACAGGATACCTATGCTTGAATTAGCCCAGTTAGTATTATGTTTGACCACCCCGGTTTGATTCCCGGCCAACCGGACGTTAGCAATAAATAGACGTGCCATTCGACATAATAATATATTAAGTAGGTAATCTTAGTAGAGAGCTATGAGCTCGATGCGTTATTAAATTTATCGTAAGCTGGAAGAAGACACTGTAAAATACTATTCACTAACAAAAAATCTAGTGATAAAAATATCCACTAAAATAATACACCTGACATCTGGTCTAAGCTCAACAAATCAAACTCAAAATCATCGATCAAATATCTATAGAGTCACAATCGTGCAAAAAAGTGTCCGAACCAAAACTCTTCCCAAGCTACGTAGTGGGCAGGCTTTTTAATTAGTCGCTAGGCGATTGCAAGCCGACTACAACGCCGCGCGATGCCAAAGTGCAAGTCGAAAACAAGCACTCATTAGGTGACATTTTGTCGAGATTCGAGAAAACGGGTCATTGTGAATTACTTAATGTAAATATCTAAGACCCAAGTTCACCAACGCTTGATTTAGTTAAACGTGTGATTACTGTATTTAAACAACGATTAAACTCGGGTTTTAGACCCTAGTTCACCAACAGATGTTTAATTTATCAACTTTTTAACGAAATGTTGCTAACCGTTGGTTAAATACAGTAATCACACATTTAACTTAAACAAGCGTTGGTGAACTCGGGGCCAAGTCGGTATGTATGACGGCGCTCGGACATTTATTCACTTCTTCCACTTAGGGACTATGGCTCTGTAGATATTTGCTCGAAGCTCAAAATCTAATATTTCAAATTTTATGTGCCAAAAACTGCTAACAGTTGGCAATCAAAAAGCGTCTTCCACACAGCTGTACCTAGAGAGTGCCGTTGAAAAATCGACAGGTGCATGTGATAGCATTTTACCAGCGCCATTCGTTTTATTTATCGGGACCTTCCGTTGACGGAGGCAAAAAAAGACAGGCAGATAAAGGGCCCTTCCCTGCCAATTATATTTTTACTCTGTCAATGACATACTCTCGCATAGTCCCGTATGTATTGCTCGTGCGTGCCATAGGCGGGTCAGGATAGAATCGAATTACTAATACCTACTCACTCGTTTTTAATCGATTTCTATAGAGAGGAGTTCTCACTTCGACTGTGTTTTTTGTGATTAGGTATATTACGGGATCATTCCACCCGAATTAATTTTGACAATTCAATATCTTATTATTATGCAACCCGCCCCGGCTTCGCACAGGTGTATTATACATATAAACCTTTTTGTTGAAAAACTAAATCTATTAAAAAAAACCGCATCTCTGTACTTTATTCAAAATTTTTAAAGAGTTACCAAAGCTATTCAAAATACGTTTTGATTTGACCTCGCATGCTTACTAATTTCCGCTATTCGATACCATACCTACGATATCAATAAAACAAAATCTAAATACAAAATCATGAAATGGAATACGACGAAATAAAAATATAGCTCCAGTTTGGCAATCACATGCTGCCAATGTTTTCGTTATTCTTTTTTGATTCGTACATGACGCGTACATTTGACACCCCTAATGTTTTACGAATTTCATGGGGTATTTTGAATTGGAACCCTCTTGATCCCATCCAGAAGGGTTTGAATTTGAAATAGGGAAATTGGGTTTGCAAAGTCTGGTGTCAAATAAACTTTTGAAACTTACACCTTTGCAAAATGTATGAGACTTTTTTGAGTACACGAGACATAGGTGTGGTTTAATTACTCTTATATGTGGTTTGATACTCATAAATTACGAATGATTTTGGTTTAGCAACGCAAATAATTATTTTGAAAATTTGTTCCAAGAAAACCAAGCCTATATGGGATCGGTGACTGAAATTTGTATTCTCTCACATAATGATAAAGAAAATTATTTTGGCCGACTTCAGAAAAGAAATTATCAATTCGACCGTATGTTTTTTTTTTTGTATGTTACGCGATTATTCCGCCAGTTATATGTACCGATTTTGATAGTTCTTTTTTAGTTTGGTAGATTTTATCTAAAATTTTATCAATATCGGATGAGTAGTTTTGGAAAAATTCAAGCGAACTATTCGTATTTTGTACGATTGAAATCGGTTGTGCCATATTCGGCGAAAAAAATTAATTGTTAAATATTTATAACTATTAAATAATTAAGTATCAAATATTACATTATATTTGAAAGGGATTAAATATATATAAATATGAATTCACCTTAAAAGCCAACAGAAATTTCAAAACGGCTAATTATAAGTGACATAAATTATGAACGCCAGTCTTCATTGCCATGAATATCACATTCAAGCTCACATTGACGAGGGTAGACAAGTACTGAGCAACCTGTCAGGTTGTATAATGAACTAAGATAGAACCTTGTCATAGCCTGAACAATTTATAAAAATGCGAAAAGATGATAATTATGGGATTTATTTTGCTGCGAAACGGTCCTTTATTGTTTACATTTTGACCTACTGGTTGATGTGTGACTTTTATTGTTTTAAATAGTTAAGTAAGTCAAATTGTTCAACATCACGTTCCTGTAAAATGAATATTTAAATTAACACACTTTGTTTTTCAACAATATTTTTAGAAATGTCTTCTTTTATTTTAATTCCTTTACAGTAAAAACTGAACGATTTAAATTTAACTAGAAATATATTTGTGTTTTCTGAATTCTAGGAAGAAAGATGTTTAAATAAGAAAACATGATATATGTGTACAAGTTCGAAACACTAGTAAAAGTTAGTAAGCAAGGATTACTACAATTATGTCCTGGATTAAAGAGCAATGCTATCAAGGTCTTTTTAAAGCTTGACAGTATGGGTAATAATCACTAATTTCGTGACTTAATTCTTTTTAAAATATTTACCGTCCCACCACTAAAGTATTACGCACGCTTTAGACAATGTTTATCAGTACAAATTGCACGATTAAACAGTGTTTAAAGCGTGATCAAATCTTTTGTGGTAAGGCGGTTAGTGACTACATAGGATAAATAAAATTTCCCATAAATAGCTAAGTAAGTAGGTACGATTGTTTTGATAACTATGTTTAATTGTTGTTTCTAAAAACGATATGCAATACTGTTGTATTTCTGTACAAAGCTTTTTTAGATCATTTACTTGCTGAGTCAACTATAAAAACAACTAGTAGTTCTCCCAACAGTAGGTCTCGCGATACATATCTATAACTGAATCTTCATAAGACTATATCTCGACTCGCTCTTGACCGATTTGGTTCATACTCGCAAATGCCGCAATTGTCGAAATCAAAATACTTAGCAATCTTGGCAAACGTTATCGAAATCGGCCGATAAATAGCGCGACAGCAATTTCCCCCTTTTTGACGGAAATACCCGAACAATCAAAATACGCTGGTGACAAAAAAAATCTAAAACCTGTCCAGGAACCTGCACCACTCAGGACCTAAACGAGACAACAGATAACGCCATTGAGGTGGGCAATTTTTGGTCAAAAACCGGAATATAATTTAGCACGCAAAATCGACTCGAAAAGAAGAAGATTGTACCAAATTTGGCCGAGGATTGTTGAAAAATGCGACATGTAGACGAAAACCAACATCTGGTCAGACGAAAGCAAAATCATCGTGTTAATACGAATATTTTCGCTTCGCTTCGATCTATATCGTCATTTCGATACGTGCAATCAGCGCAGCAGTACGGTAAACACTAGATGAAAATAATATAGGTACCTATATTGTATCCCGGAACAGTGTGAATGCGTTAAATATCCCAAAATACATTTCCCTTCAATCTCGCAATTAGTCGCACTGGCGCGCCGACGAAAATCACGTTATTTCGGCTTCGAACGTAGACTGGGAGATGCTGGTCAACAGGCTTACTCGTTGGCAAATAAATATTAAAAAAATATTGGATAAGTCGGTTTAAGGCGAAATACAGTTTTAACTAATTATTTTTCACAAAAAGTGGCAAAACCGCCGTCCATCGTGTACAAAATTCGAATATTTCGCCAGAATTGTTTACATTATTGTTGATTTTTCAAAAACGGCTCAGCCAATATCTGTATAATTTAAATGGGACCATCTCAGGAGTATATCCTTTCGAACTAAAAAAGAATTTTCCGACTCGGTTCACAATTGGCGAAATTTTCGATGCTCGTGTACGAAATTCGGATATTTCGCTCAAATTGCTTAAATTAATGTAAGTATGTTAAATTGAAAAGTAATTACAACGTCCAGTGTCTCCTCGCTATATTTACTCGGTCGGTCGGCTGTGACTACAATAGAGCCTATTTTCAGCGCGACAAGATTGACGTTAACACGATCTCGGCAGAGGATTACACTAATTACACTCTGACTATTATTAATATTGATGCTGTTAGTTGTTGCTTAAGTTTACACAATTATGTTACTAAAATTAGAAAAAAAAATTATTTAGCTCTGCAGAAGAGGTCTGAAGACATATTAGAAATCCTGCCAACGACGTAACCGCCTTTCTGATGTTGCTATGGGCTTCCTGCTACTGTCGCGTATTGGTGGTTGAACCCAAACTCGATAAGGTTGTGTCGTTTCGTTGCTTAGTTCCTTTGGCCACCTTCCAGCTCCATCATCAGATCAGCACCATGTCATCATATTATTGCATTTTCACGCGATTTACACATGTATGTAAAATGTCAGCTCAATCGGTAACCGGAAAGTGGATTAAATTTAACTTGCAAGATTTTATTACAGACCGACTGACACACCAAGGGACAGGTGAAACTAAATAAAAGCTTGTAAAAATGACCCAGCTAAATCGATTTTTCATCATCATTTATCAGCTGTTGAATGCCGAATGCTAAGCATAGATCTCCCCTATGGATTTCCATTACAGAAAAGTTGGAAGTGGCTTGCACCCAGCGTGTTCCTGCAGTCATCGCGATCGGTTCTTTTGTCATAGTCCGTTCTACGAACTGTGTGCTCTGTGTACTGCCAATTCAGCTTGCTAGCTCTCGTAACGTAGTTTGATTAGGTGTTTCTCAGCGATCACCGAAATTAAGCAACGTTCCGCACGGTCAGTATTTGGATGGGTGTCTGCGGATGGCGTTTTCCAACTGTGCGCTACCGTGGCTCGGATGATACAATATTTATATTGATTCTGACACGTTTTGGTCTTATGTTACTGTAAGTGTCTGAATATTTCGTAAATAAAAAAAAAAAAAATTGTAGGTCCCGGTTGTTTTAACCATTTAGCCATGTCAGAGGCCTTCAGGCGGCCTAAAAACTCTGACACCAGGGCTAGCCACCCGGCCTTTACAAACTTACATACCTTGCTAATCCTCTAGGCTATATTATCTATGTCTGTATCCTATGGGCTATGTAACTTTGGTTAATCTACGAATCTTTTTATTCCTGATTCGATATCGAAAAGAGCCGGTTAGTAGATTGAAATGGCCGTGGAGTAGAATAGCACGAAGAACTGATTATTAATAGAGTTAAAAAATTGAGTGGAGAACGTGTGCCAACAAACACAGCGTAGAACCCACAAGGCAAAAGAAAAATTACCAGCAAAAAAATAAAATGTCCAACGTCCATGTCATTTAACAATACGATCCCCGGAACAATGGCTGATTCCGAATCCAATTACACAATAACTCACGCTTATCACAAAATCTATCAAATTTTCGTAACAATTTTAACAAACGGTAAAAGTTACGATACATAATTTAAATAAACTGTCAATTTATCTACCAGATACATCCGAGAGCAGAATATTCCAGAATATTCATTGCGAAAGTAAATCCTCACTGCACTGTGCCAGATAAATCTTCATTAAATAACGCTTATCTTGGAAACCAGTAGGGGAACATTCCTTTAATGTTTTTTGTTTTATCTCTGTTTTTTTGTGTAAACTGCTGGTTTTCCTGTTTTAAACGGTTTTGTTTAAGCTAATAAGCGCTGTTCACTTAAAAATTGTAAACAGGGAGATGCTTGTTTTATTTACATTAAGGGTTCCATTTCTCAGAAGGAAAAACTGATCACTTCATTGTCCGTATGTCCATCTATTCGTCCGTCTGCCATGATATTTTATTTCGGGCACGCGCGGAGGTATCGAGTTGAAGGTAGAAACATAGGTAGAATAATTTAAATCTATAGTCGCAAGTCGCTGTGAAAAAATCAAATTACTCAATTATAAAAAAAGTTACAACATTGTAAATACGAGTCGCAATAAACGCATATTTTTTCACTCATAAAGGAAACAATATATATCAATAACCGGTACCTACATCCCGTTCTTTCCCCTAGAACTATGAAATATGGCAAGATACGAGTACATTGTCTTGATTCTTCTAAGTAAGTTCACTCTCCATGTGTAGGCCTACGTCCTGTAGTGGACTGTTAAAAAGGTTGGTACAGTACTTCTTCTAAATGTTAACGCCGTTTTGTTTTACGTTTAAAACGCTGTTCATTCTTGAAAAAGAAACATTTTTTTAACTTCATCTCGTGGTTTAAGCTAACCGCTACGTTCTGTTGCAAGTTGGCGTAAAAATCGAGACACTAACCGTCTTACCACAAAAGTTTAACGCACGCGTTAGACAATGTTTAACAGTACGAATTACACCGTTAAACAGTGTTTGAAGCGTGTTTAAATTTTTTCTGGTAAGGCTGTCAGTCATTCAGACATGAGTAGAAATGATTCAGGAAATAAATTTCCTAAATAAGACTTATGTCATGGCCACTCTATGCCAGATAGCCTGGACGGCTCCCATATACTGGGACCGTTCCGAACATCCTCCTAACTGCTAATAGATTCCCCTCCCCGCTCGAGGTTTAATTTTGAACCTATATCTAAGCGCCGCCCGGTTGAATTTAAAGAAACGCTTTCTTTTGAATTCTAATGTCTTTTTGTTCGTCGTCGTCGTCGTTTCAGCCATAGGACGTCCACTGCTGGACATAGGCCTCCCCTAATGATCTCCAATAAGACCGGTTGGTAGCGGCTTGCATTCAGCGCGATCCTGCTGTCCTAATGAGGTCATCCGTCCACCTTGTGGGTGGACGTCCTACGCTGCGCTTGCCGGTACACTCGACCCCATCGGTCATCAGTCCTCCGCCGTATATGCCCTGCCCATTGCCACTTCAACCTGCCAACCCGCATCCGTATCCGCATCCGCGTCCGTCAGTCATCCGTATTTTTTTGTATCTATCTAAAGTTAGCTATATATCTCTCTAATCTTACACCTTTAAAAAAACAATTCTTGTATGTTTATTTGCAAAAAGTTAAACCCTGTAAAGAGCTTTATCTGTATTGCATTTAATATACAGTCAAACCTGGCTAACTGAGAACTGGATAAGTGAGAAACCTCTATAAGTGAGAGAAATTGCCAGGTCCCGTCATTTTACCCCTCAAATACCTCTATAAGTGAGAGACCAAAACCTCTATAAGAGAGAGTCGTTTTTCCCTCATGGACCTCTATAACTGAGAGTACTACTTGTCCGAACCTCTATAAGTGAGAGTTGAGGGTAATAAAACATCTGCACTTTATGACCCATTCTTACATTTCTTGGAACTAACTACCGTTGATTTCAGGTCGTGTTCTATTCAAACATTTTTTTTGTATTTCGTGGAAATAAGTAACATTATTTTTGTATTGACTTTTTTTGGAATGGCCACACCTGCGTCTATACTATCCCGTTTGTTGAAATAGTGTTCTATTAATTATTATTTTGTGTTATTCATTTATCTACCTAACATTATTTTTGTATCACATTCTTTTGAAATAGCCACACGTGCGTTTACACTATCTTATTGGTCAAACTAACTACAGTTGACAAGTTTCAATCGAAGAGAAAAGTCTCTTAAGGACATGGAATTATCAAAAATATTTTTGATTTTGCCAATTTTAAAAAGAGCCTTTTATAATGAATTAGTCAATCATCTATGTTCAATACTAATCAACACATCCCGAACAATCAGTACCTATATACTATTTATAAACATATTTATCATTCATTACGTATATATATACATACAAACCAATGGACCAATGGACCAACGTTCAAATTATACATATTTTTTAACCTCTATAAGAGAGAGAAGCCACATCTGAAACTGGATAAGTGAGAAACCTGGATAAGTGAAAAACCTCTATAAGCGAGAATTAGATGGCGGTCCCTTCAACTCTCTCTTATCCAGGTTTGACTGTATTTACCTACTGTAACTTTAATCATTACACAGTCATTTCCAATGTTAACGCCATCTTCCTCTAGTTTTTTTTTAATAATCTGCCATTTATATAATTTCAAAATGATAACGTTATTGGTCCTGAATTAAAGTGTCTCACAGCTGAACATAGGCCTGTTCATATGAATACCACGGTCTTTATTTTAAGTTTCAATTTATTTATAACGCAATTTTATAATTGTGCTTGACTAGGTTTAGACCTAGTGAGCAAAGGACCAGGTGTTTCATAACGATCACCAAAGTATACCAATATCTTCATTTCATAAGCTTCATCTTGTTTAATACGTAATTTGGTTATTGTGTTAGACCAGGTGTACTGGCGTTGGGTAGCGGAAGTGTGCGCAAGTGATCCCGCAATACCGACGCAGATGCACACAGAAAGTACACCCCAAGGTTTTTAATGGGTACACCGCATCAGGTCGGACTCCGACATAACCAGCTAGTCAAGCATGCGACCACGAAAGCCACGAAAAGAACTCATTTCGACATGTGAAAAAGTGACAGATATATACTTTGCCATAACGCTGTGTCATTCACTACGAAAGAAATATTTCGTGGCGCGCATATTAGCCCGGCTGTTGCCGGCCGTGCGCACCTACACAGCTCTCTATGCTCCCACGACCCGCGTCATTAATCTGCTCATACACCAGATTTCGACATATTTTGTTCTAACTTTAATGATATGTTAAACGCATGCATAAGTATTTTAAGTTGATAAGTTATTTTTATAAAGTATTAGTGTTAATATTTATTGTATTATATTTCTGGCTTTCTGTGCGTGTTGGCTAGTCTAGGCTGTAAGCATTGTAAGTAATTGTTGTAAAATAAAATAAAAATAACCATCCTGCTTCTCCCGGGGTGGGGTGATATCCATAAATAATTTTCCCTGAAAAAAAAGGTGTATTGGCGTTCACCGAAGTTAAGCGACATTTGGCGTGATCAGTTTTCAGTGGGTGAGCCGCGGGTGGCACTTACAACTGTACGCCACCGTGCCTCGGATCACATATTTGACATGTTAGACAGATTAAAAACCTAATGCAGGAGTATTGGCTAAACGAGATATAAAACACAGTTCTGCCAGGCTAGGATGCGCGCCACGAATTATTTCGTTCGTAGTGTCAGAACGAGACAGCGTTATGGCAAAGTATATAACTGTCACTTTTTCACACGTCGAAATGAGTTCTTTTCGTCGCTTTTCGTGGTCGCATGCTTTATAGCCTGGAACGGATCACGAAGCATCATGACTTAGCAAATAATGATGTTTCTGCGATTTGTTAATTGTGAAAGATCTTGACTAACCAATGTTCTGATGAACTCATGTATCAATTTCTTAAAATATTTTAAAACATGGAAAATATTTTCCAAGTATTCGATTCACATACTCGTACTTTCAAGCCAGTTCGGTCCAAAGTGGATCAGCGTGTAGAGGAAAATATGAAAATGAAGTCAAACGTATGCAGTCTCTCCTTCCAACCGAATTCAATCAATCTTCAAACGAAAGTTATATTTTGTTTTCTGTTCAATTTCGCTTTGAAATATTGTCTTTTCGCTTGAAACGAGATTTGGTGTAACAGTTCATAAAATGTACATTTATAAATATTTTGCAGGTTTGTATTTTATTTTCCGTCTGTCTTAGCTTTTAGTCACAAAAAAATAACAAATAATTCAACTTCTTCTTCTTCTTCGTCGTGTCGATGATCCTAAACATTATATCATTCTCTAATAATTCAACTAATGTGTATCATTCTCTAATAATTCAACTAATGTGTAAAAGTGGACATGTAGGCATACTTTACTGTATTAGTCTCCAATAGTCTACTAACGAACAAAGGCCTGTCTATAAAAAGTAATTTAGCCATATCACAGACGACATTGAATTTCTTCTACAGACGTATGGAGGTTACTTCATTGGTATGTGACTGGGATTTGAACCCACTATATCTCAACTATAAAACAAGTAGTAAAAGACAGACTTGAAATTTTATTTCAAATGGTTAGTATTGCTTAGTAATAACAAAAACTTTAGTAAATACTCAGTCTGTTGAGACGATAAAACATTAATTGATCAATGAACGTCTTCATTCAAGTCTTAATCGTAAATAACTTCCAGAGGACACTATCTAACTGAAACTATCTGAAGGGTTGTTTATCGAACTCTTAGAAAAGTTCTGCAAAAACTCTAATGATCGCTATTATTCTACGCTTAAACATTATTGAAAACTTAAACTACAAACATCTATTCGTAGCTATCTTCGAGCAAATATCTACAGAGCCACAGTCTCTTAGTGAAAGTAGTAAAAAAAAAGTTTGAACGCCGATACCGACTTAGATTTTTACATTAAATAATTCACAATGACCCGTTTTCTCGAGTCTAGACGTTATATCATCTAATAATTGCTTATAACTGAGCATTTCGGCATCGCACGGCGTTGTAGTCGCCTTACGACACAAACAAAAAAGCCTGCCCACTACGCAGCTTGGGCAGAGTTTTGACACAGACACTTTGTTTGCATGGTTGTGACTCTAGATAGATATTTGCTCGCAGGTAGCTATGAATACAATGGTTTTAAAAATAAATATGGTCCAGAAATCTAAAATCTTTTGTCCAAAAAGTTTTAAGTTTTTGCAAACTTTAAAACTGTATAGGTAAATAGTTTTTCAGTAGATATTAGACTCATGCTAGGCTAGGCTAGGATGCGCACCACACCATGGGTACTTATACTTATGTAGAGGATAACATACCGACACAGGGCAAACACCTAAAACTACACTGGGGCACTGAGGCAGGCAGCAACATATACATAATATATTATATTAACCGTTTAGTCATGTCAGAGGCATTCGGGTGTCTAAAAACTCTGACACCAGGGCTAGCTACCCGGCTAACTTACTTACTTACTTACATACTCGTAATATATGTTGCTATATGTTGCAATACCTACCTAATTGTTTATTGAGTACATATGTACAGTCGTACACTCTTACTCTAATATAGCATTTGCTCGATATGGTAAGTTTCGATACAAAATAACAAACTTACAAAACGGAACATTCCACGAAAATCACCAACCATTTTTTCAGTTTTCAGCATAGCGTGGAAATGCCTCCAATGGCGCGTTTTTGATATATTCCCCACATTTGTCAGGGAAGTAGATTTGTATCATAATGTATGCACATGGCCACTGCTACATTTATTTCCGTGGAAAGAATAATGTTATGGAGCATTTTATGACCATAGCGTGAGGCGGGGTCAACTTGCAAAAACGAGCGCCGTTTTATATAGAAGTTTTCCTGCACCCAGTGTTTTATTTGCCAATAACGCGGACTTCCTTGCTGTTTTGTTAGTTTTTTTTGTTCAATTATTCTAAATCAAGTCACGGTTAAATTCGCGGATTGAAACTGGACACGATTAACACAGTACCGAAACAGACGGCACTATAAGAGAGAAGCATATAAATTATACCTACTCAGCAGTGAGATAAAGAGGGTGCGATAATGATGATCATGAAAACACGGTCGCCTCTCTATTGCTACTATTGTTACAGCTCTACTTATGATTTTCTTCAATTAAAAGTTTGTAGCAAACAATATTTAATAAAAAAGTGCAAGTGGAGTCCCTCCGCGCGGAAGAAGTGAAACTTCGGCGCAACAGTGCTTTCATACCCCTCCATCCATGGTAGCGTTAAACGTTTAACACAACTTTTAACACAACTCTACAACTCCTTGTTGGAAGTCGTATTAGAAGTTTCACTTCAACAATTATTCTACTCGCAACCAAACTATTTATGCCTAATTTGCGTTATTACTTTTGTTAAAATTACAATAAACTGCGATAATGACAGTTACTAAGTGTTTGTTGCTATACCCTTGGCACCATAGTTTCTTTCCATTAATACCTATATTTTTTTTTACTTCAATTTTTGCTATCAAATAATTTCTTGTTATGGTGTAGGTACTTAACTGTATTTTACGGACAACAATATCATCATCATCCACACTTTAAACTCTTAACTTTGTACCACTTTGGTTGGTTCCAGTTTATTAATGCTAGTGTGAAATAGTGGATCGTCGCGCGGCCCAGCGCGACAACGAAGGCGTGTGATAAAATAATAGACACATAAAAGAACTCAAATGAAGAGATAAATACGTAAATTATACTCTTAAATGACATAACTAATTAATCACTAAATAAATTTCAAATTATGGAAATAAGTTGTTCGATTGAAACGCCACCCAGATGGCGCTAGTCTTGCAAACTTGTCAAGCTACGACTCGCTTCCGCGAGTACCTTCTTATAACAAAATAATAAATAGCGGATATTGAAAAGCACAAAGGGGCGTGGACAGAAAAAGTGGTGGGAAGCAGCGGGCTCCTCGTGGCAGAGAGACGACGGGTCCTTCTTCTTCTCGAGTCGGCGCTGGCGTACGGAGGTGCATTAGTGAAGAAAGTTCAATCAAACATTCAGCCAGATTGGCATACCTACTTAGCAAAGACGTTCAAGTGTTAAAGTATTTCGGTTTGGTGCCTTATTCCAAAGCTAAGTATCTTTCGTAATACGAACGTATTTATAGTGTTAGGGTCTGTGTCCCCCAAAAATTGTTAGATCAACGTACTTCTATTTGATTGTTGTAAATTGTAATTAATTTAGTACTTACCTTCAGATCCAACTGTTGTACAAAAAATATATTGCAAATAATAATGTTTGACTTTGTGATTGTTGGCTTTTATTTAATTAGGACTCCACTGCAGTGACTACCTGACCAGGTGGCATTTGAGGTTATGTATGACATTTGCTGTTCATGTTAGCTTAGCCTTATCTTATTCATGCTTTATTCTGTGTAGGTATAGGTTGTTTATTGCTTGATTAGGAGAGCTGTAGACACCACGTGGCGAGGTATGCCCCGCGAAAGTAGCTGCTTCTACGCATTTCACAACTAATTATTAATAACCTTCTACTATTCTTTCTTGGGCTTATTCCCTTACTTAGAAGTATTCTTGGGTAGTCATAGGGTAGTTATTAGGAAATGATTAGCAACGTGGTAGTTGGTATCGACGGATTTCCATCCATCCGTCCATCAGACGTAGGACGTCCACTGCTGGACATAGGCCTCCCATATCAGACATTTACTATACCTGGATAACTTGGGCTGATAAGTAGATATTTTGGAGTGTAGTGAGCTTAGGTATTAATAGTAAACTTTAATAAGCGGTATTCCTAATCTGTGGTATTACATTTCAGAAGTGGGATGAACTCCTACCGCCGGTCACGTAGTCCCACGAGGTGGGACTTTAAGAGAACACGGCGAGACGACTCCACTCCCGAGCGGAGCCGCTCACGTTCCCGGTCAAGGCAGTGGGCGCCCTGGCATCCGGATGCAGCGGAGCCGTCACCATCGCGGGCTGGCTACGAGGATCCGGAAAAATCTGGTAGGATCCATTCATACTATCCGAATATCGTAGTAAAAGCTGATATAGTTCCAGAATTTGATCCGGAAAAAAATGAGTTGCCAGCTTTACAGTGGTTGAACAAAATTGAACAATTAGGTGCTATACATGGGTGGAACGATAACGTCAAAAGTTACTACATGCAGGCCAGGCTGGTGGGGCTGGCCAAGATGTGGCATAGTGCCCTTCGTAGCTATGAGTTCACATGGGCGGAATGGAAACAAAAAATCCTTGAGGCGTTCCCACAACACATTGACTTTGCAGAAAGTCTTCGAGAAATGCTTGGCAGGAAAAAGCTTCCTAATGAGACCATGACTCATTACTTTTATTCTAAAAGCACGCTTTTAACGAAGTGTGAGATAGTCGGCGAGAAGGCGGTATCCTGCATGATTGAAGGATTGCCCTTTCATATGAAAACTACGGCGCGGGCTGGAAACTACAGGACGTTAGGAGAACTTTATTCACAATTTCTCTGCGTGAACGACGACAAACGGTCCATGCCTATGCAGTATCAGAGGAATATGCAGCGTTTACGTGATCCTGTGGTAGCAGGACCGTCCAGAACACCTGTTATAACAGGTCGAGATAAGGATCGGAAACCATTCGTTTGTTTCCTATGCGGTGAATCTGGTCATGTTGTGCGGTTCTGTCCCAAGAATCCTTCACCAAAATGCGACCACTGCGGAAGAACCAATCACTCGACAGAACAATGTTACAGGAAACCAGTGAGCATCATAGGAGTCTCTCAGGTAAACAAATGCTATTATAAAGACATCTCAATTAACGAGTCTGCAGTCACTGCATACATAGACACTGGAGCGCAAGTGAATCTGATGACCTATGACTGTGCGTTAAAATTAGGGTTACCTTTACAGCCGTGTAATATTCTCGTAAAAGGGTTTAATGGAGTTCCAAGTAAAGCTCGTGGGCAAGCTTCGGTGTCAGTCGTTATGGAGGGAATAAAAATCGTTTCAGATGTTGTTATCACCGACGTGCCTCTTAACGGAGCAGACGTTTTCATCGGGCAGCCAATCATAAATTCGGACCAGGTTAGGGTTATTATAGCAGGAACTAGGGTCAGCTTTGAACGTGCCAACGTCGTTGAAGCCGAGATACTTCCTACAGATACTATTGCAGAATTAGATAAAATTAAAATTTATTCTTCAAAGGATGACCTGGTTCCGCCGCAGTCTATAGTGTTCGTCGAGGTTCATAGTGATACTCAGCTTGAAACTTCTACTGTCTTATTTGTCGATTCTCGCACATGTGAATACGACGGCGTAGATTACAGCATACCTGCGTCGGTGTATTGTTTTCCTATGCAATTTTTGCCAATAAAGAATTCTAGTAACATTGCCTTATCAGTTAGAAAGGGACAATTGTTAGCGCGGGCTTTCATTTCGGAGGAAGCCAAGGAGAACAATGCAGCAACAGAAACTCAAGTTGATTATAAGCCAGTTATGAGTGTCAATCACGCTAAAGTTAATTGTGGATCCAAAGATAAAAATGTCACACAAGAATTGGTTAAAATACTAAACGAATACTCAGATTGTTTTTCGGCAAACACATCTGAGTTGGGAGCAACCAATAAAACAGAGATGAAGATAGAACTCAGCTCTGATAAGCCTGTTTGTTACAGGCCTTATAGACTATCGTTTGCGGAAAAATCGATCGTTCGAGAAAAAATTGACGATATGCTAGCAAATGGTATTATTAGAGAATCTAGTTCAAACTTCGCTAGTCCTATCGTTTTAGTCAGGAAGCGTAATGGTGATTATCGTTTGTGCGTAGATTACAGGAAACTGAACAGCATAACTGTCAAAGACAAGTACCCGTTGCCGATAATAGAAGAACAGATTGAGAAGTTGGGAGGCAAAAAGTTCTTCACCAGCCTTGATTTATCACAGGGCTTCTATCAAATCCCAGTGGCTGAAGATTCAATCCCCAAAACAGGTTTCGTAACCCCAGAAGGGCATTATGAATTTCAGAGGATGCCTTTTGGCTTAAGCAATTCGCCAGCTGTATTTCAACGTCTCATGGATAAGATCTTTGGTTCCTTACGATATTCTAAAGTGCTGCCGTACATTGACGACGTATTGTTGCCGACCACAACGGAACGGGAAGGATTAGACTTGCTCAGGGTGACTTTGGATATAATTAGAGATTCTGGATTGACTCTAAACCTAGAAAAATGTTTTTTCCTACAAGATAAGATCGACTACTTGGGTTACGAGATCACTGGAGAAGGGATTAGGCCAGGAAAGAAGAAAATAGAAGCAGTGGAGAAATACAAGGAACCAACTAACCAGCACGAACTTCGAATGTTTTTAGGGTTAACAAGTTACTTTAGAAAATTTGTTCAGAATTATGCCAAGATTAGCTTTGATTTGTTTAAACTGCTTAAGAAAAACGCACCTTGGGAATGGGGCCAGGAACAACAGAATGCATTCGACAAACTTAAGGAGGTACTGACGACAAGGCCAATACTGTCGCTCTTTCGGAGCGAAGGCAGCGTTGAAGTTCACACTGATGCGAGCAGTAAAGGGGTGGCTGGTATTCTTTTACAGAGTCAGGATGGACATTTGAAACCTATAGCTTACTTCAGCCGGAAAACCAGCAAGGAAGAAGCTATGTATCATTCTTATGAGCTTGAGGCTTTAGCGGTTGTGGAATCCATCAGGAGATTTAGGATATACTTGTTTGGGCGCAAATTTAAAGTTATTACAGACTGTGCAGCGGTAAGGTATACTTTTCAAAAAAAAGACCTGATGCCGCGCATAGCTAGGTGGTGGTTGTCGATACAAGAATACGATATGGAAGTTGAGCACAGACCTGGGAAATCTCACAGTCATGTAGATGCTCTCAGTCGTTTTCCAGTAGGTCCTGCTCCAATAGCTGACATCAATGTCGTTGACATTCTCGATTGGGTAGTTTGCTTGCAAAATCAGGACGAAAAGCTACGAGTCATCAAGGGGAAATTAGAATCCGGGGATGACAGTGACGTGTGCTCAAACTACACCATTGTTGATGGAAGACTTTATCGAAAAATAAAGGATGGCGAAGAAAGACTGGTTGTACCAAAGTACGCGAGATGGAACATAATGAGGAAATATCATGACTGCATTGGCCACCCTGGACTTAAGCGCTGCGAGCAAATAATTAAGGATACGTTTTGGTTCGATGGTATGACACGTTTCATACGAAAATACGTAAATGCTTGTATAGATTGTCTGTATAAAAGAGGTCAGTATGGACGTCAAGAAGGTGAACTTCATCCAATAAAGAAAATTGCAGAGCGGATGCATACCTTGCACGCGGATCATTTGGGACCATTTTGTAAAAGTCAGGCTGGTAATTCATATTTATTAATGATTGTTGATTCATTTACAAAATTCATGTGGGCCGTTCCAGTCAAGACCACCAAAAGTAGTGAGGCAATAGACTCGCTAGAAAAGGTGTTTTGCTTATTTGGATATCCGAAGCGAATCATTTCAGATAGCGGAGCTTGTTTCAAGAGTAAAAGTTTCAAGCAATTTTGCACGGAAAATCAAATAAAACACGTCATTAATGCAATAGCATGCCCACGTGCAAATGGACAGGTGGAGAGATACAATCGGACCATACTTGACGCTCTAAACACTAGCGTCGAAAACGAAAGAGAATGGGACACATGTATCCCAAACATTACTTGGGGAATCAATAACATGCAACATTCTACGACAGGGTTCTCACCTTATAGATTAATGTTCAGCGCGTCGCGAAGTCGCTACCAAGATATGGGAGACAATCATTTTGACAACGAAAGTAACGTAGAAGAGTCGAGAAAGGCGGTTTCGGAAAAACTCTCTAAGGCGGCTGAAACTATGAGCAAACACTTTGACGCCAAGCGAAAACCGCCAACAAAATATAAAGTGAATGATTTGGTACTTTGGAAGGGCGCTGCAGATAGAAATATCAACATAAGGCGAAAGTTAAAGGAGAAATACAGTGGACCCTATAAAATAATTAAAGTAATTGGAAACGACAGATACGTCATAGCATCGCTAAAGGGGGTAAAAGGATATAAGAGGTTTAAAGCTTTGGTGTCATCGGATTCTATAAAGAAATTTGAGGTATATTCAGAATCGGGCACAGATGAGAGTGAAGTGGATAGCACTGAAGAACTAATTGATCTATTGGAAGGATAAAGTTACCATTGGAAAATTGTAAATAAGGCGAAGGAGAATTAAATGAAAAGATACTTAGAAAATGGGAAATAAAAGGATGAAATTCGGAAAATTACAAAGTTGGGAAAATAGAAAATAAACGGGAAAATAAATAGAATAAAATGGTTAAAATTGGAAAATGGTTAAAAAGTGGAAAATTGTTAAAAATTGGAAAATGGTTAAAATTGGAAAATGGTTAAAATTGGAAAATGGTTAAAAATGGAAAATGGTTAAAAATTGGAAAATGGTTAAAATTAGAAAATGGTAAAATGGTTAAATTTGAAAGTAAAGGGAAATTAAATGGCTAAAATTGGTAAAAATTCTGAGGAACAATGGTGAAATTGTTAAAATTGGAAAATAAAATGGTATAACGGTAAAATGACTAAAATTGATAAAAATAAAATATAATGTTAAGATAATGGGAAAAAAAAAATACGGGACGGGAAAATATAATATACCTAATGCACATTTTCATTTAAATTAATCATAACGGTTTGGTCATGAAATTCAATTGCATTCCAGTGCTCTGATTTTGATCTTGAGTTTTCTGAACATCTTTATGCCCTAATATATAAGAGGTTTAAATATGCCTACATATACACCGGATTCTCTTTCTCTTTTGCAGGGACGCAAAAACGTCAGGATGGGCGAATGTGAAATAGTGGATCGTCGCGCGGCCCAGCGCGACAACGAAGGCGTGTGATAAAATAATAGACACATAAAAGAACTCAAATGAAGAGATAAATACGTAAATTATACTCTTAAATGACATAACTAATTAATCACTAAATAAATTTCAAATTATGGAAATAAGTTGTTCGATTGAAACGCCACCCAGATGGCGCTAGTCTTGCAAACTTGTCAAGCTACGACTCGCTTCCGCGAGTACCTTCTTATAACAAAATAATAAATAGCGGATATTGAAAAGCACAAAGGGGCGTGGACAGAAAAAGTGGTGGGAAGCAGCGGGCTCCTCGTGGCAGAGAGACGACGGGTCCTTCTTCTTCTCGAGTCGGCGCTGGCGTACGGAGGTGCATTAGTGAAGAAAGTTCAATCAAACATTCAGCCAGATTGGCATACCTACTTAGCAAAGACGTTCAAGTGTTAAAGTATTTCGGTTTGGTGCCTTATTCCAAAGCTAAGTATCTTTCGTAATACGAACGTATTTATAGTGTTAGGGTCTGTGTCCCCCAAAAATTGTTAGATCAACGTACTTCTATTTGATTGTTGTAAATTGTAATTAATTTAGTACTTACCTTCAGATCCAACTGTTGTACAAAAAATATATTGCAAATAATAATGTTTGACTTTGTGATTGTTGGCTTTTATTTAATTAGGACTCCACTGCAGTGACTACCTGACCAGGTGGCATTTGAGGTTATGTATGACATTTGCTGTTCATGTTAGCTTAGCCTTATCTTATTCATGCTTTATTCTGTGTAGGTATAGGTTGTTTATTGCTTGATTAGGAGAGCTGTAGACACCACGTGGCGAGGTATGCCCCGCGAAAGTAGCTGCTTCTACGCATTTCACAACTAATTATTATTAACCTTCTACTATTCTTTCTTGGGCTTATTCCCTTACTTAGAAGTATTCTTGGGTAGTCATAGGGTAGTTATTAGGAAATGATTAGCAACGTGGTAGTTGGTATCGACGGATTTCCATCCATCCGTCCATCAGACGTAGGACGTCCACTGCTGGACATAGGCCTCCCATATCAGACATTTACTATACCTGGATAACTTGGGCTGATAAGTAGATATTTTGGAGTGTAGTGAGCTTAGGTATTAATAGTAAACTTTAATAAGCGGTATTCCTAATCTGTGGTATTACACTAGTTATAAATTCACATTCTATTAGTTTTAATCTTCAAAAGAAAAACTACCTACAGCTTAAGTAAAAAGTTATTTTTAAAGACAACTTTTCAGCTATTTACATCTAGGTTCATTCTCCTTTTCAAACAACAAAAAATACAAGGTGAATGGCTTCACGATCTTGAAACAAAGAAGTACACAAGTATTAAGTATTGTCTGTACATTGTTTTGTTTCAAACATTAAGTAAGTACACAAAAGGTTCAAGTAATATCGAAGTAATCGCTTTTCGCGTTTGTGCCGTTAACATAAATGACCTTTCAAAGTTAGGGAGCAAAGCTCAAGTTTCAACAAGCTTTTCTACAACTTCACTTGTATGTTTGTTTGTAAGTAAATCTCGTTGTTCTCTTAACTGAGTTTTCCGATGTTGCGTGTATTTTCCTGTATTAGGTTTATTGGATTGTTATGTAATTTGTCTGTTAGTTTTTCTTTTTGACGAGATAACGTCTTAAAAATCGATAAACGCCAGTTACACGCACGAAAAAGTGTCACGTTCCGCCTGAGCCGAGGCAGTAAGCGAGAGCGCGGAACAAGCGATAGAGAGGCACAATTTGCTTAAGCGTTCGGCTTATTTCAGTTGTTGATTCAACCTCAAGATTCAACAAAGTTTTTCCATTATGTTATCACGTAAAATTGTCGTCCATAAACCGACTTTACAGACGACCAATTTTTTTTTCCAATAAAATGGCCAATATTCTGACGGGTCTCCTGATGTTGAGATTTTATCGTCACTAATGGACTTACGTACTTATATCGACAACTGCAACTCCGCAGATGCATTAATTACCTAGTTTTTTCACTCTAATATTTGACTTATACTTTATCATATTTGTTGTACAATACTTGTTCTCCAGGCCAGATCAACTTGCACATGTTCGAAAATTGCAAACCTGCGTGTTGTCTATTGAAGTAGGAAGTGTAGTATATTCAACGGAATGAAAATTCAGAATTTTAGCAAATTCGACCTTATGAGCCCTGAAATCAAAATGTTCTACAGTAGAACTACCGGGAAAATTTTGTCCTGGTAGTTCTACGGTAGGACTACCGGGTCAAAATTTTCCCGGTAGTTCTAATAGTAGAACTAATAGTAGAACTTACAGGAACGACCCGTTAATAATATCTACTTGCTGGTATATATATTTTGCATTTCATTTAAGATCCATTTTCCATAAAACTACCGCAACAAGCCGATATTTTAATTCGAAATTACTTAATAATCATCATCTTCATCAGCTTATTTCGGCCCACTGCAGGTCACAAGTCTCCTCCCTTTTACACCCTGTCCTGTGCTAGTTTCATCCAGGTGTTACTGCAAACTTTTGGATGTCATCACGTCGCCGTTGTATGATTCTACCGGGACTGATCTATTAATCCATCCATCCATCCAACTGCCGTAGTCCACTGCTGAACATAGGCCTCCTCCATGAATTTTCAATAAGGCCGGTTGGAAGCGGGCTGCATCCAGCGCGTTCCTTCGATCTTTATTATATCGTCAGTCCACGTAGTCGCTGGACGCCCTTCGCTGCTCTTGCTGGTCCGTGGTCTCCATTCGAGAACTTTAGGACCCCATCGGCCATCCGTTCTTCCAACTATGTGCCCCGCTCCGTGTGATCTATTAATATATTAATAATACTAAACAATAAAATTCATAAATAAGATATTTGATATCAGTATCTATTAGGTAAAATAGCCTATTATACCCATGGGTTATATTTTTATCGACAAACTTGACAAACTGCCCATTACTTCTGCCACCTAGTTAGCTAATTAGGTACTAAACCGTAATATATGTAACATATTACATTAATTAAACGATCAGAAGTCGCCCATTACAAGCATGCTCGTAAAGAATTCTCATTAACTGAATCGTAAAGCCAAAGTTCAAGGGTTTAGCTTTTAAGCTGGGTGCTCATGGGGTACCTTTATTCTGTGGGTCTGAGCATATTATGAATAGATATTGTAACACTGGTTATAGCAGATGCGCCGGTTGAGGCCACTGCCCCGGTTTTGGACATTTTATGTCAAAATTATTGCAAAAAAAAAAAATTATTAATATTGTAACACAAATATCCATCCATCCATCCATTAACCACAAGATAACTACTGCTGGACATAGGCCCCATGGAGCTCCAATAAAACTGGTTGGAAGCGACTTACATCCTGCGATCTTAATGAGATCATCTGTCCACCTCGTAGGTGGACAATAAACACACAATACAATAAATTTAGTTAGTGTGAATGTCAAAGTTTGAAAGTTTTATTATTTATTAGGTACAAGGAGTCCCTATATATCTCAAGTTTATAAGCTTGATAAGTCTACTATGAACATCATACCGAGAATGTTGTTTATCTGGTGTGATCCAAACGCAAGTTATACAATACAATACAATATTTTTTATTAATAACACCATTGTTACATGTCAAATCAATTATACAACTATATTAATTATAATCAAATATACAATTCATCAAAATTGTATAAAAAATATATACAAAGGTTCAAAAGATCGACGAAGCGCTTCCAGAAAAAGTAAGCAGTACTCTTACGGTTCGTTTCACTTGGTTCGTCTTGGCGGGGGCACTACCGTGCCTCCAGATTCATTATTCTTCTATTAAGCATCTGATCGTTATTGCTTTGTGTTTACTTTTATATTGTTTTTCTTAGGCGTATTTTATTACCCTGTTTTTTTTTCTTACAACTTTTATATTTTTCCGAGAATAAAATGATTAGTTTGTTCCTGAACTCAATCTCGATATTGATATCTAAATCAAATATCGAATTCAAAGTAGATACAATCTATCATCTCGTTGTTTCTCAATCAATCAACTGATTTCACAGAAACGCGATCTACTTTTTCCTACAAATAAAGGTTTTTGGATTAAATGGGCTGTGTCATCCACAGAGATCTACTAACCTGCCCGGGTAGCACGGCAAGAGGAGAAAATAATTTTATCCACTCTTAATGTCAGATGTCATTATCAATCCATACTTTATTTCCTCTTCGAGGGGATATTACGGTGGAAAGACTATTTATTAGTCCCTTTGCCATGTTTCCCGTGCAGAGAGACAGCGCTGTTGTCACTTGAAACCATTCTCAACCGTAAAAATGTATTCAAAATCTTAACTAGTGCTGTCAAAACTGTCAACATATTTGACAGTTTTGACAATTGGAATTTGACAAGAATTTGACACTATAGGGAGAAAAAACCCGGTAATAGCCACTGAATCGAGATTTTTTTAATGTCTCATTATAACTCATGCCAAACTAAATCAATGCATCTCCTTCAGATTTTCTCGATCGACCGCTGTGGTATCTCTGTGATATCATCTTACAAACAACATCTTATCTAAACCATTGATTGTGTTAATTTAGAGACAGAGTGGCTTTCTATGTATGTTTAAATGTATTATTAAATAAACATAACAGCGCTGGATGCCAGCCATATTCACCTGGTCTTGTTAGAAATAAATAAATATTATTGAGGCATTTTTATCTTGTATAACAATACATACATTAAAACTTAAGTATTGACACAACAAAAGTTAACAAAAGTAACAGAAGAAGCAAATACAAAAGAAAGGTACAATAATTGGCCAAGTGCGAGTCAGGCTCGTGCACGAAGGGTTCTGTACCGTACAGAAGCCCCCCTTAATATATTTTAATTTATTTTTTTTTGACGGAAATATACAACTATGGTACAGTGATTTACCTATATTTCAAGTATCTTCCTATTGCCGTTATTAATATGGAGCAATAAAATCACGTTTGTTGTGTGGGAGCTCCCCTTAAATATTTTTTTCTGTTTTTAGTATTTGTTGTTATAGCGGCAACAGAAATACATCATCTGTGAAAATTTCAACCTAGCTATCACGGTTCATGAGATGCAGCCTGGTCACAGACAGACGGACGGACAGCGGAGTCTTAGTAATAGGGTCCCATTTTTTACCCTTTGGGTACAGAACCCTAAAAAGCAGTCCTGTTTTATAGTGAACGTAAAAATTGCTTACCAACTGCGTGTTTAGTGACTAGTGTACACAATCCTTAAATTCGAACCTTTTCATAACATCACATGTAAAAGTGAAGTTAAACGTTTACCTCTATGTCCACCAGCCTTAACAGCATTGTTCCAGTGTGTCGTGATCAGGCGGCATTAGAGAAGAAACAGGCAGTTCCCACAGTTTTACACGCTAACCTTATTCAATCATCGAACGTGAAAAAAAAAACAGAAGAACTCTCTAGATACTATCTATCAAACTTGGGACGTCCACTGCTGGACATAGGCCTCCCCCATGAGTTTCTAATAAGGCTGGTTGGAAGCTGCCTACATCCAGCGCCTTCTTGCGATATTTATTAGTCGGTTGACGTCCTACGCTGCGCTTGCTGGTATGTGGTCTCCATTCGAGAACTTTACGGCCCCATCGGCCATCCGTTCTTCAAACTATGTGCCCTGCCCATTGCCACTATAATTTGCTAATCCGCTGGGCTATGTCGGTAACTTTGGTTCGTCTGCGGATCTCCTCATTTCTGATTCGATCCCGCAGAGAGACACCGAGCATAGCCCTCTCCAAAGCGTGTTGTGCTATCTTGAGCATAGTAATAAGGCCCACATTAAAAGACATTCGAATGAAATGAGCTGTGTCATAATCGACATTCAACACACCCTTCACTACGCTTTGAATTTGAGAGAAGCTGTTCCACCGGGCACTAACTACTCTATTTTAATCGACATCAGGATTCTATGTTCGTCTGTGTGTGTTTTTTTGTGTATGTTCATCGATATTTTCGCCAATTGTTAACAATTCAAAAAAAATGTTTTGGTTCGAAACGGTATTCTTAAGTGGTCTATTTATTTGGTGATTTTAATTTAATCTAAATCGGCTGAGGCGTTTTTGAAAAATCAGCAATAATGTAAAAAATACAACATGAATAAAACATCGATTCGTGCGAACTATTCGAATTCTGTACACGGTGGAAGTCGGTGGTGCCAGTTTTGGCGAAAAATATTTATATTTCAATTAGTGTTTAACAACCGTTTAACCGACTACAAGTCTCACAATGTTGCAAGTTTCAGTATGCATTTGCACGTATGATCTGTTAAAGAAAAGTTTTCTTTGATATTGTTTGATTTAACAAACCGAAAAAGACTAATATTTTCGTTTTTTCGATTTACTTCATCAAATTAAGTGATTTAAAAATTAATGATGTTAAAAATGTGTTATTTTAGGAAAAATAAATAGTATAATAAGTTTTTGGAAATTTGAGGTTTTTTTACTTATAAAATGATATTGCGCGAGCGAGATGCAATTTGGAAAAATCCCATAACGACTTCACTATTTCAGCGCAAACGTCATTCTGCCTCTTTTTGTGTTCGAAGTATTCAATATACCATTGCAGCCAGTTATTTGTCAAGGTGCTGGAGCCAGCGACCTCAGACCAAATAAAAAACTCAAGACAGAATGTTGAGAAACAAACAAGTGAGGCCGGCAAAACTATGCCTCGCCGTGTACAGACACAATTACACACACAAACACTTACAATGAAACTACGCCTTGGCTTGTCAATCGAACTATGGCGGCGCAACACTGACGCACTCACCACATGTATGAAACTGGCCTCACTTGTCTGTTTACGACGTTCTGTCTTGATTTTTTTATTTGGTCTGAGCCAGCGACTGGAAGAGAATTTATTCTGGGAAAGTTTGGATAGTCAAGGACAAGGTAACTTTCCTACGAACTGGCTTAGTTTATGAACGGTATTGTTGTACTATTACTACTTATTGTACTATTTATTGTTTTATAAAATACAGGATTGTACAAAATTGGTACAAATTGAAACCTTCCGAAACAAAAGGTTATCGTTTAATAATAATCACTGTAAGTAAACAAATTCAACGCTGAAATTGAGACTCGCTATTATAAATAAATGGCAATCATAACTGTTAATAAAATTGGTCATTAATAAATTATTATGTTTGTAATTATTTATATCAAGCTTTTTCAGGAAAAACATCATAAGTGACCTAAATTGTGAAATGTATATTTTTATCGTAACCTCTTGTTCGAGTAGTTTTACGCTTTGCCACGCTCACTTGTAACCAAAATTTCTAACCTAAACAACGTGTGCGAGTCCGACTCGCACTTGGCCGATTTTTTTTTTAGAAAATGTGTAATAACTGTTTTTCGACAAGCCCTGTTATTGAAAATGATTTTAATTTTACAGTGCAGCCCACACTAGGTTCATCTCAAAGAGTTACTTTTTATGATAAAGATTTCAAAAATTCGTCGTGGATGCAGGATTCGAACCTTGCGTCTTCGGATCACTAGCCCAACGCTCTGACCACTGAGCTAACCCGCTGTACTGACTCCGCGCCGAATTTTGTGAAGTGTTTATCATTTTAACCAACTTATAGCGTTGGCGGCGCCACCTGTGAAACCCGTATTATCACTCAATTGAAGCTATAAGAACTAAAAACAACTCTTACATAACATAAAAAGTAACTCTTTAAGCCCTGTTATTCAACAATTTAAAACATATTTTTTTGAAGTGCTGTGTTAAACTTTTTTCAATGAGATACTTCCTTCCCAAAACTCAATTAAATCAATCCGAAATAGCACCGTAAAAATCACAAGCCCATCTAGACTTCAATTTTACTGAAATAATCTAAAAGAGAGTACCCAATTAGAAACAAAAAATATGCTTAGCAAAAAACCAGCCCATCAAAGCAATAGTTATAATAGACTACAATTTTCCAGTTCGTTCCAATTTTTTCCAGCTTTATCTGGTTCTAATTGCCGAAAGGACTATTACGCGGAATTGGTATCGGATATTGAGCACTTTTATCTGGAAAGCTTTTAATAACGGAGCCCGTGGAAAATATTAGCAATCTTTTTCATTTTTCAGTGGAACTGTTTTAATTGGTTCGCTGGAAATGTAGCTAGTGAACAACTTATAGTTGACCTGTCACCCTTTCTAGAGGACGGTAACTGAAGCTAATTAAATAAAATAAAAAATATCACAAAGACATCATCCCGTGATTTCATCTCTATTGAAACGTAAAGAGAAGTGGAGAAAGACAGGAGGAACAAAAGAAAGAACTAAAACACATCTACTTATTTAAAAAAACATAAGGTTTAACAAAAGAAAGAACTAAAACACATCTACTTATTTAAAAAAACATAAGGTTTTCGGAGAAGTATTTACTCTAATAAATCACTACATAGTATAAAATAAAGTCGCTATTTTGTCTGTTTGTTTGTCTGTATGCTTAAATCTTTAAAACTACGCAACGGATTTTGATGCGGTTTTTTTTAACGGATAGAGTGATTCAAGAGGAAGGTTTATGTGTATAATACACCTGTGCGAAGCCGGGGCGGGTCGCTAGTATATATAAAAAGGTCGCCAACACCCTTTACTTTACTTGTAGCGCTCACAGCGTAGTTTGTCTAGGTGTTCGTTAGCAATCATCGAAGTTAAGCAACGTTCAGCACAGTCAGTTTTCGGATGGGTGATCGCGGGTGGCATTTAGAGCTGAGCACTACAGTGGCTCGGATGATACATTTAATTGTAGGTCCCGGTTGTTTTAACCGTTTGGCCATGTCAAAAGCTATTCAGCCTTTTCCACCCACTACTGAGTAGATACCTATAGGCATCCTCTCTTTCTCGCCATTCTTTACGGTCCTGTACTAGCCTCATCAAAACAAAAAAATGCCAAGTCGAAAGCCATTGCCAAGTAAATTATAAATATGGTACGGTAATTTATTATTGGTTTGAACAGCTTTATAAAATTAAAAAACAAACATTTATCTTTGGCATTACAATGTTTTAGGAATGTTGAAGTTGAATGAATGAATCACTACATAGTATAAAACAAAGTCGCTCCCGCTGCCTGTCTTGTGTTATGTATGCTTATATCTTTAAAACTACGCAACGGATTTCGATGCGGGTTTTTTAATAGATAGAGTGATTCAAGTGGAAGATTTGTATGTATAAAACACCTGTGCGAAGCCGGGGCGGGTCGCTAGTTGATTAAATTTTTAAAATTCTTATTTTCATCATGCATGGGCTAGTGAAAAAGTTAGTTTGTGACTTGTGATTGACATTTTAGACAAGAATTATCTTTGGTCCAAAAACAGTAAAAATGCCAAGTCAATAGGTCCATGATGTTGCAAGATTTATTAATCGTTTTGCATAATTATGCTTTTTTTTTTAGAATAATTTTATTAGTATTTTGTGGGACTTCAAATTACAAACCAAACAGCTTATTTTTGCCGACCAAACAATTTGACCGTTTCAAACGATTTTTATACATTCAAAGATATAAAAGATTTTTGGTTACCGTATTTTTGTTTTAGAGTGGGCTTTTAGCATCTTGAGCTGCTTTAGTAAGTTAAGTAGACACTAAGGAAGCTGAGTTTAACTAACTTTAATGATTTTTGGCAAATACAAGAAGAGGCAGGCGTCGTAATGTTTTCGGCAGTTGTTCGCGAGAAAACGACCGTTTTCAAAGGTGTTCAACGTCGGCTTAGAATAACAAGGGACCCTTAATTTTGAACTAAGTTTATTTTATGTAACTTTATAGGTTACCTTGTACTACTTACTGAGTTTTCTAGTACGGAGGTACTTAGAACTTGCCTATACTTAAGAAGCAAGTTGAAAATAAATAAGTAATGTAAACTATACATTTTATACAGTACATATCTGGTAAGTTGATTCAAAGTTTTGAAGTGGTGACAAGTGAGCTAATTTATATACAAATGGAAGTCTTCAGCAAAATAATTTCGCCATTAATCATATTTTACACAAATTCCTCCACATAGTGGAATATACAGCGGAAGCGTTATTCTTCTCACAACTAAAATTACAAGTATGATTTGTTTCAATTATATTCAGTTTGAAATATAACACTTTTACATATGTATTGAACAAAAAAAAAAAAAAAAACCATGACATTTTCATTTATTCTTTCTGACATTTTTTAATTTTGTATTCAATTGTAAAGTAGATAGCTATTATTTTAATCATTGTTTAAATTCGTTGCTACGTATTATGTATTGTGAAATGACGAGATATATTTTGCGGTACTTTATATTATTGTACAAACTGTTGTATATATAATTTTAGTATTAAGCTCAATACATCAATAAACGATTCTAATTCTAATTCTAATTCATATCAAAAGAACGTACACACACTAAATCTTATTACCTAGAACAGCGAGGTAAACAACATTACTAGCTACAAACATTATTCTAAATATCATATTTACACGTTTTGTATTCAAATAGGTATGAGCGCGAATCTGAGCCTACAGACTCATGAATACATTCAGGATACTAGACAGGGAGTAAACTAGTTACCTACCGTAGATCATACAGTGGTTCGTGCGAGAAATCCAAAAATAGAGACCGAAAAAGACCGGCTGAGGCGCCTTTTGATTGCGCCCTCTGCGCTATTCCGACAGCAAACAGAACACTGTGTAATAGATGCCAAAAAATAGTACAAATCAATTTGATTGTTGGAGCACATAGCGCGGAGGACTGATGACCGATGGGGTCGAAAATTTCTCGAGTGCAGACCACGTACCGGCAAGCGCAGCGTAGGACGTACACCCACAAGGTGGACGGATGACCTCATTAAGACTGCAGGGTCGCGCTGGATGCAAGCCGCTACGAACCGGTCTTATTGGAGATCTTTAGGGGAGGCGTATGTCCAGCAGTGGACGTTGTCTGGCTGAAACGAACGAACGAACAAAAATTGTTCTGCTCATAAATACTGTGTAATAATTATTTCTCGTATAAATGTGTGACTTCAACCGTGTTCAGAAATCGAATATTTCGCACGGATCGATTTAGTAATTTTTCACATTATTGTTGATTTATCAAAAATGGCTGAGCCGATTCCAATAAAATTTAAACGGGAGCATCTTTTAAGTATGATCTACCAAACAAAAAAAATGTAATCGGACTGCTCTGTAAAAGTTATGCGTGGTTATTAATAAAAAGAAATATACGCGTCAACTTGTAAACCTCCGAAAGAAAAAGAAGAGAAGATATTTCAACATTAATATTTTTGACGTGATAACGTCTTAAAAATGAATGAAATGACGACGAACTCGGCTGCACGCTCTAAAAAGCATTACTCATGTTTCATGTCAGCCAGCATTCATCTATATAGACGTAAGAAGAAGAAGAAGACAAGATCACTTCAAAAGTTTCTTTAGAAGTAAACCTAATTTAAAATACACATGAATTACACTAAAGTTCAACCGCATTCGACAAAGTGTATTTATTTTTTAGAAATTATTTAGAAATTATTCACATCTTAGTACTGGTTTTTAGGTTAGAACGAGAAAGCGATTGAATGTCGAGCGTGCAGAATTTTTTGGCACGTACTACAAACGCGTAGATACCGTCTGCAAACAAAGGCAGTTTCATATTCGACACTATTTCCCGTGGGAGGGATGAGAGCCAAAAGTATCTGTAAATATTAGTTTACGGGAACCTACATCGTTATGTTTGCTGTATAAGAAAAGTATACAAAGTAACCTTCGCGCTGTGCGAAGATTTTGGTGGGTAATTTTTGGAAAGTAAACAAAAGGTACGCTGAGTAAAAGCACTAAGATTTTATTATAATGTTGCTGGGACCTAGGAAACTATATTGCTTTTACTATACTCGTTTGTACTTTTTAGGTCGAGAAGTGAATACTAAGGATGAAAACCACACCCACCACCCTTTTATGGTGGACATTCTGCGCGTTAGAACCAAGCGTTTCGAGTCCAAACGCAAACCTATATGAAATCTAAAAAAAAATATCTTTTCATATTTAGGTGTTGTATAAAATGGAATTTTCGATGCAAATTTTAGAATGATTTTTGTGACGTGTATCACACTCTTTACAGTTGTATTTTCTGTGAACTTACATCCATAATAATAATTGTGCAAAATAACAATTACATACGTATTTTGAAATGAAAATATTGAAATACAATGTTTTGCAAACTGTCTCTAACGAAATCAATCATATTAAAATTTGTAGGTACAGTAATTATATTATTTATAAGTACTTGGACGTCCAATGTGACAGACGATGTTATCACGCAGTTCTCGATGTTGATACAATAATACTGAAACACAGATGTTGTCAACATTTGTTACCAATAATAAATAACCACAGCTAGTTGTAGCGCTTGTTGGATAGGGGATTTTATTATAATATTCTATATCACTTAAAATAGTCGCTGTGCTTCATTTATTGGTCAAAAACTATTTCTTTACCTTCTATTCTTATAAACAGACAAATCAAGACACCATATCCGCCATTGCTTGTCGTGTTTGTCATATTGTTTATCAATGTGTTATTCTGTAGTCAAAGTGATTGTGTGACTATTAGGGAATAGTTGATAGGGGATAATATTAAATAACGATTACAAGATGTATTAAGTAATATAAAACTTATAAGTAGCTAAATAGAACTGAGAAATATCATGACGTCCGAATGTCGGCCATTGTTGTTTACATACACCATTTATTTAATACTGTGATTTCATAATGTTATAGATGACTTGAAACGTATCAATAATTGTTCTAATAATTCTAATAAGTATGAAATACAGTTTAAGATGATTTTATGTTTAACAATGTGTAAAATGGAGGCTACCACCGTGCCCGCCATCTTGCTCGTTCCCTATTGGTTGTTGGTAATGTTTACATCGAGCAGTGGTGGTGGGAGCTTGTGAAATTAGTATAAAACAGTCTGTTAGCGCGGCTTCGCTCTCTTAGTATCATTGAGTCTCTCTTAGTGTTCGCCCAGTATCCTAATAATGACGTTGGGCAAATCTTTGTCGCTTTGAATCTCACCTAGCTAGTTATGCTGAGTGTCGGTACTTTTATATTCGAAGCCAAGCCGAGTGGACGTCACCATGTTGCTAAAGTTAAGTACTTTGTGTAATATCTAAATTATGTGACTGATCATTGTACATTGTAACAAAAGATTATATTGATGACTTCTGAGTTTCTTGCCACTTCTTCTCAGACGTCTAGGGCCTTACGAACGTGGCTTAGAGTCTTTGCAATACATGGAGGTACCCTCTCGGGACCCATGAGGTTTATGAATCAACAAAGACTACTTACTTACTTGTTTCCATTACTAATTTAGAAATCTAAAGTTAGGTAACTGCCCTCACAAACGTTACGAGGATCAGATTGATGAGTTTTTTTGTTATTATGTTAGATTCAGGGTTGCTGTATTATTTAAGAGTAAGATTTACATCCTGACAATGATATTTTGATAGAAAACAAAATAGATAAAGTAACCGCCTTTTTAACCCTGATCTAACACGCTCTTTTCACGTAGTTTGACTAGGTATTTGTCGCCAATCACTGAAATTAAACAACGTTCGGCACGGTCAGTCTTCGGATGGGTGACCAACTGAGCGCTAGCGTGATTATGCGTTAATTTAAAGGTCCCGTTTACCCATGTCAGAGGGCTTCAGGAGGCTTAAAAACTTTGACACCAGAGATAGCCACCCGGCCTATACAAATTTACTTCCTTACTTTTACCACAATTTCTGTATATATAGGCTTTGTCCGGGTATGATTTGCTGAAGAAGACAGATTTTATAAATATTGTGCCTATATACCTACCACGTATTGAAGGTATGGGAGTTTTAGTAATGATCCCCAATTTTTTTGAAAATAAAATATAGCCTATGTCATCTGGAGATGGTATAGCTTTCTAATAGTAAAAGAATTTTTCAAATCGGTTCAGTTGTTTCTGAGTCTATTTAATGCAAACAAACAATCAAATCTTTCCTCTTAACAATATTGGTATAGATTAAAAGTTGAGCTTAAATCACTGGACAATCTATTTCATTTAAACACTTATTTACCCACACATTTATGTATAACCTGGTTTCACAATTTAATAAAATCATTGTAAAAAAAGTAAGCAAAAAATTCTAAGCCAGTCAAGTTTCCGCTTTTTCTCGTTCTTGTAAATGAGCGCGAGTATACTTCCCGCGCTCGGAACCATAAAGAAGCCCTATTTGAATAACATAACACAATTTGTGCTCGCAAACACACCACGTAATTGTCCCTAATAAATATCGTTTTTATTTTATAGTCTTCGTATTCTAGAAAAAAACGCAGAGATTTATTAGAACTCTGTGTTTTACACTCCTTTTGTCCGAGAATAAGGTTTGTTCGTTTCATCAAGATACTATTTTTAATTATTACAACTTTTTTTATGTAATGGAAAATTTTATTTATTTTATTTACTTACCAGTGTGTTTTCATGGAGGTTTCATTAAAATTTTAGTCAACCTACTATTACCGAAAAAACTATCTGAAAAATCTGACTCACAGATCTGACTAAAAAAGATTGGCAATCCCAGCGGTTAATCTTTGGACGGAGGACAAAACAGCTGGTAGCAATTAAACGCCGGTAATATCGGTGCTTTGATGACCTGTTCATAATCAGTTCACCACTAAAATTATTATTAAATAGTATTATTATAAGCCTGACCTATTATAAGCCGATGGCTAGACTAGCCAATGTCAGCCGACATTACAGATGCAAAAATCCGTCCTCTTTAACATCGTCGTCGTTTCAGCCATTGGACGTCCAATGTCCAGACATAGGCCTCCCCTATAGATCTCCAATAAGACCGGTTAGAAGCGGCTCACATCCAACGCGAACCTGCGGTCTTGATGAAGTCATCCGTCCACCTTGTGGGTGGACGTCCTACGCTGCGCTTGCCGGTACGTGGTCTTCACTCGAGAACTTTTCGACCCCATCGGTCATCAGTTCTCCGTGCTATGTGCCCTGCCTACTGCCATTTCAACTTGCCAATCCACTGGGCTATGTCGGTAAATTTGGTTCTTCTACGGATCTCCTCATTTCTGATTCGATCTTGCAGAGAGACTCCGAGCAAAGCCCTCTCCATAGATGTCTGTGAACTTGGCATATCATTGTCTAGCAGATCAGGAATAAATTAGAGTTCTATTCGCATGCAGCATAGTTCTGTAGTTCCTGATACTTTTTAGGAATAGTTCTGCTGATTTTCCTGAAAAAAAGTTAGTTGAAAAAATGATCTGCTAACTTCCGGCAGCAAATCATTTTTCAGATTTTCAAAAACAAATGCATGTTCTAGTCGCTTCCAAGTGTGTTCTATAGTTCCTGATACTTTTCAGGAATAGTTCTGCCGTTTTTCCTAAAAAAAAGTTACTTTGAAAAAATGATCTGCCAACTATCGGTAGCAGATCAATTTGCATCATTACTAAATAAAATGCAATCTTTTATTGCATGCAAGTAAGTTTGACAGTTCTTAATACTTTTCAGGCGTAGTTCTGCCAATTTCAGCTGAAAATCAATGTCAGGCGACGGTGATAACTGATGAATGTCTTAAATATAAAAATCAATTTTTTTACATCCTCAAATTGAACAAGGAGGCTGGAACTCCTTGGTTTTGTATAGAAACAGATCTAATCTAGACTAAAAATAACAATCTGGATACTAAAGTCACGCAACAATATCAGCAGATCAGGGGTCAAAGTCTGAAAAATGAAAAATGCTAATATATTTTTTTGGAATCTTAAAATTGTACTAGGAGGCCGGAACTACTTGGTTTTGAATAGAATCTGATTAGTTCTAGAATAATAATTACAATCTAGACACAAAAGTCACGCGGCAATATCAGCAGATCAGGGGTCAAAGTCTGAAATATGAAAAATGACAAATATACTTTTTTGGAATCTTAAACTTGTACTAGGAGGCCGGAACTCCTTGGTTTTTAATAGAAACCAATCTAGTCTAGACAATCAATATCAATCTGGATACATAAGTCACGCGACAATATCAGCAGATCATGGGTGAAAGTCTAGAAAATAAAAAATGCTAATATATTTTTTTGGAATCTTAAACTTGTTCTAGGAGGCCAGAACTCCTTGGTTTTGAATAGAATTTGATAAGTTCTAGAATAATGACTAAAATCTGGACACAAAAGTCACGCGAAAATATCAGCAGATCAGGGGTCAAAGTCTGAAAAATGAAAAATGCTAATATATTTTTTTGGAACCTTCAAATTGTACTAGGAGGCCGGAACTCCTTGAATTTAAATAGAATCTGATTAGTTCTAGAATAATGACTGAAATCTAGACACAAAAGTCACGCGGCAATATCAGCAGATCAGGGGTCAAAGTCTGAAAATTGAAAAATGCTAATTTATTTTTTTAGAATCTTAAAACTGTACTAGGAGGCCGGAACTCCTTGGTTTTTTATCGAAACAGGTCTGTTCTAGACAATCAATATCAATCTGGATACATAAGCCACGCGACAATATCAGCAGATCATGGGTGAAAGTCTAGAAAATGAAAAATGCTAATATTTTTTTTTGGTATCTTAAAATTGTACTAGGAAGCCAGAACTCCTTGGTTTTGTATAGAAACAGGTCTGGTCTAGACAATCAATATCAATCTGGATACATAAGCCACGCGACAATATCAGCAGATCATGGGTGAAAGTCTAGAAAATTAAAAATGCTAATATATTTTTTTGGTATCTTAAAATTGTACTAGGAGGCCGGAACTCCTTGGTTTTGAATAGAATCTGATTAGTTCTAGAATAATGACTAAAATCTAGACACAAAAGTCACGCGACAATATCAGCAGATCAGGGGTCAAAGTCTGAAAAATGAAAAATGCTAATATATTTTTTTGGTATCCTAAAATTGTACTAGGAGGCCGGAACTCCTTGGTTTTTAAAAGAAACGAATCTAGTCTAGACAATCAATATCAATCTGGATACATAAGTAACGCGACGATATCAGCAGATCATGGGTGAAAGTCTAGAAAATGAGAAATGCTAACATATTTTTTCGGAATCCAAAAAATGTACTAGGAGGCCGGAACTCCTTCGTTTCGTATAGCATCTGATTGGTTCTAGAATAATAACTAAAATGCAGATACAAAAGTCACGCGACAATATCAGCAGATCATGGGTGAAAGTCTAGAAAATGAAAAATGCTAATTTATTTTTTTGGAATCTTAAACTTGTACTAGGAGGCCGGAACTCCTTGGTTTTAAATAGAATCTGATTAGTTCTAGAATAATGACTGAAATCTAGACACAAAAGTCACGCGGCAATATCAGCAGATCAGGGGTCAAAGTCTGAAAATTGAAAAATGCTAATTTATTTTTTTAGAATCTTAAAACTGAACTAGGAGGCCGGAACTCCTTGGTTTTGTGTAGAAACAGGACTGATCAAGACTACCAACATCAATCTGGATAAAAAAGCCACGCGACAATATCAGCAGATCATGGTTGAAAGTCTAGAAAATGAAAAATGCTAATATATTTTTTTGGTATCTTAAAATTGTACTAGGAGGCCGGAACTCCTTGGTTTTGAATAGAATCTGATTATTTCTAGAATAATGACTAAAATCTAGACACAGAAGTCACGCGACAATATCAGCAGATCAGGGGTATAAGTCTGAAAAATGAAAAATGCTAATATATTTTTTTGGTATCCTAAAATCGTACAAGGAGGCCGGAACTCCTTGGTTTTTAATAGAAACTAATCTAGTCTAGACAATCAATATCAATCTGGATACATAAGTCACGCGACGATATCAGCAGATCATGGGTGAAAGTCTAGAAAATGAGAAATGCTAACATATTTTTTCGGAATCCAAAAAATGTACTAGAAGGCCGGAACTCCATCGTTTCGTATAGCATCTGATTGGTTCTAGAATAATAACTAAAATCCAGATACAAAAGTCACGCGACAATATCAGCAGATCATGGGTGAAATTCTAGAAAATGAAAAATGCTAATTTATTTTTTCGGAATCTTAAACTTGCACTAGGAGGTCGGAACTCCTTGGTTTTGTATAGAAACAGGTCTGGTCTAGACAATCAATACCAATCTGGATACATAAGTCACGCGACAATATCAGCAGATCATGGGTGAAAGTCTAGAAAATGGAAAATGCTTATATATTTTTTTGGTATCTTAAAATTGTACTAGGAGGCCGGAACTCCTTGGTTTTGTATAGAATCTGATTAGTTCTAGAATAAGGACTAAAATCTAGACACAAAAGTCACGCGACAATATCAGCAGATCAGGGGTCTAAGTCTGAAAAATGAAAAATGCTAATATATTTTTTTGGTATCCTAAAATTGTACTAGGAGGCCGGAACTCCTTGGTTTTTAATAGAAACTAATCTATTCTAGACAATCAATATCAATCTGGATACATAAGTCACGCGACGATATCAGCAGATCATGGGTGAAAGTCTAGAAAATGAGAAATGCTAACATATTTTTTAGGAATCCAAAAAATGTACTAGAAGGCCAGAACTCCTTCGTTTCGTATAGCATCTGATTGGTTTTAGAATAACAACTAAAATCTAGATACAAAAGTCACGCGACAATATCAGTAGATCATGGGTGCAAGTCTAGAAAATGAAAAATGCTAATTTATTTTTTTGGAATCTTAAACTTGTACTAGGAGGCCGGAACTCCTTGGTTTTAAATAGAATCTGATTAGTTCTAGAATAATGACTGAAATCTAGACACAAAAGTCACGCGGCAATATCAGCAGATCAGGGGTCAAAGTCTGAAAATTGAAAAATGCTAATTTTTTTTTTTAGAATCTTAAAACTAAACTAGGAGGCCGGAACTCCTTGGTTTTGTATAGAAACAGGTCTGGTCTAGACAATCAATACAAATTTGGATACATAACTCACGCGACAATATCAGCAGATCATGGGTGAAAGTCTAGAAAATGGAAAATGCTAATATATTTTTTTGGTATCTTAAAATTGTACTAGGAGGCCGGAACTCCTTGGTTTTGTATAGAAACAGGACTGATCAAGACTACCAACAACAATCTGGATAAAAAAGCCACGCGACAATATCAGCAGATCATGGGTGAAAGTCTAGAAAATGAAAAATGCTAATATATTTTTTTGGTATCTTAAAATTGTACTAGGAGGCCGGAACTCCTTGGTTTTGAATAGAATCTGATTGGTTCTAGAATAATGACTAAAATCTAGACACAAAAGTCACGCGGCAATTTCAGCAGATCAGGGGTCAAAGTCTGAAAATTGAAAAATGCTTATTTATTTTTTTAGAATCTTTAAACTGTACTAGGAGGCCGGAACTCTTTGGTTTTGTATAAAAACAGGTTTGGTCTAGACAATCAATATCAATCTGGATACATAAGCCACGCGACAATATCAGCAGATCATGGGTGAAAGTCTAGAAAATGAAAAATGCTAATATTTTTTTTTTGGTATTTTAAAATTGTACTAGGAGGCCGGAACTCCTTGGTTTTTAATAGAAACTAATCTAGTCTAGACAATCAATATCAATCTGGATACATAAGTCACGCGACGATATCAGCAGATCATGGGTGAAAGTCTAGAAAATGAGAAATGCTAACATATTTTTTCGGAATCCAAAAAATGTACTAGGAGGCCAGAACTCCTTCGTTTCGTATAGCATCTGATTAGTTCTAGAATAATGACTGAAATCTAGACACAAAAGTCACGCGGCAATATCAGCAGATCAGGGGTCGAAGTCTGAAAGTTGAAAAATGCTAATATATTTTTTTAGAATCCTAAAACTGTAAGAGGCCAGATCTCCTTGGTTTTGTATAGAAACAGGTCTGGTCTAGACAATCAACATCAATCTGGATACATAAGCCACGCGACAATATCAGCAGATCATGGGTGAATGTCTAGAAAATGAAAAATGCTAATATATTTTTTGGGTATCTTAAAATTGTACTAGGAGGCCGGAACTCCTTGGTTTTGAATAGAATCTGATTAATTCTAGAATAATGACTAAAATCTAGACACAGAAGTCACGCGACAATATCAGCAGATCATGGGTGAAAGTCTAGAAAATGAAAAATGCTAATATATTTTTTTGGTATCCTAAAATTGTACAAGGAGGCCGGAACTCCTTGGTTTTTAAGAGAAACTAATCTAGTCTAGACAATCAATATCAATCTGGATACATAAGTCACGCGACGATATCAGCAGATCATGGGTGAAAGTCTAGAAAATGAGAAATGCTAACATATTTTTTCGGAATCCAAAAAATGTACTAGAAGGCCGGAACTCCATCGTTTCGTATAGCATCTGATTGGTTCTAGAATAATAACTAAAATCCAGATACAAAAGTCACGCGACAATATCAGCAGATCATGGGTGAAATTCTAGAAAATGAAAAATGCTAATTTATTTTTTCGGAATCTTAAACTTGCACTAGGAGGTCGGAACTCCTTGGTTTTGTATAGAAACAGGTCTGGTCTAGACAATCAATACCAATCTGGATACATAAGTCACGCGACAATATCAGCAGATCATGGGTGAAAGTCTAGAAAATGGAAAATGCTTATATATTTTTTTGGTATCTTAAAATTGTACTAGGAGGCCGGAACTCCTTGGTTTTGTATAGAATCTGATTAGTTCTAGAATAAGGACTAAAATCTAGACACAAAAGTCACGCGACAATATCAGCAGATCAGGGGTCTAAGTCTGAAAAATGAAAAATGCTAATATATTTTTTTGGTATCCTAAAATTGTACTAGGAGGCCGGAACTCCTTGGTTTTTAATAGAAACTAATCTATTCTAGACAATCAATATCAATCTGGATACATAAGTCACGCGACGATATCAGCAGATCATGGGTGAAAGTCTAGAAAATGAGAAATGCTAACATATTTTTTAGGAATCCAAAAAATGTACTAGAAGGCCAGAACTCCTTCGTTTCGTATAGCATCTGATTGGTTTTAGAATAAGTCATAAGTCATAAGTCATAAGTCATTTATTGGTAAAATGTCAATTTACACGTCAAATAATATACATTCATTACAATTATGTAATAGATTAACAATCGCAAAAAACAAAAAAAGTACAAATAATTGAATTTCAATAATAATTGCTAAATTAAATAATACAATGTCAGTCGAACCAAAAACAAGTTAATAAAAAGAATACAAATGTCATAAATAAAGAGCTGCGAATTAATACAAATTAGTTATGTCAAGCGTTTATAAAATTCATCGTACCTATAGAAAGATTGCTCGACAAGCCAATTTTTTAATTTATTTTTAAAAGACAGTAGGCTTATCGCGGACCTTATTTCCAGCGGTAAGTAATAACAACTAAAATCTAGATACAAAAGTCACGCGACAATATCAGCAGATCATGGGTGAAAGTCTTGAAAATGAAAAATGCTAATTTATTTTTTTGGAATCTTAAACTTGTACTAGGAGGCCGGAACTCCTTGGTTTTAAATAGAATCTGATTAGTTCTAGAACAATGACTGAAATCTAGACACAAAAGTCACGCGGCAATATCAGCAGATCAGGGGTCAAAGTCTGAAAATTGAAAAATGCTAATTAATTTTTTTAGAATCTTAAAACTGTACAAGGAGGCCGGAACTCCTTGGTTTTGTATAGAAACAGGTCTGGTCTAGACAATCAATACAAATCTGGATACATAAGTCACGCGACAATATCAGCAGATCATGGGTGAAAGTCTAGAAAATGAGAAATGCTAACATATTTTTTCGGAATCCAAAATATGTACAAGAAGGCCAGAACTCCTTCGTTTCGTATAGCACCTGATTGGTTCTAGAATAATAACTAAAACCTAGAAACAAAAGTCACGCGACAATATCAGCAGATCATGGGTGAAAGTCTAGAAAATGAAAAATGCTAATTTATTTTTTTGGAATCTTAAAATTGTACTAGGAGGCCGGAACTCCTTGGTTTTGTATAGAAACAGGACTGATCAAGACTACCAACAACAATCTTGATAAAAAAGCCACGCGACAATATCAGCAGATCATGGGTGAAAGTCTAGAAAATGAAAAATGCTAATATATTTTTTTGGTATCTTAAAATTGTACTAGGAGGCCGGAACTCCTTGGTTTTGAATAGAATCTGATTGGTTCTAGAATAATGACTAAAATCTAGACACAAAAGTCACGCGGCAATATCAGCAGATCAGGGGTCAAAGTCTGAAAATTGAAAAATGCTTATTTATTTTTTTAGAATCTTTAAACTGTACTAGGAGGCCGGAACTCTTTGGTTTTGTATATAAACAGGTTTGGTCTAGACAATCAATATCAATCTGGATACATAAGCCACGCGACAATATCAGCAGATCATGGGTGAAAGTCTAGAAAATGAAAAATGCTAATATTTTTTTTTTGGTATTTTAAAATTGTACTAGGAGGCCGGAACTCCTTGGTTTTTAATAGAAACTAATCTAGTCTAGACAATCAATATCAATCTGGATACATAAGTCACGCGACGATATCAGCAGATCATGGGTGAAAGTCTAGAAAATGAGAAATGCTAACATATTTTTTCGGAATCCAAAAAATGTACTAGAAGGCCGGAACTCCTTCGTTTCGTATAGCATCTGATTGGTTCTAGAATAATAACTAAAATCCAGATACAAAAGTCACGCGACAATATCAGCAGATCATGGGTGAAATTCTAGAAAATGAAAAATGCTAATTTATTTTTTCGGAATCTTAAACTTGCACTAGGAGGTCGGAACTCCTTGGTTTTGTATAGAAACAGGTCTGGTCTAGACAATCAATACCAATCTGGATACATAAGTCACGCGACAATATCAGCAGATCATGGGTGAAAGTCTAGAAAATGGAAAATGCTTATATATTTTTTTGGTATCTTAAAATTGTACTAGGAGGCCGGAACTCCTTGGTTTTGTATAGAATCTGATTAGTTCTAGAATAATGACTAAAATCTAGACACAAAAGTCACGCGACAATATCAGCAGATCAGGGGTCTAAGTCTGAAAAATGAAAAATGCTAATATATTTTTTTGGTATCCTAAAATTGTACTTGGAGGCCGGATCTCCTTGGTTTTTAAAAGAAACGAATCTAGTCTAGACAATCAATATCAATCTGGATACATAAGTAACGCGACGATATCAGCAGATCATGGGTGAAAGTCTAGAAAATGAGAAATGCTAACATATTTTTTAGGAATCCAAAAAATGTACAAGGAGGCCAGAACTCCTTCGTTTCGTATAGCATCTGATTGGTTCTAGAATAATAACTAAAACCTAGAAACAAAAGTCACGCGACAATATCAGCAGATCATGGGTGAAAGTCTAGAATATGAAAAATGCTAATTTATTTTTTTGGAATCTTAAAATTGTACTAGGAGGCCGGAACTCCTTGGTTTTGTATAGAAACAGGACTGATCAAGACTACCAACAACAATCTTGATAAAAAAGCCACGCGACAATATCAGCAGATCATGGGTGAAAGTCTAGAAAATTAAAAATGCTAATATATTTTTTTGGTATCTTAAAATTGTACTAGGAGGCCGGAACTCCTTGGTTTTGAATAGAATCTGATTAGTTCTAGAATAATGACTGAAATCTAGACACAAAAGTCACGCGGCAATATCAGCAGATCAGGGGTCAAAGTCTGAAAATTGAAAAATGCTAATTTATTTTTTTAGAATCTTAAAACTGTACTAGGAGGCCGGAACTCCTTGGTTTAGTATAGAAACAGGTCTGGTCTAGACAATCAATATCAATCTGGATACATAAGCCAGGCGACAATATCAGCAGATCATGGGTGAAAGTCTAGAAAATGAAAAATGCTGATATATTTTTTTGGTATCTTAAAATTGTACTAGGAGGCCGGAACTCCTTGGTTTTGTATAGAAACAGGACTGATCAAGACTACCAACAACAATTTGGATAAAAAAGCCACGCGACAATATCAGCAGAGCATGGGTGAAAGTCTAGAAAATTAAAAATGCTAATATATTTTTTTGGCATCTTAAAATTGTATTGGGAGGCCGGAACTCCTTGGTTTTGAATAGAATCTGATTAGTTCTAGAATAATGACTAAAATCTAGACACAAAAGTCACGCGGCAATATCAGCAGATCAGGGGTCAAAGTCTGAAAATTGAAAAATGCTAATTTATTTTTTTAGAATCTTAAAACTGTACTAGGAGGCCGGAACTCCTTGGTTTTGTATAGAAACAGGTCTATTCTAGACAAACAATATCAATCTGGATACATAAGCCACGCGACAATATCAGCAGATCATGGGTGAAAGTCTAGAAAATTAAAAATGCTAATATATTTTTTTGGTATCTTAAAATTGTACTAGGAGGCCAGAACGCCTTGGTTTTGAATAGAATCTGATTAGTTCTAAAATAATGACTAAAATCTAGACACAAAAGTCACGCGACAATATCAGCAGATCAGGGGTCAAAGTCTGAAAAATGAAAAATGCTAATATATTTTTTTGGTATCCTAAAATTGTACTAGGAGGACGGAACTCCTTGGTTTTTAATAGAAACTAATCTAGTCTAGACAATCAATATCAATCTGGATACATAAGTCACGCGACGATATCAGCAGATCATGGGTGAAAGTCTAGAAAATGAGAAATACTAACATATTTTTTCGGAATCCAAAAAATGTACTAGGTGGCCGGAACTCCTTCGTTTCGTATAGCATCTGATTGGTTCTAGAATAATAACTAAAATGCAGATACAAAAGTCACGCGACAATATCAGCAGATCATGGGTGAAAGTCTAGAAAATGAAAAATGCTAATTTATTTTTTTGGAATCTTAAACTTGTACTAGGAGGCCGGAACTCCTTGGTTTTAAATATAATCTGATTATTTCTAGAATAATGACTGAAATCTAGACACAAAAGTCACGCGGCAATACCAGCAGATCAGGGGTCAAAGTCTGAAAATTGAAAAATGCTAATTTATTTTTTTAGAATCTTAAAACTGTACTAGGAGGCCGGAACTCCTTGGTTTTGTATAGAAACAGGTCTGGTCTAGACAATCAATACAAATCTGGATACATAAGTCACGCGACAATATTAGCAGATCATGGGTGAAAGTCTAGAAAATGAAAAATGCTAATATATTTTTTTGGTATCTTAAAATTGTACTAGGAGGCCTAAAACTCCTTGGTTTTGTATAGAAACACGTCTGGTCTAGACAATGAATATCAATCTGGATACATAAGCCACGCGACAATATCAGCAGATCATGGGTGAAAGTCTAGAAAATGAAAAATGCTAATATATTTTTTTGGTATCTTAAAATTGTACTAGGAGGCCGGAACTCCTTGGTTTTGTATAGAAACACGTCTGGTCTAGACAATCAATATCAATCTGGATACATAAGCCACGCGACAATATCAGCAGATCATGGGTGAAAGTCTAGAAAATGAAAAATGCTAATATATTTTTTTGGTATCTTAAAATTGTACTAGGAGGCCGGAACTCCTTGGTTTTGAATAGAAACAGGACGAATCAAGACTACTAACAACAATCTGGATAAAAAAGCCACGCGAAAATATCAGCAGATCATGGGTGAAAGTCTAGAAAATGAAAAATGATAATATATTTTTTTGGTATCTTAAAATTGTACTAGGAGGCCGGAACTCCTTGGTTTTGAATAAAAACAGGACTAATCAAGACTACTAACAACAATCTGGATAAAAAAGCCACGCGACAATATCAGCAGATCATGGGTGAAAGTCTAGAAAATGAAAAATGCTAATATATTTTTTTGGTATCTTAAAATTGTACTAGGAGGCCGGAACTCCTTGGTTTTGTATAGAAACACGTCTAATCTAGACAATCAATATCAATCTGGATACATAAGCCACGCGACAATATCAGCAGATCATGGGTGAAAGTCTAGAAAATGAAAAATGCTAATATATTTTTTTGGTATCTTAAAATTGTACTAGGAGGCCGGAACTCCTTGGTTTTGAATAGAAACAGGACTAATCAAGACTACTAACAACAATCTGGATAAAAAAGCCACGCGACAATATCAGCAGATCATGGGTGAAAGTCTAGAAAATTAAAAATGCTAATATATTTTTTTGGTATCTTAAAATTGTACTAGGAGGCCGGAACTCCTTGGTTTTGTATAGAAACACGTCTGGTCTAGACAATCAATATCAATCTGGATACATAAGCCACGCGACAATATCAGCAGATCATGGGTGAAAGTCTAGAAAATGAAAAATGCTAATATATTTTTTTGGTATCTTAAAATTGTACTAGGAGGCCGGAACTCCTTGGTTTTGAATAGAAACAGGACTAATCAAGACTACTAACAACAATCTGGATAAAAAAGCCACGCGACAATATCAGCAGATCATGGGTGAAAGTCTAGAAAATGAAAAATGCTAATATATTTTTTTGGTATCTTAAAATTGTACTAGGAGGCCGGAACTCCTTGGTTTTGTATAGAAACACGTCTAATCTAGACAATCAATATCAATCTGGATACATAAGCCACGCGACAATATCAGCAGATCATGGGTGAAAGTCTAGAAAATGAAAAATGCTAATATATTTTTTTGGTATCTTAAAATTGTACTAGGAGGCCGGAACTCCTTGGTTTTGAATAGAAACAGGACTAATCAAGACTACTAACAACAATCTGGATAAAAAAGCCACGCGACAATATCAGCAGATCATGGGTGAAAGTCTAGAAAATTAAAAATGCTAATATATTTTTTTGGTATCTTAAAATTGTACTAGGAGGCCGGAACTCCTTGGTTTTGTATAGAAACACGTCTGGTCTAGACAATCAATATCAATCTGGATACATAAGCCACGCGACAATATCAGCAGATCATGGGTGAAAGTCTAGAAAATGAAAAATGCTAATATATTTTTTTGGTATCTTAAAATTGTACTAGGAGGCCGGAACTCCTTGGTTTTGTATAGAAACACGTCTGGTCTAGACAATCAATATCAATCTGGATACATAAGCCACGCGACAATATCAGCAGATCATGGGTGAAAGTCTAGAAAATGAAAAATGCTAATATATTTTTTTGGTATCTTAAAATTGTACTAGGAGGCCGGAACTCCTTGGTTTTGAATAGAAACAGGACTAATCAAGACTACTAACAACAATCTGGATAAAAAAGCCACGCGACAATATCAGCAGATCATGGGTGAAAGTCTAGAAAATGAAAAATGCTAATATATTTTTTTGGTATCTTAAAATTGTACTAGGAGGCCGGAACTCCTTGGTTTTGTATAGAAACACGTCTAATATAGACAATCAATATCAATCTGGATACATAAGCCACGCGACAATATCAGCAGATCATGGGTGAAAGTCTAGAAAATGAAAAATGCTAATATATTTTTTTGGTATCTTAAAATTGTACTAGGAGGCCGGAACTCCTTGGTTTTGAATAGAAACAGGACTAATCAAGACTACTAACAACAATCTGGATAAAAAAGCCACGCGACAATATCAGCAGATCATGGGTGAAAGTCTAGAAAATTAAAAATGCTAATATATTTTTTTGGTATCTTAAAATTGTACTAGGAGGCCGGAACTCCTTGGTTTTGAATAGACTTTGATTAGTTCTAGAAGAGTGACTGAAATCTAGATACAAAAGTCACGCGACGATATCAGCAGATCAGGGGTCAAAGTCTAGAAAATGAAAAATGCTAATATATTTTTTTGGTATCTTAAAATTGTACTAGGGGGCCGGAACTCCTTGTTTTTTAATAGAAACTAATCTAGTCTTGACAATTAATATCAATCTGGATACATAAGTCACGCGACGATATCAGCAGATCATGGGTGAAAGTCTAGAAAATGAAAAATGCTAACATATTTTTTCGGAATCCAAAAAATGTACAAGGAGGCCGGAACTCCTTCGTTTCGTATAGAATCTGATTGGTTCTAGAATAATAACTAAAATCTAGATACAAAAGTCCCGCGACAATATCAGCAGATCGGGGGTGAAATTCCGAAAAATGAAAAATGCTAATATATTTTTTTGTTATCTTAAAATTGTACAATTAGGCCAGAACTCCTTGGTTTTGTATAGTATTTTCGTTGCATTATTTTTCTACTACCTTAGGTAACTATCTCTTCCGTTCTGCCGTGGGTAAAACAAGATTTGACTGAACAAGTACTCGCCAAGACGAATCAAAAGAGCCGAAACTCTATGGGTTTTGTCGTTTCGTTACGAAGTTCTTAGGACCACCTTGCAGCTCCATCATCAGGCCTTGGGTACCATTGAACAACAATCAACTCGTCAAGACGATTCAAATGAGCCCAAACTCGATGAGGTTGTGTCGTTTCATTACGGAGTTCCTTGGCCACCTTCCAGCTCCATCATCAGATCAGCATCATGTCATCATAATATTGCATTGTCATGCAATTGACACATGTATGCAAAATATTAGCTCAATCGAAAATCGGGAAGTGGATCAAATTTAACTTGCAAGATTTGATTACAGAATTACGAAGTTCCTTTGGCCACCTTCCAGCTCCATCATCAGATCAGCATCATGTCATCGTAATATTGCATTGTCATGCAATTGACACATGTATGCAAAATATTAGCTCCATAAACAAGGAGTTCCGGCACCCTCGTACAAGTTTAAGATTCCAAAAAAATAAATTAGCATTTTTCATTTTCTAGATTTCACCCATGATCTGCTGATATTGTCGCGTGACTTTTGTATCTAGATTTTGGTTATTATTCTAGAACCAATCAGATGCTATAGGAAACGAAGGAGTTCTGGCCTCCTAGTACATTTTTTGGATTCCGAAAAAATATGTTAGCATTTCTCATTTTCTAGATTTCACCCATGATCTGCTGATATTGTCGCGTGACTTTTGTATCTAGATTTTGGTTATTATTCTAGAACCAATCAGATGCTATAGGAAACGAAGGAGTTCTGGCCTCCTAGTACATTTTTTGGATTCCGAAAAAATATGTTAGCATTTCTCATTTTCTAGACTTTCACCCATGATCTGCTGATATCGTCGCGTGACTTATGTATCCAGATTGATATTGATTGTCTAGATTAGATTAGTTTCTATTAAAAACCAAGGAGTTCCGGCCTTCTAGTACAATTTTAGGATACCAAAAAAATATATTAGCATTTTTCATTTTTCAGACTTAGACCCCTGATCTGCTGATATTGTCGCGTGACTTTTGTGTCTAGATTTTAGTCATTATTCTAGAACCAATCAGATTCTATTCAAAACCAAGGAGTTCCGGCCTCCTAGTACAATTTTAAGATACCAAAAAAATATATCAGCATTTTTCATTTTCTAGACTTTCAACCATGATCTGTTGATATTGTCGCGTGGCTTTTTTATCCGGATTGTTGTTGGTAGTCTTGATCAGTCCTGATTCTATACAAAACCAAGGAGTTCTGGCCTCCTTGTACAATTTTAAGATACCAATAAAATATATCAGCATTTTTCATTTTCTAGACTTTCACCCATGATCTGCTGATATTGTCTCGTGGCTTATGTATCCAGATTGATATTGATTGTCTAGAACAGACCTGTTTCTATACAAAACTAAGGAGTTCCGGCCTCCTAGTACAGTTTTAAGATTCTAAAAAAATAAATTAGCATTTTTCAATTTTCAGACTTTGACCCCTGATCTGCTGATATTGCCGCGTGACTTTTGTGTCTAGATTTCAGTCATTATTCTAGAACTAATCAGATTCTAATTAAAACCAAGGAGTTCCGGCCTCCTAGTACAAGTTTAAGATTCCAAAAAAATAAATTAGCATTTTTCATTTTCTAGACTTTCACCCATGATCTGCTGATATTGTCGCGTGACTTTTGTATCTAGATTTTAGTTATTATTCTAGAACCAATCAGATGCTATAGGAAACGAAGGAGTTCCGGCCTCCTAGTACATTTTTTGGATTCCGAAAAAATATGTTAGCATTTCTCATTTTCTAGACTTTCACCCATGATCTGCTGATATCGTCGCGTGACTTATGTATCCAGATTGATATTGTTTGTCTAGACTAGATTAGTTTCTATTAAAAACCAAGGAGTTCCGGCCTCCTAGTACAATTTTAGGATACCAAAAAAATATATTAGCATTTTTCATTTTTCAGACTTAGACCCCTGATCTGCTGATATTGTCGCGTGACTTTTGTGTCTAGATTTTAGTCATTATTCTAGAACTAATCAGATTCTATTCAAAACCAAGGAGTTCCGGCCTCCCAATACAATTTTAAGATACCAAAAAAATATATTAGCATTTTTAATTTTCTAGACTTTCACCCATGATCTGCTGATATTGTCGCGTGGCTTTTTTATCCAAATTGTTGTTAGTAGTCTTGATCAGTCCTGTTTCTATACAAAACCAAGGAGTTCCGGCCTCCTAGTACAATTTTAAGATACCAAAAAAATATATCAGCATTTTTCATTTTCTAGACTTTCACCCATGATCTGCTGATATTGTCGCGTGGCTTATGTATCCAGATTGATATTGATTGTCTAGACCAGACCTGTTTCTATACTAAACCAAGGAGTTCCGGCCTCCTAGTACAGTTTTAAGATTCTAAAAAAATAAATTAGCATTTTTCAATTTTCAGACTTTGACCCCTGATCTGCTGATATTGCCGCGTGACTTTTGTGTCTAGATTTCAGTCATTATTCTAGAACTAATCAGATTCTATACAAAACCAAGGAGTTCCGGCCTCCTAGTACAATTTTAAGATACCAAAAAAATATATTAGCATTTTTCATTTTCTAGACTTTCACCCATGATCTGCTGATATTGTCGCGTGGCTTTTGTATCTAGATTTTAGTTATTATTCTAGAACCAATCAGATGCTATACGAAACGAAGGAGTTCCGGCCTCCTAGTACATTTTTTGGATTCCGAAAAAATATGTTAGCATTTCTCATTTTCTAGACTTTCACCCATGATCTGCTGATATCGTCGCGTGACTTATGTATCCAGATTGGTATTGATTGTCTAGACCAAACCTGTTTTTATACAAAACCAAGGAGTACCGGCCTCCTAGTACAATTTTAAGATACCAAAAAAATATATTAGCATTTTTCATTTTCTAGACTTTCACCCATGATCTGCTGATATTGTCGCGTGGCTTTTTTATCCAGATTGTTGTTGGTAGTCTTGATCAATCCTGTTTCTATACAAAACCAAGGAGTTCCGGCCTCCTAGTACAATTTTAAGATACCAAAAAAATATATCAGCATTTTTCATTTTCTAGACTTTCACCCATGATCTGCTGATATTGTCGCGTGGCTTATGTATCCAGATTGATATTGATTGTCTAGACCAGACCTGTTTCTATAGAAAACCAAGGAGTTCCGGCCTCCTAGTACAATTTTAAGATACCAAAAAAATATATTAGCATTTTTCATTTTCTAGACTTTCACCCATGATCTGCTGATATTGTCGCGTGGCTTTTGTATCTAGATTTTAGTTATTATTCTAGAACCAATCAGATGCTATACGAAACGAAGGAGTTCCGGCCTCCTAGTACATTTTTTGGATTCCGAAAAAATATGTTAGCATTTCTCATTTTCTAGACTTTCACCCATGATCTGCTGATATCGTCGCGTGACTTATGTCTCCAGATTGATATTGATTTTCTAGACTAGATTAGTTTCTATTAAAAACCAAGGAGTTCCGGCCTCCTAGTACGATTTTAAGATACCAAAAAAATATATTAGCATTTTCCATTTTCTAGACTTTCACCCATGATCTGCTGATATTGTCGCGTGACTTATGTATCCAGATTTGTATTGATTGTCTAGAACAGACCTGTTTCTATACAAAACCAAGGAGTTCCGGCCTCCTAGTACAGTTTTAAGATTCTAAAAAAATAAATTAGCATTTTTCAATTTTCAGACTTTGACCCCTGATCTGCTGATATTGCCGCGTGACTTTTGTGTCTAGATTTCAGTCATTATTCGAGAACTAATCAGATTCTAATTAAAACCAAGGAGTTCCGGCCTCCAAGTACAAGTTTAAGATTCCAAAAAAATAAATTAGCATTTTTCATTTTCTAGACTTTCACCCATGATCTGCTGATATTGTCGCGTGACTTTTGTATCTAGATTTTAGTTATTATTCTAAAACCAATCAGATGCTATAGGAAACGAAGGAGTTCCGGCCTCCTAGTACATTTTTTGGATTCCGAAAAAATATGTTAGCATTTCTCATTTTCTAGACTTTCACCCATCATCTGCTGATATCGTCGCGTGACTTATGTATCCAGATTGATATTGTTTGTCTAGACTAGATTAGTTTCTATTAAAAACCAAGGAGTTCCGGCCTCCTAGTACAATTTTAGGATACCAAAAAAATATATTAGCATTTTTCATTTTTCAGACTTAGACCACTGATCTGCTGATATTGTCGCGTGACTTTTGTGTCTAGATTTTAGTCATTATTTTAGAACTAATCAGATTCTATTCAAAACCAAGGCGTTCTGGCCTCCTAGTACAATTTTAAGATACCAAAAAAATATATTAGCATTTTTAATTTTCTAGACTTTCACCCATGATCTGCTGATATTGTCGCGTGGCTTATGTATCCAGATTTTAGTTATTATTCTAAAACCAATCAGATGCTATAGGAAACGAAGGAGTTCCGGCCTCCTAGTACATTTTTTGGATTCCGAAAAAATATGTTAGCATTTCTCATTTTCTAGACTTTCACCCATCATCTGCTGATATCGTCGCGTGACTTATGTATCCAGATTGATATTGTTTGTCTAGACTAGATTAGTTTCTATTAAAAACCAAGGAGTTCCGGCCTCCTAGTACAATTTTAGGATACCAAAAAAATATATTAGCATTTTTCATTTTTCAGACTTAGACCACTGATCTGCTGATATTGTCGCGTGACTTTTGTGTCTAGATTTTAGTCATTATTTTAGAACTAATCAGATTCTATTCAAAACCAAGGAGTTCCGGCCTCCTAGTACAATTTTAAGATACCAAAAAAATATATTAGCATTTTTAATTTTCTAGACTTTCACCCATGATCTGCTGATATTGTCGCGTGGCTTTTGTGTCTAGATTTTAGTCATTATTCTAGAACTAATCAGAATTTATTCAAAACCAAGGAGTTCCGGCCTCCTAGTACAATTTTAAGATACCAAAAAAATGTATTAGCATTTTTCATTTTCTAGACTTTCACCCATGATCTGCTGATATCGTCGCGTGACTTATGTCTCCAGATTGATATTGATTTCCTAGACTAGATTAGTTTCTATTAAAAACCAAGGAGTTCCGGCCTCCTAGTACGATTTTAAGATACCAAAAAAATATATTAGCATTTTCCATTTTCTAGACTTTCACCCATGATCTGCTGATATTGTCGCGTGACTTATGTATCCAGATTTGTATTTATTGTCTAGAACTGACCTGTTTCTATACAAAACCAAGGAGTTCCGGCCTCCTAGTACAGTTTTAAGATTCTAAAAAAATAAATTAGCATTTTTCAATTTTCAGACTTTGACCCCTGATCTGCTGATATTGTCGCGTGACTTTTGTGTCTAGATTTTAGTCATTATTCTAGAACTAATCAGATTCTATTCAAAACCAAGGAGTTCCGGCCTCCTAGTACAATTTTAAGATACCAAAAAAATATTTTAGCATTTTTCATTTTCTAGACTTTCACCCATGATCTGCTGATATTAACGCGTGGTTTATGTATCCAGATTGATATTAATTGTCTAGACCAGACCTGTTTCTATACAAAACCAAGGAGTTCCGGCCTCCTAGTACAATTTTAAGATACCAAAAAAATATATTAGCATTTTTCATTTTCTAGACTTTCACCCATGATCTGCTGATATTGTCGCGTGGCTTTTGTATCTAGATTTTAGTTATTATTCTAGAACCAATCAGATGCTATACGAAACGAAGGAGTTCCGGCCTCCTAGTACATTTTTTGGATTCCGAAAAAATATGTTAGCATTTCTCATTTTCTAGACTTTCACCCATGATCTGCTGATATCGTCGCGTGACTTATGTCTCCAGATTGATATTGATTTTCTAGAATAGATTAGTTTCTATTAAAAACCAAGGAGTTCCGGCCTCCTAGTACGATTTAAAGATACCAAAAAAATATATTAGCATTTTCCATTTTCTAGACTTTCACCCATGATCTGCTGATATTGTCGCGTGACTTATGTATCCAGATTTGTATTGATTGTCTAGAACAGACCTGTTTCTATACAAAACCAAGGAGTTCCGGCCTCCTAGTACAGTTTTAAGATTCTAAAAAAATAAATTAGCATTTTTCAATTTTCAGACTTTGACCCCTGATCTGCTGATATTGTCGCGTGACTTTTGTGTCTAGATTTTAGTCATTATTCTAGAACTAATCAGATTCTATTCAAAACCAAGGAGTTCCGGCCTCCTAGTACAATTTTAATATACCAAAAAAATGTATTAGCATTTTTCATTTTCTAGACTTTCACCCATGATCTGCTGATACTGTCGCGTGGCTTATGTATCCAGATTGATAATGATTGTCTAGACCAGACCTGTTTCTATACAAAACCAAGGAGTTCCGGCCTCCTAGTACAATTTTAAGATACCAAAAAAATATATTAGCATTTTTCATTTTCTAGACTTTCACCCATGATCTGCTGATATTGTCGCGTGGCTTTTGTATCTAGATTTTAGTTATTATTCTAGAACCAATCAGATGCTATACGAAACGAAGGAGTTCCGGCCTCCTAGTACATTTTTTGGATTCCGAAAAAATATGTTAGCATTTCTCATTTTCTAGACTTTCACCCATGATCTGCTGATATCGTCGCGTGACTTATGTCTCCAGATTGATATTGATTTTCTAGACTAGATTAGTTTCTATTAAAAACCAAGGAGTTCCGGCCTCCTAGTACGATTTTAAGATACCAAAAAAATATATTAGCATTTTCCATTTTCTAGACTTTCACCCATGATCTGCTGATATTGTCGCGTGACTTATGTATCCAGATTTGTATTGATTGTCTAGAACAGACCTGTTTCTATACAAAACCAAGGAGTTCCGGCCTCCTAGTACAGTTTTAAGATTCTAAAAAAATAAATTAGCATTTTTCAATTTTCAGACTTTGACCCCTGATCTGCTGATATTGTCGCGTGACTTTTGTGTCTAGATTTTAGTCATTATTCTAGAACTAATCAGATTCTATTCAAAACCAAGGAGTTCCGGCCTCCTAGTACAATTTTAAGATACCAAAAAAATATATTAGCATTTTTCATTTTCTAGACTTTCACCCATGATCTGCTGATATTGTCGCGTGGCTTTTTTATCCAGATTGTTGTTGGTAGTCTTGATCAATCCTGTTTCTATACAAAACCAAGGAGTTCCGGCCTCCTAGTACAATTTTAAGATACCAAAAAAATATATCAGCATTTTTCATTTTCTAGACTTTCACCCATGATCTGCTGATATTGTCGCGTGGCTTATGTATCCAGATTGATATTGATTGTCTAGACCAGACCTGTTTCTATAGAAAACCAAGGAGTTCCGGCCTCCTAGTACAATTTTAAGATACCAAAAAAATATATTAGCATTTTTCATTTTCTAGACTTTCACCCATGATCTGCTGATATTGTCGCGTGGCTTTTGTATCTAGATTTTAGTTATTATTCTAGAACCAATCAGATGCTATACGAAACGAAGGAGTTCCGGCCTCCTAGTACATTTTTTGGATTCCGAAAAAATATGTTAGCATTTCTCATTTTCTAGACTTTCACCCATGATCTGCTGATATCGTCGCGTGACTTATGTCTCCAGATTGATATTGATTTTCTAGACTAGATTAGTTTCTATTAAAAACCAAGGAGTTCCGGCCTCCTAGTACGATTTTAAGATACCAAAAAAATATATTAGCATTTTCCATTTTCTAGACTTTCACCCATGATCTGCTGATATTGTCGCGTGACTTATGTATCCAGATTTGTATTGATTGTCTAGAACAGACCTGTTTCTATACAAAACCAAGGAGTTCCGGCCTCCTAGTACAGTTTTAAGATTCTAAAAAAATAAATTAGCATTTTTCAATTTTCAGACTTTGACCCCTGATCTGCTGATATTGCCGCGTGACTTTTGTGTCTAGATTTCAGTCATTATTCGAGAACTAATCAGATTCTAATTAAAACCAAGGAGTTCCGGCCTCCAAGTACAAGTTTAAGATTCCAAAAAAATAAATTAGCATTTTTCATTTTCTAGACTTTCACCCATGATCTGCTGATATTGTCGCGTGACTTTTGTATCTAGATTTTAGTTATTATTCTAAAACCAATCAGATGCTATAGGAAACGAAGGAGTTCCGGCCTCCTAGTACATTTTTTGGATTCCGAAAAAATATGTTAGCATTTCTCATTTTCTAGACTTTCACCCATCATCTGCTGATATCGTCGCGTGACTTATGTATCCAGATTGATATTGTTTGTCTAGACTAGATTAGTTTCTATTAAAAACCAAGGAGTTCCGGCCTCCTAGTACAATTTTAGGATACCAAAAAAATATATTAGCATTTTTCATTTTTCAGACTTAGACCACTGATCTGCTGATATTGTCGCGTGACTTTTGTGTCTAGATTTTAGTCATTATTTTAGAACTAATCAGATTCTATTCAAAACCAAGGCGTTCTGGCCTCCTAGTACAATTTTAAGATACCAAAAAAATATATTAGCATTTTTAATTTTCTAGACTTTCACCCATGATCTGCTGATATTGTCGCGTGGCTTATGTATCCAGATTTTAGTTATTATTCTAAAACCAATCAGATGCTATAGGAAACGAAGGAGTTCCGGCCTCCTAGTACATTTTTTGGATTCCGAAAAAATATGTTAGCATTTCTCATTTTCTAGACTTTCACCCATCATCTGCTGATATCGTCGCGTGACTTATGTATCCAGATTGATATTGTTTGTCTAGACTAGATTAGTTTCTATTAAAAACCAAGGAGTTCCGGCCTCCTAGTACAATTTTAGGATACCAAAAAAATATATTAGCATTTTTCATTTTTCAGACTTAGACCACTGATCTGCTGATATTGTCGCGTGACTTTTGTGTCTAGATTTTAGTCATTATTTTAGAACTAATCAGATTCTATTCAAAACCAAGGAGTTCCGGCCTCCTAGTACAATTTTAAGATACCAAAAAAATATATTAGCATTTTTAATTTTCTAGACTTTCACCCATGATCTGCTGATATTGTCGCGTGGCTTTTGTGTCTAGATTTTAGTCATTATTCTAGAACTTATCAGATTCTATTCAAAACCAAGGAGTTCCGGCCTCCTAGTACAATTTTAAGATACCAAAAAAATGTATTAGCATTTTTCATTTTCTAGACTTTCACCCATGATCTGCTGATATCGTCGCGTGACTTATGTCTCCAGATTGATATTGATTTCCTAGACTAGATTAGTTTCTATTAAAAACCAAGGAGTTCCGGCCTCCTAGTACGATTTTAAGATACCAAAAAAATATATTAGCATTTTCCATTTTCTAGACTTTCACCCATGATCTGCTGATATTGTCGCGTGACTTATGTATCCAGATTTGTATTTATTGTCTAGAACTGACCTGTTTCTATACAAAACCAAGGAGTTCCGGCCTCCTAGTACAGTTTTAAGATTCTAAAAAAATAAATTAGCATTTTTCAATTTTCAGACTTTGACCCCTGATCTGCTGATATTGTCGCGTGACTTTTGTGTCTAGATTTTAGTCATTATTCTAGAACTAATCAGATTCTATTCAAAACCAAAGAGTTCCGGCCTCCTAGTACAATTTTAAGATACCAAAAAAATATTTTAGCATTTTTCATTTTCTAGACTTTCACCCATGATCTGCTGATATTAACGCGTGGTTTATGTATCCAGATTGATATTAATTGTCTAGACCAGACCTGTTTCTATACAAAACCAAGGAGTTCCGGCCTCCTAGTACAATTTTAAGATACCAAAAAAATATATTAGCATTTTTCATTTTCTAGACTTTCACCCATGATCTGCTGATATTGTCGCGTGGCTTTTGTATCTAGATTTTAGTTATTATTCTAGAACCAATCAGATGCTATACGAAACGAAGGAGTTCCGGCCTCCTAGTACATTTTTTGGATTCCGAAAAAATATGTTAGCATTTCTCATTTTCTAGACTTTCACCCATGATCTGCTGATATCGTCGCGTGACTTATGTCTCCAGATTGATATTGATTTTCTAGAATAGATTAGTTTCTATTAAAAACCAAGGAGTTCCGGCCTCCTAGTACGATTTAAAGATACCAAAAAAATATATTAGCATTTTCCATTTTCTAGACTTTCACCCATGATCTGCTGATATTGTCGCGTGACTTATGTATCCAGATTTGTATTGATTGTCTAGAACAGACCTGTTTCTATACAAAACCAAGGAGTTCCGGCCTCCTAGTACAGTTTTAAGATTCTAAAAAAATAAATTAGCATTTTTCAATTTTCAGACTTTGACCCCTGATCTGCTGATATTGTCGCGTGACTTTTGTGTCTAGATTTTAGTCATTATTCTAGAACTAATCAGATTCTATTCAAAACCAAGGAGTTCCGGCCTCCTAGTACAATTTTAATATACCAAAAAAATGTATTAGCATTTTTCATTTTCTAGACTTTCACCCATGATCTGCTGATACTGTCGCGTGGCTTATGTATCCAGATTGATAATGATTGTCTAGACCAGACCTGTTTCTATACAAAACCAAGGAGTTCCGGCCTCGTAGTACAATTTTAAGATACCAAAAAAATATATTAGCATTTTTCATTTTCTAGACTTTCACCCATGATCTGCTGATATTGTCGCGTGGCTTATGTATCCAGATTGATATTGATTGTCTAGAACAGACCTGTTTCTATACAAAACCAAGGAGTTCCGGCCTCCTAGTACAGTTTTAAGATTCTAAAAAAATAAATTAGCATTTTTCAATTTTCAGACTTTGACCCCTGATCTGCTGATATTGCCGCGTGACTTTTGTGTCTAGATTTTAGTCATTATTCTAGAACTAATCAGATTCTATTTAAAACCAAGGAGTTCCGGCCTCCTAGTACAAGTTTAAGATTCCAAAAAAATAAATTAGCATTTTTCATTTTCTAGACTTTCACCCATGATCTGCTGATATTGTCGCGTGACTTTTGTATCTGCATTTTAGTTATTATTCTAGAACCAATCAGATGCTATACGAAACGAAGGAGTTCCGGCCACCTAGTACATTTTTTGGATTCCGAAAAAATATGTTAGTATTTCTCATTTTCTAGACTTTCACCCATGATCTGCTGATATCGTCGCGTGACTTATGTATCCAGATTGATATTGATTGTCTAGACTAGATTAGTTTCTATTAAAAACCAAGGAGTTCCGTCCTCCTAGTACAATTTTAGGATACCAAAAAAATATATTAGCATTTTTCATTTTTCAGACTTTGACCCCTGATCTGCTGATATTGTCGCGTGACTTTTGTGTCTAGATTTTAGTCATTATTTTAGAACTAATCAGATTCTATTCAAAACCAAGGCGTTCTGGCCTCCTAGTACAATTTTAAGATACCAAAAAAATATATTAGCATTTTTAATTTTCTAGACTTTCACCCATGATCTGCTGATATTGTCGCGTGGCTTATGTATCCAGATTGATATTGTTTGTCTAGAATAGACCTGTTTCTATACAAAACCAAGGAGTTCCGGCCTCCTAGTACAGTTTTAAGATTCTAAAAAAATAAATTAGCATTTTTCAATTTTCAGACTTTGACCCCTGATCTGCTGATATTGCCGCGTGACTTTTGTGTCTAGATTTCAGTCATTATTCTAGAACTAATCAGATTCTATTTAAAACCAAGGAGTTCCGGCCTCCTAGTACAATTTGAAGGTTCCAAAAAATTTTATTAGCATTTTTCATTTTTCAGACTTTGACCCCTGATCTGCTGATATTTTCGCGTGACTTTTGTGTACAGATTGGTATTGATTGTCTAGACCAATCCTGTTTCTATACAAAACCAAGGAGTTCCGGCCTCCTAGTACAATTTTAAGATACCAAAAAAATGTATTAGCATTTTTCATTTTCTAGACTTTCACCCATGATCTGCTGATATTGTCGCGTGGCTTTTTTATCCAGATTGTTGTTGGTAGTCTTGATCAATCCTGTTTCTATACAAAACCAAGGAGTTCCGGCCTCCTAGTACAAGTTTAAGATTCCAAAAAAGTATATTAGCATTTTTCATATTTCAGACTTTGACCCCTGATCTGCTGATATTGCCGCGTGACTTTTGTGTCTAGATTGTAATTATTATTCTAGAACTAATCAGATTCTATTCAAAACCAAGGAGTTCCGGCCTCCTAGTACATTTTTTGGATTCCGAAAAATTATGTTGGCATTTCTCATTTTCTAGACTTTCACCCACGATCTGCTGATATCGTCGCGTTACTTATGTATCCAGATTGATATTGATTGTCTAGACTAGATTAGTTTCTATTAAAAACCAAGGAGTTACGGCCTCCTAGTACGATTTTAAGATACCAAAAAAATATATTAGCATTTTCCATTTTCTAGACTTTCACCCATGATCTGCTGATATTGTCGCGTGACTTATGTATCCAGATTTGTATTGATTGTCTAGAACAGACCTGTTTCTATACAAAACCAAGGAGTTCCGGCCTCCTAGTACAGTTTTAAGATTCTAAAAAAATAAATTAGCATTTTTCAATTTTCAGACTTTGACCCCTGATCTGCTGATATTGTCGCGTGACTTTTGTGTCTAGATTTTAGTCATTATTCTAGAACTAATCAGATTCTATTCAAAACCAAGGAGTTCCGGCCTCCTAGTACAATTTTAAGATACCAAAAAAATATATTAGCATTTTTAATTTTCCAGACTTTCACCCATGATCTGCTGATATTGTCGCGTGACTTTTTTATCCAGATTGTTGTTGGTAGTCTTGATCAGTCCTGTTTCTAAACAAAACCAAGGAGTTCCGGCCTCCTAGTACAATTTTAAGATACCAAAAAAATATATTAGCATTTTTCATTTTCTAGACTTTCACCCATGATCTGCTGATATTGTCGCGTGGCTTATGTATCCAGATTGATATTAATTGTCTAGAACAGACCTTTTCCTATACAAAACCAAGGAGTTCCGGCCTCCTAGTACAGTTTTAAGATTCTAAAAAAATATATTAGCATTTTTCAATTTTGAGACTTTGACCCCTGATCTGCTGATATTGCCGCGTGACTTTTGTGTCTAGATTTCAGTCATTATTTTAGAACTAATCAGATTCTATTTAAAACCAAGGAGTTCCGGCCTCCTAGTACAAGTTTAAGATTCCAAAAAAATAAATTAGCATTTTTCATTTTCTAGACTTTCACCCATGATCTGCTGATATTTTCGCGTGACTTTTGTATCTGCATTTTAGTTATTATTCTAGAACCAATCAGATGCTATACGAAACGAAGGAGTTCCGGCCTCCTAGTACAATTTTAAGATACCAAAAAAATATATTAGCATTTTTCATTTTCTAGACTTTCACCCATGATCTGCTGATATTGTCGCGTGGCTTATGTATCCAGATTGATATTGTTTGTCTAGAACAGACCTGTTTATATACAAAACCAAGGAGTTCCGGCCTCCTAGTACAGTTTTAAGATTCTAAATAAATAAATTAGCATTTTTCAATTTTCAGACTTTGACCCCTGATCTGCTGATATTGCCGCGTGACTTTTGTGTCTTAATTTCAGTCATTATTCTAGAACTAATTAGATTCTATTTAAAACCAAGGAGTTCCGGCCTCCTAGTACAATTTGAAGGTTCCAAAAAAATATATTAGCATTTTTCATTTTTCAGACTTTGACCCCTGATCTGCTGATATTTTCGCGTGACATTTGTGTTCAGATTTTAGTCATTATTCTAGAACTTATCAAATTCTATTCAAAACCAAGGAGTTCTGGCCTCCTAGAACAAGTTTAAGATTTCAAAAAAATATATTAGCATTTTTTATTTTCTAGACTTTCACCCATGATCTGCTGATATTGTCGCGTGACTTATGTATCCAGATTGATATTGATTGTCTAGACTTGATTGGTTTCTATTAAAAACCAAGGAGTTCCGGCCTCCTAGTACAAGTTTAAGATTCCAAAAAAGTATATTAGCATTTTTCATATTTCAGACTTTGACCCCTGATCTGCTGATATTGCCGCGTGACTTTTGTGTCTAGATTTCAGTCATTATTTTAGAACTAATCAGATTCTATTTAAAACCAAGGAGTTCCGGCCTCCTAGTACAAGTTTAAGATTCCAAAAAAATAAATTAGCATTTTTCATTTTCTAGACTTTCACCCATGATCTGCTGATATTTTCGCGTGACTTTTGTATCTGCATTTTAGTTATTATTCTAGAACCAATCAGATGCTATACAAAACCAAGGAGTTCCGGCCTCGTAGTACAATTTTAAGATACCAAAAAAATATATTAGCATTTTTCATTTTCTAGACTTTCACCCATGATCTGCTGATATTGTCGCGTGGCTTATGTATCCAGATTGATATTGATTGTCTAGAACAGACCTGTTTCTATACAAAACCAAGGAGTTCCGGCCTCCTAGTACAGTTTTAAGATTCTAAAAAAATAAATTAGCATTTTTCAATTTTCAGACTTTGACCCCTGATCTGCTGATATTGCCGCGTGACTTTTGTGTCTAGATTTTAGTCATTATTCTAGAACTAATCAGATTCTATTTAAAACCAAGGAGTTCCGGCCTCCTAGTACAAGTTTAAGATTCCAAAAAAATAAATTAGCATTTTTCATTTTCTAGACTTTCACCCATGATCTGCTGATATTGTCGCGTGACTTTTGTATCTGCATTTTAGTTATTATTCTAGAACCAATCAGATGCTATACGAAACGAAGGAGTTCCGGCCACCTAGTACATTTTTTGGATTCCGAAAAAATATGTTAGTATTTCTCATTTTCTAGACTTTCACCCATGATCTGCTGATATCGTCGCGTGACTTATGTATCCAGATTGATATTGATTGTCTAGACTAGATTAGTTTCTATTAAAAACCAAGGAGTTCCGTCCTCCTAGTACAATTTTAGGATACCAAAAAAATATATTAGCATTTTTCATTTTTCAGACTTTGACCCCTGATCTGCTGATATTGTCGCGTGACTTTTGTGTCTAGATTTTAGTCATTATTTTAGAACTAATCAGATTCTATTCAAAACCAAGGCGTTCTGGCCTCCTAGTACAATTTTAAGATACCAAAAAAATATATTAGCATTTTTAATTTTCTAGACTTTCACCCATGATCTGCTGATATTGTCGCGTGGCTTATGTATCCAGATTGATATTGTTTGTCTAGAATAGACCTGTTTCTATACAAAACCAAGGAGTTCCGGCCTCCTAGTACAGTTTTAAGATTCTAAAAAAATAAATTAGCATTTTTCAATTTTCAGACTTTGACCCCTGATCTGCTGATATTGCCGCGTGACTTTTGTGTCTAGATTTCAGTCATTATTCTAGAACTAATCAGATTCTATTTAAAACCAAGGAGTTCCGGCCTCCTAGTACAATTTGAAGGTTCCAAAAAATTTTATTAGCATTTTTCATTTTTCAGACTTTGACCCCTGATCTGCTGATATTTTCGCGTGACTTTTGTGTACAGATTGGTATTGATTGTCTAGACCAATCCTGTTTCTATACAAAACCAAGGAGTTCCGGCCTCCTAGTACAATTTTAAGATACCAAAAAAATGTATTAGCATTTTTCATTTTCTAGACTTTCACCCATGATCTGCTGATATTGTCGCGTGGCTTTTTTATCCAGATTGTTGTTGGTAGTCTTGATCAATCCTGTTTCTATACAAAACCAAGGAGTTCCGGCCTCCTAGTACAAGTTTAAGATTCCAAAAAAGTATATTAGCATTTTTCATATTTCAGACTTTGACCCCTGATCTGCTGATATTGCCGCGTGACTTTTGTGTCTAGATTGTAATTATTATTCTAGAACTAATCAGATTCTATTCAAAACCAAGGAGTTCCGGCCTCCTAGTACATTTTTTGGATTCCGAAAAATTATGTTGGCATTTCTCATTTTCTAGACTTTCACCCACGATCTGCTGATATCGTCGCGTTACTTATGTATCCAGATTGATATTGATTGTCTAGACTAGATTAGTTTCTATTAAAAACCAAGGAGTTACGGCCTCCTAGTACAATTTTAGGATACCAAAAAAATATATTAGCATTTTTCATTTTTCAGACTTTGACCCCTGATCTGCTGATATTGTCGCGTGACTTTTGTGTCTAGATTTTAGTCATTATTCTAGAACTAATCAGATTCTATTCAAAACCAAGGAGTTCCGGCCTCCTAGTACAATTTTAAGATACCAAAAAAATATATTAGCATTTTTAATTTTCCAGACTTTCACCCATGATCTGCTGATATTGTCGCGTGACTTTTTTATCCAGATTGTTGTTGGTAGTCTTGATCAGTCCTGTTTCTAAACAAAACCAAGGAGTTCCGGCCTCCTAGTACAATTTTAAGATACCAAAAAAATATATTAGCATTTTTCATTTTCTAGACTTTCACCCATGATCTGCTGATATTGTCGCGTGGCTTATGTATCCAGATTGATATTGATTGTCTAGAACAGACCTTTTCCTATACAAAACCAAGGAGTTCCGGCCTCCTAGTACAGTTTTAAGATTCTAAAAAAATATATTAGCATTTTTCAATTTTGAGACTTTGACCCCTGATCTGCTGATATTGCCGCGTGACTTTTGTGTCTAGATTTCAGTCATTATTTTAGAACTAATCAGATTCTATTTAAAACCAAGGAGTTCCGGCCTCCTAGTACAAGTTTAAGATTCCAAAAAAATAAATTAGCATTTTTCATTTTCTAGACTTTCACCCATGATCTGCTGATATTTTCGCGTGACTTTTGTATCTGCATTTTAGTTATTATTCTAGAACCAATCAGATGCTATACGAAACGAAGGAGTTCCGGCCTCCTAGTACAATTTTAAGATACCAAAAAAATATATTAGCATTTTTCATTTTCTAGACTTTCACCCATGATCTGCTGATATTGTCGCGTGGCTTATGTATCCAGATTGATATTGTTTGTCTAGAACAGACCTGTTTATATACAAAACCAAGGAGTTCCGGCCTCCTAGTACAGTTTTAAGATTCTAAATAAATAAATTAGCATTTTTCAATTTTCAGACTTTGACCCCTGATCTGCTGATATTGCCGCGTGACTTTTGTGTCTAAATTTCAGTCATTATTCTAGAACTAATCAGATTCTATTTAAAACCAAGGAGTTCCGGCCTCCTAGTACAATTTGAAGGTTCCAAAAAAATATATTAGCATTTTTCATTTTTCAGACTTTGACCCCTGATCTGCTGATATTTTCGCGTGACATTTGTGTTCAGATTTTAGTCATTATTCTAGAACTTATCAAATTCTATTCAAAACCAAGGAGTTCTGGCCTCCTAGAACAAGTTTAAGATTTCAAAAAAATATATTAGCATTTTTTATTTTCTAGACTTTCACCCATGATCTGCTGATATTGTCGCGTGACTTATGTATCCAGATTGATATTGATTGTCTAGACTTGATTGGTTTCTATTAAAAACCAAGGAGTTCCGGCCTCCTAGTACAAGTTTAAGATTCCAAAAAAGTATATTAGCATTTTTCATATTTCAGACTTTGACCCCTGATCTGCTGATATTGCCGCGTGACTTTTGTGTCTAGATTTCAGTCATTATTTTAGAACTAATCAGATTCTATTTAAAACCAAGGAGTTCCGGCCTCCTAGTACAAGTTTAAGATTCCAAAAAAATAAATTAGCATTTTTCATTTTCTAGACTTTCACCCATGATCTGCTGATATTTTCGCGTGACTTTTGTATCTGCATTTTAGTTATTATTCTAGAACCAATCAGATGCTATACGAAACGAAGGAGTTCCGGCCTCCTAGTACAATTTTAAGATACCAAAAAAATATATTAGCATTTTTCATTTTCTAGACTTTCACCCATGATCTGCTGATATTGTCGCGTGGCTTATGTATCCAGATTGATATTGTTTGTCTAGAACAGACCTGTTTATATACAAAACCAAGGAGTTCCGGCCTCCTAGTACAGTTTTAAGATTCTAAATAAATAAATTAGCATTTTTCAATTTTCAGACTTTGACCCCTGATCTGCTGATATTGCCGCGTGACTTTTGTGTCTAAATTTCAGTCATTATTCTAGAACTAATCAGATTCTATTTAAAACCAAGGAGTTCCGGCCTCCTAGTACAATTTGAAGGTTCCAAAAAAATATATTAGCATTTTTCATTTTTCAGACTTTGACCCCTGATCTGCTGATATTTTCGCGTGACATTTGTGTTCAGATTTTAGTCATTATTCTAGAACTTATCAAATTCTATTCAAAACCAAGGAGTTCTGGCCTCCTAGAACAAGTTTAAGATTTCAAAAAAATATATTAGCATTTTTTATTTTCTAGACTTTCACCCATGATCTGCTGATATTGTCGCGTGACTTATGTATCCAGATTGATATTGATTGTCTAGACTAGATTGGTTTCTATTAAAAACCAAGGAGTTCCGGCCTCCTAGTACAAGTTTAAGATTCCAAAAAAGTATATTAGCATTTTTCATATTTCAGACTTTGACCCCTGATCTGCTGATATTGCCGCGTGACTTTTGTGTCTAGATTGTAATTATTATTCTAGAACTAATCAGATTCTATTCAAAACCAAGGAGTTCCGGCCTCCTAGTACAATTTTAAGATTCCAAAAAAATATATTAGCATTTTTCATTTTTCAGACATTGACCCCTGATCTGCTGATATTGTTGCGTGACTTTAGTATCCAGATTGTTATTGTTAGTCTAGATTAGATCTGTTTATATACAAAACCAAGGAGTTCCAGCCTCCTTGTTCAATTTGAGGATGTAAAAAAATTGATTTTTATATTTAAGACATTCATCAGTTATCACCGTCGCCTGACATTGATTTTCAGCTGAAATTGGCAGAACTACGCTTGAAAAGTATCAAGAACTGTCAAACTTACTTGCATGCAATTAAAGATTGCATTTAATTTAGTAATGATGCAAATTGATCTGCTACCGATAGTTGGCAGATCATTTTTTCAAAGTAACTTTTTTTTAGGAAAAACGGCAGAACTATTCCTGAAAAGTATCAGGAACTATAGAACACACTTGTAAGCGACTAGAACATGCATTTGTTTTTGAAAATCTGAAAAACGATTTGCTGCCGGAAGTTAGCAGATCATTTTTTCAACTAACTTTTTTTCAGGAAAATCAGCAGAACTATTCCTAAAAAGTATCAGGAACTACAGAACTATGCTGCATGCGAATAGAACTCTAATTTATTCCTGATCTGCTAGACAATGATATGCCAAGTTCACAGACATTCTCCATAGCTCGTTGTGCTACTTGGAGCTTAACAATAAGGCTAATGAGAGACCATGTTTCTGTGCCATAAGTCATCACTGGCAACACACACTGATCGAAAACTTTCGACTTGAGGCACTTAGGTATGTCCGACGAGAAGATATTGCGCAATTTTCCGAACGCTGCCCAGCCGAGTTGGATTCGACGATTCTTGAAATCGGACCTACCTAGCTGGACTACTTGTCCTAGGCAGACATAAGAGTCAACGAATTCAAGAACCGAGCTCTCAACAGATATTGGGGTGGGTACAACATGGACATTATGCATAATATTCGTCTTGTCCATGTTCATTTTAAGACCCACCGGTTGAGAAATTCGATTAACATTAAATTTTCCAAAACATTAACATAATCACTGTTAACAAATCTGGACCACCAACGCAACTTCCGAGTTTTCGGGTGTGAGAACAATTAAAAGATTATCACAACAAATTAATACGGATTAGACCGATGTCATTTAAAACAAAATTTATAAAACAGCCATTGTAAAAAGGAGAAAAACCTTTTTGGCAAATTTGCAAGTTAAGTATGGTATAAGCCCTTTTACACATTTAGTTAAGGCTCTATTAGTCTAATTAGCCCTTTTTGTACAACAAAACACCTGTTAATATTTGCTCCTACACCCACTTAAGACAAAACAGCCTATAATTATTCTAACCGTAATGGACCTTTTAAACCCTTTTACCATACTTTACAGGGCTTGAACTAATTATGTATAGTATTTCGTACCTAGGCATATTAGGGTTTTAAGATATAATAAATAAAAATCCTTTTTATTTCTTACTACAAAGATTACATGAGCTAATATTATTTAATCCTAGTTTTGATTATTAGTAAGAACCCCTCCGCGGGTGAAGGCCTCCTCCAAGGAACTCCAGCGTTCTCTGTCCTGAGCGGTTTGTAACCATCTTGAGCCAGCCGTTTTTACCACATCATCTGCCCATCTTGTGAGCGGTCTTCCTCTGTGACGTTTGCCACTAGGACCGCACCATCTTGTCACTCTTGAAGTCCAGCGCTCATCAGACATTCTTGCCACATGCCCCGCCCATTTCCATTTCAGCTTTTGAGCATAGCTTAAGGCATCTGTAGCTTTAGTTATGTTTCTTATCTTTGTGTGTCTTATTTTATTATTTTTTCTAATCCTGAGCATGCTCCGTTCTAGACCCCGTTGACAAGTTATAATTTTTCTTTTTATTTTGTCTGTGTATATCCAAGTCTGGCAGGCATACGTTAAACATGGTAAAAGGCAGCTCGACATGGCTCTAGTTTTAAGTTTCACTGACATGTTACTTTTAAAAATTTCTTTTAAGCTCCAATATTTAGTCCAAGAAACTTGAATTCTTCTTTCTATTTCAGAGTAATTACTGTCTTTATCGAAGCTAATTTGTTTACCAAGATATACATATTTGTTTGTGTATTTCAATTGTTCATTGTCGAGAGATATAGGGTTTTTTATGGTGTTTTTTAAGATATAGCAGAGTTATAATGAAGTTTTTGTAGAATTCAGCAAAAGGAAAAGGCTAATTCAGTTTTGTTCAAACAGTGTAAAATTAATTTCTAACTAAGCCAGCAGGAACGTACTGTATACATGCCGCTTTCAACATGCTGTATCTACAAAAAAGGGAACATTTTAATTGGACATGTGATTTTCTATCGATCGTATTTGTGTGTCTACTGAAGTCAGTGGGTAATAAAATTTGCATTGTTTTTAGTCACGGTCGTTTAACGAAAACAGGTAATCTAGAATTCTATACCGACAAACTAGCGGTAGTCGCTAATGCATACAGTCAAACCTGGCTAACTGAGAACTGGATAAGTGAGAAACCTCTATAACTGAGAGTAATTGCCAGGTCCCGTCATTTTACCCCTCAAATACCTCTATAAGTGAGAGACCAAAACCTCTATAAGAGAGAGTCGTTTTTCCCTCATAGACCTCTATAAATGAGAGTACTACTTGTCTGAACCTCTATAAGCGAGAGTTGAGGGTAATGAAACATCTGCACTTTATGATCCATTCTTAAATTTCGTGGAACTAACTACCGTTGGTTTCGGATCGTGTTCTATTCAAACATTTTTTTTTGTATGTTGTGGAAATAAGTAACATTGTTTTTGTGTCGCATTTTTTTTGGAATGGCCCGTGGCACGTGCGTCTAAACTATCCTGTTTGTTGAAATAGGGTTCTTTTTAAAATTATTTTGTGGTTTTCGTTAATCTACCTAACATTATTTTTGTATCACATTCTTTTAGAATAGCTACACGTGCGTTTACACTATATTATTGGTCAAACTTACTCCAGTTGAAAAGTATTAATTGAGGAGAAAGTTCGGTGTTGGTAAATAAATCTTTAGGAATAAATAAATAAGTCGTTAAGCGATAAGCTTAAGATAGCTAGGTATTGTATGCGTTCAAAGGTGGAAAATCTCGAAACGAAATACGCAACGAATTTGACTTAACAGAATCACTTTTATAAAATTATAAAATCAAAAGATATACGGTCCCTATAAGGTCTCAGTGCTCTAAAGGGCATGGAAATATTTAAAAAAGTCTTTTTTTGATTTTCCCGATGATTATGTTCAATTCTAATCAACACAACCCAAACAGTTAGTACCAATGCACTATTTATAAAGATATTTATCATTCTTTACGCATGTAGATACCTACATGCAAATTAGACGTATTTTTTAACCTCTATAAGAGAGAGTAGCCACTTCCGAAACTGGATAAGTGAGAAACCTGGATAAGTGAAAAACCTCTATAAGCGAGAATGAGATGGCGGTCCCTTCAACTCTCTCTTATCCAGGTTTCACTGTACTGCCATACAAACAGACAGTAGCTAAAAAAATAAACCTATTGCTGAATTTAAAGCACCTAATTAGCAACTAATACGAGGGTCAAACTGAAAGTTCTTAGAAAATCAAAAACTGATTACATTAGCCAGTTATTAGTTTTATTATATCTTTTCAAAATATTGTCCATTCACGTCAATACACCGCTGCATGCGATGGAACCACTGGGAAAAGCACTTTGCCCACTCGTCCTTAGGGGTCTCTTCAATGGCATCGCGATACGCAGCCACCGCTTCTTCAGCATTCATAAACCGCTTTCCTTTAAGTTTTTCTTTAATTTTTGAAAATAAATAAAAATCACAAGGCGCGAGGTCGGGGCTATACGGCGGGTGACCCAGTAATTCAACGTTTGATGTCGCCAAATAGTCGATCGTTCGCTTGGCGGTGTGCGATGAGGCGTTGTCGTGGTGAAGGAGGATCCTACTGCGAGGTCGTTTCTCTCGAACTTTTTCCAAGACAAGTGGCAAACAATTGGTAGTGTACCATTCTGCAGAAACTGTTTTTTGATCCTCTAACACAATTGTCGCGAAATGACCTATCCTTCCAAAGAACGAGGCCACCATTTTTTTCCCCGCACTTCGATCTCTCTTCACTTTAGTTGGCAACTCCTCGAAAGGAAACACCCACTGAGCAGATTGTCTTTTGGTTTCAGGATCATAACAGTAAATCCAGCTTTCGTCACCTGTTAGTATGTCGAACACAGCATTTGAGTCACCTCCGTTAAATCTTTCAATCATTTTACGGCACCAATCCACACGATGGAGTTTTTGAGCCTCAGTCAAATTATGAGGTATCCACCGGGCGCAAAGCTTCCTGACCGCTAAATGTTCGTGTAGGATTTTGTGCACTTGACTTATACCGATGCCTAAGCTTGTCCGAATCTGCTGATAGGTCACTCTTTTGTCAGTCTCTATCATACGCCGCACAACACAGATGTTATCTTCAGTCGTCGCCGTAGAAGGCCGTCCCTCACGTAAATCATCAGTGAGATTAGTGCGACCACGTTTAAACTCATTAAACCAGTTGTAAACAGTCGCACGAGATGGGGCTTCATCGTGAAAGGCCAATCGTAGTCTATCATAACTTTCTTGTTGACTTAAATGACATCGAAAGTCATAAAAAATCATTGCACGAAAATTTTCTCGTGTTAAATTCATGTTGACGTGACACAGACAATTTTCAATTTGCCGCCAAATCGTAAAACAAATGACAAATGAATGAAGTATATACTCAGTAATATTGGCAAAGAGTTCTATTTTCAAATTATAGAATTATTTTTTTATTATATTGTTTATAAGTGGCCAGTTCTAAGAACTTTCAGTTTGACCCTCGTATAGAGTACCTAGGTATAGTTCACAGTTATTCATTTTATTTTATCATACAACAAAATACAAATAAATACAATGATCTAAAGATCTATCGGTTTCGAATTCCGGGTTGACACCGTTGTAAAATTTGTTGGTCTTAATAATCCTAATCGCTGACTTTTGGCTTAGTACAGGGCAAGTAGGTAACCCTGTATAGCTGCGACTGCATTACGCTCGCTGTATATAGGTGACTAGCTGCGCCCCGCGGCGTTACCCGCGTTAGCCCGAGATAAAAAGTAGCCTATATGATAATCCAAGGTCATACCAAATTTCATCTAATTCAGTTCAGCTGTTTGTTCATGATAGAGTAACAAATTTCCATACATACTTACAAACTTTGTAGATTATAATATTAGAAGAATTAAATGATGATATTGAAAACTCGAAAGAGTAAAAGAAAATTTATTAGTTTTAACAACAATCATAAATTTCAATTATTTTTAAACGGGTTTTCAAAAATAGGCACTGCTCTGACGTTGTCCCAGGTATTATTTTCTATGAACAGCGATGACCACTTGCATATTATTTCTTTGACACCATTTAACTAACTTGTAAAAAGAAAGTCATTAATTTGTTTTCATTTCTTTGGGCTATTTCAGTAAATTGCACTTATTTACAATAAAAAAATTACGAATTTTGAACATGTCTGTTTCATTTTAATATAATTGTACGCTCAAATCTTTAACATCCGAGACCCAAATAAGATTTTCACGTACCTACTGTGGCTGCTGTACATTATTTGTGAGATATTTGTTACTCGTACTCAACCATTGTTTATCTTATGCCTCAGAAACTGCACACAAAACGCCATAACTTTACCGCTGCTGCATTGCTTACCATAATTTCACATTTTACTACTTCCAGTTTAATCTGCATTAGTCGTAAAAGTTTGATAAAGCTGATGCCTTATGGTGCATTCCCATGGTACGTCATAGTTATTTATAAAGGCGTGTAGAACTGGACGTAGGTATTGAAATATTTACCTCACGTAGAAATAGGTAGTGAAATTACGACGAATAAGCTTGAAGTTGTGCAAGAATCGCATTTGTACCGGCTTTATAAATTAAATAGTGATATCATCGTAGAAGAGTCATCCCGATGTCATAAATGGTCTATCTGATAATAAAGGCCAGTTTAAGTGGTTTATAATCGCCAGAAAGTGTAGCTGGAGCTTAATTTTTTTAGCCATGTCAGAGGCCTTCAGGAGGCTTACAACTCTAACACTTACGCTAGTACGCCTATACAAACACGCCTTACTTACTTTAGAAACGAGAGAAGTTACTTTTTGACTGACTTCCAAAAAGAGGAGGTTCTATGTTCGTGTGTATGTTTTTTTTTGTGTGTATGTTCATCGATAATTTCGCCAATTGTGAACCGAATCGAAAAATTATTTTTTTGTTCAAAAGGGTATACTCCCGAGGTGGCAGAATTTAAAATTATACTTATAGAAATCGGCTGAGCCGTTTTTGAAAAAACCAACAATTATGTAAGCAATTCGAGCGAAATATCCGAATTTTGTACACCATGAACATCGATAACTTCGCCAATTGTGAATCGAATCGAAAACGTATTTTTTAGTTCGAAAGGTTATACTTCCAAGGTGATTCCATTTAAATTTTACAGAAATCAGCTGAACCGTTTTTGATAAATCAACAATAATGTAAACAATTCGAGCGAAATAATCGAATTTTGTACACGATGGAACGCGATTTTGCCATTTTATGCGAAAAATAATTATTAAATCGCATGCTATGTACGCTATCTCGTTCCTAACATAGATATTTAATGCTTGCTCTTGCTTTTACTAGATTTCATGAATTGTGACTGTATGAGAACAAGAACGAATATTGAAAATGTAAGTTAATTCGAGCAAGAAGTATAGTATACGAGACCAAAATTAATTAAAACGATAGAGTTTCAATTATAAATTGATGTATACATAATCAATCTGGTATTCTCGCACTTGATATATTAGAAAAGCATGACCACTTGCTAGTTTCAACTGGAGCTGATTATGTGTACCTTTCTCTTTCTACCGTGCCTTGGCACTAAAGCGCTGCCGAAGCTACAGTCGTAGCACTAGAATTCATGAGTTCCGTAGCTCTACAGTTTGTACGAAGCTGATGCTACGAATGTAGCACTAGTAAGCCAAAAGTTTTGTAGCACTGCTGTTTTAATTAAATCATTACAATGAAAATATAATGCAGTAGCATTGAGTGCTACGTTTCTAGTAGTAGTTCCTCTAATCTCTGACACTGTTCAACATTTGCACTGAAGTACTGCTACAAACATAGGAGTAGTAACTTACGAAAATTAAAAAAAGAGTCTTATATTCAGCCGTACCATCAGCCGTAAGAATGAATGTTGATGATGTATACTCCAGACTATAAGTTTACCATTAGAATAGAGCCTTAGAGTAGAGCCAGCACAATTTTCATGACTAGAAGCTACTCGCTACTACTACCTATAAAAGCCCACTTATCGATGATCTCGTTATAATTATTATTACACAATAACCTGCTTTTACGTTTTTTAAACAAGCAAACTCAGTTTACGTAGTTATTAAAGAGGAAGTCGTTAAAGTGTTCGAAGTCACGAAAGATTCAAAACATTTTTATTAACCGACTTCAACAAAAAAAATACATTTTTATTAACAATCTATGTTCGTGTGTATGTTCGTCGATAATTTCGCCAATTGTGAAATGAATCGAAAAATTCTTATTTAGTTCGAAAGGGTTTACCTCCGTTGGGGAATGGGACCACCTCCCATTTAAATTTTACAGAAATTGGCTGAGCCGTTTTTGAAAAAAAAACAACAATAATATAAGCAATTCGAGCGAAATATCCGAATTTTGTACACGATGAACATCAATAATTTCGCCAATTGTGAACCGCATCGAAAAATTATTTTTTAGTTCAAAAGGGTATATCCCCAAAGTGGTTCCATTTAAATTTTACATAAATTGGCTGAGGCGTTTTTAATAAATCAACAATAATATAAACAATTCGAGCGAAATATTCGAATTTTGTACCCGATGGAAGGCGGTTTTGCCATTTTTTGCGAAAAATAATTATTTTGTTAATGTTACATTATATTTTAATCGGGTTTCTAGCTACTTTAGTTTCTATTTGAAAAAAATTGATGATTTAATATTGTTATATTTAGTGTCATACGAATGAGATTACCATATTTTTTCAAAAAAAAAAAACAAGTATTTAAAAATAATTATGTTAAAATGTTCATAAACACTTTTGAATCTATTAAATTTACTTTATTTTTAATTTAATGAAGTGAAACTTCTAATGCGACTTCCAACAAGGTTGCGTTAAACGTTTAACGCTACCGTGGAGGGGATATGAAAGCACTGTTGCGTCAAAGTATCACTTCTTCCGCGCAGAGGGACTCCACTTGCATTTTTTTAGTAGTTTTTGTGCTTATTTTACAAACAAAAATACTAATCATCACGAACATCTGTAGTAACCTAAATGCATCATTCTTTCAAAAACTTTCTAGGCGATAAAATTGCTAAGTTATCCCTTACTTCAATATTTCCCAACTGAATAAAAAGATAGGAACAGCAAAACCATTATATTCCAAATCCCTAAATCCACGTATTGGTTGAGCCCTTGCAGAGATTCCAATGAAATTAAATATAGTAGTAAACCTTATAAGTATGGCGTATATATTTCTCTTTCTCAACGTACTAAACAATAAAAATCTTCGGTCGTATGAAAAGTTTATGTGCCATCAACGATTTTTCTCGGTATGGATACACTCGTAAAATAACGTCTCTACCTACACGTGTCATGGAACTGTAGAGCAGAATTATCGTAATTTAAGTCCTGTTTGTGGACAAAAAAATGACACAATGACACCTAAATGTTTCAAACCGAAATATGTTTTACTCAACTGAGATAGTTTGTAAATATTAAATCAAGCAAATACCTAGTACATAAAGCGAAAGTAGAATGTATAAAAAGTGGAAGTGAGCGTGGAAGTGTCTGTCTATGAGTAGTAATAGCTTTTATTTTTTTCGCCATGTTTTGAATATAGTGCGAAAGTGTTACTTTCAACTGCAGTAGTAACAACGGTAATTCATTTACCGTTTTTACTACCGGTAGAAAGATTGGTAGTAACACTGGTAATAAACCTTTTTTGTATCAGCTGTAAAAAGGTGTGCATTGCAATTTTTTGCACATGTAACACAACATAGTCTCGGGTCTTATTTACTTAAGTACTAAGTATTACACTTTGCGTTTTACTAAATTTTTCATTGAATTACTCCATATCTGATATTTAAACACTTATTAATATTATTTCATTGTATTTTCCTATATTACGCACATTTTAGCAACCTTAGAAATAAAAATATATTTATGCATTCTAAGTCTGCGTTTTAAGTCTTCAGAGGGGTGGTGACCGCGAGTGGCATTTACAAATGAGCGCTGTTGTAGCCTGGATGGCACGCTTGATTGTAGACCTCAGTTGTATTAATCGTTAACCTCTGTCAGAGGCTTTCAGACGGCTTAAAAACTGACATCAGGCCTACTTACTCTGCATTCGCCTCTTCGCTCAAGTGCGTTTCTTACCGAAGAATTTATTATACCACACCCCCTCGTCCGCAGTAACATTTTCATTTAATGTTTTTGCCCAGTGAAATAAGGCCCTTATACGTGTTACGTCTAATGTCTCATTGACACGAATGACCCAAAGGAGGCCGGCCTTTTTTACTCACCTATTTGAAGCCTTATGTTCGGGAAGTACTTTTTGATGAGATAATAGAAGTTGCTTAGTAACTTCTGTGTTGATGTTCTGATGGTTATGATAGATCAAGCCATAGATGTAGCCATAGAAGAACAACTTTTGCGAAAGTGAACAAGAAAGAAAACTTTAAGTGTTAGTGGAAGTGGCTTTGTTTCCTTCGATGCACAGTACTTAGTAACTGAACACACCTTTTCATTGTTCATTTTGTTCTATAGATTTGCAGGATGCGCCATCTTAGTTAAGTATAGTTATTTGGGGCGAACTGCACGTATTGCTATTGGTTTTGTGAAAGTAGTTATCGTTATCGGTATTATTGTCTCAGGCAAAAGATGTATGAAACCATAGCGGCCTATTTGTATTGTAACTCGCTTCACAATCGTAAGGTCATGGGTTCGAATTCAGTTCCTAAACAAATTATAAAAAAAATCACACCACTGGCATTTTTTGAAACAAAATATCACGAAACAAAATATATAATATATAAAAATATAACAAAACCTGCTGTTATCCTTAGAAGAAATTTGATGACCAGCTTGTGGCCATCAAATCAGCATGTTGGCCAGCGTGGTGGCCAACTCGTTCTTCTTGGGCCTATGTTCAGTAGTTTACAAAATAATAACGTTACAGCTTTATCAGCTTTCAATTTAGCATGCTTTGTTACCAGGCAATTGACACTTTAATTTGCTTTCTCTTTCCGTCTACAAGTAACTTTATTTCCGTTTCAATCTCATAAAAAAACTCTAAAAACAAGTATTATATTAAAATTAGCCTTTTTTTAAACAAGTTTTTACTGAGCAAGTACTCGCAAAGACGAATCAAACGAAAACTTGATAGGGTTGCGTCGTTTCATTGCAGAGTTCCTATGAACACCTTCCAGTTCCATCATCAGACCCTGGTTACCATTGAAAGACAAACTACTCGCCAAGACCATTCAAATGAACCCAAACTCGATGAGGTTGTGTCGTTTCATTGTTAAGTTCCTTTGGCCACTTTCCAGCTCCATCATCAGATCAGCACCATGTCATCATAATATTGCATTGTCACGCGATTTAAACATGCAAAATTTCAGCTCAATCGGTAACGGGGAAGTGTATCAAATTTAACTTGCGAGATTTGATTACAGACTGACAGGCAACGGGACAGGTGAAACTAAATAAAAGCTTGTAATAAATAACCTGAAAACGAATACACGAGTACAAATTTAATCTAGCCGTGTTGTCAACTTATTTTTCCTCCTTTCACTGAAGTTTCCTCTCGCCGAGTTACACGCTTTCCCATTTAAATCGCACGAAAGCTTCCACATTTTCTTTCTCATCACAAAATTAATTTTCGAGATCAAAAGTTACCATCTCAGTTTATCTCGTGAGTCGGGGAACTTGTTTAATGTTCTAAAGTGTAAGTACAGTAGGTATACAACAGGCAGCGTCAACTGTTTTTGTGCTCGGGCTGCGTGCCAATACAAGGTATTGCTTTGCAATTTGCAAGGTTTTCCAGAGGTATTTATATTTATACTTATGTCCGTCTGTCCGTCTGTCTGTCAACGGGCTGTATCTCATAAACCATGACAGCTGAAATTTTCACAGATGATGTATTTCTGTTGCCGCTAACAAATACTAAAAAGAAAATAAAATAAATATTTAATATTTAATATTTAAATAATTTCCCATACAACAAACCTGACTTTTCAGACTTTTTTCACTCTATGTTAATAATGGTATCAGGTAGATGCTTGAAATTTTCACAGAATATTTAATTTTATATTCACTTCAATAATTAATAATAAAATTAAAATAAAATAAATATTTAAGGGGGGCTTCCATACAGTGCGGAATCCTCCGTGCGCGAGTCCGACTCGTACTTGGCAGATTATTATTTAATGTAAGTTTACGTTTGACTACATACGGCTTGATGATAAATAGATATGTGATATGTAGACATGAGTTAGATTCGTTATTATAAACAGTTCTTACTAGTAGATCAACTCGAATACTGGAGTTGCAATTTGAAAACTAAAAAAATGTAGTGTAAATATGTAATGGCAAATCTCTCAAGCATAGACGCTATCTAGCCAGCTGAAATATTTTGTAACTTAATTTAAACTTAATTGTATTTATTATCTGGGTATACGCCTGTCTCTCATGATATGCCACCTGCCTCAGTCTTGTTAGATATCGACAACTCGTGCGTACAACTATGATTTACGTTTCACTAATTTTTGTAATTGCGAAATCATTTTATTTATCTCTGTATGTCTTCAATCGTAATAGACAAATAGACACACAGAAAGACAGACAGAAAAAAAACTCTTGGGTGCGCATGCTCCGCAGCAGTTGTACGGACAAAGTTACAAACAAAAAGTTTTAAAAAGTTTAAGTGTATGGGGAAGAAACTAGAACTTGTCCAAACCATAAAACCACCTACCTCGGTCACGTACTGCAACATGACCGGTATTCCTTCCTGCAGATCATTATGATAATGAGAAGCAGAATACCGGGCAATCGCAAGAGTGGAAGTCGGAAGATGGCTTCAGAACATGCAGGAATGGACAGGCATTAAGACTGTCGAACAACTGTTAAGTCCTGCCCTAGACAAGGAAAATTTCAAAAGACTGCCAACATTCAGTAATGGAAAGGCACTACAGGAAGAAGAAGAAGAAAACAAAATTAATACTATTTACATATATAATAATATGACAAAATATGAATAAAACGGCGTCCTCATCTTATTAAAGCTCTGTTCTGAAATATCTCGAGTTATCTCAAAATTTCTGTCATATGCAACCCCACCTGTGTATACCTTCCTAAAATACACCCTGCGGGCCAAAACGTAACCGCAACTGCACGTTTCCCAGTAAGTAGAGGAAGGTAATGAGAAGTTAGCTTGTTATGTTTATCACGCGCCCGCGGCTCTAATAATGAAACTTGCCCTTTCGCCGGCCCTGTTTTAAAATTACGACACGGCTTTTAAGGCTACCTTGTGCTGGCTTACTACCCGTTGGCCTGATAATGTTCAAATTCTCTGTTAGATGATTCTGTGTATATTTCTAGAATACTGTTATAATGAAACATGTATTTTGTATTTAGCGCAAATTTTAGTCCAAGTAAAAGCTTTGTCTATTTTTATATGTAGAACATTTGGCCACCAACTCGCCTGATGGAAAACGAAGTTGTAGCCGAAGACGGAGTATGTAGACCTAGAAGATACCTATTCACTCTTGACTTGAAGATATACAAATTGTAATTGTCAGGAAACAATGACGGAGGCAGGCCATTCCAATCCCTAGCGGTCCGTATTATTAAAAGAAGAAGTGAATCGCTTGTTATCCTTAAAAAGCTCCATTTAAAGCTTTATGTTATGACTAATTTAATTCACTGAAAATAAGTCATGTCGATACATATTATGTGGATCTTTTCTGATGGAATCTTCTGATTATCGGTCAAGAGCTATAATAAACGAGATATTCTTAGTTACCAAAATGTCATACTGGCTATAATTTGACCATAATTATCTGAAGTTAATTCTCTTTTACTACTAGAATATGCTTTACCGTGTCTAGTAGTACAATACCTACAAACGTGATAAAAACAGGACAAAATCCAATCATGATAGTTTTAGTCAAAAATTACTTTGGATAAAATAAATAATTAACTATGGGGAGGAGGCTTATGCCCTGCATTGGGCCGAAATAACCTGATGATGAAATAACTACTTTATTACTTACCGCTTAAAAATAACCTCTACGTATAACAGAATTATAAATATCAGTTCCATTTTAATCACAATAATTACTTACCTACTAGCCAAAAATAATGACCAGCAAAGCTTTCACAAAATGAAAAAAAAAAATAGTTGAAGAGAACCGAAAGCTATTTCGTCGCATTCACAAAAGATAAAAGGAACTTAATCTTAGCAAAATCTTTTTGAGCCAAAAGAATCAGTGTTGTTGGTCAAAGAGGTATGGCGACAAAGTGTGAAAGCAAAATAAGAGCATTTTTTTTCTCTGTCCAAAGGGCCGGGCCTCTAACCGGAAAATTAAGCCCGCTTTTACTTTTGTTCGTTTCATCCCCGTTTTTATCAGAACCTACAGCTCTATTCACTCGTTTCTATGTTTATTTTTAGCGCAGAAAGTACTTATCTAGGTTACCTTATGTTCGGACACACCATTTTTTCAACTTTGGTGGCATTTATATCACAAATGGTACATGTGACAAAAAATGGTTGAAGAAACCTTACATTCATATTAGAAAACCTATAACCCACATGAGGGGGTGGGGTTGAAAAAATTGTTTTCTTCCCAACTTTATACTCGTATGTATGAGAGCCACCCTCAAAATACACAATTTTGAAAATATTCGGTATTTAAAATTGAGATCTAATTTATCCGTCCAGTATTTATTCGGGGTAAAATCTTAAATCAAGTCGCACGATTCAGGGGGGAAGGGGGGGCGAGGCTGGGAGGAGGGAGGGTAGAGAATGTCTCCCCGCATCTACAATTATCATAATGTCAAATTTCATTTTATTTGGTTAATAAATGTGAAAGTTATAAACCTTTGTACCATTAGGATGGACGGACAGACGGACAGACGAACAGACTAACAAACGGACAGATGAACAGACGGACACAACGAAGTTATAAGGGTTCCGCGTTTTACTACGGAACCCTAAGAAGAGACAGCGTTTTTAGTGAATGCTGTCGAAGTAGAGATTTTGTTCACTTTGTTTGCACGGTCAAAGAGTAAGCATGCATCGTTTATTCATAAAGATGATTGTCATACCTATAAGCCTATTACTCAGATAAATATCACAAAATGAAATTGTTTAGTATTTTAAATGACTAATTTCCACAAAGAATTAATTAATTTCCGCACAGTATTTGAAATATTTTATACAGATTTAAGTAATATTAGCAACTATATTATTATAAGAAACCTGAATTAATATCAAAATCAAGTGAAGCTTACAATTTTATTTCTCTAGAATACTCTGGATCTTCTTCTGATAAATCAACAGTTTATGGAAACAAATTGGCTACCTAAAAACAGGGCACTAATAAGGTTAGTTTAAATGCTATACCAATCTTTACTGTTGTCTTATTTCGTAGGTACTAAGTAAGTAAGTTCGTATAGGCCGGGTGGCTAGCCCTGGTGTCAGAGTTTTTAGGCCGCCTGAAGGCCTCTGACTTGGCTAAACGGTTAAAACAACCGGGACCCAAAATGTATAGAAATTATTTTTCTGATTTTATACTATAGTCTAGTAAAAACTATACTCGTTACGACTATTAAATTACGTGATCCATTTTCCAGTTAAAATGTGCAAAAACTGCTTTAGTTACCATAGTCATTTTACGATGTCAAAAATGAGTAAGAAATTGTGTGCTCATTTTTGCAATACCAAAATCATTTTATTATTCAAATACTAGCACAAATACATTTAAAAATCTTTCCTCGCAACAGATAATATTTGATTTTTGACTGATACATACTCGTATTTCCATATCCTTGATGAACCCCTCGAGGGTAAACAGAATGCTGTCAAAATTGTGAAATCAGTATTTATCGAGTGCTCAGTCCGGCGGGCCCCTGGAGGTTTAACCTTCCCCGTCACCGCCCGTCACAGGTAACAGTAATAGCTATCGTTACATTCACATTCAGCAGTTTGAGCAACGAAATAAAAAAATTATGAATGAACAGTTGTAAAATCACTTTTTTGTTGATATAACATTGTACAAATGAAAAAATATGATTAAAACACTCGGGTTTAAAAAAATAACGTGAGAAGAGAAATAAGTACCTATAGAATCTGAACATTATTTGATGTTATAAAAACACTTTACTACCCACTTTATCCAAACAAAATGCTTTAATATTTGTAAAAGTACAAAGTTCTGGGCTCTTTGCGAGGGATCTAGTCCTAAATCTTCTTATTCACGTAAGGAGCTTACCGGCAAGTCTTTGACAATCGAACGGCGACATTGCTCGCTGCCGGCTTGCGTAGGGATGGAATGAGACCTCTGCGGGGATGAAACGAGACCTTAGCGAAGATGCATTTGACCAGTTTTAACATGAATACGTCTTTAAAATTGCTTTCGTAGTAGCTAGCAAGTTACATTAAAGTAAATGATATTAAAATCGGAAAAAAACAGCTTCATATTTATCATTTCCATCCTGAATTCAATTACACAATTGGAAACCTGAAAAATCAAAGAATTAAATAAGTATCACATCTTGTACACTAAACAAAGATTGCGACGCATCGCGCGGGGAGGAGGGAAAGCTTCGTCATTTTGGGGTCATTTTGATGATGTAAACGTATTCTCGTAGGTACGACACAGGGCTGTATGTCCGTGACACAACCACGCCTAATTTTTTTCTCTGACCTATGATTTGGACGGCGGAATGGCTACATTGAAGCGCTCGCTACCAGCTCTAGCTAGTATATAAGCTAATATATTTCTATAGATGTTAATTAGGTATTGAAGTATAATGTAATCTGTGATAGTCACTCAATTATAAGAACACCACCAACGACATAAGCCAGTCCATTTTATTTCTGTCGAAGGACCCATCCCTACTTGCGCATGGCACGAGTAAATTTAAATTTTAACGGAAAATACTGGAGTCTAAGCGGACAGAATTAATTCGAACGAATGTTAATCGGGACACCTTCCGATTTAAAGGTTTCGCGACAGTTGGCTTGTTCCGAATCTCAAATGAGGGACTGCTTTAGCTTCGGAATTAGAGAGGGGGAGTTTTAGACGAAGTGTTTCTTTAGCTTATTGGTTTGGAGTAAGTTGTGTTGGTATAGTAAAAAATAATGATTAAGATTCAAACTTTAAATATATTTATTTGTTACAGCTTTTTGACGTGACAACGTCTTATAAATTGGTTTGCCGGGTGACACTTCAAGAAACTGCGTTACGCTCCGCTCACGTTATGCTCTCATTCGTCTCATTTGTCTCAAAGTCGTTGTCACGTAAAACTTTCGCCCGTATACCGACTTTACAGGCAACCAATTTTTAAATCGAACTTTATTTATTTTTTTACTTATTAATGTAAACAATTTAGTAATATCGCGTTGCTGTTCCGGATCGTCACCTAAATGAAGCATCGCAAGAATCTATAAATTTAGGTCCTAGCGTTGTTAATTTTATAAGTTTTGTAAAATAATTTTGCCATTGTTTCATTGATCGAGCGACAGCGAAGATCTCCGTTTTAACACGGCGATTTCGCTTTCGTCTATCCGGATGTTGGTTTCCGTCTACAGGCCCCCCACTTTTCAACGAATCTTGACGAAACACAGGATAATATTTTATTCATAGATTTAATTGTCGTCGGCCATTTTAGTAGTCGTAAAAAGGGGGAACATTTTTGCTGACACACTACTTTTCAGCCGATTTCGGTAATATTTGGCTAGTTGATTAATATCTAAATACCAGTAAGATTTCCGAGTAAAAACCGAATCAGTCAAGAACGAGTCGAGATATATATAGCCTTATGAAGATTCAGATTGTCGCGAGATCTACTTTTCGGACAGCTAACTACTAGTAAAAAAATCTTTAAATTACAACGACAATGGTCTTAAATACCGGTTTTTGTAGCCCATTTGTTTTCTTTACATAATTTTAAGCATATTACAAAGTCTGAGGTTACAGTGAAATAACTTCCAAATTTTCGCAGCAACCTTTTTAGAGACTACAATTATTTGTTAGTTTGCCGTAACTTCCTTTGTCCCCGTGTGGTTGGCAACAAGGCTGGAGGCTAGCTATGCAAAATATAATAAAGCTGTCAACGTTTCTCTTTGTGATAGACCACAATAGAGCTACATGGCCGGAATCTGAAAACTGGGTCCCAACTCCATAAAAACGGTGCAGGACAGAGCATTGTAGCCCGTACGTAAGGTCATTGTATAAATACTGTATTTGCCTGGCAAGAAATAAAACAATCGTGTGCAGAGTAGATATGTGTTTAGTTTTTTTTTATAATTTTATTTAGTAACATGCTTGGTCTTTGTTATACCTACAATGTTATGTTTTGTATCTAATTTCACTTTTCAAAACTTTATGTCAATTATATATAGTTCGAGGTTTGATATGGTATGATATATGATAATTATAGTCTAATAACGCGCCAATTCAGTTCATGGCAATTAATTTGGAATGGGCCATCAAGAGACCGGCTTAGCCGAGTTTGGGGCCCGCTGTTAATCCAACTGACTCATTTATAATCTAAGAAAATATTGTTTCGCGAACAATAATTTGTACCGATTTCCTTACTCTGTTAATAAATAAACTTTCTTTCTTTCTTTCTTTCTTTCTCTAAAGCTCAATTTTCTTAGGGTAGCTGTGTCCGTCATATAGAAGCCGTAATACAGCGGCGAATGACGTCACTAACTCACTAGAACGTTTTTTGTTCTATCTAAACAAAATGCTAACGCCTGGGGACGGATACTGAACTTTGACAGATTGTATGAAAATACTCTATATTATCTATGGAAGTTGCGAATGCTCCTTACAAGTTCCGTATGCGACCAAACCGTGCGAAGTTGAAAAATCCGGCCCCCGCTCTACTCTACTCAGTTTTGGTGGAGTCTGGGCGTGACGGTTTGTAATACATATTGTATTTCCCATTCGTGCTATCCATATTCAATGGCTTGTTGGTATTTTGTTGGTGCCGTGATGTGAATTATTAAAGAAAAATGATAGGTTTTGTCTATAACAGAGTCGCTTCCTAACTAGTGTAAACATGTACCGCCTTACCACAAAAGGTTTAAACATGCTTTAAACACTGTCTAACCGTGCAATTTGTTCAGTTAAACATTGTCCAAAGCGTGCGCAAAATTTTTGTGGTAAGACGAATAACTTCTAGGTAAACGCGCTAGATTTTCAGTCATTGATCACCAAAATTATACGTAAGTAGGTTTAAAAACTTAAATTCGACTACTGAAATGTAAGTTACCTTTCAGTAGTTGAATTTAATAGTAAATTTCTGAATATATGGTAAATGTATGGTATGGTGAATATAGCTTTTGCCCGTGGCTTTGCCCACGTGGCATTTTAATTTTTATGCTATCCCATGGGAACATTTTATTTTTCTGGGACAAAAGTAGCTTATGTAGTTACATATCTTAAAAACTATGTCCATGAGAAAAATCAAGTCACCCGCTGCTGAAAGAAAGAAGAACAAATTAACGAACACACTTTTGGATTTGTAATATTAGTAAGGAAGTAAGAATACCTAATATGCAATAAATTTGACAAATTACTGTAACATTTTTTAACCGGCTTCCAAAAAGGAGGAGGTTCTATGTTCGTGTGTATGTTTTTTTTGTGTATGTTCATCGATAATTTCGCCAATTGTGAACAGAATCGAAAAATTTTTTTTTAGTTCGAAAGGGTATACTCTCGAGGTGGTTTCATTTAAATTTTACAGCAATCGGCTGAGCCATTTTTGATAAAACCAACAATCGTGTAAGCAATTCACCGAAAAGCCAGTCGTGTGAAATTCCGTACATAAGTTCCAAAGAAACTCATTGGTACGGGACCGGGATTGTACCCACGACCTCAAGAACGACAAGCCAGCGTTACAACCACTAGACCGCCACGGCTCTTGGACAAAAACACTACAAGAAATAAATCCCATTTCAATTAATCGCAAATAATGATAAACCGCAAAAGAAATTTCCAATCTAAAAAGCTTTGACGAAAATCTCTTCAGAACGAATGCCCATAGTTAATCCGCCTTGAGCCTCACAAAAAAATAATTAAGAAAGCTATTACCGAGACATTCAAATATGCAATTTATCCTCATTAAAGTAATGTCCTTGCCATTAATCACCTTATACTCCATTAGTGCTGGAATCACTTCACGAACGTTTTAATTTTATAGTTCTTTGAGGGATTTCAACTTCACTGTCAGTGGTTAAGTGCTTCAATGTTGCGGGATGGAGCTTTTGTTGAGATTCGCAATGGTGGAATTAAAAATCAGACTTATAACGAGTAGGTATGTATTCGTAAAGAGATTTTTTTTATAGGTAGCTTCCTACTACATAAAAAAAAAAACAAAAAATTAAAAATCATTTATATCGACCAATCATTGAGTCATAATTTAGCGTACAAATACAAATTAAAAGATATCAGAAATAATGAAATAATATAACATACCTACAAGCCAGACATACACATTTAATAAAAATAGGTAAAAAAACTTTTTAAGTTAAACGGTTTTATGTTAAACATACATTGCAATATTTAAGATAAATGTACTAAAAACCAAAAAATAATAAAATAGATACAGTCGTGGAATTATAAACATATGCATAGACTAGACTAAAACAAAACCGTGGGACACGTCAATTGTCTACAATCGTTGATTAAAATGTTGCACTATAATGCACTATAATTAGGCAGTTGTTCAACCGACAACGATGGACGTGTGATAAGTAGGGCTAGAATGTGGAAACAAGCTAGCAAGCTCGATTATAAGCGAGTTTTAGGGTTTCATAGTGGTGAGCGAGTAGTACTTTTATCATATGTTTTGTCGATTAAAGACAAACTACGAGCAGTGAAACGATTCCTCGCCAGCCAGCAGTGTGAATGTCCAACGATAAACTAGTTGAAACATCTCTTTTATTTACATGGAGTGTATAACTATTGGAATTTCCATGAGCAAGAAAATAGTAAGTAATTTCCTCACCGTCTGCGGGCCAACTGCCTATTTTAACGACGAATTAAACGATTCTTCTATCGCACATTAAGTCGATAATTTGTAGACAATTGACGTGCCCCACGGTTTTATTTTAGTCTAGTCTATGCATCCTTACTAATATTATAAATCCGAAAAGTTTGTTGGTTTGTTGGTTTGTTACTCCATGACGCACCAACGGAGCAACGGATTGACTTGATTTTTGGCATGGACATAGTTTAAAAGGCGGAAGGAGCTTTAGGATACTTTTTATCCCGAAAAATTACATAGTTCCTGTAGGACAGGACAAAAACCATCGAAAGCGAAACTGTCGCCACTATCACAAAGGCGCTAAGTGATTAATTCCTCTATGACGCTAATATGGACTAACGAAACGTCACAGCCAAACGTAATTGGATGACAGGTGACTTTTATAAATCACAAGTAGCATGGCAAGGGGACAAATTGTTTTTCCACCATTATATCCCCTTGAAGAGGAAATAAAGTATGGATTGAAAATGACAACTGACATTAAAATTGGATAAAATGTTATTTTACCTCTGCATGCTACATGTTACTATAACGTTTAATACTAGGCCGTCATTTTGTCTGACATTTAAAATATTTTTAAATCTTCTATCATTAGAGGTTTAACATGTTTCTTTATTCTACCTTTATGGTACAGAATCATCATACTTTAATATTATCAATCCGAAAAGTTTGTTGGTTTGTTCCTCTTTGACGCAGCAACGGAGCAAAAGATTGACCTGATTTTTGGTATGGATACCTTTGGTTTAAAAGACAAAGTGATAATAGGATACTTTTTTATCTCGAGAAAATTCGTGATTCCCATGGGATAGGACAATAACTGTTTCTCAGCAATGGAGCAACGGATTGACTTGATATTTGGGGTGGGTATAGTTTGGAAGACGGAAAGTGACATAGGATACTTTCCATCGCGAAAAAATTGTGGTTCCCGTAGGACTTAACAATAAATTTTTCTCAGCAACGGAGCAACTTGCCTTGGCTTATTGCATGAATATAGTTTGAAAGACGAAAAGTGACATAATAGGCCACTTTTTATCGCAAAAACTTTAACAGTTCCCGTAGGATAGGATAAAAACTAAGTGAGCGGGCTGCGGTAGCAGCCGTCTAAGCGCCAGAAATAACCTGTCATGGCAAGTTTAGGACGTTCCTACATTTTTCGCACTCCTTCGCGGCACTCAACAGAGCTAGCCCAGACTCGGGCTCCATAACGGAGCTTGCGCTCTCGCCATAATGACGGAGTGTTTCGGAGCACAAGACACATCGTCATCCACCACTCTGGACTAACCAGTACTGAACGTCAGACAGCATTCCAACGCCCTGGTTCCAGTGCAGCGGGTCAGTCATAGTAGCCCGGCGCCTGCCTCTTCAACTGCAGAGGGCAGTGAGAACGGCCATCGCGATACCGACACCTCTCTTCCCCTGCAGCCCCACTGCGTCTGCCAACACGTTGACGGCCTAGCGGAAGGTAGGGTAGGTGGCGGCACCCACACCACCAGTTCCATATATCCCTCCGCGGCCCCTAATCCGCGGCAGTCATATCAGAGTCCAGGAAGCAGCCTTGCTTTATGAAACTGAGAAGGGTTATTCCCAGCAAGTAACTGGAGATAGAGAGACAGAAAAGAAGCCACACCCAGCGCAGCAGGAGGAGCTGGAGTTCATATGCCTGGCAGACGGAGCAGCACTAGAGCAAAATCTTAACCGAGAAATTAACATATTTACAGACGGCAGCAAAGTTAAAGGGAAAGTTGGGGCGGCATTATCCATTTGGGATGATGCCACTGAGATCAGTACCCGCAAGCTGAAATTGGCCGATTGGTGCTCCGTGTACCAGGCCGAGTTATTGACACTTCTTGATGCTACCGAAAAAGCAAAAATCTTTTGTGACTCCAGGTCTGCACTGGAAACGGTAGTTGGCGTATCTTCCCTCCATCCCTTAGCAGTAAATTCAAAGCTAACATAAAGTTGCTACACGCACAAAATAAAATAGTGAAACTTTATTGGATTAAAGCACACGCGGGGATGGAGGGAAATGAGAGAGCGGACCAGCTAGCAAAGGAAGCAGCACTGCACTCGAAGTGCAGACCTATTTACGATAACTGCCCCGTTTCATTCGTCAAGCGAGAAATCCGAAAGGACTCTCTTGACGAGTGGAACCGGCGTTATCAGGATGGCCACACAGCGGCGGCAACCAAAACATATTTTCCGGATGCAAGGGCGGCATACAAGATCGTAAGAGAAATAGCACCAGTGGGAATCATAACTCAAGTGCTGACGGGGCATGGTGGGTTTTCCCAATACTTACATCGATTTAAGTTGAGGGAAAGCCCATCGTGCATCTGTGAACCCACAAAAGAGGAGACTCATGTGCAGTGGCACATAATCTTGGAATGCCCAGTTTATGGAAAGCAGAGATTTTATTTAGAACAAAAAATTGGAATTAATCTAACACGTAAAAACCTTAGAAACGAATTTATCGATTTTTGCACAAATATTTGTAAAAAAGCAATTATTAGGAACAAATAGGTATAAACTTTGCTGTACCATTGTAATGTTTATTATAACTGCAAACAGCCAAAAACATTGAAATATAGGTATAGTTTTTATTCATTTGTAATTAAGACCCCTGACCCTTGCATATACACTCCAACCGTAACTTAACCAACAAAAGCATTGAACTACATTGAACAAAAGCATTCCTTTAAGGTATTTTGATATTTGTCGGTTAGGTTATTAGGTTTCGCAGCCGACATAAACATAAGCCAAAATCAAAATATAACGCGGGCGAAGCCGCGGGTAAAAGCTAGTATGTTTATAATTCCCACGACTGTATCCATTTTATTATTTTTTGGTTTTTAGTACATTTATCTTAAACATTGCAATGTATGTTTAACATAAAACCGTTTAACTTAAAAAGTTTTTTTACCTATTTTTATTTTCTAGTTTTTAGTTTTTATTTCGCATTCTGTTTAATTCATTTAGTGCTTCATTATTGCAAGGTTTCTTGGCCGTTAGTTTATTGCAGTCCAACTCCTCTATACGTAGTCCCTGCAAAGATCTTACTCTACTAAGAGCCACGTAGGCTTGACCTTCTTCAAACAGTTTCGCACCTAAGTATACGACTGCGTGATCCACAGTGCTGCCCTGCATTTTATGTATTGTAGAAGCCCATGATAGTATTAAAGGCAACATTCTTCTTTCAGCCGTCCCGTAATTTTACTTAGCTGGAAACTGTATGGCTTTCGGGTGTATAAGATGTACTCCGTCTCTTGCGAAATCAATTCGGACGGAAGGTACATCTGTTGCATACATCTGAGTTCGACGAAATTGAGGCCAAACGATTTCGTTGATGTAGCCTATAGCGCCATTTACTAATCCCTTTGAAACGTCAATATTGGACCGTAGCATGACTTTTGCCCCCACAAATATTTGCAGTTCCGCTGGTAAACCCCCAGTTTTGTTGATATCAGCTGGTATTATAGTAGCTATATCCACATTGTCTGCATTTCGTGTGGCGTGTACTAGCTGATCCTGCGCTTTTATTTTGTAAATGCGAGCACCATTATTTCTGTACAAATTCAATACAGCAGAGTTGTGGTCGTTAACTTGTTGATTTGTGGGGTATACCCTTAACGCTTTGTCTATTGCAAACTCATCACTCGTGTCTTGAAGAAGTCTTATTTTTTATATTTTTTTTACCATTTTGTTCCTACGAGTAATGGACATTTAAACGGTCGACCCCCCCAGAGGTCCAATAAAGGGGCAAGGCTATGTACAACAAGATGCGCCTGAGTCTTGAGGGGAAAACGCTAACGACATATCATTTTTATCCACCCTAATGCCATACAGTTCTCGGCGCGTTTTAACCTTTCACCTTAACTTGGGTGGTGTACCGCTAACGACGTATCATTTTTAGCCACCCTAACGCCACACAGTCCTCAACACGATACAAAATCTTGACTTGGGTGGTGGATTCAGGCTGGATTAATCAGATACCTAAATTACAGATTCAATTTCTAAATTTAAATCTTATTATTATACGCCATTTGGTGGCTGCGCCCATCTTAAATATTGAGGTTGTATAGTGCACTGTATTCTTCTTGTCAAGCCCTTTTATTTGATACCTATATTGGTGGGATTGACTGTGGTATGTGGGTGCGGGTGGTCGTTGAATGACAACTTCACTATGTGAATATCACGTATTTAATCCGCACAGTCTTAACACACACAATACATACAAATATAATTATAAATAATAGAAGGGAAGGAGTAGACGATTGACAATATAAAGTTCGTAGGTAAACAAATATAGGCAAGTAAACAAATAGATAAGACGGACGGCGCGCGAGCGCAAATCAATACCGACGTTTCTCGACTGCCGGCAGAGGGCGCGTCAAGGTCGGCGCGGCTTGCGCTCGCCTAACCGGTGCAGCGCCGGGCTGTCGTACTAACTACGCGGCATGCTGTGGCCGCTTGCAAGGTCAATAGGCTGCGCGCGTTTCCAGTGATTGTGAATCCTAAAAGTATTAGATAAATATTGTCCGGAATGAATTTTATAATTAAGTACGTAAATAAATATATAAAATGAATTTGGAATATTTCTGTATTTATGTCTGTATGTGTAAATAATATATAATATGAATAAATATATTGTGTTATGTATATAAGATATAGGTATAATTTATTATAATGTGGGAAAGATCCCCACATCACTCCCCTCCAGAGACCGTCACTACGGGCGATAGTAATTTGGGAATCGAACCTGCCTACCGGACCGTGTAGTACGTACCGGGGTAGGGTTTTCTTCCGTAGGTTTAGACTGATCTTCGGGAGGTGTGTCACGTGGTGGCGATGTTTCTAAAATGTACGCCGGTTTAAGGCGATCAACTGATACTGATACGGCCTTGCCCTTATTGAGTATTTTAAAAAACTTGTCCCCACGCTGTAACACTTCATGGGGGCCAGTGTACGAAGGTTGAAACGTTCCTCGCAGCGCATCTTCCCGAAGAAAAATGTGGCTTGACGAGGCAAGATCCTTGTATACAAAAATTTTGTGCTTATTATGCCGGGAAGCGGGCGCGGGTTGCAGTTTATTTACAATAGAACGCAGCCGGGCCGTGAAGTCGGTGAAATCTGTAGTGATGTTTACGGTGTGGTGAAAGAATTCACCTGGGAGTCTTAACGGCTCACCGTAAACAAGTTCTGCAGAAGAGGACTGCAGATCTTCTTTCACCGCACTTCTAATGCCCAAGAGAACTAGTGGTAGCGACTCTGTCCAACTGCTGTCAGCGTGACAAGTTATCGCTGTTTTTAGCTGTCGGTGGAATCGCTCCACTAGCCCATTGCAAGCTGGGTGGTAAGCTGTGGTCCTACGGTGTTTAAATCCGGCTATTTTCGAGAGGAATTCAAACAGTGCGGACTCAAACTGTCGACCACGATCGGTTACGATGTCAGTTGGGACACCAAATCTGGCAATCCAACCTGATAATAGCGCCTTGGCTACTGTTTCAGCCGTGATGTCCGCAATAGGGATAGCTTCGGGCCATCTGGTAAAACGGTCTACAGCTGTAAGGCAATAACGGTAGCCATTGGAGATTGGAAGAGGGCCTATGAGGTCTATGTGCACAAACGTAAACCGAGCTCGTGGCAAATCGAAGGTGCCTAGTGGAGCGGACACGTGACGATTTACTTTGGAGCGCTGGCAGGCCAAGCATGTTCGCGACCACTCTCGGCAGTCCTTTCTGAGTCCCGGCCAAACGTATCGCTGCGCAACAAGCTTAACTGTTGCGTTAGCGCCAGTGTGGCTCAAGTAGTGTAGGCTGTCAAATACTTGCTTTCGCAATGATTTGGTCACGAATGGTCTTGGAGTGTCAGTACTTACGTCACAGTAAATCTCATGTTTGCTACCGGGCTCTTTGATTTTCTCCAAACGGAGCGATGTGGGCTCGTCATGGAGAAACGAAGTTAGCTCGGCGTCTGAAGTCTGAGACTTGGCAAGCACTCCGAGATCGACTGGATTCTGTATCTCATCAACTCGAGACAGCGTGTCGGCCACTACATTATCCTTACCAGATATGTGCCGGATATCGCTTGTGAATTGAGAGATGAAGTCGAGGTGCCTGTACTGTCGTGGCGAGCAGTTACTCTTCTTTTCACGAAATGCATAGCACAACGGCTTATGGTCGGTATAGACGACGAAGTCTCTTGCCTCAAGCATGTGTCGAAAATACTTGATTCCCTCGTAAATTGCTAGTAACTCGCGATCATAGGGAGAGTATTTTTGCTGAGATGGGCTAAGCTTTCGCGAAAAGAACGCAAGTGGCTGCCAGCAATTATCCTTTAACTGCTGGATCACTGCACCCAGTACTAAGTCACTTGCGTCAGTGACCAAGGCGAGCTTGGCTTCGCAATCGGGATGTGCTAGTAAAGCGGCGTTGCACAAACTTTCCTTGGACTGTTCGAAGGCTATAAGAGCATCACCTGACAGATCTACGGGGTGTGAAGCCTTTACCGAGCCAGCCAACAAAGCGTTTAAAGGGGCTTGCACTTTAGCAGCATTGGGCATAAACCGCCTGTAAAAATTCAGCATGCCCAAAAATCGCCTAAGTTGCTTGACTGTTTTTGGTGCAGGGAACTCCTTAATGGCCTGGACCTTTGACTCAAGTGGCTTAGTGCCCGCGGCAGAAATATGGTAGCCTAAAAACGTTACCTCTGAGGCTCCAAAGACACACTTCGAAGTGTTCAATACTATGCCGTATTTTTTCATGCGCTCGAAAAGTAGTCGCAGATGACTCTCATGCTCCTCTTTCGTGCGTGAAAACACAAGAAAATCATCTAGATAACAGTAACAAAAGTCTAGATTCCTGGTCATCTCATCTACAAACCTCTGAAATGTTTGCCCTGCGTTTCTAAGTCCAAAACTCATGAAAGGAAACTCGATTAGGCCAAAGGGTGTTGTAATAGCAGCCTTCTGAATGTCCTCCTCGTTGACAGGGATCTGATTATACGCCTTTACCAAATCTATGGTCGAAAAGATAGTACAACCAGAAATACTGTGAGCAAAGTCCTGAATATGTCTAATCGGGTACCTGTCAGCGATGGGCCGAGCGTTGAGCAGTCTGTAATCCCCGCAGGGGCGCCAGCCGTTGTCTTTCTTAGGTGCCAAGTGTAGCGGAGAAGACCATGGACTCTCAGATGGGCGGGCTGTACCGTTACTCAACATCAAGTCGAACTCCTGTTTGGCAATCTTAAGCTTGTCAGGAGCTAACCTGCGGGGGGAACAAGAGATGGGAGGGCCCGGTGTGGTGCGTATATGGTGCACAGTGTTGTGTTTATGAACGTGTGGCGTGCCAGCTGGTCTAGTGATTTCGGGGAATCCCGATAAGATTTTATGGTAGCACGTATCGCCAGTTGGTATTTTCACTGAACATATATCAGGTGCGTCAGCAATGTACGCAGCAGATGATAAAGAAGTGACGTTATCAATTAAACGTTTGTTACGTACATCAACAATCAGGTTATAATAACTCAAAAAGTCTACCCCTATAATAGCTTTAGTAACGTTTGCAACAATAAAGTTCCAAGGGAAGTTACGTCTAAGACTTAGGTCTAGGTTGAGTTGCAGGAATCCAAAGGTTTCGATGACGCTTCCATTGGCAGCCGACATTTCGTAGCTGGTCTTGACCCGATGTTCCCGAAGAGCAGACCGAGGGAAGACGCAGACGTCGCTTCCGGTGTCCACAAGAAACTGGACTTCCGATGTGCGATCGGTAACGAAGAGGCGACCAGGTGAAGTGGGGCAATCGTCCGTCGCCATTACCGACCGCCCTGAGAGTTTTCCGACTTCTCAAAGTCACACGGCTTGATACAACGATGGGCGTTGGCTCCATGTCGACTGTGGTACCAGCATACCGGAAACTTCCTATAACTTGACTGGGACCTCGATCTCGAGCGCTTGCGCTGTTGGTTGTTGTTGGAACGGTCGCGGGATCTGGGCTGCCTGTTGAGCTGCATGGTCAGGTTTCTGACGGCAGCCTTCAGCTCGGCGATTTCGCTAGCCATTGACTGCATCGAACCAGGAACGGGAACAGCCGATGAAGTTGACGCCACTTGAAGACTCGGAGCCACGATGTCTTGCACTCTGTCGGCCAGGTCAGCTGCAGCCTCCAGGGAAGATGACGGTTGCGATGCGATCAGCGTTTGTAGGTTGTTAGGTAGACGGCTGCACCAAATACTCCGGATGAAGTCGTCAGGGACGGAATTTCCGGCTAGGCTCTGAAGGTGTCGTAGGAACTGTGATGGTTTCCGGTTCCCCAACTCCTCATGCATCAGCAGCTGTTGGATTTTCCGCTCGCGTGACGCTGACAGTCGCTTTATCAGCTCGCCTTTAAGCTTCTCATATTTGTTACTAGCGGGAGGACAAGTTATTATATCCTTTATCTCTTTTGAGTATTGAGGATCCAAGTGGCTGGTTACGTAATAAAACTTGGTTGTATCCGAAGTAATATTCGAGATGGCGAACTGTCCCTCAATTTGGGCAAACCATATCTCTGGCTCCTCCGGCCAAAATGGTGGAACTCGTATGCCGACTTTATAAACGTCGGACGGCATAGTGGAAACGCGCACTTTTTGTTTACGCGCTGTGCACGGCTGGGAGGTGCCTTGTTCCGATGTGGCTGTTTCTGCCGAGTCACTGTCACTCATTGTAGTTCACTTCGTACCTTTCTGAGCGTCCTTGCAGGGGTCACCAGTTGTGGTATGTGGGGTGCGGGTGGTCGTTGAATGACAACTTCACTATGTGAATATCACGTATTTAATCCGCACAGTCTTAACACACACAATACATACAAATATAATTATAAATAATAGAAGGGAAGGAGTAGACGATTGACAATATAAAGTTCGTAGGTAAACAAATATAAGCAAGTAAACAAATAGATAAGACGGACGGCGCGCGAGCGCAAATCAATACCGACGTTTCTCGACTGCCGGCAGAGGGCGCGTCAAGGTCGGCGCGGCTTGCGCTCGCCTAACCGGTGCAGCGCCGGGCTGTCGTACTAACTACGCGGCATGCTGTGGCCGCTTGCAAGGTCAATAGGCTGCGCGCGTTTCCAGTGATTGTGAATCCTAAAAGTATTAGATAAATATTGTCCGGAATGAATTTTATAATTAAGTACGTAAATAAATATATAAAATGAATTTGGAATATTTCTGTATTTATGTCTGTATGTGTAAATAATATATAATATGAATAAATATATTGTGTTATGTATATAAGATATAGGTATAATTTATTATAATGTGGGAAAGATCCCCACATGACAAAAAATTGTTATCAGCCATTTGGTAGCGGCGGCCATCTTAAATTTCAATTTTGCATAGTAAATTGTATTCTACTTGTTGAGACCTTTCATTTGATACCCATGTTGATGGGATTGATAAAACCTAAGTTATCCGCCATTTTGTAGAGGCTGCCATCTTGGATTTTAATTTTATATAGTACATTGTATTATACTGGTTGAGCACTTTCATTTGATACCCATATTGATGGGATCGATAAAACCTACGTTATCCGCCATTTTGTAGCGGCCACCATCTTGTATTTCAATTTTTTATAGTATATTATATTCTGCTTGTTGAGCCCTTTCATTTGATACCCATATTGATGGGATTGATAAAACCTACGTTATCCGCCATTTTGTAGCGGCCGCCATCTTGGATTTCAATTTTTTATAGTATATTGTATTCTGCTTGTTGAGCCCTTTCATTTGATACCCATATTGATGGGATTAATAAAACATAAATTATCCGCCATTTTGTAGCGGCGGCCATCTTGAATTTATAATGATAATGAATAAACATAATTGTATTGTCACCAAAATCCAAAGTGTATACAAAATTTCAGATTAATCGGTTGACAGGAAGAGGGTGAAATTTGAATTACTAAATTTGACCCAAGAATAATAAATAAAACAAACGGGGTGAGCTAAATAAAACCGTTTAAAAATGTCACACAAATCTTAAAACACGCCTCTCGACATATCCTTGTTAGTCAAAACATGAACCATCAGACAATGGTTCATGTATTGACAGTCATAGCAATTCGCAAATACGCTTAGGATTCTGTTGGGGCTGGCCCGGACCCTGCGCACTAACTACTACCCAGTCGGGAGACGTCCTACGCTACGCTAAGCACCGACTACTACTTAGTCGGTGAACGTCCCACGCTACGTTTGTCGTTACGTGATTGAACTAACATCGCAGGAACGCGCTGGATGTAAGCCGCTTCTGACCGGGCTTATTCAAAATCCAATCTGACTAAACTTCCATCCATCCATCCATCAGCCATAAGACGTCCACTGCCAGACATAGGCCTTCCCTAAAATAATATAACATACCTACAAGCCAGACATACACATTTAAAAATGTCACACAAATCTTAAAATGAGCCTCTCGACATATCCTTGTTAGTCAATACATGAACCATCAGACAATGGTTCATGTATTGACAGTCAAAGCAATTCGCAAATACGCTTAGGATTCTGTTGGGGCTGGCCCGGACCCTGCGCGCCTTCGATCAAGAATTGGAAGCTGCGCGCCAAGGATGTACACCTCTTCCGCATCTTCGTAAAACATACCATAACATCGCATAACGTACCGAATCCTGACGTAACGTTAGGTTAGTGAAACGTGCCATGTCAGACAAGTAAGTCAAAAAAATACAGGCAGTTAGTCACCGGCAAAATATTCTCGACGACTATTGAATAGTACGTTCGAGCTTGTGTAAACATCCCTGATGCGCTACAATAACGTGGCAGCCCCAACAGTATCCTAAAACCATTATTGTACTGTTCTCTAAGCGCATTGAATGCTTTTTTGGTGTATGATACCCACAACCTGCTCGATTAAAAAGACTGACAAAAGGCCTTCTCCCTAAAGTAAGTACAAACTATTTACTACACAAAGTACCTACAACTAGTAACGACGAACTTTACATACCTATATTTTATAGGTAACACTAAGAAATCATAGAACTTATTCACACGCAGTCATTAAAATAACGAAAGATAAGGAAGAAACTCTTCTTTTCTTAGAGGTCGCTATGGCCACGTATAGACAACATCAGAGACCATAGCAGTATGTTTAAGGAAGGAAGAGAATTATGTTCACACTTTTCTTGATTCATCTGAAATGAAAGCTTTGCAAAAAGCCGTTCCAGCTTTGGAACAAAATGAACTTGTAGATCTCTGAAAACAACAGATAAAGAAAGACACAGCAAATCCGATCCAACAGCAAAAAAAACAAAGTTGCAGTCAAACGCCAGTTGACTTGTAATCCCATCGACATGTCATTTTTTCTGTTTTAAATGTTTTCCGTGTCTAAGCATAGTGTAAACTAGATAAAACTAGACACTAACTTCTAAAGCCCAGCGAAACGGATTCATTAGCTGCCGTATGTAGGGAGAAAAAAGTTGTCAAGAGCGTATCCAGATACGAGCATGATAGAGTTCCGTATACAATGTTGATGATGGAACAAAGAAATCTACCCCTACAACTCTGAGCCGTGTACAAGTTTAGAAATTCGATTTTGGTTCATAGCTTTACTATACTCCAACTGTGCTCAAAATCATTTTAAAACAAAGTTCTTTAATCGTCTCAGAATTTATCTTTTTCTGAGCTGCAAGGTTATGTTTCCCATACTTTAAAATTAAGGAGGTGGTACTTTTTAGGGTTCCGTACCCAAAAGGAAAAACGGGACCCTAGTACTAAGACTTCGATGTCCGTCTGTCCGTCTGTCTGTCCGTCTGTCACCGGGCTGTATCTCATGAACCATGATAGCTATGCAGCTGAAATTATCACAGATGATGTATTTTGGTTGCCGCTATAACAACAAATACTAAAAACAAAATAAAATAAATATTTAAGGGGGGCTCCCATACAACAAACCTGAATTTTTAGACGTTTTTCGCTCTATATTAATAATGGTACCAGGTAGATGCTTGAAATTTTCACAGAATATTTAGTTTTATATTCCCTTTAATAATAAATAATAACATTAAATTAAAATAAATATTTAAGGGGGGCTCCCATACAGTACGGAACCCTCCGTGCGCGAGTCCGACTCGTACTTGGCCGATTATTAATCTTGTTGACCTAGAATAAGTCGCCAAGGATAGGTACCCCGGTAATAACTAGTATTTTATGAAATGTTCATTTTAAATCAAGGGGTGCCATCAAAATGTTTTTCACCCTCGCTTTACATGTATAGAAGCGATCCTTTACAAGCAAAATTATTAAAATTTTACGTTTTCGAAAATGAGATCTATTAACGGTAAAACTATCATAATGTCAAAGTGGGTACAGAAATGGGGGAATGATGCGGTTTTATAAAAATAGGACGGACGGACAGTCGGACGCGTAAAATGATATTGTAATAAACAATATTATATTTGGGTACTAAAAGTAACAAATGAAAACATAATAATGAAATAGGAATAAAACATACATGTAGGTATATGTACATATCTCGCTCCTTGTTTTACTACAGAACCCTAAAAACTGAGTCGAAACTGAAACGAGTCGTAATCCGGCTGAACTCCGCGACTGAATGTTCGTTAGGTTTAATGAACGCAGATTTACATAACCGTACCAAAGCCTCTCAGTCGAACCTTAAGCGCTTTAAGCTACAGCTGAGGTGCTCAAACTTTTTGCAGGGCATCTTTGGAACCGACGCGTCGGTCGTGTTGTCGTCGCGCGTCATGAAAAGCGAAGCGATAATTAAAAATGCAACAGATTTTCTTTTTGGCTCTAAAATACTTTCAAATTGACAAATAAATTGATTATTTCATTAGTTTTAGTATAGTTTTTCTATAAACCTGATCTTTAAGGCTTTTTTTTCCTAAGCAGTGAATAATAAATCATTTATTTACCGAATAAACACAATGTCATACAATAATTACAAATTATAGAATTACAATCAAAATAGTGTTAAAAACAAGTCAAATTTTAAATAACACAAATAATGAATGAGTCCTATCCTTACAGCCCTATCCTTATGCCCTGGCCAAAAGTGCCCATAATGCTAGCCGCGTTGCCGCGCTGGATCGCCAGAGATATGTGCTGGACTAAATACAAGCGTGGATCGCGGATTTTTTCTCTAAGGCGCCGTCCCAGGTTGTTAACAAATCTTCGAGCTTCGAAGCACCACGGACCAGCCGTCTCGACAGCAAAAGCGACGAAACCGTACGCCGATTCCATGCAGGCATATTTTAGGCGTTTGCCTCTGGCTTTAAAGCTAAATATGTTTACACCAGTGATTTGAATCTATGTTTGTTAGGTTTAATGAACTCAATTTTACTTAATGTACCAAAACTTCTCATTTGAATCTTAAGCACTATAAGTAACGACTGCGATTCTCAATATAATACATTGTTACTGTTGTAAGAAAGTCATACCCAAAAAAAGTAAATACTACTTACGCTGAATTGATCAATAGTTGTTAAAATTATAATTATATGTTACTATTATTCTATCTATTGATCTCTTAACACAATTGGTGGAAATAATTTTTTACCAAAGAATTTCTAATTTACTTCGTGTATACTTTATGTAAACGTGAGTAAGCTGAAAGTGGAAAAAATATTTAGATAAACTATCTTCTATCGAGATCCATTAAAAAATTAGAACTTGAAAGACAACTCATCGCGCGCTGCGATCAAAATTCTAATCGGGAAAAAAGGATCTCCACCCCAAGTTCCAGAAGCACTGGCCCAAAGAAAATAACAGTGAGTATAAAATATCTCGTTTACGGATTCCCTCGGTGAACGATGAATGATTGATGGCCACGTTTCAAATCTACTTATGAAATTAAATGTTAGAAGCTGGGGCTTTGGGCGCTCCATGCGTCAGTCAAACTGCCTTGTGGGCGAATATTTGTGAAACACGATACAGTATTAAAACTATTGAAGATTTGTTATTGTACCTTGTACCGGCGTTTTTGTCACGGTTAATAGGCTGACACTCGAAGGATGATTAGGTCATATCCTTCACGCCCGCTCCATGCAGTGTGATTGAGCGTGATGTACCTATACATACGTAAGTTTTAGTTTTAGAAGAAAAATAAATTAAATAGGGACTCCAGTAGCGTGTAAGTTGCTAAAATCCACATATTTAAGTGTAAATTGTCCACACTTGTGCAGTCTGCCACTAGATTTCCCCGAGTCAGGGGTACTACAGAACACCCATAAAAGTCATAAGTAGCTTTTTTATAGCAGTAATCACATTTTTTTTTTCTATGAACGTAATAGTCGGTAAGTATTTTCGATTGTCACTTGTGATGGTAAAATGGATAACTGGGGTTAGGTGTGCAACTCGCAAAAATGAAAAGAGATGCTTATAATTACGGTTTTATCTATAACTTTTACAATAGGTATGTCCAACTTTAAAACCGTAAAAAGAAATCAAGTGTTCCGTACATTTTATTTCAGTTCAATTTTTTTTCGTTTTTGAGTTGGTTCTTATGTCAATAGTAAATAATAACATTTAATGGCCTCTCTTCGGTACGATACGGGGCAAAGGCATAGATAACAATTCAAAAGCAAGCCGCTTCCAACCAATCTTCTAAATTAAGGGAGGCCTATGACCAGCAGTATATTATGCATATTTCAATTGCATTTTTTTTGTATAAATTGACGTAAACTTGTTTGTACAAATAAATGAGTATGAGTATGTCTAATATGTCTATGGCTGATATTTTGATGATTATTGCCCAAGAAAAGCATTTTCTGTCGCAAAATTCAATTTGAATCGATCGACATACGATTTGCCTGCACCGTCATAGGCTCTCAGATTTCATCCCGAGCTCTACAGCGAAGGTAAAATAGATTCCGTATGCTCGAAAGTCCAAGGAAATCCGACGTCGATTGAAAAATCTTTGTGGGACGTATAAAGAGGGGGCAAAGATATAGGTTCCTCTGGAATGCCTTGTAAAACTGCTCTGAAAAGATTCTTAAAGTCATCTTTAAATTTGTGTTCACTGATTTCCATAGTGAAGTTTGTTTTACTTTTGTTTGATGAACCTGAATGAGGCTTTGTTTGGTCAATTACGAGTACCTGGACTCTGAATCTTATATTTGTTCGACCAAAAAGTTGATTAAAACCAAGACGATGTTTAGGGTTCCATATCCAAGTAATATCAGAAATTCTAACAGCGTTTCCACCGTAGTTACCTGTGAACCTTATAAGTTCTAACATCACTATTACTGTCTGTTTTTATTTTCCCAGAAACTTGAGGCAGCAGTCCCACTAACACTCGTTCCCAATTATAGGGCCGCACAATAAGATCTTTTGGATTCGACTGTCCCTTGTAGATTCGTTCTCCGGCCCATTCGTAAGCATCCTTAAATCAGCTGTATTCGTCAAAGGGGATTAGCAACACAACACACAATATCTTGTTATAACTGTTATTGTTAAACTGTTATTTTTGACGATGCTATTGCAGATACATATTTCAATTACAGTAGGTATTTCTGACATCTTAATTTTTTTTTTTTGTATTTTGAATTTTATGTAATGTACCAAATAATTAATTTATTGTAAAATTATGCCTAATAATTCTGTTGAGTATTGAATAATAATTGTTATTTTGACAATTCGTAAGGTGTTGCTCATAGTATATTGTTGTATACCAATGTATGTAATTATCCTTACTGAAAATAAATGAATCTATCTAATCTATCTATCTATAAGGCAATTTTAGAACTTTTTGTTGTTGCAAAAAAATGAATACACAGGTTACTGGTATTCGTATCTCACGACCCTCAGAAGAATGATTTAGTTCTTATTCTATGGCACGACCAATGCGCGAAACGCGTAATTTTGGTTCTAGTTATTTGGCACAAGCTTTACCTTTACTCCTATTTCTCAGAACCTTACGATGAAAGCCTGACTTGCACTTGTTCCCAATTGTGGGGCCGCACAATAATACCACTTTCGATTTCACGCATCTTCGGACGGTATCAAGTAGTTCTGCGGCCCAACTATAAGCATCCTTCAATCAGATGTATCGGTCAAAGGTGACGAAACAAAGGTCGCATTCACACATTCGTCGGGGCAAATATTTGGATGATTTGCAAATACTTGTGCTGAGAGTTACGGTCAAGAATCCTTGTTTAGGATTTAAACTATTTATATAGGGCTTATTTTTGAAAATTGGGGATTAGAGATAAAGGCTTTTAAAGTATTTTTGTGTTTGACTATATTTACCTAAGTGAGTAAACACTTCGTAAATTCTGCGAGTACATAAGTACGCAATTCAGACTAATCATATGACATCATTAACTGGTGTTATATTTTATAATTAGGTGTACATAATTTTCATCCGCAATTCAATCAACTACTACTACTACTACGACTACTTACTTTCAAGAGTTTCAAGCTGAGCGTGCTAGACAGAGATGTCATTTTGTGGGGAATCGCGCTGAAACTAACCCTAGGAAACGTAGGATTGCGATTCGGCAAGGTACTTTTGGTAAAGCCAGACCGCCCGTGGACCTCCAAAAGGATTTTAATTTGGGCAAAATGAAAATCAAAACTTAGATACATAAAATATGCATAAAGTACCTGTTTCAAGCATGAAAATATAAGTAGAGAATTTGGTCTTTGCGGAGTTAGGGACATGGGCGTTGGCAAGGCTGGTGCTAGACCTACACGGATGTAGTCAAACGAGAACCTGTCCAAAATTAAAAAACATAGCTCTTCCAGTGTAAAGTAGGTGCGGGCAATATTCCTAGCGGAGATTAGCTCCGCAGCCGCAACTCTCCCTGGCTTTGATGTCCTAATAACTTTTTCATTCTCTACTTTCACTAGTCTGCTAGGATTACATACCTACTAGTATATGCATAATCTTGTACTTAGCGGGGGATAAAGAAGGTTGTAAATGATGATGATCTATGTATTTACATATGCAGTACCTACAAAAAAAACTTGTCTTTAAAATAAACATATTATTTTTACAAAAACATTACTTATGTAACACAAGTATTTTTCGTAGGGTAAAAAATCCTCTAGGAATATTTAAATATAAATAATATTGATATTTAATTAATAGTTTTGTAAGTTAAATAGTTTGGTAGTAGTGCAGTAGCATTAAATGGTCAAAAACATCACCCATCCATCCACCAGCCATAGGATATCACCGCTAGATATAGGCCTCTCCTATGGTTCTCCAATAAGACCGGTTAGATGGAGCTTGCATCCAGTGTTCCTGCGGTTTTGATGAGGTAGCCCTCTCCATAGCTCGTTGGGCTACTTGGAGCTTATTAATATCTAAAAAAAAAAACATGGAATAAGTAGGTATGAAGTAAAAAGTTAAATTAGATATCTACTTATACATTAAAAGCTTATGCATATACTTTATATAAAAAATTTTGTTCGACAAAATTTTTGTTAATTACGAAACATAAAATAAAATAAAATTGAACAGAACAAGTTGTACGCGGTAGTGACTTGTGAATTTTATCGTATAAAACCATTTCTTTTAATTTTGTTTGAGTAGTTTATTTAGATCAAGTTATTTTTTCACTTGTATTTGAAAGAAAATTGAGAGTACAAATGTAACGTGATGTATTTATTATAACATAATTATTTTTGGCAAAAAATAGCATGACCGACTTCACCCGTGTACAGAATTCGCGAATATTTCGCACGGATTGATGTTACATTTTTCACATTATTGTTGATTTATCAAAAATGGCTCAGCCGATTTCAATAAAATTTTAATGAGACCAATTTTAAAGTATACTCTTTCTAATCAATATAGAATTATTGAAATCAGACTACCACGAAAAAAGTTATGCTAATGTTAAGTTATTAAAAAAAAAATTAAAAAAATACGCGTCGAATTGAGTACCTCCTCCGGTTTGGTTCGTCGGTCAAAAATATCCTAAAAGACTGATTTTCAAACCAAAGATACATCACACTTGACAAGTTAATATTCTAATAACTGCCATACTAAGCTCAAATAACATACATCTTCTTCTAGACACGTAACTCGGACTTAACAGACCTAAAACCTATGTTTATTTAAGCCATCCTTAGACATGTAAAAGTATGAATACACATTTTGAAAGCTCCAGAAACCTACTCTCAAGTGAGCGTTTTTTGACCTTTGTAATATGTTAAAATGTTTTTATTGTGAAAAAATAATGTTATTGTACGTCAGAGGTTCAGAGATGCGTGTGTAGTAATAAGGAAAAAAAATATGGATATGCCCTATGTACGTACCTCTATTTGTTTATATTTAGTCACACGCCGCTTTTTCCATATATTGTTCCCAGGCAGAGCGATTAATTAAATATTAGAAATTGTTGATTTTTAGGTAACCTGGTGCCTTTATTTACATTTTCATCATGCCTTTCTGCATAATAGGGTTTTTAGAGCTTGTGAATGTTTTTAGGTTGATTTAGTAATGGCAGCCATATTGTGAGACGTGATGTGTGGTAAGTTCATGCAGTTCCTAAATAGTAGATATTCAAGTTAATATATACTCTTATGTGTATGGTGTGTAGTGACAGGCCTAGGGGTGAAATATCTATTGGATGGCGGCCGCTCGACCGTGCAGCGCTTAAGCTCCGGTAGCGCGCAACAAAGGCCTGCCCCCTCTTCAGCGTCAGCCCTAATCTATCAGCCCTAAGACTTGGGGCAAACTTGCGACCTGTCGCAAAAGGCACTGAGCCTACTTTTCTGATAGATAGTCCCTTTAACATCTTTCTTTTTGAAGAACTGCTGAGAATTTATGAAAAGTAAATAACAAATCTATTTGAAATAAAATCACAAATATTAATGGCAAATTGAAGCAGTTTCCGTGTTTATTAATATGTGTTACTTTGGCGACGTAATTTAGACTTACTAAACTTGCAGCCTGTTGCAGAAAATGCTGTAGGGAGTAAGGAATATTGGAAGGAAAAGCCTCTTTGCTATGTAAAGTGCTGGAGTTTTATGAGGTACACACAGACTTCCATATGGAAGTCTGTGGAGGTATATTACACATCCATACAAAAAGTTCGCTGAAACTCGTAGAAAAATGGATGGAACAGCTGATTTTCTGTTCGTGATTTTGGAGTTGACCCAATGGTACAATGACGACGAGCTCAACGACTTCTTAGAGTATGTAACGTAGAGTAATGATAATGAATTTGCAGTCACTTCGACCGAATACATCTTTGAAAGTCTTTGCACTTTGGAAAGCAACAAAATGTAGAGACTTTTTTTTCTGATACTTAGAACATTGCAAGCTGTTTGTACTATGTTGCGCCTTGCGGGTGAACATAACTTTAATTTTGATTCCGGTTAACTTTTAAGTCGCATCACTTTGACGCAAGTGCGCGCGAGACCTTACAATTGTAATTTTCCACATCGACTCTCCAAGCTTTTTACTTTTGTAGCGTCCTTTGATTTTGATAGTGTCGTTATACCGCGGTAACGGGAATTTCATGCGTCGCCGTGCATGTTACAGATTTCCGTGAGCTTAGACGATATTTAAGTACAAAAATCGGTTGTCAGTAAAGTTGGTATACGGACTTCGAGAAAATATCAAAAAAAGAAAGTAGTAGAAAAATGTCCGAGCGCCGTCATACATACTGACTTAGATATTTACATGTAATAATTTACAATGACCCGTTTTCTCGAACCTCGACGTTATGTCACCTAATCAGGGGTTGTAACCCAGCACTTTAGCATCGCGCGGCGTTGTAGTCAACTTGTAATCACCTTATGACTAACTAAAAAGCCTGCCCACCACGTAGCTTGGGCAGAGTTTTGGCTCGGAGACTTTTTTTGCGCGATTGTGACTCTATAGATATTTGCTTGAAGTTTCCGGACGATAATTTTACATGATAACGTCACATGCGTCACAAGCCGAACGCTTAGAGCGCTTGTTCGCGGCGGTTTTTAACCGGGCAACGGACCTTTGATAAACAAATACCTACTTTTTTCGCCGGATGGATGTCCAGTGCGCATGTTCATGATAAACCACAAACCACAGCGAGTCCGGTGAAACAAATTGCAGTGAACAAGCGCTCTTAAACCGATCGTGTCTCTCTATCGCTTGTACCGCGCTCTCGCTTGCACCCTGGTCTCAGGCAAAACGTGACAATGTGTCATGTTTTTTCGTGCGTGCAGCCAGCGATCATCGATTTAAAAGAGGTAATAATATGACGACATTTATAATTCAATTAAAGTTTGACTATTTGAGTATTTTATGACTTTTGTCACTATGATATCAGCTGGTGGATCACCGCTGGGCATAAACCTCCTCTATGGATTTTAGACAAGCCTCGTTGGAAGCGACTTGCATCCAGCGCGATTCTGCGGTCTTAATTATATCGTCGGTCCACCTAGTCGGTGCTTTCGTACACTATTTGATTGAGATAACTTACGTCTTCGTCATACCTATCAGCCGGGTTTACCACTACTAGACATAAGCCTGCTATAGACTACCAATAAGTGAAGTAAAAGCGGCTTGCATCGATCGCGTTCCAGCGGTCTAAATCAGTTCGTCTTTCCACATTGACGGTGGACGTCCCGTGCTGCGCTTTCTGGTACGCCGTCATTATGCCCTGCCCTGTACCCACTACCATTTAAACATGACAAACTAACATGATAACCTACTAATCCGGCTAATCTAGGCTATGTCTTTGGTTTTTGCTGTTTACTTTTGAAGTGCATTTTTACATGTTACAGATTTTCGCGAATTTAGACGGTATCTACATTTAATTAAGAAACATACTAAATGTACAGACTAAGTCTTTTTGAAAAAGTAGACAATAGTTTTTTTCATTTCGTTAACATCTTGGGAGATTTATACAGATTTCAAGTATTTTTAACCAAATTAAATTATTTATTTATTTTCTTTAAAAATCCGTGTGATGTCTGACCAAAATGCCAAATCATGGTGTATATCATAGTTTTTTTTGTTGTGCCTGCCTAAACATAATCAAAGATTAGGTTTAGGCAGGCACAATCTTCTAATTTTATTTTACCTACCTACTGGATAAACTTTTTTTTTAACAATTTTATTTTATAGAATTATATTTATTGTTCAGCAATCTATTCAAATTATGTCATTTTATTAAAATTATGTTAAATTGAAAAGTTTTACAATTAATTAATTATTTATCTAAAGATTGTCATTTAATTCAAAATTGTTAAAATTTTAAGTCAAAGTTGTTTAAGTTTTAATTCAGGATTGTTAAAATTTTAATTCAAGATTGTTAAGATTTTATTTCAAAATTGTTAAAGTTTTATTAAGTTAGCAGATGTATATTATGTTATGGTAAATAAATAAATTATTATTTATTTACAACCAAAAAACTTTAATAACAGCATTATTTTGTGAAATTTAGTTTAAGTTCTAGTGCAGAACTTCGCTAAGAAACACCTAAAACACTTGCAGTCAGTCTTCGGTTGAGCAACTGAGAATGTCAATTACAATAAAGCGCTGCCGTGGCTCCAAAAATACGTTAATTTGTGGATCTCAGTTATTTTAACCGTTTAGCCATTTCAGAGGCTAGCCGTCTGTCCATCCAACAAATATCTATTTACCAATTAATACATAGATAGATAATCCTTTATAGTACTACAACATTACAAATTAGTTATACTAAATGGCGGCCGTTTCGCTTCAAGCGATTGTAATACATTTTTGAACTATAACAAAAACACAATTTAACAGCTAAAACTGTACTCCTCAAAATATCATGGAACTGACAAATCACCGGTAATTTTGCATTAAAAAGAAAAACAAGAATTTAAGCCGTAACGATCGGCCTCTTAAAACTTTACGCGTCTAGCAACTTTTTCGGGTCTTGGGAATACTTTCCACTCATTTTAGACTTAGAATTTTAAATCACAGCATTTAAAAAGCTTACTTTGTCAAGTTTCAAAATCGCTTACGTAAATTTTGCAGAGTATTAGTGAGTTATACTTACTTTATACTACCTTTGCTAATTGGCATACCTAATTTCTAAAGATTGATCACAGATATCGTGAAATAAGACATGTTTCGATGTGGTGAGAATCTAATTTTGCATGATACTCTGTGATTTCAGTCAGAACTACGAGTATCGCCAATATTTACACAATCATTATTCATAGAATACAACTTATTTTATTGATTCTATCACAGAAGAAATCTAGTTCTTCTGTACTGTGGATTCTATAAATACCTATGCTCATGCAAAACAACATGCTGCAGTGTAAAATATAGGCGTTTCGTAATTTATTATGCATTTTTCAATTATTATACTAACGACCACGGACCAGCAAGCGCAGCGTAGGACGTCCACCGACCAGGTGGACTGACGTTATAACAAAGATCGCAAGAATGCGCTGGATGCAGGCCGCTTCCAACTGGCCTTATTGGAAATCCATAGAGGAGGCCTATATCCAGCAGTGGACGTCTTACGGCTGATGGATGGATGGATACTAACGAGTAGGTTAAGTTGATGATGGTAGGTTAATGATGCTCTATTATCTTTCCACGTCGTTTTTCTACAATGGGTGGTTACTGATGAGTCCTCCTTGATGTAGTACCCAATATTTGCAGTGAATGCCCCCGGACATTGACAAGTTCTAGTGCTATTTTAAGTAGGGTGTATTGGGTATGTAAATATTTGCTACATATAAGTGTCTCGCGCGCTGAATAAAGGAGCTTCTCTCTAAATTTCTATGGTTATGGTAATTCTGCTCGTAAATGCCTCCTTTGTGATTGGAGCGATTAGGTTAATTTAGAACCTAATAGCTATGGCTACTGCAATGACCATTGTTAATATATTTTCTAATTAAATACTACCCTTTTGCTTTTCAAACTGCAGGAATCTTTCAGATACTCGTTTATATGAAAATATTTTTACGAACTTAAACCTTATGAGGTATGTATTTACAGACTACTATTATTATAATTAGTATTTTAAGCCTGTATTGTCCCACTGCTGGGCAAAGGCCTTTACAGACTACTATATCTAATTAAAGACTTAAAAAGCCGTGGTGGTCTAGAGGTAATGACACCCGCCTTACAAGCGTGAGGTCGTGGGTTCAAATGCCGGTCCCATGCCAATGAGTTCTTTGGAATTGATGTACGGCTTTTCGGTAAAGAAATTCCATGGTGTATGTGAAACCACCAACACAAACTATGTCCATGCCAAAAATCAAGTCAATCCGTTGCTCAGTTTCTGCGTGAAAGAGGAACAAACCAACAATTATCCTTCAATCACCTTGAAGAGACTGCATCGCTCCTTATTCTTCTATTTATTTAATTTACTCAGTTGCAGGCATCTCTGGCGCGCGTATTATACCCACAATATAATAAGGAGCTATGCATTTTCTTCTTCGGTGATTTCAGATAATTATCATCAATCTTCTCTTAACAGGTAAGCTCGATTGATTCTTAAATATACACTTTTGGATTTAAAATATTAGTAAGGATAATTCTTACTATAGAACCAGCCATGCAATTTCGAAAAACATAAGCTATGCCATACATTTGAAGAGAAATGATGAATTCTGTAAGGAACAGTTACTTTTTTCGTGACTTGAAAGTTATTCCCACAGTAAACATTAACGATAAGTTTAAATAGATAGATATACTCTTTATTGGTTCACAGTTTACACACATTACATAATACAAAAAACAGATGTTTGGATATGTGAAGCAACCGGCGGCCTTATCACTGAAAGTGATTTCTTCCAGGCAACCTTAGCATAGAGAGAGACGGTAAAGAAAGAAAAAATAGGATTCATATGTACTCGTAAGAGTACCTACTTCAGAAAGCGCAAGCAAAGTGCAAGAGCTTTCTTAACTACAATCAGATCAATATTTACATAGTATAAACGATTTTATATCTAATCAGCCATTAATGTTAAACTTAAGCAAAGCAACTGTGTGCCCTGCCCACTGCCATTTCTACTTGCCAATCCTCTGGGATAGATCGGTAACCTTGGAAGTTTATTAGTAGCAAAGAAGATTTACCTAATAATATTACGATAGTAGTTATTAAGGGGCGGTCGTGTATAAAATGTCTAACCGGAATCGAGATTTTAGTACCTAAATCATACGAGCTCATATTTTCTATTGGCAAACCATATCTGATACGTACAAAGAATAACTTCGCTCGATCGAAAAAAATCCAAAGTTACATCTGTTTTTAACGAAGATCTTATTTCTTGACGAGTTTTTATTTAAATATTTTTTTATTATGTATTAAGTAATAACATAGCTAAAGTATTGGCAAATCACATTTTAAAACAGTTAAAAAGTTGACTCGTTAATTTTGAATTTTTTAGGGTTCCGTACCCAAAGGGAAAAACGGGACCCTATTACTAAAACTTCGATGTCCGTCTGTCTGTCTGTCACCGGGCTGTATCTCATGAACCATGATAGCTATTAGCTGAAATTTTCACAGATGATGTATTTCTGTTGCCGCTATAACAACAAATACTAAAAACAAAATAAAATAAATATTTAAGGCGGGCTCCCATACAACAAACCTGAATTTTGAGACGTTTTTCGCTATAAATTAATAATGGTAACAGGTAGATGCTTGGAATTTTCACAGAATGTTTATATTTAATTTAATAATAAATAGTAAAATTAAAATAAAATAAATATTTAAGGGGGGCTCTCATACAGTACGGAACCCTCCGTGCGCGAGTCCGACTCGTACTTGGCCGATTATTTTGTTGATTTCACCATACGAAGACGCGCTCCCCTCGCCCCTCGCCGTCCAACTTTGTTTGCGGAGCGCGTCTACACACGATACGCTCTTAATTAATTATACTATGATCACGGTAATGATAATTAGGTATATAACAGTATTCCGTTTTCATACAAACGGTCGGAAAGCGAATCATACCTACGCGCCTCGGAGTGCGGTATACTCTGGTATGTTAGTCAGTCGCGGCGGATCGTAGTGACGAACGTGTGAATTTGTAACTAAGTAAGCGTGCGATGTACGTTTCTAGGGTTCCTCGTTTTACTACAGATCCCTAAAAACATCAAAAAACACAATACGTATTTTTATTTAACGCTTCTTTTTTCATTTACAACAAATTTATTTTATGTGAAAAATATAATAAATTTTAAATCAAAATAGATAGAAACTAGAAAGAAACTCAAGTAGGTAATGTGAAAGTAGATGAAATTAAAATACTGAAGGCGGGCAGACCTAGCGCGTGATACGTTCTGCGTGGCCACGTGGCGCTGTAACTATATAATTCAAGGACAGGGCAAAGTCACAAGACTGTTAGATAACATTACCGTGCTATGATGCAGCTATTTTCTAAGGCACATATTACGATGAACAGACTTTTCCAACTTTTCCCTTCACAAAAACGGTGAGTCCGCCCTAATCCGTAAGCCGGTGTTACGGGAAATTTAATACCGATTATAATTTAATACCGGAACTGACCGCGGTTCCGAATATTGGAGCGGAATCTGGAAAACGCTGAACGGTCTTTTGTAATCCCCGTTTACGAGTTAAATATGGATGTGGACAAAACATGCGCTTTAACGTGATTTATTATGTTTTCATTGATTTACTTGGCTTTTATTTTCGCATTTTTATAACAAGGTGATGTTTATCTTCCTTTTTGCGGGAAGTGTTGTTGTATGATGGTTTGTGAGGTTAGGGAATGTTTTTAGATGATTTGGGCTATTAAAAGTTAACTGCGAAGTTATGTAAGTAGATATTTTATTCCGGATCCAACCAAATCAAAAGCTTTCTTTCGTAAAGCTTATAAGTAAGTGGGTACCTATACATTTTATTTTTAAAACAAGGTGATGTTATCTTTTTATTTTACAGGAAGAAGGTTTTGTCTTTACCTACTATACTTTGTGAGGTAAGGGATGCCCTTTAGAGGATTAGAACTTTTTATTCATGGCTTGCGTTTGACTACATTTTATCTGATGTTAAGTCCAGATGATTATCTAGATTACCTGTGAAATAGGTACTATTAGATTCGTATATTCAATGTAGTGTTTTTTTTTTCGAATTTCAGGTTACCCAAGGAAATAAATACACATAAGAAAAGCATTGAGTAGAGATGCAGACTGAACTGAGGTAGGAATGCATGAAATTTTGAAACTGGATTTTAATAACTATTTCTATAATTATATAGACAAAGAACACCAACAGCCTTAATCCTAAGGACTATGTATGTACTAGGATATCATGATTACGCAACCATGTTGTCCTAGAGAAACAAAGCCCTAAGTCCGCGCTAAATCCCTTATTTTCTTTTGGAATAAACGAGTAATGTTAGTACATGGCAATGTTTGACAGGATAAAGTACATAATACAACTATTATTCATTGACTCCCAACTAAATCATAATGCACCAAACGTTTCGATTAGGCGTGAACAAAATCCATTAGAACCTGATTCTGTTGCTTTTTCTTGATTACTGATTATTCGACAAGATGATGTGCAATATAAAGATCAGCGGTAATTTTTCTTCTGGCGTTTGACTAAGATTATCTCGGCTTAATATGGGACAGGGTGTAGTTAACAAACGCAAATCCTTCAATAAATTAAAATTACGTATACTGTACATAAAGACGCAAAGATGTAAAAGCCGAGATGAGTCGCGCTTGAGAAGCAGATAATATACGAAACAATATAATCTATATATATAAAAATGAATCTGCGAAATGTATGTACGCGCATAACTTCAGAACGGCTGGACCGATTTCGCTAATTCTTTTTTTACTGTGTTCGTTATAGCCAGGACAAGGTTTGTATCTAAAAAAATAAAAACAAATTTAATTCAAATTTTTCGAATTAGGTCACTTTTTGCCATCCTTATTTCAACCTGCTTTCCATCAAATACACATAATTTGGGGAACACATACAAAGACAGTATGGCTGAAGACATTTTGCATAGGATATGCTTAATAACCGAAAATCCTGAACTTGAAATTTGCGCAGAAATACATAATGAGGTATTAATATCATTAGAGATTTGTACTCGATATTGTCCGGCAAGATGCTGCACCAATTAAGAATGCCTGCACCTAATCGACCCATGCACGATGCATTAAATCGAGGATTTGAACGAGAACGGCAATATGACATATGAGTCAATCCGTACAGAGCAAAGTCCCACTTTTAAATCGGTAGCAAAAAACAGCTAACGATACTATTATGAAAGCAGTAAATTATGGCAATGGAGGATTAATTTCAGAGGATTTTTATTGACAAAATAGCACTAGCAATATCTTTATCCGGGATCGCTGCTACATTTGTAAATTAATTATCTGGGATGAGTGTACGATGTCGCACAAACGAGCATTAGAGGCACTCGATCGAACATTGAAATATTAGGTACGTAGCAATCAGAACCTCTTCGGGGGTGCGATGATTCTAATGTCTGGTGATTTTCGCCAAACGCTACCAGTCATTCCCAGATCAACAGCTGCTGATGAAATAAATGCATGATACGTAAAAAAAACTTAAATTAACAACCAATATGCGAGTGGAGTTGCAAAATGACTTTTTTTTAAAATTCCGTATTGGTTTGCGTTTGACTACATACTGCCTGATGTTGAGCAGATATGCGGTCTAGGGTGTAGCACGCTTACCAAGAAGATACCTATTTACTCGGGATTTGAAGATACCCACGTCGTACTTAAGCGGGAAGACAGACCAAGGCAAAGCCTTCCACATTCTAGCTGTTCGTATGAGGAATGAGGATTCGAAACGCACGGAATGTCCACCATAAAAAGGTGGCGCTTTGGTCGCGTCTGTCTAGCCGTACGATAGAAGAAAGGGGCAGGTGGGACCAGATTGTGCAACTCCTGAGCGCACTCTCCGAAGTGAATACGATAAAAGGCCGATAAACACGCTACCTTACGATGATTCTCGAGACTTTGCAGCTGCGACTTAGTCAAGGTGTCGTTGTCAATCAGCCTCCTGGCTCGCCTCTCAATCAACTCCAGAGCCTCCATCCAGTTGATATTTGGCAGAGCCATGCCAAAGGTGAGAGCAGTATTCTATGCAAGACCTGACTTGTGCTTTATACATACTAAGCAGTTGCTCAGGTGTGAAATACCGTCTCACCTTAGAAAGAACACCAAGTTTTTTGAGGCTAATTGAGCTTTTGACTCTATGTAAGAGCCAAAGTTAAGAGTCGATGAGAAAGAAATGCCTAATATAGTTATCGGCAGAAATGTTTTGCAAAATTCAAATACAGTATTAGACATTGGCAATGGGAAAATTCCTGTTGACGCTACTATGCTGGCCTTATTTCATTTCTAGCTGACCCGGCGAACTTTGTTCCGCCATATTTTCTAAATTCAAAGACTTTGCAATTTTGCAAATTCTTTCAATATATGGTTCTATTGAAAACAGAAGCTATTGTTTATTTACTTTTTTTGCTATCATAAAACAAAGTCATTGAATTTAGAAAATATGGCGGAACAAAGTTCGCCGGGACAGCTAGTTTTAGTCTAAAAATACCAAGATGTCTAGAGTCCCGACTCTACGACCAATGAGTCTTACCCATCATGGCTTGTACAGTAGTCCTTGAGACATGAGAGGCTAGGATGCGCACCACGAAATATTTCTTTCGACGTATCAGAACAAGACAAAGCTATGGCGAAGTATATGTCTGTCACTTTTTCACACGTCGAAAAGTGTTTCTTTCGTGAGTTTTCGTGGTCGCATGCTAAGCTAGCTGCACTCCTAACGAAAAACTAGTTGCACCGAAAACAATTTTATATTTCTCTCTATTTTGTAATCATTAAAATAAAACTGAAGCAAGAATCAAAATATTCTTTATATACTTTTTTTATCGGGCAAAAGTGTCTTTATTAACTACAACAAAATACAATACTACTTTATCTGCTAAAACTACCTACACTACTACTACATGAAAAGCAATTGGATCATCCACAGACTCTTGAAGGTCTGAAGATAATAAAGAGTACTTAGGTTTTATTTATAAAAAATTTCTCTGCCGTTTTATATTTACCGACTTCCAAAAAGTAGGAGGTACTATGTTTGTCTGTACGTATTTTTTGTGTATGTTCATTAATAGTTTTGCCAATTGTTAACCGATTTAAAAAAATCTTTATGAACCTACTTCCGAGGTGGTCCCATTAAAATTTTATCGAAATCGGCTGAGGCGTTTTTGATAAATCAATAATAATGTACTTACATGGATGTCACATCGATTCGTGCAAAGTATTCGAATTCTGTACACGGTGAAAGTCGGTATTGCGATTTTTTTTCCAAAAATATTTAAAACACTTATTATAATATTCATAAGCTGTACAGCCATAGCCAATAACAAGTTGATCAATACTTTTACACTTTATCATTACTACAATTTCATCGTTCTGATGTAGGCCCAAGGCGCACCCTATTCCGACGTATACACTGTAAACGCCCATAAGTTTGGCCGGCGTATACGCAGCACTAATGCAGTACGATCCCGAATGGAGACTCGCGCGCACATAGACGCTGTGATATCGCGTTGAAATTAATACATTTTGTGAATAGAATACACTTTTTGAATGAACAATGGCAGTTCAAGTTACAGTGACGGCATTATGCCTTTTGTTTGGTAAGTTGTTTCAATGTAGCTCAGTTTACTTTTACACCGTAACTAACACCTATCATTGCTGTAATTAAAAAAAAAATTGAATAAACGGAAAAAAAATGTAGACAAATAATTCTGATTATTATTTATCAATTTTTTTCGACACATGTAAAAGATAATTTAAAAAGTTATGGTGATTATTTCAAGTAAACCTTCATATTAGAACTTAGTTGCCAAATTGTTTTTCAATTTTTTCAGTCTATGATAAATATGATTTATTTAGATCAATCAGGGAAATAAGTATGTATTATTATTTATTTATGTAGGTGTCTTCCGATGTCAATTGTATTTTCTAAAATAATTACCCTATTGTTGCGTTTTGCAAGTATTCTACCTATATACATACTTAACTCTATCAAAGCAGAAATGAGATTATCCGACAACAACTGAATTAATTTGCACCTCAGTATCCCTTCAGATAGCTACTTTTCCTACCTACCTACTTTTCTAAGCTAGTTATACATACATATTTCGGGTTAAATCGCTTTTAATCTGGAAGAAATCGCTTTTAGCGATAAGACCGCCTTTTGTGCCTTTTCTGTCTTTGTTTCTTTTGTTATGTTTTCTTGTTGGTGTCAATAAAGTGTGGTTGTATTGTATTGTTAAAGAACTTTATTGCTCAAAAGAAATTACAATTAAGATTAAGATTATATTAACTTATGCTTCAATAATTTGTAAATAAAGGTATGTTCTATTAGGTAGGTAGGTACATATAACATAAATATGATTATCTAAAAATAACTAAATAGGTTAGAAATAACTTTCAATCGTACAAAGTACAGGTACATTTTTTATAATTATAAATATGTATGTAGCAAACATAATATATTATACTTTGCGATACCTGAATGTCACCTGAATAGTTTCAGCATATAAATATTATATGTACCAATAGGTAAGTTGATAAGTGGTTGTGGATGAGAATTGCATTGATGTCCCGTTTGAGGTATTTTCTGCATTTTGGCATAATAACAATTTTGCATTTAGGATTTTAGAATGAGGACCTCGTAGAGTAGGTTTGTTAAGGGCACTGGGCTTGACAACCAGCAAAAGGCAGCTGGCTGCAAATTAATACAAAAACAGAAGATAACCATTTTTACAAAAGGCTAAAAGATCATATTCTGCGACACTAGGGGCGGGTAAGATGCACATTTTTTCTCATCGCTCACAACTGGCACTTGTCGTTTAATCATCGCCAATTAAAATCAATTACGAACGCATATGTAGTAGGACATGTTTATTTTATGACGCTTTTAATAACGGTTTCAGTTTTGACTCGAATGTGTTAAAATAGCAAGATATATACATCACTTTGTCCCATTTACTTACTTGTTTTAGGGTTCCGTCCCCAAAGGGTAAAAACGGTGCCCTATTACTAAGACTCCGCTGTCCGTCTGTCTGTCACCATGATGATGCCATCATGAACAGTGATAGTAGCTAGAAGGTTGAAATTTTCACAGATGACGTTTTCATGTTGCCGCTATTAAAACAAATACTAAAAATAGAAAAAAAAAAACATGGTTTTTGTATGGGGGGCTCTTATACAACAAAACTGAATTTTTAGACTTCTCGCTTGATATTAAAAATTAACGGTGACAGGTAGATGCTTGAATATTAAGTGGTATTATTCCTTTCAAAAATAATCTATAATTTAAAATAAAATATATGAAGGGGGCTTCTATACAGTGCCTATTTTTTAGGGTTCCGTACCCAAAGGGTAAAAACGGGACCCTATTACTAAGACTTCGATGTCCGTCTGTCCGTATGTCCGTCTGTCTGTCACCGGGCTGTATCTCATGAACCGTGATAGCTAGAAAACTGAAATTTCCACAGATTATGTATTTCTGTTGCCGCTGTAACAACAAATACTAAAAACAGAATAAAATTAATAATTAAGGGGGGCTCCCATACAACAAACCTGATTTTTTTGCCGTTCTTCGCTCTATATCAATAATGTAACAGTTAGATGCTTGAAATTTTCACAAAATATTTAGTTGTACTCGTATGTTCACTTCAATAATAAATAATAAAATTAAAATAAAATAAATATTTAAGGGCTCCCATACAGTACGAACCCTCCGTGCGCGAGTCCGGCTCGTACTTGGCCGATTATTTTTAAATTAATTCGCCATTATTGTACCTACTCCCCGTCCCATACCTTCCTCTATAATCATTTCCTCTCTTAATCAGGTTGCCTGGAAGAAATCTTTATATACGATAAGGCCGCCGGTTGTAGCACTATGTTCATATATTGGACTCTTTTATTGTTATATTGTTGATTGTGTGAACAATATTCTATTCTAATCCGCCGTTATTAGCGCTATATTTACGATAGGTAATTATTATTTAGCACAGAACATCATTCCACTCTCTTACTCATTTGCCAGTTCTTTGTAAAACAAAACACCTTATTACTCGCTCACAATCTGAAAAATCCCTCTCATTCCCAAGAAAAAAATAAAGGTTCGCCCCCACAGGGCGTTCCGAGTTTTTCTCTCAAAAAAGCGAGCACTGCTCACGAATATCGTCTTCCTCATTGTCCCAAATATGGTACATTAGAGCATTAAGAGGCGCACGACGGTCCAATTGAGCAAATTAAGCCTAAGACTAAGCGACCGTACTGTTTATAAGTCGAGCGGTTTGTGTGCGTCGCTCATGAAACATTTGACCCTTGGTTGTGTTCATCATGTGTTTAGGATAACTGATGGGACTGAGACAGTTATGTGTTGTCCAATGTTTGGGGCTCAGTACCGAAATGGTTAAATGGGTTCTATGGCAAGACGTTAATGATTCTTGTCTGACTCCTGTAAATTTTGACCGAGGAAACGGAGGAGGTACCTACTCAATTCGTCGCGTTCAATATATACATATTTTTTTATGTATAACGTTTAACTTTTTACCTTGTACAATAGTTCGATTTCAATAATTATTGGAAAGAGCTTACTTTGAAGTTGGTCCCATTTAAATTTTAATAAAATCGGCTCAGCCATTTTTGATAAATCAACAATAGTGTGAAAAATGCTACATCGATCCGTGCGAAATAATCGCGAATTTGTACACGGTAAGTCGGTCATGCGATTTTTTGCAAAAAAATACCTATATATCTACCATACAGTTACATTGTAGGTGTTACAAAGCAGATAATTATTCTACACACAAGTACGTAAAACGGTATAATACAAATCACAACATGTAGGACAGTAGATAATAACAAGATTTAGGCATTGCTTTGTGTAATTCTCGCTTGAATGCCATCATTTTAAATATTGCTGGTTAAACAAGCGACAAGCTTTATTATGACGTTATCTCTGAAACTAAAAGTTCTTTGAAACTATTTTATTTAGGTACTTATATTGATTCAACACTAACTTGGTCAATCGAAAATCTTTCTTTTTTTTTAAGTTTAATATTTATGTCCATGTCTAATACTTATGCCACAGTTCTCTCTTAGAAATGCAATTTCCTAGGTATATTCTGGATAGGTAAGCGTGCTACACACTAGACCGCTACTCCTCTGCTTATCACGATATGGTCAAACGCTAATCTGTTCGATACATAAAAAATATATATTTATTAATACAAAATATTATGTATCTGATAAAAATATCATTACGAAATGTTACTATTTTTATGAACGCGAGCGACACACTTCGCGTAGTCAAGTTATACCACGTCATAATGAGCGCGTCGCTTCCCCTAAGTTTTGTAATTTGTCTAATTTAAAAAAATGAAAGCATAACAAGCTGAATTGTTGAGTAAACTCTGCTGGTATCAACACGCCAGTATTATTTTTTCAACAAACGAGCTTAATGAAAAAGAAATAGGAGTGAATGTTGTTTCACATGTACTTAAATAGGCACCTAAGTTTTTTATGTACCCACGTGTCCTGCTTGACTGTAGCTAGTGAATTACTATTGATGAAAGATTTATTTTCTTAATGATTCGTCGCATTGTCATATTTGTCATAGTACATGATAAAAGGCAGTCTAAAAAATATAGTTAGCCATTAAATAGATTATCAAAAAATATTAGACTCGTATTTTTTCTTTTGTCAATTAAACATAAATTGATCAAGATATAGTCCGTCAATGTGCCGCGTGACGTCACAAGTGCCATACAAATGTATGTACGAGTATACACTTCTGCAACAGAGGTGACGTCACGACCCCCACTCCCAAACTTTGACAAGGTTTATCTTTGTCAGTTATTGTTTGATTGACAAAAGAAAAATTAAGTTTCCATCATTTTTTTATAATTTAACTCACGGACTAATTATAATAATGTTTTTTACCCAGTCATCATGCCTAATGTTACAGTAAAGCTATTAGATAAGTACATATTTTTCCATCGTATATTTTTGCTTAACCCTTAATAAGGCGCGAGCCAGTAGGCTAGTTAGAGAAGAAGTTGAAATTGATTTAGGGTAAGTTGATACTCTAGAATATGAAAAATTAAAAAAAGGGGGGGTTTTCATGGGGGGAGTACCTTTTTTTTGGGTGGGAAATAATATCCCTTTGCCCGATTAGGTTTACGCATTAGGTTTTTGGGTGGGAAATAATATCCCTTTGCCCGATTAGGTTTTGTACTTTTAGCCTCAGTTTCATTATTTCCATATACAAGCACTAGCCCGTGGCTTGGTTTGTATTTTTTGTAAAATTTTTAGAATTACTTATAATAGTGTTTTATTTCGCTTATAAAACTAAGAAACTTATACTTACCTAAAGGAACATAACAAAAAACATTCTTCATTCCGCTGTGGGACCTGTGTGTGTGTTAAAACGAATAAATAAAAGAAATAAACAGGTGAGATGAATAATAAATGCAAGAGCTTGCCACCAAAAAAAAAATGTTCTGAAAACCATCCGCAAAAACATAAAACAAAATAAATTCAAACGAAGTCGGGTGCAGTAGCTAGTTAGCCATAAAAAAAATCATGACCTTATCGGGCAAGGGGAAATAATTTCCCACCTATAAATTTGCATTTTTTGAGGTTATGGTTTGTTACATTGCATTGGAAAACACATAAAACAGCTTCAGAATAGACCTTTTACCAGATATAGCAATCAAATTGTACTTACAGGATTTTTTGAAGAACAAAAACTCGTTTTTACTTCGGATCGTCACAAAAATCAACGCTCGTTTACTCGAAATTCTGCCACTGACACTTTGACATAAAAAAAATAAGTCAAGGGTTGCCATGAAGCAAAAAGTGTTGCCAGGAAAAGAAAAAAAAAGTCCAAAAAATTTGTGGTGTCTTTCATTCGTTCACTGCAAATAATTTGTCGATAATATTTTACTTTAAAAATAAAACATCGTGGTGGGAAATAATTTCCCCTTGCCTTATTAAGGGTTAAAAATAAATTATATTTATTTTTTGGGCCTTCGCACCGGAGACATTTAGAGCAGTAAACTTCACCAAGCTTATGATGTAAACATAAAATGCGTCGAGTATTGTATTCCACGTTTTATCAAGTTTAATTAATTTTTAACTTCCACGACGCTTAATAATGCGCAATTATGCACCGGTATTAGTGCCATGCGAAGACATACGAGTATAATAGGTATATAGATAGTTTATCACAAAGATTTAAAAAAAAGTCATACTCCGCTTATTGGTAAATCCGTTATTGGTATGTACTCGTATAAGAATATGAATAGGTAAGATTCAGCCTATTGGTAAATCCGTTACTGGTACCTATTTAATTATGATATTAAACATGAATAGATAAATAATATCAAAAAGTATACTGGTTCCAATAGGACTAGTGTTATATTTTCAGTCGATCCGTTACGCCTACTATGATAGGTATGATGCCAGGGCCGCTATCCGTGCACCCACTGGCTTCACCCACCGGTGGGTGTAGGGGTAATCCCTGTTTACCCGTGCACCCACTGCGTCAAAGTACGCCAAGTTGTGCGTGCCTCGTTCTTCAAAATTCAAACATAAATACTACAAAACTAACATTAACTAAGCACCTGGTCAGGGAACTAAATCCAATTGTTTTGGGTTTTTAGCATTCACAAACTGCTCATTAAGCCCGAAATCAGAGGCGCCAGCGTAAATTTAATATCAACGTATAAAGCGCTCTCTCTTTCGAATGCCTAAAGTGAAAAAGAAACAGAACTATGCTACCTATTTAGCTAATATAATTACGATGACGCCTCAGTAATCGGGCTTATTGTAAGTTTACGAAAACTCATTTAGCGGCCATGAATATATGTAGGTAATGTTTACGAGGTCCTCCTCCTCTAAACGATTTCCTCATGTCTAAGGGTCGTGACTTCCACTTGCCACGACTTTCTCCCGGATAGTTTTCTTCCAGTCTTTCCGGTCCTCGGCGACATTCAGCGCGTCGTACCTACACTGACGACTCCAAAGTGGTGCGGATCTGGGGCTTTATTGTGTAAGCGCTCTGACGTTCGGCTTCGCTTTTTCTCCTGCTCGCGCCAGATACTCACGCCACGAGAGCGAGCGGGAGGAACACCGAAGCCGAACGTCAGAGCGCTTACACAATAAGGCCCCTGGTCGGACCAACGCATCGGACTGCGGCCTCGAAGACGTTTCCCATCTACCTTGCCGGTAGCCATTAGCTTCTCTAGGTTACCACCGTCTTTTCCAGCAATTTGGCCAAAGTATTCAGGAACGCGTTTAAGGCATATAATTGATAGCCTAGTCTCGACCTTGAGCTGTTTCAATATTGATGCGTTAGTACAATGTGCTGTCCAAGGAATTCTTGGCATTCTTCTCCAGCACCACATTTCGAATGCGTCGATACGCCCGCGATCTGCTGCCATGAGCTTCCATGTCTCACCCCCGTACTTATAGAAAAAAATACGAGGTAAATACACCTAAAACCGTTATAGTGGTCAGTGTATGCACAAAAGTGCGTCAACTGATTCTCATCGTACTTTTTAGTTGATGCACTCTTGTGCATCTGCATAAGGCAAAAAAAAAAACAAAAAAAAATTCGCGCGCTGATCTAGAGCATCACAACTGCAGCAGGTAATGATTCCTACCCCCTATACATAATATGTATTGTAAACATAATCCGCCAAGTGCGAGTCGGGCTTGCGCACCAAGGGTTTCGTACCGTATGGAAGCCCCCCTTCATATTATACTGAATTTTAATTTAATTATTTAGTTTTGACGAAACATACAACGTAATATTCTGTGAATATTTCAAGCATATTCCTGTTACCGTTATTAACATCGAGCAAAAAATCATTTTACTTGTATGGGAGCCACCTTTATACATTTATCTTTATTTTAATTATTTATTTTTAAAGTGCATATTTAATTAAATATTCTGTGAATATTTAAGTGTCTACCTACCTGTCGCCATTATTACGAGTAATTTCGAGCGAAAAATGGCCAAAAATTCAGATTTGTTATATGGGAGCCTCCCTTAATTTTGTTTTTCTGTTTTAGTATTTGTTGTTAAAGCGGCTACATAAATACATCATCTGTGAAAATTTCAACGTTCTAGCTATCACGGTTCATGAGATACAGCCTGGTGACAGACAAACGGACAGCGGAGTCTTAGTAATAGGGTCCCGTTTTTACCCTTTATACCAAAAGGGTAACCCTAAAAAAGTATACTAGTTCGTAGTTCCAATAGGTAGTATAATATTTTCAGTCGATCCGTTACGCCTACTAGGTACACCGCCATATTACTAGGTATATCGCCATATTATGCGTGCCTCGTTCTTCGGCTTTGGGATTAGTTTCCTCTAGATTACAGCCGCTCTAACTCCAGGCCGACGTAAAAGTTTACTGCTCCGCCACAAAGTAGCGATCGTTTTGTTCATGCTTGATGATCTTTATACGGCCATCTTTATGGTTAGTAACTTTATTAAGCAATCTAATGATAGAGGTTTAGGAGGAAATCTGTCGCGTGGCGGGATTCGATCTTATGTTAAATCTATAAATAGATGCATGTAACAAAGTCGTATAGATACATAAGTTACACTATTTCTATTTATGACCGACGAACCAAACCGGAGGAGGTACTCAATTCGACGCGTATTTATACACGGTTATTTCTAATCAATCAGTATCCTTTTAAGGGCTCATTCTGTACATCAAAACTAACAACTTTTGTTCTGCGACTTTTGTCAGAACTTTCTTCTTTTTGTCAGAAGATTCTTAAAATAAGTATTCACAGAATATAAAATTATACGTTCTTTCAAAAATAAATAATTAAATTAAAATGAAATATACGAATTGCATACGATACGGAACCCTTGGTGCGCGATCCTGACTCGCTCTTGGCCGATTATATTTTTCTCAATTTTGGAGTTGTTTCTAAAAGTTATTTAAAATGATTCATTGAAAAAGCGAAATAATAAGCTTGCTGTACATACTAGCGTCATTTTCTTCTACATTTTTGCTTCAATATTTGTCGGACTTTTGCTCATACTTATTTTTACCACCTTTTGCAGTAAAAACAAAAGCAGGCCCAGTATTCCCTTAATTGGGCACCGTGTTGTAAATGCGACCCGTTAATCATATAGCATTTGAATAATCTGACTCTGGGTGTAGTGTGGCCATGCTACACAATTTTTGACTAAAGAGGACAAAATAGTCAATACCAAATCCCTACTAATAATAAGTATTATAAATGTGAATGTAAGTTTGTTTGTTACGCTTTCACGCAGCAACGGAGCAAGGGATAGACTTGATTTTTGATATGGATATATTGTAGTTCAAAGGTTGGAAAGTGTCATAGGCTTCTTTTTATCCCTAAAACATAAAAGGTTCCTGTGGGATAGCACAAAAATCTAAAAATGCGCGGGTAAAAGCTAGTAAAATCATAAACCAAGCTAAAAGCTTGCCTCTCTCGAGTAAATCGCATCACCTCTCAGAAAGCGACTAAGTAAATTCGTATAGGCCGAGTGGCTAGCCCTGGTGTCAGAGTTTTTAGGCCGCCTGAAGGCCTCTGACATGGCTAAATGGTTAAAACAACCGGGACTTACAATTTAACGTGTCATCCGAGCCACGGTAGCGCTCAGTTGTAAATGCCACCCGCAGTCACCCATCCGAAGATTGACCGTCCTGAACGATGCTTAACTTCGATGATCGCTTACGAACCTAGTCAAACCGCTAGAAAGCTACTAAAATAACAAGATAAAGTAATTGGTCCATCCATCCATCCATCAGCCATAAGACGTCAATTGCTAGTGTCTTACTCCTAGTCTTAGTTATATCATTCGTCCACCTGGTCAGTGGACGTCCTATGTTGCGTTTGCTGGTACGTGGTCTCCGTTCAAGAACATTACAGTTCCATCGGCCATCCGTTCTTAACCCTGCCTACTGCCATTTCAGCTGGCTAATCTGTTGGAATAACTTTGGATCGTCTGCGGATCTCTTTATTCCTGATTTGGTCTCGCAATTAAGGTGTCTATACACAGACATCAGCAACAAATTGAACTGTGTACCATAATTGAGCATAGTTAGTTTATTGGGAAAAACAAAATGGTTGTCTGTAAAGTCGGTTTACGGACAATAATTTTACGTGATAACCATAACCCATAAGAAAACATTGTACAACTGAAACAAGCCGAGAGCTTAGGTCAATCGCGCCTCACTTTCGCTTGTTCCGCAGTTTCGCTTGCACGCTTGCCTCAGGAGGAACGTGACACTTTTGAGTGCGTGCAGCCGGCGTTCGTGAATTTATAAGACGTTATCACGTCAATAAGTTAAGGTTTGGTGTGTATACCGCTGCACTGGCCAAACGCACAAACGCAACTTGGTATAGATTTATTAAATCTTTATGGCCGCGCATGTTAGCGGATGTGAAGTTAGCTACAAGCTGCGCAACATCCAATCCTGACTGAAGCTTACATTAAGCCGCACGTTCGTTGGCTATTGCGCAGCTTGTAGCTAGCGTTGTAGCTGGCGCCCGGCGCGGCTTATAACACAGGTTTTATTTTTATGTATTTTGTCAACATGTACCGAGGTTTTTGCTATTCCCTTTATAGCACTTACTAAAGAAAACTGGCCAAATCTTATCTAAATCGCACCATATCCTCGTCATTACCGTGTCACCCTACATGCGTGACACACGCCCGTAAGCAGTGGCAGCATTTAGCTAATTAATTGTTTAATATACTCACAGGTAAATATTTTGGAAGTACTCGACGTATTGTGTGATCAATGATGACACGTGAATAGGGGAGTCGCAGTGCATTGCTGGAAAATAATCCTATCAAAAATGTAGCGAATTAAAAGTATAACTCGAGCAACAGTTTTTCTACATTTTTTACAAGTCTATATTAATTTACCCACCGCTCTGAAATCTTTAAATGGTCAAATTTTTAACAACAATCTTAGGAAATGGTTACTCTCTAAAGCTTTTTATAATTTGAAAGAGTATTTAAGATATATATTTAATGTATTTCTGATAAACTTTTCAATGCATTCTATTGTAAATACTTAGAATAGATATTATTAAAATTAATCTTATGAACCCTCTTTCTAGGCACTTAGGTAATTTAAAAAAACTTTTAATATTGCACGCCCGTTAGGGTCCACTATTGGAACTATTTTATTTATTACTAAGAAAATTGTACATAGTGTTGCAATAAACGATTTCTGATTTCTACAGTATGTTTGCTACGATAAAAACTTGTGAGTGTGAGATCTAATTTTAAATGAGTCAGTTTGTTTTTCAGTAGATACCTATCTATAGGAGCATCAAAGTTAGAGGCTGTTGCTGTGAAAAATATTTAACCGACGTTTGGCCTAATGTTTAGTAGTTGTTTGGAAAAGTATCGTTTTTTTTTAACCTTCATTAAGGAATCTTCAACCGTCTAGCTTTTTATATCATACACATCACTAGTACAATTACATCTACTCCATCGTACTCCATCCAAAGGTTGCCGGGAAGAAATTGCTGTAGGTGATAACGGCACAAATTTTGTTAATCTACCGGACTGTTTAGTATTATTTTAACTAAAGTATTTTCATTACATATTTTCTGTGTGTTAATAAAGTTATATTGTATTGTATTACAGGTACGGTTACAGCAAAGCTGCCAATGCTAGAGCTGACTCGCGAGTGGAAGCCCAACTTAGGCTGGGAGGTGGTGTGCGCCTGGGAGCTCTTCGCGAACGATTCGCTGCAGTCCGTCCGGCTGTACAAGACAGACCAACAGTTCATGATTTATAGGCCTGAGGTGAGGAATAAATAGTTATTTTTCTGCGATAAATAATTTGTAACGCAGGAAACCCAAGAATCATTAAGAAATTTACGTACAGTAAAATCAAATAATTGAACATTTTAGTTAACAAAGGGCACAGACCCTGGAGTCTGTGGTTAGTAATTTGCCAATAAAAAAAGCAAGAAACAGTTACGCAGATTCAATACCAGCACCCACTTAAAAAAAGGATAAGTATCTAGGATAAGGATAGATAGTGGAGTTCTCCTTTGCGATATGCTATCCTATCACCATTATCTCGACATGGACTACCACTACGTCCCTGGTGGCATCCATCGGAAAACTGGCCGCGTTGAACTGTTGAAATAGCAAACCTTTAATTACCATGGAACGCTTAGTCGATCACTCGAGAGATACTTTATTACTCGTACTTACGCAGAATTCACAATTAGAAATAGGTGGACACGGTATAAAACAACACATCTATCCTTACTTACAGCACCCGAAATAAGTATCATTTAATATGTACTATTACCTCTATTAACGTACACAATTTAATGACCTACCTTTGCTACCTTAATTCCCATTTTAACATAAACAAGGCCAAAGATCATCAGCATGTTTTGGATGAGCTCATCACAACAATAACGTCCAAATGGCCCTCATAATGCACTTCTCTTCATTATTTGGACCTTCCGGCCTAAATGGGTACAAACAATTAAAATTTTGTTTAGAAAGGTCGATTGGGCGTCCTCTGTTTTGTAGAAAATGATGAAATTACTCACATTCTAAAAACCTTTTAAATTGGTCTGTGTAACATCATAATATTAAACAATAAAAGTAGGTACAATATTACGAAATGTTTACCTAAATTATCAGGTTGCTCTAGTGTTTTGGTTATTTGGTAAAAAACGTGTAAAGGGCGTTTTATAAATTGAAAACAAGCAAAACAATGCGGTCGATCTAGATAGGGACGCCGATAAATAAAATTTAGGCCCAGCGTTACAAAATAATAACGTGTCTACCACAAACGAATACTAATTTTATTTCCTAGGCTGTTACGCGATATGACATACTACACAGACAGACAAACATTCCCATGACAATTAACATTATATGTCTTACAATAATCATCCATGAATTTCTTTCATTTTTCCTTTTTTTAAGTCGGATGTAAACAATTTAGGCACAATTAATTTTATAGTTATAATTTTACTAGCTTTTACCCGCGGCTTCGCCCGCGTTATATTTTGATTTTGGCTTATGTTTATGTCGGCTGCGAAACCTAACCTAACCGACAAATATCAAAATACCTTAGAGGAATGCTTTTGTTGGTTAAGTTACGGTTGGAGTGTATATACAACAGGAGCTGGAGTTCATATGTCTGGCAGACGGAGCAGCACTAGAGCAAAATCTTAACCGAGAAATTAACATATTTACAGACGGCAGCAAAATTGGGGCGGCATTATCCATTTGGGATGATGCCGCTTAGATCAGTACGCAAGCTGAAATTGGCCGATTGGTGCTCCGTGTACCAGGCCGAGTTATTGGCACTTCTTGAGGCTACCGAAAAAGCAAAAATCTTTTATGCCTCCAGGTCTGCACTGGAAACGGTAGTTGGCGTATCTTCCCTCCATCCCTTAGCAGTAAATTCAAAGCTAACATAAAGTTACTACACGCACAAAATAAAATAGTGAAACTTTATTGGATTAAAGCGCACGCGGGGATGGAGGGAAATGAGAGAGCGGACCAGGTAGCAAAGGAAGCAGCACTGCACTCGAAGTGCAGACCTATTAACGATAACTGCCCCGTTTCATTCGTCAAGCGAGAAATCCGAAAGGACTGTCTTGACGAGTGGAACCGGCGGTATCAGGATGGACACACAGCGGCGGTAACCAAAACATATTTTCCGGATGCAAGGGCGGCAAACAAGATCGTAAGAGAAATAGCACCAGTGGGAATCATAACTCAAGTGCTGACGGGGCATGGTGAGTTTTCCCAATACTTACATCGATTTAAGTTGAGGGAAAGCCCGTCGTGCATCTGTGAACCCACAAAAGAGGAGACTCCACTGTACATAATCTTGGAATGCCCAGTTTATGGAAAGCAGAGATTTGATTTAGAACAAAAAATTGGAAAGGATTCTAACACGTAAAAACCTTAGAAACAATTTATTCGAATTTTTGCACAAACATTTGTAAAAAAGCAATAATTAAGAACAGGGATATTTCGCGATATAATAAAAAAAAATCCTCGGATGCAGCGTCGCAAGAGCGGCACTGCAGCCCGCCTAAGTTGCGACACTCCTCATAAGGCATGCAAGAGTGCCAGCCTCTAAGCTTCCTTGGGGGAAAAGACCCAAAGAAGAGGGAGCGCCGGCTTTTACAGCTGCCTCAGACCTCCCCCACGACAAGGCGGGAATACATGGGGGGGTGTTGTATATACACTCCAACCGTAACTTAACCAACAAAAGCATTCCTCTAAGGTATTTTGATATTTGTCGGTTAGGTTAGGTTTCGCAGCCGACATAAACATAAGCCAAAATCAAAATATAACGCGGGCGAAGCCGCGGGTAAAAGCTAGTCAATTAATAATTCTTTTAAGGCTATATTATGTACATCAAAACAAACCTCTTTTGTTATATGACTTCTAAAAAATCTTACATATTTTCATCTATACAAAAATTAAAAATAAATAATTTGATCGGTCTAAACATACCTAAATAACTCTGTGTAAAAAGCGCGCGCGCCGCCACCCGCTTGACTTGGACTTCAGAGAAGATACTGTGTAAATATGCAAACACAAGACTAAGTGTAAATATTAGTTAGGTACTTAATGCATTGTAATGGCCAATAAAGGCCAATTAATGGATTGTAAAAAACAATTACCTATTTGTACATACCTACGAGTACCATTAGGTGAGTTGGCGGTCAAACGCTCAGTCGGGATAAAAAAATCCTAAAACTTGAACGACTACTTTGACATTTCTTCCTTTTCAGAGAGACGGACCTAAACGTAGCGCCCTCAGCAGACTGCCAAACATGGAGTTCCGGGCTGACTGCTCAGAGACCGGTGCTGGCGGAGTCACCGGCAAGTGCATCATGACCCTGGAGATCTTGCAGCCGGTCCAAAAAGATCTGAACCTCACGTGTGAGGTGTCAGGGGAACGACCAGCCTTTAGGACTGCGTTGAAGACGATCGATATTGAAGCTTTTGGTGAGTTTGGCCATCTGTTGCCAGTAGTTACTCTACTTAGTACTAGCTACTTAAGACATTTTGATGCTTTCGATACCGATACTGGCGGAGTCACCATCAAATGCATCATGACCCTGGAGATCTTGCAGCCGGTTCAGCACGATCTGAACCTCACGTGTGAGGTGTCAGGAGAGAGACCAGAGAGACCTTAAGTCTGTATTGGAGGCGGTCGATATTGAAGCTTTTAGTGAGTATAGTGATATCTCTAGTCAGAAGTTACTCGACAGCAAGGATATTATTCTAATAACTTAGAGTCCGATACTGGCGGAGTTACCGGCAAATGCATTATAACTCGAGATATCTTGCAGCCGGTACAGCACGATCTGATCCTCACGTGTGAGGTGTCGGGTAACAGATCAGCCTTTAGGTCTGTGTTAAAGACGGTCGAGATTGAAGCTTTTGGTAAGTTTTACCATCTGTTGCCAGAATTTACCTACTCTATTACTACAACTAGCTAATGCTGTGTTTATTTGGCTCAACGTATAAGCATTGCCATTCAGCGTGGCAATCACGGGAAAGTAAAATTTCTCTTCACTAGTCGTGACGTGACAATCGGTGACAAGCAGTAGTATCACGGGAGATAAACGGTTTTTTCGTATGTGTTTCTAAATTCAGTAGTGCCACGGGTAATGAGCCAGTTCACGAGTAATTAGGTTGTAGTTATAGACTTGATCAGAAAATTTGTTGTGCCACGAGAGAGAAACCTTTAGCACTACTGGTCGTGCCAAGCAGTAGTGCCATGGGGAGTAAACGTTAGTCTCATTGACCAATTAAGCTCCTGATCCGTGGTGGTATTAAAAACCTTGGTGTAGTTCCCGCTCAGCGCGGCAGATGGCGCGCATCGTTTAGACGAGATTACTGAATCGCGGTTACGGTTTTCTCTTCGTAGTAAAATAACTTAGGTCAAGAACGCACTTCACTATCATGGATCGTAGTAGCTCTTCCCATTATTTAATGTCTATACGTCAATGCAGTGCTAATTTTCAGTGTTGCCAAGGCGTTACCTTATTTTTGTTTGCATACCACAATTTTAAGACCCTCGAACGGGAACTAGATCTTGTTTAGCCTACTAAGCTAAACTAGAACTAGTTCCCATACTAGTAGCCTACTAAAACTAAAGGTAGAAATCGGCCAAGTGCCAGCCGGACTCACGCACGAAGTGTCCCGACCCGTATAGAAAACCTTTTAGGACGGTAATTAGATATCATTACCGTGCTTTTAGCCCCATTTCAAAAGTCTACCTGTTGCCGTTAGGTTATTAATATCGAGCAAAACACAGCAAAAAAATACTATTTTACGAAATGTTCGTTGTACAGCCCAAAAATATTTATTTTATTGTGTTACTAACTGACCCGGCGAACTTTATATCACGCAATATCTTTATAAATTATAGCCTATGTGTTATTTTGATGTATGGGTAAGCATTACCATAAATTGCAAAGTTTAATCTCAATCGGTGCAGTAGTTTTCAGTACAATTTTCGCGTATATAATATTACTAGCTTTTACCCGCGGCTTCGCCCGCGTTATATTTTGATTTTGGCTAATGTTTATGTCGGCTGCGAAACCTAACCTAAGCGACAAACATCAAAATACCTTAGAGAAATGCTTTTGTTGGTTAAGTTACGGTTGGAGTGTATATACAACCCCCCTGTGTATTCCCGCCTTATCGTGGCGGGGAAGGTCTAAGGCAGCTGAAAAGGCGGCGCTCGAAGTCTCCCTCTTCTTTGGGTCTTTCCCCAAGGCAGCTTAGAGGCCGGCACTCGTAGTGCAGCCGCTTTTAACCAGGGTGCCAAAGAGAATGTAATAGCAAGGAAATAATAGAACAATCATGTACCATCATTTTAATAAAGAGGTTTTGTGTTCTGGAAAACAGAAAATTCGCCAGTGAATCTGCAAAAAAACGCCTGGCAAAGAAAATAAAAATATTAAAAAATTCTTAAACATTCTTGTTTTATTTAGAACAAGGTTTTAGGTTGTTTGGAGCAATGTGAATTGGTTTCTTTTTCGGTTTTTTTGGATCTGTTTTCTCATCTACTGTTGAGTGTTGCTCCAGACAAAATTTAAAACACTTGTAATATTTCAAATATCAGGAAACCCTGCCTAGACCATAACGTGGATTTTAAACTTCGCGCTGTTACTTTGATAGATTTTTAAAAAACCCGCTAGATGGTAACGTCGACGTCAGCGCTATCTGTCCCTACTTCGCAGAAACTAAAATTTGGTGGGGGGGTAATTTTTTTTGTATTGAGTGACGCTTCTTCTCCCTGAGTATAGTATTCGTTGTCAGAAGGGTGGATAATTGAAAATGCCGGTAACACCATACGACGAAGAGACGCCGCGCACACGGAGTTATCGCGTTTATACCGGAGTGAAAACATCTCGTGTCCAAGTGCGGTACCAGTGATTGTGAAGTGACTAGTTGTGTGAATATCAGTGCCAGTGTGAAGTATTGTGCGAACCAGTTGTGTCGTGTGTACTGTGATTTTGTGCAATAAAGTGCAAAGTGAACAATCGGCGTTTTAACTGATTATCCAAGAACCCATCGCGTAACATTTGGTGTCAGAAGTATAGTATTCGTTGCTTTTAACTAAAGCAGCTGAGAGGATGGCCGGTAGGCTGCCTGCCTTATGAAGAGTGTTGCTTCTGAGGCGGGCTGCAGTGCCGCTCTTGCGACGCTGCAACCGAGGATTAGGGGCTGCGGTGGGATGGAACTGGTTGTGTGGGTGCCGCCACCTACCCTACCTTCCGCTAGGCCGTCAACCTGTTGGAAGACGCAGTGGGGCTGCAGGGGAAGAGAAGTGTCGGTATCGCGATGGCCGTTCTCACTGCCCTCTGCAGTTGAAGAGGCAGGCGCTGGGCTACTATGACTGACCCGTTGCACTGGGATCAGGACGTTGGAATGCTGTCCGACGCTCAGTGCTGGTTACTCCCGAGTGGTGGATGACGATGTGTCTTGTGCTCCGAAACACACCGTCATTATGGCGGGAGCGCAAGCTCCGTTATGGAGCCCGAGTCTGGGCTAGCGCTGTTGAGTGCCGCGAAGGAGTGACAGGTTATTTCTGGCGCTTAGACGGCTGCTACCGCGGCCCGCTTGCTTACTTTTCATCCTATCCTACGGGAACTGTTAAAGTTTTTGGGATAAAAAGTGGCCTTTGTCACTTTTCGTCTTTCAAACTATATTCATGCAATAAGTCAAGGCAATCCGTTGCTCCGTTGCTGAGAAAAAGTTATTGTCTTATCCTACGGGAACCGCAATTTTTTCGGAAAGGAAAGTATCCTATGTCACTTTCCGTCTTCCAAACTATGCCTACCCCAAAAATCAAGTCAATCCGATGCTCCATTGCTGAGAAACAGTTATTGTCCTATCCCATGGGAATCACGAATTTTCTCGGGATACAAAAGTATCCTGTTATCACTTTCTGTCTATTAAACCATAGGTATCCATACCAAAAATCAATTCAATCTTTTGCTCCGTTGCTGCGTCAAAGAGGAACAAACCAACAAACTTTTCGGATTGATAATATTAAAGTATGATGATTCTGTACCATAAAGGTAGAATAAAGAAACATGTTAAACCTCTAATGATAGAAGATTTAAAAATATTTTTAATGTCAGACAAAATGACGGCCTGTTATTAAACGTCATAGTAACATGTAGCATGCAGAGGGAATAAAGCATTTTATCCAATTTTAATGTCAGTTGTCATTTTCAATCCATACTTTATTTCCTCTTCAATGGGATATAATGGTGGAAAAACAATTTGTCCCCTTGCCATGCTACCTGTGATTTATAAAAGTCTGCAGACGATGTCACCTGTCATCTAATTACGTTTCGCTGTGACGTTTCATTAATCCATATTAGCGTCATAGAGGAATTAATCACTTAGCGTCTTTGTGATAGTGGCGACAGTTTTGCTTTCGATAGTTTTTGTCCTACTATGCAATTTTTTGCTTAACGTCTAATGAATAGCATCTATAGGCGGACCGTTTATCTGAGACGTCGCCTGCGCGGGTACAGGGGCGCGCGGGTAGACGACAAAGGGGGACTGAGACCGGTGCGGGCGGCAGGGACCCGCCGCCCGCACCGGTCTCAGTCCCCTGTGTCGTCTCCCCCGGCGCCCCTGTACCGCGCAGGCGACGTCTCAGATAAACGGTCCGCCTATAAAATTCGACGCGCTTGGTTTTGCTCTTGAGTCTCAGCAGTTCTTTGCGCTGCGTGATGCTCGGCATCTAAAAGTCGCTGCGCTTGACTTTCTCCTTAAGTTTCAGCAGCTCTCTGAGCTGCGTCACGCTCAGCATCTAAAATTCGACGTGCTTGGTTTTTTGCTCTTGAGTCTCAGCAGTTCTTTGCGCTGCGTGATGCTCAGCATCTAAAAGTCGCCGCGCTTGACTTTCAACTTCAGTCTTAGCAGCTCTCTGAGCTGCGTGACGCCCAGCATCTAAAATTCGACGCGCTTGGTTTTGCTCTTGAGTCTCAGCAGCTCTTTGAGATGCGTGGCGCTCGGCATCTAATGTCAAACGCGTTAAAGTGTGCTCTTCAGACTCTTGGCTTCTAGCAATTTTCTTTACGCGAGCTCCGCTAGAACTACGCGCTAGATTCGATTTGCGTTTTGTATGCATACCTATTAGAATGAAAACTACGTAATTAAACTGAAAAAATACATTTAACCTTTTCTAAATTTAACAGGAAAAGATTGATTGACTTTGACATTTGCAACTCGAGCAGCTTTGAATTTTGAATGGGCATTGGGCATAGAGAATGTAATTTGGAAAGTCAAGATGCAAATTACCATTTGTCATGGTAGAAAATAAGTTTTTTCTTCTAAGATTCTAGCCAATGCGTTTTCATCCCCCGTTTTCAACCCTTTAAAACTATTTTTTCGAATCAAAAAGTAGCCTATGTCCTTTCTCAGGCTCTAGACTATCTGTGTACCAAATTTCATTCAAATCGGTTCAGTAGTTTTAGCGTGAAAGCGCGACAGACAGACAGACAGACAGAGTTACTTTCGCATTTATAATATTAAAAAGTAAGGATAAGGATAGTAGGATTAGTATTTGTTGCTATAGCGGCAACAGAAAAACATCATCTGAAAATTTCAACTAGGTATCTAGCTATCACGGTTCTGGAGATACAGCCTGGTGACAGACAGACAGATGGACGGACGGACAACGGAGTCTTAGTAATAGGGTTCCGTTTTTACCCTTTGGGTACGGAACCCTAAAAATGATGTTATCAGTCACCAATATTTAAAGAATGTTTTTTTTCCAGTGCCCCCAAACGACGCAGCATTAGAGTCGGTAATGGATAATGAGGTGACGTCAGGACGAGTGAGTGTGAACTGCACATCTTCAGGACTTCCCGCTCCGAACTTACTGTGGACTATTGGAGATCAAAAGGTAAATAGTAGGTACCTAGTTAATTCCTAAGCAGAGCCAAATCTGATTTTTTGAAAATAGCGTGATTTTTGCACATTTTAATTAAAGTATACCACAGGTGTTACTCACGCTTAATTTTAGTAGATTACTCTGATTACTGCTGCTATAGTTTAGATCGCATTTTGCGATCTTTTTCAAGATTGGAGCACGAGGGCACTCACATAGCACTGCGAGCCGCGGCGCGCAGCGCTCGCAATGATAATGATTCCGATGTACGGACGGCAGCGGTATGTTACTCGTATGTCACGGTAATTACCGTGGTTATGTTGTAGCGCCGGCGCGCACTGAAGTTCTTCCTCGTCGGAGTCCCGGTATCCCTCGGGAATACTCCAGCACATTGAGCTCGCCTGAATCAGATAAAAGTGCTTATAATATTGACCAGAAGCTTTTCTGGTTAGCTACGTATCCCATAAAAACATTGCATGTAAAAAATAGGTACCTGCAACAACTCGAGCAACAGTTATTCTAGAGTAAAAAGTTTTAAAATCTTTATTGTAAATACAAATCGGTTTATTTATTCAGCATATATCTATGAGAGCATCAAAGTTGGATAGATGAGCCCAGAGGATGCCACCATAGGAAGCATAGATGACGATAACCTTATCAGTCTGTGAGCTTGTTTGCCATTTTAGTGCCTGTAGCAGGTGCCCCGGTTGTAGCCACTAACCCAGTTGTGGCCATTTTGGTGTCATAACTTTTTAGTAATTATAAAATATGTAGGTATGTATGTAATTTATGTAGTACCAATGTTTATGGTAGTTTTAAACAATACATTGTTTATAACAATACAATGTTTGTAAATAGGTACCGTAACAACAAAAAAAAAATTATGTGAATCTCAAATTATATTTTTTCAATGTTATTTGAACATTAAATTGTCTAATTAATCGTTAAAATTTAAAGTGGCCGGGCAACCGGGGCACCTGCCCTATATAAAAAAGTCGACTGACACCTTAACAATTCTGGCCCTTTGTTTTGTTTTAGATCCCAGCTGACTTCTCGAGCAGTTCCTGGAACTTCACTAGCAAGTTGTTCCATGTATGGTCATCTCTTTCATACACGCCAGATGGCTTCTCCCACGCGGTGTGCACCCCAGAGACTGCTAGAAAGGGACAGAGCGTTAGAGGACAACCAGCGCAGTATAGCGCGGCGGGGGTGGTTAGAGGTGAGGGTTGATAAAATGATGTTAATATACAAAAGTTAGGGGAGCGTGGGGTAATCACGGACGGCGGGAGGCCTGTGTCCAGCTGCGAGCAGTGCATATAGCATCAGCAACGTCCTATGGCTGATGATGGAGTAGCCATGTCAAAGGCCTTCAGGTGGCTTAAAAACTCTTACACGAGGCTAGCCACCAAATATACCAACTTCTTACTAGATAGATGACGTGATTAAGAACAGTAGATCGCGCTTGATGCAAACCGCTCCAAATGGTCTTATTGGATAATATCTAAGGGGAGGCCTATCTATATAAAGCAGTGGAACTCCTATGCCTAAAGTTATGACGATGTTAAGTAAAAGAGTCAAATTGTTCTTTTAGTAATTGCATTGAAGTTAAAATACTTATTTCAGGTTCACTGTTAGTAGACTTAGGCATTGAGATCAATAAACACCAAGAGGCTATTTACAATATAGAGGTATATTAATAAATACCAAAGTCTTTATTAAAGTGAAATAAAATGTTCAAATCACCGCAAGAGAAAATTACTCACCCCAGTCAAAACAAAAAGATCACATTCCAAATTTAAAAAGCGCGCCTGCGCTGCCGCGCTTTTTAGTGGTCCAACTACTTGAAACTACAAACGCGTCGCGCGGAGGTCGGTAACGCTGGCGACCGCGAAGGTCTGCCACAAAATAAGTTAAGATAAAGAATAAGATAATAGAAAACATGATAATGTGAACTAAAATAGTCAAATAAGATAGTTAAGATAATGAGAATTCAATATTTGGGTAGTTATGTAACTTGTATACGTCTATCCTTAATTGCTGGCAGTTCATAGAGATAGGTATAAAATATTAAATTCAAAGGTTCCTGAAATCACCAAAGAATGTTTTCTTCCCGATGTGCATAAACCACTAATTAAATAGTTCTTTCCAATGAGTCAGACGCGAAGACCACACACCCCTGTTATTTAGATATATTTAGTTACTATTGCGTCAAGGGGATACAAGTTGCTCATGAGGCATGACTCATAAAACGGTACCATTGTAATGTCGGGGCTGCATAATTGAATTCGGTGAACTAAATTTAGATTTAAAAAAATACTGATAAAACGGTACCATTGTAATGTCGGGGCTGCATAATTGAATTCGGTGAACTAAATTTAGATTTAAAAAATACTGATTGCACTCCGGGAGTGCCGGCAGAAGTGAAAACATGAACATACCTAATATAAAGTACCTACCTAGACCTACTATCATTTACTCGCGCAAACGCCATGCGCCGCGCGGTAATCAGAGAGGGGGATATTGCTTCCACTCCTACGCCGCGCCGTCGGTCTACTCTCCTTCCGTCTTACAAATTTTCGAGCAAGTCACGTGTCCTGACGCGAGTTTAACATTTCTTACCCATCTCAAAAAGAGCACAACGTCGCGCTAAAGAAGTTTTCACTTCAAAAATGCAGTTCATATGTATTTACATCATCGTCATCATTATCAGCCGTAGGACATCCACTGCTGGACATAAGCCTGTACACAGTTCTTTCCCACCGTCCACCTCCTGTGACCACCTGGGTGAACCGTGGAAAGTTTTTTTACAGTATTCAATTATTTGCTTTGTATTGGAAAATGATTTTACTATTATTTTCTTTCATAACAATCTTCATTCAAAGGAAGTTCATATTTTCAGATCTCATTATCTTTAGACATTGCTTGTAAAATATGACGGCGGCCTTGAACAAAAATCAAATTAGAAAATATGTAATTCCATTCAAATTAAGCATTTAATGCAGTTGTTTTACTCTGCGCATTTATTTACCATAATTTAATGGATTTTTGAGCTACTGTACACAGTCTGGTCCCACTTTTCAAAATCTACTTTGCAGTTTCGAATTAGTCATACGTATGAGTGTTCTTTCTTAATTTCTTTCCATTTCTGTGAACCTCTTAATAATACTGGTTTTCTCTTTTCAGGTGTGGCAGTACACGTGTGCCTCCTTTTAATTGTAACTTTAACGAGATGATTATAATTATTCTTGTAAATAAACTCTACCAAAGACTGTAGCTTGAGCCCGTACCATAACATCTTATCACGACTTTAACTACATTAGACTTGCCTTTCGTTTCACCTTTACTACAGCTGAAAGAGCGAGAAGAAAGACAAAGTGATCTTAATCACTCGGACTAAGAAGTTGACGGTACGGGTATTGTTAGAAATACACAACTAATAAAAGAAATAAAAATAAACTACCAAGTTATTTAAATAAAAGACATTCTTTCGATAGACATTTTATTCTGGCAGAGCATCGTTGTAAACGACTATTTCATTTATAGGCGTAATTACATTGGATAGATTTGTCGATAAATCGGTAAATACTTTTGCTTTTCAGTCAAACAGAAATATTAAACGGCTGACCACAAATTAAAAGCCAATTCAGTGGTCAACATACCCAATTTATAATGCCTACATAATTGTAAGCCACGTAATCGCACCTAACGGCGCACTAAACTAGCACTATTTGCCGTAAAATTAGCTAACATGTATTAAAAATTTGATCTTTGACTTCGAAAATTCAAAGAAATAGCAACAAAACAGGTCGACGATATTTCAAAGACTTCTTTTTGGATTTTTAATCATGTTCGAATGACTTCATGAGTTTCTTATAGAATATAAATATTCTATTTAGTTTTGGAGTTTATGAGGTTGAATAATTTAACTCTAATATGTACTGAAATTGTGCCTTTTGGTTCAATAGTTATGGTTTATATTAATTCAACAAATAATAACATTATAGTCACAATCAGCATTTCTCATGATTTTACTGATTTATACAAATAATGATAAAGCTACTTTCATCTTAGTTAACCCCCGACGAAAAAGAGGGGTGTTATAAGTTTGACGTGTCTGTTTGTCTGTGTGTCTGTCTGTCTGTCTGTCTGTGGCATCATAGCGCCCGAACCACTGAACCGATTTCAGTTTAGTTTTTTTTGGATGAAAGAAGACTTAATCGAGAGTGTTCTTAGCTATGTTTTATAAAAATCGATTGAGCCGTTTAAGAGTTATGGTGGGTTAAAGTTGGGATGGAAGAACCAAAATTCTACAAATGTGCCCAAAATGGTTGTCAATTGAAAGTTTGTTGTCAAATATTTTTGTGTCGGGGGTTTTTTAATTAGGTATATTATTTTTGGTATACATACGTTACACGAGTAGCTCATAGAATAATCGAGACTGTGACACATGGTTCAAAGTCAAAAAACCTAAAACTATTAAGAGTCAGACAAATACACTACATTGAGTTCTATGGCATTTCAGAAATTATAAAAATCGTAAGGAAAAATCTCCGCGTGCCATACAACAAAAACTAAGCTCATTTGGTCTTATAATAATAAATCGGGTGTTTTACAATAAAATTAATATACCGATTTGTCAACAATCAATCCAATGTGAATTTACAATCTGTACAATATTAGGTATATTCTTGTTTAATTTTATGTCCTGGTAATTTCTACATATTATCGGAACTTTGTCCGCAAAATTCATGAATTATAGTTACCATTACAAGTTTATTTCAAAAACGTTTTTACACAATACCTAGAATGAAAATACTTTTAATGGACATAAGTGACTTAAAATCTTTCCAATTTCATAAAAGTGCGTTTAAATAAGTATTTTTGTGTTTATAAAAATTGTAAATAAATTATGTTGGACGTTATTATGTTAAGTTTAGAACGAGTTTTAAAATAAACGTTAAGCACCTTTAGGTACGTTCTGAATTTGTAACGATTTTTGTGACTAGGTCAGTAGCATTATGTTAAAAATAAATACAGTAATAGTCCAAAATTATAGCACGCACAAAGAATATATTAATAAACGATCTCTTTGGTTCAGACATGCTATAATATTGGATAGAATTGCACCGAACATCATTTTAAAATCATAATATATACAAATACAACGCAAAATCAGCTTCAGCCAATCAGAGACGTTTGTTATCATGACGTCATACGTTTAACCATTTCTTATTGGCTATTCAGATAAAACTCAGTAAGTCTAGATACATTTCTAGGAAGCTAATTTTGGGTTGTATTTTTCTAAGGCGATCAAAGACTCAATTATACATATACAATAGATAATAATATAATCTGATAGAACTTCAATTGAACATCATAAAGAAGAAATTTTGTATCAGGAACATAATTTTGATTTCACATAAACTTGTACATTCTTTTGAACACTGTCGACATTACCATGAGTCACGGAATAAAAGAAATACGGATCGAATGTCACATAGAGCTTGTGTGTATTAAACTTTAACAAACCCTTTCTTGAGCCTTATACAATTTAGCTATTCAGAGTATCGCTAAAATATGACAAAATTAAGAAATAGCTAGAAGTTTGACAAATTCTTCAAGTTGGTTCTTAGAGAGTTGTTTCAAGAGCATACAACCATTCTGCGCATCAATGTTAAGTTCTTCTAGGACCTCTAAGTCAGAAGAAATTGCACACAATAAGTCAAACCAAAACAATGTAAGGATCAAGAGATGACAAGTATCAAAAAGACTCGCTTGCAAAAAATATGTCTGATTGGTGACACGCTGGACACGACTTTTCAGCCCTACCCACTTGGACACTTCTATCGGATACACTTCGGTGAGTGCGCCCAGGAGTTGCACAACCTGGTCTCACCTGCCCCTTTCTTCTATCGTACGGTTAGACAGACGCGACCAAAGCGCCACCCTTTTATGTTGGACATCCCGCACATTAGAACCAAGCGTTTCGAATCCACATTCCTGATACGAACAGCCAGAATGTGGAACGCTTTGCCTGAGTCTGTCTTCTTGCTAAAGTACAATGTAAGTGTCTTCAAATCCCGAGTAAATAGGTTTCTTCTAGGTAAGCGTGTTACATCCTAGAATGCATTTCTGCTTAACATCAGGCAGTGTGTAGTCAAACGCAAACCTATACGAAATAAAAAAACAACTTTTGTTCGGTCATTTTTAGAGGCAGTTAGTTTCCCTGATTAGTTAATACTCATTCGTAGATTTGACATTTCTGTGCCACATTCGATCAGATATTTTATTTAGTCCGTGATTAGCTGTTACATGGAATTTTTCGCTAGACCCTAACATTATTACTGTACTTATAAGATTTCTATTTAAAATGTAAATAAATGCATTATGAGGAATGAGTTTGGCGTATCATGACTTCATGATTTCTAACTTTACTATCACAGCGCCGTCACACTTTGTTCTGACAGTTATATTGGATTATAATAAACGTAAAACTTTGGAATAGTCGCGTCTTTTTTCATTGTTTGAAATTCCATATAGAGCTGACAAAGACAAGACTAGTTTATTCTTTAGGGGTTAACACTTTATAAAATAAAAAGCTAGCGATATAAAGTTTTTCCATACGAATTAGTGGTCGAATTTGCAATTTAGCAAATTCAAAAGCTTTTTGCCAAAACCAGAAAAAAGAGGCAAAAAAAGTTGTACAAGGTGACACTTGATTGACTAGAGACGATATCAAGAGAAAATTGTATTATATCACTACATAGTGTATAACAAAGTCGCTTCCCAGTCTGTCTGTCCCTATAGATGCTTATATCTTTAAAAAACCAGGCAACGGATTTTGATGCGGTTTTTTAAATGTGATTCAAGAGGAAGGTTTATATGTACGAGTATAACACATCTGTGCGAAGGCGGGCATCTAGGGCGGGTCACTAGTGAATGATATTGCAAACCATAGTACAATGAGGAGACGCTTTTAGGGCGAGGCCCAACTAGCGTTATTTTGTGAGACGTAAGTCGCGTAATTTTGGTTACATACAAAAGTCACAAAATGTATCGACTAATTTTCGGTCACTTTGAGACACAAACTGGACTTTAATATAAAACCGAATTCAGCGTGAATTCCGCGACTTATAGCTTAAAATATACACTCTTATAAATATGCTCGTTTGCCCTCACCCCTATCGGTCGAAAATTTAATAATTAGAAATTACAAATCACAATAAATCAGGTATCGGTAGCCATTTTATTTATTGATATTTTGTAACTAGAATCTTTATACGAAGCTGCTAAAATATACATGATACTCATACCTGTACCAAAGAATATATAATAATACTACGTATAGAACGGCCACTCGTTACCCCCCACCCGTTTGAGTCTTCCTCACTTCCACCCCGCGTCCACGTACCGCATCGTGCACTCTGCGCGCGGGCTGCACTGGCCGGTGGATTTTCTAATAAAAACTACCTAGACTGTGACAATAGGGAAGATTTATACTGTGTATGGTTGATTATCAATGATACGTAACATAACAAGGAATTTTAATGTTTCCCTAAGGATAACTAAAAGAAACTTATTTTACATTATTCGGTAACTTCCTTTTGATATTTTCTTTCAAATGAATTACATCGGATAATTTTTGCTAAAATACTTCCAAATTAAGTAATTAATATACTTTTTTAAGCACTAGATTTATATTCATTTTTGCAAATTGAATACGCAACTGTCTCACTCACGCGGCATGACGTCACGTCGTGGTGATCGCTGACAGCCATAGACGTTCCGCACACAAATGCACGTGTAGCGACCCTGCGTATGTGTGTTGTCTATGAGTAAGTACTGTGTTAGTGTGCGTAAGACAGCAGATTTTGTATGAAAAATCGCGGAGTGTCCGGGCTGTGCCTGTACCAATGTGAACCTTTTATACTTTTTTTGCATCCCAATATTTTTCCGCATAATAATATAACTGTCAGAACTTATAACCAGATCATATAGACTTCAGTCTGCCCGCCTAGCGAGGAAGATTTATACAACACTTAACTATAAATACTAAACTTACAATGGAGGCCAAGGCAAGATCTCAACTTTTTAAATTAATCGGGTTATACAGAAACGTCGTAGTAAAATGAAATGAGACCATTGTGCTTTCATATGAACAACTTTTACAATATCAGTACTGAAGTTAGCAAAAAAAAACTTAGTTGTTTCACAAATGCTGCTTGTGACTTAAAGAAGACGTGACTTCATATTTTTCGTGGTTCATATGTATGTGTGTACAGTGCGCGCTAATAAATAATGAACATTGACATTTTAAACCAGATCATCGACAAATTTCAGTTTCGTAAAGCGTTACAGCTCTCAAAAACCACCATTGCAGAAACGAACGACATATAACACGTATCGCTAATTTGGTTTGTGAAATAGAGATAAATATGTATAATAAATTTATTATTTTTATCTCTTACGCACGGTTTCTGACCCCAAACCAAAGTTGCAAAAGTTGTACTCGTAAGATGGCTGCCAGAGACTGATACAGGTCGCGTCATGTAAAAAGAAAGCTGGAGCTTCAAGCTGGGCACAAAGAAATTTAAGTCCTAGGAAATAGGAGTTAAATGTCCTAGTATGCAGCTTTAACTGCAGCAAGGAGATTTAACTCCTATGATGTATTCAATAGGAGTTAATTTTTTTTTTGTGCGCAACTTGACAGTGCAGCGCTCTTTTTAAGTGGCGCGACGTATATAACACTATAAATCCGTGCAAAACCTTAACCAACCGATTATTTCTTTTCAAAGGCCGATGTCCATTTTTTATTCGCTATCACTGTAACACTGTACGTAGTTTTGTTGATAAAAGTGTTCATAGTGACCAGTACAATGACTTTATATTAGTGCCAGTGTTTTTCTTAAACCCGTAAAATATAAACATCTTCCGTCCTACCACAAAAGTTTTACGCGCGCATTAGACAATTCTAACTGTACAAATTGCACCGTAAAACTGTGTTTAAAGCGTGTTTAAATCTTTTGTGGTAAGGCGGATTATTTTTAATAATCTATACCAATATTATAAAGAGGAAAGATTTGATTGTTTGTTTGTTTGCATTGAATAGGCTCCGAAACTACTGAACCGATTTGAAAAATTCTTTCACTCTTGGGAAGCTACACAATCCCCGGGTGTCATAGGCTATATTATATTTTTTTTAAAATTATGGAGGCTGCTAGTACAGTATAAATTAAAATACATAGACCGTGTTTGCTCGCGGATAAAAAAGATACCTACATTTTAATACTATCAAATGTTTCCTACATACATGTTTAATGTAATTTGTGCGATTGAGATAAAATGTAATACGAAAATGTTAATCTACCCTCAAATCTCCATTTAGTTTAGGATTTTCTGTAATCTACATATTACATAAAATGTACAGCGCTCATAGCGTAGTTTGACTAGGTGTTTCTTAGTGATCACCGAAGTTATGCAACGTTAAGCAAGGTCAATTTTCGAATGGGTGACCGCAGGTGGCATTAACAACTGAGCGCTGCCGTGGCTCGGATGAGACCTAAAATTGTGGGTCTTTATTGTTTTAACCGTTAGCCATGTCAGAGGCCTTCAGGCGGCTTAAAAACTCTGACACCAGGGCTCGCCACTTACTTACTTTGACTTTTTGAAGATTTGAGGGTAGATGGCAAAAACATCGATCGAAAATGTGCAATAATTGCACTTACGCCGTTTCCAAATTTTTCTATTTACATTGGGTGAAAATGTCGTAAGCGCCAAAATTCTGTGTCTTTTCAAAACAACGTGTTATAATATTTCATTCTAAATACACGCACTTGACAAACGAATTCATTAAACAGCAAAAAATGACATAGCAACATATTTTCTGAATTGTTTTGATGAATCAAGCTATTTTTATTTTTGTAGTCCTTTTCACTCTAGGTTTGTTACACATGCACAACCTTAGTGCATTGCTGATTCGGCATCGACCTCGATACACAATGCGCGCGGCCCAGCGACACGTGTGCCACCGCAGCGGAATACCATTGCGCAAGCGCGGCAACCGAGGCTACGTGCGACGCCCGACATCGGACACCGACACACTTTGCTTCCATCATTCTTCGATGAAGTAAACCTTTTACTTTAAGTTTTAACTTGTAATAATTAGTTAATAAATTAATTTTTAAATTACATTTTGTATTTTTTTGGATCCTTCGGCTGTAGCCTTTGTAATTGGCGCAGTCGGTAGGATACCTGTAAAGTAGAGTCAGTGAATCGATCACCGGCGCGGGTATCCTGAACCTACAAGAGAGCTGCAGCAGGAGGAGTATCAAGACATAGATACGCCAGAGAGATACAAATGTGGTGAGTACCTAGATCTTACTAGAGTCGCTCTCCTTCCTTAACCTTAGTTATCCTTTTAATTTTTTTTTTAGTCCTTGTTCCCTATTTTATATTTTGTGTGCGATTTCGCAGAGTGTTAATTTCCTCGAAACATTAAAAAGTTTCCAAAATTTTCCACCCACGAAATTCGCTTGTTAGAGGTAGGAATAGTAGGGCAGTGCGAATCGACGCAAATAGGAATTTAGAAATAATTTTAGAAGATAGTATTACATTAAGAGATCCATTAGATTTAGGCAGAACCTTAATTCAAAGCGAAATAACAATGAGCGCGGAACAGGTAGACCAAGTCTATAAGGCTCTCCGCCTATTGCCTGAGTTTGACGGCAATCCCAATGTATTGACTAGATTTATACATCTGTGCGACCAGTTAGTTGTGCAGTTTATTAGACCAGAGCCTGGGTTTGAGCTTAGTAACCTAGCTCTATTGAACGGAATATTAAATAAAGTTACCGGGCATGCTGCCAGAACAATAAATTCCAATGGAATACCTGACAACTGGCAGGGTATCAGAAACGCATTAGTCAATAACTTCGCTGACCAGAGAGATGAGACCGCTCTCTACAATGACCTAGCCCTCCTGACACAGAGACATATGACCCCACAAGAGTTTTATGAAAAGTGTCAAAGTCTCTTCAGCACTATTATGACCTATGTGACTTTGCATGAGACCTTAGCTACCACCATAGAGGCAAAGCGCACTCTCTATAGAAAATTAACTTTACAAGCTTTTGTTCGTGGCTTAAAAGAACCATTAGGCTCCAGGATTCGCTGCATGCGACCGGAAACACTAGAGAAAGCGTTAGAATATGTACAGGAAGAAATTAACACCCTCTATCTACAGCAACGTAACGACCACCTTACAGACAGAAGAACGCAGCCGACGTCTTCATTCGATTTTAGCACTAATACAGGCAAACCGTTTAACTTCAACTCGCCACAAGCGAGACCAGCTTTTTCTAGCCCTTTTAACTCACAGCCAGGACCATCAAGGCCCCTGACTTTTGCCCAGCCACCAAGGATGCCAATTTGGAGACCCCAAATGACTATGAACCGAGGCCCGTCAAGGACCCAACAAATGTTTTCTGCCCCTCCGCCTAATTATAGGCCGCAGAGCAATGTTTTTAGGTTGAATCAGAATAGGACTAACTATCAACCACCAGGCCCTCAGCCAATGAGCGGAGTTAGCCACTTCGTTTCAAGACCAGCACCCCCAGCTAGAATATTGCATGATTGGTCGAAACAAGGGAATCCACCCCCAAGCAATTATTTTAAATCAAGGGAACTGAATTTTAATGACGGACAATACTATGACCAATTTGACAGTTACTATGACTACGATAGTGCTGCCTATCCCGACTACGAGCCGACTTACTACGAGATGACTTATGACGTTGCACCCTACGAACAACCTTATGAATATATTCCCGCATATGTCGAGGAGACTTCAGACGAAGCCTCCCCAGAACAGCAGGATTTTCAGAAGAGCGCGAAATCAGACAAGCCAAAATAGAAATTAATTTGCAAACCCAAAGGCAACTTCCCTTCATACAGATAGGAAATCCACCCCTCAAATTGTTAATTGATACAGGTGCAAACCAGTCATTTATCAGCCCCGACGCAGTAGGAAAATACTATTCAAACATTCCGTGCAATTACGACCCGTTCGAAGTGACCAATATCCACGCGACCACCCGTAATAACTATTCGATAACCGTACCATGCTTTGACGAATTTAACGAAGATTGCGACATCACGCTCTTTGTATATAAATTTCATAACTACTTTGATGGGTTAATTGGCCTAGACTTATTAGAGAAGCTAGAGTCCAACATAGACTTAAAAGATAAAGTCTTAGTAACCCGGAAATCCACCAACCCTTTGCGAATGTATGATTCACGTAACTGTAACCTTTACGAGGATATAATACCCGCAAACACATCCAAAATGATTCGAGTCCCAATCAACTTTCACGACGGCGATGCGTTGGTTACAGAACAATTCATATCAAACTGTACCATTCAGGATTGCATCACCACTGTTAAGAACAATCGTGGCATTATAGAGGTTACCAACCCGACAAAACACGACGTAGTATTTTCTATGGACCGACCCGTTAGTGCTGAGCTTTTTAATGAACAATGTACGCGTACTCAGAAACTCAGTGATCGCGCCGCTGAAGTGCTTTCACGATTACGTACTAACCATCTGAATCCAGAAGAGCGAGCTAACGTAGAGTCCCTTTGTGCGCAATACGCTGACGTATTTTATATCGAAGGAGAACCTCTTACCTTTACCGACAAGGTAAAGCATAGAATCAACACTACAGACGAATTACCTGTCTATACTAAGACCTATAGATATCCTTTCGTTCACAGACAGGAAGTTCAAGAACAAATCACAAAAATGCTTGAACAGGGTATAATTCGCCCCTCTCAATCTGCCTGGAGCTCCCCCATATGGGTAGTCCCAAAGAAATCAGACGCGTCTGGCAAAACCAAATGGAGAATTGTCGTTGACTTTCGAAAACTCAACGAAAAGACTATCGACGATAAATATCCTATTCCCAATATCAATGACGTATTAGATAAGCTTGGCAACTGTCATTACTTCACGACATTAGATCTTGCCAGTGGGTTCCACCAGGTCGAAATGGACCCGCGAGATATTCCCAAGACGGCTTTTAATGTAGAACATGGCCATTTCGAATTTTTGAGAATGCCCATGAGTCTAAAAAATTCTCCATCCACCTTCCAGCGAGTGATGGATAATGTCCTCAGAGACCTCCAAAACGTCATCTGTCTAGTATATTTGGATGACATCATAGTGTTCAGCGTCTCCTTACAAGAACACATGGTGAACTTAGAAAAAGTTTTCAAAAGGCTTAGGGAATCGAACTTCAAGATTCAGATGGACAAGTCAGAGTTTCTTAAGTTAGAAACTGCGTACTTAGGTCATATCATAAGTAAGGATGGTATAAAACCGAACCCTGATAAAATATCAGCCATCCAGAGATTCCCGATTCCAAAGACAGCTACCGAGATTAAGCGATTCCTTGGCTTACTCGGATATTATAGGAAATTCATCCCGGACTTTGCGCGTATAACCAAACCTATGACTCACTGTCTAAAGAAAGGTTCCAAAGTGACTTATAACGACCCTAAGTACATTGACTGTTTCGAGAAATGTAAAGTGCTTTTGACAAATGACCCGATACTACAATACCCTGACTTCACAAAAGACTTTGTCCTGACAACCGATGCTTCGAATTTCGCAATCGGTGCTGTCCTGTCCCAGGGACCAATAGGCAATGACAAGCCAATAGCGTACGCATCCAGGACTCTGAACTCGAGTGAAACCAACTATAGTACAATCGAGAAGGAATTACTAGCCATAGTTTGGGCTACCAAGTACTTCCGACCATACTTATTCGGGAGGAAATTCAAAATAGTGACGGACCATAGACCCCTTCAATGGGTAATGAGCCTTAAAGAACCCGGCTCTAGACTTACGCGTTGGAGACTAAAATTGAGCGAGTATAACTTCACCACCATTTACAAGCAAGGCAAACAGAACACCAATGCAGACGCTTTGTCACGCATTGAAATTCATAATGAAGACACTAACTCCATCGTAGTTAATGTATCAGAGAAACCTCCTTCAGAAGTAGGCTCTGAAACCTTAACAGCCCCTACGAATAACTACGAAACATCGCCCCAGCAAAGTAACTCAGAAACTGAAACCATTCATACCAGTAATGAAATGCCAATCCTAGAAGTCCCGATTACCGACGACCCTCTAAATAGGTTCAATAGACAAATATGCTTTGTATTAGTAGGTGACATTAAGAAACGACCGACAGTGACGAAACCCTTTGAGACTCATACTCGAACGACTATACAACTTTCTGAATCCAACTTGGCTCATGACGTAGTTAACGCCATAAAGGAATTTGTCAATCCTAAAGTTAAAACAGGAATTATCATTCATCCCCCTCTCGCAATGTATAAGATTATCCCCATCATACAAGAAAATTTCAAGAGCTCTTCCATGAATCTCGTCCTCACCAAAATCGAAATAGAAAACGTTAAGGAATACTTACGTCAGCAAGAGATCATAAAAAAATATCACGAAGGTAAGACAAACCACCGAGGAATAACCGAGTGTTATTTAGCTTTGTCTTCCAAGTACTATTGGCCCAAGATGAAGGAATGCATAGCAAAATACATTAATGAATGTAGCATTTGCGGACAGGCTAAGTACGACCGAAATCCTATCAAACAACGATTCTCGATCGTTCCACCCCCTACGAAGCCATTTCAAACAGTCTACCTTGATCTTTTTACTGCCCAAAACGAGAAATATCTTACCATAGTGGATGCCTTCTCAAAGTACGCACAGGCGTACCACCTCAGAGATAGCACAGCCTTAAGTGTCGTACAGGCGCTCCTTGTATTCTGTACGCACCACGGCGTCCCGTTCACTATCGTCACGGACGGAGGCCCTGAGTTCACAAACCAATTGTTCTCCGAGTTTGCACGAATCCATAAGATTCAACACCATAAAATACTAGCACATTCCCCGAATGACAATGGCATAGTAGAAAGATTTCATTCTACTATACTTGAACATCTAAGGATATTGAAACTCGAGAAACGCAATGAACCCGCAGTAAACCTCATGCCTTATGCCATTCTAGCTTACAACAGTTCCATCCACAGTTTTACGAAATGTAGACCCCTCGACTTAATAACTGGACATTTTGATCCGCGTGACCCCATAGACATCGACTTAACCGAACATCTATACCAACAATATTCCCAAGACCATAGGACCCAAATGACTCAAGTGTACGACCTTATCAATCAGACTTCTTTACACGACAGGACTCAATTGACTGAGAATCGGAATAAGGATAGAGAACCTGAAAAGGATTATTCCCCTGACCAACAAGTGTTCATTCGCAACCCTATAGCAGCCCGACAGAAATTAGCCCCACGCTATACTCAGGACACTGTTTTAGCAGATCTTCCCATACATATTTATACCAAGAAGAAACGTGGTCCGGTAGCTAAATCACGCCTTAAGCGAAGCCCTAAAGTCCCCACATTGTTGCAGGATACTACTATGGCTGACGTTGACGCACCAGACACTGGGACAAGAAATGACGCTTGACTCTCTTGACACTGGACCCGGACTACTCCCTTTCAAGTTAGGAACTGCAAAAATTGTGTCACACTACCATTCCTTCCTAAGTCATATCGATCTAGAAAACATCCGAGTTCAAATAGAATCAGTAAAGTCACAGACAGACGAATTAAGACCTTCATTGAATAATAAGACACTTTCCCTATTTGACCCTCACTTAGAACATCTTAGTAAGAAAATTAAATCAATTACGGACAAACTTAGTATATTTGAATCAGTCCGTAGCAAGAGAGGTCTCATTGACGGATTAGGTTCTGTAATAAAAAGCATATCCGGTAACCTAGATTACACCGACGCATTAAAATATGAACATGCCATTAATATCTTGCGCAACAACGAACAGAAATTGGAACTAGAACTTAATAATCACGTTAGTCTTAATGAGCAATTTATTTCTCAGAGTTCGCAGCTAATAAGCAATATAGTCGCAAATCAAGACAAAATGAGTAAAGCACTTAATGCTATTCTAGATAGCGATGCTAAGTACACGGACATGGTTAAATATGCCCACCTGGCACAACACTTATTAATACTAGGAGATAATATAAAAGATTTATGCGAAGAGTTACAAAATTTAGAGAACGCATTAGCTTTTATTCGTGCATCGAGCACTCCTTATTCTATAGCTAGTATAGGTAATGTTAGGGATATGTTAGACAAGCTAAGGATTTTATACTCAAGTAATGAAATCCTTGATATAGAAATTAGGAACTTTTATGAAATAATTAGATTAGGATATTTCTACTTAGATAAAGAAATAGTGGTAGTTATTAAGGTACCGATTGTCATTCCTTCAACCTTTGACTTTTATAAGTTATCCCTTGCTCCCAATAGAGACTATCAAATCCTTATACCACCCTCACCTTATGTAGCGCTCTCTAGCCAAGACACTAGGTACATAGAGACAGAATGTCCGAAGCTAAACTCTCTGTATCTATGTGAAGCGAAACCCAGTCTCGTGGTCAAGAACGAGACAGACTGCGTGCAACACCTAATCAAGCACCAGGAACTCCAGCCAACCTGCAAGATGACATCCGTGACCCTGACACATGAAGCCCTAGAAACACTGGATGACAAACATTACACCATAAACTTCCCCACTCCGACCAAAGTCAAGATATCCTGTGGACAAGAACAATATAGGACTCTACAAGGAAGCTATTTGGTCGTCATTCCACTCAGCTGCAATTTGAAGACGCCATCATTCACCATCTCCAACACAAATGACCACATCAAAGGTCACGTTATAAGAATATTGGAAATACCAAGACACAACGACTCCGGCCTTGAAGATTATCCAAAGCTCACCCTCAACTCACTGAGCTTAGAGAAACTCCACACACTGAACAAAGACGTATTAGCCCAGTCTCCAACTCATCTGGACGACGTCACCGATCCTGCCACATATCACACCACGATACCGATATATCTATTAGCATCCTTGGCAGTAGGAGCATTCATCCTGTCAAAATTATATCGCCGGCTACTCAAAAGAAGTAAAGAAGCTACAGAGACCGACAACAGCATTCCAGCAGGAACATATGCAGTCCCAGAACTCCGCAATGTCAACCCAAGTCAGATAAGGGTTGACCCAGGATGCTTCCCAGCGACCATCTCGACCCGGCTCTGCGATAGTCGCCGTTCAACGGGGGGAGGTGTTACACATGCACAACCTTAGTGCATTGCTGATTCGGCATCGACCTCGATACACAATGCGCGCGGCCCAGCGACACGTGTGCCACCGCAGCGGAATACCATTGCGCAAGCGCGGCAACCGAGGCTACGTGCGACGCCCGACATCGGACACCGACACACTTTGCTTCCATCATTCTTCGATGAAGTAAACCTTTTACTTTAAGTTTTAACTTGTAATAATTAGTTAATAAATTAATTTTTAAATTACATTTTGTATTTTTTTGGATCCTTCGGCTGTAGCCTTTGTAATTGGTTTATTTCAAAGAGTTATTTTTGTGATATAAACATTTCATAAAAACCGCATCTATATGTACTAAGCGCCACAGAAGTCGGCGGATGAGAATTTAGCCGGGCGGGTGTGCGCCGGCGCGAGTCTCTCTGGCTCCCGCGCATACCTATATTTCGGCTTTTGCGCAGCGTTCTGCGCATAACCTCCCATCCGGCGATATTTGTGGCGCTTAGTATACATATCTGTATGCGATCTAGCTTAATTGGAAAAGCAACCGAGAAACGGGATCAGAAAATGCCGGTTCAAATCCTGCAATCGCGACAAATTTTTCAAATATTTATCACGAAAATAACTTTTTGTTTTAGTCAAGTACAAGCTAGCATTAATGGAATAATAAACTTTACATAACCCCAGTTAATGTTCAAATTGACTGTAAAACATTTTCGATCAATGTTCCAACGACTAAGAATATGACATTACAAGTCGAACCTAGCTTTATACTAAACGAACATTCACTAGTAATGATATTCACTTTGACTAGAAGTACTACCTTCGTTATTTGGCTAATACATCATATTGATAGTTTAGCAAACTTGTTCCTGGGTGTAAGATACAAAAAAATTGCATAAAAATTCACCTTTAAAACTCACAAAGGAACTGTTGCTATTATCGTTGTCATTTTTTCTGCATTTAATAGTAAAAATATAGAGAGAAAATCGTCATAAATATCTGCATGGCTATCATACGCACCATGACATAATTTTATCGACATGCCAAAATGTTACAGACTTACTAAGCAAAGATAAGATAAGAACGGATTGGCAAGTTGAAATGGCAATGGGCAGGGTACATACCGCGGAGGACTGATGACCGATGGGGTCGGAAAGTTCTCGAGTGGAGACCACGTACCGGCAAGCGCAGCGTAGGACGTCCACCCACAAGGTGGACGGATGACCTCATTAAGACCGCAGGATCGCGCTGGATGCAAGCCGCTTCCAACCGGTCTTATTGGAGATCCATAGGGGAGGCCTATGTCCAGCAGTGGACTTCTTATGGCTGATGGATGGATGATGATGACTAAGCAAAGGTGATTTAGATTAACATTATGAGCAACTTTTACTGTAGCGTAGTTTGACTAGGTGTTTGTCAGCGATCACCGAAATTAAGCAACGTTCCGTCAGTATTTGGATGGGTGACCGTGGGTGGCATTTTCCAACTGAGCGCTAACGTGGCTCGGATGACACGTAATATTGTAGGTCCCGGTTGTTTTAACCGTTTAGCCATGTCAGAGGCCTTCAGGCGGCCTAGAAACTCTGACACCAGGGCTATAAGAACTTACTACAGGGCCAACCCAGAATTCGAAAACAAAATCAGCAGTCCCATACCAAAATGCAATTCAAAATCGACAAATTGTATTACAGCTGTTATTTTATCGAATTACGGTTTAGCCTCATAGTAAAAGTTATTCATAATTTTAATATGAATCACCACTTTTCGACCTAGTAGGTACACCCTTTTTGGATTATCATAACGTTGTCGTTTTTGACAAGTTGATACAACAATTTTAACTTTTTTTTTGTTTAGAGCGCACTACTACTTAAGGGCTGATTAGTAAGATACTAAAAATAGCAGCACTTTATTTCAATATAATGAGACGATTAAAACAACAGCTGTTAAGATTCTAATTCAGAAAACAAAAATATGTATATCGATCTCTTTCGCCCATGAACAGTTTGCTTCGAATTCATAGAAAAAATTCACACTACATTAAGATCACACAAATTCACTTTGATAAGAATAATAATTATATAATAATTATAACAAACACATTCAAGATTAGTCTTAATACATTATTGTATACATTTCATGGCCGACTTCAACATTGAAATATAATAATGATTTAAAATATTTTAATTAGACCACGATTTTTGTTGCCGTTTAAATTTAATTAAGTTTTGGACAAAAAGAGATCAGCAGTTATTGTATAGCGCCATTTATGTCGTTCCATATTATAATATATGAAAAATCGGCAAGGTGCGAGTCGGACTCGCGCACAATGGGTTCCGTATCGCATGGAAGTCCAAGTCGTGCACAATAGGTCGTCTCCCAGCTTTGAATTGAATTGAGCTTTTTGAATTGAATATTCTGTGAATATTAACATCGAGCAAAAACGACAAAAAACAAGTTTCTTGTGTGGGAGCTCCCTTAAATATTTATTTTATAATAAATATAAAAATTTTGCCAATATCTCAAGGCGTTGTCGTTATTAATATTGAGTAAAAAACGGCAAAAATTTCACCAATTACGTTTCTTGTATGGGAGCCCCCTAAATATTTAATTAATTCTGTATTTAGTATTTGTTGATATAGCGGCAACCGAAATACATCATCTGTAAAAATTTCAACTGTCTAGCTATTACTGTTTAGCTAACAGTTTTCTATAAAATAAATTGCATCGTGTGAGGGCTGTAGTAGAAATTCAAACATTTTAGCGATTGGTGCGATTTTATTTTGGATGTTTTCTCTCAGGTTAGCTCATAATACTAACCAATGTATACATATTCAGGTTTGGTACTTCTACAAAAACTGTCTGATCTCTGTATTATCCCACACAAACTTGTAGATTTTATTTTGGGACGAACGTTTACAAACGAATAAGGTTCAATATTCAGGCTTAAAATCGCCATAATTGGATAAGGACAATATACGCCTACTAAGGATATAAGAGCGAGACGGGTAGCTTTCTCGCTCATTACAAAGTGCGTCTTATCAGAGCCTGTCCGTATTAAAAAACTATAAAAATGGATGGACCATGATGCATTAGGTTATGATGATAATAGGCCCAATTCTGAAGGCACCTAGCATATTTCTGTTTATTTTTTACTTTAGACATTCGATAGAGAGAACACGTTGCTATTAAATTTACGATGGCGCTTTCATTATTGGGCCTAATAACTCTTGTTTTTTACACAACATCTTCGAATATTGACCATTTCACGCTCTGAGGCAGAGTCGATTTTTATGCATTGAGAAAACTAAGTTTTATCACTTATTTTTTTATTGCTGTAAATAGTCCAATACAGCTAAAAATACAGCTAACTTCGGGACAATTATTATCGTTCGTAGCTAGGAGGTCACGGGTGGACCTTTCCTATCCCAGAAATTTTCCCAACCCAGAATACTTGGCAGTAATTATATTCTACTTTTCCTGAGTGACATTTTGATATTTTATATCACGGGAATGTACTCAGTGTTACGCTCTCCCAAGGATAGAGACTTTTTGGGTGTCCTCGGTGTCTACATGATCTCGTGCGATTGCGGAAAGTGTTAGGTCGGAGAGACAAGAAAAAATGTTTCCACCAGGCTCACGGAGCATATTCAATCAATGAAAAATCTGGACAGCGAATTCGCGGTAGTGGAACACGCTCTCGATTCCGATGCCCAACATTTCATACGATTTGACAGAGCAAAAGTGCTGGCACGAGAGTTTTTCGTACCCCGTAAAGTTAGGGAGGCTATTGAAATTAGCAGACGCCCTAACTTCGTGCTGGAGTTTCCCCGAAGGATATTGGGATGCCGATGAAGATGAAGAAGGAACCCCAGTGCGCGCCGGCGCAACAAAACTCTCTACCCGCCCACGCCCCCGCACCGCAGCCGCTGTCATCGCGAGCTGCATCCCGCAGTTCATTGCAAGATCCGCGTGCTAGCACTTGACTTGAGAAAGATCGCCGAATGCGGTCGAAACTATAGTCGAACTATGTTATGACCATGAAAAATAAACGTGAGTACATTCCCGTGATATAAAATATTAAAATGTGTGAATACCACGTTAGTTTCCGTTGTAAAATTTTCTTGAGTGGTATTTCTCTGGGGTGGTTTTGCGTTGCTGGATTATAAAACAGTGCAAAGCCGTTTATTTTTTGCTTTATAGTTACTCGATGTATTCTTTATCTCTTTCCATCCACAATTTTACATTCAAGCGAAATAGACATAAAAATGCACAAAAATCAATGAGTCCTCAACAAACTTCCCTATAAGGACATGCCAACAATCACTCAAACATTAATAAGGTAAGGCGAAATTATTGTATAAGTTATGTCGAGGCGTTAAGAAGCCTTGCCCACCACAAAAAACTTGAAAGTCGATCTCTTTCGAGTCTTTTCTATTCTATTTTCAAGTGGCTTTGACTACCTCGGAGAAATATAATGTAGCCGCTGCCGTTAATGCACATTAATCTTACTAGATTATTTAACATCCCAAAATTAGTTTTCGTTTTTTTATTTTATGGTATACTAAGCGCCATACAAAACGGCGGATGAGAAGTTAGCCGCAGATGACACTTCGCCGTGATTCGCTAATTATTGCGCATGTGTGCACAATTCCGACGCCCCGTGTCGTAGTGGTGAGCAGCGGCGTAGGGAGCGCGCGGGAGGCATGAGGTTGGCGGGCGGGTGTGCCCCGGCGCGAGTCTCTCTGGCTCCCGTGCATACTTATATTTCGGCTTTTGCGCAGCGTTGTGCGCATAACTTCCCATCCGCCGATTTGTGTGGCGATGTTTTTCATTTAAATTTTGTACTTGAGTAAAAAATGCACAAAAATCGACTCGTTCTCAACAAACTTCCCTATAAGGACATTCCAACAACCACTCAAACATCAATAAGGTATAATAAGGCAAAATAATTGTATAAGTTAGGGGATATTAAGGCTAATGTCGTGGCTTTAGGGTGCAGTTTGCAACCACGCCCGCAGCCCGCGCGCCCGCTCCGATACACCGCCGTCCGACGTGTCTTGGATTATTGGATCCGGCTGGAAATTATAAATAAATAATTTTTCATTGACACAAATAAATTACAAATTTGCGAATAAACTTAAAATATGAAATGATTTTTTAATTTTATAGTGCATGCCACACTAGGTTTATCTCAAAGAGTTACTTTTTATGATAAACAAATTCGTCGCGGATGCAGGATTCGAACCTTGCGTCTTCGGATCACTAGCCCGACGCTCTGGACCACTGAGCTAACCCGCTATACTGACTCGCGACGAATTTTGTGAAGTGTTTACCATTTTAACCAACTTATAGCGTTGGCGGCGCCACCTGTGATACCCGTATTAGACAGGTTATCACTCGATTGAAGTTATAAGAACTTCTGTATTGACGAGAGATGGCGCACTGCTAATCAATGAAATAATTTTTTAATTTTATAGTGCATCCCACACTAGGTTTATCTCAAAGAGTTACTCAGTGGTCCAGAGCGTCGGGCTAGTGATCCGAAGACGCAAGGTTCAAATCCTGCATCCGCGACGAATTTTTGAAATGTTTATCATAAAAAGTAACTCTTTAACTTAAAATATATAGAATTAAACAAATGTAACAACTTAGAATGAACTTATTTATTAGCTACAATTTTCATGAGCTATGGATTGCCGAACTAAGTTTTAAGCTTGTGTCTCGGAAATCCGTGCTCCCCTTATAAAGTTGGCTCTACATTATATAATTGATTGACGTCGTCATATTATTGAGAAAAAAAAAAGTAAAATGTTTTAATTTACTATTAACAAAAATATTCTAAAAATACTTTTAAATATCGGAAGTCAACGTTTAAAATGTAATGCAAATAACAATAATCATAAAGGAAATTGGAAAAAACAATCTAGAACTGTTTCGTAAGAAAAACGCGCAGTAAAACCATTTCGAAATAGCGATAGATACCTAGATAGAGATAAAACTAATGGTATTTTCACCGATTATTTAAAACCGATTTTCGAAAAAGATTCGTTTTGCGTTTTTATGGTTCCGTACCCAAAGGGTTAAAACGGGGCCCTATTATTAAGACTTCGATGTCCGTCTGTCCGTCTGACTGTCTGTCACCGGGCTGTATCTCATAAACCATGAAAGCTAGGCAGCTGAAATTTTCACAGATGATGTATTTCTGTTGCCGCTATAACAACAAATACTAAAAATAAAATAAATATTTAAGGGGGGCTCCCATACAACAAACGTGATTTTTAGGAGATTTTTGCTCGCTATTAATAACGGCAAGAGGAATGGGGCTCCTATACGGTACGGAACCCTTCGTGAGCGAGTCCGACTCGCACTTGGCCGATTTTATTTTATACCATATTATGAATTGAAACAAAATTAATGGAGTCTGTGAAGTTAGCTACAAGCTACAAAGATCCTCACTCCTTGCGCCCTGACATGTGAATTAATTGCTACTGCGCAACGACTTGTCTTGTGTTCAGACGCCACTAAAGTGGAGTCATTTTAATAGGCCACATTTGACAGTTCATGTATGCAAAGAAAAATATACCTTACACTAAAGGAATAAAACTCCAAGCCGTCTTCGAGAACAATTATCGGTCGTCGTCAATATTGTTTTCATGAGTTTTATTCCTTTAGTGTAAGGTATATTTTTCTTTGCATACATGAAATGTCAAAAGTGACCTATTATCTTGTCCCTACTTTAAGTTTAATTCGGCTTCTATCTCATCCTCGTTGTTTGTTGACCGACTCGCGTTTTTTTTTTATTCTATAGAAGAACACAGCGAGATTATAGGCCTAGTAGTTTTGAAGCAATTCCAGAAAATTGATAAAGATTGCAGCGTCAGAATTTAATCAAACCGAAATTTAATAAGTAACAAAAACGGTATTTTCACTCGTTGCATTCGACTTGAGATCAAGTGTATGAAATTGTTTGTTATACGTTAATGTAAAAAAAAAATCATCAACTCACCGCTGACAATGTCAATCTGGTTTGCGAAGTAGAAGCTGCATTGCAGGAACTGGTTTCTGGTGACGCTGAAAAATGAACACATTCTGATAAATAAATCAGTATACTAACATGAAAAATTGATTTTTACCCGCGGACTGTGAAATGTCGTACTTTCGTAACGTCACAGCAAATGCAACAAGGCGCCTGATACTGGGTCCACCGTGCACGTACCGTGATGTCCCCGCCTGACGTCGAGCGCTGGCCAGATGTCTCTGACATCAACACACTACTCACAGACGCCTCCTATAAGGTATTGGGTGTACAGAGCTGTCCCAACCGAGCGCTCGCCAGATGCCCTTGACATTAATTAAATTAAATTAAGAAATCGAGTGGGTAGATGAATTTAAATACCTGGGTCATATCGTCACAAGTAATCTGTCTGACTCTCAGGATCTGGACAGACAGAGGCGTGCCCTAAGTGTGAGATCGAATATGCTTGCTCGTCGATTTACCAGATGTAGCGAAGAAGTTAAGATATTACTGTTCCGAACATATTGTACAAATTTATACACTTGCGAACTCTGGTGTAATCACACAAAAGCCGATTATAACGCACTTAGGGTACAATACAACAACGCTCTGCGCATCTTACTGAAACTTCCGAGATTCTGCAGTGCCTCTGGCATGTTTACAGAACGAAGGCTTCCAGGTTTTGCAGCTCTGATGCGACAAAGAACAGCGAACACACGAGAGAGGTTCTACCGTTCGGACAATATTGTGCTTGAAACGCTCAAGCAAATCAATGGACCGATTCCTAGAAGATGGAACGAGCTTCACATTGCAAGCTATAAATAATAATGACATTCAAAATCGAACTAGAATCTTATTTATATTATTATTTTTAGTCTTACTGTAATTATTGTAACTATGGAATTTTTATTCTGGAATAAATGTTATTTATTTATTAACACATCAACACACTACTCACTGACGTCTCTTATCAGACACTAGACACAGTGTACGTACCGTGATGTCCCCGCCTGGCGTCGAGCGCTCGCCAGATGTCCCTGACGTCAGCATGAAGCGCGCGCAACGATCTAAGAACGGCGCCTCCCGCTTCGGCCTCCTGAGCGGCTTCGCTACCCGAAGATGCTTCGCTGGTTGTCGCTTCCTGTTATGAAACAGTAGTGTTATAGGCCAAATCAGACTTCGTGACGGTTGTGAAGCTTAAATTGTGAAGGTAGCTAGAAGCTGCGCGAAACCCGACAGGATAGTTGACAATATTTTTTTGATGTTTAAACTCTCTCTCCCTCTTGTTAGCTAACCATAAACAGAGTCGATTAACGAAAACCAAAATAAAATAAACTTAGAAATAAAGAAGTTACAAGCATATTTATTTTCTTAATAGACTAAGAGCGCACTATGGCAGGCTATGACGTCACTGCCTGTAAGTGTCATACATTCGCCATACTATGTTATGCTTTGTGAGAAAGGCACAAGGCATCCCCTCTTTACCCCTACCAAAATCTTTACGAGCTTATATCTCTGAACTTGATTAGCCAATTTTAATTATTGTTTCAGTTTATTAATCATAACTAATTGCGGAATTCACTAATCCTAATACTTTTAATTAATTCAAACCAGTCAACTACCCTATTCTGCCGCAGCTGTTAAGTATTGCATGATAAACATTGGCGTTGGCTGTAGCGAGCTCATTTACGATAGCTTGAAAATTATAAACTGCAAATAAAAAATACATTAAAATGTCAACCAAAATGAGAGACAAACTCAATTCATAAATAAATAATCAAATATGAAACAAATCAGTGAAATAGCTATATGAAAAATCTAACAACACTATAGAAATTAAAACTGTCCAGGTTCAGTACTTTCATCCTTGTAAACAGATAGGTAAATAAATTTTATATTGAAGCGAGAACACTCAGCTAATACGGAAGAAAGCTTATTATTAAGACCAAACAAAAATATAGCCAATAATGCTTAACCAAAGACAACATCTGGTAGGAAACCAAACGAAAAATATGAACCTAAATTAATCAACGAAAAATGAGACAAATAAAAAATAGTAAACCAAAACAAATCGGAACCAAATCGAATGAAAACCGTAGGAAAACAGATGAACTAAACAAGAAACGTAGGAAAAATATAAGGAATCAAATTAATAACCAAACAGAGTTAAACGAAAGTATGGAAACACGATTTCTAAAAATATGAATCTGATCTAACAAATTCTAAAAATATGAAAATATGATGATTTCTAAAAATATGAATCTGATCTAAAATATGAATCATTTCAACGAAAAATGAAGCACAAAAAATTAAACATAAAAAATGTAACCATAATAAAACCAAACCAGGTGCAAACGTAGCAAAACAGATGAACATAAACAGGAAAGTATGAAAAATATACGGAAACAGTGCCGGTTTTAGCTCTACTAGCGCCCTGGGCGATTTATACGGCGCCCCTAATTTAAATTCAAACCGAAATAACAAGTAGTAAAACTATTGTATTGTAGTTCGATAGTCCTTTGCTCAAACTACAATTATATTGCCTTATTGCCACTAAACGTGAGTGCAGCGTACGCGAAATTTTGAGATTTTGTCTTTCAATAGAGCTGAAATTTTAATACAATAGGTGTACCTACAGTGGTGTGAGCAAATGATTGCTCACACATTATAGTGCCTCAAAGCTCAAGCGCAGCGAGCGAGGAATTTTTAGATTTTAGCCTTCAGTAGAGCTTATATTTTATTTAATTCAACATAAAGAGTGAGCAAATAAAACAGTAAAAAAATACATCATAAATATGACTAAGCGCAAGAGCAGCGAGCGCGGCATTTTGCTCAAAGAATAAAGCAGAAGTCTGTCCTGTAACCGTAGTGACAGAGCGCGAGCGAAGCGAGCGCGAAAATTTTTTTGTTTTTTTTTCACGGGCAAAATTTTATTTTAACCTTGGTTAAAAGCGGAAGGGCGCCTGATGTCTCGCGCCCCTGGGCGGTCGCCCAACCGCGCCCTACCCTAACGCCGCTACTGTACGGAAACCAAACAAAACAGAGGTAAATCAGGTGCAAACGTAGCAAAACAGATGAACAAAACTAGCATAAGTAGGAAAAATATAAGGAAACCAAACAAAACAGAGGTAAACGAAAGTATAGAAAGTCGTAAAGGTCGGCACACACCGCGGGCGGCGGCGCGGCGCGGTGCGGCGCGAGCAGGCGCAGCGCGCGCTCGATGTGCCGCAGCCTTATCTCCTTCTCCCCGAGCAACGCCCGCGCCCGGTGTAGCGCCACCTCGAGCTCCGTCGCCTCACGTTCCTCCTGAATACACGACGTTAAAACACTGCCCTTGTAAATGGCGACTTTATAACTCAACATAGGTCAAACCACGTTAATTTTCAACATAAAATTGCAATCATTATCGTCGTTTAGGCGCTTTGCACATGAATGCAACTCGCAACTAGCTTTTCACTGGGACTGCGCACACATAGCAACTCGAGTTTCGAGTTCCGGAAATCGTCAACAGTTTTCAATTGCTGTAATCCATGACTAAGTTAGTTTCTATAATGGATCCAACCGTTTATTTTCTTTTTGACAGCACCAATATCACCAATCGCAGCGCGCCACCATAGCCATAGAACGTACATTTTTAAAAACGTTTGTTATTTTATGTAATTTATAAAAAAAAAACTACTGCACTTATGGACTCAATTTGTCAAAGATGATTATTATACAGGATCGAGGAGCAAACTTAGGCAGTTGTCATATTTTTAAAACCTCGCATTTAAAAGTGAACTTTTGCGTAACATGACGCAGTTACGTTCTATTGGTGCTGTCAAAAAGAAAATAAACGGTTGGATCTATTATAATTGCTGCAACTAGCAACTCTTATATATTTATACCGGTTTTAAAATCGCTGGTTTCCTCAGCGGTCAATTGCAACGAGTCGGGCGATTTCACACCAGTCACAATTTGCCAGATTGAGCTATGGAAGTTGCTCACAGATTGCCATAAAAGTGCGGCATCCGTAAACGTTGTAGCAACTACCAACTTTTAACAGGAAACTTTTAAAAAGTTAACAGTTGCCTCAACATCAGTTGCTCCATGTGCAAAACGCCTGTATAACCGCCATGTCGAGAAATGTCTGGGAAGCTTGGTAAATATTCCAGTGTTTTTTTTTTCGAACTTACAGCAACGTAACACGACAATGGCGCTCAATGGCTAATACTCAAAGTTTCTATTGCCAAAAATGTACTTTTTGGTGACATGCAGAGATTCTTTTTCATTTTACTATAGCCTCTCATTTAACAAAGTTTGGCACTCGGTATTTGAATCATTTCCTTTACAGAGTTAACATATATACCACCCCTGCCTAGCTTTCCCCTGGTGATAAGGAATTGTATAGAAGAACCGACTCCGTTCCCAAATGGGACGATGTAGGGACAATATGGCGAAGTGGGACTGTCTATAAGTCCCACTTCGCCATATTGTCCCTACATCGTTAGTAGTCAGTCAGTCATCGTCAGTTAACTTCATAAGCCTATATATCCCGAGTTCCCGACTCACTATTAACCGATTTTGTTGGTACTCGCATATCTTGTCAGAATTTAGATAGCAGCAAAATAATATTCCCCCATTTTGAAGGGAAACATCACCCCCACCCTCAATCAAAAATCGCCGACTGAACATGAATATACAAAACCTGTGTACTAAATTTCTTCGATATTGGTTGAAAAATGCGACCTGTAGACACATCTGGACAGGCGAAAGCAAAATCGCCGTGTTCAAAAACGGAAACCTTCGCATTCGCTTCGGTCAATAAGAAGAAAGGACTTACTGAGGGAGCTCTATGCGGCGACTGCTCAGCTCTGGTTTCCTTCAACGCGGCGCGGCGTCGTTTCAACACGGCGCGTGCGCGTCTCATGCCTTCTCGCTCTATCAGCGCGCGGTGACGCACGAACTCGAGCTCGGGCGTTTCCGCCGTTGACACTGCACCTAAAATCGGGAAATTTTATTTAAACACTACTGCGAACTAAGGATTTTGCAATTAGAAAGCCTTATGAATGATTTATTTATTGATAATCCAAGGTGTGTTTTTTAAATAACTGTTTGTATTTGTCAGTAACTCAATCTAATAAACCTTATGGAAGAACTTTCCAGTTATGTAATAAAGTAAGAACTCCGTATACTGGTATCAGAGTTTTTAAGCCGCCATGAAAGCCTCTGACGTGGTTAAACGGTTAGATCAATCGAGAGCTACAATTTAACGTGTCATCCGGGCCACGGTAGCGGTAAGTTGAAAATGCCTCCGTGGTTACCCATCCAAAGACTGATCGTTCCGCACAACACTTATCAGACATCAGCATCCTGCAGACAGTCGCAGGCAAGAGGCGATCGCGGCTTCGTCGTAGTGTTCCACCAATCACAAAGCTCGACATTTTTAAATCAAGGTCTATGATTGATGGATATAAATAAGCCGCGACCACGGACTGTCTGAAGGACGCTTATAGGCCGAATCATACAAGTCGGCAGTTGTGAAGTTATCATCCATCCATTCATCAGCCATAAGAAGTCCACTGCTGGACATAGGCCGTATGGATCTCCAATAAGACCGATTGGAAGGTACGTAACCTGCCTCATTAATCTCACTCGCTACGGATCTCCTCACTTCTGATTCGATCTCGCAGAGAAACTCCGAGCATAGCCCTCTCCATAGCTGGCCTACTTGGAGCTTACTAATAAGGCCCATACTGAGATACCACGTTTCTGTGCCATAAATCATCACTGGGAACACACACTGGTTGTGAAGTTATAATCCGACCGTTTAACGGGGTACTGAGACAGTACCCCTTTATCGTCTACCCCTGCGCCCATGTACCGCGCAGGCGAGGACTAAGTCCAACGGTCGGACTATAGCTACAAGCTGCGCAATATCAAATCCTGACCTCCTGACTGAAGCTCACATAAAGCTGCGCGTTGATTGGGTTTCGCGCAGTTTGTCGCTAACTTCACATCCGCCGACTTGTGTGATTCGGCCTATAACTTGGTTATCCAAGTTAGGTAGCTCCAAGTTATCCAAGTTAGTTAGTGTCGCTAGGTGTAATTGGGCTATTAGAGAATAATCTCAGGAGTCAGGAGTAGAGTGTCGAGACAGTAAAACGTCGCTGGGCCGAGTGGCTGTTTACACCTAATTTTTGAAGTAGCGGCGAGACAGTCAGTTCAATTTAAAGATTGTTATGGACAGAAAAAAATAGCTAAAAAAGATTTAAGAATTACTTACACTTATTTCTTTATCTTCTGCCAACAATGCAGGTAATCTACTACTAAGAGAAAGAAGTAGAATTACCTGCATTGTTGGCAGAAGATAAATCTCGCATTTCGAAGAGACCATGAATTTAATAAAAAGACCTGAGTTTGGTGTTGCAAACAAGCTGCATCTCGTTTGTTTTTACTTCCTGTAATCTGGTGAACAGAAATCCCACAAACACAACTGGAATGGATTTAAACACTTGCATAAACTTCCCTGTGGTATCCAAATCCCATTCCCCAATCATTGTTTACGTTTTAAACAAAACGTACTTTATAAAATTCCCGCGAAAAAATAACGAGTACGCATCGAATGGCGAGTACGCGTGTTCATTAGCACAGAGTGAGAGAGAGAGAGAGTCAGCGCGGAGAAGCGGGGGGAGGGTACTCGGCTCAAAAAGTAGAACGGGGTCTGAGTGACTGTCTCGGCCGGTTGCTCGACCGAGCGCTCGGCCGAGCACTGGCCTTTGTGTTTACATGTACCGAGCGCTCGGCCGAGAGCACTGACTCGCCACTGTACTCGATAGGTGTAATCGGGCTTTAAGAAACGCCTAGTCAAACTATGCTATTAGGGCTACGATAGAATCGTTAGGAGTATATTGATGGTGTCCAATAAGATTATTTTTAAGCGCTTACCAATTTCAGTAAAAGGGTACCGCAGGCTGTAGGCCGGCTGGCAGGCTAAGTCTGGAAACTGGTCTTCTAAATCGTCGAGCTTTCGGAGTTGTTGACGTAGAGATTCTAAAGGACTCGACCAGCCCTCGCCTCGCCTGTTATAACATAACAATAAAACAAAAGACATAAATCATTGGATGCAAAGAGATAATGCAAAAACATATCGAACTTAGGCCATTAGGCCATTACCTTGTGCAACAAATGTTTTGGGAAATGATTTTCCCATTATTTTCTTTCATAACAACTTTCATTTAAAGTAATTTCATATTTTCGGATCTTATTATATTTTGACATTGCTTGTAAAATATGGCGGCCTTAAACAAAAATCAAATTAGATAATATGAAATTCCACTCAAATTAAGTATTCAATGCGGTTGTTTTACTCTGCACATTTATTTTTCATATTTTATTGGATTTTTTGAGCTACTGTACACAGCTTGGTCTCACTTTGCAAGATCCACATTTTTTTCCTTTTTGTTCTTCCAACAACAAATGACAAAGTTAAACTTTGTCAAAGTTTGGGAGTGGGGGTCGTGACGTCACCTCTCTTACAGAAGTCGTTACATTTGTATGGCACTTGTGACGTCACGTGGAACTTTGACGGACTATATCTTCATAAATTTTATAGACAAAAGAAAAAATACGTGTCTAATAATATTTGGGATAATATAAATTGCATATCAAATAAATAATCGCCTATCAATACATACTCATCATTTATATTCTTTTTTACATCAAATAACTTACTTCACTACAAATAAACTAAATGTTTAACAAAACTCAAACTGCAGATAATTCGAAATTTTACATCAATATGTAAATTAGTGAAGAAATTAAATTAGGTGTGATACAAAAAATAGGTTAGGTTATGTTAGAACATGACAAAACAACGCACGAGCCGAGCGAGCGAAGCGAGCGTGCCGCGGCAGCGGCCGGCGAAGTGCCAGAAATTAGCTGTGCATTGATGAAAAAGCTTTTGCTTTAGGAAAAATCGCTGTACGCTGCGAAAATAAATTGTAGTGTGTTTAGTGATATTTTGAGTTGAATATTATGCTGTGCAATCAGTAATTTTGATGGGAATTTGGAATCTTATTGCATAGAAAAAGGATATTTTTTGATTTGCGTTTAAATACTACCCATAATATTTGATAGTCTATCTGACGGACTAATTATATTTTTTTAGTCATCATGCCTATTCAATGGTGTTTGCGGACGTGAGCTATCCTCGTTTCGTCTGTGATAAAATCATATCATCCAAATTATCATCCAAAAACTTCGAGCAAATATCTAAAGAGCCACAGTTCCTAAGTGAAAGTAATAGAAAATGTCTGAGCGCCGCCATACATACCGATTTAGATATTTACATTAAATAATTCACAGTGACCGTTTCGTCACCTACAATTCGACGTTGTGTCACCTAATTAGTGCTTGTAACCGAGCACTATGGCATCGCGCGGCGTTGTAGCCTTACGACTAATTAAATCTCAATTGTCACAATCGTGCAAAAAAGTGTCCGAGCCAAAACTCTGCCCAAGCTACGTAGTGGGGAGACCTTTTAGTTAGTCGTCAGGTGATTGCAAGCCGATTCCAACACCGCGCGATGTCAAAGTGCTCGGTTACAAGCACTAATTAGGTGACATAACGTCGAGATCCGAGAAAATGGGTCATCGTGAATTATTTAATGTATACACCACTACTTTTTATGAACATCTAAAAAAAATTTGGGGGTATCAGTGCACGATACTAAACATATATATGCAATAAAAAGTTAATAAATCAATATCCTAAAATTATCCCTTAAAAATTAAAATAATTGGTTATTCTAATCCATTAGACTCCAACTACAGCTGTTTTGCGTAAACAAGACCGTAGGTACTTAATAATGAATGCAATAGCGATACATGAATGAAATTGACATTATGTACATAATTTTAGTCTAATTTTCGGATAAAATAAAACCTAAATAAATAGGCTACCTAAGATCTTTTTTAAATTTTAACTGTACACATATGTTTTACATCGTGTACTGATACCTACATTTTTTTTTAGATGTTCATAAAAAGTAGTGGTGTATATCAAAGTAGGTATGTATGACGGCGCTCGGACATTTTTTACTACTTTCACTTAGTGATTGTGGCTCTGTAGATATTTGCTCGAAGCTAGGCAGTTTCAAAGTACTCACTTAGGTGAATAATTGAGACGCGAAGTCGACGCGCTTTTTAACCTCGTGAAGCAACGACGTCTCCCGTGCCCTGAAAGATTAAAATAACTTACTAGATAGACACAGCTGCACAAAAAGTACTCTAAAATAAATAACGTATACTTCTCACACATAAAATAAATACCTACATTCAATAAAATTATTAAAATTAAAATCGTAAAATTCTTACCATTTATAGATTCTTTTGGCTTTTCATCAGCCGTAGTCGCATCTGATGAGTCTTGACAGTCTGTCGTAGCACCTTAAAAATATTAGACAAAGAATTAAAACGCGACTTTCAAGGACTTTTTTGTTTGTTAATATTCCTTATAGCGCGGGATGTAAGCGCAAAAAATGGAAGTGCTTTCTAAAAGCTGAATTTTTGGTATAACGTTATCATGGTGTTGGGTAAGCAGATAATCATGTATTCATTACATGAAGAAAACAATACAGTGGTAATAATATACAGTACTGTACCAGTCTTTGTAATAGTCCACTGCAGGATGTAGGCCTACCCACGAAGGATGATTGGACCATATCCACCACGCTGGCCCAGTGCGGGTTGGTGGATTCACACACGCCATCGAATTCCTTCTACGGACGTATGCAGGTTGCCTCACGATGTTTTCCTTCACCGAAAAGTCGGTGCTATGAAATTCCGTACATAAATTCCTAGGAATTCATTGGTACGGGACCGGGATTTGAACACACGACCTCACGATTGTAAGGCGGGCGTCATTTCCACTAGACCACCACGGCTTGGTTTATAATATACTATGTATTTTACCTGCGTCTTTATCGTCGTCTCGTTTCCGTCGAGTGAGGGGTTCCCTGAACGCTACGTTGCCGCGTCTGTGTGCTCGAGGCTTCGACTCAGAGCATTGAGACGCGTCCGATATGGGTAATGGCTGGAAATAAACGATATACAGTGTAAACCAAACCTTCCGTACTAAAATAGCAAGAGACTACATCGCTCTGTCACATCTTTACTATGAAATTAAAAAGCTATTATTTAAGATGCAATTACACCCGAACTTACATAATTTCGAAGGGTTTCACCAACTACAACCCGGTCAGAATATCTGTGCACCTCGCTGGAATGCGGCGCCTCTCCCGCTTCCCCTGTCACCTCTCCGCGCACAGTGCGACAGTACGGTTAGCATCTTCGTTGCCGATACACGTCCCGATAATAATTTACGTCCGGACGGTATACTAGACGTCCGGTAATGTATATACGTCCCGATAATTCGATATGACGTCACGAAGTCAGGTGCACAGTAGTGTGACCGGGTTGTAGTATTGAGCTATCTCAGGTGTCCAAATTCAAAAAGGTAAAAAGTAGGACGGTAAAATGATCAGAGATTTGAACCTTTTTTTTTAACTATTTTGACATTCTAACTGGTGATTTTGACGTATGCGACAGACATTGCATTTTTTTTTGTTCCACTCACTCTCGCGTATGCTGTATAACCAAATATGAATAAGACAGTCTTTTACTTTTCTACTTTTCACCTTCGTAAACGTTTTAGTTTTTGTTTGAGTAAAATTTAGCAATACTTCTATTACTTTTAATTCTTCTGAGGTGTAAACTCTCTGTAACAATGGGCATGATGACTGGGTAAAAAAAAACTATTCTATAATTAGTCCGTGTGTTAGACTATCAAAAAATATTAGATACGAATTTTTTATTTTGTTAAACAAACAACAAATGACAAAGATAAACCTTATCAAAGTTTGGGAGTGGGGGTCGTGACGTCACCTCACTTACAGAAGTCTATACATTTGTATGGCACTTGTGACGTCACGCGGAACTTTGACGGACAATATTTTCATCATTTTTTGTTTAATTTTTGATAAAACAAAATACGTGTCTAATATTTTTTGATAGTCTATCTGACGGAATTATACTTTTTAGTCATCATGCCTATTCTTAAAGGATCGAGTATTTTTCTTTTTACAGAAATTTCGCTTATAATATACCTAATTAAAAAATCCCCGACACAAAAATATTTGACAACAAACTTTCAATTGACAACCATTTTGGGCACATTTGTAGAATTTTGGTTCTTCCATCCCCACTTTAACCCACCATAACTCTTAAACGGCTCAATCGATTTTTATAAAACATAGCTAAGAACACTCTCGATTAAGTCTCCTTTCATACAAAAAAAAACTAAACTGAAATCGGTTCAGTGGTTCGGGCGCTATGATGCCACAGACAGACAGACATACAGACGCACAGACAGACAAACAGACACGTCAAACTTATAACACCCCTCTTTTTTGTCGGGGGTTAAAAATGAGTCGATGTAGGACGTAAACAGTTTATATTGCGCTTTTTGCAGATTCTTTAAAAAAAAAACACATTTATTTCAGGCATTTGCACCCTTATTCACCATATCAATAAAAAAAAAATGACGTCACTAGTTCACAAATTCAGTTAAAATAACAAGTAGGTAACAAACAAACATACTGGGACGGAGGACATACAAATACAATACAATAATATTTATTTGCCTTAAAATATGTACAAATACCAGATTGACAATAGTCCCCGCACTAGGGCTAGCCTGTATCGCGGGAAACTGAGGCCGATTACTGAAATATGGTAGAGAACTTGTACTATTCATTTCCATCCATCCATCCATCAGCCATAGGACGTCCACTGCTGGACATAGGCCTCCCCCATGAATCTCCAATAAGACCGGTTGGTAGCGACTTGCATCCAGCGTGATCCTGCGGTCTTAATGAGGTCATCCGTCCACCTTGTGGGTGGACGTCCTACGCTGCGCTTGCCGGTACGTGGTCTCCACTCGAGAACTTTTCGACCCCATCGGTCATCAGTCCTCCGCGCTATGTGCCCTGCCCACTGCCATTTCAACTTGCCAATCCGCTGGGCTATGTCGGTAACTTTGGTTCTTCTGCGAATCTCCTCATTCCTGATTCGATCTCGCAGAGAGACTCCGAGCATAGCCCTCTCCATAGCTCGTTGGGCTACTTGGAGCTTATTAATAAGGCCCATAGTAAGAGACCACGTTTCAGTGCCATAAGTCATCACTGGCAACACACACTGATCGAACACTTTCGACTTGAGGCACCGAGGTATATCGGACGAGAAGACGCTACGCAATTTTCCGAACGCTGCCCAGCCGAGTTGGATTCGGCGATTGGCCTCTTTCTTGAAGTCGGACCTACCTAACTGGACTACTTGTCCTAGGTAGACGTACGAGTCAACGACTTCAAGAACTGAGTTCCCAACAGAGATCGGGGTGGGTACAACATGGGAATTACACATGACTTTCGTCTTGTCCATGTTCATCTTAAGACCCACCTGTTGAGAAACCCGATTGAGGCTTTCGAGCATCGTGCTGAGCTCTTCCATCGATTTAGCCATGACTACTATATCGTCGGCAAACCGAAGGTGAGTGAGGTATTCGCCATTGACATTGATGCCGAATCCTTTCCATTCCAGGAGCTTGAAGGCGTTTTCCAAAGTAGCCGTAAACAGTTTCGGAGAGATTACGTCTCCCTGTCTTACGCCTCTTTTTAAAGGGATCGCCTTGGAGCTCTCTTCCTGTACTCGGACCGACATAGTGGCGTTATTATACAAGCACTTCAACACTTCGATGTACCGATAGTCAACACGGCATCGTTGGAGAGACTCAAGCACAGCCCAAGTCTCGACCGAATCAAAGGCTTTCTCATAGTCCACAAACGCTAAGCAAAGTGGCAAGTTATACTCTTCGGTCTTCTGTATAACCTGCCGCAGCGTATGAATGTGGTCCATGGTGCTAAAGCCCTTTCGGAAACCGGCTTGTTCGGAAGGCTGGAAGTCATCAAGCCTGCGCTCGAGACGGTTCGTAATGACCCTTGAAAACAGCTTATAAACATGGCTCAGAAGCGAGATGGGTCTGTAGTTCTTCAATAAGGTGTTGTCACCTTTCTTGAAAAACAACACCACCACGCTTCTGTTCCATGCTTCTGGCGTGATGCCCTCGAGGACGACGGTGTTGAAAAGCTTCTGGAGGACTTTTAGTACCGGTGTTCCACCCGCTCTCAGAAGCTCTGATGTGATACCGTCATCACCCGGCGCCTTGTTGTTCTTGAGCTGATTTAGGGCCATTCTAATCTCGTACAGGCTGATGTCCGGGATATCTTCGGTGAAGTGTCGGGTCAGCTTGGCTCTTGGGTCTTTGGCCGCGCTGTTGACAGGCTTAGCGACCGAAGCGTATAGCTGTCCATAGAACCTTTCGATCTCCTCCAATAGCTCTGCCTTGGTCGACGCTACACTGCCATCTTCTCTCTTCAGCTTTGTCAGCTGGCTTTGGCCAATAGACAAATTCCGCGCAAACACTTTGGAGCCTTTGTTCTGCTCTATTGTCTCTTTAATATGTTTAGTATTAAAGAGACGAATGTCGCGCCTCACGGATTTCGAAATTTGTCTATTGATCTGCCTATATGACTTTGCATCATCGGAAGACTGCAGTCTCTGTAAGCGTCGTTCGGCCATGAGATTTAGAGTTTGATCAGAAAATTTTTGAGGTCTATTTGTACGACGGGGTCTAAAGAATTTAGCACCCACCGTCTGGACAGTTTCTACGAGCCCGTTGTTGATCTCGTCCACCGACGCAAAGTTCTCCAGGCAAGCAAAGCGATTTGAGAGCTCGAGCTGAAAGCTCTCGGGGTTTTGGATATCGGAAGGTGCAGGTCGGAGCGTGGACTTCATCAAGCGTGACCTTTCGAGTTTAACGTTTATATCCAATGTTCCTCTTACGATTCTGTGATCACTACCGGTTTTCACCCTGTGTATCACGGAGACATCATTGAATATCCGTTTCTCGGTGGTCATGATGAAATCTATCTCATTTTTCGTGGAACCATCGGGGCTCATCCAGGTCCACTTCCTGTGAGGCGGCTTCTGAAAGAAAGAGTTCATCATGAAGAGTTCCTCTTTCTCCAGAAAATCAGCCAGCCTCTGGCCCCTGGGGTTCCGTTGTCCATATCCAAATTTCCCCACTCTCAGCTCATCATCGCTTCTTCTGCCCAACTTTGCGTTGAAGTCCCCCATAACAACAGTGAAGTGGGTCTTAGACATACGTATGGCTCGACTTACGTCCTCATACATAGTCTCCACCTCATCATCTGGGTGTGACGAGGTCGGTGCGTATACCTGAATGACCTTCAGCGAATACCTCTCAGATATTCTGAGTATTAGGTACACAACCCTGCTCGACACGCTTTCGATGGTAATAATGTTGTTAGTGAGGGACTTGTGAACGAGAAAACCGACACCACCTTGGGACCGCTGGTCACCTTCCCGGTAATAAAGCAGGTTGCCGGACTTTAGGGTTATCGTGGCCTCCCCCTCTCTACGGACTTCAGACAACCCCACAATATCCCAGCGCAACCTACTTAACTCTTCTTCCAGCTCAGCAATCTTCTCGTCAGTCCTTAAAGTGCGCACGTTGTGTGTTACCAGGGCCAGTCGTCGTTTGAATACTTTGGAGTGACAGCCGTGCATCTTCCAGTGATTCTTAGCACCCCCTGCTCCGCCGTTACCGGGGCCGCTGTCGTAGCCCGGACTAGCGGAGCTGCTGGGGACTGGGGGCCTGGTCTTAATTGTACTTGTCATAGGGGGTATTTGCCCAATAATCGCCTCGCTGGGCAGGCGTGGTGGCGATCGCAGAGACGTAGCTTCGCGACAGGGATGCTGCTGCCCATCCCTGCCCTGTGCCATTTTAGCTACGTCTGAATTGAATGGTTATACCGCCATTAGTCGGTTCCGCTGTACCTCAGTCGGCTCTTACGACACCTGGTACTGGAGGGGGGTGCTATTCTACTCTGCCGGCACCCCACTATTCATTTAGACTACGTTATTAGAAATTTGATAAAAAACAAAAGGAAATACAGCGAAAGATGTGTGTGTGCTGTGTGCGTTTGCGTATGGGCTACAAACAATACTACATGTCTCGCAACAGTGCCGAAATGGTGAATTTTAATTGAAAATAGAGTCAAATATAATCAAAATATTCGATCAAAACAATACATAAATTTTATACTTACAATATCCAACCTCCTAAGTTTCCACTCCTCGTTGTTATTGTCTATGGATTTGTGCGCGTTACTCTCAGATAATGAGGTTTCGTTGTCGTTGCATTTCGTAGCGTTAGGCTTGGTACGGGGCTCGGTCTCTATCACTGCGCTCACTGATGTCTCGTTCAATTCTTTACATCTGTGGATAAATAGAATATTCTCAAACATGCTTGCAAATTTGAGCATTATTTTTAAATCCTTCTTCGAGATAAATTGAAATTGTTGTACTGGCCAAATAACAGCGAGCAGCGGCCGGCAAAAGTTGTATGAAAATCCATATCTGTCGTGTTTTTGATAAATGACTATGTAAACGTATTTATCTACACTAATGTTGTAACATTCTACTTATATTTCCAATACTTGACTTATAATGACTACTGTTATAGCGCAGACAACAAAACACTCAATTTAAGCAATTTCACTTGATGTTATAATATCCACATCGATATCGTAAAATCTCATTATAACATCGCGCGCTCGCTCCTGATTGGCCGCCCTGCGCGCCAAGTTCACTGTGACAATACACGTTTTTATTAGTGAAGATAAAGTAGTGTATGCAACTGCATATAACACGGGTATTAAAACACGAGTGTGTTTATGAAACGAGCGCAGCGAGTTTCATAATAGTAACGAGTGAACTAGATTATATGACAGTTGCATAAACTACTATTTTTCTTCAGTCAACTAAACAAAAATTAATGAAGATATAGCCCGTTAAAAAGTTCCAAAAAAAAAGTTCCACCACGACTAGCTATACTTTTTACGTAGAAGTGACGTCACGAGCCCCCACGCGAACTTTTATTTTTATCATTTATTAATTGACAAAAGAAAAAATACGTGGCCAATGTTTTTGATAATCTAACTAACGGACTAATAATTTTAATAATGTTTTTACACTCTCCTGGTGTTTACATTCAGTTCTTGGCACTGACTATTTTCATAAAATCTTCAAGTATTTTGAAGCCTGGTTCCTACTGGTTTTATTGGATATCTGTTGGGAGGGATTTTCTCTGTCTACTACATACAGGGGTCATTTCTAATCAATTAGCATCCTCTTAGGGGGCTTATTCTGTACATCAAAACTAACAACTTTTGTTCTACGACTTTTGTCTAAATACAAAAAAAAATCAGCTGTTCCATACATTTTGTCGAGGGTGAACGATATTTTTCTATGGAACAACAACATTTTTTTTTGAGAAATATTAAAAGTTGTAGAACAAAAGTTGTTAGTTTTGATGTACAGGAATAAGTCCCTAAAAGGATTCTAATTGATTATAAATAATCCTGTATACAGGGTTATTTCTGCAACGGCAAAATGTATGGAACAGCAGATTTTTTTTAGTTTTGACAAACGTCGTAGAACAAAGTTGTTAGTTTTGATATACAGAGTACGCCCCTAAAAGGATGCTAATTGATTAGAAATAGCCCTGTATTTAGTAAATGTAGCATTATATACTTCTGCTGTACTACTGGCAACGAAATCGGAAATCTTCGTCCTATATGCAAATACCCTAGACTGTGATAAGTTTAGGGATCTTTTGCGTTTTCAAAAATATTGAACTATCGGTAGTAATTTAATTTCTAGGAAAATAACTAAAGGGAAAAAATATTTGGTATAGGTATTCTACCAGAATCTCATGACATAAAAATAAATTGTGATTTTCATATGGCAATGTCAATTGTTTTATCAAAAAACTCGTCGAGATCGTTAAATCAATTGTTATATTAAGATTGTTTATCTTATAATTATAACTTTTTTTTTGGGGACATGTTACATACGGTCTCTGACCCCAAACTAAGCAAAGCTTGTCATATGGCTGCCAGAGACTGATATACTACATATACATATTTTAAATACATACTTATATAGATAGTACCTAAATAACACCCAGACACAGAGCAAACACCTATGTTCATCACACAAATGTTTGCCCGGGGTGGGGATCGAACACACGCCTCTTTGACTCAGAAGTCTGGGTCACTAACCACTGAGCCACCGAGGCAGTCAATATTTAAATATAAATATAATTACATTATTGTGTATATGGAAATAAAAATGTAACAATTGACATTGCCATATGAAAATCACAATTTATTTTTATTTTTTATGCCATGAGATTCTATTAGACCTATACTTGAATTAATATTTATTTATGGGTTGTAATTTACTCAGTAACTCACCTTTCTAATGAATTTGGATTGGCTTTGTGCGAATTAGACTTTTCTGTCTCCGATCCAGTCGTCATACTCATTTCGCGGCGCTTGTTGCGGCGCTCTATCGACATCTGAAAATATTTAGTAAAATAAGAGAAAATTAATGAAGTCCATGTTTAAGTCAATGCCGTAATTAGGGTTATGCCAGCGATGTCTAAACACAGGGCGTACGCTTTGAAGAGGTGCTATAAAGTATGAGCGCGAGAGTAGAGTCCGTCGCTATACGCTCAAGGTCTAAAATGTCGTCCGTTTGTTTTCTAGGTGCACAACATACTATATTATTAGTTGTGTATGTAGTGGTAGGCCTAGCAGTTATCTGGGGAATGTAAGAGACAATTCGTCTAATCAAAGACGAAACTCAGAATGTGTCATGAATCACCATGCTTTTTGACAAGATGGGGTCGCGCAGCATGTTGTGTTTTATGGTGTCGTTCAGGTGGCGTAAAAGCTATGTAGTCAGGTATAACCATTTAACCATCGAACTTATCAAGTGTGTGAAGCTATGTCACTAGTTGGATCGTGATTACTTTTTTCCGTATAGGTTTGCGTTTGACTACATACTGCCTGGTGTTGAGCAGATGCGGTCTAGGTTAGGTAACTGGTCCCAGGTGGTGGATGACGATGTGTCTGGTGTTCGGCACATCGTCATTCTGGTGGGAGCCGAAGCTCCGTGGTGGGGCCCGAGTTGGGCCAGCGCTGTCGGGTGCCGCGGAGGAGTGCGCAAGCGTGCCCGTAGCCCCGACACATAGCGCAGTGGCGGAACACCCTGGGGTTTTGGTGGGTATACCGTCCAGCAATGGACGGGGACTCCCACATAACCACCCGTCTGCCCCGAAGTGCGGAGGTATCTTTAAAAGATTTCCCCAGGTAAACAAAAAAGGTTAGGTAACTCTTACGTAGAAAATTCTTTGTCAAGATGCTATTTCCTTGAGGGAACAGTATTTGTAGAGTACGGCGTACAGCTCTTGACGCGTGGTCTGACTTCTTCTAGGTGAGGTTTGTATTATTAGGTATTCCACCTAGAATGTTTACCGTTTAACCATGATAGACCAGTTCAATTTAAGTGTCTTGAAGAGAGACTTATGCTCAGCAGTGGAGGATTGCATGCTGAAAACGATGATAATACCTTGACGTCGTGTTTGAGTCGGGCGTGTTTCTCCTTGAGACAGCGGTATTTCTCGTGTAAGGCGCGCGGCTCGTGTCGGGAGGCCGCGCGCTCGTGCGCCAGCCGCGACCTCACTTCTTCTAGGTGGCAAAGGTGCTGCATTCTTAGGTGTTCCACCTGGAAAAATAATAAGATTCGGCTCGAATGGACCATTTAACGAAAGGACCAATAGGCATAATGACTAGGGGAGGGTCGCTAGTTATGTATAAATGAGCACAGGAAGAAATATCTAAGTACATATTTTTTCATATTCGACACTATTAACCAAATACAAATTGCAAAACCTTGAACCCTATCCGGTCGAGTACCTACTGATAGAGTTTGTTTATTCAAAATCTTACATTTCCAAATTAATTCTCCTTGTATCCTTTCTACTCTCAACATAAACATTAAATCTAGAACTTGTGATAGCTTCACGAAAAGTTTTATGAGTACCTATTAGTCCGTGAGTTAGATTATCAAAAAATATTGGACACGTATTTTTACTGTTATCAATGAAACAACAAATGGCAAATAAACCTTTTCAAAATTTGGAAGTGGGGGTCGTGACGTCACGTCTCTCAAGTCTATACATTTGTATGACACTCGCCACGTCACGCGGAACTTTAACGGGCTATTTATCTTCATAATTTTTTGTTTAATTGACAAAAGAAAAAAATACGTGTCTAATATTTTTAGTGATCTATTTGACGGACTAAATATATTTTTTTAGTCATCATGTGCACTCTGCAAGAATGATGCGTCCTCCAAACCGCCCGCGCCCGTACCTTTCTGCAGCTAGAAAAGTACGGGCGCGGCTGAATGTACATCAATCACATTGTCCAGTTTTTTTAAATCAAGATCTGAGATTGGTGGATGACTAAATCTGCTTTCCCAGACACGGCAAGTGCTGCCGGACGCCTGAAAGAAATGCTCATAATTTCCGCAACTTGAATATGTTCCTAAATAGGCGTCGGCTACAACAAATACTAGTAACATTTGGCAAATATTACATTTCCAAAGACAGTATTTCCAAAAACAGCTGGTAACTTTCAAGTCCTGTCCTATTTTTACGCCTGCCTAAAAAAAAGAAATGCAATGTCTTCAAAGTTCATATGGGTACCTCAGCTCTAGTCTCTCAATTACTCTATAGTCACTGTGTTCTCTTCTGACTGGCTCGCTCTCGACTCAGGTTCACTCGTAATTATATTATTTGTGTAATGAATATAATTCCCTTAGTTATTCTTGTAATGAATATAATGAACAGTAAACGTACCTCAGCTCTGTAGTCGTGCCTCAAGTCAGCCACTCTTGTTGCGTGTTCTTCTCTCAACGCCTCTATCGTCGCTCTGTTCTCTTCTGTAATCCTAGCTCGCTCTCTAGTCAAGTTCGCTTGCAGTTGCTCGTGTAGTTCCGATAATGCTCGCTCGTTTTCTGCCAAAAAAATATTTAATTTATATTATTGAATTCTAACTAAAAAAACGCAACAAAGTACAGGACTATCCAGAAATATAAATTCTTGCTAAGCAATTATCAAAAATGAACTATTAATGTGTTGAGTTATAACCTCTTCTTAATTAATAGAGTTAGTGTTGAGCATCATACAATATATCGGCATTAATGATACAATAACTTATCACTACATAGTATAAAACAAAGTCGCTTCCGCTTTCCCCATGTCCCCATGTATGCTTATATCTTTAAAACTACACAGCGGATTTTGATGCGTTTTTTTTTAATAGATAGAGTGATTCAAGAGGAAGGTTTATATGTACAATAAACCTGTGCGAAGCCAGGGCGGGTCGCTAGTAAAAAAAAAAACAAATAAATTATGCTAAAAGGGGGTGATTCAGTCAGACTATCCTTACGAATCACTTACTACGGGGCCAAACCAAAATTGTAAAATTGAATGTCTCAGTCGCTTAGCCAAATATATGAAACAGCTGATTTTCTTTCTCGATATTCACAACGAATCAATGTAACCTACATTTGAAATAGTCGAAACATTGCTTCAGTCAGGATTGGATATTGCGCAGCGTGTTGCTAACTTCACATCCGCCGACTTGTTTGACTCGGCCTATACTTAATACCTGCAAATTACACATTTTAATTTGCCGCTTCACGCTCTGTATTCGTTCTTCAGTCTCACCATATTGTAATAGTAAAAATAAATAATCAGGCTAATCACTCTGCTTCAGATAATACCTGTAAATTGCATTTTTTTTACCTATTTCAAGTTGTCGCTCCTGCTCCGTCAAACTCGCCCTGTATTCGTTATTCAGTCTCCTCTATATAGTCCACATGCTTCCTTTCTACTGCTTCGATTACCGATGTTGCTTTTCATCCAGCTCTGATAACGCAGTTCGTAACAATTGTCTGTGGTTACGCTCTGCTTTTAATACCTACCTATGTGCATCCCAGGTTGCCAAACCTAATAGCCGAACAGACCAGCCAGTTTGGATTTGTTCCAAAGGCCGGACACGCTACTTTATTGGGGATTTTGTGTCTCACAGACGGTCCTAGAGGTGCATCAAGTTGAGAGCTCCCACTTCAGGAGGATATTGTATTGGTGGTAGATGAAAACCCAAAAATCGGAGGTCTCGGTCTCGGCGCTCGGTCGTTTGCGAAATGTAAAAAGCCTAATAAAAGCCTCACTAACCTGACTCCGGACGAGAAATTAAAAAGCCTAAATATGTCCAGCTTTATCCAGACGCCCAGCAACGCTAACCTGCAAATTACTTATAATCAATGCGTGCAAATTACCTATTTCAAGTTGTCGCTGTTGCTCCATTAATCTCGCCCTGTATTCGTTCTTCAGTCTCGCCATATTGTCTTGGTGTTGCCTCTCCGCCGCCTCGATATCCCGATGTTGTTTCTCGTCCAACTCTGATAACGTAGTTTGTAAGGTTTGTCTGTGGTTACGCTCGGCTTCTGATATTGCCTGCAAATTATTATTTTTTTAGTTTACTTGATACCGAAATCGATAATAAATATGTACAATTATTCTTAATAGGACTCATAATTTTAACTCATTTTGCGATAAAATATTTGAAAAATGGTCGCGACCGTAATTATTCATATCAATAATTATTCACAATTTCTATTACAGGTCTAATCACGCACGGAAAATACGAGATAGGTAAATAATATCCCGAATTTTCTCGATTTCGAATAATCCCGAAATTTCAACCGAGTTGACAGTAGTATGCAGTCAGTCTGCTCATGACTACGAAAGACTCCATTTAGAAAGACTTGTTTCACAAAATTTCGAAATTTTGAGTATCAAAAAATACAATGGTAACTTATTATCTTCAAACTCTTCAAGTATTTTAGGTTTGTCTATTTTTTACATACACAATTATACCAATAACAAGTTAATGTCGCAGTGGGCAGAACACATAGCACGGAAAACTGATGATCTATGAGATAGAAAAGTTTTCGAATGGAGACCATGTTTTGGCAAGCGCAGCATAAGGTGCGTCCTTCGACTAGGTGGACAGACGAAGGCAGGAATGCACTGGATATAAGCCGCTTCCAACCGGTCTTAATGAAAATCTATAAGGGACGTATTATATCCAGCAGTGAACATCTTACGCCCTTAACACACCTGCGGAATATGAGTAGCGAAACTGCTGGATGAATTCCGCTGCGATCAATTGTAGTTCAAGTAGCGGAACTGGGCGTCGCAACGTCACGCGAGTCAGTTGAGTTGAAGTAATCGGAGCGAAATGTCGTCGTTATCAGAGTCAGAGGAGGAAGCAATATTACTAGGAACTTTAACTTTGAAAAGGCGTCAAACTCGTAGAATTTTGGTTCACGAGGTTAATAAAAAAAGAAAGAGTAGTAGTTTTTATGTTCTGGATGATGTAATAAATAGAGAATAGGTCTATTTCTGACCTCTTGAATCATTTTTTCTATAAAATCTACGTACATTTTATGTAAATAATGTAGTTTCCCTTTTTATGTTTGTTGACTTTGATAAACACGTGCGAAAACAACGTGGCACCGCAATAAAATGGCGGCCGGAGCGCAGAAGTGGGGCTGGCGTCGAAGCAAATCCACGAAACCGCGCGGGGAAAGAGATAGAATCATAGTCAAATCTATGGGTTAGAACAGGCTGTTTCGCTTATATTCCGCTTCCCTAATATACGGACAAGACATCGCGAAATTACTGCGGTTCCGCTGTTATAGTTTCGCAGCGGAGGTGTGTTACGGGCGTTATGGCTGATACAATCATGATGCTGCGAATGTATACGTGAAAGTTTAATTCATTTAGAAATATCAAACATTTCAAGACTTACCTCTTCAATTTCCCTCCTATGCCTTTCCACCTGCTCACTCAACCTCATCTTTTTATCCGCCAAAAACTTCTCCTCCGCCACCTTCAACTCTTCTTGTAGCTCCGCTCTCATCTTCCTCTCTTTCGCACACCACTCCACTCTTATACTTTCCAACTCTTTCTGTAACGACAGCTCCAACCGTCTCCTTTCATCTGCCTTATTCCTCTCCATCATATCTCTAGCCATATCAGGTATTAACGGAGATTTTATCGGCTTATGCTCGTCTTGGGTCTCAAATTGATACACGACAACTACATTATCGGTACTTGACTTCCCTTGGGATAGCATAACCCCGTCTAATCTAGGACTGGTTAGGCCTTTCGAAATGGTAGAACTAGATTCTGAAGTCTTTATTTGAGGAGCTATAACAGCTTTATTCAAAGGTTTGAACGTTGATAGAGGACTCCAAGGTTTGCTGAAATCGAACCTAGGCGATCGATCCGATCCTAAACTAGGCGTTGGGGATACCTTTACTAAGGGCGATTTTGGAATGTCTATGCTAGATTTAGAGAGTTTAGATTCTTCTAAAGATTTGGAGTTATCCGTATCAGAATGCTTTGGCAAATCTAAGGTAGGAACTTTTATTTGAGGTACTGGAATGCTTTGCTGAGATTTCTCGCGTTCTGAGGCTCTTGAGGTGTCTTCTGCGTCTTTATTGTCAGGAGCTTTGGGTTCAGTTTCGCTCGGTTTGTCTTTGTGCGTATCGTTGGAGTCGTCTAAGTCGTTAAGGTCTAGGTTCGCGAATTCTCTTTCGGGTGAGTCGATGGATGTTTCTGATTCGATGCTTTCCATCAGGTTGATGGAGATTTTGCTCTTTTGAGGTATCATCGGCGATCTGAAACAAATACAACAATTTTCATACAATGACCCATACACCAGTTCAAAATTGTGACCAAGCTTGATTGTCTCTAATATAAAATGTCCAATATTAAACCCAACCACTGAATCACACTATGGCTTCAACACAAACTTTGTAGACAAACACTGATCCATACATCGCATCGGTATATTGGCTCCAATGAGTTACGTGTATGCAAATATGACCAATAAGTAGCAGCGGCAAATAAACTAATGGGCTCGATGTTCCTTCGCCGGAGCAAGTCGGATATTTTGATGAAGAGGTCTGAACAAGTTTTTTTTATCGTGAATAAGACCGCACCTAATTTCATTAGTATATGATTAATTTTTGTGATTATTGTGATATTTTTAATTATGTAAGTGCAATTTCGATTAATTTAATTTATTGTAATCTTGCTGGCTCGTCGCACGCTTTGGCGTAGCTGTAAGTGTGGCGAGCATTTAACTTTAAATAAAATAAAAATACTCTTGAAAAGGTCTGGATAAATTTAAATTTTCTGGACGTTTTCTGAATTAGATCAGAGGAATATTTACCTAGGCCTATTTTCCTTATCCAGCAAAAGTTCTTCCAAGTGATTGCTAGGCACATAGGGTAGGGGACATTGTCCCCCGGTCGGACCAGGTTGGATATTTTCTGGAAGAGGTCTGAACAAGTCGAATATTTTCTGAATTGGATCTACAGATTTTTACCAGGTCTGTTTTCCTTATCCATCACAGGTTCTTCCAAGCGATTGCTAGGCTCGATGTCCCCCGGTCGGACCAGGTTGGATATTTTCTGGAAGTTTTTTCTGGAAGAAGTTGGTATTTACCTAGGTCTATTTTCCTTTTCCATTGCAGTTTTTTCTAGACAATTTACACTATTTTGACGCAATGGTGAGGAAAAGATAGATATTCCTGGACGTTTTTGAAATAGATCTAAAGATATAAGGTAACTAGGTATATTGGACTTACCTAGGTCTATTTTCCTTATCCAGCACAGGTTCCTCCAAGTGATTGCTAGGCTCGATGTCCCCCGGTCGGACCAGATCGGAAATTTTCTGGAAGTTTTTCTGGAAGAGGTCGGGTTTGATGTAGTCTGCCGCGGGCGGGCGCAGCACGCGGCGACGGGGCGACGTGCGCGACTGGGACGGGTGACTGTCTGACTCTGTCGGACGAAACTTACTTGTTACTGGTTGAAATTATATCATATAGGTTTTTCGACAAGAAATCATAGCACATTAGTTATAATAGTAAAATTAAACATTTTGAAAACTCCCCGACATAAAATAAACTCTACTCGTATGTCCTTTCAATGTCATTAAAGTAACACGGGACAAAATTTCTAATCGACAGGACATAATATGAAAGGTAATTAGAACCCCTCATCAACTAGAAAAGAGCTGATAATCTTCAAACGGCTGAACAGATTTTCATGAAACATGGCTAAAAACACTCGGGATAAAATTATCTATGACACAAAAAAAAACTAAACGAAAATCGGTCCATCCGTTTGGGAGCTACGATACCACAGACAGATACACAAAAACACAGACACGTTAAACTTATAACACCGCTCTCTTTGTCGGGGGTTAAAAAGAGATAATTTATTTGAAGATCGAAGTAGACCAATTTTCACTACATAGTATAAAACAAAGTCGCTTCCCGCTGCCTGTCCCCATGTTTGCTTAAAACTACGCAACGGATTTTGATGCGGGTTTTTTCAATAGATAGAGTGATTCAAGAGGAAGGTTTACATGTATAATACACCTGTGCGAATCCGGGGCGGGTCGCTAGTAATTCAATAAAAAGTACTTTGTGTGAGAATCTTTAATCACAAAATAAACGAATCAAATATAAAATAGTCTCAATGGCACCGAATATGTGCAACATAGACCAAACTTTTAACTAAGATCATAAAATAAATAGTTTGAAAAAATTACTATACCTACTAATCAAAATACTATACCTTTTTTTTACGAGGGGGAAATCTTCTAAAGATGCCCTAACTGCTTTGGGGTGCAGAAGGGTTATGTGGGATTGTACCCACTAAAACCTCCTCGGTGGCCAGCCTTTGTGCCTTCATGGGAGCTCCGGGATCTCCAAGGGAACACACCGGTGCTCCCAGCACTTTACACGACTACTCGCCTGGTATTTAAACCAGGCTTGTACCGTCCTTTACGGCAGCGTTGCCACACACGCTGCCGTCCTCCTCGGGCCCGCTTGAGTGGATGGCCAGAGCCCCAACTCTGTCCACCCACGAGCCCAGGAGTCCCCTTTTAGTAGGCTCTTACTACAGGCAGGGGATATCGATGCCGTATTCTAGTGCCCCGGCATCAGGGCAACAAAATACTATACCTACACACCAAATTAATCCCGTACATTAAGACGAATTTATTCAACACAATAAATTATATGAAAGAAAGGGTTGCGAGGAAAAAATCACAGTCAAACACTTTCCGTCTTACCACAAAAGTTTTACGCACGCTTTAGACAATGTTGAACAGTACAAATTGCACGGTGAAACTGTGTTTAAAGTATATTTAAATCCTTTGTTGTAAGGCAGTTTACGTTATACATTTCATATCTAATGGGGAAAATGGCCTGAAGCTAATAATAGCGAAAATAAGAACCTCATTCCATAGTCCAATTTTACATAACATTTAATATTTCACCACAATAGCCCAGATTCAGTATTTAAAGTCTTTTTATATGCCATACTTTGTCTACAACGCTATCCTTTTTAGGGTTCCGTAGCCAAAGGGAAAAACGGGACCCTATTACTAAGACTTCGATGTCCGTCTGTCTGTCTGTCTGTCTGTCTGTCACCGGGCTGTATCTCATGAACCATGATAGCTAGAAAGCTGAAATTTTCACAGATGATGTTTTTCTTCTGCCGCTATAACAACAAATACTAAAAACAGAATAAAATAAATATTTAAGGGCTCTCATACAGCAATCTTGAATTTTTAGACGTTTTTCGCTCTATATTAATAATGGTAACAGGTAGATGCTTGAAATTTTCACAGAATATTTAGTTTTATATTCACTTCAATAATAAATAATAAAATTAAAATAAAATAAATATTAAAGGGGGGCTACCATACAGTACGGAACCCTCCGTGCGCGAGTCCAACTCGTACTTGGCCGATTTTTTTATTATACAATCTGCTGCTTTTATATTTCAAATTGTAAAAGGGGCCTTTCAATGTTGGCTTAGGCCATTGATGCCTAATACAGGCCTAGGCCTAGCCTGTGAATTCGATTGAATAAAACGAAAATAATATAATGATAATAATTGCAATCTTACCAACAGAATCTCTCGGGCTATCATGCCGTGGCGGTAGAGGCGGCCTGGCGACTAGAGGCGACAGTACGATCCCACTCAGCTGCCCTGGTGTCAGGGGAGACGCGGGAGATGACGTCACTGCGTGCGGCGGTGACGTCACGACCTGAGGAATCATTAAATAAATATTAATATTAGGGGACATCTTACACACGGTCTCTGACCCTAAACTAAGCAAAGCTTGTGATATGGCTGCCAGTGACTGATTTACTACTTATACATATAGTGTACAGGGTTATTTCTAATTAGCATCCTTTTAGGGGCTTATTCTGTACATCAAAACTGACAACTTTTTTTCTGCACCTTTTGTCAGAACTTAAAAAAACACAGCTGTTCCATACATTTTGTCGCGGGTAAACGATATTTTTCTATGAAACAACAATTTTTTTTTTTAGTTTTTACAAACGTCGCAGAACAAAAGTTGTCAAATACCAAAAACAGAATAAAATAAATATTTAAGGGGGGTTCCCATACAACAAAAGCGATTTTTATGAGTATTTTTGCTCGCTATTAATAATGGCCCGAGAAATGGAGCTAAAGGGGCTCCAACACGGTACGGAACCCTTTATGCGCGAGTCCGACTTGCACTTGGCTGATTATTTTTATACCTGTGCTGAGGTAGCGGGCGGTGACGGTACAGGAGCACTGATGATGGAGCTTTGGTTGTCGTTCTGTTCCGACGAGCTGTTCGAGCCCGGGCTTATTGTCGGCTCTGGCAGGTTTTCCAACTTGAATCTGAAAAAGGGGGGTTTTATTTTTGTGATACAGTGGCTAACAAGTACCTAGATGGGCATTTTAAAAGGTTTTTTAGGCAATTTGATTTTAGGCAGGGCTTGAACTAGAGTGCCGCAAGGTGACATTTTTGGTCACATTTAAAGATGAAACCAAGAAGGTGGGGTTTTCGATCCTTCTGGTTTTAGAATCCATGTCATAATACGCCACTTCCGGTATGTCGTTGAGTTCTGGGGACACCATATACTATTGGACATATACTGTCGAAAGGTGACTGAGCCATAAACACTGTACTGGCTAAGTGCAGTTTCATACATAATCATCACTGTTTGAACCATTGTATGTCTCTTGCTAAGTATAGGCCTTTGCAGATTTTCAATAAAACTGGTCAAAAGAGGCTCGCATCCAGGGGGTTAATGCAATTTTAACATGGATATCCTACACTGCGCGTACCAGTATGTGATCTCTAGTAGTGCGAGCCATGGCTTGTAAGTGGATCAAAAGTGTAATCTATAATACCTGACGCTTTTCCTATCATCTTCGAAGCTGGCAGTCTTAGGCCTCCCGAACAGCACGGAGTCAGTCTTTTTGTAAAGCGTGTCGGTGGGTTTTTCTCTCAGGATGCCCTTGGGAGGGTCGCTCTTTGTAAATGAATCCAGAGGGTGCGACTTGTCCGTGTCGGGGCTGGGCAGGTCTGATTTGGATAGCTTGAAGAACATGCTGCCTTTGCCTGGAAATGTTAATATTGTTTATTTTCGGCTACGGTAGCTGTGGAGGGATAGAGCGCTTGTTCACGGCAATTTGTTTCGCCGTACAACCGACAGTTTCTTTCACCGGAGTCGCTGTGGTGTACGGTTTACGTCGTTTATATGGCCATGTCACATATTGACTAAGCTATAGTTTGTGAAGTAAGAACTTGTAGAGTAAGGCGTGTAGAGTTAGAAGCTTGGCTTTACGTGAGATCTGACAACTTTTTGATAGTGTGAACTGTGATTTAGTCTTGGCACCATTTCATATAAAAATGTTTTTGTTGGATAATGCTCACAGCAAGCAGCTTCGCTTATGTAGTGTGTAATGTATTAGTTAAGTCTTTTAGTCAATAAACTGCTTTCAAGCAGACACGACGTCTTTTGACTGTCGCTCCCAACATCATATGGCGACCCTGCCAGGATCATTGCAAATTCAGATGCGCTTTGGCGGATTATGGGCTCTAGAGTCCCTATAGAGTTAGTGTAGAACTCAAGATGATGAAATTAATAATGTGAGGAAATCTGCAGTTATTTTCAGATATTAGTAAGTAAACTACTCAGTCTTATAATACAGGTATGTAGGAATTTCAATCGGCATTGAACGACTTGAAACAACCTAACCTGTCTATCTGCCTGCCTACTCCTATCGTATAAGGTCCAAACGGGTCTCGTAAAGAGTCGCGCAATTCTGGTAATCGCCAGCTTCAATACTTATGACTTCACAATTTGGATCAAAAAAGGTCAAGACTCTTTTAAAAAGAAAACACAAGCATATTACCTGTTAAAGGCAACCCCTTTTCCACCTTCGCAGCAGAAAGCAACGGACTATAATTCTCCTCTTCAGGGCTAGTCAACACATGCATCTTCAAATCTATGATCTCCGACTGGTGTTTGAACAAATTCTTTGGCCTTTCAAACGATGGCCGACTGAGCAAGTCTCTATCTGATGTGTTTCTGATCAAGACAGGTTTGGGCGAACTTGGGCTTTCGACACTACGCCTTAAAGGCGATATTCGCAAATCACCTAATTTTTTATCAAATCTTGTTATGGGTGATATGGGCGGTCGGCCGAGGGGCGTCAATCGTCTGGGCCCGACTAAGGTGGCCGAAATGTTCTCTTTGACGTCTGAGACATGGTTTTCGCTGTCGGTGCTGAATTCTTCGTCGCTTTCCGCTTTAGTTTCGACCCGCTCGAGGTGTTTCGTGTACTCTTCTGAGGTAAGAAGTTCCTGAAAATGAAATAATTAATGTTTTACATGTAAATCATCAAAACGGATGTAAAATATCCAAAATAGATAGGTATAATAGCTGCTGAGGTTTTTAAGTTTCCGACAATACAACCCGGTCACAATATCTGTGCACCTGATTTCGTGACGTCATATTGAATTATCGGGACGTATATACATTACCGGACGTAGTATACCGTCCGGACGTAAATTATTATCGGGACGTGTATCGGCAACGAAGATGCTAACCGTACTATCGCACCGGGGAGTGCGCGGAGAGGTGACAGGGGAAGCGATTGAGGCGCCGCATTCCAGCGAGGTGCACAGATATTCTGACCGGGTTATAAGTGTCTTAACAATTCTTCAAAACTATGTGTACGGAAACACTAAGAATAAGAAGACCTTACATTTTGTTATGCACTGTATCACAAAATAAATAAGAATGTGATGTTAGCTACAAGCAAGCGGATAACCCAATCATAGCTGAAGCTCCACTAACAGTTGCACGGGCAGCTTGTAGCTAACATTACAGCCGCCAAGATGTTTGATTCGACTATACCTACCTATTTTTAGAGACGCCAAAACAAACATCTTTCAGAAAATATCATAATATTTTTTTTGTTAAAATAATAAATTACTACCTATTAAGAAACTATGTGAATTATTTAGAAATTAGCATTGCGTGCATGCCCTGAGCATTCATTCTCGCCATCGAAGGCTCCTTCTTGCGGCGGCGTCGTGTGTCGGGTCGTTCTCCTCCCTCAAACATGGTCGAGGAGAGCGATGGCTGGCACATGCGTCACACTTGTGATCGGGTGCTGCATGCGGGTCGCCGGTTTGCTCGCGGCATTCACGCAATGCACTGAAACTACTAACTTAGACTAAGATTTAAACTAACCCATCTCTATTGTACAGTCGCATTCTATCAATTGTAACTTAGTTAACAAAGGGCACAGACCCTGGAGTCTGTGAATCATTAATTTAAATTTAAAAAAAAAAAAAACATTATAAAAATATAACTTTTTAAAAATACAAGCTTTTGAGATCCTGGATATCATGAAGCAGCATATTGCGAGCCAATACAAGTAAAACAAGCCCAAACACGACGGGTCTATCTTGTTTAGTACAGGAGTTCCTATAGCCACCGTCCCACTACTTTATCAGATTAGCTTCATGGTACCATATTATCGCATTGTCACGCCATATACATATGCGTGCAAAATTTCAGCTTAATCGGAAACCGGGAAGTTGGTCAAATTTAACTTGCAAGATTCCACCCGAACTTACATACACACGTACGAGTACATAGGTACATCCATTGCATTACTACATAGTATAAAACAAAGTCGCTTCCCGCTGTCTGTCCCCATGTATGCTTATATCTTTAAAACTACACAACGGATTTTGATGCAGTTTTTTTAATAGATAGGTTCAAGAGGAAGGTTTATATCCTTACATAGTATAAAATAAAGTCGCTATTTTCGTTTGTTTATTTGTTTGTTTGTCTGTATGCTTAAATCTTTAAAACTACGCAACGGATTTTGATGCGGTTTTTTTTAATGGATAGAGTGATTCAAGAGGAAGGTTTATATGTATAAAAATTCCCGAAATTCCCACGGGAACGGGCACAACGCGGGTAAAACCGCGGGGCGCTGCTAGTGTATAATACACCTGTGCGAAGCCGGGGCGGGTCGGTAGTGTTTAATAAAAGCCCAAATTCTAAGTAAACCATAAGAAAATAATAAGCATAACAATGTTTCACAGAGTATTGCGACAATTTTATCGAGTCGTTAACCTTGATCTTATCATGGGTATAAAATTTCTACACAATACTTAAACATGGTTATGCAAAGCAGCCGTTTGGATATAGGGGAGAAGTCACGCTATATCGCACCGCTAGGGCATTGATAAAGGCCAGTTTACTATAGGACAATTAAAGAATACAAATTATTTTTCCCAACTATTGGCAGAACCGACTTCAATTGTGTACAGAATTCGTTGGATCGATGATTTATCAAAAATGGCTCAGCCGATTTCGATAAAACTTAAATGGGACCACCTTTGAAATATGGATCTAAGGCCACCAGACAAAAAACGAATCATTAAAATCGGGCCATTCAGTAAAAAGTTATGCGTATAAATAAATAATCAGCCAAGTACGAGTCAGACTCGCGCACGGAGGGTTCCGTACGGTATGGGAGCCTTCCTTAAATATTTATTTTATTTTAATCTTATTATTTATTATTGAAGTGAATGTACAAGTTAATATTCTGTGAAAATTTCAAGCATCTACCTGGTTACCAATTTAAATTTAGAGCGCAAAAAGGCTAAAAAATCAGGTTTGTTGTAAAAGAGAGTCCTTCTTAATTAAAACTTTTTTGTTTTTAGTATTTGTTGTTATAGCGGCAACAGAAATACATCATCTGTGAAAATTTCAGCTTTCTAGCTATCACGGTTCATGAGATACAGCCTGGAGACGGACAGACAGACAGACGGACAGCGGAGTCTTAGTAATAGGGTCCCGTGTTTACTTTGGGTACGGAACCCTAAAAAAACATACGCGTCGGCTTATATATACCTTTGTTTCGTCGGTTAAAAATATTATTATTCATGGAGGTTCAAGTTTGTTTTTACCGATTTCCAAACCGGAGCAGGCACTATGTTCGACTGCATGTTTTTTTTAGAGTATGTTCATCGATATATTCGCCAATTGAGAACCGATCAAAAAAAAATATTTTTTTATTTCGAAAGGTTATACCTACTCCTGTTGTTCCTCCCGAGGTGATACCATTTAAATATTATCAAAATCGGCTGAGCCGTTTATGAAAAATCAACAAGAATGTGTACGTGGATGTCACATCGATTTGTGCAAACCATTCGAATTCTTTATCTGAATATGGTGGAAGTTGGTGCAGTCGGAGGTGCCATTTTTTGAAAAATAACAGTTATATTTATTTTATTTTATTTTTCATAGGCATTTAAAACTGCATTATAAAATATTAGTTAAGCTTAATGTAAGCCTGTTAAAAATATATAAAAATGTATTTTTATAAGTGCAGCAGCGGGGTAGGTACTTTTTACACATAGCTCGCAGGACTAACGACTGATGGGGCCGAAAAATTCGGCAAGCGCAGCGTAGGAGATCCACCCACAAAGTTGACCGACGACTTCGATATGACCGTATGAAAGCGCCGGATGCAAGCCACTTCCAATAGGTTCGACTGGAGCACTATTTTCAGCCGTCTTTGCATCCTTTTGGACGCACATTAAGCTCTTTGTAATCAAACGCAAACGTATTATTTATTGATTAAAAGCTCATTGACTGAATTACAAATGATATCAAGGGAAAAATTTAAATGTTTTATTTAAGGTTTTCTTGTTTTACTATGTAATCGTAGCATTTTCTGCTAAAAATAATACATGCAGGTACGATAATGATAGGGAAATGAGATAGGAATATTTAGGGTAGGTACGAGTATAGCAGCGTTGCCGCGGATGAGTGCGGAAGCGTGCCCGTAACCCCGACAGATAGCGCAGTGGCGGAAACACCCCAGGTTTTTAGTGGGTATGCCACCGACTAGCGGTGGAGACTCCCACATAACCACCGACCTCCCCAGGTTTGGTGGTATCCATAAAGGATTTTCCTGGGTCAAAAAAAAAAAGGTATAGCAGCGTTAGTATTTTATTTAGTGTATCCCAGCCCTAAAGCGACGCGACAAAACACATAAAACCGACATTACCGATAGCAGACTCATAAAATATAGCAAACTACCTGAAGATGTCCGGTGTCAAACTAAGTTTAGTCTTATTCCTGGCTTTTCAGTAAAGGTAAACATCGTGAGGCAACCTGCGTACGTCCTTAGAAGAAATTCGATGGCGTATGTGAATCCACCAACCCTCACTGGGCCAGCGTGGTGGGTAGGTCTACGTCCTGAAGTTTTACTAAATAGTCAAAGTCGTAAGTCTGCGTGCTTCATCTTCGACCACAACGTCGCTAACCTTAAGGCGAGTTAGTGGTCAAGCGAGGACTAATTCGCGTTAAAAAAAATAAAAACGTAATTTTACGAAAATTCTAAGTACTGTCAAACTATAGAGTACCAATGAGACTCAAAAACTTTCGTACCCACTTGCCCACCACATAGGTAATCATTCTAAGTTGCACTTCTACACATTTCACTTTTCCGTCCCTTGCGCCCTACTCACTGCTACATCAACTAGCTAATTTTTTTGGCATTGATGACCTATTGTATATCGCTAGAAAAACTGTACTTATTAAAATAAAATTATCCATACTTTTTTTGTTTTGATTTTGCAATCAGTCTGTAAGACTATAAGCAGATGAGTCCTGTTCTTTTTGACGTTTATAGTGCAGCTCCCACCAGAGCTAGCTCATTTAATTTATGGATTATTTATTGTTAATCGTGATCAAAAATATCCCGCCGCTTTTTGAGCCGACGTATGGTTTCAGGGATAGTGAGTTGAGCTTCAGGGGGTTCGAATGGTTTTCCAGCCTTGCTTTGTATCTCGCTCACGAAGCTACTATTAGCTTCGTGATCTCGCTCCATGAGATTCTATTTCCTCCTTCACCATGGGCACATAAAGATTGTCGTGGACCTCTCTGATTCTGATGAACAATGTTGCGTTCGATATTTGCTTTAGGATGTAGTTTTGTACTCTTTGGATGGCCATTACGTTAGAGGCACTAGCTACGCCCTATAATTGTAATTATCAATACTAATATTATAAATTCGAAAGTGTGTTTGTTTATCGGTTTGTTACTCTTTCACGCAGCAACAGAGCAACATATCGATTTGATTTTTGTCATGGATATAGTTCAAAAGTCAAAGAGAGACATAGGCTACTTTTTATCCCGAATTAATTTAAGGTTTCTATGGAATAGCACAAAAAATAAAATATGACGAGAGCGAAGCCGCGGGCAAAACCTAGTAATATTATAAATCCGAAAGTTTTGTGTGTTTGTTGGCTTGTTACTTTTTCAAACAGCAATGGAGCGAAGGATCGATATCTTTTTGCATGAATACATAGTTTAAAGGTCAGAGTGTCAAAAGCTACTTTTCATCCAGGAAAAATCAGCCAAAAAATGAGCCGCACCATTAATTCCTATATAGCAAGCAGAATTGAGCCTGCGACACAGGTTTTTACCTAGTGCAGGACCCGCAATTCAACCAGTTAAACCTTGTTGCTGTTATAACAAACTCTCCCAGTGTGATATACCTATCTACTTCGATCATTTCCTATCGAAGCCTATCTTAAACCTACCCAACTGATTTATGACTCAAATTTTTAGAATTATTAAGGTGCTTTATTTTATTGTATATTTAAGTTAATTAAAATCTTGTTTTCTTTGTATGTTTTATGTTTAGCTGTAAGGTTAAATGTCATGTCAAAAAACAATGAAAAAAAAATTCTTATTCTTAATTATTCTTAAATTAAGATATAGGCCACACAAGTTGGCGGAAATGAAGTAAGCTACAAGCTGCGCAATATCCAATCCAGACTGAAGCTCACACAAAGCCGTGCATTGATTGGATATTGCGCAGCTTGTAGCTAACCTCATTTCCGCAAACTTGTGTGGCGCGGCATATACCCTAAAACAATGGGTAATGGGAAACAATGGGTAGTTTAGACATAATATTAACTAAGTTACCTGAACAGAAGCACATGTGTCATCCTGCATTGAAGCATCTCGGGCCTTCTTGACCAGCTCTCGGTAGACATGGTCTAGAGGGTGCTCCCATTGAGTCTTCTTCGTGTCCTCATTGTAATAGTAGTGTGTTTGGAGCTTCTCATCAAAACTGTAAATGAAAGAAGAATTCGTAAGAATTTGGTGAAGTACAGTAAAAGCTTATTAGCTTTTTATAACTAATAGCTTTTTTTCTGTTAGTTGTAGCTTTTTATAGCTAAGTTTGATTAGATAAAACATTTGTATAATCTGATTGTTAGGCCCATAAATTGTAGGCATATTTAATACTTTTTTAAAATTGGTCAGTGAGCTGCAGAAAAAGATTAAGCCAAACTGTTCGCAAGTTCAATATTATAATTCAGATTGTACAGATTGGTAAGTAAGTAAAGTGTTTAAGTAGAAAGGGTTGAAATTTTGACATGATAGTCTTGCAAATTGATGAACACCAGCTGCACACATGAAAAAGTGTCACAATCCTGAGCCGAGCTGCAAAAGAGTATGGAACAAGCAAAAGAGAAACACAATCGGCCAAGCATTCAGCATGTTTCAGTTGTAGATTCAACAATGTTTTCTTATAATATGTTATCACGTTAGTCTTATTGGAGATCCATAGGGGAGGCCTATGTCCAGCAGTGGACTTCTTATGGCTGATGGATGGATGGATGTTATCACGTAAAATTATCATCTTGTAAACTGACTTTACAATCAATTTTTTTCAGACTTACTAAGCTTTCCACGGAGCTGGTAGTGGTTGCATAAGGCCATCTTTAGCGAGTGGTAAAAGGTGACTCTCGCTTTCTGGATCGATCCCCAACTGTTGAGCATAGTCAGAGATTTCTGAAATAAAAAAATTATAATATTTTTCATGGTTTCTAATATTATGTGTCGCATAATTATGTCGAGGATGTTTTATAACAAGATTTTGTAGACGCGTAGTGGTTTTTAGTTAAAAATAAAAAGTATCAGAATTTACAATAAAAAATATTTTTTTAAATCTAGTAGTGTATGAAACTGTGATTTAAACTCTGTATTTCTAAGTATAACAGGGGGAATATTCTAATAGGTCTTAAACTTAACTTTCAATGATAATAGTTTTTAATTTTTTTACTGCTAAATAGCTTACGAACGTAAGATATGAATAAATAATAAAATTATATACCTTCTGCAGATGGTTGACTGTTTTCGTCGAATACTTCACGGCAAACAACAGCAGATGGAGAACTCATTATGCCGCACCATTCTTCTATTTAATTGGAACTAATTTCCACATTACTTCACAAAACAATAGACGTTGATTTAATTTTAAAAAATGCATTTTTCATACTCGGCCCCAAAATCGACAGATGATGGATTTTTTCTTTTCTTTTTGTTTGCCGGAAAATGACATTTAGAATAATTATAATTATAAACTTGCCACTAAAAAAATTTATACTCGCAGGTAATGTGTATCCGAACACAAAAAAGGAATCTTGTCTATGGACTTATTCGTACACTTATGCTATGGCCACATCTGCGCCCTACGGCGAAGTTATCGTCACTGGAGGCTCATTCACTAATTCAAACTGTAGTAATTGGTTGTTCACGATTTGAACTACTACCTGAAGCTGGGCTAGAAAAATATTGATTTAACAAAAAAAATATTGGCATCAAAGTTGTAGAAAATCAAATTTTAAACAATTTTTGTTCCTATAACTTCTGCTGAAAAATTGAAATAACACAAGTTATTGAAGAAATGAAATGGCACAACCGGCTATTTGAAATAAATATCGATCCTACAAAAAGTTAATGGGAACTAAAGTTGTAGAAAATCAAATTTCAAACAACTTTTGTTCCCATAACTTCTGCTGGAAAATTGAAATAACACAAGTTATTGAAGAAATGAAATGGCACAACCGGCTATTTGAAATAAATATCGATCCTACAAAAAGTTAATGGGAACTAAAGTTGTAGAAAATCAAATTTCAAACAACTTTTGTTCCCATAACTTCTGCTGGAAAATTGAAATAACAAGTTATTGAAGAAATGAAATGGCACAACCGGCTATTTGAAAAAAATATCGATCCTACAAAAAGTTAATGGGAACTAAAGTTGTAGAAAATCAAATTTCAAACAACTTTTGTTCCTATAACTTCTGCTGAAAAATTGAAATAACACAAGTTATTGAAGAAACAAAATGGTACAACCAACTATTTAAAAAAAATATCGATCCTTCAAAAAGTTGATGGGAATCAAAGTTGTAGAAAATCAAATTTTAAACAACTTTTGTTCCCATAACTTCTGCTGTAAAATTGAAATAATACAAGTTATTGAAGAAATGAAATGGTACAACCAACTATTTAAAAAATTATCGATCCTGCAAAAAGTTTATGGGAATCAAAGTTGTAGAAAATCAAATTTTAAACAACTTTTATTCCGATAATTTCTGCTGAAAAATTGAAATAACACAAGTTATTGAAGAAACAAAATGGTACAACTAACTATTTAAAAAAAGATCGACCCTACAAAAAGTTGATGGGAACAAAAGTTGTTTGAAATTTGATTTTCTACAACTTTGATTCCCATCAACTTTTTGTAGGATCGATATTTTTTTAAATAGTTGGTTGTACCATTTCATTTCTTCAATAACTTGTGTTATTTCAATTTTTCAGCAGAAGTTATAGGAACAAAAGTTGTTTAAAATTTGATTTTCTACAACTTTGATGCCAATTTTTTTTTGTTTAATCAATATTTTTCGATTAAAATAGGGGTGTCATTTTGATTCCTCAATAACTACCTACTGGCAATGCAACTATATTAGGACCTCGCTGGACTGATCTGATGAATAGATGCGATCATCGCAGCGTGTGTGCCCAGCTTCAGGTAGTAGTTCAAATCGTGAACAACCAATTACTACCGTTTGAATTAGTGAATGAGCCCCCAGTGACGAAGATTCGCCGTAGGGCGATAATGTAGCCACGCCATTATACGAGTTGCCAGATACTGGTATAAAATAAACAGAGTGTGTTGTTTTGAAACCAGCCGGTAGTTGTTCACTCTTTCGGCTGAGTTTTGATGTAACCATAGAACCCCAACATACGTAGTATCCTTTAGTTTGTGACCCCAACAGCTCGAAGGCGCCTTTGCGGTATAATATGCTAAGTGTTACTTTGGAAGAACAAATTATATTTTCTGATATCTGATGTGAAGGCGTAAGGTCTTCAGATATATTAGTGAATACCTATGCAGAAATTTCTTGTTTCTATTTTTTTATTTAATAAGAGTAGGTAGTACAGAATTGTCAGAGGTACATCTTACGCACGGATTTGACCACGAACTAAAAAATCCTTGTAATATCGCTGCCAAAGACTGATAGCCGCTTGCTTGCCCGTGTCAACTAGTAGTTAACAAATCGAGAATTTAGAATTGACCATGTCAAGTAGTAGGTAGTTAACATAACCTTGAAGTCAGCTTTGCCCGTGTTAACTGGTAGTTGCCATTGCATTTCACTCAGCTATGACCATGTCAACCTGTAGTTAACATCGCTCCCGCCGTCGAAAAAGCTGATTCTACCCGTCTTTATCGCCCCAGGGCCCAATTTGTATTATTTGTCCCGTTTCTTCGTAAAATTTACCCTCCACACAACCCCAGTCAAGCATTTAAGCCATAGACATAAGTCAAGAAAATAAATAAAAACGTTCCATTTCACTCCAGTTTGATTAATGCTTGATTAAAAAAAAAAACTTGATAAATATCTATGAACAAGTGATAATTTTTTTTTCTTACTCTATTATTTATTATATTGACAACATAATCAAAGAATAAAACCCATATGTCATCGCTTTTATTTCTGAGGTATGAGCTTTTGAAGACGCTTCAAAACGCTCTACTTCTAAGTTCAGCACAGTATAACTCTGCACCAAAGTCGTAATTTGGTAAACAAAAGATAGCATTGTTTAGGTAGTTTCATAATAAACATAAAAATATATGACTTGACACTTTTTTAAACAAATTGAGTCACAAGATACGTAGTATCTATAGTAGTCTGTGGTCACAAGAAACGATTTTGTGACACCCGACCCGTGCGCTGACGGCGCAAAAAATGGCGGGGCAAAGTAGGGTCGTCACGTTTTTTTCGTGGGACATTTGCGGTGGCACGCGCTGAGGGCCCAGGGCAAAGTAACGTTGCGCGCGGACCCCCCTTGGGCAAGCGAGCGGATAGACTACATACAGGGTTATCCAGCTGGTGCAAAAAGAGGTGATTAGACCATCACTTCAACAATTATTACTATGGTGCCAATTCGGAATACAACAAAATCGGCCCAGTACGAGTCCGACTCGTGCATGGAGGGTTCCGTACTACGTTTTTCGTATTTTATTTTAATTTTATTATTTTATTATCAAAGTGAATATGCAACTAAATATTGTGTGACTAATTCAAGGATCCACCTGTTACCATTATTAATATAGAGCAAAAAGCGGCTAAAAAAAGAGGTTTGTGGTATGGGAGGCCCCCCTTAATTATTGATTTTATTCTGTTTTTAGTATTTGTTGTTATAGCGGCAGCAGAAATACATCATCTGTGAAAATTTCAGCTTCCTATAGTCTGACCGTTTAACTGAGTCCTCGCCTGCGCGGTACAGAGGCGCGGGGGTAGACGACAACGGACAGACAGACAGACGGACAGAAGGACAGACGGACAGCGGAGTCTTAGTAATAGGATCCCGTTTTTACCCTTTGGTTACGGAACCCTAAAAAATCAGAAATTTCATACGTTTTGTTAATTCCGAGCTGCAATCATGAATGGAACATCTGATGATTTTTTCTCGTATTCGTACTGGGCCTCATAGTCACAGTTGTTCAAAATGATGGTCTTGCATCACCCCTCACCCAATCACCCAAACTTCCCCACTCTCAGCTCATCATCGCTTTTTCTGCCCAACTTTGCGTTAAAGTCCCCCATAACAACAGTGAAGTGGGTCTTAGACACACGTATGGCTCGGCTTGCGTCTTCATACATAGTCTCCACCTCATAACCTGGGTGTGCTGAGGTCGGTTGGTTACCTTACGGTGCAGTACCTTCAGCGAGTACCTCTCAAATATTCTAAGAACAGTGGAATACAGTGTAACTCGAACCTCGTTAAGTTGAAATCCTCAGGAAGTCGAAAAAAATGCTTTTACCTGCCTCTCAACTCCGAAATACTCGGTATCTCGAATTATTTAGACTCTGTGACTCGAACAAAAAGTTATAAAAGTTAAAAATAATTGACCAAGCATCTCCAAATTCTTTAAGGCAAAAGAAGGTAACAGATTTATTTAATTTTGTAATTAATTGATTTCACTAAATACCTACTCAGGATAAAAGTTAAATAAAAAGAGATTTTTATTTTGACTTCCTCATAAAATATACTCCAAAATTGCACATTCCTAAGTCGAAATTTCAGCCATCAAATACTTGATATCTCGAACTTCTTGTTAAGTCGAAGACTCAAAAAGTTTTTTGCATTTCCCTTGAGATTCGAGTCATCGAGATTCCACTGTATTAGGTACAATACCCTGCTTGACACGCTTTCGATGGTAATAATGTTGTTATAGTCAAACCGCTAAACTCAGACATCGCCTGCGCGGGTACAGGGGCGCCGGGGGAGACGACACAGGGGACTGAGACAGGTGCGGGCGCCGGGGACCCGCTGCCCGCGCCTGTCTCAGTCCCCCTGTGTCGTCTCCCCCGGCGCCCCTGTACCGCGCAGGCGATGTCTGAGTTTAGCGGTTTGACTATAGTGAGGGACACGTGAACGAGAAAACCGACACCACCTTGGGACCGCTGGTCACCTTCCCGGTAGTAAAGCTGGTTGCCGGACTTTAGGGTTATCTTGTCTTCCCCCTCTCTACGGACTTCAGATAACCCTACAATATACCAGCGCAACCTACTGAACTCTTACAATCATTGATTATTTAATCAAATAACACAGAGTTACATAGAACATTGCACACCTTCTTAACTCTTCTTCCAGCTCAGTAATCTTCTCGTCAGTCTTCAATGTGCACACGTTGTGTGTCACCAGGGCCAGTCGTCGTCTAAATACTTGGGGGTGACAGCCGTGCATCTTCCAGCGATTCTTCGCACCCCCTGCTCCGCCGTTACCGGGGCCGCTGTCGTAGCCTGGAATAGCGAAGCTGCTGGGGACTGGGGGCCTGGTCGAATTAGTACTTGTCATTTAGGGGGTATGTCCAATAATTGCGGGCCAGCGTGGTGGCGATCACAGAGACGTAGCTTCGCGACAGGGATGCTGCTGCCCATCTCTGCCCTGTGCCATTTTAGCTACGTCTGAATTGAATGGTTATACCTCCATTAGTCGGTTTCACTGTACCTCACTCGGCAGTGCCGGATTGCCAGATAAGCCAGCGCAGGGCCACCGTGCTTCCAGATTTGTAACAGTTTTACCCTAAACATAACCTTACATTTGAGAATCTAAAGTAAATTGGCCCCTTGACAGAATTTGCTACAAGCCCCGCGTTATTTACTTATGCCAAAAAAGAAAAGGTTCCTATGAGATAACGTAAAAATCAAAATGAAACGCAAGTGGAGCCTCGGGCAAAAAATAGTCAAAGATAAGATCAATATTATAGAATGAGGTATGGAGGAATGTAGTGTGGAGGGGATGGCTGCGCATGGTGACCGCTATTCTAAACCCATACGCAGCCATCCCCTCCACACTTCGTTCAGCGCCACACTGATATGCCGTGACCTGTATTAAATTAAAAAGGGATGCAACATGTAGGTTTACATTTTGACATTATTTATGTAGTTGAACATTACAAAACGTGAAAACGTTACTTTTTATATTATCATACTGGTAGCCCAAACTAAACAACCTTAAAAAAAAGAAAAGTAAAATAACAGTGAATCAGGGAAAATTATTTCTTGCATTTCTAAATTATAAATCTTGTAGTAAACAATTATAACCATGGCTTCAGTGAAAGACGTAGCTACACTGTATCAAAATCTCAAAACGGAGTGGTCTAAAAAGCCTAGGAAGTTGGACAAATGCGGCGAGCTCCTAAACAGAATAAAGGTTTGTTCAGTGATGACTTGACAATAATGATTGAAATCTTTGTGTTTTCTAATGATCTCTTTTGATTTATACAGGTAGCATTAACACAGTTGAGTTTCTTACCGAGTAACAATGCTTCAGCGAATCAAAAAGAGTTAATATTAGCAAGAGATGTGCTTGAAATTGGAGCACAATGGGCGGTCGCAGTGAAGGATGTAAAAGCTTTCGAAAGATACATGTCACAGCTCAAATGTTACTATTTCGACTACAAGTAAGTTCTACTACATATCCGCTTGCTTGCCCGTGTCAACTAGTAGTTAACATAACCTTGAAGTCAGCTTTGCCCGTGTTAACTGGTAGTTGACATTGCATTTCACTCAGCTATGACCATGTCAACCTGTGGTTAACATCGCTCCCGCCGTCAAAAAAAGCTGATTCTACCCGTCTTTATCGCTCCAGGGCCTAATTTGTATTATTTGTCCCATTTCTTCGTGAATTTTTTCCTCCACACAACCCCAGTCAAGCATCCAAGCCAATAGCCTTGTTAAGTTAAGATAAATTACGCCGCGCGGCGCCAGATATTGGTATGGAAACAAAGGCCTTTTAAATAATAAATATCTATGAACAAGTGATCATTGTTTTTTCTTATTCTATTATTTATTATATTGACAGCATAATCAAAGAATAAAAACCATATGTCATTGCTTTTATTTTTGAGGTATGAGATTTTGAATACAAAACGCCCTACTTCTAAGTTCAGCACAGCATAACTCTGCACCAAAGTCGTAATTTGATAAACAAAAGTTAATACTGTTTAGCTAGTTTCATAATAAACATAAATATATACAACATTTGACACTTTTTTAAACAAATTGAGTCACAAGAAACGATTTTGTGAAACCCGACCCGCGCGCTGACGGCGCAAAAAATGGCGGGGCAAAGTAGGGTCGTCACGTTTTTTTCGTGGGACATTTTAGGTAGACACGCGCTGAGGGCCCGGGGCAAAGACACGTTGCGCGCGGACCCCCCTTGGGCAAGCGAGCGGATATTCTACCAACATGTTTTGTTCATACATCAGGAGACAGTGGTAATGAATATGATCTTTCAGTCAGACTCTAGGATGCACCACTTTCTATAGCCTAACCCATCTTCCATTTTTTTCTCATTTCATTAAGCATATAGATCTAGATTTGTAGTTATTTACATCATCATAAAACCTCTGATATGTTATTTTAAGTCATCAAACCACACTTCATCCTATAAAACTCATATAGTATCACATTTTAAACAATCAATGCCGTCGCCGTCTAGCTTTTAATTGAAACCATCGCTGATCTGTACTTGAGTATTTGTAATCCTTGTAACTATAGGTATTTGCTTTGTATTAGTTTTAAACTTTTTTGATGTACTACTTTTGTTGTGTATTTCTTTTTGGTAATAAACTTATATTATATTATTATTATATAATATTTAATGAAATTATTCAATGAAATGTGTTCAGCAAGTTGTACTAATCAATCCTTTGCTAGGTAACCAATTCAAGCCACTAAGTTTGATTGTGGAATCTTGTTATTGGATGTAGTTTAACAGAAAGAGTCAACCCACACAGCTGTTCAAAGTCTAAATGTAGTGTCTTGCAATAAAAGGCACTATATGCCATGTCATGCAAGTTAGCAGAAATAAAGTTAGCTACAAACTGCACAATATCCAATCAATATGCAGCTTTGTGCGAGTTTCAGTCAGGATTGGATATTGCACATGCACAACTTGTAGTTAAACTTCATTTCCAACAACTTGTGTGACGCGACCTTTACCTACGTTTGAATTTGGAAATATGGGTTGAGTCCTTTCTGTTAAACTATGTCCAATTGGCCATCAACAAACATTATCGGTACCCAAATAAAAAAGTAACCTATTTTATTTACAGAGAGCATTTGCCCGAGTCAGCATTCATGTACCAGCTACTCGGACTCAACTTGCTATTCCTCCTATCCCAGAACAGAGTAGCGGAATTCCACACGGAGTTAGAACGACTCCCAGTGGATGTTATCAGAGCTGATCCGTATGTGAAGCATCCTCTTGCCTTGGAGCAGTACCTAATGGAGGGCAGTTATAATAAGATCTTTTTAGCTAAGGTATGTTCATATTATTACTATGTACTACGGGACTAATCGCGCACTAAAATTACGAGATAAATAAATACCTCATCATCCCGACGTTTCGACCGAGTTGCATCAATCGTGGTCACGGGTAGAGGTATGTTCATTTTATGAAATGGCATAGTTATGTGTTATGTTGAATTACACATTTTAGTTCCTGTTTAGAGTGTGTGTGAGCTTGCAACCTGAATATGTCCATAGAAGAAATTCAATGGTGGATTCAACCGACATGGGCTAGTGAACTTGACATGACCCTACAGCCTATTACCTTCCGTTTGTAGGCCTATGATCAGCAGTGCGAGTTTAAAAGGTACTGTTCAACTGGTTAATTAACTGTAAATAACTACTGTAAAAAATGTCATTAAGAATTTAATATAGGTGTTAGTAGCCTGTCTCAGGAGCCCAGTGATTAATTACTGGTATTTTGCACCTAATAAATATGAACTTTCCTAAAATGGCTAAAATTTTAGAAAAGGTTTCAGGAATAAATGGGATTTGATAACAATCTTAAAAGTCAGAGCATTGAAGTGAATAGGTATCTGTCTGTTCTGTTCTTCATGTACTTCAAGTGTGTCTGTTCTTCATGTACAATGTCACTTACCATCTAGTAAAGGAAATACTTATTTGCATCAAAAAAAATCAGCCAAGTACCATTCCATAAGTATGGAAGCCCCTGGCAAAAAAATCTCATTTGTTGTACGGGAGCCCCGTTAAATATTAATTTTTAGTATTTGTTGTTTTATGGTGCGTCCTCACTCTCCACGAGGCGACACGAGCACCGCTTCTGTAGCTAATTTCAAATCGCCAACTTGTATATGATGTGAAGTTAGCTACAGCTGCGGTGCTTGTGTTACTTCGTGGAGAGTGTAGCGGCACCAATAGAAGCAACAGAATTACACCATCTGTGAAAATTTCAACTGTCTAGCTATCACGGTTCATGAGATACAGTCTGGTGACAGACAGACAGTGGAGTCTTTAAATTTTCAAATGAGGAATAATTTATTTCAATCCATCAGCCATAAGAAGTCCACTGCTGGACATAGGCCTCCCATATGGATCTCCAATAAGACCGGTTGGAAGCAGCTTGCATCCAGCACGATCCCGCGGTCTTAATGAGGTAATCCGTCCACCCACAAGGTGGACATCTACGCTGCGCTTTCCGGCACGTGGTCTCCACTCGAGAACGTTTCGACCCCATCGCTCATCAGTCGGCCGCGCTATGTGCCCTGACCATTGCCATTTTAACAATAGTCTTTAACTTAGCAGTAGGGTCCTCTATGAGTACGGAACCTAAAAAATATATTGACTTCTGCATAATATTATTATGTATTGCAGGGTAATGTGCCAGCAGAAAGCTACACCCTATTCATGGACACTCTCCTAGACACGGTGCGCGGGGAGATCGCCGCGTGCATCGAGAAGGCCTACCTCTGCATCTCGGCCGCGGAGGCTGCCCGGAGACTCAACATGCCTTCACAGCAGGCTGTGCTGGAGTATGGCAAGAAAGTAATACAGCTATAGTCGCCGCGTTACCAACTGAGTCGTGCGGCCATAATTTTTTTTTTTCTGCAAAAAATAGCATGACCTACTTCAACCGTGTACAGAATTCGCAATATTTCGCTCGGATCGATGTAACATTTTCCACATTATTGTTGATTTATCGAAAATGGCTCAGCCGATTTCGATAAAATTTAAATGGGACCAATTTCGAAGTAAACACTTTCCAATACAAGATAAAGCAAAATTTTGTTTTGCACTAATATTGTGGCGCCCCCTAGTGAGTTACAGCCATGACACCTGTCTAAGAACATGAACTCATCAAACACAAACCCGTTATTGAAAACCGCATCAAAATCGGATCATTAGTTTAGAAGATAGGTGGGAACATTATTTTGCACAAACGCACACACAAACAAACATCTCTCACCCTAAACGCTCCTGCTAACCTGCTCCGTTCCGTCGTGGGTAAAAAAAAGAATTATCAAAATCGGACCACTGCGTAAAAGTTATGCGTGGCTATACATAAAAAAAACAAAATATATACTCGTCGAATTAAGTACCTCCTCCGTTTCGTCGGTCAATGAATCATTTCTCTATGTCTATCTCGCTCGCACTTGTGGGTCTTATGGAGCCGCATAGTGATGTGCGTAAGATGGTTATAGGCGCATATCGACAATCAGATAGAAACATTGTAGATAGTATTGTGGCCCTGATAAGGTAAGGCCCACGACTCAGTTGGTAACGCGACGACTATAGTAAAGTTATAGGAGAAGCAATTAACAATATGCACAGACGCCATAACAGTCTACACCATCACAAACCAACACTGCTGCCACACCCTCTGCAACAGAGTTTAGTCTACAATTAGAACAGGTTGCCTCAGGATGTAATATCAGCAAGGTCAATAAACACATTTAAGAACAGATTGGACCTTTGGATAAAGAAGGAAAAAAATCCTTGACTTGTAAATACCATTTAAATACTAACTATTCGACACTGCTGATATAGGCACCATCAGTATACACTGCTCGCCTATAAAAAAATAAGTAAATTATACAACTAAGTCAACAGGAAATGCAGGAATGCGCTGGATGCAAGCCACTTCCGACTGGCTTTGGTCAGTCTGTCCAATTCTTTGGTGAGGCCTATGTCCATCAGTGGATATCCTACGGCTAACGGAGCGATAAAAATTATATCTCATTTAAAAAACTAATGTACCAGTATGAATAGAAATAACCATGAATTTTCTAAATCCATTTGGGACATCCTGGACAAGACTATTGTTTTTATGAATTTAGAAAATTCATGCTTGTTTTTATTGGCGCTGGTAATTTAAATTTTATTCCTTTCAAAGTAATTTTAAACTTTGTAGTATACCCATGGGAAATGCGTAAAAACATCTGACTGAATCAATTCTTTCTCCAAATTGGTTTCATTACCTCCTACACTGACGTAAGTCGCGCATAGCAGAATGTACTGTGTTCTTGAAACAAATGCCAGCATTGTTGTGTATGGCCTGAAGGATGCAGAATATTTAGCTACACGCGGCAACCTTGTCATAGAAGAATCCTGCCAGGATAGCATAACTAGCATAGCATCACTCTAATGTGTACTGTTTGTGAGTGTTTCTCTGTCCTTATCTATATTTACGTTATAGTAAAATACTCCTTTGTTCTACAGCTTTAATGCATAGCCTAGTTATTACTGTTCTCAGAGCTTTGCTAGACGGCACTCGCACCAAGTGTCGGTAAATAAATAAATTAGGGACATCTTACACATGGTCTCTGACCCCAAACTAAGCATAGCTTGTGATATTGCTGCCAGAGACTGATATACTACATATACATATTTTAAATATATAAAGATAATAAGATAACACCCAGACACAGAGCAAACATCTATGTTCACCACACAAATGTTTGCCCTGGGTGGGGATCGAACCCACGCCTCTTAAACCCAGAAGTCAGGGTAAATAAATGATTTATATTTTAAACCGATTAACTAAATATTTTCCTTCACCGAAAAGCCATTGGTGTGAAATTCCGTACATAATTCCAAAGAACTTATTGGTACGGGACCTGGGATTTGAACCTATAATTTTCACGATTGTAAGACGGCTGTCACCACCTCTAGACCACCATGGCTTCAATATTTTATTTTTGGCGTCCAAACCCATTGTTGTCGTAAAAATTATCGACGAGTCAGAACGAAGTGAAGTAGGTATATAATATCTGTAAAGTTTTCACATGTCGAGAATAATATGTCGTGGCGCGTATGCTAGACTAGCGGGCCTTAGATCTCCATAGCTTATTTTGACTATTCCAGCGCAACTGGACTCTGGGCGGCGACAACTGCTACCACTTCAACGCGGCGGAGGAGACGTGCGCCGCCGCCGCCGGCATCCTGCCGTCTGCCGAGCTCGCTGAGCAGACCATCGAGTACGCCCGACACCTCGAGATGATCGTCTAATCTAGTGCTTTACTAATAATAATAAACTTTCTGTCATAATGTTTGTGTTTACAAGCTTTAATTTAGTTTTTTTTTAATTTAAATTAATGATCCACAGACTCCAGGGTCTTTGCCCTTTGTTAACTAAGTTACAATTGATAGAATGCGACTGTACAATAGAGATGGGTTAGTTTAAATCTTAGTCTAAGTTAGTAGTTTGAGTGCATTGCGTGAATGCCGCGAGCAAACCGGCGACCCGCATGCAGCACCCGATCACGAGTGTGACGCATGTGCCAGCCATCGCTCTCCTCGACCATATTTGAGGGAGGAGAACGACCCGACACACGACGCCGCCGCAAGATGGAGCCTTCGATGGCGAGCATGAATGCTCAGGGCATGCACGCAATGCTAATTTCTAAATAATTCACATGATTTCTAAATTCTTTTATTTAGTTTCACGTGTTTCGTTGTCGGTCTGTAATCAAATCTTGCAAGTTAAATTTGATCCACTTCCCTGTTACCGATTGAGCTGAAATTTTGCATAGGTACCTACATGTGAAAATGCAATATTATGATGCCATGGTGCTGATCTGATGATGGAGCTGGAAGGAGGCCAAAGGAACTTTGCGATGAAACAATACAATCTGATCGAGTGTGGGCTCATTTGAATCGTTTTGACGAGTAGTTTGTCTTTCAATGGTAACCAGGGTTTGATGATGGAGCTGAAAGGTAGTCCTAGAAACTAACAAAAAGGACGCAAATACATCGAGTTTCGGCTCGTTTGATTTGTCTTAGCCAGTACCTACTTGTTTAGTAGAAGCTTGTTTTTTAAAAAGGTTTTATTTTCAAAGAGTTATCTTTGGGATAAGCATTTCAAAAATCTTAAGCGAACGCAGGATTTGAACCTGCCCCTTCGGATCACTAGCCCGACACTCTAACCAACTGAGCCAGCTCGCCTCCTACGCAAGCGCCAAAATTTTTTTTGTTAATTATTCTTGTTTTTTTTTTCATTTTGACGAGATAACGTCTTTTAAAGCAATGAACGCACGAGTGTCTCGTTCCGCCTGAGCCGAGCGTTGAACAAGCGACAGGCGGGATTGGCCTGTTTTAGTAGTTGATTCAACAATAGGCCCAATTATAAAGGCGCCATCGTAATAGCAACGTGAACAGTTTTCTCCTCTATCGAATGCCTAAAGTGAAAAAGAAACAGAAATATTCTAAATAGCTATTATAATGGGTCACTCCTGATGGTCAAACTCGATAGTCTGATTAATTACGATGGCGCCTTCATTATCGTCCATGAACCGACTTAACAGACAGCCTATTTTTTTCTCATAATGTTTTTTAGGGTTCCGTACCCAAAGAGAAAAACGGGACCCTATTACTAAGACTTCGATGTCCGTCTGTCACCGGGCTGTATCTCATGAACCATGATAGCTATGCAGCTGAAATTTTGCACGAATGATGTATTTCGGTTGCCGCTATAACAACAAATACTAAAAACAAAATAAAATTAATATTTAAGGGGGGGCCCCATACAACAAACCTGAATTTTTAGACGTTTTTCGCTCTATATTAATAATGATACCAGGTAAATGCTTGAAATTTTCACAGAATATTTAGTTTTATATTCCCTTCAAAAATAAATAATAAAATAAAATAAATATTTAAGGGGGGCTCCCATACAGTACGGAACCCTCCGTGCGCGAGTCCGACTCGTACTTGGCCGATTATTAAATCATCCTTTGTAGACGAGTGTACAGCCACAGCTACAAACGCTGCCACGGTTTTATTCTTGGAAAAATAACGTGTATTATTCATGTTCATATTTATTTATTGTACGGATAACCCTGTATTTACGCCGCACAATTTGTCGAACGACAGAGTAAGTCAATCCGAAGCAGCTACTACATACGTTCGGCGTAAGAACCAATGTTTTAGAATAGAAAATTTAGTAGTGCCACGGGTAATTAGATTGTATAGACTAAGCAGCTATAGAACTGTAGAAAATTGATAGTGCCACAGGAGAGAAATTTTCTTTAGCACTACTAGTTGTGCCAAGCAGTAGAGCCACGTGGGATAAACGAAATTAAACACCAACTAATGGAATCACGCATTTATTCATATATCTATTCAAGTAACATGCCAAGGTTGTCGAGTTTTAGCAGCTTAGCGAAGTATTCGACGGCATTTCGGAGATGCCAGGATTTGCTCTCCAAGCATCTGAAAATAAAAATAACCATATCAAACCAAATACTTACACAGTGAATCAGCAATTTTGATATGGCTTGTGTTGTAGTAATAAAAATTCTCTAACTACTACTAAAACATACCTGCTGCCAGGGTGGCGCAGGAATGCCAGAGATAGGGAGTTCTGGTAAATTCTAGAGGAGGCCTATGTCCAGGGTGGACAACCTAGTATTTAAGAAATAGAAATAAGAGTAATGTTTTGTACGGTCATATATTAGTGACTAAAGGCTATTTTTTTTATTACATACTAAATTATAATCCAAATCTTACTTAATGGTATATTATGAGAAGTTATAGGCCGAATCATACAAGTCGGTGGATGTGAAGTTAGCTACAAGCTGCGCTTTATCCAATCAAAGCGCAGCAAATGGTTCGCACCGCGAGACGATAATCGCGCATTCGCCCCGCATTGTTTGGAGCGGGGCGAAAAGTGCCATTGAAAAAGAGTCTTGGGCGATTCGCCCCGCGATTCATTTTTATTGATATTCTTCCTTGGCAACTTACAGAACGCGATAAATGGAAGGAATTGGGGGAGACCTTTGCCCAGTAGTGGAATAGCATAGGTCGAGAACTAGTTGCCTACAAAGAGGAAAAATTCCTCGTACGCAACATGCAAACATTGGTTGCGTACGCGGCCGAAAGCCCTGTATAGACCGCGCCACACGAGTTGGCGGATGTGAAGTTGGCTACAAGCTACGAATTATCCAGTCCTGTCCTGACTGAAAGCCGCATGTTGATTGGCTATTGCGCAGCTTCACATCCGCCAACTTGTGTGGCGCGGCCTATAGCTAACTTCACATCCGCCGACTGGTATGATTCGAAGGATTACAAAAAGTAACCGATGCGGTTTAGTTTTCGAAAGGCGACTTAATAAAGTGTTCTTATTTTATAATATTAACAGCCTAGCGATGGGATAACATCTGAGGTTGGTTGGTGCACATTGAAACTTTTATGGTACATAGAAGAACAAATTATTTTAATAATGTCTTTGTTGAGCTACCATTAGCTTAGTATTCTAACCTTTCGCTGGGTTTTCGGTCCAAATTAGTGATGGTCATAAATATTTCTAGCAGCTTTTCTCGGAGTTCTTCGTCGGGCGGTGAATCTAGTTTGAGGTTCAGATTCTTGCTCTTGACCTGTGAATTTGTGAAATGAAAATAACATTATTTTATGTGCATAATGCAAACAAACTAAACTATAGTAAATTAGATACGTACGTAGGTAGTATCCATAGTAGTCTGTGATCTGCAGTAAAAGTTAAAGAAAAAATTGGGCGCTCTATATTTAAATTTCCCTCCAAATTGTTGAAGAAATTCGTTTGTTCGGATACATCTACTACGCAGTAAAAAGTTCTCAAAGTCGGACCGACTCCTCGTACCATAGACAAAACGAACGATCTAGTCAGTCGTGCATCTTTTTAAAACTGGTAACATTTTTATCATCGATTTGCCGACGCCGCTGTCATGTCAAACAATTTTGTATTGCGTGTGGAAAGTCAAGTGGAATAAAAATTAATTTACTCAGTAGAATCTTAGAAAAACTCAGTTTTAAACAAAATGAAGAAACATCAGACCCGACAAAAGACTTTGAACGATCCAGTTATTGTGTCGCGTGTTAAAAACTACCTCGCCGAAAATGTGGATAAGACCTTCGTTGATGTTAGCCAAATGGCGCGTTCTCTAAAAGAGCGATACCGTGAGTACAGCAACAGAAGCGATACTGCATTCTGCCAAATGGTGGAATCTGCGTACAAGGTTGTCCTGCAGAGCTACGGCCTCGAAGGAGCCTCGTCGTCCGAGGGTTCCGAAGAGGAATCCGACTTGGAGTTGTTAGATGAAAACAACAGTGCAATGAACGAGCGCATCCTCGCAATGTACAAAATGCAAGATAAGAAACGTCCCGCCGCCAATAGACGCGAAACAAACAAATCTGGCGAACCTATCGACATTCTCAGCAGCGACGAGGACGGCAGTGTCGCGGCGAAGCTCCCGAAAATCAATGACCAAATTACTATAACCCCCCACAATCCACACGTAGTCCAGCGCACCATAAACAGTACATCAGAAAGCATACAAAAAGCTTTACAAAATCAAAACGCAAATGACAAAAAGCGTAGAGTAGAATCTGGTAAAAATGTACCACCAAAGAAAAAACCTGAAATCGGAAGTACAAAAACAATCAAAGTCGGATTTGAAGATATTGGTGGTTTGTCAGACATAATGACACAAATTACTGACCTCGTTTTACACATGAAACACCCTGAAGTATATTCAAAGTTAGGTATAAAAGCACCAAGAGGAGCTTTACTACATGGACCTCCAGGGACTGGCAAAACATTACTAGCTCATGCGATTGCCGGCAAACTTCAGCTACCTTTAATAGCTGTCACGGGCACAGAGTTAGTAGGAGGAGTATCTGGCGAATCAGAAGAGAGGATCAGGGAGCTCTTTGAGAGAGCTACATCCATCGCACCGAGTGTGCTTTTCATAGATGAAATTGATGCAGTTTGTGGGAACAGAATTAACGCTCAGAAAGATATGGAGAAGAGAATGGTGGCACAGTTGTTGGCTAGCTTAGATGCTTTGAGTGAAAATAATTTCTCTGTTTTAGTTTTAGCAGCAACAAATAATCCTGACACATTAGACCCTGCCTTGAGAAGGGCAGGTCGCCTAGAGCAAGAGATTACATTAGGTATCCCTTCGCTTAAAGCAAGAAAGGAAATAATTACAATTTTATGTAAAAATCTGACACTGAATGATGACATTGACATAAATCAAATTGCTCAAATAACTCCCGGTTTTGTTGGAGCAGACTTACAGGCTTTAGTGAATAAAGCGAGCACTTATGCTGTGAAAAGAATATTTACAGAAATCAGAGATGCTCGAAGAAAAGCTGAAATGCCCCCAGTTGAAACAAATAGAAGTGAAGTCCAAGTCGTTGCTAATGGGGAAGGAGATAATGAAAATGGAGAGACAGTGCCGGAAGAAAATGCAGGTGAAGCATCTGAAAAGTTACCAGAAGCTGATAGTTCAGTGCCTGATGGGGAGAAACCAGTTGAGCCTGCAGAAAAACCTACTTCAAGTGAGGAAATTAATCACCCAGAAAAAGAAATAGTTGTAGCTGCTGCTCAAGCTTCAAGTACTGTTGATGAAGTGATGGATTTCCTCGGAACAGTGCCTTACTCTGCAAATGAACTATCTAGCTTATCCATCAGACAGGAGGACTTTGTAAAAGCTTTAAAAACTACCAAACCTTGTGCAGTACGAGAGGGTATTGTTACAGTGCCTGATGTCACATGGGATGATGTCGGATCGCTTAATCAAGTCAGAAAGGACTTGCAACTTGCTGTTTTAGCTCCAGTGAAATACCCAGAACAGTTGAGTAAGCTCGGGCTCTCTGCTCCCAGCGGAGTATTGCTTTGTGGGCCACCAGGATGTGGTAAAACATTACTAGCTAAAGCTGTTGCGAATGAGGCTGGAGTGAACTTCATTTCTGTAAAAGGACCAGAGCTACTGAACATGTACGTCGGCGAGAGTGAGCGAGCGGTGCGGACGTGTTTCAGACGCGCAAGGAACTCCGCTCCGTGCGTAATTTTCTTCGACGAATTCGACGCTCTATGTCCGCGGCGTACTTCTCAAGACAACAATGGCGCTGCTCGCGTCGTGAACCAGTTGTTGACGGAGATGGATGGTATAGAAAGCCGTGAAGGCGTTTTCGTGCTTGCAGCTTCAAATAGACCCGATATTATCGATCCAGCTGTGTTGCGCCCGGGACGTCTGGACCGCGTTATGTATGTGGGTATGCCGGCGACCGCAGACAGATTCGATATCCTACAGAAGCTCACAAAAGGCGGGACGCAGCCGCAGCTGGGGCCAGATGTAGATCTACAAGTTGTCGCTGGATTAACTGAAGGTTACACCGGAGCAGACTTGGCTGGATTGGTGAGAGCGGCAGCTACTAACACTTTGACAACCCACATCACAAATGGAACACTAGAAGGCGACATATCCGTCAGCTTTGAAGACTTTAGAATCGCTCTGTCAAAGTCCAAGCCATCAGTTTCAGCTAAGGAGCAACAGCACTATGAAAAGTTGAGATTGAAGTATGTTTCTGGAGTAGAAGACAAAGACACTATGGAAATGGAGACAGAGCCAGTAAATGAGGAATCTATGGATACTGTGTGAGAGTCGTTCAGACGCTGTGTATTGCAGAGTTAGGTAGTTTATTTCACCTCTGAAATCAAACCGATAGTGCCAAGGCGTTCCTTTATGTTCATTTGATTGTTCTTATATTTAATTACCAACCTATTGTATTTAGATTTAAGGATCTTGATCTTTGCGAGTGTACGAGTAAATAGATACTCTTATTATGACCCTGTGCTGCACATTTAAACTCATCTATATGAATATGAATAAACATTATTTTTACTGAGAATACCGTTTTTGTTATTTCTACAATTAAATTAGGTAGGTATTGAAATTCACAATATCCTTGAAATACAATAGGGCAAAAGTTGAGCTATTAAAATCTATTTCTCACATCAATGTTAATATATGCTAGAAAAAAAATAGGTAGAAACAGTTTTACTGGGATGTAAATATCTCATTGTAGTATTTTCCAATTTGTACAGTTGTAAATATATACAGAAAATAGTAATTAATACAAGTGTAGCCACCTCTTTTCGCTCGAAAGACGTGCACTGCGACATAGGCCTCTCCTCCAATAATACTAGTCGGAATGACTATTTACCCTAATAAGCTATTACTGCATATAGGACGGTACATTTATTTTATTACGAATTTAGGCCAATATTACAAGCTTTCCAGATTTCCTCATATCAGCCGTAGGAAGTCCACAGCTGGACATATGCCTCCTATCACAGATCTTTATAAGACCGGTTGGAAGCGGCTTGTATCCAGCGTGATTCTACGGTCCTAATGAGGTCGTCAAGCCAGTTTTCGATCATTTGATTGGATCATGGCTTGTTTCTATTTTAATCTACAATAACCATAAAGAGCACAAAAAGCAGTACTTATCATATTTTAGTTTCTTTAGGTATACAGCCAAGCCTAGATGGCCTATTGAATAATGTAAACAGTTTTATAGGCCCAATTTTAAAGGCGGCATCGTAATTTTAATAGCAATTTAAAATGTTCCTGTTTGTTTTTCACTATATATATCTGAAAGAGAGAAGAATGTTATAAGTTGCTATTAACTTTACGATGGCGCCTTTAACATTGACTACTATGTCTAAGTACAGAAAAATCAGTCACTCTACGCGGGGTAGGGGAAGATGGGGTAATAAGTCACTTAAGCGGTAAGTAAAATAAAAAAAAATTGGAAATGAATATCTATCTAGATACACGAAGGATACAGTCTAGGTCGTCTAGGATATACTTAGTAAAATTTTACTCATTTTTATGAAAAACTTTTACTTCCAAAATGAATGGGACAGTTGATCTTTTTACGATTTAGTTCTAGTAGTAATTTTCTTTTTGACCGACGAAAAAATGGAGGAAGTACCTACTCAAGTCGATGCGAATGTTTTTTTTAATATACATATAACCACGCATAACTATGTAGGTACAGAGTGCTAGGATTTCGATAATTCTTTTTTTATTGGAATTATTTATTTTAAAGTTTGCACCATTTAAATTTTATCGAAATCGGCTGAGCCATTTTTGATGAATCAACAATAATGTGAAAATTGCTACATCGATCCGTGCGAACTATTCGCGAATTCTATAGACGGTTGAAGTCGTTCATGCCATATTTTTTACGAAAAATAATTATTCAGAGTACTTATAGTTAGTTCCGTGTAAAAGTTTGTAATATTATGTGGCGAGTACAATTATGATATTGCAGACTAAATCTTTCTTCACAAATTATTTAGGTACTTTACAGTTAAATAAATTTAGCGTTTGGATTATTAATTTTAATTCATATAAACAGCAAGTTACGTACCAAACATTAATAATTATGTCGTATAGGCCGCGTCACACAAGTTGGCGGAAATAAAGTTAGCTACAAGCTGCGCAATATCCAATCAAAGAGCGGCTTTGTGTGAGCTTCAATCAGGATTGGATGTTGCGCAGCTTGTAGCTAACTTCATTTCCGCCAACTTGAGTGACGCGGCCACACAAGTTGGCGGAAATAAAGTTAGCTACAAGCTGCGCAATATCCAATCAAAGAGCGGCTTTGTGTGAGCTTCAGTCAGGATTGGATGTTGCGCAGCTTGTAGCTAACTTCATTTCCGCCAACTTGAGTGACGCGGCCACACAAGTTGGCGGAAATAAAGTTAGCTACAAGCTGCGCAATATCCAATCAAAGAGCGGCTTTGTGTGAGCTTCAGTCAGGATTGGATGTTGCGCAGCTTGTAGCTACCTCTCGTCGGAATGTACTCGTATCTAGTAAAAATCAGTTGCTATTTCCTTTTAAGTAAGTATTTATTTTTATTTTATTTTTATTAAAAATAGAAACAGTAAGCAATGAAGTATATTAATACTTTCCTGTTCTGGTAAGTCCCAATCATGAACATCATCTCATCATAATAATAGCAGTGAGATATCCTTTAGGTACTAGACATAGGCCTCCCCTATATGGATTTAAAAAACACCGATTGTAAGTAGTTTGCATGCAACCTGTGTTTATCAGATGGTGGACGTTCTACGTTGTGCTTGCAAGTCCCTACGTCTCCATTTGAGAACTTTACGGCCCTCCCCGACCATCCGTTCCACGAAGTGCCTGCCCACTGCCACTTCAACTTGCTAATCAGCTGGGCTAAGTCCAAATAGATTACAGTCAAACCTGGCTAACTGAGAACTGGATAAGTGAGAAACCTCTATAAGTGAGAGTAATTGCCAGGTCCCGTCATTTTACCCCTCAATTACCTCTATAAGTGAGAGACCAAAACCTCTATAAGAGAGAGTCGTTTTTACCTCATGGACCTCTATAACTGAGAGTACTACTTGTCTAAACCTCTATAAGCGACAGTTGAGGGTAATTAAACATCTGCACTTTATGACCCATTCTTAAATTTCGTGGTAGCATAACTACCGTTGATTTCGGAACGTGTTCAATTCTTATTTTTGTATTTTGTGGGAATAAGTAACATTGTTTTTGTATCACATTTTTTTTTGGAATGGCCACACGTGCGTCTATACTATCTTGTTTATTGAAATAGTGCTCTATTCAAAATTATTTTGTGTTTTTCTTTCATCTACCTAACATTATTTTTGTATCACATTCTTTTGGAATAGCCACATGTGCGTTTACACTATCTTATTGGTCAAACTTACTACAGTTGAGTATCAATTGAGGAGAAAGGTTCGGTGTTAAATGTCGAAATAAAATACGCAATGAATTTGATTTATCAGAATCCAACTTTTATAAAATAATAAATTCAAAAGACCCTTTATGGTCTCTGTGGTCTTAGGACATGGAAATATTACAAAGATTCGACTTTTTTAATTTTCATAATTTTAATAAGTGCCTTTTAGAATGAATAAATAATCATCTATGTTCAATTCTAATCAACACAACCTGAACAATTACTACCTAAATACTATTTATAAACATATTTATCATTCTTCACGCCTGTAGATACCTACATACAAATAAGACGTATTTTTTAACCTCTATAAGAGAGAGCAGCCACTTTTGAAACTGGATAAGTGAGAAACCTGGATAAGTGAAAAACCTCTATAAGAGAGAATTAGATGGCGGTCCCTTCAACTCTCTCTTATCCAGGTTTCACTGTATTTGTGACTTATACAGGGTTACCCAGAACTGATGTACCAAACCGAAAAGAGGTTATTCAGACCATCATTATGAACAACTTTTACTACGGGACCAACCCAAATTCGAGAAAAAAATCAGCTGTTTCATACATTTTAATCTTTGTTTTGTATTATTTTTTTATGTTAATGTAAGTAAATAAGTATGTTTAATTTATAGCTCAATTCATATGTTAAAATTTAATTTATCAGATTTCGTTTTTGTTTTCTAAATTATTTAAGACAAGTCAAGTTTTCTTTATTATATAATCTTTGGTTTGAAATATATATTTTTTCGTCAATGTATAATTTTAGTATTTACAATTTATATCTAAATTAATTTTTTTTTTCATGTAAGTTTTTAAGATTACGTTTTTTTTCCAAATTAGTTAAGTCTACTTTTATTTTTTTATTTTGGCATGCTTTTTTTAATATTAATATGGAGAAGCCACTGGCTCCTGAGACACAGTCTTAGACTAGTTCAGGAGCCTATGGATCATGTACTACTGTAACACGTTTATTATGTCAAAAAAAAAAAAGAAAATAAATGATTAAATAAATGATTTTGACCATTTCTAGTTGCAGATTTGTACGAGTATGTAACAGCTGATTTTCTATCCTCGAATTTTGGGTTGGCTGCATGGCAAAAGATGTTCATGAAAATGGTCTCAATTTTTTTTTTGGCTTAGTACGAGTACAAGGCAAGCAGATAACCCTGTATTCGGGTGGATCTAGCATGTGTAAAACCAAGACTCTGACAGAATTTAGGGCTGGAACACATAATTAAATACATTACGTCGTCGTAACCTGTTTATGTGTACGAGGCCTTAGTGGATCGGAGATGGGCAGATCATAGACTGTAAGTGCAAATAAATACCTTCTTCTACGGATCTCTTCATTTCTGATTCGATCTCGCAGAGAGACTCCGAACATAGCCCTCTCCATAGCTCCATACTTTCAGTAGTCATTTTAAAAACTTCTTTCGCATATTCCTTATCCGGTATGTCCGAATATATTATTTCATTGGTGATCTTTTATTTTTTCGAGTCCAATGTGTATTAACAAGATAATTCACGTAAAATGTATCAAATGTCCCTTTCTTCTAACGTACGGCTAGACGGACGCGACCAAAGCGCCACCCTTTTATGGCGGACATCCCGTGCGTTAGAACCAAGCGTTTCCAGTCCACATTCCTTATAAGAACAGCCAGAATGTGAAACGCTATGCCTGAGTCTGTCTTCCCGCTAAAGTACAATGTAGGTGTATTTTAATCCCGAGTAAATAGGTATCTTCAAGGTAAGCGTGCTACCCTAGACCGCAAATCTGCTTAACATCAGGCAGTGTGTAGTCAAACGCAAGCCTATATGAAAACAGACAAAAAGAAACTGGTCGAAAACCAGGAAACGTAAAAGTAGCTCCACCGACAAGAGCGTCGCTGTTAAATTTTCAATGAATGAATGAAATACTTACAGTAGTCAATTTAAAAGCCTCCTTCGCATATTCGAGGCCTTGGAATCGGTGGACCGGCGTGCTGTTCCGCTTATCGGTGATGAAAATTTAGTTGCAAAAAAACTTCATAGCCTGGAGCATCGCCGTAGGGTTGCGAGTCTGTCCATATTCTATGGGATTCATTTCGGAGAATGTGCATCTGAGCTGCACGACCTTATCCTACCATCCCCTTTTTACTACAGGACAAGTAGGAGGACGCCACATTACCGCCCTTACACTGTTGATTTTCCTTCGATACGTACGAAGCGGTTTGACTCAACATTTCTGATTCGTACCGCCAGGGAATAGAATAGTCTTTCTGCTTTCCTGTTTCCTAAGAAACAATAATCTAATGCTTTTCAAGGTCAGAGTGTATAGGTATCTTCAAGGTCTGCGTGCTTCATCTTCGACCACAACGTCGCTTACTATCAGGCAAGTTGGTGGTCAAGCGCGGACTTATTCGCGATAAATAAAAATAAAAACTGATCCGGGATTTCCTCATTGGTGATCTTGTATTCTTGCGAGTCTAACGTGTGCAACACGACAGTTCGCGGGAAATGTATCAGATTAATGAAATTATGAAATATTTATACTTACAGTAGTCATTTTAAAAGCCTCCTTCGCATATTCCTTATCCGGGATGTCCCAGTATATCATTTCATTTGTGATCTTGTACTCTTGCAAGTCTAACGTGTGCAACACGACAGTTCGCGTGAAATGTAGCAAATGCTCGTCCTCTGCCAACGTTTCGGCCGTTACTTTCATGATGCCGCTTATTCTGAGCATTGTGGTTGTGTCCTGGACAAAAAAAAAAGAACAATTATTAACAGTAACAAACGAAATCACATCTTATAGGAGAGCGTCATACACTACTTTTTATTGCCAAAAAAATTACAAGTATTGTATTTAAAAAAAGGTTTTTTTTAAAACAAGCTTTTACTGAAAAAGTACTCGCCTTGTAAGACGAACCAAACGAGCCGAAACTCGATAGGGTTGCGTCGTTTCATTACAGAGTTCTTATGACTACCTTTCAGCTCCATCATCAGACCCTGGTTACCATTGAAAGACAAACTACTCGTCCAGACAATTCAAATGAACCCAAACTCGATGAGGTTGTGTCGTTGCATTGCTAAGTTCCTTTGGCCACCTTCCAGCTCCATCATCAGATCAGCACCATGTCATCATAATATTGCATTGTCACGCGTTTTACACATGTACATGCGAAATTTCAGGTCAATCGGCAACCAAGAAGTGGATCAAATTTAACTTGCAAGATTTGGTAACAGACCAACAGACAGACAATGGGACAGGTGAAACTAAATAAAAGCTTGTAAAAATAAACATATGAGTTAACTTGTATCAGGATGTTACAAGTTGAGCAGTTGTGAAGATATCATTACTACCTTACTAATAGTAAAATAGTGTGTCTGTTGGTTTGTTCCTCTATCACGCAAAAACAGAGGCACCAATTTGACTTGATTTTTGGCGTAAACATAAGAAGAAGAAAGACGAAAAGTGACATAGGCTACTTTTTAACCCAGAATAATACATTTCCATCCCATTGCATATCCCATAGAATAGCATACAAATTAAAATACCACGCGGGCGAAGCCACGGGCAAAGGCAAAGGAAATAAAGATAAAGATATACTTAGCGCCACACAAGTCGGCGGATGAGAAGTTAGCTGCACAATGCGTAGGGAGCGCGCGGGAGGCATGAGGTTGGCGGGCGGGTGTGCCCCGGCGTCTCGTCTCTCTGGCGCATACCTACATTTCGGCTTTTGCGCAGCGTCCTGCGCAAAAGCCTTGTGTGGCGCTTAGTATAAAGCGCTTCCTCTATCTCACGAACCAAAGATCAAACATTTGTCGCCGTTTACAGCTATACTATGATCTTTTTTTATTTCTTTCTTCCCTGTTGGGGGCATTTGGCTTCGCGGGATCAGCGCATTTGCCATTTACTGTGATCTTGTCAAAGACTTTGTACTTATGATCTTGTATACTCACGGTATGGTAGATGACATCGACAGTAAAGGTCAGCGGGTCGTGTTCCAGTTTTGGCCAGCGATGTATAATCTTAGCGATGGCGGGAGCGCCCTCTATCGCGTCCATTTCGCCTTCGTCCATGATGCGAGCGCGAGAGAACAGCGTGCGATAGTCTTTGTAAATGGGGCCGTAACCTGCAAACAGTAATTTACGAATTAGGAAAATAACTTTTTTACTTTCATTGATGTAATGGTTAATCCCTCGGCAGGGTTTGCCTATGTATGTTACTGAAGTCCGAATATATGGCACAATTCAGTACTATTATTCAATTTGTAACCGACTTCCAGAAAGAAGGAGGTTCTATGTTCGTGTGTATGTTCATCGATAATTTTGTCAATTGTGAACCGAATCGAAAAAATATTTTTTAGTTTGAAAGGGTATACTCCCGAGGTGGTCCCATTTAAATTTAACAGAAATCGGCCGAGCGTTTTTAAAAATCAACAATAATGTAAACAATTCGATCGATTAATTTTTTGGTTTAGTAATTTTGTAATGTTTGGTAATTTTGTGTTTGGTAAGGCTAATTTTAGATTGATTTAATTTTTCTATTTTTTTTTTAAATGAGCAAATCTAATTCAATTTAATCTCATTTAAATTCATCATTATTATTTGAGTGGTGTAAACCAACCAACCAAACCAGCTGGTGGGTTTCCATAACTCACATATGGCAACATTGTGTTGTTATTTTTAGATGAGGTTAATTTTTACTTATTTTGTTATTGTTTATTTTCCGTGGTACTTGGATTAAAGATTGGTTAGTTTGTGATGAATGGTCGCGCGACCAATCATTAATCTAAGGTTATTTATTGTTATTTATTATTTTTTTGTTTTTAACTTTATTGTTAATAATTTGAAATGTGCTTAAATTCATGACGTTTCAAAAGTGTATCTTTGGTACTTAATTGAAATAAATATATTTGAACTTTGAACTTTGAACTTTGGTTTTGCGGTTTTGCCATTTTTTGCGAATAATAATTTTATCATTTCTTAACTGAACTCATTTTCTATTTACATTTTTGATATTGATTGTATGTCGAGCCCCGATATTGTTGTAGCAAGCGCCCACATCATGGGTAAACATGCTACATTTTTCTTCTCGGGGTTCTTCTCCCCCCGTGTTTGGCGGGAGTGAGGATTCCGACTCGAGTGCTACACTCATTTCGGAGGCTGGACGCTGCAGATGCACTGATCTGCAGGGCAATGTTCAGGGAGGGCGCGAGTACCCAATCCCGTCCGCGAGGACGGGCGATTGCTCTCAGCGCCCTCTGCCTTGCCAAGTTGTTGGCCGTCTTGGCGTTGAGGTTGTCTCAGATTGGAGTCTTCACGACCTGCACTGAACCAGGTGCAGGCGGCATCTCTTCCTCTTCGACTTGATGACGTGACGCACGTCGGGTCCGGTGGCGTACTCGTACAGGCCGAACGCAGCTTGGCATGGTCAGTCTCGGGAGTGTACACTCGACCAAGACCGACTGAAGCGTGGAGCGAAGCTCTCTCAGCCTGTCGGGGTTCGTAGCGTTACGGAGATGGGGAGTGGGATCGCTAGCCCGGCTCAAGCGCACCGCCGCGCTAGCCAGGCATCACGTCTCTAACATCCCCTTGAAGCTTGGCCGTCGAGCGCGATGGTCAACGGCGAGGGTTGGGCGGCGTCAAGCTCACGCCAGGGCGGAGCGACGCCTACCCGTGGTTGCACGGTGTGCCACGATGGTGGCTGGCATGTTATGGTGAAGCGGCTGGCGCCGGGGGAGAGGCTCGCCCCGGCCGCCGAGGCGGGCTCGCGTAGCGGCGATACCCGATGCGGCCGCGCGTCGCATGAGCGACAGCAGCGGCACGTGGCTGGGCTTCGCTACGGTAAACGTCGCGAGATGGGGTCCATGGATAGCGCAGGGCGCGTGGTAAGTCCGGTGAAAGCGCACCCCGATCAAAATCAAGGGCGCGTAGTCTTGGCTGGTTGTAGGCGGCCGGCTTTCGCCCACTCTGTGTGGCATGCACGAGTTGACGGAGCGGGCCGCGCCGCCGTCGTTTCGGGTCGCCAGCTCCTCGAGGCGCGTCCGGGTAACGGGAGCGTTGCAGCAGGCGTCCGAGGTGCTAGGCGTCCTTGTCGCGTCGACAGGCTGCAGGAGGGGCGCGTCGCTCGCCCACAAGCGACGCGCCGGTTGCTTCGGGAGCGAATACTCGGACGTCCCTCGGCGTCTGTCCAAGTCTGTCCAAGTCGGCTGGCGCCGTGTGCGCTTGCGCCGATGGGGTGGTGGTGGTTGCTAGCCACCCCTGTGGTCGTCTTTGGGTTAAGTGGGGGAAGGCGAACCTCGACTCCGATGTGGCTTCATTTCATTGCGGCGCGTCGCGTAGTCGTCGCCTCGCCCGCGGGCCGGAGGGTTTCCCTCCCGAGGTGTGCACGCCGTCGGGGGGGGGGGGGGGGAGTCAAGTTATTATAGGGGTTAAAAGTCAAAAAGCAGGTTTTATCTTTGTTCAGTGCTAGGCCATTCGACTTAAACCACTCATCGAGTTCACTAACAGCAGAGTTTATCTTACAATGCAGCTGAGTAGATGATGGCGCAGTAATCACTGCTACTATATGTACGGTCTCAGCCGTACATATGTATGTATGTATCATTTCCGTACTTTTCACCATACACGTGTGCTACGTGCGTTCGTGCGCCAAACACGGATTTGTGCGTGTTTAGTTTACCTCTTAGATTAAGATAAATTATATGTTGTGTTGTGTAGCTATAAAGCATTATAGGTAAATACCCATAATACTATAGTGCAGCAGAGTTTCCTTCAGTTACTCCACCACCAACTACTACTGTGCAGCCTGCGACATAGTAGCACACTGTACACTATATCCAACAGTGGACCTATCATAGGTTAATAAACTAAGTAAGCAAGCGCAGCGTAGGACGTCCACCTACGAAGTGGACAGATGATCTCATTAAGACCGCAGATTCATAGGGGAGACCTATGTTCAGCAGTGGACGTCATATGGCTGATGGATGAATACTTACGAAGCTTATACATAAAAGTGATCGTCATAACAGCGTCGTCCATATAAAGGTCCTCGCACAGCTGCCGCTCCTCGGGGTCGGCGTCCAGAAGGGGGAACATCGTCTCAAGCAGTTTGGACGCCACGTCCGCCGCGTTCGGGTGGGAGTAGTTCCGTTTGTAGGGGGGAAAGTCACCCGGTAGGGGGAGTTTTATTCCGTCCTGTAAAAAATAGATGAGAACATTATCATGACTGCCTCGGTAGCTCAGTGGTTAGTGACCCTAGCTTCTGGATCAAAGAGGCGTGGGTTCGATCCCCACCCAGGGTAAATATTTATGTGACAAACATAAGTGTTTGCTCTGTGTCTGGGTGTTATTTAGTTACTATCTATGTATATAAGTGTATGTATTTAAAAATAAATATATGTAATATATCAGTCTCTGGCAGCCATATCACATGCTTTGCTTAGTTTGGGGTCAAAGACCGTGTGTAAGATGTCCCCTAATATTTCTTTATTTATTTATCATATCTGTAGAATGCTCACTCAATCTACCACAGATTCCAAGGATCTAAATTTCCAAGTAGTCGTATCCGGAAATCCTTAGAGATCCTAGGAAATCCTTGGAAACCCTTTAAAAGCCGATATATGCTTGGAAATCCTTGAAAATCTTGGAGATCCTCATGACTGTGACAAATATTTTATATTTATTTTTTTATATTTTATTTATATATTTCGTATTTTTTCTCGAGAAGATTGCGAATACCTACGATCTGTTTTTCTGATGGCCAACTCAGCTATTATCAAAAAAACTTCAGAAATCTGAATAAATATTCAACATCTTACTAAAACTAAAATTAAACTTACAATTTCCCTCAATCCAGAGAACATCAACTTCACAACCTTGGTATACCGGTCCGGGTCGGTATAATCCGCACAGAGGGGATTCCCCTCGAGCATCAGACTGTACAGCGGCAGCTCTCTAAGGCCGAGTAGGCACGTTATACTGTCTATACGATAGAAAGATATCGAGCCTTTTCAGGAAAAACACCGTAACCGACAAATTCCTTTTTTTCTTTAAAAGAAGAGGTTTTTCTGAATGAAAATCGCTTGAACAGGAGGTTACGATAAAAATACGAATTTCACATATTAGGGTGCTTACGATATTTACCTGAAAAGGATCGATATAGGTATAAAACTGACAATCGAAAACACACACTAATCGTAGATAATCGACTTGAGGCACTGAGGTAAGTCGTCGAGAAGACGTCATGCAATCGCGCGGGTCTAATCTTAGCTGGTGATAAAATAAAACTTACAATTTCCCTCAATCTGGAAAACATCATCTTTTCAACCTTAGTATATGTCTAGTTTCATTAACAGCCAACACACACTGATCGTAGATTTTCGACTTGATGCATTGAGCTATGTCGGGCTAGATGTTACGCAATCGCCAATCTTTGCAAGTGATGAAACAAAACTTACAATTTCCCTCAATCCAGAGAACATCAACTTCACAACCTTGGTATACCGGTCCGGGTCGGTATAATCCGCACAGAGGGGATTCCCCTCGAGCATCAAACTGTACAGCGGCAGCTCTCTAAGGCCGAGTAGGCAAGTTATGCTGTCTAAGCGGTTGAAAGATATGTCTAAATATCTCAGTTTCGGAGTATGGGTTGGTAGTTCGAAGCCGGCTAGTGACCTGGAATAAATTAATAATGAATGAAAGAAAATAGCTGAAAATAGGAACTAAACGTTTTAAAATGATGCCAGTTGGAATCATTACCCCGGCGAGCTGTTCTACTTATTACAGGTAATTAAAAAAATTATCGCAAAAAACCGCAGTTTAGGTACATAATATGTAATCGGCGGAGTAAAGATTTTTTTTGCGATAATTATTTCTTTACCTGTTATAAAAATTATCAGACAGACTTGCAATCTCACGACGAATCATTTCAGAGAATGTACATCAGTTCTACACTATGTTATCTTACCACCCTTTTTCAGGGTTCCGTACCCAAAGGGTAAAAACGGGAAAATACTAAGACTCCATTGTCAGTCTGTCAGCAGGCTAAGCACAAACCTATATTAAACTAGTAGTTCTCCGAACAGTAGATCTCGCGATACATCCCTTTAACTAAATCTTCAGAAGCCTATTATATCTAGACTCGCTCTTGACCGATTTGGTTCATAGTCGGAAATCTTATTAGGATTTAGATAGGTACTAAACAATCTTGCCAAATATTATCAAAATCGGCTGATAAATAGCGCGACAGCAGTTTTTTCTTCTTTTTGAGGGAAAAACTTGGACTTCAGACTCATCTGAACTTGTTTGCTTATTTTACACAGTTTAACTCCATACTGTGTAAATATGTAAGCAAGGTTTATAAAAAACAATTATTTGCACATATGCTGTTCTACTTTTCAATTTTTTTTGGTGAAATTTGTTGAGATTTGGGAAAAGTTATAGAACAAAAGTTGTTTGTTTTGATGTACAGAATATGCCCTTAAAATGATGCTAATTGATTACTTATAAGCCTGTATAGAACTTGTGTATCAAGTTTCGTCGAGATTCGTTGAAAAATACCGTTGCGACCGACCGGTAGTGGAAAACCAACATATGGACAGACGAAAGCAAAATCGCCGTGTTAAAGGGAAACCTTCGGTTTGCTTGGTCCATACAAAATACTTACGTGATTCTATTATGCGAAAGCACCAGTTTGGTGAGCAGGTGCCACGGCACCGAGCTCTGCAGCTGCATCAACTCCGTCTGGTTTGTGCTGCGGCTCAACGGGAAGTATAGGAAATGGCTTAGGTCTGAAATAAACAGAAATAAAAAATATTAATTTAAAATGTTGTCTGTAAAGTCGGTTCACGGACACTATTTTACGAATAAATAATAAATAAATATAAGGGACATCTTACACACGATCTCTGACCCCAAATTAAGCAAAGCTATGATATGGCTGCCAGAGACTGATATACTACGTATAAATATTTTAAATACATACTTAAATAAATAGTTCCTAAATAACACCCAGACACAGAGCAAACACCTATGTTCATCACATAAATGCTTGCCCTGGGTGGGAATCGAACCCAAGCCTCTTTGATTCAGAAGTCAGGGTCACTAACCACTGAGCCACCGAGGCAGTCAATCATTTGAACAACATTCAAACGTTTTGAATTTTAAAAAGGCGGGTCATGTTATCGTAGAAGATCTTTACGTGATAACGTCATAAGATAATGGTAAAAAAATCGCAAAAAATAGTAAAACCGCCTTCCATCGTGTACAAAATTCGAATATTTTGCTCGAATTGTTTACATTATTGTTGATTTTTAAAAAACAGCTCAGCTTTCTGTAAAATTTAAATAGGACCACCTCGGGAGTATACCCCTTCGAACTAAAAAAGAATTTTTCGATTCGCTTCACAACTGGAGAAATTATCGTTAAACATACACAAAAAAAATACATACAGACGAACATAGAACCTCCTCCTTTTTGGAAGTCGGTTAAAAACAACAACTGAATCAAGCCGAACGCTTAGGCCGATCGAGCCTCTCTATCGCTTGTTCCGCGCTCTCGCTTGCACGCTCGGCTTAGGCGGAACGTGACACTTTTTCGTGCGTGCAGCCGGCGTTCATCGATAGAAACATACAATCTTTTTCTCAATATGACCCTCAGTATGACGGTGGGTGAAAGGTAAGATGGGTTTCCAGTAAAAAATGGTTGAAAATAATTATTTTCCGCAAAAAATGGCAAAACGGCCTTCCATCGTGTACAAAATTCGAATATTTAAACGAAATTCGAAGCATAATAGCCTCTTTCTCCATATAAGCCCGGCATATAGATGGGTAAAAGGTATTTCCAGTAAAAAAGACAGTTGAATAACCCAACTTACCCGGAGTCAAAGTAAAATACTTCAAATTGAGCTCTGATTCCCTATCCATAGACATAGACAACCTTTTCCTCAATATAAGCCTCAGTATGAAGTCTATCTGTATAACGCTGATGTTCAAAAGCAGTATTGTCAGTTTGAGTTCAACGTGGTCTTTGCGCTAACCCCTACGTATTTTCTTGAATGATTAGATATTATACAGGGATTATCTCCATTAAAACAATAAAATTGTAATTATTGTCAACAGTCTGATAAAAAAATACAAGTAAGACTTTTTTTAAACCCGGAAATACGAATTCAAATTAAGATTATTCTGCCAGTCCATAGAAACAGATAGATTCATTCTCAATTTAAGCCTCGGTATAAAGATGGGTAAAAGGAATTTCGAGTAAAAAAGATGATTGCAAAAAACTTAACAGGAGTTAAAGAAAACGGGTTCAAATTGACATTAGTCTCCCTATACATAGATACAGCTAGATAGCCTCTTCCTTAACATACTCGTAGGTCGCGCTATATAGAAACTAAAAGATATTCCTAGTAAACAAATATGATGGAATATAAACTTACTCGGAGTCAAAGTAAACTGCTTCAAGTTGAGCTCAGTCTCCCCATACATGGACATAGATAATCTTTTCCTTAATATAAGCCTTGGTGAACAGATGGATAACAATATTTCCAGTAAAAAAATCACTAAAACAAACTTACCCGGAGCCAAAGTAAAATGCTTCAAATTGAGCTCAGATTCCCCATCCATAGACATAGACAATCTTTTCCTCAATATAAGCCTCGGTATGAAGTCTATCTGTATAACGCTGATGTTCAATTGCAAAATGGTCAATTTAAGTTCTACGTCGTCTTTGCGGTACAGAAAGCCCATTTTATGTATCTCCGTTAACGCGGGCTTGCTTCGGATTACTAGGAACTTGCACTCGTATTTTGAGAACTGAAATTAGAGGAAAAGATTAAGACGGACTTATCGGCTTGAGCTGTCTCTTTGTATTTGCTCTTTCAGCCTTTCGGCATTATCAAAAATGCGCTTAGGCACGTCAAGTTTCACTCTTTCACTCTTTTCTTTCTTCTGTTTGTTTATCTATCTGTATATCTGCTTAGGTCTTCTAAACTACACAAGATGTGACTGACTAATAAAGGATTATTATACAGGGTTATTTCTAATCAATTAGCATCCTTTTAGGGGCTTATTCTGTACATAAAAAACTAACAACTTGTGTACTACGGCTTATATTAATTCTCAAAAAAAAAAAATTGATGTTCCATAGAAAAATATCGTCCACCCGCGACAAAATGTATGGAATGGCATATTTTTTTTTGAGTTTTGACAAAAGTCGCAGAACAAAAGTTGTTAGTTTTGATGTACAGAATAAGCCTCTAAAAGGATGCTTATTGATAAGAAATAACCCTGTATATCTAACTTAACACATTGTGAATTCGGTTTTAACTCTTATATTTGGCATGAACAAACTAAACTAACGGTTTTTTTTTATTTAAGAGATGAAATTTCAACTTTATACTTATTTCCTAATTTCACTATGTGGTCATTTCACAAATACAGTAATTTAACAACTGTTTTAAATATCCATCCATCAGTCGTAGGACGTCCACTGCTGGACATAGGCCCATGGTTTTCCAATAAGCGTGGTGGAAGCGGCGCGCATCCAGCGCGATTAAAATATAATCCTAAATGTTCGTAAGCAGTTTTCCTAACATTGATTTTTTTTTAAAGGAAAAGGAAAAAACTGTGAAATAATGGCAACTTTGGTCCAAAACAGTTTTTATGCTTACCTCAATAAAGCACGGAATGAATGACTTTCCTTTGAGAGCTTCTAATACAGTATCCAATACGTCCTCTTTAGTCCATGACTCGGGGTACCTTTGCACCTAAAAAAACATCGGTATTGAAATCAACTTATACATCCTTATTTTTTTACATCTAAAATTTTAAGCATGCATTTTACACATCATTAGGACTATGAGACAAACTGCAAAATAGCGAAAAAATGGTCTTGGTTACACCTTTTCGGCTGAGAACAGGACAAGCAGATAATATATTGTGCAACATCTTACCACAACTCCAAAGAACATTTTGTCTTTATCATAATATTCTTCCATTTGTTCCTGCTCTAATTGCATAACATGCTGAAAATAATAATAAAATATTAATATTACTAGTAGTTTTCGGAACAGTAGACCTCGCATTTCGACGAAATCAGAGCAGAAGATAAAAGTCATCGGCGACCAAAAATTTTTGAACGTACACAATATTATAGACTAGCTGCCCGTCCCGGCTTCGCCCGGGTACGACTGGCTAAAGAAGACAAATAGTAAGGATCCCTATTTCTCTTTTAAAATATAATAATAGCCTATGTTTACCGGGGATGGCGTAGCTTTCCAACAGTGAAAGAATTTTCCAAATTGGTTCAGTAGTTTCGGAGCCTATTCGATGCAAACAATCACATTTTTCCTCTTCATAATATTGGTATAGATAGAACGATATTCATTGAAAAATGGGACCTGGAGACGAAAACCAATATCTGGACAGACGAAAGCAAACAAAATCGTCGTGTTAAAATGAAGCCACATTACCACCCCTACACTTGTCGATTTTCCTTCGATACGTATGAGTACGAAGTGGTTTGACTCAAATTTCTGATTCGTATCGCCAGGGAATGGAACAGTCTTCCTGCTTTCCTGTTTACTAAGAGATATAATCTAAAGGTTTTCAAGGTCACAGTGAATAGGTATCTTCTAGGTCTGCGTGCTTCATTTTGGACTACAACGTCGCTTACCATCAGGCGAGTTGGCGGTCAAGCGCCGACCTATTCGCGATAAAAAATAAACTTTGCTTCGCTTCGATAATTAAAACAAAGTTGCCTCTATTGTGTGTCTAGTTGCGTACCCGCTTAGGGCTTCTAAACTACATAAAAGATTGAAATATGTGGTTTCCACTATATATTAATAGTAGATTATGTACCAAAAGAACCAAGTGGTGTCTTATGTCACGGGCGACAATTGGACCCTGAGCGTAGCGAGGGACTCTATAGTTAACTCCCGAGCGCAGCGAGGGTGTTTTAAGTTAATTCATTTAGTTTAGTTTATTAAGTTATTTAGAGTTCTGAGAGAAGCGAGGGGTTCAAGTCGCCCAATACGAAGACAAACTTGGTTCTAGAGGTCCATACTCTACTCTTCATACATCCTGCGAGAAAATATAACTCCAAGAACATAAGTAATATTTACGTCATCAATTCACTAAGTGTAGATACGTACCTACTCATTATACATATATCTAAGTATATAAGTACTTCCTAACATTAATCTAATGCGTTTATTAACACCCTGTAAGCTCAAAAGTAAAGAATTTTCTTTTTTTTTTCCATAAAAATATCGTACCTTAGATTCCCTAGCAGTATAGGTGCGTCGAACAGACAGAGATTTCTTCCACGGCCAGAAAGTCAAAAACTTCATGACTGTATCGTCCAAGCTGGTCTGAATATCGGGATTTTCCAGTACAGGCGTATATTTTCCCAACGAAGTATCATTATTTTCGGACTCGTCGACCACTTCCCTGTAAAAATTAAATAAAAAAACTCTATGAAACTAAAGAAGTTATTAAATTATAGTAGATGCACCGGTTGTGGCATCTTAGTGTCATTTTTGGCCACTTTGAATTTTGATGATTTGTAAACAATTTTAATGTTAATTAATACAATTATTATTAAAGATATTTTCAAACGTGGTCTCCACTTGATAACTTTTCGACCCCATCGGTCATATATCCTTCGCGCTATGTGCCCTGCCCACTGCCAACTTGCCAATCCGTCTGTTCTATGTCTGTAACTTTGATTCTTCTACGGATCTCCTTATATCTAATTCGATTTCGCAGAGAGACTCCGAGCATAGCTCGTTGGGCTACTTGTAACTAACTAATAAGGCCCATAGTGAGTGACTACGTTTCTGTGCCATAAGTCATCACTGGCAACAAACACTGGTCGAGAACTTTCGACTTGAGGCACTGAGGTATGTCGGACGAGAAGACGTCACGCAATTTTCCGAACGCTGCCCAAAGTTTAAAGACGTATTGACGTCAAAAATAAAAGAGATCCCATGGTGATTCAAGCTGAAGGATCCAACATCGGTTTCATCAACCCACCTGACGGCTTCCTCTTTGCCGACCAACAAGTTGATGGTCAGTTTGGGTTTCTTAGGCTGCGTCACAGGGCCCAGTCTTTGGAAAGCGCTTAGACGCTTCGAGCCGGATCGTTGCGAGTCTGGAGATTGCCCGGGAATATCTGGAAGAAATGTTAGATCAACATTTCACTATCATAGAAACTAGTTTTATTTTTTAATTTGAACATTTTATTAAACTTAGTACTGTAGGTGACGACTTCTAAACTTTACGCCAGTGATATTTATGTCACATTTATACTGAACTGTACCACCTTTTTAATAGTAAACTGCTGGACGAAGGCCTATCTACTAAAGGTGATTGGGCTATATCCACCACACTAACATAGGGACAAGATATAATAGGTCACTTTTGACAGTTCATGAATGCAACGAAAAATATACCTTACACTAAAGGAATAAAACTCATGAAAACAATATTGACGACGACCGATAAGTGTTCTCGAATACGGCTTGGAGTTTTATTCCTTTAGTACAAGGTATATTTTTCTTTGAATAAATGAAATGTCAACAGTGACCTATTATCTTGTCCCTACTTTAGGGTCACGGTAATGGTTTCTAACAGTATTCCATTTTCATACAAACATACGCGTTTCGGAGTTCGGTATAAACCCAGTACACCAACAGTCGCGACGCGCTGTAGTGACGAACGAACGTATGGGTTTGTAATCCAGCAAACGTGTGATTTACCTACCAGGGGGCAGCCCTAGCGCGTGTTACGTACTGCGTGGCCACGCGGGCCTGTAGGTATTTATTTCAAGGACAAGGCCGAGTCACAGTACTGTTAGATATCATTACCGTGCTAAGGTGATGGGATATGGATGGCACCAAATAACACCAAACGGCAAATGGCAGCAGCAAGATGCAAACAGATATTTTTTTAAAACTATAGTAAATTGCCTTGAAACATTAATAGGGCGTACCTCATATAGATAGAGTATCGGTAGTATTTAATATGTCCACATATACTACGGAAATCACGATGAAGTAAAAATACTAAGTGAGTCAGTCAGCATTCTTATTTTTAGTCGAATTCGAGACCACAAAGGTCGGTTTCCAATAAAAATATTTGATTGTATAGGATAAACAAAGCGTCTACTTTTCATAATCGCGTGGTGTTAATTAGCTTCACAGATCACGTAGAGCAAATAAAATAACATAACCCGTCGAAATCACACATTTAGTGCCACCAAACTAACTGTTCAGTTGAAGGCGTCGCTAGTGGCGCAAATTCAAAAAACGAATTCAAAATGGCGGCTAACGCACATGTAGTTCCGATTTTGCCCACTTGAACAGCTAAGTTGGTGATACTGTAAAACAGAATATGAGTGTGCGTTTCTCACTAGTTCACGCTGAACCTTTGACTAAGGAAAATATTAAAAAATAAAATCGGCCAAGTTCGAGTCGGACTCGCGCACGAAGGGTTCCGTACCGTATGGGAGCCGCCCATAAATATTTATTTTATTCTATTTTTAGTATTTGTTGTTAATGCGGCAACAGAAATATACCATCTGTGAAAATTTCAGCTGCCTAGCTATCACGGTTCATGAGATACAGCCCGATGACAGACAGACAGACGGACATCGAAGTCTTAGTAATAGGGTCCCGTTTTTACCCTTTGGGTACGGAACCCTAAAAATGAAGGTTCCTGTCTAATTGTTTAGGTAGGGCCGTAACTCATATGATATTCTAATTTGATGCAAAATAATTATTCACCTCAGTTTTGTTTTTGCCTAAAAAAAGCGCTCTGACGCCATGTTATCCGTAAATATTTGATATCTTAAATATTCGACAAGAATATTGATCTGGTGATATACAGCAATAACAATAATATTGACATACTGCCGTGTTCTCGTAAATGCCCCTGGATTCTGAATATAGGTACTAATCTGGTTTATAAATCATGTTAGTGCTGAAAATGCGTAACTTTCTGTTGGTTCAAAATGATAGCGGACTAATATAGGAACCAAAAGATTTCTGGTTCATTATCTAATAGTTATATTCTGATTCGGACAAACAAGGATGTTTGCTGGATCCCGAATGTTTGCTGTATTACCATGTCAATAAATTCTTCTAAATCAGAAAAAAATAGATAAACGCTGGACCATTACAATCGAAGAACACGGCACACTATCGCACTAAAATTAATTATAGGTACTCATTTATTGATACATTTTAGTACACGTCATATAATTACATCAAATAATAATTTTTAATACAACATAAGTTCGATTATGTTCATTCAAAATAAAAACAAAAATAAACAAATTAAATTATACAAATGATTCTTATTACAACATTTGCTGAAAATAGGAATAATATACGAATCAAAAAATGCATCACTTAATAAACGCCTCAACTGCAAATCGGACGTTGTAAATAAATCAATGTCGTGCAGTGAAGCTGCGACTCGCCCTCAATAAGAATGTGTTCTGCTTGTAGTTGGTACTCGCGGGGGGGACATGCACTGAGCAAGGCCTTCTAAACGGATCGACTGTCACTTTGATGCCTAATTTATCAAGTAAATTTATCAAGTAAAATCTAATTTATGAGCTCAATGATGATGAAAATAGTTTAAGTCTGCAAGTCAAAGAAACTTGAAATTCAGAAGAATTAGGAGGAAGTGGCTGAATAGTTTGATCGAAAAAGATTCTGGAAAAAATAAGCCAGAGACGGAGCGAAACAAAACACCGTTGACGAGGACCAAACCTACGAAAAATCACCCCGTGAAAACGAAATTTGTTAAGTTTTCTGAATGTTGCCTAATTCTGGACTTTGGTCACTAATGTCACGAGTGGGTTAAAATGTCAACGATCAAGACAGTGATGCATTCGATGATCTTTTGGCAAGTCATATTGAATCGGTCACTGTGTTTATTACACATTATAAATATGGGATTCACATAATCGTGTAAGCGCATGTGAATTAACAACCACCCGTTAAGTTCTTATTTATCTCTGGTGTAGAATATCATCAGTATTGTTTAAACTAAGTTTGTTTTGTCAATGATTCATTCATAACTATATTTCCCAATGTTTCGTGATTTGAATTCCCGTTGTGTAAGTTTGCTTTTGTACACCACAAATAGTATTTGAGCGTTTTCGAGGTCACTGAGCTCTGTCGAAAAGTTCTAATTAAGTTAAGTCCTCAACTTAGTAAAGGTCAAATCAAGTTTGTTGGCGGCTGTGTGGTTCACATTCATATTTATTTGTTGCATAATATGGGTTTACATAGTACTTACAGAATAATATACAGGGTGTTTAGTAACGAGTGGGACACAAATAAATGTAGAATTCAGGTCACAGGGTTGTAAAAGGAGACGAAGGGTGTGACTTTTCTTACAATTTAGAAAATGTTAAATATCTCGAAAACAGCTGGATTTAATTCCAATTTATATTTTGTTTGATTCAGTCTCTACTATTATTTCGTCAGCACGCGCAAATTGAAATTTTCTTAGTTTTCTTTTGACATTTACAACAGTTCTCGTGGTGAGTTTATGGAAACGGGTTTTGCTGCATTGAGTAGGTCATGTATTGTTAACAAGTTATGTACTACACAGAAAACCGTTAGATACCGTTAAAGAGACATGTCCAAAAGCACATCTACCAAAAACTAGGATGAAAATCAGATGAGGACTAGTCAGCTAAGTTACAGAAATCTAAAATTAAATTATGGCCGCAATATATTGGTACAAACTAGGTACATATACGTATTCTATAGTAGAAAAACTAGGAAAAAATGATTCAAACACATTATGATCTACCATTAATTTAAATTAAAGCATTTTATGTACCTATAGGTTTATATGTCTTTTTTGGCTTTGTTTCTTCGTGATTTTCTAAAAGTCCTAGAACAAAAGTGGTTTGTCTAGATGTACTAGACCTGCCCTTAAAAGGTTTTGCGTTTAATACCTAGGACCCTGTATTAGGTTTATCTCAATTCATTATAGAAGCGCTTTGATAAATCCCTAACACCCATCACACATATGAATCATTGTCAGGTCATTACTTCTCATATATTTGCTAATCAAATAGACGCAAAACAAGAAAAACCCCTCAGCTAAATACATTTCGAAAACCTTATTTAAAACCTTATTCCACCGTAATAAGACCCATTAGCACTAAAACCATTTGTCAGAACTAGGAGTATCCTTTGCTAAGGATCATGGTATATAAAATTATGTCGTTTTCTTTAATGATCATTGAAGTGAGAATCTTAGAACAATCAACACTGTGGAGTAAAAATAGAGATCAAAATGGCAACATTACCAAAACTATTTGTGCTTTTGGTTACACTAATTGTACTAGCACAGGTATGTATTAATTTATTTTTAATAATTTTACATTGAATTGGATATCAGTGTTACTCGTAGTATTTATTAAAATCAACAGGCAGAGGTGCCACAATTTTGTTCCAATTTAAAATTCAGGGTAGAATTACAACCAAAATCAAACTAAAACAAGAAAAGTATGCTACGAACCTTTCTTTTGAATTGTAGAAGGTAAAGACATTGGACAAAAAGAGATAATGCAAAAATAAACGAAGCTTAGGCCATCAACCTGTACAGTATTTAATTATTTGCTTTATTTGTTTTAGAAAATGGTTTTCCTATTTCTCCATTTAAAGTAATTACATATTTTCGTGATCTTATAATTATAGCATTGCTTATAAAATATGGCGGCGTAATGACAGCCTTGAACAAAGATCAAATTGGAAAATATGATAGTACATAACAATTAAGCATTAAATGCCATTGATTTTTACTGCGAATTTGTTTACCATATTTTAGCGCTTTCTTGGGCTACTGTACAAAGTCTGGGCTTTGCAATATCTTTTTTTACTTCCTAGGTTGTTCCTAGGTTTTTATTCTACAGCTATGGAGATCATACTTTGTGTAGGCGCACTATTCCATTTTTAGGGTTCCGTACCCAAAGGGAAAAACGGGACCCTATTACTAAGACTTCGATGTCCGTCTGTCCGTCTGTCTGTCACCGGGCTGTATCTCATGAACCATGATAGCTAGGCAGCTGAAATTTTCACAGATTATGTATTATTGTTGCCGCTATAACAACAAATACTAAAAAGAAAATAAAATAAATATTTAAGGGGGGCTTCCATACAACAAACCTGATTATTGAGACGTTTTTCGCTCTATATTAATAATGGTAACAGGTAGATGCTTGAAATTTTCACAGAATATTTAGTTTTATATTCACTTTAATAATAAAATTAAAATAAAATAAATATTTAAGGGGGGCTCCCATACAGTACGGAACCCGCCGTGTGCGAGTCAAACTCGTACTTGGCCGATTATTTGAGACGATTTTATAATATAACAGTACTGATAGGAAGAAAATTGTTCCGTACAGTCCCAATGTTTTTGTTTGAGGCACACATACATATTTGATCAGATCACACTAGCTATAGGCACTGACTGAGACCGGTGCGGGCGGCGGGCCGCCGCCCGCACCGGTCTCAGTCCCCCTTTGTCGTCTACCCGCGCGCCCCTGTACCCGCGCAGGCGACGTCTCAGATAAACGGTCCGCCTATAGCTAGTGTGATCTGATCAAATATGTATGTGTGCCTCAAACAAAAACATTGGGACTGTACGGAACAATTTTCTTCCTATCAGTACTGTTATACAGGGTGATGGGGAGAGGGGTGCAAAGCTGAAAGGCGACGCTAGCATAGATCATTTAGACCCTTTTGAGCCATGGTTGTCTAAGACGAAGTGGGACTATTTTTTTGTAATCAATTTTTTATGATTTTTGGCTAAAATCCCCGAAATTTTACCGTTAATTGCTAATGGTGGCCATGTTGAATAATAAGTGATTTTTTTACATGTTATTTAATTAAAACAATCTGTAAGCAATCTAACAAAACATGTACTGAGCTTGTGTGTCATCAGATATTTTTTTTACAGTCACTTGAAGTTCCCAAAAATTTTCAAAGATTAAGAAAACTGTTTTATGACGGCGTTTAAAAAAATAATTAATAAAGCTTTTTTAGTTCAAACCTTTTTGAAAACATGCTTAGTTATTGTTCTTTCTTTTGAGATATCATTTACGCCGATATCTCAAAAATTACTAAAATTAAAACGTAAAAACCAAATTGAGGAAGAAAATTTAAATTTTAATGTGGACTAATTAAAACAACATTTGATTTGAAATAATTTATTTTTCATGTTCAAAATGACTACCGCGATTTCTAACACAAGCACGAGCCCGTCTTCTCACTTCTGTTGTTGTGGTTTTTAACATCATCTCCAGTTTCATGGTTTCAAAAGCTGAATTGATCCTCTCTATCAGTTCGTCTTTTGTATTGATTTCTACGCTCGTATACACTAGCTCCTTGGCACGACCCCACACGTAGAAATCCAACGGGGTCAGGTCTGGTGAACGAGCGGGCCAAGGGATGGGCCCACCTCTTCCGATCCAGCTATCAAGGAAGCAATGATCTAAGCATTCCCGTACATTTAATGTCCAATGCGCTGGACAGCCGTCTTGCTGAAAGATAATTTCGCGCTCCGATTCGAATATCGGGGCACCGGATTCCTCTAAAAGCACAGGTAGATCGTCAAGTAGAAATTCCAAATAATTATCGCCATTTAAAGTGTCTGGTAAGAAGTGGGGGCCAATCAACGTACTGCCAATTACTCCGGCCCACACATTGACAGAGAATTTCCTCTGGAACGACACCTGCTTTTTCCAGTGGGGGTTGTTGCCCTTGTCGGCCCATTGATGGAGGTTGTGAAAGTTAGTTATGCCTTCCCTAGAAAATTTGCTTTCATCCGTCCACAAGATTGACTTCAGGAACCACTCATCTTCAATGTCTCTGTTGAGGAGGTAACGGCAAAATTGAATCCTTCTGATGGGATCTTGCTCTTCCAGACCTTGCACACCCGTGCCATGGAACGGATATTTATCATTCTGGTGCATTGTACTCCACACCTTCCATTGTGAAATATTAAGATTTCGAGCTACTGCTCTGGTGCTGGTATGGGGATCCGCTTCAAATGCTGCTATGATGTCTTCCTCGACGTTAGGAGTGTGTCTGCCTGGGTTGACTCCAGGTTCCACGCGGTGTATCCCAACTTCAGCAAGCCGACGAAATGTGTTGTAAAACACTCGAACATTCGGTACCCTGCGATTCGGATAGCGCTCTTGGTACATTCGCCGCGCCAAAGATCCATTGCCGTCTGCTCTACCATACATGAAGACGATATCCGCATATTCCGCATTGGAAAAAGTAGCCATAGTCACTACACAATTTAAAAATGCCGTAGGAGCGCACTAAATGTCAACTCTTCAAACAACTACAAAATCAACACGTGCAGGAGCGCAAAGCTAGGGCTAAGGCTACGACTGGACACGGTAAAACAAAAATAACCAATACTAATTCAACACGTGCAGGAGCGCTTAGGGCTACAACTGGATACGGTGAATTATGAATGAACGCGATGAAAATTACGTCTAGTCACAAGGGCAGTTGTTACTTGACTAAAAGATGTGACGATGACGAGTCCTTTGAAGTAGTTACTGATCCTAAATAGAGATACACTATTTTATTGCCATAAAGTCAATTTTGCTGTAAAATAAACCCTAATTTATGGCCCATTCTTTTACTGGGCGCAATACCTGGAAAGGGCAAGTTTATTGCCGCCGCGCGCGGTGGCCTTTGTTTGGAATCCTCCTGGTTCCTGCACGTGCAATGAATCATTCTTAGAATTGAACTCGGTTATCAATTCGAACACAAAACAGTTTTTTTGAAGCAAAATGTTGTTTCTTTGATCTGCCTAAAAATTTAAATTTTCTGCCTCAATTTGGTTTTTACGTTTTAATTTTAGTAATTTTTGAGATATCGGCGTAAATGATATCTCAAAAGAAAGAACAATAACTAAGCATGTTTTCAAAAAGGTTTGAACTAAAAAAGCTTTATTAATTATTTTTTTAAACGCCGTCATAAAACAGTTTTCTTAATCTTTGAAAATTTTTGGGAACTTCAAGTGACTGTAAAAATAATATCTGATGACACACAAGCTCAGTACATGTTTTGTTAGATTGCTTACAGATTGTTTTAATTAAATAACATGTAAAAAAATCACTTATTATTCAAACTGGCCACCATTAGCAATTAACGGTAAAATTTCGGGGATTTTAGCCAAAAATCATAAAAAATTGTTTAAAAAAAAAATAGTCCCACTTCGTCTTAGACAACCATGGCTCAAAGGGGTCTAAATGATCTATGCTAGCGTCGCCTTTCAGCTTTGCACCCCTCTCCCCATCACCCTGTATTATAAAATCGTCTCAAATAATCGGCCAAGTACGAGTTTGACTCGCACACGGCGGGTTCCGTACTGTATGGGAGCCCCCCTTAAATATTTATTTTATTTTAATTTTATTATTAAAGTGAATATAAAACTAAATATTCTGTGAAAATTTCAAGCATCTACCTGTTACCATTATTAATATAGAGCGAAAAACGTCTCAATAATCAGGTTTGTTGTATGGAAGCCCCCCTTAAATATTTATTTTATTTTCTTTTTAGTATTTGTTGTTATAGCGGCAACAATAATACATAATCTGTGAAAATTTCAGCTGCCTAGCTATCATGGTTCATGAGATACAGCCCGGTGACAGACAGACGGACAGACGGACATCGAAGTCTTAGTAATAGGGTCCCGTTTTTCCCTTTGGGTACGGAACCCTAAAAATGGAATAGTGCGCCTACACAAAGTATGATCTCCATAGCTGTAGAATAAAAACCTAGGAACAACCTAGGAAGTAAAAAAAGATATTGCAAAGCCCAGACTTTGTACAGTAGCCCAAGAAAGCGCTAAAATATGGTAAACAAATTCGCATGAATTATTTCGTGGCCGGTATGCTAGCCCGGCTGGGTGGGATAACGATAGGCAAAAATTAAAGTGTTATTTTTAGGAAAGTGGGCGAAATGTGAGACCCTTATATGTGTTACTTAGGACAAGCTTAGGACTGTCTGTGTTAACCATCGAGCAAGAATCAATAGAGTAACAATCGTGCAAAAAAAGTGTCCGAGCCAAAACCTTGTCCAAGCTACGTAGTGGGCAGGCTTTTTAGTTAGTAGTAAGGTGATTCCGAGCCGACTATAAAGTGTTACGCGAAGCCAAAGTGCTCGATTACAAGCACTAATTAGGAAACATAACGTCAAGATTCGATAAAATAGGTCATTATTGAGAATTATTTTAATGTATATATTTAAGTAGGTATGTCTGACGGCGCTCAGACATTTTTTCACTAGTTTCACTTAGAGACTGTGGCTCTATAGATATTTGCTCGAAGGTGTTAACATCAATTTTCTTTTTCCAGCACATCGACAGCCAATTCATAGGCGGTTGGGGCCGCCCTGTAGTAGTTGGCGGTGTAGGAGGCTATAAAGGCTTCGGATTCGGAGGCTATAAAGGCTTCGGCTTCGGAGGCTATAAAGGCTTCGCCTTCGGAGGCTATAAAGGCTTCGGCTACGGTCACAGACCTTCCCCCCGTCTACCACCTCCACCGTTTATTGGATAAACGACTTTATCACGCGCTATTATAGGTTAATTTCGAATGCTATTACTCATGTACTGATGTAATGCTCTTTATTGTTAGTGGGTTTGATTGTGACTGACTGAAGGACTTTGAAGTAAATTAAGTTAGAATTACTTGTGTTTTATTAATTTGTCTGTATTAATTAATCATCATCTCGTCAATAAGTTCACATCTAAATAATACATTATTTTAACTGTGTTAACCCCACACAGTTTTCATAAGTCCAAATGCGTGGGTTCGATTCCCACACAGAGCAAGCATTTTTATGATGAAAATAGATATTATTGCTCTGTGTCTGGATGTTATTATCTCTATGTACTGTACTGTACCAGCTTTTTAAATTGTCCACTGCAGGACGTAGGCCTACCCACGAAGGGTGATCGGGCCATATCCACCACGCTGGCCCAGTGCGGGTTGGTGGATTCACATACACAATCGAATTTATTCTACGGACGTATGCAGGTTGCCTCACGATGTCTTCCTTCACAGAAAAGCCAGTGGTGTCAAATTCCGTACATAAATTCCAAGGAACTCATTGGTACGGGACCGGGATTTGAACTCACGACCTCACGATTGTAAGGCGGGTGTCATTACCACTAGACCACCACGGCCTATATGAAGCCCGATTACAGAGGCGCCATCCTAATTATATTAGCTAAATAGCATAGTTCTGTTTCTTTTTTACTTTGGGCATTCGATAGAGATAATGCTTTTTACATTGCTATTAAATTTACGCTGGTGCCTCTGTAATCAGGCTTAATATCTCTGCATGTATGTATTTAAAAATAAGTGTATATAATATATCAGTCTCTGGCAGACATATCACAAGCTTTGCTTAGTTTGGGCACAGCCCGGACACTTCGCGATTTTTCATACAAAATCTGCTGTCTTACGCACACCTACACAGTACTTACTCACAGACAACACACATACGCACGGTCGCTACACGCGCATTTGTGTGCGGAACGTCTATGGCTGTCAGCGATCACCACATCGTGACGTCATGCCGCGTGAGTGAGACAGTTGCGTACATAATTTGCAAAAATGAATATTAATCTAGTGCTTAAAATAGTATAACAATTACTTAATTTGGAAGCATATTAACAAAAAGTAACCGATCTACTTCTTTTGTAAGATAATATCAAGAGGAAGTTACCAAATAATGTAAAATAAGTTCCTATTATTTATCCTTAGGGAAACATTAAAATTTCTTGTTTTGTTACGTATCATTGATATTCAACCATACACAGTACAAGTCTTCCCTATTGTCACAGTCTAGGTAGTTTTTATTAGAAAATTCACCGACCAGTGCAGCCCGCGCGCAGAGTGCACGATGCGGTACGTAGACGCGGGGTGGAAGTTTGTTGTTTGTTTGTTTTAAAAGATCTTTATTTAATTTCAAGACATTAACAAATTATGTACATCTCTAGTGTACATTAGATCCTAGAGGTGACAAGAAATAACAATAAATAAATACGTTTGCAAGCTAAAATAATTAACTTATATAAACTAATAGCAGGTAACTGAACAAAACTTATTGACAATGAATGTGGCGAATTTTTGTAACATCTTATGTACTTACTTAATTTATGCAACCTTTAGAGCCAGAATTGCATTTACAACAGAATTTTTTAACAAAACTATATTAGAAAATAATAATTAAATGAGGGTAAGCACTTAGGATAAGCAGCGGTTAGCGCATCAACAGTAGCAAATAACCAGCGGTAAGCGAGCCAAGTATATCGAGAGTGAGGCGCAAGCGCGCGCCGCCCGCGCCTCGTCGCGCGCGCCACTCCGCTCCGCATATCCTAGGATAATACGGGCGATAGTGGCGCGCACGGCGGCGGCCGGCGGAGGCACGCGCCTGCGCGACATACTGTACCTATTCATCGCAGTCGAGAAACCAGTGATGGGGCAGTTTGTATCGGTTGTATTTATCGATGTATCTTAAGTCAAGTTTGCGAGATTTGCAGATATTTTGAATTAATTCATTTTTATTTGTAGGATTTTTATATAAGTAAAAGCTTTTTGACAACTTGTAAATATATTCGGATATACTAGGTAAACCTATGTATGTGTGTAACTTACGAAGATTTGTATACAGGGGTGTATCAAAGGAATATTTCACCGCCTTGTTCTGGATAACTTGTAGTTTGTTGATATTAGTAGGACAAGTGTTGCTCCAGACTGGACAAGCGTACGTTATACAGGGCCGAATTAAGGTGCAATAAATTTTTAACTTAGTTTTACTACTCAGGCAGGATTTTCTGTTCAGAATTGGACTTAACGCATTGATGGCTTTAGTACCTTTTAGTCGTAATTTGTCTGAGTTTTCCGACCAATTTAACTTATTATCAAGGACAAGGCCAAGATACTTCACAGAGCGGCTCCAAGGAATTTGATACCCTTCTATAGTCAAATTACGAGAAGGTAGAGAACGTTGTCTACTGAAGAGTATAGCTTCTGTTTTAGAGGAGTTGATTTTAAGTTTCCATTTTAAAAAGTATGAAGATAATAGTTCGATGGATAGCTGAAGTCTGCCAATTATCAGATCGATATCGTCGGAAGACGTAAATGACGCTGTATCATCCGCAAAACACGCTATATTTGTGCGTGGTTGCACAGGTATATCATTAACGTAATCCAAGAAAGACTGTGGGCCTAGAATGGAACCCTGAGGTACACCAGCGGGCATGATTTTAGGAGAAGAGGACGAATCATTGATACATACTTGAAAAGGACGGTTAGTGAGGTAAGATCTCTTCATCCTTACCAATTTTAGCGGTACTCCTGACTTAATCATTTTATGGAGTAACGCATCATGCCACACTGTGTCAAAAGCTTTTTCTATATCGAGCAAGAACATTCCAGTTGACCTTTTTAGGTTTAAGTTATGCATCACAATTTCAGAAACTCTAGCTAACTGCTGGGTGGTGGAATGTCCTGCTCGAAAGCCGAATTGCTCATTGATTAGTTTACTATTAGTGTATTTTAACAAGCGAGTGGAGATGATCTTTTCAAATACTTTGCCCAGGCACGGTAGTAAACTAATAGGGCGATATGACTTTGGATCTGACGTGTCTTTTCCGGGTTTATGTATAGGGATTATTTTAGCTTTTTTCCAAATTAATGGGAAGTAGTCTAATGTCAAACATGAGTTGAATATTTTTGTTAGCAAGACAATGCCTTTTCGAGGTAGATTTTTCACAAGCAAGTTTGTTATATGGTCTGACCCTGGAGCCTTACGATTTTTTAACCTACTGATAATCTTTTTCACTTCGGTGGGACGCACCGTTATTATAACGTCATTCTCATCGTTAAAATCATCTAAAACTTTCATCGAGCAGGCGACAGCTTTTTGTTCGTCACTATTCCAGTGGTGTGTCAGAAGCATGTTTCCCAAGAAAGCATTGGCGAGAGCATCGCATTGCTCTTGTTCAGTAGTCGTAAGTGTGCCATCGCAAGTTTTAAGTGCAGGAATGGAAGGAGAAGAATCAGAACGAAGCTGTTTGACTACACGCCATAAGTCAGTGCCAGGGTTATCTACTTTTTTGAGTTTGGAGTCCCATTTCCTGTCGTTGTGGGATTTCATAGCAGACGTGACATCTGATTGTAGTTTGTGAACTCTTTGAATTAGCTGCTTACGTATTAAGAGAACTGGTTCTGAAGCAGCATAGCGACGGAGACGATTTTTTAGCTGTATCATCCTTTTTATGCGTCGCGGTAGTGCCTTGTCCCAGGGTTTGAGTGATGTCTTGGGAACACATATATTTCTACAATCTATGATGTCATCTTGAAATTTAGAGATAACAGTGTCAATTTCATCAACAGTTTTATAGGTGTTGGTAGAGAGGCAAATGCGACTATTCATGGTATGGCGATATTGAACCCAATCTGTCTTAGAGTAATTAAATGTAGTTATAGGCTTGCGTGGAACAGATACTTTAAAATTAGCAAATACAGGTAAATGATTTGATGTAAGAGCTTTAACTGTGACTATCTTATCTAAGTTGTGCATATTTTTAGTTAATAATAGATCAGGCGTTGATGGCTTAAATTTGGGGCAATAGTGAATAAGAGTAGCGTCCTGAGGTCCATAAATAACGTAGTCTCCGTTTAACATGTGTTGGTACAGACGGTTACCATGTTCATTGACAGGTCCAGAAGACCAGTAAGGGTGTTTAGCGTTAACATCACCCATCGCCAAAACTGTACTTCCCGATTCCATTAGTAAGTTAAAGTCATTTTGTATGAGAGGTAAGTTAGGTGACTGATAAATGGCATAAATTAACGTAACACTATTGAAGAGTTTGAGGGAGACTCCTATAACTTCAAGGTTCGAAGTTAATGGAGACGGGACTGTGTTATGTACTAGATCAGACCTAATCAAAATCGCGACTCCCTGGCCTGTACCGTTAGGGCGTTTGTCCTTACGATAACAAGAGAAACCTGCAATATCGAAATTAGAACGGCTAGTTAGTTTGGTTTCACTTACTGCGACTACATCGATGCTTAGCTCGCTCACCAAAAGGCTCAATTCCTGCTGTTTGTTGCGTACGCCATCGGCGTTCCAGTAAAGAACTCGAAGGCCTGAGGAGCTACTAGACATAGTGACCCATATGTGTTAGGATTAGGATAACTTTGTCCATGAAAGTTTTGCAGCTGGAGAATTCTTTCTTGAGAGACTTGAGAGTGTTTAGGATATCCAACATTTCAGCCGTAGCTAGATCGTGGGTTGTCGTCTCCTTGACGAATGTTTCATTGGGCAACTCTTGTGCCACCTTAGGCAGATCAGTAAATGATGCAGGAGTTTGATTGACCGGTTTCTTAAAGGGTTGGGCGGCTTTTGAATCTTCTTTTGGTCCAGGGAGCTGGGGCCAACGCTTATTGGAGATAGGAATCTGGACCCAGTCGGTTTTTGCTAGATCAGAGCATGACTTAACTTCGACATTATGGGCAACGGTCTTTTTCAGGCTATCACGTTTCGCTTGGATCCTTTCTAGATACTTAAGCCTTGCAGGGCATTGTGAGTAATTGGCAGGGTGATTTTTCTGGCAATTACAACAAACTGCTGGATCTTTCTTGTCTTCTTTCACACACTCCCAAGTAGGATGCGCTAAGGCGCACTTGACACACCTAGCAGGTCTATTGCAGTTTTTTGAGGCATGCCCAAAACCCTGGCAACGAAAGCACTGTGTGCCTATTTTGTTGTTCGGTTTGTACCTGTGAATTTCAACTACGCAGTTTAACAAGTATTTAATTTGTTTGAACTTGCCCATATCACTTCCAATCGGCAGCTGTACCAGTAATGGCGGACACTCTGTAGTGTACATTGTCTTGAGCTCAGTTACGGTCACTCCAGGAAATCCTAGGGAATCTAACTCTGCAACTAGTGCTTCTTGCAAAAATTTGGGTAAGCCTTTTATGACGGCTTTAGATAGTTTCTCATCCTTGCGAGTGAATGTGTGATATACGACCTTTTCTTTAGATAGTCCTTCTTTGACAGCTTGATGTCCTTTTGCTGAGTAACATTGTACTTTGACTCGGTTGCGACCTCTGTACTGCAAGTGGAAACTTTTTTCGTATTTTTCGACCACATCCTTGATATTACTGTGACTCCAGTTGCCCACGAGTTCAACCAAAATTGGTGGAATTTGGTTAATCTGCTTTTTCTTTGTAGCCCTTATAAAAGTCTCTGATGCTATGTCATCTACTGGAAGACTGCTGAAGCGATTACTAGTTTCAGTTTCTTTTTCTTTTTGCGTCGCGCCATCTGCGGAGCTGGCAAATTTTTTCGGCTTGCGCCAGTTGTCTGCTGTACCAGATGCCTCATCTCTTGGCCTCTTGCTAACCAAGTTTGGATTCGACGATGATTTTTTCAGGTATTGCTCCATTTTATCGACAAACTTGTCGATAACCGATTCAGCACATCACTAATGGATTGAACCGGTATTGACCGGTATAGTAAGAACGCGGGTTGACTTGGATACGTTCGGTCGCAGAGACGACCGAGCGAGAAGAGAGGGGTGGAAGTGAGGAAGACTCAAACGGGTGGGGGGTAACGAGTGGCCGTTCTATACGTAGTATTATTATATATTCTTTGGTTTGGGGTCAGAGACCATATGTAAGATGTCCCCTGATATTTATTTAATTACTAGCGGACCCGGTGAACTTCATCTCACCATCTGTCAACTGTCAATGACATTTTTTACATGCCGGAAAATTATGTATGGGAAAATGAAATCCATGTTGTTGTTATTTTTCTCGCAACTGTTATAATTTTTGTCACCGTTTAAACCTTCCCTTAACTTCCACAAATATTTCAAGACCAAAATTTGCCAAATTGGTTCAGCCGTTCTCGAGTTTTAGCGAGACTAACAACCACGATTCATTTTTTTATATATAGATAGATAGATAGAAGATAATAAAAGATCTTACCATCATTAGATTCCGGTATAGCCATATCAGCGTACGGATCCGTCGGCGAATACCGTGATTTGATATCATCCACATGTGAATCAGGTTGGCCAAACATTTGACTGCTTTGGCCAAACTCTTCCTGGCCAAACGACTTTCCTTGCCCGTAACGATCGTACGCTTGGCTCATTGGATCGAATGATTGGCTTGTGTTGTATTGTCCATCTTGTGTGAGTTGGCTTGGGACAGCAGTGTATTGGCTGGATGGTTGGTCGAAGTGTTTGTTTGTGGACCAAACAGGTGTCGAGGACTTGGTCGAAGGGATTTTTGCTTCCCATACTGGCCCAGTGGTGGATGTTGGTGGATTTGGAGCTGAAAAAAAGAAAACTTTTCTGTAAGATATGTAGAAATATAATATTTCAATACAGTTGCGGTTGTAGGTTGGGTAAGCCTATGTTCAGTAGAGGACGATTGAAGATTGTTACCTAAATACAGGGTTATTCGGTTATCCTAAGACGTAATGGTGATTCCGACCATCATTGTGGACAACATTTTCTTTTGATCTTCGAGCAAATATTTACAGAGTCACAATCGTGTAAAAAAAAGTGTTCGAGCCAAAACCTTGCCCAAATTACGTAGTGGACAGGCTTTTCAGTTAGTCGTAAGGCGATTGCAGTCCGACTACAACGCCGCGCGATGCCAAAGTGCTCGATTACAAGCACTAATTAGGTGACATAACGTCGAGATTCAAGAAAACGGGAAATTGTGAATTATTTAAAGTAAATATACAGGGTTATTTCTAATCAATTAGCTTCCTTTTAAGGGTTTATTCTATACATCAAAACTAACAACTTTTGTTCTGAGACTTTTGTCAAAACTAAAAAAATATCGTTCACCCGTGACAAAATGTATGGAACTGTTGTTTTTTTTTTGAGTTATGACAAAAGTTGCAGAACAAAAGTTGTTAGTTTTGATGTACAGAATAAGCCCCTAAAAGGATGCTAATTGATTAGGAACAACCCTGTATAAGTCGGTATGTATGACGACGCTCGGACGATTTTTAACCCCCGACGCAAAAGAGGGGTGTTATAAGTTTGACGTGTCTGTTTGTGTGTCTGTCTGTCTGTCTGTGGCATCATAGCGCCCGAACCACTGAACCGATTTCAGTTTAGTTTTTTTTGGATGAAAGGAGACTTAATCGAGAGTGTTCTTAGCTATGTTTTATAAAAATCGATTGAGCCGTTTAAGAGTTATGGTGGGTTAAAGTGGGGATGGAAGAACCAAAATTCTACAAATGTGCCCAAAATGGTTGTCAATGTGTCGGGGGTTTTTTAAATTTTTAATTTATATTAGTTATTTACTACTTTCACTCAGGAACTGTGGCTCTGTAGATATTTGCTCGAAGCTTTCGATCGACAATTTCGGTCAATCGGTAATTCGAGAAAAAAGGTACAGTTATTTCCTACATTTTGTTGATTCCGCGTTGCAATTTTGTTCTGAATTCAGCACGGATAGTATGGGGACGGGAAAAAAACATTTTATCCACCTTTAATGTCAGTTGTCATTGTCAATTCATACTTCATTTCCTCTTCGAGGGGATATAATGGTGGAAAGGCATATGAAGGCGCCATCGTAAATAAGTAGGCCTATGTCCAGCAAGGAATGTTTTATGGTAAAAACGACGACAATTAGGGCTTAATTACCTGTTTGTGGATTAGCAAACTGGGGTTGTTGTGCCTGCAACTGTTCTAGATGAGATTTGTTCAGGAAACTTTTCGGTATGCCTGCGAAAGATAGATATCGATTATTATTATGCGTCAATCGTAAAGCTCTGTTTCCTAGGATAGCGGTGTCCGTAATGTAGTGGCCGTATACAGCGACGGATGACGTCAGTAGAACGTTGTCTGTGCAAACAAAATAGTTTTAAATAGGGTACGCGCGGCATAAATCGGGAACTAATTCAATGCTACCAGGGATTTTTAAATATTAGCAACATAACGTACGTGGCGCCACTACTCGCGAGCACTACGAAACAGTTTTTGTGAAAAATGGCATAACGCAAAATACTGGAACTGGACTGAATGAAAATGGATGAAGCCGATGCAATTTAAATAATCGGCCAAGTACGAGTCGGACTCGCGCACGGAGGGTTCCGTACTGTATGAGAGCCCCCTATATTTTTTTTATTTTAATTTTATTATTTATTATTAAAGTGAATATAAAACTAAATATTCTGTGAAAATTTCATGTATCTATTACCATTATTAATATAGAGCGAAAAACGGCTATAAAATCAGGTTTGTTGTATGGGAGCCCCCTTAATTATTAATTTTATTGTTTTTAGTATTTGTTGTTATAGCGGCAACAGAAATACATCATCTGTGAAAATTTCAGCTGCCTAGCTATCATGGTTCATGAGATACAGTCCGGTGACAGACAGACAGACAGACGGACAGACGGACATCGAAGTCTTAGTAATAGGGTCCCGTTTTTACCCTTTGGGTACGGAACCCTAAAAATGGCTTCGTAGTTTGCTTGCTAAATAACTCTGCGCGCGAGTAGTGGCGCTACCGATGTTTCGGTATTTTTACCGATTTGGTGTTTGTCCTACCGTGCTACCGTAATCCGTTGTTATGTTGCTGCGTAGGAGTAACACACCAATAAATATATTTTCAGATTTATAATATTAGTAAGGATGACGGTCTAAATCATACCTCTTCGGCTTATACTGCGGCCGTTCAGAGAATGCGTTCCTGACACGTCATCTTGTCTTGAAAAAATGTTTTTGGCCGATATCTCGGAAACTATGCACTTTAGGTCAAAAGTCATGGAGACCATTAATGTAGAAAATAAAATTTCGCATCTTTTGTTACCGGTAAACTTTGTTGTAAAACTTACCGTTTACGATTTATGGCCCATTTAATGAAATTTCATTAAATGGACCTTAAAACATTAGTTTCGAAGGGTTTCACAAACTAGCATTGAGCTATGTCGGCTGTCCAAATTCAAAAAGGTAAAAAGTAGGAGGGTAAAATGATTAGAGATTTGAACCTTCTTACTGGAACTAGAGGGTTCAAATTTCCGAAAAAGACACAAGACCAAGTTTAACCAAATTTTTAACCATTTTGACATTCCAACTATTGATTTTGCCGTATGCGACAGACATTGCGTTTTTTTTGTTCCACTCACTCTCACGTATGCTGTATAACTAGATATGAATAAGACAGCTTACCGTAGTTTTTATTTGAATCAAATAAAGCAATACTTCTATTACGTGTAATTCTTCTGTGGCTTATACCTTGGGCCCAACCCGGACTTCGACAAAAAATAAACAGTTGTTCTAAACAAAAACGCAATTCAAATCGACAAAAAAGTATGAAACACCAGGTTTACCTCCTTTCGGCTTAGTACGCCGGTTCTGGATAACCCTGTATAGTTTATAGTGTCTAGGAATTGTACGTAATATTGGGCTTTATTACCTGCTGGTGGATTAGCAAACTGGGGTTGTTGATGTTGTTGTTGAGACTGCAACTGTTCTAAATGAGATTTATTCAGGAAACTTCTCGGTATGCCTGCGAACGATAAGACATCGATTAATTATTCGAATCAATTACAATCGTAAAGTTGTGTTCTCCTAGGATAGCGTTGTCCGTTATATAGAGCTGAATGACGTCAGTATAACGTTTATAGTTTTGCAAACCTTAAATGAAAATTCCTTGAGAGCGGTAATTAACATTGTAATGTATGAAATAAGTTACAACGTCAGTAATATCATGGTCGCTATATGACGGCACAGCTATCCTAAGAAACTAGAGCTTAAACCAAAGATTAGGTCATACATCTTTTAGCCTAGTTTTCTGCCTCGTTCGCTTTCGTTCGCCGAATGGAGAGCTGTCAGAAAGAGACAGCAGTCTCTTTCTGACTATATGAACTCACGTCTGGATAACGCTAGTACTGTTTGATACATTGTTTTTAGGGTTCCGTACCCAAAGGGTAAAAACGGGACCCTATTACTAAGACTGCGATGTCCGTCTGTCTGTCTGTCACCGGGCTTTATCTCATGAACCGTGATAGCTAGGCAGCTGAAATTTTCACAGATGAATTTCTGTTGCCGCTATAACAAACACTAAAAATAGAATAAAAAAATATTTAAGGGGGGGCTCCCAAACAACAAACGTGATTTTTAGGAGTTTTTTGATCGCTATTAATAACGGCAAGAGGAATGGGGCTCCTATATGGTACGGAACCCTTCGTGCGCGAGTCCGACTCGCACTTGGCCGATTTTTAATTGTAAAAATATTTCAAAAATCTAATCTAAGATGTTAAATAAATACCTGTATATAAATATAAGCCGAATCATACAAGTCTGTGGATGTGAAGTTAGCTACAAGCTACGCGTTACCCAATCAACGTGCGGCTTTATGTGAGCTTCAGTCAGGATTGGATATTAATAAATAACAATAAATAAATAATAAATATTAGGGGACATCTTACACACGGCCTCTGACCCCAAACTAAGCAAAGCTTGTGATATGCCTGCCAGAGACTGATATACTACATAATATACTTATTTTTAAATACATACTTGTATAGATAGTAACTAAATAACACCTAGACACAGAGCAAACACTTATGTTCATCACATAAATATTTGCCCTGGGTGGGGATCGAACCCACGCCTCTTTGACTCAGAAGTCAGGGTCACTTACCACTGAGCCACCGAGGCAGTCATATATCAGGATATTGCGCAGTTTGTAGCTTGTAACTTCCCAACCGCCAACTTGTTTGATACGGGCTATTAAGTAAGTTTGTATAGACTGGGTGGCTAGCCCTGGTGCCAGAATTTTTAAGCCGCCTACCTTTGACATGGCTAAACGGTTGAAACTTCCTGAACCCAAAATTTAACGTGTCAACGCCAAGACAGCGCTCAGTTGTAAATGCTACCCGCGGTCACATAATCGTGGCGAAAGTTGCTTAACTTTAGTGATCGCTAACAAACTACGCTATGAGCTCCAAAGTCCGTAATAGTTAAGGCCTAAATTCAGCTGTGGAAATCTTACAATTGAGATGATTAGGAGAGGCCTGTCTAGCAAAAAACTTTCTACGACTGTCACTATCATGGTGACCTAATTATTACTCGTATCATTATTTCGCGGCAATGGCTTAAAATAATGGTAGGTATATATTTTTCAGTGTTTCAAAAAGGTTTCAAGGAGGTTCTATGTTCGTCTATATGTACATATTTTTATTTGAGTATGTTCATCGATAACCGCAAATTGTGAACCGAATCGAAAAAATCTTTTTTTGTTCAAAAGGGTAGGTATACTCCCGAGGTGGTCCCATTTAAATTTCACAGAAATCGGCTTAACCGTTTTTGAAAATTCAACAATAATGTAAACAATTCGAGCGAAATATTCGAATTTTGTAAACGATGGAACGCGGTTTCGCCATTTTTTTGCGAAAAATAATTACTTATTTGTTTTGTTTTATAATTTTTGACATGATAACGTCTTATAAATCGATGAACGCCTCCCGCACGCACGAAAAAGCATGACTCGTTGTCACGTTCCGCCAGAGCCGAGCGAGCAAGCGAGAGCGCGGAACAAGGGATAGAGAGGCACGATCGGCCTAAGCGTTCGGCTTGTGACGCATAATGACGTTATCACATAAAATTATAGTCCGTAAACCGGCTTTACAGTTAAGACTCCGCTGTCCATCTGTCTCCAGGCTGTATCTCATGAACTGCTATAGCTAGAAAGCTGAAATTTTCACAGATGATGTATTTCTGTTGCCGCTATAACAACAATTACTAGAAATAGAATACAAATAATATTTAAGGGAGGCTCCCATACAAAAAAAAAATATTTAGCCGATTTTCGCTCGATATCAATAACGGGAACAGGTAGATGCTTGAAATATTCACAAAATATTTAGCTGCATGCCTACTTTAATAATAAATAATTAAATTAAAATAAAACAAATATTTAAGGTGGGTTCCCATACAGTACGGAACCCTTCATGCGCGAGTCCGACTCGCACTTGGCCGATTATTTACTCATTTATTTGATGACCTAGATATCAAAGGAAAATAATCGCATAATTATGGACACCGCATCCATGTTAACAAAAGAGTGATCTCGCGGCAAGGTCATTGTCACAATACAAATAATTTAATTGTAGGTAGTATGGAAACAATACCACAAATAGTACTTAGTTGTTTCCGTTGATTTGCGCGTGTGAGGCCCTGCCATATTGCCATATACATAGTTGTAAATAGAGTACGCGCGGCATAAATCGGGAACTAATTCAATGTTGCCAGGGATTTTTAAATATTAGCAAAATATTAAAGTACGTGGCGCCACCACTCGCGAGCACTCTACGCAGCAAATTTTTTGCAATTTTTGTGAAAAATGACATAACGCTAAATACTGGAACTGGACTGAATGGAAATGGATGAAGCCGAATCAATTTAAAAAAAAATGCCTTCGTAGATTGCACGCAAAATAACCTATGTTTCGGTATTTTACCGATTTGGTGCCTATCCTACCGTAATAGCAATTTTTCTACATTTTGGTTGATAAGTTTTTTTTTTGGATTTTAAACTGAATTTTGAGTATTTTACGAAGAAAGATTGCCAATTTGGCCAAATTCTTCCGATTTTTAACCGACTTCCAAAAAGAAGGATGTTCGTCTGTATGTATTTTTTTGTGTATTATCGATATTTTCGCCAATTGTGAACCGGTTTAAAATAATCTATTTTAGTTCGAAAAACGGTCCTCGGAAGTATATCCTATACTTCCGAGGTAGACCCATTATAATTTTATCGAAATCGATTGAGTCGTTTTTGGAAAATCAACAATAATGTAAAAATTGCATACATAAATTCGAGCGAACTATTCGAATTTGGTACACGATTCAAGTCGGTTGTGCCATTTTTTGCGAAAAATAATTATATTGAGATTCGTACGGCTAGGAAACATATACGGAACATTGACAGATTGTATGGAGAAAGAATCTCTATGTTGTCTATGGAATTTGCGAATACTCTATGTATATAAGGTGCAATAAGTTGACAGCGCGAACTCAGATTTGCCGTAGCTTAAATTATTGATATCTCAGCTGTATTGTCTGAAGAAGAGATAGATTCGATGATAAACAGTAGATATAGTGCGTGTGCACCCTATTGCAATATAATTTTGTTTTTATTTCTTTTAAAATACCTTTAATTACAGCTGCGTTCTAAATGCGCATAAGGTTTTCTCCGTAGTAAATTATAAAAAAAAAACTGTTTAGTTAATTTATTTAATTAATAGTTATTTGAATTGACGAAACCATAAATTAGGCCGCTATTTTCTTTAAAAATGACTCAGTTTAGTTCTTCTGTGTTTTTATTGCATCCAAAGTTTCCTAAAAATTTGAGTCCAAATTCAAATGTTCCGAGGCTTATATCATTTGAGTGGAGCTTTTTTTTCACAGTTTCAATAAGCATAGATTTTGTAAAGACAAATTGATATAAATATTAGTTTTAAATATTCAACAGCAAACACTGGTGTGATTACCCACCGACGTCTGTATGGAGTGATGAGCGACGTTTCGTATACGACCAAGCCATGCGAAAATAAAAAATAGGGCCCCAGGCTTAATGTTCACGTTTGTATATAACTTGTCACAAAAAGGCGCGAGGCCTTCACGGTCCGGTTTTATCTGTTTACGTTTTTTTTGTTTATTTACAATTGTTTTGTTTTTATTTCTCCAAACTCGTACCTCACATGTGACTATTTATTATCAAGCCCTTGCATATTGCGCGTGTTCAACCAATTAACAAAATAAGTTCTCCATAAAAAAGCAATCAGTTTTTGTACCAAAAGAGAACCTTTTTATTGCTTTTTAGAAGTTGTTAAGGTGAAGTGAATCATTTACGTCAATCGAAATGCATCATGAGCTGCAGTCTACAGAAGTTTTAAGGTCAGTAACTAAAATTACTTGCGATCCTTGCTTACGTTTTGTCGTAAGGCTACGATTTTTTTTCTCTAAAATATGCAGGGTTATTCTTAATCCATTAGCATCCTTTTAGGGGCTTATTATGTACATGAAAACTAAAAACGTTTGTACCGCAACTTTTGTCAAAACTCAAAAAAAACAGCTGTTCCATACATTTTGTCGTTAGTGAACGATATTTTTCTATGGAACAACAATATTTTTTTTAGTTTTGACAAAAGTAGCAGAATGAAAGTTGTTAGTTTTGATGTACAGAATAAGCCCCTAAAAGGATGTTAATTGATTAGGAATAACCCTTTATAAAATCGACCAACTGCGAGTCGGACTCGGGCACGAATGGTTCCGTACTTCATTGAAGCCCCTTTAGCCTCATTTCAAGTGTCTGCCTATTGCTGTTTTTAGTATCGAGAAAAAAACGGTAAGGGCGATTCTTTGACTGTTAAGGCCGCGTCAAACAAGATAACGGAAATAAAATTAGCTACAAGCAGCGCAATATCCAATCAACGCGCGGCTTTGTAAGTACCAGGCGCCCAGAACAAAACAGAGCTTACAATAGTAATTAGCTTTTCAATAGTATAGGCTAACAAAAAAAACTGTTGCGAGAAGACAGGACAGAAGAATGTTTTTTTAGGGTTCCGTACCCAAAAGGAAAAACGGGACCCTATTACTAAGACTTCGATGTCCGTCTGTCCGTCTTTATGTCACCGGGCTGTATCTCATGAACCATGATAGCCAGGCAGCTGAAATTTTCACAGATGATGTATTTCTGTTGCCGCTATAACAACAAATACTAAAAAGAGAATAAAATAGATATTTAAGGGGTTCTCCCATACAACAAACCTGAATTTTTAGACGTTTTTCGCTCTATATTAATAATGGTAACAGGTAGATGCTTGAAATTTTCATAGAATATTTAGTTTTATATCCACTTTAATCATAAATAACCAAATTAAAATAAAATAAATATTTAAGGGGGGCTCCCATACAGTACGGAACCCTCCGTGCGCAAGTCTGACTCGTACTTGGCCGTTCATTTTTTGTATAAATTACTCTGTATTAATATTACCTTTTGGATACGAGAGGTAACCAGCATGCGACGGAGCATCTGAAAAATATTTTAAGATATTTATTTTAACTGATTGCTTTTGTAATTGAAAAGTATAAATATTAGAAATGAGTATGTTGGGGGAAATCTGAAAGTAGCGCTAGTGACTTAAAAACGGTAACTAAGTTTTTTTTGTACTACTTACTACGACTCGCAGCAACAGTTTACTTGCTAATCACTACATGAGGCCCAATTATGAAGGCCCCATCGTAACTATAATAGCTAATTAGACTATTTCGTGTGTTTCTTTTTGTGTATGTTCATCGAAATTTTCGCCAATTGGTCCGATTAAAAAAAAACCTTTTTTTATTTTGAAAGGCTATACTTCCAAGGTCCCATTTTAATTTTATCGAAATCGGCTGAGCCGTTTTTGATAAATCAACAATAATGTAAATGGATGTCGATTTGTGCAAACTATTCTAATTCTGTACACGGTGGAAGGTGGTGGTTCCATTTTTTGCGAAAAATAATTATTCACTTTAGGCATTCGATAGAGAGAAAACTTTTTACGTAACCTATGGCCACGGACTACTGCGTAACAATACGTACTTGACACACCAGAACACGTCGGTTGGGGTTGCACCGGAGTCTTAGCAGACAGGGTCCTTTGTTGATCAACATTCATAAAAACTGCGGCCGGCATGCGTCCTCTCTCCTCTGAGCTCTGAGGCTTGGCTTGCTTTGTGGACTTGCTGCCACAGTTTACTTGCTAGTAACTACACGGACTACTGCGTAACAATACGTACTTGACACACCAGAACACGTCGGTTGGGGTTGCACCGTGGTGTTGCAGACGGGGTCCTTTGTTGATCTACATTCATAAAAGCTGCGGCCGGAATGCGTCCTTTCTCCCTTGAGCTCTGAGGCTTAGCTTGCTAGGACTTACTGCCGCAGATTAATTGCTAGTTACTATACAGACTACTGCGTAACGATACGTACTTGACCCACCAGACCACGTCGGTTGGGGTTGCACCGGGGTCTTAGCAGCCGGGGTGCTTTGTTGGTCTACATTCATGAAAGCTGCGGCCGGCATGCGTCCTCTCTCCCCTGAGCTCTGAGGCTTAGCTTGCTTGGACTTGCTGCCGCAGATTACTTGCTCGTTACTACACAGACTACTGCTGCGTAACAATACGTACTTATCACACCAGACCAAGTCGGTTGGGGTTGCACCGGAGTCTTAGCAGACAGGGTCCTTTGTTGATCAACATTCATAAAAGCTGCGTCCGGCATGCGTCCTCTCTCCCCTGAGCTCTGAGGCTTGGCTTGCTAGGACTTGCTGCCGCAGATTAATTGCTAGTTACTACACAGACTACTGCATAACAATACGTACTTGACCCACCAGACCACGTCGGTTGGGGTTGCACCGGGGTCTTAGCAGCCGGGGTGCTTTGTTGGTCTACATTCATGAAAGCTGCGGCCGGCATGCGTCCTCTCTCCCCTAAGCTCTGAGGCTTAGCTTGCTTGGACTTGCTGCCGCAGATTACTTGCTCGTTACTACACAGACTACTGCGTAACAATACGTACTTATCACACCAGACCAAGTCGGTTGGGGTTGCACCGGAGTCTTAGCAGACAGGGTCCTTTGTTGATCAACATTCATAAAAGCTGCGTCCGGCATGCGTCCTCTCTCCCCTGAGCTCTGAGGCTTCGCTTGCTAGGACTTGCTGCCACAGGTTACTTGCTAGTAACTACACGGACTACTGCGTAACAATACGTACTTGACACACCAGAACACGTCGGTTGGGGTTGCACCGGGGTGTTAGCAGACGGGGTCCTTTGTTGATCTACATTCATAAAAGCTGCGGCCGGCATGCGTCCTTTCTCCCCTGAGCTCTGAGGCTTGGCTTGCTAGGACTTGCTGCCGCAGATTAATTGCTAGTTACTATACAGACTACTGCGTAACGATACGTACTTGACCCACCAGACCACGTCGGTTGGGGTTGCACCGGGGTCTTAGCAGCCGGGGTGCTTTGTTGGTCTACATTCATGAAAGCTGCGGCCGGCATGCGTCCTTTCACTCCTGAGCTCTGAGGCTTGGCTTCCTGCTTCTTTGCAGGGTTCGACATCCCTGGAGTAGCTTTCGGAGGTGCCGGGTTTGGTTCTGGAATACATAATCCACAATAAAAGTTAGGTACATAGAGTCGAAAATGGTTCGAACTGCTTCGTTAAGAAGTATTATCATCGGGCTTTTGCTTATTTTGAATCATTGGCACGACGAAAAAGAAGACTTAAAAGTATCCTGGCGTATTCGTGTCCGAAGTCCAAGATATAATAGTACCGATGAAATTAATATTGACAATTTAATCTCCAGGATTTTTCGTAATTTTTATTATTTCATCATCATCAACATCATCCACTGCCTTTAATTCCACCGTATAACTTCTTCCAGGTGCCATATTTAGTACAGAAATACACTTTAGTGCTTATTCCACAATATTTACCTCCTGTTTTCTCTTTTGGTTTAGTGGGTGGATTGATTTGTTGTACCTTCGGTCCCTTAGCTTTATCTAAGTTAATTTTTATGGATCCTGCCGTCCCTTCCACCACTTTTAGATTAGGCCTTTCCATGGCTAGAAAAAATAGATAGTCAAATTATTTTATTCAGTATTACTTCACAGGGATTGGAATGCCCTGCCTCCGTCATTTTTTCCTGATAATTACAATTTGGATATCTTCAAGTCAAGAGTGTATAGGTATCTTCTAGGTCTACATACTCTATCTTCGGCTACAACTTCGCTTTCCATCAGGCGAGTTGGTGGACAAATGTAGCCCTATTCTGCATTAAAAAAAAACACCAACACGCACTGGGCCAGCGTGGTGGATATGTGTGATGACCAATCACCATTAGTGGGTAGGCCTAAGTCCTGTAGTGGACTAAGAAAAAGTGGGTCTTACTGTAAGAGACGAAGACAGTTTTTAGGTTGCTGTGCTAACCAAGGTAGATAGGTATTCTTTTATACTATGTACAACTGCCTCGGTGGCTCAGTGGTTAGTAACCCTGACTCCTGGGTCAAAGAGGCGTTGGTTCGAATCCAATCCAGGGCATACTTGCCTCTTTGATGAACATAGATGTTTTATGTGATGAGCATAGGTGTTTGCTCTGTGCCTGGTTGTTTTTATCTATATAAGTTATTTTATAATATCTTATGTAGTGTTTCAGTCTCTGGCAGCCGTATCACAAGATTTGCTTGGTTTAGGATCAGAGTCTGCGTGTAAGATGTTCCCTAATATTTATTCATTTATTTTATACTTGGTTTTAATTTTGCGCTAAACTAAAAAAGTTTGGAACTCATAATGGCATAACAAAATTCAGGCAAAAAAAAAGTAGAAATGTGAAAAGTATGCCCACTGGACCGTTCCGTCACCGACCTGCACCGTCGCGTGCCATGCACAGAGCCACGGTAATGATATCTAACAGTATTGTGACTAGGTCCTGTCCTTGAAATATACATATATATGTCGGAGAGCAGCCCCTTGAGCTGATTTGCTTTATTTAATTACTGGCAATACACAGACAGATAATATTTCGAGATGCATTTGACAGATGACTTTTCTGTCAACTTCAATGTCGTGCCCACGTCACACTGACGTACACATTGGCGGGAAAAGGCGTGGCTTGAGTCACTTTTTGTTTTGACGAAAATACAAGATGTTGGAAAATCATCGGAGTGTTCAATTGTTTGATTCGAAGACAATTACTGTAATTTTTGAAGAATTACTCTGTAAGCAGAATAAAGTTGATATCGGAAATTCGCTGGTGTTCATATTTCAATAACTAGCACTATGATCAAGGAGGTTATCGAGACAATAATACACGTTTGTTGACCCCTCCCGTCATATATATATACCTACTTACACCGCCATGTGACCACGCAGAACGTCTCACGCGCTAGGGACAGCCCTTCAGTATTTTAATTTCATCTATTTACTCTTTACCGTCTTGAGTTTCTTTCTAATTTTGAATTATATTGCACCTATTATGATGTACTTAATATTAAATTATATTAATTACAAAAAATAAATAAGGAAGTGTTTTATAAAAAAAAATATAATATTGCGTTTTTGATGTTTTTATGATACCATAGTAAAACGGAGAACCATAAAAACGTAAATAACACGCTTACTAGTTGCAAACCCACACGCTCGTTCATCACTACGGAGCGCCGCGACTGACTAGCATACCGAGAGCATACCCCGCTCCGAGGAGCGTAGGTATGATTCGCGTTCCGACCGTTTGTATGAAGACGGAATACTGTTAGATATAATTACCGTGACGGAGCCTTCACGGTACATGTATACCTTAATGGTACATTGACGTAAACATTGTTAAGCGTATCGTGTTATTTTTCGTGCCTAATACGTTCCTAGCGTGGTCATGGCATATTACGTTATAGTGGACAGACACCTTAATGAAAACTATTTGAAAAAAGAGATAAAAATAATTAATTACTTACCGATCTTCCCTGCTGGCTTCTTTATTATTTTCCTTGCGCTGGATGCGCTCCCGACTGCTGGTATGGGCAACCAATTTGGCTCTACTGGTTTTACAGGAGCAGGCTTCCTGATGGTAAAATAAAGACACAAATTAATAAATCATGTTTATTTTATCCTATTTTGTAAATGTACATAATATTCTGTTTTTTTTATTATTTATATTTGATTTAGAATGATGACTGGGTATAAACATCATTATTATAATTAGTCCGTTAGTTAGATTACTCAAAAATACTGGAAACCAATATTTTTTTAATCAAACAATAAATAACAAAGATAAACCTTTTCAAAGTTTGGGAGTAGGGGCTTGGGACGTCACTAGTTCATCAATTTTTATTTAATTGCCAAAAAAAAAAAATATGTGTGCAATATTTTTTTTATCTATCTGACGGCTTAATTATATTTTTTTTAGTCATCATACCTATTCTGATAAATCTACTAGAGTGAGAGCAGAAGTGGCTCTGCAGATTTTTGCTCGAAGATTTGGAGCTTTTATAAAGACAGGCATAGAGATAGATCTCAAGTCATCCTTTGTCGCTGTTCAGAGTTTAAAATATGATCTAAGCCAGCGTTTCTTAACCTGGGGTCCGAGTATGTGTATGGTGGTTCACCGTCTTATCTATGAACATAAGGGTATTAAGTAGTTTGTGCAAAAAGAGAAGCGTCGTAGGTGAGGTCTCCCGCGTGCCATTTTACTAATTTTGTTACGATAACAACACTGCTCTGTCATTGCTAGTACAACTAAAAGTGTTTGATACTTGGCAGACACCAATTTGGTTTTCATCAGTACTCGCGAGTATAGTCGGTTGCTGACTGCTACCTTGGCTGCTGATTAAAATCTTATTGTTAGTTCGCCGTAACGCCACGACGGTTCTCTTTTTGCACAAACTCTATCAAGGGGGTCTTTGAAATAGTGCTAAATTTTTTAGGGGTTTTCTTCGAGCAAATATCTATAGTCACAATCGTGCAAAAAAATATGTCCGAACCAAAACCCTGCCCGTGGTCTGAAAATGGTTAAGATTAGCTGATCTAAGCTACGGAAGCAAGCCGAATGAACTATGATATTAGTGTCTATGAATTAAATTAAATGTACCTATAAAGATATTTGTGATTTTAAAATAAATATATGCAGCTAAGAAAAAAATTGTAGACAGTAATACAAATACTTTGTGGTAGATACATAAAAAAATTATAAAATTGTGATTGAATTTTATCTATGGTAAAAAAAATAGGACCAGCTTCAAAAATAAATACTAAAAATAAAAACTGAAACTGACATATTGTTACAACATTGTAAATAAATAAAATATAAAGCGGCCTAAAAACTCTGATACGAGGACTGACCTGGCCTATACGTACTTACTTAATAAAATGAATTTTAGAACAGTCACTGGATTTTTTTCGCAGGGTAAACATATTATAAGCTTCAAAAAGAAATACCAAAAATGCAAACTTAACAAAAACTCACGGTTGAACTTTTTGCGAATTTGTTTTCTTCTTTGACTTTCCTATCTTTTTAACGTTCCACTGTTTCCACTTTTTTTCACTCAATTGTACAATATTAGGGATCAAGCGTCCTGTGGGTAAAGTGACGGGTTTGACTGGGATCAATGGTGGTATTGAGGGCTTCGCACTCTCTGCATCAACATCAATGTCTTCAGAGAATATATCGAGCTTAAAGTCCTGTGCCATTGTGGGAACTGTTACAACAATAATTACTTCTGTATAGGCCGAATCATACAAGTCGGCGGATGTGAAGTTAGCTACAATCTGCGCGAAACCCAATCTGTGCGAAACCCAATCAACGCACAGCTTTATGTGAGCTTCAGTCAGGATTGGATTATTGTAGATAACTTCACATCCACCAACTTGTATGATTTGACCTATACCTTGGTATCTCATCTGCTGCAAAATCTCTAAGTGAATTTAATATGGGTTGTCCATGACTGATGTACTAATTCAAAAGGTTATAAAAATCTCATATAGGATATTATGTTGAATTAAATGAAGTTAGTCTATGCAAATTATGTAGGTATGTGGGTATTTCTCCTTGTCACTCTTCTCATAGTCATTTTATGTTTTGATAATAAGATTTTTTTTTGTAAATAAATTGTTGATATGCCGCTTGAGTAAATAAATGCATCAGCGTTTGATATCCTGCTTGAGTTCATGTATAAATTTATAAAATTGTTAGATTTGTTTGAAATAATACTATTACATTCATCATGCAAGTGACACTGAGATTGACGTCGAGGTGATCCACATGTCATATGTATAGTTTATGGACCATAAAGCTGTATATTCAGTAGCGGTTAGAGTGGACAAGTATAACACATGAAAGGCTGAAAAAATATGTCATAAAAAAATGTGGTAAAAAAATTAGACTTACGAGTGTTTATAGGCCCTTCAAGATCCTTATCCTCAATGATTTGGGATCAATCTCAAACCATTTTTCTGCAATGAAATTTAATAAATTATGGAATTGGGGGAGACCTTTGCCCAGCAGTGGGACAGTACAGGTTAAATAAAAAAAAAAAAAAAAATGTTACAAATTGCCAAAGATACTGCATAGAATCAGACCAACTTAGTACTATAGTTTAGATCTACTACAAGAATTTGTAACTCCAGCAGTTACAAAATATCACAAGGTAGGCCAATAAATTCATAGAATAAACAATCGCAGTGGCACCTTTCCATTAGCAACAGACTAGGTTATGTTATCAAAACCTAATAGTGAAGATTTAGTTCAGTGGTTCAGCGTCGAAAACTAATTGTAATTTACAAATAAAATCCATTAAAGCAGAATAAAACAAAATGCATCTAGCAAAATCTAAAGTAATCGTTAGATTTTCCTGTATTCAACTTAACGTTGTTCTTTCATAATATCATCACTTCAATTCAGTGAATTGAAGTGATGACAAATTTACCTTAGATAAATAGAAGATTCAAATTACTCTATTTAAATAATTATCTATCCACTTTGGTATTGAATTCTGTAATAAAATCCACGAAAATAAAATCATTTGATTTCAGTTCTGTTCAGCTTTGGTGTACAAATGTATTCTGTTCTAAGGTTTGTTTACATCGCCAAAATTACGCATTATTTTGCAGCATGAGAAATGTAGATGAAACAGCTATAAGGAAATGTCCCATGTAAAAAAGAGACAGATTGTGCTATTATGCTTGTAATCGTCAAAATCAAATGACAAAATTGTACCATTGGTGGCAATGACATCTGTGAAAGATAATTGTGACATTGATAGCTAAAGTGAAGTTGACGTCGCGTCGGTAGACTGCGGTCCGATTTATACTTAGGTACACGTTTTATTTTGTTTCGCACTTTACCATTTCCTCACAGAGATGTCAGAGTGGTCGATCGAGAAAATCTGAAAGAGATACATTGATTAAGCTGCTACCTAAGTTAAAAATAGAACAGAGTTATTTACGACTGAATGACACAATAGTCCTTGGAAGAGAGGATATTATACTATACAATATTCCATATTCCAATCACATACTAATGATTGTTACCTACGGCACCTAATATAGGTGCGATATAGGTACTCGTATAGGTAATATATAGGTAGGTACTCGTACCTACAGCTCAGAAGTTTACTGCTTTTGTAATTTTAAGGGGTGGACATCATGTTGTACTTCAAAAGTCATCTCACAATCACAGGACGTCCTCTGCGGAGCATAGGCATCCCCTGTGAATGTTCAAAAAGAAGGCTTGGAAACGGTTTGCATCTAGCGCGATCCTATACGATCTTGATGAGGTCTTCCGTCCACCTCGTGCGTGCACGTCACAGACGTATAAGAGGAAGTATGTCTGTGGTGCACGTCCACCCCCGACGACGTGGGTGGTGGAGAGGTCGGCATGCACAGTGTAGGCAGTTGTCTACACTCAAGTTTTTTTTGTTTATATATTTTACAGGTGGCGGCACGTAAGTGTCACGCTGAGGGTAGTGTGGAGGGGATGGCTGCGCATGGTGACCGCCATACTAAACCCATGCGCAGCCATCCCCTCCACACTTAGCTCAGCGCTAGACTTATGTGCCGTTACCTGTACTAGCTTTTGCCCGCGGCTTCGCCCGCGTGACATTTTCTTTGTGCTATCCCATAGGATCCTTTTATTTTTTCGAGATAAAAAGCCTAATATCACTTTCCGTTTTTCAAACTATGTTCATGCCAAAAATCAAGTCAATCTGTTGCTTATACTTGCTGAGTGAAAGAGGAACACACCAGCAAACACACTCTCGGATTTATAATAATTATTAGTAAAGATAAAGATAGTAAGGATATAATATTGGTAAGGATGCTGTATCAGCTAGTTGAAAGGAATTTGGGATTTCTTTATCCTTATGTAGTTAGATACCTACCTAGTATTAATATCATGCATTCAAGCCCCGTTCCCTTACTTTACAAGATGCAATATTGCTCGTTAAACCCACTTGACCCCGCTCTGTACAGCGTGTTTCATAACATGCAGCGCCTTATAAAAGAACACTCGCAAAATTCGAGCGACAAAAATTTATTTTTGTACCGAGGGCATGACATCATCTCGTATGAAAGCTAGCTGTTCTCCTGCGTCTAATAAATATTATAAATATTAATAATGTAGAATAAGATTAATAATAAAATGATAATATTAATTACAAAACCTTTGATTACAAAAAATGGCAACAGTGCTTACAATTTTGCTTTTACTAAAATCGCAGGCGTTCAAACAAAATTATATATCGTATCGTTTTTATTTAAAATATCCCAGAGACCTTGGTCTTTGCTTAGTACATACAGGTTTTGCATAGTTTACTTATGCGCGTTTGTGTGTGGCTCCATATTTTTTCATAGGAAACTTCTTTAGCGGCATTGTGCATTTTTGGGATGTTAAACTCGCGTCAGGACACGTGAAACTGATCGAAAATTCGTAAGACGGACTCGGAGGGAGAGTAGACAGAAAGATGGTTGAAATGTACACAGAATATTAAGCTATGTATTGCTGTATTGAAGCTAAAATAAATAATTAAATCAAAATAAAAAAACATTAAGGCCCCCCTTAATGTTTCCATACTATACAGAACCCTTCGTGCGCGAGTCCGACTCACACTTGGCCGATTATTTAGCCCTATATAGTACTTTGTAAGTTCAAGTTTTCACTTCTGCCGGCACTTCCGGAGTGCAACCCGTTGTTTTTTTTAGTTCAGCCTCGTTTCCGCCAGGGGCTCTGTACAAAAATCTGCAAAATTCTGCATTTCTGCCTAACCCGATTTGTAAATCTATTTCGGCCGGGCTAGCATACCTAAGCACCGCTACATAATTTTATCGATATAACAAAACGAGACAAAGTTATGCTAGCCTAGCATGCGTGCTACGATATAATTTTTGTCGACATGTTACAGATAGGTAGGTATATATACTTACCTACTTTACAATAGTTCTGACAAGTCGATAAAATTATGTCATGGTGCATATGCTAACCCGGATGGTGAGGTAATATCTGTCACATTTTCACATGACGACAAAAATTATGTCTTGGTGCGTATGCTAGCAATTATCATAATTTTCACAAAAATAACAGCTCGTTGAATTCCGGGCGTGCCGGCAGAAGTGAAAACTTGAACATATACCTAAACTACCTACTATAATTTATGTGGTTGGTAGCATACAATATTACACAATGCACACTCCCGCAAGCGCCCTGCGCCGTCTTACGAATTTTCGATCAGTGTCCTGACGCGAGTTTAATTAACACTTTTTACTTAGGTATCTCAAAAAGTGCACAACGCCGCTAGAGATATTTTCACTACAAAAACTGCTACTTAATATAAAATGATATAATAACTTTTTGATCACCATGTAGGTAAAAGGTCGCGATTTAACCTTATTAGAGTCTAAGTGGGCATCGAAATCTTCACAGCTTCAAATGTAATTAATGTCGCCACTCAACTACCGACCGTAAGTCTAAGCACATATCTAACTGCTCGCAAATAACATCACCCAGTACGAGTATACACAGGGTCATAATATGTATTAAACGCAAAACCTTTTAAGGGCGGGTCTAGTACATCTAGACAAACAAACTTTGTTCTCGGACTTTTGGAAAATCACAAGAAAACAAATCTGCTTTTTCATGTAAAAAGTTCGTCAACGCGCGGCAAAATGTATGAAAAAGCGATTTTTTTTGCGAATTTTCAAAAGTCAGGTACTTACAAAACTTGTTTGTCTAGAAGATGTACTAGATCCGCCTTTAAAAAGTTTTGCGTTTAATACCTACCTATGACCCTGTATAGTCAAACGCAAACCTAAACATAATATAAAAAAGTTAAAAATCAGTTAGTTCCCGTTAAAAAATGTTGCTTACAGTGATTTTGTGTTACAGGTGATAAATTTTTTAAAAGTGATATTTAAACATCAAAAATATACGGTATCAGAAGGTAGGTAGGTACTTATTTTTATCATTGTCATAATCATTTTCAGCTAACTGCACGGATAGATTTTTTTTAAATAATCTGCCAAGTACGAGTTGGACTCGCGCACGAAGGGTTCCGTACTGTACGGGAGCCACCCTTAAATATTTATTTTAATTTAATTATTTTTTATTAAAGTTAGCATGCAGCTAAATATTCTGTGAAAATTTCAAGCATCTCCCTGTTACCATTATTGATATCGAGCGAAAAACGGCTAAAAATTTACATTTATTGTATGGGAGCCCCCCTCAAATATTATTTTTAGTAGTTGTTGTTATACTGGCAACAGAAAAACATCATCTGTGAAAATTTCAGTTTTCTAGCTATAGCGGTTCATGAGATACAGCCTGGAGACAGAAGGACAGACGAACAGCGGAGTCTTAGTAATAGGGTCCCGTTTTTACCCTCTGGGTACGGAACCCTAATAAGGTAAAAGTGGGAAGGCAAAATGATCAAGGATTTGATTTGAACTGCTCCTGGAACTAGAGGGTTCAAATTTCCGATCATATCGCAAAAGACAAAGTAGACCAAATTTCAACCATTTTGACATTACAACTTGTGATTTTGACGTATGCTTTTGACGTTTGCCGACATATGCGTTTATGCGTTTTTTGTTCTACTCACTCTCGCGCATGCTGCAGCTATAACCAGATATGAATTTGACTGCCTCGGTGGCTCAGTGTTAGATACCTACCCTAACTTCTGGGTCAAAGAGGCGTGGGTTCGATCCCCACCCAGGGCAAGTATTTATGTGATGAACATAAGGTGTTTGCTCTGTGTCTGGGTATTATTTAGTTACTATCTATATAAAAAGTAAGCAAGGTTTCTATAACTTGTCATTATTCTGAGGTCTAAATGTTCCAAAAAGTAAACGTAACTAAGCGTTACCGAGCTCCTGTGTGAACCCCGGTTTGCTTCGTGAGTAGGTATTGTAAGTAAGTTCGTATAGGCCGGACGTAGCGCCTAAAGGCCTCTGACATGGCTGAACGGTTAAAACCACCGGGACTCGCAATTTAACGTGTTATCCGAGCCACGGTAGCGCTCAGTTGTAAATGCCATTGGGAGACTGCGGATTTTCTTAGTTAAAAACTTTCACTCTAGTTATACGCTATTACTTTTTATTTCAATAATATCAATTGAAAAATAACATTGTCCATCGACTCTATTGTACAGCGATTGGCGGAGCTTTTTAGTTAGAGTCATGTACGGTCACCAACCCGCATTGCGCCAGCGTAGTGGTTTGATCCAATCACTCTTCGTGGGTAGGCCCATGTCCAGCAGTGATCGATTAAGTGGCTACTACAGTCTCTATAGTAGTATTTTTTTGTAGAGCATAAATGAATCTTGCCTTTTTGCTTTCCTGTAATCGGGTAAAATAAAACTTCTTTGTAACTAAATAGGGTGTACCAAATTAAAAATCATAAAACCGCATGTTCATGTTCTGATTATATTATTATCTATTTTGTAGTATTATAAAAGTGTAGACGGATGGGCACTTTGTTTTTTGCTGTGTTACATACCTACACAATACCATATAAGCGTAATTTAGTAGCTACTCTGAAATATAAATTAAAAATAAAAGTTGGTACAATACCTACTTTGGATAAGTTCTAATACCTAACCTAATTATTATTGTGTTGCTACCCACGCGTTATCAATAAAGTTACCAAGAATTTTTCCTTATGATAAATGCATTTAATTACTAGCTCTCGTTGTTAAAACAATAATTCCAATTAGTCCTTTTATGTACTTACAATAGTGACTAACGTATTGTGCTGATAATGAAATTGTTAAGAAAATGTTTAGCATAAAATATTTTGACTTCTAAGTATTTCATTTATTTTAACCGACAAACGGAGGAGCGAGGTACTCGTACATAAGTCGACGCGTATGTATATATTTTTTTTATATTTAACCACGCATAACTTTTTACAGAGTAGTTCACTTTTAAAAATTATTCTTTTGTTTAGTAGGTCATTCTTCAAATGTAGTTTCGGCTGAACCATTTTTGATAAATCAACAATAATATAAAAATTACGACGCGAACTATTCGAATTCTGTACACGGTTGAAGTCGGTTACGCCATTTTTTTTGGAAAAAATAAAAAATTGCTATAGTTAGTTTCACTTTAATTTCATCAAAATCGGCTGAACCATTTTTGATAAATCAACAATAATTTAAAAATTACGACGTTGATCCGTGCGAACTAGTAGAATTCTGTACACGGTTGAAGTCGGTTACGCCATTTTTTTTTGGAAAAAATAAAAAATGCGCTATAAGATCGCAGTTAAATAGAACTTGGTGAGTTGGCTGTTGAATCAGGTTATCTTTTTGCCCCTCATCAAAATGGGACAAGGTTCTCAATAAGTCAGAATTTTTGTGTCTACGCAACATCTTTGCTATTTGAATGTGATCATTGCTCAAAAAACGGCTAACGTAAATGTTTTCTAACAGATCTAAAGATTTATTTATTCAGAGTGCTAACAATTTGTAATATGTTGACTTTATGCCATTCAGCGTGACAATGCAGCCAGCATGCTGGGCACGCTGCTAACTGGCAGTGGGCTTGATGAGCATTTGGATCATTTTAGACCTTCAAGGGTCTGAGGATTATCCAATTGCTTTTTATGTAGTAGTAATTTAATGTATCTAGTTTTAGCTTATAAAGTAGTATTGTATTTTGTTATAGGTGGATAGAATATACAAATGTTACATCGTATTAGATATCTTATTATTTAACTATTTTTTAAACCAGTCCCAATAAATAAAACTGTTTTTTGGACATCATCCAAAAAATAAGTTTTACACATAGATAGATCAGCGTATTTAAGTGACAAAGTTTAGGAAAAATAATTAAAATCTAGGCAATGTGGAGACAAATCTAAACACGTTCAAGTCTTGTACTTACTCGTACCTCTCATATTCCATCTCACCATCTATAAGTATAAATACAGTCAAACCTGGCTAACTCAAAGTTAAAGTCAATTTTCCCTCACGGACCTCTATATCTGAGAGTACTACTTGTCTGAACCTCTATATAAGCGACAGTTGAGGGTAATTAAACATCTGCACTTTATGACCCATTGATTGACCGTTGATTTCGGATCGTGTTCTATTCAAACATTTATTTTCGTATTTTGTGGAAATAAGTAACATTGTTTTTGTATCGCATTTTTTTTTTTTTTCTTTCATCTACCTAACATTCTTTTTTTACCCGCAACGGAACGGAGCAGGTATATGCGTTTAGGGTGAGAGATGTTTGTTTGTGTGTGCGTTTGTGCAAAGTAATGTTCCCACCTATATCTTCTAAACTAATGATCCGATTTTGATGCGGTTTTCAACAACGGGTTTGTGTTTGATGAGTTCATGTTCTTCGACAGGTGTCATAGCTGTAACTCACTAGGGGGCGCAAAAATATTAGTGTAAAAAAAAGTTGCAATATAATCAAAACGAAATGTCCGATTACAATTCTGTTGTCAGCAATGTGTACGTGGTAGCTTAATGCATGTTCCCAAAAAATAAAAATTACGTCTTTTATTCTTTTTCGATGAGATTTTTACCATTGTGGGTTTTTTTCAAATTTTTTAATTTTGTTTAATCTTTGTTTCACATTCTTTTAGAATAGCCACACGTGCGGTTACAATATCGTATTGGTCAAACTTACTACAGTTGATAAGTATCAATTGAGAAGAAAGGTTCGGTGTTAATAAATAAATCATTTAGGAATAAATAAATAAATCGTTAAGTGATAAGCTTAAGATAGGTATTGAATGCGTTCAAACGTGGAAAATCTCGAAATAAAATACGCAATGAATTTGATTTATCAGAATCAAACTTTTATAAAATAATAACATCAAAAGACCCCCATACGGTCTCAGTGCTCTAAAGGACATGGAAATACTAAAAAGAGTTGACTTTTAGATTTTCCCAATTTTGAAAAGTGCCTTTTAGAATGAATAAAACAAACTATCATCTATGTTCAATTCTAATTAACACCACCCGAACAATTAGTACCTATATACTACTTATAAATATATTTATCATTCTTCACGCATGTAGATACCTGCATCCAATTTAGACGTATTTTTTAAGCTCTATAAGAGAGAAAAGCCACTTCTTAAACTGCATAAGTGAGAAACTTGGATAAGTGAAAATCCTCTATAAGCGAGAATGAGATGGCGGCGGTCCCTTCAACTCTCTCTTATGCAGGTTTGACTGTATACCTAAGTATAACCACAAGTAGTCAAGTACTATTAGTAGGACTTCTTGATATTCTGTACCTTCGGAATAACATTTATTATCCTGAGTAGTGAGCACCTTATGTCATACCACAACCTAACATACCTACTTATACGAGGTTACACAGAACACAGCAGCACGGGTAGCACGGCAAAGAGAGAAAACCGTTAAATCTACTTTTAATGTCAGTTTTCATTGTCGATCCATAGATACGTTATTTCCTCTTTGAGGGGATATAATGGTGAAAAACGAAGTCAGAAGGAAGTAAAGCGTTTATCAAAATATAACAACTTTTATTATGACGCAAATTAAGTATGAAAGTAAATATTGCAAAGTGGGCTCTTACTATGCACAGTAGCCCAATAGCTATAAAATATGGTAAACTATTCACAGAAAAAACAACGGTATTTAATGCTTAATTAAAATAGAATTTCGTATTTTATTTTTTGACTTTTATTCAAGACTGCCATCACGCCGCCATATTTTACAAGCAATGTCAAAAGATAATAAAATTCAAAAACATGAAATTCCTTTTAATTTTTATTTTTATTGAAGAAAATAAAAAGAACGTTATTTTCCAAAATATATAAAGCAAATAATTAAATACTGTACCAGGTAATGGTCTGAGCTCGATATATTTTTGCATTAGCTATCTCTTTTAAAAAAAAATCAACTGTTCTATAAATTACTTTAATTGAGTTAATACAAGACGTTTTTAAACCAACAGAATTCTAGAAAATTAAAATGTTATTGTTCATATTGCACCGAGAAAATAGTTTTCAAAATAAAATTGTTTACTATGTTTGGCCCTTACCTAATAGCTTATATAGAACTTACTTACTGGTTCAACTTTAGAATATTGTCTTCAGAAATAATAACGAAACGGACTTTGAAATCGTAAACGAAATCAGCTGATCAAAATCATGAAGATTATAATAATAATTCGGTATACGACATTATTCTATAATAGTCCTTTTTAAAAATTGTTACACTATTTGCGCTGTAGCATAATGCGGGTGACAGTTTTTTTTTTTTTTTTTAATTACGGTTTAACTAACCGCGAATTACAAGTTATAACTTAGTATTTCAGTATTAAATAATTAATAACTGTAGTAAATTAAATTAAACCTTACATTAGATTAAAGAAAAAAGCAACTGTCACCAGTACCATGCTACAGCTCATTAGGTATAACAACAAATCAATACCTACCACAAATCACATGTAAGATTTTCAACGAGCCTCCTCATATTTAGATTGGACGGACGCTTTGGACGCTTGGATTGGACGATCTAATATTTTGTCATTATTTTAAACGTTTGTAAAATTTTCTCATTATTTTTTTTATATCTTTTCAACCCATCTTTCAGCTCAGCACATGCATTCAACAGAACCTAGATAGAGCACGCGTGGAAACGTCAATCTATAATTTGCAGCCCATTCTACAGTGTCTTCACGTGACATTACCACACAAAGACTTGCATAACTTCAGTTGAATCCACAATACGCAAGGGCCATGGGAACATGTGTCTTCCCATTGGCGTGAGGTATAGTAACCTCAAGTTGTTCAGTCGGCTTGTAATAAGGAAGCGAAGCGAGCGCGCCCGCAAAAACTACAGGAAATTCGGACGGAACAATAGCAAGCCAAGCAAGTGGAGGGTGACATGGCGACGTCGGTGATCTGGTAAGTTGTATGTCTTTCCTGTTTTTTAACCAACTCAACTTTCAAAAAAGAGGCGGTCCTATGTTCGTCTGTATGTATTTTTTTGTGTATGTTCATCGATAATTTCGCCAATTGTGGATCGAATCAAAAAAATCTTTCTTAGTCCAAGAAGGTCCTCGCGAAGAGGTCCCATTTAATTTATATCGAAACCAGCTCAGCCGTTTTTGAAAAAAATTGGTTGCCTGTAAAGTCGGTATACGGGCGAAAGTTTTACGTGACAACGACTTTGAGACGAATGAGACGAATGAGAGCGAGTGAGAGGCACGTAAGTGCTCATTGTGAGCGCATGAAGTGTGAGCGGAGCGTAACGCAGTTTCTTGAAGTGTCACCCGGCAAACCAATTTATAAGACGTTGTCACGTCAAAATCGACCTGATATATAATCATTTGCCAAAAGAAATAATAAAAACAGACGAGACTCACATTTTTAAATCCAAATTAAAAAGTCTATTATTGGGAAAGGCGTATTATTCGATTAATGAGTATTTAACTGATAAATTTTAGCCAAATGTAATTTATTATTTGACATCCCAGTGAAAAATTGTATTATTTAATATACCTATAAATTAACTCCGTAGCGACGTTATAAATAAATATCTTGATTATTATTATCTGACATTCACAAGTTTAGTATAATTGACATTTCTTTTTTGACATTGTATTAATTATTCAGGAAAAAGCGTACTATGACATAAGTGAATGTCTGAATGAAAAATTTTAATTTGATTTGCAGTATTATTTTATTTTTGACTTAATTATATTTTGACATTTATCATGCACATAGTATTCTTGACATTTATCATTGACATAGTATTCTTGACATTTATCATCGACATAGTAGGTATTCTTGACATTTGATGCATTTTGATGGCTTAATATATTTTGTAACAATGGTAATTATTATTCAGACATGATTGTTGCTCTTGTGTGTTTGCTGTGTTTGGTTGTTGAAATTTCAGATCTCATTTCTTGTTTTATTTTAGTGTTATGACTTAATTTACTGCAAAAGTTGTTATCACCTGTACTTATATTCCCTTGTTTTTCTCATTTTTGCATACCGAAAGGTCGAATATGGCGTTCATTTTGTTGTATTTTTACCATCCTGTTTTTTCTGTACCCATATGCGCAAATAAATGTTTATGAATTATGAATTATGAATTTATGTAAAAATTGTATACATCAATTCAAGCGAACTACTTGAATTTTGTACACGATGGAAGTCGGTTTTAACATTTTTTGCGAATATTAATAATGTGGGCTTAATTTCGGATGCTTTACCTACTTGACAGGTTTAGAGCGCTTGTATACAAGTCCGTTGTTTTCTCCGGAAAACAGACCGTCAATAAACGGATACCTTAACTTTTTCGCCGGACCAATGTCCTGTGCATACACAGTACGAGTGCTACACACATTCATTGTAAACCATACACCACCGTGAATTCGGTGAAAAAGACGTTCCGGTGAAAAAAAAGCAGACTCTGACGTAAACAAGCGCTCTTAACCTTACTCAAATATACCTAGCTGCTTCTCATTGTGATCTGTTAGACAAAAAGAACAACACTATAAAATTTTGATTAAAGCAGTAAAAAAAATCGAAATAATGTAATTCCATCGTTTGCTATAGAGCTAAAATAGCGAAATTTAGCTGTTCCGTACAAAATATTAATTGCCTCTCGATAAAATGTATGGAGCAGCTAGACTATTTTCGCGATTTCACAGTTGATCAGTAAGATCAGTTCGCAGTAAAAGTTGTTAATTGGTACTTTTTCTAACTAATCCACTGGAAATTTTTAACCTTTTCGACATTAAAATAGCCTGAGACACTTTCCGATCTTTAGAACAAAAAATACACCAAAAAAATTGGTTGCCTATAAAGTCGGTATACGGGCGAAAGTTTTACGTGACAACGACTTTGAGACGAATGTCACTCGCTCTCATTGTGAGCGCATAACGTGAGCGGAGCGTAACGCAGTTTCTTGAAGTGTCACCCGGCAAACCAATTTATAAGACGTTGTCACGTCAAAATAACGTCGATTCGTTTTTTCTGCTTCTCCATGAAAAACTAATTAACAATCACACTTTTGGATTTATAATTATCAAATATTAGTAAGGATAGGTATTAGGTACTGTATACAGGGCTACTGGTAATCAATTCTTCTTCTTCTTCTTCGTCCTCTTCATTACTGAAGGTCGTGCCCGTCTAAAAATGCTTTCACGGAATCAGTGACGAGCTGCTTCCACGGCGCCCTATCTTCGGCTTTCTTCAGAGCAGTGGAAACTGGAAGCCCGGTCATCAGACCAACGAGTAGGTGAGCGTCCACGTGGTCTTTTGCCATCTACTTTCCCAACTACAACCGGTTTCTCGAAATTGTCTGGCTGCCTACGGGCGATGTGATCAAAGTAAGTCAAGACTCGTTAATAGCAAATTGTGGAAAGCCTAGTCTTAATCTATAATTGCTCAAGAATGGACTTATTGGTGCGTTTTGCTGTCCACGGTATGCGTAACATTCTCCTCCAACACCACATTTCGAAAGCTTCGATCTTTTTTCGGTCCACCGCGCGAATTGGTAATCAATTAGCATCATTTTAAGGGGATATGTATTCTGTAGGTACATCAAAACAAACTTCTTTCAGCACTTCACAAACAGTACTTACAGTACTTTATTTACATAAGTTATGAAACATTGAGTTAATGATTCTATACTGCCTGCCTTCTCGCGCTAAACTGCTAGAGAAATTCTCTGCGCGAAGAATGAGCCAGCTTTCTTGCCACCAGCAGCGTCGATAAGTTTTGGCAAAACATCATCTATTTAATTATATATGTTATTTTATTATCAATATTTTTTAGAAGTCATAGAACATCTATTGTTCTACGAATTCTACATATGATACCTATGCTGATTCCACTATTTACAATTTTTTGTTGGTAAATTTGTTGAGATTTGGGAACAGTTGTAGAACAAAAGATTTTGGTTTTGATGTACAGAATATGCCTTAAAAGGATATTAATTGATCACCAATAACCCTGTACAATTACTTAGGTATTAATTAAAGTCTCTACTTATTCTAGCTCTAGTTCTGTTATCAACATAATTAATACCTAAAGTTAGACCTAATCTGCGGATCCTGACCTAATATCGACCTTGTCCGATCTTAATGAACCTGACAATGCAGTAACATAAGTTAATTATTAGAATTTATTGAATTTATGCTGCTTGGTAACTAACTGTGTTTGATATATATAATCAATTAAATTGAACTTACATACATTGTTGATAACGAAACTAAATGTAGGCAGAATTATACTTCTTGATGGATGTGTTGTCCGGCAATTATAGGTACTAGCAATAGGTCCACAGAAAAATCCTATACCTAGGTAGGTATAGGATTTTTCTGTGGATTTTTGTGTGTTTTTCTGTTTTTCTTAATAATCACCTTAATCTTTTCCAGGATATCCATGTACCTTATAACATTCGCATCAAGCAAAACTCCTACCATCGAAAGCAGCCCGGAGCCAATCCTTCGTCAGTACAACTCCACCGTCCTCCCCAACCAAGGAATTTGCGGCAACAAGAGCTGCTCTTCAGTGAAAGAACTGTACAACACTTATAAGAACTGCGTGGTGATATTGGGCAACCTCGAGATCGCGTTAATGAGATCCAGGAGTAAGGACTTCGCGAACATCAGCTTTCCTAATCTTAGAGAGGTACGTATTTATTTCTATCTATGACGTAGCTTTAACAAAGAAGCGGGAGGGGACGACCAAAAAATGTGTGGATGATTTGTTTGAAAGATGTTATGCTAGGCCACACAAATCGGCGGATGGGAAGTTATGCGCAGAACGCTGCGCAAAAGCTGCGCTGGAGCCAATGAGACGAGACGCCGGGGCACACCCGCCCGCCAACCTCATGCCTCTGGCGCGCTCCCTACGCATTGTGCACACATGCGCAAAAATTAGCGAATCACGGCGAAGTGTCATCTGCGGCTAACTTCTCATCCGCCGATTTGTGTGTCGCATAGTTTAGGTATGAACTAAATTGAGATACTGTTTGTTTATGTTCTTTGGATGATAAAAGGACTTCTACGATATCAGTTTTACTGTACTGACCAATTTTTAAAATGGGACCAAACCTGAAATGGCTCAGCTGTTTGTCGAAATTTTGCCGTAACTCGATGAGCTTTTTGTATGAAACAGCTGCTTGTTTTTTTTTTAATTTCGTGGTTTGTCTCGTAGTAAAAGTTAAAATTACAACCGAAAAATGTTGGTCACCTAGAAACACATCTGGTAAGTATATATATTTTAGCTGTAGCAAAGACGTTATAATACCTAATACTACGCTGTAGCTAACACACTAGTAAGCTAAATGCACCTATTTTATTATTTTCACCAAAATTATATCTACCTATCAGCCGTAGGACGTCCACTGCTAGACATAGGCCTCCCCCATTTATTTCCTATAAAGCCAGTTGGAAGCGGCTTGTATCCAGCGCGTTCCTGCGATCTATATTATATCGTCAGTCCACCTAGTCGGTAGACGTCCTACGCTGAGCTTGCTGGTGCGTGGTCTTCATTCGAGAACTTCACAGCCCCATAGGACACCCGTTCTTCGAACTATGTGCCCTGCCTACTACCACTTTAATTTGGTAATCTATGTCGGCCACTAAAATTATTTACCTAAATTAAACCACAGAAACTCGACGCCAATAACGAGTAACAACTGGCGACCTTATCGCTGAGATAGATCTCGATCAATGTTCTTTTCGGTGATACGAGTAAATGTAGCTCTGGTACAGCATCGCGTAATTAATTTAATTATCATTGAGTAGTGGCAAATATCTGCAGAGCCACAGTCTCTAAGCGAAAGTAGTAAAAATTAACCGAGCGCAGTGATATAGGTATACGGACTTCATATTTACATTAAATAATTAACAATGACCCGTTTTCTCGAATCTCGACGTTAGGTCACCTAATTAGTGCTTGCAACCGAGCACTTTGGCATCGCGCAGCGTTGTAGTCGGCATGCAATCGCCTTACGACTAACTATAAAGTCTGCCCACTACATAGCTAAGGCGGGGTTTTGGCTCGGACATTTTTTTGGACGATTGTGACTATAGATATTTGCTCAAAGTGGTACCTACATCAAACTCAAAACCAAGCCCCGTTAATTTCATGTCTTGCCAAGCTGTTCTCATCACTGATATTGTCAGTTTTCTTCATAAGACCATCATAATGAACACGTTTACAAGCTTTTATTTATTTATTGTCCCGTTGTCTGTCTGTCGGTCTGTAATCAAATATTGCAAGAATTTGATCCACTTCCCGGTTACCGATGGAGCTGAAATTTTGCATACATGTGTAAATCGCGTGACAATGCAATATTATGATGACATGGTGCTGATCTGATGATGGAGCTAGAAGGTGGCCAAAGGAACGTAGCAATGAAACGACACAACCTCAGTTTGGGTTTATTTGAATGGTCTTGGCGAGTAGTTTGTCTTTTAATGGTAACCTGGGTCTGAGGATTGAGCTGGAAGGTGGTCATAGGAACTCTATAATGAAACGACGCAACCCTATCAAATTTCGGCTCATTTGATTCGTCTTAGCGAGTACTTGTTCAGTAAAAGCTTGTTTTTTTTTAATAGTATTTACTATCGGGCTAATCCGAAATTCGAGAAATAAATCTGCTGTTTTATGCACTTTATAGCTTCCGAGTTGCATTTTTGAATGAAACAGCTGATATTTTTCTTCCGTTTTGGGTTCATAGTAAATGTTGTTTTTAACAAATGTTGTTAATAATAGTCTTAATCAAATCTCTTTCGGCTTAGTATAGGGCAAGCAGATAAAAGCAGGTACCATCCAGGTGTACGAGTCTATGACTCATGTAGTCAGGTAGCACCAGCACCATGTGACAACTCACGCATTCTCCTGTAAGATACCGTAAAACAATTTAACAACCATCTCACTGATTGCTCATTTGGCCAAGTTTTGCGCTCGCAAGCCACGGCGTGTTTAAGCTGCACTTAACTCATGATACGCAGTTCTCGGTTACAAACACGCCAAAAGGCAACTTTACGAGATACGAGTAGGTGGTGCTGCCAACGGGACTTGGGTGGAAATAAACTTTTGCTTCTTACTTATAAACTGATTGAAGTGCAAAAAATGAAGATAGATTTTTAATTTAGATATAATCTCCTCATAGATGACGGACATAATTAATATACGTAGGTACTTACTAGGAGATATATTCACCCATCATTTTATACTACTTTGAGACAAACCTAGAAATCGAAAAAAAAACAAATTTTTAATATAGCATAGCACTACTAAACGAGACTAGCCCGCTTGCTAGTACTGCAATCTTGAAAAATATCGCCAAATGTGATCGAAACTATAGTAGAAAGTCTATCTATTTAGTTAAGTGTGAGTAATACCTGTGTTTTTAAATGGTATGTGTAAAAACCACACTAGTTAATATAATCAAACGAGAGGTTTCATTCAAAAATTCAATCGACTCAAGTACAAAACTCACAGAAAAGCTACTTTTTCCTCGCGATTTCAATAGGTATTGGAACATGTACTGAAACCGTTGGAAATTCTTGAGAATGGTACTTTCCCTGCTATTAATAAGCTTCCCTATTTATAAGACTCATGATATGCTTGCAATCAGCGCGATTCTGTGTTTTTAAACAGATCAATTGTTCATTTTGTGCGCAAACTAACATAGGTCAAATAAAAATAAATAATTTGATGTACGTTTTGCCACAAGGTGGACGGATGACCTCATTAAGATCATAGGATCGCGCTGGATGCAAGCCGATTCCAACAGGTCTTATTGGAGATCTACAGGGGAGGCCTATGTCCAGCACTAAACGTCCTTTGGCTGATGGATGGATGACCTTTTCAGTTAATGTTGTTATATCCACGACTAATCTAAACTTTTCTAGAACATGTTTTGATTCCTATAAATTAATCTAGATATCTAGCTGTTTACGTCTATAACTTTGTCATCACAAGGCATAAATAAATTCTCCTGTAAGTACTTACTCTTCGCCTTAACTTAGGCAACCTTCGGAACTTCGTACTGCCTACTCAATAACACGTACTTTATGTCACACGAGCCTCATTTTTCACGATCAAACTCAGCAATTTCCCTAGAAATATAACCGTAAAACTTGTTATTTGCAGGTGACAGGTTTTCTCGTAGTTTACCGAGTGTACGGGCTGGATTCTCTCGGTCAGCTGTTTCCGAACTTGGCGAGGATCAGGGGAGAACAATTGCTGAACAATTACGCACTGATAATTCACGATACGTCCTCCTTGAAAGAGGTGAGTGACCTGCTATAGAGGAAAATCCTGCCATGTTTCAATGTGATTCATATTATTGCCCGTGGAAAAGTCGTTAATACGGAATATGAAGTTATTCGGGTAATCTATTGCGATGTAGACTTGTTTCAACCGTAGATAAGAGTTGTGAATATCATATGATTCTAATTAGTACCAATGTAATAATTATGTAGGTGTTACAATGACATGAAATGCGCATAGTGTTTTTTTATTAGCTAGAGGGCTTTGTTCTGAAAGATGTGATAACATCATAAATATATATAGGTAGAAAGAGGCATTTACCCGTCGCACACGTTGAGTTTGAGTAGGTATATAATTTCGTGCGACATCAGGTTTTTTATGTAGAATAGGGCTACATTTGGCCACCAACTCGCCTGATGGAAAGCAAAATTGTAGCCGAAGAAGGAGTATTTAGACCTAGAAGATACCTATTCACTCTTGACTTGATGATATCCAAATTGTAATTGTCAGGAAACAATGACGGAGGTAGGGCATTCCAATCCCTGGCGGTCCGCATTATGAAGGAAGAAGCGAATCGCTTAGTACGAGCAGGGTATTTAGGTCCTCGCTATAAAACGATATGTTTAATCTCGCGAGATCTGTGGATGTGCTACTGCTCAAATATTCTCTCACTGCTTATATACGTCAGTGAACACGAGACGAGTCGATTTTAATTTTATAGTGCATCCCACACTAGGTTTATCTCAAGAAATGTTTTTGTGATAAATACCTTTATTTCAAAAATTCGTCGCGAATGCAGGACTCGAACCTTGCGTCTTCTTCTCTTGAGATAAACCTAGTGTGGAATGCACTATAAAATTAAAATCATTTCATTGATTCAGCAATGCGCCATCTCTCGTCAATATTCAGAAGTTCTTATAACTTCAATTGAGTGATAACCAGTCTAATACGGGTATCACAGGTGGCGCCGCAAATGCTATAAGTTGGTTAAAATTATAAATACTTTACGAATTCGACGCTAAGGCAGAACAGCGAATTAGCTCAGTAGGCAGATCATCGGGCTAGTGATCCGGAGACGCAATGTTCGAGTCCTGCATTCGCGACGAATTTTTGAAATATTTATCACAAAAATAACTCTTTGACGAGACGAGTCGTTGCACAGTAGCAAATTTATATGTCAACAGGAGTGATCGGTAGGGTTCTACACAGCTTGTATTATAGCTAACTTTACCTGCACCATTGTTTGATTCGATCTGTACTTTTTACAGATTGGCCTCTACGGACTCGTCAAAGTAGACCGCGGGGGCGTCATCGTTTGGGGCGTCCCCCAGGCTTGCTTCGTGGATACAGTAGATTGGAAAGCCATTGCTCCCCGGTCTAGACACGTTATCAGCCCGCAGAACCTTGTGGTCACCCACTGTGACTTCCCCTGCACCTGTACATGGGACGCGACGTACAATCACTGCTGGAACAATATGTGAGTTGGAATACCATACAGGATTATTCCCATAGGATAGAGGAAGGCTCGAGACATGTCATCGACCTTCAGGGCTTAGCAGTGGCCAACTGTCACTTGGAATTGGAATACTAGAATATACTGATGTGATCTGAACTACTGTTAGGACATGAATGATCAAGTTCTCAACTGGAGACTACATAGGACGAATGGGCAGCATTACATATTTATCAAATGGGTGACCTTAGGTGGCTGACTTTTGAGTTAAAATTGAGCACTACTATGATTAGGCTGAAACTTAAAATTTTAGGTTCCGGTTGTTTTAACCGTTCAGCCATGTCAGGTGCTTTCAGGCGGCTTAAACACTGAGATCAGGAGATCAGAGCTAGCCACTCGACCGATATGAACATCCTTAGTACGCTGTCGCGGTCTGAGGAGGCATGAATAAACATACTTAAAGTTCTCAAATGAACACACATCAGTGCCATAAGCACAAAATCAACTAAGTAGGAACAAACATACGCCCTTTGCAGCTTTATTTTATTTCTTAAAAAGTGTTTTATATTATATGGATCAGACATAATAATCCTTTCTTATTTGTAGGAAATGCCAAATTTACCTACATGGCCCTCAAGCTGATCCCTGCCACGAGCAATGCCTCAGCTGTCGGAAGACCAGACTCCATGAATGCAACATTTGTCGATACTTCACTTACAACGGTAGATGCGTTTCTAAATGTCCATCTAATACGTGAGTACAGATATCTAGAGCTGTAGAGTCGAGTCACCTTCTAATCCTTACAAATGTGATTATTTTTCGCAAAAAAATGGTAAAACCGCCTTCCGTATACAAAATTTGAATATTTCGCTCGTTTTCTTCACATTATTGTTGATTTTTCAAAAACAACTCGGCTAATTTCTGTAAAATTTAAATGGGACCCTTTCGAACTAAAAAATAATTTTTAGATTCGGGTTACAATTGGAGAAATTATCGATGAACATACACAAAAAAATACATATGGACGAATATAGAACATCCTCCTTTTTTGTAAGTCGGTTAGTTATAAATCCAATCTCATATTATAATCCGATGGGATCGACGGGAAGTTCATGAGTAAAAACCACGCCACCATCACCAGCCACATCACCAACAAGCGCAGTGTAGGACGTCTACCTATTAGGTGGACGGATGACCTAATTAAGACAGCAGGATCGCGCTGGATGCAAGCCGCTACCAACCGGTCTTACTGGAGATCAATAGGGGAGGCCTATGTCCGGCAGTGGACGTCCTATGGCTGGTGGATAAATCCATAAATGTGTTTATTGGTTTGTTTGTTACTCTTGCACACAGCAGCAGAGAAAGAGGTCGACTTGATTTTTTGCATGGTTATATTTAATAGTTCAGAATGTGCAGTGTCATAGGCTACTTTTTATTCCGGAGAAAATTAAAGATCCTGTGGAAAGCCGCGGATAAAACAAGTTAAATAATACAAAAAGAGGAAGAAATTCTTTCGTTGAACATAATTATTATTTTGCAGCAGCAAATTTTTTCAATAAACACTCTTACCTATCTGTTCCAATTTGTTAAACTCGTAGTAAGACTTATTTTCAATGGAGACAAATGGGAATTAAATCCCCGATCTCATCAATGGAACATAATAATATATACGTTTTTGTCGTGTCTATATTTAGATCTCTTTATAATTCCCGATGCAAAAACGACGGGGAGAAGTTTGACGTGTCTGTGTATGTGTGTGTTTGTCTGTGGCATCGTAGCTCTCGTACGGATATATCAGAATAACGAAAAACAGTAGAAGTGGCATAATTAAAGTAAAAAAGTTATGATGCATGATCTCAGAAACGTGGCGGCGAAAACGCATAGAAACTGCTATGTATTCTTGACACAAATGACACTTGACGAGTGATCAAATGTCAAAATCGGTTTCACAATAATGGTGGACAAACTTCAAACGTCTCTTTGGCTGATACTTTATTTTGACCCTAATTACATAGTAATAATGCCATGTCAATTCAAACACCGCCCCTATGGTACGGATAAACACGATTTTGATTTTGATTTTTTTTGTTTGAAAGGTAAATTAGTCGGAACTATCAAAATCAGTTCAGCCGTCACAAAGTTATCAGTTATTTTGTTAGATGCAGTAGGAATCTTAATGCGTTGGTTTCTTAAATTTTAAATTTATTCTTGTTATAATTTGTTATCTTACAGGATAATTCTTCCCGATTCCCAGTACTGTATATCCACAGAAGAGTGTAGGAACCTGAATGGTTGGATTTGGAATAACACCTGCATCTTCCATTGTCCTTTTGGTTATGTGAGAGCAAACGGACCCAATAAGACTCCGACATGTAGAGCTTGCAAAGATTGTGACAAGGTTGGTACTTATACAGCGTTGCCGTGTTTTTCTCTTAGTAGTGTCAAATTCCAATTCATATTTGACAGTATTGACAACTCTGGGCAAGATTTTCCATACATTTTTGTGGTCTCAAGCGACAACAGCGCTATGTCTCTAGTTGTAATTAGCTCTGTGTATACAGCAAATAATTGTTTTTCGTAAAACATGGCACCACCGACTTCCACCGTGTACAGGATTCGAATAGTTTGCATGAATCGATGTGACATCCATGTAAATTATTTTTGATTTCGCAAAAATGGCTCAGTTGATTTCGATAAAACTAAAATGGGACCAACTTGAGTGTATGCCCTTTTAAAATTAAAATTATTATTTTCATCCCCCAATCTTGCAAATAAGTACTATTTTTGCTCTTCGATATCTGAGTGTAAAAGCCGTTTTTATCTGCTAAAGGATAAAGTAAAATTGATTTCAGAACATCGTGTGCACCAAGTTTGTGAATTGAAAACATCATTAAACCTATTTACTTCTACCTCCATGGTGCCGAATTTATCATACAACCTTTTTCATTTCTTAAAAAAGTCCTGGGCGCCTGTCCCAGAACAAAAAAGAGCTTACCTACCTTTTCAATAGCGTAGGCCTGAGGTGTAGGATATGTTGTCATCGATAGGTCCTGGGTTTCCTTGAAGTTAATGTCCTCTCATTTTTTGAGAAAAGCACCTGTAGTAATTTACTATTACAATCACATAATTATAATAGTAAATTACTAAAATGTACATTTATTCCAGTTCCGAGTCTGAGTTTTTAACAATTTAAAAAAGATGATAAATTCGGCACCATGGAGGTAGAAGTTTAATGTAGTTTTGAATAGGTTTAATGTAGTTTTGAATTCACAAACTTAGTGCACGTGATATCCTAAATTCAATTTACTTTTTCCTCTAGCTAGCGGATAAAAACGACTTTTGCACCCAGATATCGAAGAGCAAAAATTCTCTTTCCGAGATGGGGGGATGAAAAATCGAGTGTCTCTGAAGTCATTTTACTGACGATAATTTTACGTGATATCGTTGTCATAAAAGTCACAAGCCGAACGCTTAGGCCGATCGGGCCTCTCTGTCGCTTTTTGCGCGCTCTCGCTTGCACGCTCGGCTAAGGCATAACCAAACGTAACATAAGAATGAGTCATGCTTTTTAGTTGCAACCGGCGTTCATCCCTTTACATCATCGAGATGATGTAAAGGGCTGCATATACACATAATATTTTATCTCAAAAATTATCATATCAAATGCAATGAGTGTTTTTGATTAGTTAGTATCGTTAAAAAAAATAATTACAATTTCTTTATATTTCAGACATGTAGAAACCTAATCATACAATCGATAAGTTCGATTCAAGACGCTGGACATTGTGTTTATGTAAATGGCTCCTTGACTATTCACGTCAGAGCTGTAGTAGAAGCAATGGACGAATTAAGAACCTACCTCAGTCGCATCCAAGAAGTCCAGGATTACATAGAAATACATGGATCTCTTACAATCACTTCTTTAGATTTCCTTTCATCGCTTCGAAGAATACGAGGACGTAAATTAACAAACGGAGCATATAGCTTATACGTTCATGATATGAGCAATCTTCAAGCTCTATTTCCCAAAAATGTAACAGAAAACCTCATAGTTGATCGAGGGAAAGTAAGAATGTTGGACAATCCAGTGCTTTGTATGAATCAAATAGAAAAGTTGTTTCCTCGATTTCCTATGCAGCTCACAACGATCGATATCGATGTTCCCGAAGGAAGAAATGGATACGGCGCTGGATGTAAGGAGGTGTCCGTCGGATTGCAAATAAGAACAATAAATGAGACTACTGCCTTAATAATGTTTTCTACAGAAAACTTAAACGCTCACTATTCAGTTTTGTATGTGAGGCTTCCACAAGAAGTACAACATACTATAGTACCAGAATCATGCAGTGAATCGGAATGGAATGCTGTCGATGCTCAATACAGCTACGGCCACATGATTGCCGTTGCCGAACTCACTTCACTACGCCCAGCATCGATGTATGCTGTATGCGTAGAGTTTTTCGATCCTTATCTCAATAAGTTAGCAAGAAGTATAATTCACAACTTCACGACGCCTGTAGGAGTGCCGGAACCGCCATTTATCAGAGAACTGGCGGCTTCCGATTCCGAAACTGTCGTCATTCGCTGGGTCGATCACAAAGACTATCGACCATTTCTTAAACGTTACGAACTAGAAGTGACCCTGGTCAAAATTCATGAAAATGATGTCACAGTGAAAGATCAGTGCAAACATGTAGAAGCTTATGAAACAGATCTCTCGCTCCACGCAGTGGTGATGCGACCTCCGGCAGAGTACGCGCGAGGATGTGAATCTATGTGCGGAATACTGTCCACAGTAACAGTCGGAGCGTTAGTTGAAGAGTTCTTTGATGTTTGTAGCAACATTGACTGCAATGTAGAAGAAAAACGAATAGAATCAAACTCATCATTTGGGAAATTTGTCAAAACACTGGTGTTAGACGTGAAAGCTCCTAGAAACGACTTTCAAATTGGCGGGTTGGCACCTTTTAGAGACTACAGATTCAGCATACGGGCTTGCACTAACTTTCGATGTAGCAGATTTGCTCGTAATATTGTCAGAACATTACCATCGGCGAAAGCCGATATACCTTTTGTTAAATCCTTTAACATTGACGACTCAAGTCACGTTACCGTAAAGTGGAACTCACCAAAGCTTACAAACGGTGCAATCTTATCATACTCTGTAGAAGTGTTGCCCACAAGCACGTCTACAAATTTTCCTCTTCCCCAGTCGTGGTGTGTTCTGGCAAATCAGACCGATATTACTATGAGAACTATAAAAGCGGACCAATATTTTGTAAGGGTGTGTACAAGAAGTATGGCTTATGATAAAGCGTGTAGTGCGTGGCAAAAGTACGTTCCTTCCACTTCTGCGCCTTCTTGGTGGTGGACAGGGACTATTTTTGGAGTTCTGATGTTTGTTATATCTACATTAATAAGCAGTTTGCTTAAAATACGTAAAACCAATGATATGTCTCCTTTAGTAGATTATACAGCGACGATTGCAAACGAAACGGAACCGCCTGCTAAGATGTTTTCAGATTTCGCGTATACTGTACCATTAAGAGAGTCAAAGTTAGACTAGCACTTTATTTATAAATTGTGATATGTGATACAAAAATTTTTTCAATAAATACCCTCCAATTTTGTTGATGCATTTAATTTATTGGATGGAAATTTATAAAACAGTGGTTCTTCACTAGAGTGACGATAAACAATAAAGGTTAAAATAGCAACACGGACATTGATGGACACTTTATAGTAGATACTCGTAGGTACGGAATTTTGTATCGGGAATAAAATCATTGAATTAATTAAATTACCCTTTGTGTAACAACCTTTTGCTTCAACAATGTTAACGAGTTATTAATTATATTATCTGATAAATACCTTTACATTTTACTCAAAAAGATTTCTGCCAACACAAATAGGGTAGTTGATTGGTACTGAATTAATTAAAAGTATCAGGGTTAGTGAATTATGTAATTCATTATGATTCATAAACTAAAAAATAATTAAAATTGGCTTTTCAAATTCAGAGATATAAGCTTGTAAAGATTTTGGTAGGGATAAAGACGGGATGCCTTGTTCCTTTCCCACAAAGAATATAGCCCGGGAGGTAAGCGCAAAAAATTGCAACTACTTTCTATAACTATTATTATTATATAAGCTATATCTATTATTTAACTTTTGATTGTATTTGTCTTTTTGTTTATAGTTAGCTATTACAAGAGGACATGAAAAAATATTGTCAACTAGCCTATGGCATTATTGACGTGCACTGAAACCCTCTTTAAGTTACTAAATATTTCATTTTTAAAGTTATACATATAAATGTTTCATCAAGTTTCTTACTTGTACCTAGCTGCGCTAATACGTAGGCTATGTAATGCACTTAGTGTGGCTTTGTAATAAAGCAAACGCTTTAGATTGTAAGGAAGTAGATTGATAAACGTCTGTATTTTTGGATAGTAACATACGAGTATGTTATGACATGTGATATGTTAGCGCGGCCACCAAGTATTATGGCGGATCGCGCGGGACACAAATAGGTGCTGGAAGACGACGACTAACCTGAATACTCCGGGTCAGTGAGCACAGCTGCAGAACCTTGATCCTGGTTGCTCCTGGCTCCTTTCTTCAGTCTTCAGGCAGTCGGCGCGCGGCGTATATTACGAGTAAGTTGTGGACTGTAACTAGGCGGAATGATACGATGTATCGTATGCGATAGAGGAATGGTGTGCGAGGGCACACGTCAAAGCGGTGGTCGAAAGATACGGTGATTGGAGCGGTAATGTGTCCACCCTGTCCGGCGGTCAAGGGCAGACTGCTTGCCGAGAGCAAACAGCGCGTCTCACCTTTTCGCGAACGTACCTAGGCGGTCGTCGTCTAGGAAAAGATGAGGGTAGAACATAGGAGTCGGTAAATGCGGGTAGAAAGAAAAGGTAGGCAGCACTAAGGCGCCGTAACAATACCAATGATACTATAGTCTGACCGTTTAACGCCTGCGCGGGTACAGGGGCGCGGGGGTAGACGACAAAGGGGACCGGGCGGCGGGGACCCGCCGCTCGCACCTGTCTCAGTCCCCTTTGTCGTCTACCCCCGCGCCCCTGTACCCGCGCAGGCGTGGACTCAGTTAAACGGTCAGACTATAATGGATGTTGGTTTTTCGCCTACAGGTCACGATTTTCAACGAAACTTGGTAAGTACACAGGTTATTAATATTTCCAGCCGATGATTTTTGATTGGAGTTTTTTCCTCAAAAAAGGGGACAAATGCTGTCATGCTATTTATCAGCCGATATCTAAAATATTGTCAAAATTATCTGTCATCTAATTTAAGCTAGGATTAGCAAGATTTGGGAGTAAGAAGAACCAAATCGGTCAAGAGCAAGTCGAGATACAGGCTTAAGAAGAGATGTGTCGCGAGCTCTACTGTTCTGATCGTCGTCGTCGTATATAGAACGTTCACTGCTGAACATAGGCCTACCCTAGAGATCTCCAATAAGACCGGTTGGTAGAGGCTTGCATCCAGCGCGATCCTGCAGTCTTAACGAGGTCATCCGTCCACCTTGTGGGTGGACGTCTAACGCTGCGCTTGCCGGTACGTGGTCTCCATTCGAGAACTTTTCAACCCCATCGGTCATCAGTCTTCCGAGCTATGTGTCCTGCCCATTGTTATTTCAACTTGCCAGTCCGCTAGACTATGTCGGTAACTTTGGTTCTTCTACGGATTTCCTCATTCCTGTTCTGATATATACGAGTAGGTACCTACTATTAATTGATGTTTGTTAATTATAATAAAAAATATAATATGTCGTTATACTTTCAGTCAATCCATTCTCACCTTTCAACGGCGACGGTATATTAAACTTGAAAACCCATTATTATACCCTGTTAGTAAAGCAAAACATGCACAGCACATTCAATACACATTACTTTATTAATTTGCGCTTTAACTTGGCTGTTTATCATTCACCATAATGGTTGGTTAAAAGCTTATTGTCTTTTGGTTTTGTAATTAAGTTTTGGCGTTGACAATGCAGAAAGGGTGCTCTTAGAAAGAGGAACACATAGTCACATATACTACGTATATTTTATAATTTATCAGAGACTTAGGTTTTTTAGAATTTCTTTGCTTATGTGCGTGTGTGCGAGTGAGACAACTGTAGCCGGTCGAAAGGCCATTAAAGTTATTAAGCAGAAACCTCAAAAGAATTACAAGTAATAGTATTGCTAAATTTATGAGAATTATGTGAATGGGTGCCTTCAAAAAGAGTCATCGGCAATTCGCCCCGCGGGCCGAACAGCTTGCGGGGCGAAACGAAGAAATACCCAAGAAAACGCAATGTCTGTCACATACGTCAAAATCACCAGTTGGAATGTCAAAATAGTTAAAATTTGATTACACTTGGTCATTTGGGTCATTTGCCTTTTTCGGAAATTTGAACCCCTTCAGTTCCAGTAAGAAGATCATCATTTTACCTTCCTACTTTTTACCTTTTTGAATTTGGACACCCGAGATAGCTCAATACTATAGTCTTTTTCAAATAGCAAGTTACTTATGACAGGTCCATAGAACGTAAAATATTACGTAAATACATCATGTGACGTCACACCAATAGTTGAATATTTCTATTTATCAGTGAAAACATTAAGCAAACTTACAAGAAAAACTACTAAAATAAACGACAAAGGACGCAAGAAATAGAATACAAGTTATTGATTCGCGTAAACATATTCGCATTCACTTTTCAATTTAATAAAATATTAAATTCGTTAAATTGTTATGTTACGTGCTTTTGCCGATCGTTACGTCATGATAAGAGGGCTGGGAAATAAGAATATCGAAAACAAAACATATTAATCGACTTGATTTAAGCAAGGGTTATCGTTAATCTATACCCCTAGTACAAAAATTATAAAATATGTAGTGCGTATTCGATACAAAAATGTATGAAAAACTTAGTTTCCATTTACCTCCGATGTTCACTTAGACAATATAACGGATAATCAAATGATTATAAATCTGGAAGATTCGTCAAATGATGATAATGATGATAGCTCCGATGACGAAGTGACGAGGACATTATTTCCCAAATAAATCTTTTTTTTTCCTGTCACTTTCTATTTCTTTTTGATTCCTCTAAAACTATCGTCTTAGTAAGTCCTACTGACTTGTAGATAAATTCACCAAAACAGTTTTAGGTATATTGTTCGATAACTTCGCTAAGTACGTAAAATCGATAATAATCGGTAATTACAAATCGAATATACTTAGGTGCGGTACATCATTAAAATTGTCAATTTATGTTTGACAGCTCACATTTCGGAAGTGTCATAAGTGACTAGCTATTTGAAAAAGACTATAGTTTGTGAAACCCGTCAAAATTACGTAAGTTCGGGTGTATGTCCATATTTTCCTAACATTTTTAATTTTCACATTTAAAATAGGACAAACTGATGTATATCGCTTGCTATTTTAGTACTGTTTCTATTATTTTTGTTCTTATTCTATGGCAGAAATGACGTTATTCAGACCATCATTATGAACAACTTTTACTATGGGGTCTAAGCAGAATTCGGAAGAAAAAATCATCTATTCCGTACAAAATTGTAAAATAGAGTCGAGTAAATATAAGAGTATGAAAACGCAATTCTTTTTTCTAAAATTCCGTTTTAACTTTACAGTAAAACTTGTTCATAATGACGGTCTGAGTTGCCCCTTTTCTTCTAATAATCTTATGTTTATTGCAGAAAAATATAGTTTTTTTCCCCTTTTGGTGAAAACAATGGTGAAAGGTGAAAAGACTGGAGCAGATGCGCGACTCGTGCTGTAAGTTCCTCTACCGACAAGAGCTTTGCTACAAAATTTTGAATGAATGAAGATTATAAAGGTGCTTTTAACAAAGAGTCACTATTGGGACAAGCATTTCAAAAATCTGAAGCGAACGCAGGATTTGAACCTGCCCCTTCAGATCACTAGCCCGACGCTCTACCAACTGAGCTCTTTGAGATAAAATCTAGTATGGAAAGCACTCTAAATCATATCAACGCTGTGAACGTTTCACAATTTACGACATCTAATTAGAATATTACTGATAAGTAAATAAAGAAAATCAGTGTTAAAAAAGCAAGTATTCTCTCGAGCGTAGATTAAGTGTAACCACTGAATCGGACCAACTAAAGTCTTATCTAAGCTTAACGCAGACGAGTGTTCAATGGGACTAATTAAACTGGGCATTCGCGTTTCACAGCGGTATTTAATTTCGGAATTAGAGAATAGATGTGAACTATTGTCCGGCTTGAATTTTTTTTATTGACATTGTAATCATTTTTTTATCAATTTTTAACATTCCGTACCCAAAGGGTAAAAACGGGACCCTATTACTAAGACTCCGCTGTCCGTCTGTCTGTCTGTCACCAGGCTGTATCTCATAAACGGTTATAGCTAGAAAGCTGGAATTTTCATTAATGATGTATTTCTGTTGCCGCTATAACAACAAATACTAAAAACAGAATAAAATTAGCATTTAATGGGGGCTCCCATACAACAAACCTGATTTTTTAACCGTTTTTCGCTAGAAATTAATAATGGCAACTGGTAGATGCTTGAAATATTCATAGAATGTTTACTTGTACATACAATTTAATAATAAATAATTAAATTAAAATAAGATAAATATTTAAGGGGGGCTCCCATACAGTACGGAACCCTGTGTGCGCGAGTCCTACTCGTGCTTGGCCGGTTATTAATTTTACAATTATACATTCTATTTCAAATGAAATTGATTTTCGTCAGCTAGAAAATCTACCAAATTGGATGGATCTGGTAGGTTTTAATCATTCATACAACTGTCAACTTGTAGTATTTATCTATTTTACTTGTTTTTATTATCTAGAAATGTAATGTGATTTAATTTATTAGACATGGATTTCCAATAAGCCTAGTTGGAGGCGTTACATCGACGGTTCTCTTAGTCTGTGGATATTCTACGCTGCGCTTGCTGGAGTTGCTGGTACGTGGTCTCGGTTCCATTGGCTATCCGTTCTTCGAATTATTTACCCTGCCCGCAGCCATTTCGACTTGCCAATCTGCTGGGCTATAACAGCTGTCGGCGGTAAACTAAAATGACATATGCCAATTCATTCCGGAAAATTCTAATAATTCCTATCCCATTTCTAGTTCAACGTTTTAGTTCTAAAAGGCTTTCGGCTTATTTAACGTAACACGCCTACTGCTGGACATAGGCCTCACATTTGGATTTCCAATAAGCCTAGTTGGAGGCGTCCTGCATCCAGCGCGTTAACTAGTTACATCGACGGTTCTCTTAGTCTGTGGATATTCTACGCTGCGCTTGCCGGTACGTGGTCTCTATTCAAGCGGTTCCATTGGCCATCCGTTCTTCGAACTATTTACCCTGCCCACTGACGTTTCGACTTGCCAATCTGCTGGGCTATGTCAGCTGTTGGCAGTAGACTAAAATTACATTTGCCAATTAGTCCGGCAAATTCTAATAATTCCTATCCCTTTTCTAGTTCAACGTTTTAGTTCCACAGGGCTTTCGGCTTATTTGAGCGCTGGGGCCTGGGAATGCTGGATCTGTGTAATTTTAGTTTGTTATGACGCCGGATTATTGGCGATGTGGGTAGAGTGATGAAAAGCTTTGTGTGAAATGGTTATTTTCTCATCTTCAGTATTTGGCTACGCTCCTTGGATTATTCAATGTTAAGTCTGTTGAAGTAGGTATTATAAAATTCATCGCAGTTTTCCAATATACCTATAGATGCGTGCTGTTCGGCTTATAGGTGACTAGCTTTTACCCGCGGCTTCGCCCGCGTTAAATTTTGATTTTGGCTAATGTTTATGTCGGCTGCGAAACCTAACCTAAGCGACAAACATCAAAATACCTTAGAGGAATGCTTTTGTTGGTTAAGTTACGGTTGGAGTGTATATACAACCCCCCTGTGTATTCCCGCCTTGTCGTGGCAGGGGAGGTCTAAGGCAGCTGAAAAAGCGGCGCTAGAAGTCTCCCTCTTCTTTGGGTCTTTCCCCCAAGGCAGCTTAGAGGCGGCACTCGTAGTGCAGCCGCTTTTAACTAAAGCAGCTGAGAGGATGGCCGGTAGGTTGCCTGCCTTATGAGGAGTGTTGCTTCTGAGGCGGGCTGCAGTGCCGCTCTTGCGACGCTGCAACCGAGGATTAGGGGCTGCGGTGGGATGAAACTGGTTGTGTGGGTGCCGCCACCTACCCTACCGTCAAACTGTTGGAAGACGCAGTGGGGCTGCAGGGGAAGAGAAGTGTCTGTATCGCGATGGCCGTTCTCACTGCCCTCTGCAGTTGAAGAGGCAGGCGCTGGGCTACTATGACTGACCCGTTGCACTGGGATCAGGACGTTGGAATGCTGTCCGACGCTCAGTGCTGGTTACTCCCGAGTGGTGGATGACGATGTGTCTTGTGCTCATTTTCACACCCACTTTCATTTTCATTTTCATTCACACACCGTCATTATGGCGGGAGCGCAAGCTCCGTTATGGAGCCCGAGTCTAGGCTAGCGCTGTTGAGTGCCGCGAAGGAGTGCGAAAAATGTAGGAACGTCCTAAACTTGAAATGACAGGTTATTTCTGGCGCTTAGACGGCTGCTACCGCGGCCCGCTCGCCTACTTTTCATCCTATCCTACGGGAACTGTTAAAGTTTTTGGGATAAAAAGTGGCCTTTGTCACTTTTCGTCTTTCAAACTATATTCATGCAATAAGTCAAGGCAATCCTTTGCTCCGTTGCTGAGAAAAAGATATTGTCTTATCCTACGGGAACCGCAAATTTTTCGGAATGGAAAGTATCCTATGTCACTTTCCGTCTTCCAAACTATGCCCACCCCAAAAATCAAGTCAATCCGTTGCTCCATTGCTGAGAAACAGTTATTGTCCTATCCCATGGGAATCACGAATTTTCTCGGGATACAAAAGTATCCTGTTATCACTTTCTGTCTTTTAAACCGTAGGTATCCATACCAAAAATCAATTCAATCTTTTGCTCCGTTGCTGCGTCAAAGAGGAACAAACCAACAAACTTTTCGGATTGATAATATTAAAGTATGATGATTCTGTACCATAAAGGTAGAATAAAGAAACATGTTAACTATTTTTAATGTCAGACAAAATTACGGTCTGTTATTAAACGTCATAGTAACATGTAGCATGCAGAGGGACTAAAGCATTTTATCCAATTTTAATGTCAGTTTTCATTTTCAATCCATACTTTATTTCCTCTTCAAGGGGATATAATGGTGGAAAACAATTTGTCCCCTTGCCATGCTACCTGTGATTTATAAAAGTCTGCAGACAATGTCACCTGTCATCTAATTACGTTTCGCTGTGACGTTTCGTTAAGTGTCATAGAGGAATTAATCACTTAGCGTCTTTGTGATAGTGGCTTTTTGCTTTCGATAGTTTTTGTCCTGTCCTACAGGAACTATGCAATTTTTTGCTTAACGCGAATGATTAGCATCTAAAATTCGACGCGCTTGGTTTTGCTCTTGAGTCTCAGCAGTTCTTTGCGCTGCGTGATGCTCGGCATCTAAAAGTCGCTGCGCTTGACTTTCTCCTTAAGTCTCAGCAGCTCTCTGAGCTGCGTGACGCTAAGCATCTAAAATTCGACGTGCTTGGTTTTTTGCTCTTGAGTCTCAGCAGTTCTTTGCGCTGCGTGATGCTCAGCATCCAAAAGTCGCCGCGCTTGACTTTCAACTTCAGTCTCAGCAGCTCTCTGAGCTGCGTGACGCTCAGCATCTAAAATTCGACGCGCTTGGTTTCGCTCTTGATTCTCAGCAGCTCTTTGAGATGCGTGGCGCTCGGCATCTAATGTCAAACGCATTTAAGTGTGCTCTTCAGGCACTTGGCTTCTAGCAATTTTCTTTACACGAGCAACGCTAGAACTACGCGCTAGATTCGATTTGCGTTTTGTAGGCATACCTATTAGAATGAAAACTACGTAATTAAACTGAAAAAATACATGTAACCTTCTCTAAATTTTACAGGAAAAGATTGATTGACTTTGACATTTGCAACTCGAGCAGCCTTGAATGGGCATTGGGCATAGAGAATGTAATTTGGAAAGTCAAGATGCAAATTACCATTTGTCATGGTAGAAAATAAGTTTTTTTCTTCTAAGATTCTAGCCAATGCGTTTTCATCCCCCGTTTTCAACCCTTTAAAACTATTTTTTCGAATCAAAAAGTAGCCTATGTCCTTTCTCAGGCTCTAGACTATCTGTGTACCAAATTTCATTTAAATCGGTTCAGTAGTTTTAGCGTGAAAGCGCGACAGACAGACAGACAGACAGAGTTACTTTCGCATTTATAATATTAAAAAAATAAGTAAGGAGTAAGGATGAAAAGTTAGTTTCAAAAAAACTTCATAGCCTGGAGCACCGCCGTAGGATTGCGAGTCTGTCCATTTTTATAGGATTCATAACGGAGAGTGTGCATCTGAGCTGCACGACCTTATACTACCATCCCCTTTTTACTACAGGACATGTAGGAGGACGCCACATTACCACCTCTACACTGTCGATTTTCCTTCGATACGTACGAACCCAACATTTCTTATTCGTACCGCCAGGGAATGGAACAGTCTTCCTGCTTTCCTGTTTCTTAAGAGATATAATTTAAAGCTTTTCAAGGTCAGAGTGAATAGGTATATTCTAGGTCTGCGTGCTTCATCTTCGACCACAACGTCGCTTACCATCAGGCAAGTTTGTTGACAAACGCGGACTTATTTGCGTTTGAAAAAAAAAAGATAGAGTGTCGCTTAGTAAGATAATAATTTGAGTGAAGTAAAACTTAATATAGTTTGTAAAAACCAGCAAAGGAGTAAAATAATGTAGCCTACAAAATAATAAATGAAATTTTTGAATCCTGTGTTCGCCCCATAGTAAATGATGGTCTTAATCACCACTTTTCGGGTTTCTTCGAGGCAATCAGATACTGTAGAATAAATATACGTGGGAATAAGGAATGATTTATATTACAACGTAGGATAACGCTAGTTCCATACATTTTGTGCAGTGTCTGGTCCGGGCCATGACGGGGCATGGATGGGGCCGTGCATGGCCCGTTATAATATAAATCAGCCGTTACCTGTAATAAAGAGTAGATACTTAGGTGTGTAGTAGGGCATGCAAAAACCGGATGGTTTTGGAAAACCGGTTTTTTCGGTTTTTTATTTATAAAACCGGGGAAATCGAGTTTTTCGGGTTTTTCGATTTTTTTCTAGTAAATAAATGAAAATACTAGTAAATATAACAGTTTGTTTGTTTATGAACCTGTACTGCCTCATTGTTGGGCAAAGGTCTCCTCTCGAGATTTCCAGTTTAGTCGGTCTTGTGCTGATGCCGCCAATTTGGATAAAATGTATTCAGTTCATCGCACTATCTAATAGAGGGTCTGCCACGAGGCCGCATCGAGTTGGGACTCCATTTGGTGGTGATTTTAGCCCAGAGGTCTTCCAGAAGTCTTCTGGCATTCGACTGATTTACCCGGCCCACTTCAGTTTAGCGGCTGTGAAAGCTACATGTTTGATTTGAGTTCTGGAACGCAGTTCGGTGTTTACTCGCAGTACCTACTCGGTCTATTAGCCGGTCACCGAGAATACTGCGCTCCATCGCTCTTTGGCAAACCTTGAGCTTGGACTTTTGGACCTTAGTTAATGACCATGTTTGTACACCATAAGTCAAAATGTGATCGGAAGGCGTTTCTCCATATGTTCTTTCATGGCCCAACAGCTCTTCCAGGCGTTCTCTGTTCTTCTTGGTCTTGTCTCGCCTGGAAGGTGACTATTTGGCCGACATAGATGTAATCGTGAACGTATATGTCTTCGCCATCGACAGTTACCCGATGTTTGATGCCATTGGTCACTTTGGTCTTTAATTAACATGTTCCTTATCCGTAATCCAACCTCAAGGCTTGCAGTGGTTAGGTTTTGTAGCATTGATTATAGCTCTCTGACTGAGGAAGAGATACTAGCTGACGATATGGTCTGCAAAATGAAGGTTAGTTAACCATTTTTCACCAACATTAAAACGCCATCCTTCCCAGCTTGCCGCCAGCTTTCTGAAAACTTCTTCGAGGACGCCCGTGGATATTTTCGGGGACAGTGGGTCTCTCTGTTTAACACATTACTCTATTGTAAATGCTGGACCAGAAGATTGTAATTTTATTGCAGCAGTACTTTGAGAATGGGTGAGGCGGAGAAGATTAACGTGATTGATGCTATCAAATGCTTTTTGACCGACGAAACGGAGGAGGTACTCAATTCTACACATATGTTCTATAATCTGGTTGATTGCGTGGAGATGGTCTGTAGTTCAAATAGCCCGCGACGAAAACCAGCTTGTTCGGGTGGTTGTTCCATGTCTAGCCTTCCTGATATGCGATGTTCTATGATTTTGATGAAATAATAGTCATTATTTATATTTCTTTTGTTTTTTAATTTCAACAATCGAGCTTACTTTTATGTATAATTTACAAATATTAGACAAACGTGCAATATATACCACGCGTAGTTGTACTACGTAGCTTAGCAGAGACTGCCGGACTAATGTAACGAAACAAAATGGCGGTGGTCGATAGCGTTTCGGTGAAGATGAGACAAAACGCGTCCTATTACGCTTATAACGCTACAGCAAAGCGCTCTGCCTATATCACGTTACTCGCTATGTAAAGGCAGAGAGAGAGTGAGAACTTTCGCACTTGAATTACATCCTTAGCACGTATACCTATACGAAAAAATTACGTCTAATGTACCTACATTAGACGTAATTTTTAAATGGAAAAAAAGTATCTTAGTTCGCTTGGCTTATTATTTCTCTGTAGGTTAGAGCAACTAGATGACAATAATGTATTTTATTGCGAAGGGGAAAGTTAATATGCGAATTTAAAAAAAAATTAGAAAACACCGATAAACCCGAAAAAAACGGTTTTATAACTAGAAAAAACCGAGTTTCAAATGTGGTCGGTTATTCGGTTTTTTCGGTTTTCGGTTAACCGGTTTGCATGCCCTAGTGTGTAGGTAAGCTCTGAAACAAGAACACTAGTATAAGATAAAGGGTTTTGCTTATGTATAAAAGTACTTTTATAAAGTAGGTGAAACTTAGAACTATAACATGCTTCAGTTATTTCATGTAGAAACTAAAGCCCCTGAGATGTTTCACAATAACTAATGACAATTTCTATCCTCAAGGCTTCACAGGAGTTCACTTATAAAATAAGTTTTACTCGTAACCTTATTTAATTAATATAACTTTTGGGCTTTCTGTTACTAGATAACGTTACGAAACCGCAGTTACAGTTTTGTCTAGATGTTAACTGTGGCTTGACCTTTCCCTTCAAAACAAAGAAATATAATTTTAATGTAAATGTGGGTTTTAATTAGAGCACTACTAACTTCCACAGATAAGTCATTTACATGTCTGCTAAAATGAACGAATGCGGGAGTAAGATTTTATAAGTAGATACCATTTGGCTTCGTACCAATTTTTTTTTAGGGCTGAAATCGCGTTACACTAGATTTTAAACAAAACTATCCGCCCTAGCACTAACGAAGTCTTTGCCCTTATAATTTGTGTCGGTACGCATATAGCCTGTACACCGTAAACCACACAACTTGCCAACCATAATTTACAATGAAGGAAAATATCTATCAAGTGTTGTTTAGTTTGGGGCCACCGTGTGTACGATGTCCCCAGATATTTATTTATTTTATTTTATTTATCTTGTAAATAAACCCGCTTACTAACCCCCATAGAAGAAATTCGATGCATATGTAAATCCACCGACCTACACTGGACCAGCGTGGTAGATATGATATGACGTTGCCCTTCGCCAGTAGTCGGACTATGTTCAATACAGTAGCGAACAAGTATAATATTCATGTATTTTTTATAGGGCCTTCATTAATTACCACTAAATACAAGACATAATCTAAAACTACATAAACTAGGTACTACTACATAACAAACTATTGGATCATCCACAGACCTTGAAAGTCTAAACATAATCCAAATGCTCAAGCTCACTGACAGTAGGCAGCGTGCCCAGCATGCTGGCGGCATTACCACGCTGAATGGCAATGCTTATACGTTGAGCCAAATAAACACCAGCATTTTGGTCACGCGTCGCGTCCACCAGACGCTTCATGTATTTAATAAGTGTATTATTTATATTGTACACTTCATAGGAGTAATGAATCCTTTTGAAGTTTTCATATGAAAGTTTTTACCTGAACGTAGATCATTATTATACTCTTTGCGTAGACATAAAGCTTTTCCAAAAAGTTTTAGTTAACTAATTGGATCAGGCATTACTTTGAGAAAGTTAATCTTCAAATCTTATTTAATAGTTTTGTTTTAGATATTTAGTAATATACTTACAGAAATGGGCTCTTAAAATTATTTGCCTACAACACAACAGAGCGGAAATACACTATATATTTCACCAAAAAAAGGATTTAAATGTTTTAGTGGTAAATACCTACATATCAGTGACATCAAAAACATATATTATAACGGAATTGCGGGTTTCGCCTCGGGGCATTGAAAACTTACGAAATTATACCTTCAAGTTATGGGAAAGGGTTACAGAAGTTTTTGACTTCTGAGGTTGGCCAACTAGTTTGTTAACTGGGATTTTGGACCACATGTTTCTTACATCATACGGATGTAATCTGGTAAGACTTTGTAAATTAATGTTGTGTGAATTCCTTAGTTTAGATTGATTTTTTGTTAAGTACGAAAACCGTAGTGGTCTAGAGGTAGTTACACTGTTGTTTTTTGTGTTTTATCATTTGTTTTGTCGTTATGTATTGTACCTCTTATTTTTGTTGCAAATAAAAAATTCTGTATTCTGTATTCTGTACTCGTCTTACAATCGAGAGGTCGTGGATTTAAATCCCGGTCTCCTACCAATGAGTACTTTGGATCTTACATTGTATAGGGAATATATGTTCACACCTTTGCACTACTTTGTAGTGAAAGAAAACATCGTGAAATGTGAATATGAATACACTCACCCGCAGTGGGTCAGCGTGGTGGATAAGGCTCAATCACCTCTCGTAGGCAAGCCTAGATTCAGCAGTAACTTATTATTACCGTGGCTCGGATGACACGTTAAATTGTAGGCCCCGGTTGTTTTAACCGTTTAGCCATGTCAGAGGCCTTCAGGCGGCCTAAAAACTCTGACACCAGGGCTAGCCACCCGGCCTATACGAACTTACTTACTTTTAGCAGTGACTAAAAGATTGGTAGAGTACAGTACCTACAGTGTAAAATTGTGTTTAACCGACTTCCAAAAAGAAGGAGGTTCTATGTTCGTGTGTGTGTTTTTTTGTGCATGTTCATCGATAATTTCGCCAACTGAATCGAAAAATTCTTTTTTAGTTCAAAAGGGTATACTCCCGAGGTAGTCCCATTTAAATTTTACAGAATTTGGCTGAGCCGTTTTTAATAAATCAACAATAATGTAAACAATTCGAGCGAAATATCCAAATTTTGTACACGATGGAAGGCGGTTTTGCCATTTTTTGCGAAAAATAATTACCTATGTTTCAAATGTTTCAAAGCAAACGGCATGAATAAAATTGACGTTTTCGTCACGTCACGTTCTAAGTCTTCTTCAATTTCAACCGTACTAAAAAAATTGATTCAGTTTGTGAAAATCACTTTTTCTAGGTAAGCCTATGTTCACCAATTGATTAGGTACTTATCATTTTTAAATCAGAAATATTCCGAAACCTTTTATTTTTTAAAAACGGAATCTATGAACAGTATCGACGCAGATTCAGAATAGAATATCCTAAAATAAAGCCCGTAACGACCGGTCCCATAGGTGGAATAACACGGGCGGTATGAGAATGTGCGGGATACCTGACGATCCGTCCTATTCAATTGCCCCGGATTGTAGGACTGTCTTCGAGCAAATATCTACAGAGCCACAGTCTCTAAGTGAAAGTAGTAAAACCGAGCGCCATCATACATACAGATATTTACATTAAATAATTCACAATGACCCGCATTGTGAATTATTTAATGTAAATATCTAAGTCAGTAAGTATTTTTCTCGAATCTCGACGTTGTCACCATAATTAGTGCTTGTAACTGAGCACTTTGGCATCGCGCGGTGTTGTAGTCGGCTGGCAATCGCCTAACGACAAACTAAAAAGACTGCCTACTACGTAGTTAAGGCAGGGTTTCGGCTCGGACACTTTTTTGCACGATTGTGACTTGCTCGAAGGGGACTGTGCATATCTGTTGCTCTGTATGCCGGTGTAAATTAAAATATATTTGGCAGGGTAGGTGTAGAGGATATGGCCCAATTGGTCTTTGAAAGTGTGTCTATTCTTGATATGGTATGTTAAGATAGATTATCGATCGAGCGAAGCGAAGATCTTCGTTTTAGCACGGTGATTTTGCTTTCGTCTGTCCAGATTTTGGTTTTCGTCAGTTCAGTTCAGTACAGTTCACATATTTCAACCAACCTCGTAGCGCTCATACCGTAGTTTGACTAGGTGTTCGTCTGCGATCATCGAAGGATCATCACGGTCAGTCGTCGGATGGGTGACCGCAGATGGCATTTGCAATTGACCGCTACCGTGGCTCGGATGACACGTTTAATTGTAGGCTCCGGTTCTTTTAACCGTTTAGCCATATCAGTGGCCTAATGGCCTTTAGGCGGCTCAACAACTTTGACACCAGAGCTAGCCACCCGGCATACGAACTTACTTACTTTTTTTACAAACCTCTACGAAAGCCCCGGCGCCGCTGTACCGCGCAGGCGAAGACTAAGTTAAGTAGCGGATAAGTATAGCCATCAGGGTCAGTGCCACTCAGGATTTTAAACTCTAAAAGCTTTCCACAAACTTCGTTCGTTACCCTGAGCTACGAGACATATATCATTTTATTGTGCGCAATTCCTGTTGAAAAAATATACCTATTTCAATTCGAATTAGAATAATTGCTACACTTATGCGTTAGGTCTTAGTTGAAATTTGCAAGCGTGAGGCGTACCTAATATTATTGGAGTCTTTTGTTCGTCTCAGCCAAGCAGCACTATGGCTTAAAAACTCTGATACCAGGGCTAGATACCTGTACGAACTTACTTTAGCGCTATAAATAGTCTAATTAAAATTAAACTTATTATACTTGATCACTGTAGGAAATAGATAATAGTATTACCATTTTCTTTCAAATTATTTTATCTTCCTTTCAGTTTAGGAGGTTTTTGATGCGATAAAGTCTTATAAATCGATGAACGCCGGCTGCACGCACGAAAAAGGCTCACGTTCCGCCGCAGCCAAGCGTGCAAGCGAGAGCGTGGTACAAGCGATAGAGAGGCATGATCGGCCTAAGTTTGTTTCAGTTGTTGATTCAACAATGTTGTCTTATGTTATATCAAAAACTTATCGTCCGTAAACCTACTTTATAAATAACCAATTTTTTGCCCAACAGGAATTATTATATTTAACAAAACTCTATACATTAAAATAACGTATAATTAACATTATGATTTCCAACTTTTAAGAACGAACAAAGTTGAAAGCTAATCTCTAAATCACCTAGATTCAAATCCTTGTTACTTCTCGTTCCAAACGCGTAACTCCAACGCCTACAGGCGCGTTTATACCAAAGTAGTTAAACTTCCAAAATAGCATCCAACTACCTAAATTACAATGCTTTTGGAAGGCCCCATTTTGACTGTTCAATTCTCCTCAGATCTCATTACAACTTCGTACAGTTTGTTTAATTGGCTATCCCTGAACATGGAAAATTCCTTTCCAATGTAGATTGACCTGTCTGCCTCCGCTCCGCCTATTAGAAATCAGAGCAAAGCAGTTAAGGGCCTTGTAGCTAACACATTATATTTCGCTTAAGAGATTTTACATTAATTATTGAAGGTAAATAAGTAAGTGTATAGGCCGGGAGGCTAGCCCTCGTGTCAGTGTTTAAGCCGCCTGAAGGCATGACAGTATTGCTATGTTCATCGGAGCCACGAAAAAGAATTATTGAAGATAGAAAATCACTCAATGTTTATTGTTTACTACAAGGAGACATCACGCGAAATCACTCGCGCAGGTTATAAACCAAAACAACTACAGTTTCGACAGCATATGAGGTTTAGTCAAGCATCAGGCAGAATGTAGTCAAAGGTAAACCCATTCTACTAATATTTAAACGCGAAAGTTTGTATGTTTGTTCCTCTTTCACGAAAAAACTATTGAACGGATTGGGATGAAACTTTGCAATAGTAATGCTTATATTATATACCAGGCTATAACACATAGGCTATAATTATAGAGATATTGCGTGAAACGAACTTCGCCTAGTCAGCTAGATTAAATAAAAAATGTACCCATTCAAATTCAAAGGGTAAAAACGGGACCCTATTACTAAGACTTCGATGTCCGTCTGTCTGTCACCGGGCTATATCTCATGAACCGTGATAGCTAGGCAGCTGAAATTTGCACAGATGATGTATTTCTGTTGCCGCTATAACAACAAATACTAAAAACAAAATAAATATTTGAGGGGGGCTCCCATACAACAAACATGATTTTTTGCAGTTTTTGCTCGCTATTAATAACGGCAAGAGGATTGGTGCTCCCATACGGTACGGAACCCTTCGTGCGCGGGTCCAACTCGCACTTGGCCGATTTTATAATACCTTTTACACCACTTCAAACCCCTTAAAATATAAAACAGGTGAGGTCTCTGAGAAATGGTCGAGTTTAAATGCAACACTGTCGCGATACGAAGTGGAATTGTTGTTACTGTTACTTTTCAACGCATGAAATTGTTGTATGAATGTTGCGGAAGTTATGGGCCGTAAAGCTGCTATTCACTGGCATAATGGTGATATAGAACGTAATAATCAAAGTTTATAATTTATATTAAACGCGCTGTTTTGTGGTCTCCCAGCTTGGACTGTTTTGTGGTGCTTATCTTGATGGCAATTTACATTTACTACAACTAGAAGTACGCTTTATTTGTAACTAGCGACCCGCCCCGGCTTCGACAGGTGTATTTTACACATAAACCTTCCTCTTGAATCACTCTATTTATTAAAAAACCGCATTAAAATCCGCTGCCTACTTTTAAGGATATAGGGACAGACAGACAGCGGGAAGCGACTTTGTTTTGTACTATGTAGTGATGATAACGTATTTTGCAGTGGTTTTATTTTCTTTATTAAATAAGTCATATTTCTTAACAACTTGTATTTTATTAGTTTTAGGTACCTAATCTAGTAAAAAGTATTTTGGCTTTTATTATTTCTGTAAGTACGATCTGTTATGACGACCTTGGATTTAGGGTTCTTTTTAAAGTAAAGGCATTATTTAAAAGATAATAAATCACTGTTACAATTCGACAAACTTTTAAATTACAAATGAAAATGTCACATTTAATATAAATAAAGTACGGATTAAACGTTATTCACAATATAAACACTAGGGACTCTAATATGGGGGTCCCGGTAGAAACTAATTACTTGGACAAAACTTTCGGAGAGCCTGGGCAGTGTCCCGGCTTTTGGAGATAGATTGGACGGCGACTCAGGGGTAACTAAAGGGGCGCTAAAGGAAAACCAGTATTTATACTGATTCTGGAAACTATAGATGATTACCAGAATTTTCATGGGTTTAAGGAAAGACGGATGTTATCAATCGAGGAATGTTTATGAATAATATACATCGCATGTAACTTGATTTTATGGGTCTGGTACAGGGCTGTACTTAAAACAGGGGCGGATTGAGGATAAAGGTATGTAACAGATCCCAAATTAATTATTACGGAGTTCTCATAGTCATTGACAGATAGATGAACAACCGATCAATCTTTTAAGTGATTTTTGCTCTTTGAGGTACGGAACCCAAAAAGCAACTAGAAACATTCTCAGAATACGAAGGGCATATTTTCGCAAAAGTTTTGATATTACGCAGTAATATTCAACTAACTCAAAACATTACAAGGTACTTAGTTCTATACTCCATGAAAGCAATTTCGAAAATGAAACAAGAGTGCATCCAAACTTTATCGTTGGAAGTAACTTTGCACCCATTAACAGTATGGACTATTGAACACGTTTTTGGATTTCCTGTCCGGGGAATTACAGCAACCTGTATCGAAGAGTAGATTTCAAAGATTTAAGATTTCAAAGATTTATTTCATAATACTTAAATACGTTTCAACTCTAGAATACATAAATTACATCTAACAAATTATTATTTGACTTAGTTACCTAGATTTTGTATTCTAGATGATAAAAATATTGCAGTGAGCCCCAAACTAAGCTGAATACTTATATTTTGGAGCTTGAGTGCGAAGTTTGTGCGACAAAAGTTTAACATGCATGAAACCAATTATAAAATTAATGTAAGTAAATGATTATCAATAGAAAAATGCTAAACGTTTTGAAAAATAAAAATTTAAATATACATCGACAAGTTTGCGCATGAAGAAATACAACTATTCAAGTAAAAAAAAAAAAAAAAAAAAAAAAAAAAAAAGTTTCTGTCAACGTAAGTTGGCAGAATTTTTTCTCGGCCCCTTTTTTTCAGATTATACTACTCTAGCGGGCCAAAACCTACTCCAATCAATCCCCTTTTTCTTATTTTCTTATCTATATTTCTTATAGCTAGAGATAGTCGAATAATTGTTTTTTATTGTATATTAATATTCAGTAGGTTTTTGACAGTCGCGGCTCATTGTTGTTTTCTTGTTTCCATGTCAACGCCATCCGGGGAGTCTGCGCAGACCGCCCACGTCACGGTCTGACGTCCTGACGTCTCCACTTAGAGAACTTAAGTTTATTTTTATTTTATTTTAGTTTTGATTTTGTTAATCATGGCATTTTGCGCCCCGGCTGGGCCTAATGCAGTTTCCCAATTCATTAATGTGTCGCAGGGGGACATGGTTCAGTGCCTAGAGTGTTCCCAAGTGCGGTTTTTTAAAGGCCAGAAAGGCCTCAAAATTCACCGTACGCGGTGCCATAAAAATAGCCAAATTACACTTTCGGCCCCTACTGCAGGCTCCGATGGAGCCAGCAGCAGTCCCGTGAGCGCTGCTGCTCCTTCCAAACCGCTTTGGGAGGTTCTTAGCTCACTCAAAAGTTCTCTTCCTGTTCTAAAACGCATCCCGCGTGGTGCTCGTTTTTCGGCTGCCCAATGTTTATCTGCTGCTATTCGAAAAGTTATTTCTAAAAATTCGATAGACGCCTGGGAACACCTGCTGATTTTTCCTTACGTTGTGCTTTACGTACATTCGGACCCAACAAACAAAAAATCCCTTACCACTAGGGTTAAGGAAAATTGCGTGAAGTACAGCGCATTGGAAGAGAACCCTTTAGATTTTGAAAGCATTATTCCGCCAACAAGGCAGAATAAACCAAATTCTAAAAAAACTGACGATTCGGTTACTATTAAAATAGTAGAAAGCAAAATTAGTGATGGCGATATCAAAGGCGCCGCACGTGTCTTGTTCTCCAGCGACACTATTGCCCCCCACACCCCCGATACGGTCCAGTCACTCCGTGACAAGCATCCGCCGGCAGCATGTCTCCACCTGCCTGAGCCACCACACCCTGATGACGTTGTCATTGAAGTGTCAGCACAGGAGATTGCAGCGGCCGTTTCTTCTTTTCGGAGCGGCTCAGCCGGAGGCCTAGATGGTCTTTCACCTCAACATCTAAAAGATCTTCTATCTTTTAGCTCTGGTGAGGTGGCTGAGTCTCTCTTGAAGGAATTAACGGCTTTGGCTAATCTCATGTTATCTGGGCGGGTCAATGGTGACATCATCGAAGTTTTGTATGGCGCTAACCTATGCGCACTTGTCAAAAAAGATGGTGGCATCAGACCTATTGCGGTTGGCACCACATATCGTCGTCTCGCAGCCAAAGCCGGCTGTAGAAAAAAGGTTGCTCTTTTGAGTAACCTTTTTCAACCAATACAGCTTGGCTTTGGTTCGCGGGGTGGATGTGAGGCTGCTGTTCATTCCCTTCGTACTTTTCTCGGTCAAAATTGTGGAGAGGTGTTGCTCAAGGTAGATGTCAAAAATGCTTTCAATTCGGTTAATCGAGACGCCTTGTTGGTACAGGTCAAGGAAAAAATTCCCGATCTTTTCAATTTTCTTTGGCAATGCTACGGCAAACCCACTAAATTAATTTACAAAAATGATGTTCTGCTATCTTCCGTTGGCTGTCAACAAGGTGACCCTCTCGGACCAGCCATTTTCAGCCTGGCCATTCATCCAATTGTTCAACGTCTCCATTCAAAACTCAACGTTTGGTATCTGGATGACGGGACTTTGGGTGGCGATGCGAACACAGTCCTACGTGATTTGGAAATTCTTATTGACGAGTTTCGTCAAATTGGTTTGGAGCTAAATTTTTCGAAATGCGAACTTTTCGTTTGCGACTCATGTCCAGATAAAGATTTGGTAATTAACAAATTTAATGATTTGGCACCTAATATCAAATCGGTAGACAAGTGTTCTCTTCGCCTTCTGGGTTCGCCGATACTAGATGAGTCTTTTCCGCCTTTCGTTCAAGAAAAAATTCAAAATTTTTTGAGTGCCTCTGATAGGCTACTCAAAATCAACGCCCACATGGCGTTTACCATTATAAGATGTTGTCTGTTTATTCCAAAATTCATGTACGCTTTACGTTGTAGTCCATTGTGGAAACACAATGAGCTCCTTTTGAGCTTAGACGATGTTGTAAAGCAGACCCTAGTATCGGTTTTGAATATTGAGATGAGTGAAAGGGCGTGGTTACAAGCCTCCTTGCCTGTTAGGCTTGGAGGGCTAGGGGTCCGCCAAATTTCAAGTGTTGCTTTACCAGCTTTCTTGTCCTCCATTCATAGTACACATAAATTAGTTGAAAAAATCCTCGCACCTTCTTTAGGCCATTCCGGCGTAGATGTAGCTCATTTGAATGAGGCAACGAATGCTTGGAGGGTCGCTAGCCCAAATTCCGAGCTTCCAAAGACTTTGTCGTCGCAGAGACTGTGGGATCGGCCGATCTGCGAACTAGCACGGAAATCTCTTCTAGATACGTGTTCTAGCGTCGCGGATCGCGCTCGTATCCTTGCGGTCTCTGTATGGGAGTCCGGTCTTTGGTTGCAAGCTTTGCCCTCTTTCAATACTGGTAACCTTTTAGACCCAACTGCATTTCGTCTAGCTGTTAGCTTACGCTTGGGTGCAAGGTGTTGTGAGGCCCATCGCTGTCAGTGTGGTACTGCAGTTGACCAGCTCGGTCACCACGGTCTCTCTTGCTCAAGAATCGCTGGTCGGATTGGTCGCCACGCCAGCCTTAACGATGTCATTCGCAGGGCTTTTGCCACCGCCAATATCGCAGCCGTACTCGAACCGAGTGGGCTCGCGCGTGGTGATGGCAAAAGGCCTGACGGCATGACGCTGGTCCCATGGAAGTGTGGACGGCCCTTAGTATGGGACGCAACTTGTGTCGATACTTTGGCACCGTCACATCTTTCTGAGACTCAGAGTAGGGCTGGAGCTGCGGCCAATTCGGCGGAGCAGCACAAGCGGCGCAAATATGCTAACCTCGGTAGTGGTTACATATTTGAGCCATTTGGAGTTGAGACATTGGGTCCGTGGGGGCCGGGAGCTCATATCATTTTCAAAAGTCTTTCTGGGCGTCTGGTGGACGCGACGCGTGACCAAAATGCTGGTGTTTATTTGGCTCAACGCATAAGCATTGCCATTCAGCGTGGCAATGCAGCCAGCATGCTGGGCACGCTGCCAACTGGCAGTGGGCTTGAGCATTTGGATTATCTTTAGACCTTCAAAGGTCTGAGGGTGATCCAATGCTTTTTGTGTAATAGTAGTGTAGTTTTGTTGTAGTTAATAAAGGCACTTTTGCCAGTTAAAAAAAACTATTCAAGTCCATCTCTCACTATAAACGCTATGAATGAGGCTCTCAGTCTCCTTGTAAGATAATTTTGAAAGCCAGCTTTTAACGTTTCTCTTTAAAAAAATTAGGAAGTTCTGGAGTCAAGTATACTTTTTTGCAGACATTGTTGAACACACATGGTAGAGAGTATACTGGGCTGCGTTTGGCCAATAACTTAATGTAATAACATAAGAGGTCTTAGATTGAAATTTTAAGGTACGCACGTCTGTATTTAGCTAGAGCCAGCTTGGTGAAAATTATATGCCTCAGTCCCAATCACCTTTTGAGGGCGATTCAATCGTGCACTTATGAACATCGGAATATCTATGTTTCTCTGTGACCTGTTAAAAGGTAACGGCAAGGTTACACAACTAAGTAACCCAATCCATTTAACATCGTGAAGAAATCAATATTCAGCTTACAGAGTCCATAATAATGCTGATCTGAGAGCTAATCCGACATAATAAATAGGCGTTTTCATGAAAATACTAGACAATGTTTATGTATATTAACACGCAATTATTAGTTTCACCTGTAAGTTTGTTTGCTTGAAACCAACGCATTTGAACTCGATTTTGCCCTACTTTGAGCTTTTCGCTCAAAGTAGTCGTAAATAAATATAGTCTAAAAGAACTAAAAAACACCCTTTCATAGCATATCAAATTAAAAAGTGTAAACTAATAGTAATGAACGAAAAATATTAATACTTTCACTATGGAAACTAACGTGGTTTTCGTACATTAAATTATAGTAGTATCCTACTAAAAATCAAACGTGAGTAACACCTGTGTTTTACTTAATTAAAATATTAATACTACCTATTGTAAAAAAAGCGTGAGGCACTTTGAGCCATAATTTTTCGTAAATCGAGCACTCCACGCTTTTTTAACCCCCGACGCAAAAGAGGGGTGTTATAAGTTTGACGTGTCTGTTTGTCTGTGTGTCTGTCTGTCTGTCTGTGGCATCATAGCGCCCGAACCACTGTACCGATTTTAGTTTAGTTTTTTTTTGGATGAAAGGAGACTTAATCAAGAGTGTTCTTAGCTATGTTTTATAAAAATCGATTGAACCATTTAAGAGTTATGGTGGGTTAAAGTGGGGATGGAATTTCGTACTTTTTTAGGTAGGTTTTTGTGTCGGGGGTTTTTTAAATTTTTAATTTATAGGGGCTTATTCACAATAGTATTAATATTTTTCGTTCATTGTTATCGTTTGAAAGCCGTGGTGGTCTATTGGTAATGACACTCGCCTTACAGTCGTGAGGTCGTGGGTTCAAACCCGGTCCCGTACCAATGAATATCTTGGAATTTATGTACGGAATTTCACACCACTGGCTTTTCGGTGAAGGAAAACATCGTGAGGCAACCTGCATATGTCCAAGGAAGAAATTCCATGGCGTATGTGAATCCACCAACCCGCACTAGGCTAGCGTGGTGGATGGCCCAATCACCCTTCGTGGGTAGGGCTACGTCCTGGAGTGGACTATTAAAAAGGCTGGTACAGTTATATATTTTAATTCTAAAAGCGCTGCAACTATTTATTCAAGGTTCACAATTTTGTTTCAAGTTACCACACTGTTATTGAACGCAGTGCAGTGTGACCCTATAAAGTCGATACAGTATCGTTAATTACCAAGTTCTATCCGAGGCTTATACCAAACTGGTAAGTTTATTGGAGCAAACACGTTTGTGTATACGAACCGAATAGTAAGCTACTCGTAGCATATTGGAGTGCTAGATTGACCTAAATCCAATCAAAATTCTAACTAGTTTAATCAATAGGCAATAGACCAATGAGTATTAGATTATTAGGTACTAAAAACTCATTGGAATAGGCATACTCTGTATTCTCCTAGTACTTTTCCGATATTGAAAAAGTAGGCAGTCAGCATTTGATACCTTGGTCTAGCTAGAGCAAGTTAGATTAGTAGTTGTTTCACGCATGCATTATATGCAATATAGGAACCGTGAACTGTGACTGTGGGTGGAAAAAAATATAATTCATTTTTTTTGTCATTGAATGCTTAACGCATCTGCTAACTGCTTATATCGTCAATTTTACAATAAGTAACATTAATAGAAATTAACTCATTAGAATAGGCATACTCTGTATTCTCCTAGTACTTTTCCGATATTGAAAAAGTAGGCAGTCAGCATTTGATACCTTGGTCTAGCTAGAGCAAGTTAGATTAGTAGTTGTTTCACGCATGCATTATATGCAATATAGGAACCGTGTACTGTGACTGTGTAAGAAAAATTTAATTCATTTTTTTGTCATTTCAATGCTTAACGCATCTGCTAACTGCTTATATCGTCAATTTTAAAATAAGTAACATTAATGGAAAATAAGTGGCATTTACATAATTATTTACAGAATTTACCTAACTTATACATTAATGTCAATATTTTCCCTGTTAGATTTATCTATAATTAAGTCCATCTTTTACTACTTTATATACCGGAAAAGATTTTATTATCTTAATGATGAAAACGTTTCCGGTCAAGACAAGACTTCTGAGCGATTATGAGACTATTTTTGACTGAACCTAACTTTTATTTATTTAATTTTTCTCTACTACAATTAATTAAATATCAGAATGAAAACTAAAGCTTTCCCTAATCCCCACTAAGCACATAATATTAGAGGGAGGTTCTACGATCAACTTACGAAGGATTTCCAACTTTAAGCCTGGCAAAAGTGATGCCAATTTAGCATATTTTGTGCTAAATTTAGCATATTTTCATGTTGTTTTTCATATTTTTTTTTTGTTTAGCACATAGCATATTTTTTAGCATATAAAATAATTATACAATGAAAGTAGTTTACCATGAAAATTACATGCAGATGTATTGTATTTTGTTTTTAATGCTACAACATTCAAATTCTGATATTGAAAGGGTTTTTCTAGTCAAATGATTGTGGTAAAAACTAACCTACGCAATCGTTTGTCGGTGAAAGCTTTAAATGCTATGCCTTAAATGGGAAAATGCTGCTACTTTTACGCAGTTCCGGGTAACGTACCTATACGTATATTTTGTTTGATAACATAGTTGATTAAAACATATATTTTGTTAATTATTAATCATTTTTATAATTATATCACGTTTTATTTAAAATTGAAAAATGTTTTATTATATGTATTTTGTAGTAGTTAGTATTGTTATAGCGTATTTATGTAGCAGTTGGCATAATTTCAACCATTTTAGCATATTCTTTATTGGTCTTGTTGGCAACACTGCGCTGGCAACACTGAAAACAGAAGCATCCGTAGCGACGCCGGCGTAGAGCTTCTAGACTTTGAATTGCCGAAATTCAATCAATGTAAACTTCTCGTCAGACGAGTTTAGCGCATTTCCTCTCTAATCTGTTGCATTTTGAATTTGAATTTTGCATATAATTGTATAATTTTGCAATAAACTGCTTCAGACGTTAGCGGAAGATGAAGTCTTTGTGGGCGTTAACTGATTTTTATAGAGCTGTTACAAAGTCTTGTCTCCTGTGAGCCTGTAACACATTGTAATCATAGACGTAAAAACTTTGAGTATTCGTACATATAGGTGTTTTGGTTTATGGACTTTTATAGAATGGCATAAAAAGCTATAGTTAGGGATGGAGTAAATAAATTATATATCAATCAAAGTGTCGCGCTTTGTAGCACACACTTACCTAGATGTGTTCACTTTAAAAAAACAAAAGTTCCCGCAAGTAGCCTACCATTTTTGTGAGTTTAAAAATCAGTTAATTCTATTAGAAGCCATGGTGCTATAGTAGTCACACACAGTATCAAAACTTTTTCTTTTCATTTCACTAGCTTTTCGGTGAAGGAAAACATCATGAGGCACGTCCGTAGAAGAAATTCGGTGGCGTAAATCCACCAACCTGGACTGTGGGTAGGCAGGCCTACGTCTTGCAGTTGAATATTAAAAAGGCTCGTACAGTACAGTATCGATAAACACCTATTTTTCGAAGGTAAATAAGTAAAGAAAGATATTTTTTTTATCAGCTCTATGTAATTCTATGTTTTCACAGACGGAGGCGTGGCCGGAAGATGGGGCATAACCACTCAGCAGACGGATAGAAACATGAATACATCTTCGGTAAAGCTCATCTTTACTATGACCTTTGACTATGAATGTTTGAAAGCATTAAGATCTTGGGGTGATAAAAATAACATTCAAGTTAAATTAGGAAATTTTGTTATGAATTTAAATAGGTATTGAATACATAATACCTACTTATTTTGATTAAAAACGGAAGGTCTAAAATTGTCATCTAGTCTGAATAAGTATTTGAATAATTTAGTGCTGAATAATTATGTGAGATTCAAAATAGTATATGTAAATATCAAAGAAGTTCCCTTAGCAAAAATATGCGCTGTGCCTTTGTAAATGTGGCTGCATACCGCACAAATACGTAAACATAGATACCTTTATAAAGATAGATATATTATGAATGTAACAATCGCAGTCTAGCAAGTTGACGTCGCCATAATTATGTAGACAGGGTGCACCATACAGCACATATTTGCCACAAAATGGCAAGTAGATGCGGCAATAGAAGCTGCTAGATAACTTTATAAAAGCTTATGGAACCCATTTCTTTTCCGTAATCTTCGTTCACATATTTGTGTTATTTTGCACCGAAGGTCAAAATTATACATTTAGAAATTGTAGAGTTATGCTTTTGTTTGTGTTTATTGTCAATTACATTCGGGACTCGTGGTCACACTGTTTTTTATCTTATTTAGCATGTACCTTTTTTAAGTGGGGGAATACTTCGAAAGATTGTCGATGCTTTGGAATGCAGTCGGGTTATGCAGGATTTTACCCACTAAAACCCCCCCGGGGCCAGCCTTTGTGCCCTTTCGGGAGCTCCGGGATCTCCAAAGGAACGCACCGGTACTCCCAGCACTTTATACTACTACTCGCCTGGTTTTAGTACAAGGCTTCTGCTGTCCTTTACGACAACGTTGCTACACACGCTGTCGTGCTCCACGGGCCCAGAGGTCCCCTTTTAGTAGGCTCTTACTACAGGCATGGGATACCAATCCCGTATTCTAGTGCCCCGGCATCAGGGCAAATTTAGCGAGTACCTACACTGTACGTTATTCCCTGTCAACAATTGGTATGTCTACATGTATTTCATTTTACCTATTCGATGATCCCAAAAACCTTCGTCCCAGAGGATTTTCTAATTTTATCCATATTTTACTTTTGACAAAAACTTGTACCTGGAAAAAACAAAGCTGAAGTAAAGCTCAAACCAAACAAACACCCAGAAGTTCTAAGTGTTTGTTTTCGTTGTGGAAACAAATCACCCCTTTTAAACTGTTATCGAAGTTTAGAAGTTATTACCACAAACAGAGCTTGAGGCTTCGGCTCCATACATATTCCCGGTGCGTGAGGAGAGTGTAAAGTTTGTCTATACGTAGATTCTAACTTAGTTTTGTAAACTATACCGCTACTTTTGCTACTTTTGTTTTGAGTTTTTAAGCCACTTTAAGGCTTGATATGGGTAAACGGTTTATACAACCCGAGCCTACGAGTACAATCTATAAATAATCATTTCTTCTGACTGCCTCGGTGGCTCAGTGGTTAGTGACCCTGACTTCTGGATCAAAGAGGCGTGGGTTCGATCCCCACCCAGGGCAAGCATTTATGTGATGAACATAGGTGTTTGCTCTGTGTCTGGGTGTTATTTAGGTACTATCTATATAAGTATGTATTTAAAAATATGTATATGTAATATATCAGTCTCTGGCAGTCATATCAAAACCTTTGCTTAGTTTGGGGTCAGAGACCGTGTGTAAGATGTCCCCTAATATTTATTTATTTATTTAACGTCATCCGACCCGGAGTATGGTGACATTTTTTACTTAGTTCTTTAAATTTTTTGTTTTTTTGGCGTTGGCGATTTTTGTTTGCGGTTCGATTTTTTTGATTGATTATTTCAAATATTTAACATTTTTCTTTGTTATTTCATATTTAACTTGCCACCATACCTCGAGTAAGTGCGCAGTTCTATGCCATCCGCGATCACCCATCCAAAGACTGACCGTACTGAAAGTTGCTACACTTCGATTACCGCGGAAGCTTTATATTCATAGAATAGTGGTGCCCATCATATAGCGGACGTAATACAGCGATGATTGATTTCACTAGAAAGTTGTCTATGAAAATAATAAATTTAAAATATTTTTTTATAAACAAGCTTTTGAGATCCTGGATATCATGTAACAGCAGAGTGCTAGCCAACACAAATAATACGAAACCAAACACGACGGGTCTATCTTGTTTAGTACAGGAGTTCCTATGGCTATGGCACCTTCCAACTCCATCATCAGATCAGCTCTATGGTACCATATTATTGCATTGTTACGTGATATACATATGCGTGCAAAATTTCAGCTCAATTGGAAACCGGAAAGTTGGTCAAATTCAACTTGCAAGATACCACCCGAACTTACATCCATTGCAAGTTAAATAAGCTTGTAAAATAGCGCGGTTGCCTAGCTAGAGAGTATAATTGACACCGTAAAGTTAGGGAGAGTAATATAACAACTGCTAAAAGAAGGCACCTTATTCTAAGAAACCAGAGCTTTAGTGAGACACGCTCCACCTATTGTATGCCAACTGTATGAGCGCTGCTCTACCAAATATGTGATATACTCGTACAAAATCAATCACTATGTAATAAATTGCTGTAGCATTCAATCCCAATGGTTCGCCAGAGCAGCCAAACTAACAAACAGCAAGTTCTGAGCCCATGTTCATGGCATGACACGCCAGCTTCCGAACCAGTCGGTTTACTTTGGAACTCCGATCAATAAGCCGCTAGCTTTAGTCACACTAGTTAACTTTGATCTTTCAAGTCCTTGTAACTCTTGTTAGTTTGTATGTATCACATTCTAGGAGTTTGCGAGAAGAGAAACTACAGTATTGTTGTTTATCTTATCGCTGTTCTTCGGTTAAGAAGATTTTTTTAGTCGAAAAAGGGCGGTTTATGTTTTTTGGTTAGTATATGAATAGTTCTGACTATAACATCATGAAAATAACATGAGTTTTATTGAGATTTTTCTAAAGCATTTTTTCAGGAGTAGAGTAATTTGGCAGTAAAATATTTATAATGGTTAGTACATCAAGTAAATCAAATAGCCAAATTAAAGTTTTTATTCCATGCAACTGTATAGATGACGCTGCAAGATGTTTTGCGAACGAGACAGGCAAACTCTACTTAAATAATTATTTTAATATTCATCAATTTGCTCCGGGTTCCATTCATTTTGTCGAGAGGTAATGAACATTTTTTGCATGGAACAGCTGTTTTTTCGCAATTGGTAATTGTTGTAATGAAAGTTGTTTATATTCGTAATGATGATCTGAAAGACTCTTTACTTTGCGAAGCAACAGTCTGTAGGTACTTATCATTCACAGCATAGAAAAGATGTGCATTGAACTTGGCAGTAAAGTTACATACCAAGGGAGTCATCAACTCATCCATCAGCTATAGGACGTTTACTGCTGGCCTTAGGCCTCCTCTGTGAATCCAATAAGACCGGATGAAAGCGGCTTGCAACCAGGGCGTTCCCGGTGCCACGGGACTCTATTGTGGTAATAGTTTACGTCAGAAAGTCTAGTAACTTTCCTGATCGAGTTGGAAGTTCGATTGTATTGTGCGTCGGTCTAATTACTAGTCGATATGAATTGGATAACATTTTAATGATGCGCTATAATTCCACCCTGGTCGGCAAGTTGTGGTAAAATAGTGGCCAATTATGTCCACTGATAGCAATAAAATGTTGCTATAAAACCATTAAATAGACTTATTTCACACATTTTATTTGTATTCTCATGGAATTTTAATTAAAATGAGTTAGGTATTTGTTTTTAAACATTCATTGTCGCGGGCTGCCAAAATGTTACCCTCAACTTGTTCATTAGTGCACTCGACGCGATAGTAGACAAAATGAAAGCTATCTAATCTTAACCTAAAGTTTATAGAGTGTACTTGGTCAATTAACTTTCTCTTTTATATGTCATATCTGTCACCTTTTAATAATATATTTTTTAATGTATTTCATTAGTATATTGCTCCCAAAACATAAAATTAAATTAATTTATATTTACTACTAGGATTTTAACGTACACTAGTAACTGTGCAAATTATTGTTATGTTGAATAAAGAATATTTGACATTGACAACATGAAATACCTATAATTATTATTTCTGGTAAATGCAGCTGCTCGCCTATTTTTGTCTAGGAACATATAATATTGACCCGTGTCCCCCTTAGGGATGATTTATATTAGACTTGGCAGTGTACGTGGCCCGAACGGGTCATGGACGGGACAATCCATACGTCCGGCCCCGAACGGGACACAACATAAAATACGCATAACGGTACATACAGGACGGGGCGCACAAAAAATATTTATGGAACGTGTTCCGTCCGGACCGCGCACACGGTCTGGCTAGAACACTGTACTGTACTGCATCAGCCTTTTAATAGTCCACTGCAGGACGTGGGCCTACTCACGAAGGGTGATTGGCTCATCCACCACGCTGGCCAATGCGTGTCGGCGGATTCACATACGTCATCGAATTTCTTCTACGGACGTATGCAGGTTGCCTCACGATGTTTTCCTTCACCAAAAAGCCAGTGGTGTTAAATTCCGTACATAAATTTCAAAGAACTCATTGGAACGGGACCGGGATTGAACCCACGACCTCACGATAGTAAGGCGGGTGTCACTACCACTAGACCATCACGGCTGTCTTGGACACGGCCTGGTCTAATATAAATTACCCTTATCTATGTCCATGCAAGTATCTCTATATTCACTTGTACTGCTGACCACTTAAACGATGTGTCTCGTCGAGTTGCGGTTGGCTTCATTCACACGAAACTTCCTTGTTTGCTCCTCGCTAAACGGCGGAGTTCACGCGATACACACTTTTTGCTTTTATCTTGTTTACGAATTAGTTTGGAAGTTACAGATTCATTACTAGAAGTTAGTATCTGAAGTTCGCTTTTAGCGTAGGTATTGGAGGGAAATGTTTCTCATTTAAATTCTGCTTTACATAAAAGGTAAGTATTATACATATAGTGTTATTTCATTTGACGGGTCAATGCACAAATGAGAAAAACTCTTCTGTGGGTCGATGACATCTAAAATATGGTTGGCTGCAAATAAATGCAGTTTGTAAGGGGCAGAGGTGAATGGCATAAACGAAGGGAGGCCTATGTCCAGAAGCGGGCTATTACAGGGTGATGATGATGATGTTAAGAGTTTCATTAAATGGGGCCGTATAAATGTTGCATGGAACCTACGGACAGATAAACTCAGTGTAACATATCTTACATTTTAAGTACTCGTACACAAGATAGTCTCCATTGAAGGTATTTGTTAATTTCATGCAACTTTTGCAACTTCTACCTACGAGTACGTGGCTAAATAAGACGCTTCAAAAAAGATGTCTACGAAAACGCACAGCTGTTTTTGACTTGCATATCATCACACGAACTTTTGCACATAGGTCTATCATTAAATGGAAATGTCCACCACGTTAATCCAGTAGTTACATTCACATGTATGCAAGTACGAATTCAAGATTCTCTAAAATATATCTTTCGTCAGAGATATGACATTGTGCATAAAAAGTCGAGTACGAATCTTCCATTATAATAATGTAGAGTAGTACGTGACGGTTGCAATGCTGATACTTTTTATAAAAATATCAATCCAAAAGGAAATTATTGCTTTAAGTATAATAAAAATGAACTATTATAAAAATATAAATTTTCAAAAATACAAGCTTTTGAGAACCTAGATATCATGTAACAGCAGAGTGCTAGCCAAGACAAGTAAAACAAACCCAAACACGACGAGTCTATTTTGTACAGCTACCTTCCGACTTCATCATCAGACCAGCTCTATGGTCCCATATTATTGCATTGTAACAATTGCACACATGTTATGTATATCGCATACATAATATGTGTGCACATATATTATGTATAATTGCACACATATTATGTATATCGCATACATAATATGTGTGCAATATTTCAGCTCAATCGGAAACCGGGAAGTTGGTCAAATTTAACTTGCAAGATTCCACCCGAACTTAGATACATAGGTACGTACGTCTATACGTCTATTGCAAATTAAATAATAAAAAAAAACAAAAGCTTGTAAAATAAAATCAATTGAATTTTTAAGGTTCCGTACCCAAAGGGTAAGAACGGAACCCTATTACTAAGACTCCGCTGTCCGTCTGTCTGTCACCAGGCTTTATCTCATAAACAGCTATAGCTAGAAAGCTGAAATTTTCACAGATGATATATTTCTGTGGCCGCTATAACAACAACTACTAAAAACAGAATAAAATTATTATTTAAGGTTTCCCATACAACAAACCTGAATTTTTAACCGTTTTTCGCTCGATATTAATAATGGTTACAGGCAGATGCTTGAAATATTCACAGAATGTTTAATTCTGTATACTAATCAATAATAAATATTTAAATTTCACAAAATATACTTAATACAAGAAATAACATAGCTACGTAAAACTTAAAGAAAAAATATATATCCGTGTCATCCACCCAATGTCATTCAAGTCAATTTATAGTTTGACTAGCTTTTACCCGCGGCTTCGCCCGCGTTATATTTTGATTTTGGCTTATGTTTATGTCGGCTGCGAAACCTAATAACCTAACCGACAAATATCAAAATACCTTAAAGGAATGCAAGGTTGGAGTGTATATGCAAGGGTCAGGGGTCTTAATTACAAATGAATAAAAACTATACCTATATTTCAATGTTTTTGGCTGTTTGCAGTTATAATAAACATTACAATGGTACAGCAAAGTTTATACCTACTTGTTCCTAATTATTGCTTTTTTACAAATATTTGTGCAAAAATAGATAAATTTGTTTCTAAGGTTTTTACGTGTTAGATTAATTCCAATTTTTTGTTCTAAATAAAATCTCTGCTTTCCATAAACTGGGCATTCCAAGATTATGTGCCACTGCACATGAGTCTCCTCTTTTGTGGGTTCACAGATGCACGATGGGCTTTCCCTCAACTTAAATCGATGTAAGTATTGGGAAAACCCACCATGCCCCGTCAGCACTTGAGTTATGATTCCCACTGGTGCTATTTCTCTTACGATCTTGTATGCCGCCCTTGCATCCGGAAAATATGTTTTGGTTGCCGCCGCTGTGTGGCCATCCTGATAACGCCGGTTCCACTCGTCAAGAGAGTCCTTTCGGATTTCTCGCTTGACGAATGAAACGGGGCAGTTACCGTAAATAGGTCTGCACTTCGAGTGCAGTGCTGCTTCCTTTGCTAGCTGGTCCGCTCTCTCATTTCCCTCCATCCCCGCGTGTGCTTTAATCCAATAAAGTTTCACTATTTTGTTTTGTGCGTGTAGCAACTTTATGTTAGCTTTGAATTTACTGCTAAGGGATGGAGGGAAGATACGCCAACTACCGTTTCCAGTGCAGACCTGGAGTCACAAAAGATTTTTGCTTTTTCGGTAGCCTCAAGAAGTGTCAATAACTCGGCCTGGTACACGGAGCACCAATCGGCCAATTTCAGCTTGCGGGTACTGATCTCAGTGGCATCATCCCAAATGGATAATGCCGCCCCAACTTTCCCTTTTACTTTGCTGCCGTCTGTAAATATGTTAATTTCTCGGTTAAGATTTTGCTCTAGTGCTGCTCCGTCTGCCAGGCATATGAACTCCAGCTCCTTCTGCTGCGCTGGGTGTGGCTTCTTTTCTGTCTCTCCATCTCCAGTTACTTGCTGGGAATAACCCTTCTCAGTTTCATAAAGCAAGGCTGCTTCCTGGACTCTGATATGACAGCCGCGGATTAGGGGCCGCGGAGGGATATATGGAACTGGTGGTGTGGGTGCCGCCACCTACCCTACCTTCCGCTAGGCCGTCAACGTGTTGGCAGACGCAGTGGGGCTGCAGGGGAAGAGAGGTGTCGGTATCGCCATGGCCGTTCTCACTGCCCTCTGCAGTTGAAGAGGCAGGCGCTGGGCTACTATGACTGACCCGCTGCACTGGGACCAGGGCGTTGGAATGCTGTCTGACGTTCAGTACTGGTTAGTCCAGAGTGGTGGATGACGATGTGTCTTGTGCTCCGAAACACTCCGTCATTATGGCGAGAGCGCAAGCTCCGTTATGGAGCCCGAGTCTGGGCTAGCTCTGTTGAGTGCCGCGAAGGAGTGCGAAAAATGTAGGAACGTCCTAAACTTGCCATGACAGGTTATTTCTGGCGCTTAGACGGCTGCTACCGCAGCCCGCTCACTTAGTTTTTATCCTATCTTACGGGAACTGTTAAAGTTTTTGCGATAAAAAGTGGCCTATTATGTCACTTTTCGTCTTTCAAACTATATTCATGCAATAAGCCACGGCAAGTTGCTCCGTTGCTGAGAAAAAATTATTGGTAAGTCCTACGGGAACCACAATTTTTTCGCGATGGAAAGTATTCTATGTCACTTTCCGTCTTCCAAACTATACCCACCCCAAATATCAAGTCAATCCGTTGCTCCATTGCTGAGAAACAGTTATTGTCCTATCCCATGGGAATCACGAATTTTCTCGAGATAAAAAAGTATCCTATTATCACTTTGTCTTTTAAACCAAAGGTATCCATACCAAAAATCAGGTCAATCTTTTGCTCCGTTGCTGCGTCAAAGAGGAACAAACCAACAAACTTTTCGGATTGATAATATTAAAGTATGATGTATACCATAAAGGTAGAATAAAGAAACATGTTAAACCTCTAATGATAGAAGATTTAAAAATATTTTAAATGTCAGACAAAATGACGGCCTGGTATTAAACGTCATAGTAACATGTAGCATGCAGAGGTAAAATAACATTTTATCCAATTTTAATGTCAGTTGTCATTTTCAATCCATACTTTATTTCCTCTTCAAGGGGATATAATGGTGGAAAAACAATTTGTCCCCTTGCCATGCTACTTGTGATTTATAAAAGTCTGCAGACAATGTCACCTGTCATCCAATTACGTTTGGCTGTGACGTTTCGTTAGTCCATATTAGCGTCATAGAGGAATTAATCACTTAGCGTCTTTGTGATAGTGGCGACAGTTTCGCTTTCGATGGTTTTTGTCCTGTCCTACAGGAACTATGCAATTTTTCGGGATAAAAAGTATCCTAAAGCTCCTTCCGCCTTTTAAACTATGTCCATGCCAAAAATCAAGTCAATCCGTTGCTCCGTTGGTGCGTGATGGAGTAACAAACCAACAAACCAACAAACTTTTCGGATTTATAATATTAGTAAGGATTAATAACCGATTTAATTGAAAAACTAAATCAATTAACCAATTCAAGGTCAATTTCAATAAACTAATGTCAACGAAAACAAACATCAAAGCAAGAACAAAAAATAAATGATCATGACAATTAAAAAGAACTAGCATATTACGTTATTCAGCAATAACGGTTATTAACATAACAGTTAAGGAACAAATAGCAAGTTACGTTATTCAACAATAGCATCATAGCAATGTCGTAATGAAAAGCATGACTGTCTATTCCACACTTTTTACCAAGCTTGTATTTTTCCTGAAGCACGTTCAAAAATAGGAAACTGAGTCTGCATTTCAGTGCCCGTAAAATCAGCGAAACTTTGAGTCTAAGCTTTTAGAATTCAAATCAATTGAATTGAGATCCAATTTGTAGTTTGGCTACGGAGCTCGTCTAACCATTTTCTAAGGCTGGACTAAAACTGCATATCCGTAGATCTGCCGTCCGTAAGCTTACAAGCCGCTATCTAACATTTAGACAATAAATTATTGAGTACTAGCGACCCGCCCCGGCTTTGCACAGGTTTATCTTACATATAAGCCTTATTCATGAATCACTCTATCTATTTAAAAAAACTGCATCAAAATCCGTTGTGTAGTTAGATATAAGCATACAGACAGCGGAAGCGACTTTGTTTCATACTATGTAGTGATTGACTTGTAACTTTTGATCATAAGCATATAAAAAAAATCTAGCGATCTGTATTTTCAGATTTTTGATATCATTTAAAGATTTTGAAATTAAAAAGCAAAGAAATCGTTAACTTAGCATTGCTATATCTTCTTTACTAATCTTCTAATTACCCTGAAATGTTTTTTTTAGTGAGAGAGCAATTCTTTTTGTTTGTTAAATTCAATTTATTAACTAAGTTTAATTTTGGACATGTTTCGTCGTCATAAAGTAGCACATACTAAAATGATTTTTGCCCAGTTTTAGGCCATCTTTTTTATTAATAAAGGGCTACATTTGGCCCCCAACTCGGCATGATGGTAAGCAATGTTGTATACAAGGTTATCTGCGTAGCCTAAATTAATCCAAAAGGATGTTATTCAGACCACCATATGAACAATTTTTTACTATGGAGCTTAGCCAACCCGGAATTTGAGAAAAAAATCAGCTGTTTCATACATTTTGTCGATTTCGAGTAGCTATGGAACAAATGATTTTTATTCTCGAACTTTGATTTAGCTACGTATTAAAAGTTGTTTGTAATGATGGTATTTCCTTTCATTTTAGTACAGGGCCCGTAGATAACCTTGTATATCTGAGCCGATGTTGTGTTGTTGTGTGATGTTGTTATTAGCCATAACTCCAATTACTCGATTTTGAATTTAGCTGCTATATAGCTTGTAGACGGCAGTGATATTTCCAAAAAGAAACTGAAACTGAATATACCAAGTATGCGAAGTTAGGAACTCAAAGCTGGGGCTTATAATCTTCTTAGGAAGCACAAAGCTTTCGTCGGGAGCGACCAGTTTGTGATCGGGTTATGCTGATATTTGTGTCATCGTTTTCTATTTGATGCTTTGAAGTTTAAGCTGTTTTAATATTAATGTACAACATACTACTAAAATAAATAATAAACTATTCAAATAAAGAAATTTATCTATTTTTTTCACAAATAGTTTTCTTTCATGTAAGTGGAATGTGGAATTGTTTTTGGTTTTCTTCTATGTTTTAAAATCTTGAGTAGGTAAAGTACTTTCTATGTAAGGATGCTACATTGCACGAGATAGTAGCGTACTACAACCCTAGACCGCATCTTTGCTCCCTGATCTTGAATTAAGCAGGATGTGTTCAAACGTAAACTTATTTTGCGTAATGAAACTAAAACAATTGTTTACTTGTAATTTACTTACTTGTACAGCCTTTTTATTAGTCCACTGCTGGACGTAGGCCTACCCCCGAAGGGTGATTGAGCCATATCCACCACGCTGGCCCAATGCGGGTTAGTGGATTCACATACGCGAAACGAATTTCTTCTACGAACATATGCAGGTTACGTCATAATGTTTTCCTTCACCGAGAAGCCAGTGGTGTGATATTCCGTACATAAATTCCAAAGAACTTATTGGTACGGGACCGGGATTTGAACCCACGACCTCACAATTGTAAGGCAGGTCTGGTGTCATTAACAATAGACCCCCATGGCTACCTAAATTTGTTTAGGCCTTCATTAAATTATTTACTAGAGACGAACCCTTCAAGAACTTCTTTAAAACCGCAGGATCGCGCTGGATGCAAGCCGCTTCCATTCGGTCTTATTGGAGATCTATAGGAGAGGCCTATGTCCAGCAGTGGAAGTCATCAGTCAGTCAGTTTCATATGGCTGAAACGACGATTAGGGAAGATATTTTAGATGGAAACGAAAGATTGTAAAACCTATTATCCTAACACTGTCACGCCCTAGTGAAATAATATGTAACCTATGTATAATTAAATATGTCACTTGGTCATCGAGCAAGTATTTATAGAGTCACAATCGTATAAAAAAAGTATCCGAGCCAAAACCTTGCTCAAGTAACGTAGTGGGCAGACTTTTTGTTTAGTCGTAAGGTGATTGCAAGCCGACTACAATGCCTCGCGATGCAAAAGTGCTCGGTTACAAGCACTAATTAGGTGACATAACGTAGAGATTTGAGAAAATGAGTCATTATCAATTACACAAGTCAACACGATTTTTGAGTCTGAGTTCTGTGGTGCTGATTTTGATTAATTATGTCTACTTAAACAAGGAAAAAATACTTTCATCTAATAAAGTTTGCTTTTGTAGCAACCAGAACGAAATTTCAAATTTTAAGAAAATTTAAAAGTTTTTAATTCAGTAAAATACAAAAGTAAGAAAAGGAACTCTAATTTATATGTTAATCACTTTTATTTAGAAAGAACAATAAAGGTAAATATGTAAATATGTAAAATAAACAGAAAAAAGCTTTAAAAATGAACATTTTTGATTTTCTTTTGTGTAAGTAATATTCTATCTCCCTCCATATTCTTGGTACTGCGAACTTCATATAATTTTGGTAATTTTTTTTCTCCTCGATACCAAGCTGAAAAAAATAACATATATATATTTGAATACACACGTTACTTGTAAATTCGTTACATTTCGCAATTTTTTTTTACAATTAGTATCCTTGAAAGTTATGATGTACTCTTACCTTCTAACTATGCCTTCTAATGTGTTTTTACAGTTACCACACGAGAATTTAGGGGCCCATATTTTGTCTTGACTTCGAATAGTTAGATTAAAATAAGCTTTATAAGCTTCACAAAGTCTTATATTTATCGAAAGACTAAATTTATTAACCCGTACTTTAATGAATTCGCCACAAATGTAACAAAAAGAGTTTACGTCATTTTTACACTTTCTGGAAGCCATTTTGGACTCCGTACAACACAAATGGCGTCGTTTCTCGGCAATGCTCGTACGCATACAGCCCAGACTACCCGCCGCTCCCCGCTGCACGCCCGTAATCCCCCCGCAACCTCGCCTCTTGTGTGTTAAAATCGTTTTTCCTCAAACGTTCTGTCAAAATCTTAAAATATTTATTTTTCATTGTAAAATGTACAAAAGCAAACTTTATTTGTTATAAATGGAGCCTGTGGTTACTTTTAGTTGTAGACAATCGGAAAATATTCATTTAATAACAAACCCAAAAAAAAGTTTTTTTTTGTTGACTTGTGTTATTTAATATATCTATTTAAGTAGGTAAGTACGACGGAGCATTTGACGGTTATTTTTTTAATACTTTCACTAAGGAATTGTGGCTGTGTAGATATTTGCTCGAAGCACTTGGTACATGAAATTAAATCCTCCAAAACATTTCAGAATCATAGTACCAAACCAAATAAATCGGTTAAACGTGTTTGTTCACACCACAGAGTCATTTGTGGTCCACAAATTGTACCGACGACGCGACATCCCTGATGAAAAGTAGGTAAAAGCTACTATAACTTAATACTAGTAAACTTTTCACGTCGATTGTCGATAGAGCTGCTCTTGAATGGAGAGTTTAACTAAAACACGTAGTGTAGAATTACCGAATAAATTGGCAAGTGATCAAGACTACACTAGACTAAAATTTACCCGCAGTTTCACCCTAGCCTAGAAACCTATGACGTTCTTTGATGCTCATACCAGACAGAATGTTGAGAAACAGACAAGTGAGGGAGCCAAACTGCGCCTCGCCGTGAACAGACACAATTACACACACAAACACGTACAACGAAACTACGCCTTGGCTCGTCAGTCGAACTATGACGGGCAATACCAATGTACTCACCACATGTATAAAAAACTGGCCTCACTTGTCTGTTCTCGACGTCCTGCCTTGCTTTGATGCTTAATTGTATATGCATTTATATTTGATTATATTAAACAAACAGATCCGTCCCGTGCTTTGTGAAAGAGTAACAAGCAAGGATAGCAAACCAACTAAAGCCTTAAGTAGGCTTTAGTTGGTATATCTCGTTTGTCGTCGTCGTTTCAGCCGTAGGATGTCCACTGCTGGACATAGGCCTCCCCCTAAAGATCTCCAATAAGACCGGTTCGTAGCGGCTTGTTTCCAGCGCGATCCTGCGGTCTTAATGAGGTCATTCGTCCACCTTGCGGGTGGACGTCCTATTCTGCGCTTGCCGGTACGTGGACTCCACTCGAGAACTTTTCAACCTCATCGGCCATCAGTCCTCCGCGCTATGTGCCCTGCCCATTGCTACTTCAATCTACCAATCCAACTTAAAACTATACTACCAATCAAATTCTACTTAATATCTACCTAATACTAATAACGAGTAGGTAGCAAGTATAAATCGTGTCGAAATATCGACGCAAGCTCTTCTATATTCAATTTCTATACACATCACTATAAGAACCGTTCACTGTCGAGACCTCATTTATAAACTTTTTCAATACATCCAAACAGATCTAAGAGATTGGAATATGTATTTGAAAGCCCAAAGAGGAACTACAGTAAGTAATCCCTTTCTAATATAAATAGTGTATCATTTCAAAGCAGTTTATAAAAGGCCCTCGGAACTTTCCAATATATCTCTCTATTTACATAAGCCCGGGATAAGGGAAGGTTCCAAATAGTGCGGAACATTCGTCTTCTGGCGTCAGTCAATTTTGTTAAAGCTATCTATTCGTTCTGTTTGCATAAATCTGTGTACGCACAATGTAGCTCGAGAACCCACCTGTGACGGGGACAGATGTGATGGTGGAGCTTTATTACGTGATAAATAAGTGAGAGATAAAATTTATGAGACTATGAGCTAGGTACTGGATGTGAAACTGGTCACATGTGCTTTGTTTCAATATCGCTCAGATCACAGTAGGTTGCGCTCATAGTGTAGTTTGACTAGGTGTTCGCACGGTCAGTGTACGGATGGGTGACCGCGGGTGGCACTTATAACTGAGCGCTACTGTGGCTCGGATGACACGTTAAATTGTAGGCCCCGGTTATTTTAACCGTTTAGCCATGTTTCAGGTGGCTAAAAAGTCCGGCCTGTACGAAATTACTTACCTATATTTTAATATAGTGCACAACTTGATAGTATTGGCACCTACTTTTTAGGGTTCCGTACCCAAAGGGAAAAATGGGACCCTATTACTAAGACTTCGATGTCTGTCTGTCTATCTGTCTGTCACCGGGCTGTATCTCATGAATCATGATAGCAAGGCAGCTGAAATTTTTACAGATGATGTATTTCTGTTGCCGCTATAACAAAAAATACTAAAAAGAAAATAAATATCCCATACAATAAACCTGACTTTTTAGACGTTTTTCGCTCTATATGTATTAATAATGATAACAGGTAGATGCTTAAATTTTCACGGAATATTTAGTTTTATATTCACTTTAATAATAAATTATAAACTTAAAATAAAGTAAATATTTAAGGGAGCCCTCCCATACAGTACGGAACCCTCCGTGCGCGAATCCGACTCGTACTTGGCCGATTATTTTAACAGACGTGCTTATAATTATTATAATTCCATTTCATTGCATCAGGTAAGATGGTGTGATCATATATGGAGGCGTATTAAAGTTTTTCTGTTTTTTGAGATATTACCTAAGTTTCGACACACATTGAGTCAGTATTTTTGGAGTTTAAAAAGTCCCTATCTTAGAATTTCTACAACTGAATCAACAGACCTATAAGCAATTGAACAATCCATAAACAATTATCTGATATACAGTACAGGCAAGTTCAGTCAGTTTCTTACCTAACTGCTTTCAGTACTCCTAGTATCCTAGTATGACTTTGTCCTTAACGCGTTTGAAAGAATAAAGCGAAAACACAATTTTGTATGGAAATGAAATAGCGCAATCCGATGATAATGGATGGTGCTGATAAATCTCATACAAAAAAGCGCGTAAAAAAGATTAAAATCAATAAACATTTTTCGAAAGAAATCCCTACACCGACTTCCACCTACTCAATTCGAATAGTTTGCACGAAACGATGTGACATCCACGTACATTGTTGATTTATCAAAAATCACGGCCAATTTCGATAAAATTTTAAATGGGACCTCGGGAGTATATTCTTTCGAACTAAAAAATAATTATTTAAATCGGTTCAATTGGCGAACATAGTAGGTACATAGTTGCTCCTCCTTTTTGGAAGTCGGTTAAAACTTCATACTAAGGGTTGTTGTCAGCCAGACGAATACGAGTATTATTTAAACTTTCATCAATTCAGCGATTAACTAAATTTCTCGTAACTATAAATAGATAATTAAATAGATAATTATTTATAAAATTAACGAAAAGGCTGCACGTCTAACATAACATTTTAATCACTATTAAGATAAAAGCTTTCATAAAGATTTCTAAATTGAAATAAAATTGCTAATGAATCTATTCGACTTCTACTTGGCTAATTGAAGTCTCTTGATAGACGTTCCATCTGAGTGCTATTACCTTAAATAAATACATTATTTAAAGCTATTACTTATCGCCATAGACAGAGTTCATTAGCGATAAGTAGGACCAGGTGGTGCTAATAACCTGAAATAAAATTTAAAATTGATTACTATGAATTAAAACTAATGAACAATGAAAGATTACTGAGTGAGGTATGAGCAAGTTTATAAATTATAACTTGTGATCGAGACCGACATAACTAATGCTGGGTCCTAGCCTCGCTATTCTGTGTGGCACTAATATTGTTATTAAATAATCGGCCAAGTACGAGTCAGACTCGCGCACTGAGGGTTCCGTACTGTATGGGAGCCCCCCCTTAAATATTCATTTTATTTTATTTAATATTGAAGGGAATATAAAATTAAATATTCAGTGAAAATTTCAAGCATCTACTCGTACCTGGTACCATTATTAATATAGAGCGAAAAACATCTAAAAATTCAGGTTTGTTGTATGGGAGCCCCCCATTAAATATTTAATTTATTTTGTTTTTAGTATTTGTTGTTATAGCGGCAACCAAAATACATCATCTGTGAAAACTTCAGCTGCCTAGCTATCATGGTTTATGAGATACAGCCCGGTGACAGACAGACAGACAGACGGACAGACGGACATCGAAGTCTTAGTAATAGGATCCGGTTTTTCCCTTTGGGTACGGAACCCTAAAAATGTGTTAAATCAACATAGGCTTAAGCCCATGATCGGTGTCCAAAAAACTTCGACTTAAAAACTCCGTTTTAAAGATTCGGTTTTTAAAACTCGGTTTTTTAATCGACGACTTTATGATGTTCTATTTGACGCTCTCATCTTTTGCAGTTTTCCCTTTATTTTAAAATAGCCGTGTCCTGTGCTAAAGTGTTGCGTGAAAAAATGAATTCTTTCATATATAATTAAAATTATCGATTTCACGCAACGATACAGTACTAAACAACTAACTGCAAAAAAGGAAAAGAGTCAAATGGAACGTCATATAGACGTCGATTTTAAAACCGAGTTTTAAAGTAGAAGTTCTTTGTAAGTCGATCAGGGGCTTTACTAAAGGAAACCAGAGTTCACAGCTGGAATGGCTTTATGCTATTGAAATTAAATTGAAATACAAATTTATATGTGCTTACTTTTGTAAACGTATTCAACGTTACCGGAGCATACTTCATCGAAGTAATACAGCATGGTTTTTGAGACCTAAATTACAGAAACATATTTAAGTCTGTCTTGAATCTATCTCATGATATTATTACCTATAGTTTATTATTAGCACATATATATCGTCTTCATTAATACCAAGAGCGGTATCTCAAAGAATATGTGATCTTTTATTTTTCGCTCATCTGATAGCTACAAAAATTATTCACTTGATCGAATACTTTTTTTTTCAAAAAGTTTTGTTATCGCTCTTGGGCTTATGAGTAGAGCGTATTAGATATTTTCGTTTCATACTTACCTCATAATGATAATTTGAATGATTTTCCTATACTGTTTGTCGCCGTCATACCATGAGCTATGGTATGCCATATCTCCAAGGCGTAAGCTCTGAAATTATTATATAATTAATGATGATACTATTATTGTATAGAATCAGGTGATATTTTAACTAATTACCTCTCCAGTAAGCAATTCTCCATAATAACACAAATACAGAGCATTTAACAGAGGGAATAACATTGCTACGTTATTATTGATCATGTACGTCGGTCCCCGAGAAAACTGCAATTTTAATAGAATGATTTTAAAATACTATGACATGAAAATTGATACAGGGTGGAGAGCTGACGCCGACATTAATTTGACCCACAAGAAGTAGGTACGGTAATCATACAAGCATTAAGAAAAGGTTAATTAAATGGACCATAAATCGTAAACGGTAAGTTTTACAAACAAGTTTATTGTTTATAAAAGATGCAAAATTTAATTTCCTACAATAATGGTCTTCATGACTTTTGCCCTAAAGTGCATAGTTTCGGAGATATTGGCCAAAACGTTTTTTCAAGACGGCGTATGACTTCCACCTGGATCGGTCAGCATTTTGAAATTTTATGCTCCTAACCTTATAAAAAAAATTGGATCGGAAATTTAGTGCAAAATAAAATTCAATTTTTACTGGCCTATTATAAGGATCTAATTTAAGCTAATTATGTGATTTCATTTAATGACAGCGTCAGGTCTCCACTCTATAAGTATATTAGATTACGGCTATTTTCTACCAAATACCTGTGCGGCATATCTGAAAAAGCATGTCGTGAGGCCCACAAAGACTAGATCTATGAATATAATCTGATGAAAGGCTTCATTTAGTTGCTCCGATAAACTGAAAAATGTATAAAAGTTTGTAGAGCCATTTTAATTTTAAATTTCTTATGTCTTCAAAGCAAAGCAGGGTGTGATAAGTTGGGGTATAGGTACATATAACTATGTTTGAAGCAGTCCACAGTTTCATAATTAGCTCCTTAACAAGTGAACGGATTTTAATTTTAGTTTTCGTTAGTTAAGTTTAATAATTAAATTTATATAATTAATAAATAAATTAAAAAAATAAAACATCTCATTATTGAGAATGTTTTTAGCAGTCAATTAAAGAGGGTGTTAATTTATCGAAAAATAGACCTTGTTACTCTACTTTTGTATCAGGTACTGATTTACTTTTTTAACTTTGGTTTAGCCCCGTGGCATTAGTAGCTTACGACTCTCTTTCTGACTAATAAAACAAAAAAAAACTAAAACAAAAAAAAAATGCCAAGTCGCTGCTTTTATGGCCATGAAAAATATGAAGTTAAACAGAAAAAACACAATTTCCTATTTATAAAATTAGTTAAGATTTAAATGAATACTACAGCTTTAGATTTAATTCACTGTCGTTCAGCTGATTTTAGCAGGTGCTTTCATTAACTGAAGTCGGTGCTTCCGGTTTCACGTTAAATCACGTTCTGTCAATGTGTGACTGCCAAATGGGCACGTACACGTGCTGTTGCATTGAGACTACCAGGCTGTTTCTCTATTTATTGCTCATTAAGGAATTACATAATCACACATTTGATCCGCCTTTATGACCATGTGGGTGTTCAAGTTTTAATAACCATAATAAAAAAAATTAGATCATGCCTCACGCCCCTTTTTAAATCGATGCTGACGTCTTGGTGTCCGTAGATATGGGGTATGCTCCGATCCCGGGCAGTTGAACGAGAATAATGAATATCACTAGAGCATCTTTCAAAGTAGGTATATACTATTAAATTAGGAAGCTATATGCTATTCTCAGGTTTTAGGGTTCTGTAGCTAAAGGGTAAAAACGGGACCCTGTTACTAAGACTCCGCTGTCTGTCTGTCTGTCACCAGGCTGTATCTCATGAACCGTGGTAGCTAAAACGTTGGAATTTTCAAAGATAATGTATTTCTGTTGCCGTTATAACAACAAATACCGCCGCTATAAAAACAGAAAATTGCCGCTATAAAAACAGTTTTTCTATGGTTTATGGTTCCCATACAACAAGTCTGAATTTTTAGTCGTTTTTAATGTGTAAGTATGCCCCATCCACACTCTCCACGACGAGACACAATGGAACGCGAGCACGAGAGTGTGGATTAGTCCTGAGTCGATCACGATTGATCGAGTCGTTTTGATTGGGTCGCGAGCCGCAGGTGACTGATTCGATCGTTCATCCTGCGCCGACCCGATCACTTACCGCAGGTCGATCGCGCGGTTTGATTGACTCACACCCGTTATGATGAGTTTTTGCCAAACTAATTTGGACTTTAAGCCTAATTAAATAGGATAGGTATCTTTGTAAGTATGAAGTCGTCAAATAGAATCGGGTCGATCAAACGACACGAACTGTACGGATGCACAATCGGGTCGATCAAATGACACGAACTTAATAGACGCGCAATTTGGTCGATCAAACGACACAAACTTTACGATCACGCAGTCAGCTCGATCAATTGATCGAGTCGATCAAATGATCGGGTTGTTTCACCCGGGTCGTTTCAGTAGTGGGTCGGTCGCGACCCGGGTGGTTTAAAACGATTGATCGACACAGTACTAGTGTGGATGGTGCGCTCGTGTCGCCTCGTTTCGCTTTTTGTTCGCGTCCGTCGCCTCGCACGAGGGTCTCGCCTAGGAGCTCGCGAGAGTGTGGATGGGGCGCTCGTGTAGCCTCGTCTCGCTTTTTTTCGCGTCTGCGCTCGCGAGTGTTTGGATAAGGCATAAGAAGCTGAAGCTTGTATAATTAGAAGATCATTGCTCTGCAATAACTATTCTAACAAAAACTTACGAACAAAGCTTCTGATGCCTCTCAACAATATCTTTCATTGTCCATTTTTCCTTGCCATCGCTGACGATCTCCCGCCCTGTTAGTTTCTTGGACGGTTTGACAAGCATCATATCTTCACAAAGTAGCGTGAACTCGGCGGTGAGAAGTGCACATAATGCTGTTATCATAAACTCTGCTCCAGTGTAAGCCGCCACGCTGATAACCACTAAAAGAAAATAATAAAATAAAAATAAATATTTGGGGACATCTTACACACGGCCTCTGACCCCAAACTAAGCAAAGCTTGTGATATGGCTGCCAGAGACTGATATACCTACTTATTTTTAAATACATAGGTTCTTATTTAGATAGTCATTAAATAACACCCAAACACAGAGCAACAGTTATGTTCGTCACATAAATATTTGCCCTGGATGGGGATCAAACCCACGCCTCTCTGATCCAGATGTTAGGGTCACTAACCACTGAGCCACCGAGGCAGTCAAATAAAGTACGGTAGAATCACAGGTTGTGGCCAATGTCCAAAATTATAGCAAAATTATTGCATAAATATATGATAAACAATTCATCCGTCTATTTCTATCAGCCATAGGACGTCTACTGCTTGGACATAGGGCTCCCCTATAGACCTCCAATAAGACCGGTTGGAAGCGGCTTGCATCCAGCATAATCTTAATGAGGTCAACTGTCAACCTCTTGGGAGGACATCCTACACTGCGCTTGTCGGTACGCGATCTCCACTAGAAAAATGTTCGACCCCATCGGTCATCAGTCCTCCGTACTATGTGCCCTGTCCACTGCCATTTCACATGCCAATACACCGAGCTATGGCGGTAATACTCGTATCAGTTCTTCTACGGATCTCTTCATTTCTGATTCGAAGTCGCAGAAAGACTCTGATCATAGTCCTCTCCATGGCTTGTCGGGCTACTTGGAGCTTATTAATAAGGCTCACAACATTTGATAAAGAGCGTGTCTTCGCCAACTACTGTGAATTTGGCGCCGAGAAGTGCACATAACGCTGTTATCATAAACTCTGCGCTAGTGTAAGCAAAAACGCCGAAAAGCACTGAAATAATCCAGAAATAGGGTATTACAGTCATTTTTGAAAAGTATCTCAGTCAGATTCTGTTGGTCTAATAAACCACTAAAAAAATACGAAAAAATATAATTCAATAGTTAAGTGCTTTTAAAATGCATTTTAATTTTACAGTTTCAAAATTTCGCGCGTAATTTACGAAAACGATGGATCATTATCATGGATGGATGTCATTATTTTGCTCTGTGGTCGTGAATGACGTCACTAGGCTATGTAAACAATGCGCGTAAATATTTTTTACGATGGTGTTTTTGTGTGTAAGTTTAAGATTTACGTTTAAAATGAGTTATTATAAACGTTGGTTTGCTGTTCCTGGAATACTAGTGTACCAACACAGGACAAACTATTCAATGTTTACATAGCCGTATGACGTCATAGCAAAGCGGCGACTATTTTATGCATAAATTAAAAAAACGGAATAATTTGTATTGATTTTTAAAATTCATTTTGTTATTTTACGATCTAAAACAAACATTTTCCGATTGCTTATTGCCTAAGCTTTCTCAAAAATACATTTACAGATATTTTCTCGGTCATAGTAAAATACCCTATTATGTATTCAAGATAATTTAAGTAATTCTATAATAATCATGAAAAGTTCCTTACATCCATCCATTTATCCACAAGCCATAGGACGTCCACTGCAGATAGGCCTCCCCTATGGACCTCCAATAAAACCGGTTGGAAGCGGCTTGCATACAGCGCGATCCTGCGTTCTTGTTGAGGTCAACTATCAACCTCATATGAGAAAATCTCAGAAACCAGAAATAAAATTCTCGCAGCAAGACTTTAAACGTAGTCCTCTCTTGTTGGCTACTTAGAGCTTGGGCCCAACTCTTAAGGTTCCTTACAACGTATGGTAAGAAGACTAAGTAGGTTTATATTCACAAAGTAGTGTGAACTCAGTCTCAAGAAGTGAACATAACTCTGTTATCATAAACTCTGAGCCGGAGTACGCGGAAACGTTAAGGAACACTAAAATTATGCAGATTACGAGTGAATTGCTCCTTGTTTGATTGTCATGTGTTTTATCACAACTATAAACTACAATAAATCACTACTATAAACTACAATAATGTTAACTACATTTACTACAGGAAAAATAGACGTTTTTTCGGTAACTTTGCACTAAATTTCCGATTCAAATTTATTTTTAATAAGGTTTAGGATCACTTACTGAGCATAAAATCACAAAATACTAACATATCCAGGTGGAGCTTCAGGCGCAATCTTGAAAAAACGTTTTTGATCGATATCTCGGAAACTATGCACTTACTGTAGAAAACTTAGTATTACTGTGAATTACTGTAGTAATTTCACAGTAATAGTAAGTCGTGGTGGTCTAGAGGTAGTGACGCCCGCCTTACAATCGTGAGGTCGTGGGTTCAATCCCAGTCCCGTACCAATGAGTTCTTTGGAATTTATGTACGGAATTTCACACCACTGGCTTTTCGGTGAAGGAAAACATCGTGAGGCAACCTGCATACGTCCGTAGAAGAAATTCGATGGCGTATGTGAATCCACCAACCCGCACTGGGCCAGCGTGGTGGATATGGCCCAATCACCCTTCGTGGGTAGGCCTACGTCCTGCAGTGGACTATTAAAAAAAAAGGCTGATACAGTACAGTACAATAGTAAGTGTGAAATTACTGTAGTAATTTCACAGTTACGGTTTTAGTCGTCACGGAGGATTCTGTGATTGACCTTTAGGCATTAAACAATTTCACTAATGTGGGTTGTTGACTCATCTTTAAATATTTACATTCTGCTTTTCTTCTCCCAGCTTATCTATCCGGTTTCATTTAAATCAATATAGTAGTAATAGTAGTGTGTAAATATTAATAACTAAATAACTAATTGTAAGTTACACCTTTTTACCACTATTACACTCTATCACTAAATATTGGAGAATCCACCGAAAACGAATACCCAATTAAGAATATTTAATGATCCTCTCACCTTTTAGCTTAGGACCTGCCTTTGAGGTTCACAATCAAGATATCAGGCAGTCTGCACCTTACGTAATATTGGACCTCTGGGGTCGGCCCTGAATTTCTGAATATTCCCTCGAGCCACGTCACGTACAAGGTTACTTTTAATTACACTATTAGAGGCTTTGCGCACTAGGATCAAGTTGATTTTATCTCCTAACTAAATATTTGAATAAAGGCTACGTCAAGGGTCTTTATCACTATTTGTGTCATACTCTCTGGCAGGACCACCTATTTAAATTCACGTAATGTATCGTAAAAAAATGTACATAATTGGTAAAAAATTGTACGTAAGTATGAAAGTTAGTACAAAAATACTTTTAGTAATCGTCAAATGAAAATGGCACCTAAACTATAAGTGTTATTTTGATGTACAATTTTCTATACTTATATTTAGATTCATTATCTGCGTGAGATAACTGATATTTGGGAAGCGGTTCATCCTTACATAGTATAAAATAAAGTCGCTATTTTTGTCTGTTTGTTTGTCTGTATGCTTAAATCTTTAAAACTACGCAACGGATTTTGATGCGGTTTTTTTTAATGGATAGAGTGATTCAAGAGGAAGGTTTATATGTATAATACACCTGTGCGAAGCCGGGGCGGGTCGTCTAGTTGCTAATAATTTATACAAGACGCACTTTTCTACAAGATAATTAAAATATTATTTATCTGACATAGAACACAACTGTAAGTGTTATTTGGATGTAAAATTTCTGTACAACTATTTAGATGCATTACTTGTGTGAAAAAACTGATATTTCGATATACTCGAAATCAATTTTACCAAACCATTTTTGTTATATCGGACTATATTCATTTGACGATTACAAAACTAGGTCACGGTAATCATAACCGTTACTAGGTGGTCCCGCCAGGAAGTACGACGCTACTATTTAACTGCAAGACATCCACTCTTGCAGTTGCGATGACGATAAATATACCTAGCTAAATAAATAATCAGCCAAGTGCGAGTGGGGCTCGCGAACGAAGGGTTCCGTACAGTATGGGAGCCCGCTAAATATCACCATCATCATCCTGCACAGCCTTCTTTATCCTACTGCTGGGTATAGGCCTCTCTTTTTCTGTGCCATCTGCCTCGGTCCTGTGCCAGTCGTGTCCAGATTCGACCCGCAATATATTTTATATTAATTTAATTTACGATCTCGTACTATTAGTATTTTCTGTCTTTCATGATGTCCTGGGTTATTAAGGTAGTTATAGTCGGGATTATAGTTACTTTTAAGTAAAGTCATTCTAAAGTACCTCCAAGGATCTGCGCACAGAGCAATGAACGTACAACGATGGTTTGTATTTTAACCGAATTCCAAAAAGGAGGAGGAGGTTCTATTTATTTTTGTGTATGTTCATCGATAATTTTGCCAATTGTGAACCAAATCGAAAAATTATTTTTCAGTTCGAAAGGCTATACTCCCAAGATAGGTCCATTAAAATTTTACAAAAACCAGCGGAGTCATTTTTGAAAAATCATCAAAAATGTAAGCAACTAGAGCGAAATATACACACGATGGAAGGTGGTTTTGCCATTTTATGCGAAAAATAATTATTACTTACTGCTATAAGCCTGAAAACCGTAAGCCGCCAGATACACAGGCCAGTTCTCAGTAGGATTGAAGGGGTAGCTGGCTTGTAAGGCAAGCAGCAGGTCACAGTCTTGGTTTAGGAAGAGCCTTCGCACCACCGTCTCCACTAGAGGCTCCATAACATACTGTGTAGAACCGATGACGCTCACCCAGTAGGTCACTGGAGAAAGAAAGTATTCTTTAGACCTTTTATTTCCAGGCAAAGTCAGAAGATTTTTCCTGCAAAAAAACCGGACAAGTACGAGACAAGCTCGCACACTGAGGGTTCCGTACAAATCTTGAAACTTGAACAACATTGGGAGTTAAGTTGTTAAAACCTCAGAAATTGACGAATAAAGTATTTGACGACCGTCTGCGTAATCAAAGTGATCCTATAATCGTTCCGTTTTTTTCCGTTTGGAGTGTTCCACCACAGCGCTCAGTGTCAAGGCTAAGGACGCTTTTGTACTCTTCCGCGGCAAGTATTTTTACAAGCTTTGTACCTATATACGAGTATGTGTGTAAGTTCGGATGGAATCTTGCAAGTTAAATTTGACCAACTTCCCGGTTTCCGATGGAGCTGAAATTTTGCACGGAAATGTGTATCGCATGATAATGCAATGTTATAGTACCATGATCTGATGATGGAGTCGAAAGGTGGCCAAAGGAACTTCTGTACTTAACAAGATAAACCCGTCGTGTCTTGGCTAGCACTCTGCTTTTATATGATATCCAGGATCTAAAAAGCTTGTATTGAAAAAGTTATAGTTTATAATAATTTATTAGACCTGAGAATGTAGCAAATAAGACCAAAGCTCTCTTCACGGCAAAAGTTCCATGGACAACTGCAGCACCATTGTCTCACCAATCTCCAAATAACTTGTTTTAAGTAAAGGACAATTAAATAAAATTTGCAAAACAATAGGCATATATTTAATGGAATAGTTGATTCAATTAATACGTGACAAATGCAATGAATAACTAAAATGAACACAGCAACTCATTTTATGCCAAAACTTCAGCAAATTTTACGGTTGTCGAACTGTATAGAACAGTTGATATTTTACGAATGTTTTGAATAAATATTTAGTGGATTTCCGCTGTGTAACATAGCATAGCGGAAATACACTAAATATTTATTCAAAACAAAGATTTAAGGATGAATTTCCGCAAGTAACGCCTGATTCAATCAACTATGATATTTTATGCTTTCAGGTTTGATTCCACAGTAAAAGTTGACCATAAGGATGAGTAAAACTACATTTCAAAATATGTCTAAAACTTAAAGAGATACTTGAAACAATTATGACGATTGTTTTTCTTGAAGAATCCCCATAGTCGTAGAATTATGTTTTGAATATGTAGATATGCAAGGTCGGTTCATAATTATAAACTTTACGTTGCTACGTAACCCGTTGCGGATCCTCTACTAAAATTATTATTTTATTGAGATGGTATATGTGGTATGGATGGTTGAGATGATATATGATGGTGTACTGTTTGGATAGAACGGGTCACAAACGTGGCTTTCCTATTATGGTCACCAGATATGTCGATTTTTCCGGATCTTAGACAAATTTCTGGACTATGTTCTGTTTTTTATACGAGAAAAGATGAAATATATTAAAAACAGAATATTTAGTGATCTTAGTTTCAGACAGCAAACTAAACAGAAAAATCGGCCAAGTACGAGTTGGACTCGCGCATGAAGGGCTCCGTACCGTAAGGGAACCCCTCGGCAAAAAAAAACACGTTTGTTATATGGGAGCCCCCTTACATATTTATATTATTCTGTTTTTAGTATTTGTTGTTATAGCAGCAATCGAAATGCATCATTTGTAAAAATTTTAGCTTTCTAGCTATTCCGGTTCATGAGATTCAGCCTGGTGACAGACAGACGGACAGACAGACAGACAGACGGACAGCGGGGTCTTAGTAATAGGGTCCCGTTTTTACCCATTGGGTACGGAACCCTAAAAAAACACATCTTTTAATTCCAAATTTAATATCATTTTTGCCTTGCCCGACGAAAACAATGGTTTGCACTCCGGCAGTGTCGGCAAAAGTGAAAACTTGAACAATAAAGTTGAATATTTTGGGAATAATTTTGCACGAATTGCTTTATTTATCAGTATAAAAGTACTTATTATCATTTTTGTAGTAAACTACAATATCGCACACACGCACACCCTGCGCCGCCGAAACAGCAGGAGCAGGTACACATTTTCGCAGCGCGGTAGAAAGAGAGAAAAATTATATTATATATTGATTATAATTTTGTGTATACTAATATTTTTGTATATAATATAATTTTGTATATATATTTATCAGTCTCTGGCAGCCATGTCACAACCTTTGCTTAGTTTGGGGTCAGAGGCCGTCTGTAAAATGTCCCCAAATATTTATTATTTATTTATTTTTACAGGTAGTGGATACCAATGCTGTATTCTATTTGACTTTTGACCGGTGTCTCAGTGGTTAGTTACCCTGACTTCTGGGTCAAAGAGGCGTGGCTTCAATCCCCACCCAGGACAAGCATTTTTGTGATGAACATTAGTGTTTGCTCTGTGTCTGGATGTTATTTCAGTACTATCTATATAATTATGTATTTAAAAATGTGTATATGTAGTATATCAGTATTTAGCAACCACATCACAAACTTTGCTTAGTTTGGAGTCAGGCCATGTGTAAGATGTCCCCTAATAATTATTTATTTATTTATTGGCCTGCATCAGGGCTAACAATGGACACCCTACTTTCTGAGGCAAGTGAAGGCTGCGTAAGCTTGCGCTGTGAACCTCCACTAACCAGTAATAGCGTCGTAAAGTAACGAGAGGCGCAGAATATGCTTGCACAGTTAGGTAACAAGGAGATAAAGAAAGGGTCGGTCGTAATACACTTCTTCGTACAACTGCCCACGCATTTGTGCAAATAATTATGGACGTAATTTAAACAGCCAGCAATAATATTAATCCCGAGAATTTTGTAGATTTGGTATACTTCAAACACAAGCTTTCATGGTTCAAAATAATATAGTTATTTTTCGCAAAAATAACAAAACCGCCTTCCATCGTGTACAAAATTCGAATATTTTACTCGAATTGTTTACATTATTCTTGACTTTATCAAAAACGACTTAGCCGATTTCTGTGTAATTTAAATGGCACCACATCGTGAGTAAACTTTCGACCTAAAAATAATTTTTCGATTCAGTTTACAATTGGTAAAATTATCGTTGAACATACACAAAAAAAATACATACACACGAACATAGAACCTCCTCCTTTTTGGAAGTCGGTTAAAAAGAACCAAGTAGTGCAGGTAGTAAGGTAGGTAGTTGCGCTTTGCTGGTTTTAGCAGATTTGAATAGTTATGGGCAAGGGACTGAAATGCATCGGTATTAGTTTCTGTACAGATAGCGCGCGAGTTGAATGCAGTCGGGGTCTGAGGTAAAGAGCGGGAGCATCTCCCCCCGCTATCCGCACTCCCCACCTCACGCGCCTGGGCAGGTTGGGCGTGCGGATAGCGGGGGGAGACATTCGCATTCCTAAGCTCTGCATTCAACTCGCGCGCCGACAGTACCTACTAAATATAGTTCGAAAATGTCGTTCCCAGCATCAATATGTAATGGGGAAAACAAAAACGCCAAGTCGATGGCTCTCAGTGCTTATGTCTTATATTTTTTCTACTATGCAGGACTTTTTTATACAGTTTGTACTCAAATAATAGAATTTACGAAAATAATATGTTATCTGTCAGTATACCTGTTATTGAGTATATTGGGATAGAATGTAAATGTTTCTTGGCGATCCTAAAATCAAGACCAGAATAAAACGTATAGTTCAATCATCAACTATATCAAATTTCAACTTTGTAGATACCACGGTTCGTGAGATACAGCCTGGTGACATACAGACAGACAGACGGACGGACAGCGGAGCCTTAGTGATAGGGCCCCGTTTTTACCCTTTGGGTACGGAACCCTAAAAAGATTTCCTCACCTGCATTGCACACGTTCACTGTCTTTAGCAAGGAATTTCTTGAGTTCATCTGCTCATCACTGAGACCTTCCATCCGCCATAAAGTACGCAGCTGTTCGATGATGCTCGTCAGCAAAGAAGCCTTGGGAATAAGAATTGCAGCTTTTACAATGGCTGAAAATATCATTGTTACACTTTAGATTTTCGTTTTTTCGGGCACGTGCTTTCAACTACAACTACTAATTAATCTACCTATTTAACAAAGCAAATGTTTATTTCCTTAAACTGCGTCGTCCTAATAGGGTCAATGACACTAGGTTACTACTTCACATTTAGCGGAGCTAATGTTTCTTTTCTTAAACTGCGTCACCCTAACAGGGACAATTAAACTAGGTTACAGTTCATTGTGAAATAAAATAAATGAATATTAATTGTTAGCTGCGCTTATTAAAAAGGGTACTACACATAGTCGCATCGCAACACACTTCGGTGTTGCGACGGTGAGGAGGATATGGAATGAGGGTAGACAGAAAGATGGTTTGGGCGACGGGCTGGAGAGCCAGTCTGTGATAGTGATCAGTTGTGTATCAGTGTGAAACAACTTTGATAAGCCAGTAGTTGGAGCAAGCCTTGTAAGTACTTTGAGTTTTATAATGACTGCAGAGATATTGGAGGTCCGTGTTATTTTCCAATGGTGTATCATCTGAGTGTCCTACTAGAATCTTAGTGATGCTGTTGGAGCACTATGCCCATCAGCTAACAGCTAACAAAATGAAATACAAAACGTCTTAACCTGGAGCTATATATCTAGAGATAAAATCCAAATGCTCAGGCCATGCGTGCCTAGCTTGCTGACAGCATTACCACGCTGAATAGCAATATGTACCTACCTACCTATATATATACGTGGAGTCAAATAAACACCAGCATTTGGGTTCACTGTCTTGTCAAACCTTAGCGTATCGTAATAGATGTGAATTTTGAACGACGTATGAAAATGTAAAGAAAAAAATTGCATATATGAAACATCTTAGACCATGTTTTGACTGGAAGACATGAGAATTCTGCCAATCCACGTTTGCCTAGCGTGGTGAATTATGGCTTAATTCTTATCTATCCGTATGCCTATCCTAATCACCTATTGTCCTGCTGCCAGTATCCAACCACTTACACACTGAGTGACCTCATGGAAACCTCCCCTCCTGAGTTGGCAGTCAGTAGCCATTGGGCAAAACTTAATTAGCACTCATTTATACTAGAACCGTCGAGACGACAAAAAAGATAAAGACTGAAAAAAGTCATACTAGGTAGGTAAATACAAACGCACCTTGTGTGCAAACAACAAATGGTGGCAACACGTAAACAATTTCCAAAATCTCCCCTCTAGCCACCATTTTGGCTACTTTCCAGCTAAGAGATACATAATTCATCACCAAAATAGGTATAATGTACAAAAAACGCCAATTTTTTCTAACAAAACCTTCGTCCTTAGCAAGCAACTTCATGTTTATTTTCAACAAGTAATTGAAACTTGGCCGAAATAACTTAGCAAATTCTTTCGGGTAATCTTTTAACACTTCCATTTTGGGATTAAAAGTCTTCGAGGATCGCTGTATAAATATTTTTAGGTAACTTGGCAAATCTCTAAAGAGGCTTTTGATTTGAGTAGACGTTGACGCTCTAGTGACTGTCAAGAAAGTTAGAAAAATAAACTTTTTACACCAGAAAAAATATTACGCTTTTTATGTTACTCGATTTAATGTAAAGGAGTAATTTAAGAAATTGCTACCTATCTATCTGAATAAACTGCAAACTAGCGTTTGCCTGCCATGTCGGTTAGTTCCGATTTTATTTTTTGTACTCCTATTTGGAGTTTAGTATTGTTTTACTTAACTCCAAACAAAATACATAAATATATATATATATATATGTCGGATCCATAAAAAAAGGCACCGCATCAGTTATGATTCTGCTTCAATGTGGTAATGTTTTATACCACTGACCCAACAATGCTTCAGTGTGGCGTGGCGTGGGTTTAGCGGGCGAGGAGATAAAGGCGACGTCACGAACAATCAGTTTATTTCACAGAAGATTACGTATGATTACAATTATAGAGAGAACTTTAAGCGAAGGACATGGCGTTCCGCAGCGTAACGCACGCTGCCACCATTCTATCAAGAATCACCAGGCTTGAACCGTTCTAATCTCAGTTTTCCACAACCTCTTCCCAACAAGCTCTATTTACAACTCACTCAACCACAACTGACATCTGACATATCACCTCGCATTTTCCCGCCCATCGGCCGATCATGCGATGTCAGTGTCACTTGAACCTCCTTAGAATCAATCAACAGCGTTTGTCACAAGCGTTACCCCAGGAATGTTGCCACTTCCATTCCTAGTCCTTCGAAATTTATACTAAGTGGCACTATTTAAAATTAAACTTAAAGCTATTGTCCCGTTACGGCCATCTTGACATTCGCACGTCCTCGGGCGATTATCATCAGTAACTGTAACAAAAGAGCAATGTGAATGTTTGTTTATCCACCAACCCGCACTGGGCTAGCGTGGCGAGGCGTATGTTCAACATTGGACTATTCAAAAATGTCGGTATAGAATATTCGTTTACCGCTCGTCCATTCCTGACATAATGTTACTTTTAGACGTGTTCGAAATGATAACTAACTATGAAGGTAAATAAGAGATGACTAGACAAGGTTTCTTTACATTAGCATAGGGTCTGAAAAACAGCGCTCATTAGGAATTTTATTCGCCAAAACCACCAAATCCCATACCCGAGACCGGACAACAGCGTCCCTCCAAACCGCACTCAACTCACCACCCAGTAAATGCGCGAATCGGACAACTGCGTCCCTTCGACTCTAGTCACACTAGACCACCACACATCAAACCTGAGCCCGGACAACAGTGTCTCTCATAATCACAATCACCACCCACACCCAGTGACTGCGCGAATCTGACACCTGCGTCCCTCCCACTCAAGCCTATCTGGTATGAGACCGGATAACAGCGTCCCTTCGATCTACGCAAGAACCGGACAACTGCATCCCTTCGACTCAGCCCAGACGCAACATCCGTACAACCCATCTTCACTTATCAGATACCAGATTTAGGCATGAGACCGGATAACAGCGTCCCTTCGATCTTCGCAAGAACCGGACAACTGCATCCCTTCGACTCATCCTAGATGCAGTTTTCGAACTACCAGATCGAGGCATGAGACCGGATAACAGCGTCCCTTCGATCTCCGCAGAGAACCGGACAACTGCATCCCTTCGACTCAGCCTAGATGCAGTTTTCGTTTTACCCACCAACAAAAATTAAATGAGTTCAGTTTTTCTTACCCTCGCTTTTCTTATTACAGAGAATTTAAGAATCACATAAAATATTTCCTTGACCTACATCCGAAAGTAAAATCTGTGGCAGCATTGTACCAAGAAGTTTGTTGAGTCAACAATAAACTTCTTGCATGGTACTGCCACCTCCTTGAGGAAACTGAAAGTTGACTGACCGAATGTTGAAAAAGCCAATCATAGATCTAGGGTCGCCATGACAACAGGCTATCATTAAATTTAACAACGGTTCGCATTATTGTAAAGTATGTACGAAAGGACTTTATCTACTTCATTATTGTGTAAGGTTCTTTATATTCTCTTAAAAGGGTCCAATATTTCCGATCTGATCTAACATGCGTGATCTGGGCGACGCGACGTTCACTTTAAGTCCAATCATTGTGCACGGTACTAGGAAACTCAACACATCTAAGTCAGATTTAGTCAAAAACATGCAGAACTACTTTCTAACTAAAATTGGACGAGCTCACCCGGGGTTTTGTCAGACAGCTTCTCGCAGATTGGTAGTTATTGCAGGTGACCCTTCCCAGCTTCCCTAGACCCTGGATCCGCTTCTCGAAACAGGCTGGAGCGATTTGTTCTGGTTAACAGTACACGAAGCAAGTTCTGTTCTCCTTCTTCTTTCGGTGTAGATTGTATTGTAGCATAGTAGTCTTCTTTGTTATCATTCGCCATTTTCTTTTGTGATTTGCTTGATAATATTGCTCTGATTCATAGGCGACATGATTAATGCAGTCGAAGGATTTTTCTTGTAATCCTGCATCTCCTCAGGATCTAGCCCTTCGATCCCACTTCTGATGTCGGATCCATAAAAAAAGGCACCGCATCAGTTATGATTCTGCTTCAATGTGGTAATGTTTTATACCACTGACCCAACAATGCTTCAGTGTGGCGTGGCGTGGGTTTAGCGGGCGAGGAGATAAAGGCGACGTCACGAACAATCAGTTTATTTCACAGAAGATTACGTATGATTACAATTATAGAGAGAACTTTAAGCGAAGGACATGGCGTTCCGCAGCGTAACGCACGCTGCCACCATTCTATCAAGAATCACCAGGCTTGAACCGTTCTAATCTCAGTTTTCCACAACCTCTTCCCAACAAGCTCTATTTACAACTCACTCAACCACAACTGACATCTGACATATCACCTCGCATTTTCCCGCCCATCGGCCGATCATGCGATGTCAGTGTCACTTGAACCTCCTTAGAATCAATCAACAGCGTTTGTCACAAGCGTTACCCCAGGAATGTTGCCACTTCCATTCCTAGTCCTTCGAAATTTATACTAAGTGGCACTATTTAAAATTAAACTTAAAGCTATTGTCCCGTTATATATATATATATATATAACTACAACAAAATTCAACTTACAAAGACTAAAACTACATAAACACAAAAAGGATCACCATGATTTAGCTTTAGATTTTCAAGGGTCTGTGGGTGGTCCAATTGCTTTTTTATGTAGTAGTTTATGTAGTTTTAACCTATGTAAATAGTATTGTATGTTGTTGGTTTATTGTTGTTGTTTAGTCAAATACATCTGCAATACTTATCAAATTATCAAAAAAAAAAAATGAAATCTGGCGCAAATTTTAAAAACAAATACATCGATAGATACAAGATATGAATTATCTGAGTAGTCCACTACTGTATCAATTTTCTAAGCTTATTAATTCCTTGGATATTTTAATCTTACCAATTTCACAAACCTTTTTGTTTCATTGCGGTCATTATGAAATGGTCATTATAGCAAATCCAGAATGCAGTCAAATATCTCACCATCTGTAACACAAATCGAACAAAAGCCGAAAAAAACTGGACTGAACCTAAATTGCCTAGAAAGCCTATGCTCAAAGCGTTTGCAGAGCTAAAAAGTTACGCAGTCACGTAGCTAAATACGGGTATTGACTAGCTAGAAAAATACATAAAACGACACCTTTTGTTCTGCTACTACGGATATTTCAGAAAAGAAATCCGATACTGAAAGAATATCTATAGTTTTGCTACTGTTGTTTAAGGCTTAATATGGCGTTATAATTGAATTATTTATTTCGGTTTGGTGACTTTAAATTTTCAGCCATACTATTTAAATCTCTTCACTCAATTTAATCTTGTACACTTTTTATACAAGTGACGAATATTTTAAATTATACTGGTTAAAAATATTATCATGAAACAAAAGTGAAACATTTAAGGCATCTCTTACGTAGGGGCCGCGAGCTCATCTTGTTTTTAAAAAATCTTTCTGAGTCTCTGGTGGACGCAACGATTCAATGCAAATGCTAATCAAAATGCTGGCCTCACTAAAAAAATACTTTTATCTAATACAAACTAACTCAGCAACGATTCTCCAATAAAGAAATTAAGTGTACCTACTCCTGCAATTTGCAGCACATCAATTCCATAATAACAGAAATACTCGACGAAGCGAAGTGTTTCAAATGATATATAATAAACACAGAAAACTCAGCAAACGGTGTTTATGTTCACGTCTCAAGTAAACATTAGCGAACATTTTAAATTCTTTTCAAACCTTTCATTTCTCTTCAATTCCAGACAATTTTAAAAGGAAACTTTGAAAGAGGTTATACATTTAAACATTTTCTTAAAATAAATTCTCTGAATCACAGATAAAAACTGTTTTGTTTAAGCTTTATCTTTATAAAAGATAAGCGAAATTGAATAATTAAACCACAACTAAAACTTTCCTTTTAAATTATTTAGATAGAAAAAAAGTTAAATAGGTTCTTGCTTACATAATGGCCAAAAAGTTTAATTCCTTGGGTTGGTTGCTTCAAAATCTACTTGTGAGATTTTGGAGTTGAAAATAAAATTATTTAGACAGATTACAAATACAAATTATCACGATAAATCTTTACATACAATAATAATGATTATTCATGTATTGTATTGTGGAACCAAATTATTGATTTTGTTGACATGTTTGTTAGAAACAAATTAGTTTTGTCTATCATCGAAATACCTAATTCAGATTGCTCACAAGCCAAGTTTCAGCGTCGATTAAGTATAGCATCAATAGCACCTAGGGTCCTATCTCACTAGATCACCAGGCACAACCATCCATACAATACTTGTTTGAGCTATCAAGTGGATGCATAGTGAGATACCCTCTTTATAACTGTATACATTTTGTTGGTAGCGCGACCATGGTAGCATCATCCTGTAATCCGCATGGAAAATAGATTAAACCATTTTATTTATGTTATTTTATTTTACAACAATTACTTACTATACTTACAGCCTAGACTAGCCAACACGCACAGAAAGCCAGAAATATTTTTAAATTTTGTTTATTATTTTTGAAATTGTACATTCTCTTCTTAAATTTAATTGTGTGACATTTGTGCGCCACGATGGGCAAAAACATGCGTTCTATATTATATTTACACCTGTTTACGACTTTGTTTGTTGTACACGATTACCATGTTTTCACAAATAAATGATCTTGAATCTTTAAATATAATACACAAAAAATTAACACTAACACTAATAAAAAAGAACTTATCAATTTAAAAAAACTTATGCATGCGTTTAACACATCATTAACGTTAGAACACAATATGTCGATATCTCGTGTATGAGCAATCAGATCGTTGAGCAGATTAATAACGTGGGTCGTAGGAGCCTAGAGAGTTATCTACTTTTAATGTCAATAAAGTTATCAATGTCAGTCCATACTTTTGATTCTTGATAATAGAAATAGATGGAAATATAGTTTATCTATTTCTCAGTTACTTAGGAGCGCTGGTGTCCTAGTGAGATAAGACCCTTAAAGGCCTGTTTTCTTGTTAGCTTCTATAAATTTGCTACTCTTAACATAATAAACATAGATCATTCTTTGAAAGGCGAGCGTATCAAGTACATATCTGAATATTTTATGCTCATGTAAGACGCACATAACATTATTTTAAACAAAGTTTCTCCATATTATGACGAAGAACAATGTTTTCAGAAGTTGGTGCGATGTTTATATGGGAAAGTTTCGTTTGCTTGTACGATGCACCTCGGGAATAGAGTTAATGTTATGCTGTAACATTTGCAAGTTAGAGTTTCTAGCCATTGTTTGAAGAAAGTTCGTGACATTCGTCTTTACGGCGCAGTTTACATTCATAAGTAGTTCATTGGATTACGCAGGCAGTTGTCAAATACTTGATTCGTCAAATTCTAATCGTGTCAAAATCTTAGTTTGCCAAATTCGTAATTGACCTAGCGAATTAAGTGAGAGAGAAGGTCTCATTTTTTTTCTTTTTTTTTTAATGCAGAGTAGGGCTACATTTGGCCAGCAACTTGCCTGATGGAAATCGAAGTTGTAGCCGAAGATGGAGTATGTAGACCTAGAAGATACCTATTCACTCTTGACTTGAAGGTGTCCAAATTGTAATTGTCAGGAAACAATGACGGGGGCAGGTCATTCCAATCCCTGGCGGTCCGCATTATAAAGAAGAAGCAAATCGCTCAGTACGAGTAGGTGGCACGTCGACTATGTACGGATGGTATTAAGCGACTTCCGGCTTGTTCTGTTGAGAAAAGGAGATGAAGGAATCAGGTCGTGGAGTTCGAGCGCACACTCACTGAAAATGAGCCTATAGTAAATTGCCAAACACGCTACTTTACGCCTGTATTCCAGGCTTTTCAGTTCATAAGCGATAAAATTACTATCCCCGATTATCAGCTCGGCACGACGTTCAATAGAATCTAAATAATTTTGACTCGACAATTTTGCTGTCGTTTGTCCGGATGCTGATTATTTTCTACAGGTCATTTTTTCACCTAATCTTGTCGGAACACGCTACACTCGGTTTCTCCCCAAAAAGCATCGACTTGACTTTGTTTTTTTAAATATTGATGCCAAAAAGGGAGAAGTTTGCTATAGCGCTGTATGAAGATTCAGTTAAACAGATGCGAGGTCTATTGTTCGGAGAACTACTAGTTTAGATAGTAGATACACATAATTGCTTTGCAAAAGACGAGGTCTTTTGGATGTTGATTTTGATAAGATTCTTCTTACCAATCAACCGCCAACGCTATATGTTGTTTAAAATGATTAACACTTTAAAATTCGACGCAAACTCCGGACTGTGAATTAGCTCAGTTGGGAGAGCGTTGAGCTAGTGATCCGAAGATGCAGGTTCGAGTCCTACATTCGCGAAAAAATTTTGAAATGTTTATCACAAAAATAGCTCTTTGAGATTCTTCTTATTTTAGAACACAGGACGTCCACGGCTGGATATAATCCTCCCCTATAGAGCTTTAAAAAGACCGGCGGAAAGCGGCTTGCATGTAGCACTATTCTACGGTCTCAATGAGATCATTTAATCATCTTGTGGGCGGACATCTTACGCTTTGCTATTTTATATTTTAAGTGTACTAAGGTATTTGTATAACACAACACCCTATGTTAGCAGCTTTTTCTTTTAGTACCCTCCTTCTCCTTGACTCGAATTCCTCATGTCTGAGGGTTGGGACACTCCCAAAACTTTCTTTTCAATAATTTTGCGCCATCGTCCTCTATCCTCGGCGTTGTTGAGCAAGTACCCTCAAATGTTTCAATTAGTAGCTAATTAATCTACCATTAACCTTTTACGAAGATAAAAGTTTCAAAAGGAGCTTCTAGCCTACAAAACGACCTATTAATAAAACTCGTGCTAATTAACGTTGTTGTAGAGATTTTTTTTTTGCGTTAAATTAAACTAGTAGTCCGCCCCGGACTTAGACCTCGCGCTATTCCTATTTCATATCATAAAAACTGTGATTTAAAAAAATATTAATATTGGTATGAAAGTTTTGCAATAATGAGTGAAGTAAATGAACCTATATATCATTGGGTAAAATGTTTCAAATATATGAGTTTTTGCCGAAAATTCCTATTGTTATGCTAAAACGTTTGAATTATGCTAAATCTGATCATACTGAATGGAATCTTAACACTAGCAGAAGTCGCATAGCTTCAAAGAACAAAGAGAGCGGTTATTCATTTACCATATAAAATATATAAAAATCATTTTAAAATGAACGGTTTTATTGAGAAGTTACTGTTAGAATGTACTTAAAGATAAAAAATAATTTTGGTAGTCCTAGGCACGGTATTAAATATCATCACCGTGTCCTAGGTCATATAGGTACTGCATTCAACGCATTACTTTTCTTATCACTCGAGCATTAATCAGACTCAAAAATAAAATCGTGGGGCGTTCAGCGTGAACGTTACAATGTTAGTAGGTACATATACACTGTTAGAAAGTCTATTAAGAAAAATGTAAGAAACCTACTTTAGGATTCTTTAAAGCGAGCGTAAATTATCTAAACCAACAAAATTCAGCATCATTATACAATTTTATTTAAGAGATAAGTAAACGTTATATATAGGTACAGTTCTCTAGCTATCATCAAACCTAAACGTACAGACTCTGCGAGCTATTCTAAGAAGAAAGTCCACGACGTTTTTGCAAAGGCTATTGAAATAGACCCTGTTGTAGGTGCCATGGAGAGCTGGCCAGTCGATCACAGGAGAGCTTCTGGGATACATCCCGTAGTAGTAGATACAACAGAAAGTTGGAAAGGCCGTTGCAAAAAGCCCCAGTGGTCGTAGGTGTCAGGGATAGCTAGGTTTCGATCACAAGACTGCCGTAGGAAAACACCCCATGGCAGTAGATACCACAGAGACCGGAAAAAGTCGTAACAGACGGTCCCGCAGTAGTAGAGGTCACGGAGAGCTGGCCAGTCGGTCACAGGAGAGAGCCTCTGGAGAACGCTCCATAGCAGTAGATACCACAGCGAGTTGGAAAATCCGTTGCAGCCAGCTCTGCAGTAGTAGGCATTACAAAGAGTTATCCCGTTGATAACAGGAGAGCCGACGGAGAATGCCCCGTAGCAGTCGATACCACAGGGAGGTGGAAAGGCCATCGCAGACGGCTCTAGTGGTAGTAAGTGTCACGGAGAGCTGACAAAAGGACACCCGTCGCGTCGGTGCAGGCAGTAGGAGGCTTATTGAACGCGATGTTCAGATTAAGTAGCCACAGCCTAAAGTAGTGCCAATATTCAACAGTTTACTCATACTCGTATGACGCCAATGAGGCAAAATTCTCGTCATCACTTTTTTAATGTCCTGTTTTATTTAAACAAAATATTCAAAAACTTTCACAAGACCATAAAAATTTGGATTTTTGACATAGGTAGGTACTGTAAAAATGTAAATTAGGATTTTAAATAAATGTTCGTTAAGAATGAGTACTTTGTTGAGCGCGACGAGCGTCCTCCAAAGCAGAAATGCTGAAATAAAATTGTCTAAATATATAAAGTTATACAAAGTTATATAAGAATTAATAATATTGTATTGTCATTGGAACTAAAGGTGTGTACCAAATATCAGCTCAATCAGTCAACGGGAAGAGGGTCGAATTTCAATGACTAGATTTGACCCACGCTACTCCTGCAGAAAGTGGCGCCGTTTTGCCTCTTTTTGCCTCGTATCTTCCCAACCACTGAACAGAAGATGCTCATATTCGAACTTAAAAATTCTATATTTATAAACTACGTGCATGCTAAATTTCATGGAGATCGGCTGAGCGGTACTTGAGTTATCGTCGAACAAAGAAACATACAAACATACGTTTGACAGCTCAAGTGCCGGCTCGTCCCACTAGACTCAGAGACCTCACTAACGCTCGGTCAATAAAATAAAAGTAAGTTCGTATAGGCCGGGTGGCTAGCCCTGGTGTCAGAGTTTAAAAGTTGTACTTGAGTTTGTTTGAGTTAAATTAATGAAGCATTTTTAAGCAACTCAATGACAGAATTCACACTCTATTTGTACTGTGTGTATACTGTGCACTGTGTGTGAGTGTGCACTGTGCTGTGTATGTGTGAGAATTTTTAGAGCAACGATCTGTAAAGAGTCCGTTTAATAAATAAAATATAGACAATTCATAAATACTTAAGTAGGTATCTGTTTCTCTAATTTTATTTATTAGTAAAAGTACTCTCTTTCAGACAACTGAACAACAGGATGGAATAAATAGGAATAAAAGGAAATAAATCACTACGTTCAAATCTTTATTTGGAAACCTCACATAAACAAAATCCCAGAAAATCTATTGTGAACAAAATCTTTTTGATACCTACTTTATATCCCATATAACCCCAAGTAAACGCCTCTTGACATCTGAAAGCGATCAATTTAAGTTAGCCTACAAAAGCTCAAGTTAGTTATTATTTGCGTTCCCTTATCACGAATAAACGGATGGTTTCTGGAGCAAAAACAATACTAGAAATTCCTTCCATAGAAACTTGTCAATTTCTGCTTTGTCTCAAAATAACATCGTCGTCCCGCTTCCTTGTGTTATGTAAATTAGCTCCACAAAATTATAATATCATTCCCGAGTGATTAGCAAACTTTGGAGCTTAGATTCATCAAGTTAGAATTGAAATTTGATTGAGCATCGAAATATTTGCAAGAAGGCTCAAGAATTTGCGGGCGAATACTCGTTTTGACAAATTATGGTGCCTTACTAGCCCTTGAATTTGTAATCGTTTCTTATCTATTTTGCTCTTGTTTTTGGTGTTTGAACTTTGGAACTTGGCTTTGTTTTCTGATATTTATTGAATTTTGATTGTTTTCAGCCAGATACAAAAGAGATGATGCAAAAATATATGAAGCTTATTTTATCTTATTTTATTTCTTATCTATTATATTATATCTTATTACCTTGTACAGTATTCAATTATTTGCTTTATTTGTTTTGGAAAATGATTGTCCTATAATTTTCTTTCATAACAGGAATTTCATAATTTCGGAACTTATTATCTTTTGACATTGCTCGTAAAATATGGCGGCGCCCAGCCTTGAACATAAATAAAATTAAAAAATATGAAATTCTATTCAAATAATGCATTCAATGCGGTTGTTTTACTCTGGGCAATTATTTATCATATTTTAATGGATTTTTCTAGCTACTGTTATACAGTGTGCTCCCAGTTTGAAAGATCTTCTTTAACTGATTCACGAGAGATGGTATGATAAAAAAATAAATTTGATAAACTCAAACTATGGTTGATATGAACGTTTTATTATCCACTCGCCTGGCGGAAAACGACTTTGTGGTAAAAGAAAGTAACTCATCTCGTTATAAGTCTTTGTATCTTATTCTAGGACCTAGAGTAAAAACACGCCTTCTAATTAATAATATACCTAATTAAAATAAAATTGTTAGAGGTTGAAAGTCTATAATAAAAATGTCGAGTCTTGATTTCGGTTTTTTATAATTGGTGAAACCAGAGTGAAAATACTAGATGACTGACTACTATAAAATATACTATTTGAGCTCAGACCAAATAAAAAAATCAAGACAGAATGTTGTGAACAAACAAGTGAGGCCGGCAACACTACGCCTCGCGGTGTACAGACACAATTACACACACAAACACGTAGAAGGAAATTACACACATAAACACGTAGCCTCGGCTTGTTAATCGAACTATGGCAGCGCAACACTGACGCACTCACTACATGTATCAAAAACCGGCCTCACTTGTGTGTTCATGAAGTTTTGTCTTGATTTTTTTTATTTGGTCTGAGTATCAGTCTACGATAGCACATGGCCTTTGTTCAAATAATATAAATCATTTCAGCTTTGAAGACACTACAATTTAAAATTTTACACAAATTGCCCTCAGATTGATCACTCTCACTTTTTATGTGTTTCTGTGAAATCGAATGTAAGTCAAAAATAAATATTTTTCTCAAAAAATGGCAAAACCGCCTTCCATCGTGTTTAAAATTAGGAAATTTCGCTCGAATTGTTTACATTTTTGTAGATTTTTCAAAAACGGCTCAGCCGATTTCTGTAAAATTTAAATGGTACCACCTCGGGAGTATAGCCTTTCGAAATAAAAAAGAAATTTGCGATTCGGTTCAAAATTGGCGGAATTGTCGATGAACATAGACAAAAAACATACAGACGAACATAGAACTTCTTCCTTTTTGGAAGTCGGTTAGTAAATGCAAGGTTGTGCCGAACGTGGAAAACATTTATCATAATTATATTCTTAAGCATGACATTTTAATGTTGGTTAGAAGGCAAAAATGGCAAGATGTCGGTACTCTTGGTGGTTCATCAGTTTACGATGCTGAAAGTGATGATTTCCTTCACATTCTCATTAGCATTTCACATACAGGCTTATATGCTTGCGCAGTACTAAGCCGAAAGGAGGTGACTCTGGCCATTATTATGACCAACTTTTAGTATGGAGCCAATCTTAGATTCGAAAAAAAAAACCACAACGGTTTGCACTTCGGGAGTGCTGGCAGAAGTGAAAGTTGCTCCCTCCGTCTTATGTAGGTGCGTCATGTCCTGACGCGAGTTTTTTTACCAATCCCAAAAAGTGCACAACGCTGTTAAAGAAGTTTCCCTTCAAACAAAACAGCTGTTCCATACAAATTGCAACTCGGAATCGACAAAATGTATGAAGCTGCACTTTTTTTTACAATTCCTAGTTGGGTCCATAGCAAAAGTTGTTCATAATGAAGGCCTGTATCACCTCCTTTGTCTTAATACACCAGTCCTGGATAATTGCGTACATAGAGCGCGCTACATCGGCTGTGTAACAACCAAAACTAACAGAAACAAAGTAATTGCCGTTCGAGTATAGCAATCAAGACTTGAAAACCAATTTCCAACTACTCTGAATTTGTTTCGGCTAGTATTATCGAAAAACTTCGGCATTGCTTCGACTTGTAAGTTCCAGGGTACACTTATCGGGATCTTTATATTACTGATGGCGCAACAATTTATCGATTTCTATGCTAATTTATTTATTTCACATCGATTCGTGCAAATTATTCGAATTCTGTACACGGACGAAATCAGTGTTGCGAAAAATAATTAATACTATCCAATTGACAGACAATTTGAAGTGCTAAATGAATAAGTATAACTTTAAATTAACTGTAGATATAGCTTATACTAAAAATAGAGAAAACATTTATGATCTATACTGAGAAACAGTTAAGTATTTTAATTTATCTAGGTGGTTTTTAGTTAGATACCAATGAAAAAGAGCTGGTCTTTACAAAACCAATAACGGTATCGCAGTTTTGCTTGAGTCAACAAATAAACACAAAATAGTATCAGATAAGGAAATATTTCCCAAGACGAACAGTTTCGCGCCTTATTTAGCTGTCCCAAAAACATTCACAATATTATTTGGCCATGATCATATTACAAGTTAGTGACAATCTAAGTAGCGCTGACAGCCCCTAGCTTGACCTACTAACTTGAGAGAATAATATCAGTTACTTAAGTATAATGACTTTCCTAACTTGACGAGACATTTCCGTCCGATAACTTTGTTGTGGTTAAAATTGCTGTCCCCTTTTGGGTTGGAACACCCACCGCCGAATATATCATTTGCACATTTTCAAGTTTTGTAGTGACGTTTAACTACCGATTAGTGAAAATTTCCTAAGTGTGAGTAAACGTATTTAATATCAATACGATATACTCACTTGATGTATAGAGTCCTCAGTATAATTTTACAGTCAAAGATAGAATAGGATCTTTAAGTGTCGCTAAGTAGCGAGTATGATTGCTTACTTAGGCACTGTAGATTTTGTTTATAATATAAAGGTGGCAATGCTGCCAGCATAATCAATATTCATATTTATTAATAACGCCAAGTTACAAGTCATATAGTATACAATTCAGATATATTATGTTTTTTTTTTTTTTTTTTTTTTTTTATTCTGAATAGGTTTGCGTTTGACCACATACTGCCTGTTGTTAAGCAGATATGCGGTCTAGGTTGTAGCACGCTTACCTAGAAGATACCTATTTACTCGGGATTTGAAGACGCCCACATTGTACTTTAGCGGGAAGACAGACCCAGGCAAAGCGTTCCACATTCTGGCTGTTCGTATGAGGAATGAGGATTCGAAACGCTTGGTTCTAATGCGCGGAATGTCCACCATAAAAGGGTGGCGCTTTGGTCGCGTCTGTCTAGCCGTACGATAGAAGAAAGGGGCAGGTGGGACCAGATTGTGCAACTCCTGGGCGCACTCTCCGAAGTGGATCCGGTAAAAGGCCGATAAACACGCTACCTTACGTCGATGCTCGAGACTTTGCAGCTGCGACATAGTCAGAGTGTCGTTGTCGATCAGCCTCTTGGCTCGCCTCTCAATCGACTCCAGAGCCTCCAGTTGATATTTGGCGGAGCCATCCCAAAGGTGAGAGCAGTATTCCATGCACGACCTGACTTGAGCTTTATACAGACTAAGCAGTTGCTCAGGTGTGAAATACCGTCTCACCTTAGAGAGAACACCAAGTTTTTTGGAAGCTAATTGGGCCTTTGACTCTATGTAAGAGCCAAAGTTAAGAGTCGATGAGAGTGAAACGCCTAATAGTTCCAAGCTGTCAGTTACCGGAACGGAGACACCACGGAAAGCGGGAGACAATTGGAAGGGTCTCTTTTTGGCCGAAAACAGACAGGCTTGAGTCTTCGTGGCATTAAACTTGACCAGGTTAGCATCACCCCAGTCAGAAACCGCCTCCAGACTCAAGTTGAGCCGCTCGACCATAGCCTCTCTGTGAGACTCGATCTGTGGCCCGCTGGTTCTCGCATCGGATGTGTAGCTCTCCACGACTGTACTGTCGTCTGCGTACCCAAAGATTCCGGGCTTTAGCAGATCGTTGATATGCAGTAGGAAGAGGGTCGCAGAGAGCACTGACCCCTGAGGAACCCCGGCATTGATAGCCATATGATCTGACGAGCAGCCATCTACGACCACTCGTATCGACCGATTCCTCAAGAAATCTGATATCCATGCGCAGAAATCAGCAGGCAGGCCGTAAGATGGAAGCTTGCCAATTAGGCTCTCATGCCAGACCCTGTCAAAAGCTTTGGAGATGTCCAAGGAGACAGCCAGCGCCTCCCCGTGCTTTTCGATGACCTCACTCCAGATGTGTGTGGCGTACGCCAGAAGGTCCCCAGTAGACCGGTTTCGGCGAAAGCCGTACTGATGGTCACTGAGTAGGTCATTCGCTTCCAGGTACGCCAGGAGCCTGTTGTTAAGGACACGTTCCATACTCTTGCAAAGTATGGGCGTGATCGAAATCGGTCTGTAATTGGCAGGGTCGGCACGGCTACCTTTTTTGGGTACAGGCTGCACGTTAGCAAGCTTCCAAGATTTGGGCACTTGACCTGTCTTCAGAGATAGGCGAAAGAGGCGAGTCAGCACAGGCGACAACTCAGGCGCACAAGTCCTCAATACAATGGCCGGAATACCATCAGGGCCACTGGCCTTGTTCACATCAAGACTGCGGAGAACCTTGAGAACCTCCTTTTGCCGGATATGTATATCACTCATTACAGAGCCACAATTTGGCAAAGTTGGAGGTCTCGCACTACCGGGGTCCAGACGCGAAGACTCAGCAAATTGAGATGCAAATAAATTTGCTTTCTCAACCGCGGTATGGGCCAGCGAACCATTGGGTTTCAGCAACGGAGGCAGTGAGGGGCGGCAGAAGTTCGCTTCAACCGATTTAGCTAGGGACCAGAATGCCTTACTACCCGCAGGGTAAGAAGCAAGCTTATTGCCTATTCGACTAATGTGATCAAAGCGAGCCCTCCGCATAACCTTTTTACAGAACTTAGCAGCCCTATTGTATGCCTTCTTCCTCAGACGAATGTCCCTCGACTTACGGTTTCGAGCATCGGCCCAAGCCAGGTATGCCTGATGCTTTTGCGCTTCGGCGCGTCCACATTCAGGTCCAAACCAGGGCCGAGCTTTGCTAGACAGAGGCACGTCCGAAAATGGGATGAAGTATTCCATGGCGGTACGAAGCACATCTGTCACGGCATCCGCGCACGTAGAAGGATCATCGGAAGAGAAGCAAACAGACTGCCAAGGGTAAGATGCAAAGAAACACCGCATCTCATCCCAATCCGCTAACTTGTACCGCCACACTCGCCGTGACCCTTTGGGGCTGGGGTCTGATGGGGAGTAGACGGATACAGATTTCACCAGACAGTGGTCAGATGAACCTAACGGTGAGGAAATCGCCACTGAATAACGGTCTGGATCGGTGGTTAGCAGAAGGTCCAAGCAGTAGGCTGTGTGCGAGTCAACGTCAGGTACCCGTGTGGCGCCTTGAACCAGCTGTGTAAGATCTAGTGTCAAGGCAAGCTTGCGCGTCTCAAGCCCAGCATGGTTAGTGTCTAGGTATGGGTGTAGCCACTCCTTGTGGTGGCCATTAAAGTCCCCCAGGATCACTAATTGGGCTGAAGGGTAGCTGAGTTGAGCAGCATCCGCCGCCTCACTGAGGTATTCAGTGAGTCTGGTTGTCTCCTGGTCCCCGCTATGTGATCGGTATACACAAGCGTAGATAATTTTCTCTAGGCCAGTGTCCGCCAAAGCCCAGAGCACTGAGAAAGAGGGGTCTTCAAACCTACGAAGGCGCAGAAAGCAAATGTCATCCCGGGCGTACACGCATACACCCGCACGTGGTTTGAAACGGTGCTCCAGGGAATACCCTGGGTAGGAAAGATACGACACGTCGGATGGACCAGCAATCTGCGTCTCCGTGAGAAACAATAGGTGGGGTCGATCTGTTTCAAGATGATGATGGACAGGTGTGAGATTGGAGTGCAGGCCCCGAATATTGCACAGGTGCACTTTAAGTGAGAGGGAGTGCTGCCGCTGTGTACACGTTCTTTTGCTTCTACTGTTTCTCATGGTTATTTGCGGAGTAAAGTAGGTAGAAAGTCGGTAGTGGAACGAGACGTCACTCTGCAGATCCAGTGGTACAACGCACAAACCACACACATCTATGGTAGACTAGCCTGGAGACCGCGGGGACGCCCGAGCCCCCCCAAGGATGTCCATCGGGCCCTCTCGTCCGGTCGCCAACCGGCACGATGGCGCATCCCTGGGATTTTTCGACAGATGGCGGGGCAGCCTTTCATGAGTGGCTAGCTCACTACTTGGGCCCCCTACTATCTGCGGTCGGCCAGCGACAAACCGTGCCTCGGATCCCGCTGCCCTCCACGACTAGTCGGCCGATGCGGCAATCGATGCGTGCACCGTAATCGATCCACCAGAGGACGCTACTGTTCCGACCCGACTTTCAGATTGGCGTCACCAGACTTCGCGCTGGAACACGAGCTCAAGAGAGTCGTTTGGCGGCGCGGCTTAGTCTGGTGGGTGGTCTCTCGCCGCGGCTATAGCCTACCACCAGTATGGTTGCTGCCTGGTTAGCACCACCCAGGACCACGTGTGGGGGACAAAAAATTAAAAGGGTTCCTACCCACGGACGAAGGCAGCTCGGTCATAAATTTTACAAAATTATAAAATTACAAATTACAATTTCATTATAATGTTCAACATAATAGCATCACAGAGGCACAACAACAAACAATCATTTATCCAAGTAAATAAAAATCTACTTATTGAGAATTAAATTACCTCTGGTAATATCATGAATTCGGCTATATCGTAAAATAAATGCTGTAGGAGCCATGACTTCAGTTTGTTTTTGAATACAGGCAGTGGGTTTGAGCATTTGGATTATCTTTAGACCTTCAAGGGTCTGTGAATGATCCAATTGCTTGTTATGTAGGTAGTAGTAGTAGTTTATGCAGTTTTAGACTATGTAAGTCTTGTGTTTAAAAAAAAGGTGAGTATGTTGTTTTGAGATGTGCCGGGACTTTCGGAGGTATAATATCATCATTTGTTTTTTTTATTATGAAATCGACTGCGAAATCGCGAAAAAAATCTCAGCTGTTCCATACAAAACGTTCCTTACGCTTGATAAAATGAATGGAGCAGCTGATGTACCTGAATATTAACTTTTTATTTATTTTGTGAAATGATTTTGCAATGATTATTATGGCATTGCTTTAAAAATATGGCAACCGTCTAAAGAGAAATCAATTTGAAAATATTTTTAATTAATTGATATTTTGGAGCTCTTTTGTTTAATATTTTTACGCTTATTTGTACCATGTCACAAAGTTTGGGCCCACGCGCCACGTTGAGGTATCGTTTTCATATCGTTATTACTTCAAGTTAATAATTATGTTCCGGTTAAATATATTTACTTCACGTTTTGATCATTGATCATCTTAGTAATTTCCGTACTATACTGACCATACACGCGAAAGTTCGAAAACTTTTCCTTGGTCCTTCGAGCCCTCGACTGCGGTCCCCTCGTAAGGACTCTCGAGGCTCTCAGCACCAGCGCTGGTCAATTGACTTTGAAACTAGACACTTAGCTCCCTCCAACTCCGATGGGGCCGCACTCTCTGATGTTTTTTGCGATTCCTTGCACGATTTGTCTTTGAAGACGGGCTTTGATGTTTTGAGATGATAATTTTTAGGAAAATATGAGATAATTCTTCTGATGGAATTGTGATTTTGAAAGTGCAAAACTTTATATACCAAGAGTTTTTACTTGTTTTTGTTATTAATACCTTTGGATACCGAAGGATATTACTATTTTATGGTGTCAGGATATTTTTTCACTCAAAAATAAGTAATTCTTGAATACAGTAATTATTTTGCATACAAAAGTTGCATCTTGAAAATTGAAACTGGGTAGGCCAGGTAGTTCATTATAAAGAATAATACAAAATTAATAATGAAAAATGCCTTCTAGGAAATGTTTTAGCACTTTGCGAATTCGGCGCCTGAAGTGGGGCTCGAATAAACAAACTAAGCGTAACTTTTTAGTTTTTGTAGTTAGTATCCCAAGTATGGTATTGGAACTCTTCAATAACACTAGTTTTTCCCCAATACCTTCACCATTACGGCTGGGAGAAATTCTCACTCAATAAAATTGCAATCGTAACTTCTCACGCCACCATTGCTGCACAAGCCAAGTTCTGCAGCTAATCAGTATCGCGAAACCTATCAGAAATTAGACGACACGTGTAATCAAAGTTCGTCTTTGACGCTTTTCAATCTGACAATAGTCTGAAAGCCCCAAAACTTTCTTAATTTCATGTTTTAAGGTCAGAGTGAATGGCATCTTCTGGGTCTGCGTGCTTCATCTTAGACCACAACGTCGCTTACTATCAGGCGAGTTAGTGGTCAAGCGCGGACTTAAATAATAATAATAAGTACAAGTAAAAAGAAAATAATAAAAATAAGTACAAGTACCAGGTCTGCAAGTACCTTGACTTGGCTCACGAGGTTACTGCCATGTGGGATGTTGGTTGAGTCGACGATCATTGTCCCGATAGTCGTGTCAGTGAACGGTTTAATAGCAAAGATCCTCGACCAACACCTCAAGAGGCTCTCGCTAGACGGTTGGGTCAAGGGCCAGATTCAAAAGGCAGTGATCCTGGTCACGGCGCGCATTGTCAGGAGGTTCCTCAGCCTGTAGCCCCAACCACCGGTAGCTTGGGCCCCGTCCCGCTGCCGGCGGCACCCAAGGTTATTTTTTTACAATGTTGTTTTATAAAAATATTTTAAAAATCAAATCTAAGATGATAAATAAATACCTGAGATAATAATAATAAAGCGCAGGGGCGGCTTTGAGGCAAGCTGTCGGTGAGTGGCGACACCGCAAACCCTGATTCCCTGGGGCTAAATGAGACCCCTGACTCCTCTCTTGCCTTATCTGGCCGGCTTGGAGTGGAAGTGTTAAAGGGCCGCCGCACATAACGCCGCGAGCAGCGTCTAGTGAAAGCTCAGCACACCTCTCGACACCCTAAGCCGTCCACAACAATGTTGCCCCTCCGGCGCCAAGTTACGGTAGCCTATATAAGGGGCCCATTTAGTGGATGGCAAGTCAGCACCCGCTTCGAAATTTTGAATGGGGCATATTTAGCGGGTGCCGTACCTCATTCCATAGTCCTACTTTAAATGTCATTTAAAATTTCACCACCATAGCCCAATTAGATATTTCAAGTCTTTTTATATGCCAAGTTTGTCTACAACGCTGTTCTTTTTATACATACTGCTGTTTTTATATTTCAACGTTGTAAAAGGGACCTCTGGGCATATTATATATTCTTTGCTCTGGGTTTAGGCTCCATTGATGCCTAGTAAAGGACCAGGCCGAGCCTGTGAATTCATTTGAATAAAGAGTTATAATAATAGGTTGCCGCCGGTAGCTTGGGCCCCGCCCCGCTGCCGGCGGCAACCTAGGTTAAGTTTTTATAATGTTTTTATAAAAACATTGTAAAAATCTAATCTAAGATGTTAAATAAATACCTGTCATAATAATAAAATTACACGGCATGTTATTAGATATATCTCATTTGGTAATTAAAAAATAAAAGTAGAGGATCAAATAATTCATTTTTGCAAAACATAGCATGACCGACTTCATCCGTGTACAGAATTCGCGAATATTTTGCATGTGTCGATGTAGCATTTTTCACATTATTGATGATTTATCAAAAATGGCTCAGCCGATTTCCATAAAATTTTAATGGGACCAATTTCGAAGTATACTCTTTCAAAGAAAAAAAGAAATTGAAATAGGACTACTACGAAAAAAAATTATGCGTGGTTATACATAAAAAATATATAAAATATACGCGTCGAATTGAGTACCTCCCCCGGTTCGGTTCGTCGGTCAAAAATACCAGCTTTTTTCAATCTCCTCAGATAAACCGAAAAACTTTAATGCATATAACTCAAAAAATTGCAAATGTGCGCATAAGATATTATGTAGCACAACAACGAGACAGATAATAAGTTTCCCGTTTATAAATTTCCTTTACTGGGGTACCGGAACTCTTCAAGAACCACTCTTGTCACACTACCATTACGGCTGCAAGAAATCCCCAATCGAGCAACTTGGCCAGGCCAAGTTCTGAAGCTAATCAGTATCGCGAAACCTATCACGACGGACGACACGTTGTAATCAAAGTTCGCCAACTGTCGTCTCTGACGCCCTTCAATCTGAGAATTAATGGGTTTTCATATTCATCAGATGCAGACCCGTGTCTTGAGACTGACTTGGTCACGGAGTGGGCGTCGCTCGTAAATAATACTCAATTATACTATTGCTATTGGTTGCAAATCTTAAATTTGTGTTACTAGAACATATTGTGGTGTATGTGTCGCAGGCAATTTGTATGATTCCGCCGTTTACATACAGCGTCGTCAGTTTAAAAACGCTCGCAGTTATGTAATGTGCCGAAGGCAAAATGTATTTTGCCGTGACATTATCCATTTTGTATGCCTAAGCATTTGATTGACAATTGAAACGCTGTCTACATAATGCCGCGGAAAATTAAAGTATTTAGTTCTGTTTTTTTGCCACGCGAGTCGCTGTTGATCAAAACAAACAAAATGGCGTCAAGTAGTGGTTTTATGACACAAGAAAATATTGAAAATACTACGTGTACAAAACATGTTTTTAAGCAGCCTGAAAGCCTCAGCCATGGCTAACGGTTAAAACAACTGGGAGTTGGGACCCACAATTTAACGTGTCGTTCGAGCCACGGTAGCGCTCAGACCCGCGGTCACTCATACTAAAAATGACCATGCTGAACGTTGCTTCACTTTGGTGATCGCTGACAAACACCTAGTCAAGCTACGCCGTAAGCGCTACTAGCATGACAAAAAATATTTTTTTAGAATGTTAATATAAATGAGTCACTAAAAGTTTTTAGCTAAGGGTTAAGGATTAGCTAATTTCAAACATTTTGTGAGAGCACGTGTGAATTGATGTTAAAGTCGGGCCAATTTTAAGATTTTTTTGAGATATGATTTTTTTGGACATTGTACCAGCAAGCGCAGCGTAGGACAGCCATCGACTAGTAGACCAAAAATATAATTTACTAGCGACCCGGCTTCGCACAGGTTTATTATACACATAAACCTTCCTCTTGAATTACTCTATCTATTTAAAAAAAAAAAACGCATCAAAATCCGTTGTGTAGTTTTAAAGATATAAGCATACATAGGGACAGACAGCGGGAAGCGACTTTGTTTTTATACTATGAAGTGATAGTGATAGTGAAGACCGCACGAACACACTAGATACAAACCGCTTCTAACCAGGCTTATTGGAAATCCATAAGGGAGGCCGATATCTAGCAGTGTAAGTCCTACCAGATGAAGGATAGATAGAGCCAAAAAAAGCGTTAAATTACCTACAAGTAAGTAAGGCCTAAAAATGTTTTTTGCCCAGACATAGCCCTTTTTGTCTCGGCCTTTTACTGGAAAACATTTTGTCAATAGTCTCTTAATCCCTCTATTACTTTTAAAAGTCAAAATAAAGTGCCACTTAAGGCCTCCGTGATATAAAATGATTTTCAAAGTCCGCCGATTCAGAAACTATCACATTCCACTGACTCGGAGTCAAACACTTTCAGCTGGAGAAAGCTACGATTACAAAAAGTACTTTAGTTTGTAGGGAGAAGTTGCCAGTGGTAGCAATATTTTAAATTCCCTACAAACTGCACTTAACATCTTCTACGGAAATTTTATATTTTAATTTTATTGTTAGTTATTCATTTATAGGTAACTAATCTACATCCTAACAGCTTAAGAGTGTTCGCGTAATATTCGCTTAACGCGGCAATACTGCATGTCGTCACCAGGAACGCAACTGTCAGTGTCAGACACGCCGGTTTCCCGCGCGTTTGACATGTTATTTCAGTAGTCTCCGTACAACTAAAGCGGCAAGTTATAAAACAAGTGAACAAGTGATCGCAGATAATCCCAGAAATTGGGGGAATTTTCCACATATCGGCAACGCTGTCTATAAGGCTTCAACTAAATCACTTTTAGAAGGGTTTAATGGTATGGAACAGTTTACCTCGAGTCATTAACTGAAAAGTAGTGAAAAACCGTTGTGTGTGTAACGACCATCGGTAAATAAGTAATGCATTATGAAATGGAGAGATATTAATACTCGTATGGCTGCTGACCTATGACTTTTTGCATGCCACTTATATAAGAAACTTTTCATGAAGTTAAAATAATTGGCCAAGTGCGGGTCGGCCTCGCGCACGAAGGGTTCCGCACCAAATGGAAGCCCCCTTAATATATTTTATTTTAATTTATTAATTATTTTTGAAAGAAATATACCACTTAATATTTCAAGCATCTTCTTGTTGCCGTTATTAATTTCATATACCTTTAAATATTAACATTATTTTTATTTACTTATTTATTTTTAAAGTGCATATTTAACTAAATATTCTGTCAATATTTCAAGCATCTATATCACCGTTATTAATATCGAGAAAAAAAACGTCTATAAATTCAAGTTTGTTGTATAGGAGCCCCCCTTATTTTTTTTTCTATTTTTATTATTTGTTGTTATAGCGGCAACAAAAATACGTCATCAGTGAAAACGGTCTAGCTATTACGGTTATTGAGATACAGCCTGGTGACAGACAGACAGACAGCGGAGTCTTTGTAATTAAATAAATCCGGCTGTCCTTGTAATCGTAATCCTTGGTCTTTAACCGACTTCCAAAAAGGAGGAGGTTCTATGTTCGTGTGTGTTTTTTTTTGTGTATGTTCATCGATAATTTCGCCAGTTGTGAACCGAATCAAAAAAATATTTTTTAGTTCGAAAGGGTATACTCCCGAGGTGGCCCCATTCAAATTTTACAGAAATCGGCTGAGCAGTTTTTGAAAAACCAAAAATAATGTAAGCAATTCGAGCGTAATATCCGATTTTTGTACACGATGAATATCGATAATTTATTTCGCCAATTGTAAACCGAATCGAAAAATTCTTTTTTTAGTTCGAAGGGGTGTACTCTCAAGGTAGTTTCATTTAAATTTCACAGAAATCGGCTAAGCCGTTTTTGATAAGTCAAAAATAATGTAAACAATTCGAGCGAAATATTTGAATTTTGTACACGATGGAAGGTGGTTTTGCCATTTTTTTGCGAAAAGTAATTATGTAGTAAAGTTTTCGTTGTAAGGGCTAAACAGTGGTAGGTGTAAACAAACAAACCGAAACAAACTTAATGACGTCTATAAAGTTAAATACAAGCTACCCAAATTATTAAAAAAAAATGCTGCGTTAAATCCCCACTCCTTACCACCGCTGAAATATTATTAGGATTTTGCTACAACGCAACGACTCGCCACGTGTTCACAGACGCCATTAGGTTTAATACTTAGTATTTTTTCTTATTTAACCTTGCGTGTTGTGTTTACTTAGATGGTATTTAAGAAGGCGCCTTAAGAGCACTCATTAGCAAAACCATTGGGGAGATTGCAATAACAACTTTCACAGGATTTACGCTCAAATACGAGTAGCTAAGCTATTCTAGCTTACTCACAGACATTTTGTTTTAACTACATTTTTTCTTCTCTATAGGCTCCAAATTAGGTAGTAAGTTTTAAGTTGAAGTGTTATTTAGGTAGAGAGAGCTTGTTATTTATAATGTCTTGGTAGACGTCAGCAAATTTGTTGGACTTATAGAAAACAACTTTCCGAAAAACTTAAGCAATTACAACATTACTCTTGCTTAAAAGTGAGAGATTTTGCGTTGTAGGAATGTTGTCACCCATCTCCCCTGCTCCCTTTTTACCGCGCAGGCGATACGCGTGATAAGCGGTCGGCCTATATAGTCGATACTGTAAGTGTGCCATACTCGTAGTGTTGTAAAAGTGAATTCGTAACCTATTTTTACAAAAAGTATATTGGTAAAGGAATATAGCTACTCTGTAACTTCAAACCGAGTGGGCGTACCACACCAACATACTTCCTCAACCCTAAATAATTCACATCCTGGTAATGGCCTCCTTTTGTTTTTACCACTCTCCTCTATTTTCAAAGTTTTCTTGAAAACTTCCCCGAGAAAAATGTATCCCATATTTAAAGGAACACCCAAACAATTCAAATAAAATTCGCGCGAAGAAAAAAGCTACTCAAATAAAATTCTTGCGATCATCTTATTTCTTTATCTTATTTTTGTGGGACTTGGGAAATATTTTTTAATCCGAAAAAATTATCTTCCACCTCATTAATTAGCAGCAAACAAAAATTCAAGGTCCAACTCTAATTGTGCCGTTTCTATTTTAATTTCAGCGTAATTACTCGACCGTTATTTATTTACGGGTTTATCTTTTTCACGCGCCGTGGGGTCACAGTTTTAATCTCCAAGGAAATTATTTTTAATTGCAGCAGTGGGCTCAAAGGTGAGGGGCTGTGAAACTGTGGCAACAGTTGCTACGCACTTCTCGAATAGTCTGAAATGCGGGTGTGGGCGCGTCTAAGAGGCGCGTAAATGCGTTGATTTGTTTTTCATACCACATCGATAAAGAGTTTTCCTATTCAACTGTTTTTTTGGGTATAGAATACGATTTCTTACGAAAAACAATGGATCAAAAATTTAGTGCAAAGTTAAATTCTATTTTTACAGAGCTATATCATCTTCCCTGTTTTTAAGTCAAAATTTAAAATAGCTGACTGAAAAATCAACTACTACTAAGCATAAACCATTTTATTTCTCTAGCCTTCGTGTATTCGTATAACATTTTATTTCCTGAAACAAAATTAGTCTATTTTGATATAGGCTTTTAAAGCCTAAATGATTCTAGCTGGAAGACATTTTGTTTGAGACGATTTACAAATTATAATTCTAGGGAGAGCAGATAAGATAGCGCCAAGTGTAAGAGATAAGACGCAAAATACTTACTCCCAAGTTAAAATGAAATATACTTCATGTAATTATTAAGTATATATTATATCCAAGTATGTTTCACCTAAGTTGCGAAGTGGCAACAGCTGCGCCCTGCGTTGCCTCGTTCTCGCTAACAAAGTGGATATGAATTTGTTTCCCGCTTGTTGCTAAATTACTAACTATAATGGACTAGCTGTTAGCTATAGTTTTAACGGCTGCATATTCACATTCTTTCTTGTTTGTTGACTATAACTTTTTTAGCCCCAACTAAAAGTGAAGAGCTGTTTGTTTGAGGTGTCTGTGTGTTGCGTTTCTGATTATTTATCTATTTATATGTATATATGTCTGTCTGTAGCATCCGAGCTCTCAAGTGAATGTACAATTTCTAATGCAGTATTTTTGTTTGAATATTGAAAATTATCTGAGTTCGGGTTTTGATAGGAACAACACATTGGGTCAGGTTGGGAAGAGAGTTACGTTCGAAACAAATATTAATTTTTTTTCAGCATTCCGAATCCGACTCGCGACCAGTTAGGATTACGGATAAATTTCGGAATAAACGGAAAAATTGTGCGTTTATGCAACTTCATGCACGTGGATTTTTTAAAGTTTTGTACCAACTAAATATTTTTGTAAATAGCATTTCGAAGACATTATTTAATAAAAACACATTTAATATAATTAATTACTTGAGAATTATCTCTGTGTGCTCTCCACAGTATAATATTATGCTAGTAATGAGAAAAATAATGAAATGAAAAAATATAATTTATAATAAAGGCCGTGGGGTGCCGGCAGAGTAGAATAGCACCCCCCTCTAGTACCAGGTGTCGTAGGAGCCGACTGAGGTACAGCGGAACCGACTAATGGCGGTATAACCATTCAAATAAAAACGTAGCTAAAATGGCACAGGGCAGGGATGGGGAGCAGCATCCCTGTCGCGAAGCTACGTTTCTGCGATCGCCACCACGCCTGCCCAGCGCGGCGATTATGGGCAAAAACCCCGATATGGAAAACACAAATAGACCAGGCCCCCAGTCCCCAGCAGCTCCGCTAGCCCGGGGCTACGGTAGCGGCCCCGGTAACGGCGGAGAAGGGGGTGCTAAGAATCGCTAGCAGACGCCCGGCTACCACTCCCGTAAACGACGACTGGCCCTGGTAACACACAACGTGTCCTCAACGCGCACGTTGAGGACTGACGAGAAGATTGCTGAGCTGGAAGAAGAGTTGAGTAGGTTGCGTTGGGATATTGTGGGGTTGTCTGAAGTCCGTAGAGAGGGGGAGGACACGATAACCTTAAAATCCGGCAACCTGCTTTACTACCGGGAAGGTGACCAACGGTCCCAAGGTGGTGTTGGCTTTCTCGTTCACAAGTCCCTCACCAACAACATTATTACCATCGAAAGTGTGTCGAGCAGGGTGGTATACCTAATACTCAGAATATCCAAGAGGTATTCGCTGAAGGTCATTCAGGTATACGCACCAACATCGTCACACCCAGATGATGAGGTGGAGACTATGTATGAGGACGTAAGTCGGGCCATTCATATGTCTAAGACCCACTTCACTGTTGTTATGGGGGACTTCAACGCAAAGTTGGGCAGAAAAAACGACGATGAGCTGAGGGTGGGGCAATTTGGATATGGGCAACGGAACCCTAGGGGCCAGAGGCTGGCTGACTTCCTGGAGAGAGAGGAACTCTTTATGATGAACTCTTTCTTCCAGAAGCCGCCTCACAGGAAATGGACGTGGATGAGCCCTGATGGTTCCACGAAAAACGAGATAGACTTCATCATGACCACCGAGAGACGAATATTTAATGATGTCTCCGTGATCCACAGGGTGAAAACCGGCAGCGATCACAGAATTGTACGAGGCACATTAGATATTAATGTTAAGCTCGAAAGGTCCCGCCTGATGAAGTCCACGCTCCGACCTACTCGTGAACATATCCAAAACCCCGAGGACTTTCAGCTCGAGCTCTCGAATCGTTTTGCTTGCCTAGAGAACCTTGCGTCGGTGGACGAGATCAACAACGGGCTCGTAGAAACTGTCCAAACGGTGGGTGCTAAGTTCTTTAGACCCCACCGTTCAAATAAACCGCAGAAATTCTCCGATCACACTGTAAATCTCATGGCCGAACGACGCTCGCTAAGATTGCAGTCTTCCGATGATGCAAAGTCATATAGGCGTCTCAATAGACAAATTTCGAAATCCTTGCGGCACGACATCCGTCTTTTTAATACTAAACATATTAAAAAGACAATAGAGCGGAACAAAGGCTCCAAAGTGTTCGCAAGAGATTTGTCTATTGGACAAAGCCAATTGACAAAGCTGAAGAGAGAAGATGGAAGTTTAGCGTCGACCAAGGCAGAGGTATTAGAGGAGATCGAAAGGTTCTATGGACAGTTATACGCTTCGGTCGCTAAGCCTGTTAGCAGCGCGGCCAAAGATCCAAGAGCCAAGCTGACCCGACACTTCACCGAAGATATCCCAGACATCAGCCTGTACGAGATTAGAATGGCCCTGAATCAGCTTAAGAACAACAAGGCGCCGGGTGATGACGGTATCACATCAGAGCTCCTGAGAGCGGGTGGAACACCGGTACTAAAAGTCCTCCAGAAGCTTTTTAACACCGTCGTCCTCGAGGGCATCACGCCAGAAGCATGGAACAGAAGCGTGGTGGTGTTGTTTTTCAAGAAAGGTGACAACACCTTATTGAAGAACTACAGACCCATCTCGCTTCTGAGCCATGTTTATAAGCTGTTTTCAAGGGTCATTACGAATCGTCTCGAGCGCAGGCTTGATGACTTCCAGCCTTCCGAACAAGCCGGTTTCCGAAAGGGCTTTAGTACCATGGACCACATTCATACGCTACGGCAGGTTATACAGAAGACCGAAGAGTATAACTTGCCACTTTGCTTAGCGTTTGTGGACTATGAGAAAGCCTTTGATTCGGTCGAGACTTGGGCTGTGCTCGAGTCTCTCCAACGATGCCGTATTGACTATCGGTACATCGAAGTGTTGAAGTGCTTGTATAATAACGCCACTATGTCGGTCCGAGTACAGGAAGAGAGCTCTAAAGCGATCCCTTTAAAAAGAGGCGTAAGACAGGGAGACGTAATTTCTCCGAAACTGTTTACGGCTACTTTGGAGAACGCCTTCAAGCTCCTGGAATGGAAAGGATTCGGCATCAATATCAATGGCGAATACCTCACTCACCTTCGGTTTGCCGACGATATAGTAGTCATGGCAAAATCGATGGAAGAGCTCAGCACGATGCTCGAAGGCCTCAATCGGGTTTCTCAACAGGTGGGTCTTAAAATGAACATGGACAAGACGAAAGTTATGTGTAATTCCCATGTTGTACTCACCCCGATCTCTGTTGGGAACTCGGTTCTTGAAGTCGTTGACTCGTACGTCTACCTAGGACAAGTAGTCCAGTTAGGTAGGTCCGACTTCAAGAAAGAGGCCAATCGCCGAATCCAACTCGGCTGGGCAGCGTTCGGAAAATTGCGTAGCGTCTTCTCGTCCGACATACCTCAGTGCCTCAAGTCGAAAGTTTTCGACCAGTGTGTGTTGCCAGTGATGACTTATGGCACAGAAACGTGGTCTCTCACTATGGGCCTTATTGGTAAGCTCCAAGTAGCCCAACGAGCTATGGAGAGGGCTATGCTCGGAGTCTCTCTGCGAGATCGAATCAGAAATGAGGAGATCCGTAGAAGAACCAAAGTTACCGACATAGCCCAACGGATTGGCAAGTTGAAATGGCAATGGGCAGGCCACATAGCGCGGAGGACTGATGACCGATGGGGTCGAAAAGTTCTCGAGTGGAGACCACGTACCGGCAAGCGCAGCGTAGGACGTCCACCTACAAGGTGGACGGATGACCTCATTAAGACCGCAGGATCGCGCTGGATGCAAGCCGCTTCCAACCGGTCTTATTGGAGATCCATAGGGGAGGCCTATGTCCAGCAGTGGACTTCTTATGGCTGATGGATGGAAGCATTTACTATAAATTATTACTCATTGTAACACATGGGTAATACACATACATAATATCTATCAAAATAAATGAAATATCTTTAAAACTGTCATGAAAAAGGTTAAATATTTGGTTTTTTAAGTAGCATTAAAACGGGTTTTTTCATAAATAAAGAAAAAACAAAGTATTTAAATAACTATATTTACTAAGTGTACACAGAATGGCTTCATAATATAATTAGCTAAGTAACGGAACACGCGACATTTTCTCTCATTACTTTCGATTGCTTTGGTCCGATAATCACGAGAAAGAATGAGCATTCCCGTCCATCATTTCACCCATTTCACCTTAGCTTATATGTAATCACGGAAAATTCTACCTTATGCTAACTTAATTACGTCATTTTTTTATGCTTTCATATTATGTGCAAAAACACTGTAATGTTAAGGCTGATTGTCTTGCCAGCGCTCGAAATTCAATGTTTTGGGCTTTTTGACTTTTACAAACAATACTACTCATTTTAAGTTTATGAAAACTCATGTAGCGGCCATGATTAGACAATAAGCCCAATTATGAAGGCGCCAACGTAGTTTTATTAGCAATTTAGAATATTTCTATTTCTTTATAGATCTAATTATTTATTATGCATTTAATAAAGAAAACACTTTTTACGTTGCTATTAAATTTAAGATGGTGCTTTCATAATTGGGCCTAGTGTTTACGAGTTACATACACCTAAATCGAAATTTGTTTATGCACGACAGTGCATCAACTGATTTCACTTTTAGTTGGTGGACTCTTGTGCATAAACTGGTAACTATTTTGGTTTCTAGGCGTATATACCTACTTTATTAATACTATCTATTTATGGAAGCTAAATATGTTTTTTTAAACTAGTAACGAGCAGTTTATCTGCTAATGCCAAAAAATACACAAAAAAGTATTTCGCGCGCTTACCTAGTGAAACCACCTTAAATAAACTCTCCTTTATAGGTAGTTCAGACGGTATACATCACAAGTTACCCGACGACATTCACGTAACACTTGATTGGGTTCATTCGAAAACGGGTACGTCAGGACCAATTTATGACTCAATTACTTTAATTAATAGACCTTTTCAAGTAGACTTCAGAGTTCAAGCCGTTTTTGTGATTCGGCCAAGCTCATCTGAACCCTCAGCGCTTTTAAAATACTTAATTCATGATTGTAGACTTCAGTATTTGTAGTCACACTAGTTTACGCCCCGATCCCACATTGTTTTTTTAATGTATTTACACTTAACTCACCACAAGACTAGAACTCATAAATATTGCAAATTTCATTCAAATTAGAGATAAGATCACGGAACGGTTACAGGTAAGAACATTTGGGGATCACCGAATTTAGGTTCGAACCGAATGTTTACTTTCGAGTCACCGTCCCCTACTTCTAGGAAACTGTTCCAGTCTAACATCCAATAAAAGCCGTTCTTTCTCGGTGGAGGCAGAACAGAGTCACTTGGTTCTTCAGGTAAGGGACCTCCGAATGAATCTGCTAAATCAGATAGAGATGCCCCTGTATCTGAATCCGCTGATTCGGAATCAGCTGGCGCTTCTGCGGGCGCACTTTTAGGTTCTTCTGTTACAGTTGTCGTTTCTGGACTTACTGGTGCCGTAGTAGTGGTCTCTTCAATACTGGAATTGGTCTGCCTTTTACTTTGTTCATTGCTAGTATTAATGTTGATATCTTCTACTGGGCTGACGCCTTTGTTTAGTGGTAGCGGGATCACTTTCACAGATTCATAGTCGATAGGTGCATAGTTTGGCTCTATTGGGCTAGCTGATTTTGCTTTCCGTGTTTTAGGCATATCAAATGGATATATTTGTTCTTTCGTTTCAGACGGCGATGTATCTAATTCAAACGGCAATTCTGGACGAAGAGGTTCATATAAGAAGTTGCTGGGCGATAGCGCTGCTTCTTTACTGTTGCCTGCTATTTTTTCATCGCTAGGTGAAATCAAATCATATGTGAGGAGAATATTTTCTGGTAGCTGAACTGTGCCATCTATCACGCGTGGTGGAGGCAAAGGCTTAAAACCTTCAAGTGGCAGAAGAAAATGATCTTGTCCTGGTTTGCCCGTTAAACCGTGAGCATCTAAGAATGCTTGGAGCTCAGCTGGGAACTCTTGTTTTTTCTTTTCGGCTAGTTTTGCATTTTGTGTCAATGTTTCTTGCAACTTATTGAGGCTTAATGTTTTTACTGGCTTAGGAGTCACATCTGCCAAAGGAATTCTTTCAACTCTGGGTGGGCGTGTATACAGCTCTTGCAAGGATGATCCATCCCTTGGAGTGTAAGGTAAGACGACCATAACTGATGGCCCCGGTTTTGTGGTACTTTCCAATTTTGGCGGTAGTGGAACTTTTGATGAGTTTTCATTGCTCTTAGCGATGATGTTCTCTTCTATATTTGGTTGTTGCGTAGCTGGGGCAATCTCATTGTCTTCAGCACTGTATGGTACGCTGGTTGTAGATGTTGTCTTGTCTTCTGTTGATGCAGAAGTGCTTTTAGCGTCTTCAGCACGTATGTCATTCAGAAGTTCAAGTATTTCGTCTCTTGTTAATCTAGGTAAAAGTGAGTTTCCTTGGAGTATGTTCTGAACTTGTTTGACTGTTTTCTCGACATCGACAGCTGCGCCAACTGCTGATGCCACGAGCATTGCTGCCAGGCAGCAATGAAGGAGATTCATTGTCTGTAACAAATAAAAAGAAAACATTACTTATGACATAGTGACCATTATGTTGTTAAACTCTATAAATCTTTGTTTTGAATTAAAATTTATTTAGATGACCTTCCGCAAAGTAAAGACTGACTAAATCAACTATCTTAAAACTTTATTATAAAATTCAAACTTTCAACGCGTGTTGCTGTTAAGTGTGGTAATGCTAGAAGACAATTGGTTAATACAGTCAACACGATTACTGAGTGTGTTGCTTTCTGATAATTTATGTCTCCTGAGATTAAGTACACGAGCGTGGAAAATACTTTCTCCAACACACGTCTCAGTTTTCCTAGTTTATCGGTTATGGACCATGCCCCATATAACGTACCCAATTTTCGATATGAGTATCTGAGCGCCTAATGAAGCAATATTATTTCTTTCCGAAATACACTCATATTCCCAGTAACAGATTATCCTTAATACACCGGTTTCAGCAAAAGTAGAGTTGGATAACTCCCGTACCATAATCGTAATTTCCCAACTTTTGCGGGTACCAAGGTACTGGGGATAATATTAGGAACTTGGTATCTGTTAAAAGTTTTGATTACCGATCAGCTTTTATGGGACGGTCTTACGTGTAATGATCTAAAAGATAAGCAATTTTGGGTTCGGTACACAGTCTGATCTACGGAGCTTTTTTTGATTTACCAAATAACCTTGCAAGCAGTTTCCATGCAATAAAAATCTTATTAGTATAGATACATTGGTACATTATTTTATCCTATGATTTGTATATCGTATACGAGTAAGTACCGGTTCATCCATCAATATAGGGTGTTTCTCTAGATGACGAACACAATCTAGGATATCATTGGCCATCTTTTACATTTTTAAAGGCCAACCTCAAAATTGTGAAAAAAAACATCTGTTATATAGTCCTTACATAGTATAAAATAAAGTCGCTATTTTCGTTTGTTTGTTTGTTTGTTTGTCTGTATGCTTAAATCTTTCAAACTACGCAACGGATTTTGATGCGATTTTTTGTGTGATTCAAGAGGAAGGTTTATGTGTATAAAAATTCCCGAAATTCCCACGGGAACGGGCACAACGCGGGTAAAACCGCGGGGCGCTGCTAGTAAAGAATAAAATGATCATTGACTCGTAAACGATATCGAGGTTGGCCCCATTGTAAATGTAAGCCAGAGTGATGAGTAGGTACAGTGGTGTCCTAGAATATCTCTGTCGTATATACCTAAAAAGCACCCAGTGAGTAAATTTGTCTAAGTAAAATTAGACGAGCGACTGACTGATAAAATATTCAAGAATTCCTGCATACAGTACAATAGCGTGGTTAGCAATTGTAGGTTCATTCAAGATCAGAAGCCACCTCATTCCCACATTACGTGTTGGCGTCCACATGTCCAAGTTGCGTGACGACACGCAACACTTTCTACGGACGATTGGAATTCTGTAGGTCGTCTGTCTTTGGACGGTGCTCGGTGATGCAACAAGGTTTTTCCCACGCATGTGCAATATATATAGAGTTTCGTGATACTACGGAGAGAAAAATAATTGAGAATAAGGCTGAAGAGGCGCGGTCGATGTAGCGTCACGTCAAGAATTATTTTCAGAATGTTCATCAAAATTACAAACGCTCTGTGAAGTACCAAGGTCTTTTCCACGCATGTGCAATTTATTATGAGGAGTTTCATGATATGATGGAGTGAAAAAGAATTGAGGATAAGGCTTAGCGCTGTGAGTAAACCGTCACGTTGAGAATTATTTACAGCATGTTCATCAAAATGGCATACATAATTATAATTGTTATCATAACGACAGGTGTCCGAGTATAGTACGAATAAGATCGCTACTGACCAATTTTTATTAGAGCTTCTAATCAAAAAAACAGCACTACACAAAAAAACAGTTTGTCAAGGGTGACTAATGTTAAATTACGAATGCTATAAATAAGTGACACTGTAGCTGAAACTTTTATGTCACAGATACAAGTGTTTTTTCCTTTTAAACTCCATTACCAGATCTTAAAGACTTTAATTTTGACTTGTCAGAGAACACAGCATCATAACTCAAGTTAAATTATATTGCGGCATCAACAATTCAAAAGCAAACCACTCTGCTTTCAAATTGTTAGCCATGCCTCTTACCCACAAGAAACAGAATACTGACCCAAAAAAATGTAAACCTCACTCTGCCCACAATGAAATTAAAAGGCATCTTCAAACGGCAAAAGAATTTAATTCCGCAGAAGACGGGGAGTTGTTTCTTTATTTCCATTTTTCTGCAGTCCTTCCGATTGTTAAAATGATTTCGCTTCATAAGAAAATGAAGGAAATACTTTAGTACTCCTCTGGGTAACTCGATTGGATGAAAGATTACTACCTACAGAAGTAGGTACAGGAAGTCCGCTGGAAAATAGGTCGCCGCGCCGGGGGAAATGTAATGAATAATAATTGTGGACATGTTAATAGAGTGAAAATGTTGCCATCAGTGATTTTTGAGGACATTTATGACGTAAAGGTTAAATTACAGGTGAAGTGGTTAGAGAGAAGTTTTCGTTTGATAATAAGATGAAGATTTAGCGTAGAGATACGTGACCTTTTTCTATTATGTTTGAGAAGCAAAGTAATTATTCAGGTGGCACGTTAAAGAATCGGTGAATAGATTTTTTAAATTTTGTTTAGGCAGGTAAGTAGAGTTTTATTTATTTTACGCAAAACAAAAGTAAGAAGTAGTAGTCGTTTCGCTAACTTGGTATGAGTGTACTTATGTTTCATATACAATTAATTGCGTTCCGAACTATTTGTTATGCTTGATTATTTAATGTGCGATGAGAATTTTTCTGGGAGGAAATGTGATATTAATAATCGGCCAAGTACGAGTCGGACTCGCACACAGAGGGTTCCGTACTGTATGGGAGCCCCCCTTAAATGTTTATTTCATTTTAATTTTATCATTTATCATTGAAGTGAACATACAACTAAATATTTTGTGAAAATTTGAAGCATTTACCGGTTACCGTTATTAACATAAAGCGAAAAACGGCAAAATATCATGTTTGTTGTATGGGAGCCCCCCTTTATTATTAATTTTATTCTGTTTTTAGTATTTGTTGTTATAGCGGCAACAGAAATCCATAATCTGTGAAAATTTCAGCTTTCTATAGTTGTTCATGAGATACAGCCCGGTGACAGACAGACAGAGAGACGGACAGACGGACATCGGAGTCTTAGTAATAGGGTCCCGTTTTTACCCTTTGGGTACGGAATCCTAAAAATTACATATGTATTTAACAATATGACATGCGTTGGTCTACGTAAAATTTCCCAAATATTGCCTCTCTTGAGGACAATGTTTAGGAGAAAAATGTAGATTGTAAGTATTATGTCACAATACAAATTTGAGGCAAAACTTCGAAAGTACAAAAAGTAAATTTACAACACGAACAATATTTCATGTTTATAACAGCAATACAGCCATTGATTGTCTGTCACCTACAGCTGTTTAAACGTAAAATAAAAATAACAAAGTACCATTGAATAAAAATAAATTCAACAAAAACCACGAAAATAAAACGAGTGACCTAGCAGTCAAAGTATTTAGAGCATACATTTTCTGCTTTGTTTCACATAAAGGTAACATGTTTGTTCCTACTCAGACCTATTCGAGGCAAACACATTTATTCCTCAGCGAGATTGTGCGGGATTCTGTTTGCCATCAAAATAAATAGACGAGCAAATAGAATGGCTAGCTCGTAAAATATTACTGATAGATTCGGATCACCAATAGAAATAAAAAAATCCTGCCGGATTGTATCCAGTGCTCCGAAAATAAAATTAATGTGTAGTTTTGATCGGAAGGAGATAAAATTTTAATTTCGGAAGCAATTGGATACAGAAAAAGATCAGCAATATACAGAGTTATTTCTAATCAATTAGCATTCTTTTAGGGGCTTATTCTGTACATCAAAACTAGCAACTTTAATTTGTTCTGCGACTTTTGTCAAAACTCAAAAAAAAATTGTTATTCCATAGAATAATATCGTTCACCCGCGACAAAATGTATGGAACAGCTGATTTTTTTTTTGAGTTGTGACTAAAGTTGCAGAACAAAAGTAGTTAGTTTTGATGTACAGAATACGCCCCTAAAAGGATGCTAATTGATTAGAAATAACCCTGTATAATAAACAGTGGTTTTTCGTAACAAGTTTCACAGATTTTACCGCCGCTTCGGGGCGCAGTTCTGTAGACTTATGAGGGTTTGTACCACGGAAGAGAAATGTACGCTACAAAACCCTGTGGTAAAATCCTTGGTTAAGCTTTGGATTGACAAGATCTCCAGAAAAAGAGACCAGATTTTACTTAGCATCGTTCTGTTAGTAATTATTTTTTGTAGCTTTATTAAATGCACTTCCATTTTTCAACAATGGTGTGATGCTTAATAGTTTTGATGAAAATCAGAGCTGCAACTTTCGATAACCCTAAGTTCCATAATTCTCTTTAAATTCGATTTAAGTTGAGTTTACTGACATTAAGTATACCTAACGCATACCTAATAAAATAAGAGAATTGATCAGAGCTGCAACTTTCGATCACCTTAAGTTAAATAATTCTCTTTAAATTCGATTTTAGTTTAACTGCAACTTTCGATCACCCTATGTTCCATAATTCTCTTTAAATTCGATTTCAGTTGAATTTACTGACATTTAGTATACCTAACGTATACCTAATAAAATAAGAGATGCACGATTACGAAATGAGCGAAGCCGAGCACTGTGTCGAATAAATACAGAAAATTATTTACAGATATCGAAGAATAGTGTGTAGTACATTTAACGCATTTTGATCATCACACCCTAAGCAACAGGACAGTAAAAATCATTTTCGGTCTGGAATAAAAACTCACTTAAATTCCAAAACAAACAAGTAAACAGAACGTTGCATAGCTCAAGTAGATCACTGTGTAGCAGCAATAAAAATAAAATCTTTAAAACACTTCCAAGTAAATCCAACGTCACTCCAGATAAATCGAAACAAGTAACCCGGAGCTTCTTTTCTGGGATAAATGCCGTGCGTTCGTGCTCACATCACATCACATCACCTGGCCAAACATGTTTGTTTATCTTGCTGGGATGGCGGAATTGTGTTTGCCGAACGAATGAAAAGGGTGCTGCTCATAAAAATCTGAGTGACAGATCTGAGAACGTAACGTGGCAATGTTAGGAGTAGAACAAGCAAATTGTTTCGAAAACTTCGATTGCTCGTATGTGTGATCTAGATCAGTGTTACTCGAAGATGCACTGAATGTAACAATAAGGATTGTAGTAGATATGGTCAAAAAAGTACTGTAGAGAAAGCTAGAGGCGAGCTTCTTTTAAATTTTTCAAGCCGATGATATCATGGCCTTCTTTCTAGTGAAGAAATCTAGACATTGCGATTCGCCATGTGCCTCTTGCCTATAAAAGCCCTACGTGTATTTCGTTGATAACGCTGCCGGTCGAAGTAAAACAAAGAAATAATGTATTAGGTACCTATATTATGTATTAGGAAGGTATATTATTTTTGGTTGCTTCCGTTTATTAGATGGCTCTGGGCCGCACCGTGGACCACAGACCGTGTGTTAAGGCTCTAACAGGGTGCGTCACGCACTTGTGGGTACTTATTCTTACTCTAGACAGGCCTCTCTAAAAAATATCTTGTACGTTTGTTATCAAATGTGTGGAAATTCTAAACTAGAATTTCAATAATTTGAAACTTTTGCACGTTTTGATTACTATTTAAATTATACCCTCGTGAAATACTATTTATAACCGACATCAAATGAAGTTTGTATGATACGCGATTACTCCGCTAATTATTGAATTATGAAAATTACTACATCGATGATACATTGATCCGTGCGAACTATTTGAATTCTGTACATGGTTGAAGTCGGTTGAGCCATTTTTTAGGTAAACAATTAATTATTTGTCATTAGAGGTAGAGTTACTTTTTAGGGTTCCATACCCTAAGGGTTTAGAACAGGACCCTATTACTTAGACTTCGCAGTCCCTCCATCTGTCTGTCTGTCACCAAGCTGTATCTCTTGATCTCATGAACCGTGATAGCTAGAAAGGTGACATTTTTACAGATGATATGTTTCTGTTGCCGCTAATAATAACAAATATACTATAATAATAAATATAATAGCGAGTAGCGTCTAGTGAAAGTGCAGCACACCTCTCGACACCCTAAGCCGTCCACACCACGTCCACGTAGCTATTACGGGGGGCCCATTTAGTGGATGGCAAGTCACCACCCGCCTGGATATTTGAAATGAGGCATTATTTGGCGGGTGCCGTACCTCATTCCATAGACCATCTTTTTAAGTCATCGATCACTACATCACAATAGCCCGATATCCTGTTAGTCACATCTAGCAATAGTTATTTATAATTATTTTCATTCTACTTTTAGTACACAACATTTTATGTTTTATAAAAAGTGATGGAAAAGGGCCTCTCAGTGTTGGCTTCGGCTCCACTGGTGCCTACCAAAGGACCAAGCTTTGCTTGTGAGTTAATGTAAATATAATACTAAAATGAGAATAAAATAAATATTTAAGAAGGGCTCCCATACAACAAAGTTTTTTTTTGCTGGGGGCTTGTTTGGACTGGAGATTTCGCCGAAGGTTTAAATTAAAGTTTTGAGGTACATTTAGCCTGTTCAATCAAAATTGCCTACAAAAATAAAGGATCGCACTGTTTGTGCGGGCTATCCTTTTCTCTAATGCCATTTATTTAGAGTTTTATAAATGGCAATGCTGAAAGCTAAGTATAAATTGTGGATGTCTATATATGATGACAGATGGTATGCTGCTCGAACAGGGCTTCTATACGGCAGGGAACCCTTAATACGCGAGTCCGACTCGTACTTGGCTGATTTTTATGGTTCCGTACCTTAAGAGTAAAAACGGGACCCTATTACTAAGACTGTCCGTCTGCCTGTTTGTCACCAGCCTGTATCTTATGAACCGTGATAGCTAGACAACTGAATTTCACAGATGATGTATTTCTGATGCCACTATGACAACAAATACTAAAAACAGAATAAAATAAATATTGAAAGGAAGGGAAAAAGTGATTTTTTAGGAGATTTTTGCTCGCAATTAATAATGGCAAGAAAAATGGGGCTAAGACTGCTCCAACACGGTACGGAACCGTTCGTGCGCAAGTTCGACTCGTACTTGGTCGATTTTTGTTCTGTGATGACACGTTATTTACGTACCTCCAAATCACCACTTGACAGAAATAGTGGCAGCCTCTTTTCCCGGCAAAATATTGTTAAAGTAGATGTTAAGCTATGCGTGAACGTGATAAGGTTTAACGGGCCATCGAAGTGTAGTTAATGCGATGTTTTTCTACAGTATTAAACACTAGTCAGAATTCTTGTACATTACTTTTTAGGGTTCCTAACCAAAAGTGTTAAAACGGGACCATATTACCTACTAAGACTCCGCTGTCCGTCCGTCTGTTTATCTGTCTGTCACTGCTGTATGTCATGAACCGTGTTAGCTAGAAAGTCTACATTTTCACATATGATGTATTTCTGTTGCTATTTCAACAAAAATACTAAAAACAGAATAAAATATGTATTAAATTTTTTAAATATGTAAGTAAAGTATTTAAATTTAAATAATTTATATATCCCATATAACATACTTGTTTTTTTTTCTTAATATTAATAACGGCAGCAGGGAAACGCTTGAAGTATTCACATAATATTCAGTTTTTTTTTTTCAATTTGAACAATAAATAACTGAATCATAATGAAATAAATTAGGGTACGAAATATTTACGAAAGGTTCCATCCCATATAATCTCCCTTTTGTACACGAATCTGACTCACACTTGGCCGATTTTTACGTAAGAGACTTGCCACTTTCGATGTGTTTCAGCAGAACAGATCTGGTTCTTTCCTTCCTTTGATGAGACCTCCCTTGACACTCGCCTACGCGGTTAGAGTAGCCGCGTAGGCGTATTTAGGTTATTGCGGCGTACGTATTGAGATATAAAACATAAGTATATTTCAGAAAAAAGAAAAGAACAATATTTATTTTATTTGTATCTAAGACACAAACAAACCAACCTAAGTTTGCACTTTTATTTGGATTTGTTGGGATGTTGTTGGTAAAATTATAATTTATTTGTATTCTAAATGATTCTAATCTGTTTTGGCCTTATTTGTGTTTTTTATATTAGTAAGATAATTATGTATTGTAACGCTGTTGAATACAAGAAATAAATAAAATAAAAAACTCAAACTTAACTTTGTCCACTGCATTTATAGGCCCAGATATTAAATACCCAGTACGGTGACTGAGTACCTACCGATTGTTAAGTATTATTTGTATTGTCTCTCAACCTGATGAAGTTGAATACAAATTGACATGGCATTGAAATTTATCTGGATAGTACGTTTTTTGGCTCTCGTCCCTGTTTCGATTGTCCGATAATTATTTTTCGCAAAAAATAGCATGACCGACTTCACCCGTGTACAGAATTCGCGAATATTTCGCACGGATCGATGTTACATTTTTCACATTATTGTGAAAAATATGCGTCGAATTGAGTACCTCCTCCGGTTTCGTTCATCGGTCGAAAAGGGCCTCAAAACAAAACTTGCAGACATGCTTACAGTTTTTTTCGCAGTTCTTACAATCGAACATAAAATAATCGACAATGGAGTCGTATCTCGCCCTTCGCGTTCAGAATCCGAGCCCTGATCCAGGATTTCGATAAAGAACAATAAAATAGGAAACAATTTACGCGTGATTCATGGCCAATGGCAATGATTGTAGAATTATTCCGCCTGGCAACACGCTGGCTGTCAGCTTAGCGTTGTTGGGATTTTCCCGCGCATTCCCACTTTCACAGGTTTTGTATCAAGTGGAGGGTTGTGGAATAAATCAAAATAAACACTGGGCCAAATAAATCATGGAGTAAGACGAACTGATTCATCGCCTAAAACATTTTTTTCCGGTGTGAAAAATCCGTAATAAAATTAAGCTTTTATGATTATAGTAAGTAGCTAATAATGTGTTAAGTAGTTCATTTTCAAATTATGTACCTATACGGATATCCATCTGTGTGTAGATCTGTACAGAGTACAGCTCGCACGCGTATAGGGTTATTTCTAATCAATTACCATCCTTTTAGGAGCTTATTCTGTTCATCAAAACTATCAACTTTTGTTCAGCGACTGTTGTCAAAACTAAAAAAAAAATCAGCTGTTCCATACATTTTGTCCCGGGTGAACTATTTTATTCTAAGGAACAACAACTTTTTTTTTGAGAATTAATAAAAGTCATAGAACAAAAATCGTTAGTTATGATGTACAGAATGAGCCCCTAAAAGGATGCTATTGATAAGAAATAACCCTGTATATGTTAAATCACACGTGTTTTCCAATAAAAATAAATAACAGTAATAAATCTTCTAATGTTTAAAAAAATTGCACAATGTGCTATCACACGTACGACAGAAAAAGGCCTTATGCAAGCTTGTAGTTAAAATCCAGTCTACAACTACCGGGAATTGTAAAATACGAGTTTAGACAGCTCCAGACCCTGAAAATAGCCAGTTCGCAAAAACGTGCCGTTATGCAAAACATCTATAAACAAAACACAACAACTCCCTCCAATAAAATAAATTCCCAAAAGGATCCTATGCAAGGGATTTATAATATTGCGAACAATTTTCTCAACTATAAATAAAATGTTATATCCAAAAGGGACGTGAGGATAATATTTTGACAGTTACTGGCTCCTTCGAAGTTAATCGAAAGACATTTTTTAGGTTAATGCTTTTTGGGGGTTCCGTAGTATCGTCGAATACAGTTGTCGTTTTTTATGTGCTGAAAATTGATTTACTTTGAAGTGAGTAGGGTGTAACCGTAGTATTATTATATATTATTTGGTGTAACGTAACATCTTTTTGTCTGGCGTACCTCAGTGCCTCAAGTCAAGAGTTTTCGACCAGCGTGTTACCAGACTTATGAACCTTATAACGGTTTCTAACCGACTTCCAAAAAGGAGGATGTTCCATGTTCATGTGTAAGTATTTTTTTTGTGTATGTTCATCGATAATTTCGCTAATTGTGAACCTAATCGAAAAATTATTTTTTAGTTCGAAAGTGGTCCCATTTAAATTTTACAGAAATCGGCTGAGCCGTTTTTGATAAATCAACAATAATGTAAACAATTCGAGCGAAATATTCGAATTTTGTACACGATGGGAGGCGGTTTTGCCATTTTTTGCGAAAAATAATCATTGAAAATGTATAGGGCAGGCTTATGCCCAACAGTGGGCAACTGACGGCTGAAGTATGAATGGACCTACTCATTTAGGTATAAAATAGATTTACGAGCATTTATTCTCACTTGATATTGGAGAGGAACTAAGCTTCTTATGACTTCGATATTTGATTAAGTATTAGCTACGAGTTTTCTACATAAAAGTAATGAAATTAAGTAGTTACCGAAGAGAAAGACTCCTTTGGCAAACATAGTAACACGATTTACTGAATCAAAGACTGTTGGAGTCTGAGAGGTTAAAGTTTTATCGCTTTTATGTACATACTCGTAGTGGTTTAAAATTTTTAATCCAGCGATAAGAAGTTTATAATTTTCAGAATGGGTATTCTTTCTCTGTTTTTCTATGAAATCATATACGTAAATTACGTAGTAATTGTAGCAGTATTTCTTACTTAAGCAATTGACACCAAAAATATAACATTTTGTTACAATTTAAGGGGTGAAAAGAGTTTTCTCCTAGAACGTAAATTTTATAAGAAACGTACAGCTAATTTTCTTGATGTTCTACAGAAAACGGGAAAACACTGGTCGATTCACGATCCTCTTAAGCGTTACGATAATAATATACATAACTTGACCTACTGATGTAATAGAACATCAATGAATCACTTTTGTTTCAAAACTAAAAACGAAACTACTTTGTCATGGTAATTTTTCCGAAATTTCAAATCAGCACAGCAACATCCTTCCAATCTTATTTACAGCGACAAGGTTTTAAATCTCTCTTGTATAATCGATGACGGTTCGGAAAACCAATGAATCACACCGTTTTACGACTTGACCGATGTAAACATGGGTCTATAGACCCAAACTCTACCTAAGCGGAGTGAAGTAGACAAGTTAAGCACAGTGTTTTAGTCCATAAATCCGCTGCATAAATACTATAATAATATGCAACAGAAACGTCACCGAGTGGACCTTTCTTGAGTTTTATTACAATTAAATACGGCTAAGGTTTTACCAATCTAATTTCATATGAAATTAAATTCAATATCACGAAGAAAATAGAAGTTGATTTGAAGACATGATTCCCGTTCAATGGCATCAAAAACGCATAGAAATTGCTATGCAAACAATGACCTAACAAACTTTTCACTCAGTAGCTCTTCTTTCCCATATTAAGTGAGAATGAGGTTAACTCGAGCTCACTTTTGTGGTTGGGCGCCTCAGGACACTGCCTCTTGGTGCCAACACCCCAATGTGTAGCGATCTTTACGACCAATGTCTTAGACAGATGTTGGACGCAAACCGAACAATAATAATTGGCTATTCAATTCGTAGCCAAGCTTGAACTCAAGCCAGCATCGTCCAAAGTGTGGCCCCGCCCTGGAGGGTACGTTGGGCGAGTTCGAGTGCCCTAAAAGCCCGCTAGGGCAAACGACTTCTTTAATCACTCTAATACGCTTTGGTGGAGCCTGAGCCATAACCGTCGGGGCGAGTTTGTGACCATTCAGCGTTTTATCTGATGATAACTCCCACTTTTACTTGTTATGGGCCCTTTGATATGGGACTTCGGATGAGAGAAATGGGCTTTGTTTTTATGGTATAGCAAAGTTCCTGTAATTTACGCGGGAGTACTGTTGGATGGCTATATGATTATTTTTGTATGTAATTGTAATTCATCTTTTTCCCAAACAATATATAAATTTTATTCAATGGGCTTATTTCTGAAGAATTCTTATTTTACCAAAAACATTTCGTATTCATTTTTACAATTTAATTGCTGTAGAATTCTCAGTTCTTCACCTACTCTACATGTATAGTTAAAGTTTTTAGTCTTTAAATCTGAACTTTTTTCAAAGCCTTTGAAATAAGAGGCTTTCTGGGATAAACTTTACACGACTACCCAAAAGAAAGCATGCAATGTATTTAGGGTTTAATATAAGTAGATATTTAGCAAATTGTATCAATGTTCATTATCATTTACGATTTGTAGATGTAATATGATCTCCCGATACTTAAACGCACTATGCTGCAAAAAAACAAACTCTGTATTAAATCTCGCGGGTGTCAATAAAAATATAGGCCGAGTATGTATACAAATATAGCTTGTTTGTTGCTTGTTAAAAACTTGACATAACTTTTCTACATTTGCAAATAGATTTACTATCCATAAACTACCATAGAAAGCAGTATTGGAACCAGTCACGCTTGCTGTACTTGTTATAGGTTCATGTAGGTATGTATATAACTCGAGCAACTCGTTTCCGGGGTATTCACATTATAAAAAGAGAACTTTTCTTACCTAAGGAAATACACTTTATACATTTTAATGGGTAGAGTTTTCCCGCTGAATTGAAATATCTACAAATAGTTTATTTTTGATCGAAAAAGTTGAAGTTCTCATATTGACTGTATTTCATATGACTGTATTTCATAGCTCCAAAAAATTGTAGATTTTTTTTAAAATAGAATATCGATACCTTCATTCACTACTTTGGAAGCAGGTTAGTTTAATATTTTTTTACCTAGGAAGACTTGAACTGAAGGGTTTATTTTAAAGTGGGTGGTGGTAGGTAAGTAGTGATTACGTTTTGCGATAAAAATATGTGTGGAATACTCTGTACTTATAAAAAAAGGTTAACAAGATTTACGCCAGAACAAATTAAAATAACAGCCCATTGGCTAAAGGGAGGTTCGGGGTAGTGTAGTTCCAAGTCAATTTTAGAGTGGCCTTATGTCAATCTCAAATAAGCCGTATTTACGTGAAATTCTTATAAATTATGGTAAAAATTAAATAATAGGCCGTATTTAAAAAAAAAAAAAACTTAGTTTAAAAACAAACTATTCGTAGGCAAATACGCCTTTAGTTCAGTACAAAATAAAATTCAGTCCAAACAGACCGCAAGCTATATAACGGCAGTCGCAAACCATATTTTGCCTTATTTTGGGTTTCTAGAGGGCTTGAAATACTTTTATTACAGCAAAAGCTGTATCAGAAACTTCACTGATTCGGAGTCATCCATAATAACCTCGACCTTTTACTAAACCATTTAGGGTTCCGTACCTAAAGAGTAAAAACGGGACCATATTACTAAGACTCCGTTGTCCGTTCGTCTGGTCTGTCTTTCTTGTCACCAGACTTTATCTCACGAACCATGATAGCTAAACAATTAAAATTTTCACAGATGCTGTATTTCTGTTGCCGCTATAGCAACAAATACTATAACAGCATAAAGAAAATATTTAAGGGGAGCTCCCATGAAACATAAGAGGTTTCTTGCCGTTTTTTTCTCGATATCAATAACGGCAACAGGTAGACGCTTGAAATGGAGCTAAAAGCCTACGCCTGGCCATACGCCATCCCATACGGAACAGAACCCTTCGTGCGCGAGTCCTATTCGCACTTGGCCGATTATTTATCAACTTCCAATACACATACTACATTCACAACTCCGCGCGAGCCTCCATAATACAGCATTATGAATTTATGAAGCAATCATACGCCAACACAAGTAAATCCTGACAATGGTCGGTCACAAAACATTTTCACCCATCGGGCCCATTGTTACAATCCGTTCACCTTTGTGCCGGGTGACGACCGATTGCTTCTATTGTCACATGAATTATGAATTTTTTTACTAGTTATTTAGCTAAAATACATACAAATACTTAGTATTGGTAGCAATGGTGAGCATTTAAATTCAAGAGAACAAATATATCTACTTTTAAAGTAGTTTGATTTGCACTAAGGTGTTATTTGACGTAGGTCGCACGTTTTTGTCAGTTAATAAAAAATAAGTAGGATTTTTTTTCTTAACATAAAAGTAAGTACAACTTTAGAACTCACTTAAATAACATGAATAATAGGTACATTTTTTTACTATTAAAATAGTATTGGTAGTAAATTATTGTAAGCATTGAAATTCAGGGGATTCTTCCCCTGAATTTCAATGCTAAATCGCAACGAAAAAAAGCAAAATTATGTACGTAAAATATTTACTTAGGAACTGAATTAATTTAATTAACTCGGTTGCTCGAGTTTAAAATAATATGTCAGTTAGGGTATGTACCTGAATATACATATATTGATTGCATTATGAATTTTGAATGCATTTTAAAAAACTGTACCATTCCAAAAATTGTCAAATGCGAAAAATTAAACTGTAGAATATTAAGCAATAGCCAAAGCAATCTGGCCATCTTCTTTCAAAATATTAAATCGTTTTAATATTACTATGAAATGTTTGAAAATAATTAAAATATTACGTGATTAGTGCTTACTTAGTCGTACAACTTACCTATTAAGTGTATAGTATAAGCATTTGTAATGATTCTGGGAAACTACAAAACCAAATTAACTCTACAAAGGAGTCTTACTACCGCAAAATTATTTATTTAAACGCGTAGTAAGAGTAAAACCACCAACAAAACATAATAAACATAAATGTCATAATAACAACTGAAAGTGAAAGGCATAACCTCGTAATCGTATGAGAATATTTTTAACGTAAATCAACAATGCGTATTGTTTTGCGATGCACACATTGCTGAGTTAGCACTAAGACTTCTTTTAATTTTAGCTGGTAATGCATCTATGAATGTGACATTTATATTGATCAACGGTAGGAAAGAAGTGGTACGAGTACGTTACGCTGTTTGATGGTTATTGACAACTATTGAAATGGCTAGCGATAAAAATAAACTTATCAGCCACAAAATTATGGTCAGCAAAAGTCGCAAAGGTTAGCCAAATATTAATTTTGACAGCTCGACAGATTTGAAAAATCTTTGTTCAGTAAAATTGATAATAATTGTACCTATAGAATAGATTAAGCTTTGAATACTCAAGAGGTGGATGAATCAAGCTTTTAGGTAAATTAGATTTTTGTTATCTATTTTTGAGGGCATAAAACCTTTGAGTGGCAGTTTTATATCATTTACCAGCAACATTAGATTTTTAGAAAATGATAACAGTCATAAGAAAATGATTATATTTGAAACTAGTTTAATATGATTTTCTGATTAAACACACGTAATATTTTCGCTATCTAATTAAATTTCGCTCCTGAAGAAGTACATTTTTATGAATTATTTATTTAATTTACTCGACCTCAATGTCGATGCTTAGCTTTATTACTCGCTAAAGTCATTCGTTTATCAAAGTTTGATTCTACTGCTGATTATTTTATTCTAACCTACGATTATCCAAGTTATAGCACTGGCTAAAAGGGGCAAGAAGTTACGAGTAGTACGTTGATATTAAATTCAAGGTGCTTATATGACTCTTGAATATTGTAGCATTCAAAGAGTTCTAGAGAGAAGCGGTTGTTTTGTCAGGCGTGCGAGAAACTATACCATCATACAACCTACCAGACAACATCCGGCATCTTCTACAAATTCGGGTTTTATAAATACATCTTCGACCGACTCATGGCCATGTTTTGTACGCTCAAATAGGAAAATATAGACGAATACTAACCACGGCATCATATCATCACATACGTCACTGTATTTTATTTTGCTTTTTGTGGGGTGTCATTTGTTGTTTTTTTTTTTTTTTTTGTACTTGAACACATAAGATAAATACGCGAACACGAATAGCGAGATGTGATGACCCAACATTTTACCACAAAATGTATGCTTACGAAACTATTACGTTGCAGAACACAACATTTTATGATTAAGTGATATGCTTTGTCCTCCAAATAATAATTGTGTCATTATTGGCGTTGCGTATAGCATAGCGTAATTAGGTTCTCGTTTACAAATCCATATGTTCTCGCTAGACCGAAATGTCATACTCTATCTCACGGTATCTACGATAGCGTTTGTACATTTATGCTGTTAGAGGTTTACTAATGAGAATTATGCGGTTTACGAAGACAAGGTGACTTTTAATGAAGGTTGTTAACAAGTTTTATTCGAAAATCTTAAAAGTTTACAAGATTACTTTTAGATTAACAAAGCATGTAATATGGTAAAGTTTTAGGTGTTGAGATTTGAGTACCATTATGACTCTTGTTACTTGCTGATAAGCAAGCAAAGTAGAAGAAAAATGTTGTCAGTTTCTTTCAGAATACTATTAATTAAAGCTTCCTCCCTCTATCTAGGTATGGTCTTCACGATTATTTATCATTATTTTTGTTATGGTCACTATTCTATTGAGCCGGTTGTAAAGGGCTATAAAATGATGTTTGTTTAGTTCTTCCTATCTTCAAGATTTATTTCAATGTGAATTCTACAATAAAATATACTAATTTGTACCAAAGCAATTCTAAGGTATTTCTTGTTGAATATGTTATAATTTTCACATAGCGTGTGCTAATAATTTTGATATTGAATACTATCATATAATAGATATGTAAATCAGAAATAGAACTAGGTATATTTTCTATATCAATTTTCTTTTCAATCTCAATTTTCTATGAAGTACAGGTACCGGATAAAATTAATTAACATCCTGCCAGAGTCTGATAAATGCACTCTGAGAAAATTAATTTTAAAAGCACCCAGTCAATGGAATAAAGGAGGATATGGATTTTAATCTTCCTTTAGTAATAAAATACTTCTTTGTGAGTACCTTAATTTTTTCCATTTATACATATAACATACTCTGTTACCTATGAAACAAAATCCAGATTAAAAACAATTTGTTCCTTGTCTTGCGATTTCATGTCAGAAGATAGTAGAGCTTAAATTACACTTGCAGTGCAGTCCATTATGTGAAACGCAAACGTGCTTTGTAGAAGTACGTTTTGAAGACCAAGTGGCCGTCTCACTCCATTATATAACGTAACGCTCATAGCGTAGTTTGACTAGGTGTTTGTCAGCGATCACCGAAGTTAAGCAACGTTCGGCACGTTCTGTCTTCGGATGGGTGACCATGAGTTCCATTTGCAATTGAACACTATCGTGGCTCGGATGACACGTCAATTGTAGGTCTTGGTTGTTTTAATAAGCTATGTCAGAGATCTTCAGGCGGCTTGAAAAACTCTGAAACTTACCACCAGACCTATACGAACTTAATCCATGATGGGACTTAATATGAGTGTGTGATCTGTCTCTAGTGTATTCCATTCCAATCAAACAAAAACACATCCAGTAAACCGCTGATCGTATAAAGATAACATACTTCCAACTTCTAACCAATGTTACCTATTGGAAAACATTCAGAGAGGAAAATGTCCAACAATAGACCTCTCATAGCTGACATGATGATGAATTACAGTTTTTATTCACTCTTTAGGCTGTAATGCGCCAATGATCCCAACAAAGACACGTATTCGTGCATAAAACTAATGTGTACACGGATACCTCGTAATCACCGTAATAAATTTAAAACCGTTTCGGAAAGGTAACATACACACAGATAAAATATACTACACATAAACACACTTTAAAACTTGTACTCGAATCATCTCTTGCTTTGATCCAGACGGAATGATGCACCATTTAGACAAACCATATGTCACTCCAAATTTTGTTACGTTTCCTTTAACCAAATTGCCTCTACCGCGTCAATGATGCTAAAAAACCCAACAACGCGTTTTCGTGCATAAAACTAATGTGTACAGGGATAACTCGTAATGACTGGCTATAAATTTAAAACAATTGCGCCACCACGCCACCGAGCACTGGTGTTGGGTGTCGGGCGTCGTTTGCGACCATACAAGGCCTCTCTACAAGAGGGTCGTAAAACACCCTTACAACCTGATAGCGTGCCAATGCCCACCCGACTCTCTACGATGCCAAGAATATGAAATCTGGAGTGCTAATGAATATGGAGCACGGTTTTTGTGACGTATAAAGTTACAATGGCCAGATTGCTTTTCAGGGTAAAACGGAGTCTACCGGTGACTGATTTTTTGTAGATGCGGTAGCTTACGAGTACGTCAGCGTTGGTTTACTACTGAACTTATTAATATTATAAGTCTGAATGTGTCTTTGTTTGTAAATTTCTTTGTTTGTTACTGTTTCACGCAGCATGATTATAGTTTAGAGTTTAATTGTTGGAGAGTGTCATAGACCTTTTTTATCCTGAATTAAAAGAAGCAAGTGACGCCGTAGATAAAAGCTAGTCGATAATAAACATATCATTGCTAAAACCAATCAGAAGAATAGAACGTGTAAAATAATTCAATGATAATTTTATTATATCGTTGAATTATAGAAGGATATATATATTTTAGTCACATTCTAAATACTTTCAAAACATGTTGAGAATGATGAAAGATATAAATTTCCTACTCAATTAGAGAGATTTAAATCAGTGAATGTTGAAAATCGATTAGTGAGTAGGAGCAGTTTTAAAGTGGATAATGAGCTGACATTTAAATCATATCAACAACCTTAACCATGGTCATATTTTGAAATGAACGGGTTAATTGAAGTTAACATACGGAAATATTGAGAGTAAAGCTTACGTTCAGAACTAGTTTTATCTGCTTTATGGTAAAGAAAGACAAATTACTTCTTCCTGTGCCAAAAATATGAGAATGAGGTGATATACGCCACAGAATGATCAAAGTTTACAGCGTGGAGTACGTGCGCATATCACCAAGCAGTTCATGACACCGAGCCGCACTAGTACTAAGTCATTTCTACTAAATATACTTGTTATTATCATCGGAAGGACAATATTATAATCAACTGTGGAAAATGGTGACATTACATTTCATCACCTCTAGTCAGTGTAACACGCCTAGAGATTTGGAAGTGCGCGATAAATTGAATGGATGACGTGATACCGATACCCAAGATTATGAGTTTCTATAAAACGAAGTGACCAATAGAAAATCATCATCATCGTCATTAGTTGTAGCATTTAAATTGTTAGCCATACTATCTAATAGATCCCTAATAAATTATGGATAGAACCTGAATACGATTAGTACAGAACCGAAACAAATGCTACTTAACATAAAGAAGCCTATGCCGAGCAGAGGCATAAAAAAGTTGGGGATGTTGATGATGTTAATGATAATGAGAGCAACTAGCTTAGCATACAAGACCACGACAAGAGTTTACCGACGTGTGCAAAGGTGACAGATATACACTTCATCATAACTCTGTCACGCTCTGACACGTCGATAGTGTTATTTTATGGTCCTTATGCTAAGCCCGCTGGTTGGAAGCGGCTTGTATCCAGCACGTCCTTGTGGTCTTTATCGCATCATCCGTCGACCTTGTCGGTGGACGTCATGCGTTGCGCTTTTCAGTGCGTGATCACATCTCTAACTCGAGATCTTTAAGGTTCTATCGGTCATCAGTTCTTTGCGTGTACCCTGGTCCCTGCCATTTCAAATTGCTAATACGATAAGCTATATCAATAACATTGATTAATCAGTTAAGCTATGTTAAAATTGTCTCTTCTACGAATCTATTTAATAAAAAACGCTAAAAAATAATCGTCCACAAGCGATCGCTTGCAAAACATTCGTCTCCGAGTTTTTTAACACACGTTTTGCAACAAAAGTTTGGCAACCGCGAGCCGCTTCATTATCGACAATGAACGGTGAAGTTGTGTCGATAATCGAATCTTTACATTTATTAAGTTCTTTGAAATAATTCCATGTAACTAATGTTACAGAAAAAAAAATGTTTCAAAACATACTTTTTTAGACAAGAAACAATGACAGAAACCTTTTAATTTTTTTTCATAGAAAACTTAATATTACTAAAGTTACTTAATTAAGTTATTGGCGTACATTAAGAAGTCCACTGTTGAACACATAGGCCTATTTACGAAGGCAACTGGGCCAAAAAAAAAAACATCCATAACGGTAGCCCGATACGGGTTACCTTAGTAGGTAAGTACTTGACGACGTGTATTGGAAAACAAATCCTAAAAGGATTCCTAGCGATAATTCGTAAGTGCTTTTCTAACTAAGCAATAATTGTTATTTTTAATTAAATAAATTTATTTCATCACAAGTAACAGAGAGTTTCTTAATTTTCAATTATCACGAACATTAATCTGCATCAGTAACTTTTATTTTCGACGAAACGGAGGAGGTACTCAATTCGAAGCGTATCTTATCTTATTCTTATTCGATGTGGGGGCGATAAGTCCTGCACTGACGTCCCGCATGGGGTGTTTTGTGCATTTCCCCCTCCAGCGTCTAACCGAGCCAGCCCAGCTCCTTAAAGTAACGGAGCGTGGCTCTGGGCCGCTGGCATAACTGCTCCAGTAGCTTAGATGGTGAATAAGATGATGGCGATGTGGATGACAAAGCTAATGATAATGCCAATGCAGAAGCGTCATGCAACCCGATAGCTATTCTAGTGTCTTCTGTGGCTTTGCAATGCCACAGAACATGCTCTACAGTTTCGTTTTCTTCCAAACCGCCACGACAAAGTGGGCTGTCAGTGGCTCCCAGTTTATATAGATGGCTATTTAAGTTGCAGTGACCAGTTATGAGGCCTACCATAAGTCGGAGATCTTGTCGCTGCAACTTTAATAGGTCGAATTCGAAGCGTATATTTTATGTATTTTACGCATCTTTTTACACAGTCGTCCGATTTCGATAATTATTTTTTTATTAGAAAGAATATACTTCGAAATAGGTCCCATTTAAATTTGATCGAAATCGGCTGAGCCTTTTTTGATACATCAACAATAAAGTGAAAAATGCTACATCGACCCGTGCGAAATGTTCGCGAATTCCGTCACGATTGAAGTCGGTCATGTCATTTTTTGCAAAAAATAATTATAGAATTAAAAAATTAAATCGGATCTTATCAGACCATTAACGCTCGTTCATTATTTTAGTTAGATATACTTAATTATCTATAACGTAATATTGTAGAGTGCAATTGAAAAATAGATATTCTCGTAGGTAATATAAAACGGTACTAAACTGCTATAGTCTGACCGTTTAACTGAGTCCTCGCCTGCGCGGTACAGGGGCGCGGGGGTAGACGACAAAGGGGGATTGAGACAGGTGCGGGCGGTGAGGACCCGCCTCACCGCCCTAAATATCCTGTATTTTCAAAGGCGGAAATGCATGGAAATTTAGTGGAGCCGCAAGTTTCCCTCCCGGTAACAAAATTGTTCGTTAACTGACTTATACAATTATATCGTAGATTTCTAGAGGACAGACATATCTAAGGATATTTAAACTCATTATTACGAATAACTTTTACATTGGGACCAACCCAGAAATCGCAAAAAGAAAATTAAATATTCCGTACATTAGGTCAAAGGTCATTAAGCATAGAGCATAATATTATACTATCTACCTATAGCACTATGAAAAATAAATCTAGAACTTAGCCCGCCTGCATCTTATTTGTCTGTCTGTTTTATTTCTTGAAATCAAAATGAGAGATGCTAAAACATGTTATTTTCAAGAAATATGATATTTGAAATTACAAGAAATAATGAATATAACTTTGCAAAAAATGGCAAAACCGCCTTCCATCGTGAACAATTTCGAAAATTTCGCTCGATTTGTTTACTGTGTTCGATTTTTCAGAAACGGCTCAGCCGATTTCTGTAAAATTTAAATGGGACCACTTCGGGAATATACCCTTTTGAACTAAAAAATAATTTTTCGATTCGGTTCACAATTGGCGAAAGTATCGATGAACATACACAAAAAATACATACAGACGAACATAGAACCTCCTCATTTTTGGAAGTCGGTTAATAAAACAAAATTAATGTTTATTTCATAGATTTCTAAGACTGACCTAACCGATACTTGGGCCAAATAAACAACAAGCAACATCAAACAGATTTCATCGAGCCGTGTCCCAACGCAGCCTCCTCCTGCTAACATTTGACCTTTTTGCGCAACGCAAACAGTGTTAGCATTACAAGCAACAAACATGTATCAACGGTTTTGAATTATTTTGTGCGAAGGTCTTTTATTAATATGTTGAAGAGTTATTTTTCATCAACATCATCATCAGCCTGTGTTGACATTGCTGGGTATAGCCTCCTCACTTTTGTTCCCTTATCTTGGTAGAGTAGAGTTCTTTTTGCGATTAATAAACCAATTAACCGGTTTCACTCGTATGCACGATTTGTACCTGCATAAATGAAGTCTTGATAAATATGGAAACGCTATGAATAAAATACCTATTTTCATAAAAAAAAAATACTTAGCGAATCTTCTTAAACCCTAAAATACCTAATTTGATAATTAAGGTGTATAAGTAGTACCTAATCTAATTTAGACTTGTGTTTTTTTTTAACGTATTTATCTGTGTGTTTATTATTTTTGTTAATAAAAATGATAACTAACTAAAACTACTATGCAGTATAAACTAATTCACGTAGGTAGGGTTCGATCATTGCAATCTATACTCGTACCAATATTATAGAGAGGAAAGATTTGATCGTTTGTTTGCATCAAATAGGCTCCGAACCTACTGAACAGATTTGAAAAATTCTTTTACTATTGGAAAGCTACACTATCTCCGGTGAACAAAGGCTATTTTATATAAAAAAAAAGAGTTCCTAACTATTTATCTTCTTTAGCCGATAATTCGGGACGGGTAGGTACAGAATAATTTAATTTAATAAATTTCGACAAATGGGGCAATAATTTGCGAATGTGGCACTACGAGATCATTAAATTCTGTTATGTAATTTTACGGCTAATTTGATATATTTACATTTAAATTCTACATTTGGTTATTTTAACGATCATTAAATGCAATGTACCTAGTGCAAAAACAAAATATGTAACTGAATTCATATAGAGGATTAACTTTTATTATTTGGTTGGAAAAGGTTTGCATTCGAAAAATAATGCAGAATAAATAAAATATTCACTTGAAAGACGTGACTCATTCTTATGAAAAAATTGACCATCTGATTTAAAAAATAGAACTTTAATTTTAACTGGTTACGTAGATCTGTATACTTTGCTAAGGGCAATAAAATATTGAAAAAAAGAATACTGTCAAAAATTGCAAAAATACTTATTTAAACATAATGTTCTTGGATATATACTAAACTTTTACCTATTTAAACGCAAAAAAAAAATTAATAATGGTATTTTACTCGGTAACATTAAAAACTGTCACTTAAGAACGTGTTTTTTCTAGTGTTGGTTCAAAAGAACAACATTTTAAGAGATAATCTTAAAAAAGCTCTATCTATACGCAAAATAAGACTAAAACTCCAACAGATTTCAATATCCAAGTGCTCATTCAATATTATAAGAAAAACACAATAAATTGTATTACTTAAATTGGCCTTACCACAAAAATTCCACTCAATGACACCAAACCAATCACAGCTCCTTCCAAGACTACAATCACAAAAATCTTAATAAATTGCAATACTTGTATATCCTTGTAACACAAAAACAAATAAACCTATCGTAAAATCACTTTCTGTACATAGGTATAGATTAAGTGTTAGTTTGAGTGCTATTTCTTTTGCATAAAATTGCATACTAGACGGGCAGAAAATCGATCTATTTACTGTTACACGTCTTTAAACTACATAAAAATAAACAAAATTGCACCTGCCGTATAGTCCTTCCACAAAACTGCACATACCACGAGAAGACGATCGACCTAAATAACTGATAAACGTCTTAAAACACAGAAATAAATAAAATAAACCTACCGTAACGTCACTGCACAAAATTGCACACACCACGAGCAGAAAATCGACTGGCGTCGCGCCGGTGCCACCTCTCTAGCTGCCTCCACCACCAGCCGAGAGGTTAAGGGCAAAAGAGGTTCTAATGAGGTTCGTAACGAGGTTTGTAATGAGGTAATAAGCTACTGAGGTAATTAGGGTGACGAGTGAAACTATTTAGGGAGTTGTCTTAGTCATTGGGGTATAGATTACAAAAATCTGATTAAAAAGATATTGCAAAAATATATCGAACTTAAGCCATTATCTTCACTGTATTCCACTGCAATTAAGCATTAAATACCGTTGCTTTTTCTGGGAATTTGTTTACCGTATTTTAAAGCTTTTTGGGCTATTTTACAAAGTCTGAGCTCACTTTGTGAGATCATCTTTGATCATTATAAATTTAGTAACGAATGCTCACATAAGTTTCAATGAAGTGATTACAAGAATCTGGTTAGTACTTATCAGTGTATTTCCCCTTAAGTTCGTATAATTTTATTTTAATAACGCTTCACATATTTTTTACTCATAGTCTCTACTATAGTATTCCACGCTAGATTCCTTTGGGGGTGCTAAAGAACACACAATGATAAGGACACCATTTTATCTACATACCCCTGACCTACCTACAAAACTAGAAGATTATTGTATAATAAGTACATTATAAGTAAATGCACAATTTTCTAGATCTACACCTGTATACACAATTACACACGTATGCTTCTACATATTTATATATCGTTTATTATGTGATTTTTTTAAATCGAATATTTTTCAATGTTATAAACATGAAAAATCAGTTATTAAATTTAGTGCAAAAAAGAGTAACAATAGCAAATGTTTCTAAGTTTTAATGATCAAAATCAGGCATAATTATGTACCACAGTACAAAACAAGTAACAAAATCAAGCACCACAATCATAACTTACTTTAAACTTTGCAGACACTATTAGTATCTATTATTTTAATTCTGTTAGCGACAGGCGATTAGAATATCTTAATCTGCCTCGCCAATGCCCGTGTCATTGACATAGTTTCAAAGATGAACCGTGTTCATACGAGTAAATCAAGCGAACTGTATGACAGAGTGACATCACTGGGGATTCAGTTGCACTTTTTAAAATACCAAATTCGTTTATGTAAAAGTAGTTCAGGGTGAGGATCTGAACTACTTACCCCTTTTCAACTTAGTACAAACTACACGAATTTCCCTATTAAAGGTATTTAAACAATGTGTTGTGCAACTAATAATTATAAACTAACTAATTACTCTTGGTAATTAATTTGGTTGCACTCTAGATCTCTGCACGGGTAGCATGGCAAAGGGAAAAAAACATTTTATTCATTTTTAATGTCAGTTGTCATTGTCAATGCATACTTCATTTCCTCTTCGATGGGATATAATGGTGGAAAGACAATTTGTTCCTTTGCCATGCTACCCGTGCAGGGATCAAACTCGTGGATGTTGAAATGTGGAACGTATTGTTTAATCATTATGAAAATTGACATGGATTTTTCAACGAAACATTATAAACTTTTCTGTAAGTCCCTATTGTATTTCATGGCAATCCACGATAAAACATATCTGAATATAAAACATACGTGCGTACTTGAAACCTAGATTACAAAATCTAAGCCTATCATAGCATTCTGTAACATAAGTAATAAATATGCGTTGAATATAGTAAAATTGAATTATATTCAATTTTTAATAATAGTTCGCAATCTAAGGGGATGAAGGTCATTTAGAACATTATATTTATATAAGGATCTGTAATAATTTGTGACATGCTTTTTCTATGGGAAGATAAGTACCTATCTACTTATCTAGAAATATTATGTCATTACTCGTATAAGGAAGCAGCAAGAAATAAACGACTCTTTGAATCCTTACTAATATTATAAATCCGAAAAGTTTGTTGGTTTGTTGGTTTGTTACTCCATGACGCACCAACGGAGCAACGGATTGACTTGATTTTTGGCATGGACATAGTTTAAAAGGCGGAAGGAGCTTTAGGATACTTTTTATCCCGAAAAATTGCATAGTTCCTGTAGGACAGGACAAAAACCATCGAAAGCGAAACTGTCGCCACTATCACAAAGACGCTAAGTGATTAATTCCTCTATGACGCTAATATGGACTAACGAAACGTCACAGCCAAACGTAATTGGATGACAGGTGACATTGTCTGCAGACTTTTATAAATCACAAGTAGCATGGCAAGGGGACAAATTGTTTTTCCACCATTATATCCCCTTGAAGAGGAAATAAAGTATGGATTGAAAATGACAACTGACATTAAAATTGGATAAAATGTTATTTTACCTCTGCATGCTACATGTTACTATGACGTTTAATACTAGGACGTCATTTTGTCTGACATTTAAAATATTTTTAAATCTTCTATCATTAGAGGTTTAACATGTTTCTTTATTCTACCTTTATGGTATACATCATACTTTAATATTATCAATCCGAAAAGTTTGTTGGTTTGTTCCTCTTTGACGCAGCAACAGAGCAAAAGATTGACCTGATTTTTGGTATGGATACCTTTGGTTTAAAAGACAAAGTGATAATAGGATACTTTTTTATCTCGAGAAAATTCGTGATTCCCATGGGATAGGACAATAACTGTTTCTCAGCAATGGAGCAACGGATTGACTTGATATTTGGGGTGGGTATAGTTTGGAAGACGGAAAGTGACATAGGATACTTTCCATCGCGAAAAAATTGTGGTTCCCGTAGGACTTAACAATAAATTTTTCTCAGCAACGGAGCAACTTGCCTTGGCTTATTGCATGAATATAGTTTGAAAGACGAAAAGTGACATAATAGGCCACTTTTTATCGCAAAAACTTTAACAGTTCCCGTAAGATAGGATAAAAACTAAGTGAGCGGGCTGCGGTAGCAGCCGTCTAAGCGCCAGAAATAACCTGTCATGGCAAGTTTAGGACGTTCCTACATTTTTCGCACTCCTTCGTGGCACTCAACAGAGCTAGCCCAGACTCGGGCTCCATAACGGAGCTTGCGCTCTCGCCATAATGACGGAGTGTTTCGGAGCACAAGACACATCGTCATCCACCACTCTGGACTAACCAGTACTGAACGTCAGACAGCATTCCAACGCCCTGGTTCCAGTGCAGCGGGTCAGTCATAGTAGCCCGGCGCCTGCCTCTTCAACTGCAGAGGGCAGTGAGAACGGCCATCGCGATACCGACACCTCTCTTCCCCTGCAGCCCCACTGCGTCTGCCAACACGTTGACGGCCTAGCGGAAGGTAGGGTAGGTGGCGGCACCCGCACCACCAGTTCCATATATCCCTCCGCGGCCCCTAATCCGCGGCAGTCATATCAGAGTCCAGGAAGCAGCCTTGCTTTATGAAACTGAGAAGGGTTATTCCCAGCAAGTAACTGGAGATAGAGAGACAGAAAAGAAGCCACACCCAGCGCAGCAGGAGGAGCTGGAGTTCATATGCCTGGCAGACGGAGCAGCACTAGAGCAAAATCTTAACCGAGAAATTAACATATTTACAGACGGCAGCAAAGTTAAAGGGAAAGTTGGGGCGGCATTATCCATTTGGGATGATGCCACTGAGATCAGTACCCGCAAGCTGAAATTGGCCGATTGGTGCTCCGTGTACCAGGCCGAGTTATTGACACTTCTTGATGCTACCGAAAAAGCAAAAATCTTTTGTGACTCCAGGTCTGCACTGGAAACGGTAGTTGGCGTATCTTCCCTCCATCCCTTAGCAGTAAATTCAAAGCTAACATAAAGTTGCTACACGCACAAAATAAAATAGTGAAACTTTATTGGATTAAAGCACACGCGGGGATGGAGGGAAATGAGAGAGCGGACCAGCTAGCAAAGGAAGCAGCACTGCACTCGAAGTGCAGACCTATTTACGAGAACTGCCCCGTTTCATTCGTCAAGCGAGAAATCCGAAAGGACTCTCTTGACGAGTGGAACCGGCGTTATCAGGATGGCCACACAGCGGCGGCAACCAAAACATATTTTCCGGATGCAAGGGCGGCATACAAGATCGTAAGAGAAATAGCACCAGTGGGAATCATAACTCAAGTGCTGACGGGGCATGGTGGGTTTTCCCAATACTTACATCGATTTAAGTTGAGGGAAAGCCCATCGTGCATCTGTGAACCCACAAAAGAGGAGACTCATGTGCAGTGGCACATAATCTTGGAATGCCCAGTTTATGGAAAGCAGAGATTTTATTTAGAACAAAAAATTGGAATTAATCTAACACGTAAAAACCTTAGAAACGTATTTATCGATTTTTGCACAAATATTTGTAAAAAAGAAATTATTAGGAACAAGTAGGTATAAACTTTGCTGTACCATTGTAATGTTTATTATAACTGTAAACAGCCAAAAACATTGAAATATAGGTATAGTTTTTATTCATTTGTAATTAAGACCCCTGACCCTTACATATACACTCCAACCTTGCATTCCTTTCAGGTATTTTGATATTTGTCGGTTAGGTTATTAGGTTTCGCAGCCGACATAAACATAAGCCAAAATCAAAATATAACGCGGGCGAAGCCGCGGGTAAAAGCTAGTAGTCACATATGTCAATTTCTTAATCTTCTTGTGCAATAGCTTCTAGCTATGAAAGCATAGACAGACTAGTTTTATAAATGCAACTAAATTAACTTTTAGAAATATCTTCAAACCAGACGATCGTATTTTACAAAGCTAAAATGCATATCCATTGATTTTACGACTGAAATAAATTAAATATCGTATTCACTGATACAGTCCACATATTCACATAATCATACCAAATTAAATGTCATGCAAATGATGTAACCCAGATAATTACATAATACTCAGTCACAGATTAAGCACAACGGTTATGTAGTAACTGCTATTCTACTTGTGTCCGTGTCGAGTGAAAGTGGCCAATGTCAATACCGGCAAGTCTCTTAGTAACTGTTGCTCAACTGTGCTATTCGCGTACTAACTGGTACTTATTCTAGGGTACAGGTTGTTCTTAGTAACTGCTGCTAAACTGCGCTATTCGCGTACCAACAGGTACTTATTCTGGGTACGGGTTACACATATTATGTCTATCTGTATTAACTTGTATGTACTCTACGCTTTATGATATAGAATCTATAACTTGTTCTACGGAAAAAAGTGAACGCGGTTTTATTATTTACCAGTGGCTTATAGACTCTACCAAAACAGCTGATGAGAGATGTTTGGAGGATGTCTATGTATTTCATAAATGCCATAGTTGTGAGCCAGAAACAAAATACAATTGCAAGCGATAAAAGATTTTCGTTTTGTTCACTGAGCAAATAAATAATGACAGTAATTTTCTCCAATATTTTTATGTCCAAGGGCTCTATAGTTAATTTAATCATAAGAACGGTTGAATGTATTTGTAAATGATCACGTGACCGAGTAAGAGCAGGAACGAGCATTATAAATCTATACTAGTGCGAACGGGACAGCATAGCATGCAAACCTTTGTGAACGTTAGAAATGATGCAAATGTTTCATAAATTGAACTCCTGACTCTTACCCAGTAATTAGGTAGTACTTATCATTGCTTTACTCCGCGTTGGTGGCATCTAACCCTTACAATGCATATACAAAGTAACTATACCTTATTCTGTTTACATAATGACTACGTATTACTCTGTAGTATTTTATAAGTAACTGTAAATTATTCTGTGGTAGACGGAAGCGGTGGCATCGCGTAATGTGTTACGAAACTTGAACTGCAGTACGAAGTACGGGTTCCCACTGACGGAACTTCCAAATGGAAATAGCGTAGCACGCACAGCGTAGTTTGAAGGTGTTCGTTAGCGATCATGAAAGTTCAGCACGCTCAGTTTTCGGATGTGTGACCGCGGGTGGCACTTACAACTGAGCGCTACCGTAGCTCGGATGACACGTTAAATTGTAAGCTCCGATTGTTTTAACCGCCTTCAGACGGCTTTAAGACTCTGACATCAGGGCTAGCTACCCGGCCTATACAAATTTACTTACTTACTTGATGGAAATGCGTTAATACAATGTTAACAGTTTAGTAATTTTGTGGCTAGAAATAACGACTCTACTTATATCTTCGTGTAGGTGCAAATAAAAATTACGGCGATTACAACTCTTCTGACTTTTTTTGATTACCTATAACTTCAAACAAAGATTCAGTAAAATATGGCGCAAAACTAGTGTTTACTAATAAATTAATTAAATGAACAAGTTCGTATTGGCCGGGTGGCTAACTCTGGTTTCAGAGGGTTTAACCCGCCTGAAGGCTTCTGATATAGCTCAACGGTTGAAACAACCGGGACCTACAATTTAACGTGTCATCCGAGCCACGGTAACGCTCAGTTGTAAATGCCACCCGCGGTCACCCATCCGAAGACTAACCGTGCTGAACGTTGCTTAACTTCGATGATCGCTAACGAACACCTGGTCAAACTACGCTAAGAGCGCTATTAAATAAATAAATTAGCAATATTGCATGAAGCTCAGACCAAATAAAAAAATCAAGACAGAACGTCGTGAAAACACAAGTGAGGCCGGTTTTTTATACATGTGGTGAGTGCGTCGGTGTTGCGCCGCCATAGTTTGACTGACGAGCCAAGGCGTAGTTTCGTTGTACGTATATGTGTGTGTAATTGTGTCTGTACTCGTCGAGGCATAGTTTTGCCGGCCTCAATTGTTTGTTCACAATATTCTGTCTTGATTTTTTTATTTGGTTTGAGGCATGAAAGCGTTCTATTCAGACGCGGCATCAGTGGAGATCTTAAGAAAGGTTGGATCGACAGACGGAAGTCTTGTTGTTTTGCCTTGATTTGGCGCGATGTTTCCTTGAAAAGTAGAACATTTATTTTATTCATTTTAACATTTATGTTCGTCTGGATGTATTTTTTTTTTTGTGCATGTTCATCTATAATTTCGGCAATCGTGAACCGAATCGAAAAATTATTTTTAATCCGAAAGGGTGGTCCCGAGGTGGTCTTATTTAAATTCTACACAAATTGGCTGAGCCGTTTCTGTAAAATCAATAATAGTGTAAACAATTCGAACGAAATATTCGAATTTTGTTGAGGATGGAAGGTGGTTTTGCATATTTTTTCGAAAAATAATTATTTTTTTAAATAACTAAATTATAGCATAAGTTAAAGTTTTGCCTGTGTACTCGAAAATATTAAATTGTAGCGCGATTTAAAGATAGTTATAGTTCTCGCTGTACTCGCTGATTACGTATGATTGACCTGATGATGATGATGTTATGTGATCTGCATTCAGTACGGATATTATAAAAACCTTTGCTTTGTTAAAATGAGAAGATAAAATACACATCTATGTAGACCAGAATCAGAACTGGCTTTTAAGTAAAATAACACAACTAAATAAGGATAAAGCTCTAACCTTTTGGCTTTCTATTTTTATCATTGAAATCTAGTTTGTAGCATTCATCACTGAAATAGATGAAGATGACGTATAAAAAATAGAGATTAGGTATATACCTACTTAAGACATTAATCACATAATAATGAATCAAATAATGTAATTAATTAGGCCTTAAGAAATAATACAAAATACAAATTACTAAAAAAACGATAATGATGATTATGTACATTATTGATTTTTAAGAGTTGACAAAGTAACATAAAACTGTAAAGTACAACTTAGTTAAAACTCAGTAAATAATTAATTTACATTCATACCTTTACCACCTTACACATTACTCAAACCAGCAAAATGGACAAACAAGAGCCCTTCGAAGACGGCCCTTATATTTTACACTTAATCACCCAGGGAAGGGACGACAAGCAATTTATTTATCCTAATTAGGTCATCTTCCAGTAGACATGGTAACGCGTCAAGCGAAACGGGGCCAACAAGAAAAACCTTAAAGTACTTACCCATGGGCCCTTAAAGAGTCGCCCATAAAGTGAGGCACTTTTCCGTGGAACATTATTTTAGTAAAACAATGGATGTAGTGTCTACACACCGAACACGTCACAGCGTCCAGAACAGATTGTTCAATAACTGGAACTTTAGTTCTTGTTGGATCGTGCTGCATGATCTACCCACTGTTTACGGTCTAGAGATTTATGAAAAACTAGCTGCGCCCCGCGGTGTTACCCGCAATGGCCCGAGATGAAAAGAACTCGTTAGCCTAAGTTACTCCTAATTTAATCAGCTACCTGCCATTAAAAGTCCCGTCAAAATAGGTCCAGCCATTTCAGAGATTAGCCGGAACAAACAGACAGACTGACAAAAACTGTAAAAAATGTTATTTTGGTGTATGTACCGTATATATATTCATATACATGTAGTAAAAAACGGTTATTTCAATATTACAAACAGACACTCCAATTTTATTTATATGTATAGATATATAGATGAAATAGAAAAACCTTAAAGTATTTACCCATGAGTCACCCATAAATATGGGGAACTTTTCCTTGGAATATTATTTTTTTACAGCTGTAGAAGCGTTGGATGTATATTCTGCGCGTTATAGCTTTCCGAACAGATTGTTCAAGAAATGGAAATCTTGACAACTGTATAGGAACTTTAAGTATATAGAAATTAAATAAAGATTATAAAATTATCACAAGATAGAACTGATTTAATAATTCGTTTGATTTATTGTTGTTAACGCGAGAGTAAACCGCAACGTTAATGCAGGAATACTGGGACAGATGATTTCATTTGCTCCCTTTCATGTAGAATCTTTACGATCTGCACTTTAATAATATCACATTTAATTTTACGTACACTGTTCCAACCAACACAACAATCATGGCGTCGGCGTCGTCGGTAACGGCAACAGTATGAGTAGTTACCATGCAAGTTGACCTACTTTATTTATTTATCCAACATGATTATAAGAAAATCTGACAAATAGGAAAATCATGCCGTGAATTCCCGCTGACGATGAACCTGCTATAATGTTTGGTGATGTCAGAGTAGAGGAAGATCCAGACTCTATCAAAGGAAAGCGGAGAGATTGGACTGAACGGGGTGCTACATTTGAAAATAATAGTGAGTAGAATAGAGCTGTGTTTTATTCTTTACTAAGTATTGGCATTTCTGCCCATTGCCGTACCGCTCTGCTTCAGTGGAGTCTGTGGAGTTTAGCCTTGTTCCCTTGAATGCATGTTTCCTTAGTTACGACTTACGATTAGCGCGATGCTAGGGGCGCATCTATAAATACGTATCTATGTCTTTTTCGTATCGGGTCGTCTTAAAGAACGATTATTCCGCTCTATTACTTACCTACCTTGTATGGTTGTATGTTTAACCACAGGCTAATTAGTATGACTTGCACCTTCCAAAACAAGACAGTGAAAGCAAAAGTGTGAGTGAGTAATTTTGGCCAATTGTCGTAAAGTTCTCGAATCGAGACTACGTACCGGCAATCAAGCGTGGGACGTCCATCGATAAGGTAGACTGAAAATATACCTAATCTAATCAAGACTCGCTATATGCAAGCTGCTTCTAATCGGTCTTATTGAAAATTCATAGAACTCTTACTAAAAGAGCAAGACGAGTACAAAGCAGTAGAGTCATTATAGTTCGGGAGGTAAACACAAAAAGGCAACTAAGCTGAATTTTTGGTATTACGTTGTCGTGGTGGTGTACAACCATACCCCGGATTCAGTCAGCCGGGATGCTTAGCGTTTGGTGGGGATACCCGTTTAACTTAAAAAAAATGAGTATCTTCCGACTACATTTAAAAGCTGAAAATTGGTGTACGGATAGATAATTAATTTAAAAAGAGTTTGATTAATTACCTAAAACAAGTAGCAAAGCATTTCAGTCAGGCTTTAAGGCGGCGCTACTATAAAGCCTGAATGAAAGGCCTTTTTTAATTAATTATCTATCCGTACACCAATTTTCAGCTTTTAAATGTAGTCGGAATATGGTCTATTTTTTTTAAATTTCAAACGGGTATTCCCACCAAACGCTAAGCATCCCAGCTGACTGAATCGGGGTATTGTTGTACACCACCACGACAACGTAATACCAAAAATTCAGCTTTTAGAAAGTAGTTGCATTTTTGCGCTTATATCCCGGGCTATTATATAAACAGGGGTAACAAACGTAACCTGCTATCGATTCTATCCAATTCAAGGTTGACTTAAAAGCTCACGGTAGAGGTTTAATAGTCAAAATCACCAAAATCTGATGCAGATACCGACCACTGACCGCTAAGCTGCAGTGGTCGGATTAGGGTAATAGTACACGTCTCAGCGCCTCCGGGCGGCACGCACCGTGTTAGTCCGTGGCACTTCGTGACTGGAATGCTGTTACTATAGTTCGGCCGTTCAGAGAATGCGTCCCTGACACGTCATCTTGAAAAAATGTTTTTGGCCGATATCTCGGAAACAATGTACTTAAGGGCAAAAGCATTAAGATTATTATTGTAGGAAATAAAATTTCGCATCTTTTGTCTTCAACAAACTTTTTTGTAAAACTTACCGTTTACGATTAATGGACCTTAAAACATTAAATAGTCCATAAATCGTAAATGGTGAGTTTTACAAAAAAGTGCACTGGAAACAAAAGATGCAAAATTTTATTTTCTACAATAATAATCTTAATGTTTTTTGCCCTTAAGTACATAGTTTCCGAGATATCGGCCAAAAACATTTTTTCAAGATGACGTGTCAGGGACGCATTCTCTGAACGGCCGAACTATAAGTTACTTGATTAGTGTAGTGAAAGTGCATTGAGTTCAAGAGAGGTTTTAACTACAGAAAATCATTTAAACCATTGGCATTGTTTTGTTTTTTATTTCGTATAGGTTTGCGTTTGACTATACACTACCTGATGTTAAGCAGATATGCGGTCTAGGATGTAACACGCTTACCTAGAAGATGCCTATTTACTCGGGATTTGAAGATACCTACATTGTATATTCATTTTGTCGTTTTATATGTCGAAATTAAAAGAACGCTAATCGTAGGCCTCTTTTTAATACCAGAAAATACTAACCATTGTGACCAATACTTAAATAAGAGAAATTGTGTCATTCTGGCTCATTAAACTGAACAAAAAACTTTTTACAAGCCATATCGAATTTACGCTCGCGCTAAGAGCTCATAGTACGAGTCTAGTAGTCAAAATCAACAAAATCTGGTTCAGATACAGCGACCACTGACTCTAAGCTCCAGTGCATGGATTAGGGTAATAGCACACTAGCCCGTGCCACTTCGTGACTGGAATGTTGTTACTAAAGTGACTTGGTTAGTGTAGTGAAAGTGCATTGAGTTTGGGATAGAAAATTTTAACTACAGAAAACAACTTAACTAAAAATTTGCATCAGTATACAGGGTCTTTCTCTAGACGACGGATAAATTGTAGGATATTATTAGACTCTTTAATATGACCAACGTTTACTGTAGGGCCAAACCAAAATTCAGCTGTTTCAAATACTTTGTCGGAAGTTAATAAAATTCCTCTACGGAACAACTGTACAATCATCGTCGTTTCAACCTTTGGACGTCCACTGCTGGACATAGGCCTCCCCATAGATTTCCATTGGCGGCTCGCATCAATCGCAATCCTGCGGTCTTGATGAGGTCATCCGTCCACCTTGTGGGTGGACGTCCTACGCTGCGCTTACCGGGATGTGCAATGATACTTACGTGATAAATTATGATGGTAGCTGTACAATGATGTCCTAGAATATGTCTGTCATATAGAAAATACTCCGTGTTAATTTTGTTAATTTATTTAACGGAAATGGTAAAAAAACACTAAGCGTAGGCTTTGTTTATAACGATAATAAATGCTTAGGCGATAGTGGCCAAAACTTCACATTTAGGTACCTTTAAAAACATTAAAGGTATAAGTGAATGTGATTATGGAAACTAGCGTGGTTTTTGCACGTTTTAATTAAATTAGTGTTATGCGAGACGAGCCCGCGTGCTAGTACGTACGTACGTACCTGGTCTACACCAATCTTGAAAAAGATCGCCAAATGCGATCGAAACTATAGTACCAGTCATCTACTAAAATAAAGCATGAGTAACATCTGTGCAATACTTTAATTAAAATATAAATTAATAATAAATTATACAATTATAAATTTCCACGCAGTGGCTCCTTCCGCCGTTTTATAATAGTGCCTGCTAAAAAAACGCAAGCAAAAAAAGAAATCTCATAGGAGATGTTTATAAACGCTAACATTTTCAATCGGCTCTAAATGCCACAGTTACATTAAAGTAATTCTAATCATTAAGTACAACAAACAACACAGATATTAGAACTACTTCCACGATGTTATTGCAGTCTGCTATCTGCTTATTTGATTAGGTAAAGCGATCGCAACGCATCCCGTTTGCGGCTATTGTGCACGCTCATAATTTCACTGTCATTTAATGACGTACGCTACTTTTTATTCCAAAAAACAGCCATAGGTATTTATTATAAAAAAATAACGTCACTGAAATCTCAAAGTAAACCAAGTAGATAACAACATTGTACAAGTAGTCCAAGTACAGAATACTGACTATAGAATTACTGGAACATACTCTGCTTATTTGATTAGGTAAAGCGATCGTAACGCATCCCGTTTGCGGCTATGGTATATGGTATGGGTGCACGTCCGGTGCTTCGGGGGAGACTGGGCAATACTCGTACGGTACGTGGCGTGGGAGATAATTTTAGTGCCAATTATGCAAGTACAATATTGTCGCGCTTATTGGTGGATACGATGTTAATTCCACCCTAACATTAGAAAGCAAATGTTGCAATTAATCACTATAGACAAGTAACATTAGACTGTAAATGTCCTAATAAAGTGCCATAGCCTACCAAAGTCTACAACATGAAAGATAGCGTGTTTTTAATGCTATGTTTGTACTTTTTATCCGCAGTAACAAAGTATAGCAAAAAAGCAATTTTTCATGAGTATAATTTCACGCTACTTTTTGTTCCAAAAAACAACCTTATCACTACGTAGTATAAAACAAAGTCGCTTCCCGCTGTCTGTCACCATGTATGCTTATATCTTTAAAACTACCCATTGGATTTTGATGCAATTTTTTTCAATAGATAGAGAGATTCAAGACGAAGGTTTATATGTATAATACACCTGTGCGAAGCCAGGGCGGGTCGTTAGTTTATTAAAAAAAAATAACGTCACTGAAATCTCAAAGTAAACCAAGTAGATAACAACATCGTGCAAGTAGTCCAAGTACAGAACACTGACTATAGAATTACTGGAACATAGTCTGCTTATTTGATTAGGTAAAGCGATCGCAACGCATCCCGTTTGCGGCCATTGTGCACGACCGGTGCCTCGGGGGAGACTGGGCATTACTCGTACGGCACGTGGCGTGGGAGATAATGTTAGTGCCAATTATGCAAGCACAGTATTGTCATGCTTATTGTTGAATGTGATGTTAATTTCAGCATAATATTACATTAAGCCCGATTACAGAGGCTCCATCGTAATTATATTAGCTAAATAGCATAGTTCTGTTTCTTTTTCACTTTAGGCATTCGATAGAGAGAACGCTTTTTACGTTGCTATTAAACTTACGCTGGCGCCTCTGTAATCGGGCTTATTGTAAATTTAATGTTCCAATAAAACGCCGTAGTTTACAATAATTACTACAATACGAATGTTAAAGTGTAATTTGATGTTTTTTACCCAAAGGGTAAAAACGGGACCCTATTACTAAGACTCCGCTGTTTGTCTGTCCGTCTGTCTGTCACCAGACTGTATCTCGTGAACCATAACAGCTAGAACGTTGAAATTTTCACAGATAACGTATTTCTGATACCACTATAACAACAAATACTAAAACCCAAAGAAAATAAATATTTAAGGGGCTCCCATACAACAAACCTGATTTTTTAGCCGTTTTTCGCTCGATTTTAATAACGGTGACTGGTCGATGCTTGAAATATTCACAGAATACTAAATGAAATGTGTACAGAATACTAAATGAAATGTGTACAGAATACTAAATGAAATATTTACTTTAAAATTAATTCTTAAACTTTAATTTAATAATAATTTTTTTATTCATTATTGTAATAATTAAAAATTAATTAATACAATAAATGTGATATCGTTCGATATTATTAAAGGTATCAGGAAGATGCTTAAAATATTCATAGAATATTTAGTTGAATATTCAAGTCAAACATATATTACATTACATACAACTACATAAATGGAGTCCTCACATGTAGCCATTGTCCTAGGACATTCACCGCTAAAATTGGGTACATCAGCCATGTGAGGACCCACCAGTAACCCACATACGGAAAATGGTAGCAGTAGCCGAAATCGGCGTGGAAGACATCATCATTCAAGTCAAAAAATAAAAGGGGTGCTTCCATACGGTACGGAACCCTTCGTGCACGAGTCCGACTCGTACTTGGCAGATTATTTTGTACCTCTTTCACTCAGCAACATAGCAATAGTTCTATCATTTTTGTAAGTATAGTTAACTACCATACAGTGACTTACTTGAAATATTTTTTACGAGGCTGAAATCATTACGAAGTTGCTAAAAGGTAACAATATCGCGGAAGAAGTCATTGTGTACAACATTTCAGAATGTTTATTGATATTTTCGCTAATTGTGAACCTATTTAAAAATCTTTTTTATTTCAAAAGAATTTTCTCACAAAGTGGTTCCATGTAGATTTTATCGAAATCGATGACACATCAATTCGTGCGAACTATTCGAATTCTTTACACGGTGGAAGTCGGTTATTTTTTTGACGAAAATTTATTATTCACCTTATATTTTTTTAGTTTGGGAGTTGATCACTAAAAGTTTGGTCATAATAATGAGTATAAAAGAAAATAGCAGAAAATTTCTGTCGTCTATAGAAACACCCAATTTAAAGCTGGATTTGCACCAGTGATTTTAATTTGTGACATACGGAATTCAGTCTAAAGGAAATTAACCAATAATTGAATGAATCAATACGTCAGTATTGTAAATACCTACGTACAATCTACAGTCTCTACTACACTGTATAAGTATTAAAAGTAAGTTCGTATAGGCCGGGTGGCTAGCCCTAGTGCCAGTTTTTAGGCCGCCTGAAGGCCTTTGACTTGGCTTAACGGTTAAAACAACCGGGACCTACAATTTAACGTGTCATCCGAGCCACGGTAGCGCTCAGTTGAAAAATGCCACCCGCGGTCACCCATCCGTATACTGACCGTGCGGAACGTTGCTTAATTTCGGTGATCGCTGACAAACACCTTATCAAACTACGCTACGAGCGCTACTGTATTATTTAAGTATTGAGTATAGGAGACAATCTCTACCGCAACAAAGCAAGCTACTATTAGTTGACAGTTTCATAAAAGTAGTACAAAAGGTGAGGTGGAACGCATCAGCAGTGACTACGTTCCATCAGTTCGATGGGCGGTCTTTATCCTTCCTATACCATCAACTCTAAGAGGACAGGTAAGAAAATTGAGTTAGGGCTGTTGAGCACTGAAAGAAAGATGGGATGCCAAGCGACTTTGAAATATATTACGATGCCAAATACCACGTATAGTATGATGAACAACATACAACATAGATAATAAAGGAAGTAAACGAAATATAATAAGTATGGATGAAATAGTAAGTTAAAAAATCTTAAATGGTACCTAACTTGCAAAATCATTGTCGCTCAAAACAAAAAATATTACCTATACAGGGTTACTGGTAATCAATTAGCAACGTTTTAGGGGCTTATTCTGTACATCAAAACTAACAGCTTTTGTTCTGCATCTTGTGTCAAAACTAAAAAAACTGCTGATCCAGATTTTGTCGAGGCTGAACGATATTTTTCTATGGAACAGAACAGCATTTTTTTTGAGATTTGTTAATAGTAGTTGAACAAAAATTGATAGATTTTGATGTTAAGAATAGTCCCCTAAATGGATGCTAATTGAATACCAGTTAACCTGAATAATCTTACTCGCAGAACAACGTAAAATTTTATCTATGCTCTGACTGGTGTACAGCTCAAAGTATCGATCAATGTATCTACTGAGTACTGTTGGACAATCAATTAATAGAAATTGATAGAAAGTCAATTTACCACCACTGAGTAAGGTGAATTGTTGTCAAATTCTCGCTCCTTGCCTATAAGTGAATTCAAAATTAACGCCATTGATTCCCTTCTAATCACCAATGGGCTCAAATCATCATCAAGCATGGTGTGCTATTTCAATGACTGTATTTTTAGTTGTTAGCAACAGACTTAGTACTCACGTATGTAATTTGCTATCACAATTTCAGAAGGAAAAAAAACAACCACATTTTACTTCTATCGAATTGCCTAGCAAACCTTAGTGGGTCAACTTTCTTATCTTAAAGGTCCCGTCAGCGGTTTGAAGCTATTACCTTGAAGGGCCGGAATGGCTCACAAACGGCTTGTTGGTTGCGGTCTTCAGCCATCTCGTAGACAGCCAATCTGGAGGAAGTGACCGTTTGTGATTTCATACTAAACATTTACACTGTTATTTGATAGCCCGTGGATAGTTTGCATTGGGTAGACAGGAAGACGCGACGAATTTGTTTGAAGGTGCTTTTTTGTTTACCAGTGTAAACTTGGTTTCTGATATTAAGCGTGCTGTTTGGTGCGTTATGCTGTCACTTTGGACATATGAGTATGGAGAAAATTTGTCTTTACTAGCTATTTAAAAAAAAACATAGATATCTGGGTGCATGGCAGTGCACCTGAACAAGTTGAGCTGCCTATTTTAAAGATAACGAATACATTATGCTTAAGACAATGTAAAACATAATAAACAATGCAGTGGCGTATTGGATATTACTCGTATTTTGTCCTAAATCAATAGTTAGGTTCTTGTCAGTGAAGCAATTTCCAAACTTCCCGGTATTCTGCAAATAATTGCCATTGGAAGTTTGGCAATTGCTGACTACTGTAGCACCTTATAATAATAAACTTATGAATAAAAGGCTACTAATTTTGTATGACTAAGTAGTTAGTGACGTGTGTTTCTCTCTATAGTAATGTTACCGTAGCGACACTCCCAGAAAATACTCAAAACATTTTGATTTTTGCCCTCCAGAGGTTTCATCATGCACATCGCATTATTAAACAACATCGTCTTTATCTATAAAAGCTCTTGTTTTTCATGTTTTTTTTCTTGCTCTCCCGTGGTTTTCACTTAGGCTGAAATAAATCCGAACCGAGTCTACAGCCCGGGATCCCGGGAGAAAAAAATGAAAATACCGCAAGGAATATTATGAAAACCACGTTAGCCTTGCTTATTTTCTCAGGAAAATTGAATTTTTCCTTTAAAAAGAGAAGGAAATATACTTTCTTGAAGCAATATAAGTCGAGACTTGCATCAATGTAGTTGTAATTGCGTTTTTTGAGTAGATTTCTGGTAAGCAATCCGTTTATTCGAATTGCTTTTTGTGTCTTATTCTTGTCGAGTTGAGAGAGTAGAATTGCTCAAGAAATTGTTATTGTTATAAAATGTAAATGTAGTTGAGAGACGTTTTTGTAGCATTGGTGTTTGCTACTGTTTCCCCAGCAAATTTTTACTAGTTATAAACTACAATAGGTACTTATATGCTAAAACTACCTACACTACTACTACATAAAAAGCATTGGATCATCCACAGACCCTTGAAGGTCTAAAGATAATCCAAATGCTCAAGCCCACTGCCAGTTGGCAGCGTGCCCAGCACTAGTTATTTAAAAGTCAAAGTCAATTTTTATTGCAGTTTGCATGTTACATTGGTGGTATAAATAATTATAGTCGTGGCTCAATACAAACTTGCCCATTCAAGGCGTGCAACGTTACTGGCTCTACATATTTATTATTATTAAATCAAATCAAATTAATATTACAAAAACAAAAGTCTAAAATTATGTTTAAATTGATTACAATGATAACAATTCAAACAATACAACTTACTCACACTTTCACGTAGTCTTAGGTACTTATATTAAATTGCTAATCACATAGAATTACAAAAAGAAGTTGCTCTAAACGTAATGCGGTAAACTAACGTTAAAAATATAAAGTCATGCTCTAGAAAATAAATCAATCAAATTCTCAATGATGAAAATACATAAATTGTACAGTTCATTTCAGTTGGGAAAATAAAAGAGGTAATGTTTGTCTTCAAAGTGAAATCTACCTTTCGAACCATTTATTCTTCGATTGAAGTTTAACTCCAACACTGTAGTCAAATTTAATAGCTGCCGCGGTGGTGACGGGGAGTATGGTTTACCTATTACAAACTTTATCCTGCTTAGCTGGATACATTATTGTTTGTTTCATTTACCGTATACCTGAGAGTGCTTATTGATTGATCCAGTAGAGAGCAATCAGAGTTTTTGAAATACATAAAGTCTTCTTTAGCTAATGGCTTTTTTATATTAGCGATCTATATAGTACCTAATATAATTATTATGCAGTGGTTTATACAATATATTAAAGAGTTTGAATACTCCTCGATACCGTTTTAAACAACATTTAAGTACTATGGACTGGTCTTGAATTGTGGAAAAACGTAACTGTTTGCGTATCATCATCATTATCAGCCTGTAATCGACCACTGCTGAGCACAGGTATCTCCTCTTCTTACACGCCATCCACCATTTGAGTAGAGCAACCTTTATTTCCCGACAACATAATCTGTCCCAAATTTCTTTAAGTCATAGGTTAAACTAGTCAGCAAGTAAGTAGGAATAAAAAAGTATGTCAAAACATAAAGTATTACTCAGTAGTTAATATTTTTTGGCTATTTTACCTCACACTTACCAACCATTAACGCTGTAAGTTAGAAAAAATGATAAACACTTCACAAAATTTGGCGGCAGCGTCACAGGTGGACTAGCTTAGTTGATAAAGCATCGGGCTAGTGATACAAAAATTCGCGACAAATTTCTGAAATGTTTATCACAAAGACAACTCTTTGAGATTTTACCTCACATTTCAGCTCTCTATTTTCTCTACTCTAGTACTATGTAAAATCGAGTTTAACTTATGACAGGTGCAGTGCAGCAGCGCGATAACAAAGTAGTGACTTAGACACGGAACGCAGAGCGTAGGGCGTCCGATAGCAAGATAAGTCGACAATAAATATTGCGGACCCAACCTGGACAAATCGATCGTAGTTCGGCAAATGATCAAGGCACACACGGGAGAGGTCTATACCTACCCAGCAGTTGAGTAAAAAGGTTGTGGTTGATGATAATATATTACAATTAACTATAATGCCATACATAACTATGAATCTTAATGAATTTGTAACCAAATCAGTAGTCATTCATCATTGCAACAGACTCTATATAAAGTCTAAACCTACTCGCCGTGATATAGAATATCGTCTTGGCCACAATTCTATCGCATAAACTGCATGGCCATTCCAATATCCGAACATTGTCACTTGGTTTGAATCACAGGGTTAGTGAAGTTACTGCACTTGATTACATTGACTAGCGCACTATTGTAGAATGGACAAATAGGAAAAAGTTATGAAAAAGACATAGCTGTGTCAAAAAAAATTGAATCATGACTCTTGTACCTCATGCTTATGAAATTTGTCTAAGCATTTTTCGGTTAGCGCTGTATCTGAATTTAACAAACCTGTTGTGGCGCACAGGTTGGCGCCGCCAACGCTATATGTTGGTTAAAAATGATAAACACTTCTCATATTCGACGCGAAGTCAGGATTGCGAATTAGCTCAGTTGCGAGCTTGCGAGAGCGTCGTGCTAGTGATCCGAAGACGCAGGTTCTAGCCCTGCATTCGCGACGAATATTTGAAATGTTTATCACAAAAATAACTCTTTGAAACTTAATGTTGTTCAATGGCAAGAAATTAGTGATACTATTACTGAGATGAAAATTATTTATCACTGCTCCGGTCTGTCTCCAAATGCACTCAACCGTAACAGAGTGTCGTCTAGGCCACAATTCTATCTCGTGTGTGTCGGCCCGCATGCAACGTCGCCCTGAACTGGCCACTCTAATTTCAGAACTTTGTCATTTTAAGTCACTTTCGCGTTTCAATCATAAGGCTGGTAGTGATGGTAGAATTATTGCACTCGAATACCGTTATATTGTAGTATAATAGTAGAATGACCGGAACTGAAATTACAAATAAATTGTTAAAATAATGCGGCAATGGCGAGACCAGAGGCAGAATACTATGCTTGTGAAATTTATTTAGACATAATTTGTTTTGTTAGAACAGTATTTGCTGTACAATTTGACTTCAATAAAGCTAAAGTAAGCAACTTTAAGCCAAGATTATTGCCAAGAAATTATTTATACGGTTACTGATTTAGTAACAATTCAAGCATCTACCACTGCACCAATTTCCGACTCAGTCACCTGTAACAGAGTGTCGTCTTGGCCACAATTCTATCCCGTGTGCGTCGGCCTGTATGCAACGTTGTGTCCGAACCGTGAACTGGCCACTCCAATTTATGAACGTTGTCACTTGAGTTTCAATCACAGGGTGAGTAGAGTTAGAACACTTGATTGCATTGACCTGTAGTATAGTTTGTAGTAGAATGGATTTTTCAGCAATTTATATAAAACATGATAAATTAATAAAATGAGTAGAAAATGTGGCACTTGCGATAAAAGAAGTTAAATTGAGTAAAAGACTTTGCGTTCCGTGTCATTCTAGAGCATGATTTTAATTTCTATGCCCATGACTGAAAAAATTCGCAATTAAATAATACTAATAATTACATAATTTATTACCTGGCAACAGAGTATCGTCACGGCCACAAAGTCCGCTCCTACTCCAATTTCCTAACGTTGTCACTTGCGTTTTAATCACAGGGCGAGTAGAGTTAGAACACTTGATTGCATTGACTTGCAGTATAATATGTAGTAGACTGGATTTTTCAGAAATTTATTTCAAAGATGTTGAAATGTCAAATTGGGAGTGTAAGTAGAAAGACGTGGCATTGGCGAAAAATTATGTGAATAATGACTTTTGTGCTCATGATTACGATTTTTTTCTGTTATAGATTAGTGTTGGTATTTGGTACTATCCAAACATATTTACATGTCAATAAAATATCGTCTCGGCCACAATTCCGCACCTACGCCTCCAAGCCGTGAACTGGCCACTCCAATTTCCGAACGTTGTCACTTGCATTTCAATCACAGGGCGAGTAAAGTTAGAACACTTAATTGCATCGACCTGCAATATAGTATGTAGTAGAATGGATATAACAGCAATTTACTCGCAAAGATGTAAAACTAGGAGTGTAAGTAGAGACCAGTGGCAGTGGTGAAAAAAGAAGTAGAATAATGACTTTTATGCCCAAGAGTGCGAAATTTCTTTGTTATAGATATTATAATATAAGTATTTGAGCAAAATCCAAATAATATTATTATCCAAAAAAATCTCCTGTCAACATAGTATCATCTTGGCCGGAAAGAAAAAATGCCAAGTCGATGTCTTGGCCACAATTCTAACCTGCAAACACCGACGTGTCCGAGCCGTCAACTTGCCACTACAATTTCCAAACGTTGTCACTTGCGTTTCAATCAGAACCACAATGCTACGTACTGCTTGTTGGGTTACTTGATTGAATCAACTGTAGTATAATAGTAGAATGGCCGGAGTGGAAATAAGAAGTAAGTCGTTAAAAGGACGCAGTAAGACTGCTGCAAGAAGATAGGAGATAGACTGCGCTCTATGCCTGTGAAATTTATTCACAAATAATTTGTTTTGATAAAGCGGTATTTGCTACTCAACTTGACTGCGTATAATCACAAGGCTACGTACTGCTAGTAGAGTTATAGTATTTGATTGCGTCGATCTGCAGTATAATAATACAGTATAGGTAGAATGGCTTCTTCAGTAATTTATTTCAAAGATATCAAATTAGGAGTAAGTACATTTATGTAATCTTCTAAAAATTTATTATAATGCAAGAAAAAAAACTTAAATAACACTTTCCACTATGACTAAAATTAAATAAACTTCCTATACAAAAAAGAAAAGAAAAAGAATACTAAAACTTAAATTAAAAGGGTAACGTGGCCAGAATGCTGGCAGCATTGCCTCGCTAAATAGCAATACTCAGCTTTTAGGCAAAACAGATGCCAGCATTCTGGTCACGTGTCAGCACTGCCAAACGCCTGGCCAGATCTTAAGTAGTTAAAATGATCATACCTTGTGAAGCCAAATCTTTTTTGAGTTTTTCTTGATCAATACCTTATTTAAATGAAATACCTAGGTATATTTTTGATGAACTTAGGAAAATACAATCCTGAGACGCCAGGGTTGTAAATAAAGTAAATAGGTACTTTATTAATAAAAGTTAGAAGGTTATCTTCCTGATAATTGTTGCTTGGCGATTCATCCAGCTATTTACCAACTTCCAAGCATAACCTTCTATGTCCATCTAAACACTCCGACGTAGCTCTAAATCTGTCACTTGCACCATTGACCACATCGATCTTGCAGCTATCGCCACTTGCATTCAGCGTAAAGGCACCCGATTACTGACTTGCTGGAATCGATAGATTGACTAACGTACTTGTAGATTGCTGCGTATCTTGACCGATTTTAGCAATCACTGAGAAAAAAGAAGGCAATGGAGCAGGAGTTACTGAAAGAGCCATCTTACTCTTATTCTTTTTAGTGTGAAGCCGTGATAAATACTCGTATGCAGTGCCCGACAGGGTTCATACTGAACTTTGTACCTAAAATTTGTTATTAACATCTTGTACTGTATGGAAGCATGAAGGAACAAGGAGGGGGGTCTCAGTAACCCTAATGTAAGGAGTCCTGGAGGTCGTCCTGGAGGTAGACTAGGGTGAAACTAAGAGGAATCCGTCGTGGGGCCACTTCTCCGGGCTTTTCCTCCAAACCCGTGATGAAGCTAGCCAAAGTAGCTTGAGTGCCTTATGGGGGGCACCGCAACTGAGGCGGGTTGCAGTGTCGTATGGGCGGCACTGCATCTGAGGATTGGAGGCCGCGGCGGGAGAGGACTGCTGGTGTGTCGTTGCCACTTTCCCTGCTTTCTGCGGCCTCGACGGGGTCACCACCGTTTTGATGGCGGAGGCGGTGGGGCTGCAGGGGAAGAGGAGTGTCGGTATCGCGAAGGTCGCTGTCCCTATCCTCTGCAGCCGTAGTGGCAGGCGCGGGGCCACTTTAATTGACCCATTGCAACGGGACTGGGGCTGTCGGATACGGGTGCTGTCGGACGCCCAGTGCTTGTTGGTCCCAGGTGGTGGATGATGATGTGTCTGGTGTTCACATCGTCATTCTGGCGGGAGCCGAAGCTCCGTGGTGGGGCCCAAGTTGGGTGCCGCGGAGGAGTGCGCAAGCGTGCCCGTAGCCCCGACACATAGCGCAGTGGCGGAACACCCTGGGGTTTTGGTGGGTATACCGTCCAGCAATGCGCGGGGACTCCCACATAACCACCCGCCTGCACCGAGGTGCGGTGGTATCTTTAAAAGATCTCCCCAGGTAAAAAAAAGGTGACTATGTGACAAAAATATGTGATAGTTAAAGGTTTAAAGTATCTTTAGGAGTGAAAATTAAACGTTCGACATTTGTTACGATAAAGTTTCTGTGCAGCCTCAACATCACGTTTAGTAAACTAAAGCGATCTTTTATCTAAAAAAATCACTAAAGCCACGCCTAGTTTCAAACTAAAAGCTGACTATTCAAAAGTTCACTGTAAAACCCGATAGCACTGAACTCACCGAGGAACAATGTGAACAAGCAATTACACCACCACTCTCCAACCAAAATTCGAAACTCGACTTTCAAATATATCGAAAAGCGACTTCAACAATTTAAAGCTAACTTTCAGGCATAAATTGGCATAAACGGTCGTCATTACCCAACTCTAAAACTTCAGGTACCACGCGAGAAAGCAAAAGGGTATTTAAAGTCGGAAAGTTCCAGAAGTTTCATTAATTGTTCTCTTCCACAGGTATTTTGCAATCCTTTGCGTATTTCGTACTAGTTGTTGAACTGTGACAGGCCTCGAGGGTTGTGGCTCTGATCTTTTGAGAAGTTATGGCTTCACTGGAATCGTTAGTAATTGAATTGGTATTTAGTTACTGGTATTAATATCGGATTGTTTAATGGAATTTGGGGGACTCACTGTATTATTGAGTACATACTTAATAATTGTTATTTGGACGATTCGTAGGGTGTTGCTCGTAGTATATTTTTGTATACTAGAGGTAGTGAATGAAAATCATGAATATTTAAAACAAAAAAAAAATGCCAAGTCGATGTTGAAAATAAATTACATCTATCATCTCTCTATCTACCTATGAGAGATTTATGTCTGGCTGTCATCTATATGCGTTGTGTGCTTTTCTGAAATACTCGTAAATTAAATCTCTATTTATTTCTACTATTATCGTTTCACGGTAGAGCAAAGACCGCCCGAGGCATTTTCTATGCTTTCCGTTTTCCACTTTAATTGGTCTAGAGCTTTTATGTTCCATCCGCTACAGTGGGAGTTAAGCTCATCTAATTTTTTTTTGTCCAATATAAATAAAAAAAATAATAAAAACATCAACAAACATGTTTACTGTATGACTGTACTTTATTGTAGGCTCCACAGAAATTGCGTTTTAGCTTCGAGCAAGTATCTACAGAGCCACAGTCCCTATGTGAAAGTAGTAAAAAAAAATGTCCGAGCGCCGTCATACATACCGACTTAGATATTTACATTAAATAATTTACAATGATCCGTTTTCTCGAATCTCAACGTTATGCTACCGAGCACATTGTCATCGTGCGGCGTTGTAGTCTGGCAATCGCCTTACGACGGCCTAAAAAGTCTGTCCACTACGTAGCTTGGGCAGGATTTTGGTACGGACACTTTTTTTGCACGATTGTGACTCTATAGATATTTGCTCGAAGCGTTTTAGACGTAAAGTTGTATTATATTCAATTTTTAATACGTCACAAAAACGCTGTTTATAACAGATACACGTATTAATATCACAACACCTCATTCAGTGCACAGTTAATTTTACCTGGAACGTAACAAAAACTCGTAAAGGAGAACCGACACTATAAAAACTTAACTGACTCTCAACAGTGCAGTATATAAACCGAAAAAAGAATAAAGTTCTCGAAGTACATACCTGAGCATTAAGTATGACTGCGGATCACCAAAATATCATTCATTCATTCAGAATTTAAGAGCGCGGCTCTTGTCGGTGGAGAACTTCCACGTCTCTCTGTCTTCCGCCAGTGTCTTCACCTCCCTGTACAACATTGCCAAAATAGCAGTCTTCCAAAAAAAAGATATCCAATAAAATTTGTTGAGCATTTTCTTTTGTCCAATAGCGAATAATGGGTTACTTTCATTTGTTAACCACTTTTAAGTTTTTTTAACAATGATTGTAAAAAGCATAAGTGCGTGTGGTAGCAACATTTGGCAGGCTTAACGCGTGGCATATATTTTAAGAAGGCAAAATGCAGTGGTAAGTTTAAAAATTTTAAGGCTTCCAGAAATTGATTGTTAATATAATTTCTTTAAGCCATATTTTATTCCTATTAAATAACTATACTAAAGATTTTATATAAATAGGCAGGCACCTATGCCTTAGTCGTGCAAAATAAAATAAACATTATCGTCTGGTAAATTATGACATCAAGTATTCAGCAGGAATTAACATGATACCCTTTCTTTTTATTTAAGTAAAACTATTATGTTATCAAAATTTTAAAAGTTTGTTTTAAATCAATATAAATATTTCGCTAAGTTTCTTAAAATAAAAGCAGTTTCATAAGACAAATAAAGAAAACTCACAGTCGTAAGTCGTTTAAGTGTGTACAGAGCATTAAAAAAGCTAATGGTTCCCACACAAAAGACTTTTAACATAAACAATACTAAATTATACGCGATGAGTCCAACTTTGTGAATTACTTTCGTAATAACGCCGTGGGAGACTGTGTTGCCAGATGCTTGGACATTTTACCTTTTTATGTAAAAAATACTGCATCAGTGAGACTTCGTGATTTTGTTTTTGTATTATAATAGATCCAACCGTTTATTTTCTTTTTTCACCATAGCCATAGAACGTAATTTTTTAAAAACGTTTGTTATTTTATGTAATTTATAAAAAAACTACTGCACTTGTGGACTCAATTTGTCAAAGATGATTATTATACGGGATCGAGGAGCAAACTTAGGCAGTTGTCATATTTTTAAAACCTCGCATTTAAAAGTGAACTTTTGCGTAACATGGCGCAGTTACGTTCTATTGGTGCTGTCAAAAAGAAAATAAACGGTTGGATCTAGTATAATGTAAAAAGAAGTTATGTGTGTAAAACTTGGGTTAGCATATTTTAAAACCTGTGAAAATTTTCAATATTCTTTTTTTATCCCGGCCAAGTAATCAAAGCCTCGAACGTTTATCAAGTGGAACATTGATAATTATTAACTTCCACCGTGTACAGAATTCGAATAATTTGCACGAATCGATGTGACATCCATGTACATTTTTATTGATTTATCAAAAATGGTTCAGCCGATTTTGATAAAATTGAAATAAATAAATATTAGAGGACATCTTACACACGGTCTCTGACCCCAAACTAAGCAAAGCTTGTGAAATGGCTGCCAGAGACTGATAAACTACATATACATATTTTTTAATACATACTTATATACAATAGATAGTGATTAAATAACACCCAGACACAGAGCAAACACCTATGTTCATCACATAAATACTTGCCCTGGGTGGGGATCGAACACACGCCTCTTTGACCCAGAAGTTAGGGTCACTAACCACTGAGCCACCAAGGCAGTCACTATTTGCGTAAATGGGACTATTTCGAAAGCAAATTCTTTCGAACTGAAATTTTTTTTTAATCGGTTTTCAATTGGCGAAAATATCGAACATACACAAAAAAATACATACAGATGAACGTAGTAACTCCTCCTTTTTGGAAGTCGGTACTAAAATGTCAATTCATCGTCATTATAAAAACTCTGTCAAGCGCTAATCTGTCTAATCGACAAAAAGTTTCCTCAAAATTTTCCTAAATATTGGGAAACTTTCCCTATAACTTGGGGACATAATAGGGAGTGTTGTACTAAAGTGACGTTGAATTTTGTCGTGAAAATTTGCGATTAAAATGGCAAAGGCTTTAGGACTAGAAAAGGACAATGGCTTTGATACAAAATGATCTAAACAAGCTATGAAAGTGAAGTTTTTGTCTACAAGACTTGTTTACGAGTTGAAGAATATTCGATTACATTTTGTTCAAAAGTTATAGAGCTCTATAAAAGTACGAGTATCTAAATCTTTAGCTGAAGCGATACTCAACTAGTAAGTAAAAATTAAGTTAAGTTAAAATTCTTTACACAAATACTGGACGCGCGGATGCTCGTATTGGCGTATTCGTATTCATTTAATTTTACCTTTCATCATCAATCTTTGTCGTTGTTGTAGCTACTTTTCGGGTACATCACAAATTTTCTGGCGCAAGGTTTTTATTTGAGAACTTTGACTGTGGTACAGTCATCTACTAGTTTTGCGTGCTGTGTAGTGCTTAAATTTTATTTATCTCAAATTTAATCGACGATGACTTTTTAGAGGACGTTTTACCAATCACATCTTGTCTGATCTTAAGTAAAAATAGTGTTTAGAGTGTAGTACGCTCACCTGCTTACTCTTGATTTGGAGTGTCCCAAATAGTACTTAGGTTGGTCATATTACGCTTATAATTATCTGCTTAGTCAGCATTCCAAACGTTTTCTAGTGTTCTGATATTTCAATGAACCAAGGCAGTTATAGTTACATGTACTGTACTGTACCAGCCATTTTTGATAGTCCACTGCAGGACGTAGGCCTACCTACGAACGGTGACTGGGCCATATCCACCACGCTGGTCCAGTGCAGGTTGGTGGATTCTCATACGCCATCGAATTTCTTTTACGGATATATGCAGGTTTCGGACGGGACCAAATTTGAACACACGTCCTCACGATTTTTAAGGCGGGTGCCATTACCACCAGACGATCACGGCTTACATTATGTATACATGAATGTACCTACGTACGTGTAAACAACTTTCAAAATTGACAATTGAGTTCCCAACTTATACTGTGGTGAATAAAACATGGGTTACGATCTAACTACAGTGCTAAAATACAATGTCCACAATATTCCACAATAACAAAACATTTGAGCTGAGTTCAGGAACAATTAACCAACGTTTGGAAGCTTACAGCCTCTGTTAGGAACCGCTTTGTTCCGTTTCTGTTAACTATTTTCGCCCGAAACAATAATACAGAGCATTTCGGGGAAAATATCAGGAGAATACGTCCATCTCGGTACTGTAAACTGCCGATTAAAAACCGCACTCCGGAAAAGCACGAAGCACGTTTAACGTTTTGTTGCTCGACTATTCTATAGGTAATCCGTATGTTAATTTTTGATACAAGGTTCCGCCTTGCAAAGTGCACACGACCTTTCTGGCTCTGAGGTTCTTAAGTCTGTTTTAGAAATTGAGTCCCGACCCCGATTTTTAAATAATGATATTTTTTTATGGCACTGATTTAAATGGACAGTTCTATACTGTAGTTTTGGTAAGTAAAAATTAATGGCATGCCCGCAGACTAGTTTCGCAGTTGTGACCACAGAAGAGAGAATTGTGATCGAAAAGTAAAGAGAAATGACTCGTAGAAAAAATACAATATTATGGGTATTGCGTGACATGACATTTTAGCGCGACGTAACTGACCAATTGTTTTTATATCAACTTCTGTCCATGTCACATTAAGTCACTAACTGACGAATAATTAAAAAATTGCCCATTTGTTTATTCAAATGATCATAATAACTTTCAAAATATTCAGAGAACAGCCCAAGAATACTTCGCAATTTTTACTTTTTCTGACGTAATAGTAGTTCTTCCAACATGTAGCATTTTCAATACTTAGGAACTTGAAACTTGTAAAAAACAGATACATCAATATTTTTGATTGCAAATTACTTACTTTAATTTTAAAAATGATAAACAACTCTACTTCAAATTGGGTCCCTTCATAAATTATTGAGTCGCTTACACATCTTTTTTAAAGCTTCTGTTTACCTAATTTATATTTCTTAGGAATCGTGCGCGATTCTACTGATTTTCTTTCAACAGAAATTATGTTATTGGAAGTCTTTCGTTGACGTGTAAGGTATTGAATACGCTTGGAATAAATAAAAACCTATACCTGAATAGATGAAAGAAACCCACAAAAAGTAAAAGTACTTACCCAACGTACGTAAGTTGAGGTTCAGGTTCTGGTTAAATTATTATTTCAGGGAATGTTTTTCTTTTCAACCTTTCAGCATAACTTGTCTATGGAATATTTCTGTACTTGTCAGTTTATGACTCTATACTTTATCTGAAGGACGCGTTCATAAATAATAACTAGTAAGTAATTGTCTATTTTTTTTTTCAAAAATATGTATGTGTGTTATATTGAAGTAGTGGCCGGAGCTACACCAAAATATCGTGCTTTATTTGTTATACTTTTTAGGGTTCCGTACCCAAAGGGAAAAACGGGACCCTATTACTAAGACTTCGATGTCCGTCTGTCTGTCTGTCACCGGGCTGTATCTCATGAACCATGATAGCTAGGCAGCTGAAATTTTCACAGATGATGTATTTCTGTTGCCGCTAAAAACAAAATAAAATAAATATTTAAGAGGGGCTCCTATACAACAACCCTGAATTTTTGGACGTTTTTCGCTCTATATTAATAATTGTAATAGGTAGATGCTTGAAATTTTCACAGAATATTTAGTTTTATATTCACTTCAATAGTAAATAATAATTTGGGGTTGGGGATTTGCTATCACGCTATTTATCAGCTGATTTCGATAAATATTATAATAAGTAAGTATTTGACAGGATTGTTTACTATCTAAATCCTAACAAGATTTGAGAATATGAACCAAATTGAGTCAAGAGAAAGTCGAGATGCTTATGAAGATTCAGTTAAATAGATGTATCGCGAGGTCTACTGTACGGAGAACTACTAGTTTTAACATAGTTCACTGTTCTGTTCACATTACGGCGACCTAACTTTGTGTATTAGTGGTGTAGATTTGAAAACCGAAACAACATTAATCCAGGCAGTGTCGCAGTCTTGACGTCGCGGTTGCGCCAAGCGGCATCTAGCGGTGAAGTCGCGCGGAAACTTTTCTCATTACTCTGAGTGCAGGGACTGATGTGAAGTGACGTGCATGTGTGAAGAATTTGCCTTCTACATACTTGTAGTACATAACCACAGAGATACTAGAGAGCTAACGCTGTTATCGCTTGAGGCAGTTCTCAACCACACAAATGTATGGAAAATCTTGCCTAGAGCTAGTAAAACTGTCAAATATGTGTTGGAAAATTTGACGTTCCGTGCCGAAAAACCCAACATAAGCCACCAAATCGAGATAATTGTAATGTCTCTTTCTAACACTCGTGCCATATTAAATCGAAGCATCACTTTCAGATTTTCTTGATCGATCCTTTATCCCTCTGGTCTTTCTATGTACTTACTTACATAACAGACGAGTACTGAAAACGAGCGAGCTTTTATTAGAACTAGTATGTAAGTAGATGCCTGGAAGAGATCGCTTCCAGCGACAAGACCGTCTAGTTTTGCACTACCTTAAGGATTTCACTGTTGTATTTTTTATTTTTATTTTGTGTGGACAAGAAAGAGTTATTTTTGTTGTTGTTGTTAAGTAAGAAATTTATGGGCTATGCGAAGTGTATTAAAACTATGACAGCATCAATTTTTATACCCGAGAGAGTAAATTCATTTAGACAGTGTCGCAGTTTTTACTTTTTGTTACTTCAAGCGGCATCTAGCGGTGAAGTCGCGCGGAAAGTTTTCTCATTACTTTGAGTGCAAGGATTGGCGTGAAGTGATATGCAAGTGTGAATAATTTGCTTTCTACACTTGTAGTACGTGACAGACCAGTACACTGTAACCGATCTTGCTTTTAATACAACCAATGATTTAATTCTGTATGTGGGATAAAGACCCATTTTACTTTTTGCCTCCTTTGTCCTAACTTTGTTGTATTGGTTGAGCAAATTCATCTAGACAGTGTCGCAGTGATGACGTCACGGTTACTACAAGCGGCATCTGGCGGTGAAATCGTGCGGAAATGGGTCTTTAACTTTTAAAGTCACGTGCATGTGTGAAGAACATCGACTTGGTCTTTTTTTCTTAATGATGGTAAACAATTGGCTTTCTACATATGTACATGACTTGTAGTACCTAGGTAGGTACCTACATGATATAGTTGCTAGTACTGAAAGAAATCTTGCATTCAACACAAGCAGGAAGAACTTTAAAATCTTTATGATGTGGATTTACATGAAAGCCTAGTACTGAAAAAGATGTTGCATTAACACAACATTTTAGTAGACAAATTGTCGAAAACAAAAATTAAGCTGTTTTTACAAAGTACCTCTTTTAACTACGCACAAAAAAGTACAAGAGATTTTGAACAATTTGGTGAGAACTAACCATGCCTTTAATATCTTAAAAAAATAGTTTATTGGTTCACTTTTATAACTTGTAGAGTCAATAATAACTTTGCAATTCAATTGCAAAGTTCATAGTCTCCATTGCACTCTGTGAAAGCTTTTCTAATTACGGTGGCCATTGAAGCGGTTACAATTCTTGCAATCCTGAAGTTTGATCGTCAACAAAAAGTGATCCAAGTTATTAGGGGCCTTTAGAAAACCTCTCGAAACAAATTAACGAGAAACTATTCCATTGAAAAGTTCTTCGTCTTTTAGCAAGTTTGGAGCTCTTTGAAGCCAAGGGCGAATGCTTGGAGACGCGAATAGCTGCAGAAAGGGACGTTGACACATCTTGAACGATGTTCCGAGAATGGCTAAAGTAATTATCAACAAGCGTTTAGGACTTATCTTAGATTTTCGAAATTAGGAATTGCTGCTATTAATTAAATACATTGGTTTTGATCAGATTCGGAGATTATTAGACTAGAGCCTACTATGTCTCTAAGATTCAAGATTCAAGATTCAAGATAATTTATTTGTCAGGAACATGGTAGTGCAGACAACATACAAAGTCGTGTACAGATCTTCAAAACAGTATAGAGCGCATGTTCTTGCCGTGGTGGCGTACAAATATTCAAATAGACGTGTTAAAATTAATATAGCGAATAAAGTAATAAAATGTCAAGTTTACTTAGAATGTCAAAATAATGTCAAATATAACCTAGAAAATGTCACACAAAAATATATTCATATGTCACCATGTCAAAATCAATAAACAAAAATGAACGTACCTAGTTAAAAAATAAAGTCAAATTATAAAAATTAATTGTTCGAATTTAAAACATTTTTGTCACCTAAGAATTCCCAGATTTCGTAGTAACATTATTTGGCTAGCAAGGATTTTAATTTATATTTAAACAAACCAATGTTTAGGTCTCGTATCTCCTTGGGAATCTTGGTGTATATTATAGGGGCCATACAAAAAATACTATTTTTCATTAATGCTGTTTTAGCAGGGCGAGGGCAAAGTCTCATCTCGTCCTGGGATCGTGTACGTATACCTGCGTTAGTCCAGCTACCGAAAAGGTGGAGATTTGTTTTCACAAAAGAAGCGACTTCCAATATGTATAACGACGGTAGTGTAAGGATACCATATTTAATAAAATATGGCTTGCAGCTATCTGTCCTGCAGAGACGAAACATTGCCCTGATGCACCTTTTTTGTGCCCTGAAAGCAACCCTCTTGTCAGTAGAG